>CM056206.1:44737150-47264650 GCA_029692085.1 Gymnothorax javanicus | reverse complement strand
TTTTGCCCCAAATTTGCAGACCACACCAAAACAGCTCCCATAATTAGGGAGAGACCAAACATTTTACCCCCTTTTTACGACACACCCCTGCCTCCCCCCATAATGACATCCGTGAGGCTAAGGCTTTCCCTGCCATCGCCACTACTCGGCTCAATCTGTTTTCACAAGAATCGAACACCTTAAATACATAATGAGAGGGTCGCTCCTGGAGGGGCCTCATGCGTTGGCTATCCGACGGACCCTACAAAGACCCCCATTCACCGAGCTGGCCAGGGTCAGCAACCTCACATCCAGGTCTTCAAAGAGATCCCACACCTGCTTTATTTCAAGGTGCTAGCGGCAGTCTTAGCTGTCCCTTTTAGGAAAAAAAAGTCAAATTGAACGAGTCAGGCTGCGGACCACATTTCGATGAGGTCATACGGGCGTCTTTAATGAGACTGGAGGGTCTGTCTCACCAAAAAGAAAACAAAGGCAGTAGGAGTGCTGTGTAGCCATCTACTATTGAAACAGGTTTGCTGTATCTACTTAGGGGTTGCTAATGAGCTAGCAATGTATAGCTAACGATATTTCTGACAAACTAGACCAGCAGGCAGACTACATCATTAAAAGGTGAATAAGATCGGGGTGATATCAGAGCATGGTGGTATACCCATTTCCCCCCGGCTTTCAGCGTTCATCGAGTCCCCACTTGTTCAGGAACCCAATCAAATCCACCCCAATCAATGCGCAGCGTCAGAGCGCTAATGAGTTGGAACAATGGAACTCGTCCTATCGTTGCGTTTGCTACCATGTGACGTAAAATGCAGCATGCGGGAAACACTGAAATCAGACCACCTGGATCGTGAGTTTCCCCTACCCCTCGGCGGCCATCACAAGCCGTTACGTCCGTCAAGTTAATCGCGAATAAGGCCACCTCTCGGTCTCTTCCTGGCACACAGAGGCATGAACCAGGGAGCGCTAACGAATGATTTACAATTCATTCAACGACTTCCACTCCGACCCCTCCCTTTCATGACCTCTGACCTCCGACCCCTGACCCCAGCATTGTCAGCCAGTCAGGTGACAGCTTGCTCTCCACAAGGGGACGAGATTCCGATGGGCTTCTTTCTCACAGTAAGTCCTCTTCCACATTGTCTTCCCCGACAAAAAAATACACCAATCACCACTCCTTCACGCCCCCCGATACAATCCCCCCCCCCAACGGCCCCCTGCGGCATTGTTACCCAGAATCCTCCCCATTCTCCAAGACCCCCGGGGACCAATTAACAACATCCCGAGACCACACTAAACCCTCTCTTTCACCTCTCCGCCTCTTCTCCTCCCAAGTCTAGTCCTCCCTTTCTACACTGCTAAATGAATCTCTTTCTCACTCGAGAAAACACGGAGAAAAGAAAAATAGGAGCCAAAACACCTCTGCCCCCTCGTCCTTTGAGCCCCTCCGAACAGCCCTCCTTCTACTGGCAGAATAACGCTCTCCTTATTCTCCTTCTGTCATAGAACCCTCTCTCTCTTCCTCCCTCCCTCTCTCTCCATCTCTCAG
This sequence comes from Gymnothorax javanicus, assembly GCA_029692085.1. Taxonomy (NCBI): domain Eukaryota; kingdom Metazoa; phylum Chordata; class Actinopteri; order Anguilliformes; family Muraenidae; genus Gymnothorax; species Gymnothorax javanicus. Next base: position 47,263,110 of record CM056206.1, on the reverse strand, counting down.
GTTAATATGTGGGATGAAAGGGCAGGAAGTCGCCAGCAAAGTGACTTTCATGTTTCCTAAGCCATTGGAGATTAGGAGGAGCAGCTGCGGAGGAGTAATGAAGGGTTCTCTCACCCAGAGGGAGGCCATCTCCTCTCTCCTCTCCTCTCCTCTCCTCCCCTGCAGTCTCATGCTCGCTCCCTTCTTCTTTTCTCTCTTCACATCATCACCATCCTCCCCTTTTTGCTCCGCCCACATACACACCAATGTTCTCTGAGCCCATTCTCACCCCGACGCATCAAATAGTGAAGCTACCAGACCAAGTGTCGATATACGAAGAAAATAGAGGCTTTGGGTGTCCTTATTTGACGCCAATGTTAAAACTAACTCCACCACCTAACCCTAAACGTCAAAGAAGGATGCCAAAAGCTTCTATTTCCGTCACATATTGACGCTTGGTCTGATAGCGTCACAATACGGCGAGTCGGGATGAGAACATGATGCATTCTCTGAACACGTACGACCATCTGTGGACACACGCAGACACCCACGCATACACACACGTTCTCACATGCAGACGCACACACATGTTCGTGAGCTGAGCACAGACTCTGACATCCGCACACACGTGCGTAAGCATAGAGGTCATGCTTGATGCTGGCAAACATATTTCTTAGCATGGCTGCTTGTCCCAATCGAACACCACAAAAGGCAGGGAAATGGACTAGGACAAAGAATAGAAGAGTAGCTCGACTGAGCGACAGAGGAAAAGTGAATCTGGAACAAAGCTGGGCTTTTTTAACACAGATGCTGACAGCCAGGCCCTTTATCCTTCACTACACTCCTCAACGTCTCCCCTTTTTCACCTCCATAATCAAATTTTACTCTGCCTCTTTTTCTTACAGTCCCAACTGTGAGAATAATATCTATTTAACAGGCATTTCGCATCCCACACATCCACTCTCTCTCTTGATAACAGAGATGGAAAGGGAAGTGAGATTGTGAGGTCACTTCCTCCTCCTCTAATTCACACAGCTAAAGATGCTATAATAGAGATCCAGGCTCTGAGCCCATGGCTTCCATTAAGCTGGGGAGAAAAGCCTGGCTAACCTAACTCTAGCTTCGGTGCCCATTAAAACGCACCAAATTCTTTCGCATTGGACAGCCAGCAAAGCTTCAAAATTGCTCCTAGAGGGAATTTTTTTTCCTTAAAACGAGCTGAATTATTCAATACGCGAGTCCAACTCGTCAATACCTGTGCTGCAAGCCCACACTTAAGTTAGGTTTCCTAACAAGAATATCAAACATGGTGCCAGTGATCCAGCGAGATCTGTCTAGCTTAGATGAATGTGCCATCTTCCTAGCTGTATATTTTGCCTTAAATTTTCACCGCACCAGTGACTGTACATGCTTATATGAGATTAAACTGAGTCTGTAAAAGCTCTACTGTCAGTTACCTCCTTATCCTCTCACTTCCACTTCATAAATATACCGTCCCAATCCAGCAGCACATAAATCACATATATCACATATGATACTTTTACAAAGCCAGCCAAGGACTGGGGTAATTCATGCTGTGTGCTGCTTTGACTCTGTAAGTGGAATCAAACCAGCAGCCTCTAAGTTAGCACGGTAGCTCTTTAGCTACATCGCTGTCAAAGTACTCACACAAAAGCCAACAATCAAAAGTGTCATATCACATATGATAAGCAGAAATATATTTATTATTGAAACCATAAATATATAAATTATAGTCATTGTTATTCTATCCAAAGAAGGCCAGAAATAAACGAACAAAAATGAGAAAAGCTTAAAAAAGTAAAAAAAAAAAAAAAAAAAATGTTAAAAGCTTAGCGACTGCATGGTTGACCGTAGCACTGGTCCCTGACAGGAAGTTTCAAACCCCTTTCAGAAAAGTGTGCAAGCAAACGGTATAGACAAGGCAAACGGAGAAATTCCTCTTTCCATCTTTTTCAGTATAGCACCAATAATTTTAATACTTTTACACTTCGATCAGCTGGATCTTCTCAACATTAAACAGCAGCAGGCATAGTTTTAGACAGCACAAGTAGTGTCAAAATTAGGACCCAGGAAGAAATGTTGTGCCTCCAATCCCAGGCCTGTGTTCCAACAGTGTTCACAAAACTTGCTGCAGCACCGTTTTTAAAAAGGAAAGATGCTCTTTTACCCATCTCACCCCAGTCCATAGACCTGCTGGGGCTGATGTACACACTCATGCCGGTGAAATGCATTGTGGGACCACAGAAGGACTTGTTCAAAGTTTGTCAGTGGATGTGCTCTGATCCCACACCTGCTCACTGGCTGTGAACTTGGAATTCGGGAACGCCTCTGACCCACAATGTTGCCACTGGACTTAACCCCTGTCTTATCTGTAGTGAGTGTGTATGTGTGTGTGTGTGTGTGTGTGTATGTGTGTGTGAGTGTGAGAAATACACATCAAAGAGTGGTGGCTTATACAATGCACCTCAGACAGGCAAAGACAGGGTTAAGGGACTCTGAGAGCATTCAGATTTATATGCGCTACATCCCAAAGTCCACTAAGTACAATAACTATGCCTATAACATGACAAGTCCTCAAAACGTGTTGACCAGGCATGCATGTATGTATGTATGTACGGTACGTATGTATGCATGAATGTATTTATGTATGTGCCTGAGCATATACTGCACAAACTCCATTTGTCTGTGAGTGTATGCATGTATATGTGTGCGTGTGTGTGTTTAAGGTCAGAGTGGGCATGACACATGTAAAGCCCTGTTTGACAATGCTCGGTATGAGCCGTGCATTCAAATATCAAGGCCATCTTGGCGTGAAACCTTGCTTTGCAGTTGGTTTTGGGGAGGGAGAGAAGTGGTAGTGGGTGTGCAGGGGGGTTGGGGCGAGGTTGGCTGGCTGGGGAGTGGCAGACAGCAGGCAGAGGTGTAGAAATTAATCCACTGATTCTCCTTTGAGGACCCTCCGGTCTGTCTCTCAGATTGCCTGACTTAAACACCACTTTACAGGGTCAGTTCAAAGGACACATCATCCAAATCTCCAGTTTGGCTTCTTATCTTTTCTCATTTCATTTCTTTCTTCAGATAAAATACATTACACCACAACAAAAGATAAAAAATAACATACAGGCTTCCTGCTTGAATATAAGTAAGCATAATATATATATAACTTTTTACCAAAAATAAAGCATTTCACTTGACCCCCCCGCCCCCACCCCAAATTCATTGTTACACGTTTCCAGCCGATACACTACATTTAAGATTGATTCAATGCACTTTTATGAGAATAAAGCCAAGAGTGAGAGTTAAAACTGGGTTCTTGACTCGTGACTGTCTCATTCGCTCACTTTAAGTGGAAGATTAAACCAAACAAAAAAATAAAAAAGTCATTCACGCATATAAATAGTTTATTAGTAGCAATTACTGGGGTAGAGAGGGCTCCCGCCTTCCTTTTAACGCTTTGTACAAACCAAAGAACATAAAACCGACTGATAACAAAAATAACAGCTTACAAAAAAAAAAAAAAAATGAGGATATAGGAGTTTCTCTATTGAAAAAATAAAGCAAAATAAAATAAAAACTCATAGTCCAAGATAAAAAATCCAGTTTGTTATGTTCCGGGAGGACACCATGAAGAAAGGTAGAAATTGAGAGAGGGGGCGTTCAAAAGCGAAAAAAAAACACAGAATGCCTGAAGATTTTGCTTCTTTTGAGTGTGTGACGGTACGTTCCGGAAAGGCTCCGTAATCCAACCCTGTCTGTCTTCCTGCCTCTCTCCTTTTCGTCCTCAGTCTCGTCGGCATTGAAAGTCCAGTTAAATGTCTGCGCCGACCCGTGAAAATGCAGGGCGGAGACGGTGACCCCCAGCGTCAGGCTCTGTCCGTCACCTGACCACAGGAATCGTCCAATCAGCCTGTAAAAGGACCTGATTCCTCCAGCCCAAAGCAGCTGCACCCAGAGTCAATCCTCAGCATCGGCCTCTCCTTTTTTTTGGGGGGTTGGGTAGCCATAATTTTCCTGCAATTTTTATTTTCCATATTCATTTTTTTGCAGTCGGGGGGAAGGCGATGGACACAGTCTTCCTCTGTCCTTCCTCTTATATCCCCAGAGCACCGTAGTCATCCTCATCACCGCCCCTCCCACTCCTCATCATCGTCATCAGTGTTCCATTGATTGGGTCTGCTAATCTTTGCAGACAAAGTCAAGGGAAAGGAAAGCACCTTTGGCAATTTTCATTCGCTTTGCATTGTCTTTGATTTTACCATTTTAGTTTTTGAAAAGGCAACAACAAGAGAAGGGGGGGGGCTGTTCCACCCTGGACCCCCCCTCCCAGTGCAGAACCTCTTGTCCCAGCTCACCTCACGTCCGCTGTGGAGAGAGAGAGGGGGTTGGGGGGTTTAGAATCTGTAAAACACGCAGACACGCCCACTTCTCCGCCCCACAGTCAGACAGAACCACACCCACCTCCACAGCACATCATCGTTTGTGATTTATACCCCATTTCATTCCTCCCTCGAAATGAAAACGTAAACACCAGCACACAAAAATCTTAACCACCACAATGCTCATGCCTCCATTTTAAACTAAAAATAAGCAGATGTAATTACACTTCTGCGCCTTCAAATCATCCTGCTTGCGCTTGATCGGGTCAGAAGTGTGTATTGGTGTCAGCTACAGTTGGTCGTAAGGTAACATAGGAAGGGAGGGACTCAGTTAAAATAAAAAACAAGCTGTGAGAAAAAGCAACTCTATCCATGAAGGAGAGAAGGGATGGAGGAAGAAAGAGAGAAAAAAGGAGAGAGAGTTAAGTGGAGGAGGTAACAGACAAAAAAAAACACTGCGAAGGAGAGAGATCGAAAACAGAGAGATGGTGATGTCAGGGCGTGATTAGGCTCGAACATCAGCAATCCTCAAACTCCTTCCTCGATCGGGCGCAGATGCGCTCGCATATCCACGTGCAGTTCAAACCCCAATCAGGCATGCAGCTGCAATTAGTGCAATTTGGGAGCCCTGCTCGCCTCGTTACTTATCGATTCAGCAGGGCACGACTCATGATTGGTGGGCTCACTTGGCCCTTCGCGCGCCTGATTGGCCAGTTAGGGCAATCGATTTATTAGCCCCCCGTGCTAAAGTCCTACCTGCTCACAGCCGCAAGCCCCGGGTACACTTTAGATACACGTCCGTTTTTATTACATCGCCAATAAATCCTTGCTGAACTTTGGCTTTTTGCGAGCTCTTTTTTTACCCGAAGCCCTAATGCGGCCTGTAAAGACAACTTGGAGGGAAAGGGTGGGGGGTTGGGAGGGTCAAAAAGGAGGAAGCAGGGCGTTTAAAAGCAAACAGAGAGACAAAAGAACGAAAGAAAGAAAAAAACCTTTTCCCCCCCCGAGGCGGGGAAAACATTTAAGTTTGAAATGACACACTATAAATACTTCAGAAGTCTTATCAGATCTCATCACGGCCTTATCTCCTCTCCGCAGAGGCCTCAGATCTGGGACCTGGATTAACCTGCTGTGAATACAGGCAGCCTTTGGACACCCCACATGGTGGCACAGTGCCCTCCCGACGCACATCAGCATCAATTGCCCCACATTCACGCGAGTGGCAGTTTGTGCGTGTGCGTTTGAGCGCGAGTGTGCGGTTGTGTGTGTTTGCACGTGCGAATATTCGCACTTGTGTGCATGTGGATATGTGTACTTCTGTGTCGGTGTGTGTGCATGAGTGCGTTCGTGTGTATGGGTGTGTAGGAGGTGTGCTTGTGTGTGCTGGTGTTTGCCTGCGCGAGTATGTGTGTCTGTGTGCGCGTGTGTGTGTGTGTTTGTATGAGGGTGAGTATATCAGTACTTGTGTGTGTATGTGTGTGTGTGCGTGCGCATGCATTTGAGTGTGTGCGTGCGTGCATTCGTACATGCTTGCACAAACATATGCGCACAGGTGTATGTATACATGCACGCACATCGCGGCCTTTACCTGTATCTGACTCTGAGTGCTCCACCAGGTGATGGTGCGCCGTACACACACACTCCAGGTGGTCCTCCAACCGCACCACCACCTCCTTCAGCTTGGGCCGCCTCCGCACGTACTCCACCTTCGCCACCTGCGGAGACAGGGCGTAGCGCCCGTGAGACCAGGGAAAACGCACCCTGCCGCCTATCACCCGTCGCCACGACAACATCCACACCTCTATCAAAGGCTGCCTGACAAGGCTGAGATAGGGGTTTGCTGAGCACCTTGGCAGCCATCTTGTGTCAACTCATGTTTATTGATCCAGCATACCAGAGGGGCAGATTTGCTTGAGAATTAATAGAGGTCAATAGATCAAGGCCAAAAAAAAAGCTAATTAGCGCCTTGTCAGTTGACTTCTATTCATTGTCATCACAAGGTTAGCACGTAGCACGGAGTGTTGCTTTAGCCACTGCCTGGCCAGGACCTCCTCTATAAATCTGTGCAGTGGGTACAATGTTCACCTGCAACACAGCAAAAAAACAGTCCCACAATGCATTGCTGCAAAGCCAAATCCCTCCAAGTAGCAAGGAACCACTGGACTTAAAAAAACCAAAAAACAACAGAGACAGAGAAAGAGGGAAGAGAGGGAGAGAGAAGAAAAAGGAAGTAGAGTGGAACTCGATGACCAAAGTCCACAAGTCGTCATTGCGAGTGAGCCTCAAAATTTGCTCCTCGGCTCTGTCACTCAAGGCACGTGCCGGAGAGCAAAAGAATGCATGTATTAATGCATGTATGGTGAGATTAAGACCAACTCCAAAAATTTCCTGATTTACCTCTCAGAAATGCTGACACACAAGTACAGAACATGATTCACGGCCCAAGAAGTTCTCCTGATCCACCCACCACCCCCCGCCCAAAGTGCTTCCAAACCCACAGATTACATGCCGCGACACCCCTAACAGCACGCCTCTTATAGCTGAACGGGCACCTCAGCCTATCCACAATCACGGCAGCCGCTCCTCCCGTATCTATAATTAAGCGAGCCGCCCAGTCTGTCCGCAAAGCTAAGCTAACAAGCCACTTCTCTGCTACATCCAGGCCCGAGCTGAGCTAACTGCCCGTAATCTACGCGGGGCCGGCTGAACAAGCCACTGCAAATCCCCCAGAGGCCCTGGTAATCCAGCCAGAGCCCCCTGCATTTCATATGTTATTACAGGGACTGGGGGGGGCTTTAAAGTACCCCCCCAACACCACAGATGTCTGATGCTGGAATTCCTGCAAGGTCAAGATCAGCCAATCAGAGAGGTGCAGGGTGCTGGAGGGGTGTGGTGTCATCAGTGCTTGGCACCTGTCACAGGGCAGCTTCAGGAGATGGGGGAAGGGCCTCGAATGATTAACTCACACAAAGGGACAATAAAAGGGGCGCCCCCTGTGGTCAGGCTCGGCAGTGCGACGGTCACCTTGCCCCTGCAGCGCAGTGGGAGTAAAGACACACCCAGCGGGATAGCGCTGTTCCCAGGCGACAGCGACAGACACGCCGACTGTGTGTGTGTGTTTATGTGTGTGTGACAGTGAGACTGAATGAGCGTGAACGTGTTTGTGTGTTTCTGTCTCTGTGTGTAAATACTTGTGCGTGCGTGTGTGTGTGTGCGCGCATGTACATGAGAGAGAGACTGAATGTGCAAAAATGTTTGTGTGTGTGCCTCAGAGCGCAAATTAGCGACTGTGAGAGAGTAGGTCTGTGTGTGCACTTGTATGTGCATGTATCTAACTCTGTGTGCTTGTGCGTGCGTGCATGAGTGTGCATATGTGTGTGTGTGTGCACGCCTGTGCATGTGTTTGTGTGTGTATCCTTGTTTGTCTCAGAGAACTCTGCCCTCTTTGTCAACAGCCAGCCCTGCCTGCTCTATACTTCCTGACACTCCAACACAGGACACCTCTCTCCTCTCTCTCCTTCATCTCTTAATCCTTCCATTCCTACTTCCCCCCTCTCTGTCTCTCCCTGTATCTCTCTCTCTCTACCTCTACATCAATCTCTCACAACCTCTTGACCTTCAATGCTGGAAAAACATATTTTCAAAGCAAACGGGAACAGCATCAAGCAAAGTGAGGGCCAGATTTACTTCCAGCACGTGCGAAGTGAATAACATGACCAGTGATTGGCCACAAAAGTTGGTTTGCACCAATCACTGCACGTATTATTCACTTTGCATATGCTAAAAATGCATGCATGAGCAACAGGTAAATATGACCCAAAGTGTATAAAGTGTGAAAAATAATGCTCAAAGTATAATTGCAAGCATCCCTCTCTCACACACACACACACACTCTATCCCTCTCTCTACTGCGCTCCCTCTCTTCTCTCCCTCTCTCTCTCATGCCCAGGTCCTGAAGCTTGAGGTCTACAGGCTCAGTAGAAGCACAGCGTTTCTAAATCTCCTCAGACATGCAAGAATGCTTTGTTGCGTACGAGGGGCTGTGGGGTTTTTTTGGGGGGGGGGTCACAGAAAGGTCGCGGTCCCTTTCTCAGGCTGTGTCCCCATGTGACACGTTAGTGCAATTATTTATTTTTAAAGCTAACTCAATCTTCCTTCAGTTTTAACTGCCCAGTCTTTCCTTCCACTCCCCCCTTACACACACACATATACACACACAGAAACACACACACAGTATAAATCATCATCCTCTAAACTGCAGAAAAGCAGGTCCTGGGAAGAACCGAGGGAGAACTTATGAAATGACATCTGATCCGCTCAAGGGAGCACAGGGTTGCCCTGATGTGATGGGAACAGGGGACGAGGGGTGGACGGGGGCGACTGCTGTCAGCGCCCCCCCCCAAAGCCCCATTATTGTCCGGGGTGGGGTTAATCGGGCTCAGGACCAGGGCGAGGAAAGTTACAGAGCAACATCGTCCAAGGAAAACAGGCATAGGACGCGTACACCGCACACGGACAATTAGCAGCGAGAAAAGCGAAGAAGGAAATTCGCAATTCATCACTCAGTGGCTAAATTAAGCCGCTGAGGGAACCAGCCAGTGAGCTGCCAGGGTCTCGGCGGGTGGGGGGGGGGGAGCTGAGGAAGGCCGGCGGCCATTTTCTCAACTCAAGGGTGCTTGTGGAAAAGTACGGAGTTATGGGTGGGGAGCTGGTGCTGCTCTTTGGGTGGGGGAGTGGTGGAGTTTGAAAAGTCGCCCGCTTTCAAAATGAACGACAAGGACCGAACAAACGCAGGCCTCTTTCAACTCCCGAGCGACCGGCGAGGGACAAGACGAGCATTTATCACACTGAACGGAGCTGGGGAACCCACCGGAGGGCAGAACACAAACCCATCACTCCCAGAGCCCTTCCATGTGTCATCACGACGTTGGGTCCTCGACCTCGAGCTGCAAAAAAAGTTTCCTTCAGCATCCATTATTCCTCTTCTCCTTAAACTCCTCTGTCTTCCTCTTTTCAAAAAGCACGAGCGTCAAATTTTGAGTTTCAAAGCGGCCGAGCCTACCCCTCCCGTCCTCCCAAACCCCTCACCCCCAATTTCTTCCCGCGCCGAAGAGAGAGGACTCTCAGCAGCACTTTGTACGAGCCTGTTCTCATTTAGCATAGCTCTTACAGTACGCTGAGTGTGGGCGGGTAGGGGCATTTAAGATCACTGGAAAGCGCTCAAAAAAATGTAAAAAAAAAAAAGAGACATAAAAGACAAAGAGGCTCAGAGAGACGCGTCCTAATTTCAGGCGAGGATAGCGATAGCACAACATGTGCTGAACGAAGCACGCAATGAAGAAAAAGAGCGAGAGAAAGCGAGGAAAAAAGAAAAAAGAGAGGTGGCTGTTCTTTGTGATTAGAGGCATTTAAGAGGACGGGTAAGAATAGGGCTTTACCTTCTAAAAAAGCGAGAGATTTAACCCGCCGGTGATATAATTACCAGCGCAGCCGCCGTGTTGGCGGGATTGGGCTTGGCACCGGGGTGCCAGAATCGAGGCTGCCAGAGCTGGCACCACAGGTAAGCACGGTTTACGCATCAAAGTGAAAGAACACACTGCAAACACCTCGTCCACCACTGCCCTGTTTAACAACCCTACTGACTTGAACACAGGAAGAATGGAGGTCACTGAAGAAAGAAAGAGTGAAAAGGAGGAGAGTAAGGAGAGAAAAAGGGCAAGATCAGAGGTTGTAAAAAATAAAGAAAGGAAGACGACTTTGGGGGGACCTGTGCACCAGGTTTATTAGTTTTGTGCAGGCACAGCCCAGCCACCCCTGGTCACCCCAGCTACAGTATGAGGTCCCCAAGGCCTCATGCTCAAGGTTTCTGGTTCGGGGCGTGACCTGAGGGGCAGTGGGGTGTCGTGGGGGTGGGTCGGGGGTTTAGGTAACCAGGGCCTGTGAGAAATTGAGCTTCAGCCAGACCAGGGAGCTTCAGCAGGGACCTCAAATAGAGCTACACTGCCTGACACCATCCCCCCCAAACTCTCCCTGCTGCTGTTTCTTTTTGAGTTAAAGGCCATAAGGGAGAGCGCACACACATACAGTCCTTGTAAATCACACTCCATAATGGATGTCACTTCCTGCTTTTCTTTGTGAAAGAGAGCGTGTGCTCGAAGGACTCCATGGGGCACTCTGCTCTCACTCTCTGCCATCACCCTGTCATACTCCTACAGTTCACTTCTCACATAGCATGGGGACACATTAAGGACCAGGCAGTGGGAAGGGAGGGGGGTGTTACAGTCCACTCATCATAAACCATTACAATTTGACCAAGTTTATATTTGTTTTCCTTCTGTATGTAAGCAAATGGGGCATTATGCACTGTCCTTTCATTGGAAAATACACACACACACACAAATATACAAACATCCTCATTATTTGAGGCTACAGCTGCTGCAGGTGTCAATTACAACAGGGTAAGACGGCTCATACCACAACTCACAGAGCACCTGTCTCTTCATGACCAAGCAGAACATCAGCCACAGTACCAACCTACAGTTCCAATGTACAGCACCAACCTACAGCTCAAACCCACAGCACCAACCTACAGCTCCAACCCACAGCACCAACCTAAAGCTCAAACCCACAGCACCAACCTACAGCTCCAACCCACAGCACCAACCTACAGCACCAACTGACAGCACTATCCCACATCTCCAACCTACAGCACCAACCCATGGCACTATCCCACATCTCCAACCTACAGCTCCAACCCACAGCACTAACCTACAGCTCCAACCTACAGCACCAACCTACAGCTCCAACCTACAGCACCAACTGACAGCACTATCCCACATCTCCAACCTACAGCACCAACCCATGGCACTATCCCACATCTCCAACCTACAGCTCCAACCTACAGCTCAAACCCACATCTCCAACCCAAAGCACCATCTCACATCTCCAACCTACAGCACCAACCTACAGCTCAAACCCACATCTCGAACCTACAGCACCATCCCACATCTCCAACCAACAGCTCCAGCCTGCAGCACAAACCCACATCTCCAACCTACAGCACAAACCCACAGCACCACCCCACATCTCAAACCTACAGCACCAACCCACAGCACCATCCCACATCTCCAACCTACAGCACCAAACTACAGCTCAAACCCACATCTCCAACCTACAGCACCATCCCACATCTCCAACCTACAGCTCCAGCCTACAACACAAACCCACATCTCCAACCTACAGCACCAACCCGCATCTCCAACCTACAGCACCAACCCACAGCACCATCCCACATCTCCAACCTACAGCTCCAGCCTACAGCACAAACCCACATCTCCAACCTAGAGCACCATCCCACATCTCCAACCTACAGCACCAACCCACAGCACCATCCCACATCTCCAACCTACAGCACCAACCCACAGCACAAACCCACATCTCCAACCTACAGCTCCAGCCTACAGCACAAACCCACAGCACCACCCCACATCTCCAACCTACAGCACCAACCCACAGCACAAACCCACATCTCCAACCTACAGCTCCAGCCTACAGCACAAACCCACAGCACCACCCCACATCTCCAACCTACAGCACCAACCCACAGCACAAACCCACATCTCCAACCTACAGCTCCAGCCTACAGCACAAACCCACAGCACCACCCCACATCTCCAACCTACAGCACCAACCCACAGCACAAACCCACATCTCCAACCTACAGCTCCAGCCTACAGCACAAACCCACAGCACCACCCCACATCTCCAACCTACAGCACCAACCCACAGCACCAATCTACAACTCCAACCTGCAGCACCATCCAACAGTTCGAACCAACAGCACCAACCCACAGCTCCAACCACCACACCAAGTCAGAGCACCAATCATGATACCACCTCATAGAACCGTCTACAATACCAACGCATAGCACCTACCACAGTACAACTCAGAGCACCATCCAGAATATCAACCCATGGCACCAACTACAGCACCGAGCCAGAGCACCATCCACAACACCAACGCATAGCACCAACCAGAGCACCAAGCCAGAGCACGGTCTATAACACCAACTCATAGCTCCAACCACTGTACAAGTCGCAGCATCATCCACAATACCAACCCACAGCACCATCGATGACACCAACTCATAGAACCAAGCACAGCACCAACGCATAGCACCAACCACAGCACCAACTCACAACACCATCCGCAACACCAACTTATAGCACCAACCAGAGCACCAAGTCAGAGCAGCAGCACTGTCCATAATACCAACTCATAGCACCAACCACTGTACAACTCACAGCACCATCCAGAATATCAACTCATAACACCAACCATAGTACCGAGTCAGCGCACCATCCACAATACCGACTCATTGCACCAACCAGGACAGACAACATTCACCTCAAAACTCACTCCAAAACGTGGACATTTTCCAGCCCAAAAAATATCATGAACTCCTACCAACTCTAGCATGAATCTCATGCAAAAAAACTTCCAGTTCAGAGCCTTGTCAAGCCAATGCATTATAAACAGAAAGTCAGAATGAGGAATGTACTCAGATAGAGAGAGCCAGGCAACGAATGAAGGCAAATCAGTGATAAAGCTGGGGAAAATATTCTAACATGCAGTTATTTTGGGCACAGTCCAACAGTTATCTCTTCACCCAAAATTTTTGCTCCATTTTCCATTTTTTTATTCCCTCGCCGGTCTCTCCCTTAATGCTTATCACTCACACAGCAATTTAAGCAATTTTTCTGAGTGTTTGTCTATTATTTCAACAAGTGCTCTCGAAACTCAGAGATCGCCGGACGTTTTGAAAGTAGCACTGAAAGTTAATGCCCCAGATTAATGCTCCACGCCCAAAGGCTCAGCCCCCATTGAGGGCTGCTTTTCGGGAATAATGGACGCAAAATAGGCCCAAAATAACATCCTGATATTAGGAATGGGCCCCTAGAGTAATCCTAGCTTCCGATTTCTTTTTTTTCCCAGCTTACAAACTTCTCTTGGTTTATTACATCTCTGCTAACAAGCCATGGCTTGAATAAACATTTTTCTATCTGGCAAAGTCAGATTTTCTAATAAAAAGCAAGATAAATAAAGAAGTAAAGTGCAATGGTTTGGATCTTCAGAGCAGGGACTTTTGAAAAGGAATAAAGAACTATATGTTCTGTGTGTTTATTTTCCCATCCTGTCAGAACACAAGAAAAACAGCTCAGCGTGACAGACGGCATTTTTAGGCTTTTAATAAACTTCCCCATCTCACCCCCCCAGCCCCCTCCACCCCTCCCTGCATCCTAAAAAAGCACACTGAAACCCCATTCAAGAAAGTGAAGGGGGGGTTAAAAAAAAACCCTGGCAACAGACAGCGTTCCTCGCTCACAATATCCCGCACATCTCCGAACCGCAGGGGTCAGCAGAGCTGACCTTTTCCGGAATAGACCCCGGCAATGAGCTCCCAGCTCACCCCTGCCACCCCCTGCCCAAACGCGCTTGCAAAAAAGTGCTTAGTCACACCCCTGGCGTGCGATGATGTCACGGTCAGACTTGAAGAGAAGGGGAAGCCGGTGACATCATTGGAAAGGGTCTTTTCTTCTGTCATTCCCGGTAGCTTCAATTCAGCCAGGCTCTTCTTCAATGGAGCTCATTCAGCTGGCTCTTACGACACATCCCACTGTGGGGGGAGGGGGGGCGTGGGCTCTCATTGGCTGATCAGGGACTGCCCTCGCTCAGTCACGGATGGTGGGTGGAGTGGGAGGCATGATTTAGCTATTGACAGGATGGCGGGGGTGACTAAGATCCGGGGGGTCCCCGGTTTGATTAAAACGGGCCCCCACAATGGGACGCCAGTCCATCCCGCCGCTAACAGCACCCGTGGCGATTTCCCTCACCCTTCTAACTCAAGCACAGATGCAAAAATAGGCCAGTCCTTATTAGAACGGGAGACGACCGCACATCCGCCCGTCCCCACCTGACCGGAGACTGGTGTTCCGGAGACGGCGGGCGGGGCCAGGGGGCGGGAAAGGGAGGGGGGTGGAGACCAGGGTGGATGCGGCACCGCTTTTATTATCGCGAGCCTAGTTGCCGCGGCTATCAGGAGCCGGCATCTCCAAAGCAGATCTTCAGGCCTCATGGCGTAATGCTGAACAGGGGGGTTGCATGACAACAGACAGCGAGCGTCTCGCTGGACCGTGACAAAACAGATCAGGGAGAGAGAATGACACACACAGGTACCCCACACACTCAAAATCAAAGCTTATCTTTCAATCAGTTTTAGCCAGCATTTTGTTTGTATTGCTAGGGGTGTGATACTCTGGTCATGGTGTCTCTTGCCTGAAATGACCGTATCATGACGCATGCAAGTGGGACAACTCCACCATCGAGAGAAACAAACCAAAACACACTAACCAATGTTTCTGCCACTGAACCCTGATGCTCAAGAGCAATACACGCTTTGAGGTGCGAGATCACAAATGAATGTGGTTCTTCACTGAACATTCCCATGATGATGTCACAAGCTATGTCCACACTAATACGTTTTCTTAACGCCATTTTCAAATGGAAACAATCTCCATCCTACACGCGTACGTCGTAGCACGGTTTCAGATATTTTCTCTGTTCATACTTATACAACAGAAAACGCATATCACATGACCATTCACGTAGACTGAGCATGCCTGGACCGGCGTAAACAGGAAGCATATTGTCTACACTGGGGTCAGTTGCTTAATAGCAGAAAACGAACGTGGGTGTCTGTGTCATCGTTTTCAAAAGCCTTAGTGTCTGCCCATCCACACAACAACGCAGTCCTGGAGTTCTAAATCTAAAATGGGGTTAGCGAAGCAAAAACGTTTCAAAACAAAAACATATTAGTCTGGACGTAGCTACAGTCACTATTGATAATTTTATGAAGCAGTGGTGTTCCAGACCACCGAAATATAAAAAGAACATCTCAAAAAGCACTGACATAGACCTGTGGATGTTTGCGCTTGTTTTACGGGAGCAAGGGTTCAAGTGAGCGCATAAGAGCATTTATGGACAAAAGTGCGAATATGAGAATGTTCATATTTATGTGCTTAAATATGGGTATGTAAGGATGTGCGTGTGTGTGTGTGTGTTCCTGTAAGGGTCTTCTCACCTTTACGGTGCTGTGTCGGCGGTGGGACAGGTATGTGTATATATACGTGTGCGTTGGCGTGCTCTCACCTTTATGATGCGTTGCTGGTGGTGGGATGGGTGTGTGCTTATATGGTATATAGATATATTCGTGTGAGCGCACTCTCACCTTTGCAGTACTGTGGTGACGGCAGGACAGCTGTGCGTGTGTATATATGTGTGTATATATATATATCTGTGTTCGCGCTCTCTCACCTTTACAGTGCGGTGGTGACAGCGGGACAGGCGTGTGCATACATGGGTATATATATATTTGTGTTAGCGTGCTCTCACCTTTACAGTACCGCGTTAGCAATAAGACTGGTGTGTTTATATATGTGTATATATATTTGCGTTAGCGATCTCTCACCTTCACAGTTCGTCGGTGGCAGCGGGATGGGTGTGTGTATATATGTGTATGTACATTTGTGTTAGCGCTCTCTCACCTTTACAATGCGATGGTGTGTAAATATGTGTATATATATTTGCGTTAGCGCACTCTCACCTTTACAGAACAGTGCTAGCAATGGCACTGCTGTGCGCATATATGTGTATATATATTTGCTTTAGCGCTCTCTCACCTTTACATTATGGTGGTGGAGGTGGGACTGGTGTGTATATATATATATATATATATATGTAAATATATTTGCGTTAGCGCTCTCTCAGCTTTACAGTGCGGTGGTGTGTATATATGTGCATATATATTTGTGTTAGCGCACTCTCACCTTTACAGTACAGTGTTAGCAATGGCACTGGTGTGCGCATATATGTGTATATATATTTGCTTTAGCGCTCTCTCACCTTTACATTATGGTGGTGGAGGTGGGACTGGTGTGTATATATATATATATGTAAATATATTTGCGTTAGCGCTCTCTCAGCTTTACAGTGCGGTGGTGTGTATATATGTGCATATATATTTGTGTTAGCGCACTTTCACCTTTACAGTACAGTGTTAGCAATGGCACTGGTGTGTGTATATATGTGTATATATATTTGCGTTAGCGCTCTCTCAGCTTTACAGTGCAGTGGTGTGTATATATGTGTATATATATTTGTGTTAGCGCTCTCTCACCTTTACATTACGGTGGTGGAGGTGGGACTGGTGTGTGTATATATGTGTATATATATTTGTGTTAGCGCACTCTCACCTTTACAGTACAGTGTTAGCAATAGGACTGGTGTGTGTATATGTGTATATATATTTGCGTTAGCGCTCTCTCAGCTTTGCAGTGCGGTGGTGTGTATATATGTGTAAATATATCTGCGTTAGCGCTCTCTCAGCTTTACAGTGCGGTGGTGTGTATATATGTGTATATATATTTGTGTTAGCGCTCTCTCACCTTTACATTACGGTGGTGGAGGTGGGACTGGTGTGTGTATATATGTGTATATATATTTGTGTTAGCGCTCGCTCACCTTTACAGTACAGTGTTAGCAATGGCACTGGTGTGTGTATATATGTGTATATATATTTGTGTTAGCGCTCGCTCACCTTTACAGTTCGGTGGTGGCGGCGGGACGGGTGGCAACGCATGTTGCTGGTGTTGCAGCACCCTGTGCAGCGCTTCACCTCCACACACGGTGGCCAGATCAGGAAGTTGGCGGAGGTGGGATCGATCTGGCTTCGCGGGATCTCGTAGATCACCGTTCGCGTCTTACAGACTGCGGGCACCGCTTCCTCTGCACAGCAGATCAACACAGAAGCAGATTAATTACTTTTATAATCAATAACCATTCCAACGAACATAGCATTTACATATTTGTACAGTGACGTTATTCGGCTCTGTGTTCCAGTACTTGAGTATGGGCAGAGATATTGTCAAGTTTCCTTTTTCTAGAATTTACATCCTTACTGTGTTAGCCATGTAGGAATTGCAGTGTCTTTTACACAGTATCACTTACAAAGTACTTTCAGATGCTGATCATGCACTTCATAGCATAGAGTCTATAGTCCATACATACGTACAGCTACAGAGAGGCTTCTAAGTTAATAGCAATAACTAAAAGTCACAAAAAACAAGAACAAGAGTAGGAAAAGAGCATGAATAAGGGAGTGAGAGGGAAGAGAGTGTGATATGTTTCCAGGAAAAGAGAGAAAGGCAGAAGAGTGAGAATTGGGAAGAAGGAAACAGACAGGGAGGGAGGGAGAAAGATGGAGAGACAGGGAGGGAGAGAGAGAGAGAGCACCCAGTCTGATTTCACACCCACACAACACTGCACAGTCAGCCGGGCTCTGGCCTGGGTTCAGGGTTACTCACTGGGGTCATAAATTCCCCCCATTCAGAGGGGCCTGAGGTAGAACCTAAATCCACAGAAGAGCCACAAGGCAGGTGAAGCGCAGCAGACAGCCAACATGTAACCCCTCCCTCCCCCATCCCCCCATCCCTTTCCCAAGCTGCTCTGCACGCGTGCACACACAGCCCCTTTGTGCCGAGGGACCCTCTCCGGCGCTACACGCTAATCACGGCGTGCACATGCGCACATGCTAGGGCCAGGCAACCTATTTTATTAATCCCAGCATGGTGTGAGAGCAAAATTAAGCGACTGGAATGTTCTTATCGGTTCTTAAAATTCTAATGCTGATGTCACAATCCCTCACACGCCGGCATTCTAGAAGACTGACGTCACAGGCGAGCGTTCTAGAAGCCTGTCTGAGAACTCTGAACAAACATAGCACAAGGTTTCAGCTGGTCTAAACCCCACTGTCTGAATAAGCATGACCCTCAATGGAGGTATATTGAAGAGGGCATGCTTTAGTGTGAGTAACAGATCAAACACATGCTTTTAATAAAAGTATGCGATAAAATTTAAATTTAGTTTTATTGAATGAGACAGGAGGCCCCAAACTTGACAAAGGAGCAATAAGTAACAGTAACTCAGTTGAAAAAAAAGCGGAAATAAGTTAAATTTCAAAGGATCAGAAAATAAAATCTACAATTGCCCTGCTCAAATAAATGAGGGCATTCGGTTCCTGCCAAGCCTTTGTGTAAACCGAGTGTTTTCGCAGTGACGTGGCTCGCAGTCTCAGACAGGGTGAGCTCATGCCGGTCCCTGGTTAACGCAAAACCGCGTCAGAAAGGTAAGTCAAACCTGGCAGGTATGCACACAACACGCCACTTCTGCTGCTGGATGCAGCGGGGATGGTGCTGGGCTCCCCCAAACTAGTGTCCTGCACTCCGCAGAACTAGGGCGGGGCCGGCCTGCCCTGGAACATTGCAAGCCTAGACTTGAATGGTGAATATCTGAAATTCCCTCGCTCAAGGATACATTTTTCCTCCCCATCTCCCATGTCATCGAGCGTCGAAGCTTGTAAAAAGACCCGCTGATGCTTACAAAAGAACTACTGACTTTTAAACCCTTTCTTCTTCCTGTCTTTTTCTCAGCCAATCAAAAAGCTGAAACTTCCATCATGCCATTGGCCCGAGATAATGGGGAACCAGTCTGATTTACAGTCAATAAATAAATGCAAATTCTAACAGGACCAAACCCGCAAGAGTCAAGTGGAATCTCACTATCTGAAGGAAGCCGTACCTGGAAATACCAGCATCTCCATGCATTCAATCATTACAGCCATCAGATAAGAAGTCGACTAATACTGCTCTTTTGCTGACAAAGCAACAGACAGATCAATAGACTAAGCAGGAGCAAATCCCTTCTAGACCAATATGGGGTTTAGAGCCTTAAGGGCCTTGCTCAAGGGCCCAAGACTGACACTGGTCTTACTGTGGCTGTTCTTGAACATCTTAGCCAGTGGTGCACAACCAGTTCCCAGGCTATACCCGGTCATCTCCCTGACTCTGTACTTAATCAACTCATGCGGCCGAGGGTTCGACACCCAGTCCCCATAGCACATTCAGCACCCCAGTCCCACCATTAAGTGCACCCTTCTCTACAGTGCCGCCATCTGAATTAATAAATATTACATATACAGAGAAGGAATGCACTACATCAATACATAAACATGAGCCTCTGAGATGACATCACTTCCTCTCCACCAGCTACTTCTCGTTCATCGTCTCACCCGCAACAAGGTAATGAAAGCCTGGTGTAAATGACTATGAAATCATGGAAAAGGGATGGAAATTCTGAAGGAAGAAGGGCAGAAACACAACGGAGGAGTGTGGAAAATGTAGACGGTCCCTTAGCTAACATTGGCTCACCGATGCTTCTCTTCCTCCTGGTGTGGATCTGAGAGCTCTTCAGGTCAGGGTATCTGGACGAGTAGTCCTTGTGGTACTTCGGCTTAGGATCCTCAAGGACCTCATTGTCGGCACCTCACCGAAACAAAAGCACAACCTGTGTTACTTTCCCTCTCAATCACACACACACACACACACACACACACACAAACACCTGTATGCCCCGTACGCACCCACAATTAGACTGAAAGGGGCAGGACGGCACTACCAAACCACTGACCCATTAATAAAACAGGAACCTCCAGGGAGCTGTCCTAAGTCTGTATAGAGCGGAACTGCAAAAGACTTTCAATTGAGGGACAGATCAACACTTGTTGTACTCTATATTTATTTTTCCCGCAAAAATAAGCTCCCCCAACCCCACCACCACTGCTTATTCCCAACCCAGGTAACACAAGACGTGACTGTGATGTCACTGAAATATTTTGTCAATGTTACAACATTGGCAATACATTACAGCAAATCATTGTAATCATATTTTGAATGAGCTGGGATTGCGGGCTGTTGTGCTTTCATTTCCATAACACAGTGTAAATAGCCTCCACCCTGCATCAAACATTAATCTAAGTTTGTTAGACTATAACCGTCCGACAATCCCATGTGACTTTGAGCGCATTCGTGGCGAGTGTAGAGAGGATATCGGCAGGTGGTTTTGCCCGCGAGTGTGGTGAGGGGGTGAAGAACATGCCAGATTATAACTGGCGGGTTGGCGCTAATTGCTTGCTCATTTTCCGGGCCTGAGAAACGGGCAGACTTTTCATTTTCACTGCTTTAGGCGTGCTGACTGTGCACTTTTACTGATTACAGGGATCTAACACCACTGTCTCTCACACACACACACACACACATACATACACGCATACACAGTCAGTCCCACTCCTATCCCGCTCAACCACAAAATGAGTCGCCCTTGCCACGTTAGCCATGCCACAAGAGGGGGAGAGTGCTTAAAGTGGCACCTTACCCGAATTACTCTGAGGTCAAAGTGACCCTTAGAGGCCAAAGAGCACCAGTCTTGTTCTTTGGTTATATAATAGGTAGCTTTATACCTGATCCTTAATTTGGAGCCACACCTGTTACATCCATGGAAGTCTCCTGAGAAGAGTTATCTTCGATAAGCCCTGGCCGTTCGCCTGATGGAACCCTATCATCGCGCAGGATTTTGTCGTGGTTCCATACTGGACGGGACCAAAGGCACCGCTGAGGCATTCCGACGCCGCGGTCAGAGATTGTGCTTTTTATGAATGGTGTGTGCACCCAGTTCACAAACAGCGTTCCGGAAAGTTTGCACGAAGGGCGTATGCACCAAGAACAGGAACAATTCTCACTCCCCCTCCTCCTCGTTTCACCCCCCCCCACCTACAAAATCACACACCCATGAACTCTGTCCTCCAACGCTGGCTGCTGCCATAGCGACCTTAAGCCTTGAGCAAGCCGACCATCGATGCTGCCACACGAACAGGCGCACACACGCCTTCCAGGTTCAAAAATCGTATTCTTTTGTGCCAAGAACCGGCAGCCACAAAAGAGCCGGTTTCACCATTCCCTTCTCTACACACACACCAATCCTAAGCCCTTTCACCTTGACCGCTCATCTTTACAGCCCGGCGTTTCGCCGTTTGTTATTCCGCCGGACGACACTGTTCCGGGCTTGTCTGGCTTCGGCTGGGTAAATATTGTCCTAGCGGCGATGTGTGGGCTTGTGGAGAAAGGGGAGTTTCCGCCTGGCTGTCAGCCGGTCGATCGGAGAGCCGTGACCCGTCACGCGGTCAGACGTAAAAAGCGCAGCGGGGCCGCCCGGGTGGTAATGTCTCCCCAGAGCGCTGAGGTGGGACTTGTTTTACTTGCAGCTCCGCCGCACCGGCACAGAGGGGGAGGCATCAGTCAAATTCGGGGGCTCGCGCACGTCCACGCGCAGGACTGCACAGTGGCCTTGCAAAAACAGCTCACTTCAAGCGAGCTCATTCATGTTCAGAACACACACATTAAACACTCCCTCACACGCTTCTACATGCAGACATACACGTTAACATGTGAAAGGAGAAAACGTGCACAAGAACGAGATGCATAGAAAATGTACACATAGACACACATACATACAGACAATATACATTGACAACACGCCTACACCCAATGACATTTAGACACCAAACATGCTCATATGCACACACACATACACACACACACACACACACACACACACACAGACCACACACGTCACTGTGCTTGAGCTCTGAGATGCACACGTTTGACAGCTCAGAAGCCTTACGTTACTGAGGTAACGCTTTCTGACAGCGACGGGTCACTGACGAGACCCGCAAGCCCAGCCCTCCACAAGCTTTCCTGCCCCATCCAAAAACCGCACCCAACCTCCACCCGCCCTCCCCACACACCGCCCAACACAAACCTATTACAGCATTACGCCTGTGGCCACTTGGAGACGGGACCTGTCAGTGCACAGATCTCAGATGAAGGGGGGAGTGGGTTAAGTAAATAAAGGACTCCTTTATGGACTGACTTCTTCCCTCCTCCCAAAACCCCCAAAAAATAACAAAAGAATCTTTTTGTGTTTCCTTTTTGTAGGAACACAGAGACAGCGGGATAGAGAGAGAGAGAGCAGGGTGGCATTCTGATGGAGAAAGAGGGACAATGAGGCAGCAAGCGTTTGCCCTGCCACAGGTGACTAAAAGGAAGTGACAAGCCTGGGGTCGGCGAAGAAAAGAGCCCATCCCCCGCAATGAATCATGGGACCTCTGAAGCGTAGCCATGACGGCCATCATTAGCTGGGAGTCTTCAACCCCACCCCCGCCTCCTTTTATTTCTTTTCAAAATGCTACGCTACACCCGATGCCGAGAGGACAGGATTAAATCCGCTCCACAAAACTTGGGGTGGAAATTTGTCCCGGTCGCGGACTAATTGCCCCGCGCATCGGCGATGGATTTACAGCCGAAGCGAAATCAAAATGGTTCGCTGACCCTCCCACAACAAGGGGCGTGTGTGTATTTGTTGCGGGGGCGGGGTAAGGGCAACACGTGAAACAGCAATGGGGGAGAATAGCTAAAGGGGTTTTAATAAGCATGCGGCTATGCAATGCATTTCACGACCTGTAAAGTCAGACCACTTCCTCCACCCCTTCCCACAATAAGACACATAGAGGGGGTTCTTAGCCCCCTGTATTCACCCCCTATTACCCTATTAAAAGCACACCTTGTATTGTCACCCCCCACCCCACCCCTCGGCTCCACCCCTCAGCTCACGCACCAGGGGGGTGGGCGACTGCAGAGGGATAAGACGAGTGCTTACATAAGCCTCAGAAAGGCTGGCAAAATTTACGGCGGAAGATCTCAGCGGTCACTTCACCAGTCAACCCTCACACCCTACCCTGCCATCGCTGCTCCCACCCTGGGACTCCTCCAGGGCACAGCCCTCCATTTCGTGCAGAATGAGGGGGATTTACCCAAACTGAAGCGAGCGTCCTGATTATAAAGCTCACACCTCCATGGACACGAAAGAAGCTCTATGTTTACAGGGAAAGTCCGAGGACAAAAAGGCGAAAGTAAGAATCCATTCGACACAAGGTATGAAGATTCCATTGTGATGTGCAGCACTAGGTCCTGGGTTCAAATGTCAGGGATGGGTAAAACTTTTCGGGCGCCCCCCGACTACTGCCTCTCCAAGGATGGCAACTGGGTCGTTCGCAACAAAACCTCAGAAAACACGGCCTTGGTGTCAAAGGATTTCTCTCTACCGTTTAATGGCTTGTAATTGGCACGGCTGTCCAGCCTTGAAAAAAAGATTTATGCCACAGTAGGCGAATAGTAATCCGGGTAACTACAGTTACCGCGGAAAAAAGTCCCACAATTCGCTGAGTGGCATTTTAATTTGATTATAAATACTTCTTCATGCCACGCCGCTACAGTGGGAAACAGTGATTGGTTTATAACCCCCGGCCCCACCCCCCCTACGCCCGTCTGTACCGCAAACAGAAACAATAACGTCCCTCAAAGAGGAATCTGAAGAGGGGTGATGCAGCACTTCAACTCCACAGCCGAGCCGGACTGCCGATCACAAACATGGACAAAGGGAAATAAGATGGAAAAATACGGTATATTTAAATTAATGTCAGTTCCATTAGCTTATGTAAACTTTATACAAATCAACCTGATCACATTTTTGAATATTTCTGAGGCAAATCAGTTATTATCGGAAGGCCCTTGCTGACAAAGTATCCCATACCTGTGTGAATACAAAGTAATGAGTGTAAAAACAACGTACTTCGGTGCAGGCTGTAACGTAATCCATGTTTAAAATAGGCAGAAATCACCTGCGGCGTGAGCTATGGTCAGGAGTCAAGAGTGCAGCTCGTCAACCGGCGAGTTGCATTCGCATGTTTACTGCAAGTTATACAGTCCCAACAGTGCAATAAAATGAGATTGTTGCTGTGACAACTGCCCGGGGAATCCACGGAAATAAATGGCTTATGAACAGGGATACAAGTCGCGTGCAAAATACAGTTGCCCCCTCTGTCATTCTATGGTTAATTTTGAAGCGGGCAACGCGTTGGGCATACTCCCTTCAGTTGAAAAGCGCTAGAATGTCCATTAGTGCGACACTCAAGGATCAAAACTATACGCGCCCTTGTGTAAAAAAAAAAAAAATCTCATATTTGAATTTATTTTCTCACTATCTTGTTATATTAAAAATTCATTAGGCCCCCAGCGGTTCCAGTAAAGCGGCGAAAATGCAGCCATTGATCTCATTCAAAGCCCGCCAAATGCAGATATCTGTCAAAGAAAGTGCACAGAGTCCGTGCGTGCGGCGCCGAGTGAGCAGCAGGACAAATCCATTCATTTCTTAGCAACAGCTGGTGAGGCATGCAAGTCGGACGAGCCGCTTGGTTTCAATCAGAAAGCGCGCTAAGTTCCAAGAGCGCAAGGAATAACTCCTGACGGGAAAAGGTGGAAACTAACATAAAGACTTCCCGGCTAATGTTTCAGTTACCTAGCAATACACGGTAAATCTTGTCCGACCCCCAACCGGGACCCTCAAAACTTTAAGCTCGACCTATATCAACCAGTCGGGTACAGTTGCACGACCTTCTTGCGTGAGGTTTCCGTGATCTTTGTGTCATATTTGCCCCTCAGTTTTATGACGCCTCCATCTCGTTACTTGTAAACGCACAGGTGAGCACAACCTGGTATCGCTTAACAAGTGAGATTTCGCCCCGAGCGAAGTTCGCCCAGGGAAAATAAAACGAGAAGCGGAATTTACCTACGAAGTCTATCTCCAGCAACCGCTGGAGGTCGCTGATGCTGTGGATTTCGCTGTTGGATATTCTCTCGATCAGCTCCTGTGGTAGTTCAAGTTCCTATGGAAAAGAACAAAGCAAATTAAGTAAGTAAATAAATAAATGTCGGCCTATAAATTATAGAATCAATAATTCTACAAGCGAATGCTATTAACACAGCGTGGCAAATCCAAAGTGAAAAAAGCAGCTCACAGACGGCCTGACGAAACCGTCGCAGCCCTCCCTGCCCTGGATTTGATACCCGACCCATCGAACTTGCACTTGTTGCAGAAACCCAATCGACTACATCATAGATATGTTTTTTTCCCCTTTAATAATTCAAATACCAGGCTATTTGCTGGGCATAAAAGTCTCATAGCTAGCTATAACAACTGAAATTAAAAATGAGGAACTTGGGCCATGATTCCATGCAATAATTCGCATTCTTTGAATAAATTATTGAGAAAATGTATCGTAGAATGCTGTGAGTTAAGTCGGGGTAAGAGAGATATCTGGATGTTACAGCAGTCATTTATAGCCGAGATCCCTCAGGCTTATGTCATAATAAACCCAATACTGAAGTTAAATATAACTCATATAGAAAGATAGTTCAACGCCCCTGATGCAAAATAAATACTGCTTCTAAATTAAGAACCAAGCGCAACATTACACGGGTTACATATGGTGCACATAACCAGAGGGGTCTACTGCAGAGCTACATTGCTTGGAGAAAAAAGCAATACATGGCTCCGGCGCTTGAGTGGCCGAGTTTCAAAGTTTTAACTTCGTTACTAACGGCGTGTCATCGTGTTGGCTGCCGGGCTGCGAAATTCCCTCTCTCCCTAGGTGAAATGCGTGCACTTGAAAGACTATCTGGATCACTGAGTTCTCTCTCTCTCTCTCTCTCTCTCTCTCTCTCTCTCACACACACACACACACACACACGCACGCACGCACATGCAATTCCTTGTCCGCAGCAACAACGTGTGACAGTTGAACAAGACAGCACAATTTACTCCCTCGTTAAAAATATATTTCTACCGAATTGCGAAATGCCTACAGGCCTACATGCTTTTTACCTCAGCGGTGGCGGGTAGCAGGTACAAGGCGCAGAGGAAATAATAAATTGTGGTTCTCATCTCCCTTTAATTTCGATTTTCCCCAGAAGAAGAGAAACGAATCCTGTAGGAGCCTCAGAGTTGCTCCTGACCGCGGGGAACTCTGTACCATCCCTCGATGAGAGTTATGTGTAAGCAGATTTCTCAGCGGTCTTCCACCACGCCGTAAATCTCAGTTCTGTGGGATCAGTAGTTTTGCTTTTCCTTACTCGAGATTCGATGTTTTTAATTCAGTGTGTATTCACATTTGTAGGCAACTTGTAGTCTCCCGCTGCCCAGAGCCCTGTTTCTTCGATTGTAGATGAATAGGCGATAGATCAGCATGGTCCTTCAGGTTAGCAAAGCCGCGCTGAAAAAATCCAAATACTTGAAAATGACATTACAACGATATCAACAAACTAGTAAGCAAAATATTTTGTTGATTTAGACAGCATTTGTAAAAAATGCTTCTTCACGAGTTCAGAAATAAAAACAAGACGAGTGATTTCGAAAACTTATGCCGAAACTTGGATAAATTATAGCCTTGACTTAATGTGATCCTGTGATCTATGCAACTGTTCAAAAATATTTTTTTGAAAGGCCACGCACTGAAATTAAATAATCCGCAGTTGTCGCCCGAGAAGACAGTGAAGAAATAGTTCAAAAGTTAGAAGTATCTTCCTATCCGTGTACTTGATGAAGAAACATATCCTGGCAGGTCCCACGAAGTCTTGAACTCTGCAGTGAATGAAGACTAAAGTGCTTCTGAGCCGCAGAATATAGCTGGTTGAGCAGCGTCCCCGATGCGCCTCCCCTCGCGCTCCTGGTAATCTCGGATCAAGTCACTTTAGGGATCTGGTTGGCTGGCCACCGACTGTACCCCCCTCAGCCGGTCCGCGCGTCAAATACAGATGAGAAACGTCTGAAGGCTGCGCGCGAGATGAGCAGCAGAATTATTATCATTATTCATTTTTTTTTTTTTTGGCCGAGCCGTATTCATGGACTTTTTGCAATACAGGGATTACGGTGCTGGAGTCTTACTGAGTATTTTCTTAGTGATTTTAACGCTAATAGATGGGTTATAGCAGTAAACCAATTCCAAGAAAACGTCAAAGGGGAGTTCTCATGTCATAACGGGTTTGCAATTTACTGGTTGCAAGAAGTTACACAAATTTGCCACTTTCGACTGAACATTGATCAACAGAGGAAAACTAGTAGAGATGAAATCACATGGCAGTGCGAGAGAACCCCGAAACACAGTTTTCATTACCGGCGAAGGACCTATAATAAGACTAAAACAATGAAGTGCCCTGCCGACGCGTCGAGAAAATTAACGATTCGCCAAAGTCATAACAGCAGCGACATCGGGAGATAACAACTGGCGAATTTACTCTTTACTTTCTTTTTTTAAAGGGGAAAGAAGATATTTCTCTGAAGAGATTTTCTAAAGGATGTACGAAGTCCGCTGCGACACGTTCAGACGAAGAAAGGTTACCCTTGTGGACGCTATGTTTGAATGAACTTCTGGCCCATTAGTCACTGAAAACCTGCAGAAATACAATCACGTATTCCGGGCCTGGCGTCGTGATCCGCGCGCTGGCCAGAATCACACGGGATCGCCCATTACTGGAGGCGGGAAAAAAAGAAACGCAAATGTAGCCTAACGCGCGCGCCTGGTGGTCAGGATGGAAGTCAGGATCCGACAGGTGATCGTTTCATGTTTTTCTAATGCGCTAAGTGGAGGGACTTCACTTTGTAGGACGAGACGACTATCCTGCCCGTTACCGCTGTTTAGCCTCCGGCAGGGATGTCATTCTTTTAAGTCTCGCTTCCTCAATTACGCTTGTGTGTGGCGTTAGTGTCAGAGTCCTAAGAGTAACAGGCTTCCATCAGGGTGGCCCAGGAAACAGCTTCTAACTTTCCTATACTGATGAAAAAACAACACCTGTATAGCTAGAAACCACAAAACAGAGGAAACAATCGTTGCATTCAGCAAGACCTCTCCAGTAACAATAGCACAGTAAAATGATATACTAATCTTAATTAATGATTACTCTGATACCAAATTATTGCTTTCCATTTTGGAAAGGAAAATTCATTGATGTTTTCGGTCTTTATTTGCCGTAAAAAAACAGTCTGACAGCGCATAGCCTGGAGCTATAAATATGCTGAGGGTGTACCATTATAGGGAGCATAGACAAGTGCTCTGACATCAACATTATTATCATTCAAAGAGATGGTATCATCTGAGAAGCTTACCCTTGCTTTTCATGTGGTAAAGCAGTAAGATATGACTGTGGCACTTAATGTAATCACAGCCAACCATTGTGCGGGAGCCAGTTATTATAAGTGCGGAATTCGCGCCAGGAAAAGTGACGTATGGGCTATTATTGGTTGAAGCGAGGCACATGTCAAAGCGCAAATAATCCCGGGGTGATTTATTGCTGCGGTGAGCTCAGTGTGACCCACAATAAATGTGATTCTCGGGTCTTAATAAAGACTCAGAGATGCGTCTCGACATCTGACTCAGGCCTCGGGATGAGTTCTGTCTGCTTGACATTGTTCAGTGTTACATAAACTTCAACCTGAACAACGTGCCCTGGAAAGACTAGTGAATCACATGGCCGTCACTCTCTCTCTCTCTCTTTCACTCACTGACACATGCGCACAATACAAACACACACACAATTATCCAGATTATTTGATTCAGAATTGATATCCGCTATGGAGTGCAGTTTTCTCCTCCCATTGTTTGTATGGGTACAGGTATATTTGTGCATCAGAAGGCAAGCAAATAGGTACTGTATCCATGTATCCATGTGGACGTATATCTATGCCTTTCCATGTACGCATGTGTAAATCTGTTTATGTATGAAAATTCACATATACTATGCTTGTGTGTGCAAGCGTGCTCACGTGTGCCCATGTATTTGTACGTCTGTGCAGAGGTGGACAATCCAAGTTGGAAATTAACCCCCCCCCCCCAGTATTTTGTAACAACCACCTGCATTAGCCAATTAGAACAGCCCTTCAGCCAGGAGCTTGATCTAATTGGTGAAACCAGTTGGCTGAGCTCATGGGTGGAGGTAAAACATGGCAGAATTTCTGCTTCCTGAATGAAATGTCCACCGCTGCATAGGAGTGCTTGTTTGTTCAAATAGTGAGAGCATATATGTGTTTCACCTGTTCTACCTCCCATGCCTGACTTTGGTTACCATACGCAGCGTGATGGAGAGCCTAGGTGGGATTTTCTCGTTCTTCTGCCTCCATTTTGGGGCAGAGTGAGAAAGAGAGGCCTGCAGCTGCCAGGCTGGGGTCCAGCACGAGAGCGGCCTCCCTAAGGCACGGCTTATTAAAGCACATGTTTACTGGCAACTGGGCTCTGTGTTCCCTGACAACATCAGCCCCAATAAAGCATTTTATGGAACCGTGCTCGCAGTAAACCTGACTGTAAAAACATGGCGGAGGACATTTTTCTGAGCAGCGTGATGACTCCTGTTTCCTCGGGCTGCTCATAACTCAGATCAGTCAGGGAAAGAAGAAAAATATCCAGTCCTTTTTTTCCCTTTTCCCTCCCCAAAACAAATTCTTGAGAAGGCTGCATAGAGATGTGAATGAAGCGTGCACGAGGAAGTGGGGTAGATTGGGAGGACATTCAGTGAGATAACTTGGACATCGCTCACTCACATTGGTGGATACGCTTGTACCCATGGGCAGGCACATGCATGCAAACATATGAACATGCATAGAACCTCAAAACACATGCACACGGACATACACATGCCTGCATATGAAGAGTTTGTTTCCAAAATGCAATATATCCATTTTACTCATTTTGAGTAAATCAGCTTTTTTAAGTTGGCACCTATTGCATTTTATGGAAAAACACAAACTTTGACCATCTAAAAAATACACCTAATAGTATGAATTTCTAAAAACAGATTTTTGCAACATGTATAAAAAGCAAAGGGCTATCGCTCAATGGTATTATCTCAATTTTGTAATTTTGGCACTTATTGTGTTTTGGATACCAATTCTTCATATACACATGCAGAGTACAAGCACAGAAACTCGTGCATGCGTGCACACACAAACACACACACACACACAGAATAAAAAAATCCACACATAACTGCACATGCAAAGTACAAGCACATAGACTCACACAGAATAGACAGCCTTGCAAAAAAGAGCAGCTAACTCTGATCCTCAGTGCACAGACATATACAGTTACTGTACTTGTTTCACCAGCGTGTGGACTGGAGAGGAAGGGTCTCCTGAACAAAGCTCTTTTTCACGTGCACCCTCTCACTTCAGACACTGCGATACCTCTGGCCGGATGGAATGGGGACGTGAGCCTCTCCGCTCAAACAGTGTATATCTGGGGATCTCCCGGGTCTGTAAGTAAATTCAAGCAGACAATTAGTTTTCTTGATATCCCCATTTTAGGAATACGACGTACTTGTATTAACTTGCTAGTCTTCCACCATCGGTGTATGGATGTGTGTGGATGGGTCAATTTGAGGCACATCTGTGATCTGGAAAAATCCAGTGAGTTTATCAGTGGCACAGGTCTCGCAATTGAACAAGAACTTTAGGATTCTGGACTTTTCCTAATAAAAAAAAAAAAAACCAGAAACTTGATTTTGACAGTTCAATTAAAACTAATTAGGTGTTTTAAGATTTTCATCACTCTTAATTACTGCAAATGAGGGTTAAACTCAGTTTCTACCAAATGTGATACACAGACTAGGTTTGTCCAGATCATGGGAGATATATTGTACAGTGCTTTGAGTGTTTGGAAAACTAGAGAAGAGCTTATATAAATACTACCCATTTGCCATTAAATATTTACCATTTATTTCATTAGTACCATGTCTCAGATTTAAAAACACTTGCATTGCAAAAATTATGACAGGAATAAGTATGATAATTGAACTAAACCCATGAAAACTATACTGTAGATATGAGGCATAAAGAGTTAAGGCAGTGTGAATATGCTTCTGTATACACAGCGCTGGGTCGATCAGTACCCCAACAGCGTCACTGAAGCTATGTGGTACATACACTTAACAAAAATATAAACGCCCCATTTGACACTTTTAAACTTTAATTAGCATTAAGGGTTTTACAATATATTAAGTCATGCACAATTCATTTTATTGTTCAATATGCAACAGATTACTGTGCATTAAAGCAAGATAGTGGCATATGGCAATCAGGGATACTCATAGACACGGTTGGGATCACGATGAGGACGACGAGCGTGTAGGTTCGCTTCTCCCAGGCGGTTCCAGACAGTTTGAGGTGTGATAGGTCTGTTGTGCAGACCAACTGTTTCATCTGCCGTGCGTGTTGCAGGTCTGAGGCGATCACGCAAGTGGAGAAGCTGGATGTGACGATCTTGTGCTCGTGTAGTCACATGTGGACGACAAGGATGAGGTCGATTTGCTGTGCTGCCAGTCTGTCTAAAACGCACTCTTAAACACCCAGTTGTCTGATAGTGAACATTCATCTGTGCAGCAACCGCTCTGGTGGACGTTCCTGCATCCAGCATTCCTATGGCGCATTCCCACATGATTTGTGGCATGGTGACTTTTGATGAAATTTGACATTTTGGGATGGCCTTTTATTGTCCCCAGTTTTAGGGAGTGTCTGAGTTCAGTTCACACTGTTTGGGCAGCGTCTGCACATGCCACACCTGTGTTGTGGGTGGAATCAATGCGTCACTGAGCAAGTACTCACTGGCAGAGATGAACACAAATGTTGTATACAAATCAAGACAAATAACCATTTTGCACAATTAAGACATTATCAGCTCATTTGAGGTAACACATTTCATGTTACATAAATAATTTACATGGGGCGTTTATATTTTTGTTAAGTGTACTTTCTCTTTCATCCTAAAGCTATAAAACCGCTTACTTGGCTCAATCAGATCAACGGCATCAGTGTTTTTATTAAACAGCTGACAATTTATCACAAAAAAAAAATCAATTAAAACAAAGCTCAAACTAGAGGCACTCGTAGAGTGCAAACCTCCGCCAAGGCAACACAATCCAAATGTGCATGAGTGGGAGCAAAGTTGAGTTATCGCGTGCGATAGGATTTCAAGATGGCTGCCGTGGCAGCCATATTGTTTCACTGATCGCGGTCAAAATGAATAGGGTCCATCCTTGATGTAATAGCATTCCCCCCACAAAATTTCAGACAAATCTGTGCATTACTTTTTGAGTTATCGCGTGTGATAGGATTTCAACATGGCTGGCATGGCGGCCATATTGTGTCAGTGATCGCGGTGAAAATCAATAGGGTCTATCCTTGATGTAATACCAATCCAACCACAAAATTTCAGACAAATCCGTGCATTACTTTTTGAGTTATGTTGTTCACAAACAGACAAACAAACAGGGGCGAAAACATAACCTCTACCCCAACTTCGTTGGCGGAGGTAATAATCATTTTTTGTTCTCTAAAATATTTTATCTGCTATTCTTGGTATATTTAACTTTGTATCATGTTTCCGTTCTAACTTCCATGTCATTTATCTTTTATTATTTTTCTATATCTTATTTATTATTCTACAGGTACTCATTTTACGTGAACAAAATCTTCCAGAAGTACGTCAACTTTCATGTAAATCAATTCCTTTCACCAATGAGTGTTTTAGCTAAGTGATTAGTCAGGGTGTTGGATAAAGGTGGCAGGAGGATACCATTTTGTGGAAGTAGAGGTCCTTAATCAGAGGGTGATCCTTGTAGGGGACATGGAGATGAAAGAGAGCATGAGGTAACCACGAGGCCACAGAATGATGTCGTACCTGTTACAGCACTCTGAAGCATCCGGACCCGAGGGCTTCCCCACCCTGCTGCGCGTGTCATAGTGAGTCATCGCACTTCTGAAGATGCAGAGGTGCTGCTCGATGACTGAGTGGGGATACCTGCAGCCATTTTACCTGCCTGAGTCAAAGCTCCTCTGACTAATCTGTAATTACACAGGTCAGGTCATCAGTGGGCGTTAATGAGGCAGCTGGGTGTAGTGAAGTGAGGTGAGGTTTGGAAGGGAGGGAGATGTACTGCAGTACCTTTTGAGGGCATGTTGAGTGTTGACCACAGTGAAGCTGAAGGTTAGTTTAAGAATCTTGTAATGGCTTATTGTCAGATTAATAGGCCGGTAATTAGAACACTGCGGTATGTGTCCGTATGTAAGACACCACCTGATTTTGCAAGAGTGAGAGGGAGTTTGTCCTGGCCCATGCAATAGAATGGACTCTCCCCCCGCATGGCTCAGTTCCACCCACCATTGATGAGTACAGTCACCATGGAAACCGGATGGTTTAATGTTTGCAGAAGATGTGGGGAGCGAGTATGAAGGAAATTTCACTCACAAGGCTGAAACCACAGGCAGAGTTTTGCCTTTCACAAGAACATTCATGGGATTTTTTTCTGTTTTATTACTTTATTCCCCGTTGATTGAGGTCATATAATCACATTATTAAACGATTAACCGCAACCCCCGGATCTCTTTGGGTGGCCCAGGTGAGTCATGGAAGAAATAAAGGGTTCACCATTTGCCACCTCCAGGCTTAAGCAGGGGATGGGTATATTCTGCAAAACAGGTGTGCAATGCAAATTGAGTACTGACACAACCCATTCTTCTATTACTAAAGAGCAGTAAATGGATTTTACTTAAACTGCAGAACTAAGTGTTTGTGTAGTGAGTGTGCGACAGGAAGGTCTTGTCAATTCCCACATAAGCAGTTGTGCACAACCCTGACTGATTCTCTTTGTCTGGTACCAGGAAAGTAGACAATGATGCTGCTGTCATGTAGCGGAAATGCATAACATTCACAAAACATTCGAATAACATTGTGACGACATTTAGTGTTGGCTGGGATGACTCCTTTCTGCTATTCTGCTATGGTGTCTGCTGTGAGACAGCACACTCAGCTGTGAGAGTACAGTATTGCTGAAAGTAATGGCAACAGGGTAGAAACAAGGTTGTGGGACCTGCTCCTGCTCCTCTTGGTGTTTGACGCCTTCCAATACAGGCTGACCTGACTCAGTGCGACATGGTAGCCAGGGGCTGTGAGCACAAGCCTAGGAAGCCAGGACACTGATGTCCTTCAATGGGGTCTTTGATTGGGGTCTTTGATTGGCTAAACTGCAAGCACTGGGGGGATGGGGGTTGTAGCATAGGAACGAGGCTGGATCTGGTATTAAACCACACCTGTGAAGCGCAGGTCTGTGGCAGACTCTGGAGTGAAGAAATAGGAGCCAAACAAGTGACACCTGGCTATTACAGTTTTTTTTTGTGAACAATTTTTCCCTTTCCAGTTATGACCTGAGTGGACTGTGAGCTTAATTAGCTTGTTAACAGCATATTTGTGCACGACGGCATCATACACCTTACAGGTGTGTTGAATGCTACGGCGCCCTCCTGGTGACTCTGCTAGAGTATGTTTGCTGAAATGGGCAGCTGCGGCCGAATAGAGTTCACAATTAGCGACACGGCTGAAATCAAAGTCGAGGACATTTTTTTTCTCCGAGTTTTGGCCACTACTGTGTTTATTAGCAGGGGGTCCCCCAAAAACAGACTATGAGACCCCAATCTGCCAAATACCACATCACAGAATAATTGGGACCCCCAATTTACAGGTAAGCAGGGGGGGGAGAGTTGGGGATTAGGGTGGTAACTGTTGACAGGGTCAGGTGATAATAATAAAGGGCATTTCGGGGGGGGGGGGGGGGGGGGAGAGGTGAGGGGATTAGTATGCGGGGTCTCTGCTCAGCTGACATCCCCCCTGTTCATCCGGGGGCAGATCAGTGCTCTGGAATTGGGAGGGGGGGCGTGGTTACACAAGGCTGTCTTCAGAAATGTATTAGGACTTAAGCTGATAATGACTTGGATTGGCCAGTTGGAGTGGGGTCTCTCTCTGTGCCTCTCCGTTTTGGGGTGCGGGGGGGTGGAGGAGACATCCTTAAAGTGAGTGAGGGGAGAGGAGAGAGTGAGGGACAGGTGGCATTGGAAGGGGGGGAGGGAAGGAGGTGAGGATTGGAGGGATTATAAGGAGATTTCTCTGCTTCATTTGATCATCAATGGCGGCACTGACAGGCCTGTGGTGGAGGAGTGGGGGGTGGGGGTGCAGGTCTTAACTTTTCCTTCTTAAGGAAGAAACCCCTTAAAGCCGCACAGCTCAGTGCAGACAGATACTTTCGGCACATCCCCACCCCGCCCCCCTCGGTGTGGTACCTGGGTGGGATGAGGTGTGTGTGTGTGGGGGGGCGTACCTGGCCCTGTGTTGCCCAGCTGAGGGGATGACACATTTCCAGACCCAGTTCCATTTTGAGAGTGAATTTGAACACAGGGAACAGATTTCGCCCCGCTGCCCAGATTTCTCACACGTATCAGGGCAGCGGGCCTGACCAACAGCTGTTATAAAGAGCTTCCACTGCCTCGCTCCAAAAACACCCAAAAACTCCCGTACTAGCTTTTAAACACAGTTGAAGTTGTCTGTGTGTGTGTGTCATGTGTACCTACCCTCATGGGGACCAAATATCCTCACAATACATGGAATTCCAGGTTTCTTTGCACTTGTGGGGACATATTCAGGTCTCCACAAAAAAATTGAGAAATTTTAGGGATAGGGGTTAAGGTCAGGGCTGATATAAGGTTAGGGTTAGAGTTAAGGTTAGGTGTGAACTGTTGAGGGTTAAGGTCAGGGAAAGGGGTAAGGGAATGAATGGGAAGTCCATGGGATGTCCCCACAAAGCATAAAAACAGAAGTGTGTGTGTGTATGTGCACGTGTGTGACAGAGGGTGAGAGTATCGGACCATGCAGGAGAGTGAGGAGTATGTGATTGCTTACTGTGCCCAAAAACACTATAACGTACAGCAACCAGAGAATGCGCACCCCCGCCCCCCATACCTTTCTCCCAACAGTGTGCTGGCTCTGAGGCAGCTGGGAAATGCGATGAGGCTCGGACGTGTGGGAGCACTGGACAGACTGGAGTGCTGCCGTTACTGTAAGGGTGTTGGAGGCTGGAGAGGCGTGAGCATGCTAACGTGGGAAAATGAGTCTTTCGGCAACGCGTCCAATCAGAGCATCTGGGATGCAGGAAGCAGGACAGCTGTCATATACGGACTTTTCTCTCTCTCTCTCTCTCTCTCTCTCTCTCTCTCAAACACACTTCGTCTCCCCCTCTACCAAACAAACACACACACACACACACACACACTCACTCTCTGCTTCCCATAGTCCCGGTCTTTCTTGATCTCTTTCATGCACTCACTCCCTCATTCTCCCTCTCTCTCTTTCACACACACACACACACACACACACACACAATCTCCTTCTCTCTCTCCCTCAAAAATTCACATACACATAGACACACACACTCTCTATCTCTCATACATATTGTCACCCTATTAAAATAATGGCCCAGGTCATTTTTTGACGAAAATTTGTTTTTGGCCTGAATCATCTCTTGCTCTGCATGTGGTGAAGTTTTTTGTGTTTTCCAAAAAACTTGAAAAAAATGACTTAGGCCATTATTTTAATAGGGTGACGATATACACACACGCCAACACACACACAGAAATCCGCTCACACATGTACAAAGATGCACACATTCAGTTAGACACAAGCACACCTTCACATACTCCTCCATGTAGATACAAATGGTATAAGAGCTGAAAAGTCCAGGGGTGTGAAATCAAAGGTCCTGCAGTGTTTCTGTTCTACCCACAAACTCAGCCTGCTGAATACACCGATTATCTACAAAATCTCCCGGCTGAACAAGTGCAAAAAATAAGTAAATACAAGCTGTTGGAACAAAATTCTGGCGAGGGCTTCATCTGAATCTGGATGTTACCTCTCTGTGTGTTATTTGCAACCTAAACACATACAAACATAGCCTCACAGGAAATGTCAATACACAACCCACTGCCACTCTTAGAAGTGAGGACACATGCACAGACAGGCAAGCACATGCATGCATTGACACTTAAGCTTATACACCCAAATTGTCAATCCTAAACATATACATTCAGGTTCTCTCTCTCTCTCTCACACACACACACACACACACACACACACACAGAGGCAGGTTCTTTCTCTCAAATTCGGATACAAGTTTTTACCACTTTTACACATATAAACACACACATGCAGGATTCCACTCTCAGAAACGCACACAAATTCTCACACACAGGTTCTCCATCTCTCTTTCACTCAAACACACACACACACACACACACACACGTAGGTTCTCTCTCTTCTCTTTCTTTCTCACACATGCACACATACACACCGTGTCTCTCTAACACACACACACACACACACACACACACTGTCAGGCGTGGTCAGGGCATAACGCCGCAGGCGGACCACTGATGAAGGGCCCAGCACCGGCCATGATGGCAGAATAAAAACAAACAGAGCGACAGTAGGAAGCCTCCTCCATTATGAGATTAGGGTGGCCACATCTCCGGCTACAGCACTCTGCCCAAATCCACACATTCCAGGGGTTTAAACGAGGATACAAGCCCCCCGTACGGGGCCACAGGAGCACACCACTTCCCCAAAACACAGCCAAGGGGGATATCGATCAAGATACGGGGATGATTGGAGGATCAGGGGATCTCCAAAAATCTCCAAGCACCTGACATGCAGTCCTCTGAAAACTGCACCTGGACCAGGAGAGGTTACCATCCAGCAGAGATCCTCTAACCATGTTTACTGTTTATGATTTATTGTAAATGGATTTGTTCAATTGAACCTAAATTACGCCTATATTTGACCAGTGGAGCACTGTTACCAGTGATAGCCCCATTTTAACTTATCTGGGCTCTTTACCTCCACGAATCATGACAAGTTTTAGATATTGAACTCAAGTTTGAAAGTTTTCAAAGGTTACACTGAAAGTTATCCAGTGTCTTGTCCAATTGTGAGGTTTTTCCAAGTTGAGACAAGATTATCCTCAAATTGAGTTTTCTCACATTTTTTTTTTCTTTTTTTAAATTTGGCGTCTCCAATCCCACCCAAATCTGGAATGTCCAATTGGGGAACTATGTACAAGGCTTTTGCATATGCGACCCCCTATTGCCAATTCAGGAGAGTGAAGACAGCCCGCGGCTCTCCTCCGAAGCACGTGCCTGTCAGCCACTGCTTCTTATACACTCATTGGTCGAATCCTCGCAAGTTCAGAACGAGGGCGGAGGATACCTGAACATGAACACGCTTAGAATCTTCCTGACGAGCGCCTGTCTGTCCAACAGGAGGCGCCTAAGCAACGAACAAAGCAACTTATATTACCCTTCCCGACAGACCCCTCCCAATTTGCATCCCTGTAGCGCAATTGGCCAATTGCGCACTACTTCTGAAAAAGCTGCCACCACTGCCAGTTGGTACGACCAGGGCTCGAACCCGCGCCGTGATAGTCACTTCTGCTCAGCAATGCGATGCTTTAACCCAGTGAGCTATCCGGCAGCTCCATTTTCTCACATTTTTAAGGCAGCAGGTGAACTTCTGTTTCTAAGTTTAACCAACTTAAAATTTATTAGTGTGGAACACTGAGGTTTAGAAGGTATAAGTCCTCTGCATTATTTTACTCCACTCACCCGGATTAGCTGTTTGGCACAACCCTACAACATAGATGTAGAGCTAACTAGAGAAGTCAGTGGGCCAAGCTCATGCGTGACAGAAAAACAAGGCAGAACTTTAATTTCTATACAAAGATGGAGCATGCATACCCACTCTCTAGTGCAGGTGCAGGACAAACAGAAGATCCTCATCAAACAAAATGATATAATAAAAGTCTG
The DNA here is from genome assembly GCA_029692085.1 of Gymnothorax javanicus. Lineage (NCBI taxonomy): Eukaryota > Metazoa > Chordata > Actinopteri > Anguilliformes > Muraenidae > Gymnothorax > Gymnothorax javanicus. The sequence continues at coordinate 47,224,164 of CM056206.1, read as the reverse complement.
CACGCTGTAGGACTTGCTCCCCAAAAGTACAGTGACATCTCGGGAATGAATTTTTGGGAAGCAAGCCCCTACAGTGTACAGACTTTATCATATCATTTTGTTTGATGTGGAGCTTTACTTTCTAACCACCTGGAATTTATACCTCCATATTTGACCAACCTTTACAATCCACATTTTTATGTAATTTCACCCTCTATGGAAAAATTAATGTCTCTCCGCCCTCCACAGAGCACTCTTTGTGAGTCCACGAGGGCTCAGTGCTCAGACTGTGCAGTGACGTGGAGGTAATCACTGTAGCCACTCGATAATGAGGCTCCAGGTTTGAGTGTCGGCCGGCCGGGTCCTTGTACCTTCACATACTCTCCCCGTGTCGTTCCGGGTTCCCACAGGGTACTCCAGCTTCCTCCCAATCCCAAAATGCGTAATAGGTATACTCCCGTCATCGCCCCTTAGGAAGGTTCCGGCGTCAGAACTGGAGTCGGCCCCCCGGGCGCTGAACTATGGCCCCCCACTGCTCCTAACCGACAAGGGTGGGTCTAATGTGGAGGACCAATCACCCCACAGGGTTCAATAAAAGCATATATCGCCTTATTTTATTATGCACCGCCTCCACTCAGAAACCTGAGCAGCGAAGTCACAGCCCAGGAAGAAGTACAGCTGAGAGGTAGCCAACCGCTTCGCTAGAAGAAGCAGCTACGTTTGGAAGCAAGGATTTTCTGCCTCCAAGCAGGACCGTCAAATATTATACAGCATTGGTGTAGAGAAGATTAAATCCCCCATGAATTAGCAGATACTTGGCATTGGCAAGTACTGCCCATCATTCCAAATAGTCGTGTATGGCCCGTTATTTTGACATGCATGGGACACATTTGCGTTCTAACCAACATCACGATGAACACCATCCTATAATGGGCAGCCGCACACACCTTGGTGCAACAAGGCAGTGAAATCAAAATGTAGCCACAAAACAGCAAATTCTTGGAAAATTAACACGGACACACATCAGTGTTTGAGCATCAGGGGCGATGACAATGAAGTGCAATGGTGCTGATTTTAAATCAGTTCTGTTTACAGAGGAAAACCAATGGTACTACTGGCCTCAAGGGCCAGACAGGAACACTATCGCTATTAATTAAAGAACAACTGAACACTGCTTTAACTGGTTTCAGAAACAGTGTACACTGCCACCAGACAGATCCTGGCACTGCACTGGAGTAGGTTGTTGCGATTGTACAATTCACGACAAGAAATCTTTCATTTCAAGGACTATGTTTGCTTTTCACACACGTATGTGCCTCAGGAAAAGTGGTCTGACAGAGAGACACAGGCTAAGAGATTTAGAGGAAGAGAGACATAGAAAAGGAGATGGAAAGATGACAAGAAAAAGAGTGAGACAAAGATGTGGCTTAAACACAACTCCAGTCAATATGTTCAGGTGAACACAAGTGTTGTTTGGTGATTTCTGAGTATGAGGCTACATGGCACAAACCCCAATCAGACTGTATGAGGCTCAAGCAAAGACTGGTGAGTATCAAAGCACATGGCCCACTGTTTCTCTGAACTACTTCTGGAGATGGTCACCCGCTCTTCACTGGCCAAATGTCAATACATGAATTCATGTATTTTTCAGATGTTATTATGGGAAAAAAATACAAAAATAAAAAAATAAAAGAAAGAATAAAACATTTGGTTAACATGTCCCCATTCAGTTAATGTGTATAGTGAAGTGCTAACGCAGTTGCAAACATTGGTGTGAAAGAACTCAGCAAATTCATCATTGCGGTTGCGTGTTTTTGTTTTGTACCAGTGACTTATTTTCGTTTAAATCTCGAAAGGAAATGAGAAACGATGACAAACCAAGGGAAAACAAAGAATTGAGTAGTAAAAAGTGAAAAGAAACTTTTGGTCCATTTGGCCCTGCTCTGCCCACAGCCAACCTTCTTCCTGGTCATGGCGGGTGGGTTTGGCCGAGCACGAGAATTACAAACTGTTCCCGCAATTCTTTGGAAATGTAGTTAGACGTTACGTGTTTGCTTCATGACTGACATAAGCCACTGTGGCTCAGAGGCACACATGCTGGCTGTTTGTGGCAAACCGACCACTCCAAGAAACTAACAGGAAGTGGGCGACTTGCCCATCGGTTACTCCCAGTGACGCACTCGGGCACAAGCTCATTCAGGACTGAGGGTCACCACTGCAAATTGTTTGGTCCATTTTAAAATGTAGCCCCCTCCCGAAAATAAAATGCAGACAGAGCAACCCATGATGACCACTGACCCAGTCGCTGATTCGCTGAATCTCCGGCGTGCCCTCGTACCACCCCCCTCCCTCCCCAAATCTCTACCAATCCCATCAGCCTCTATGGTGTTCGATCACCTGTGACCTCACCAAGGCTGCTGATCCATGACCCCATGGAGGAATTAAAAAAAAAAAAAAAGTGTTGACCAAAGAACAAGCCAGCCTTAGAACTCCGGGTCAATAAAAAGCCCTTTAAGGTATGGTCTACGTATCAAAGATCCAGTGATTATAAGTTGTTAGGGGTCAATTTCTTACAAGGTGAGGGGAAAGAGGGCTGGATGGGGGTGGTCAGTCATCAATTAAGCCTCTTCCCTCCATTGTCTCGGCTTGTCTGTGGTGCTGCTCCCCTCGAGTATCATTTGACCAATTACCGGAAGGCGCTAAACTGCAGAGACCAGTGATAAATCAAGGCAAGGGAAAGGGTTGGCAAGTTTAAAAACATAGGTAGAAGACAGTGACAAAACTACATTCAGTAGCATTTTTCTAACATTAATGTTAGGTTGTATCAGCGTAAGTCGTATTCCCTGTAGTTATGCATAGGAACTCAGTGAGCTCGGAGATGGAGGGAGAATTAACAGCACTCAGCCGCTGCTCGAAATTAACGAGCTCGCTTTACTGGGTCACAAAACCGACCGCCGGTTCCCCAGAAGCAAAACCGCTAACTGTGTGGGGTTTTGTAATGAGTAATCAGGAGTGGATAAGAATTTGGGTTTAATCCGACCGACCCCAGTCCCCCCCCACTCCCTCCACACCACCCCTTCTTTCCTGGATCCTTGCCTAGTTCCCTCATTTTTTTCCTCAGCTGTCGTTACAGAGGCACCCTTCCTGCTCCTAAATCACGCTTAAATTTTATTTGTGCTTCTCTTCACAAAAAAACATAAACGCGGGGACTGACGGGCCGTGGTTTAGCAGCCAAGAGAGTAGCCTCTCCTTCACCCTCACTCATTTTTATGCCTAAAAAACTGAAATTTATTTCGTTTCTCACCCCCCCGCCTATTGTGGGCATCGCATCCCTCGCTTGTTTACTTTGACTGAAGAGCCCGCCTGAGACGTGGGGACGAAGACCGAGCCTTTCTCCCGCCCCGGCACAAAGATGCCACAGTGTGGGAACGCCAGGGCTCTCATGTAACAGCACTGGCCACAAAGAGATCCCTCGAGTGCTTAAAGCTGGGGCTGCCGCGGCTCTCTGCAGCCACTTTAAAAAGCATATGCTGGCAGAGAGAGAGAGAGATAGAAAAAAGAAAGAGGGAGGCAAAGATGGAGGGAGAGAGAAGGAGAGAATGAGTTAGGCGGAGAGACAGATGGAGCGATAGAGTACAGAAGGAAGAGAGAGAGAGGAAAGTATAAAAGGGACAGGGAGAGAAGCTCAGATAATGCCAGAGAAGGAGAGAGGGATGAGAAAGGAGAGATGGAATAGCAAGAGTGGTGATGCAGGAAAAGTCAGCATGTGAAACATGGATCAGCATATTTTTATGGAACATTTATCAATTTATCTAATATCTGTCATGTATTAGCATAATTTTATGGTGATCTTAGCACACGTAAACAATGTGAAGGTTTTAATTTCCAGTTAAAAGAAACCTAAATAACAACACCAACCCATGAATAGTATTAAGTGCCAAATAGCACCACGGCTGCCAATGCTGCAGCAAGGACCACCGTAACTACTTCGGCATCTGCTTTTCGCTGATTACCATTAATGCTTTTGGCAGCACAAACCTATTATGTAACAAACTATTTACATTTACTGAATTGCACTGAGCAATCCCTAAATTAGTAGAGAGAGACCCAAGCTTTGATCAGTACGAGCAAGAGCTGAGTCAATATTTACAGATTGTGCTCCCGCCAATCAGGAAATCTTTTGAATTTGAATATAAGAGAAGGATAAAGGAGAGAGAGAGAGAGAGAACAATATGGAAATAATCCTTTCATTGAAAGGGGGAAAAACCAAGTGAGAATGCAGGAGGAGGCTTGAGTAGGAAAGTGAGAGCAGGAAGAGAGTGGGGAAAGACATTAAGGAGGGGTGGAGGGCAGGACAGGATAGACGACATGCTTTACAGTTCCCAGTCCTCCTCTCCCCCCGTACCGCATTCCCAGGGGTCTTTCTTATGCTAAGCAGCACCCGGAGGCACAGCCAGTTTGTCAGGCCGTACTGAAAGTCAGGCCGAGCCTGAATTAATGGACCAGGCATGGCTGTTAACGTACAACACCGCCAACTTAACTCCAAACAAATTACAGGACCCACCAGCACAAAGGATGAAGCCAAGGAAAGAGGGCTCCTGGGATTCCTCAAATCGTTTGGAGGTCAAAATTTCCAGGTGGGGTCAGATCTTTGCCTAAAATTTATATTCTTTTTAATCCAATCACATACAAAAGCCATTGGATGACTTTTTGGGCCAAATTGAGACCAGTGAGGTTCAAATGCTAGCGGCTAGTGCTCAAAGGCTAACTTTGGTTCAAGAATTAAATTTCATCCTTAACCTTTAGTAACCTTAGGTAGGGCAACCTGCCCATTCAAGCATGAATTTCAAGTCCACCCTATATCGTACCCAACCCAAATTATGCTCATTCCGGCACCAGGGCTGGTCAAGTCCGGTCCGGTCCAGCCCAGCGCAGCAGAGAGTTCAGCTCATGTGCGTAATAGCCTTTGGCAGGTGGTGGTCATTCCCAAGGGAAATAGACTACATAGCTGATGATGGGCAGGGAAACTGCTGAGAAATTACAGGATATAGCACGGGGCCTCTCTCCTGACAGAGGCTGCAGTCGGATGGCGATAGCGGATGAGGCGGTGGGAGCGGTAGGGAGGCAGCGTTCACCAAAATGGCTGCCTGTGTAAGTCTATACAAAGTAACACTGCTCATATCCCCCCACACAGAGATCCCAGGGAAACCCTATTGGATGTCAGCCAAGGCAGAAAACGGCGGGAACCTCACACCCCCCAAACCACCCCCCCACCAGTACCTGAGCCAGGCTCTAGTTTCGCACTGCCCTGAAAGAGAGGAAGCCAAACAGATAAAGAAACAAACCAAAAAAAGGCATAAAACAAAAGAAAAGGTCACACTTTAGATGAAGTGCTGCTCATAAAGGCTTTATACAGCATGCATAATGCCTTCATAGATGAGACATAATGTCTTCATAAATCATATATAAGCAAATGTCATGCTTTGTAAAGGGTGAAATACTACATCCTTATTCAGCACGTGATGCGAGATGTGACACTGACAATGTCATTTAGTTGACAATGTAACCCTTTATAGTATTCAGCCACTAGCTAAGTGACATTGTCAGTTATATCACATCTGGCATCACATGCTGAATAAGGATGTGTTGCAGTATTTCACCCTTTACAAAGCATGACATTTGCTTATGTATGATTTCTGAAGACATTATGTCTCATTGATGAAGGCATTATACATGATGTATAAAGCCTTTATGAGCAACACTTCATCTAAAGTGTGACCAGAAAAAAGAAGTAGAAAGCGTAGAGAAGGGTAAAGGGGAGGCTAATTTAAGAGGAGACGTGAGGATGTGAACACAAGCCCGGTGTGGGTGCTGGCGGTGCGGTGAGTGTTTGGGTGGAGGGCGAGAGGGTGTAAACACAGGGGTGGAGGTGGGGGGGAAAACGTTGGTCGGAGGCGCATTCCTGGGCTGATTTAACGAGCTCTAAGATGAGGAGGAATGTGTCAGGGTCTCGGCTTTAGTCTGCGCAGAGCAAACGCAGTCAGGGCTCCGGGGGTCCTGGCTCTGTAATGGGGCCCGGCCTGATGTGGACCCAACCTGAACACTGACGGACAGCTCTACACTGAGACAATGAGGGACGGAGGGAGGGAGGGAGAGAGAGAGGGAGGGAACACAGACCAGTACAAGAGAGGGAAAGGAGGAAAGGGGGAGAGGGGACACAAAGTAAAAGAGGGAGAGAGAGAATGAGAAAGGGAACAGAGAGAGAAAGAGGGAGAGGCAGGGAGGGTGAGCAGGAACACAGCATGAGAGAGAGAGAGAGGGAGAGAGGGAGAGGGGAAAGAAGGTAAGAGAGGGAGATAAGGAGTGAGAGAAGGAACAGAGAGGGAGGGAGAGATGAAATACAAAGTATGAGGGAGAGAAACAAAGCAATAGAGTAAGAGGAGAGCAGCAGAGAGATAGAGGGAGAAAGAGAGGGAACAAAGTATGACGGGGAGGAAAGAGTGGGAACAGAGAGGAAGAGAACAGGAGTGAGGGAGCAGTTGGAGAGAAGGAGAAAGAGGAAGGAAACAGAGGAAGAGAAAGAGTGAACACAGAAGGAGAGAGAGAGGGAGGGAACACAGGTACAGTACCAGAGGGAAAGAAATTAGGTTTAGTATAGAGTGCACAGAGAGATACGGAGCGTGAGAAAGAGGAAAAAAGGGGGGAAGACGAGAGGATGGAGAGAAATAAACACTGAGGAATAAAGAAATACACACAGGGCTGTGATGCACCGTTTTATTTACTCTGGAAATGGGACAGTAATCAGAGTGCATGTGTGACATCTGAGCGTGTGCGTGAATGTGCAGGTATGTGTTTGTGTGTGTGTGTGTGTGTGTGTGTGTGTTTATCTGAGAAAGACATACTGGTAGTTCCTTGTTTCGTTGTGGGTTTACACTGCAGTAACGCAGGAAAGCTACGTACAAGGTTCGTCTCTCTAAACAAAAATCTAAACGATAAATCACAGCAATGAACATAATGAACCAAACATGCTACGCCCATTCCAACAAACGCAAGCATCGATGCAACATAATATCCTGAGTCCTCGGAGTGTGTGTGTGTGTGTGTGTGTGTGTGTGTGTGTGTGTGTGTGTGCGTGCGCGGTCAACTAATCAACTCAACAATATTCAGCCTTTGGAAAACAAGAACATCTGACAGACTGGAATCACCCAATAAAAATAGCAGGACAAAAAACATTTCTTGAAAGAACACAAATCAGAAGAGATTTGAACACAGCAAACCTACCTACCCTCACTGAAATTTAACGTCTTGCTCAAGCACGACCCGACAGCAAGTCAGACTGACGGTTCATCCAACATAAAGCCAACCCTTTAAAATTAATTTTTAATAATGTAACTTCACATCAGCAGTCACCAAGCATTTTCAGATTTGAAAAACAACCCAGAATTTAATATTTTCTCAATATAAACAGGGGTGGAAAAAATATTGAAAGCACTGCCATAGATACCAACACAAAGACAATTTGGGGACCAACTATTTAGCCATTTTGGAACACTAACAGAGTTAGCGTTTTCATTTTGCTTCTAAGTCACACCAGGCAAAGTGCTTCCGATATTTCGTCGACCTCCTGTACCTTGTGCCGGAATGTGGGTTTGCGGCAATGGCACATAAATCGGACTTTAAAACTCATACCACAGAGCAAGAAAGGCCCATTATAGTTTGCACCTGTAAAAACCTCTCAGCTGACCAGAAATATCTCCACACCTCTCCGTTCAAAGAAGACCCCCCCAATTTCATTAGCACTCACAGTGCAATCGAAATCCCTCGCAATTTACAATTCAAGCAAGATTGATCAATATGCATGTGCATACTGGATTACATAATGCAAAGTGTATATACAACTGTACCGAGTACACATATACACACATAATGCATATACATAAATATAGCATTGACTCATTATACACATGTATATCAGAGTATAAATAAGCCTCAATGCCTTTCAAGACCTGTTGGAAATATATTTCTTCATTTTTAATTCATTATTATATTTTTTTTTTAAGTAAAGCTACGTGACAGCGCAGGTCAAGCCAAAGTGCACAAGATTAAAAGATAATTGAATAACGAGCAAATAATATAAAAAAAAGGCAAGACGCGAGCCTAACCCCCCCCTTTCCTCCCCCCACACCCCACTTCAGCCCAACTCTCGGCTGCTGCCCGCTACCCCTTCTCTCCGCTTCTGCCCTGTACCCCCCCCAACCCCCCGTTCCCATGGCGATCGTGCGGTCCCGCTCGGTGCGTGCGAGGTCACACGGTGAGGGAGATGAAGCTGTTGTATCTCTGGATGTTCCTCTTCAGAATCTCGGAGCAGGGTCCGAGGACTCGCTCGAAACGCGGCCGGTCCAGCTTCACGCACTTCAGCGGCCCGCGGGCCACCACCGTGGCAGCTCGTGGTCGGTTCAACAGCAGCGCTATCTCACCTGGGGGAGGATAGAGGAACCATGGGTAAATGAGTCCTTCACTGCAACACAACATGACATCCCCAGGCACCAAAGCTAAGCAATGCAAGTTCATTTGTAAAGCGAGTTCCATTGTTACACTGAGATATATGTCTGTCTTAACAAGTGTTTGATTATGAGTCTTTTCTACTCTTTGAAGAGGAAAGCAGCATTGTTTTAAGTAACTGTGTGCTTAAAAAGTCCAATTTTCCAGAAACACTTTACTATCAAGGTGCATTCATTAACATTAGTGAAAAGGTTTGCAGCCTGGCAAACTGCAACATGACATTACTGCACTCAGGAACTTAAACGCACAAACACGTTTGTTTGTTCAGTTTGGCACAGAAGCTCATAAACTGTGTTTATGTGTAGATAGCTACATTTTTTAGGGCGTGTGTGTGTGTGTGTGTGTGTGTGTGTGTGTGTGTGTGTGTGTGTGTGTGTGTGTGTGTGTGAGAGAGAGAGTGCGCGCGAGTATAAGTCTGTGTGTGGTGCAGTCACTACCCGGAAACCTGAAATGAGGACGTATTTAAATTCTAACAGCCCCAAAGGCCGTGCTCTTCACCCACTAACACCCGATACGCTCTCTCTTTCTCCTTCAGTTTCCTCCTGGCATAGTTATGTGACAGGTCCAGCCGTGAAAGGGTAAGTTTAGCCGCGTAAGTGACATTTCCTTTTGTGCCACAATACAGGTTATTTGTTTGTTCAGCTAAGTTCACGCTTATTGATTACGAATGGGTTTCCTGCCCTCCTGGTGATTGCGCACTTAGTATTCCTCAGACGAGCTGTCGGGGTACAACGGAGGTGTCTTACATGGGAATCTGTCGCTCAACAAGGCCGGTTTCCTGACCACCGCACACTGCTGGCTGAACAGTGCTCTGTGTGTGTGTGTGTGTGCATGCATGCATGCGTGAATGTGTGTGTGTTCATGAGCAAGAGGCGGTATACATCTACCACAGGAATAAGTAAATAGCAACTCACCAAAATAGTCTGAGGGACCCAGGCGTCCCACCTCTACATACTCCTCATTATCAGACCTGCGCTGGAGTACAGAGGCTGTACCCTGTGAGAGATGGAGGGAGAGAGAGACTGTGTGAAAAGAGGAGTGTGTGCCAACATCACTGCATTAATCCTGACGAGGTCAATAGGATTAGTCGGCAAATAAGGATTCAGGCCCCAGATATCAGGAAGATCTACAGCCCTGTGGAAGTCTGTATGCGAGCACTGAGCCCTCAGTACGGACCCACAGACAGAACCAGACACACAGACAAACAGACCACCAGCCTGTTATCACGGGACCAAACAAAGCCTGCACTACAGTTACACACACAGACAGACAAGAGACAAACTGGGATGTTCTCACAGCAGGAAAAAATGAGAAATATCCGAGAGACGGGGGCGGGGATTAGGAATCTATTTCACAAAACAGCCGGTAAATCACCCAAAAAAAAAAAAAAAAGAACCAGAAAATATCTGTATTTACAGGGCGATTAATGCTCAGATGGAAACGTGAGAAGGGAAAGACAGCATCGCACCGTGTCCTCTAATGACCCCCATGGAGGCACGAGCAGGGAGACTGAGGGAGGGCGAAGGAGAGCAGAATGGTGCGGGCAGTGGAGGGGTGGAGCAGAGTAGAAGAGAGAGGACAGGTGGGGAGCGGCAGAGAAGCCGTAAATGGCCGCTAAACTCCATCATAACTGCGTATCTCGTTAGCATGAAGGGCAGCCTTGGCGAGCCCCTGCACTGGCGGTATGCAGCAGAATGGGACTTCCTTCAGTCAAAAAAAATATGCTGATCCCTCCATTCACAGCATCACACAAGTGAAGGTTTGCGACTGTAGCCGTGTTACCATTACAGTTTTGAAGCAAAATAAAAGCGATATTTCAAAAAATTCGACAAAGCTCAATTGCGATTTGCAAGTGTCTCCATTTGATTTTTTGAGAATAAACCTCATAGTTCTTGTAAACTTTTGTCTCGCGATACTCTTTTCGACAGAAGATGATCGTTCTTGGACTGGGTCAGAACCTGTTGCGTGTAGTGTGACTTGTAAATGCGAAAAAAAAGTGTTTCCATTGCACTTTTGTGAAATATTGCAATATCGACACGTCTGAAAAACCACCTCAGGAGAGCGTATAAACTTTTTAGAAATATTTGAGAGGTTTTTCAAAATTCACGTGTTTCAATCACCAGTTTTTTATCTCGCCATTTAGATTTTGCGCATTTCTGAGGGTAATGGAAATGCACCCTGTGAGTGAATGAGTGAGTGAGATTACACAACCAAGAGTTAGCGGGTGAGTCCGTGTTAGCATTCGTTAATGCATCAATAACAGAACGAAGAGAGTCTTACATCTTCAGCACAGAGCCAGGCTGGAGTCACCAATGATAAATATACTGATCAAAACTTCCAACGCAACATTTGAAATTTCGAAATATTTTTGGTATGCCTAATTTTCTAACAAATTTCGGCCCGTATATCCAAACTGCACCTTAAAAGCTCATTTAGTTTTGTTTAGTTTTTCGTCGGGACAGTCCGTTCCACCTGAATGCACACAGCTGAGATGTTTGCCACACCACTCAGACTGAGCAGAACTCACTCACCAATCCTAATGAGATGTGGCCAGTAAATAGCCAGAGGAATGGGGAACTTAAATATTCCTTGGCATTCTTCTGGTGCAACTTTAGACCACGGGATTTCTTCAGCAAAATCAGCGAGAAAGAGCTATCGGCATGCTTGCTGGTGGAATGTCACATAAACGTGTTGCAGTTGATCTGGGTGTCCATGTGTCGACCATTTCGCGTCTCCGGAGGTGGTTCCATGACACAGGAAGCACAAACGACCATCCACGTGCTCCCAGGTCACGTGTAACCACCCCTCAACAGGACCGCCACATTCATCTCCAGCACCTCCGAGATCGCTTCCGACCAGCCACTGCTGCTCAGACCAGAGGTCATCACCAGAACAGGATCAGCGACCAAACTGTACGCAATCGCTTGCGTGAAGCTGGACTGAACAACCGACGTCCACATCATGGTCTGGTGCTGACTCTTGCTCGCTGTCCTGCACGTCTGCAGTGGGCAAGGGCACATTTGGGCTGGAATGCACTCAGGTGGAGCCGAGTATTGTTTTGAGACGAGTCCCGGTTCAACCTGAGCGTGGGTGACGGTCGAGTACGTGTTTGGTGTGGGCGAGGGGAACGTTATGCCGACGCAAATGTCTTGGAGCGTGACCGCTGGGGTGGACCAAGTGTTCATGGTGTGGGCTGGAATAAGTGCCAGACACAAGACAGAGCTGGCCTTCATCGATGGAAACCTGAATGCGGCCCATTACCGCAACGACATTTTAGCCCCTGTGGCTGTTCCTCTTGTGACTCGCTACCGCTTGACGCTGCAACAGGACAACGCCTGACCACATGTCGCCAGGGCCTGTCAGGATTACAGCACAATGTTCAGTGTTTTAATTGGCCTGCGTTTTCCCCAGATTTAAACACAATCAAGCACCTTTAGGACATTCTGTGTCGTCGGTTGAGAAGGCGTGATCCAGAACCCTCAACCCTCCAACAGTTCGCCCGGGCTCTCCTGAGGAATGGGACCATATCACACAGGCAGAAATACGGAACCTGATTGACTGCATGCACTGGAGAATTCAGTCTGTGTGTGACGCTAGAGGTGGGCACACCAGATACTGACTTCGGCGATCCGGAATACCCGTTCAAAGTGACTTAGCAAATTGGAACTGGGACTGTTATTCCTCACTAATTGTTCTAAAACATGGCATTAAACTGAAACTTGCAGGCACATTTGAGAATGTACTTTCCTCATAATAAAATAGCTTGTGTTAAAATAAACCTGAGCGTTGCGTTGGAAGTTTTGGTCAGTATATGAATATGAAGAGGATGAAAGAGACCAGCTCGCACAGAGACACAAAGGTGCTTTTGTCTTTCAGTCCTTGTTCATCGTTTCTGAAGCTATAGGGCTTTTGGGCAGCATTTATATGTTACATGTGTCAACTGGACAGAACCCAACCAGTAACATATAACAGTGCTGGAGACCCACCAGAGACTACAGAGTGAGGGTGTGTGTGTGTGTGTGTGTGGGGCATAGTGTACAACAGCTGCTCAGCTGTGGCACAGACCCAGTCCTGAGGGAGAGGACTGTGAGGTGGGGGGTTGCAGTGTTTTTGGGGGTGACTTCACTGTGCCACCCAGGGTTGCCAGATTTAAATGAGTCACATATTAAACAGCAGGACCCCAGGTTTGGGCAGCTCCTGCACGGCTTCTGTGGGAAAAATGGCAAACTCGTGTAATCTGAGAAAGAGAGAGAGAGAGAGACTAGGATAGGGAGGAGAGAGAGAGAGAGAGAGAGAGAGAGAGAGAGAGAGAGAGAGAGAGATGTAGGGAGACCAGGATAGAGAGAGAGAAAGAGAGAGCAAGCAGGCTTGTGATAGAGGGAGATGGAGAGGGGGACAGGAAAAGAGGGAGAGGCAGAGGGTGAGGGGCAGCAGAATCAGGATAGAGAGAGAGAGAAGGGGAGAGAATGAGAGAGATTGGGATAGAGCAGGAGAAAGCGAGTGCAGAAACACACAACCCAGGGTAGCGGGTGCCAAACACGACGGGACCAAGGCCAAGAGGAGGACCCCCCATCCCCAATCTTCCCCGGCCCAAATCAGCCGCTCCGTCTGAGGTACCCCGAGTGGGGGGTACCTTCAGCCCAGCTGGTGTTAAAGAGCTCCCTAATCTGTGTTTGTGCTCACAAACCTAACACAGTCCCACACAGCCATGCGGTTTATTCAGTGTCATTCACCCGGCTGGGACAGGTTTGATGGGGAGATTATCACAGCTCATGGGTTTAAGGAACTGTAAGAGCGCACCACACAGAGAGTGAGAAAAGTAAAGATATAGATTGGAGGATAGGGAAAGAATAGAAAGCTCTTGTTTTGATGTGACGTTACTGTTAATTTATCTCGACAACCTCGTTTCCAGAAAAGTTGGGGCGTTGTGTAAAATGTAAATAAAAACCAGCCGCAATGATTGGTTAATCATTTCAACTATTGAATAAATTGAAAATAGTATAAAGACAACATATCAAATGTTGAGGCTGATACATTTTTATTGCCTTTGAAAAAAATTTCTGCTCATTTTGAATTTGATGCCAGCAACATGTTTAAAAAAGTTGGGACCGGGCCATGTTCACCACAGTGTTAAATCATCTCTTCTTTTAACAACATTCTGGAAGTGTTTTGGAACTGAGGAGACCAATTACTGTAGTTTTGAAAGCAAAATGTGTTCTCATTCTTGCCTTTAGTTTTCAGCCCCTCAATACTTCTGCAGACTGTTTTTTCACATTTGTTGTTTCATAGTGCTCAAAATATTTCAATGGGTGACCTGTCTGGGCTGCAGACAGGCCACTTCACCACTTCAGTTTTTAGTTCTCTTGCTGAAATAAGCAAAGCCTTACTAGAAAAAGATGTCTGGATGGCTGTATATGTTGCTCCAAAACCTGTATATATTGTTCAGCATTAATGCTGTCCTCACAGATGTGCAAGTTACCCATGTCATATGCATTCACGCACCCCCGCACTATTATGCATGCTGGCTTTTGAACTGTGCGCTAATAAAAAGCTGGATGTTCCCTCTCCTTCTAAGCTTAGAGAGTGTGGCATCCTAATTTCCAATAAAAATTTCAGATTTTGATTGGTCAGACCACAGGATGCTTTCCCACTTCCTCTCAGGCTCATCATAAATGAGCTTAGGCCCAGAGAAGGCGGCAACATTTCTGGATCTGGTTTATTTATGGATTTTTTTCTTGACACAGTAAAGTTTAAACTTGCATTTGTGGGTGCAGAAACAAATTGTGCTCACTGAGAACGGTTTTCGGAAGTGTTCCTGAGCACAGATTTCCACCACAGAATCCTGCTTGCTTTTAATGCAGTGCCACCTGAGAGCCTGAAGATCACGGCCATTCAGCATTGGTTTTTGGCCTTGCCCCTTGCATACAGAGATTTCTCCGGATTCTCAGCTAATTTTATATATATACCATAGCTGATTAAATCCCCAGCTTCTCTGCATTTTCATAATTAAATTGTTGAACAATTTTCCCATGCAGTCTGTCACAGAGCGGTGAAGCCCTCACCATCTTCTGACTCAGAAGGCTCAGGCTCTCTGAGATGCTCTTTTCATACCATTCATGTCACTGACCTGTTGCCAATTAATCTAATTAGCTGTGAGATGTTCCACCAAGTGCATTTTTTAGCATAGTAAAACATTACCAATCTTTTGTTGCCCGTCCCAACTTTTTTGAGACATGGTGTTGGTCTCAAATTCAAAATGAGCAAATATTTTCTAAAAACAAAAAATTTCTCAACTTCAACATTTGATATATTGTCTTTGAACCATTTTCGATTAAATATAGGGTTTAAATGATGAGCAAATCACTGCATTTTTTTTTAATTTACATTTTACACAGCATCCCAACCTTTCTGGAGATGGGTTTGCAATTTTCAGTACCGACTAGTGTTAAAGGAACGCTCCATGCTACGTGCTAACCTTGTTATGAAAATGAATAGAAGTCAATGAACCAAGGTTAAAAAATTTCAGTCATCACTAGGCTAGCATGTTGCATAAGGCGACCCTTTAGATGTGTGTTTTTTTTTTTAAATATAGTATGCTTCCAGTACCACAGTCTTAAATCAAATCTGGCTGTGCCAATGCCAAATGAGCCCAACGGTCTTATGGGAACAATGTAATTGACTTTACTGCTAATGTATAGTGTCTGTGGGGTTAGCACTGCTCACGGCTCTAGCGACTCCTACTGGCCATCTGGGCACCTGCGGCTTCCTCTACCAAACAGCGTAACGTTCGAGATTTCTCCGCCGTCGACCACTGCACGCGAGGAATGCAGTTAACATGTAAAAAGAAGCAGCGGCTGACAGACGCGATGACCCGCCAACAGTCATCGCTCCTCCAAGCTGGCAGCATTCGCTGCTCAGAAGAACGCCTGTACATAGCTCGCGAATTAGACATTCCAGATTCGAACGCAAAGGAGATGCCAAATTTTAAAAAATAAAAACCACAGTGTGCTTTGGCAACATAAAATGTTTTGTCATGCCAATAAGGCTGGTGGAATCGACTTGAATTGAAAGAGACAATGAAATGAACAAGCGTGCACAATGACATTTGCCTTTCAGAACAAACTAGCAAAGCTCCGTTCGCATCATTATATTACAGGATGTGTGTAGCCATGTGATGTTCCAAAATGATTTGGAGTGCAAATCTCTATCCATGCCAGCAGAACGACAAGGAAGTGAACTGGACAGATCTGGACAGAGAGGAAAACAGCAATTTCTACAGATGGGAGAACACAAACGGAACGACAGGGAGCACTTGGTTCACGGTTCACAACCTTCTCTGCCAAGCTGCAGAACTGCATATATTTTAAAATACATCACTGCGATTGATGCCGTTTTTAAAGTTTGAAGTCCTGTTGTTGTCCCAAAAATGTTCTTTGGTGGCATTTCATTTCAGACGTACTTTGCATATCACTGATTACATATTTTGAGTGTTGTATTTTCTGATGCTGGAAGCATAATATTTGATAATGCACTTGTGAGAGCGGGACAGAGTGACACATACCTCAGCAAACACAGTAAAAGACAGAGCAAGTGTAGCGTGCTACAGCGAAAGGATCCTTGCTTGACGTACTGGAGGGTAAACGCACTAGAAAATACGTTTTACAATACGAAATAGCGTTCAATCACCTTTACATAGTTACTGTACTTATGCTATAATTGTAGTGTCCTTTTCCAAACATAAAAAAAGCTAAAATCTCTAATTCTTCTCAGGAATGAAAAAAGTTGCAATTTCAGTACCGAAACCGGTTGCCGGCCAGCACACCTTAAATGGTGTTTGCACGGTCCTTTCTACGTGGTTAATCTCCATTTGTATACGCAACAGAGTGCCCACTGAGGTTTATAGTTTACCCAACGTTTTCACCTGCCGGCGTAAAGGTATCAGTCTGTGTTGTGTGTGTGTGTATGGGGAGAGAAGCCAAATGTAAAAACAGAGGGTACAAATGTAAGGACGGAAACAGGGCAGATGAAGACAGAGAAAAAGTAAAAGGTTGTCTGTATTCAGTCAAACACATAACTAACCTCTGCCTTATAAATAATTGGTAATCTGCTACTTTTTTTTTTTCAGAGACAATTTTGTGCGTTTTCTGATCACTGAAACCCACCCAACTAAGTTCTTTGAGGAAAAACAGTTAGTGTTTATTTCTCAGTCAATGTTCAGGACAAACAGTAGTCGTGAGCAAGCCAGAGATCCTTCTAGAAAAATGAAGGAGTGATGGACAGAATGAAAGATACAGAAAGCAAGGCGGTGAGAGAGAGGGAGAGATGGAGATATCAGGAGGAGGAAGGAGCAAGAAAAACAGTGAAGACAGCAAGGAATAGCAGACTGCAGGTCAGAGTGTCTCACACAAAAATCTCTAATCCAGTGGCTGCTTTGTGTGTGCGTGCGCAAAAGAGAATGTGAGAGTGTGCGTCTGTGTGCGTGAGTGAGGCCCAAAATGTCACCGCCATTATATTAGTTACAAACACACACACACACAAGTTAAAAAAACTAAAAGGGCTCAGCTCTCGGGTGACGGGTTAAAATGTAGCAATGGAAAAGCAGGAAGCAAAGCGCGCTGAACAAACATGAGGAGACACAACAAAGACACGCACGGGGAGGGATGGGGGGGAGAGAGGGAACCAGAGCGAAAGAGAAAGATGGGAAAGACGATACCCAGAGTAGCTTATTCACCTCAATGCCCCTCTAAGAGTCTGCCACAAACTGACCCAGCGACACACACACACACATGCACACGCACACACACACCCACCTACACATATACGTGTGCAGTATAAACAAAAACACATCAGTGGTGTGCCGTCAGAGATATACAAGCCCTTCGGTAACCTCACCTTTTATCAGATGGTTACTTTCAAGCAGTTCCTCTTTAAGATTGCTTGACGAACAATCAAAATAATTGTTTACGAAATAATTAAGACCAAATACGTGGTGTATAATGATTGAGAAATTGTGAATTAAAGCAATGACAAAGATATCACTGATAGGAAATACTTACATATAACTGATGATGTCAATAATCCAAATTAATTTAGAAAAAAAAATCCAGGACTTTGTGTCTGAATTCCATCTCGCATTTTAGCTTTTTTTTTTCAGCAGTTTGATTTAATTTAAGATAGCACTTACCCAGCTCAAAGTGTTTTCAGTGTTAATGAACACTGAAAAAAAAAAAAAAACAGTTTTATAACTAAGAAGCCCAGGTAACAAATTTGCAAATCTGTGATGTCTCTGAGCTACATGAATTCAGAGTTTTCAAAAGACATTTTGATGTTTGAGGTCATCATTAATCTGGACAGCAAAATGTGAAAACACTCTGATACAATGAACACTAATGCAACAAACTGGCCAGTCACTGTACCAATCAGTGTTTGAAACTAAGCAAATTAATGTTTATTAGCAAATCAGGCAAATTTGTAGGGCACCAGGTTTGGAGTAATCATGAGTAATTAGGTGAGGTCACCGAAGGGCTTTTTTATTTATTTATTTATTTATTTAACCTCCGATGGCACGTTACTGAAACACGCAAACATACACCCACACATACGTGCATACATTTACACACACATGCATATAAAAATGCATGCACACACACACACACACACACACACACACACACACACGCACACACAGTTTCGGCTCCCTGAGAAAAGCCTGTGCTTCCCTCCAAACAGGTCTCACACCACGATCATTCCCAGCACATCACCGTAACGACACATCTGGCTACTGTGAGGTCGGGCAAAAATATTACTTATGATTCTACCATTGACTCTTAGAGAGCTAAATGCAACTACTGTTACTCAATGACGTAAGATATCAAAATCAAAGCTGTTGAAAACTTATCATGTGGTGACCTGATGAACACATGCACTCAAAGGGTTAAACATTATGGTCTCGCATCAATGCGAGTCAGAGGAGACGCCATCCACGAATCACTATGGGGGTTGACGGGCGGACTTTGGGCTGCAATTACAGTCGTCTGCAGCCCACCGTTCTCTGGCAGATGCTACAGCGATCACTGCATTGATCCACAAGGCTGCCAGTCTCATTAACAGTTTGCAAGGCCCATCCGCACAGTTAGCCAAGTATATGAAATTATACCGAAAAAATTCCACTTTCGCCAAAGCACTGACCTCCACACGCCATCCAGGTGTTTTAATCCGTGACCTGTAATGCCCCGTCGCGACTGCACAGGTTCTACACAGCAGCATAGAGCAGCCAACAATCTAATTAAGGTTTTGGACGGAGACTCAGAAGGTTGGGGGTTCGGACCCCACTGTGGTCACATTAGGATCTGTGCAGCATTTGGGCCCTTGAGAGAGGCCCTGAACTCAACAGCGCTTCAGGGGGACCAGTCCAAGCTAAGTCTCATCACCTGCAATTCGCTTTAGTCAAGAGCGTCAGCTAGATAGCGCTAACGTAATGCAATGCACTCTCGCACACAAAGGGCTCCTTTCTTCACCCGGTCCGCATCCACTCAGAACACACATCCACTGTAAGAACACTATTTATCTTTCATTCTCCTGTTTCTTTCTTTCCCCTTACGCACAGTTTCGAGTTCTGCACGCCTGCTCTGATCAAAGGCCCCGTTTCGCGGGAGGTGGAACGATGCCCGAATTTTCTCCTTTCGGGTGATTTTTATTCTCTCTCCCCAGAACGCTTGTTTGCACAGCGGCAGGAAAAAATGTAAACATGTCAGTTTTCATTAAGACCCTATTCCCGCGGCCATAAAAAGCCAAGCGGCGTCTTTATCCGCGTCTTTATCCACCTCCGCGACGTGTAATTAGCGATCGAGGGGGGAAGGAATCACTTCTTGGCTCTGGTACAAAACCGCAGATGGGGAGAGAGATAGAGAGAGAGAGAGAGAGGAGATGCTTGAAGCTGTGGAGGAGACCGACAGCATACCTGAGGGTTGAGTGAAAGAAGAGCAAGCAGAGCGTGTGATTAAAAACGAATGGGGGGGGGGGGGATCTCCATAGACTCTCTCTCACTGAGGCCCCCTGCGTCAGTAACCCCCCCTCCCAACACCACCCCATCCAGTGGCCGTTACAGTGGGGTGGAATGAACTGTCCGTCTCCATATAGCAGGGCTTGAGCCACTAATCCCAGGAGACCATGTTCACGTGACCTAGAGTGAAGGAGAACCTCAACTCCATCAGCAAAGGAGTAAAAAGAACAAGGGATGATGAACAAGGGTGAGAAAGAAGACAAGACAAAAGTAGCACAAGGGAGAAAGAGGTGAAGACTTAAACACCTCTGATAGAGAGAGAGAGAGAGAGAGAGAGAGAGAGGAGTTGAAAGAGGTTGTGTGGAAACTTCTATTTGTGAAAGGTCCTCATTAACAAAGCCCTTGGAGATGACCCGGAACGTCAAATTCTGACCCTGTTCCCTCAGCTACACACACTGACCTGAGGTGATGTTAATATCCAAAATGCAACGTGTTGCTCCCAGCACTTCTGTGACTTCCACTCTGAGCTCATGTCATCATCTTTTCAGTGGTAGATATTGGATATGCAAACTTCATGCGAGGATTGTACCGTTAATGCTAGTTTGTCGAGTTGAGAGTTAGCACGGGGAAACTGGAGACTGCTACCAGGAGACCAGAGCGCAACGGGTGGCGCATAAAGAGAGAGGGAAATGGACAGAGGGAAGGATGGCAGGAGGAAACAGGTTGTGCACCCCCCTCTGCCCTCCCTCCCTCTCCCCCAGGAAGTCCCAGCTGTGTGGGAAACAAGAATATCGGATGGGAGGGGGAGGAGGGGGCGCGAAAAGCTTTGGGTGCAGGTGGGGAGCCAAATACAGCCAAAAGGGGTAAGAGCAATACCTCAATCAGCGGTATGAAAATTCCCTTGTACACCCCTGACCCCAAACTCTCTTACACAGGCCTATTGTGGCTGGAGAAATAGTCCCACAATCCTTAAAGTAGCCATCATCCCTGCTAGAGCAGGCTAACAGCGTCTGGGCGAGGCTACACACAGCACGCAGTAGAGAATGTTCCAGAAGGTCTTCCCCATGCACTAGAAACACTGTCCATGCAGGTCTGCTGAAAGGTTTGTGGAAGAGCACGGTGGAGGTATTTCCTTTTTCTACTTTTATGGGTTCTTTTGGATTGTTCCATAACTGGACAGGGTCCAGCGCTCATCCCGTCCCATTAAAAGGTGTCGAAGGCGGGTCGGGATCCCCCTGGATCAGCTGCTGTTTTCCTAACCGGCCGTCTCCGGTTGATGACACGGGCGCGACCCGCGTATGTCATCGTGCTCGGAGAAGGAAGTGTGCAGAGGGCTCACGAGCAAGGCCTGTGAAGTGTCCACTCAGGGTGTTCACAGAGATAAACTACAAACACACACACACACACACTCACGCAAAGCTGCACACACACAGACCTAGACATGCAGCCACAGAAATAAACTCAAGTCACAAACACACAAGCATAAATGAAAAGCCACAGAAACACACACATGCTCTCACACACTGACATACAGACAAATACACACATGCACTCATGACCCTCACACATACACACAAGTGCAATGTATTACTATACTTTCGAGGGCTGAAAAACTATTTTAGTACCAAAAACTGTCAAGTCACACACTAACCTTAACCCCTTCCCTAACCCTTAACCATAATCTCAACCCTTACCTTAACCTACAAACCCTCAAATAAACCCAAATTTTAACCTTAATTTAACAGGTAACCTTAAGTAATGACCAAAACAAATACCCAACCTTGAAACTAGACCTAGTCCTAACCATAAACTCAACTGTAACTCCATACCTAAACTTACCCCTTGACCAAGAAATCAGTGTGTACCTCGTGAGGACCAAACAAAATGTCCTCACAATGCTTTTTTCAGACTTTACTGTACTTGTGAGGTCTTTCAGTCCTCAGAAATCTGGTAATGCAGGAATAGGTACACACACACACACACACACGAACATGTACCTCAGTAATGATGAAGAAGTCGTCCCCAGGCTCTCCCTGCACCACGATCTTCTCCCCGTCCTCAAACTGGACGGGCTCCAGAGCGTCAGCCACAGTCAGCCTCTCCCACTTCTCCAGGGACTCTGCAGGAGACCACAGGGCCACAGCACAGCCTTCAGCCTTCAGTCACGGGCAAGGGCCTCAGCCGCACGCGCGCAGTTCAACGCTGTATTCATGGTGCGGTCACTACATGCGTACACACCAGTGTGTGCACACAGGCAAGCAAGATTGTGCGAGTGCTCAAAGGTGTATAATATGTCTGGGCGAGTAGATGTGTACGAGCTGGCACGTGTGTTTGTGAGAATGTGTAGGTGTGTGTGTGTGTGTGTGTGTGTGTGTGTGTGTGTGAGCATTTGAGCATGTACGTGCTTGTGTGAGTGTATGTTCGAATTTAATGTGTTTCTGTGCGTGTATGCGTGCAAGTACAAGTGTATGTTTGTACAAGTTTTTACGTGTCAAAGCTTGTATGTGTGTGCTTGTGATTATTTACAAGTGTGTAAGAGAGTGTGAGCCAGTGTTTGTATGTGTGTGAGTGTGTGTGAAGGTAGGTGAGCTAGTTTGTGTGTGCAGGGAGGTCACAGGTCAGAGGGCAGAGGTCTTAAAGGGACAGGCTGATTTATAAGCAGAATGAGTCTCATCTCTGCCCCCAACCTGAGTCAGTCTGTCAGCACAGCCCATTACCTGCGGCTCTCAGACACTGAGTACTGCAGCCCTGTGAGACCAGGGGCTCTCTGCTATACAGCCAGCAGCCTCTCTCTCCCTCTCTCTCTCCTCAAACCCCCTCTCTCTTCTATCCATCTCTCCCTCTTCTTCCTTCCTCAATCTCTCCTCTATCCATCTTAATTCTCTTCTTCTCTCTCCTCTAACCCCCTCTCTCCCCCAGTTTGTCTTGTCCTCTATCCAGCTCTATCTCCTCTACCTCTCCTCTATACATCTCTCCTCTATCCATCTCTCCCTACTCTTTCTCCTCCATCTATCTCTCTCCTCTCTATCCATCTCTCCCTCCTGTTCTCTCCTCTCACCCTTCTCTCTCTCCAGTAACACACTCTCTCTTTCAAATTCATTTTCTTTACACCAGTATCAACGGTCTTTATTGCTATGACAGTCCCTGTTCTCCCAAGTAAAGAACCTAAATAATAACCTCAAAACAAGAAAACTCCACAACCTGTTAACTACCATACACTACACGTACCCCGTAAACTAAAACAACACACACACACTACCAAGCGTGTGCCGCATGACATACAGGAAAAAAAGAGCCCCTCTCTGCCCTTTAATCTCTTTCCTCTTTGTCCTGCTGTCAGTCAACCCCATGTTCTCCATTTTTCTATAGCTTTGATTCCATTCAGGCAAACACTGGTAGTGTATAATCACCGCGTATCCCCAGGGGTGCAGAACGCCATATATGTGTGAAAGAATTCCAGCACAGGGAGGGAATATTTCCACTCGAATTAGCTTTCATTAATATTATCCGCGACTGACAGGTCCAGCTCCGCCCGCCGCTCCGATCCATTCTCTTCGATTCAATCCCAGCGCTTTGTGCTAATGACATGTTCCACAATACGTGTTGCCAGAGCTCACAGAGGAGTCACAGAAATAATATCATACATTGTGACAGCTGAGGGAGGGCGACTGTAATGAGGAACAGTAATGTAAACATATCGCTAACGGACTGAATTAGTCAGGGTGCGCAGCAGTAGAAACGTTAGCCGCGAAAGTTGTCATTACAAATGCGGTCGCAGCCGGCTCATTAGCCGAGTCATGACGCTAAGAGCTTGGATGCCTGATTTGTTCGACATCTCTCCTATACCTCCCTCTCTCTTTCTCCCGTTTCCAGTTTCTCTGACCCCTTTCGAGTTCCCTCTCGCCCATTTTCCCGGCTTTTCTTTCCTGTCCTCTGGAAAAATGAGAGACAATAGCGCTTTGACACAGGCCCCGCCCCCTGAGACAGCCCGGGTGTCGAAGACTGATGGATACTTTATCTGTGCCGGGGTCAGACATCTTCACGCCGTGAGAGATTTGAACTGCTCCAGCGGTAATGGGATCCGCCCGCTGAGGAATCGCCATTTCACGCTACAGTTAGCCTCCCGCTCGCTAACGACGGGGCCCAGTGCGCAGGGGAGGCTGGTCAGTGGGGCGTGGAGGGGTTTCCCTGTGTGTGTGTGTGTGTGTGTGTGTGTGTGTATGTGTGTGTTTGCGTGTCTCTGTGCCTGTGTGCGTATGTGTGTGTGTGTGTGTGTGTGTGTGTGTGTGTGTGTGAGTGTGCATGTGTGTGTGTGTGTGTGTGTGTGTGTGTGTGTGCACGCGCATATGTATGTACATTTGTGACAGTGTGATGCTGTTTGGATATATACTAGTGTATGAGTCAATGACAAATAAGCCTTTTAAAAAATTTTTTTTGTTAATAAATCTTTAAAAATGTACAGAATACATTTATTTGAAGTTGGAAGAGTGTGTTTAAACAAGTTTTAATGGTTGCACAACATTTACAGGGTTTTAGTGCAGTTTTAGACTGTATTTGCAATTTCACCAGCCAAAAAATGTCAGGTGGCGCAACCAAAAGTTTCTTGGGGAAAAAAAAAAAAAAAAACACACTTCCCTCTGTAAGTCATTTTTTAGTAAGCATACCTGAGAGTAAGTATACCTAACTTATGGATTCTTTATTGTAGGGGGCGGGTATTTTGGTTTTCCAAACAATTTAAGAACAATTAAACTATTAAACTTTGTTTATTTGAAGGGGTTTCAATATAAAATTATGCCCCTATATTAATATTATATTAATTCATATTTTAAATGACATATTCAATACATTTCACATAGTGTTAACTTGCTCGGACGGTTGCGCCACCTGAAATTTTGAGTGTTTGAGATGGCAAAACATAAATATGATAAACTGGAAATATGTTCAAATTAAACAGGTTTTATAGAATAAAATGATTATGAATCATTTAAAATTATTTTAAACCAAAGTAGTGCGCTTGGACACAAAAATCTGCATGCCACGTCATTGACCCGTATGCGTTTGTGCATGTATGCATTTGTCTGTGTTTGTCTGCATGTGAGTGTTGAGTCTGAGTACGCAAATTCATGCACATTGACAGATTTTTTTTTACCCGTGTATGGTGATTGTATGAGCACACACAAGTGCGGGTGTGCATCTGTGAGAGCATGTGAAAGTGTGTGTGTGTGTGTGTGTGTGTGTGTGTGTGTGTGATTGCGCAAAAAATGTGTACATTCTTCATTGTGTGATGCTTTGTAAATATGTGTATATGGTGCAATTGTGCGTGCCGACATGTTGAAGTCTATTGAATGTGATCACTTGTGTGTCTGCCTGTGTGTGTTTTGTTCTTGGTTCCCAGCTCGAAGAATGACATCAATGCCATTTTCCCCCAATGTCGAGGCCAAAGACTAACAAATAAACAGAGCTCACCCCCTAACTCCCTTCATCTCAGAGAGAAAGATGGGATAGAGAGAAAAAGAGAGCGATAGAGTTTGAAGAAGGGGGCCGGAGCTTGATCACTGTCCTCAGAAAGAGGGGTTATGAGAGGAGACAACAGACAGAGAGAAAGAAAAGAAGAGCGGGATGAACGAGAGCAGAATCAGCCCCTTTCACATCTCCACTTGTGTTTACTCATTTATTTAGACAGTTAATACTGCGCAGGGGGGCATTTCTGGGGGCGCGGAGGATCAGAGTAACTGTACCGTGACTGCAGCGCTGCTTTGTGTGTGGCCTTTCACTGTTAACTCTCATGCAGGGGAAGAGACGGACACACACATCTTAAACACACACACACACACACACACACAGACGCAGATACACACACACACACACACACACACACACACACACAGACGCAGATACACACACACACAGACGCAGATACACACATGCACTCTTTTGTTTGCACAGCGATACCCCTCAGGACCTTTGTTGACTAACATTCATTTTGTACAGCCTTTCCCGAATCCTCACCGAAACCAAATTCTGCCCAATCTTCATCCTATCTGTAGTCCTAATTCTAACTAAAACCAATTAACTGTAGTCCTCTGTGAACACCATCCAGAATGTCTTCACAACCACTAATGTGTTCACAACATGTGATTTCTCCATAGTTGGTCCTGACAGATATTCCTATAAAACCCCGCACAGACACACACAGACACAGACATACGTACTTCACACACACACACACACACACACACACACACACACATACACACACACACTTGCACACAATAACACAAACACAACACTGACCAAGGATGGACACTTTGCTCAGGAACTCTTCATACATCTTCCTCTTCCTCAGGGTGCTACCCTGCAGGGGAGAAAAGAAACAAGAGAGAGAGAAAAAGAGGTAGCAGGTCAGTCCTCTACATCATCATTATTGGCCAGGGCTCACTTGTAAAAGAGATAATGATCTCAACGTGATTTTTCCCTGGTTAAATGAAGGTTATAATAATAATAATCATCATCATAATGATTATTAAACCACTTTTCCTCAGTAAACTGGGACACCTGAACGTGGATTTGAGAGTCCACGTGTTTGTTGATACAAGCAGGTGCGCATTTAAGGTATTATGAGTGAGTGCAAGAGAGTGCATGTGTACGGGTGCTTGCACACATGAGCATACGTGCATGTGTATATTAGCGCATCACATTATGTAAACGTGAGTGTGTATGATAGTGTGTGGATGCGAGTGTAAGAGTGTATACACATATGAGAGCCCTATTCGCACACAGTACCAGTGAAGTCGGCAGGATCTAAATTTTCACGAGCTAGCGGGCCAGGAGCGGATTCCTCTCGGCGCAAGGCTGCGGCGGGTACGGGTCCCACCCACACGGAAGGGGGAATTCCCCTCGAAAAACTGCAGGACAGGTGCATTAAGACATGCCCAGACCCCGCAAAGCAGGCCTCAGTCCCCCTTTCATCTTCCGCATCACCATAAACCACCATGTCCACACAAACACCCCCTCTGCACATGGAGATGATATGCGCATAAGGGGTGTCTTTAAGCGCCCGAGTCCTGTCTCTAATTTAATATAATTTGGATGAATGTTCTGTAAAGAGCGGAGATGTTTGCCAACGTCTGTGCTCGGCAGTGAAAGTGTAAACAGTGTGATGAAAGCGATTCGCTGGGCCCTCTGGTGCTCTGAGGTCTGCTTTCACTTTACGCATTCTCCCCTGTTACATGGAGACAGTGGAGGGTCACAAAGGACACACACACACACACACACACTCACTGTTACAGCCTCTGTGGAGGGGTACCACTGCTGACCATTACTGACAGAGAGAGAGACACACACACACACACACACTTTCCTTGACACAGAGACAAGTGCACACAAACACATGAACACCATTACTAGCATAGAGACATACACACACAACATTACTAACATTGAGACACACACTCACACGACACCATTACTGACAGAAACACACACTCACAGACACATTGCTGAAATGGAGACACGTGTGCACAAACACAGGTGCACATAAACACAAACATGTATGCATATCCACACCTATGCACACCAACACAGAAACAAATGACTGTATGCAGACACACATGCACTCACATGAACGTAAAAACATTCACACACGCACACTTCTGTAAACACAGTTGCACACAAAACACACACGCACACACACACACACACACACACACACATATACCTGTAGGGGTCCACACATTCACACGTAGGCACATGCAAAGACACGAAAGCAAACTCATTCAGACACAACAGGGCACAACAACAATGCTTGTCTTTAAAAACCTGCCCAAATATGGAAATTGTGACTCTCCTTTCAAATATAAATGCATTTCCAAATGATGGTTTCCATTCTTTGATGGAGAGGGAGAGAACAGAGTCTCCTCAAACTCACTCATGTCCTTAAATGGGCTAAAATGCCTGATTATCTGGATGTACACCTTCCCTTTCAGCACACAGAGAATTTAGCAGGAGCCTTTATCTAGGACAAAGGCAAACAGCAATGACCAAGGCAGGGCAACTAAGCTGGGATTCAACCCTGATTTCCACCATGTGTGAGTGTGTCTACGTGTGTGTGTGTGTTTGTGTGTGTGTGTGTGTGTGTGTGTGTGTGGGTGTGTGTGCGCGCGTGTTTGTGAACAAAAGTGGGTGCCATTACCGCAAGGGTACCAATGATGGATAGTGCTTTTGAGACCTGGTCTTGACTGTTCAATCGAAAAGAGACCACGGGCAGTTGTGATCTCAAGACTACCCCCCTCATCTTTGGCCTCACTGATGGATGCCAGCCCTATTGCCAACTCAGCTGAGACAGGCTTTTGGAATGAAACCAGAGCTCACTGAAAAGACAGGGCAGCACAGGGTATGTGAGGCGTTAGAACATGTGCCCAGACTAGAGGAGTTGTGCTAAAGAGGGGTCCTGGTGGTTTTCGGTAGGTAAAAAGCCTGACCGATACGGTCAGGTCCGGACATTGGATCCGTTAACCTTGGAATTTAACCAGATAGAGACCCAAAAACCCCAGACACACACAGTTCGAGTTGACTTGGCCTGCGACGGTGCCAGAATAGCGCTCACGGGAGAAAAACAGCTTTAGAAAATACTGACAGCAGTAATTAAGCTGAGATCACTGTGAATGCATTCTGCTCTCCAGTGCTGTTTGTGAGAGAGGGCATTCCACCCGGCGGTGAACCCTTCTGGCAGGACGTAGCCATGGAAGAGAGGGCTAACCGCACAAATATGCAGGCCCGAGTGCTACTGACAGGGCACAGACTCAGCACAGTGCAGAAGAAGTAAGGTGCTCAGGACAGGTTCAGTACAATACAGTGAGAGTACGGTGTTCAGTACAGGCCAAGTTAACTGCAGTGAGAGTACGGTGTTCAGTACACGCTCAGCACACTGCAGTGAGAGTATGGTGTTCAGTACAGGCCAAGTTAACTGCACTGAGAGTACGGTGTTCAGTACACGCTCAGTACACTGCAGTGAGAGTATGGTGTTCAGTACAGGTTCACTACACTGCAGTGAGAGTATGGTGTTCAGTACACTGCAATGAGAGTATGGTGTTCAGTACACTGCACTGAGAGTACGGTGTTCAGTACAGGCTCAGTACACTGCAGTGAGAGTATGGTGTTCAGTACAGGTTCACTACACTGCAGTGAGAGTATGATGTTCAGTACAGGCCTTAACTGCAATGAGAGTATGGTGTTCAGTACACTGGTGTTCAGTACACTGCAATGAGAGTATGGTGTTCAGTACAGGTTCAGTACATGGCGGTGAGTGTATGGTGATCAGTACAGGTTCAGTACACTGAAGTGAGAGTATGGTGTTTAGTACAGGCTCAGTACATTGCAGTGAGAGTATGGTGTTCAGTACAGGCTCAGCCAACTGCAATGAGAATATGGTGTTCAGTACAGGCGTAAACTGTAGTGAGTGTGGTGTTCAGTACAGGCTCAGTACACTGCAGTGAGAGTATGGTGTTCAGTGCAGGCATAAACTGCAGTGAGAATATGGTGTTCAGTACAAACTTTAACTGCAGTGACAGAATGGAGTTCAGTATAGGCCCAGGACACTGGAGGGATTGCATAGTGTTCAGCGCGGACTCAGTACACAGGAGCGAGTGTATGATGTTCAGTACAGGTGTAAACTTGCAGAGAGACTATGGTGTTCAGCACAGACTTACACTGCAGCGAGAGTATGGTGTTCAGTACAGACTTACACTGCATTGAGAGTATGGTGCTCAGAACAGACGTACACTGCAGTGAGAGAATGGTGTTCAGTACAGACAAACTACAGTGAGAGAATGGTGTTCAGTACAGACTAAAACTGCATTGAAAGTATGGTGTTCAGTCTAGACTTAAACTGCAGTGAGAGTTAAGTGTTTGGAACAGCATTAAAAAGTATAGTTAGGTGTATCTATGTGTGATGTGTCCAGTATGGGGGGCATTTGCCTCCTGAGAAATGGCCAGCGCTCCCTACTGTTTGCCGGGGGAGAGAAGGGGGGTGGATGTTAAACATTTAGACATTCCTGCTGATAAGAAGCAGTAAGAGGAAGTGTTTAGCGCACCCATTAGCAGCGATTAAACACCCCTGTCCTCCACCTTCCTTCACCCCCACCATCTCTCCACCCTGCCCAACATTTCTGCCCTCTGTGTTCCCCTCCTGCACTACATCCCTCTCCCTCTCTCTCCATACCTCTGTCTCTCTCTCTCTCCCTCTCTCCATCCCCTGCAGAGACGCGCGATTATCGTACCATAAGGATGCGGCGGTAGCTGTCCCTGTCGATGCCCCACAGTTTCAGGTCCGTTTTGGCCTTCACAGTGGCAGCGCGGGGCGTCCCGTAGATCAGGGCCAGTTCACCGAAACTGCCCCCCTCACCGATGCTGGTCACCCACTCACAGTTCACGTAGACCTGCCAGGAGAGGAAGAGGTCAACAAATTCGTCGGGGCGCACCTAAATCCGCTCATAACGCTCTTAAAAGTTCACCAGTATTCCAGATTCACCCTTCAGTTGGCTACATGTCACATGGTGCCAGCATATAAGAGGCAGTACAGTCAGGTATGAAGACAAAGAAAGTCATAACCAGGGCTCAACATACAACACACACAAGCATGAAGTGCTCAGATCCCCAGTCACTGTTGAGGCATTCTGGCCTGGAAAGGAAACGTGACGGAGGAACAGAGAGACGGACATGAGGACAGACGGAAGTATGAGAAGGCACATCTGCACTATAAGATGTTTCCATATAAAAGATTCCATGGAAAAATGCTGAACGATTTGGAAGATCTGGCCCGGGGAAGAAGCACGACAGACAAACATGCGGACAGACGGACGGACGGACAGCACTAATTCCTATATCCCCCTTTCAATTTGTGGTGGGGGGACAATAAAGTTCAACATTACCAAACTGCCTAACACAATTTGTGTTAATAAATTCAAAGGAATTTTAAAAGGGAAAAAGGAATTTTATGCTCCGTTGATTCAGGGCTAACCCCAGAGCAAACCAACACATTAGCATCGTCATAATACATTAGGACCCATGGATATAATCTCCAAGACTCCATTACAATGGAAGCTGTTGATTAGCTCATTCCGTTAACGTACTGTTCTAGTGAGCGGATAGGTCCATCGGACCAGCTTCGAAACTGAGCCGTACCGATGCCGACCGTGGAAGTCCTGAGGAATTAATTGTTTTGTCCAACGTCACATCACCGCCAATCTGGCCCCCGTCCCCATTCCCCCCACCCCCAAAACACCAATGTGACCCGGCCCCACGGGGTCAATCGCATGCTTTCAGTTGTCATCAGGCGTTCTAACTGATCATACCCGTACCGCCAACAGCCAATTATCCCTGAATCACAAACTAAACCCTAAATCAGTGTTTTGTTTTCACGGGAGTCAAAGCAGCACCATGAACAGACAAGCGTACAAGCAGCAGCGTCGAGCCAAACCACAGATGGCGGCTCTGTTTACCGCCGCGTAACACTCTACGGTTTCTGCTACAGAGTACACACAGAGGAGCAGAGTCTGAAAACAGGACAAATGACCCTCGAGGGAGCTGAAGATAGGAGAATGCAGTGAGCTGTCAACTGCTCTCCGACATTACCTCAGACATTTATTCTCCTGGTAATAGCATGCATCACCACCAGACTTAATTACCCAGCGGCCCCGATTCAACCCACCGACTACCCCCTTCCCCTTGCTCCTGCTACCGACGGGCCAGGAAAGATAGCCGGGGAGCATGGGAGGTGTGTGTAGCAGGGGGTATTGGGGATATGGCCTCCAGCTACAATGCAGAGAGGTCTGCTGTTTCTATGGCAACAGGTGACTGCAGTAATCTCTGACATCACATCAGGCATTCAGCCCCAATAGGTTTTAAAAATGGCAGGGCATGTTTGATAGCATCTCCCAGGCTGCATATTGGTTGGTCTTTATGTATGTGAAATGTGCTTCCCCTTGTGTGTGTTTATGTATGAGATTACGGGATATAGCAAATAACTGTGAAATGCACTTCCACTGTGAAATGCACGAGTAAGCCCATCTTCACTTATCATGTTTGAAACAAAGACTCCAGGAATTACGCCGCTGATCTGCACAGGTGATAATGACGGCCTGGGTAAACTGCCCTTTCAGAAAAAGATTAACACCCCCTGACAGAAACCCGCCGCTGCCTCAAGATACTACCCTCCCACCCCACCCCACCACAGTCCACCGACCCACCGTTGCAGAATCTTGAGCGATAAAGCCAAGCCCATCCGCACCTCACCCCAAAACGGAGGCCCCAGATCCAACCAACAGAACACCCTCTCCCATCGGCGACACTCTTCTTACGAAACTCGATAAGCCATTTCCTGTCTCTTCTCCTTATCTGCTCCTTGTAC
Organism: Gymnothorax javanicus; assembly: GCA_029692085.1. NCBI lineage: Eukaryota > Metazoa > Chordata > Actinopteri > Anguilliformes > Muraenidae > Gymnothorax > Gymnothorax javanicus. The sequence continues at coordinate 47,192,215 of CM056206.1, read as the reverse complement.
ACTTCTTACCTGCTCCTGCTATCTTTTGTGAGACCGATATTCTTTATTTTTCAAAAAAAAAAACAAACAAAGACTCGCTTTCTTTGGGGTCATCAGTACAAAGCGCACCGGCATATCCGTACTCCACTGAAGCGGAGCGTTATCCCACAGAACGGCTGAAATACAGCAGGGCTCTGTTCTTCCATTCTGGGCTGGGGGGGTCACAGATTCCCTGCTTAACCTGAACTGCCTTAGGAAACATATATGTGTGTGTATGAGTGGATGTATGTTAACCCCATAAAACCTACAGACCCATATATGGGTCCATCAAACGCAGCAGCTGTATTCAAACTTCAGGCCTATTTTAAATTCTAGTGGAGATCCGAAGGTTTACAATGATCCAAAATATGTCTTGCTGAATTAAAGGGAAATGTGTATAAAATGATGAACAATATCTAGATATTTTCCATTTCATGTAATGCTGTGGCCATACAAACATGGGGTCCTGGGTTTGAATATTTCTCTAAACATGAGTGTGAAGTAGCTTCACTGAAGAGCTGCAACCGGCAGATACAGAATATATATATATATGTGTTGGATTGTCCTACAATATATTAAAAAAAAAAGCTTTTTCTGCCTTCGAAGCTACTTAAGAAGAAGCTTAAGGGAAAAATTATAGTTTCAGGGGTTAAAAAATTGGGCAACGCAAGCTATGCAGATTCCGCATTATAACCAGGTACAACTGAACACAAAGCCATTATGGCCATGCCTCAGCCTGCCACAGCCTCATACCCCACAAAAGTTCATCTTTGGACCCACAAACAACAGACCTCATGTGACCTTGACCTTCAATCCCATGACCTCCAAAACATAACTGGTTCAGCTACCCACTGTGAGGAGTAACCATGTATGATTTGGTGAAGATCCTCCCCCTAGTTCAGTAAATATAATGTGGACAAGATATTTGTGACAGAAGTTGTAACGGACGCACACACAGATGGGCAGCTGAAAAACGGTATGCCTTAGAGATGTAATAACAACCCATTTCAATTATGGAAGGGGTTACCATTTCCCATGCAATTTCATTTATCGTATGAACACACAATCATCATTATAGTATGCTTCAGAATGGGCTTGGTCTCGCTGAATGCTGAGGACACACAATGGCCTGAGCTGAATGCACAGTTACCCATAAATCTGACTTAAGAGGAAACGCGAGGGTGATACTTATAAAGCTGAGTTTGGGAAGTCTTTCTTCACGACTTCTGAATATACCAAACTGGGTGCAAGAGGAAACACCTCTGAATTTAATTTGTGAGTTCGAAAGGTTAGGGGAATTTAACAGAATTCCAGTCATTAACCTGCAAATAAAGAGTGCATTTATATACACATTTTTTTTTTTCATTCAAATATCAACATCATGTGATCAATCTGGAAGCAGTGTAATGTTCATTAGGTAAAGAATGTTGATTCAAAAACAAACGGGAGAGAGAAATGACTCACGTCCACTTCCCCTTGGTCGATAACGTAGAAATTATCCCCTTCATCACCTGTGGACACAAGAGCAGAGAGAGACTGTTTGAGCCAATCGTGCGTCACACCTGGCCTGCAGCCCCTCCCCCTATCGCCAGTTTCAGTGGAATATCCCCCCACCCCATCCTCATTCAGAAATAAAGCCTCAGCAAACACTGTAGCACATTAATAAATTACAGCAATCAATCAGGCACTTTTCAGGTCACCCCTGTCATCCTGCCTTTCCCCTGCTAAATGGAGCGGAGGACCCCCATAAAAGAAAAGGCGATCTCACAGTGCCAAACCCACAAGAGCGACAGCCATAAGAAAACACTTCAGCGGAGAGCTACGGAAAGAATTTTACTCTGCCAGAGAGCTCCAGAGCTTTGCATTTGGGCTCACAGAAAGAAAAAAAGTTTTTATATATTAATTTTCAAGGCCTCCAGGGGCTTTAAGTAACAAAACCGCAGCTCTGCCCAGCCGCTCTCGAAGAACGGGTACTTAAGCTGGCCAATCCTCTTGTTAAAAAATAACCGTAATCAGCAAAAGAGCTTTTGTTTCATTAATGCTGGTTGTTTTAACAGAGCGCAAAGTTGGAAACTTCAGGCTGGCAGGGCACCGTAGACTCACAGAGCTAGCTTCTGGCTTGAAATGAAAAGTGAGTGTGTGCATGTGCGTGAGTGTGTGTGTGTGTGTGTGTCTGTGTGTCTGCAGGGAGTGTATGTGTGTGTGGGTCCTCAGAAGGTGAGGGTGGGTTGTGTGTAAGAGTGTGTGTGTGTGTGTGTGTGCGGTCCGTATTTACCTACCCTTGTGGGGACAAAATGTCCCCATAAGTAATGGAATACCAGATTTCTTCATCCTTATGGGGACTTTTTCAGGTCCCCATGAAGAAATTGAGCTATTTTAGGGTTAGGGGTTAAGGTTCGGGTGTGGGGGTCCTCAGAAGGTGAGGATGGTTTGTGTGTGCGTGTGTGTGTGTGTGTGGTGAGGGTGATGTGTGTGTGTGAGTGTGTGCGTGTGCATGTGGAGATCCTCAGAAGGTGAGGTAGACGCGTGTGTGTTTTGTGTGCAGGTGGAGTGGAATGCCCAAGTTCAGGCAGTTCAAAGAGCCCATTAGCTCAGAGTACAGACCAGCAGCCCAGTCCTGGCACCCAACACTCCCTCAGCTGCAGCACAGTCCAGCGCAGTCCACCTTTCTTTCTCTCCTCTCTCCGCTTCAACTCCTCTTCTTTCCTCACAACTCCACATTTTTCATACTCTCTCCCTCCTTTCACTCCAACCGCTATTCTGTCTCTCCTCTCGACATGTCCTTCTATCCCTCTCCCACTTCCTCTCAGGTATCACTCCTCAGCTGCAGTCTTTGTTTCTCTCTCTCTACACAACCCAGAGCCCGGAACAGCAAGCAAATATTTACACTGCATAAAAAAATCATGCCAAGCATTTTAATCTTGTATTAAGACTTAAAACACCTATTTCTATTCCCTTCTTTCTCAGAAAACAAACATGCTGCCACTTATATTTTTTCACTAATTTCTAGATTTGTCCTTGGGGTAAGAAAATTTCACTTGTCAAGCACAAGGCAACTAAAAATAAATCGGTAATTTCCACTTGAGAGAGAATAGACAAGAAATCTCATAACAAAGTTGAACTAGGCCGACGCTGTCGGCGGCCGACAGCAAGGGGTACATCCCCGAGATCCCCCAATCCTCGAAGCCCCCTTTATTAGATTCCCCTTTACTAGACCAACAATATGAGGCAAATTTAAGGTCTGTGTAAGTAATTGTCCCAGAGATATGGTAAAAAAACTGATTTTTTCAATATATAGCGCCACCTGGTGGCAAACTGAGGAGTGCATACTTGCCCAAAATCTAAGCAGTTCATCCTCTCTACCATATCTACCCATATGCTAAAAATGAGAAGCCAATGTACAGTATTTTGTGAGTTATCGCGCCAATGGCTAAAATCTGCAGACGCAGCGGCGGCGGCGGGTGGGGTGAAACTACGATATCCCCGAAACTCGTATTTCGGGGATATAATTACTTGCTTAGACAGACACTTTAGGAAAGGTAACTTTGCAGGGGTGTTTCACTTATAAGAAAAGAGGTGACTCTACCTCCGTACAAGTGACACACAGCAAAGAATTCATCCTATTGCTGATATGCTAACATGGCTATCTTAGCATATATACACACCATTTGCTTCCTCTGGTTGAAGCCCGTGAGCTAGATTTCCTTCTTTAAAATGCCCAGAAATTTAGCTAAAGAATCAGAGTGCATGTCCGTATGGGAAGAACAGGAATTGGTCATTGGAAAGAAGCATGTGTGTGTTTGATGCAAATATAAGCAACCTGCCAAGCGAGTGCTTACCTTGAATGTGTGTGTGTTTGTAACGCGCCACGGGTGTTAATTCATGCATCCATGCCTCCGTTTCTCTAAACGCAAATGTAAGCAAGTAGTCTTGTTTCCACATGCACTATGGTGCAAGTATGAACATATGTTTGCGTGTGTATACACGTTTTGACGTCTGCATACAAGTGTAAGCAGATAATCAGTCTTATGAACTCAGGTCAGCAGACATATTTTCCCTTGTCCTTCCATTTCAAACAGCACTTCAAAAACTCTAAAGCATTTTACAGGGGCATTTCCAGGAGCCAGCATGGGGTCAAGGAGCCCCCAAAATGGATGGTTCTCCGTCATCCCTCCCAGGGGGAAAATGCCGGAACCTCGAGTTCCTCTACGGCCCCCCAGGGCGAAGCCGAGGACTTCCTCCAGGAGCACAGAGAGCCTGGGATTAGAGGCGGGGCCGGTGCACCAGGCGTTGTATTAAATATAGTTATGATAGATTTACTGATGTCATCTTCCCAGTTCACCACACACCCCTTCCACTTTCCACAGACCACTGCCACTCCTTCCAGAAGGTAATGAATGAACATCCTGCCGATCATAGAACACTGCATTGAGACAGAGGGAGTGTGTGTGTCTGTGTGAGTGTCTGAGTGTGTGTGCGTGTGTGTGTGCGCACGCATGCAAGGGTGCGCTTGTCAGCCATTGATGCAGAGGGAATACACTCTCTTCAAGGACTCTTACATTGTCGTTGTTCAATCAAACAGTTAACCCTGAATGTTTTCATGATGGGGCAAATTTGTAGGCTTATTTCTGCTCAGCATGTGATCTGATATGTGTGTGTGTGCACGTGTGTGTGTGTGTGTGTGTGTGTTCTTGTACTGGCTGCATAGTGAGGAAGATAAAACTTTTTTTTTTTTTTTAACAGAGTGGTGACGTTATTTGGACATTTTCGCCTGTCCTCACAACTACAGAAAAAAACTGTGACTTAATAGTTGAGGTTAGAATTAGGGACAGGTTAAGGTGAGGGTAAGGGTTTGGTTTAGGCGTGTGGTTTAGGCGATTGTTAAGATTAGGGAAAAGCTGTACAGGCACAAAAAGAATGAATAGAGATCCATGTAATGTCCTCACAAGGATAGAAGTACAAGGATGTGTATTGGTGCGCAAACATTCACTCACCTTGCTGGATGACCGTTTCCCCGGCAATGTGCGTAACTGGGAACATTGCGTCAAATATGTCACTGAAAGACAGGAAGAGAGACAGAGAGATACATGTTTATTATGACCGTGTCCAATCTTCCACTCTTCCCTTGCCCTGCCTGAAGGGGTTTGTATGGAACAGAAAGGGCCTCCATTCAACAGCCTCATTCTGCTTTCATCGCTGCCTCGTACGGCGTGTTTACCCGCAAACACACGGCAAGCAGCGAGAACTCCGCACGACCTCTCACAAACCAGGAGAGCTGCCGCCCGGCACCTGATCACCGCACATCAGTTCCCATCAGCCACCTCTCCCGCGAGCGCTTGCTCGCTAGTGCATACCCGCGACCCCACATTAGCTTTCACAGGTTAGCCATCTCTCTGTCGGCTCGTGAGAGATGAAAACGAAAAACAATGCGGCTCCGCGAAAGCCTCGTCGTCAAAGTGGTGCCGACAGATCCTGAGAGACAGACGTGTCTGAACTTGAAAGGTCCGACGTGAGGCACCGCTAGTCTCAGTAATTAACTGCACACTGTCAGTCGTATCGGTGCACACAACGACGAGGCGCTCATGAATATCAAACAGCCACCGCTCGCTGTGTGGGGGGTATGCAGGAGTCAACAAGTGCGTAAGAGTGTGTGTACGTGCTAGTGCGTTTTGAGTGACGGTGTCATTGTATGTGTATATGAGAGAGAGTGTGGCTTTGTGTATCCGTGTTTATGTATGAGAGAGAATATGCCTGTATGTGTGTGCATGTGGGAGAGTGTGCGAGTGTGTGACTGCTGAGTGACGTCTTTGCATGTTATTATCTAAGAAAGAGTGCATGCATGTATGAGAGAAAGTGAGGCTGTGTGTATCAGTGTGCATGAGAGATAATGTACACGTAAGCATGAGACTGAGCATGTGCACTGCGTAATAGAGAGTGCGCGTGTGTACACCCATGTGCGAATGTTTGCAAAAGCGACAAAGAGAGCAGGTGTGTGTTCTCGTACTTGCTGCACAGTGAGGGCCAAAAAACGATTTTTTCCTACAGTGAGGGACATCATTGGGAAGGGAGGATATTTTCACCTGTCCACACAACCACAAAGGCAAATTATGACTCATTAGTTCAGGTTAGGGGTAAGCCTAGCATAAGGGAAAGGTTAAAGATTGGGTACGTATTTGGGTTAGGCATGCGCTGCTTATTGTTAAGATTAGCAAAAAGATGTAGAGGCAGGCAAAGAATGAATGGAGGTCGATCTAATGTCCTCTCAAGGATAGAAGTACAAGGATACGCACATGTGTGTATATGAGACATGTCATGTATACAGAAGTGTCCCTATCCTTTGGTCTCCCCCATGCTGTGCCTGTTTAAAGATCCGAGGACGCTGTGCAAAGCTGCTGGCACAATTGTTCATCTAGAGTTCACTCAGCACAGTGCTTTTGGCAGGTTCACTCCGAGGTCCTGTGCATTCTTTATCTCACTTGCGGTAGGGAGGATTAAGACGGCTGCCCGCCCAGGCAGGTACAGTCTCCACTGACAACCGGTCAGAGGGTCACACCTGGTGCAATAACTGACATAACAGACATCACAGTGCAGCACAGACACTAGAGTACATTTATGAACATTACATTACACCACAGACACTAAAGCACACGACAGACACTGCTGTACAGCACAGACAAGGCCCCTCAGATACTGCAGTATACCACAGACTCAACACCTCAGACATACACTACACCACAAACACTACACCTCAGACACTCCAGTACACCAGTCATAGCACAACAGATACTACAGCACAACACAAACACTACACCACGGATGGTAACTGGTTGTTTCGCTACTTTGGCTTTTCGCTTCTGCACTTCCGCTACTGCACACCGTACTTTCGCTACTATGTCCAAGTCCCTCCGCTACTATGATCAAACGCAGTGCTTGTCGCCGATTAGATCTTTCTTTGATTGTCCGTATTGAGTCGGAACCCAAAAAAAATATGTGACTGATTTTTATAAAGTTTTGCTACTGATTCTTAAGTGGCCGGGGTCAAAAAAATGAAGCCTTTTTGTGACATTGCACACAAGAAATCAATATTTGATTTTTGGCGTTATTTTTGTTTTATATGATAACAAACATGCCATCCGCAGTGCTTAACAAATTTATTAGTCCACCACGCAATGTAAGGATAATGCCACAGCTGCCCTAAATTATCAGTGTTGGTAATTACCAAATTCATTTTCATGTTTCTGTAATGGTAAATCCACCAGTATGCACAAGCTCTTTAACTGAAATGATATTCTTAATGCTAAAATATAATCATTGTTCTTATCCATGAATTTTTGAATTTACCATTTTACAAAAAAGCAGAAAAAATAGTTAAACACATTATTATTTTTTGATTAAGATGCCAAATAACAGTTATTTTCTTGCATTCCTGAACATAAAAACTAGTTTTAGTGGTTGAATGCAAGAATGCAAGCTGTTATCAAGGCCAAAGGAGGCCATACAAAATATAGTTTTTTTGGTTTTTATGCATGAATAAGGACTATTTAGTGGTTTCAGTTCGCTGCTTGCCAAAGAAATTACAAAAAAATTTTTAGTTTTAAACAAGTTTCTGACAAATTTCTTAAATATTCATGTTTTCTTGTTTTTTTTATGACAGGTGGTCTAATAGATTTGTTAAGCACTGTAAATCCAAAGACTGCTCTTTGAATTTAACATCAATTTTGACAAAAAATGCATTACACTCCTGACATGTAAAAATTGATGTCAAATTCAAAGAGCAGTATTTGAACAGAGTACTGTTTGTCTATACTTACATTGATATGTCTTTACTGGATATGCATGGCATGTTTGTCATCATATAAAACAAAAATAATGCCAAAAATCAAATGTTGTGCAATGTCACAAAAAGGCTTCATTTTTTTGACCCCGGCCAAGTAATATTTATGTTCTTCACTTGCATTAATTATCTGTAGTAGCGAACGGACTTGGTCATAGTAGTGAAAGTACAGTGTGCGGTAGCAAAAGTAGTGAAAAGTAGCGAAAGCTAAAAAGTAGCGAAACCAGAGTAAACCCCTCAGGCACAACAGTAAACCAAAAACACTACACCATTGACACTACTGTACACCACAAACACTACACCATAGACACTACTGTACACCACAAACAGTATACCATAGACACCACCGTATACCACAGAAAAACCGTATAGGCCTATAGGCCTTCCCTTTCAACATCAGCAGAGGAGGGTCATACTGCAGCATTAGCTGTAGTCGAGGGGCTTATACCATGGAGGTAATATAATAGAACTGGAGAGAGCGAGGAAGTACCACCCCTATTACTTTCAATGGGAGATGCTAGGCTAGCTACTTCAGCCCAGGAAGTACGGAATTGACCGACGCCATCTATAAAAATGGCGTTCCATGGGTGCTTATTTCCGGCACCATTTCATAAGATTGCCAATCTGATTACACAGCACAAATGGCCAAGAAAATGTGTCGTCTGTGCGGATTGGCGAATGTGTTCGAGGGGAAATAACGAGCAACGCTGTTAATCCGGAACGCGCACTCACTATACACTCATTGGCTGAGCTGCTGCAGTCAGAGCAACAGCTGGACAACCAAACTCGTGCAAGAGCTGTCATCAAGCTCTAAGTAGCAGTTCTTATTTTACAGGCCCTCTTGAAAACATCGAACAGTTGCGTCAGACAAAGAGCAAAATAGTGAAGGATTACCGAATACATTTTATTTTGTTTTCGCTTTATTTGGCAAGAAAAAAATGCGCACTTTTGAATTGGTGTCTATGGAGCTTCAGCGTCTTTGGCCACAAAATTGCATCCTTGGGAAACATGGAAGCAGGAAGCTAACATGCTAACTGGCTGAAGCAAAGGTACTTCCTCGTTCTCTCTGGTTCTATTATATATCTCTATGGCTTATACACACTGCTGAGCGCGTCCTGTAAACCCATCACAGAGAGAAGAGACTCCCAGCACAGTGTTCCCCCTCAGGACCAACCACTGCCTGCCCACGGACCTCGGGGACACACAAATACACCGGTCGTGCTGACCGCTCAGTGAACCGCAAGTCCACTACTGCACTTTTAGGCTGACGAATCCGTGGGTGTCGACCCCAGAGGGCCCTACAGGATTTAGGGCTGAGACGCAACACGTAGCGCAGGTGCCGGAGTGGGAACAGTGACTCAGGATCCCCCCTGAATCAGCTACAGGCTACAGGACAGAAAATCCCATGAAAAATCTGCAGCAGTGAAACCCTGTGAGTCAGCCAAGCTTTATCACAGGGACGGAAAATACTTATACAGCAGCCCGACTGAGCTCTCTCACTGTCTAATGCTATACAAATCTCACACACGTGCAGTCACTCATTTTTGTTCCCTCTCTCTCGTTGTCACCCTCTCACTCACACACACACACAGACACACACACACATCCTTGTACTAGTATCCTTGTGAGGACATTGCATTGACTTCCATTCATTCTTTCTGTCTCTACAGCCTTTCTCTAATCTTAGCAATAAGCAAAGCATGCCTAACCCAAACCCTTACCCCATCCTTAACCTTAACCTCACCCTAATTCTAACCTTAAGCCAAACCTTAACTAATGAGTCACAATTTGCCTTTGTAGTTGTGAGGAAAGGTGCAAATGTCCTCACTTCCCAAAAATGTCCCCTCTCTGAGGAAAAAACATTTTCTAGTCCTCACTGTGCAGTAAGAACACACACATAGTCAAAATTCAGAAAAATTCCATATAGATTTAGGTTCCAACACCCCATATTCCCACTTGTTTACACCACTGACATCAGTTAAACACACTCCTCCACACCACGCACGTGGAAAATGTTTAGCTTTAGCTGATGACGGGCGAGGAGTATCCACAGGAGCCATTTACGCAAGTTCAAACTCACCAATGAGCAAATCTCGAAGGACATTTAAGCCTGAAAACCATTTGACTAAGCTGATGTTGAAGGTCTATGCCTTGACTGATGGAGGTGCAGTAATAACAGTGGCCAGGGGATAATTCTGCTCCTCCTGCTGTGCAAGTTATCCAAATTTAACATCCACAACCACCACCCCTGACAGCACTCAGGACTCTGCTGTAGCTGGAGTCCGGGCAAAGAGACAGGGATGGAAGTGTAGGGGGAAACGGGGAAAACCCCCGGCATGTCCAAAAAGGTTTATGAGCAGGTGTGCGGAGTTTGAAGCGCTGTTGGAGAGCTCGCCCAAACAGGCTGCCGACAGTAGGAGAGTTTAGTGGGGGATGGGGTATTATACTATTAAAAAAAGGTATTAAACTGTACAAAGGGTTTACAAAACCACAGCTCAGCAGGGTCTTCTGACTCAGGGTGCATGGCGAATACAAGATGGGTTGATGGGACGATGGGTCCACAGTTCCTTGTCGAAAGCAAACATGAGCCCGGCCTCAGCGTCACACTAATGCAGGAGACTGTCAGCATTAAGCCACACACCTAGTGCGTTTAATAAGGGTAACAAAGCAGGGATACTTCCTGCCCCAGCATGAGGGCGAGCACCTGGGGTGTACTCCACAAGCTCTACATTAGCGGCAACACCTGTGGTGGATACCCATTTAGATATTCGATACAGACCAACCAAAGTGAGAGCACAGGCAGAGTCCGCATACGGCCGGTAGTATAATGAGTCAAATACACTCACACATTCACAAGCTCTGTTATACACACAGACACATAGACACAGGCATTACAGAGACACATAGACTGCAGCAGTATAGCAAATGTGCAAAACCAATTCTCACCATCATATACACTGGCGCATTCCGTCACACACAAATGCTGCAGTTTATCTGTGGTGTCATCTAAACTTTGAAAGGCAGTCGAGTGCCAAAATAGTATTAGCATCAGGGCCAAAAAACAGTGTCGGCTTGGCTGTAGTATTAACACACAATAACAATCCTAGCATAATGTTAGCATTATTGCCAACATACAGCGCCAGCATAGCTTAAAATTAGTACTGAGATAGGGTCAGCATAAATTTGAGCATTAGCCCTGAAAAACAGGGCCAGCATAACTGAGGGATCAGCCTTAAAAACAGGGCGGGCATAGCTTTAGCATTAGCCCTAAAAACAGGGCCAGCATAGCTTTAGCATTAGCCCTGAAAAACAGGGCGGGCATAGCTTGAGCATTTGGCCTGAAAAAAGGGCCAGCATAGCTTTACCATTAGCCCCGAAAAAACAAGACCCAAATAGCTTTAACATTAGCCCTGAAAAACAGGGCCGGCATAGCTTCAGCATTAGGCCTGAAAAACAGGGCCAGCATAGCTTTAGCATTAGCTGTGAAAAACAGGGCTAGCATAGCTTTAGCATTAGCCCTGAAAAAAAGGGCAAGCAAAGCCTCAGCGTTAGCCCTGAAAAACACAGACCAGCACAGCCATAGCATTAGCCCCAAAAAACTTGGCCAGCATGACTATGGCATTACCCCTGAAAAACACGGCCAGCATAGCTTTAGCATTAGCCCCAAAAAACAGGGCCTGCATAGCTTTAGCATTAGGCCTGAAAAACAGGGCTAGCATAGCTTTAACACTAGCCCTGAAAAACAAGGCCCGCCTAGCTTTAGCATTACCCCTGAAAAACAGGGCCGGCATAGCTTTAGCGTTAGCCCTGAATAACAAGGCCAGCATTGCTTTAGAATTAGCCCTGAAAAACAAGGCCCGCCTAGCTTTAGCATTACCCCTGAAAAACAGGGCCAGCAAAGCTTTAGCGTTAGCCCTGAAAAACACAGAACAGCACAGCCATAGCATTAGCCCCAAAAAACTTGGCTAGCATAGCTTTAGCATTAGCCCTGAAAAACAGGGCCAGCATAGCTTTAGCATTAGCCCTGAAAAACACAGAACAGCACAGCCATAGCATTAGCCCCAAAAAACTTGGCTAGCATTGTTTTACCATTAGCCCCGAAAAACAAGGCCCAAATAGCTTTAGCATTAGCCCTGAAAAACGAGGCCAGCATAGCTTTAGCGTTAGCCCTGAAAAACACAGAACAGCACAGCCATAGCATTAGCCCCCAAAAAAACTTGGCCAGCATGGCTACGGCATTAGCAGGAACGGTGAAAAACAGTCTGAAGCTCAGCCAACCTCAGCCGGCCCGAGCGGGTCTGAGCTGGAGCGGCTAATGCGCGATCACCCCCACTTCATCTCCACGGCAACAGGGCTCAACATCGCATGAAACAAAGTTCGAGGAGCTTGGCTTCAAACCTTCAGAGTGGCACGCCGCCACATCCACAGCAGGCTTATTAAGAACTGGGACAGGACGGAGCGCCACGCATTCGTCGAGTACAGCCAGGGCAGAACAATGTAGTCCCACGGTAATGAATAGATTGGCAACTCTTGCCGACGGCAGTTATTTTTATCAACATGCGTGCAGAATTGTCATGGTTGGCAGTGTGAAACCCCACGGTCCCCCCTCCCTCTCTGAAGGGAGGATCCCCTGTATTTACGGTGTCCCGGCTGAGTGGGCAGCAGTAGGAGCCGTTACCAACCACTTCCTGTCCAAATAAAGAGAACCACACTCTTCAGTATCCAAACAAAACACAATTAAATGCCATTTAGAGCTTCCAACAATGACAAACGCATCAAACAGGGAACCCCGGAAAGGTCACGGAGGGAGTAAGGAATCAAAAATGGAAGTGTGTGTGAGTGTTTCGAACTTTGCTTACTTTGCAACCTTCTGAACATGTCACCCCACTCGTGTAAAGAAGCTCAATATCATTCCTCTCTGTGAGTCAAATCCACACCTGGAAATTTCCAGAAGGGATGTGCGAGTGAGGTGGGTCGACTCCGTTGCCTTCACTTCATATTTGATTTAAAAAAAAAATTAAACTTACATGAAGAAGTCGAGGGCCTAATAAATTTAAATCAAAGGTACACTTAAGCAGTTAAAACGGTAGCTCGTAATCTGAAATGTAAACACACTAACTCCAACTTTCCCTTAATCTGAAAGAGGAAATGTCAGAATAAAATGGGACAAAGCGAACAAGGTCTGAATTAGGTTATCAGTGCAATAGTATGGGAAGGGTAATCAGTCAAAACAACTGACAAACTCATGATGTCAGACTGCAAACACATTCAAACCTCCAGTCTTATTCATTCTTCTCTCACTCAGTTCAGTTCAAAGTACGCCCCAGGCAAAAAAAAAAAAAAGGATTCTTTACCCACTTAAGGAAAAAAGTCCCAGGTGAATCAAGCACTGACAGGAGTTAAGCCTCACTATTGTGCCCGCAAATCTCTTCATACGCCTGACCTCCAACTGTGAATTTCTGCATCTATCTGAGGCAACATCCACTCCAATAAATTTTAATTTTTAAATGGTGTTGGACCCTTAGAGCACTGAAATAAATGTAAAAAATATATACATTTAATTATCTTGTGCTGTTGAAAACCTATCATGCGACGACTTGTTTAAAAGGGCTCCCGCAGGGGAGGTTTTCGACAGCTTTGATTTTGATGTCCTACATCATTGAGTAACCATAGCTGCATTTAGCACTCTGAGGGTTAAAAACGAAACACAGTCCTAGAGTACTCAATCTGCAATGAGGTTAACAGCATTTTCAAAAGTCTCTATTTTAGGGGCTTGAAAACAAAGTAGAGTGGACGCATGGCGAAACCATAAAAACGAAAATGCATTAGCGTGGGTGTAGCCTCACCTCCACCGGTAAATCTCTGCGCATCTCAAACCACCACCAGTGAATCTGTCCATGGTTTAACCTCCACCTCTGAATCTCTGCCTGAGTCTAACTTTCACCTGCAAATCTCTGCATGACTCTAACCTCCACCAGTGAATTTCTCCATGCGTCTAAATGTGAATAGCTCCTTGTCTCGGCTCCACTCACCTGCGAATGTTCCCACAGGTCATGTCCATATTATTATGGCAATAATGGAAAGAACAAAAAACCCCCAAGCAAAAGAATATCAAACCTCAATGCCGGAAAAAAAAAAAACAAAAAAACAAAGTATCCATTCAGAGGCCATTAGCAAGCAAGTTCTTCCTCACAGGCATATGCATGACGATGGCAATCATAACTGACAGCAATACCAATGGTTCACTGAAGACTTGTGAACCCCACAGCGCATGCACATACACAAGCGAACAGAAGGGCACAGACAGCGACTGACTTCACAGAACAGGCCGCCACCCCGCAGGCTCATTCTGTCCTCTTCTTTCTCCTCCTTTCTCTCTCAATCTCTCGCTCTCTCTCTTGTTCTTTCACTTCTGTCAGAGGAAAGACTTGAGTCTTTGTGTCACAAATTGTCCACTTCAGGGTGTGAGGAGTGAAGGCTGTTTACAAAACAGGCCTCCATTAGAGAATACACTCCTCTCTCCATCTCTCTCCCTCTCTCCCCCCTCTACTGGCCTCCCTCTCTCTCTCTCTGTCACTCCATGAGCGGGGAAACAACATGAGAGAGCAACTACACTTGAGAGTCCAGGCAAATACAAAGGACCAAAAGTATTTGGACAGTGAAACAATTTTAATCATCATTTTGGCCCTGTGCTCCACCATTATGGATCTGAAATGAATCAATCATGATGTGGCTGAAGTGCAGACTTTCAGCTTTGATTTAGGGAATTTGCCAAAAATATAATATTACCCAGCAGGAATTAAAACCACTTTACGCAACCTGGTTGGAATGGCTCAATAGTATTGGGACAAAATAGCACAATCATAAACTGAATTGTAATTTTTAATACTTGGTTGTAAATCTTGAGCATTCATTGACAGCTGGATATATTGAACCCATAGAAATCTCCAGATGCTGGGTTTCTTCCCTAGTGATGCCCTGCCAGGCCTTCACTGCAGTGGCCTTCAGTAACTGCTTTGGGTCATTGTCCATCTGAAGCGCAGTCTAATGAGTTTTGCAGCATTTGGATGAAACTCAGCAGATAATCAAGCCCCAAAAAAATTTTGAATTCATCCAGCTGCTTTTCTCCGCAGCCATATTATCAATAAATAAACCAGCTCTACTGGCAGCGACTCACGACCCTGCTTCACAAATGAGGTGGTATGCTTTGAAACATGATTAACTCCATTCCTTCTCTATACTCTTCTATTCCCATCATTATGGTATAATTTGATCCTTGTCTAATCAGTGCATAGAGTGTTGATCCAACACTGTACAGGCTTTTAAATTTTTTTTTTTTTGGCAAACACCCTGCTTTCGAGACTCACCAACGGTTTATATCTTGCGGAAAACCCTCGCTGTTTACCCTGGTGAAATCTTATCGAGTGTTCACTTCAAGCCCAACACACCTACCTCCTAGAGAGTGTTCGTGATCTGGCCAACAGAGAAGGGGTTTTTCTCCTCCAGGGAAATATTTATTTTCTGTCATCCAATTATCTGCGGTGTGCCAGGTCTTTTGATGTTCCTGAACTCACCAGTGCATTCTTTCCTTTTGTTTGTTGTTTGTACTTATTTGAACAGGGACAATACACAAAAAACATTAACCTTAAATACAACAATAAGAGTTGTATTGAACTGGGTTTCAGCAAAATGCTAATTTCCCCCCATAGCCCTCGGGTAGGTAGGTGGAAAGAAAAAAATTGTTACAGAAATTGTCATTTCAAGCGTACTAAAATCCAAGACACTCAAAAAGATACACAAACACATAATCATTTCCATATCTCCATCCTGAAAACAAAGCCTCCCAAACCAAGATTTTAAGAATGGAACAAGGAGTCCATTTGGTCACAACAAACATCTTTACCATTTCTCTGATGGTTATATTCTGATCTTCAAGCCTCATGTGAGCTGCCTCACTGGCAGCGATAGCTTTTTGAACTTCATATTGACAGTTAACAGCTAAAGATTTCAAAGGCAAACTTATAATCAACTCTGAACCCTTTATCTGCTGACATGAAAATGAAATAATGCAAGATAGTTTAATTACTTTCAGCCCATTAAAAAGGGTCCTCAAAAAGGATGGGATGACAAAAGTACTGGAATTCCAACACAGTTCGCCCAATACCCCTAAATTAAAGCTAAAGTTTGCACTTCGAGCACAAATAACATTTTAAATTCAGTCTCCAATATGCTATGGTAGACAGTGAAAATAACATGAACATATTCATTGTCCAAATATTTATGGACCCAACTGAAGGAGCATGTTTGCATCTGTGTGCACATGCATGCATGCCTGTGAGACGATTTGCCTCAAGTGCTTCATCGAACCAGGCTAAATCTTTGTAGGACGGTCGTTACAGCAGAAATGAAAGCAGTCTGCCAGGACAGTTTAGTCAGTTATGACAGTCTTATCAGTAATGACCATAACTACAGTCATAACCCCTGCTCATCCGGTCAGGAGGTCAAAGCCTTCAGAATCACTACTGGTCAAAGGCGCTTCAGAAGTCTATAAAACTGGCATCACACAGTTGTCATCATGATCAGCCCGGCTGCTCGCATAAAAACACATGCACGCACGCACGCACACACACACACACACACACACACACACACACAAACACACACATGGCTGTTTGCTTCAAATAATCGGACAGTACACTGCAGTTCAGCTCCTGCGGTCCGGATTACGCACCTTTCCCTGCCGCGTAAGATTTCCATTCACCCGAAAACGTCTGAGTCACGATTCTCCAACCCAGCAGAGCGTGAAGTCCTGTCCAGCAGCGTAGCCTCCTCTCGCCATCTCTCTCGCCACTGATCACTCTACATCCCAAAATGGGATAAGAGAGGCCGGAAGAGATGGCTCTCTGCTTTTTTTGGCTTTCCAACTGCTTGCGATTTAGAAGATGCAGTTTTCATTTATGACCGACAGTGAGAAATTTGTGGAAGAAATCTGTTGTAAATCCCCGCCAGACGCTATTGAACACGCCCCTGCGATTCCGGTCCAAGCAGACAGAGATCTTACGAATCCGAATGAGTCTTCGACCTCACACTTGAGGATGTGGGGCATGTCTGGTGTATGGGGGTGGTTGAGGGTGAAGCCAAGCTGGCATAAGATTCCACACATCTGCGTCCCAAACTTTCTGCATTCACGTTAAAAGGCCACCAGTCAAATATATGTTATGGGTGCTGCCGATCCAAGACACAATATACAGACAACCAGCCATAGGGACACATTATAAATGGACAGATTAACTTGAACGCATTATGTGGACAACAGCCAAGCACAGATGAACACACATATACACACACACACACAAACACGCACATCAACACAGTCCCAGGGGTAGTGCGAGAGAGAAATGCGAGAGTCCCAGCTACAGTTCATTAGTGCTTTTTCCTGTTCGCTTTCGTCAGTAACACTCCCGGGGTTAATGACAGACTCAATCAGCTCAGAACACACACGCACACGCAAACAGTAACAAACAGACTCTCACATATACACACATACAAACTTGCACACATTCTCACACACACACACACACACACACACACACATACACACACATAGAAACAAGCATACACATTCTTACACACAAGCTCACACAGACGCACACACCTGTTGGAAACGCTGGCAAGCACAGTGGAAACATCTCACGCCAGCAGCATCATCATTACTCATTTGGCAAATATGAAACAGAAAAGTGTCTAACAGTGCAAGAGACACCGTCAGCTCCCTCACACAGTCTCTCTCAGCGCATTGTAATCACACTGCACTGCATGAGAAGAGGCTGTTCAATCACTATGAAATACTGATATCGCACAGCAGCGCTACAGCACTGCCACCACAATGCATCAACACCAATGAGTCAGGCTGCTCCGTAGAGGTGAAGGCCACCATAAACTGTGAAGCATTTAGTGACAAATTTTTAAAACTGTGAGATCTGAAAAGAATTAATTCGATGATAATGCAGGGAAAGAAGGAATGAGCAGCTTTTGTACAGTGCTGGCAGATAACGGCAACCAACCAAGCCAAAAATAAAACTAATCCAATAAAAAAAAATGGTATCCAAGGAAATGAGAACCAATGTTAATCCGGTGGAAGATACAAAGACTTACCCGGAGCTTGGCATGGTGAGAAAACGCAAATCTCCATAGCGAACTGTAGATCTTGGGCACATTTCCCTCCTCCGGACCCTCAATTAGCTTGATTATTACTAATCCCTCAGCAAGTCTGCCTTTCCAGCTCTTGGGAATACTGCACCCCCTAGAGGTTGTATGTGTGTAACTGCAGGCTGAGGGAAACCACCTGTTGAACTCCATTGTCTGTAGTGCTGACAGCGCCGCAGTGCCTAACGTTTTTCAGCATTTTACTGGTTCCTAATCCGCTAAGGCCCGGCTAGCTTAGCGTACAAGAGAACAGCTGCCTGATATTTCAGCCGACTCAACAAATTTCATTCGACTAGAAAGTGCGGCCAGTTCCAAAAGATTAATTCGATCAAAAATGGCCAACAAGCCAAGATGTTGCCAGTCTATCAGCAACAGGCTAATGGGAGGTCAAAGATCATCATGTAGGGGGCAAAGGGCAGAGGTCACGCTGCTGCCCTGGCTCCACCAGCCGTGAAAATGGGTCTTAACCAGAGTATTAAGATCCCAGTCTCAAACTTCACACACAAAAATAGCTGCAAAATGGCTGCCTTTGAGCCATCATGTGCCATTTTGGCAATTTTACTGTGAGGGGGTTAATGCGCCCAGATTAATGGTACACAGCCTGTATCTTTAGACTCCATACAAAGCAGAAGGCCTACAAGTCATTGGAGCAGTTTTAGAGAAAAACATACAGTAGAATGGTGCTCCATAGGGTTTGTGTTATCCCTGTACGGGTGGATATGATCCAATCCATCCCCTAGCCTGGTACACCTTCCTGACCCAAATACTGAGCCATGCTCCAAAAGAACTGGTGCTTGAATCAGCCAGAGATATTGTCATTTGCAGACACCAGTCCACGCCCAGGAGACGCACCTAACACAGCGATGTGCAGACTTCCAGGGATGTGCAAGTCACATCTCCATGCAGACTCGCCAAAAAATGCTTATACGCGCCTTAATGTCGCTCGTAAACATCTTAAATTTAAGAAAATGAAGAACCAGCTCTGTCTGTGCCAATGCTCAAAGCCCATGTGCAGTGTCAGATTGATTGGCCAACCAACTGAGGACAAAGATGAATTCAGACAGACAGACAGACGGATTTAGTTTTCCTCATTTTAAAGTAGGATGTCAAAAAAACGGATGCAATGGATGACGGAGTACCGACACTCAGCAGCACGGGCATAGCATTGACATCTAGATAAAACTTTGTTTTCATATCTCGTACCTGAGCATACAGCGCTGCAAACAATTTGGTTTTTATAGATGAAGAATAAACAGGAGTCAAAAATTTATGATTGTGGTCATAAGTCTTTCAGTAGCAATCCAATCATGAGAACCTGCAATCATTTTTTTTCCAACCTGCACCAGGCAAAACACTCTTCAGCGGCATTATTACCCACAATCCACATCACAGCCAGTCAGGAATGAAATATTTACCAACGGTTACTCTTTTCAATTTTCACGAGTGTTACAGCCAATGTGAGCAATTGCTAGATCCTTCATAACAGTCTGTGGACCCGAACCAATGTCAAACAAAATGGCCGCCAGACCCAAACATTTACAGCAAGTCATAATGAAATGCATGATGTTGTTTAACTCAGTGTGCGGTGGTCCCTGGGACTTAAAGGCTGCAAATGGCTGCCACACAGGCTGGAAAATGTTGGGAACCACAGGAATAGAGAGATGAACTCCCGTTACAAAGAGGAGAAAACAAGATTTCAGTATTCAGCAGTTCTGCGACACAGAGGGAGCAAGAGACAGGGAGGGAGAAAAGAAGGGTAATGAAAAGAGAGGACTTGGCATGTGTGCCAATCTCAGGCGAGCGAGAGAGGGAGAGATTAGTGGGCAATATTGCAGGGTGCTGACATGTGCTCAACCCTGCCACCCACGTTACTCACGGAGAGGAAAAAACACACAAAGCCCACCTCCAACCCCCAAAGCTCTGCACCGCTACCATTACCAACTCCTGCTTTCTCTGCCTTTGCATTCATTACTCAGTTCATCTTGTTTAGTCTTAAAAGAGTGCATTTTGCTGTTCTGTTTCCTGTGGCGATATCAGAGCCTGATTCATCAAGACCTTGGCAGGAGCAAAACCTTTTAGCATACCCACGCCCACAACCAATAACATGACCAATGATTGGTAACGTCATTTGCCTTCCATCAATTATCCACAGTGCTACAAGTTTCGCTACAACTAAAAGGTTTTAGACACGCTTGAGGTAAATCAGGTCCTCAGTGCTTACAAAGCACTACATCACTGCTTACAAGATGACCACCTGTCCACAGACCTGGAGTGAGTCTAAATAAGCTCAAAATGTTGAGAAGGTGAAAACCACATTTGGATATTGAAACCATGTTTCAAACTGCCCGTGTGTCAGTCCAGGGCACTCTTGTCACAGTTCTCCAACTCGGATATTTACCGCACATAACGAAAGGGGGTATAGCAGTTTACTCAGGTGTGTAGAGGAGATGCTGTCTCAGGGCGGGGTACTGTATCATATCAGTGCTGCAGGAAGCCGATAACCCGGCCGTAATGGTAGAAAAGGGAAACGCAAGCGCTTGTTGCTTGTTTGGGTTGCCGATAAAGAACCTCGCAGTACCATGGCTCGCACCGGGTCTGCCGGATATCAGCTCATCGGACTGCGGCTAATCTCCGTGCCTAATCTCCACAGGTGCTCACGACAAGCCACCTTTATCTCCACTAAATCGCTCCGAGCGCACCTGTGCACACCTGCCCTATCAACGACAGCCCTCGCGCAGTCCCATACCGATCCCTAAAAAGCCTTATTCTGCAGTCACATGACCTCCCCGATACGTACACACGCTCCGCCGGGTTATCGTCCAGCTTATCTTATCCGAAGCGCTCGCTTTGAAAAGCTAACGCGAAAGGATAAATCTGAAAACAAGGCGTGCAATTAGCTAATGGGGCGATATCAGGTCATTGAAATGCGGCGATCAAGGAAATGCTACCGCGACCATCATCGCTACACCTGCTGCCGCATGATGGCCGGGTGTGCGCATGCTAGCGAGCCCGAATGTGTCAGTGTGCTTGTTTCAACATACGTGTGCACGCGTCTGTGAGTGTGCACGTGCGCATTTGTGCATGTTTCAAAATGCTTACATATGTGGGTCAGCGTGTTTACATGCACATACAGAGCTTCACAAATTTATTAGACCCCCACCCAATGTAAGGTTTATGCCACAGCTGCCCTAAATGAAGTGTTGGTAATTACCAAAATAATTTTTTATGTTTCTGTAATGTTTAATCCACCAGTATGCGCAAGCTCTTTCACTGAAATGATATTTTTAATGCTAAAACATAATTATTGTTGTTATCCATGAATTTTCGAATTTACTGTCTTACAAAAAAGCAGATAAAATAGTCACGCACATTATTATTTTTTGATGAAGATGCCAAATAACAGTTATTTTCTTGCATTCCTGAACATAAAAATTAGTTTTAGTGGTTGAATGCAAGAATGTAAGCTGTTATCAAGGCCAAAGGAGGCCATACAAAATAGTTTTTTTTTTGTTTTTATGTGTGAATATGGACTACTTAGTGGTTTCAGTTTGTTATTTGCCAAAGAAATAACAAAATAATTTTTAGTTTTTGACAAATTTCTTAAATATTCGTGTTTTCTCATGTTTTTTATGACAGATGGTCTAATAAATTTGTTAAGCACTGTATGTGCTTTTGCCCACAAACCCACCAGGACCACCAGCTCCCCTCTAAAACTAATGCAAGATGTATGCCAGTACAAGCCTGTGTGTGTTTGTGTGTGTGTATACCTGCATGGCACTACAGCCAGCCTACCCTCAGAGTACCTGAGCAGGTGAGCCCTCAGGTGAGTGCCCGCTGTGGGACGGCAGCAGTGGGAAAGGTGAGATGAGGTGAGGGGCTGTGCGCTGGGACTACACCCGTGCCAGCGAGTCCAGACCCGGTCAAGGTCACAGAATAACAATGATTCCGTTCACAGCGTCAGGGGAGGCAGGTGGACCCATTCAGCCCTGTCCCACACAGAGAGCACTGAGGTACGCGGGGTGGGGGCCCTCAGCCGAGAGGTACAGACCAGGTTGTGGGTGTTCGTATGTATCTCTGGGATTCGAAGGCTAACATGGAGTCACAATCCGGGTGGGAAGTGCAAAGCTAAGGTTGTTAACGATGTTGACCAGTGCAGAGCCAGTCGAGAGGCTGTGCGTTATCCGTGTTGTACGTGTGTGTGTGTTTTATGTGTGGATTAGTACGTCAGAAAGAGTAAGTCGCCCCCCATACAGGCGAACAAAGCCTTCAGTAACACGGAGGACGAACCCCCCCGTGTTAGAGCTCCTCCTGTCAGAACAGTCCCACTGAAGAAAACCAGACAGTAACAGAGGCAGTACATCCGCCTAGTCTTTCCACACAGAACCACCCCACAAGCACCACCCCACACTCCCCCCACAAGCACCACCCCATACCCATCCCACAAATGCCAACCCCCAAAATTACAAACTGCTAATCTCCATCAGATGGGTCTGATGTGCGCGACAGAGAACTTGGCCGACGAAACCCTGCCGAAACCCCTTGGCAACGGACGGACAGACAGACAGACAGCCATTTAGTCCGTGAGAGGAATGGCAGAGCTTCGGCCTGGCGTCGACGCCGTAACGCACCGTCCACTCCAGGAGTAACCGGATCTGAGAACAGAGGGGCTTATTTGCGAGAGAGGAAAATCCGGACGGGCAGTTTCACGCGAGCTTAGCCTCCAATCCTCCCCTGGACCTGCCAAGGGTGCCGGACGGATAGCGGCCTTGTTCTCTGCTCTTTGACGGTTATGAATAGAGCGATAACGCAGGGAGGTGGTAATGGGAAGAACTAATGGGGAGCGTTCAGCTTACATAACTCCTGAGTGAGTAATGACTCTTGTTTTTTCCCCTTACATTAGTCTGCCAGGTCGCTGAGTCACACAGTGCTGCAGGAGTTGCAGCCAATCAGGGGCCCGTTTCCATGCAGTTTAGGAACCTCGGAGATGATGCTCGTTAGCCAATCAGATGGCTTTGTCCAGCCGGCTTGTTTAGCGGAGACAATTTCCACCAGCCAATCAGGGAGCCCTGTATGTGGAATTTTCAATTACCAGCCAATCAGGGAGCCTCATCTGCACCAAGAGAAAAGTCTAATTTTTAATATTCCTCAATTATCTCAATACATTTAAATTTCCCAAATTATTGGGCATTTAAATATTTTTTCACCAACACCAGGCCTTCTAAAAGGATCAACTTGAAACCTTAGCTAGTGAAGAATAGAAAGATAACTTCCTTCCTCAAGCCAAAAGCCTATAACAAATGAACCAATCATTTCACGTGTGCACTTCACTGACCATCACGAGGTGTGATGTGCAGACTACATCAATATACAGACTGCACTATTCTATTTGAAAATTGCATTTCTGTTTCATAGCAGCATCTGAACCAACCCCCAAGCAATCTTACAACATTCCTGGTCAAAAGCAGACATCAAGAAACGATATTTTTAAGATATACTGACTCACCAGGCTGTCTCCAGGGCTGAGAAAACCGCGGAATACTTCAAGGCTGACCTTTCTCTGACCTGGAAGGCCTGTCTGTACTAAGAACAATCACTGGAATTTATTTCGAAAATAGTCTGGACACTGAAAGCAATTTTTTCCAGCTGCATGAATGATGGGAATCCAAATTTTCAGAGGGTTACGTTCAAAATGGAAGACATCATAGCCCTGAGGCTGTTACAGAACGTTATTCATCTAGGCGATTGCCCACATCGTTAATGCTATAATTGCTTTCATCTCTCCAGTTCCTGGAGTGGATGAGTTTTCATTAGAGGACCCTATGCCTGGTTTTGCTGTCTCGAATGGGGTCGTCCACAGTTAGAATGATTACTTGTAATGCTAGCTATGAGTAAAAAGCAAGTGAATGATGCAGTCCACACCAAAACTATAACTATCATGGTGACCAGAACAATACCTTTTTTTATCTTTTTTTTTTTAATACAAAAAGCGGACAGTCATTGAAGATGAACCAGATAAATTCAGCAAGGCGCTAATTTTGCTCCTTGGTGGGAATGCTCAAATCACAATCGTTTATAGTTATAGTTCTTGGTATGAATGGCCCTTTACTCCGATACGCTTAATTCCACAAATATAGAGGCTCAACAAGACCTCTAGCCGTCTAACTGCTCTCTTAGGATTGGAACCTCAAAGATGGACAATTTCCAAAGGCCAGGGTTGGAAACCACTGCCCAGTGCCAGACTGCACAGCCCAGACCATCTGTTGTACAAGGAGTTTGAGCTGCAAAAACTGGAGACATAATGCTCATCTTCAAGCTCAAAAAACATCAAAAGCCTCCTTTACTCGCAGTCAGCGCTGCACCGAATTTTCAGCATGTGACTCGGTACTTCACACCCTCAGAGACTTGACAGCCAGCCTATTTTGCGCAATCTTCATTTGACGTGATCTTGCCGTTTCAAGCATACCATCTGTCCTTGCAGAAATCAAGTGGTTTTAGCCTATGCTGCATCTTTATTGATTTGTGGTTCAGCTGTTTATGAGTTCTGAATGATGCTGGAACATGGCTGAGATTGAATTTCCCCCAGCGGGACAGCAAAGATTTGATTGATCAAATTGGATTAGTGTTTTTTAGCGGCAGTGGGGGGGGGGCTACTGCAATGAGACAGTTCTGGGTGTCAACTGCAACCCTCACAAAATCAGCTCCCACTGTGCAGCCTCTGTAAGGACCGACTCCAGACTCTGCGTACACAGACTGACACTCTAGTGGCAGAGGTCCACTGTGAATGTTCCCACCACCTTGTATCTTCAAGTTTCCAAAAACGGCCGGGGGTGCCGACGTCAGTTACACACAACAAACCCCGATTCTCTTCCGGACCAGTCACCTCAGGGCGGGAGGCTAGAGACGCTATTCCATCCCTCCATTATCTAAACAGCTTCTTCCTCTCTCAATGGTCGCGGGAGAGCTGGAGCCTATCCCAGCTGACTATGGGCGAAAGGCAGGGACTCGCCCCGTACAGCTCACCAGTCCATTGCAGGGTGCACAAACCATTCACACAGCATTCGTTCACACACTATGGGCAATTTAGAGTCTCCAGTTAGCCTGACATGCATGTCTTTGGACCGTGGGGGGGAAACCGGAGTACCCGGAGGAAACCCTCGCGAATTCGGGGAGAACATGCAAACTCCACACAGAAAGGCCCCAGGCCGGATTCATTTCCACGACCTTCTTGCTGTGAGGCGGCAGTGCTAACCACTACGCCACCGTGCCACCATTTCCTCTTAAAAATTATTAAGTGTAACGTTAATCTAGAGCGCTGCACAAGTCCCAGATATACGAGCACATACCACAGGCACAATGCGGGCTGAATTTAGTGCCGTCATACATGTAATGCTGCTATCCATTCCACTGGCATGTACTGGTATTACCCATAGTCATGCAAGAATACTCCTATTGACTCCTATGTAATGCCGCCACCCTCTTCCACATAATGGCACGACTCACTGCCGCGTAATGGCACCAGCCACCTGCCATGTTATGGCACAATCCACTTTTACGTAATGGCACAAGCCACCTGCCAAGTAATGGCGCTGACCACTGCCACGTAATGGCTGTAGCCACCAGCCATGCAATGGCACTACCAACTTGGATGTAATGGCACTTGACACCTGCCACGTAATGCCACTACCCACTGCCACGTAATGGCAGTCACCACCTGCCATGTAATGGCACAACCCACTTCTTCGTAACGGCGCAAGCCAAAAAGCACCAGGCACTGATGCTGCCTCTGAGTAAGGGAGGGTCGTAAATCATTAGTCTATGAAACAGTGGAAACACACAAATGGTCCAAAGCACGCTGAAAAGGTCTGGGTAATTCCCCAAAGCAGGCTGGCGCGCAGTAATGGATTCTCCTCAGCAGTGAAATGCTCGTCCGTCGCGGTCAGGGTCTTCCACGATCATTCCCACAACACAGCGCCTCCGCTCTCAGCCAAACAGAAGACCTGGAGGGAAGGGGGTGAAGAGCTCTTTGTGCCGTTTCCGCTAGGGCAGCAGTTTCTCGTTTGCGGCGTCCCTCGGACCTCAGCGGAGCCTCCGAACCATGCCCAATCGCTGCGTTCCAAGTGCGTTCCGGCCCCGCCAAGGCTTTAGCGCACCCCCCCCCGATTACCCAGCTGTTTATTTTCCAACTCTTTTACAAGCACAGCGATCAGCAGGAGTCTCACAGGGGAGTCAGTGAGATCACGTACGTCCGTACGGCCTCCTCTCTGCCGACACCAGCGGAGGAAAGAGCCTAGTACCTGGTGGAGAGGCAGCACGAAAGAGCCTCCTTACCTCCTCTCATTGTCATCGAGGTGAGCGAAGAGCACATTCTTGGAGATGGCTTTGGCCAAGGCGGTCATGGTCTTGTAGTCCTTAGGGATGACCTGCAGAGGGACAGAGCACAAGATGAGACATGGGCTTGCATCTGCTCACAAACTCTCTCACACACACACACACACACACACACACACACACACACACACAAACAGTGTCCAATCGCACATTCTCTTTATCTCTGCTTTGCTAAATCTTCTGTTCTTGCAGGTGTGAGGATGTGCATGTATGCAGACGTGCTCTGGATCACATGGATGGGAGTGCATGCGTGTGGTCCTGAGAGTAAGTGCGCTCGTTTCCCAGTAGAACGCACATGTATTCGCCTGCTACCAATTCCCATGCAGACCACAGCATTCCCCCTTTCCTTCCTCCATTTCTGACCAATGAGAGGAAGAACAGAAAATAGATGAAGGATCCGGGATATGGTCTCTGGTCTCCAGCTTCAGGACTGAACCGCTAAATTTCAACAGAACCCACAACAAAAGGGCCACCCCTCTGAGACCGGCCTGAGGTTCCCGCGAGAGAGAGAGAGGAGGCAAAGGGCAGGAGGGGAAGAGAGAGGGAAGGAAGAAGGGAGAAAGATGAAGAAAGAGGAAAAGGGAGATGGAGAATGACAGAGGAGAGAGTGGAGAGGGAGATGCAAGGGAGAGAGGCAGATATGAGACTAGAGAGAGGGGAGGACTGGGAGAGAGAGAGTGAAAGAGAGGGGGAGAGAAGGAGGGGGAGATGGTGAAAGGGAAGCAGAAAGGGGAAGAGAATGAAAGAGGGAGGGAGGGAGAAAGAGACAGAATGCGAGACGGGGAGAGAACGGGAGAGGGAGGGAGGGAGGGAGGGAGAGAGAGTGAGAGATAAAAAAAGGGAGGGAACGTGAGTCACACAGTTCCTGAGAGGAGGACAGGACCTCAGCAGGCTCTAATTAGGCCACATTAACAGATGGCTGACCATGAACAGGACTGTTAGCTCACTGGATGAGAGAAAATAAAAAAAACATCTATTTCACAAACCCTCATCTGTTGCCAGGCCTGTTTATTTTAGATGTGGGGGTGGGGGTTTGCAGCATGAAAAAAGAACACCAGAACAGAAATGGTGGCGAGGGCACAGACTGGCACATGCTTCAGATCTCTGGTGGCTGTGCAGTGGGATGGCGAGGCCTAGCAGGCCTGGTCCATCCGCAGGGTAGGAGTACCAGCTGAGCCCCGGGAACAGTGCCCTGCTCTTGGATTCAGGGCGAGGGAAGGGGCCTCAGCACCCACAGCCACCCTATTTAGCCATTAGCTTGGTGGTGCATCATCTCCAGAAATACAGCAGTAATGTCTGATCCACGAAACCAGTCCGGAGGGCATTTAACTGAGCAACTGAGGTGCTGAGTGGCAACAAATAACAGTACACCTCATGGCCCTACAAGACAAGGGATGTGATGGCTGTGGATTTAAAACTGCACGCATCTCTGAGGGATACTACTGTTCAAATGTTTGGAATCACACGCCAAAGTTCCCACGATTTTATCAATTTGTGTTTGTATAATAGTAAAACTTATCACATAACTGTAGTACTTTTCCCATAGCCCAGCTCTTGACATATTTTTGATGTTACCCTAGGTACATTGACTAAGTGCCATTAAAAACGCTACGGTGAGGTATGAATTGTATTTGCGGTAAATTGAAGAATCGATTGATTTTTTATTGCTTTTCCAGTGAGGCACAAGTGGAAATGTTTATGTAGGCTATTGACCACACCCAAAAGAACAAGTCAAGTGTCACTGTACGCATCACAAACAGCTCAATGTTTGTTATTACTGAAGTGCTTGGCGCATTCACGAGGCGCGCATCAGGATTACAATACCACGCGCTTTTCTTTATTTCCACTCGTGCCTCACTGGAAAAGCAGCAAAAATCAATCGATTCTTCAATTTGCCGCAAATACCGTACATACCTCACCATTGCGTTTTTAATGGCACTAAGTATATCACTTTCGCAAAAATGTCATTGGCTGAGAGCGAAGGGAAAAAAATTGCTCCGTGTTACTTCATGCTGTTGTTATTTAGCCAAACTGAATACCAAGTGTAATGTTGGTTAACTTAATGGCTTAGTACAGAAGTGAGCAAGCTAAGTGCCCCTCTCATGACTAAGTTAATGTTACTTAGCTAGCTAACTAGAGTGCACGCAGTACCTTTCCATAACAATTATTAGTTCGTTAGCTAACGAGCTAAAGTTAGCTAGCCTCTCAGTTGACAGTGAATTTACAAACCGTTGCTAGTTCAAACTCAGTGACTGACTGAAGAAAGCAAAGCAAACTTATTATGGGAATTTCTATTAAGGCGCTTACAGAATTAAGTTTGTTTTCTATTATATTATGCAATTCAGTTATGTGATAAGCAGAGTCTTATACTTTCGGTCATGTCATACGAAAGTCATGAGACTCGAGCAATTTTGGGTTTGTTGCTCACTAAAGCTAGCAATAAATGCAAAATTTACTCGTTACAGAACAATATATTAAATTACAATATATGTGGACTGCAATATTTGCCAAAAGACACACAAAGGAAATATACTGGGGCACTCTTAATGGTCTTTACAATCCAGGTCATCCCACAACAGCTCTTCAAGGTGACAGAGCCAGTGATTCCAAACACTAGAGCGCATTTAAAAATATGCAGTATTCTTCAGTGAGAAGCATAGAGCTCTGACCTCTCCTAGCTTCACAATGGGAACTGCTCTAGTGATGTACGGTCTCTGATGACAGCACAAAACAAATCAATTTAAACGCATTGCGGCCCATCCATAAGCATTTGAGCAGTGAGAATCCTTAAAAGGGGCTGCAGTTTCAACACCGTTCACACTATATGGAAGTGAACGCCCACGATTAAAGCAACTAACCTCTTCCGCACCCTCACAGTCATTGTGTTCAAATGAAAGTACGTACAAGAGAGACATAACAAAAATTGTGTTACTGTCCAAATAGGAACGACAAACCAGAGACTGAGTCTGGAGTGTGAATCAAGGTGTTGCATTCCCAGAGAGGACTGTTTTGTGCGAGAGTGAGATGGGCCGTCTGTACACCACATCCACCAATCATCACCAAATTTGCTCTGTTAATGACGACCAATATTCTGTGATTGGTGGAGCCCCTCTCATGCCAGAGTGTCACTGCCATTGACTCAAAACTTTTCTCTACTGGATTTCAGAAATAGTCTCCAACAAAATTCATTAATCTTCACACAACTTGCAGCACACCGATCAATAGAATATCGCCCTCATATATCTCACATAAACAGAATTGAATTAGACTGATAGATAAACCAATGGATTGCAGGCCCATTGTTGCTTCATAAAGGAAACAACCAATCCCTGAGAGCCAGCTCTGGATCAGTGGGATACAAGTATGTAATGAGCACAAGATGGATGCAGATAGCAGAGGGCTTGAGTGACCTGACCCCAGGTCAGTGATTAGAGGTGTGAATCTACCTGCAGAAAACAGGCAAAAGGTGATTGGTTCAGGCAGGGAAGAGGCTGCACTGCATGACACCATTAACGGGCTGTACCTCGGGTCATGCCAATTAAAAATCAGGGCATTTCTCCTTGAACTGCACGTTCATTACTGTGTTAATTAAGTCCGGGTCACATTAATCACATTTTAACGAGCGAGAGAGCACCAGCTCCGCTAACGATCCATTCATATCCATAATCATACTCATCATTTGTCTTCAGCCTTCACTATCAACTGACAGATTTTTTTTACCGTCAGTTTGGAGAGTTTAGCGATTGTTAAAGCAAACACGCTAAACTCAAGTCTGTCCGAGAATAAACCCAAGCCTTCCGTTTCATTACAAGACGGCTATTACAAGAATATATGCAGAATCTCTTGCTGCAGTCCAATGTTTACAATCAAAAAAGCCACCTCCCTTAATCCTGCCTGCTCATTTACGTTTTGAACTTTACAGAACTTACCAGACCACCAGCGCACCACTTGATAAAGACGCAGTGAAACTTAACTGAACTACAGGCATCCAGCACATGTATCAAGCGGTTAGGCCAGTGGCGTCCATTCATGTGCCATCGAGGGCCAAGTGTTTGCAGGTTCCAGCCACAGTCAACACAAGCTGATGTCGCCGATTAGCACAGTTTCGACCAGAGAGGTGGGACTAATCAGTGAAATCAGATGGAGTAGCCAATGGTTAGAAGGAAAACCTGCATACTCCTAGTCCTCCCTGGCACAGGATTGGAGATCACCAAGTTAGGTTTTCATGTATTCAACAAATCAACTCACTTTACAGAAAGAAATGGCGTCTGGACACCGCTTCCTCCGATTCGCGAGCTGTGCTGTCAAGCTCAAAAGAATTGGCGGGTTTATGTAAAATTTATTTCGCCCCTTCAGTCCATTTTCCCCAAGTACGCCTTCCACACTAAAACGAATTCAGAATTACGGCGATTATTTTTGCGTTTGTCGCCTGGTCTCTCAACGGCCCCCACCTTGCGGACGTAGCTGACGGCATCCTCCTCGGTGTAGACCTCAGCGCTCACACCCCCCCGCCGGCGCCGAGCCTTCACCACGGGGTTCGGAGGGGGCGGGGACACCTCGTCATCGTGAGAGTCCGACTGGGAGTTGGACTTCTGGCGAGCCAGAATCTGTTTGCATTCTTCCTGTGGAAAGACAGAGGGGGGGGAGAGAGGGCAGGACATTAGATCAGATTTATTAATCGCTACTAGGGCAGTTTACACTTGGACACAATCGTGGAAAACCCAGGCTCAGAGAAGTCCTCCCCAGGACTTTGTTCCAACCAGCTGAATGATGTTCTTAGCAGCTCAGTTCTACAGCCAGGAGGCAGAACTGGGGTGTGTTTCCCGAAAGCACAGATGCTAACTTACATAGTTGGAGCCATTGACAGTGAATGGACGCACCATGTAAGTTAGCAACTATGCTTTTGGGAAACACGCCCCTGATCAGTGACATCAGCAGGCTGAGCTCTGGGCTGGAGGAAAAACATGGCGGGACGTTTACTTTCTGTTCCCTGGATTTCCAACCTCTGTAGAAGTATACCCACCGTGGTCAGTGGAGTAGCTGAGGGTATGCGCGGGCAAATGGTGTATATCCACCTCTTTTTCAGTCAATTTACAGCAAACAGCCCTCAGCTGTTTAAAGGACATAAAGGCGAGTATACGTACTGTGCTTTCTCTTTAGTGATCAATCCATCTACATAATGGAGTATATCCACTTCTCCAAGGAGCACTGTACCACTGACTGTGGTGCTGTTCCGTCGACTCCGATGTGAAAACTCAACACTGTTTTTCTCGCAGTTTACATCCAGATTTTTACCCCAGTTCTTTACGCCTGATGCAGCAATGCAACATCTGGTCGTGTGTTTTTAATGTATTTTTTTAATAACGCTTTTGAGAAATTCGTTTAAAGAACGTAAAGGACAGCGGTGTGGCTGTAAGACTGGAAAAACTCTTGATCCACTCAACACTGCTAAGATTTGGGTCGAGGAGGCTGCTGACGCACTTGTTTTTATAGGAACACTTGTGTCGCAGTAACATGATTGACACATTCAGCCCAGCACCACCAGGACAGATGGAACGCTCCCCACTGGATCCCGTGTATAGCTCTGCATTTACGATTCAGCGGCATTGACTAGAAGCAGGTTTGGCCTTCCGGCCTTGTTCCTGGTCCACCAGCCTGCACGTGACCCCAAGAGTTGTGGTCACAGTTCGACCGCGGGGCGGGGTACCCCTGACCCAAGTGTTGAGAGGACGAAACCTTGCGTCGAAATCCACCTGCTATATCGCACGCAATGTCTCTATCCCAGCAACTGTGTGGTAAATACAAAAGCTAATTAGCTCGGCCTGAGTCATGGTGGTTCAGGGTTACATTTGCCATGAATAATTCAAAGTGGGAGAAAGAGGGATGAGAGAGGAGAAAGACTTTTTTATCATATTTGTATTATTACCTCCGTCAAACGAAGTTGGCAGGAGGTTATGTGATCGGTGCCGTTAGTTCGTTTGTGAACAAAATAACTCAAAAAGTAATGAATGGATATGTCTGAAATTTTGTGGGTGGGTTGCCATTACATCAGGGATGGACCCTATTGATTTTCACCGCGATCAGTCCAACAATATGGCCACCACGGCAGCCATCTTGAAATGACACGCGATAACTGAACTTTGCTCTCACTCACCAAGACTTCCACTGTGCTGCTTCGGCAGAGGTTTGCACTCTAGGAATGCCTCTAGTTATCATTCTGTAATTGTAAATAGCAGTGGTACTGATGATAAAAGTCATAGCGTACTGCATGATAGTTATATTTTCATCAAATATTTACAGTGATTTTTGCCTGTGTTTTGATTATATTTTGGTGATGTGTATGCGCTTAAAAATATGTCATGCCAATAAAGCATTTTGAAATTTAAATTGAGAGCGAGATGCCTAGCCCAATAAATGATAAAGACTGCACCAGGAAAGAGAGCGTTTCGGAAAAGCCCTCGGCACTCCAAATAAAACACAATATCAAAAACACTCCAAGAAAAATTACAGCTTGAAAGGAGCCGCAGCGATTGCTCATCCATAAATGACGTAAAGGGTGACCATGAAGAAAAGAAACTCGGTGGCTGTGATGTTAAATGGTGGTCTGGAGCCGCTGCGTGTAAACATGTGGCTAACCGCAGTAACGCGCAGTGGGAGAGATGGCAGCACGCGCATGGGGCTGGCGAGTCTTTGAGCCAAAATGGCCGCAGGACAGACCTCTACAGCTGCATTTGCTGACAGTATTTTGAACTCCTCCTTCCGCTAATTCTGCTGCAGCATAATTCACCCATATGTATGATAATATAATGCAAAAGACTGCAGTCCTGCACTGTGTGTGTGTGTGTGTGTGTGTGTGTGCGCGCAAGTGTGTTAGATATAGACTGAGTGCATACAAGCACAGAAGATTACAAGTGTATATTAATACAATTTAACAATCAATATAAGATAGCAATGCCATTGCAAGCAATGCAAATTTCAAGAAATGCAGGGATATTCAGTATTGCTATGAGCATGAAGCAATGCTAACGTCTGACACCCTCATGTTTGGCTTTACTCTGACCCCAGAGTATCCATCAGTAATTTACACTGTATGCTGTACAGCAGCCAATGGGCATCTACATTCTTTTTCAACTCCGCCCTCTAATAGAATGGATTATCCGATTGGTCTCTCAGTCTCTCTTCACTTCAGAGGTAACAGTTCCGGCCAGCTGTGGTATACACATTCGTGACCACAGGCACGTAACACAACTCATACAGACCTGTAGACACACACACACACACACACACACACACGCACACGCACACAAACACAGGCAATATTGGGCTGCAATACTAATTGGGACAAAGCCCAAAGGGTCGACTGCAATGGACCAACATCAGCACTCTGTCATGTTTTACTGCAGAGAGAGAGGGAGTGGAGGGGGGGGGAGGGGGGGAGAGAGAGAGAGAGAGAGAGAGAGAGAGAGAGAGAGAGAGAGGAAAACAGGACAGTGAGAGGGAAAGAACAGGCTAGAAAATAAATTTGTGAACAATAGAGAGGGAGGGAGAGAAATGGAGGAGTGACGATGCACTGCACAAATTTTACTTTCATTGTTATTCACTCACTTTCCTGCATGCCTGAGGAAAGGAGAGCACACAAACTCCAATCCAGTAAAAATGCACAAAACACTCGCAGGCACACGCACATACACACCCACAAAAGCGCACACAAACACACTGAAGCACATGATCCCATTCTCTGTAACCCTGCGGCGATCGTTTAACCCGCGAGGAGGCCGTGCCGACACACTGCAGCGTCACGTGCCGACTCCTGCATCTCGGCCACACACAAAACAACCTCTGTCTCAGACTCAATCTCTAACCCCCCCGACCCACCATCTAACATGCCTCTGTGACCATCCGCAAGCGCAGCACATTAGCGAGAAGGCTAATAGATACAAACATTGAAAATCAAGGGGAGCACAGCATAATCATTACTGCTTTTGGTGCCACGGAATATTAGCCTTATGTTTCACTCTAAAAGCAAACACACACACACACAAACAAGCACACACACATACAGACACAAATACGCACACACAAGCAGACACACACATGCAGCTGCACACGCATAAACACAGACACACACATACACAGCCAGACAGACAGACACACACACACACGCGCGCACACACTCACACACACACCAACCCACCTGCTGAATGAGCATCAACAGCACAGACGGTAACAGCAGAGACTGGAGGCCGTGAACAGAACCCAGAATCCCACAGAACCAGAACCGCACCGCAGACCAAAACTTAACCAGGACACCCTTGCTCACTCACTGTAATCACACACGTCATCACCGTCACTGTCGCTAAGGCCGCGGTGATGGATAGTTACCGTGTGGAGAGGAGGGGGCGGCGGCTGACGCGGCGCTCCAGTGAGCGCGCTCAGATCCTCGAGGGCGGGGCCCTGGGGGTCGGTCATGTGTGGGCGGAGCAGGGCGGGTGGCGCGTGCCGGACTGTCCGGCCATCGCCGTGTCACGTTCGTCCCAGCCCGCCGCAGGACTAGCTATACAACGCGAGTCCGAAACGAAGAGTGCGGAAGGCTGATAAGCTACGACACTATAAACAGTGAGAATGAGCACTCGGCTATTTTTCTGTGCCAATATTTCTCTCTCTCTCTCCCTCTCTCTCTTTCCCCCCTTTCCCACACTCGCTCCCCTCCCTCTCCATCCTGCGCACACACACCCAAGAGTGTCATGCACCTCGTTTCCCCGGTCGCCATGACAACAAGGCATCCCTGCGCTTGTGTGTCTGAAGTGTGTACGACAGCAGATTCATACACGCTCCAGAACACCTGCATGCACGAACACTCATATCATTACACATGCTCACATGGGCATGCACGCTCGGAGACACCCTCGCTTCAATACACGTGCAGGCATGTCTGGATGCAGTCAAAGAGGTATACTCGCGTCTGTACACACACACATGCACAAACACACACACGTAAATGAACGCAGACACGTAAGCATGCATAAAATCACATCCATGTCCACATGCTCACAAAGAGGCATACCCATGCAAGTAAACAAGTGCCGGTCCACACACACACACACACACACAGGCATGCCTGCATTCTCATTTCTCAATTATTCTCAATTATTTCTCAATTATTGCTGGATACTACAGAAAAAAATATCAATGCATTAAGTAATAAGTTAAGAACTTAAATTTATTTCTGACCGTATGAAAAATAGTAATGTGTATTTTTCATTATTAATGAGTAAACATCGGCAGTTTGAGCATATAGAAGATCAAATTCCGTTCAGTTCGTAACATTTAATAAGTTACAGGAATAAGTAAGTTAAATTTATTACTGGGCTCATGAAAAGTAGTTAAGTGTATTTTCCATTATTAATAAGTACATATGGGCAGTTTTGAGCATATCTTATTCAATAAAAAATGGGGTCAGTTTGTGGGCGTCCGTCTGTGAGCCTGTGTTCGGGTGTTTGAATCCCAGCCACGACATTACAGGCTATGGCCAGAGGTCTGCATGGTCGAGGCAACAATTGGTGCAGCCTCACCGGGGATAATAGGGGTTAAGCCAGTTAAAATCCGTTAGTTCATCGCACTGTAGTGACCACCTCTGGTCGGCCAGGGGCATGTAGCTGTAGGAATGAAATTGTGAGCTGACTACATGATCCTCTGATGTTATAGGCAGTGTGTAATTGGCAGTGCAACTGAATATAGTAAAGAGGCAAGGGCTAGTCGTCACTCGAGTCTGAGGAATGACGTGCCTCGCAGCCTTGGCATTTTCCTCCTGAGTTTTGGGAGCACGTCGCTTTGTGGTGGGCAAAACAGTTCAGTTGTGCTCAGGGTTGGGGAGGAAAAAAAGCGGGAAACTTCGAAAAATATTTAAAAATGGGTTCAGTTTGTAATAATTTAAAGCAATGCCGCATTGTTTGGACAAAACACTCATTTACTAGTGGCATTACTGCCGTCAATGCTGTCTTGGGCAATACTGTAGCTAGGCTTTCTCTTTGGCGAGTTTTCGCTTGTGGACTTTCGCCAATATACCTTCAGCTGTCAGGGGCCACAGCATAAACCTCGTTCAAGTCTAACGTCACATTGCCACTGCGTTCCCATCAGTGAAAGACGAGACTCACCCAACCAGCAGCACCAGCTCCCCCCATCCGTTCTCTCCGTTCCCCTCTCCATCTCCCTCCCTCTCTCCATCTCTCCTTTATCCTCTTCCTCCCTCTTTCCTCTTTATCTCTCCATTCTCTCCATCTCTCTCTTCCTCCCTTTCAGTCACCTGCCCCCATTCTTCTCCAAACCATCATCATCAGTTCCCAGTCTGTGATAGGATGGAGTGAGTAGTGTGTGTGCGTGTGTATGCAGTCACTCGTGATCCTTCTATAGGATTTTAGACCCCAAAGAGAAGAATCAATCACGGACACTTAAAATCCAGGAGGCTGTTTTCTTCCTGCAGTCACCCAATGGCCTATCCGATTGGCCACACCAGGGCTTCCATCGCAAGAAATAAAGCATCTCCCTGGGTCTGTTGTTTTGTCTACGCCCAATTACAGCTAATCATCTACCAGTTCGACTTCACTGGAAGAAAATCAAACTAAGTCCATTTCTCTATCAAGTTGAATAAAATAATTTGTGTTTACGCCGTCAACCAATTGACCATTAAAATGTTATAACGCGTAGACTATTACGAGAATGAAGAACACTGAGAAAACCGCAAATAAATCAGTCCCAACAGGTATTTTACTACTGTATTTAGCCTTAAAATTCTGCCCATGAGGCAAGACAAGTTTGGAGTCTTCTTAAGACTCGCCAATGGATTATTAAAATTCCTGTCGTCAAGAAAATAGCAACTTGAAACAAGCTACATTTTTTACTTAAGAGAAAGAAAAGATTTCAAGTCACAATACAAGTTTGTTACGGTGGACTTCTCGCCAGTGTATTATATAATTACATTAAAGTCAACCTTTCTTTTGGAACACAAAGGCACACAGAGACACACGTAACTGCAGATCTGAAAGGGGTGTTTGCATGAGCATTGGGAAAACTCGTCTCAAAGGGGATTTAGGGCAACAGAGTCCCCTCTACCCTGAGGGGACGTCTCAGAGGAGACCGTGCAAGTGTGTGCGCCCGCGCGTGTGTGTGTGTGTCTACACACATTCATGTTTGGAACTACATACTCTCATGAGTGTGTGTGCGATGTTGCGGTTATTTTGGGTTACACTCCACAGCTCACAGCTCTCTGAAAAGGTTCCTCGGCTCCCAGCAGGACCGTCTGCACGCCTCATTCTCTCCATCATATCGGAGCATCAGAGAGATTCCCCCTGACCCCACACATGCATGGATCAATCAATCTTTATTTATAAAGCACTTTTCATACAGTAAAATGTAGCACAAAAGTGCTTAACATGTTAAAAACAGAACCCACCCATCACAACCCCCCTTCCACCCCAAACCCCCCACCCTTATTCCTTGTCCACAAAAGTGATTGTGTGCTTTAGATTAAATTGGAATATAAAAAGAATAAGACAAATACTAACACTGAGAGCAGGAAGCTATGGTCAGGGTCTTTCAAAGTTCTCCACTAATTCGAAAAACATGCAAATGCGACCTGTACTTACTGTACACTTCACTCACTCACACAAACACATAGACACCGTCTTCAAATGACCAAACCTCGATCCATCAGCAGCGGGTCCTGCTTGAAGCAGACGTCCCAAAGCCACACTGTGACATGAGGGATTTCCAGTGATGACCTCCTTCTTCTTCTTTGGGTTTTAAAGATGTTTGGCAACAACGTAGCACATTACCCCATATTGGTAAACGAATATACTCCTACTCCCTTTTGCTCGATCACGGCGAGCCCATGACGGTTGACCGAAAGCACTGCCGGACAACTGGCGGCTCCAACAACTGTATCGTGACTTTTGAGGATGGCCTCTCGAGGAAGGTGCTGGAACTGATTTCCGCGGAAGGAAACTGGGCAGGGCTTCTGAGGAGGGCGCAAAATGGCTGCCATTCTGCTCTCACTATGAGAGCACAGCATTATGGGATATCGCTCCACAGCACCAACAGGCTGCTAATGATAGGCCAAGATGACGTACATGGAGAATATGCCAGAACTCCTGACAAACAATAAACGCAACACATGTTCATACTCTCACCGTGCGATAAATCTGCATAGAGGTACACACTCAAATAAGAAGAGGAAAAAAAAAAAAAACACCAGAAAATTAGGATTTCTGCCATCTGTGCCGTCACCCCGGTAACACAGCACAAGGAGCAGGTGGGGCGCGTGCGTGCCTGTTGCACTGAGCGCGCTCAGTAAATGTATTCATCTGCAGTGGCCCTGCTGGCTTTTCGCAGTCAGTTTGGTTACATAAGCCACTTCACAGACCTGAGGAACGTCACGCTGTCACTCATCACTGAGGGAGTAGGGCCCACCCCCACACCACCCGTCATCCAATAGGATTACAGGGTTAGTGATAGACTTAAGTCTTTGTAGGCTTTGTATGCTGGAGACACCGAGGACGGTCAAGAGCCACGCCCAGCCTCATCCATATCGCCAAGCCGGCAAGCCTGCGGGAGGGACCCCAGTAACGGCGAGGTGAAAAATATCAGGTGTCCCAATGATTATGCAGGCCGAAATAATGTTC
This sequence comes from Gymnothorax javanicus, assembly GCA_029692085.1. Taxonomy (NCBI): domain Eukaryota; kingdom Metazoa; phylum Chordata; class Actinopteri; order Anguilliformes; family Muraenidae; genus Gymnothorax; species Gymnothorax javanicus. The sequence goes on along the minus strand of CM056206.1, from coordinate 47,153,092 downwards.
CTAACGCTGCGGGTGTAAACTGATATGGCTCCAAATCTGTGCAAGGCAGAAACATGTCCCCTGACTAAAAAACACACACACACACACACACACAAAATTGTATAGCTATACTGTAGCTATACTTGGGAGGACATAGTATTGACTTACAGCCTTTCCCAAACCCTAACCGTATGCCTAACCGTAACCTTAACCTGACCTCGATGGTAACCTTAACCTGAAGTTTTACCAATTTGCCATGATCCGTCATTATCTATTGTGAGGACCACCCAAAATGTCCTCACAACAGCTGAGGTCACTCAAGTACAGCTATATCAGCTACACACCCACCCACCCACCCACAAAAACAAACACACACACACGGCAGTATGGAGGACCGTAATCACAGCAGATGAGACGTTGCGTCAGTGTAGCACATGACCACAGCAGCAGCAGTGTGCTAAAGGGACATGACGTTGCAACTGTGACAAACACAAAGGGGCATGACCTCACTGCGCTACCAGCAGCCCGTTCAGAAAGGGCCGCATGTCTTCACTTGGCGTGCAATTTTGCATTGTTTTTTCGGGGGGCATACTCGATGCTTTTGGGGTGTCATTTATTATAGAGCCGTTGGATCTTCTTCACTGGCTCTTGGCTGCGTTCGAATAGACTTTTTTGCTGGGAAAAATTCCTAACTTCTTGAAAACGGTCTGGAGGTGTTTACATGGCAGCCATGATAAGGCTGTGTGAATTCACCGGACCATCATTTACAAAAAAAAAAAAAAAAAAAAAAAAAAAAAAAGGTGATAACACCTTCCCACAATTTCGTGCAGCAGCGCAGCAATATTTAAAGCGGTGAACCATCCATCTGACCATTCAGGAAAACAAACAAACGTGATGGAAGCGGTACGCGTGATTGCGTCACCCGGTGTCAGTGCAGTCGCATTCTCAGAGTACCATGGTTGTCTTTCTCCAAGTCCAGCTGAATCATTTTACACCTTTCCTTCACCTCGCGACCTTTTCCATTAAGGATAAAGAAAAGTGGCCTGGAATTAGCCAGTCAGATGTATTTCTTGACCATTTGAATGCAGGCTAAGGCTTTGTTCATATTGGGAAATTACAAATGTCAACATTGTCGACACCATTAGAGGCACCGTGCCACACAACATCGACTCTCCTCACAGCTTGAATATTTGATAGAGTCAGTCTCCCTCACTGCATGTCTTGACATTGAGCGTGGGCTTATTATCAAGGTCTCAAATGAGTAATTACAGCACTTCTATGTGCGAGTGAATAATTTCTAACGTAAATGTGGCTAATCGGCACACAGGGCCACATTTAATGCACAATGATGAGACGGAATGCGCAGAGAGAGGGTATTTAGTGCAGAACTTATGAATTATGAAAAGTTGAGAAGAAAGAAGCTCTTTGATAGCAGCTCTGAGGGCTGTCTTTCTCCGTCTCCTTGGTTACAGGCGTCATATTGAGAAGTGCAGAGACACTTGAAGAACGTACGCACAAAGCGAGAGCCCACGTCACCATCGGGAACCGGTGAGAGGGGGAAGAGGGAGGGATGGGGAAACATAACGGTCTATTTTCAGCCACATCATCTCCAGCTGGTCTGCTTTCAGAGTACTCAAACACGCACACACAAGTCTCACAAATATTGGATTTTAAAAGCAGTCCTTTGGGTACTGTTGGTTTAAGTAATTGAAATGGAAGGAGAATTGAATAAAAGGAGGACAAAGGGAGACTAGAGGTAGGGGACAGAGAGACGATGGAGGAGGCGGGAGAGCGAATAGCCACAATACTCCTTCCCAAGATATGGGCCGACTATACTCTCTGGGAGCATCCAATTCGCCACATGTTCATCCTCCTGTGACTGACTGGATACAAGCCCTCCGAACTAACACAAACAAGAACAATATGGGCTTCATGCTAACGTCAGATCAACCTTCATTTGGAGGTAGCCATTTGGTTAGAACATAACCTAGCATTGGTCACTTGAAACAGTGTTTTAGCGTAATATCCATGTTACCTCGACTCCACCTATTTTATTCAAAATTTCTATTGGTCTTTAAGTTCTCGCTCTGGGACAAGGTTTTTGTTGCCAAACAAACAAACAAAAAAAAAAAAAAACACTCCTGTCCACCATGATACCCTCTCCATAGAACCCGAAGGGTTTTTTCAATTCTCCTCTTTACCATGTGCTCAGCTTCAGGTTTGTTTCACCAGTTACCTGTTTCATTGTTCATTGGTTCTTTACTAGTGCCCTGTAAGCTTTTTTGGTTTTGTCCAATATCTTGTGATCCAAATAATTTTATCCTGCAGACATTATTTGTGTTCTACATGCTTTATTGCAGCCTTCAAATTAATTTCACGTGCCCCTCACCTGTACGCGCCAATTCACTACCAAAGATATTACCCAACTTTGTTGAAGTTGCAGACAAAAGGTTTGGTTTCTTCTTAAATATAATATCAGCCACCACTCTGAGCTGCAGTTCACAAGTGGGGCTCGCCTCGTATGGACATGAGGTGGAGGAAAGATACTTCGCGTAGAGCTTTTAAAAGAAGCAGACTTGGGTTAAGGGAGATGTCAGTGCACAAGCGAAAGCCAGAGCCCCAGAGAATTGAAACTCTTCATCACAAGGTGATGCGACTTCCAAATGCGTGGGACCAGTCAACACCAACCAGTCTTTCCAAAGGATTCTTGAACTGCCAGAATGCCACTATACAGTATTAATAAAGCAGTGATCTTAATAACTGTTCATTCAGCGAAATCACTGTTTAGGGAAGCAAAGACACGTGTATTTGGAGTTTAGTGAGTATCTTGCATCCATCTCCATGGGACGAAATACAAGAATCGCTTTTCCATCAAATTTAGGTTGGAATTTTTTTATTTTTTTTATTTTTTTTTTTTACAAGAATGCCAGCACATTTAACTTCACTGGGCAGGACAGAATTCACTGTAAATTTCACATTTACGATCCCAAAACACCAGTCTGAAATCGCAATCAACCAGATTCTCTAAAGATACATGCAGCATAGTTGAACTTTTAGCAAGTTCAACAGAATGAGGACTTTCTTAAACCAATAAATCAAAGAAGAACAAGCACAAAATGTACTACAGTAAAGGCTCACCTATAGTTAACAACCTGGGGGATCCAGATCTGACTTGATAGCTGGGTGCCCCAGAAAATCATTCTCACCATTCAGAACGACAAAATCACCACAGACACAGACATCAAGAGATGGAGCAGCACCCAACATCCTCCACTGACCATAACTAGAGCGCAAATACCTCCGCCAATGTACTCAATGTTATTTTTGCCAGTATTAGCTAGCAACCCCTGTGTTTATGCAGTCCTGTAGTCTTCGCGCAAATATGTTTTTAATGTGTTTTTGACCTTTTGCATGCCCTTGAACTTTGACCTTGACCTCCCAAAATCGAATCACCTCTTCCTTGAACAATACTTAATCATTCCACCAAATTTGAGGAAAATCCATCCATAACTTTTTGCGTAATCCTGCTTACAAGCAAACCAACAAACCAACCGACAGACAAACGGTAATAATGATCACATTACCTCCTCCGACTTCATTGGGCGGAGGTAATAATCTAGGACATGAATGAAAGTGATGAATAATGATCTCCTCATGGCATGTTTCTGAGAGTAATTATCTCAGAGAACATCCAAACAAAGCCACTGCTCCCACAGTCACCAGTAGTACAGAAAGTAAGTCGACAAATGTATTGGATTTGGAAACCTAGATTTATGGGATCAGTCATTTTCTCTCGAGGGATAATTTTTAACATGTAAAAATGCCATTAATTTTAAAACACCACAACCCTCAGAGACACAAACGGTAAGCCTTTGGGTAAAAAGATCTATCAACACAGTACTTATTGTATTGGCCCCGTTGGTCCCATAATGGAACAAAAACATCATGTTTCAGCTGAAGGGGCTACCGGGGACGTCAAACACTGTGTGCATCAGGTGACGATTTTAATGAACGCGCCTCTCCTCTGGTGAGTCGACACAGCACGGTGTGACATAGCATGGATTTTAGTGGGTCAGCTGACCTTCTGTGGTTACATTGTGATCCCCTCCAGGAGGGGCTACCGGCAAGACGCACCCAGTCAGTCACCAGCTAAACTCAAGATCGCCGTAAGGGCCAAAAATTGAGGTTTTGACTAAAAGAGGCTCAATAGGCCATTTTGTCGGGCTAGCATGTGACGAGAGGAGAGGCCTCAAGTGAAGACATCAGAAATCAATTTTACATCTCTCCGACAGAGACGTATTCAGTGATAAAGACCCCGAAAGACAGCACAGACATCCAAGACTGCTGCGGTTAGCATTTTAAGCATCCAGGTTGTGCACCGGCTCAACGCCGTGATTATGCGGCAGTCGCAGTGATTGAGCCACATGCTATGCCGTGTGTCATAGTACGTCGCAGCACGACGTCATTTAGACCAGACCTGCTTTTGAGAAGCGCTACACGAAATTTAAGTGCAACATTATAGCGATTAATTCAGGGACCAAAACTACCATCCGATTCACCAGCCAAAAGCAGGGAGATTTTGTCAGCGTCTGGTAAACAGGGTGAATTTACCAGACAATATGCCCAGTATAAGAGAAGACGTCAAAAAATCTAGCAATACAGCCGAAATGGAATTTTACATGGTTATAACACAAGTATAGCATAATACTTCAACTACCACATTCCATAGACCTGCTTGTGATTTGTTCCAACAGTTAGTCATGACGCCTGTTGAATTGCAAGAGTGTTGGTCTGGTTGTGAAAATGGGAGGGACAGTTCAGAGGTAGGGTGGCCAATCAAGGAATTAGACAGTTCCAGGATGCTTTCCAAATATTAGCTTTAAAAGAGTGTGGGGACAGAATTTTAGGAAGAATACTTTGAAGGGCAACCCAGAAGAGCAGATGGGAGTGCTATAAACTGAAATCAGTGCGTTAGCCTGGTATTTTGAGCCTAAAGCCAGGGTTTTCAATGTTACGAAGGTGGCTCCCTTTTCACCTGGCTAGATCGCTATTGTAACCAATGGTATCTCCGATTGCGAGATTAGCGTTTGTCGAGCCAGATCATGCAAAGAAAGCTACGTTATGTTGAACTTGTTACGTAGTACATCCCTCAGGGGCCGTGTAGCCCCCAAAAAGGTTGTGGCTTCAACATTGCTACTAGAGGGCCTGGCCCCTAAACAATTTTGCAGGGCAGATGCAATTTCCTCACTTTACCAAAATCACATTTCGTGCACCACAAGGCTTCTTGCAATTAAATTCGTCCACTATTATGGTTTGAATTAAAGCTGAAGTGCTCCCAATTCAGAGACAAAAACTACATCAGGTTTTAGTACGAGCTACATCTTCCATTTATGTTTTCATCAACACTCAACATTCTGAACAATGCAAAGCCCCACTAAAAACATTGATTCCATGCTGTTTTTCACCGTCACCGTACTTCGACTTTCATTCTTATTTTTATGCTCTTTCGGCAGGGTGAGAAGTGGGAAGCGATCTAACCCTCACACCAAAGGATTGTTAGTTCAGCCTTCGCTTGCCACCATACAGGCTTAACACTTCTGATGAACAGACAGCACAAAGCTGATGTCCAATAAATGACAACATGAAAATATCAGTTTCTATACCTGACAGAGAGCGCTTTGGGAAGCCCAGTGTAGACCATAACCATGGACAAGAAATGAGATCATGCTATAAATTCGGGCAAAAGATGAGCGAACATGTGACAGCTGACGGCTCAATCACTTTCAAAAAACAGTAAAAAGTCAACAACTTGACTGATGGCCTATTTAGAAGCCCATGAAAGCCCACAGCCACCAGGCCTCTACAGAATCTCACTTTATAGTTCTGATCAAAAGCATCGCTGCTGAATATTACATAAGGTTTCGTCTAAACGGGCTACACAGGAAAACCACCGGGCGAGACGTGGTACAGTGGAACGAGTCCACCAAGAGTACAGAGAGGCCCTACTTTATTGAACCCCAAAGGGTGATTTGTCCTCAGCATTTAACCAATCATAAGTTACTTGGGAACAGTGGGCAGCCAAAAAGCAGGGCCCGGGGACCAACTCCAGTGCTGAGGTCACAGCCGGGGTCAAGGGCAAAGGCAGAAGTATTCCTATGATGCATGGTTTTGATGGTGGGAGGAAAGTACAGTGACCAGAGGAAATCTATAGCGAATTCTAATCTCTATATATGGCCCCCAAGCACTTTGAATCGAGACTATTTGTTCAGTCAGTCCTAGCTCAGTAAAATAAAGCGAAGAAAGGCACAGTCCACAGGTACACGAGCATTTTTTTAGAAAAAAATCTCCATCCAAAGACACAATTAAATGCTGTGAAGCGCAGGCTAAACCAACAAGTGGCCTAATATACTTCAATGTAAGATCATGTAGGCCGATCATAAGGCTTAAAAACTTGCTAAAAGCAGCACACACTCCGATATCACCAGCCAAATACTTTGTTTCCCTGTCTATACGTAAACAGTGAAAACAAAGTTTCAAGAAATCTTCGTCCTGGACAGCGTTTTCCAAAAGGTTCGCATTCAGTGACCGAAGATGCAGTTTGCGTGAGGACAACAGGCCGAATGCATAGAAAATGCTATATTTTAAAAATACCCGTGTGTGTGTGTGTGTGGACAGGGTCTGAGTGACTGTGTTTTTAGTCACCTAAGCTCTTCTGTGGCTTATGACCCCCCCAAGTTACTCTTCTCAACAAAAAAAGGCATCATCAAAACCCCAGATATCTTGGGAAATTGAGTTTATGAACAGGTCTGTCCAACACACCCCCAAACTACAGAACACAGTCAGAATTTAAAATCTGCCAACTGATGAAGTTTTGACCTGAAGCCTTGATGAGAAAATGAACACTCTGGCCTGATTGTTTACAACAAGGTGAAGCACAATAATTGGCCACAGTAACACCTAGAGATGGGAGGATTTTGATTCGGTTGAGAAAATAAATACTACGGCTAACATGCACATGTCGAAGAGGAAAGTGTGCGCTCATCGCTCAAATCCTCTTAAATCCTGCTTTCTGTGAACATATTTACCTCACTGATTTAGGGGAGTCACCGTATGAAACTGACCAATCCAGAATAAAGAGGAGCCACCAATCACAACACAACACTCCAGCCAAAACCTCCGCCAGGGCATTAAGCGCATCTCTTCTTGCATTCAACAATCTGAGAGCTAAAAATTGCCCACAATAAACATAACCTCAGTGCTAATCTGAGACCATCCCCAGGGGTGACTATTTCCTGAATTCAATTAAAAATGTTCTTAACTATGACTCAAAAGTACTTCCGAAAGTTTTTTTTCCCCCTGACAGAACACTTGCAATAATGTGCAAGTCAAAGCAAGCAACTGATCTGAATGCTGACGAGGCCAAGAGCTGCCAAACCAGTCAGTACGTACGTAATGATCATATTATGAGTGCACAAACCAATTAGTGCCAATCCAGATTACTAAAATGCCAACATCTTCCCCTTCCAATTTGATGACCTCGCTCACACAAAAAGCCAGGTGATTGATACTGTTCCAGTCCTAAGTAATAAATCACAACTTAAAAATTATTTTGAGTTATGACATTCATCTCATCATATGTATATGCAGTTGTAACGCGGGACCCTCCACTGAGCGGATAAGGATATCAAAAAAAAAAAACCTCAAAGAAATCATGATTTACTGTGTGCTAAAATATTTGTAACTCTCTTGTAAATTTCTGTAAACGGAAATAAGAAACCTCAATCAGAGGAATCATAACTTTATGCTTTTTTCGAAAAACTCCATGCATGCACCAGAATGACAAAGGACATTTCACAGACTGGAGTAATTTCCTTAAAATAACAAAAATACCACTTGTCATTAACAGTTAAGACACAAAGAGAAGCCCTGCCTAGACCACACTTGTCAAGGAGAGAGTAAATAAACCCATCCACTGACCTTCTCCAGCTTTTCGAAATGCTCCCGCAGGAATTTCATAGGACGCTCAGGCTTTGCGATGCAAAGGTTCACAATGCACTCCTTCAGGATCTGTTGGATGTTGTGTTTCTGCACGAAAACTTCGCAGCCCTTCAGACTCTCGTCTTCTTCCAGATTGGTGGAGGAGGTGGCCATCTTATCTCTTACCTCTGTATTCGGGGAGAAAGAGGAGGGATCAAAGACATTTACTGGGAATTCCACGACTGGTTTTTGTTGACCTGGAGTGTGGCCTTTACAAAGATCCGTCAGTTTGCATTTATGTCCCTCATTTGCAACCAAGCAAACTGCTTGTCCATCACTTGGTTTAATGTTTGATGATTTAAAGTGATGAGGATGTAGTATCGTGGTGACGATCCAGAAACACTACAGAAAAGCACTGCGATTTCAGGTATTAAATAAATGAACTATTGATATATGGAACATATTTTACATCCCGGGCATGTAACCTTTGCGTTACAATCGGCCAGAAAACAGTGCATTCGTTCATCGAAAACGGCCCTTAATTGTTCTAGATAGACCGATGAAGAAATTTACAAGGGATCACTAGCCAGCAACAATAATGATGCCTCGAAGTCAGCCATGCTGTCAAACCAACCTGTTAGCGACAAAATGAAACCTCCAGCTAACCTGAGACCATATAATCTCACTTCCGCTAATGGTGTTGAAAATAAAAAGCATCCGCGTAAGAATGCAGCGAGCTAGTTAAAGCTAACGTTAAAATACGAAATATTAGCCAAACGGGCTAGCATGTCCGTGGCAAGCTATAGTTCATAATCCAATAGCATACTTAAATCTTTACTGAACCGAACAATATCGGTTAATGGATCGGGTAGACAAAGAGGGCATCTTATTTAAGCATCTTTCCAGGCATCAGACGAGAGTATTAATTGCAAGCCTCCGTTATGTGCTGATAATTTACGGCCAGCTTCCCAGTGGGTATTAAATGACAAAGAGATGAATCTGGAGATATACCCATACACTAAAACAAAGAGTTTTCGCGTCTTTAATAGACAGATTACATTTTTTCTGTTCAGGTGCGTTGCATCGACACCAAACAATATTCTTCTTACCGTTTCGGTCTGAAGATGCTCTCTGGCAATGGTATGCTAGAGTGCCTAGGATGCTTGTAGCTCGGTACTCGGGGTTGCTGGCTGCTGCTGTTGATTTCACTCGGCTCTTGCTGCGTCGGTTTCAATGACGTCAATCTGTCTCGCTTTATTATTCTGCTGCAAAGCTCCTTTCTGAAGCCCAACAGAGGGATTTCGTGTATTACACATTTTCCCCTGAGAAAAAGGAACAGTTGTCAATGCGCGACATGTTTATTAATGTATGTGGGGAAATGCGTATTTGTCCATCTAATTTATTAACCTCCTGCTCAGCGCATAATGCTATGAATCGTGTTATGCTGATATGCTTGTGATGGCTGATAGTTAACGGTTACGTGATTTTAGCTGGAACAACTTGTTCTCGGGTGAATAGCTTAGTGCTTTTCAAATGATAAAGCCGAAGAATTTATTCACCGATATTGCAGGGAGCATAGCCTCGTGGAAGTGCCATTAGCTCCCATGGCCAGTACACTACAGTACAGTCAGCACATTTAAATTTAAATGAACTAATTCGTGCGGACAGACAAGTCCACTCAGCATGTGGGGTATGTGCGACTTGTGACCTGCAAAATTACCTATCGCCCTGTCCTTAAGAAAAAGCAAACATTTTGCTTCTGAAGTATTTGGAGGTCATCTAAAATCCATCAAATATGCTCAGAACAAGATTAGGCCAAAAAGATTTTAATTGAGTATCAACGAATTAACTTGCTCAGTGCGCCTTCATTCTTCAAATAGATTTAGTGCACCATATCAATGTACAACTGAGAGGTGCACATACACGAGTAGAAAGGATTAATGTGTCGGTCGCAGTATTTCCTCCATCTGATACCTTTCTTAAGCCACAGTGGATATAGTTTTTTGCACTATGTCTCTAAGACATTGCTTTCACTCCCCCAATGAAATTAACCCAATTTCCAGTTTTTACATGAATTACTAATATCAAACAGCAGCTACTGCACTTTGAGCAAGTCAAAAAACGAAGAAGCGAATTACACCTGACTTGCAGTAGAGGAGGGGACGGTAAAAGCTTTCTCGGGGAGAGGTGGTGGTTTGGGTTGACTTTACATGCAACAGCGCTCAGCTCCAAAGCAGGCAGTATCAGCATGCCACAAAGATGCAGTCGCATATATTTCACAGACAGTTTGGTTTCCTGTTCCTCAATTTGGTTTGTGCTTTTTGACACCTCACAACACCTAACGATGCCCACATTTTCATTTCTCTATGAGGCAGCACCTTGATGGAAATAAAACCAAAAGTCCAGTACTCATCCATCCCCTTGAGGATTTCAAATAGATATTGGGCCAGGTTCACAGACACTGATTAAGTCTTGTCCTTGACTGAATTTAATTTTAAATGGAGATTATCTGTACAAATTTACATTTATGCCAGTGCTATGTGTAATTTGTGCCTGTAAGACTAGCCCGTCACATTTTGCATCTGCCCTTCAAACTTTGTACGTAGTAACCAATAATTTTGGGCAGCTGTATCCATATTTTAAATATACTTGAAGCAAATCTACTCGCTCCATTGATCATTTTCAGGTTCAACACTTTTTTTGTACCACTGAAGATCATCTGAGTATTCTTAAACCATTCTATCTTTACTTATTCAATGAGGAATTACTTTACATCGATACATCATATTTTAAATGCTGCATTCAAAGTAATTCTCAGGAAGGTAGCTTGACCTTCATGCAGAGTTCTTACTGGCATAATACTAACTGGCTCATAACAGTAGGATAATTGCTATGTATCCCATGACAAGAAGCTTTTCTCACACAACAGCTCATTATCTGCAATCATAAATACTGCATGGCTCTACCACAATTCCTTATTCAGAAAAGCGACGTTAATTCTACGTATGGGACAGGGCAAGCTTCTCTGGGCAGCATTTCTTGCTTTTATGACCCCGTGCTTCCAACAATCTTCCAGCACATCATTCACCAATATGTACATTTGTATGTATGTATGTATGTATGTATGTATGTATGCATATGTAAATATGTACGCTCAAAGAAGGTGAGAAATATGTGGGCGGAAAGTTAACACAGAGGCATCAAGGGGCTGAATTTTTTTAAATGAGCTCGACACTTCGACATGACTGATGTCGACAAGGGAACCTCTCTGTTAACCATGAGTTCAACAAGCAATAAAGTTTTCCGCGTTTTGAACCGGGCGCTGACGTAAAGCAAAGCAGTTTCTGTTTATCAGCCAGCACGTGGTCGCCATAACGACGGAATCAGCGGCAGGAATGGCGACAGGGGACGACCGTGGTGCTCCTGAGGTTTTGCGAGCACTCGCTCGCCATCTGAACTGCCTCAATGAAGACAGCAAGAGTACTAGGAAACGAGCGATTGAATCCATTAGACGAGAAACATTTGAGAAGAGTTTGTCGAGTGACGTGCTACAGGAAGTGTTCTCAAATATTCTGAAATCGCTATTGAAATGCTTGACAGATCCCATGGAAAGATGCCGTGAGACTGCTATTCAGATGATTGGTGACTTTATTCGAAGTGTACCCCGACCAGAGGACTCTTTACCCTATTTAATTCCCGCGTTTACCCACCGGCTGGGTAGCAAGGAGATCCTGGAGCCAGCGGAGGAGCTGCGGCTGTCGATGATGGAGATTCTGACCCTGTCTGTGGAGGTGTGCGGCAGCCGCATGGCTCCTTACCTTGATGATATGATAAAGATACTACAGCGGACGATCGTTGACCCATTCCCTGAAGTCAAAAAAGAGAGTTGTAAATGCACTGTGAATTTCGCCAGAAGTATACCAGGTAACGGCGTTGGTCAGTGTTAGCCAGCAGACCCCACCGTTAAGTTACTGTTTAGCCATGTAGTTAGCTAGGTAGGCTAGCCAGCTAATTTAGCCCCGGGAAGTCGACTGTCAAAGGCAGCCGGCCAACTATCTTGCAGGTTTTTGACCGTGTCTGTCATGAATAATTAATGTTCATTAGTGAATTATTTTGACAGCGTTCAGGTTGGGTGGTAGCTATATTAGAACTGTCATTTGACGTGAATTTTCCTTGCTCTATGGTTAGCCAGAGTTGCTAAGGAGTCTGTCGGTTGCCATGGTTTCACCTGGCTTTCTGATTACTGGCTGAAAGCAACAGAGCGTGCCCTGTCAGTCAGGTCCACCACAAAATTAAAGTGGCCGATGAATACATGCTGGGATAATCCTTTGCTCGCACAGTTGGGTCAGCCTACACTTTCGTCGTTGGTTATGCGTTATTGATTATTGATTTATTTGAGTCTTCAGAGAAAATGGGTATTTTAATTAAACTTTGAAAGCAGCATTTATTTAAAACATCGTTTGAAATTTCAGGTAAATGATGATTTAAACTGCTAAGAGAACGATGGAGCCCAAGCACATGACGACTATTTAGCTATTTAGATAAAAGCCATAAAAGTCAAAGCTGCTGTGGCCAGTGCCAGTCCGATGGATCAGGTTTAATCACTCCAACCGTAGCGTATCCTAGGTCGTACAATGGAACCTTCTGGAATGGAGGACTGAAGACCAACCTGCGGAAATGAATGATTGAACCAATTCAAAAGCGCAAAGGGCAGCATTAGCTTCACAGTGTATCACTGAATCGTAGATTCATTGTAGATGCGGACTATTTGTCATGGTCCAGACCAGGAATCAAGTGGGGACTCGGACATAAAATTCAACTGGTAGGGTATTGACAGCAATATGGTACAGATTGGGGATGGAACCCCAGACTAGGATAGCACAGTTCAGCACAGATGTAACAAGCAGGGCTGGGCTGACAGTTGCCGGCTAGTAGCTTCTGGGATGCAGCTATATGTGGTACGGACTTTGCCAGTACTGAACTGTTCCGGAGGATGAGAAAGTTGGTTGAGAGGATTGCGGTCCCAGTCCTGGACCCGGATCAGGATTGGAAGCTTGTTCCTAACAAACTGGACATGGAGAACAAACTTGGGAGGGTTAACAAGCATGCACTCCCAGTCCTGGACCCTGATTAGGATCAGAAGTTTGTTTTTGATAACTGAATAGATGAACAGGCTTGAGAAGTGTTAACTTGAAGTCTGTCCCAATCCTGGACTCTGATTAGGATTGGAAGCTTGTTTGAATCAGCGAGATGACAATGAAGACTTTTAGAGAAAAGACTATTTCTAAAGTACTAGTTGCAATAGATGAAGACGAAGAACTTTTACTAATAAATATTGACAGGAGTCTTAGCACAAATGCCACTTTACAATCCAGTAACTTCGCACATAATGCAGAGGGTTTAAATACCCGTCACATGGTCATTAGGAAACAACTGTGTAACGAGATGCAGCCGAGCGGAAGTGACACACTACACACAAACCAATCATAAGACGCAAGACACATTCCCAAATAGACACGCAAGTTGCTGATTTATGAAGAGACACAAGGAAATTACACAAGGGTTGTGACACTAATGTTTATATTACTAATATTTACGAAGTATGAAGAAACAGTCCTGGGGCCTCATTTAAATATGGTGCACACTCATAACAGTGCCTATGCCTCTATCCTTGAGGACTTAAGATCTATTAAAACCACCATGAGATTTCAAACACTGCTCATATGCAAAAATTCAAATTGATTGTGATGTTTTATTGCAGTCTTGCTCTCCCAATTTTATAATTTCTTATATTTTTTTTTACCATGCGCCATTTATTCTAATTCGATGGCCTCATGCAAGAAGGGCGTAAGTGACGATTCAGTCAAAAATGACTTTTTTGGTTGTTTTGGAATAACTGAGACGAGCCCATCTCCTGACCGAGTCTAGAGTCTCAATTCCCATCCTGAAGGGGTTAAAATGCCTTTTTAACATTGGTTCAGCTATGATCGAAATGGTCATCTTCGCTCATGCTAAATAGGCTTAAGTGCATTTTGCTAGTTATCTCCCAAATTACGAAGAATTATGAAAATGTCTCGGAGGCATCCCAATAGGTTACCAAGTACTATACTTCTATCATGGATAGTGCAGCGTATAGCTAACTGGTGGTGCTGTGGCAGTTTTTTGGCACTCCTGTAAAATTTGTAAAACGTCACTTACGCCCTTCTTGCATGTGGCCATCGAATTGTGCATGCGCCATATTTTGGCTTAAAATATGCAAAATATTAAAAAATGAGCCCCCTGGAGTTTTAAGAATATTTCAAATAACATCTATTGTCGCAGACGTCGGGTTGTGGTTTTGTATCCGGTCTCGACTCATGCCGTCTTATTCCCTACAGCGCACTTTCACATGCAGGCAGAGAGTCTGGTGAAACCGCTAATGCAGACCATCTCGCACCAGCACTCGCGCGTGCGTGTGGCGGTCATCGAGGCCACGGGCGCCGTCATTCAGTACAGCAGCGGGAAGCACGCGGACGACGTAATCTCACACCTGGCTCAGAGGCTGTTTGATGACTCGCCGCAGGTACTAACAGATTTCAGGGCCTCGCTTGCCAGTGATGAGCAGAGGAGGAAATTCGAGGTCTGAAAAAGTACAAGTCCTGACAAGTGTTTGTTCCAGCCATGAACTAGCCAGCTGAACGCACCAACCACTTCTACCTATGAATTGAAGAGCTCTGCTATTTTACATATCCCCAGTGGTCATAAAATACTTCAGAATCATTTCACTTGACGTTTTGTGAGCAGACAAAAGCAGTGGTGGGTGAGGTGGTGGTTATTTTAGAAGAAACCAAGCTTGAGCCTCTGTTTAGACCATTTCAGCAAGTCGGTAGTCTTATCTATAGCTCTATGGCCTCAATACAGTATTGAATATGAGTGCTTGCCTTGATTCTAGAAGTTTCCCCTCCCCTCAGGTGAGGAAGTCGGTGACCACAGTCGTTGGCAGGTGGCTGCTGGAGCTGCCAGATAGATACTCTTATTTCCACAAGCTCATCCCGCTTCTCCTGTCCAGCCTCACCGACGAGATCCCAGAGATCAGGTAAACGGCACACTGCTTGAGTGGATGAAGGCCCCATTGGGCACAAGTCTTCCATCTCTCACAACAGTACTCTGCCTCAATCTCAGTCAACACCACAGCTGTTATTTTGACTGAATGTCCCCAGACTGGTGAGAATATTGACGCCTGAGCTTACTTGTTGGTTTTATGATGTTTCCAAGTTTGTTTCAGCTTTGTTAGCCTGCAATCATCTATCGGCTTCCTTTGTCTGAGATTGATCTGTCTTTTGAAAAGTAGAGCAGCTCAGAATATCTTGGGGATGATGGAAGATGAAGTCTGAAACCTTTGCTGTGAAAGTGAATCTGGCAAGCGGTTGTGCTTCAATGCCAGTCCATTTCGTAGAACGCTCTCCACTCTAAATGTGCTCGCGCAGTCTCAAGCCAAAATGAACTGGACAGCAGGTGCTTATTGAGCTGGGGACTCCCTCAGAAGTGTGGTGCAGTAACGGGGTCTTACCATAGAGGGAGACAGAGGTGATTACGCCATTCGAGGCAGACGATTGGCCCTTGGGAGCCTGTGCGGGCAAGGTTGGCCCAGAGCTGTGCTTCAAACAACAGATCAGATGATCATCACACAGGGTCTAACACTCCCCTCTCTCTCCTTCCAGGCTCCTGGCACAGGACCTGTGGAGACGCACTGGCGCCCAATGGGAGAAGGAAAATGAAGACGACCTGAAGGACAAGCTGGACTTCCTCCTGGATCCGCCCGCGCATTACCCCCCCGGAGGTGAACTTGCCTCACTGACACTGACTGATGCATACAGGAACTCATAACCCATGCCCTCTCGCAACCACACTGATAAATGTACACAGATTCTGTCAGTTTGCATTAATCACGACTAAGCGTTAATGAAAAGAAAAAAAAAAAGATAAAAGACGCTTTGCGGCGAACCACGCAGCCCTGTGGTTTGTCCATACAAGCAAGACCCCCCGTTTAGCTGCAACTTTACACCTCTGTTGCTGACGGCAGAGTGGAATTGTGTAAATGGGAAGCCGTGGGGGAAAATGATACCTAAGGCAGTGACGGTGGGCTGTGGTTAGGCAGTGATTAAAGACTGGGCTGCATAATTTGGCGCTGTAGTTTAAACGGACCGTTTGACAGCTTTGATGAGGGAAATTTGCTACGCGCCAAACTTTAGCGCAAGTAAAGGAAAAAAAGAAAACAAAGAATAGAAGAATCACTTGTTTGCCCTGCCTGTGATGTTTTAGCACCGTAGAAGCCGATTATGCATGCAACCCCGTGCCAAGTATAATCTCTTAAATACCGGTTGTCGTCTGCAAATGTTGTAAATCATAGAAAGTTTCTTTATTTTTTTTTTTTTTATTTGAACGGTAATCTTCCCTCACATTTCCCGAGCTGCTCTCTCCCCAGGAGCCAAGTGGCTCCAGGACTTATCAGTCGATAGTCGCCGTGGATTTGACGTCTAGCTAACTGGCAGCTGGGAAGGTACAGCGGCCGCGGCGAATTAGCCTCTCCTTTAGCTGTGTTCGTCGGAGTCTGCCCCTGCGACGGATGGCCGAGGTCACCGCATTCAATCCCACCGGTCTCCTGGCAACCAGCCGTCCACATCACCGCGGGGTGGCTTGTTTTTTTTATGCCTTCTGGTTTCCTCTCTGGGCTTTGTGCACCTGCCCGACTCTCGGCATAAAGAGAGCAGAGATCGACTTGCGGAGATGATGAACACGGGGGACGCGATTATCAGGAGTTGGAGGACAAAGCTGAAAACTTAAGGGCTGATAACTTGCCAAATTTGAGTTTGATTTGATGACGTCTTGGAACCTTGAGACCTTCTGAAACTCTCTGTCTAAAAACAAACAAGCATCATTAGGAAATGCTGGTGCATGAAGAAATCACCACTTGTGGAGGTTTGCAAACCACATTTTAGCTCAACCTTAATGTGTGTTTTCCTTTAACCCTTAAAGTCTGACGGTAAAATAATTAAACCGGGCTCCTGGCTCCTGGAGGTCAACCTTCTGACACCTCGTGTGCGGAATGGCCCATAACTGTCTTCCGCTAGATTCCACCCTAATGACGGGGAGACTGATTGGCTGACGTTTTTGAGAGAGGATGGGGGTGGGTACGGGGAACCCTCCCCCGGATGTTAGTAATGACACCCAGGGCTGGGGGGGGTGGATACGGGGGGCAAATTGGGAAAAGTCTGTCCAGCAGTGGCTATTTCCTACCATCCCAGCCTTGTCCTGTCTGAGCAGGTGAACACAGGGCCCTGAGGGGGAACGGCTGAGTCTGGAAGCTTACAGTCGCTTATTAGCACCTATTAATAATGCTTGTCAGCGGTGTGTAATGAGGAAACCCCCTCCAAACACACACCCGCCCAGCAGGGGGGAGCAGGAAGGACAGGGCCGGCCTTCACTGTCACAGGGAGGCGGGCAGGTGATGATCTATCGAGGATTTCTGCAGATGGGAAACTTTTAATAAATAGCCTCCTTTTCCGTTCGTTTGCAGAGCGATACTCCCCTGTTCGACGTGTGTGTGTGTGTGTGTGTGTGTGAGTGTACGCAGTTGTAATGTAAATGTAGTGTAATGCGTGCGCGCGTGTGTGTGTGTGCGCAGTTGTAATGTAAATACAGTGTAATGTGCGCGTGTGTGTGTGCGCACACGTTTTAAGGGGGGGGGAGACTGTACAGTACCCTTTTGGGAGGGCGAGAAATTGCATGCCTGTGTGATGTGTTTGTGTGTGAGCATGTGATGTATGCAGTGTAATGCATGTGGATGTGTGTGTGTGTGTGTGTGTGTGTGTGTGTGTGTATTTTAAAGGGGGGGACTGTGCAGTGCCCTTTTGGGAGGGCGAGACATCGCATGCCTGTGTGCAGCAGAGGGGTTGCATAAGGGCCAGGCAGCGGAGAGAGATTAATATTGCGCCGCGCCGCAGTCCTGTAAATGAGGTCATGACGTTAGACACCAGCAGGATGCAGGTGCGGGGGGTGGGGTGTGGGTGGCTGGGGGGTGGTTACTGGGGGAGAATTTGGCTCCTGAAGAAAAGCTGGATCTCGTGGGTGTGGGAGGGGAGGAGGTGTCTCTCTGCTCAACGGAGGTGCCCCCATAAAACTGCACACACCCCAGTATCTCCCCCCCCACTCCTCTGTGCCCGTCCCGCCTCATCACACAGCTCAGCAGCACAGATGGGCGCCACAGCGAACCAGGGAATGGTTATGATAAATTCACACGACCCTCTTCAAAGATCCCAATTATATCTTCCTGGCCTATCAGAAGTGGATCAGTTTTGTCTCGCCTTGTGTGTCCGGGGCTTGATTAACCCTTAAAGCGCTAAAGGCAGCATTAGCCGCTCGCTGATATCATGAAATAAAATCAATGCAGGAGAGCTCTGTTCAACAAGTCGCCACATGATAGGCTTTCAAAAGCTCAACGCATTTAAATTTTTAAGCGTTTGAAAATTCACTTCAGTGCCCAAAAGGTTAACTACAGTCTTCCCACCCCTCACCCCCCTGCCCCCATTTCCAATTTATGAATGACCTCATTTTTGGCACCATCTCCTCTGTAGGCAAAAGCGGATGCGGACGGCCGTTTGTGAATGAGCTTCACTCATTCTGACACCTCTTAAAGGCAGGAAATCTCAACCACTGGGAAATTATACATGGATAATGACGGTATTAAAATGACTGTAAATACAAGCCACGCTGTAATTACGTCTTAACATGTGCTGAGTTTTTATTAGTTCCATTTCTCATTCAGAACAGATCTTTCTTTCTTGACACGCCGCGTAGGGTGTGTTCTAGAGTCCATACATATACGTACAAAGAAATTCTCTTTCTGGGAATCCATGCATATCTCTACGGCCATAAATACACACACATATCTGGGCGAAATTGGGAGATTAAATTCTGCTGTGGAGTGTGTGTGTGGGAAACTGCAACTGGGTATACTGTATGTGAGGATTTGGGTGGCTAAGTGTGTATGGAAGAGAGTTCACTGGTGTTTATGCGCCTGTCTGTGCATGTGGGTGTGTGTCCACTCAACTTTATTTGTCCACAGGCCATATGTCTTGCAAATGTTAATTTTACCAGACACTCAATAGATTATCATTGCAGGGGTTGGGAAGACCACGCGCCATGCGCAAATGGCGCATAAAATCTAAATATGGCGCATTAGAAAGCCACTGAGCGGGCCATGTATGAGCCCCTGTGCCAATTAAATCTTAATTTTTTTTCTATTATACAGTACCAAAATTTTTGGAAAAAAACTCTCCACTGATCGCAGTAGGTCGAGTGCATGCTGATGCTCCATCGATCAATTCTAATTCCAGGCCCTCGCGCGTCCATCACCATTGCGAGGCTGTGAAAATGCCCATCGGGGGAAAGACTGATTTGGAGTGTATTTTTTAGCGAATGAGTTCGTGACAAAGTCCTTTGATATCACGTCGGATTTATATCCGTATGTACTATCAAATAACACTGTCGCGGAACCGAGTGTTGCAATACTGATTGGGTATGTATTTAAAAATTATTTCTTAATTGTTTTTCTGAGTCAGAGACTGTTTACTTTGTTGTCAAATTGTCAGTTGTTGACGGGGAAGGTTCAGGGTTCATTTTAAATCATCATGTACGGGTTTCTGACAAAAGAGAGCAGGTCAGATTAATTTTGTATCGAACAAATGAGCAGGCGGTCTGGTCGATTGTTTGGTCGATGCGACCGGGATTTGTTTTGGCCGAGCAATCGCAAATAACTCGAGAATGATACATCTGCGACGCGGCTGGTATTGTCATCCTTCACTCTCAACCCGACCTGTGTTTACTCTGAATGAATTATACTAGGTAGTTAAGGTAATATTGATGTTGTGCACAATTCATCTAAACTAATAAAAGTAACATTTTATTGTAGGTAGGCCTAATTGTTTTGTTTTTGTTTTTTCCATATATAGGTAAAACTAACGTGTAACACCTCCTCTCATACCTGCATTATACCCGTCTTAAATATGCACGCAAATGTGCGTTTCAGTTGTGGCTTATGGTTTGCAACAGGTAAGATCTGTGTTATAGGCATAGGCCTACGTGCTCATTTCGATAAAACCTTGAAACAACGTTAAATAAAAAATCTGGAGCTTGGCAGCATTTCGTAGCAGACAGTCGAAAAAACTGGAATGAATTTGCAAGCGAAGTTTCGCTTACCCAGTTCAACAACGGACATGGCACAGGCTACACTTGAGAACGGTACATCAGCGAACCTACTGAATATTCTCTCCGCGCATTAACGTGTTTCATGTGCTTGATCGGTGAGCATTAAGACGGAGTTGTTATGTTATCTAAAGTAATGCGAGCCGAGTTATTTATAGGCCAATTAATTTGGAACTGCATTTATAAGTGCATCGCCACTGCATCGCGAGCAGTCCAAATGCAACTTAAAGTTAACCACCGTAGTAAAAATAGTCACTGCCTTCACGCGAACTTGGGGCTGAAGCCCGCCGGTATCTACCTCCGAAAGAGAGCGGTTACAGATGCTCGTCACTGACGCCAGTCGGTCTAGCCAAATCCATTAGAGATTTAGAGCCAATTAACCAAATACAACTTGCATCTTTTGCCTGAAGGCCATCATTTATTTGTATAATGCGATTACACCAATTAAAACTTCACGTCGCGGAACATTCCCCGGGCATATATGGCATTTTTAGCACAATTTAAGTTTATTAATGTGACGACGCTTTAAAACGGTAGGTGGCCACGTAGGGTACGTTTTTACGTTGGAGAGCCATTTATGTTCACTCAGGATTGCAATTTACTTGCGATTTGAGGCATAATATGTGAATTTGCTTTATTCTATTTGTTTCTTTAGTAATTCCTTTGTTATTAATAATATATAAAATGTACAAGTGCCTACCACCTGACCTCCTCGGAATCAGCAAATTGTTCTAGTACAGTAACTTCAGTATATTTAATAAATACTTGCCAAATATTACTCTGATCTCGTGAATATTTTTTGAGTTACAGGCTCTTAAAGTGCATGGGAGTAGGTCGAAGTTTCAAGCTTTCAAACTCGCTTCAATTTTCCTCAGCATTTCTGATCCCTCATAACTTTGTGTTTTAGAGATGGCGAAATGAAATTTTCAGAACTGAAAGATATATCGGAGCACTGTTAAAAACTGCAATGAAATCAATTGTATGCCCATTCTAGGTGTCACAGTCTTAAGCCAAAATCTGTATTTTCTTCAACGGGATTTGTTCTGTAACAAACTTCAAGCTTCAATATCATGAAAACAGTGGAAGTTTCAACGGCAACACTGCACGAATTTAATAACTATGATATAGAGTATTAAAAACAACTATTGGAGCCATGGATTTGTCATGTGCTTTCTCATAATTCGCCAGAGAAAACTTGAAAAAATGCGCATTAGGAAAACTTCATGGGGTTGTATTACTATGTGTATGATGATCAAATCAAGTTATGGCATATGAAAGGTCTCATTTCGATACCAGGCTCAAACTCTAGCCATGATTCTTTCAGTGTCAAGTAATTTTCACACTCGTCAATGTAGAGCCGCAGCCAGTGTCGCCAGTAACCATCAACTTAGAGCTACTTACCAGTGTATCAGTAGACTAATGCTAAAGCCAGTAGTTTTACTGAACGATTTAAATTGCAACGGCCGATTTCCCTCTTGTGTATTTGAGTGCATAATCTTGTCTTATGTAATACGTATCGATCCTTTTTTGTTCTTAGCAATATTGTAATGCTGAGCATTAAAAGCAAATGTACAGTACGCATCAGTATGTTTTCAGCGTTAAACACACAAAGCAAAATGTATGTGTATATGCAGTATACGTTTTGATTAAAGGTCTATTATCGTTAAAATTTTGGCACATTGAATTTTGGGAATGGCCCATACATTTTGAAAATGGCCCATTGATTTTCCATGACACGGGCCATTGGCCTATGGGCCTTGCTGTCCTTCCCAACCCCTGTCATTGTGTTTTTGGCCGGTGGCTGGTGCTGATTTTCGTTCCTGCGTGTATCTGTGTGTTCATAGCCTCAGCTGGCTCTACGTGTGTGAGAGTTTTAGTGCGAGTGTTGGTCTGTATGCGAGCGTGTTTATGCTTCAGTTTTAGTTGTGTATGCACTTTTCTTAGAGTTGCCCTGGTGGGCTATGAGGCTGTGTTTATAGCCTCATGTGGTTTTGTATGCTGTATGTGTTAATAGTCTTGGATGGTCGTGTGTATGAGTGAGTTATTGAGAGAGTGTGCTCTTGTACATGCTACAGAGTGAGAACCAAAAAAACATTTTCTTCCTAAAAGTGAGGACATTTTCACATGTCTGCACAACTACAAAGGCAAATTGTGACTTATTAGTTAAGCTTAGGGGTGAGGTTAGAATAAGGCACGGGGTAAGGTTAGGGTAAGGGTTTGGGTGAGGCATACATTGCTTATTGTTAAGATTAGGGAAAGGCTGTAGAGACACAAAGAATGAATGGAAGTCCATGCAATATCCTCACAAAGATAGAAGTACAAGGATGTGTGTGGGTGCATTTGTTTGTTCTTTGTGTTTGTTTGTTTGTAGCCTCAGGTTGCTTATATGTTTCCTGTGTGTATGTGTGCTAACAGCCAGGCATGGTAGTATGTACGAATGGGTTATTGGGTGTGTGTGTGTGTGTGTGTGTGTGTGTGTGTGAGTGAGAGTGTGTGTGTGTGCGCGCGTGTATTTATGGCCTCAGGTTGCTCATATGTTTCGTGTGTGTATGTGTGCTAACAGCCAGGCATGGTAGTATGTACGAATGAGCTATTGAGAGTGTGTATGTGTGTGTGTACACACATGAGATTTCTCCCCTGCATTACTGACCCACCCCCCCGGCTGTTATCCTACACAGTGGAGAGGCCCGGTCTGGGCTGCCGGGAGCTGGTGGCCAGGAATCTGTCCAAGCTGATGCCGGCGATCAGCAGAGACCTGGGGGACTGGCTGGCAGGGACGCGGGCGAAGACCGCGCAGCTACTGAGCGTACTCCTCCTGCACGCCGAGGACCACAGCACTCAGCACCTGCAGCCGCTGCTCGCCGCCATGTACAGCGCATGTGCGGACACCGAACCCGCCGTAGTCAAGAGCGTGAGCAGCTACGCCTTCCTGTACAGATGAGAAAAAAAAAGAACATAGATCAGTTGTGGAAAACATACTGAAAATAGCCTAAATGCAGGTCATGTTGAAATAATTTATAGAACAGGTCACGTAGCAACAAACTCTCCCTCAGACTCGAGAAAAGCCTTTTTTGTTGAGGAGTTTAATGACTGGAATGTTTTCTGACATAAATCCGCTTGGAAAGAATTTGATTGGACAAGGCTGTGCATCATATCCGCGAATCAGCCATGCCAAAGACCACTGACTGGGTGCGTAAGTGGATCGTCCATCGAATCGCTTTCCCTGGGCGTTTTTAGAGGATGTTTGTTTTTCGTGTAGATATGAAAATAGGTTAAAGATTCGGTATGACGCCTGTACTGAATTACGATGTGATTACTGCCTGAGAACCAGCGCTTAGTCTCAGGGGCATCTTTAACCTCAACATTTCCCTGGCCTGGTACAATACATTTACTGTCTCTCAGGTGAATGACCATACTTAGTTTTCAGGCTGGGAATATGCATCATTTGAAGATTAAAATATTCCACGTTTTTGAGGAATAACTTTTGACGTGTCATGTTTATCCTTGTCGGTCATGTTAGGACGAGGGGTCGCTGTTCTTTAAGTCCCTAGATGGTGCATCAAAGCCAGATGGAAACATAGTGTTTAATTTTGTGTAGCAAAATGGAAGCAGTGACATTTCACAGAATAAGTCTATTTACCCACTCTGCACAGCATCCCATGCTGCACACAGGCAGGCCTTTATAGGAGTCACGACCTGACCTGAAGTCACAGCAAAAGTTGTGCTCTTTGAGTAAATATAGACACCCATCCAATTTCTTAAACGTGTGTACAATGCTTCACCCTCTTATTAAAGTATGAGCATGAATGTAGGTGCAATGTGTACGTCCCTCTGATTCAAGTATTGGTGTTCTGTCATCATCTGGTATCGGGGAACATTGGACAATCGGATTCAAGGAATGGAGGACTGTGAACACTGTCAGTTTTTAGCATTGGAGTACTGAACACATTCTGAAATTATGGCATTGGAACATTGTAGATGCCCTTAGATTCCAGTATAGACCACCTCAGATTCTAGTATTGGAGTGCTGTAGACATCGTCAGATTCCAGTATTGGAGAAATATAGACATCCTAAATTTATGGTATTGGAATACTGGGTACACCCTCAAAATATGGTATTGGAGTACTGTAGACACGCCTTCAGATTATAGTATTGGAGAAATGTAGACAGCCTAAAATAATGGTAGTGGAGTACTGTAGACAGCCTAAAATAATGGTAGTGGAGTACTGTAGACAGCCTAAAATGATGGTAGTGGAGTACTGTAGACAGCCTAAAATAATGGTAGTGGAGTACTGTAGACAGCCTAAAATGATGGTAGTGGAGTACAGATAGCCTAAAATGATGGTAGTGGAGTACAGACAGCCTAAAATGATGGTAGTGGAGTACTGTAGACAGCCTAAAATGATGGTAGTGGAGTACTGTAGACAGCCTAAAATAATGGTAGTGGAGTAGACAGCCTAAAATAATGGTACTGTAGACAGCCTAAAATAATGGTAGTGGAGTACTGTAGACAGCCTAAAATAATGGTAGTGGAGTACTGTAGACAGCCTAAAATGATGGTAGTGGAGTACTGTAGACAGCCTAAAATAATGGTAGTGGAGTACAGATAGCCTAAAATAATGGTAGTGGAGTACAGACAGCCTAAAATGATGGTAGTGGAGTACAGATAGCCTAAAATGATGGTAGTGGAGTACAGACAGCCTAAAATGATGGTAGTGGAGTACTGTAGACAGCCTAAAATAATGGTAGTGGAGTACAGATAGCCTAAAATAATGGTAGTGGAGTACAGACAGCCTAAAATGATGGTAGTAGAGTACAGACAGCCTAAAATGATGGTAGTGGAGTACTGTAGACAGCCTAAAATAATGGTAGTGGAGTACAGATAGCCTAAAATAATGGTAGTGGAGTACAGATAGCCTAAAATAATGGTAGTGGAGTACAGACAGCCTAAAATAATGGTAGTGGAGTACAGACAGCCTAAAATAATGGTAGTGGAGTACAGACAGCCTAAAATAATGGTAGTGGAGTACAGACAGCCTAAAATAATGGTAGTGGAGTACAGACAGCCTAAAATAATGGTAGTGGAGTACAGACAGCCTAAAATAATGGTAGTGGAGTACAGACAGCCTAAAATGATGGTAGTGGAGTACAGACAGCCTAAAATGATGGTAGTGGAGTACAGACGGCCTAAAATAATGGTAGTGGAGTACAGACGGCCTAAAATAATGGTAGTGGAGTACAGACGGCCTAAAATGATGGTAGTGGAGTACAGACGGCCTAAAATGATGGTAGTGGAGTACAGACAGCCTAAAATAATGGTAGTGGAGTACAGACGGCCTAAAATAATGGTAGTGGAGTACAGAAAGCCTAAAATAATGGTAGTGGAGTACAGACAGCCTAAAATAATGGTAGTGGAGTACAGACAGCCTAAAATGATGGTAGTGGAGTACAGATAGCCTAAAATGATGGTAGTGGAGTACAGAAAGCCTAAAATAATGGTAGTGGAGTACAGAAAGCCTAAAATAATGGTAGTGGAGTACAGACAGCCTAAAATAATGGTAGTGGAGTACAGACAGCCTAAAATGATGGTAGTGGAGTACAGACAGCCTAAAATGATGGTAGTGGAGTACTGTAGACAGCCTAAAATAATGGTAGTGGAGTACAGATAGCCTAAAATAATGGTAGTGGAGTACAGACAGCCTAAAATAATGGTAGTGGAGTACAGACAGCCTAAAATAATGGTAGTGGAGTACAGACAGCCTAAAATAATGGTAGTGGAGTACAGACAGCCTAAAATAATGGTAGTGGAGTACAGACAGCCTAAAATAATGGTAGTGGAGTACAGACAGCCTAAAATAATGGTAGTGGAGTACAGACAGCCTAAAATAATGGTAGTGGAGTACAGACAGCCTAAAATAATGGTAGTGGAGTACAGACGGCCTAAAATACTGGTAGTGGAGTACAGACGGCCTAAAATACTGGTAGTGGAGTACAGACAGCCTAAAATGATGGTAGTGGAGTACTGTAGACATCTTGGGTGTTCGTGTCACGGCAGATGTTTGGACTGCAGCTCTGTCATGCAGGAGTGATCAGGACACAGCTGCCCCACTCCTGAACAAAAGGGCGCTGATGAATTTATAAAGGCTAGCGGCAGAGCCTCCTTTGAGCTCAAGGTCCTCGGATGCAGCTGCTGCCAGAGGAAATATCTGATGTATGAAGCACTGAATGATGGGATATTCCCTCCTCCTCCCTCTCGCTCTCTCCCTCTCTCTCTCTCTCCTCTCCTCTTTTCTCCCCTCCCAGTGCTTGGAGTCCGCTGAGCTGCTCGGCCGCTTCGTCAGTCCCGAGGTCTCCCTCAAACTGCTGCTGGCTCGCGTGGAAAACGCCCCTTCATCCTCCTCTTCCTCATCCGCGCTCATGCTGCTGGCGGCAGTGCTTCGGGGGTGCCCTCGTGACACCCTCAAACCGCACCTAGTCCAGATTGGGGACACCCTCGCCCACCCGGATGTGTGGCAAGAGTCCCAGCAGGTGAGTCTGGTCCCGTACCGGCGTCCGTAACCGTTACAGTAGGGTCCAGTATTGGTGTCCATAACCGTCACAGTGCAGTCAAGCATCAGGGTCCATAAAAGTAACAATAAAGTCCAGTATCGGTGTCCTGGACAGTTTATGCACAGTCCAGTATCAGCGTTGTTAACAGTTACTGCGCAGTCCAATATTGGTTCCTTAACAGTCAAAATACAGTCCAGTATCAGTGTCCGTAACAGTCACCGAACAGTCCAGTTGCCATGTCCGCAACAGTCGCAGTACAGTCGAGTAGCTGTGCCCATAAGGTACAGTATTGTATTGTCGTCCCTAAAAGTTGCAGTCTATTCTGGTATTGGTCCCCTTAACAGTGCGACTGTCCTGTGCAGTATCGGTGTCCCCAGCAATTGCAGTCCTGTGTATCTTTGTCCCTGTAAGTCACAGTCTAGTCCCCTATTGGTGTCCCAAGCGATAACAGCCCATTCAGTATCCATGTCCCCAACCTTCACAGTCCACTCCTGTATCGGCTTACGTGACAGTCATAATTCAGTCTCATATCGGTGTCTCCAACAGTCAGTCTTGGTCCTGTCGTTTCTGAACCTTGTGATGAGATTGTGCTTGATCCTCGCGGTCATCGTAGATCTGTTATGAATCTACTATTGTATGTTTGCTCAGTCACATTAGTCACATTAGACTAGGCCTGGATGCAGTCCTCTTCCTGTAGATTTGTCTTCCTTCAGTTTATACTCCAACCCTAATTTTGCTCACCTGACTCTATAATGAGCAGATGATTCTCTCGTTGCCGAGTGAGGTGTGCACTGTAGGAGTTGTGCTGAAAACCTACATGATAGTAGATTCCCAGGAACAAGTTTAAGCATCTCTGAATTACCCTCACTCCTATAATACCTTCCCCTAACCTCTTGTAGTCATAGTCGACGCTTCCTGTGAACTTCATGTCATTGGTGCTGGCCGGTCGCCTGTTTCTTGAGAGGATGAATGACACCATCTTGAGATTAGTAGACTAACAACCGCTTCAGCGCTTTCCCTTCTCCAAGAGCATCTTAATCATGCATTTTTGTAGATTATTTCAAAGGAAGTGAGGGAGAATACTTTACTGGAGAATGTACTGGTGACCCGCGCTGAGCTGCGCTACCGCAAACCCCAGCGGGACCTATATAATCCATAAATACACAGCAGGGTCATTTTCCCCACCATACGTCTCGAAGTTCATCCATAACAGATCTTTCACTGGCAGCCCAGTAACGTCCTCTTGTAACCCCGCCGTTTTAAAACGGTGAAAAAAAAAATCTAAATCTCCAGTCAGCGGTTTGTGAATAACAACCCCCCCCCCCCCATCCCTGGTGTCTTTGTGCACCGCTGGAAAAATACCAGAGTGGACCACTGCTTCCTCGGTCGCTCGTCCCAAATACGCTTCCTTTGATATCAAAATAACGCTGCTGCCTTGGCGGGCGGCTATTTTCTGAGCGCTCAGCCATGAGTCACCGGAGCCTGGGCTCTGAAAGAATTTCCTCCCCAGGACGGGAGTAATAAAAATCCGCTAATTTCTCGCGACCCCTGCGCATTTTGTCTGACCTCGTCGGCCCGTCTCCTCCAGTCGTTTTGACGAGGGGACAGTTTGGGATGTTTTTTCGGAGCAGTCCTCTGGTGTCTGCCACCACGGCGACCCCCCCCCCCCGAATTTAAAAAAAAAGATCAGGAGGCCGTGTGGTTCATAAAGACAGATTGAAAACAAACTGGTGGCTCGTCCGGGAGGGGGCCAATGTGGGGCGCGGTGGTGGCGTCGCACGCACAGTCACAGATGGTGCCGGACCTCTGGTCATTTTGGAAAGGCCCGTGCACGCCCTCTGGCACTGCTGGAACCTGACCTGTCCTGGCGCACCTGGGCCGCTAGGGGGGAAAAACATCGAAGGGAATGCTGGGAGGTGCAAAAATTTGACCGGAAAGAGTCCAAAAAGAGTCCACTTCCCCAGCTTTGCCCGTATCAGCCAAACACACAGGCAAATGAATCTGTCTGTCAGTCACCCAGCCCAGGTCTTTATCCCCTTGAAGACGGAAAAGCCTTTTTCCCTTTTTGGATGCGCAAGACTACTTCAAAAGGCAGTAATACCACAAAGAGTAGCTAAAACGCAGCGCATGAAGGCTAAAGCAAAGAAAGAACCTCAACCAAAGCCCAAAGGGGGTGGAGGGGGGTTTCGGGGGGCATGAAATGCAGAATCGGTTGCTTTGCTTTTAAAGTAAGCATTAGTGGGCTAAACCCAGTCCCCATCTCAGCCTCTCGACATAAGAGAGTCTTGTGCGCTTGCACGAGCGAGGTTTGGCCCGGATAAAAAAAAAAAAAACCCCACCGATGAAAAGTTAAAGTTAAATAACCTTCAAAGTGGAGCCGAAACCACACTGCCTGCAGGGACTTGTGCAGCTGATGAAAGCCAGGCCGCGGAGAGGAGGGCCGCGCGTCAGTGCGCTTAACCTCCTCGCGTTTAAGGACAATATTTTTTTTTTTTTTTTTTTTTTGCTCAAATAAGCCAGATATTGAAGATGGTGGGCGGAAATGATATCGCTTGGGGGAAATAAGCACCAACGGGCCTTAGCGTCACCACGAGGGGGGAACGGAAGAGGCCTGACAGCTTCTGTGGAGTCGCGGATGGTAAAATCGCGCACGTATATTGTCTATTCCTTGGACCCACTTCAAAACCATAGGTGACCGTGCTTTTCAGGCTGTTGCACCCAAGCTATGGAGCGCTCTCCACTTGCATCTAAGATCCCCAGACTCCTGCGATGTCTTTAAGAAGCCGCTTAAAAAGTTACTTTTTAGTCAGGCTTTTGAATTAGGTGGGCTCTAATTGGCTGCAGGTAGCTTTGGCACTCCGTCACAGTTTTATTATAGCCGTCACTGCTATTGCTTCATCCCCTCATGTCGTATCATAATTCTATTATATTTGTATTTACTTACTTATTGTTTATGGTTTTTATACAGCTTTTTTCCCCTTTTGCTGTGAAGCACTTTGTGATGTTATATCTGCGAAAGGTGCTACATAAATAAATTTTGCTTGCTCGCACGTTTGGGCGATGGTAAAGCCGCAGTATCGGGGTGGGGTGGAATCTAGTGCGGCCCCCGAAGATCGGTTTAGATTTCCTAGCTGCACTTAAAAAGACTCGTCTGTCGGTGTGTCACAGTTGAAGCGCTTGACCTACGGTAGCCCGCAAGGGGAGGGGAGGGGGATATGTGTGGACGCTTTCATGTCCCCTCCGTGATGAGTGAGCGCACAGATCCTCTCTCAGGACGGCCGGCTCTGGGTGGTGCGGGGGGATCAGCAGGCATTAGGAATCCGCTTCACCTGTGAGACCCGGCAGGAGGAGGGGGTGGGACCCTGGTTCTGACGCCCCCAGCGGACATGGGGAGATTAACCTGCCGCTGGGGTGAGCGGGGACTTCATGGGGGGTGCAGTGAGCCCCAGGTGGAGTCCGGGCCCCAGGTGTGCGGGTGGTGTTTGGAGTACGTTAACTCTTTCCTCTCCTCCTTCCCTCTCGTGTTTTCTCCTGTCCGTCCTCAGTTGAGTGCTCTCCCTGTCCCGTCTGTAATGGAGAATCCAGCCGCTCAATCCAGCACTGTTCTGTGTTTGTGTGTGTGTTTGTGTGTGTGTGTGTGTGTGTGTGTGTGTGTGTGTGTGTGTGTGTGTGTGTGTGTGTGTGTGTGTGTGTGTGTGTGTGTGCGTGCGCGCGCATGCTCAAGCAAGTATTTGTGAGAGACAGTTTGTGTGCTCATGTAAATGTATGGAAGAGCAAGAGCACCAGCACTTACACAGGCATGTGTCTGCGTGAATACTTATGTGTTTGTGAGACTGTGTGTGTATGGTGTGTGTATGGTGTGTCTGCATATGCATGTTAGAAAGAACACCTGTATTTGCAGATACATGAATACGAGGGTGACCATACCCGTGTGCACGTGAATGTATATATATGTATGCTGGAGAGAACCCCTAAAATTGCGTATACACGCGTACGTGCGTGTGCATACTAATGCGTATGTTAGTTCGTCAGAGAGACTGTATGTGCATTGTGTATGTATGTGCGTTTTGGGGAACCCCCGTAATTGCGCATACTTTCATACATAGGTCACCTCCAGTCTCCTGGACTGTGTGTTTAGTGGAAACAACTAACTGGGGCCCATCACTCACCTCTGTCTTCTCTCCCTCCCTCCCTTCCTCCCTTCCTCTAACTGTCTCTAACTCTGTCTTCTGTCCCTCCCCACCCCACCAGGCCGGCCTGAACGCCTGGAGGCCATCTTTTCCCCTATCCCCCCCCCCCCATAATGACCGGACAGGAAGACAGGAAACTGGGGCCGTGATCCGAGAGATTAGATGGAAGTTGGCCTTACAGACTCCTCCTTAAACATGACAGCATCACAGAGAAAGAGGGAAGGGGGGAGGGGGGAGATATAGATGAAGAGAAATCCTCAGGTGTTCTTGCCTGGGATAGGGGGAGGGGACGGTCTGCTGTCCCATGTCAAGAGCAGGGAGAGAGCGGTGTGTGATTAGAGGAAATGGTCATAAAGAGTGAGAAATGATTCATTCGTTTCCTCAGTTACCTGTCAGCTCAGTCTCTTGATCGATTGCAGACCGATTCACTCAGTTACTCAGTTTCACTTGCGGAATTACTGATTCACTAGCGTAATTCACTCACCCAGTCTGACCGTCTTCTGTAAAGCATATTCACATGCTCTAGGTTTATTTGGAGTTGCAGAAACCATTTTTCTTCTGTTCTCCCTGCTTTTGAATGAATGAATGAAAATTGCCTTTATTTAGCCCTTTTCTCTCAGTGACTCAGAGCGCTTTATAGTAATACTGGGGAATATCACCTCACCGCCAGTGTGTATAGGACCTCCTTGGGTGGGTGCGGCAGCCTCTGCAGATCAGATGAATGGTATATTCTGTAGTTTGAATGCTCTCCCTCTCTCTCCAATCTCACAGGTGCAGTACCTGGAGCAGGTGTTGGGCTGTGCGCAGGCCCTGCTCGCCGTGTGTGAGGGAGACTGTGCGGTCATCAGCCTTCAGCTGCTGCAGGTGATGCTGACGGTGCGGAGCCTCGCTGCCGAGCCCGACCTCTGGAGCAGGGTGAGTCCGGCCTCGCTGAGAGCTCACAAAGGACTGCATGCCTCCTGGCCTGAAGGTGCTCAAACAGATAACACGACTCAAAGCATGCTCGCATCCCGGATACAAATCAACTGACCTTCTCCACGATGGATAGGCCTCATATGCAAAAGAGTGGCTGGATTTAGATGTAGCTAGCTAGCAAGCAGATAGCTGAGTTCATGTCATTACCCTTGCCAAGGAGGTTATGGTTTACCTTCGGTACATGGGTGTGCTTGTTTGTTAGCACTATTGCGGGAAAAACTTCAAAGCAATGTCAATTTGGGAGTGATTTGGATCAAATTGTGGATTCAGGAATTTTTTAGTTACTTGTGTAGTGGTACATAATAATGTCACTGATATGTGTCCCAGAAATATTGGGGACTGTTGGGCCTTGGTGGGGGCATGTGCTCCATCAGTGCTCTTGTTCTACTTTAATTGAAGTTATACAGGATAAATCTAGTGCTATCCACGTGATTATTTCAGGCACTTAGGAACATTATCTTCCTTGAGTTTGCAGAACCTTCCCACTAGCTGATGCCTTTTGTGTTTCTGTGCAGCATTCTGGATTATAGAGAATCTAGCTAATGCCAATAATGCAGTAGCAATCCGTTGGCAGGAACAAAGGCCTTCAGAAACCTCACCTTTAAATGCTGAATAACCTAAACCTCATGCAGTTTACTTTTCCCGATGAGCAACAGTTGCTCAGACTGATTGTTAGAACCAATGACAGTCTAATTTATTTTCAATAACATTGTTATACATTGCTCCACAAAATTGAGGTGTTTTCTTCTGCACATAGATGACGTAAAACATCAATGTCTTCATCATTTCTGTGCTCACGTAGCTCATGAAACAGCGCAGATTTGCGTAAATTAGTATGCGAGGCTCATTAAAGAATAAGCCATGGGAATCCGTGCAATATTCTGAATGTAGTCACGGCTAAAGGGCGTTGTTAGGCAAGATGCACAGCTGAGTGACAATTATAAAGGATGGCAAAAATAAATGCTGTGAAGTCAGCAAAAGTTTTGGATTTTTTTGCACTTATATTGCCATCCTTACAATGCTATATCAATTATATAAATATAGAGAATAGGCATTCACTTTTTCATTATCAATTCTTATTATAGGTCATGTATTGGTCTTGGTTGTTCAGTCGATAAATTGATTGTTAATCAGGCAAACTTAAACAAGAACAGCTTGAGGTTACTGAAGGCCCTCTGGACATCTGATGGCACGCCGCTGCAATAATGTAAATCATACCTTTCTGTGCAGCGTTCTGGATTGGAGTGCCTAGTAAATGCCAATAATGTAAATCATAGGCTGACATTTTTAGTGGATTAAACGTGCATGAACTTCATTGAGGAACAGCAGGCAGTGAAAGGTGAAGACACAACAACAATGATTCAGTTAGCTGTTAGCCTTTTCAGACAGGCCAGAGCAGAGAGCCGCTGAGGTGTGCCTGTTGAAACCACGGTGAGGGCGCTAATGGCAATGGCCTGCCATATACGGGAGGCTCCATTTGCAAGCAGGAGGTGGAGGCGGAGGAAGGGGTGTGAATGACTGAAGGATTTGTCTCTAGGTCCAAACTTGGACATCACTGTTGCAAACCACCACTGTTTACAAGCAAAAGCCTCTGCAACAAATTACTGCTATGGGAGGCTAGAAACTACCGTTATAAATGACTCCTCATGCACAACAAAATGGCTTCCCTAGTAAACAACAGCTTCCACTTCAAACAACAGCTACAGCTAAATATGCAGCTGGCAACCATCAGTGCTGATGTCTACTTCCATCTGGGACTTCGGGCCGTTGTACCTCCAAATAAGGTGGCTCTGGTCAGTGGCATGGCAGGGTTTTGATGTCTTGACTGAGATTGTGAGAAAATGGCAGGATTTTATGTGATTTTATGATTTTATGGCATGTGTGTTTGTGTTCTTGTACTTGCTACACTCTACTCTGTTAACATACAGAGTGGGGACAGTTTAGGGAAGTGGGGACATTTTGCCCAGTCCTTGCTACTACAAAGGCAAATTATGACTTACTGGTCAAGGTTAGAATTGGGGATAGGTTAAGGTTTGGGTAAGAGTTTGGTTTAGGCATACAGTGCCGATTGTTAAGATTACAGAGAGGCCGTAGAGACACACAAAGAACACATGGAAGTCAATGTAATGTCTCCACATGGATAGAAGTACAAGGGTGTGTGTGTGTATTGCACCAGCCATTCCAAGTTAGTGTGACAAAACAAACACATTTCTGGAAACTCTCCGTCGTACAGCCACCCGCCTGCGAAAATTCGCCCAGCTAATCACCCCTTGCCTCGCCGCGTGTCTTGAATAGGTTCCTCTCCACCTCCCTCTTAAGGACACGTGGCCGTTCTTGGTCCTTCATTTACGACTCATTATTATAACCTTGAGCCCGTTCCGTACAGTGGAGAAATATCCCGAGAATGCGACGTTCGCTTAGTTCAAAGGGAGAGACAGAGGAGTGCAATTACCCACTTAGTCAGCGAGTGTCGAAAATTGCAGCCTTCCAGTGGAAATTCAGACCAAACAGCTGCTGGAAAGTGGGATTGGGGCAGGTGAAGGTTGGGGGGTGCGAGGTGAGGTGCGGCAGGTGTTTGGTGACCCTCGTATTGGCGGCTGGGTGCTGTTCCGCTGCGGGCAATTGCGTGATAGAGAGACGGAGAGCGCAAGCAGCCTTTCTCGGTCTAAACGGTGACATCACCTCAATCTAAACACTGAGAGTGGGGAGGGAGTGGAGTTCTTGAAAGGGCAGGACTGCATCCTGAGATTTGACCGCAGCGGTCTTGATGACCCGGTCGTAATGGTCCTGTCAGGGTTCTCTCCAGCCTGCGGGTTACTTCCTGCCGAGCGTCTCTCCATTGCCTCCTAGAAGAGTCCGTTTTTCTTTTTTTGAACAGGGCTGGGTTCAATTCGTGTTGGAATGAAACACCTGTTTGTGTCACATCAGTGTAGCGTTGCTGTCGCTGTATATTTGCAGCGTTGGAGTCAGGTGTATTTTTCAATACAAGTACGGTACTCTTATCAACTGCAGTTCAATACAGCTGAATGAGACCGAGCCTCAATCACTTTACATGCATATTGTCCTACCAGATTACTTAAAATAAATTACCAGCATTGCCATAGATTAAAAAACAAATGAATAAAATAAAATTAGCACCGACTAGTGCATACCCAGGGCACAACAAAATGCAAACTTCTTGGGGATGCGCACACCAGAACTCTGCGCAGACCCGCCAAAAAATGCGCGTAAACACGTTAAATTTGCTAGTGAACAGCTTAAATTTTGGAAAATGGAAAACTCTGTTTTGTCAGTCCCTGCCTATACCAGTGCTCACTGCCCGTGTGCAGTTTCAGATTGATTGGCCGACCGATTGAGCAGGAAAATGGATTCAGAGAGCGGGACTGACGGATGGAGTTTCTCTCATTTTATAGTCGGATTACTGAAGGACATGCAATCTTGTAATTCACTGGAATCGCAGCACTCCTGAACTAAATCCAGTTGGAGAGGGATTTAAGATGAAGAGGTGACTGAAGGCAAAAAGTCCCCTTATGAAGCAGAACTGAAGATGGCTGCAGTACAGACCTGGCAGAGCATCACCAGGAAGATACTGAGCATCTGGTGATGTCTATATATCACAGACTTCAAGCAGTCAATGCATGCAAAGAATATGCAGCAAAATGTTAAAAATGAGAATTTCCATTTATATATGTGCTTGAACAATAGGGAGGACCGTGTACTAAAAAGCGGTCATTTCAAAACCAGGAGCACAGCCAATTAGTTATTACAAGCCATTTCAAAATCTTTCCCCACTTGACATCACATGGGGAAGTAACCAACCAGAGGCAAGAGGAACTGATCACCTTCAGCCAAGCAGTCAATCAGATTTCATTATTCTGGGTGGTCACTCCCCCTTGAAAGAAAAGGGAGAAAGGGGAGATTTTGAACTGACTCATCATGGCTTATTAGCTGTGCACCCAGTGGCATAATAGGGGACCTTTAAATTAAAGCTGACAGTCTGCACTTCAATCTCACTGTCATTGTATTCTTTCAAACTCAGAGTATTAGAGTACAGAACCGAAATAAACAATGTCTCACAGCCCAATTAATTGTGGTGCTGACTGCACACCTCTCTCTCAGGCGGAGGAGACGACCCGGGTCTTGAGCTCTGTGCTGGACCTGCAGGGGGAGGCGGAGCTCTACAGACGCCACATGCCCCAGCTGATTGGCTGGCTGTCCCAGACCCAGCGCTCCTGGACCAATTACTCCATCCAGAGGCTGCAGCTGGAGGTCCTCCTAGTCCAATCGGGTGAGATGGGGGGAGGGAGGGAGGGCAGGAGGGGAGAGCGGGCCGGGGTCTGTAATTACGGACGGCGCAAGGCTTCTCATTTATCAATAGCCTCAGGG
Source organism: Gymnothorax javanicus (assembly GCA_029692085.1). Lineage (NCBI taxonomy): Eukaryota > Metazoa > Chordata > Actinopteri > Anguilliformes > Muraenidae > Gymnothorax > Gymnothorax javanicus. The sequence continues at coordinate 47,116,792 of CM056206.1, read as the reverse complement.
GGGATGGCCGGCATAAATTATACAGAAGAATGTTGACTTGATAATCCTCATTATCTGACCAGTGTCTGTGTTTAGAGAGTGCGGCTCTTTCAGGCGAGGATTATTTCCAGAAATACAGTAATCGCACAGAGTTATAAATCAAACTATGACATCTGCATTCCCGAAACCCAATCGCCCCCCCCCCCCTCCCCAGACCACCTCAGCCCGGAAAACAGAACAAGATAAAAACCATGCTGAACTGCTGGACAGAAAAAAAAAAAAAAACAAAACAGGAAGTAGACCATATTGAGCAGGACCTGGCCATGAGTTGGGCCCAGTTAACTCGAACACCCCTTGTAATCCCTCCACCTCGCCAGGTTATGGTGTTTAAGGGGGGGGGGTCTGTGGTACTGTGAGGGTTTTAACTGCTCACTTTAGAGCGGAGACATCATTTCACTCCTCAGAATCGCGCTAATCCTCTCCTATCCTCACCTCCGCGACACAGGCCTTTCCCAGCTCCCCTTTCTTCCACTGCCTAATTGAATGGGGGGCATTAAGCGGGCCAAGTATCCCCCCCCCCCCCCCCTTAAGCTCTCAACCGCTAGCCGGCGGAAACCGCACTTAAGCCGACAGACACGCCCGAGAGGTCAATCTTCAAACGCGGCCGGAGACGGAGAGCGAGGCCGAAGTGGCCTGGTCTTGACCTCCACTGCACCGAAGACACTTAAGAATCCTTCTTGCTTTCATTCTCACCCTCCTTTCTTTCTTTATTTCGGTAAAGTCGAGGGTTTAACTTTTTTTTTTTTTTGGAGTTTTTTTCCCTTCAGTGGTGTTTGGCTGGAGTTGAGCTCGAGAGCCTCTGTTTGGAATCTTGACCTCTCCGTCTTCCTCCCTCCCTCTCTCTCTCCTGCTCTGGCCCTCGTCCCCTTCCTCCCTCCCTCATTCAGACTGGGTCCGGCTCTCGGGGTGTGTGCACGTCTGGGAATCCTCGTGGCCTTTCTGTTCCTGCGGAAAATAAAACGCACACCGTTTCACATAAATATACAGTTAAACACACCAACACACACACCTCGTCATCTGCAGTGTGTGGGCATTTCCTCTCTGCAATCCTACTGACTCATTCCGTCACCTTTTGTTTGTGTGTGTGTGTATTGGTATGTGTGGGCATCTGCTATCTGCATGTGGTGTGTGTGTGTGTGTGTGTGTGTGTGAGGGTAAGTGTGTGTGGGGCGCATTTGAGTGGTGCGTGTATGTGTGTGTGTGGATAAGTGTGTGTGGCGTGTATTAGAGTGGTGCGTGTATGTGTGTGTGGGGAGTGTATTACAGTGGTGCATGTATGTGTGTGTGTGGGTAAGCAGTGTTTCCCACAGAATTTCTGGAGAATAAGGGGGTACAGTGTTTCCCACAGACCAGGAAGCGATGTGTGGCGGCAGACCACACATTTTGTTTAGCAGGGGGGGGGGTGCGCAAATTCCGCGTCTTCCAGTATCTTATTTTTTTCCCCCCAAACGCGCGCATGAATTCTCAACACGCGGCAATTGCGCATATTGAGACTATGGCGGGGCTAAATTAGATTATGGTGGGCTGCCATAATCTAGTCCATGTATGGGAAACACTGGTAAGTGTGTGTGGGGCGCATTTGAGTGGTGCGTGTATCTGTGGGTAAGTGTGTGGGGTGCATTTCAGTGGTGCGTGTTTGTGTGGATAAGTGTGTGTGGGGTGTATTAGAGTGGTGCGTGTATGTGTGTGTAGGTAAGTGTGTGTGTGGGGCGCCTTTGAGTGGTGCGTGTATGTGTGGGTAAGTGTGTGTGGGGTGTATTAGAGTGGTGTGTGTGGGGTGTATTAGAGTGGTGCGTGTATGTGTGTGTGTGTGTGTGTGTGTGTGTGTGTGTGTGTGTGTGTATGCAAGTGGGTAAGTGTGTTTGGGGTGTATTAGAATGGTGTGTATGTGTGGATAAGTGTGTGAGGGGTGCATTTGAGTGGTGCATGTATGTGTGTGTAAGTGGGTAAGTGTGTTTGGCGTGTATTTTTGTGTATGTGCCTGTGCCTGTGTCTGAGTGCGTACGTGGGTAAGTGTGTGGGGCGTATTTGAGTGGTGCATGTATGTGTGTGGGTAAGTGTGTGGGGTGCATTTAAGTGGTGCGTGTGTGTGTGTGTGTGTGTGTGTGTGTGTGTGTGCGAGAGAGAGTGGTGTGTGTGGGGTTTATTTGAGTCGTGTCTGAGTGTTAATTTTGATCAGCACATTCCCGCTCAGTGATGCTGAGCCACTGTACATTTCCTTTGTCCTCCTGTGATCTTCCCATAACTCCTCCTGCAGGTTCCAGTAATGCCAGTTACAGTAATGTTACCGTCGTGTGAATCACCGCCCGCCTTCCCCCCGTTCCATGACTTTCAGTCTGATCATCCCGGCGATCGACCGTTTCCCACCGTATCTCTACAGGGCAGATGGAACATACTTATTGTACTATTGTGCCCAATCTGGAAAATATTTTCTCCAAATATAATGAAGAGTTACGGGAGCTTAGAATGACTTTATGGGGTTCAGTCAGAGTCAGGGAAAATCTAAAGACATGCAAGACATGTTCTAGATGAATGGAACTGCTTTATGGAAGTTGTAGTTCAGATCAGAGAAAGAGCGAAGGAGTTCTTAAGTAATGTTGTAGATTCACAGAAACGCATCATAATTTAGTGAGGATTCATGAAGTCTATCGGGAACAGACGGATTGATGGCGTGTGTGTGTGTGTGTGTGTGTGTGTGTGTGTGTTCGTGTTCCAGGCCCTGTCGTCGGGGAGTTCCTGCCGCTGCTTGTGCCTCTGTTGCAGGCCTGTGTGCAGCCGAGCCGAGACCCTGAGATGAGACTGCAGCTCCTCACCCTGCTGTCCAAACTGCTGCTTGACGCGCCCCACACCCTGAACTCTCAGGGGTAGGAAACACACACACACACACACACACACACACACACACACTCACTGGCATAGGCACACACTGACAATGGCACAAAACACGAACACGCACAGGCAGACAGATGCACGCACAAATACAATGTAGCCACACAAAACACAACCCAAAAACACAACACACCTAGATACACACACATGCACGCACCCACATATAAAAACGCCCCACACACATATTTAAAACACACTTGCTCACATGCTTACATGCATGAACTCCAAGACACATAGTCACGTTGTGCCATGTACACGCCGTACGCAGGCAGAAAAGCCCGTACACACACACACCTAAACATGCATGCGCAGTCGCGCACACTTGCTCACATGCTTCCATATGCACAGTGACAAACACAAAAACCCAGTGCTCACAGACACGCTTGCATGCTCACGTCTCAAATGTGCACGCACGCGCACACACCCACCTCGCTGCATCTGGGCTTGTGATAGGCCAGATACTGCTCTGCACACGCTCGTTGGGGACAGATGCCGCATCAGGCTAATTTCATGCGTTTATATTCCCCTCTGTCAGAACCACTGCACAGCTGTACCAGTCTTTAGCTTTAGCGGTTAACCACAGAGAGAAAATGGGGAGACCAGTGCGTGCAGTACGTCAGGGGTACTGGAATCCATACATCCGATTGCACTCCCATGTGACAGGGGCTTTTAATGTGGTTCTCTCTGCACTGCAATCTCAACTCTCTCTCTTATACTATACTTTCCAATGCTGAACGCACACTGAACGGATGCGCGAACATGATGTACACTCTGTCCCGTCCTTCAGGAAGTAAAAGGCACAGTTAAAATAGGGCCACCGCAATACAGTAGTGTTTGGGGGGGCGGGGGGAGTTGAAGGAGATGGGAGGGAAATTGAGCAGCACGTTCGGGATTCCCGGGGCTTTGATCCGAGTTGATCCAAGTCAGATTGAGGCCTCTTTTCCAAATGAATCATGGTTTGTTGGGATTTACCACCACGGTTGGTTTGGCTCGGAGGGGAAGAGAGGAATCCATCGTCAGCATGTTAGTTATGCTGTACAACCAAACCGCAACACCCCCCATCCCCCCCCCCCGTCTAAGGAGCGGAATGATCTAATGCAGCCACAGCAGATGAGAGGAAGCCTGCCGGCCGCGGGATTCCTGCAGGGTTCTCTCATCCCTGTCCTCTCAGCTGTGTGCGATTCTGCTCTGCTTTTGGGCTGGGGTTCCCTGTGCTAAGCCCCTGGGGTGTGCGTTTGGTAGGGTGGGGGAGGTTATCGGGGTTAATCTTGGTGGGCGTCCATCTATAGTGTGGTTTTTGCAGTTGGATGCCAGGTTAAGCGTCTCATCATTCAGCAGTCCTGCACGGCTGAAGAGGGGTTTACTGGAATTCTCCTGACTCCTTTTACACATTTTCGAGTTAAAATACCCCCCAAGGCCACAATTCTCTCAAGTTCAAACACCGGGGCCAAGATTCATCCTGAAGTTTAAATACCCGTTCAGAGATTCATTTTTATGTTCAAATGTGAAAAGTTTATTAGATTGGGATAACCCCTTGAGATGTAACATTTCGTTTTCAAGGGGGTCCCACACAAAATTCCCAGAAATACTGGGTCGAAGATTCATTCTCATGTTTAAACACCTGGGCCGAGGTTCATCCACAAGTTTAAATGCTGGATCGAAGATTCATCCTCATGTTTAAGATTCGTCCTCAAATTTTGACACCGGTGGCCATGATTTAATCTCAAGTTTAAAGGGGATCTATTATAGTATTTTGTAACACGATATTCTGGGATGTCCAAAAGAGACGTTTATAAACTTTTTAGCAAAAAAAAAAAAAAATTCAATTCCATGATTTTTAGGTACCGTGTCAACGGAGAGCAGCGATTTCATCATCGCCTGACAATTCTCCAAATACAGATGACTGAATAAGAAGCTGAGCTACTCAGCTTGGGACAGAACTTGCCTTTTTTTTTTGAAAAAGTAGCTGGCTAGCTCACCTTTTAACTCCACAAAGAGTATGGAAAGATAACATCTGCAGACTATGCAAGCATGGACGTTACATTTACAGAAGGAATAGTTTTACTGCACTTGTAATTCAGTCTCTAAACTTAAGAATGATCTGTAGCTAGCATCTGTATCGTTGCAACCGTTGGGTAACTGCGCTAGCTACTCCATTAAAAACGGATTGAATTAGATTAAGAACGGTCACCGATTCTATCTGTCCTATCAACATGTCTGGTACATTGGTTCTAGCTGAACTCGCAACAGTTTCTAAATTCGTAGTCAATTTTGTTGCCAACGAGCTAATAAACCACAAAATGATCATAGACAGGCAATGCTAACGAGCTAGCTTAGTAAGTTTGTTTGTAGCACTTTCCGATTTAAGCTGGAATGTTGCCATAAAAAATAAGCTGTGGGTGTAGATATTCAAATGAGGGGTGGAGCAATTTTAATGAGCCTGCATATGACTTAGGAAGGGGAATAATTTCTGAATGCCATGGTGTATGCCACATTTCATGAAAAAGGCAGCGCGCAAAAAAATCATTGGATCGTTTTACCTCACAATTAGTTGGATGGTAAGCACTTCAGGTACAGAAATTTATGTCCATAAGAACTGAAAAAGTGAGTTTCTCATATTATGCCCCCTTGAAACGCCCGGAATTGCGATTCTTCCTCACGTTTACACACATGGGGTCACAATTCATCCTGAAGTTTAAAACCAAAGTGCTGACCTCTGAGTCATTCACATCTAAGACGTTTGTCTGCGAGCCCTGTGGTTCGGTATTCGAATCCCAGTCATGCCATTACCGGCTATGGCTGGAGCTCTGCATGGGCGGGGCAACAACTGGTGCAGCCTCGACGGGGATGATAAGGGTTAAGGCGGTTAAAAATTTGTTGGTTCATCACTCTGTAGTTAACGCTTCTGATCGGCCTGGTGCATGTAGCTGTTCGCTGATGACGTGATCCTCTGACTCTCATCACTATAGATGCGTTAAATGGCAAATTGGCTGCAGTCTAGAAATGGACTTTAAAAAGAGGGGATCTTTTTAGGGGAGGGTTGTACGGGATGGACACCCCCACAGTAAAGCAGAGCTTTAATCTTCAAGCAAAAAGTCTGACTTTGATTTGTTCGTCTCGCCGAAGCAGTTCACCAATCGAGCCCAGCCCTGCCTCGCCCCAGCGAAAGCAATTGCAAAGTGCCATCCTGTGACAGGCGAATACGCCCAGGGTGGAAACGTTAGGAGACGATGGGCACGCCGGAGCCCAAAAACACTTCACACCGTATCCTAGGCGACGATGATTGACGACGGCGATGATGACGGCAGCGGTAATTCTGGAGCCTGAATGATGCGCTGTAATGACAGCGCTGGAGACTGAGAGCAGAAGAAGAAGAAGAAAGTGTTTGTTCTTAAATGCGGCTCTTGTTGTTTAATGTGGTGCTGTTAAATGAAAGGTAAATGGGAGAGGTTGGCTCCATGGTGTCAGGGAAAGAGATGAAGCCGTTCTGAAAGCGCACTCGAATGAATGAGGGGCGCTGGCTGGAAATGGGGTGCGACAGCTCTGTAATCGAGGCATTCTGACAGCGAGCGCACAGAGGCGACACCTGAGCCGCCAAATGTCCGCTCTCGTCTTGCGGACAGCGCTAGAAAGAGGCTAAAGCTGAGGTAACCAACCCTGTTCCTGGAGATCTGCCCTCCTGAAGGTTTTCATTGCAGCCTTAATCTGATGCACCTTCTTCAAATGATGAACACAAACAGCATCTCTACTGGGGGATGCGCTTCGCGAGGGTTGGAGCAAAAACCGACAAGATGGTAGATCTCTAGGAACAGGATTGGAGACCACTGGGCTCAGGGATAAGTGCTGTGCTGTGTGTGTGTGTGTGTGTGTGTGTGTGTGTAGGTACGTGTGGGGCTGTGTGTGTTGTGTCTTCAGGGTTGTGAGTCGGTGGTCGTGCACTTGGAGGTACGTGTGCTTGTGTGAAAGAGGGAAAGCAAGAGAGTAAATGGATTTCTTCGGTATTTATGTGTGTTGAAGGTGTTAGGGCCTGCATGTGTGTAATTACGTGTTGTAGGTGTAGGTGTGCGTGCGAACGCAGGCTTGTGTAAGTATACTTGATGGAACCAACTCTTGAGAAACCACATAAGTATGAGGCCATTTTGGGTGGTCCTGACAGAGGATTATGGCTAACTGGATAAAGTTAGGGTTATGGTTAGGCATAGTTTGGTTACAGTGAAGATCCACGAAAGGCTGCAGAGAATGAACTACACACTACAGGTCACTACAATGTCCTCACAAGTACAGATATACAAACTCGTGTGTTGTGTAAGTGTGTGTCACTGAGCGTGTTCCTGTGCATCCCCTGTGTGGAGCTTTGAGGTGAAAGAAGCAGATTTTCCAGGTCTGCTGGTGTTTCTGTTATTCTGAGAACGGACAGGCTTTTTTCCAGACCGCAGGCAGGATTAATGGGGGACAAGCGCCCCCTAGTGGCTGAATCGCATCTGCATATTGTTGTGAAGTCTTGACATGGAAGTGCAAGTCAAGAATTTTAATGCCCTGACTGTCCGGCCAATGCAGTTCAGTAGGAAGAGAACATCCAAGTGTGAGTGTAGATTTCATTCACAGACCTGTTTGTGTCCTCGCCCTTTATCACTTTATTTCTGTCTCTGCTTTTGATATTGCTGCTATGTTGTGTCTGCTGGCTTTGAGTGTGAGAACAGTTTGTGCTGACAGATTCCTGGGGATACCACGTGTTTGCATGGGCTTGTGTAGCTATACTTGCGAGAACCAACTCATGAGAAACCACAGATGTTGTGAGGACGTTCAGGGTTATGAGGACATGTTGGGTGCTCCCCGCGGAGGATTATGAAGAATTCTGGCTAACTGGGTAAAGTTTGGGATAGGGTTTGGATTAGGATTTGGCATAATTTTGTTATGGTCTGGGAAAGCTGAAAGGAATGAATGCAAGTCAATTCAATGTCCTCAAAAGTTTAGCGATACAAATGTGCGCGCCTGTGTGTGTGTACAGATGAAAAGCTGGACGATAGTGTGAAGGGATTGGACAGACACATAGAAGTCTCTCTCTCTCTCCCTCCCTCCCTCCCTCCCTATAGCATTACATTATTTGCTAACATGATTTGTTCCCCAAGCCGGGACGAGTTGCGCAGACCCTGTTCTCTCAGATGTGTTTTTTTTTTTGGTGGCTGGATACTGTGTCGGTCTTAAGAGTGCTTTTACAGGCGGGAATCAGACGCGGCTATTTGAAGTGCGATCCGATGAGGGCCATCGCACGCGTTAATTCGCTCTAATCCCCGAGTGCCGCGCACAAAACCGCTTGTCCTATTACTGTGGAAGTGCTCGCCCTGTCAGGACACGTTTGCGAGAAAAACACTCGCACTGTACCTTGAAGAGTTGAGTGAACAGGAAGTGACCCATCTCTGGTGCCATCCTCACACAGGAAGTTCTGCGAGCACCTGGAAGCATTTCTGACAGAGCTGCTGCTGCCCAACCTGGAGTGGCAGGCGGGCCGAACGGCTGCAGCGATACGAACCGCCGCTCTGACCTGCCTCTATGCCCTGCTGCAGGGGGGCGCTGTCACCGCCGAGCAGGTAATGCCCACAAATGCCCACGCATGACCACCAACATCCATACAAATACACAGTGAGACAGACTCCTGCACGGATACACTTCTGCTCCCACATTTTCAAATGTGTGCACACCTAAACTAAAAAATATCCATATATTGATATACATGCACACAGACACACATCTGCTCACAAGCATATGCACACACCCACTTGCACACGCATACCCCCGCAATCACACATACATACATTTGCATATATGGATGAACACGCAATCAGACATACACAAGTACACACGCATGCGGGCAAACATGCTTATATCAGTGCACACTGACCCACACAAGCGCGCGCGCACACACACACACACACACACACACACACACACACACACACACACACACACACACGTAGTTCCCCACATTCACGCTCACGTACCCTTACACACGAACACCTCCTGCTCTTGTTCACAAGTGAGCTGTTCTCGGCTTTCATGTTAATGTGGAACACATGGGGTCGGCTGAAGCGGTTTGGTCACAAACGGGCATCAGACCACAGTGTTTAGCACCAAACACACACCTGAGAGTGAGTCAGTGGGATATCCGTGCGATCGTCACTCCACACGGGGTCTGCATTTGTCATGCCTGTCCGGCCCTTTCTGAAACAGGCACCGCAGTTTAACACTCCTGTCCTGCACATCCCTGTTCCCTGTTTCTATTCCTTCCTCACCCTCTCTCCCTCCATCTCCATCCCTTCTCTCCCCCACTGCCTTTCCCTCCATTTACTCTCTTCTCTGCTTTTCTCTCCCCGTCCACCTCTCCCTTCATGTCTTTCTCTCCATCTCTTGTTCTCTCCTCTCTCCCTCCCACTCACTCTTTCACTCTGTCGGGTGTTGCGGGTCAGCAGGTGTATGGGGGTGAAGGGGTGATTAGGGCGTGAATACTTTTGTAAAGCCGGAACAAAACTGCCTCTATTCTTTGCCATCACTGTGGGAAGCAGCATTACTTGGCCAGGCCCTGACCCCATTCAACCCAGTGCCGACTCTCCAGCTTCCAGTTTAGCCACGGGCAAGTGACGCGTACCAGGCCCATATACCATGTTTGGCACCAGTGGCTAACAGACAAAACATCTGCAATCTGGTAAACCACCTGCTTACGCTATGAAAAACCCAAACAGCTCCACACTGCCGCACACCTCCTTTGGCCTCCATTCCTCCCAGTAAAAACAGAGCGTCCCGCTAACACGGTGGCTATCGGACCTGCGCTGATATCATTTTTGAGCCTCCGCCTGCCAAACTCTCCGTTTGTGTTTGTGTGTCGGCGATAAGATCCCAGATAGCGCCTTAAGCGTTTGTTTAAAAGAGGAAGCTGTAGAAAGGCCCCGCCGCCTCACTCCACATCCGAGCGGATTGCATTAGAGGCCGATTACCCTGCTGGAGCGCTTGGCGGGAGCAGTTTGTTTGTAGGAGGAGGGCGGGCCGGTATTCGCCTGAGATTGTGCTGCCGAGTTTGGCTCACAGCTGCTGGGCTGAAGTCCTGCGTCCAACTGCAGCGAGGACGCGTGAAGGTCACTGCCTCCACCTGCTTTTACAATACCTCCCCCAAATGCTAAGCTACCTCCACCAGCAAAAGCCTCTATCTGGTCACAGTGCCTCTAAATGCAGTCACAATACATCTCCCTACTGTCAAAACACATCTACCAACAATCACAATACATTTACCAAGGTGCAATACATCAATCCACAGTCACAATACATCTCCCTTCAGTCAAAACATACACCTACCAACAATCACAATACATTGACCTAGTCACAATACATCAATCCACAGTCGCAACACTTCTACCTCCAGACACCATACATCTACCAACAGTCACAATATGCCTACCTACTGTCACAATACATCTGCCAACAGTCACAATACATCAATCCACAATCACAATACTTCTACCTCCAGACACCATACATCTACATCTACCTACAGTCAAAAAAAAAATCTACCTAGTTCCAATACCTCCACCTACTGTCAAAATACATTTACCTATTTTCTCAATACCTCCATCTAAAGTCACTATACCTCCATCCACCGCCAATACATTTACCTAGTCACAAAACCTACTTCTACAGTCATAAAAACTCCACTTACCATCACAATACATCTACCTACAGTCACAATACCCTCACCTACTCTTACAATAAATTTGCCTACAGTTACAGCACCTCCACCTACAGTCATAATATCTCAATCCTCAGTAACTATACTCTCCCCTACAGCAAAACCACCTGCATCTAGCCTTCATTCGCAGTCGCAATATGACAACCTATAGTCACATTAGCTCCACATTTAACCTCCTGCTGCACAGGTCTGCCACTGCAGAAGAACTTACATTTAACGCTTTTGCATGTTCGGTTTATACTGTGGTCTCTCACTCAGTCACACAAACACACACTGCACGAGCCAGAGCCTTGTGTTTTATCCATTGGTAAGGGATACGAGGTCGCTCTCCGTGATGTTGTGTTTTTATGGGAACCTGGAGTTATATAATCACCTCTCCAGTTCTGTTGCCTTTGTTTAATGTCTGGATTTCTGTGTTGGTGCGCAGAGTGCAACTAATCATGAGTAAGCATTTCTTGTGTCTATATAACAATGTGTGTGTGTGTGTGTGTGTGTGTGTGTCACACACCCTCACCCTGCCCTCCCTGCTGTGCTGCAGCTGCTGACTCTGCAGGGGCAGTTAACCCCTCGAGTGCTGGCAGCTCTGGATGAGGACTCCCAAACATCCCGCCTGCTGGCCTGTCGCTCTGTCCTCACGCTCCTGCGTCTGATCGGCTCCAATCTGCACCCCGACTGTCTCAACACCATCTACCCTGGTACCCCAAACACTGCTGCCCCCCGCTGTCTCAACACCATCTACCCTGGTACCCCCAAACACTACTGCACCCCACTGTCTCAACACCATCTACCCTGGTACCCCCAAACACTACTGCACCCCACTGTCTCAACACCACCTACCCTGGTACCCCAAACACTGCTGCCCCCCGCTGTCTCAACACCATCTACCCTGGTACCCCAAACACTACTGCACCCCACTGTCTCAACACCATCTACCCTGGTACCCCAAACACTACTGCACCCCGCTGTCTCAACACCATCTACCCTGGTACCCCCAAACACTACTGCACCCCACTGTCTCAACACCATCTACCCTGGTACCCCCAAACACTACTGCACCCCACTGTCTCAACACCACCTACCCTGGTACCCCCAAACACTGCTGCCCCCGCTGTCTCAACACCATCTACCCTGGTACCCCAAACACTACTGCACCCCACTGTCTCAACACCATCTACCCTGGTACCCCCAAACACTACTGCACCCCACTGTCTCAACACCACCTATACTGGTACCCCCAAACACTACCGCACCCCACTGTCTCAACACCATCTACCCTGGTACCCCCAAACACTACCGCACCCCAACTCCCTCAACACGATCAACCATTGCACCCCATGATATGTGTGCACATGTATGTATACGCCATAGATGTGCATTTGTGATATGCATGTACATATACAGTATGTGTGTGTGTGCGTGCGTGTGTGTTTGTGTGTGTGTGCGTGCGCATGTGCGCGCAGAGCTGCTGAAGCGTGCGGACGACAGCAGTAAGGAGGTGCGCTCCCTGGCTCTCAGCGCTCTGGGCCGGTGGTTCTCCTGCCTCGGAGAGCGCTACGATCGGCAGACCTGCCGTGCACATCTGCAGCTCCTCTTCCAGCAGCTGCTGCTGCACATGGACGACCCCGAGAGCAGCGTGCAGGACCACGTGCTGGGTGAGTCCATACCGCCAACTCTGGTCATCTAATGAGTCACACCTCCCTGTGCTCATGCCAGAGGTAAGGCCCGTCCACACCAAAGGGATGCACTACCAAGCAAGAGCAACATTAGCCAGGCTCTCTCTGCGTGAGCTGGCTCTATAAACCCTAAACTCACAATCAGAGGTACCATACGTTACAATGGCAGCTTCAAAGAGAGCCCCCTTTTGGCCATTGAAAACCTCAGCTATTGGCTCAACATACCTCGCTAACCCACCAATCTCGCTTCACAGTGCAGTTCTCTGGAACTAGAACTATGAAGATCACCATAACAGTAACGATGATGGCATCCGCACTGATGAATGTTAATGTTTTGTAAAATGACTCTCAACCATGTCATCAGCCATTTTGAAAATGCAACGTCCTGAAAATTCAAATGAATTTTGATTGGTTGTCAGTGTATGCGGTTCAAGCTGCTGGAAAAAGAAATTACTCTCTAAAAGGTTGCAACAACATAGTTTGTCATGGTCATTCTACATATGGTATGGACTTTGCCAACCACTTGAATAGGAATGATTTTTAAAATACTATATTTGTAGTTATGGTATAAGTTATTACCTTTGCCAAATGAAATTGGCAGGAGGTTATGTGATCGATGCCATTTGTTTGTCTGTTTGTTTGTGAACAAGATGAGTGAAAAAGTAATGAATGGATATATATCTCTGAAATTTTGTGGGTGGGTTGCCATTACATCATGGATGGACCCGATTGATTTTGACTGCGATCAGTGAAACAATATGGCCGCCATGGTAGCCATCTTTAAATCTTATAACGCGATAACTGAAATTTGATCCCACTCAGCAAGATTTGGACTGTGCTGCCTTGGCGGAGGATTGCAATCTAGGAGTGCCTCTAGTTGTTCTGATTGTGGGCGGGCCAATATCTAGAGGCGTTGTTTTCATCTGTAGACCTTGAGCTACATGTCTTTGGATTACTAATGTCACACGATGATGATGATGATGATGATGATGATGATGATGATGATGATGATGATGATGATGATGATGATGATGACAGTGTAGGAGAAGTAGGAGGGTTGACGGGGCCTGACTGAAAGTCATCAGGATGCATTTGTTTTTGGGAGTCTAAGAAACATGCTAATAAGGCTGCGCTAGCAGTGCTTTGAGCAGGTACTAGGTCGTCCAGTGCCCCCATCCAGCACTTCCCTACTCCACCCCACCCCACCCCAGACAGTAGTGCCAATGCTATCATGCCGATGCCATCAAACCAATAGCAGTCATGCAAGTGCTATCATGCTAATGCCGCCAAACCAATAGCAGTCATGCTAATGCTATCGTGCTAATGCCATCATGCCACCATTCTGTGTGGGGGAAAGGCAGGTTTTCCACAAAATGCTAACTGCTCCTCTTCTCCCATGTGTATCTTCACCCTTTTAATCCTTCTTTCCTCTCTTTCGCCATCCATCTCTCCTTCCCCCATCCCCTTTCATCCCACAACTTCCCCACCTCTGTAGTGCTTTCTTCGTTTTAGTTCTCTTTTGAAGTCCCTTCTCATCACAGTTGTCTGTGGTGGAAATCAGAACGGATTCCATTGAGTACGGTTTGGGTTCTCTCAGTATGGTCCCATCTTCCCTGATGTACACTCTCTCTCTCTGAGCCAAAATGGCTTCTTCAGGCCTGAGGAGCTTCCTATCTCCTGCTTTTCCCCTAACTAATAAAACAGCTCCCAAGACTTGGCAAACGCTGCTGTAATCATCATACCGCAAATTCCAGGACCAAAGAAAGGGGAAGGGGGCTTTGCTTTGAATCGGCTCCAGCAACGGCAGCCATTTTCCATCTGCAGGGCGCAGCGGCTGCAGCCCATACTCCAGGGTCCCGCTGGGGTAGATGAGCTAGCTTTATTTACAGCCGGGAGAGGGGACTTTGATCCGGAGAGTTCTTGTTTGTGTGTTTAAGTGTGTGAGATTGCGCTGGTGAGTGAGTGTGCGTCAGCGTGTGTGCGATGAGCAGGTGTGCTCTGAGGGAGAGAGGAAGAATGTGCGTGTGGGTGACGAAGCGTGTGCACGCACGGATCTGAGCACGTGAGCGATCGAGCGTATGCACGCAAATGTGCCATTGATTGTGCACGCGTTCGGCATGAGTGTGTGTATTCATGCTAATGCAGATGTGGAAATGTGAGCTTCCTTGAATGTGTGTCTGTGTGAGCATGTTCTGAGTCGGTGCGTGTGTACATGTGCGTTTCTGTGTTCTGTGAACTTTAGTCTGTAGGTGTGTGCATTTCTATTTGCATATTGGGGTGTCTGTCTGAATTTGTGTGTGTATATGTGCATTTCTGTGTCTTTCTATATGTGTGTGCATAAATGTTTTTGTGCCCAGATGTATCTGTGTGTGCGAGTGTATATATGTGCGTTTCAGTGCATGTGTATCCGTACTAATGTGTGTGTCTCTGTGTGTGTGCGTGTAGATGTCTGTTAGGATTTATGTATGTATGTTTTCGTGCAAGTGTGTTTATGCACTTGTTTGTGTACGTGTGTCTGAGTCTACGTAAATGTGTGTGCGTGTTTGTGTGTTCTTGTACATGCAATAAAGTGAGAAGGCGAAAATGTTCTTCTCCTACAGAATGGGGACATGATTGGGAAGTGAGGACATTTTCAAATGTCCTCATGACTACAAAGACAAATTATGACTCATTAATTAAGGGTAGGGGTATGGTTAAAATTATGGAAAGGTTAAGGTTAGGGTAAGGGTTTGGGTGAGGCATTGCTTGTTGTTAAGATTAGGGAAAGGCTGTAGAGACACAGAAAGAATGAATGGAAGTCAATGTTATTTCCTCACAAAGATAGAATTACAAGGATTCGTGTGTGCGTGCGTGTGTGTGCGTGGCGCATGCATGTGTGGTTCTGCACGTGAGTGCACTCTGCAGCCGTATACTGCTCACAGGCCTCAGACTGATAGCGGTACTGACTGTACACAGCACACTTCCCACAGTCTCGGACAGAACTCATTGTTCTGTCTTCAAAGCTTCCCCTCTCCCACTCCTCTCTTCTTTATACTTAAACCAATTCTTACATGGCTATTAGATTTCAAAAGCATCTCAAGTGCTTGATGTCTGGTGATTTCCTGACAGTATAGCCTCCCCCCCACCACATCCCTCCCCAAATCCGCACGGTTACGCTGTGAGCCCCACACCGTATTACCCCGCACCCCCCCTTACAGCAGCGCCATTGTCAGCGAGTGACGCTCTCTCTCCGCGTCTCGGCACAAGCGATCATTGTTCTCCCGTCTCGCCCTCTCCGCTCTCGACACCTTTTAACACTCGACCAATAAAATTCCCTTTCTTGGCACAGAAACAAAGCGGAGAGAAGAACAAAGGCAGCTCCTCAAAGTATCGGATGAAGAGCACGCAATTACGGGATCCGCTTCAGCGCGAGGCGTGTCGCCACTTCAAGGCCATGTCTGTGTAGTGCGGTTGGGTCCCATACAGTTGCCACACCACCACACACACACACACACACACACACACACACACACAAACAAACAGACATACAAGCTTCAAAGCCTAGTGAAAGAATATAGCTGACTTGTGTTCTGTATGACACAATGGAACGTGATTGACCTTGACTGTTCCTGCCAAGCAGAGAATTGCTGATTGCATTTTGAGCTGAAGGTCATGCTTTCCATTCTGTGTAAAGTGTTTTATAAGAAAGACTTGGGGAAAAGACTCCCTGAAGGATAGTTAGTTCTTCGGCGTTAAACAATTGGACTTCTGCTGTTGAAGTATTCTGGATTGCAAGAGTTCAAGGAAAATCGCTCATCTTTGGTCAGATCTGGAATTGTGATCATTACCCTTTCTTCCAGAATTGACTATATTCCTGTGAAGCGCTTTTTGATAATCTAATGTCATCCTCCCGAGAACCTCTCTCATAGACTGAAATATAACAAAGGGAGGCAGCGCCATCTGCTGGTAAAATCCAGTATTTCACAAGACTGCTGCCCGGTATGATACCGTATCGTTCTGGCTTTGTCGCATATGACTGTGTGGTCGTGACGTGAAATGATGCATTGAGCTTGCAAATGCAGCGCTCACCTCACTCGTTTGCTGTCCGCGCTATTCGCAGACGTCCTGAAGACCGGAAGCTCCGTCTTCCCAGAGCTCCTCCAGCGAGAAGTGGAGGCCGTGAGGGACAAACAGCGCAATCCGTTCCACTGCGACCAGCTGCTGCGTCACATCCAGTCCCTCCACCAGGATTCCGCCGGACCAGCAGATTTCTGAACAGCCGCAGGCACGGGGCCACGAGGACGGAGCACTGAAAACGGACTGTGTCACAATACAGGGGGATGAAAGCTCAACTAGAAGACTGGTTGTCAATAATTTGCATACTTAGAATGACATATAATCTTTAATCTGTCATCATTACAAAATGTTCAGCCACTGGTTTATTATAGTGACTGCTACTTTTCATAGGCACTAATAAATCCATTTTCATTCAGTCAAATGCCAGTGCAAATTCCCATATTTTAACTAGGTACCAAGTTGATACTGTTGACAAAATAGTTTTATCTTATGAATTGGTGCCTTAAAAAACGACAGATGCCGACGTCCACCAACCTTTTGCACACTCGTTTGTGAATAAAGTATTTGTTTGCTTTCTTTTGATTGTTGTCTGAGCTGTTTTGCACAGGAGACCGAAATGTTGGATAGAAATAGCTCGATAGAAATAATATAAATGAATAAACTAGAAAATAAAGAATAATTTCCATACTGCTTTGAGAAAAGGTTGTCATTTTAATTGAAATTGAACAGATGAGTCTGACCAAAATCGTATTTATAACTATGAACTGTGCTCAACGGACATTGAAGCAACTGTACATAATGGAAGTACGACAGTCATGTTACCGTAGCTTATCAATGTCGTAAATCTTAAATCCGGTGACGCAATGATCCCGTTGACAGGCGGACTTTGTCAGAAAGAGTATAATTTTGAGTAAGCCCTCGTTTCAATCGAGACACGTGTGTTAGGATGACAGCAACTGAAACATCAGCTGGATGCTACATAAATTTAGCCTCCTATATTTAGCCAAAGTGGTTTTCAGCATTCACCATGTGGGCAACGCGCAGCGCCACCGGCTTCATAGCTATTCTTCAATTTGACAGGCGGGCGAGGGGACCATGAAGTCGGAGCCAAAGTGAATTGTGAGGTAACCGGGCAATCCTCGGATGCATCGTGAACAGCTGTGGTGTGAAGTTGAAGCTAAGCTAGCTGCTGTGTTCTGCAACAAAGATGCTGCAAATCGGGGATGGGCTGGCTTGCTTCTCCGCGGTATTTCTGCTCGTCCTACTCGGAACCCGGAGCGCTATCTGTTCCTCCTTCTTCACGGCAGCCCTCTACATCTTTCTGGTACTGTTTAGATACCCGCAGGTTCCGCATAGCCGAGCGAAGCAGGTTTTACGCCCCATTGTAGGTAATGGGATCTCCGTGATCGCGCACCGAGGAGGGGGACACGACGCTCCGGAAAACACTCTGGCAGCTATTCAGGAGGTGAGACAAGGGCAGAATTGCAACCAGCGAAACAGAACTTAGCATTAGTAAGAAAGTGACACTGTCAGTACAAGGCAAACAAACATGCCCCACAATGTCATGTAGCCAATAGCTCTGCAGGGGTATGTCGAACACTACGTGCCCATCTTTGATAGCGTTGAATCACATTCCTTCTTAAAAGCCCAGCTTTCTCGAACAAGGCACATTTAGACTCAAGGCCAATGTCGATTAAAAACATGACCATAAGTGACAATTTACTGTGGCCTATTTGCGCTGATGTTTGGCACCAGGTGTTCCGTTTGTTATACGGTGCAGCCTTCGCCCGAATTCGCTCCGTATGAGCTGAGAAGCGCTCTGCCGGTGGTGATGGGGCTTCGGGGATGCTCCAGTCGTGAGCTACGGCAAGAAGTGTTTCATAATAAATGTTCGACACTGTATTAAACATCTTCGATTACTATGACTCACACTGAAGCTGGGCTACAGTGAGTAGCTACACGGCGCTGTTGCCATGGTGCAACATTTCCCTCACTGATATTCTAATGTTCTCCGGTGACATCGGTTTTTCTTCATCTTTACAGTTGCCGTTTTTGGTGGTATTCAGCCTTTGACAGCTAGTGCACACTGGAGTTCAATATAAGTGGGACACCCCCATCTTATCCCATGTTAACTAACACTGGTTCAGAATTTTATTCTGCAAATGGGGGAAATAAAATAGTTTACTAATAGTATTTGTACAGAAAGAAAAACGTGGGAAATGTAATGTGGGGTCTTTTGTACAATCAGTTACTCTCTGTTTATATGCTATGTGTCAAGTTAGGTTGGCCAAGAGTTTTACAATATGCTCAACATATGACACAAACAAAAGCACTTAAAATTGATTTTTCCCCCCCAAATTTCCAGCAGATATTTAAAATTCATGAGCAGTAGACATGCAATTTCTCTCAAAATGGTGCTCTAGTTAAACACGATTTTGCAATCTCAGTCAGAAATTTAACAGCTTTAAAATGGTTTGTTGACATAGGATAACATGGGGGGTGTCCCAATAATGTTAAACCTTAGTGTAATCCCCCCCAATTACCTCTCCTCGTCCACTTGGCCCTGCCTGCTTCCCAGGCCAGCAGAAATGGAGCAACGGGTGTGGAGCTGGACTTGGAGTTCACAGCGGACGGGATTCCGGTCCTGATGCACGATGAAACTGTGGACCGCACCACAAATGGGTCGGGACCGGTGGGAAAACTCCGCTTTGTGGAGCTACGCAAGCTGGACGCCTCTGGGAAGCATCGGCTCAGGTAAACTGTGCGTAACAGTTTGTGGATTACTGAGAAGGTGGGACATGTTTAGGGCGAAGAACACTGAGACAGGGAGATGGGTTATAAAATGCTGAGAAAAGTCATAGCACCATGCGACTGTGATTGGTTTAGAGACCACTGAGATAGACAGGTGATAGAGCTCAGAGCTCAGTCAAAGAACACTGTGATAATGAAACTGAGCATAAAGTTGAACAAGTGAAACTGGTTATAAAACATCAAGATCCAGCGGCAGGTTAAAAAACACAGAGGCTGAAAGACAAGATTTTCAACTATGGGACAGGGTCATTCCATATGAAGTCAACCAGAGGTCCCCGGGTCACCAACTCAAATTTGGCCCAGATTTATTTTGGGAGTACCTCTATATTCATAATGAACGCATTCAAAATTTTGGCTCCTACTCCAAGGACTTTCCGAGATATGGTCCCCCAAAAATCAGGGGCCATGCCCCAAGCTAATTTAATAGGGATTTATAGGGATTAATTTAATTTATAGAGATTTTGGATGCCAATATCTTTGGAACCAATCATGGGTATGGGCTAAAAATTGCTATCCAGGATATTTTGGGTGCAGGCTTTCAGAATCTCTTGTCAAAATTTATCTCTTTTCATTTTCAAGATATTGACCTCTCAAATATGAAAATTTTTATGGGTGGAAATCAAAAATTAAGTTTTCAAGGGCCCCCCATGAGGCCAGGATCCCTGACAGAGGCTAAATTGTGCTGGATTCCTTCTAGTTGAGGACAGGTCTGTCTGTACATGGAAGATTGATTGCATCCAAGGCATACTAGTGGAGTTAGGAGACCCTGAAATGGGTCCTAGCTGAAAAAGTCACTTTTTTTGCCCATTTTGGATTAGCAAGTTCACCGTGTGGGCAGTTACCCACGGTAATGAAACTTGTTTGAAATGAATGTATATATCTTGGCTTTATTTGATCAAAATTACAATTTGTTTTCTCATCTTCTTCACTATTTAGTCATGCTATGAAATATAGGGTTTTTTTTTTTCTTTTTTGCAAAAAACCCCCCCATTATGGCTTTTGTTTTGATGCCATAAGGTGAAGCAAATATAAGTTATATTGTTTTAGAACCATCTTAAGATTCACCTTATCGGTTAAGTGAGATGCTCAGTGTATGGCCATCTGCCCACAACTGACCATAAATGATCACAAATGCGAGAAAGCTAGACTCCAAGAACTGTCAACCAAGATGACAGAGCACAACAAAAAAGCAAATGATGGTAACTTACTTTGAATTAGGGCAGTTTCAATTTGAACTTCGTAGCCATTTCTTCTTCCACAGTTTTCGGGGATTCTGAAAATAAAGTGTATCACAGTGAGAGAGATGAACTTCTTTACAGTAAATTAATAACATCCGTTCTCTGAAATGCAAAAAGGAATGCAGGATGATGCCACCATGAACTTACTTGTGATGTGCTTCTTACGATGGTTAAATGGATCGGCACAGGACCACTGTAGACTTTCAAAGTGTGAAATACACTTTTTAAAAGTGTATACACAAATACACTTTTTCGTGATGGAAAAAGATTTGGTCATCTTCATTGAATATGACATTGCACCGCCAAGTCAAAAGTTGTCTGTCGGCTGGTTTAAGGTCACCGAATGAAATTTGTCCCGTCTTTCTGCAATATGCATGTTTGTCACATTCCTCATCCAAGGAAATCCCAATTTTGCACCTGTCAGAAGCCATGCTGAAGCTTCACTGAATTAATTAGCTACCCTATTGTTTTAACCAGAGGTGATGCAATACCCATGGAAGATGATGCAATATACGGGCGATCTGATGCAATGCAACATCATGTCTGATGTCAGATTACCTTAGGAAATGATGTAACTTTTTTATGAGTGGGCACTGTCTATTTAAAACTTCTAGTTGCAGAACAAAGGAGATAATAATGGGCATTTTTACCCCAAAATGCCTATATTTGATAACATGATTAAATAGTGAAAGGGATGAGAAAACAAGTTTTAATTTTGAACAAATAAAGTCAGGATATATACATTTATGTGGAACAAGTTTCATGAACATGGGTAACTGCCCACATGGTGAACTTGCCAATCCAAAATTGGCAAAAAAGTGACTTTTTTCAGCTAGGACCCATTTCAGGGTCTCCTAACTATACTATTATGCCTTGGGTGCAGCGAGTCTTCCTTGTACAGACAGATCTGTCCTCAAATAGAAGGAATCCAGCACAATTTAGCCTCTGTAAGGGATCCTGGCCTCATGGGGGCCCTTGAAAACTGAATTTTTGATTTCTACCCGTAAAAAGTTTTCAGAAAGCATGGACCCAAATTACCCTGGGTAGCAATTTTCAACCCATACCTATGATTTGTTCCAAAAAAATTGGCCTCCAAAATCCCAATAAATTAACGTTTGCGATTTGCTTGGGCATGGCCCTCGATTTTTTTGGGGCCATATCTTGGAGTAGGACCCTAAAATTTTGCATGAGTTCATTACGAATATAGAGGTACTCCCAAAATAAATTTGAGCCAAATCTGAGTGGGTGACCACGGAAGATTCTTGTACTTTGGTTGAGTTTATATGGAATGACCCAACAATGATACGAGTTCTGCTCAATATATGGTAGGGGAAGAGAGATCTGTAAATCTTCATAATGATAACTTTCAGACAGTTAAACATATGCAGGGAAATTCTGAAAATGAAAATATAAATATTCTTAAAAAAGCATCCCAAGTCTAATTTGTTGTCTCTGACCTGAAATTACTGCAAGCCAAACACACATTAGCATCACAAAAGCAACCATAGTAATGTCTGTGTTCTGCTCTTATCGTTTTCCCCCAGGGAAAAGTTTCCTGGACAGAGGGTTCCTACTCTGCAGGAGGCTATAGAAGAATGTATTAAACACAAGCTGACCATCTTCTTTGATGTCAAAGGTCACCCAGACGAGGTGAACAACCCCGTTTCTCACAGTGACCTCACATTGAATTAGTGTCATACATTTTTAAATACATTTTCTCTCTGATGCTCAATTTTAATTTGATTAATTTACTGCTGCCACTCTCAGAAGTGATTTGAGAAAGCACAGACAAGAACCTATTCTCTCCCACAGCACATGATGTCAGACACCCCCGCTTACCACATTGCTAACAACATTTTGCTCTCTGGCTCATGCAAGTCAACTGAACTCAGTTCACCTGTATCTCAGCCGATGAAATTGCATGAGTCCAACTGATCAGCTACAGGTCGTTATTCTGCAATAAGGAACTGCTATCCTGACCAAATGAAACCCTCCCTTCTCAGCCTGAAGCTAGATCCACCGCGCAAATAATTGTGTTCATGCTATATTGCTGGCATTCATTCTGGCTTATACACAAAGCCAGATTTTTCACCAAACACGCACTGTGGTCTGTTGCTGCAGCTCATGTTTGTATCCAAAACAATAAAACAACAACGCACCTTATGCCAGATTAACCAAAGCCTTCCACATCAGCGCACAATATTCGCGCATGCAAAGTTGCTAGGAAATCCCAAAACAGTTCAAAACTATTCTTTGCCCCCTGAGGAAAGCCAGAAAACAGAATAATCAGAAGAAGAAAAAAAAAACAGTGAGACAGAAAACAAATGAGAGCAAGAAACCTCAGGGATCTGATCCCAATGAGCACGGAACCCGAGACCCTACCCCCCATCCCACCAATAAAGCAGCCCCCATTATGTAGAACATACATCACATGTAGAAGTTTTTTTTTTTTTTTTTTTGGATATTTTAAACTACCTTCTGCTTGGCAGGTTAGATTTTCTCACCCCATTGATAAATCTAGAACTGAGCCAAAATGATCTCACTTCATTGACAGAATATTTGTCTTACTGAGAGGAAAAAAAAAAAAAAAAAGGTAAGCGAAATAAGTGTTTTAAGTTTAAATACAAGATTAAAATGTTATTGGACTTATTTTATCACTTTTTCCATTGCTCTGTTGTGGCTCACCTCACGTGCACCCGTCCTGAGGGAACGATTAACTGGTTCAGCTGGTTAGGGAAATATCTATTGTTTAAGGACTATTAAGCAATGGCCAACTGACAGTAATGGAACCTGTTCATACATTCTCAGTCAATATGGATAAAATCAGAAGATCAACCCTAGACCAGGGCTCCCCAAATCATGGTCCTCGAGGGCCAAGCGCTGCTGGTTTTCCACCCTCCCTTCACCTGGGAGACCGGTTTGATGACAATTTGGTCAATGAGTAGCAACAATTGTTCAATGAATTGCTTGAAAGAGAGAAAACCTGGGCTGGATTTGAATTTGAGGGCCAAATTTGGGCAGCCCTGCCGCAGATACATGGGTCTTGTTGTACCAAGAACATGGATCACACCAAAGGCCTCAATGTATCTCCTCTGAAAATATCGAAGCTATGAATTTTCTTTTGATTGAAATCTCTTTCCTCACTAGGCTGCCGCAGCTCTGAAAGTGATGTATAAGAAGTACAAAGTCCTCTACAATACGAGCATAGTTTCCTCGTTTGAACCCAAAGTCATCTACAGGGTACGTCACAACCGCGAGTGGAAGTGGTGTGCATAAGTGTTTCACGGTTTTGTGGTTTTCTTTGGCAACAAGTCTTGTCTCCCAGCTCATTCAGACAACCTGGTTTGCAATCTCCCCGTCCACAGTGCAGTATTCCTGATTTAAATGAAACCACATCCTTTTTATCTTCATCAGTAACAGAGTTAATTAGAGTCCATTAGTGGTGGACAATGCATGGGGGAGCAGTGCACTGATTACTTCAGTACGTGCCCCGTAAACAAGAAGCATTAGTTTATCATCCTTTTAATTTGAAAAACATGACGTGGCCGGTCGGATTTTTTTTTTTTTTTTTTTTTAGGAAAAATATTTTTATATCGAGTATACTTATGCGTTCTTGACATGTTTTTCTGGGTTTGTTGACCTGTTCATTTTCCAGTACTCGACTGAGAACGACACATAACTTTTTCAAGTAAATAGCTTAAGTGGCCATCTGTGGGTACATTCGTGCTACTCGCTAAGAGCATTACGCTGATTGCCCCATTTTCAAAACTGAAAATAGTTAAAAAAAAAAAAAATTTAAAAATAAAATTTAAAAAAAAGCGATGCGGTCATGAATTCCCATGCGGGCGGGGATGATAAACTGATATATGTATATATTTTTAATGGGCTTCATGGGCCTTGATGCACTTGAGAGGGAATCTAAATTACTACTGCTAACAGATGCGCGATCACATATGAGGCTGCAGTTTGCGCATATGCATGTGTGTTTTTATGCCTCAATAGTCTGAGCCTGTTTGCACGTGAGTGTGATTGCAAGTAGGTTTGTAGCTATGCTTACAAGCATGCACGAGTGAGTGTGTGCGTTCGTAAACGTGTCTGAACTTGAACATGCATGAGTGAGTGGATGTGAGCGCCCAGCTCGGAGCCTCTCAGCATGCGTGGGCGCAAGGGTGTGATGTGAGAGAGTGAGTCTGCCTGTGATCGTGTGTGTGCACGCGCATTTGTCGTCGCACGTGCCTGAGCGTCTCACCCCAGCCACTATCCCCCTCTCCCCGTCCCAAGATGCGACAAGCGGACCCAGACGTAGTCACCGCGCTCACCCACCGGCCCTGGAGCCTGAGCCGGCTGGGCGACGGCACGCCGCGCTTCGAGTCGCCATGGAAATATCACTGGATGCAGGCGCTGGACGTGCTGTTGGACTGGGCTCATCACCACCTACTGTGGAACCTCTGCGGAGTGTCAGCCTTCCTGATGCAGAAGAACTACATCTCCCAGTGAGCCACAGCAGGAGTCACACACCACTAAATACATTTCATACCCCTACCAATCACTGTCCCTGGATTGCCTGAGCTAGTCTGGGGTCAAGGTTGCGGAATCATACATTGCAGTCCCCAAGTGACACAGTGACCCAATTTCGTGCCTCTAATCCCGCACATTTGATTTCATAATGGTAAATACAGGGCAAAAGTACTGTTTGCGATCATTGGCTCCAATTTGCAGGCATTCACATCCATACAGAATGAACCAGATGGAAACTGCTAGCCATTTAAAACAGAGAATGATCCAAATACTACTGAGCAGTGCATAGCAGCTTAAACATGTCATTTCAGGTCATAAGATTTCCTTTTAAGAGCACACCAAGTAATTAACAACCTTTTAACAGTTACTTTGGTCAGCATTTTTTTTATAATCTCTCCAATTGTAACTACATTGGGCCACAGATTAAGATACCACAGGACTGACTCAAGTATGAGCACCAATCAGATCAAGGAACCGAACGGCCAACTAATCAGAATTGAGTTTCTGTCCCCCCTGACTCTGTGTCCTCCTCCTGTTGCAGGGACTACGTTCAGTACTGGGCCCAGCGTGGAGTGTCTGTGGTGGGCTGGACCATAAATACGGCCGTGGAGAAACAGTACTACCAAGACCTGCTGAAGATCAGTTACATGACTGACAGCCTGAAAGAGGACTGCGAGCCCCACTACTGATCAGCACGGCAGCTGGAAAGGGCCAAAATGTACACACACCTCTGACTTGGACACACACGCACACACATAAAATAGAGCTGCAACTAACAATTATTTTTATTGCAGAGTAATTTGTTGATTATTTTCTGGATAATTCGATTAGTTATTTGGTCCATAACTGGTGAAAAATATTGATTGCAGTTTCCCGGAGCCCGAAGTGACATTCTAAAACATGTTTTGTCCCAACCACAGACTAAAAGAAAACACTAGAGTGGACAACGTCATTGGCTCAACCAACCGCAAAACGTAAGACGCATCTGCCAGCTTGTGTAAGGAATCGGCGGGGGAATTGAGCTCTCTAACGCTGGACATGTGTATATGTGACTAGATAAAATGAAATGAAAAACACATCAGCCTACAAGCACGACCATTATTTAATAAATTATTTTGTTTACAGGTCTTTTTTGTCAGGAAATTCTTCATCGTTAGTTAAAATTCAAAAATTTAAATTAACTGTAAATATATATAAAAGTTGTATATTTATGTCTAAGGAATGCTGTTTTCATTTTTTGAACACATATATTTGTACCTTGAATTCCTATAATGCTCTTTATTCTAGATGATGGCAATTTTTATTTTAATATATGTTCATCTTTGTTCATAATAATTACCAGAATTTATTTCTCAGAAAAAATATTATGTATTATAAAAATCATCAACATAATCTCTGTATTCCACCTCTGAACTACCTTCGTCTAAGGTTTCTCACAGTTCCATAAGAGACGCTATCCTTCGGTAAGATGGCGGACGCGAATCTCGCCAAAACTGGTCTCACGTCCACTCTAGTTTTTTTTTTTTTTTTTTTAGCTCTGTGGTCCCAAATAACAGTCCAAAACCCAAAGATAGTTCTTTTATGGTGACAGAGGATCAGAAAATATTTGTATTTGAGAAGCTAGAATTGCAGAATTTGGAAATTTTCCTCTCAAAAATTACTCAAAACAAATATCAAAATAATTGGCGAGTAATTTAACAGTTGGCAACTAATCGATTATTCAACTAATCGTTGCAGCTCTAACGCAAACATGCACACATATCAAAGAAATTAATGCACACATACATCTACACATGCCCACACTGAACAAAAATATATGTGCGCATGTTCACGATCAATGGATGCAGACTTGAAATAGCCAGATACACAAGCATGACATTTAAAACCATACAGCAACAAACTAGTCACACACGAACACTGCTCATACATGCACAGTGAACAACAATGTAGAGCATACTATAGAAGGATGCCATTGGTTGGTTTGAAGCCTGCCACAAACCAATCCAGACACACTCAGATGCAGCCCTCACCTATGAGAAAGCAATACATATTAAACCTAAGACCTCTACGGACAGTATATATCAGGAATACCATCTTGTTAAATACATCACCTCCATTAGCTATTACAAATCATCTTATAAGGACACTCATGTGGGCAATGAATGCAGACCTTTTGAGAGTATGCAGTAAGCCTATATTGACTGTAGTACACACGAAATAGGAGGCATTACATCGTACACTATATTTGAACCACACCTGGACATAAAAAAATGTACCTTGTATCTTGGATGTAATTTGTTACCGCATATTGATTAACATTTCCGACATTGCAGACAACAACGAAGGAGGTGTCATCTTTTATTTTGGTTAGATACCTGTACCACAAATTATAGGCTACATTTCATTTACATAAATGATTATTCGTGTGACGAAAAAGATCTATGCACGAATAACATGGGACATGCCGCTGCTAATCAGTTGAAACCAGGACAAATGCATGGAAGAAAAACTAACCCACGAAAGCTTTCTCAACATCAACAGATTCTTTTCCATGAAATCTGCATGTAGAATATTTCAGGAGTAGGTTTTCACAAATCGTTCCCCCAATCTGAAAATTAGGTTTCAAGAGAATCACAGACGTCTCTCATCCACACTGAAAATTCTCAACAGAATGTTCTGTGGTGCTAGTAAGGAACTGCTAACAGGGACTACAAAGAGAAGCTTTAAGCAGTTTGTTTAGGTTTCATGTCTGCGCTTCAACCAGCAGTTAAGTGCATACAAGGACGAAAGAACACAGTGGAGCCTTTGAAGAATCGTGGATGCCAGAGGTCATTCACTTTAGCAGCTTTCGGAGTTGACGTTCCCTCGCGTGCCTGGACTCCAGTGCAGAACAGCGGAGTACTAAATATAAAGTTGCTCTTCTTCAGCTGCCCAAAAGGAGGATGCTTCTTAAAATTTTAATTATTTCCTTTTTTATTGTCTAACAACACTTTCAGAGCATTATTTTGCAGCTATATTGGGTCATCTATCATACTATTCTTGGCAAGTGAAGAAAACAAATCCGATATTGTTCGTCCAGATGCTCAAATCTGAGGGCAATTTATTGTCTCCAGTCAGGCTGACATGCATGTCTTTTGGACTGTGGGAGGAAACCGGAGGAAACCCACGCGAACATGGGGAGAATACGCGCACTCCTCACAGAAAGGACTCGGGCTGGATTTGAAATCACAACCGTCTTGCGGTGGCGCTGAGTCGCCCCCGTCAGTCATCTGTAAAGGTCTCGTTCCAGAGTTAGTGGAATAACACTGGTGAGGTGCAGATAGAGGCTGTGACCCACTGAGCAAAGGTCGATCAATGGGACGACCCCCACAACAGAATATTACAAGCATCAAACACTCAGATACCCTGCCACAGTTTTGGCGCTCTGGCTTGGAAACAAAACGCGACGGAGGGACGGACAGACAGGCAGACATGACACGAGGACGGACGGAAGTATGAGAAGGCACGTCTACACTATACGACGTTTCTATACATTAGATGTCATGGAATCATGTCGCTCGGGGTAGAAGTTTGAGCGAAGAAAAGAAGCGTTAGAAATGGACAGAGGGACGGACAACACTTATTCCTATTATCCCCTGCCATTTTATGGCAGGAGACAAAAGACGTTAATATATGCTACCATCCATAGATACTGTGTGCAAAACCATGACTGCACTGCAACTGAAAATACTTAAGATTTCTATGAATCAATGGAGGCTTCAGCTTAAGTTAAGGTGAAGTGATGGTGATGCCATCACCGGTATTAAAAATTTCCCCTCTCCGCACACAGGCAGATATTGAGTCTCACATGGCAAACCAAGCAGTGTATTTTGTGATGAAGACAAGAATACTGATGGTTTTAAGTGGTTTGGAGTCAAACACTTGGGCATCCAGATTCAACCTTTTGATCATTTTGACTTTGGTTAACAGACCGCTTGAATGTATTTTTTTAATTCAATGTAAATTTAAATTTTATTTCACTTTTTTTTTAGTTATAAGAATAATTGCCACTATTTCCACAAGAGGTGTGGTTGCAATCAGACTTATCTTGCAAGAAAAAAATAATTATTCATATTCAAAATAGTCTGATGATGTATGTTTCTTCAAGGGGAAACTAGTTCTCCACACCTCATCCCCTCTCTACATGAATTGGAAGATAAAACCACTGTTTTCCCTCAGCCCCACAAATAACTTGTAAATATATTTCTACCATTCATCTTTCGAAACCCGAGATTCATCCTTTGTTTTTATTATCATTATCATTATTATTGTGTATTTAGTTATTTTAAAGTATCATTGCAACAACTGAAATATTTAAACAAATATGCTCTGTAAATGTCTTAAAATATATTATTTTGAGAGGATTATATTCGAGGACAGTGTCTTAAATTATAAGTATGTATGGAGAAAACCAGGGTATATTTTAATCACATTAGAAATAAACTCACCTCAAACAAACTATTCTTCCTGCTCCATTGCATTTCTTTTAGCAGATCAACTTTTAAGAGCAACTTCTTAAAACAAACATCTCCCTCCACAAACCACACCCCCTCCTCCTGCAGCTATGTCTCTCTCCTCTGGGGGGTATTTATGAGTATTTATGTTAATGTGATGTTTCAGTTTTTTACCTTTTTAATGCAAAAATTTCTAAAATTCTGTTTCTGCTTTTTCATTATGGGGTATTGAGAGTTGACTGATGTGGGGGGAAAAAAATTTATGTTATCGATTTTAAGCATAAGGCTGCAACGTAAATGTGATAAAAGTGAAGGGGTCTGAATACTCTCTGAATGCACTGTGCATCTGGAACTCCACAGAACTCATATCCGTTAACATTAATCATGATAAAAACAAGCCCAATTCTCCATAACAACCTTATGCTGCACCCACATACAGAAATGGCACCATAATATAGCACAACGGGCCCAGGAACTCTTGTATTAACCCCAAATTCTTTTTTTCCCCTTTAAGTTACATTTTTTCTAATGATAACTCAATGTCACTGATGTCAACAATAAAGTTTTTGCACTTTTTTCTAAATAATGAATTTAACTAAAACAAAATTAATGAGCATAACCTATCACTGATTTATGAAATTACTAGCAAAATTGCTAGGTTTGATCCTCTCGACAGACAAGGCTCACACCACGTTCGAAAGGAATCAATGAACACATGTAATTACAAGATTACATGTGATCACGGAAACGGGGCCAAATCTCCAAATAAAGAATTAATAAATTATATTGAAGATTACGCATTTTTTATGCAAAGATCCCTAGGTCCACACATGAAATTGAATGGAGAAAAACTGCTTGCTCTGATGCAACTATGAGGAAATCTCGCCACAGCGGTGGACGAGGTGACGTAATGTCTGCTGGTCCATAGTGTCCCTGGATACTTTTGTACAGGGCTACAAAAAAATAAGGAAGAAACATTGTTATGCCTCGATGGCCACGTAATCTGACCCTGATGTTTCAGTGTTGTTTTTGCAGGGCTAAAGTCCATGTTATTGGCAACATCCTCTCAGAACTACGCGGACATGTTGTCTGTACTCCTATTTGCAAAATTCGAATGGCAAATAACCCCTTTACAAGTACTTGCCACCTAACCTAATTTTCAGGTCGACTGATGACAGCTGAAATACACAGGTTGAAGAAGTGAAGTTATATACATAATTGCTGCTTAAATGACAGGAATTTGAGCTAGAGACATCAGCAGGAAATACAATCGGTGTGTATTAAAAGGCATTTCTGTGCATATATTTTACCATTTGTTGACATCAAAAAAAAGTAGTGCCACATCAAATGATTTCAATTAAATAGAGCAAACAGAAGGTAGCTGCAGCAAATGCTAGGAAAGCCATTTCAAAATAAAGTATTCCATTATTCTCTGACAACAATGAGTCGCAGATATGATGCACTTACTGCATTTACGGGCTATACAACCTAATAATACATATTGTTTAGATTTACTTGATGCATCAACTTTTAGTGTTGCTAAAACTGGGGGGTGTGTACTGCGAGTTACATTAATTTTTTGGACAGTGACACTTTCTTGTTATTTTGCTTGTTTGGAGTCAGTCACCAGATTTGAATTCGACTAAACATGCATTTTACCTGCTGAAGTAGAGACAGTAGGCAGAAAGTCCCCAAACCAAGCAAGAAATGATGACGGCTGCTGTACAGTCCAGGTAAAACATCACTGGGTAAGACAAACTCAAATTGAAGCAGACAGTCTGCTTTTCAACCCCATTGATTTCAAAAGGACGAAATTACAAAGTACCTTAGTGCAGAACCAAAACAAAGAGCACATCACTGTCCAATTAAATACGCTTCCCACAGTAAAATACAGCTTTTTATACACAGGGTTAAACACACACAATTGAATACCATTGTTCAGAACTGATCGTTTGCACCTGGGCAATTCCAGCATTACTCATTACATTTACTGCATTAGGCTATGGTATAAAATTGTTTCACTACTTATTCAATGGACGGAACTTCAAAACTTCTACACTGAGGCAACCTCTGACCATAATCAGCTTTACTAGAGAAAACCTGGAATGAAGCCCTCAATGGTTATGCTGGCAGACTGGATTTTTCAAGCGTTACTCGCGTTACTAAAAAGTAACATGGTTTTTCTTCACTTACGTGTTTGGTCCAATCCTGGTACCAAAAAAATTTGGTCTGCCTCAGACCTTCAGTTTCTTCTGAACCATACACCTGGATATACTAACAATACAGCCATAATAAATTGTACTACATAATTGTACTGCTATTTCATATTTGAATTTTCAGTGGTCATGTTACACTTCAGCTGGAATTGCCCACCTGAAACAATCATACTCAGATCCCACATTCAACAAATACAAGTACTTGGCAAAATATACAAAAGCCACAACTTTCCAATCCTTTGAAAGGAACAGTAGCTGCTCGAATCTCGATTAAGTAGCAATAGTTTACTCTGAAAACAACCGAGGCTTTTTTTCTTTAGCATCATTGACGTTTCAGACCAGCTGCCAACTGCGGTCTGCTTCGATTAAGGGGTGTAACCACGTTCCATAACATGTCGTCCTTTCCTCAACTCGTCTCCTCCCATATTTTAAGAATGGAAATATGACAAATTGAAGAACGAACGATACATTATTATTATTATTATTATTATTATTATTATTATTTTATTTTTGTTGTATTGGGACACATCCAAGGTCTGTAGGGCAAAAGTCACCCGGAAGCACCAGAGCAACGCTTTCCCTTTAAGCCGATCCTGGAGGCGTGTGGCAACGTCACCGGTGACTGGTTGGTTTTGACGGCCTGCGCAGTGTGTCAGTAGCGCTCAATGACGAACAGTTTCATCATAACCCGTGCAGCGCTGCTTTACTGTCTTCTTCAGAAAAGCGAAGAAAGTTAAGTTTTCGGCTTCATTATTCAACAAACTGGTGCTGAATATGCAGGAAACTGCTCGATACCAACTTGCCAGCAGTACATTTTAAGACCTGCGTTCTATTCAAATTGACCCGTGGTGGGACTCGCAACACTACTCACTCATTCCAGAGCTGGGGTAAAACCACGGTGAACAAGAGAGCACTTTGCGGCGGTGTTCATTTGTTTAACCGGGACCACTAAATCAGCGGATAATCGTGGATAAATTTGATCAGACAGATTTAAAGGTGCACTTGTTTGGATGTCCTGCCATTGCTCCAATTAAAGTCCGCTGCACAACTCAACACTTGTCAAGGTGCCACGCCAAAGTTCACAGAGAATTCGTCAGCACATGATGTACACAATTACCAGAGGTCCCAGCAAGCTTGTAACTCAGCGGAGAACAGGTAACGAAGAGCCCTTCAGAGTTCAAAAACTTCAAGCAACCTACAGCATAGTACGGGGCAGTGTCTATTCTATTATGCTGCTGCCGTGATTCAGTGGTTTTACGCGGTTAATGGACAGCAATATCCATTCACTCTTGAGGTTAGTCGCGACTGTCTCATACAGAAGGATACATTTATAAGCAGTTGGTAGGTTACGTTGTGACACAGCGACAGTGTAAAGCCGATTTCACACTGGACGCGAAAAGAATTTTTCGCACGACAGATTACATTCACAGTCAATGCAAAGACGTACCATTGCATTGACTTTGAATGTAATTCTGTCGTGCGAAAAATTCGTTTCGCGTCCGGTGTGAAAGCAGCTTAACTCGCATAAAGGGGCAAATGCCTCGCAAGCTTTTTCGCTACGTAGTGCACTGTAGCTATCTGGCGCATTCATCAGTTGCAGTTATTTTTTTCCCATTTTTGAAGGTCCCACGCAGCAGATTGACAACAAAATCAACGATTTGAAGCACAAGCAAACCGTATGCTCAGTGGCAAGGTAAGATGAACACACCTCGAACATATGGTTTCATAACGTGCGCTGTCCAGTCGTAATGTTTAAACTAGAATTTTCAAGTACCAGCGTTAGCTGCGAGCATGGCTACGATCTGCGCTGCCACGAATGTCATTCCATTCCTCAAGTTACTGGCAGTGCTCAGCCGCATTAATGACCCTAAGTAATGATCTCTGCTCTAAACCGAATTGAATTGTGTTCATGGGTAAAGTCATTCAGGCACATAGTGAGCGAGTCTTGGGTCCACAAGGTCGAGAACAGCAGACCGAGTGACCTTGTGCAACGCAAGGTTACCGAGCTAAGCATGTCTGTCGTCGCTGGGTGTCCGTACAAGCAAGTTTTCTAGAGTATGAAGCTCGCCTCCTGCCTGCAAGCGACCACGCAAGTTATGGGGACGGCAGTGCTGCAGCCTAATTGAAAACAGCCCTTCACCTCATATAACCCCTCATTACCCCGCACGACATTACATAACAGAGAAATCATCCAATGAAGTGTATTGGTGCATTTAAATCGAGGGCAATGGACTAAAGCTGACAGCAATGCTCCGCCTGTTAAATCTGCCCATTGTTGATGGTACGAAGTTAGTCCGCACAGGTTATCATTTTGTGGGTCATTTGCAGCAATAAATAAAAATTAATTAATAAAAGAAAGACCATCTTTAAGCGTCACCCAGTTTAGGCGCGACTTCGTCAGATAGCTCCAAAGTAAGGAATTTTCATCATTTTGGATTTGACTGAAAACGGGTATGGGGGAGGTATAGTAAATGGTAACCTCACTGGTTCAGGTACCTTATTTTTTTAAAATATATGCTTTAAAAAACCAATCAAGTTCTAGAATATCTGGTTACGTAGAATACAGAATTTATCTCACCAATCAAAACACTTAAATGGTCAGAATTATGAGGTAAAAATATCCATTTACATTGTCAACTAGAAGGCACTCGGAGAACGTTTTACCTCCGCCGTTATGAAATTTTTTGGCGGAGGAATCCCCATAAAACTTGACCGTTAAACTAGTCTGGTCAGTGCCGTCGAGGTGGGAATTCTTTCAGATCCTGGATCAATAATTTGAGTCGGATACTTACCAGACTTAAGCACGTCCTCCTTAGCTGAGTATTCGGCCTATCGGCACATAAAATTTCACAGACATCCATCCATAAACTTTTGAGATATCCTGTCAACTGACGAACGAACGAAGTAACGAACAACGTTGGTGAATATATTACCTCTTGGCGGAGGTATAATAAACCCTTCCGAAGACCCACTGCAGAATCTCCAAAAAGTAAAGTTCTTTTTTTTCCCACTGACAGTACATTATGTCACCATGGTTACAGACAGGTTGTCCAAGTGACCTATATTTTGAACGCTTAATTATACAGGATCTGATATAAACCTAACTCAGAAGTGTTCTGCTCACTTGTTTGCAACTAGGAAAATTTAAGGTTGTTTCTCAAGAAAAATTGGAAGGAAAAGGGTCTAAAGGTCTAAATGTATAGTGGAATTCTTCAAGTTCAGCATGAAATAAATGCAATCATGTCTCTTCCAGAGCACAAGAGGTTGAGCAGCTTCAGTTGAATTATAAATGAAAAATATTAGTCATCATTTCTCTTATGGCATAAAGATGTCCCACTAATTCTGCTGCATAGATATAATTGATCCACTGTATTTAACACATTACCAATTGATCATGTATCATTAATTTGCAGCTAATTATTTTAAAAAGCTGCAGCAGAATTTTTTGTTTAGTCATTTCGGCTGTTTTTCAGTTCTCCAGGACCTAAGCTTGTTTTTAACCGTCTGAACGGGAAGCGGTACCACTCTCCGGCCGCCCCGCTTAGCGACCAATCATCAGAGGGCTTCACTGCGGCGCACGAAGAGAACGTCAAGTTCGTTCATGAAGGTAAGGGGGGGGAGGGGGGAGTCAGCGGGTGCATGATCGTCTGGTCTGAAACTGAAGAAACCCACCAAACGAGTTTTCACGTCAACCCAACCCCCCCTTCCAGCTCCTATCAGTACCCCAGCAGATTGGGAGGGAACTGCAAAGTTGTGACGTTATCAAACCTTGGCTTGTCAGTGCATAGGTTTGATGGATTTTTGAGTGCCAAAATCGCATTCAAGCCCTTATGGAGTCATTTTTACGAGAAGCTCCTTCACCCAAGGGATTGGTTGTCATCCGTTGTTTCACAGAGGTAGCACACGCTCACAGACGGACCCGCACCGATCGTTGACAAAAACGGAGAACGTCAAAATGTTGCGCAGTCCGTTTCTCGCCTTTCTGGCAGTAACACAGGTTGCCTTGACTCCTCCAGGGTGGAGGATGAGAAAGATCAAGGCTTGTCGAGGACGCTCGGACACATTAATCTTAATCACGGTCGTCTGTGTTTGGCTGATCCTTTGCTCATGGGAACTCGAGTGCGTAAAGTGTGTTAGGGGACAGCCTCTTCAGACAACGAATAGCAGAGTTGTCCCCAACAAGCCCCTACATTTCACCTTACACACATTGACCTGCCCCACTGCCACCCAAAGGTGTCACAACCCCAGCCTCTTATGCACTTCCTAATGCTTGCTTTCCAGGGTAGAGGTATACCTTACTGCATGCTATTGTTTGCCTATATGTAGATGGGAGTAGGAAGGACAAAAATCCCCAGGCGGTCATAAAGAGCTCAACCTATACCTAAGAAGGTGCAGGTCACTCGCCTGCTTGGATGGTTTTAATTTTCCAGCATTTTCTTTACATGTCCAGACTTGGAGCACACAGCATGGTCAGGGATAGGCTGTGGTTTTTGCCTTGTTAAGCGTTAACTAATCTCTACAAATCCATGATTAATCATTATAAATTCAAACACACACACAAAAGGGCAGTCAGGGAGAGAAGGTTTCGCTATCCGCTGGCTTTCGAATCAGGCTCTCCTCAACAACATTGGCAAGCAGGTTCCCCTGAAATCATTGCTGGACCAGATGGACTGGAGACCAAGATTAAAGCCAAAATGTCAGTTTCAAAAGTCACCAAGTTGCCCAACCTTTCCTCAAAATGCGACCAATGTTGCTACCGAGCTTCCCATCACTGATTTGCCATCATCTCCCATAGAAGCCCAGGGAAGAGGCTATCCATCAGCTTCATAGCTGCATGCCAGAGAAACCACTGTGAATGTATAAAGTACAGTGAGATCTGAAGCATTTGTTTCTTCTTATCAAAGATAGTACAACACTGGACAGTGGAGCAAGGACAGACACTCATTGCACTCTAAACTGCTTCCGCAATGGCCAATGACACTTTAAGAGCAACCCAAATTCACGAGGGCCTTGTTCTAGTAGATAGGTGTCTGCATTCCTTTTTGAAGGTAACTGAAATTGCGCAAGAGACTTTAAGGTGAAGTAATTCCCTCAGATCAGATGACCTTTCTGCCACAAAACATGAGTATGCAACTGCGTCGCTGAGGAACGGCTTTATTGTATAATTCAAAGTTAATGTGTGCGTTGGGAGTCCAACCCCAGACGTAAACTCGTAGTGGTTTCAGGTTGAACTGGCCCGATTCCACGACTCTGCAGTGATCGACACACCTCCCAACCCACGCAAAAACAAGATTACAGACAGGACTGACATTGCACTTTGAGGGTCCGGAAGGGCAGATTTTGCAGTCACTTCAGCGTAACCACAGTGTTCAAGCTGTTATGGGGAGGAGCAGGGGGGAGTTGTCGGGTCAAAGGTCATAGGAAAGAACAATGAGTCACCATAGAGTTCTCCAGATACCACAGAATTCAGTCAAGGAATCGTCAGAGGGGAGCTCGGGGTCCTTGAAGAGAAGGACCTCTGTGACCACACAGCAACATTCTCATTTTTAACTTCAGGCCCTAAAGTTCACAAAAGCCCGGAAATCCGCCCATGCTTGGGGTCTTTTTTTTTTTTTTTTTTTTTTTTTTTTTTTTAAATTTTAGTCATTTAACATGAGCTCTCAATTGCAGCAATTTTCACGGCTCAAATTACTTAACTGCTGGAACGGAATCACACTGAAGCAATACAGTTTAAGGACCTTGCTGAAGGATAAAATGGCTGTGTTCCACCTGTAGATTGAACAAGCCACGCCTTCAACTATCACGTAGACTGCATTTATGACTTGAGTTGCAACGAGCATAACAGTTGAACACCACCAAGTTGGCCTGTCCTGGATTGACCATGTGTAAATTTACTATCCGCTGTACTCTTGCAACTTTGTTCAGTGTGTGCTTGTCGCTGCTTGAGTAAGTGTGTGTTGGCATGCGTAGCTGTGTGTGCGTTTGTGTGAGATGAAGCCTGTAATGTGGGTGAGTGTTGCCACCTGCATCACGCTGAATTGTTTGTGAGACTCACCCTGCAATGAGTGTAACTGCATTTTCCAACCTGAACAATTGTGTGTGTGTGTATGTGCTGCGAGCAAAGCCGCTAGTATCCAGTTAATTTTGTGTTATGCTACCAGTAACATGCAGATTTAAGTGTAACTGTCCGCATGAATGTATATTGAGGGGGCAAAAAAAAAAGCCTTGTGGGGAGAAAAAGACCTATGAGTATAGTTGTGTGAAAAAGCAGCACTGTGCTAAATTTTGGGCCAAGGGTTGGGTTTCGGGCGACAATGGTGGGATAAAAAAAGACTGTTATAATGAAAGCACCAGAGGTGCTGATGCCTCGGTGTGTATTGCTTAGCCACTACTGATGTACAATAGTTGTACAGTAACATAAAAGCAAGCTTGAATACATAAACAGTCAATAGAGTGCGGTCCTTGTGCCAAAATCATGTGGGTGTGGCTTAACATTATGTACACAAAACGTGTATACTGAAACATGAAGTGCTACAAAAAATCAAAATTCTGGCACATTTAAAATCAAGAGAACAGTGTTTGTCACTCGTTGGCATTGTTACTTTAGCTTGGATA
This sequence comes from Gymnothorax javanicus, assembly GCA_029692085.1. Taxonomy (NCBI): domain Eukaryota; kingdom Metazoa; phylum Chordata; class Actinopteri; order Anguilliformes; family Muraenidae; genus Gymnothorax; species Gymnothorax javanicus. The sequence goes on along the minus strand of CM056206.1, from coordinate 47,078,509 downwards.
CTGCGCTGTCGCAGTTATGATGGTAACAGACAGACAAATGCACAGACTGAGTACCGTATGCTCGCTGTGCGCATGCGCACACCGAGGCATAATTAGGCTCGAGGTTAAAGTTAGGCGTTAAGTTATAGCTTTGGGATTGGTTGGTTAACCACACAAGAATTACTGACTCATATAAAGGTCCATAAAATGTAGCTGCTGTATTCAAACTTATGCAACTTCAGTCTCATTTTAAATTCTAGAGGATATCCCAAAGTTTCCAAGGATCCCATGCATGTAGTGTCGAATTACAGGGAAAAGTGTATAAAATGATGCAGAGGATAGATAGGGTCAGATATTTTCTATTTGATGTAATGCCATGGCCATAAAAAACATGGCATCCTGGGTCTGAGTATTTCTCTCAGTGTGATGTGGCTTCAGAGAAGTGTTGAAACCAGCAGATACAGAATGTTATGTGACCTTGTCCTACAATATGGAGAAAAAAAATTTTTCTGACTTTGAAACAACTTTATACTTCTCGCTTATGTTTTCCTCCAAGGTGTTAAGGTTGGTTAGATTTGGGTTTAGGGTAAAGATGAGGGTTGATTTATAGGATTTGCATGGACGACGATAGGATTTTGGTACTGAAACAGTTTCGGCCGGCACCAGAACTGCAAAACCTGTGTATGTGTATGATGCAGCCTGCAATGTGTGTAAATCATTGGCAGCCTGGCGGGAGGTGACGCGGCAGCTGGGAGAGGGCCCCCAGCCCAAGATCTCCGAGGGCCCGGTGCAGTACACAGAAAAGGCCCCCAATCCAGGGATGAAGAGTGAGTACCACCACCTCTCCGCTCCTCCTCCACCCTCATCCTCTCATCTCCACTCCTCTTTCCTTCTGCACACTCCCCCCATCCCTCATCCTCTTTTTTACGTCATCCTACATTCTTCCTTTGTCTCCTCAAGTTCCAAAAGCATAATGGCCTATCTGTATGCAGCCACCACTAAGCAAGCCACCCACCTATAAAATATACATAAAAAGGCAAATGTGAGATAGGATACGCTTTCAGCTCGGAAACGCATCCGCTCAGGGTTTTTTGTTTCTGCAAAAAAATTAACGAATTAAAAATTAACGATGATTGTTTCCCAAGAATGGAGTTGATATGGTTGACAGTTGCTGAGATACTGCATTTCAACATGCAGCTTCTCAAAACTCACTTCTCATGCATCCTCTCAATGGGGGTAAAAAAGTAAGAAATTCCTAAGGCTCTTGTTGAAGGGTTACTTCACTTTATATAACTTTTTTTCAGGGGCCAGGTGAGGCGTTTGGTGATTAAGTCAGAGCCAGAGAGTTTTTCAAGACTTCAGAGGTTGTAGGCCCTGGATTCATAAAGCTGGATCGCAGTGTTTTTAACAGTGTTAAAAATCTCAAATGTAGAGAATAAGACTTAAGGAAAAGAGATGTTCGGGGTTTTATTGAGTGCAGTTGTCCTGCAAACTCTTTAATTCTGTTTTGTGGACAAGGAAGTCAGGACATAAAGAACCTTCCCTCTGAGGGACAACTCACTCAGTGCAAACTATCAGGGTCATGTGACCATCCGTCCACCATCGCTGTGGTCATTCTGACTAAGCAAAAGAAAGGCAATGCAGAAAGAGTTGGTTTGAGAGGTAATTTGACACATGGACATGCCGTTTCCCTCCAGGCTATCACTTGAAAAAAGATTCAAATTACAAGGATACAATAAGCAAAAAAAAAATTTCCCCAAGGTCTTGCGAACCTATTTCTTCAGAAACATGTTTAAAAATAACACTGCCAGTAGTCTTCACTGCCTAGACACCTGATCTCCATTGCATAGCTGTCCTTTGCACGATTTCTGCATCAAACAAAAGAATGCTTCGTGAAAATGTGCACTGCTCTCTAATTTCTGACCCAAGCTCAAGTTCAGGAAGAGCCCGGCTAAAATGTTTTATAAAACCACAGGAATTTTCTCCTACCTGTATTTCCACCCCGGTTATTTCCAATTAAGCCAGTGGAGTTCAAGTTCTATAGTAAACTAATCCATAACAGCCCTTGGTGGCAGTAATGAATGACGAAACGGAGTTTTTACCTCCGCCAACGAAGGTGGGGCAGTGGTTACGTTTTTGCCCGTTTGTCTGTTTGTGAACAACAGAACTCAAAAAGTCATGCACGGATTTGTCTGAAATTTGGTGGGTGCATTGCTATTACATCAAGGATGGACCCTATTGATTTTCACCGTGATCAGTGAAACAATATAGCCACCACGGCAGCCATGTTGAAATCGTATGACACACGATAACTCAACTTTGCTCCCACTCATGAAAATTTGGATTGTGCTGCCTTGGCGGAGGTTTTGCACTCTACGAGTGCCTCTAGTTTTATGTTAAATTTAGTGTTTTTCCGTCTGAAGAAAGCCATAATTCTCGCTCACATAACTGAAGCATAAAGTGCTCTTACAACGCAGGTCAATAAATTTACACTACAATCCAGATCAATGTCAAGAACACAAAAAAGTTACAAAAATCTGATCAAACTCTGATCTCAGCATCCCGATCCAAATAAGAGTAACTATTAATAATGACCTCATACTGCAGAAAGAAAATAAAATTGACTGTTTTCATCATGAAGTGATGCTGGGCTTCAAAGTGAAGGGAATTCTTTTTTGAGCCTCATGTTGTGGCCAGTCCTCCATTCTTTCTTGTAGCCAGATCATTAGAACTTCAACCCTTAGAGCGCGAGGGTGGGTTCGGGATAGTCTAATGGGGCCAAACATTGCTGCCCCCCCCACTAGACTTGTCTCTATCAGGTTATGTTAAAGTAAGGCCTATTTAAGACAGGGTTTAAAAGGTAAGCCAAATTATTTGTGGAAAATAATTTTTACGCAAAAGAAAAAAAAAAAAAAAAAAAAAATTGAGCTCACCTCAAATCAGAAGCATCAGCTCAGATAGATCATCTCACATTTCAGGAATATATGGCGTGGCATCGCCATGTAATAGACAATGGATCATGCCACTGCTTTATAATGTGTGTGTGTGTGTGTGTATATATATATATATATATATATATATATATATATATATATATATATATATATATATATATATATATATCTCGATGCCAAGAAGAAGAGGCGTAAGTGACATTTCAGTCAAAAAATGACTTTTTGGCTGTTTTGGAATAACTGAGACGAGCCCATATCCTGACCAAGTCTGGAGTCTCAATTCCCATCCTAAAGGGGTTAAAATGCCTTTTTAAAAAGTCGTATCTGCAGGCAAATTTTTTAACAGGTGGTGCTGTGGCAGTTTTTTGGCTCTCCTGTAAAATTTGTAAAAAGTCACTTATGCCCTTCTTGCATGAGGCCATCCATAGACCGATGTCAGCGGAACACCCATGCTTTATAGTGAGGAACATGCCACTGCTTTATAGTGTGTGTGTGTGTGTGTGTGTGTGTGTGTGTGTGTGTGTGTGTGTGTGTGTGTGTGTGTGTGTGTGTATATATATTTTATCAGATAAAATATAAGCCAAGAACCATTTCTGAGGGCAATACAACCAATTGCCATGTAGACAATTATCATAAAATAAATTAATGACCATTACATACAGCTATATATTTTTTTTAAAAATGCATCCGTAAATGTCAATCTATATAATAATAACAACCGCAAATAATTATTTTATCCCTATTTACAAGAGATGCGAGTAGAGCAGTTTGAGAATAATCAGGTCTGCATTACATGCAAAAACCATGGTTTTGTTCCCATGGTTATTTGAGGAAATGTAGTAGCATATAGATATTAATTATTTTTTTTTAGAATTATCTTTGTTGAAGTACTAGAAAAACAACCCAGAGTCTTGGCACTCTGGCCATGTTTTCATGAGACTGCACTGTGATCAGCCCAGAGAGGACACAGCGAAAACTAATTTTAATGATGACCAATTAGACCTGGAGTCACAAAACCCTCTGCGTAATAAAGAGCAGCATTATCCTGCGCTCAAAAATAAGAGTTATTGTTCAGACAAGGGGGTACTTTTTGATGTGTTTAGTGTCTTTTGGTCTCTAAGGGTCAGGGGTCAGCGTGTTGCACCTGGTTTAAGCGGATGATCTTATCCGTCCCTGCAGACTTTGTGCCTATTGACCTGGACGAGTGGTGGGCCCAGCGATTCCTGGCCAACATCGCTAACCTGTCGTGAGGAGATCAAGCAGTACGAGGAGGGGAGGAGGGGGAGCGACAATGTGGACCTGAGGAGGGCAACTGCTTGGGGGGGAGGTGCTGGAGGAGGAGGAGCTAAGGAGTGGCAGGGCAGTGCCCACTCGGCCACACCCGCTCCTCACTGAACTCTGACCTCATCTCCACAACTCCAGCGAATCAGCACCGCCATTACTAACCGCCGTCCATCGACACGCGATCACCGATTGTAATTTTCCGCCATTTCTTTTTTCTTTTTTTTAACAACCACACACTGTGAAGAGAAGAAATTGTATTGCTAAAAAAAATAAATTAAATAAAAAAGGGTAAATCTACATCGTGTCACTGCTGAGCGCAATGCATCACATCTGCGGAACAGCTGCCTTCGTGGCGTCAGAGAAAACGCTGACACAACTTGAGCGCGAATAAAAACCTTACATTCCATCTTTTGTTGGCAGCTTTTCAAAGAGAGCTATGTGGGTTATTTGTCTTAACCACGAAACCAGTCTGAACCCAAGTTGGGACTCTTAACCGATAAAGTCCAGCTGTTTAACTGAACTCTTTAAAGATGCTCTTAAGAACTTGATTAGCAGAATACTGTTGTAGTGCTGGACTGAATTAAAAACCTGCCTCCAAACTGACCCACCCCTGTCATAGAAGTTACGGTTACCCAGAAGTGCCACCGAACTAAACATGACACAAACAACAGAACACAGGAAATGCCAAATGCAATGCTGGACACCACGCTAAAGAAATATGCAATAGGGAAATCGTTGTTTTTTTTCCATCCCAGTTTATGACATGAAAACATTTGGCAGAAATATGCCAAGAATTCATGAGCGCAACATCAAATGATTTTTTCTATAAAACAGTCACACATACATGGAGGAACTTTGCCAGACAACACAAGAGACAGGTTCTATAGAATTCTGAGGCTGTAACAAAGATTGTAGACCAGGGGTCGCTAACAATTCCTGGAGGGTCACTGTGTTTGCTGGTTTTTGCAGATTTCCTACTCTAATCTCTTCATTTTGTCAGTGATTGCCTCTAGTTTGTGGCTTAAATTAGTTTTGCGATATCTATGGATTTCCCAAAAACCAGCTGACACTGCGATCGTTCAGGACTGAAGTTTGAGACCCCTGCTGTCGACAGACGGCGAGGATATGCTAGGATAGGCTAATAGCATCACCAGCAGCTATGTTCCTTATACAGCATCGGTGTGGCAGTTTGATCTCCCCATGAGATGGTGAACCCCACAGCACCTCTTATTAATAAAATCACTTCAGCACACTCAATGAGGCTTCAGAAAATTATTTATTTTATTCACAATACAAGAACAACAAAAAAAATGCCTAACTTCAGCAGGCAAGTCCAGAATCCAAAGCACCTTCACTGAGCTCGTCTTCTCAAGACCACTCGGGACAGCATTACCTGCTGTAAGTGCAGGGCTTCCATTTTCTCTGGTTGCTTCCGAAAAAGCTTTACGGAGTCTTATCGAATATTCAATTCAATTCAATAATCTTTACTTAAAAGAATACCAAAAATTCTAGTAAATGATGTTTGTAGGATTCTGATAGGCTGTAGAGGGCACAGCTCAAAGGGACTGGCCAATCAGACGATGCCTGAGGGACGGCCGAAGAAGGGTTTTGGGTTACAAAATCCCCGCTCATCTTTTACGGAGTCGCTTGCCGAAGAGCTGATTCCACATGAGTAAGGGCTCTACAATCCTCCACACACCACCGTTACCTTCAGTGATAACACTGCCTTCTGATACCAGCACTTTTATTCACTCCACGACACATGGGCCCCATGTGTCCAAAACCTTTCTTCATGTCAATGATTCAATGGTTGTGGAATGCAGTGTGATATACAGTGAGCAATCTGTCCTCCCCCTTTTGAACAGACAGTGCACACGTCAACTTCCTGTGTATCTGAGCAACTGGCCACTGTTTTTCTGCAGGTCAACCAGCAGGCGAAAAGGTTAGAGTAAATTTCTAACAAAACAAAATTACATTTACTGTAATTTCAGTGTTAAAATGTCCTATATATACACATATTTTAACCCTTAGAGCACTATGGGCGACTATAGTCGCCCAATGGTGTAAGATATCAAAACCAGGTGCTGTTGAAAACCTATCATGTGTCAACTTGTTTAAAAGAGCTCCCGCAGGGGAGCTCTTTTAAACAAGTTGACACATGATAGGTTTTCAACAGCTCCGGATAATTACATTCATAATTCCTTGAAAATTTATTAGGCGCTCAAAGGGTTTTAAAGAAGGAGGGGGAGGGGGCATAAATTTAGTCAGGGAATAAGGATGAATTCAGTTTTGTTGGAATGAAACAGCAAGTGCAGTCGTCCAGCATGAGGACTGCTGACTGCATACCAGACGATTACAAATCGGCAGCCATGAGAAAGTGTTGTGACTGTGCACAGGCATTAAGAGTTGAATACAACTCAGTCACTGGAGGCAAGCACTACCAGAAAAGTCTGATGGACTACAACTCAATTGAAGTGATATGAAATGTACCGTTGACGGGATTAGCAGTGAATCAGTTGGTTCTGAGCACCAGGGAGTGTCCGTCCTGAAGACTGCCTGGCGACAACGCTGGGATCTGAATGCAAAGTTCCACTGCGGTCCCTCAAGTGTCCGCTCGTAACCGGGCCCTTCGTCCCTGAACCAGATCCCGAATTTGGAGGACGTCGTGTTCAAGATAACAGGCCGAGGACAGTGGTGATGTGGTCTAGGCGTCCATGGGAGTCGGGCTGGCGGGAGGAGTGGGGTTACCTCAGTGCTTTTCCAGGGCTTTGGTGAGCAGGTCGTTTAGGCGTGAGATCATGGGTCGGGGGTCATCGTTCAGGCCGGCCGCGATCATGGCATTGTCGTAGATCTGAGAGACGAGGGAGGGAAAAAAGGCTTGAGAACTGTGTTGTGCACTTCAGCCCATTGCCAGTGTAAAGGGCCACTAGGCCAATTGGCGCTCAAACAGTACAGAATTCGATAACAATCAATGGGCCCATACACAAGCTGGAACAGAGGCTTAATTAATAATAGATGGAAAGACCCATTCATGCTCTAAGACAGAACCCAGACTATGGAGTCCATCCATCCACCCACACACTAGAACAGCGTTTCAACAGACACCAGATGGAGGGGCCTATAAATATGCTCTATAACAGAGGCCAGACTGCAAAGTCCATCCAAACACTAGAACAGAGCCCAACTGACACCAGACTGCAGAGTTCATCCAAACACTAGAACAGAGCCTAACTGATACTAGACTGCATAGTCCATCCATTCACAAGTCCATTCATGAGTCCAACTGATACTGCACTGTGGGGCCTATCCACACACGAGAACACAGCTTCACTGATATTAGACTGTGGGGCCCATCCATTCAGAAAGCAGAGTCTAACTGACACTAGACTGTGGGGCCCATCCACTAACTAGAAAAAGAGTCTAACTGATACTAGACTGTGGGGCCCATCCACTAACTAAAACAGAGTTTAAACAAATCTGGTTTCTCCTAAGGCGTCTTTTACAAGGACTGCAGACGCTGTCAACACACTGCACTGGAGGAGTGCTGCTGTAGTGCGAATCATCCACCGACTGAAAAAAGCAAACTTAAAGGTGTGAGCAGTACATTTCAAAGGGAGAAACGCAGATCTGGCGGTAAGACACCCACACTGTGGCGCTGCGTTACCTGCTCCAGCAGCAGCTGAGACAGATCCGGGTTCGAGTCCTTCAGCGCGTGCAGCTTCTTAATGAGGTCATGGCTGCAGGAGGGAGACGGGCGGAGAGAGGGCGAGACAAAACGCCACAGGCAGAAACGTAAGAACACACCATCGATCATATGGTGAAACAGCCCAGCCCATGGTGCATTAGTGACAGGACCACAGACCCTTCATGAATTCCACTCTGTCTAACACTTCGACAGGTGCAGTCAGGACAGTTTTGGTTAACATTGCCAGAATGTTTATTTCTAAACACAAGTCTACAGAGGATTACAGACGCTACACCGCATTGAAGAAGTCATTATCACCATTGCAGATATTATTCAACCCTCCTTCCTCCCATTCTCCATTATCAACTTCTTTTCCGCCCCCCCCCCCCCCCAGCCTAATATGTCATGCTATTGCCTAGGGCTGGGCAATATATCAATATTATATACTGGACAAAAAAAGTTAAGGATCATGATTTCAAATGTTTTTTATTAGCAACAAAAACATACAAATAAACTGGAAATAAAATATTCAATAACAATATCCATGTTTTAATTCAAATTTAACAAATTCATTTTTTCAATAAAACATTAAAGGTCAGACTCCCCTCAATTCAAAAAAATTCAATACAGTAACTGTAAAACAACAAATCGAATGTCTCCAACTCTCTATCAATATTCAATAACATCACAGAAGCTCGAATCACTGAACGATCAGTTTTGCATGCTTTGGATGAGCCACCGCAAGAAGTCTTGCTGAATTCGAGCCCATTCCTGGTGGAGTGCAACCTCGAGCTCCTGACGGTTGCCTGGAACTAGTGGACGAGCAGAAATGGCCCTCTGGAGCATGTCCTAGGCAAGCTCTGTAGGGTTTAAGTCAGGAAAGCAACTGGGCCAATCCATACGGTCAATTGTCTCAGCCTCAAGATAATCGTTGACTACTCTGTCTCTATACGGGCACGCATTATCATCCATCAACACAAAGTCATTTCCAATAGCACCCGCATACGGCCTGACAATTGCGTTCAGGATCAAGCCCAGTATCTGACACCAGTAAGGTTGCCATTCCGCGTGTAAGTCCGTATGTCCATCAATTCTGATGCCAGCCCACACCATGACAGAACCACCTCCAAAGCAGTGGTGTTCTCTAACATAACAATCGGGCGAGTTCTTCAGTTGTGCGCCAAACTTGCCCTGCGCCACCATGAAAGTCAACGAGAAACGAGACTCATCTGTGAAGAGGACTGGAGTCCAATTACGGAGTTGCCAATTGATGTGGTTTTGCACAAAGTCTAACCTTGCCATTTGGTGCAGCGTTGTCAAAACTGGTCTAACAACAGGTCGGTAGGCATGAAGGTTTGCAGAATGGAGCCTGTTTCTAACGGTCTGAAGCGTTACTCGCACTCCTGTTGCTAAACGGAAGTCATTATTGAGGCTTGCAGCTGACTCAAACCTCTGTCTGCGCGCCATAGTCGCCAGATACCGGTCCTGGCGGGCGGAAGTTGACCTTGGACAACCCGATGGTGGTCTTTCAGCAACATTGCCAGTGTCAAGGAAACGATTCCAGAGTCTGGAGATGACACTCTGTGACTCATTAAAATGTCCAGCCACTGCTCTCTGAACCTGGCCTGCTTGCAGCATAACCACCGTTTGGGCAGCTTCCTGACCTGATTAATGACGCCTCATCACAGATATCCCACAGAACAGTTACATTTTTGAAAAAACAACCAAATCAGCAGCAAAAACTTTCAATATGAGGATATTCTCAACTCACTGGGCTTGTTCGTACACTTTGTTTTTGACCCTATGATGCTTTTGCGCTTATGTGATCACCTAACTGTGAAATGCGGACAGATTAACTAATCAGCTTTATTGGAGATGGGTTGAGGAAAGTACGGATGGCCGTTATAATCAAAATTATGATTCTGCCTAAGAGATATGTCATATCAAAATCATGATCCTTAACTTTTTTTGTCCAGTATATTGATATTGTGATACATCGTTGAGGATTTTTAGATATTCTGATAAAGTGATAGGATATAAGAGTGGTCTTTTCTGGTTTTAATGACTGCATTACCATTAAAAGATAGTTATCTGCACTTAGAGTGTTCTAGCCATTTCCTGAACCTGCTTGGTCATAATATCCACATCACTTATGACTGTTTATCCATATCGCTCTACAATAGAGTACTAAAGTGATGATGTCACCGCTACTTAGCTTCTAGTGTCGGAAGTAAAATCTCTATGGGAATTTATAATGGGGTTTGGACACTTTCTGCCATTGCTCGAACTCGTATTAATTCTAAGAGCCACCTCGCTCCGACATTAGCCTACAGGGTATACAGATTCAAATGATCACATCAAATTCGTAGTGTATTGCCAAAAATTATATGCTTTTGCACTTGTAGTCCACTTCTCCAAACTACATATCCGCTGCACAAGTAGGCGAGTACCCCGTGATTTGTTCCAAGCCAATGAGGTACCTCAGTTTCAGCCAACGTTCATAACGCACCACCACGGTAGCCCATCAGTGCCCTACATTGCCGTATGTCTGTGCACCCGTTCCCACATAGCGGGCTACTATTAGCTAGCTACATACCTAGAAATGAAAGGATCACAATGAATAGTTATTTCGCCATTTAGCTAGCTAGCATTAAGCTACGCTAGCGAACCACTGAGCTAGCCAGCTAGTGAGCATATTACATCTTGTGCACATAGCTAAACCGATAGAAACAGTAAATGGTATCGTCACTTACTGTTGTTTAGCAAGCTAGCTAGTATGATTATTCAATAAATATCACTAGCGTAGCCAGCTAGCTAGCGAGCTAGCTAAGTGAATAAAAGCAGCGAAGAGCCATTATTTGGCTACTTAGCTAGCGTCAAGCTGCGAGCATTTCACAAGCTGGCATTCAACTAAATGGGCCAAATATAAAGTTAGACAACTACCGAAGTCAGTAAACTAGCTCACTGGCTAAGTTAGCCTGTTGACAGCGAGTTTGCTGTCAGTTATGCTTTGACAAGGCTGATAAGCTCGTTCGCTGACTACCGAGTTTTTAAGCAAACAAACGTTGGCCAAAGATGCCTGGCTATTAAAGTAAATTGGCGCCAACTGTAAAACTTGATATCTAGCAAGGAAAGCGTAACCAAGTAGAAAGTAGAGTGGCTCACTAATTAAGCAAACGGCTATAGCGAGGTGCTGGAAAATTCGAGACAGGTGACTTCCAACCATTGACTGTATAAAACGCGTCCTGAACTCATTCAGCCCGGGAATCAGGAGGATCATGGGACGTGTAGTTTTTAGACTACAAAGAGGATTAGCATGGTGGCGAAAAATTTAAATGATTTGAAATATAGCTGATTCCGGTCAAGAAAAATTATATTTGTTTTTAGTCGGAAATATAATGCAAAATCTCGAAAAAGATGGAGGCTTTGAAAACAATGGGAAGGGATTCCAAAGTGAACTGAAAAAACAGTCTGCGGGTAAAATGAATGGGAAATTTTACTTCCGACACCAGAGTGACGTCATGACTTTAGTACTCTATTCCCCCTCTTCGGCACTCCCTCCCTCCTTTCCCCTTTCTCCTTCCCTCCCTCCATCTTACCCCCTCTCCCTCTCTCCTTCCCTCCCTCCATCTTACCCCCTCCCACTCTCTCCTTCCCTCTCTCCATCCCTCCCTCCCTCCCTCCATCTTACCCTCTCTCCCTCTCTCCTTCCCTCCCTCCATCTTACCCAGTGTTGATCTCCAGAGTCGGCTGCAGTATCTGTGCTCTCTCCTCGGAGGTCTTGGCGAGCTGCTGCGTGCGCAGGAAGTGTCGCGCCGCGCCCATCTCCAGCACCGTGATCATGGCGGGGTGCGTGTCCAAACGTGGGGTCACCTGCATCAGTCAGGCCGACACAAGTGAATGAGCCAAACTCCCTTCGAGAAACCCTACCTCAGCTGCAGCGCGCCAAACCACACACCCGTTCAGTCCTCGGGTACACAGCATTTTTAAAAACAGAGCAACCGGCCTTTTGCAAACGCATAGCCCGCGTTCTCGATCCCCGAAAACAGACCTTTGGAAAAAGCCTTCCAGGGCGAAGAGATCGAGAAACTTTGTTTTCACTGTTTACGTACAGTGAGGGAAAATAGAGTTTCTGTGCGTCACATGACGCGAGAGTGCCCTTATATAATGACTTTTCAGGGCTTGTGATTGGCCTGCATGCATTGGAGTAACAGTAATTTTATAATTGGGGTGAACGAAACCACTGAAATACTTCTGTCCGTGAGAATACGCCATCTTTTTGCGCTGATGTTTCGTTAATCACAAGATCTTATTGGGGGGGGACAAACTTGCGAGATTTCAATATTGACAAGGGGGACATGTCCCGCCAACCCCCCACTTAATGATCCCCTCACCTACATGCTCTTGCATCGCATTAAACGCCATCATTGTTCCCCATTGGTCTGGCACGCTCTTGACAGAACTCAACTCGTGTTTTTGCAGTTCCATGCGGACAGTGATTTTTTTTGGAAAACGAAGGAGGAAAAACGCCGTTTTCAGAGGTGCAGACTGTAACCTTGCATCCCATCTGTTCCATTTTACAATGTAAATCTAAGGAGAAAGCTCACCAATGTGCGGGAAGAAGATCATTAATAAAACATTCAGTAACTAATGTAACAATCACTACCAGTACCTGCTTGAGTGCAATTATAGAACAGCCTGAATAGAGTCCTCTAAACATTAAAACACCCCTGTAAAACAGTAAATCAAAGCTCTGCAGCAGTGAAAGACACAATGGCTACAAATGTCAGCCTGGTAAACGTTATGTTATGAAAGGCCCCAGCTACAGCACTGGGCCTCGGCAGTGGAATGTGCATAATCGCTGAGGAACAGGGCAATGCTGATTCACACCCGTGGAGTACCTTAATGTTGGTGACTTTGGAGGCCAGGCAGTTCCTCATCCAGGCCATCAGGTCCTCCGCCTGCTGCTCTGTGAGACGCTCAGAAGCTGCAGGAGAGAGGGCAGATGGGTCAAAGGTCAGACGGACTGAAACCATCTCAATCACCTCAGTTCCTGAAATTTCCATCTGACACCAGTATTCAGACAAGTTCCTCGGTGCCCATTTGGATGAAAGCATGAACTGCCATCTCAGGGTCTGCGTGTGTCTGTGAATGTATGAGAAAGCACATGTGGACGTGTGTGCGTGTGTATGTTGTTTGAAACTCTAACCGGGCTTGGTGTCCTCAAACTTCTCTTCCTTGTAGTGGTCAACCACGATGTCCGTCTCCACGGAGATGAGCTTCTTCTCAGATCAAAGCTCTCTCTCAGAACAGCAACACCTGCATAGAGAGAGAGAGAGAGAGAGAGAGAGAGAGAGAGAGAGAGAGAGAGAGAGAGAGAGAGAGAGAGAGAGAGAGAGAGAGAGAGAGAGAGAGAGACGCCATTAAGAGGACAGATTGTGCTCACTCTGCCATATGAGGTGGAGCCATGATTTCATTCCCTCATGAAATGTGAGGAATACAATGCAACAAAGAGACCATTTCCAAAAATAAAAGGAAATGTACCAAGAATTTGAGACTCGTACAGACACGGGATTGAGAGATTTTGGCAGCAAAGTATGTTTCCACTTGTCATCAACAGAAAAACAGGGAGTAACAAGCATGAAACACTGAGATCCCTCGTTAATGGCACGGCTGACATCTGACCTGGAAACAGAACGAGCGGGAGGGATGGACAGACAGATGTATGAAAAGCCACCTCTACACTATAACATGTATCTATCCACATATGGAATTTCGTTGAAATATTGAACGGTTTAGGAGTTCTGGCCCGGAAAAGAAGCACGATGGACGGACGGACGGACAAACAGACATTGGGAAGGACAACACGCAATCCGGAGTCCCCATCCACTTTGTGGCTGGAATATAAAACCAATATACAAAAGGTGCATTATGGTCCACAATCAGTTTTGCATAAGTCTCCTGGAAAATGTATTTAGATTTTGTCCATTATTTTTGCATATTCATATTTCAATTTGTTACAGCAACCTTTTCTTGTCTTCCACTTGTGATGCAGGCACATGCTTTGCCGATGCAAGCGTACACTTGTCATACCAGTACAGCCTCTGAATTTTAAAGGCTGAGAGGAGCCATGTTTACATACAGTGTTAGAGGGAACAGGCAAAACTCCTACCCAATGAGCAAATCCTAACACTAGTCACCGCATTGGCAATATTTTTGTCTTAATCTGACAAATTGTAGTAACGTATATCTGAGTACTTCAGCCTAAATATTGGACTATAACACCAGTTAAACCAGTTAAACCAGCCAGTTATTCTTGGTGGCGGTTGGGGAGGCTCCAGGACCTCACCTCCATGTCCTTCCGCTTCATGGCCTCGAAGTAGGGCGAGTGCTCGGCGAGGTGGCGGTTGGGCGCGCACAGGTAGTAGATGTTGCGAGTGCCGGCCTTCATGCGTGAGCCGTACTCCTGCAGGCTGGTCTGCTGCCCCGCGGGCAGGGAGGACGACTCGAACCGCAGCAGTTTAGCTATGTCCTCCTGAGGGAGAAAGGGGGAGAGAGAGGGGAAAGGGGGAGAGAGAAGGGGGTAAAGAGAGGAGGGGGAGGGGGAGAGAGAGGTAGAGAAGGGGATGGGAGCGATAGAGTGGAGAGGGGAGGGAGAGAGAGGTCAGAGAAAGAGTGAAGGAGGGAGAGGATGCAAGGGAGAGATAAGGAAAGTGAAAGAGAGAGAGAGAGAGAGAGAGAAAATTAATCTCTGGAAGGTGAGAATAAGGGATCAAAACAGAAAGATAGTGAACTGTGGGAAATGCAGTCCATCAAAATAATGACTAAACTGCAGAGCTGTAGGCTCACTTGACACAGACTACACAGAACTGAAGGTCAGAGGTCGTTACCTTAGCAGAGTAAAACTGCATTCAAGTAACCCCGCCCCTGCTCCAGTGTCATCATAATGGCCACCTTAAATAGCCGCGCGCTCCCTGATTACCTTGACGTCCTGTTCGTGGGTGGTGACGATGCCCTCCCTCATGAAGAGGCCGTAGTCCTCGAAGAAGCGGGCGTACTTTTCCGGCTCCTTCCGGCTCTGGTCCATGAGGAAACGGATCACACGCTGCTGCAGGACGTCCCTCAATTTCCTATAGCGGGGATACAAAGATTTAAAACTTGGCCAGGTTCCCTTCAAACATCATGTGACAAAGACTCACAAACACACAAACTCACACGGTGCAGCCAAGACCGCCATTAATCTAATTTAAAATCCTCTAACATCCAAAAGCATCTTGGCTACTTCCACCCTCTCACCTGATGAGGGCGCTCTCCTGAAGCAGCTCTCTGCTGAGATTCAAAGGGATGTCTTCACTGTCCACGACACCTGCAAGCACAGATGTGCATGAAGTTCAACTCTGCTCCAGCTCAAAGCTACAGCACCACAGCCAGATGGCACAGAAAACGCTCAAACCAAGACCAGAGTTCAGGTGTGAGAGGTTGACTCCATAAAATCCACAGACCCCTATACAGGTTGGTCAAATGCAGTTGCTGCATTGAAACCTGTAGAGCTTCAGGCCCATTTTCCATTCTAATGGAGACTCCAAGGTTTCCAATGATCCCCAATATTTCCTGCTGAATTACAGAGAAATGTGCACAAAATGAAGCACAAGATCCAAATATTTTCCATTTGATGTGACGCTGTGGCCATAAAAACATGGCGCCCGGGGTATGAATATTTCTCTCAATATAAGTAACTTCAGTGAAGCACTGCAATTAGCAGATACAGAATAAGCACACTACAGGCCAAAAGTTTGGGGCCACCCTCAGATTTTTAATGGTGCACCTAGTGCAATGTGACCCCTTGGTTTTGGGAAAGGCATTTATGCAGCATGCCTTCTTGTTACATGACATGAATTTATGTCACTAGGGCGTGAAAAATGTTAACACAAAGGCACTGGAACTCAATTATAAAACATTGTGGTCAGTGATCAATCAGTCAAGGCAGCTTTAAAATGTGGTCTGAGGTCTGGAATTTACCCAAAACCTATTGGCTTCCTATATTTTATGCACTGAAGTCATTTCATGTGCAAAAAATAAGCAAAGAACAGTTGATGTGTGATTTTTTTAAAAATCTGAGGGTGACCCCAAACTTTTGGCCTGTAGTGGATGCAACATTGTCCTGCAATATGAAAAAGCTGCTTTTCTGACTTTGAACCTACTTAAGGAAAAATTTAAGAGAAAAATTGGAGTTTAAGGGGTTAAACTTGGGGATTCAGAAAAACTAATGAGGTGTGACCCCTTCTGGAGATGATGGACTGCGGTTTCCCACATTGTAGACAAACAAACTGAGAAGTGAAGTGAAAGTGACTGGGAGCAACAGATGCAGCGATTGTGGGGTCAACAGCAGGAGGCAGAAACCAAACTCACCCCTCAGGAAGCGCAGCCATTTGGGCAGGATGTCCGTGGCCTTGGTCTGGATCAGAACCTTACGGCTGTACAGAGCCACACTGGAACCCATCTCCCGGCTGACATCAAACATGGAGGGCTTCTGTATACACACACACGCGCACACACACACAAACATACAGACACGCACATGCGGGCGCACACACGCACATACACACACAGAAGAGAAGCAAAGAAAAAGTCTATGGAACATGAACTACAAGGCTTATACAGCAGGAACACGGCAAGTTCCGAAACCACAAAAAAAAAAAAAAAAAAAAAGGTTAATACCAAATACTGCAGTCATACAACCAAGAAAAAAATGTACACACCGAGAGCCCACTTTATGAAATTTTGCCCCTCACCACTAACAAAAAAAAAAAAATGCCAGCTTCAGCTCATTACAAATTAATCAAAGTAAAAATCATGACGCATGCTAGTGTGTGCTGCAATCCTGAGAAAACAGCTTCAGCTGTTCAGTCTGCTACTTGAAGTCACTGGTCAGGTTAAAGAAAAGCAGGGCACCGGGACCTCAGTCTGACCCGCCTCACCGTTTCGGGCACGTAGAAGATGCTGCGGATGTTGAGAGGGGCGTCGGCGCGGTAGTGCAGGGTGTAGCGCGGTTTGTCGTAGGCCTGCGCCACGTAGCGGTAGAACTCCTCGTGCTGCCATTCGCTAATCTCCTTTGGCTCCATCATCCACAGAGCCTGAGAGGAAGAGAGAGAGAGGGAGAGAGAGAGAAAGAGAGGGAGAGAGGGAGAGAGATAGACAGACAGACCAGAGATGCAGTTAGATCCCTTCGTACAACTGAAAACGCAACCACACAGCTCATTCTCATTCAGAAAAAAAAAAACAGACAGACAGGCAGGCAGACAGGCACGCACATGCCTGCACACAGCTCAAACAAAGTCGAAACACAACCGCACTGCTCCCTCTCGCGTACACACACACACTCACCTGCAGCGTGTTGAGCCGTCGGCCGTTGAGGAAGATGGGGAAGCTGACGAAGTTGCTGTATTTGGTGACCACCTCTGGCAGGAGAGAGTGCAGGAGTTCAGAAAGCAGGCAGAACAGCTACACGACACCACCAATGCCCCTCTAACACTGGCCATACTGCTGAACAAGACCATACTGCTGCACTGCATGGCACCCCCTTCTCACAAGGGCAATACATTCATGCAGTGTAATGATTTTATCAGTATACAGCTCTAGAAAGCAGTATGATTACAGTGGAAATACACAAAAAACAGTAAGATTATTAAGCAAACAGTGTATTAAAAACTAAGGATATGCACACTTTTGAACAGGGTTCATTTCATTTCTTTCCCTCATTGCCATGTTTTATTTGATGATTGTGCCATTCCACATGACCTACAGTTGGATAGAAATCCAATAATAAATAATAGAAATGTGTTTTGCCAGGCCATTCATGTTTTCTTTAAAAAATGTTACCCGTTTTACAAATTCAGCCAGCGTATGCAAACTTTTGAGCTCAACTATAGCTAGTGCTCATCTAAAGCTACTGCATTGTAACAACAGTTAGATTTGTTACCAACAGAGGATTTGTGCTTATCAGTGATCCACTTTTGAAGTAAAGCCATCAGTCCACGATCACACGTGACAAGCCCTGTGCTTCATTTAATATTACACCACCGTTAACTATGGGCTAGCTGCCAGAAACGTTGTCTGCATAATTTCTCGCCCAGTGAGGCTAGCTAGTCGTCTTCCTGGACTGGTTGGTACATTGTCAAGTGTTCATTTGAAACAGAACCCAGTGTCATTTTTTTTGGTTGAAATTGACTAAAACACCCGGCAGCACAACAGAAAACAGTCGTACGTAAACTACCGGCTGTAGGCCATTATGGAGAACCCTGTGTAATAAGCTGTAGCATATTAGGTATCCACTGGCAATGACAAGCCATGAATATTTTTAGGATAAAAAGATTTCAGTGATTATACGGATTATGTTCTCAGTAAAATATACGTACAAAGACCTGACCTTCAGTGAAGGACTTTTAACATGAATTTTACAAGGGACATATTCTCCGTCATGAGTAGCAGGTAGGTTATTGTAGTTGTTGCCCAAACTCATTTTGAGCAAAAATATTTGAAAATGACAGATTGTTTCCCCAATATTGTCTGACACTAGGTTGTTGCATTGTCTTCACCATCATTTCATGATGTCCATAGTGAATGACATGACATCACGAAACAATCGATGACTTAATACAACTGAACAATCAGCAGTGAGAATCACCAAAATGGATCGTTGCAAATATCAAAAAAAAAAAGCTAAACAGCACTGCAAGTTGTCGTGTACGGCTAATAAACAGCTTTTGCTGAAGCCGTAGCCATACCTTTATACAGTACAAGCTGTGTGAATGCAGAGCACGAGTACTGGTGTTGTGGCAACTGTTGCCAGTTTTCCTCCCTCAGGGTGTGTTGGGCTCTGAGAGTTGTTTGTGCGACAACAAGAGTTCAAAGACAATTCTCACCTTTGACCCGATCCTCGGAGGAGAACTCCTTGCAGTCGTCCTTCAGATGCAGCACGATCTTGGTGCCCTGTCTGACCCCGCTGGCCTCAGCAATCTCGAACACACCGGACCTATACAGTAGAGCCAACAGTCAGTTTTGCAAGACAACTAACCACAACAAATGCACACACAAATTCTTCTGAGGCCCTTCAGTGAAGACGGGCGTGCAGTCAAACTGCCCACATTCTGCAAAAATCTACCTCCTGTCGCAGACACAGCCGCACCCATCCACACCACTTCTCAATCTGTGCGTACCTCTACCCTCCTACCAATTCCTCCCTCCACCTCTCTTCTACACTACCCTCTGTAGGCAAGGCAGCTGCCCTTCAGTAACATTATAAATCGCCTGAGTGACAAAGCTGTGAAAAGCCCTATGCAAAAAGAAAATAAATTGAAATCAATTGAATTTCTCCCCTCTCCTCTCACCCGTCAGAGGACCACTTGTATCCAGGACTCCCGGGCTCAGCGGACTGGGAGTAGACGTCCACGCGGTTGGACACCATGAAGGCGGAGTAGAAGCCCACACCGAACTGACCAATGATGGAGCTGCTGGCTTCTGCCTGGTTCTGCAGGGCGTCCAGGAAGGCCTAGACCGCCAAGGTCACAGAGAGAGAAGAAGAAGAGGGTGAGGAAATATATAGTGTGGGTGAGGAGGATGAGAGAGGAGAACAGAGCAAAATATTGTCACATTCAGGAAACAGAGGGGTTGGTCAATGAATACAGAGAGAGCAAAGCAGAGTAAGAGAAAAAGGCGAGAAAACAAGAGAACGTAGAGAAAATGGGGAGCGTTAGAAAATGATAAGGGGAGGGAGACAGTGAGAGCCAACGGGTATGAAAACTTAACATGAGCTTGAGGCAAGTGCACGCAAGAAAGAGATGGATGGGAAAGTAGAAGAGGACTGAAAAAGTCAATAAAAAAGAGTGAAGGTGAGATGGACTGCGAGGAGACCTTCAAGCACCACGGGCGTGTTTCAGGGGAACTAGATGATAGTCCCATTTGTGGCTTTGGCAAACGATGAAGAGGAGGAGCAGACATTAACGCACCTTTGACCCAGAGCGAGCGATGGTCCCCAGGTTAGAAACCAGCTCCTCCTGACTCATTCCCACCCCTGTGTCCTGTGGAAAGCAAAAAGAACGATTAGAGGCCTCAAAACCAAGAAAATAAACTAGAAACACCACCAGTGGCATGAGGAAAAAGCAAATGACTGGTCGTGACCAATGTGGAAAATTGCCATTAGTACGCTTTTTCAAACCTTGGTGCAGTTACATTTTCGACCACCAGATGGCAGAACGAGCAAGCAGCTTGTGCAGTCGTGCTGTATGATCAGATGCTTCAGTAAGATATTTTTTTTACTCTCCAAGACTTCACAACTTATTTTTGAAAAGCAAAATAAATCAACGGCTCTCAAAGAAAGTACAATTCATCAAGGAACAGGAAGAGACGGAATCAAAACCTGCTGTGCTGCCTCTTCACAAGATTGAGGCTTGCTGCGGGTGACCACTAAATATTGCCTCCAATATACACTGATATTAGCCAAAACACATGACCACCGGTCCAAAATGCTGTTGACACACTACATGCTGCAAAAACAGCTCCAACCCACTGGGCCGTGGACTTCACAAGATCTCTGAAGGTGTCCAGTGGTAATATGGACCAAGCAAATCTAACAAGTCCATTAAGTAGAGAAGTGGAGCCGCCACAGAGCTGATTTTTTCCCCCCAGTGCATCCCACAGATGTATGATCAGATCGAGACCAGGGGAATCTGGAGGCCAAGGCTTTGGAGGCGAACACTTTGAACCTCTTCCTCATGTTCTAAAACCATTAAAATTTGTGCATGGTGGCTGGGTCCATTATCCCTCAGGAAGAGGTCACTGCCCTCTGGGAATACAGCGGCCACAAAAGGGTACGCCTGCACCGCAACAGTATTTCAGAAGGTGGAGTGTGTCAACATGAATGCCTGGACACAGGGTTTCCTGGAAAAAACATTTCCCAGAACATCACACACAACATTGCCTTTCTAAATGAGCCTTGAGCACCCAACACAAGTTCATTCTTTGTCCCTCCGCTGACCACCACAGGCAGGTACATACCACTGCACATCGGGAGCATCCATCAAGCCCTGTAGTTACGGAAATGCTCCGATATTGACTACGAGAACCATTTGTTTACTTCCCATCGAATTCATCCCAGACCTTAACACACGGCATTGTTGCGAGATAATCAACGTCATATCAGCTAATGGTCACCATGCTCTGGCACATAGGCGTATGAGTCACTCCAAGTGAAATCACCAACATTCACCAGAGCTTCCCAGGTCATGGAGTCAGCATTGATTCAACTTACATCATTTATTTGATTTTTTAAAATTCATTTTTGAAGACCCCATAACATCTGAACAGATGAGGAAATGAACCATTTTCTTCATCGGCATGCAGAACTAAAAAAGAAAAAAAAATAGAGAACACTGAATCCTTGACCTGGGGAGCTCTGGTAATCTCGCATGGAATGACTCATAACTGAAGCACAACGGCAGACCCAACATGCACAAGCAGGTAACCACATCAATCAAGCCCACAATACCTAGATATAAGACTGATAATGCCATTCATTCAACAAACCATGACTCCTTGATTTAAGTGCTGCCTTTCATACCAAAGACCACCATATTCTTCTCAGCAGGCCAGGAAAATCAGGTGGTATTTCCAGACTTGCTGCTTCCAGGTTTAAAGGGGAACTCAGGGATAAATCATAATGCTGTTTTATACAAATATAATTAGTAAATAATTATTGTAAAATACAAAAATGTGGAATTTTTGTTTTCAAAGATGAGATAAATGAGGTTTTATTCCCCCTAATTAGTTGTCGTCTGCTTCAACGGTCGCGTGATAATGACGTAACGTCGCACGAAAATGACGAAACGTCGTCCTTCGCCCAGAGGTATGCGCTGTTATTGTGTTGGATAGTGTGACTGTCCCAGTCCATTATTTTATGACAAATGATCGTTCAATATGGCCCATTGGCTAGTTGCACGAGATGGTGTTAAGTACTTTCTGAAATACGCAGGGTTGCTTCAATATTAACGGTTTGCTTCTGTTACTTATCAATCTAATATCAGATGCTGAGCAGATGACAGGTATATCATCCCGGATATGTGATTTTAGCTATCGCCGATATTCCCAGGATTTGGTTTAATTAACCAGGAATGATGTTCGCAAGATTTGTCTCGATTACCCGTGACTGATGTTTGTTCGTTGGCACTCTTAATGAGACATCAGCTGCTCCACTGAGAAACAAGTGGGTTTTTAACTTGCATCACATTTCCAACCGTTCTCACTGATGACTGATGAACGGACTTTAAGCGACAGACAACAAATGTGAAAGTATCTGGTAATTAATGTGTAAATATTCCATTACGTCGAAATGCCTTTTCATAAATCTAACATGCGATCGACGCATATTTTAATATTGTCGATACTTCGTTTACCTTCCCACTCGGCGTCAGTTGCACTGTCAGGACCATCACTTCTGTAGCTATGGTTAGCTGATAACGATGTAGCAGAACTAGCTAGGTAGTTGCATCAGAAAATGTCGAAGTAAATTCACTATAAAACTGAAACAACTAAGCCAAATCCTGGGAATATCGGCGACAGCTAAAATCACATATCTGGGATGATATACCTGTCATCTGCTCAGCATCTGATATAGACTGATAAGTGAAAGAAGCAAACCGTTAATGTTGAAGCAACCCTGTGTATTTCAGAAAGTACTTAACACCATCTCGTGCAACTAGCCAATGGGCCATATTGAACGATCATTTGTCATAAAATAATGGACTGAGACAGTCATGGATTGAGCCATGATGTTCGCGCTAGCCGCAGGTAGCCATTTGCCGGCAATATAACATCTGGGCTGACCTGTTGCCGTGGCGTTTCTGTTTTCATCCACACTGTCGCACTATTCATTATTATCGGTTTCCATTTCCAGAGTCTGCCACAGGGACAATCATACTATCCAACACAATAACAGCGCATACCTCTGGGCGAAGGGCAACGTTTCGTCATTCTCGGGCGACGTTACGTCATTATCACCTGACCGTTGAAGCAGATGACAACCAATTAGGGGGAATAAAACCTCATTTACCTCGTCTTTGAAAACAAAAATTCCACATTTTTGTATTTTACAATATTTATTTACTAATTACGTTTGTATAAAACAGCATTATGATTTATCCCCGATTTCCCCTTTAACTCCTATCTCTGACAGATTTCAGTTCGTCAAGGTAAGTAACAAGTCAATGTATTCCAGGGTAAACTTTGGAATACCTCAAGGATCTGTTCTGGGCCCTTTGGTCTTCTCTCAAAACATGATTCCCCATGGAGACATTATAAGTAGACCTTGTGTCGAAGACCATTGCTATGGATATGACGTGCAGCTCTATACATATTTTAACCCAAGTCCTGCTTCAAGGCCAATGCTTATCGACGACCGGCATACAGGGAAATAGCCACCATGGAACGATACATCAACGACCAGCACACAGGGAACGGAGTGTGGACCCTGTATATATGGGCCACTGGCAGGACTAGGGTTAACTTTGGCAAAAAGGATCAGCTAAATAGATTAGAAATATGTCTTAAAGCTGTTAAAACATGAGTGACACAAAATGTTCTCTCATTCAATGCAAATAAGACCGAAATATTGGTAATAGGTCTCAAACTGCTTGAAGACACATTCCTTACGTTCTCTCTCAACTTAGCTGGCCTCGCCGTTTCTGTCAAAGCTGTTATTAAAAACCTTGGCATCTCTCTTGATTGGGAAACTCCCTTTCCAAGCTCATATTAACAACATCATGCAAGTGGCATTTTCCACCCTACAAATATAAATAAACTGAGAAAAATGTCCTTTCAGGACACTGAAAAAATGGCGCACACATTTGTGACCTCCCGGCTGGACTACTGCAATGTTTTATTGTCTGGTTGCACCAAATCTGCCCTGAAATGCTTTCAATTTATGCAGAATGACGCATCTCGGGTTCTGACTAGAACTAAGTAATGTGAGCACATTAGTGCGATGCTCAATAATCTTCATTGGCTGCCTGTCAAATTCAGAATTGAAAATAAAATTCTACTGCAAACTTAAAAAGCTTTAAAAATGACTTGGCCACAGAATATCTTGGTTCACAGGGTGCTGGATATTTGAAAATTCCAAGTATATCCAGAGTTTCAATTAGAATAAGTGCCTTCTCTTACAAAGCCCTAGTTTTATGGAACAATCTGGCTGACATATTCAGGCTTTATAACACTCACTGTCATTAAGAGGAGGCTAAAAACATACATCTTCCGTCAAGCCAATATTAAGTGGCGTATTCATAATTATTTGTACATGTGGGGTTGGTGAGACTGACAATAGCCTTAATCTCTGGTTCGGTCCACAAGGTATTGGTAGCCGGTGTTAAGTAAAGCCATGAGGAGCTAGTGGACTGAGCATGAATTAATGGTGCTAGTGGGGCCAGCAGCAGCCTTAGTCACCAGGGAGGTCCACATATTATTGGAAGCTGGTGTCAAGTAAATCCACTTGGTACCGGTGGCACTGAGCATGTACTAAAAATTCCAGTGGGGCCAGCAACAACCTCCATCACTGGCAAAATCCACTGGGTCCTTGTGGCAAGTGTCAAGTAAATCCATGTGGTAACAGTGACACTGAGCATACATCAACAGTGCCAGTGAGGCTAACTATAGCCTTAGTCAATGAGGAGGTCCTCATGGTGCTGGTGGCTTGGGTTAAATACACAGTGCTGGCTTTTTTGTGTAAGGTGAACTAGAGGTGCATCAGTTGTACAGCCTGGTGTGAGTGCAGGGCGACTGAGGTACGATACGTGGATGGAGGAGGGTCGACTGTTTCTAGACTGCACAATTATGACTAGTTGTCTCAGGGTTCTACCTTGAATGTGTAGCTTGGAATCATGCACAGGGCATCAATTAATTTGGTTTGCTACTGATTTGTCTAGTGCCTAATCTCCCTCTTTGTGTCTTTTTCTCAGGAGCCTGTCACTCCTGAACGCTGATTCCATGGACCTGGTTCCTCCTGAGATTTCTTCCCACTGGGGAGTTTTTCTCGCCACTATTTGAGCTTTTTTTTTTTTTTTTTTTTTTGCTCTATAAAGCATCTTTGTGACAATCCTTCAAAGACATGCACAATACAACGCAATACTGTCCCATCAGTGCGTACACCTGGAAGATGTGGTCTAGGGGTAGCCAGCCCTGGCTCTGAAGAGCTGTGGTGTTGACTGGTTTTTGTTTTTTCCCATGCTTTTCATTGATTAATTAATTAAAGCAGCAGTTTACATTATCAACTAAACTCACCTGGTTTCTTGGGTCTAAAGTGGCTGGATAAAACAAATACCAGCAAACTCAGCAGCTCCCCAGGACCACAGCTGGCCTCACCTGATGTTGTCCTACCTGTATGGTAAAGGTGCCCTTGGCAGCATCAGTCTGGAGATGTATCTCTAGGGGTGCAGTGTCGCCCCCTGCTGACATGAGCTTGTGGCGAAGCTTCTCTAGAGCATCGCTGCCGTTGGAGATCAACTCCCGAATGAACACCTGCATGCCGCCAGGGACAAGGGAGAACAGGAGATTGCGAGTCCATAATGAAAACGCACTCGGGCGAGCAGTTCACATTTGACTTGAATCCAAAGGGTCCACAGACCGGTATGGTAGTCATTATACACTGCCCGTCCAAAAATAATGTCACCACCTGGATTTAAATAAGCAAAAAAAATTGAAGAGCCTTCGCCGTATATCGCCTTGTCATGGATGGTGGCGCACATTTAGCGGCAACCTCACATGCAGTTGTCGAAAACCGATATACCTGCTTTTTAACCAAGTCGCAGTTTATAAAGGAAATCTGTTATTTTGCGGGCATTTAGTTATCAAGCGATCTACAGTTAGACAGTACCCAACTCAAGGCACACTGATAAGAACTTCACACTGCTAAGTTAGCCAGCTAGCTAATTCGCTGCTGGGTGAAGTAAAATGAATCATAATCTTAATTTACTAGACTGCTAAATTTAGGAGGAAAATTATGCCTGCATATAACATATAGTGCACAGTAACCTGAATGCTGTACTTTGTCATCTCTTAAAATAAGCTCTATCGGTAGGTGTTTTCAAAATTAAACGTTATCTTGCTGAATATTTTGAGAGTGACACCCATGGCTTGCTTCTCCGTCCTGTTGTCATCCGTCAATATTGATGCAACTGACGCTTCCAGTGGGATTTTAAAAACGTTCAAGTTTGACGCGACGCTTCGCTTCAAGGCCAGTGGGCGTTGGGCTTTCGAGAGGCTAATGGGGAAAAACTACTTCAGTTTGCTCGGGACCATAAAGATTGGACTGTACAGCAATAAAAATAAGTCATGTGATCTGATGAGTCCAGACAGACTATATTCCAGACTGATGGGGGCATCAGGGTAGGAAAAGAAGCCAATGAAGTGATGCACCTGTTATGCAAAGTGCCCACTGAACAAGCTTCTGGAGACAGTGCTATAATTTAGGGTTGCTTCAATTTGTCAGGTCTAGGGCTTACCTACATGATGAAGCAATGAAATTAAGTCAGCAGACTCCTGGAACGAACTGAATGATCAGGTGATCCTATGAATGGAGTTTTTAATCCCTTACAGTATAGCCTACAATGAAAATGTGAAGATTCATCAGGCTTGAATTGTCAAAGAGTGGTTCAGCAAACTTGAGGAATCGGCCACCAGAGTCCTGACCCTGGACCAGTTGAAAGTGTTGGGATGTGCTGGAGAGGATTTACTGAGTGATTTGACTCCCAATCATAAACAATACAAGACCTCGGCCAAAAATGTATGCAACTCTGATCAAAAATAAATATTACAACATTGAATAAGACTGTAAAAACAATGCCAGGACAAATGCGCGCTGTGTTTTAAAGCCAGTCTAATGAAATATTCGCGTGTGTGACTTTTTTTGGCTGGGCAGTGTATCTTGCCATATGGAGAACAGTAAAAACAGTTGAAAAGTACATTTTAATTTCAAGTTGAAATTGTAGAACTCCGCAATAAAACGATACTAGTTCATTCTTCTGATGCGTCAGATAGTAAAAATGTCTTTCAATATTCTTGAGAGCAATTCCGAAACAACTAACCGAAATATTTAACCCTGATGGGGGCACATTTTGTAGATCGGCGTTTTGTAAGTTCAACATCTGAGCATTTTGGGTCTGGAATCAGCCCACTATTAGCAGGTCAAAAGAAAGCACCTTATATCTGGATATGGGTCCCTGTACTGTCACACTTACTTCTTTCTCTGAATAGAGTGACCGAGCCACAATGTCCAGCAGTTTCTTTGTTTCCGCCTGGAACTCATGCTTTGAGAAGGTTCCTGAAAAAGCACATTGCATTTGAAGAGTGACCGATCAGAAATGCAACCCTCCCCCCCAACAGCCCACCTTGGATTTGACAGCAATTCCTTGGCACTGAGGGAATTGATAGTATTTAACATTTTTGACAAAATGGAGTACATTGTGCAGTAGTCCTGTATTACACCAAAAATGTAATGACTGGACGGTGGGACAGTCGCTTTTTCATTTTATTTGTTCAACAAAACTTTGATATACATAGCGGCTGGGCAAATCTGAAAATAGGTGGACATAGGACAAAATAAATAAATAAATAAAAAATTACTGTTTGAAAAAGATTTAGACCTGAAAGGTACTAAAACCAAGTCATCAGAAGATGACATATCCCCCAGCCTCTGTAATCTAATCTCAGAAATCCCAAAATTCGAAAAGGGAACACCTTAGGACCTGATTAATACACACAGCGAGCTTCCTGACAGAAGAGAAAAAAAAAAAAAAAAAAAAAAAAAAAAAAAAAAACAGTGAATGGTATTCGAGTTCTGCTCGAAAACGAAACGAAATGTCCACGGATGGACAGACAACTACACTGATGGGCCAGGTCACGCTGTAACGGAGTTACAAATTTGTAACTCCGTTACGGACCATTTTTTTGCCGTTTTCACCCAAAATAAATCAAATGAACAAAATTGGCTATTTTGTTTTTTGAAGTACAAGGGAAGACCTACACAAAGCCATTTAAATTGTAACTCTATCTTACTTAGTTTTGGAGCTATGATACAAAATACCCCAATTCTGTAACTCAGTTACCGCGTTACTTGGCCCTGATGACTAAATCCCCCCCCATTTTATATGCCGGGGGATAACAAGAGTCATCAGAAGATAACATATCCTCCTGGCCTCTGCAATCTAATCTCAGAAATCCCAAAAATATCAAAACGCACCAGTTTAGGACCCGATTAATACTCACAGCTAGCAATTTTATATCTAGAGCGTTGGGCCATGGCGCTGCGCAATGCCCGATTCTCTCCCGCCATAGCTGCCCCTTTTCTCAGAGTTAAACCTGCCACGGTGGCCCCTTTTCTTCCCAAGGAAGGTCCACCACGCCTCCTTCCCAACTCCAAGTAACTACGCCACGCCTGAATTAGTCACTTGCTGTGCTTGACGAGCGCCATAGCTGATCTCTCTATTCAAACTAGCTCGCAGAAAATGATAATGAACAGAAACCCAGTGCTGCGGATGTGCTGTGTATTCCCAGGTATTCAGATTGATTTCAGTTCGATTCGCCGGGGCACACAGGGGTGGCGCTTGTCGTTTCCCAGAATACGGCCGTATTATTCATGTTATTAGCATGTCATCATGCCAACTCGTAAAAGAGGACTTGATCAGGTGGCGAAATCGGTCAAAAGGGAACATCGTTCCCTCAGTGAATTCTTCCTGAGAGGAACAATAAATGACTAAAAGTATTAATCAACTTGAACGATAAGACTTATTATGCAAATAGCGATTGTCTGGCGAGAATACTGCAGTGTAATTATGACACATGAACAAGCTGGGCACGGCCCAGTCATTCACTATGAGCAGCCGATATATTCGTTCACGTCGTGCTGCCCAAACTAACTGTGGCATGCAATTGAAATAAAGATATTTAGTCCCATTTCGTGGTTACTCTGCCCCTGTATCATGCTTCAAAGGCCTGTCTGCCAATTAGGCTAGTCAGGGGGAGCTCTTTGCAGGTGAAATTTTTGGGCCACTTTATTGCTGGGGCCAGCGATAACCTGCACGTGATGGGATTGTCTGCAGTGATCAGATTAGGCAGATTCGCATCGCAAAATGCAAACTTCTCTCATTGGTATGTGGTTTAAGGAATCTCAGGTTCTCCACTGGCCTCTCCCGAAACATGCACAATGATCTCTGATCATTCAAATACATGACGTTATGTCAAAATGTGACCGAGGTGGAGAGTGCCTTGTGTGACTGGATTTTAATGGGAATGGATCCGCTCATATCTCTAATCAGGTGTTAACATCATATGCTTCAGTAATGTATAGATAAGACAGCTGTACTGCAGGTTACAAGTCGTTTACAGAAATTTCACCGGTAAACGGAAGTGTTCTGCATCAAATTAAAATTGTTCAGGGTGAAATTGATGCCTTTGGAAATAATTTGTCTTGCTTTCAGAGTGGAGTTGTATTTCTCTTGTAATTTTAATTTGTCATTAGGAAAGAACTTTAAAAAAGCCTTTTTAGCATTTAAAAAAAATACTGAACAGTTTTCGAGTTCTGCTCCAGAAATGAACTGCCCACGCACGGACAGACGGACGGACAGACGGCCGCACTGACAACTATATCCCCCGCATTATATGCCAGGGGGATAATGATAGATTTGGTCACTGGGACTTCTTGTATTTTCCATGCGACTGTCATTAAGAAGTACCAACAGCTCCATGGTGACGCATAGACTGGCCTTCAGTACGAAATTTTTAACTTGGGTCACAGTTAATCTATTCATTTACATAGCTTTCTACTTTGAAGAAAAACCCCAATTACTTTTCTCAGCAGATGGTTCCAAAGATACCTATGGCACCGAATAGCGACAGTGTAACGTCAGTCACAGAAAAGATAAAATTATTTCACAGCTAAGCTTTCGCTCATTATTTAGATGTGCCTTTCACAATGCTATTACTAGACATTAATTAAATGTGTAAGTACGTTAAGTATAAGCAACTCATTTACAGCAAAAAAAAAAAAAAATCTCCAGTTCAACTATTTATGCTGACAGGGCAGGGGCTGAAATCTGTAACGCAAGTCAAATGTAACGACAGTCACACTATATCCATGTACATTATTGGTGAAAATAAACTAGCATTTTTCTTGATTTTTCTTCTGAGTATTTTAGTGGGATATGGTCTTGTAATGGCATAAGCATCAACTTTCTATTTCAAGTGTTGTAAGTCAGTTTAGAATCAGAGACAGAGTTGCCCAGATTTTTTCCCATGTCCATTTTTCATGTCACGCTTGAAACTTCCACCTCAACGCAAAAGAAACAGAGCTTATGATGAATTGATATTTCCATGTCAAGCCACGGCCAAGTCTAACGAGCCACAAAATTGCAGCAAAATAATTAAAGACATTGACAGCAGTGCAATTTTTTTTGTTTCACATAAACCTACTTGTAACGTCAGTCATGACGGATTTACCCAGCTTCGTTTTCCAAAGCGGTTCTTACGAACCCCATCCGGGTTATTCCATGCCAAGTGGAAACGCTTAAGGTACCTTTTGGGCCATCATGGTCTCAGATTTTTCTCTAACTTTGTATATTTGTTCATTTGGACTCAAATGATGGGCATCTCCAATTTTTTCACTAACAGCCCACCGGTATGGATTCTCTGGGCCTCTGAAAAAATGGCCTCTAGGGGGCACTTTTCAAAACATGCTGTAGAAAAGTCTTATGTCTTTGGTTCTACGACAGATACAGATCCGGAGGGTGGCTTGATCCTTGACATGAACCTTGCTCTAGGCTGATAATCTTAAAGGTTGCTTGTATCAATGGTGAATGGCATGGAAATTAAGGTCAAAGTTTGGGTTCACAAAAATATTTTCCACTTTTTCAATCCTAATTACTCGCTAGTAGTTGGAGGGATTGATCAACTGATGCCAGGAACATTTTATTTAAGGTAGATTCTTGCCATTTCCATCAAAAAATTGAAAGAAAACTTAGTCGTTGTTCAGATTAACCCTTTCAAAGTTGGACGCAGCGGAAAAGAGCCCAAGTGTAAGGGCCTGGCTCACTCCCGGGGGAAAGTTGCACTGACACCACTTTACACCTGAGCAGTGTCTAATGACCTGAATTACACTGCTGTGGCCCAAAAATCCAGTATATAGGCCTGTTTCCCATTGTAGAAATCATTTTTTCTTTGGATTGAAATGTAGATGGCAATGTACTACTATGTACAGGAAATAAAGAAACCCTCTTGAACATCACGTGGGTTACATTATTTGAGCTGAAAACCTGATATTGATATTCTTTGCGATTGTAGTATCCTTATTTGTTCACCACTTTATCCAGACTTTTCATTAATCTCAAATTTGCCCAACTTCAAACACAGTTTCCATGGAAACAAGTACAGATACAGCCATAGTAAATGATGGCGGTGCTAGAGCAAGCCTCGTATTACAAATCCATCCAAACCCCAGACCTGTATCAGTAATAGGGCCAGAAATGTAAGGGTTTTTCGACAGCATGTTTTGAAAAGTGCTCCCTACAGGCCATTTCTTCAGAGTTCCATAAAACCAATACCAGAGGGCAGTTTGCAAAAAAAAAAAAAAAAAAAAATCCAAAATATCCATTGTCTGGACCAAAATGAACAAATAGACAAAGTTCAAGTAAAATCCAAGACCATGATGGCCCAGATGTTTCTCCACTTGGCATGGAATGACCTATCCCCTCAGAAAACTCTCTCAAGAAACAGCGGACTCCACGCGGACCGCCTTCTCCCCTACCTTGCACGCTCTCGGTGTCCTTGATGATGGTATGCAGCGGCTCTTCCTCTGCATTCTCCGCCTGCTGCGTGCTGTAGGTTCGTGGGGGAAGGAGCTGACACACAGCCAAACTGGGGTGGTGGGGACTCCATATTCGGGGTCTAATCTCGCACTTCCGAAGTCCTACGTGGGAATGAGCGGTTCGGACCATTGGATAAAACAAAACCACAATCCCGTGGGTTACAATACACTGTTTTACCAGAATGATATGAGCAGCAGAACGACAAGTTTCACTGCCAAATGTATTTCCAATGATTACCATAGTACTGACTTCATTTCATAACAGCACTGGTATCATTTCAAGCTACACAATTTGCCTCTACTGAGACACACCTCGCCAGGTAACAGTACTTCTCATTCATCATCATTTGTTTTGAAAAGTTAAGAGCTATACACCGTGAGCTTACGACAACGGTAGCCCGAAAATGAACATACCGGTAGCTCCGCAACGACTAAACCGTGCAGCGTTACTCCTGCTCCGCAAGACATAGCCAGACGCGGACGACAGAAACCTCAAATTAGTCCACTGAGAAGCAACTAATCCACACTTCACAAGATTCAAACAACGAGACATGTTTGCACCGCTTGATGAGCTTGACCTACACCACCTGCAAAAGCGTGCGAATCTGCAATTATGCGACTTCCCGGTCCTAGACGCTCGTCATGACGTGATCAAGGAGACTGGCGAGACGCCTGTGAATGCGCAGAGAAACAAGGCAAACATCCATGGAATTTGCGTCTGCTTTCCGTTTGAATTTATTTAAGTGAAGTTAAAATATGCTTGAATGTTCTCCAAACCTTTCCACAACGATACGACATACCCATTTTCGGTATTGTCCCGGAGTCATACGTCCCGCTGTGTCGTTTGAAGGTCAACCGAACGCGATGGTGGTCCTCCTGCTTTAATTCACGGATAATACAGACTTTCCAGGAAAGTGCATCGGGAATTTCGTTTTCAACAAGCATCGTAACCAGTCGACCATTTTTTTTAGCCGTTATCACCTCAGAATTACTAAATGAAGAAGCAGTTTATCTTACTTAACTAATGATAAAATAAATGCTAATGCGTTTTTTCCCCAGTCCCCCGACGTAATCATTTTATTCCTTGAACTCCATAAAAAAGCACACGATGTCTGTTGCACGCAGTTTATTTAACAATATGGTATATAAGTAAGAAATTAATTTAAACCGGTTTTTACAGTGATTTCATTAGTTTCAATACATTTTTTTTGACACATTAGACAACCTGCATGATTTTGAGAATGGTTGACCCTCGTTTCAAGTTTTTTTTGTGAGAACGAGGTTTTTTCTCTCAACCCATTCCCATCAAATTCCGACAAAAACTTGGAATATACCGAGGTTTACTGCAGATTTGAGGCCAACTCTGTTAACCTCGGAAAAATTTTACCGAGGTATCCCGAAGTCTGTCCAGTTTACTTAAGTCTGGACAATACCTCAATAAACCTCGGTCAAATTTTCCCGAAACACACCGAGGATTGTCTGGCCCACTGAAGCTCAGACACCACATCGGTATTCCTCGGGAAAATTTCACCGAGGTAGACCGAAGTTTGTCTGCTAGGCCTATGCTCACACCAGAACAAAGGGGAGGTGTGAAGACAGTCAAAACACATGCCTCATTAAAGACCTCCCTCCAGAACTGCAGTCCAAATACCACTTAATTATGCAAATTACCATTACTACCTGTTCAACGAGGAGCAGTGTACTTAAGCAAGGCCCTGGATGCAGTCTTGCGCGTTTTCCAACATGGCTGCCAACTAATCTTGAACATGCCCCAAAAGGCCCTCGGATCAGACTACGGGTGCATCTCAATTCACTTATTTGTTATGTCCTCTATCCTCAACTGAACCGGATGTTGTCCCGTGTCTCCCTCCTTGCTGGCAGTCTCAATGCGCTTATTTGTGCTGGGAGAGAAAGGAGAGAGGAGGGAGGATGGAGCTCTGATGAGCCGCTGGGCGAGGATGCGCAGCTTTCCTGGACCACTTCAGCAGAAAGGCATGACATCAATCAGTATCGACTTCAGCTGGAAGTAAAAAAAAAAAAAAAAAAAAAAAAAATGTGTAATGGATCAGAAAACTCACGGATGAGATCGTATCATATTAAAATCACGGAAAAAATCATTTTTTGATGCAACAAAATAAATTTATGAGGACATACACGTCCTTGGCCGCGTCTCCAGTCTCTTAAATCGCATCCTCGTTCCCGTCACTTGCACCCTATCCTTGTGTCTTAGTCCTCCCACCAAGGATGCATGTTGGAAACAGGAGAGAGGAAAGATAAAACAAGGACATGAGATGTCCTTTCCTCAGTTGTGTTGCATCAAGTGACGCTCGTTTCTGATGACGGCCCTCAGCTGGATATGTTGGAATATGATCTGCAGGAATTGGCACGCATGTGAACCATGAATTAATCGCAAAACTTAATCATCAAAATGTACAGTTTAACTTCCGCATGCAACACCAAACCAACAACGCCATAGGGTAGTCTAAATTTTAAGTGCAGCAGTTTTTAAAATTGTGATTAACCCATTTGTGCATCAGAAGCCGACTCTGGCCATTTATGCATTACACTAATTAAGGCTTCATAATTCAAGATCTGAGCTTCACAGAGAACTGGAAAATGGCTTTAAAGATACAGGACACTTGGAGCATTTAGAATTCCTTCATATTTCAGTTTCTTTTCATAGTTTTACTTCAGAGCAAGGGCCACAAACACAAAAATTCTTCATGAAAATGCAGCAATGAAATTTTTAAAAAATTGTTCTGAAAATTGAAAAATGGCTGGGAGTTAAAACAATTCCTTTCTGGGATCATAAATTCTAAGAGTGCACCTCATCTCAGTGCGAAATTCAAAATCATCCACTCTTTCTGAGCCAAATAATATGGCTCTTCAAGTGGCTCCCCATGCTGTCAGAGCTCTCAAACTTAGGCACGGTCAAATAAAGGAATAAGCCCCGAGAAGCAGTGGGTTACAGTGATTTTATAATGGCGGAGGGGCGTTCTAAGGCACGACGCGCAGCGGAGTGCCTGAGTGCCCCTCCGCCGCTATAAAATCACTGTAACCCACTGCTTCAAGGGGCTTATTGCTTTTATAAAACGGTTACCCTACATATAGACCATTAAACAAATACACAAGAAAAAAAAATCAACAATTTATTGGTAATAATGCAACAATAAAATTGAGAACTATTCATTCTTCCACCAAGCAAGATCGAGTGGACAGAATGGTTGGCAAGCAACACAGACGTTACGATTGCTTTTTCATCTAGCGTCATTTTCATGTCACATCAGGCTATTTTGGGCTGGTTAATGAAGATATACTATGAAAGGAGGCTATTTGGAATGTCTCCTTAGGTCTCCCGTAGGCCCCGTTAAATAATTTTACGTTCGTTTCGGTTTCGGTTTTAGAGTTTCCTTGTTCTCAACTCGCGCCGATCTGCCATATCATTACAACCAGCAGCGAGAGTAGGGAACAAGATTGACTTTTGTCCTCCACACTTGCCGGTGTCCAGGAAAATATGTTGAATTGTGCATT
The DNA here is from genome assembly GCA_029692085.1 of Gymnothorax javanicus. Lineage (NCBI taxonomy): Eukaryota > Metazoa > Chordata > Actinopteri > Anguilliformes > Muraenidae > Gymnothorax > Gymnothorax javanicus. The sequence continues at coordinate 47,043,177 of CM056206.1, read as the reverse complement.
AGTTTGCTAGCCAGCTTGTGAACAAGCTAGCGTTCACTACAATGGATGTGGTTACCCTACACATAGCCCATAAAATAAACACACGAGGAAAAAAAAATCAACAATTTATCGCTAATACTGAAATGGCGAGCTAGTTAGCAACGAAGCTAGCAAAGTGATATCGAAGTATATAGCTAGCTAGGTAGATAGCCAACTGGTTAGCAGGTTAAAAGGCTAAACTTCGCTAACACTGAAATAGCGAGCTAAAAGTCTTGAAACAACCGTAACCTAACGAGTCAGTTGAGCGCAGAGTAGTTGGTTGCTCGGCCAGGCGCGAAGGGATATTTTGTGCTGCGGTCTGCCTCAGAATACAGTGGGTTACACTGATTTTATACCGGCATGGAACGCGGCTCAGCCAATCACATTTAAGGATGGGAAGCACCCGTTTTATAATCATAAACTAATCATGTCTTTAACACAGATCAACTTTTGACTAATGAAGTTCAACATGTATTAATAATTTTTTATTGGAATTTACCTTGAGTTTATCAATATGTGAGCGGGTGGACTTCAATAGTCACCAATAGCCTCTCCAAACCAAAAACCTTTACCTTTCTCCAAGGTAAAGTTCAGAGCTTTGTCCATTTTTATGCAAAGCTGCATCAGCAAGCGCGCATGCTCATTAACGGAACTGCTTATTTTACAGTCAGAATGTTCACCCTGCGACGGAGAGCTTGCCATTTACAATTCCGATCATCCAAGCAAAACGCAAGCTTGGGTAAACACTCTTCACACCCTATGAGGAACAAGTATAAGTCACTAACACAGTAATATCTGAGATATACCTCATTTTAATAAAACAGGCATTCCACTATCAGGCAAAGGCAGGCAATATGTGACTCTAGATTGAACAGAATCGGGTGCAATGAATATAGTGGGGGTTTTACTGAAGTCCTGGGGATGTTCTCATTTTAAATGAACAAAAACTGAGGCATTTGATTTCTTTTAATGCGGTATAAATTCTAAAACATCACTACATTGAGCAAAATGCCACCATATACAGTTTTAGTAGCAAAGGCTAACAGTTACTCATAATAACTAATGTGCTTGTAAGGCCATGCCTCCAGCCTTCCAACTCACCGGTCTAATAAGACCCAGATTGCATTCTTCAGCTGCGCAATCATTGCAAGCACCTGTTGTTTCCACTGCGTGATAGTGTTGTGCTATTTAAGACTGAGCCTCGTATTTAGTCATTGCGAAGCCCGGCAAGCCACAAGCCTGTATTTTCTCTCTAGTCTTGCAGAGACTTCTCTCACGTTTTGCGTATATAACTCTTAGTGCTGTTTATTGTTTATATCAGCACTTTATGAACCTCGATTCCTTGTTCTTTTGTTCTATTTGTTATACATTGTACTGTAGCTAAAGATGAGTGGATGTTTTACTAATAGTATTATCCAGGAACCTTGATTCCTTATTATTTTGTATTGTATCCCGTTTTGCCTTCTTGCTGTGCTGAAGGCATAATAAACACAACCAAGTCCATCTTCGCACCTGACTCCAGTCCTCAACTTCCTGTCCTCCGTGCACATCACCGGTGCTCAGAGCAAAACCCTTACAGAAGACGTTGCTATATCATGGACTCAGTGAGGATTTCTCAGCCCCAAGAGGTGGGAGAGTTTGCTGCCAAGCCTCCCGACCTCCACCACCTTGTGGCAGAACAGCAGAGGGAGATTGCGCATCTGGGGGCTGCCCAGGACGAACTGGTTTGCAGGGTCTGCAAACTCTCCATCTCCCACGCTCCACCACCGACCTCCATCTCTCCTGCTGGAATGCAGGCTCCGTCTGCCATTCTCCGGGGTGAATCGCCAGTGCGCTTGCCAGAGCGCCATGACGGAAACCCCACTGTGTGCAAAGACTTCCTTCTCCAGTGCGCACTTTATTTTACTTACCATCCAGCCCCGATTGAAGCAGAGAAAATTGCCGCAGTTGTGACCTGCCTCTCTGGCAAGGCACTTGACTGGGCGACAGCTGTCTAAGGGGACAGCTGTCTTTTCCCACCTATGCCAGCTTCCTCCAGCAGATCCGCTCAGTCTTCGACCACCCTGAGAAAAAGGCTGGGCACCAGCTGCTGGACTTGCGCCAGGGTATGAAGACCGCGGCTGACTACACCCTCCAGTTCCGCACCTTGGCCGCAGCCAGCGGCTGGAATGAGCCTGCCCTGCTGGCAATCTTCCAGAATGGGCTGTGTCCAGAGCTACGGGCAGAGATGGCCTGCAGGGACTTAGACCTGTCCCTGCCCTCCTACATCGACGCGGCCATCACCCTGGATCAGCTCATGCAAGAGAGACGGTGGGTACAGCCCAGAGGCCCCATCCAGCTGCCTAAGGAGGGGGCAGAGCCTATGGTACTGGGGCTCTCCAGGCCATCAGAGCGTCACCCCCGGAGGAGAACCAGCCCCTGCAACCGTAGTCAAGAGGAAGAAACTGTACCCCTCAAGGTAAAGGTGTCACCGACTGCCATCACTGGCCAACATTTCAAGATCCCGGTCAGGGTGGCCTCTAATAATGTGATCCTTTGCATAGAGGCCCTGATTGACTCCAGGCCAGTGGGCAACTTCATCTCCGGCCAGTTGTTGCGACAGCTCAAGGCCCCAGTCCACTAGCTCCACACTTCCCTCGCTTTGGCAGCTGTAGACAGGAAACCTCTGGGCAGCTGCAGCGTTACCCACCAGATGGCGCCGATCTCCCTCTGCATTCAAGAGCACCATCTGGAGGAACTCCTGCGTCTCAACTATTCAAGCCACCCAACTCATCCTTGGTTTTCCATGGCTACTGCTACACGATCCCACCATCTCCTGGCACACCACACTTCTCATGTTCTGGTCAACCTCCCGTTGGCGGCATCATGGCCCCCTCACCATTGCCTCCACGACCGTCGAGAGCTCTAAGGAGACAAGCCAGAAATTCCCAAAGAGTACTGGGACCTGCAGAAGGCATTCAGCAAGACAAAAGCAACCCAGTTACCTCCTTATCATCTGTGGGATTGTGCCATCGAGCTCCTGTCCAGCACTTCACCCCCCAGGAGCCATGTATACCCCCTATCTGTGGCTGAAACTCAAGCAATGGAGCAGTATGTACAAGAAGCTCTACAGCAGGGCTTCATTCATCCTTCCACTTCACCTGCATCGGCAAGCTTCTGTTTTGTCCAGAAGAAAGATGGAGGTCAACGCCCCTCAATAGACTTAAAGAAGACTAAATGATGTCACCGTGAAGTACCGATATCCACTCCCCCTGGTCCCCAGTGCTGTGGAGCAACTTCGAGGTGCGAAGATTTTCAGTAAACTCGACCTCTGCAGCGCATATAACCTCATCCGCTTAAGGGAAAGAGATGAGTGGAAGACGGCCTTTAGCACCACCTCCAGACACTACAAGTGCTAAGTAATGCCCTACAGCCTTGTTTCACAGCCCCCCCCCCATGTTCCAGTCCTTCATCAATGATGTGCTGCAAGAGATGTTGGGAAGATTTGTCATTGCATACCTCAACGACATCCTCATCATCTCAAATACTTATAAGGAACATGTAAGGAGAGTACTCAAATGCCTGATACAACATCAACTTTACGCCAAAGCTGAAAAGCGTGAGTCCACCGGGAGTGATTGGACCAGAGGGAGTGGCTAGGAAAGAGGAAGGGAAGGCAGTAAGAGCATGGTCAATCCCACGGACAATAAAATGACCTGGGGAGCAAACTTTATCAACTCTTCATTAAAAACTTCAGCATGGTTGCCCACCCTCAGACACGTCTGTGCAAGGGAAAACCCAAAAACCCAGGATGGAATCCGGAAGCTCAACATGCTTCCTATATGTCAATAACGCAAACTTAAAGGGCATCTAAAGTCCATTCCCATTGTTTTTGTTTATCGGCCAATCAGCGAGCCACACGGGAGCCACAACGGGAGAAGAATGGGGGAAGACATGCAGCAAATGACCTGAGCCGGAATCGAACCCAGGATGCTGCGGGAAGGACCTAGCCTTTATGGTGCGCGCGCTTAGACCGATGAGCCACCAGGGCGCCCCGAGAAATAATTTAAAAAAATTTCTCAGTTCCATCTTTAGCATTGAGCAAAAATTTCAAGGGCCCATAAAATGGACAAAAATGATTCAATCAAAAATCTGAAAAAAAAGTCTGGAGATATGGCCAAGAAATGTTATGGCAAATTTACAGGAAAATTCATTGGACCTAAAAAAGGATAAAAAAATGTTCCAGACGACGGACGCCACACCACGACAATAGCTTATCGGCCCATAAGGTAAAAACACCTAATTAAGACATTAACAGCTTGTTAAATTCCTGCAATTACAATTGTGGTTGGCACAAAAACCAGCATACACAGTGGGTCCTCAGGAACAACGTTGAAGACCACTGACTTAGTCTACAAAAGCGTGCGACTGCACAATCGTGCGACTTCCGGTCCTAGACACTCGTTGTGACGTGATCAAGGAGACTGGCGAGATGCCTGTAAATGCGCAGAGAAACAAGGCAAACATCCATGAAATTTGCATCTGCTTTCCGTTTAAAAATATCTCTAAAGTTAAAATATGCTTGCAAGTTCTCCAAACTTTTCCACGACGACACGACATACCCATTTTCAGTACTGTCCTGGAGTCATACGTCTCGCTGTCGTTTGAAGGTCAACCGAACGCGACGGTGGCCCGCTCCCTGCTTTAATTGACAGATAATGCAGACTTTTCAGGGAAGTGCATCGGGAAATGTGTTTTGAATCAGAATCATATGGTTTACCAGTAAACCAAGTACAATTTTTACCTGTTATCACCTCAGAATTGCATATTTAAAAAGCAGTTAATGTTATTAAACTAATGATTAAATAAATGCTAATGCATTTTTCCCAGTCCTACAACATAATCAGTTTATACCCTTTGTTTCCCAAAAAAAAAGCACACAATGTCTGTTGCACACAGTTTATTTAACAATATGGTATATAAGTAAGAAATGAATTTAAACCAGTTTTTACAGTGATTTCATTATTTTCCATACATTTTTATGGCATATTAGACAACCTGCATGATTTTGAGAATGGTTGACCCTCGATTCAAGTTTTTCATAAGAACGAGGTTTTTTTCTCTCTACCCATTCAAATCAGCAGTCATACACGGTGATCCCTCTGCAGGCCAAGTTTAGGGATTAGGTCTTCATGACAATTTTCATCGATCAAAAGAGAAACAAAAAGCAACGACTTCTCCACCAGCAAGACAAAATTCCTGTTCCAAGGCTGTATGATTTATGGACTGGTACGAGTCTTGCCTCAATGTCTTGAGTAGGTCTGTGGGCGCGCGAGCGTGCGTGCATGTATGTGGCAACTGCCTGCCATGAGTGGCTTGGTTGTGTGCCCGCACGTGACACGGAAGTATGTTTCAATTGTGTGCAATCGTCTAATTCCTATCTATACAAATGAATACTTAAATCTCCCGCACAAACTCACAATGAGGAAAGAATAGAGCTCTTCACGTAAGGGTGTCCGTTGGCGAAAGATCCATACAATTAGAAGACGTCTGCCAGGACCCAGGATAGAGATTAGCAACCAGGCCCATAACCCAGAAATTATTTTACAGTTTCTCAACACAAAAATGCTTCAGGTTTTTGCAGAGGTACCAAACAAAAAAGTAAGAATAATATAATGAAATATTTCACTTTGTAAAGTTTCATTTAAAAAAAAGAAAAAAAAAAAAAAAAACAAAGGCCCATGAAACCATACCAGGACAAAAAAGAAATTTCTTATCTGGTCAGAACCAAAAAATATATTCTTTGTGATTTAATTAATTTGCGTAGACAGCATTTTATTTAAATCCCTCCCCTTGTAGGAAGCAACAATTGCAGTCTCTAAGGTAGGAAACCTTCATATTCCCTCACCCTGCTGATTTTTTTTTTTTGTATTTTTTTCCATCTTTTTTCTTTTTAAATTTCTTTCAACTTTTTACATGTCAGTACAAAAAAGGTTTTTCCTTCAGAGACCAATGCAAACATAGCCTCTGGGAGGAGGAGACAAGGTTTGGGGTGGGGGGCGTTTGGCGTCCGAATGCTACAACCCCTCCACAAACTTCTCCAGCGTGTCCCCGGTCGTGTCTCCCCCCACCATGCCTAAGTCACTGGGGAGGCCGCCCCGGCCCGGGGTGCCGAGCTGCGGCAGCATGGCGCTCTGATCTGGGGGAGCTCCCAGGTGTCCCTGCTGCTGCTGCTGCTCCATGGAGTTCGCTATGGGCGGGGCCAGGCCGGCGTGGGGGTGCGCGTGTGGGTGGGGCAGCGTGTGGGGGCGGGGAGAGCCAGAGTGGGGGGAGGGCTGGGGCTGTATCCGGGGGGAAGGGCTGGAATGTGGCGGCTGTTGCGAAGACGGCGGGCAGGGGGACTGCACGGGGGCTGGAGATCGCACCTGGTTGGCCAGCGGCTGGCCGGAGAGGTGCGGCGGCGCCCCCTGCTGCTGCTGAGCGGAGAGCATGTGTGTCTGGGGGCTCATGGGGCTCGGCTGCGCTGGGGAGCCCATCTGAGGCTTCATGCTCGCCTGCTGCTGCTGCTGCTGCTGGTGCTGCTGCTGTTGCTGTAACATGCGCTGGTGCAGCAGATTCTGAGCGCCTTCCAGACCCATCTGCTGCATGGGGGGCAGCTGACCCATGGCCCCGCCATTGCCCTGCTGCTGCTGCTGTTGCAAGGCCAGGTGCTGCTGCATGCGGAGCTGCGAGTAGCTGGCCGCTGCACCCGGCGTCTGGGGGAACTGGCCGTGCGCCTGCTGCATGCCCCCCTGCTGTTGCTGCTGCTGCTGCTGCTGCAGGTGTAGCAGCTGTCGACGGTACATCTCCTGGAACTGCGGGTTGTGCTGTCCGGGGTTCCTCATGACACCCATCCCCTGCTGCGGAGGAGCCTGCGGCTGCGGCGGTGCCTGCGGCATGCCGGGCCTCTGCGGCTGCATGGCGGCCAGACCCTGCATGGCGGCTTGCTGCGGCTGCGGCTGCCCCGCCGCCTGGCCCTGGCTGGCCTGGTACTTGGCTGCCCGCTGCTTGATGAAGGCGGCCATGAGCTGCGGGTTGGCCTTGAGGATGTTCAGCACCTGCTGCTGCTGCTGGGGCGAGCTGGGGGACTTGAGGGTGCGCAGGAGGTCCTGCAGGGCCGTCGAGGCCATGCCACCGGCCGCCGGGGCCCTGGGCGGAGTCTGCTGCCCGGGCCCCTGTGGCGGGACGGGGCCCTGCATGCGTGGAGGCTGGGGCATCATGTGGCGCTGCATGTGCTGCGCCTGCGGGTTTTGGGGTTGGGGCTGCCCTGCCATTGGGGCCTGCTGACCCGGGACCTGCTGCATGGGTGGCGGCGGCTGCTGCTGCTGAGGAATCTGCGGCTGCTGCGGGGCTGCCTGCATGGGGCCCTGGGGGCCGGGGCCCCACTGCCCGGGCTGCATGGCCTGCATAACCGCGGGCCCCCGGGGACCCACCATCTGCATAGGGGCCTGTATGCGCGGGTGGCCCATGGCATGCCCGTTGAGCCGGTAGTCCTGGTGCTGATGTTGGGCGAGGGCCACCCGCTCAATGTGCCGAGCCACCTTTAGTGCAGCCAGGGGCGGGTTCTGCTGCCCCTGGGGCTGCTGGCCCAGCGGGGCCATGGGCAGGGGCGATTGCTGCTGGTGCAGGGGCGACGACTGGGGGCCGGGCTTCCCCTGGGATAGGGGAACGGGGGACTGGTTTGGGCGCGGGCCATTGTGGAAGGATGGGGACATGACCGGGTTGGCGGAGCCGGCTTGTTGGGCCTGCGGGTTGGGCGGTTGGGGTTGGGGGGTCTGAGGATTGCTCGGCTGCTGCGGCTGCGGCTGCTGCGGCTGCGGCTGCTGCTGCTGGAGGGAGGTGGGCGTGCCAGGGGCGGACGGGGTGGGCGGGGACGGCAGGCTGGGGGCCACGCCCCGGCCCTGCATGGTGGCCATGCGGCGTCGCATCATCTGCGCCTGCTGCAGCCGGTGCTGGATCTGCTGCTGCCGCAGCTTGTGCTTGATGTTGAGGCAAAAGGGCACGGGGCACTTGTTCTCCTGGCAGTGCTTGGCGTGGTAGCAGCAGAGGGCGATCAGCTGCTTGCACACGGGGCAGCCGCCGTTGGTCTTGCGCTTGCAGCCCTTGGTGTGCTGCACCACGCGCTTCATCTTCTGGCAGGAGGCCAGCGAGCAGTTGGCGTTGCGGCACTGGCAGGCGTGCACCAGGGACTGGATGCAGCGCTGAATGCTCAGCCGCCGGCTCTCCTGCGGGCTCTTGGAGGCCTCGGCCCCGCTGCTGTTGCTGTCGTCGTCCAGCCCCAGGCCCCACTTCACCATCGGGTGCTCGTGGCCCTTGGCGTTGTAGCAGTTGATGCAGAGGTCGAAGTCCTGTAGGGGGCGGAGAAGTAACGACAAATACGTTCACATCGATTTAACAGACACAAGCACATATCAGTTTACAAGGGATCAGAAGGGAAGTGCTGATCATCACAGTTTCCATCTGTTCCGAGCCAAAAGTCTCCAGCATTCCAAAAGAATAAATATAATTCATCACACGGACATCTGTAATTTGCACTCAAACATTATTCATGGTGCCTTTCGATCTATTGGGTGCAGGATTAACAAATGCATTTGGGTATTCTGTTCATTTCCACACTGCAGTCTGTTCTGGAATCCAAACAACTGATTGAAACTCAGACAGACCTGTTTCCCCCCCAGCAATGTAGCTTTACCATTGGAGAGTCAGAATAATTGCCGGCAACAGCTTTTGTATTTATGAACTTCAAGATGGTAGATCAGACCCTACAAACCAGGGGTGCCCGATCTTATCCGCAAAGGGCCAGTGTAGGTGCAGGTTTTTGTTCCAGCCGAAAGCTCTTTTCACACCAAGAAAGAGAAAGAGTAACGAAACAAAAACACATCTATAAAAAATTTGAACCAACTGATTTCTATGAGCCTAGTCACACCAAATCCAGAACTTGTGTATTTCACTGACAAAGAGTATTCCACATTTTTTTTTGCTTTTGTTTTTCAGTTTGTCCTTGGTGTGCAAAGACCTTCACACGAGGGCAGCAGAGTCTAACAACTGACCAACAAAGCTCTTCAAAAAAGACCTAGAATGGCAGAGTCAGGCTATTGCTAGGCTACAACAAAGACCTGCGCCCATGGTGGCTCTTTCCGAATAATACAGGACACCCTTGGACTGAAGTACTGACCATGAAACTCAAACCCCAAACATCAAGACTAGGGCTCCGGCAAAACGACTCCCCGCACCCCTCACCTCGCAGACGGTGCAGTGCCAGCGTGTCTCCACGTGGTGCTTGCACTCGTTGCAGGTGTAGACAAAGCGGTCCTGGCCCTGGTTGTGCAGCTCCACCAGCATGCACATAGAGCTCCACTTGCACCGGCGCAGCGAGGAGAACTCCCAGTGCTTGTCCCGCGCCAGCGTGAGGAAGGCATCGCGCCCGTCCATCAGGTCACAGGACAGCAGGGGGTCCGGGTCCATGATGGGCGGCAGTGTGTTGATCATCGAGCCAGAGTGCAGGTGAATCACAAAAAACACCTGGGGTAGAGGAGGACGGTGGGGTCAGAAATCGACGTGTGACCAGGGCTGACAGCCATTTTAACCCAAATGAACAGCCAACATATCCATTCATGCACTAAATTAGACTTGCTGTGCAAAACAATGCATACGACGCAAGCACCAACAAAAGACAACTTCATACACAGAGAATATATATTAAACCAATTCTGCGGCCAATCAGTGCCGAGTATGTGTTGTTACAAAGCTCATCACGGTTGTGCACTGTGTGGCAAAATAAGCTTGCACCTCTCAAAAATAAGTGCAAAGACACTAAAATGCAATGAATTACAATACATCCTCTGTGCCAATTCTCACCGGGTTTTGCAGGCTAGTGGATGGTGATCAGTAGCGTACATGTATCAAAGTAACAAAAGTAATCCTATCTCACAGCAAAGCTGGTATTTCACCATTCACCAAAGGGCACTATTACTGACTAACTTCATTCAGTGTCTCCTCGAGCTGGGCGATGCGGAGAAAATCAAATACAGCAATACATTTCACCGAATACTTCAACGCCAAGTTTGTGGCAATATTGTAAAGATTACTATTGGTGGTTTAAAAAAATATGAACACAATGAGATTTTAGACAAACAATGATTAGTAATGTGAATATGATGATCAATCAGGCACAGGCAACAGCTAGAACAATCTCGTAAGCGCAGACAACTGCATCTCTCTACTGTACTGCAACCTATACATCTAGAAAAGACGATACTTACACGATAGCGCAATATTCTGACAGACAAAATCCCACACAGTGTTATAACACAATATCGGTATTTTTCTCAGCCCTAGTGTCGACCTGCATGTAATCAAAAGAGCCAAGTTAAAGGGAAGGACTTCAAATGCGAGACGCGGCCCACCTCTTTGTGCTTCTCCATAGTGGCGTAGAGTTTCTGCGAGAGGTCGTTGGCCACGCTGGGCATGCCCGGTTTCTTCTTGTTGGCGCGACTGAGGCTGCTCTTGTTCTTGTTGGTTTTCTTATTGTTCTTCTTCTTGGCATTCTTGCTGTCGGTGGGGGTCCCCTAGGAGAGAGGAGCGCCGGTACGTCAAAGTCGGTTGCAGAGGGCGGACCCTCTGTAAACATGGCTACCGTCCCGTCAACGTCAGCTAAGGTCAAACTGCCCTTGCAGACCCCACCCCCACATGCAAGGGCACGGCCATACACGAAGGACTGCCGACGTGAAAACACAACCAGCAAATCCCATCGCCTTCGTTCATCCAACAGTTCGACGGACAGCCCGACAGACCTGCCCTGACTGGTCATCCTTTCTCATTCCCTGTGACAAATTGCAAGCCTCTCTTTGAATTCACAGCTGCTAACGGCACGTAACTGATGGGAAGCGCAAAGAAAATGTGTACAGAAAGGCAAGTAAAAGCCGCTTTCACACCGGACGCAAAACGAATTTTTCGCACGGCAGATTACATTGAAAGTCAATACAAAGACGCGAATACGTGCATTTCGCGCGTATTCGCGTCTTTGCATTGACTTTGAATGTGATCGGTCGTGCGAAAAATTTGTTTCGCATCCGGTGTGAAAGCGGCTTAATGCATATCAGCAGTCAGGTCATCAAAAACTAACTGAAGCAGGTAAATGCTGTGTCTTCAGACTCCAGTCCCTCGTTCCCTCCCTCTCTCTCTCTCCCTCCCTCTCTCACCTCAGGAGTCTCGCAGGAGGCTGTATTCTCCTCCCTCTTCCTCTCCTCCTCCTCCTGTTCCAGCTCTTTGATGCTCTCCTCCAGGACGTTGGGCCAGAAGTCCCCCTCGAAGTAGGGCAGCTCGTTGGCGCTGGTCAGCCGGTCCTCGGTGGCCTGCTTGAAGATGTCCTGCAAGACGTACCCACGACACGCGTTTAACACGGAGACCTTCAACGACCTTCAAGCTGATGCGGAGAACACCATCGCTGAGCACAGATAACACCAATGACCTTTCACACTACATTTAACTGGACTGGAGGATAGCGCCACTGGTGAGTCTAACAGTGTGATTCTAACTCCAGCAGTGTTCAGTTGGTGTGTTGTGTGAAAGCAATGGTTCCAGAAGATCCAGATGTGCGTGTTCCACCTCCAATACCCCTGGATCCACCAGTTAATCAAAGGCTTGATTTACTTGCATTAGGTGCGCTTCAGACAGAACCAATCAAATATCTAAATTTGGCTCAGGGCTTCTGATGAGAGGTATGGGAACCACTGTTTCACGGCTAAAAGTCTCTGTTTGAATAAGTCTTTTAATCTTATTAAGCCCTACGACTGAGATTTCGCTTCCTAATTTTTCTCTCTGAAGCAGTAAATAGTGTCGTATTTTAAGTTACCATGTGCTTGACATGTGCAATTTTGTTGTTCCATTGGTAAATCAAAAAACGAGTCAAAATTCTCACATCGTTGGCAAATTTTTTTTTCTCTCTTTTTTTTTTTTAAATAAATTTGGCATCTCCAATCCCACCTGAATCTGGAATGGCCAATTGGGGAACTATGCACAAGGCTTGCTCGTATGCGACCCCTTGCTGCCAATTCAGGAGAGTGTAGACAGTTTGCGGCTCTCCTCCGAAGCACGCGCCTGTCAGCCACTGCTTCTTATACACTCATTGGTTGAATCTTTGCAAGTTCAGAACGAGAACGGAGGATACCCGGACATGACCAAGTTTAGAATCTTCCTAACGAGTGCCCGTCTGGCCAACAGGAGGCGTTTGAGCAACGAACAAGGCAACTATTATTTTCCCTTCCCGGCAGTCCCTTCCCAATTTGCAACCCTGTAGCGCTATAGCCAATTGTACGCTACTCTGAAAAAGCTGCCGACCACTGCCGGCTAGTACGAGGCGGGGATCGAACCCGCGACGTGATAGTCACTTCTGCTTCACTTCACAACGCGATGCTTAACCGAGTGAGCTATCCGGCAGCCACCACGTTGGCAAATTTTTGAATGAGAAATAAATAGTAGAAGTAAGTGCTGGAAATCTTAATACAAGATTAAAATGCTTTGTGAGATAGACTTGTTCTTCATTTTTTGCAGTGTCTGAGACACTTCTACAATCTTCTGCTATCTCATTCAACTCCAGCTTAATCACCAATGATGTTTCACAAAAGGCTTAAATGCCCAGAACATAGAGTTAGCCAATCATCATTTGAAATCAAGAGAACTGAATGAGAGACATCATCATGTTGGAGGAATTTCCTGTAGCTGATAGGGCAGCCCTTGTCCCAACCATTCGAAGAGGGAAACCTGCCCGGGCTAATGGATGCTGTGGCCCCTGAGGGACTGCAGGGACCCACCTTGTAGTCGTGCAGGATCCTCTCAGCGAAGGCCTTGTCCAGCATCTTCCTGTACCACTCCTGCAGGCGCTTGGGTTTGGGGATCTTCTGGTCTGGGGGGTGGCAGTGGAAGATGTAGTCGTCGCCCTCGCTGGGAGGACACGCCCAGATGTGACCCGTCACGTACCTGCACGAGACGAAACGTGCAACGCCCTGCGGGTCAATTGATGTTTGTAACCTTAATGCAGAACATTTGAGTTCAAATGGAGCAGAGGGCATCATGATTACAGTCCCCCACCCTCCTTTTAGAGATTGACGAAATGGCTCATATTCCAGTATATGTGCAGAGAACTGCGGTGTGTGAGTGTGCGTGCACGTGTGTGATGGGGCCGGGTGAAATGAACGAAACCAAATACAACATTTTTGACTGAACACTTCGATAACACTGTCGTTGATATATCGTCGGGATAAATGTTGGTGCTTTCACTATATATTTACACCATGAGATTTGAACAGTCATTAGTAATGTATAAATTATGACCAAGCAGGTGCAGGCAACAGCTAGCGTATAATATGTGGAGAAAACTACATGCCTACACTGTAACGCAGCCCGTAAAACCAGAGGACCACGATATTTCGATGTCCGAAATCACAGACATCAAATCTGACCCAGGATTTACACCAGATGCGTGTTCAGTGCGCCTCCGCCCTGCAGCGCGTTTGATCTGTGCTTTGTCGTCCGTCAACCCCCACCGGTTGCGTTTTTACTGCGCACCAGGTCCAGACGGCTAGAGTAGCAAGACCAATGAGCGAGCCTGACGAGATCACGTGGTAATTACAGAATCATGCGCGATCACTCGAGATACCTGATACATGATATATAACTACAACTACAAACAGGCAACAGCCTTTGTTCTTTACCAAAAAGGTTGAGGAACGGCTGCCTTGCTTCAATGTGTTCATTTTTTGAGATTTTGTGCTTCTACCATGGATAAGTAGCAAATTTGTTCAAATGTTCTTAGTTTCCCGTTTGTGTTGAGTTAGTCACTTGTTTGGAGAGTGTTCTGTCGATAAAGTTTAGCCGACGTATTTTCTTTTACTTCGGTTAATGTCCTAGCCCACAATACGAACTGGTGCCAACACGGATTTTGAAAATTTACCGTATGTTTTAATGTTGTGTCCGTGTACTGATCGATCTGCTGTGCTGAAGTGTTGCATTAGTGCCACGGTATCTGGCAAAAATAGAAGTCGTGCGTATCCGCTGCGCACGGCTGCGGTTTGCCGGAGCTGGGACAGACGAGAAATGCAATGCAGCGGATCTGGTGTCAACACACTCATTGACTTAAGTGAAGCCGATCAACGGCACTGCCGTGACGGAGCGCAGACGGACCAAAAACACGCATCTGGTGTAAATCGGGGAGGTTACATCACAATATCGATTTAATATTGATGTACTACCCAGTCCTTGTATGCAAGTATGTGAGGTGCAGTGTGTGTGTGTGACTGTACGTGTTCAAGTGAGCGTGCGTTCATGCGTGAGGAGAAATGAGTGTGTTTCAGTACGTGTGGTGTGTGAGAGTGCATATGTGATTGCTTGTGAGGTGCAATGTGTGTTGATCCAATAGTATGAGTGTAGCAAATGCAGTGTGAGTGCACTTGAGCGTCTTCATGTCCGGCTTCATGTCGATAAGCGCTAACATGCTGCAGACGAGCAGAGGCCGGCGAGATCTCCTTACGCCGCCCAGCCCACACAACTCACCCCAGTTTCTTCACATACTCCAGGTAGCCAATGAGGATCTCATGGTAGACGGCGGTGCGCAGCATTCGCGGCCTGAAGAAGTGAATGCTGTCCAGGTAGGAGATGTACACTCGTCTGCAGAGGAGGATGGGGGGGAGCAATTTAATGTCAGACGTGGTTGCATAAATGGAGTTAAAAGTAGGCGTGTCAAACATGGCAGCTGGCTCACCTGGTGTTGGGAAACGGGCACTCGGAGCCGTACTCCTGCACGTGCATCCCAAAGAAGCAGACGTCCACGCCGTCGATCTCCTCAAACGCGAAAAGTGCTTTGGTTCTGTACGGGAAGGACTCAGCCATCTCTCCTGTGTCCACAAACCTACAAACAAGAGATGGAGACGAGGAGATAGAAGGATGACGAGGGGGTGGAGAGGGAAAGATGAAAGAAGAGGGACATGGAAAAGAAAGGAGAGAGAGAAGGGGGAGGTCAATACAAACCAAACAAATCAAAAAGAACAGAAAACAACACACACGAGCAAGCGATCGCCACCTCAGTCATTGTCGGCAGACACGGTTCTCTGTCAGATGAGAGGTTAATCGGCTTTTAAGCCAGAATTTAGTGTCCCCATAAATCACAGCTGGGTGCAGCACAGGCAGTTAATTCAGGCCTAATCTCCATTCAGTCATCTCCATCAACAGGTGAGCCTCTTCTTTAAAGGGATAGTTCACCCAAAAACGAAAATTCACCCCAAGGCTAATCGAAGGGTCTGAATTATTTTTGTCCTCGAAACACTTCTGGAGTTACAAAGACCACTCTTTCAAGCGTAATAAATGACATGTAAAAACCACAGAATGTCTCCATACTGCTCATGCGGCGTAATCCGACTGTCCGTAAGCCCCGACATTCAAATTTGACTCGAAAAGACGTCTTTTCACCATGTTTTTAGCCTAAATGTAGCGACTTAGCTAGGAGCCCTGTTTATTTTCATGGAAGAAGTTGACCTCACTACAGTGGCCAGCGAGGGTAAATAAGCTGTTCAGTCAGTGAATACTAACATTCAAAACTGCAGCACGTTTCTCCAATTGGAGATGTTTAGGGCCGTCGCAGCATTATTTACCCTTGTTGGCCACCGTAGTGAGGTCAACTTCTTCCGTTAAGATAAACAGGGCTCCTAGCTAAGTGCCTACATTGGACATTTAGGCTAAAAACATGGTGAAAAGACGTCTTTTCGAGTCAAATTTGAATGTCGGGGCTTACGGACACCCGGATTACACCGCATGAGCAGTATGCAGCAGAGGCGTTGCCAGGATGCCAAGCTTGGCTGGGCATTTGTCCTCTTTGGGGGGGCAAAAAAAGAACCTCTAAATTGGCGTAAAATACAACATGCACAACATCTAGACACTTTATTTATATATATATATATATATCAGTGGCGGCTGGTGAACTGGCGATAGGGGAGGCTCAAACCCATCTCTTGAAAATAATGATTGGTCATGACCCTTTTTCAATCATTCATTTAAATTACCATCACAAAAAGCTCAGAAAACTCAACATAAACAGGTGTGACCAGTTTTCATTAATAACGCACAACTGTCAACTCTCATGCATTCCGCCTGAGTTTTAGTGGTATATTTACGTTTCTCTGCTGTACTCAGCAATTATTCAATCAACGCATGTGTCAGACATTCTTGCACGGGTTTGAAGTCCTTGTGCAAGGAGGTTTATCAGTTTCACCTGCGTTACGACTCCGACTTCTCACGCTTTTCTTTACTCAGGGGTTGGAAGCAATGCATGTGTTTCATGATCGTTTAAACTGATTAAATTTAATATGAAATTGGAATGCATTTCAAATTGCATAAAGACATTTCAAATGATCTTATTTCATTTAAACCACCTAATTCCTGTTCTAACGATGCGCGCCGCCATGAGAACCCTGACGGTCTCTTACTTCCGGTCATTGCTCGCTGTACTGAAGAGAGATCGGCAGGCTGAATGTGTTCAGGCTCCACTTGTTCCGTTGTTGGTTGTACCAATCACTCAAAAAACATAAAACATTTGTATGGAAACAGAGTGCTTTATTTACAAAGTGATTAGGAAAGATTGCCCTTGCCCAGCACCTTACAGTCTACATTCGATGCCAGCGAGTAGGCACTTGGAGTGGCTAGCCGCGCTAAGACTGAAGTATCCACCCCAGAGGATATACGAATGCTCACATCATTTTGTAAAAAAGCGCCCGACGGATGAATGGGATGATCATCCCGATCCCACGGTATTATACATTATACAGTCCCCTGATATGTCAATTCAAAGATCCATCCAACAAGTATCCTTTCTTTGAACAAAAACCAGTATTGTCAGCCAGTGGTCAGTTTAGTTTTCCGGTGAAGTAACCAGCGTTTGCCATGTAATTAATGGCCATCTACGGTCACAGGCGGGATGCATACTGAAACCAGAGGTCGCGTTAACCGAATATTTTCCGTCATTGACGGATTTTTTTTAACAATGACGGAAAATTTTGAAGGCCGTCCGTCATTTTGACAATGTAATTCACACCCCCGTCCAATTGGTGGTGGGTGTCATATTGTCTCGAGCATTGTCTTTGATCAGTATGACAGAGATGCCTAGTCTCACACATTCAGCGTAGGTCTCACGCATTTTTTAGGCTTATTCACCGTAGTCCGTAATTATTCTATGAACGCTTATTAATGAGATTCTCACGCGGAATTAAAATCCTTGTGCACTGAAGTTTTAGTTTCACTTGCGTGAAGATGGACCTCACTATGGAAAGCGATTATGACTCCGGACTTCTTGTGCTTCTCTTAACTGACGGATTGGAAACAATGCATGTGTTTCATGATCGTTTAAATAGTTTAAATGAAATAAAACCATTTAAAACGTCTTTATGCAATTCCATTGCTTTCAATCCCTCAGTAAAGACAAGCGTGAGAATTCCCGAGTCATAATCAATTTCCGTGTCACTAGTGGGGAAATCCACCGTAATGCACGTGAAACTGATTAACTTAATTCACAAAGACTTGAGTTCCGCGAGTGAATTTCTTCAGTTCGCGTTGATTGAATAATTGCTGACTATGGCACAGGAACGTGAATACCACTAAGAGGCGAGAGACTCAAGCCGAATGCGTCAGACTTGGCATCTCTGGTGTGATCCTGTATTCCTCATATTTTTGTAATATGATCATTTGCTCTTCATTTGTAAAATATGCTGCTCTGCTGCCGGTAGACGATTGGTCATATGCTACAAAAGCCGTCTCTGTTATGTGAACACGCAGATATCTAGGTCGGAAAAGCCCCGGTTGACATAACGAGTTGATAAGCAGCTATGTAGGACCGCTTAGCGAGACTGCGGTTGTTAGGCTTAGTGAAGCCCAGTAATAACTGAAAGCATTGTTCATTTGCACACTGTTACTCTGTGGGGGGAGAAATCATTTGTGATGTTTTATAAAGTTCATACAGCAGTAAGTTTGAAAATCCACGCAGTGCTGTATTTAACACAGTGTGCAATGTGTGTCTACATGAATCACTGTCGGCATCACCTAATGCGTAATCTATAAATTATTCTGTTTATTTTATAAAAAAAAAAAAAAACGATTATCGTCTAAAAAAATAAAATGACAATGACGGATAATAATTGATTATGACGGAATTTTTATGCCCCTGTCCGTCACAATGACGGACAATCAGAAAGTGTAGCGTGACCTCTGACTGAAACCCACACATTTAGCAGTTATACAGGCTAACGTTAGCACTTTTGAACAAGTTGACATTGAGCAGTGGAGGGGCTTACCAGTAGCGTTAGTGAATATTGAAAGGTGCATAATCGTAATCCCGGCTTTCGTAAAAACCTCAGCTTTAGTCGATTATATTCTTGTGGCAAATATTTGGCTTGTCAGCTACAGCAGTTGTGAAGGATTGGACTGAGATCTTTATTTCGTTCCGTGCATTGGTGATTTCCAGCATGCAAAGTGAAGTTTGGGGACTGTACTTCCGTGCTCTGAATAATGATTGCTGCCCACAGCTAATGTGATATCATTCAGTAGTGGAGCGGGTGACGGCTGGGTTTTTACCCTTGTGCAAAACAAAGAAACTGCTCGCCAAACTATTTGCTGAATCGAAAGCATTTTGATACGCAGTTTGCTAGCTAATCAGTTCCTGCATATGAATTACAACTCGCCGTCTTGTCACGCTTTTTTTTTTTTTTTTTTTACTACTTTGGCTGTAGGAACGTGTGTAGCCACCAAAATAAATATCACGTCTGCGTCAAGCTAAAGAATGTTTTGGCCGAATAAAAAATAGGTTAGCTAGCCTCTACATTTGAATACACACTTTATGTATGTGTATGTACACATTCGCTGTACCACAGACGCAAGCCGCAAGCTAGGGCTGCACAATAAACGGAATCGCGGTTATCGCAAGCGCAATCAAAGTAACTGCCACTATGAGGCAGGCAGACGGGCTTGCTTATTACCTTTTCTATGACACACACCTAATGCAGTCATTTGAAATGCTTCCGGGAAGAAAACGGTGATTTGAAGTCTGCCAATTACCAGTGAGGTTGGACAGCCTCCATCGCCTTGGCATAATTATTTTACCTTAGATCAATTCCCGTGTACTTTGCCTAACTTGCAATCAAGCCGTTTATTCAGCCAACTGACAGATCAAAACCAAAATATGGCCAATAATGATTAAGAAGAGATAATGAGAAGCAGACAGACCTAACCAGGTTGCCCTGCTTGATTGAAAGAATGTCAATAATCTGAATAAATAGCAGACTTCTGAATTCCACCTGTCGGAGAATTTTTTCATATCATTAAAAAGATTTCTTAAAAATAAACCATTTTAAGATGGCCTTGGTTTTTAAGCGTTTCAAAATATACACAAAGTGGAAAAATTTTGTAAAGCATATCGAACGTTAAAGTAGGAGAAATTATTTTTGCATTGCACGCAATAGACAAATGCAGCGAAGACTTGGCAAACACATTCAGGCAAACGCAAATTTAGAGCATTTTTTATTTGATAATTGAACCAAGATTTCAAATAAAGTAATTAATGGCTGTTTATTTTGGTTGCTTTTGTGCGTCTAAATAGCCTAAAGTGAAGGTGGAAAACATTTTGTTTACGCGTATCGAACGTGACGTGGAGAAATTGTAATTGCATTAGCACGCAGCGCGACCAAATGTAAAACTAGAAATAATCTCGCAAACAGATTCAGGTAAATTATGTGCTGAACAAAGCAAAGTTAAGGTCTGCAAAATCATCATCCTCTACCCGACAACTGCTCTCACCCCCTTCCCATTTGCTTTGCTCAATTTGCAATCAAACAGTTGATTCGCTCAATTCACGATTTAAATTGGTAGACAGTCTGATTTATTTGAATGTTTTGTTTATTACATTTTGAAATTTAAATGACCATGAAACATGACAGATTTTCCTGAATCTGTTTGCTCGATTATTTCTAGTTTTTCATTCTTCTGCGCTGTGTGCAAATGCGTGAACAATTTACATGTGACGTACCATACGCTTAAACAAATGCTTTCCACCTTCACTGTTGGCTATTAGACGCTCAAAAGTAACCAAAATCAAGAGCTATGAATTATTTTATTTCAAATTAACCTTGTTCAATTATCAAATAAAAAATGCAACCAAATTTGCAACACAGATTCGCCTGAACTTGTTTGCCAAGTATTCGCTGTATTTGTCTGTTGCGTGCAATGCGAAAATATAATTTCTCTCACTTTCACGCTCGAGATGCTTCACAAAATGTTTTCCACTTCGTGTATGTTTTGAAACGCTTAAAAACCAAGGCCGTCTTGAAATGTTTTATTTTTAAGAAATCTTTTTAATGATATGTAAAAATTCTACAAGAGGTGGAATTCAGAGGTCTGCTATTTATTCAGATTATTAACATTCTTTCAATGTAACAAGGCAGCCTAGTTAAGTCCGTCTGCTTCTCATCATCTCTTCTTAATCATTACTGGCCATATTTTGGTTTTGATCAGTCAGTTGGCGGCATAAATGGCTTGATTGCAAGTTAGGCAAAGTACACGGGAATTGATTTAAGGTAAGCTAATTATGCCAAGGCGATGGAGGTTGTCCAACCTCGCTGGTAATTAGCGGACTTCAAATCACAGTTTTCTTCCCGGAAGCATTTCAAATGACCGCATTAGGTATGTCTCATAGAAAAGGTAATAAGCAAGCTCGTCTGTCTGCCTCATAGCGGCAGTTACTTTTATTGCACTTGCGATTACCGCGATTCCGTTTATCGTGCAGCCCTACCGCAAGCCACTACTCAGTTCGATGAAAACGGATGTAAGCAACAGTTCGACAAGAAGGAGGAGACCGGCTAGTCCGTTGAACCACTATAAATCATGGGAGAGAAAACGTTCAGGGATTAAGGCGAATATGAGCAGCGTAGACGTGACCTCAGACTGAGTGAAGACGGCAGTCTAAGAGAATGGTAGGGTCCCTAGTAATTTGAGAGTGCCCATTGGTTAGTTTCACATCAGAATAGACTGGCAAAAGAATCCACCAATCACACATAGTGATAGATAGAAGAAGCCTACATAAAGCTCTCTCTTAATGGCTGTCTATCTCCAGCTGTGAATCACATGGGATATCGTGTGTTTGCTATCAAATAGTAGTAAATCAGTTTTTTATCTTGAGTTTTCATTGGGTGGGCAGAGCTTTTCCTGTCCCCCCTTGGTAACACCCCTGGTATGCAGGCATTTTGTGTTCAAATGTTTTTTTTTACGCTTGAAAGAGTGGTCACCAATGACTCCAGTTGATTTGGATTTGTCTTCAATGCAGTTTTTCTTTGAAACTCCAGAAGTGTTCTGAGGACGAACGAAGTTCACGGACCCTTCGATTAGCCTTAGGTTGAGTAAATGAATGAATCTTGATTAATGGGTGAACTATCCCTTTAAGGGACGTCGTGTCGCTTTCGACTGCTTCTCACCTATGGGACAGTGAAGAGGCCTGCTAAAAGATATATCGCCCGCAGGCTCATAACAATGGTCGGGTGATGCAAGGTTTGCGAAAGATGTCATGAGCACAGATATCGCCATGGGAACAGCAGGTCGAACAAAAGCAGGTGATGTAAAGACAGCAGGAGGCGGCGCCTCACCTGGACTTCATGCCGGGCCGGACTTCCACGGTCTTGTCGGAGCTGGCCACCACCCGCACAAACACCTCCCCGGCTTCCGGATGGTTCTGTCTCTTCAAGTACTTATTCACCCGGTCCTCTATGTACATGCCCAGCTTGGTCGTCTGAAGCCCTGTGAGAGAGACACATCAGAGCTAAACAAACACCGCGCTTCAAAGATCTACTTCACTTAATCACTGCATCCAGAGTAACGTAGGGCAGTGGCTTTCAAAGTCAGTCCAGTGGACCCCATGTATGCTGGTTTTTGTTGCAGCCACAGTTGCAATCTGAGAATTCTGACATGCAATTCATTTTTCTTGATTACACAATTCACACTTTTAGGAATTATTCTCCCTTTAATCCCATGTTATGTCAGAAATCGATAACATGCACCGAAAAATTCCATTTTTGTGTTGTACTCCATTGAAAACTAGACAGTCAGTGGCTCCATGGTCAATGCGTAACCCCCGACCCACTAAAGCAATCGCTCCCAAAATTGATAGGCTTCCTGACCTTCCCACATGCAAGGGCCACATCAAATATGAAACGAATCGGTTGAAATTTGTGGCCTGTGGAGGAGCCCGCATGCAAATCTCTATGGACGAGGCAGCGCAATGATTACTGATTCAAAGTATCCCCGACTTGTCATCTGAGGATATGAGTACATTTAACAGCATAAAAATTGGGAAAATTGTAACTAATAAAATCAAAGAATCCATTTGCTTCCAAACAGAGGAACTGCGGGCACATTGTGCCAAAACCAACCAATCATTAATTGAAGACCAAGCAAATTTTAATGAGTGAGACCTGTTCTGTGTTTTCTAAGTTCTAGGATTAACCACTTGTTTCCTGTATATTTACATTACCGCAACTCACGCCTGCCCCATCTCCCATCAGTTGGCTTATCGAACTTGCCCAGAAACGTGTGTACTCGTATTACTGCCGACCGGTTGAGTCCCGGAGCCGCGTCTTATCACGTTGCTCGCTTTGCATCTAAACACGCAGAACTTACCATGAATGCTTTTTGCTTTGCATCTAAACACAGACAATGGTTTGAGTTCATGTGACGTGATGATTGGTCTTGAGTGATAAGAGGTAACGTGAATACATTTCATTACTTTCAGTTTGTAAATTTTGTTTTGTTCATTTTCACCGTGATCACATGGTGACAGCAAAACGAACTGATGCTGGTCCTGCTGTGGCAGGACAAAAAGCTTGTGAAGATGCTGCCAACCTGCGGGCCACATGTGCGAAACAGTGAAGAGGAATCGTCAGGGTGAGCGAATAGTGAAACCATGTTGTATTGTTGATAACAACTACGGTATGAGCGGTGTTGATCGCAGTGATCAACTGGCTAGTTCGCACCCGCAAACTGCGAAAAAGTTGAGACCGTGCGAATCTTGTGTCGTTTGCGCCAAGAACGGTGTAAGGATAGAGTCACGCAACATGTACGTGAGTTACGAGATTCCATTATGCATTGAACTGTGCTTCCAAACTTACCACACTGTCAAGAATTTTAATGCAAGTTTTTTTTTTTTTCATGTTGCCGTCATTCTGTCACCTAGCAATCTGTTTCTTTGTAAGTAAAAGATGTGTATAGCGTAATTGATTGCATCCTTATCGTATATCGCATGAACTCAAGTCAGTGTCTGGATGGTTTGGATGCTAAACAGCACAGTTCTTATCACCCATTACGCCAACGACCATCAGTGAAAATAATCCAGGCCAGCGCGCACGGCAGCACTCACTGCTGCCC
Organism: Gymnothorax javanicus; assembly: GCA_029692085.1. NCBI lineage: Eukaryota > Metazoa > Chordata > Actinopteri > Anguilliformes > Muraenidae > Gymnothorax > Gymnothorax javanicus. The sequence goes on along the minus strand of CM056206.1, from coordinate 47,019,699 downwards.
TGTTAAACACGACTCGCATGAGCTATCGTTCATAGATGGATCTGGGACTTAAGCCCGGCGATTGTTCGCGAGTAAACACGGCTCCGAGCGCTAAGTGGTTAACACTTTAAAAGTGTTCAAAAACCGAACTGGCAGCATATTGATTCTCAACAGTCTTGAATTAGCTACATTACAAAAATGTCATTTCTGTAGTTATTACTCAGAAAATCGCTAAGTAAACACAAAGAGAATATTGGGCTTTTGTTCTTCACAGAATGCATTGTCATATTTGTCAAAACACAGCTTGAGAGGGTAAATCATTCTTCAATATGTGAAAAACTATTTAAGAAAAAATAATCAGCTGATTAAAATGAAAGACTGATCGTAGTTGCAAAAATAATTCAAAAAAAAAAAAAAAAAAAAACCAGGCAAACACCTACTTACAGTAGCTTACATCCCGCTTTCACCCTTTCAATACTGAATACAGCAATACGAATCAGAGTTAACCATTAAATACATATACCATTTAGTGACATGAAATATCATTTTATCTATATCAATTGTCAAATTAGACCAAGTCAGGAATTGATACAATACTGGTGGGGAAAATATGTCCCACTGACAAATACTGGCGAGACATATGTGCCCTTGTCAGTACTGAAAGGGTTAACACACCGTGAATTTATATTCACGCTCATACATATTAATTGATTATGGATTAATGGTAGTTTTACATTTTTCTTTGAGGTTATAATTCCAGCCTTCAGACTCAGATCCAAACCATGGAGGAATCGCAAACAATCCATTCACACACTCATACCAAACTATCCACTCACACACTCATACCTATGTGCAAAGGTAAGAGTCTCCAATTAGCCTGACATGCATGTGTTTGGACTGAGAATGTACCCAGAGGAAACCCATGTGAACACGGGGAGAACATGCCAAATCCAAACTAGGTCCCAGGCTGGAATCAAACCCACACCCCTTTCTTTCCGCAAGGTCACAGAGCAAGCCACTGTGCCACCAGGCCAGAGGCAATTCAGGCAAAATACAGTGCTCAGGGGCACCATGTCCCATCATAGTTCATGAAATCTCTCAGCACAGAGCCTACCAACCGAAGCACCATCTAATGCTGCTATGCAATGCGTTTCCCAGGAGAAGTAGGCGAACCCGAAAGCCACTCACTTTTGGCAGCAAACTTGTTCTCCTTCCGCGTTTTGCCGGACTTCTTCAAACAGTTATTACAGACGAAGCTAATTGAGGATAGGAAAAGACAGTAAGAACACAGTTCATTTACAGATGCACAGTACTTCTTCATACATCATCATCCATTCGCTCCCATGATAACGCAGCGCGTTGCACTAACCCTGCAGGCCAGATGACGTCGTAGTGTAGCACGCAGATCTGATGCATCTTACGCCCGCAGTCTTTACATTCAACAAATCTGCAATGAAGGAAGTCATCCAGTCAGAGAGAGGCATGTGTAACCAGAGCCAGGCAGGGCCAAACCGGTCTGAGCCAGGCCCGCTCCAGGCAAACATGGTAGTGAATATGGAGCATCACATTAGCGCCCATTACAATTTCTACACGTCTACGTGAGTCTTCTATGCCAATTCTTCACGAATTCGAATCATGTATAACATTCCAATGCACACGAACGATTCTTCTGTGCAAACGCCAGCGTGCTGCGTGTGAAATATAGAAGCCGTGCGGGAAGCAGTAACGCCTTCACACAGCAGATGGCGCCATTTCGCAATAACAAGGCGCTCGTGCCTGAGCTACTTGACCATGCGGCTACAGATGGGTGGGACGCCCCCCCTACATGTACTTACGGTTCAGGGTCCAACATATCATTTTTCTTCTTTTCAAACTGGTCTTTTGATATCATTCTGGGGAGGGAAGGAAGAGGACAGTCGCGGAGGTGAAGCCAGTGAGAGGAGATGGAGATGGAGAGATATGGGGGAGAGATGGGAAGAGGGAAAGAATCTTTTTAAGCACTCAAGGACTGAAATTATTCTATATTAGTCTCACCACAGCCTGCATTTGGGGGGTCAACAGCCAAATACAATAATTAAAATGACCTTCACAAAACTGCAGCAGATCAATCAAATCGTAACCAAAATACAAGAACGCTGCAGGACAGGGAACAGAGAACATGAATTTTAACAGCGAAGCCCCACTGGCATTGAAGTTTACATCAACTTTCTCAAGAGACAGCATGTGATTAGGTGAGTCCGAGCACTCACGTCTGTGATTGGGCAGGGTCGTCGCCCAGGGTGACGCGGTCTCCCTGGATCTCGTTGAAGCACTTTTCACAGAAGTGATACCTGGAGCGGAGAGACAAACCACAGGATGAGCGGGGCCCAGGACACTGGGGGTGGAGTTGGGGGGGTGCGCTGTCGTACTGGGGGTACAGTATTAGCCATAGGTGGTGGAAGAGGAGAGGAGCTGGCCGAAGGAGATGGGAACCAGACTGTAATTGTGCGTTTGATGGTTTGAAACCCTTCCTACGATCCCACCTCCACCTGTGACCCTCTTCACTCCCTTCCCATCTGAATAAATCAGATAATAGACTGTGGAGCATCTGCTCAGACATGAAGAAAACTGCAGCGGCAGGAGGAGGGAAACACAATAGAGTGAGCGAACAGCACTTCAAACAGCTGCCTTAAGCTGTCCCAGGTGCTACATTAAAATCAGTCGCGCGCAGGACTGCCTGGCCACCTAAGTTATGCTATAAATAGTAAAGTGCCGTCAGCTCTCTTTCCTCTGATACTACTGTTGTGGGGGCTACTGCCAACATGACATCATTTTTGTCATATAATATGAGCGCAAGTCCATGACCAATCCTGATTCTCCCTCGTTGTTGGGGATCTTTCTAAAGGTAGATCATCTCCATACCACTGCGACAAAGATATCCATCCCTGTTCTTAATCGTTGAGTTTATATTATAGCAACCAGTGGTGCTGCTGCCAGGCGCAACATAACTTGCCCGAGAGTGTTTCAGTGCTTTGGCTGTTGAATCACCAGGGAATCCTTGCAATTCAACCCTCACCGCCAACAGCCCAAATGACATCATACCATAATGTAATTGATTTTATTAATAGAACTGAAAAATGCACGTTTTGAATCCAGTTGGATTGGCTGCGTAAAATTTACGCAATTTATCCAACAACAAAACTATTTCCGGTGACCCTGACCTTGAAACAATTAGATCCAAAATTCAGTCGGGTGATCCTTGGACCACTGCACACCTTCCAGAAGATTTAGTGTAATTTGATCAAACTGTTTTTCTGCTAGACTGCTGACAGACTGACGAACAGAAAGACGAACAAATGCTACCGAAAACTATACTCTTCCCCGTCTGAGAGCAGTAATTAAGACTTTTTTTAGATTTTTTTTTTTTTTTTTTTTTAGATTCTGCTGTAAGTGAAGGGCAAACCGCCTGCACACAGCATAACTGACTGAATAGTTAAAAAGTATTTTGTTTTGAATGGCGTTTCTGCCACCCTTACAGTACAGACTGTCGTCCCTCCAAATAGAGCCCCGCCCGCCCTTTTACCTGTTCTGGTAGCTGTAGTAAGTGCCGTCCCTGGATATGGTACACAGCTGTTTCCCGTAGCAACAAAGTGTTTGAGGGGAGAACTCGTACTGCAGAAACAGAATAGGAGAACAGGCAATTAAGAGTCATTAAAATATCACTGTACGTACAGCCTAACTTCCACAAAACATTACTGCAATGTCTCTTCAATACAGACGCAATGTTTTAACACTGATAAAAAAAAATTCCAATAACAATTTTTGAACACTGAACGAAAACTTTCAGCAAATACAGCCATTAATAACCCTAAGTTCTCAAAATCAGTCCTGAGGATCTCTCTGGTGTGGTGATGCAGAACTGTGACACAGAATTGTAATGGGCGGTTACTAAACTCTTCTTTATCAAACACAAGGTCTACTGGGGGATCTTTCACCATTTCACAGCCATGTTGGTGAGAGAAGGCCCCATGAGTTCTGGACAAAAGCCCAACAACGTCTCAAAGCTTTTAATCAGGCAAATTAACAGTTTCCTTCACAGCCGCACACGAAAGAATGACTCCTGTGGAAATGTTACCATGTTTAACTGATGAAAATGTTGACATGGCTGTGATTCTATCTGCGGAAACTATTAATTGGTGACTGAAACTACAGAAGGAAACCCCCAAAGCTGGACTAAAGCAAAACTATCCAGAAAAAAAAAAACACTCACTGTTAATGAAAAAGGGAACAATGATGTAAGACGTTTTCACGTTTTCATCAAGACAAACTGAGCAAGAGAAAATGGTGGCAGTAAAAACCACCCGACGCTCACTCTGGCCTGATTTGAACATCCTCAACTTAAAATAAGATACTGAAGCCGGGAAACGGAGAAAAAGCACACCTGTGCTTTGAAGCGCAGTGGAAAGTCGAGTATAGCTACAGAAAAGAACAAGTGATGTGTACCTGAGTTGGTATCTAACTGAGCAGACATACTTCACCTGAGGTTCCATTACATCCAGAGGAACCTGCACAAATCATTTTGCGCTAATGCCCATTTCGCCATTTTAAAAATATAAACGCTCTTAGTTTTTTATTGTACATTAAGGAAGACAGACAACATCTGGCCACTTGAAAGGAAAAAGAAACTAGGAGAAAAGTCAAATGAATCCAAAATGTAACCAGAGGTTCAATTGAACCTGAAACTGAACTTGTCTGCCACCTTGCCACACCAATTTGGGAGTGGGGAACAAGGCTGAAATAAAATAGCAAAGTAGTCGATGTCTCAAAGATGTTGTTCGCTCAGTTTTATCACACTTCATCAAATTTGATACTTGGGCCCCTAGGAAGTTAAAGGTCGTTCAGATGGGTGTCTAAAAGTGAAATAATGTCATAAGTCACAAAATGGCCATTTTTCTGAAAACAAGAGAACCCAACATTTACACAAGATATGCTGCATACTACTTACATACCAACTCCAGCTCTTTATCAACATTAGAGCGGTGATGTTGATGAAGAAAACATGTTGATAAATGGACGACTTCAGTTTTTTAAAAATAAGATCACCCTGCTACGCCCACTTTCGGAGGTCCAGGGCTGTAATTTTTGGAGATGCTAGGCTCCTACTTTTACAAGGAGGTTGCATATCACATTTTGTCAAAGTTAATCAATATTTGCGGGTCAAATCGCGTACAGACGACAGGCGACGAAAAACAGAAGGCAGAGGATGGAATGAACACTGTTTTAACGCAGCTGACGAACGATCGGTTGAGTTAAAAACCCACCTTCCTGCCGCAGCAGTAGCCCAGGCCCTGCATGACGGGGTCGATCTCCTGCTCGAACACCTCCGCCAGCTTGGAGCAGTACTTGTAGACGCGCGAGGTCTTGCGGTTGTAGAGCCAGGCGTTGTTGAACATGAGCCAGATGTCGTCCACGTACTGCCAGGGCTCCTGGTACTGCCCCGTGTCCAGCTTGCGCTTGATGGTGGACAGGTCCATGGGGCTCTTCACTATGTCGAAGTAGTCCTGGAATACACAGGTTAACTCACTGAGTCAGTGATTCAGATCGACTACTCCAGTAAGCCGGAGGCTAAGTTACAAATTCTTTGAACTGTAAAGCAGTAACAAAGTTGATGGACAAATATATGAGCTGTAAATTAAATGAGCAAGGCAAGGTCAACAGCAAGGTCAATTCTTCAGTTTGTGAGTGAATGAACGGTCGGCGAGGCAGCGACAGGGCTGGGCGATAAATTTATCGCGATAATTTTAAGCGCAATAAAATTAACTGCCGCCATGAGGCAGACAGACGAGCTTGCCCTTTATCTTTTCTATGACGCGCACCTGATGCAGTGATGAACAAACGACTGCCAAAAATCAGAAGCAATAGGAAATGCTTCCGGAAAACAACTTCACTAACTCCAGCATTTATCAGCGACGTGCTGAACAGAGCAACGTTTAAGTCTACAGAATCATCAAGTTCACCCCGCTCCCATTTACTTTGCTCATTTCCAATCAGTTGATTTGCTCAATTTACAATTAAAGTTGGCAAACAGTCTACTTTATTTCGATGACATTTCTGTTTGTCACATTTTGAAATTGAAATGACAACGAAACACGGCAGATTTGCATGAATGCACTTGTTAGATCATTTCTATTTCTACATCTGGCCACTTTGTGCGAATGCAATAATTTATAACACATTCGGTACGCTGAAACAAAATACATTCCACCTTCACTGCGGGCCATTTTGACGCTCAAAAGTAACTAAAATCAAGAGCTGCAAATTCCTTTGTTTTTTTATTAGTATTTTCAATTATCAAATAAAAAAAATACGACAAATCTGCAGAACAGATTTGCCTGAACTTGTTTGCCAGGTTTTTAGTGCATTAGATCATTTCGTACAATGCGAAAATAATTTTCTCCCCCATTCACGTTTGATATGCTTCACAAAAGGTATTCCACTTCGCGTTTTAGATGCTTAACCTCTCTGAGCAGATGTAGAAGCCAGCGGACATGGAGCTGCAAATCAGATCAGTTATTGAATATTCACAAGCAAGCCGAGCTCGAACACTGTTCAGAATAGGGAGGAGTTCACTCCCATCCCTGTTTTTCAGGTCTTGCATGAATGAAACCCCTCAGCTAACAGTGATTTGCAAAATGCTTAAAATACTTGCCCATAGTATCTATCCAGCAGTTCAAAAAAATGATCTCTTGTATCAGAAAAAAAAAAAATCGTTGTTCTCCGTCACAACCACTTCAGCTACAGTGAGCCAATGGTATCCCAATGAGTAGTTAAGAAAAATCAGTTTTCTGAAGCAAAAATTCAACATGATATTGATACTATGTCATTCTACTATCAATCATTGTAATTACATATCAAAAATACTTAGTACCCTTCCATGGATTTACGCGTAGATTCCTCCATCGAGGAACTCAGTGCTCCCTTAAATCCTCCTAAGTACTCATATTGATAGCCTATCACTCAATGATTTACTTAGGCTCATCTGCGTTACTGCACACTTATAGTTTACTCCCCCGTGAAACTTCCCCGTAATGATGTATTGATTGACATGTTTCTTATCCAATTCCAGAAAGAATAAACTTTCCACAGTAAATGAAAGACATTGATTGGACAATCAGAAATGTACACAAGCCTTTGCGTAAAAGCAAGGTAGGTTGTATTCTCTTGACGTTGCGCACAGTGGCGCAGCTGAAAATGACACGATTTCATGAAAAAAATACTTCCAAAACCGGCACGAAGTGTTCAGTTATATCTACGGGATTTAAATAAGGTACGGACACGGTCAATGGGAATTATTCCGAATGACACAGGACTGGAGGGTTCCATCTACTGGATATATCTGTCTCTGGAGGAGGGATTCAGTGAAGAAATACTGCTACTGTCGTAGCATTTTGCTCAATGTGGCTTTTTGTTTTGGAATTTATACTGTATTCAACTAAATCGAATGCCGAGGTTTTGGCTTGTTCACTGCCAACAGCTCAAGCACTTCGGTAGACCCCCTGGTACGTTCATTGCACCATTCTGTTCAATCTAGGGTAGAATATTGCCTGATTTTCCCTGATTGTGGAATGTTTGTTCTGTTTTAATAAGGTGCATTTATCAAAAAGATTTATCAAAAATAAATTCATTCGAATACTTAAAAATTCTGTGATGAGAGTTGGAATTCAAAGAACATGTTTTTTTCCCTAATGACACAGATTATTGGTATTCTTTCAATGAAACACGGTAGCCTGGCTCGGTCTGTCTGCTTCTCATTATAACTTCTTAATCATTATAGGCTACATACTAGTTTTGATTAGTCAGTAGGCTAAATAAATGGCTAGATTGTTAGTTAGGCAAAGTACACGGGTATAGATTTAAGATAGGGTAATAATGCCAAGGTGAAGGAAGCTGTCCAACCTTGCTGTTAATTAGCTTCAAAACACAATTCTATTCCTGGCAGCATTTCAAATGGCCTCTGATATTTTGTTCAACACCGCATCAGGTATAAGTCATAGAGAAGACATAAAGCAAGCTCGTCTGTCTGCCCGATGGCGGCAGTTAATTTTATTGCGCTTTAAATTATCGCGATAAATTTATCCCCATTTAGCCCAAGGCAGCGAAATATTTGATGAGCTTATCAGTGGAGGAGCAGATTGAGTGAGTTTGTGAATGAATCATTGAATCCATGAGTTGCTGACTGCATGATGAGGAGTGACTGGGAGAGTTGGAAAGTTGATCAATAAATCGCAAAATGAGTTGGTGAGTGAGAGGTGCAGACTGGGTGAGTTGGCAAATCGATCACTCACTGCTGTACGGCAGTATAGAGACTGTATAGAATTGCATCTGTAAGCCCAATGCCCGAAAGTAGTGATGTGGACACTGTTCTGTTGGAGATTTCAGCTCTCTGGCAGAACCTCAAACTCAGAGCTAGGCACTGAGCACTCACCGGGATACCCAGTAGCATTGGATCCACGGGCTGGCGGAAGGGCAGTGACTCGGGGTCCTGGCGATAAAGTGCCTCCAGCGTGGGCATCAGGGCCTGCCGCAGCTCCTCAGGCTTAAAGACTGCGGGGGACCAGCAGGGAGCGATGAATTAACACACAGGGGGATGAATTCTTGGATTTAGAGACAGTTTGAGTACAAACACAGAAGATGCCACATAGCTTGCCTCTTTCATTTCCAGTTCAAGGTTCATGGGGTGTATAAACCCCTCAATGGATATAGTACCTAGTATGAGCAACTGATGAGCTGACTCAAGTCGGACGAGCGTAAAACATTCCAAGTCATTAGCCATCAGGCTAAGGAAGCCATCATAGCACCCAAGACTACATAGTTGGCTATCGCCAATTAAATATAAAAACACATTACCATGATATCAACTGAAAAAGACATAAGACACAGATATAGACAAACAGACTGAATCAAATTTGACATTGTCTTTTTCTTGCAAGCTAGCAACTAGCCAAGCCAGCTTGGTAGGCAGCTTTCTTAGCAAGCTTTGTAGGCATAAAGATAGACGATATACTAGCAGTTTGTAACATACACATGGGAAAAATTATGTGCATGCATGAAAAATAGGACCAAGGGTCCTGTAGCTTACCGGCAAGCAATCTTATTGTGATGATACAAGTTAGGAAAATTTCATGAGAATTTTGACCTGCGAATCATTGAAGGTCAATGTCAAGGTCACTAAATAAAAGTTCATACATCTGTAAGACCTCCTGTAATAAAATCCTAAGCTCTGAAGCAGTTTTGGTGATACAAGTCATTATAATATGACAATATGTATTCAATATGTCAATTGTGAACTTTAAAGGTCACAGAAGGTCAAGTTGAGGTCAGCAAATGGACTTTCTAAACGTCTCTATACAAACCTTGGCTCAATTTGTGACCATTTTGGTGATACGAGTCATTAATTTCACTGTTGAGTTTGACCCTCAAAGGTCACTGAGAGTCAAGTTGAATGTCACCAAATGAAAGTTCATATGTGACTTCCTAGATGTCTCATACAAACCTAGGCTCCATCTGTGACCATTTTGGCAATACAAGTCATTGTCATTGTATTATGTCAAGTTTGACCTTCACATGTCACCAAAAGTCAGGTTGAACGACACCAAATGAAAGTTCATGTGCAACGTCCTTTAGGTCTTGATACAAACTCCATGTGTGACCTTTTTAGTGATACAAGTCATTGAATTTTCCTCGGTCAAGTTAGACCTTCAAAGGTCAATATGAAGGTCACCAAATGGAAGTTCATATATGACTTCCTATACGTCTCCAATACTGCAACAATCTGTAACAATTTTGCTGATAGAAGTCATTGAAATTTCACTGTAAAGTTTGGCTGTTGAAGATTATTGAGGGTCAAGTTCAAGGTCACCGAATGAAACTTCATTCATGACTTCCTATATGGCCACAATACAAACCTAAGCTCTATCTGTTATAGTTTTCATGATGCAAGTAATTGAACTTTCACCATGTGAAGTTTGACCTTCAAAGGTCACCGAAGGTCAAGTTCATGGCCACTATATTTTCAATATAGTTCAATCTTCAATATTTTCAAGCCTAGATGCCTTTGAAAATTGTAACATTTCGCTTGACCTCAAGTTTGACCTTTAAAGGTCATCTGAGGTCAACTTTAACATATCCAAAATATAGGTCATATATGACTTCCTATATGTTGATAATACAAACTTAATCTCTATCTGCAACCATTTACGTTCCACAGGTGATTTTGCCCATTTTCCATAAGACTCAATGTTGAAGTACATCACTCCCACTAGACCTACTTCCGTCGATTCAATCAAAATGGCACTCGCACTGTATATAAAGTGCATCACGGTGAGTTGACAGCCAGATTTAGAAAAAACGCTTGACAGTTGTTGAGAAATAAGTCCTGCCTTTTAACATTGTTAATATTTTCCTTGACCTCAAGTTTGAACTTTCAAAGTCATCTGAGGCCCATTTCAACATAGCCAAAATATAAATCATGTATGACTCCCCTATATTCGATAATACAAACTTAATCTATCTGCAAGCATTTGGCCTCCACGAGCCATCTTGCATATTCATAAAGTACAGCGCCCCCACTAGACCCACTTCCGATGATTTAATCAAAATGCCGCTCGCACTGTACACTGACGGTACAAAGGTAAGTCGATTGCCTGATTTAGAAAAAAATTTATCACGCAGTTTTTGAGAAATAATCTTTTTTCAATTTCTCAGTCCTATTTTAAACATTGGGGCCAAAATCTCAAGGGCCCACAAAATGGACAAAAATGATTCAATCAAAAATCCGGGGAAAAAAAAAAAACGTCCAGAGATACAGACTAATAGTATGTTACGGCAAATTTACAAGAAAATTCATCAGGCCTAAAAAAATACAAAAAATGTTCCGGACGACGGACGCGACACCACAACAATAGCTTATTGACCGGTAAGCTAAAAATCAAGCGCTGGCGTTATTTGCAAGTAATCAACACGTCACAAGCCCTTGATCCAGAAGTTGACTGATGCGAGCAACACATTGGTCGCTGCAAAAATAGCCAAAGGAAAGGCCATTTCAACATGGCTCCCTCTTACTCTTCTTGCGCGGTGGCGAAGGCGAGGTGGACGCAGCTGTGCCGTTTGCTCCAGGCTCCTCCTCCTCTCTGGGATCCACCTTAACTTCCGGCTTCTTGTCCTCCACCTCCATTGGCTCCTGTTTTGGCTCCGAACCATCAGGCTCCTCCTTTTTGGCAGCCGACGGCCTCGTCTCCTCCTCCTGCTGTGGGAGAGAAACTGTGCTTCTGAAAACCCACCTCACTCAAACCAACACCATCTCCAAAGCAACAGCACTTCCCCAATCAAGGCTTGAGGTGAGAAACTCTTAGATCAGAGACCAGGGTTATATTCACAAAGCATCTTATTGCACCAGTGAGTTCACCTAAATTGCACTAAAAGTTATGAGTAAGGAGTTTATTCATTAAACCCATTTGCTGAGCTGGTGAGACGAAGGTTTACAAAGGCAAAGGCAAAGGCAGAAATTTTAACCAAAGAGTACAGCTGGGGGTTGACCTCCTGGCTGAGGACAACCCTGCTCTGAAGAGCTTTCTGCAGCAATGCACACGTGGCATGATCTGAATTTGGCATCAACGGCACCAATCCACGGACTCCGTCAGTCTTGAGTCAACAGTTCAGGCCGATGGAGGTGGAGTCATGGTGTGGGGAATGTTCTTTTGCTCACACTGGGTCCCTTAAGCCCAATAAATCAGTGTTTCAGTGCCACAGCCTACCTGAGTATTGCTGCAGACCATGGGCACGCCTTCAACGACACAGAACAACCACTTTCTCTCATGGTTACCTGTAGAATGATGTGCGCCGTGTCGCTAAGCTGAAAACTGCCATAAAAAGCCATTGTTCCAACCGTTTTTGACTTCTGAGTAATCCATTAGCCGTAACTTCTTGCTAACTTCTGAGAAGTAAAGAGAGGGTTTCCGCTACACATGGCGCACCGCCACTGCAAAATAAAAGCCGCCACGCCTATGTAAAATGACTTTACATAAACTCCAAAAATCCTAAGGACAATCAGGTGTCGCCAGTTCTCCTTGTGAAGTTAAAATGAGCGCTAATAATTCTTGACCTGTTGTCAATCATTTTGCTTGATACACAGTTTCCAATGAATAAAAATTAGCCATCAGCAGTGAAACGCGCTGCTTTCTTCCTAATGCAATGTGTGCAACGATTAGAGAAAAAATATTTTGTTCACTTTGCAAAATGATAAACTACGATGTTAACTTCTGTGTTTGCTGTGAGCACATTCTGCTCTACCTAATTGTATCTTCATGATTATTTAATTCCAATTCCGAATGACACAGGCGTATGCGTTTGTTGGGTGTTTGTGGCGTTTATTTGTGAAATCCACCGTCACGCATGTGAAACTGATAAACCTCCGTGCACACAGACTTCAATCATTACACCGCCTACGTGCTGATTAATGAAAACTGGCCAAACCTGATAATGCTGAGTTTTGAGCCGACGCTGAAGCCATCCGCCAGTTTCAAAAAATCCTGGAGGAAACCCTGAACGAGCCAAGATACATGATCACAACGGAAAATAGCCCAAATCAGGCAGGCGAGAGCCACCTTTAATGATTAAGATGCTTTGGGAATACAACTCCTGGTCAGGTGAGATTAGTCATATGATGAAATCTGCTGCAAAGTGAAACCATACTGCAATTTAGACATTTCTCACAAAGCAACTTGCAGCGGCGTAGTCTCCGAAACAACACGCCCGAGTCAAATGCGCACAACAAAATTAAAACTGAACAAAATTACTTCTCAAGACGGCACTTAGGAAGCAGAGAGCTCCCAGGGAACACCATAATATCCAGCTGTGAGCATTTGCAGCAGTAATGGAGTCCAGGCTCGATGCGTTTTTATTAATCCGTCAATTAATCACATGCTGCTCTGTGGACCAAGGGCAATGATGCTGCTGGTTTATCAGAGACATCCATTAGCGCTTGCTAGCGGAACACACAGAGTGCGGGCCCCTCCAGGACTGACGCGGAGAGGGTTCGCACCTCGGTTTTGGGTTCCGTCTTGCCTGACTGGAAGTCCAGCTCGGGGTCGGCTTTTGACTCGGGGGCCGGGAGGTCGGGCAGGGCCTGCTGGGAGTGCGCCTCGGCCACGGATGCGGGTGTCGGCACGCGGGCGTCAATGCTGGCCGCAGCCTGGGAGAGCTGGGGGACAGACGGGCATTCAGGCCAAGCCAATGCAAGGAGTGTTACTCGTGCCATAGACGAAAAGAAGATTATTATTTGAGGAGCTCATAAAATACCTCACACAATTTCCCCAATCCCCCACCCCCTCTCTTTGTACAGAAAACATGATGCTGAGCTCGGCAGCAGCAGGGACTCCTAGAGTGCTACAGGGCTAACAGCCAATACAGCAGGAGCACTGGAACAGATACAGACACACAGTAGTCAGGAGGGTATGAATGAAGGGAAGTGAGAGCAGAGCACGACTTCTGAGATGCCACTGAACAAAACACATGCCACGAGCCGCCCATCAGGTACTGTGGAGGGGGAAAACAATGATTTCTTCGAGGCATCAACTGCTAGCGACAAGCTATAGCTAGTGACATAATCTGAATCTGGGCAGCCCAACCTTGTAACTCGCTATCCTGGCCATCCTGCAGGTCTTCCATTCAACCCCATTGACCCCAAACGGATTCTACTGATGAATATCTCAACAAAATCTCAAGCTGCAGAATGAGGTGTGCTGTATTTCGGTCCAAGTGAAAACCAACAGGCAGGTGGAGCTCCAGGAACTGGTTGGCAGTTCTGGTTGTAAACCGTTGCGTGCCGCTAGCTATTGCATGCCGCTAAGACCTAGCCGGCTTGAACTGACACTCACCAGGAGAGCAACAGAAGTCGGCCGTGGACTCGAGAGAAGGAAGGGAGAGGAGGGGGGTAGGGCAGGGTAGGAGAGGAGTCTCACCGGCGTGGAGGGGGCAGGTGGCTGCACCGAGGTGGGCTGCGTCAGCTGCAGGGCGGGGTCCGGGAGAGGCTGCTGGGGGGTGTGTGGGCGGGACGGGGTGCGGCCGGGCGGGGTGGCCATGGCCTGGGCGGAGCCGGGCGTGGAGCAAGGCGGGGCAGAGGGTGGGGCCTGTGGGGGGGCAGGGAGCTGGTGCTGCTGCAGGTTAGGCGGAGGGGCGGCGGTGGAGGCGGGATGTGGGGGCGGCGGTGTGGAGCGGAGGGGGGGTTGGGCAGCCGGACCGCAGGGGAGCTGGGGCCCCATGGAGCCCAGGGCACCGAGGGGGAAGCTAGTGTTCTGCTGCTGCTGCTGCTGCTGCTGCTGCTACGGGAGAGAGCACACGCACACCCACAGGGCACCGCGTCAGAGCCTGAGAAACACCCCATAAGCACACACACACTCACGCCACACATCACACGCATGTGCACACAGGGCATGCCATCAGCACCCAGAGAAACGCCACAAACACCCAACAAACGCATACGCCAAACAAACCCCTGGGCAGCGGATCTCATTGCTCCCAATCTCCATCACTGAAACACACTGCACATTAAAGGTCCCCAATGATGCCACCAGGTGTGCAACTAATTAGCCATTATGAGCCAGCTCATAATCTTCCCTTCCTGACATCACAAGGGGGATTGACCACCGAAGTCATGAAATCTGACTGACTGCTTGGCTGAAGTTGATCAGTTCTTCTTGCCTCTGGTTGGTAACTTCCCCATGTGATGTCAAGAGGGGAAAGATTTTGAAATGGCTCGTAGTAATGAATTGGCTGTGCGCCTGGCGGCATAATAGGGGACCTTTAAATTTGGGACAAAGATTTTTTTAAAATTGATTTTGCTCAGTACTCAGCAACTTTAAATTTATAATCCAACGATTGCGGTTATTGTTCACATGCTTAGCTAAGTGGCATTTCCATATGCCTTGATTTCCCCTCGGTGATATTAGAGAACTGTTCATCTCCATGCAAATCTGTGGAACACATCCAAATCATTAAAGAAAGTGTCTGATGTACAGTGCTTAACAAATTGATTAGACCACCTGTCATCAAAACGATCAAACACAAATAATTTAGAAATTAGTCAAAAACTTGTTTAAAATTAAAAATTATTTTGTTTTTCTTTGGCAAATAAACTGAAACAACTACATACTCCTTATTCACACATAAAAACAAAAAAAACTACAACCCCAATTCCGAAATAGTTGGGACGAAGAGTAAATTGTGAATAAAATCAAAATGCAATGACTTTCAGATCACATGAGCCAATATGTTATTTACAATAGAACATAGATAACATTTCAAATGTTGAAGACGTTTTACATTTTTATCCACAAAATGGACTTATGTCAAATTTTCTGGCTGCAACAGGTCTCAAAAAAGTTGGGACACAGGCAAAAAAGGGCTGAAAAAGCAATTAATATGTAAGAGAATCAGCTGAAAGAATATTTAGTAAGTAATTAAGTTAACTGGCATCAGGTGTGTAACATGATTGACTATAAAAGGGATGTCTTAGAGAGGCTGAGTCTCTCAGAAGTAAAGATGGCCAGAGGCTCTGCAACCTGTGAAGGCTTGCGTAAAAAATTGTGGAATACTTTAAAAACAATGTTCCTCAACGTCAAATTGCAAAGGCTTTGAAGGTCTCATCATCGACAGTGCATAACATCATCAAAAGATTCAGAGAAACTGGAAAAATCTCTGTGTGTAAGGGACAAGGCCAAAGACCTTTACTGGATGCCCTTGATCTTGGGACCCTCAGACGCCACTGCATCACTCACCGGCATGATTCTGCCATTGAAATTACTAAATGGGCCCAGGAATACTTCAAGAAACCACTGTCTGTAAACGCAGTCCGCCGTGCCATCCACAGATGCCACCTAAAACTCTATCATGCAAAAAGGAAGCCATTGTTGAGCATGATCCAGAAGTGCCGCCGTGTTCTGTGGGCCAAGGCTCATTTAAAATGGACTGTAGCAAAGTGGCAAAGTGTCCTGTGGTCAGATGAGTCCAAATTTGACATTCTTGTTGGAAATCATGGGCGTCGTGTCCTCTGGGCTAAAGAGGAGAAAGACCACCCCTCCTGTTATCAGCGTTCAGTTCAAAAGCCAGCATCTCTGATGGTATGGGGATGCATTAGTGCATATGGTGTGGGACACTTGCATGTTTTAAAAAGCTACATGAATGCTGAAAGGTATATAAAGGTTTTAGAGCAACATATGCTCCCCTCCAGACAACATCTATTCCAGGGAAGGCCTTGTGTATTTCAGCAGGACAATGCAAAACTACATACTGCAGCTATTACAACAGCATGGCTTCATAGTAGAAGAGTCCGTGTGCTGAACTGGCCTGCCTACAGTCCTGATCTTTCACCGATTGAGAACATTTGGCGCATAATTAAACAAAAAGTCCGTCAAAGGAGACCCAAAACTCTCCAGCAGCTGGAAGCCTGTATTAAACAAGAGTGGGATGAAATTCCAATGGCTAAACTCAAGAAACTTGTCTCCTCAATGCCCAGACGCCTCCACTCTGTGTTAAAAAGAAGAGGGGATGCTACACCATGGTAAACAGGCCCCTGTCCCAACTTTTTTGAGACCTGTAGCAGCCATCAAATTTGAAATGTGCTCATTTTGTGGATAAAGTTGTTGCATTTCTCAGTTTCAACATTTGCTATGTTATCTCTGTTCTATTGTGAATAACATACTGGTTGGTGTGATTTGAAAGTCATCGCGTTTTGATTTTATTCATAATTTACACGTTGTCCCAACTATTTTGGAATTGGGGTTGTATATTAAAAACTATATAAATATTTTTTATGGCCTCCTTTGGCCTTGATAACAGCTTGAATTCTAGCATTCAACCACAAATTAATTTTTATGTTCAGGAATGCAAGTAAATAATGGCTATTTGGCATCTTTATCAAAAAATAATAATGTGCTTAGCCATTTTTTTTCTGCTTTTTTGTAAAACAGTAAATTTGAAAATTCATGGATAACAGCAATAATTATATTTTAGCATTAAAAATATCATTTCAGTTAAAGAGCTTGCACATACTGGTGGATTAACCATTACAGAAACATAAAAATTATTTTGGTAATTACCAACACTTCATTTAGGGCAGCTATGGCATAAACCTTACATTGGGTGGTGGTCTAGTAAATTTGTTAAGCACTGTATATGTATGCGTGTGCGTGTGCGTGTGTGTGTGTATGTGTGTGTCAGGTAATCGGGCTTTTCCCTCCCTCCCCTCCTAACCTGAGTGACAGCAGCCTGGGCGGGGGGCTGGCCCAGCACCATGTTTACATTCACCCCTCCGCTGGCCAGAGGGAACTGGTTCTGGGCCATGAACTGGGTCTGGCTGGCCGTCTGCCCCACCATGCCGCCCGCGTGGTTACCCATCATTGCCTGGGCCTGCGGCATTCGGGACGGGGACATCCCCATCTGAACGTGCAAAATGGCGGACAAGAGACCAGTGAGGAGAAGAATCACATCCGCAGGCGACGTGTTCTCAATCTTCACAGCGAGGCCAAAACTGCATCCATTCACTGCTTTAGCCCTGAGAGCGCTGAATGCAGCTATTGTTGCTCAACGACGCAAGATAACAAAATCAAAGCTGTTGAAAACCTATCATGTGGCGGCTTGTTTAAAAGAGCTCCCCTGTGTACAAGTCGCCACATGAGAGGTTTTCAACAGCACAAGATAATTAAATTTATACTTTTTAAAAAATGTATTTCAGCGCTCTAAGGATTAATAATAAAGCACCACAAAAGCAGAAATTAAACGGTAAACACATGACCGTCTGACCGACAGACTTAAAGAACTGAGGCCATGACACTGCCACCAGACCACACAAACAGGTCTAAATTTCAGCCCCATTTTTAAAGGAAGGCTGCAAGCGAAGCCAGAAACGGCAGTGGTGGTGGGGGTCACTCCAAAATTAATTCCTGTTCCCCATCACCCAGCCTGCAACCTTGATTGCCGGATCATGAGCGGCTGTTAGAAAGTGCCGGAAAGATGTGGCCGGGGGGTCCATTTCTCCTGAGATGGGGGGGGGGGGTATTACGGGGACAGAGCCCATGTTCATCTGCACGGGGTGGTTCATGGGGGATGCGGCGCGGGAGCCCATGGGAGCCTGGGACTGCATCTGCGCATTCTGCATCGCCATGGAGCCGAACTGGTTCATCCCTGCAAGGGGGGGCGGGGGTGAAATACAGGCGCGCAATTAGCATCCGGTTAGGGAAGCTCCAGACGCACTAATTGAATTACGCAATTGCGATGAGTCAGCAGAGACCGGCGACCGCCAAACAAGCATCGGCATCCGTCTGACTGCGAGACGGAGTCCAGATGAAGAAAGATTTGCTTACGCAACCGGACCGGTTAAGCTGCTGCGCTCAAGTGCTTATATCCTGTCAAAATCGAGTTAGGATGCGTCTGTTATCACTGCGAGCAGGTTGTGCAGATTGGCACAAAATAACACAAAGTCAGCTTGAAGAGTCTATTAAACTAATATAACGAAACAACAGTGACAGAAATCGAAGCAAAAACGAATGTAGTATTTACAGAAAAGTAAGATTTGTAATTGGAAAGATGGCACTGAACACAAGATCAGCATAGACTAAGCTCATAATAAGTTTAAAGGAATACTGTAAGTCCAAAATACAAACACCAATTCCAATGAAGATGGGACATTGTGTAAAACGTGAATGAAAACAGAATACAATGATTTGCAAATCCTTTTCGACCTATGTTCAATTGATTACACTACAAAGACAAGATATTTAATGTTCAAACTGATAAACTCGACTGTTTTTTTGGAAATATTCACTCATTTTGAATTTGATACCTGCAATACGTTCCAAAAAAGCTTGGACAGGGGCATGTTTACCATCGTGTTACATCACCTTTCCCTTTAACAACACTCAATAACCGTTTGGGAACTGAGGACACTAATTGTAGAAGCTTTGTAGGTGGAATTCCTTTCCCATTCTTGCTTGATGTTCGACTTCAGTTGCTCAACATTCCTAGGTCTCCGTTATCGTATTTTCCGCTTCACAATGCGCCACACATTATCAATGGGAGACAGGTCTGGACTGCAGGCAGGCCAGTCTATTACCCGCACTCTTTTACTATGAAGCCACGCTGTCGTAACACGTGCAGAATGCGGCTTGGCATTGTCTTGCTGAAACAAGCAGGGACGTCCTGAAAAAGACGTCGCTTGGATGGCAGCATATGTTGCTGCAAAAGCTGTATGTACCTTTCAGCATTAATGGTGCCTTCACAGATGTGCAAGTTACCCATGCCATGGGCACTAACACACCCCTATACCATCACAGATGCTAGCTTTTGAACTTTGCGCTGATAACAATCTGGATGGTCATTTTCCTCTTTAGCCCAGAGGACACAACATCCATGATCTCCACAAACAATTTGAAATGTAGACTTGTCAGACCACGACACACTTTTCCACTTTGCATCAGTCCATCTCAGATGAGCTCGGGCGCAGAGAAGCCGGCAGCGTTTCTGGGTGTTATTGATACATGGCTTTCGCTTTGCATGGTAGAGTTTTAACTTGCACTTGTAGATGTAGCAATGAACTGAATGAAATGACAATGGCTTTATGAAGTGTTCCTGGGCCCACATGGTAATATCCTTGATAGAATGATGTGGATTTTTAATGCAGTGCCGCCTGATGGACCGACGGTCACAAGCATTCAATGTTGGTTTTCGGCCTTGCCGCTTATGTGTAGAGATTTCTCCGGATTCTTTGAATCTTTTGATGATATTATGGACTGTCAATGATGAAATCCTGAAATTCCTAGCAATTGCACGTTGAGAAACGTTGTTCTTAAACTGTTGGACTATTTGCTCAAGCAGTTGTTCACATAGTGGTGAACCTCTCCCCATCCTTGCTTGTGAATGACTGAGCCTTTCGAGGATGCTCCTTTTATGCCTAATCATGACACTTGCCTGTTTCCAATTAACCTTTTAAACTGTGGAATGTTCCAAACAGGTGTTTTGAGCATTCCTCAACTTTCCCAGTCTTTTGTTGCCCCTGTCCCAGCTTTTTTGGAATGTGTTGCAGGCATCAAATTCAAAATTAGTGAATTTTTCCCAAAAAGCTATAAAGTTTATCGTTTGAACATTAAATATCTTGTCTTGTAGTGTACTCAATTGAATATAGGCCGAAAAGGATTTGCACATCATTGTATTCTGTTTCTATTCACATATTAAACAACGTCCCAACTTCAGAAGAATTGGGGTTTGTACAAAAAAAAAAAAAATCTACTGAAGGCAGTAGGAGCTGATAGCGCTGTCTCACGCTGATGATGTCAAGGCGCAGAGCCCGGGTGATTGGTCAGTACGGAGTGGAGGAAGTACCTTGGGGAACCTGCACGCGGTTCATGATCTGATTTGGCACGTTGGGCATCGGCACAGGTCCATCTGAGGGGAACAGGAGGAGGGTGGAGGAGAGATGGGAAATGATCACAGTCAGTGCACAGCTACACAGTCAGAACAGAATGCAAGTGAACAAACATATTCAAAGCATTACTACAAGCTCTTTGTACACACCAGACACAGCAACAAGTGTATTGCGAAGGCCAGAGCTAAACACAAATGAACATACTCTTTTCACTATTCTCAGGCTGTCACTGCATTTACAGCACACAGCAGTGTACTCCAGCATAAGGCTGCGCGGCGCAGTAGTAATGTAGTCTGCAGTACAGCAGTGTACTACGGTACTGGACTCCAGTGTCGCTAAAAGCAGTGTAATGTAGTAGGTCCAGT
Source organism: Gymnothorax javanicus (assembly GCA_029692085.1). Classification (NCBI taxonomy): domain Eukaryota; kingdom Metazoa; phylum Chordata; class Actinopteri; order Anguilliformes; family Muraenidae; genus Gymnothorax; species Gymnothorax javanicus. The sequence goes on along the minus strand of CM056206.1, from coordinate 46,998,903 downwards.
ATTCTGTAGTTGAACACTACAGAGCAGTATTCCAGTGTAGCCCAGAGCAGTGCAGTGCAGGACTACAGTATTTTGCACAGCAACAGTCTACAGTGCTGTACTCCACGGTAGCACACTGCAGTACCGTCATATGGCAATAGGCAATGCCGTAGTTCAGAGAGATATATGCCAGTTTGGGTCGGACTGGGAGTGTACTGCATTTAGTAGTTAAGAGTGCTAAATTCCAGTGTAGCTCAGAGCAGTATCTTGCAGGACTAATGCATGTTGCAGAACAGCAGTCTATGGTGCTGTATTCCAATGCAGCTCAGTGTAAGTGACGCACTGGGCCCAGAGCGGTACAGGGGAGGTGGGTAGAGGACAGGGAACATGAGGAGGGTCACTCACTGGGTGGTCTCCCGGCCTGTGCCCCGGGTCCCAGGGCGTTGGGCTGGGGGAGTCCAGGCTGCGGTGCTCCTGCGGGGGCCATGGGGGGCTGCGGCCGTATCCGGGACTTTCGCTTCTCCTCCAGCTCCTTCTGAATCTTGTAGATCTTCTCAGCCAGGAAGTGATAGTACTCATCCTGCGGGGAGAGAAGAGGCAGGAGGGTCAGAGACCGGGACAGGATGGGACAGAACACGGATAGATCGAGACGAGACAAGACCAGATGGGGAGAGAGCCGGCAATGCCAAACGAAGACGTACCCTGCTGTTGGCCGACTCGTACATGTCCCCCTCCACCTTTCGAGCGTACGCCACCAGGTTCTCCATCCGCCGGTCCTTCAGGGCAGCGGGGTCTGGGGTGGGGAAGATGGCTTGTACACTGCAGGGAGGAGGAGAGAATGAAGGGATGAGTGGGAGAGAGTGAAGGAGCGGCAGATTGAGGGAGAGGAGAAAGGGAAGGGGAGGGCAGAGGGAAATTGGGGCAGAAAAGAGTTTATAGGCAGGAAAGTAGAAAGACGGATGAGACAGATAGGTGAGAGAGAGAAAGAGAGAGAGAGATAGAGAGAGAGAGAGAAAGAGAGAGAGGGAGAGAGAGAGAGACTGGAGCAAAAGAGGTTGAGTACAGGTATGATGTCCAGGGGTCAGTCTGGCCCACAATGCGTTTCATCCAGACATTAACTCAGCAGGGTAATTTCACAGATTCATCTGAAGAATTCTGCCAATCCCGCGGGTAGGAACAAAATACTGGGGAGGAAAGTTAATTTCAGAGCCCAAATCTTTCATCTGTTAGAGTGAATTTTACACCTGTGAGATTGAAATTCACACCTGGGAAAGTAAAATTTACTCCTGAGAGTGAATTTCACACCTATGAGATTGAAATTCACACCCGGGAAAGTAAAATTTACTCCCAAGAGTGAATTTCACTCCTATGAGATTGAAATTCACACCTGGGAAACTAAATTTTTACCTCTTAGAGTGAATTTTACACTTGTGAAATTGAAATTTACACCTGGGAAAGTAAATTTTACTCCTGAGAGTGAATTTACACCTGTGAGATTTAAATTTACACCAGTGAGTGTGAGATCATTTAACCAAACTGTAACAGCCCAGCTGAAACATCAGCTGAAGTACTTCAGTTACCTCAGCTGAACTGAGCCGATTCAGCACGCAGTACTTTAAGATTTTTTTAAAAGCATCAACTTTTTAAACCAGACTTTGCATCTTTTAACCCTTTAGATGCTGTGGTCGTATGTGAGCCATGCACTGCTGAGGATGAATATCCATTCCAGCCGGCATAATGGACCGTAAGGTTCTTGATGTGATCCAGAAAGCTCTGGAGTGACGGGCGTCCTCTCGCACTCACAGTTTGTGCACCAGGTGGTTGCGCAGGTCCTGAGTGACGTGCTCGTGCCAGGCCTTCCTGGTGCTGCCCGCGGACAGCGGGTTGGCGGTGGGCAGATTCCCCATGGAGGCGCCGCCCGACCCGTCCGACATCAGCTGGCTGCAGGCGCAACCAAAACCGGACCAGTCAGACAATTCGCATGTTGCATTAGATTTCACATTAGTATTTCCCCCGCCCATACACAACCTCCAAAATAAATAATAAAAAAATAGCCCCACAAAGCGGGCGTTACCCCTCAGCCCCTGGATTGTTTGGAATTAATAAAAATTGACGAAGGCGTTTTCAAGTTATCCCGCGGAATACAAAATTCAAGATGGCGGCAGTGGCGGCCGTACTGGACATCCGAATGCCGTCAAATTCGATTGGGGGCGGGATTCACCTGGCGTTGAGCGAGGGAGGGATGGAAGTGTCAGAGTGCATGTTCGGCTGCTCCGATGCGGCTCCGCCCATCGCTCCGCCTCCCATGCTCATCTGGTTGGAGCCTGTGGAAGGAGAGAGGTAAGGCTCGGGACTGTGGGTCATGCAGGCACACGCGTAAAGATCGACTACGCCCAGTGGCTAAGATGTGTGACTGAGACACACAGGGATAGAGGCTCAAGCCTGATGTATCCACAGCAACATGAGTGCATTTGTTGGGCCCTGGAGCAAGGCCCTTAATCTTACAATAGTTTGCAGGAGGGGGATTGGCTCCAACTCGGTCAAATCAACTAACTCACTTTGAGAGAGCATCAGCTAAATGAGTGAAATACAATTTTTCAAAAACTACTATTTCCCGTCAATAAAAGTTCAATATAACGATAACAAGCACAACAAGTCAAGGTGCAAGGAATATGACATACTTCATGAATAAAGAAGCAATGTTAATGAGCGCAAATTACGTCTATTTATCCAAATCGACAAACAGCAAGTGCCTAATGAAGATCACTCAAACAGCAAAACAAAATAGATCAGACAGGTTAGAATTCATATACGGTATCAGTCAACCCGATTACAAAAGGTAATGCGGAAAAGACACGACAGGTGCAAGTTAACTTAGCTACAGCTCCATAGTCATACAATAGGGGGTGTCATGATTATTAAAAAGCAATCATTGTAGGAGAAAAACAAATACATTCTGATGTTACCGAGTGCGTTGATGGAGCGCATCTGCTGCGGTAGCTGCTGGGGCGTCTGCGCAGACTGCTGTCCGGCGCCTGGCTGCGGCTGCGCAGGGGGCTGGTTGCCGTAGGGAAGGCCCAGTGCAGCGTAGGCCCTCTGCATGGAGCTGGGGTCGATGGGCGTGGCACCGCCGATCGCGGGAGCCGCCTGCTGGCCCGAGCCCCCCACCTGACCGATGGAGTTCTGCATTCCGGCGCTGGGCGAGCTCAACATGGCTGTCAATCGATCAGGAGAGACTGGGGTGGGTTACATGTGAAGGGGTTCGCAACCACACACACGCATGCTTTTAAACACACACATACACGAGGTGCTCAAGTCATCAGAGACACTGCCTTCAATAACAGCTTTGTGAGGATCACAACGTTCTGTTTTGTTGAGCCCAGCTCAAATATGAATCAATAAAATTCCGCTGTGATGTTGTTTTGGGGATATTTGCAACGATCCTACACCTTCGAGCACGTAAATTGAAACAAGATCCAATTTTTTCAGTTTTTTCTCCCAATTCATGTTTTTAAGCACTTGTTTAACAGGACAGAATAATATTACACTGTATAACAAATTTCGTTATATTTGTAGGGTGGGTGAAGCTACTAATAATTGTGAATGCAGAGTTATTAAATCTACCAGTATTGCACCGGCATTTTTTGGTATTCGTGGTCTTGTTTCCCTGGCTACTTAGTTGTGAATGAGACGTCGAACACGGTGAATGTGACACCAAGAATGAACAGAAAGATTGTGACTTTGCACAAACTCATCAGCAAATCATACAGGGAGATGACCGGTACAGATGGCGTCAGCCTTTCGTCAGCCAGGTGATCAAATTGAAGCAGGCGACCGGATCCATTTGGCTACAACTGAAAGGGAACTGCAGTCTCAAGCGGGCAAAAAATTATTTACATTTTTTGCAGCTTGTCTCAATTAATTTGCACCAGGGTTACCGAGTGGCCGTCTGTCCCTGTCGGAGAGCTTTGACTCTCAGCCACTGGCCTCCTTTGGCGTTGCCATTTCTGGTTGTTGTCAAAATTTTAGACACTGCCCCCTGGCCAGTTTTCAAATGTTTACCATTTCTGTGACTGGCCCTGCTGGAAACTAGACAGGTCGGTCACCTGCGACAAATGGGTGTAGCCTCCAATCGCCCACATTTTTCATTTTTGGCTTATTTTTGACACAAAATTGCCTATAATTTGGTGAATTATGTTACTGTGGCAACCAAAATCGATAGGTGCGGTGTCCTAACCGCTGTTTACATACATACCAAATATGAAAGAAATAGCTTTATATTTATATTAAGTTCAAGTGATGAGACATTACGCATCAAAAAGGCATTCAGCTGCCGGGTTACCTCACTCGGTTAAGGCGCCGCAATTGCAGAGCAGTAGTGACTACTATGGCGCGGGTTCGATCCCTGGTCGTACCAACCAGCAGTGGTGGGCAGCTTTTTCAGAACAGCGCACGATTGGCTAAAGCGCTGTAGGGATGCAACTTGGGAAGGGACTGCTGGGAAGGGAAATCAAAAATGATTGCCTTGTTCATTGCTCAAGTCCTTCCTGCTGGCCAGCCGGGCGCTCGTCAGTGAGATTCTGAGCTTGCTCATGTGCGGGTATCCTCCGCCCTCGTTCAGAACTTGCGATACTTTCGACCAATGAGTGTAAAGATGCAGAGGCTGACAGGCGTGTGCTTCGGAGGAGAGCAGCGAACTGTCTCTCTCTCCTGAGCTGGCAATTGGGGGTTGCATACGAGCAAGCCTTGTACATAGTTCTCGGATTGGGCATTCCAAATTCGGGTGGGATTGGAGATGCCAAATTTATTAAAAAAAAAAAAAAAAAAAAAAAGGCATAATAAAGTATGTGTATGACTCAGGGAGTCTGTGCAGAATGTAAATCACTTTCAAATTGTAAGGAGCCAGGACAGCAAAATTTCAGCATTAATTTAATGCCAAAATTCAAATAATAACATGAGGGGAAATAAAACCACACGATCAGATGTGCGGAAGAACCGTGGTTAAACAATTTCCAGCATATTTAGAGCAGAAATCCCAACAAGCAGAAGGGCTGCTTCTGCTGAGAGATTCTGAGCTGAAGCAAAACTCCCAGCCTGTGATTCTAAAGCAGGGCATTTAAACCTGTCACAGGCCATGTGGCCAATCAGGAGGCTGGACTCTACAGGGCTCCGCCCCCTTCAGCATCCCCAGGCTGAGCCCCTCCCCCCCAGCTCTCAGATGTCTGGCCCTGTCGGAATCTGCTCCGCGGCTCGCAACTCCTCAACTAGGCTTGCTCTGCTCCTGACAGCCTGCAGATGGCGCCTCTAATGCCGCCAGCCAGGCTCGCTCCAAGCAGCAGCTGGGAGTGCTCATCTCTCGAGTCAGCGGGCCATTTAAAGCATTTTTTAAAATGTCAGAAATAAAGCCGTGCGTGACGGCTGGTGAAATTGGAGAGCGGCGGGCGGCTCCGCGGTCGCGGGAGGGCCGGGGTTGGCGGACACTCACGCTGCTGGTTCCTCTTGTCGCTGGCGTTCTTCAGCGGCAGACAGACGGGGCAATCTTGCCGTGTGCAGTTCTTCCAGTGTGAAATGATCTGTCGAGAGGACGCACAGTGGGCCACTGCAGGGGAGAGAACAGGTTTTGATAAGGACAGGCATTTGGGAGAACACTTTACTGAGAACACTGGTTTCAAAGCACAGACAATAATCGACCCCAATCATATCACTGGGTGCACCGCAACTCAGCCATTACAATCCATTTCAGAATCTGTCCTTTGTGACATCACAAGGGGAAGGGATCACCCCCAATAACGAATAAACTGATCAACTAGCTGGCTGAAGGTGATCAGTTCTTCTGGTCCGCAGGCAGCCACTTCACCACATGGTGTCACAAGGAAACAGACCGAGCACAGGTATTGACACTGCCAGCCACATCCATTTCTTCTGTGAAATTGATGGTTAACCTCTGTCCTCCCAAGTTTGAACAATGCATTTGACAGTTCTTAATCCCAATCCAGTGATTTTAGCCATCTGCTTGATATTGTTCTTTGTTTAATGCAGGCCAATATTTTTGCCCTCTTGATAGAGAGTGCCTTTTCCCCAACGATGGAGTGCGTCTTCCAACATGGTTGTTTAAGAAGAGAGATGCTACATGCTGCATCAGTCTGGCTTAAAAGAATTGTTGCCAGCTAAAACATATTAATCCCTGCAGCAAAGGAGCAGTAACCCTTGACGCAGGCATCCAAATGATGTCGTAATAGTAATTGTTCCTGTAGGACGTAATTGTATTCTGAATGTCTATGAGGAGGTGGCAGAAATATTCAAAAGATAGAGGAGTTCTGAAGTCTGAAACAGTGGAATAGACATTGAATGAATCACGTCTCCAATAAAACCTAATCTGCCATCAGCCTGGCAAATCAGGCTAAAACAGCCAACAGGGAACATTTCATAATGATTGAATACAAAAAAAATTGTTTAACCTCGTAGCAACAACATAAAATCAAAAAAACTCCAATGAACATGAATACAGTAGTGAAATGCTGCTTATGAAATCACAAAATGTATATGATGAATTCCTGTGTTGTCAGTCAACCATCAAAATCTCCCATTTCAGAAAAATACAAATACACAAATACACAATGTTGCCAGTGATAACTAATAAAGAAGACCTTTTCAAAATTCAGAATTTAATGTTTTCATCATTCGGGAGGTCTCCAGAAGAAATACAGAAAATGGAAAGCAAGCCGAATCTGAAGATTCACACCTTAGAATTTTTTTGTCCCTTTTAATCTTTCTCATGGCTCTTATGAGAGTTATAACAATTTAATCCACAGGGAGATGTCTGCTGTCAAATGGTCTCTCAATTTAATTAAAATCTCAGTCTTGAGAGTTAACCTACAAAGAGATTTTGCCATGTTTGTTTTCTTCCAACCCATTACTAGGCACAGGTAATAAAATTCAGAAGAGTTAGTTGGGCAAAATAGCCCCATCTCAACTCCATTTTTCCATTAACCAAACAATTTAGAAATTAAATTTCCAATTCTTCCAAGTATTAAAAAAGCAATCAAAAAGCCCATATAAGATTCATACAACTGAGGCAAATTGTATGTTGTTCTGCTCGTTAGATTTAAATTATTTTCACTGAGTTGAATTTTCCATTTTTGTCTGTTTGCCATAATTAAAAATGACAACTCATGAATTTTGCTTGAATAGCCAATTTGCCCTGGCATCCAACATGACCAATGTCGCACGCACAGACAGTACCACAGCAATGGTACAACCTCATATTATGTCGAAAAGGAACATCAGTTTGCTTATGGATTGATCGGAAATTGTAACATTTGTAAAACATCATGTCATTACAATGGAATTATGATAACACTGCCGTACAAAATGACGTCGATAAAATCATTCTCTGTTGAACGTGTATAGCTAACAGAGTTTGAGTTTGCATTATTTATAATTTTGCAGACTGTATTACATCATATGGGAAGATTACAATAAGTTCTTACAGCCAAATTACATTAATTTAGTTTTCATTACAGTTTGGAAACCAAATAGATAGGTTACTTCACAATTCCCCTTCATTTCAATCATCAAACACATTAAAACATAACAATAACCCCTTGCATTTGATGCAAAAGTTTGTACCATACGTCAAAACAATTACCTGGAAGTAACACATTATTTAAAATTCACACCATAGAAATAATCTCTCAATTTCAGCTGTTTATGGAGGTAGGGGGCAGCTCATATTTGCCTTGACAGATAATTGGTTGATCTGATCACCCTCAGAATTAGCGCTCTTCTGATCAAGTTTAAGATCCAGGAAATGTACTGTTTTACTGCCCAGCTATTTTTTGTTTTGCAGTATTTCATTGTGAAACAATTTCGATGTTGAAACTTCATGAATTTTTTTTTGGCACAAAATCACAAAAATAAACAAAAAAAGTTTTAATTCCAAATGATACAAGTGTCGAGCTTCATTGAAATCACTTTTCCAGTTCCTCTAACACTTATTTATTGAGTTATAAAGTCTTAAATATCAGCCATGCACACGCAGGCAAGGACTGGCTGGATTTGGCATCTGTATAAAGACGTTAAAAATCTAAACTGCAACTTTTTGGCTTGGTAGTGTCGGAAAATGCGCATTAATAAGAATGTGGGTGACAAAGCACAGACACTGAGGGAAACAAACACCAATAAACATGGGGCGAAGACAGAACAGCCTTTGATAAGCGCAAGTATTAAGGAACACAGCCGCAGGGGTTAATAAGGAATTAGTGAGAAATGGTTACAACATTCATTAACAAACAGAGGGGAACATATGACTCAATTCAACAATTTTTTGACAGCACAATGATTTTCATTTGCTATTTGGCATGATCATTTGGGTCTTACTCGACACCCTGGGGCCTGAATCTCATTCAGCTCTTGATGAAGGGGTATCTGGGCTATCACTTCCTTGGTAATTTTGTATGACTCAATACTATCATCGTCATCTGGTCGAGCTAGCTTGGACCTCCTAGACTCTGACCTCCCCCAAATATCCCTGTCTTACATTGCTGCAGGTGGTTCTTCTGAAAAGCCGGCCATGTTGTCCCGTAGTTGGAACGAGGTAGGTGCCTGCAGGGGACACCACCAACAGAGATGGCACTGTGTTCGTGCTGTTGTAAAAAGAGGATGCTAACAAGTTCTTTCCTGCGCCTGCAGTGGCCTGTAAACTGCGGCCTTCTCTCTGGGATAGTTCCGGACAGAGGTGGCACACATCCGTACAGATCTGTTTGTTGGGTGGTCTTTCCAAGAGATGTTCAGCGCTACTCTTAGCAAGCATGTAAAGGCACCATCAAGTGCAGATTGGAGTTTGCTGGTAAGTGTCCAAGATCAGGGGTGTTAGTGGGGTTTATTAAAAAAAAAAAAAAAAAAAAACAGGAAGAAAATTATGGCCTTAAAGGGGCCATCCTGGCAATGTAAAGTTGTTGTTGGGAGGGTCGCCCTTCCATAGGTGGGGGTTTGGGGGTTCTCCCCCTAGAAACTTTTAGAAAAACTGACCAAAAATAAAGCAATTTAAAGCCCATTTTAAGTCATTTGAGTTAGAAGCAATTATCACAAAAATGTCCTTTTTTCAAAAGAAAAACTAATGGTCTCTGATTCAAATTTGTTTGTTTAGAGTAAAATCAAGAATCAAGTTATGTAGTTTCACTGCTTAACAGTATTTAATGAGTGAGATAAGCACATGCAGGAAAGCAATGACTTGTGAAGCACCAATGGATCAATATTGCAACAACTACATTCAGTAACATTCATTAACATATGTCATAAAGCGAGTATTTCTGTCAAAAAATCAAAAATGATACGAAGTTCATTTGACCACAACAAAAATAAGTAATTCATTACACCAAGCGAAAATAGCAATAAAAAAACATGGAATCATTTGAGTTATACTGTAAATGACATTGAATATGATAAAATTATATTGTTCACCTTTGTTTTTTTCTTTTCACATATATATTTCTCTATACACAATATGCATTGTTATGCACTTGAGAGTCCAATGGAATTTAATAAAGCTTGATTAACCTGAGGCCAAATTTAATCCAAAATAGCAAACAAAAATCTTAAATAATTTCTGATCATTAATACTAGCGAAATTAATTTCACTAACCGTCACAATCAATATTTAAAGAGATGCCTCTCTTTACAATAACAATATTTAATAGTTAATAATATTATTAATTAATAATAGGCTACATTCAGTACAGAAAAATAATTGAATTATAATTAGGTCTATGCACCGGCACTCGGCGACAGCATTTCAGAACTCTTCAGCGAATTAAGGTAATTTTGGTGACTAATACGTGGTTTCGTCCGTTTACATTTTCCAATCAGACAGCTGTCTATTTTTTACAGCGAGTTGCCTGACCGTGCTGTAAAAACAGGTGTACGTACTTGTCGCCGAAATTACCTTCATTCGCTGAAGAGGTCTGAAATGTCGTCGCCGAGTGCCCGTGCATAGACCCAATTATAATTCAATTATTTTTCTGTACTGAGTGTAGCCCATTATTTTGTCGCTTTTAGATCGCATGGGGGAGACAAGCCGTGTCTTCAATTGCCACTTGATTATTCTTGAATTGGAAAACGTGCTAATGAAGGAAAACCATCCAGAATTAGCCAGGACTAATTGTTGTCAAAGATAGGGATATTAGCCCCGGAATTTTCAAGTTTAATGCCGCCCCTGATGTAATTAAATGCTATCATGAACTGATGAATGTGAACTGAACGACTTTCAAATTCGATCGATGGATCTTCTTGAAAATTGCATTAAGTACAATTAAGTACCATTACAATAAAAAGATATATACATACCTGGTAATGCATAATTAGTCTTTTGAATTTTCACACGCTCCCCGTGTTTCGATGATTTGACATGATCCTCCAAAGTTACACGGCCTCGATTGGAATAGTTGATTTCCTTGCTACAAATCTTGCAAAGTGCAAAACCAGTTTTCGTGATTTTCTGGATGCAAACGCCTAATTGATGTCCTTCTATTTCTTTCTCGAGCCAAGACCAATTCCACGCGTTTTTAATCTCCACATCAATTTTAGTGACATCAGATTTGCGGTCAACAACGTCCTTCCTTTTGCTAGCCATTGTTTGTGACTAACAACGTGGAACATAGCCAGCGGAAATGCTGACTGAACTGGTTTTCTCGCGTTGTTTAGCCAGCTGGTAAAGACAGGCCACAAGTCCGCGGAAAAATTCGCGATCGCCATTTTTTTTTTTTTTTTTTTTTTTTTAATTTTTATTCATTTTTTTCACGCGGAATTTCACTCATTTACGAGGAATCAGTTTTTTAAAAACGCGAATTTCCGCGTTTCTGTGGAAATTTCACACCCCTGCAACATGTTGACCTACAGACCACAGGCTCACCCGTGGCTTGAGAGAAGCTGTTCTTCAGGTTAAATAGAAGGTTAGATTTCCTCACTCTGTCTTATTATTATCAGCGGTTTTTCTAAACAGGGTAACAGGGGCGCTGCGCCCCCTTTACTATTCCCCAGCGCCCCCTTGATTCCCGTTAATTCTGAGTAATTGCACAATCGCCGCCTGTTCATAATGTATGCACACGAAAAAAAAAAAAAAAAAAACCCGGAAAAAAAGAAAGGGGGCAGAAACCATCACACACACACACACACACACACACACACCCACCCCGGTCTGCCACCACACCCCCATACTCTGTTTTTCTAGAAAAACCCCTGCAGGCCTTTTCTTGAAAAATCTTTAGATGCGCAAACATTTGCGCCCGTAAACTTTAATTTTCAGCCTTAGGTGCGCATTTTTTGAAATTTTTTTTACTCAGCTTAAATGCTATTTTAGGCGCGTCAAAAAAGTAAGGCAGTTGCAACGGGTACGGCAGTTTTTCCAATGCATTTCAATGTGGAGAGGTACAGCAGTCCCCATTTCAAGCCCTGCCCTACCCTAACCCCTCCCCTAACCATAATCCCGAATCCTTATCCTAATCCCTTGAAATCGACTGCCGTACCAATAAAAACTGCCGTGTCTCTAGACACTGCGAAAAAGGTGATATTAATGTTGAACATAATTCATTTAAGCTAATACAAGCAACATATTACCATAATATCTTACCATGTTAAACTGAGTTGGGTAACAGCTCTCATTCCTACATTACATCTTCTTATACACGCACGCAAATGTGCGTTGTAATTGTATCTTAAGAGCTGCCCGGGCTACAGTTAAGATTAGTGATGGTGATATACAGGTTCACTTTATTTGCTCACTTCGATATGGCCTTGGAACTTGAAATTAAAGACAAAAATCAGGAGCTTGGGAGCATTTCGTTTTAAGTCGCAGATAATCGAAAAACTGGAATAAATATATAAAGCGAAGTTTCGCTTACCCAGCTCAGCAACGACCACGTACCACTTGAAAACGGTGCATCAGCCTACTTTGTATTCTCTCCGCATATACACGTTTTATCTGTTTTATCGGTGAATATTAAGATTGAGCTGTTATATGTCAGCCATTAGTAATGCGAACCAATAGTTATTTAAGCTATTTAATTTGAAACGGCATTAAAATGTGAATCTCCACGACATGGCGAGCAATGCAATACTGCAGCTTGCAGGTTTAACAAACATACAGCACGCCAGTGTCTTCGAAAATGAGCGCGATAACCGATCCTCTTGTGACCGAAGCCAGTCTGACTAGCGTAAACCGTAAGAAGACTGACCCAAAAAACTTGCCCATTTGCTTCTTTCATTTATTAGCGGAATGAGATTACACCGTATCAAACTTTACGTCGCGGATAATTCTCCAGGCATGTAAGGCATTTTAGCACAATTTAACTGATAAAGTGGCCGAGTTGGGTAAGTTCCCTGAACGCCGTTTACGTTCACTCAGAATTGCAGTTCGCAAGTTGCGATTTAAGACATTATAGGTGCATTTGCCTTCTATTTATTTCCTCAGTAATTTCTTAGATTCGTCATATAGTTAAGTTATAAAAATATATACTTAATATTGCTTGACTCAGAGAGACCCTCCACTGGTTTATTTAGCAGGCCTATTGAGGTTTCAAATAATGAGGAAAAGCAAGGTATCCGTTGTTGTAGTCTGTTGGAATGGTCTTCCATAAGCACAAATTAAAAACCCAACAAATACATCGTTAACAATTAATAGCAGAAATGAATACAAAAATAACTGATTCAACTCAATTCTTTAATTAATGTTATTTCCAGTTTGTGTCTATTTGAGAGTCACTATCGGCGTCGAAGAGAATTTTCAACTGCATGATTGCTACAGCTAACAATGAAACGATAAGGTCAAATACGAGCATCAGTCCATTGAGTAGTCATACTTCGACCTCTCACGTGCAATAGCATAGCAGAATCTACAAGGGCTCTGAACGGAGTTCAGGAATTTTGAACAAATGAAAAAACGACCGACTGTTAGTCGACCGAGATTTGTTTTAGTCGGGGACAGCCCTAATAATATATTAATCAAATCACCGCGAAAACTGAGGTCGAGATGAGAATAAAGGCGATCTGGCGACATAATTAGCAGGAATGTTCGCACCAACTTTCACCATCCAAAAAAAAAAAAAAAAAAAAAAGGCAATGAAAACCTTCTTACTTTGTATAAAAAGACGCAGACTTCCGTAACCCACACCTTACCGTCCTTTTTGACAATTTTTACGGGTTTTATGCCCTAAGTTTCCACATCAATGTTTTAATAGAGGAAATGCTGGGCGATATGCGCAGCCTGCTTCGCCATCTTTACTGGTTGGGGCAACGTGGGGTTCCATTGGGTGAAGAATTCTCGCATGGCTGAGAATCCACCAATGATACACATACTGTATGTCTACGCTGTTACTCATGAGCCGTTGCGCGCTATGCGAAAGAGTTTGGAAATGTATAGATGGCGCGGCAGTTTGGATAGCTGGGCGCGCAAAAATGTTAAGTTTTTAATGGATACGTGCGCATTTATTTGCGCAGCTAAAATGCAATTTTAGGCGCGCAATTGCGCGCCTTTCATAAAAAGGCCTGCCCCTGATTATTATTATTATCATCAGCATCATCAGATGAGTAAAAAATGGTCCTAATGTCAATTTAAAAGGCATTTTTCTGCTCCTTTCAGACAATATTATGGCCACCCCAAAAGATAACAATTTAAACAGTTGATGTAGTCAATATCTAAAAAAACAAAGAACCAATCAAGTTGGAACAGATTCCCACCAGTTTCACCAACATCTGCAGCAAATTTGGCCCGGGTTTCAGAATCAGAGTCGAGATCACTACTTATCAGGACTGGCATCAGTAATCGACTTTACTGCTGAACATGATGAGTGCCAACAGACAAAATGAGGCACATGTAAAATTGCAACGCAAATACGGAAGCTTTCAGTCCAATCAGCCCTGATTAGTAACATGCACACACTTCCAGTACACCTCCCCAGTTCAATGAGACCGACCGATTTTTACGCCAGACGCTAATCACCTGGATGGAACAGATCCTAACACACCATTAAGACCAGGCATGTCCAAGTTACCATTGCAAACATTTAGCATCACCTCCCCAGCTTTACACAAACAGTGGATGCTAAAAGGGTAAACACGGCCCTGTGGACACGTTTGCACAAACTCTGGCTCCCTCTTTCAGGAGGGAAAAATAAATACGCCCTTCTGTCGAAGTGAAGGAGGAGGCCGACATCCCACAACATTAGGATCAGAGCGAATGCCACACTTGGCGTCTGTTCTCTTCCAGGTCCTCCCAGAGCCAAACGGCCCCTCGCCATTGAAACGGATAAACACAGGGAGCGTTCTGCCTTATGTCTGCCCACGCATCGGAGACAATTAAGCCTTGTGTTTGCTCAGAGGGTGGCTGCCAGCCAGAACTCTCAAACTGAAAGCTAGCGCTGGTTTGCCACTGCGCTCTTTGCGACGTCTCAAGTTTGACTAAACCTGGCTCGGTCCTGGGCAAGGAAATGCAGAATGATTGCACAGACTTTAATGAGCTTAACATTTTAATTTCTTCTTAAGGCGAGGCTTTTTTCATAATTTGGTTCGCGAGATTCTTTTATTGTAAAATCCAAGTTGGAGGGGGGAATTAAGAAAAATAAAAATTTTTTCCCCCACTAGTTCTTAACATTATAGTTCTGCTGCATTTCCACCAGGTCGGAGGATCAAATAAAAATCTTCTATCTTTTTGTGTTCCTGGAATCACTGAATTTTGTCGTATTAGGCCTATAGCACATTGCAGCCACCATTGCTGAACATGCAAACACTGTACGCTCTTGTATCGATATACCTCCTGTAGTCTCAAATAAGGTGACACGACAAAAGCCAAGTGCTTTCCTGTGTATATTTTCTAAATTCTTCTGATCCTGATATCCTGCTCGTATGCTCATGAGAACTTATCTCTCTACATTCAGAGATAAATGTTCGCATGTTTTCAGCTGAATGCTCTCAGGGAATCTCGTTCCTAAAGGCGTCTTTGCATCACAACTACTCCGTACTCATAGCATGCGGAAATACCTCTGGACACCAGAATGGTCCCAGGAAATGGAAATTATGGGTCAAAAGAAATCGACGACAAGGCATTGGTGAATGCTTGTTCTCAGCTTCGAGAACAAAAATCAATGGGTCACAACCAGACTTTCATTTCAGGTTACGGAGAAAAAAAAAAAAAAAATTTATATTGTGTCATTCTTTTGTCGGCGGACTCGCGATTATAGTGAATTTTTGTTTTTTTTGGGAGTTGGGCCGTTTGGTCTTTCAGCATACTCGCGAACCAATGATGAAAAAAGCCTCACCTAAACCATAAACCTTTTATTATGGTGAAACAGCCCAAATCCATTCGACTTCAGGTCAAACTGGCCCATACAGTATAAACGCCATTAAACGGCACCAAAAATAAAACACTGAAGCAACAAATACCTTTAATTGGTCTCTTCAGGCCATTCAAAAAGACAATCTTTCATTTCAAATACTGTGTTGAAGACTGGTTTCATTCAAAACATTGCCACAACTTGATAAAAACCATTCACCTGGTTACACCTAGAAGTTGCAACCATTAAAGGTAAAGAAATCTATTTTTCCGCATTTAAGGAGCTGCGTGACGATGACTCTGCATGATCACTACTTTAAACAAAGCAAATCGGCTAAACTGCAAGTCAAAATCCATGAGAATATTTCTTCTTTGATGATTATTGGCGATGGCAAGTAGCTAACGTATCCCTCGGCTAAAGCTTAAAATCGTGCTTTAAATCCTCGAATTTCCACAGAAAGCTCCTCAATAAAAAAAACATACTGCCACAGTAACTAAAATAAATAAATACAATGCAAAAGGACCGGCAAGGATGGAATCAGATTACGACTTGCAGTAAAGTTGATTCACTTCGTGAGGATGTACACCCACAATTCCAAAAAAGTTGGGATGCCGTGTAAAATGTAAATAAAAACAGAATGCAATGATGTGCACATCTCATAAACCCATATTTTATTCACAATAGAACATAGAGAATATATCAGATGTTGAAAGTGAGATATTTTACCATTTCGTGAAAAATATTTGCTCAAACAGCTCACAAAAGTTCGGACAGGGCAGTGTTTGATATTGTGTAGCATCCCCTATATTTTTAACAACAGTAAAACGTCTGGGAAATGAGACCAGTTGCTGGAGTTTTGGGAGAGGAATGTTGTCCCACTCTTGTCAGAAGTCAGATTCGAGCTGCTCAACAGTCCGAGGTCTTCTTTGCCGGATTTTCTGTTTTATGAGCCGCCAAATGTTTTCTACTGGTGAGAAGTCTGGACTGCAGGCAGGTCATTTCAGTACCCAGACCCCTCGACTGCGAAGCCACGCTGTAGTGATGGATGCAATATGTGGTTTAGCATTGTGTTGCTGAAATATGCAAGACGTTCCCTGAAAGAGACGGTGTCTGGATGAGACAATAGGTTGGTGGAAAACGTCTATATACTTTTCAGCATTGATAGTGCCTTTCCAGATGTGTAAGCAGCCCACGCTGATGGCACTAATGCAACCCCATACCATCAGAGATGCAGGCTTTTGAACTGAGTGCTGATAACAAGCTGGATGGTTCCTCTCCTCTGCAGTCCACACAATACAGCGTCCGTGATTTCCAAAAAGAATTTCAAGTTTTGATTCATCTGACCACGGAACAGTTTACCATTTTGCCTCAGTCCATTTTAAATGAGCTTTGGCCCAGAGAAGATGGCAGCGTTTCTGGATGGTGTTGAAATGGCTTCTTCTTTGCATGATACAGCTTTAACTTGCATTTGTGGATTGCATGGCAAACTGTGTTCATAGACAATTTCTGGAAGTGTTCCTGAGCCCATGCAGTGAATTCCAGTGCAGAATCATGCCTGTTTTTTATGCAGTGCTGCCTGAGGGCCCAAAGATCATGAGCATCCAATATTGACCTTCGGCCTTGTCCCTTGTGCACAGTGATATCTCCAGATTCTCTGAATCTTTAGATCATATTATGTACTGTAGATGGTGGGACATTCAAAGTCTTTGCAATTATACATTGAGGAACATTTTCCTGAAATTGTTCCACAATTTTTGATGCCGTTTTTCACAGATTGGTGAACATCTGCCCATCTTCACTTCTGAGACTCTGCCACCCTAAAATGCTCTTTTTATACCCAGTCATGATACTGACCTGTTGCCAATTAACCTAATTAGTTGCAAAATGCTCCTCCAGCTGTTTTTTTTTTTTTATTAGTACCACTTACTTTTCCAGCCTTTTGTTGCCCCTCTCCCAACTTTGACGTGTTGCTGTCATCAAATTCAAAATGAGCTAATATTTTTCATGAAATGGTAACATGTCTCACTTTTAACATCTGATATGTTGTCTAGGTTCAATTGTGAATAAAATGTGGGTTTTATGAGATTTGCAAATCATTGCATTCTGTTTTTATTATCATTTTACACACCATCCCAACTTTTTTGGAATTGGGGTTCTAAGTTCTGAGTATGCGCAGTAATCATGACACAGCTCCTTTAAGCTGGGCGCTTCTTGACCTCCAGCATCAGTGTGTGCACATATTCTGCACCCCGCCTGTAAGAGAACACACTCCACAGAAGCTCATAACTGCAAAGGAGTAAACTGCACTTTCACTTTTACTTGGAAGTGAAGGTTATCCAGCCTTTCAGGCACATTAATAACTGAAATATGTCAAATTCATGTGCAAGAAAAGGTTAAACCAGTCACAGGTCTGGCTGAACAAATATTGGGTAAAGACAGTAACATGTGGCGCAAGAGCTATAGTGCGACAACTTGAGGTGGTCAAACATGAAAGCGCCACAAGACGGAGAGAACATGACAAAAATAATGCATGAAACCGCACACATCCAGTCTAACTAACCCTGCATATATCCAGCCTCTATAAAATCCCCAACACAGTCAAAAGCGAAAGGAAAGACAAACAAATCACTTGACATAGTGAAAGGAAAACAATTAGACAAAACGCTGCAAGGAAAATTACGCTGGAACTTCCCACGAACCAGGCAGCCTCACGCTTACCAGAAATGTGACGGAGGGTTAGGCAACAATGTGAAGAAACTATAAAGCAGGGCACTGACTCACTGATTGGACAGAACTGCTGGAGATATGAGGCTAGTATCTCCACTGAAACCTGAGATCTAAAAGAGGAACGTCCACTGCACCCCCCTATACATGTCCAGGTCCCACTCCAAAGGACGAAAAAGGACTGTAACCCCCGTAAACCAGATGTCCAATAGGTCAAATCTCACAGGGTCGTTCATCTCAGGCTCACAGCCCCACTATCGGTTTAAGCTAGGGGGCTTTGAACTCACCCTTTCCATCTGAAGCAGCGGTTCTCAGCATTGGTCGTGAGCCCCGCTAGGTACACTGGTTTCGTTTCGTCCGAATTGTAGGATTTCATCAAGCTGTTTAATTTGTCTTCACCCTCTGATTATCTTTGGGATTGAACTGACCCCATTCAATGTTTACGGTCTCTAAAAACGCAGTGAGCATCCTTCAAGAGCAACATTTTCTTCTGTACTTCAAAGGGAAAACATGAAATTAACTCAAAATCATGATCATTTTACATTTACATCCACATTTTTACATTCTGTACCCTTCCTGTATGCATCCGAGTTGTTGGGCTCATTTTGACCCCAAGCTCGACTGTTACATAAATTTATCATTTCGATCTTGTTTTTGTTCTGCTGGCCAACACTACAGGCACTTCCTCATTCATTTTTCATTTGCTTCTGTCATGGCTAGTAAAATTGAGAGGCCAAGTGCAGCGGCCAGAGAGACAACGAGCAGCACGGACACAATACATACACAGGGAATTATACAGACCACCAGAAAGTACTCGCGCTTCCAAAGGACGTATAATAGTCCGAAAAACGGAAGCAACGCGAGAGAGAACAAAAGTAGAAAAGGGAAAATTCCCAAAGTGGAAGGAACTCCAATAATAACTGGAAGATATAAAGTCACACAAATCCTGACTAGAGATATTTTCGGCTATAGTGCTTAGCTACAGACACACTCTCCAGCAAAGGAGGCGTGGCAGACTTCCGGCTTATATAGAGTCCGGGGAAGCACCGCCCCAGTTCAATCAGCCAGCTGGGAAAAGAATGTGATTGAAAAGGAATTCAATCTCGTCCTGAGACGAGAGCCACAAACAAAAGTCCAAAACACACGCACGCCTCACAAACCATGACAGTTTCAATATAGTCATGTAAAAAATCAACACTTGATATACAAGGGGAGATTTGGGAGGTCATGTTTCATTTACTGTGGTATTACAAGATGGCCAGCAGAAATGCCTGCAGTAGCTGAGGGTGAAGCTTGTGTAATACTAAGTTACAAACAATATTTGTTGGTTTTTTGCGGTAGTCAAATTGACCAAAAAAAAAAAAAAAAAAATGCTAGTTAATTAGAAGATAATACCAATACCTTTACCGCCAACTTCACATTTTCTCAAGTGAAGATACAACATCCGTATTTCTACATGGCTGAGAAAATGCAGTGCGAAAAGAAAGGACTGATGACTAGGAAAAGCGCTGTAAATACTTCAAACAATGCGCAGGCTTTAACGGATATTGATTTATTTTAGGTCGGGCTTCTTTGAGCAGGCAAACATATTTTGCTGCAGTCCCCATCCATGCCAGTGTTCTGCACAGCTTCTGTGCCGGCATTCCCCTCTGCTTCAACAAACTGGGAGCTTGCTGATCGCTATTTACTGCATGTGATACACCAACTGGGGATAAGTAGTACGCCATACAATCCCACCTCAAAACTAACTATTACCAAAAAAACAACTTCAAAAAATCTAAACTATTCCTATATTTCAAAAACCATTGCATGAACTAAACATGAATAGGAGACCAAACAAGTGTGACCCTCATTTGCTTGCCCAATAAAGGGTTAGTTTTAATAGCCATGTGGTTCACCAGTGACAAACCTGCCGATTCTTTAACCCCGAAGAATACAAAATAATGCCAATTTTTCCTGTTATGCGCGAGCCTATTTAGGCTTAATAACTCAGTGATTGTGTCATAGAGACTCTGGAATATTATTCAAGTGAAGCAAGACATTTGGAAATTCAATGACCGAATTGTTCAGGAATTAAATTTCGGAATTTACGGATGCTGGCGCCTATATCTGCGCAAAGGGGTTAATCTGATAGGTTACAACTTTCCTCTTTTTTATGCAGTCGGTTCAAACATCACAAATTCGAAAATGGGAATTTCTATTCTACAAGGCATGCACAGTCAGTTGATAATGTGGATTAATTGGTGAAGTGATCCCGCTAAACCTGTCCAATTTCAAGATAATGTGATGAAGAAGAAAAAAAAAAAAAAAAGTACAGCGAGTTAAAATCCTGCTGATTGCGACTGGAACACAAACTAGCATGCACGGAGGGTGTGAGCCATTGATCTAAAGCTTTATTTCAAAACAGGCTCCCAATATCACCAAGAACAATGAACGGCACAAAATGGCACAAGAAATGCATCTGGTTTCACATTTCCAATTTCACCCCGTCACGGCCAAATTTAACACAATGAGCTCAGATATTTTCTGACTGGGTGCTTTAAATAGATCTAAAAGCAGAAATGTGAATTTTCTTGGCTCTCTGGGGGTGGGGCGGGAGAAGGTTCACATACTGATTTCCTTCACGCGATGCGGGTGTTAGCTCAGGCACTTGCATATACATACAGGAATAAGAAGATGATATGAAAACATATCGTACTAGACAGTCCGGTCACCCGCGACCGCATGATTGAAGCCCCCAAAAGCCCATTTCTCCAGCCTGTACTGCGTCCACAAGGAAATCTGTTTCAGCACAAATTTGCGCATTCTTCGGCCAATACTGTTGCCATGGCAACCAAAATCGATGGGAGTCATAAGTGAAGTATAACATGTCCAAAACAAATATGAAAGTAATCGGTCAAAAATTACGGCCTGTACAGCGTCCACAAGGAGGAGTTCATGTTTCAACATAAATTTGCGCATTATTCGGCCAATACTGTCGCCATGGCTACCAAAATCAATAGGTGTCATAAGTGAAGTAGAACACATGTCCAAAATAAATATGAAAGTAATCGGTCAAAAATTACAGCCTGTACAGCGTCCACGAATGTCTACAGACGCCGACGCGGCAGCGGAGACAGCAAGCATAAATCCATAGTCGTTGCCCGACCCCGTCCGGGGGCTACAATTAGTATCTGCTTCGATTCATTCTAGTTAAAGGAGCAATATGTAAGAAATGTACGTTGATTAATCATGAAATAGCCCTGATATATCACCAGACATTAAGGAATGATGTTAATTTGAAATACTTATATCACTGACGACAGTAGTCCAGCCAAAATGTTCTCATTACAAAAGCGAAGTTGCAGCCCACAACTAATGTTGATGTTTTCATTTTGTGTTTTGGCCTGTTGCGCAGCCCTCCACCTATCTCCCAATCACGAAGTCAGTAGAATTTCAGCATCCAGGTTGCCAGTTACCACTGAGCTGCAGCTACCAGCGTTTCGGAGCACAAATGTCTGACGTTACTAAACCTAAAAGGCCTCGTTATGATTCCGAAATACGTCGTGACAAAGTCAGAAACAAAACAAGGATCTGTATAGGACAAAGATGGAGACGGCTGAAAGCAGAGAAGAATTTGAAGACCGACGCCGAAGTTGCTAATTTTCTCCTGGGCAGGTAAGACTCAGCTAAGTTTGGCTAAATTAATTCTGTTTAATGTAGGCACGGACATTTCAAATATTCTCTACAGTCGAATAAAGTTATGTATCTTCGTTCATAGTACGTTAGTGCGTATGCAGGTCGGTCATTGAATTGACTAGGTAATAAATTGTTTGAGAAATAAAAACCGTGGCTCTTCATTGCTAACATTAGCAATGCATTACTAGTCCGTTTCTCTGGCTTTATGCTTTGACGCTGTGGAAACCGTTCCAACATTAGCACAGCCATTATGGCAATATGAAATGTAATTGAGACAGTACATCGGTCAAATGAGTCCTCATTCATTCTTTTCGCATATTACAGTATGGACTTTAGTCGGCTATCCACACAGAAGAGTGACGAGCAAGTTGACCAATATGACCATTGATAAAGTTAGTTAGTCATTAGTCTCGATCTTTTCTGAACTGAACTGAACACAACCCTGTGAGAGCAAATCATTGGTGATATTGAAACATAACCATGGTAGCTCCGTGTAGTAGACGTTCTTGCTGGATCCGGCAACCTAGCTGGCAACCTCTCGTCTGGGTGAGAGGAGGAGGGATACTGCGCTCTGCACTATTTTGAATGTGATTGCACTACCAGTTTTGGCCACAAACTTACATACTGCTCCTTTAACCTTCGAAGAGGATACTCTCGGGGTTAGAAATTAGAAGTCCTCGAGAGCGTTTATTTTCTTCTATTTTTTTTTGGAATTTGGCATGTTCAGTCTCACCCGAAATTTAGATCGTAAAATCAACAAACATTGTTAAAGCATGTTTGTACGCAACCCATGCTGCCATCTCGTGGGAGCAGACATTTTGTGGTTCTCCACCAAAACAGTTTGCAGCTCTCCTGCTTACCCCCACCAGCTGCGTACCTCCCATATCCCTGTCAAAAGGCAGCCAATCACAGTCAACACTGGCACATCTGAACTCCATCCGTTGCCAAGGAAGTCCTGCACCTCAGACTGGCCCCTTTCTCCAGTGACTCCAGCAGCCCCCGGGGCTTTGATTCTGCCCGTTAACTCTAACTGCCAATTTCATCAATTAGTTCTTCATACTGACCGAAGAATTGTGCAAATTAGTTAATCCAAGTGACTGAAACAAAATACGAAAAAAGGAATTTTACTTCATGACCCTGGAATTTACTCTGCTAATCAGCAGCTGGACAGAATTCTCTTGCTTCTGTGCAGTGCGCGCTCTTCCAGGACTGGAGTAAAATTCAAAATTGTAACGGGAATGGTTACCATTGGTACACAGCTAACAAACTATAGCCAAGTACAAATGCTGTAGAACAGCAGCATGACCATCCAACAGCTTTAAATTAAGGGCCCATGACTGAAAGTGTCAATCGCCCAATGGCCCTGCCCCTTTCCAGCCCCGGCCCCGCCCCCTGCCCCCTCTGGCTCCGCCCCATGAGGCTCAGCCCCCTCCAGCCCCAGCCCCTGGCTGTCACTCACCCTGGCAGGACTTGCCGGCCTGGCAGTGCGTCATGTGGTTTAGGACGTTCTTCATGGTGCGGCAGTGAGGCAGGGAGCAGGCCTGCACCTCTCCGTTAGCCTGCTCGCGCCGCTGGCACTTGTGGGCGTGGAGCAGCAGGACCAGCTGCTGCTGGATCAGCTTGCGCTTCTCCGGGTCGGCTGTGGGGCCCGCCGAGACGCCCTGCCCCGGGACCATCCCCACCGGAGGCACCTGCTGCTGCTGCTGGATCTGAGACTGGCACAGGAGAGAGGGAGAGAGTGAGGGAGCGATAGAGGAGAGAGAGGGGGGAAGAGGGAGAGAGGGGAGAGATATCGATCCAGAGGGGCACAGACGGAGGGAGGGGGGGAGAGATGGAGCAAGAGGGGAGGAGAGGGAGGGAGGTGGGAGAGAGAAAGGGGGCACAGGGGAGGGAGAGGGAGGGAGAAAGAGTGAGAGGGGGGAATGGGGGAGATAGGGAGAGATGAAGGGAAAAGAGGAGAAAGGATGAGAGCAGGAGAGTGGGTAAAGAGAGAAGGGAGGGAGAGTAGGAGAAAAGGAAAGTTTAATTTAGCTCCTTCACCCTTAAATTCCCCAAAGCCCTGATACAAGTTTAAGTAAATGTTACCAGCTCCACTACCTCAGTGTAAATACAGCTGGAGGGGCATGATGACAGCCAGTGATGATGTTTGAGGGTTGGGGGGTGTATGTCACTCACCAGGTTTGGCACGCTGGCAGCCCCCTTCAGGTCACCGGAGAAGGGGGACAGGCTGTTGGGGAGGGCCTGCTTGCTCTGAAGCTGGGCATTGACCCCTGCTCCCCCCATCAACTGCACCGCGCCCTGGCCGTACTGCTGCCCAAACGGGCCGTTGGTGCCGGGGAGGCCCATCTGAGGGGGAGGGGAGAGGAGAAGGAGGTTTAGAACAAGGACTCACCACATCAGCCATCTTCCTCATATAGTGTGTAAGTGGACACAATGCAGCGATGTCAGGAGGGCCTCGCAACGATGACTTGTAAAATAACGATTATGATGTGAATTTAAAAAAAAAAAACCCATTATGTTACTAGGTGCGCAACCAATAAGCCGGTACAAGCCACTTCAAAATCTGTTCCTTCATGACATCAGAAGGGGGTGTAACCACCCAGAATAATGAAGGAACTGATAAACTGGTCGGCTGAACCTTAAAGAAAACGTTGTTTAAGCACCAAAATGCATCTTCTTTACAAAGAACCCAGTCGCATCAGCAGTTCATTCGCAGCATCAGATCTGCTCTGTGCCGTTCTTTATAAATCCTGAAGAGTCATACAGTTCCATATTCTTTCTTCTCAAAGCCATCCACGGGCTGAAACTCCCAAGGATTTCCAGGGATTCTCCATTGCGTCCCCTAAATGTCGTCCAAAACTCCAGGGAACGCATGAAACGGTTCTGCCCTCTCATTGATGTTTGGAGGACTCTGAAAATGCTTAGTAACCAGAAATGAGCCTGTCCCAGATGGGACTTAGAAATACCCCCCGCATTTAGCGCAGCATTTGACCGAAGTAGCCATTACCACATACATCGCATACAAATGATACCCCAAATACTGACTGAAAGTCAACAAACAACAAAATCTCCATAACAATCAGTCAAATCATTTTCAAAATTGCAGGTGCACTGGTTCTTGTGATAATGCATGCAAAGTATAAACAAGAGTCATCAGAAGATGACATATCCCCCAGCCCCAACAATCTAATCTCAGAAATCCCAAAAGATCAAAAGGCACCAGTCTAGGACGTGATTAATACGCACAGCAACTTTCGTCAAAAAATACTGAACGGTATTTGAGTTCTGCTCCGAAAACGAAATGACTACAGATGGACAGACACACGGACGGACAGACGGACATACTGAATCCGATATTCCCCAGCATTATATGCCGGGGGGATAAAAATTCACCGTACAGTTTATGAAAAAAGCTCTGGACAAAATTCACCCCAATACTCAAAATCAATACTCAAAAAGTCAAATTGCAAGATCTCCACAAAATATTATTAAATCACTTCCAAAATCACAGGTGCACAGGTTCTCATGATGGTAACTTGAGCTGGACTCGCGAGAGCCCTTACCTCCGCCAGCATAGCTGGATTTGAATTTTGTCCTATCTCAGCTGTAGTTTGGCCTCGAAATGCCAAAATTTAATCACTTGTTCCGCTTGCGCTACTTTAACATCCTGCAAAGTTTGGTTAAAATCTAAGCAGCCGTTTTTGAGATATCCTGCTAATAGACAGACAAACAAATAAAAACACAAACTGAAGCAAAAACATAACCACCTTGGCAGAGGTAATAACGCAAACCAAGCTTGAAAAAAAAATCCACCGTGGGGTACAGGAAAAAAACCTCCGAACAATTTTGCGATCAAGGATGGACAGACAGATGGAGGATAGCAGGATCCAGCTGCGGAGAGAGAGGTATAATTCTGGTGCATAAGGGTTGAAGTACAGTAAAGCTGAGCACAGTTTTTTGAAGATGAAGACCTGGCCTGGTTCAGGCGCGGCTGGCTTCTCCCTGCCTAACCGGCCTGTCTCTGTGAGGGGAAACAGACCGCTCCGTCACGCGGAGTCGGAATAATCGTCCGCTTCATTAAAAAGGCCGAAAGACGGAGCCAGTAAAAATCCGAGACTTCCCTCGCGCGGAGCAGCCGGTTTATCTCAGCAGCAAAGCGCTTGAGTCATCAAATTACAGCGCTAGGGATTTTTACACAGAGGGGGGAAATGTACTCTGTGAACCCGTTAGGTAGCTGCCTCTTTGTTAAGCAAAATTATTTATACAGTCTTAACATTTGCTGAACGCAAAGCCTAACAAGCGTCCTCTACCACAGAAGTGTTAGCATTTTGGGCTAACAAGCATGAGGCTAGTCATGCACCTCAGGTCCTGTGCAACCCCCCCAGCCAAACCCCCCCACCAGCTCCCTGGCGACACGCGTAGCGGAGGCCCCTGGCAGCTGACAGCGGTACGGCGAAGCAGATAAAAGCGGCGGCTGAGCAGAGAGGGACCAGCTTTCGGCACAGCTGAGCGCTCCCCCTGACATCACCCCCCCCCAGCTCACTGCTGTGGCTCCGAGCCAGAGGAAATCTGTATTCAAGCGGCCTTCGTCTTGCTCTCCCTCTCCCACACACACTCATCTGCCTCCTTCCCCCACACGCTCCACTTCACATGATTTACGACATTTGTCTTTAATGGCGCTTGGAGAGAGACAGGCCAGAGACACCCACTGCGAAGCACACAGGAACGCTCAGACACAGGCACAACGATCAACCCATGACTCATTTTAACGGGGCCAAGGTACTTTTTTTGTTCCTTTTTTTTGGGGGGGGGTTGAAATGTCAAAGCATGGTCAAATGACAGATGGTCAATAAAAATGTTTTCTGGGAAAGCACAAAACATTTCTTGATAAATACAATTCAAGTATGTCTATGTCTTTACGATAAATATTGAGGGAGGTGTCAGAATAAAAACGAACAGTTGAGTATACTTCATAAGATTAATAACTTTTGGAGTAAAAAGATCTTGCAAGAGGCATTGTTTCCAATTCTTTTGGTTTTCTTTGTACATGACACCACAACTGACCTTTGTCTCGCGTCTTGAAAAAAAACTTTGCCACGGTAAACTATTAAATTTTGGGGGAGTGGTCTCAATTGATGTTATGGGGTGAAACTCCAGAATGCAATGTCCAATCATCACAAAACTTCAGGATTGACATCTATGGGGAAAGCAGCTAAAGACAATTAAAATTTGGTGTCAATTAGCCGATAGGTGGCCCCGTATGATGCAACAATGTAAAAGTGCCTCAACCATTTGACCCATATAGTTTTGCTTCACTGTATCTCTCCCTGAGCCCCTAACAGTCCTTCCAATGAGCAAGAGAAATCTTAATAAACATAGCTGCTATTAGCCAATCAGATAACGGCTGCTATTTGACAAGAGGTGAATTGACCAATCAACATGAAACTTGCAGGACAGGAATATAATGCGAAATTTTGAACTATGAACCAGAAATTGTATAAAAAATTAATACAATGCATATGTCTACTGCTTCAAAAATTCATAAATGCCTCAGGTTGCTTTGACCTCGCGAATTGCTGCTTGTGGTTTAAGTTCACATTTTTTTTTTTCCTGTTTGACTAATTTGATTGAGTAACAGGGGCCAGGGTATAAGCAATCTCCTGATGTCTCATTTTAAAAGACATTGAAACAAAATAAGCACATTAATCTTTTAATTTGGTATTTATAACGACACATTTAACAGTTTGGAATAAAAACTGTCAAAATGACCACTTCCGGCACTTAAAGTACACTGTAAAACCTAACAGTATATCTTACTAGTTAAATTAAGTTAACAGTAATTAAAAACAGTAGAAATTTGAAATGACTTAAATGTTGAAAGTAAGTTGAACTCATTAGAGACTGGTTGTGAGAATAACTTAAACAAATAGAGTCTACATTTTTGTTTCATCCATATTTGAATAGGAAATAATTGATAGCAATGAGTTGAGTCAGGTTGGTTGAAGCACGGCTTCAGCCTACGCAAACGTCAGCCATGCATCAACCAATCAAATTGCCTATTCCGCCAGAGCTTTCGACAGCGAAAAATATTCCAACATGGCGACCGTCTTGAAAAACGGTAGATGTTAACGTGTGTAGTTCGACTTTTTAAAATTAGATTTGATTTATGATACGAGAAACCACTATTGTTTTGTCCATAAATTCTGTTGTTAATATAAAAAAAGTTCGCAGGAGGTGAGCTGTACGATGTCACAGCTCACTGATAGTCAGCATGTTGGTGGAGCAATTCTCGGTACCGCCATTACGCAAAAAGTGCCCGGATGTAGGGTTTTCGTCAAAATATTATGCTTCGTCCGACACCCACTTACTTCGATGCATTGTTGAGACTACGGCAACGTTTAGCGTCAGCTCGCTAGGACTCTGTTATACACACACGCATACATATATCCGGTCATTGTGTGTATGTCTCTCATCCAGGGGTGTTTCTGAAGTTTTTTCTGCTTATTTTCGTTCAATGAACACATGGCAGTTTCACAGTAACGACCCATGGCCTAAATGACTACAGTTCAGTTACTGTTGGGCTCTGCAGTAATTAATTAATTAATTACTTGTATCTATTTTTGTTTGTTTTCTCCATTTCTCTATTCTGTTATACAGTGTTCTAAATCTTTGTGTTGTATTGTGAAGCACTTTGAGGACCAACTCTGTTGTATTTAAATGTGCTATACAAATAAAATGACTTGACTTGCAGAGACCGGAAGCAACTGGGTCACCAAACTATCCCATAGTACATCTGAAACAGGGCACGAATGCAACATCCGGGTATTTTTTGCGTATTGGCGATACCCTCAATTGGTTGTTCAGCTGTCAATCTCAAGCGTTGCTAAAGGTTTTGCCCTGATTGGAGCCTGGTCATGCGGTGAAGAAGAGTCCCTCCCAACCTAACCCTAACCCTAACCTAAATACAGAAATGTGTCATCACTGTGTTAGAATAATGGCATCTTATTACACTAGATGAATCTTATTTGTCTCTGACTTCTGGCACAAATTTGTAATGACCTACAGTAAATTAAATGGTTTAAGGCAGTCGATGTTCTAAAATAGGATGGATGAATGGATTGGTAGTAAAGTCACCATATTAACATTAGTCTCTGCTCAAATGGAAAAGTAGTATTCGCATACTTCATTTCTGTCAATCTTAAGTAATTCTTACTTGTCTCGATAACTTAAACAATTGAGTAAAAAGAAATACCTCACTTCAGTTTAAGTTTGGTGAATGTTATAAGTATAGTTTACTTGACTCCTTTAAGTTAGCACAACACAAAACATACATGTACTTATAACTCAGTTAAATGACTTATCCACACTTAATTAAATGAGTTAGCAAACTCAAATCATTCAAGGCAATCGGTTTACTCAAACAGTATGAGTTAAGTAAACTTCCCAGGTTTTACAGTGTAGTTACGGAATTCTATCACTTCTAGCGTTCGCCCCGGCCAATTCTCACTTGCTTTGCACAGCGGCTCCCAAGTTCAATTATCATGGTGCAGAGTTCATGACAAACAAAATATTCACGAATGCTTAACTCCTTCAACCCCACAGCCCTCTACAGAGGGCTGACCAACATATTCCCTTCAACCCCAAATTCCTGTAGGGAAAATTCAAACAATCTGACTAATTGATTGGAACATATCAGGTTACATTTAATGGGATTCCAGAGATAACAGTAAGATACAATGTCCAGATGATGACCAGCCCTCTACAGAGGGCTGTGGGGTTGAAGGGTATAGTGATGCTAGAATATCTGGGGTTGAAAGAGTTAATAAGCGTTGTATATGGGTGTTTGCACAGCATTTCCCGTTCAAATATGATTTCAACTCGACGCTGCAGAAAGAATACTTCCTTGATGTAAGTCAACCGTATGCACGTGCAGTCTCAGGATGCTGACAAAAAATGTACGCACACACACGCATCTATGTTAGAAGTCATGTGAGTCCACCAAAACTGAGTTGTACTACTCATTTGCAGACGCATATACACACGCTCATACACACGAGAATGAGTATGCGACTTGACCTCCGTGACTTTTCTCACCACACACGCAAGCACACATGCACAGCCATTCAGCTAGCCACTGGCACCAGACACTGCAGAGTGCGTACGAGCCAGTCCGTGCGTAAACAAGCGCTCCGCTGTGGCCCAAGTAGGCCCTGTGCATTTTTATCAGCTTCTGTCACCACTTGTAGCTGACATGGCAAACGTACAAGGTAAACAAGCGGTCGGCCAACTACACCTGATTTATCTTCAATCAGACCATTCAGACGAAGCCAATGGAGGTTTTAAATCACCCTTCCGCTCCCGGCCCGTCGCGCTCCAGCACGAGCCCAGCGACAAGGAGAAGCAGGCTCTTTATTCGCTGAAATTACGAGTCGGCCTGCCCAGTTAAAAAAAAAAAAAAAAAAAACTGTTGCCCAAACATACTACGGTCATGAGAAGCAGCACGCCAGCGTTAGCGTCAGTCGTGGTGCAACGAGGGCCCCGGATATAATCGAGACTCTTCATGTGGCTAGGACTGCCTCGGCGACAGACGGCAGGCCGGTTTCCTATTGGTTTCCCACCAGCTTCCGGCGAAACCGCAGCCGTCGCGGCTGACGATGGAACGAACACCCTCCCAATGGTGCAGCAGATAGTAATTACCCGCGCCTTTGACTGCCATCATTTAATTACTGCGGGGAATTCCACTAGTGCACCGTTTCCTTCCTGACCCACAAGGGTTACTGCACCGCAAGATTTCTCAAATACAATTTCTCAGTGACGCACTGCTTTAAAACAATTAGCAGGTCTCGCAAAGACACGGACAGCGATCTGAATTTGTAATTCAGCAGCGACGTTCTGCAGGAGAGCAAAACAACTAATTTCACCCATTACTGAATATGAACAGCGTAAGATGCCTGTTTGGAGATCGAGTTTACTGAATTAAATAATTTAATGGCGTCAAAGTCCTTTTCCAAACATAGGACACCTGCTTAATGCCACATGTATTTATCACATACAGCACAAAAATCCACTTTGCTGTAATCAATAGCGATGATTGCGCAAGCAGCGAATTAATTCTGTCCTGTAAAAACATAACAAAATTAATCTACATTAAATGCTTTTCTTCAATGTAGCAATTTTGGAATGACAAGTCCTATGCAGAAAACTGTGGCTTCTTTGAGTGCATCCGACACGACTGTGTGCAAAGTGCCCGTCTCAACAGAGTCCACTGACCAGCCTTATGTGCAGGTCAGAGTGTGAGCACATTCACCACACACACGCAGCACATGTAGTTCACACCTTCTTCATGAGAGCTCTCGGGCTCACACGCACACACAAAGACACACAGACATGCACAGCATCTGCCAGACCTGGCGACCCAACACTTTTACGCATCAAAATGCCACACCAAACAGAATCCTGACAGCCGCACAGAACTCCCAAATAGGCCTGGCCACATGCCGCCGCCCAGAACCCATGTGACCTTAGCCAAGTGCCTTAAGTCATGGGGGGGCGGAGTTGTAGTATTTATTGGCATGTCGGTAACTGAGTCACTTTGAGCGAAGGTGTAACAGGAAAAGCCAACGAAACCATAATGTCATAAATTATTCCCTTGTAAAGAAAATACCCAATTTTTAGTTGGATATCATAATTTAGAGATTGAAGAGATAAGGTGAATAGTTTGATGACGATCAATGTAGTAAAGCTGAAAAAAAAAAAAAAAAATCCAGATGGACCACATTTTCAGCAGTGTCAAGCGTCACATGCCCTGATAGCCTTCATAGTTTACCTAATAATTTTATCTGTTAGGGCCCAGTGGCAATAATCATTGGCCCATCCTAAAATACATCATAAGAACTATTGTCACAAATAGAACAAAGTATTCCATATCCCCAGTAAATTGAAAAAAAAAAAAAAAAAAAAAAAAAAACACAAAAGTTACGCTTGTGCGCATTAGTGCATCTGTCAAACATTAATGGGTTGTCACCCATGAGATTTCTAGAAAACTAGCAATGGTTATATCGAAATATACACAACTGAGCATTGGAATTCAGATAAACAGAAGCTAAGAAACAGTTTTTCAGCGAAACAGTGTTTCGTGTTTTAAATACTGAAGTTGAAAAATGAAGCTAGCCCTATCTGTCAAAAAATAACGTGCATAATTTATGCCACAAAATCCCCGATGACCTCAAGGCCATGTGACATAGTCACTTCCAGGAATTCCCCACAGGTATCACTTGATGACTTCCTCATTATCTTCATCCGAGATGGCCGTAATGGAGGACAAAGCCCAGAACGATGCTGTCTGTCAAACAAAATAACATGGAAAGTATACTACGTGCGTGACTATACTGTAGCGTTATCTTCAGAAGTGTATAGTAACGAAGTACATGCACTTAGTTACAGTACTTAAGTATTTATTTATTTTTTGAAGATTTGTACTTTACTTGAGTTATTTTTTAAACCGGGACTTTTACTTTTACTCTACTACATTTAATACATAAAAAGTATGCTTTTACTTCGCTACTTTGACACTGGCCACTTCGCTACTCGTTTGAAATTAAAATATGAACGTAATTCATCATTTAAGGATTATCTGGATTTGGGGTGTTCGAGAAGAACAGCGGTGCTCGGCAGATGCCAGCGGACACGGAGCTGCAAATTTATGCACGCAGTTACAATATTCTATCACTAGATGGCACACCCGGATCAGTTTTTGAATTTTCACAAGCAAGCCGATCTCGAAAACGGTTTGGAACAGGGGTGGGCAATTCCGGTGGTAAACGCTGTTGATTGATCAGAAGACTGGTGGCTGGAGACGCTGGGTATTCAAATGGATTTTTGCTCAAAAGGTCTCCAATGTACCAATGATTGGGCTCTCCAGGTTGGAACTAGTCCTGTTTTTGTGTACAATGCATTTCTTAGGCCTAGTCTGACAATGTTCTGGAGGAACTAAACTCTTCACTCGCAGATTAGAATCGTCTGTCAAATATAATGCGCACAAACCACCATCATATTATGGTGAAGTTGGTTTTCAGGCGTTTGTATCTAGTCCCTGGGTCATTCCACGCCAAACTGAACAAAGGTCCCCCCCGACCCCCTCCGATTTCCATGGAACTTATTTTGCGAATAGCCCTTAGGACCAATATTGATATACCATAATTTCAGAAACAGTGAAATTAATTTGTCCACTTCAATCTTCGTCCGTTCTTTTATTGGTTTCCCCGGCCCCAGCTCTTGGATTGGAACATCTTCCAAAGAGCTGGGGCTGGGGAAACCAATAAAAGAACGGACGAAGATTGAAGTGGACAAATTAATTATTCATGCCCGATTTCTTTTTTTCCCTCTTTCTCGAAGAGTAAGATCACCTCCCGCCCCTGGATCCAATACTGCTCAAACTGATTTACTGCAGTCTAGCTCAGGAACAGCACAACTTACGCTGTTACGCCAATATCCAAAAGAAGAAAGTCGATTTACCGTATTTGACGTATTTGTCAATTTCATCAAACCATACATCAATGTCCACTGGATTTCCCATGGAAGGAAGTTGAGCTAGTCGATAGGACTTCGTTCAAATGTTTATATGTCAATGACGATTGCGTGGTTAAAATCTTGTCTCATTCACCAACTGTCAACCTTGTCATTTTCAAATTCGAAAAATGCGCTAATTTTGCATATTTGTTTGCCAACTGGAGAATACCAGCAGAAAATACCAACAAAAGTCTGTCAAACTATAACGTGCAAAGTGCTCAAATCTTTAGAGAAAAACCTATTTTTTTTCCAAAACATCTTCAAGAAACTATATTGTGTATGCCATTTTGCCATTTGTAGGAAGTTCAACTTTCATAAAACTTTGACAAAATAAAGGATTTAAGAAATTTATAATTTTACCTCAGTGTTACACATTATTACACCTTAGCTGAAAGTGACTCAAATCCGTGGCCATAAATCAGTCAATACACCAAAAAATTTTACTGCTCATGTAGCAAAAAAAAAAAAAAAAACTTATCAAAAGGTTCAAATGTACTTGCGGTAAGAAATTCTACATTTTTTACGAGACACCTTCTCAAAAATATTTTCTCAGAGAACATCGCTGGAATGGGCGAGCAGTTCAGCGTGACATGCTTCAGGATTCCTGCAGGGGTCACATGTCGGTGGATGTGAGGTCGAGGCAGCCACTGCGTCTGCATAGCGGCAGTCAGTGGAGACCGCGAACAGGCAGCAGATCGATACCAGGGGAGACGCCGCGAATCGGACAGAGGCACCGACCTCCTAACCACAACACAGTGCGATGCCATTAAAAGACCATTAAGTAAGATCACCCATAACACAAAAAAAAAAAAAAAAAAAATCAAGCAACAACAAGGCCATATCATCCTGTGTCTAGAAGAACAACACAACAGTTTTTCCAGCATGCACACATCAATCTCAGCGAGTAAATGCCTCAAATTATCCTTTTTTAATTTATAAGTTTATTTGGCAAGGTCCATGCACATAAACTTAAATGTTATGCATAAGTGCCTACGGCATCTATATTTGGAGACCTGGGGTTACATGTGATGACAGTGGGAGAGGAATCATTTTGGGCGCACTGGAGAGGGCCAAAAGCCCTCGCGTGCAGCCTACTGTAGTGCATGTTGTGACATTTATATGCGGGTTGGCTATCTGCTGGAGAACAGAATTAATTTCTCAGGACCTCCTGATTGCATATAAGGTAAATAAGCTAAAATTGAGGGTGTGCACTGCTAGCCTTTGAGTTCAATAAACCGCCATATGAGACCATGAGTCCCAGTGCCGTGGAGGTGGTAAACCCCTACAAATACACAGACAGGTACATATCGACACACACACACACAGGTATGCAATCTATCCTTGTAAGGACAGTACATCGACTTCCACTTATTCTTTGTGTGTCACTCCAGTGTTTCCCTGATGTTAACCATAACCCATCCATGCCTAACCCAAACCCTTGCCCAAACCTTAAACTATCCCCAATGCCAACCTTAACCGTAACCTCAAGCAGTAAGTCACACTTTTCCTTTATCGTTGTGAGGACTGCCTAAAATGTCCTCACTCCCTAAAAATCTCCCCACACTGTAGGCTGAAGTTTTCTTCTGGTCCTCACAGTATAGCAAGCAGGAGAGCACACAAGCATACATACACGGACACACAAACACACAAACACACAAACACACACACACACACACACACACACACACACAGCGCTCTCACCTTATTCATGCCCCCTCCCTGCTGCTGTGCATTCATGGCGCCGTGCGCTCCCATCTGCGCCGCACCCTGTGTGAGCGTGTCCGCCAGCGCGCTGCCCGAGGCCCCTCCTCCAGCCTGGGCCCCAGGGCCCTGGAACTGCATGGGGCCGGGGCCGGGACCCCTGCCGCGCCCCGCTCCGGGCCCCAGGGTGCCGTTCATGGCCTGTGCCTGCTGCTGCTGCTGCTGCTGCGGGCCCTGCCCCAGGAGCGCGTGGGGCGGACCGAATCCCGCCATCCCGCCAGCAGCCGCGCTCTGCTTCTGGGGCTGAGACGGGTGCGTGGGGGAGCCCTTCCCCAGGGGCCCCAGGCCGGGGCTGCTGCCGGCCCTCAGGAGCTCGGACAGCTGCTTGTGCTTGGTCGCTGCATCCGGGACCATCCCGTCCAGACCGCCCCCGGCCACCGCGCCCCCGCCGTTGGATGGCAAGCTGCCCAAACCCAGGTCCCCGCCGTTTGGGATCAGCTCGTCCGGAAGATCATTCTCCAGCTCGAACAGAGACCCCAGGTCTACTGGGAGGGGGGTAGGGGGGTCAGAGAGAGACAAAGAAAACGCAGGTTGAAGAGGACAACCTTTTCCCACTCAAGAGTTAGGATTTCAACAGTGCAGCCAGAGTCCCTTCAGGCCTGGACTCAAAATCAACATGCTTTATTGGCACTAAAATAAAAGAATTTGCATGTTGTATTGCAGAAGCGCAGCAAAGAAATCAAAACTGTATCAAACAAGGAACTAGAAAGGTCAGTCATTCGCGACTGCAGGTGCATCCCTCAAGTCTGGAACTCAACTTCATGGTGTTCATCACTCATGACTGTTAACAAGAGAAATGCTGTCGGTTCCCGCGACGACACCAGTTTCCTCTATGGACGAAGTTCATAGTTTGGCCAAGTGGCAGCACTACAGGAAAAACTGTTTGACCATTTTCGAAGAAGTGAAGTTTGGCCTAAAGGTGGTGCGACAAGAGCAGTCATGGCGTCAAAAGAACAACAGGATTGCTCTTTAAAGCACCAAGACATTCCCAGCAAAGCTGAACTGATTCCCATGAGAACAGTTTGACCTATTGCATTTGCAAACGTAGTTTCACTTCAGGGTGGTGCTATAGTATAAGTAATGGAGCCATAAAAATCTGCAAAGTTCCTCTTCTACGCAGCAGGAATTTTAATAGCAGATTTGACAAGACTCCCCTTAAAAGATATTTAAAAATGAAAATTTTGACCTGGTGGTGGAAACATTGCAGAGCAAACACAACCAAGAACTTCCCTTTCTATGCACCAGGAAGGTTGAAAGCAGATGTGTCAAGATTTTCATTCAAGCTGTTGAATTAGGCCAAATAAAAAAATGGGTGTTTCCCCGGTTTCCCGACGCTACCTACAGTTGTGCTCAAACGTTTGCGTGCCCCGGCTAAATTTGTAAAACAGGTAACATTTTTTAAAGAAAACATGAATGGCCAGGCAAAACACATCTCTTTTACTTCTTACTGGATTCGTATCCAACTGTAGGTCATGTCGAATGGCACAATCATCAAATAAAACATGGCAATGAGGGGAAAAAAATACAATGAGCCCCATTCAAAAGTGTGCATACCCTTAGTTCTTAATACTATTTATTGCCTCCT
The DNA here is from genome assembly GCA_029692085.1 of Gymnothorax javanicus. Lineage (NCBI taxonomy): Eukaryota > Metazoa > Chordata > Actinopteri > Anguilliformes > Muraenidae > Gymnothorax > Gymnothorax javanicus. The sequence goes on along the minus strand of CM056206.1, from coordinate 46,962,285 downwards.
TCAGCATCAATAACGGCGTGCGGTCTTTTGTGACAGTCGTCAATGAGCCCCCCAATTCTCTCAGGTGCCGGCTACCTTATCTATCCAGCAGGCAACTCTGAAGTCTGTGGAACTTCCCATGATATCTGCATTGTTTTTCAAAAATCAACATTTACATGGCCATAAGTTGCACTACGAGATTGAAAGGGAAAACCCTCTTCCATGACTGTGACGCCACAGACGAGAGATCGGAGATGACACCATGCAAGTCTTTTTTGGACAGAAGCCGATCAAATTTCCTCAAGACAACAAAAAATAAAACATAAGAAAAGGGAAGCAGTCACGTACAAAGGCAAGTCACAAATACTGCCACTATTAGGTTGACTTGAGCCTAAAGTGCATTCTAAAGTAGTTTGTGAAACGTCACTTCCAATACACCAAGTCGTCAGTCAAAAGTAACATAAATTGCGTCACTTTCCATGACCTGCATTGCAACACAGTGCAGTCTTAAGCTTTGATATACTTTATGATTGATGACCCAAATTACAAGTTTAGATGTTTGTATGATTTTCTGCCGATTCACACCAATGTGAATCCAGCTTGAGCTCTGGTTGAGGCTCGGTGAATGAAATCAAGATCGTTGCCGGTATTTTTTAAAAATTGTTTTTAAATGAGGACCATCATCAAAAAATTTCTGCCCTCCTGTTATTTCAATTTGTTAATCTCCTGCTAGTTAAGCTGCATTCATATAGCTCAGTTGGCTAATTGACGAAAAAATGGAATTTAATGGAGCCCATTGGGCAGCGCCATCATTTTCCGTAGCACCTGTCGCATCTGATTCTCAGGCGCGAGATCATGACATCAGCGCGGAGGTCTGGCGCTTCCAGGCATCATGGCCGACGCATTCGATTTAATGAGATTTTCTCGTCAGCGAACAGATCCGAAATCGCTTTGAAAATGCTGCATTGTCAGGCATACGATTGTGTCAACGACACTAAACAAAAGATGGCCGGTGTGACAATGCACACGTTCCCAAAGGACAGGGATTTTATTCGCCGTTCGGTAATAAACTCGCACAATGCCCATCACTGTTCAGGGTTCTTTGTTGACACTCAGCAGCCGCATTCAGGTCACGATCCCGCGCTTTCGCGGGCTAAAACTCCGTCTCGCGTGGCTTGAGTTCAAAACAATGGCGGCCTCCGTTTTGGATTTTATTATGGAAATTACAGGCAATTATCACCAATTATGTGGAGAGGAATAATTATCTTGCGGAAATACTTGAAGCGGGTGCTGTTGGACTTCAGTGCAGTTACAACAAGTCGAAACAGGTAAGCGTGATAATCCTCCTTAAAGGACATAAACACCTACCAGGTAAATAAGTCACTGAGCAAGTGTAAATATGGCTTGTTACGCCTTTAAAAGTATGATTCTGAGCTGCCGGGTTACCTCACTCGGTTAAGGCGCCGCATTTGTGGAGCAGTAGTGACAGCTACGGCGCGGGTTTGATCCCCGGTCGTACCAACCGGCAGTGGTCGGCAGCTTTTTCAGAACAGCGCACGACTGGCTTAAGCGCTGTAGGGATGCAAATTGGGAAGGGACTGTTGGGAGGGAAACTAGATAACTCGGTCGCCACAGGGACAGAGTCGTGCATCTCCCCGATCCCCAAATTTTGGACAAAATGGCCGCCGGCAGCCATATTGGACGTCCGAAATTCGCAAAAATTGGTCTTGAGCATTGTCCAATCAATATCTTCGCCTGTGTGAAATTTGGAGAAATTCCTGTAATAATTGTGGCTTCCAGAGCCCGGAACAGAAAATCTCTGCGGCGGCAGCGGCCCCGGAACTAAACCATAGTATGTCCCGACTATCGTCCTCAGGGAAATACAATTAAAAATGGTTGCCTTGTTCGTTGCTCAAGCGCCTCCTGTTGGCCAGCCGGGCGCTCGTCAGTGAGATTCTAAGCTTGCTCATGTTCGGATATCCTCCGCCCTCGTTCTGAACTTGCGATGGTTTCGACCAATGTGTGTAAAGATGCAGGGGCTGACAGACGTGCGCTTCTGAGGAAAGTCGCAAACTGTCCCTCTCCTGAGCTAGCAATAGGGGGTTGCATACGAGCAAGCCTGGTACATAGTTCTCAGATTGGACATTGCAGATTCAGGTGGGATTGGAGACGCCAAATTTAAAAAAGAAGAAGAAAAAAAAGTACGTTTCTGGCATTCTCTGCAAACAAATAGCATAAGTGGGGACATGGCGACTGGAGTCCATCTAGCTGAATGCCAGCAGCAAACAAGCTAAAATATACCAACCTAAGAAACTCCTCACCTCAAGGACATACTGCAAGGCTATCTGGAGTTTATATGCAGAAAAAAAATTAATGCGCAACAGCCGAAATTCTGTTTTGGGAGGAATACCCCTTTAATAGCATTGGCGATGGGCGATATCGCATGATTTATTTTTTCTGAGAATAAGATGAATGACTTTCTCCATGGGGCATGCGGGCGATCTCGCCTTTTTTTTTTTTTTCCTTGAATCAGACATGAATAATTCAAATACTGGAGCCAAAACAGATTGAGACCAGAATTATACAACCCCAATTCAGAAAAAGTTAGAACAGTATGTTAAATTAAAGATAAAAATTATGGCAGTGATCTGAAAATAATATTTGACCTGTATTGTGTTGTAAACTATGCAACAGCATTTTACCATGTTTCACCACATGAATTTTGTCAATTTTTCAAAATCAGCACTTACTCCAATTCTGATTCTTGCAAAACATTTCAATAGAAGTTGGGTCAATAAAGTATTTGCTGCTTTGTAATGTCGCCATTCCTTTTCGCGACAGGGTTATTCCATACCAAGTCACGAAGAGCCTCCCCGCTGACATGGATTTTGCAAAAAGTTTTCACAAACTGGCAATAATGTCTTAATGACTTTTATCAGTTTTAGTCCATTAGAAATTAGGGGGTGTGTGATACCCCCCTGGATGAAAAGGGGATCATTTCATTAAAAATCCATCAGAATTTCAGAGCATTTTTGAAGCTGCAGAAAAGTTCCAATGGGTTTCTGAAATTTAATGTGTGAGCAGGCAACAATATTCTGTCTCTGAAACATCTGTCATTTTGAAGTTGCCTGTAATTATTTTGGGGCAGTGGGGTACAAAAGTTGGCAAAATCAAACAATCCCGAATGGGAACAAGTCGGGACTGCAGGCAGGACAGTCCAGCACCTGCGCCCTCTTCTAACGTAGCTATGTTATTGTACTGCGTACAAAATGCTGTTTTGCATTTTGCGGAAATATGCATGGGTTTCCCTGGAAAAGATGTCTTCAAGGCTGCATACGTTGCTTCAAAATGTCAATTAGCATTAATGTGCCTTCACTGAGCTGCAAGCTACCCTTGCCAAGGCCACTGATACAACCCCATGCCAAGAGTGTAAAGAACTGATTAAATGGTCAATAGAACTTCATTAGCCTGTCTTGCCTAGAGGTAGTCACTTCCCCATGTGATGTCAAGAAGGAATTGATTTTAAAATGGCGTGTAATGGCTATCTGGCTGTGCACCTGGTGACACAAATGGGGACCTCTAATAATGTTATGTGCCGTACCAGGCAAAATATCCAAACCCCTTCCCACCCCTCTGAGAGGGTCATTTTTTTTTAACCTTTCAAGGATGACCTCATGCATTAGTGGGCAAATTTGCAACCCCTGGCCCATCTTTGCCCCTGAAGGACAAGGCTGCTGGACACTGCTGTTTTACCAAATTATGATTGCAATCACCTGCTTACATCAGCCGTTTAAAAACACATCATTATTAATTTTTTTTTTTTTTTTTGCCTCATTAGTAGTCCTAAATTGCCCATTTTTTTCTGAGCTTGGGTTGTATTTATCACAACTCCACTGCGCAGACAAGGTCACAAATAAAAACTTTTTTAATAACCCCAATTCCAAAAAAGCGGGAACATTCCAGAAAATACAAATAAAATCTAAAATTTGTGATTTGACATCTATTCAACCTCTACTACATGGAACCTCTATTTCATGTTTTTCATTCATGGATTCAATTTTTCACTGAAAATGTATGCTCATTTCCAATCTGATGATTGCAACAGACTCCAATAAAGTTGTTCCCGAGGTAATTTAGCACAAATACAGATGATACAAGCTAGAATGATTAGGTGATGTGAAACTGGTGATGTTTAACAGGGGAGCTAATCGTGTTACAGTTTCAATAGTGTGTCAAAAAACTCGACAGTCCGTTCGCCCGCGACCACATGGCCCGAGCCCCTGAAAGCCCGCTTCTCCAGTCTGGACTGCATGCTCAAGGAAAACTCGATGTTTCAGCACAAATTTGTGCATTATTCGGCCAATACTGTCACCATGGCAACCAAAATCAATAGGTGTCATAACTTAAGTATAGCACATGTCCATACCAAATAACTAATCGGTCAAAAATTACAGCCCATACGGTGTCCACACGGAAGTGTCTATGTTTTACCACAAATTTGTGCATTCTTCGGCCAAAACTGTCACCATGGCAACCAAAATCGATAGGAGTCATAAATTAAGAATAACATGTCCATACCAAATATGAAAGTAATCAGTCAAAAATTACAGTCTGTACAGCGTCCACAAAGAAGTGCCTACGGATGTGTACGTGGCGGCCGAGACGACAAGCATGAATCCAAAGTAGCTGCCCGATCCTGTCCCAGGGCTACAAAAAGACCAAGTTCCTCAAGAGCGCAAATGGGCCAAGGCTAAGGCAAATTTGCCAACAGATGCTCATAATAAAACACTTTCCCCAAAAACACACTGGCAGGATTTCATGCATTTCATGCCATACAGCACTTAATATTAATAGAAGATTGAAAAAAAAGATCCAGTCGAATCTCAATGTGTGAAGGGCAAGGCCAAAAGCAAATTCTGAATGCTCATCTGCAATCCCTCAGACGTCACCATCTTCAGAACTGTCATGCGATGGTAATGGACATGAAGACATAAGCTCAGAAATACCTTGCAAACCTTTAGCATACCCACCTCATCTGTCCAACAGCACTGCTTACTTCTCTGGGATCAATGTTATCCAAAATGGACAGTAACACAGTGAAAGCACAATTTGCAGTCTGACAAGTCAAGATCTCGAGAAGTCTTCTGACTGGTCACCAGGCCAAAGACGACAAGGACAACCCAAAGCCGCATCTGTTATGGGATGGGGGTGTGCCACTGCATATCGGTACAGGTGACAAGTATATTTGCAAGGGCACCATGAATGCACAAAGATATGTGCTAATTTTGGAGCAATACATGCTGCCAGAGATATTCCCTGTTCCGGAAACATTCCTGCATTTTCCAGGAGGACGACGCCAAAGTAGAGAGAGCGGGCACTATATTGGCCTGCCTGTAGTCCTCATCTGTCTCCAGTTGAGAATATGTGGCACATTACACAGCAAAATACACTGCAACAAAAGCCTCAGACAATAGCACAACTGAGGACCTGCATAGAGGTGGAATGGGGAAAGTACGGTTTAACAAAATGCCTAACGAGTGTGATGGGCGATGTTACACAAAAGGTAAACAGCCAACTATGCCAATTTTTTTTTACCTTTCCAGTTATCGCACTGTACACTTTTAATATGCCAAGTTAAATTCGGAGGCAAAAACATTAATGTGTTTCTGTACTGTTTTAAGCATGGAAGAAGCTTAATGAGACATTTCAAATCAATCCATTTAGATTTTGTTTACATTTATTTCTTGGAATTGAGGTTGTAAAACTGTTATTCCTAATTTATCATCATCATCAAAAAAAAAAAAAAAAAAAAAGAAAAACACTATTTTAACCCCTCGCGGGGAATCCAGCAACTCATGTTACTTTGTCTGACTGCCATTTTCCCAGTAAGCATTCATGTGAGTGAACAGAGTTCCCCTACATTACGCCGGAGAGCACACGCCATGTGTCCAACAGACGTACTGAAAGGCGATTCCGCAAAAGCCATAGCCAGCGTAACATCAGTGACCTTTCCCCTCCAGGGCTGGCACCATGCGCTCCACATAGTACAGAGAGAACCCCCCCCACCAGTCCCGTTCAGCTCTGATTGGCCGGTTCTCTGTGCCTCACTGGTGACAGATGGGCTGAATAAGGGGGGGGGGGGGGCTGTGCGTTTCCCCCACTGTCACTTTAATGAATGACATCCCCACCCCCACCACCCCAGGCCACGTAACCTAAGCCCCGACCTGCGCTGAGGGCCTTTTCCGAAACGCGCACTGGAGGCAAGGGCAGCCAGAGCTGGCCGTATCAGTGGGAGGGGCCATACAGCTAATTATCGTCACGCTCATTGTGCGGCGAAGTGGCGAGCGTGCGCCGATGACACAAAGAGGGCCCCGGACCCCGTAGGCGGGGATGTATCGCCCACTCTCCAATCGGCAGGCCTGCAGCACGCTCCCTTCTCATTTGCATTTAAATGCCTTTATTTTGACCACCGTCGTCATGCTCCATCCCCAACAGCAGCAACTCCTTTCCCCCCCGCCCCCAATGGAGTGGGGGCTGACGGATTGCAAGCAGTTGGCACATGATCGGCATCACCGATCGATCAGCATGGAATAGGTATGCGTTAAATTGGGATTGCTGAAAGTCTGAAAACACCAATTCAGTACGGCATTCCTGGTGGGCTATTCCGAAGTCTTGTCAACCAAACGTCCCCTCCACGACAGACACTAAAATGATCCCCAAATGAAAATGGAGGGAAAAATGGAGCTTTTTCCTCCTGAATATACAACCCCAATTCCGAAATAGTTGGAACAAAGTGTAATTTGTGAATAAAATCAAAATGCAATGACTTCCAAATCACACCAGTCAGTATTTTATTCACAATAGAACAGAGATAACATAGTAAATGTTGAACTGAGAAATTTTACAATTTTATCCACAAAATGAGTTAATTTCAAATTTGATGGCCACTACATGTCTCAAAAAAGGTGGGACAGGGGCCTGTTTACCATGGTGTAGCATCGCCTCTTCTTTTTAAGACAGAGTGGAGGCGTCTGGGCATTGAGGAGACAAGTTTCTTAAGTTGAGCCATTGGAATTTCATCCCACTCTTGTTTAATACAGGCTTCCAGCTGCTGGAGAGTTTTGGGTCTCCTTTGATGGACTTTTCGTTTAATTATACGCCAAATGTTCTCAATCGGTAAAAGATCAGGACTGCAGGCAGGCCAGTTCAGCACACGGACTCTTCTACTTCAAAGCCATGCTGTTGTAATAGCTGCAGTATGTGATTTTGCATTGTCCTGCTGAAATACACAAGGCCTTCCCTGGAACAGATGTCGTCTGGAGGGGAGCTTATGTTGCTCTAAAACCTTTATATACCTTTCAGCATTCATGATGCTTTTTAAAACATGCAAGTGTCCCACACCATATGCACTAATGCATCCCCAAACCACCAGAAATGCTGGCTTTTGAACTGAATGCTGATAACAAGAGGGGTGGTCTTTCTCCTCTTTAGCCCGGAGGACACGACACCCATGATTTCCAACAAGAATGTCAAATTTGGACTCGTCTGACCACAGGACATTTTGCTACAGTCCATTTTAAATGAGCCTTGGCCCACAGAACACGGCGGCGCTTCTGGATCATTCTCAATAATGGCTTCCTTTTTGCATGATAGACATTTAGGTGGCATCTGTGGATGGCACAGTGGAGTGTGTTTACAGACAGAGGTTTCTTGAAGTATTCCTGGGCCCATTTAGTAATGCCAATGACAGAATCACGGGCCGAAGATCACGGGCATCCAGTAAAGGTCTTCGGCCTTGTCCCATATGCACAGAGATTTTTCCGGTTTCTCTGTATCTTTTGATAATGTTATGCACCGTTGATGATGAGACCTAAAAAGCCTTTGCAATTTGAAGTTAAGGAACATTGTTTTTAAAGTATTCCACAATTTTTTTACGCAAGCCTTCACAGGTTGGAGAGCCTCTGGCCATCTTTACTTCTGAGAGACTCAGCCTCTCTAAGACATCCCTTTTATAGCCAATCATGTTACACACCTGATGGCAGTTAACTTAATTACTTGCTAAATGTTCTTTCAGCTGATTCTCTTATATATAAATTGCTTTTTCAGCCCTTTTTTGCCTGTGTCCCAACTTTTTTGAGATCCGTTCCAGCCAGAAAATTTGAAATAAGCTCACTTTGTGGATAAAAATGTAAAATGTCTCAGTTTCAACATTTGAAATGTTATCCATGTTCTATTGTAAATAACATATTGGCTCATGTGATCTGAAAGTCATTGCATTTTGATTTTATTCACAATTTACATTTCATCCCAACTATTTCGGAATTGGGGTTGTAGTAGTGCATCATTATACTCATAAATTGTAAAAGAAAAGAAAAATACTTGTTAACCCTCTGTTAACCAACTGAGTAAAAATCATTTCCCTGGGCAATTTTGATTATGGGCCAATATTTGGAAAAATGGGGGGGGGATTCGACCCTTTGGCCCACCTTTCCAAAATGTAGCAGATCTGCTACATTGGGTAATACTGCGAATGGAAAAATTAAAGTGACGGACTATTCAAGTTATTCTCAAATGTTTATTCGGCAATAAGAAACAAAACCAGCAGGGTGTCCAGGCTGTTAACCCTTTCACTTTATGTAGCAGATATGCTACGGTGGTTAATAGAGGGTTAATACATCAACAGAATTTTGTTTGGGGGACGGTTTAGTGCCCGTCACGAAGGGGATATTTTGTTAAAATACCGCGGAATCGCCCTGGTGTTGCCTCAAAGGAAATAGTGATTCAAAACTGCAAATGCAAGCATTCCTCCGGAACGGAACATTTAATTTCGGGCATTATTTGTTTTCATTACAGAAAAGAGAATGGTTTTAGGAAGCCAAGTAGCAAGTTAATTGGCGAATGAACAAAACTTTACCAAAGGTGAAGTGAGCCCGCAACTTAAAAGCTAATGTTAATACAAATGCTAATAGTGCAGGGCTCGCAAAATTCTAAAATGAATGGTAGCCCGTCGGGCAAGTGAATTCCTGGTTGCCCGAAAAGTTTTCTCCTTGCCCGAGACCTCGCAAAAATTCGGCCTTAATGCCTCATTTCCACTACGTCGTACCGGCTCTACTCTACCCGCCTTGGTGCCGGGTTCTTTTCTGGGGGGTCGTTTTCCATTAGAGGATAGTACTGCCTCAGTGTAGCTGGTCATTGGACTCATTTCGTGAAGTGAAATGACAAAGAAGCATTTTATCTTACAGGTTGTCTTGTTTTGCTAGATATTTTAAAGAGAGGCTGAGTGATTGGTTCGCACTCTGAATGAAATAGACAAAAAAGTCTTAGCAAAAGGAGCAACGTTGATTTCGAGCATGAGCAGACATTTCAGCACATAGCTAGTCTCAATGCTCATGCTCGAAATTAAAGTTGCCCTTTTGCTAAGACTTTTTTTTTGTCCATTTCATTCAGAGTGCGAACCAATCACTCAGCCTCTACGAACAACTTCCGTTTAATATTTATTAAGTAATCAGTCATCGAAGTGTTTATTGAAGTGTTTCACAATTCCCCATTAATTCGGTCTCTGGTTCCAATGTCTCATTTTGAAAATTCTATGTTGCTCTGACAGTGGCCGATTAGCTTTCTCAAGTGCAACATATTCTTGCTTGTGATAGTGTTGCTGGTTTTAATGGAAAACGCGCCCTTGTATAGCCCTACGATTGCTGGGTAGAGTTTTTAAATGCTCGCATTCATAGTCCCACACCCACTCGAAGTCCGCAGACACTGCCCGGTCACCCCCTCTGTCCATGTGGCCGCCACTACAAAACTGAAAAAAAAAAAAAAAAAAAAATTGTGGAAAGTTGTGTTAATTATCCCTCTCTTCCCCGCATGTGTAACCACAAGCCTGTCGTTTCGGCTCTGAGGCGATTGAAAGGAAACGCGATGTGGGAAAGATGCGAGTCAAGAACACGGCTTTAGATGAATAACTTTAATATTAAATAAATAATTTCACTTTGCCGTGGGCCTTTTTCGACAACGACAACACAGAAAAGCAACAACGAATGTCGATAAAAGTTTCGCTTCTCTCACTTAAACATTATATTGTAACCATGTTCCGAGAGAGTGATTTTGTGAGTGACCGTTCAATGGAATGGCCATCCGATGTGGCTCCTAGCGCCAGCTGCACGCATGTATGCCTTTACTCCCCTGTTTGATGGTTGGGAGTCAAGTCATTGCTTATGCCTGCACCAACCAAACTAGACCGCGGCGGATCAAAATCCCGCTATTTGGCTATGGCACTTGGCAACCAGTAATTGGAAAGTTGTGACAGTCACGCCTAAAATATTGTGAAATAAGCCATAGGTTTCCAGCAACACATCGGATTTTGTTTCAAATGAATTTAGTGACCACATTGGTACAGTGAATAAAACGTTTAGATCGAAAATAAATAACTGTGGCGTTAAATTTTCAGCCAGCCCTTCGGGCAAGTGCCTCTTAATATCTGCTTGCCCGACAAAATTTTTACTTGTCCTGTGTGCTCAGAACAGCGATTTTGTGAGCCCTGTAGTGTAGCACTTTGCAACGCAGGAAAATACTGTGGTGATTTCAGTACCCAATTACTAGGGCGCGGTAATCAAAATGGGATACGTCAGGAACTGGCACTAACTGTGATGACCCAATGCTGATTGGTCAGAGATGCAGACTGTGTACTGAAAACGAAAACATAAGATCTGAGAAGGGGTGTCAGGCAGGAAAGGGAGCGTACGAAGCGAGTGAGAGATCGAGTGAGCAGGGCGACCTTTTTTACTGCCGCACAGCTGGGCGTCACTGTGGCTTGTCCGCAGCCACTTACGCGACATCACGCTTGACGCTCTCGTGTACCAAAGCGCTGCGGCCTGAGGCAGAGCCTTTCCAAGAAAGCCTGCGACAGCGTTTCACCGTCATGCAGCCCTGACTGTAAGAGGTCTGTCCCCACAGGAGAGAGCCCCTCTAGAGGAAAGCATTCAGATAGCCTTCATTAAGCAAACCAACATCTTTAACACTGGAGGACCAAGCGGAAATAAGGCAGCACCAAGTTAATGAAAATAAATAAAATGAAACCACCATCAGTTTACCGACCCAGAGTGAGATCTAAACAAGTTCAGCCAAGTTCCAACTCTTTTGAAGCAGGGCAAGGAACCTCATCCAGATCGGACCAGCTTGGGAGTAGGATTTCTTTCCAACCTAACAGTGTCACACTCGATTCTGCTAATCATGGCCCTGAGCGAAATCTCTCATGCCCAATTGGTGGAATCAGGTGTGATGCTGCTTGTGAATGGAGCGAAAGCCAGCATCCACGCTGGCCCCATTCCTCACACCTGTTTAGGGCAGCAAGGACCAGAAGAAACAGACAGACGAATTAAAAGAAAAGCGCTCCTTCCTGCAACAATATGAATTCATCAAAGACGTTAAATTACCATTTTCATAGTGACTTACAGTTGATTTTACTAATCAGAGGCCAATTCCCCCCAAGGATAAAAATGGGGTGCAATGTTCTGCTCCAGGGCCCAACAATCTGATTGTACCAGAGATTAAACCACCAATCTCCTGAGTCAAAGGCCAACGCCTTAACGACCAGACGACTGGCTGCCCCACAGCTTGGGAAATTAAAGACCACCAACAAAAATGCTTCGATTCAACATTTCTGCAACATCCACTGGCGTGCAAAACCTCCTTTCGTGAAAAGCGGCTACATCACAGCGAAAGAGATCTCTCTTCAGGCACTAAATATTATTCAGCACTGGCATATTCACAAAGTGATTGAAGCAGTCCAGCAGAAGGATCACATTCACGGCTGAGGGCCTGACAACACTTATCGATTCTTTGGAGGACGAAGCCAAACCACAGTCAATAAACACACCGACCATCGTACAGTCTTAAACGAGGGATACTGTGACTGAGCGATTATTGTAGAATGCTCTCCGGTCCAATCAATGCCATGGATTACATGACTGCTGGATGCTTTTTGTGCAAACATTAAGCAAATGTACACTTGCCACAGTTTAAGGGCCAGTGGCGCCCATGATATGTGTAGAAATCTGGCCACTTGAGGAGGGGGGCAGAGGAGGCAAATAGGAGATCCTCCTTTTAAGAAAAAAAAGGAAAAAAAAATTCCAAGATGTGCATTTCAAATGCACTGTACATTGTGTAAATAAGACCGCGTTGAGATTTATGTAAGGTTGATTTCACTTTCAGAAAACTAGACCTCCGTCTTCTATGCACTTTACACCTTTACACTAAGCCAACATAAACTGCAACCCACAGAAATCAGACCAGAAAACATACTGAGGCAAAAATTTAAAAAAAAAAAAAAAAAAAAAAAGGGTATTGCACATCTTATGTCAATTAATGTCAGAAAAAGGATGGTTTTCCCCCAAAAAAATGGAGTACTCCTTTTGGAATCAGTTTGTCAATTAACCACCCATAAACAACGTACATTTCACTAGACTTCATGTCATACTTAAAGTCTCGCAGTGGTGTCCTAGAAGTTTAAGTAAGGCTATCCGAGAAGGTAATAAAAGGTTGGTTCCGCGTGCACCCATTAGACCATTTGATAACTTGAAAGTTTCGCAGCCATCACAAGCCAAGTTACTGAGCTCTTTTTTTTCTAAGTTCTGACCAAAACATACGCATCATAGGTCAGTCAGTGGCCTTGTTCTGATGCATTAACTATCGACAAACATCAGAATTATTTTTTTGCACAATGCAGCTGAACCAGAGTCAATGAGATATTTTCAAATACATTCCACTGTATTGTCGAGCCAAAAGATGATCCCATTTGTAATCAAAGCCATGATGGTAAGGAGTATTTCCTCTCAGAGAATCAACACCACAAACCAAGCCTTTTTCTCCGAGTCTACCATAATGTCTGGGAACAGAACTGAGTCGAACTGAGAGCATAGATCTGTCTGGCTCAGCATAGCTCGGCTCGCATCAGTCGATGGTAGAAATGTGACGTAAAAAGGACTGCACCTCCTAATCCTCCCCCAAAACCCAGAAGGGCCAGATTTCAAAGACCCATCTCATGGGCGCCATTGACCCACATGAAAATCCGCTTCATTTCTTAACTCAGTGAGATCTACAATATGCAGTGCTGCAAAAAAGTATTTTCCCCCTTCCTGACTTTTTTTTTTTTTTTTTTGCATATTAGCCACACTTAAATGTTTCAGATCAAATAAATTTTAATATAAGACATAGATAACCTGAGTAAATACAAAATGCAGTTTTAAAATTATTTTATTTATTAAGGGAAAAAAGCTATCCAAACCTACCTGGCCAGACGTGAATCCCCCCCGTTATTAAATCATGAATTAACTGTGATTAACCACATTTTTTTAGTTCAATTTCACTAGCCACACCCAGGCCTGATTACTGCCAGACCTGTTGAATCAAGAAATCACTTAAATAGAACCTGTCTGACAAAGTGAAGTCGGCTAAAACAGTGGTTCCTGACCCAGTCCTCTAGGACCCCCTGTCCTGCAGGTTTTTGTTGCAGCTTTACTTTTGCACACCTAATACATTGAAGGCCCAATGCACCTTCATGCACACCCTGTTCAGGTAGATCTTTTTCAACCAATCAGCATGATGCCCTTAAATGGATCAGGTGTGAAAGAGTAGAGCTGGAGCAAAAACCTGCAGGGCAGGGGGTCCTTGAGGACTGGGTTGGGAACCACTGGGCTAAAAGATCTCAAAAAGCAACACATCATGCCTCGATTGAATGAAATTCAAGAACATTAACATCTATCAGCCTGGAAAGGGGTTACAAAGCCATTTCTAAGGCTTTGGGACTCCAGCGAACCACGGTGAGAGCCATTATCCCCAAACTGAAAAAACTTGGCACAGTGATCAACCTTCCCAGGAATGGCCGGCCAACCAAAATTCAGGGCTCGAATTTCACGGCGCCATCCACGGCAATTGTCGTCGATGCCCTACCTGTTTGCCGTGCTGCCCACCTATAAAAGCCCCAGTTCACGGCAGTAGAATGCCGTGCCCTTTCCCCGCATTGCCGTAAGTGCCCCTTGGCCAAAACACCTACCCAAAAGAAATAAATCACACAGCATTTCCCGTTTGGCGGTTCGTCGGCGTAACAAAGAGAAGCCAAAACCTCGCCCTTCAAAGCTTAATGACTTAAACCTTTCGCAGTTTACTTTTCTTGATCAGCAGTTGCTCATATGAATTGGTAGAAGAACAGTCAAATTTATTTTCCATAGCAAATGATGCAAATTATCAATACATCTTTATAAATTAGTTTGCGAGGCTTCTTTCGCAAGAAGCCACGACAGTCCGTTTTCTTCAATCTTAATATAGAAGTAAAGAATGCGATGTTGCACAGCTTATTGCTTAATGAGCCTCACTAATCAATTTGCGAATCTATGCCGTTTCATGAGCTTCTTGAGCGCAGAATTTATAAAGACGTAGGCCTATGGTAATTTATGTCGTAATTTATGTGTGAAAGAAAACCCTCATAATTTCGTGGTGCAATGTATAACAATGCTATCGAAAATAAATTTGACTCAATTGACTGTTCTTCTAACAATTCGTATGAGCAACTGCTGATCAAGAAAAGTAAACTGCGAAATGTTTAAGTCATTAAGCTTTGAAGGGCGTAGGTTTTGGCTTCCCTTTGTTACGACGACGATTTAATTCGCCACTGGTTTTTACAGCTGTCTTTTTCGCCCTTTTCTTGCGATTGTGGGTGCAGAATTATTCATGAATAATTTATGTATCTCCTCTATTTTTAACTCCGATCACGATGCCGACAGGTGAAAAGAACAAAAAAAGGGAAAAAAAATGCCGAATTACAGTCAGCAGCCGCAAAGTGTGGGAAATTGACGAAGTTATGGAGGTAGCTACTGAAATTCTCTTAAGTTGCGTGTTGTGTGTTGATAAAGCTTGGGAAGTGGTCTTAATAGCCAGTATCTAGCGCTGTTGTCAGTGTGAGTGTTGGAATGACAGGAGAAAGTCTGAATTTCGCGGGTGGCAGAAGATGGACAAAATGGCTAAATATGATTATTTTTTCAATGACCCGGCAATTGATTGGAATGTCCTTTGCTTGTACTTGCATTATAGCAATGGTCAAACGATGTCCCAGTGCAATACTGAGCCAATTTCCAAGACTGCAAGCGGGGAAAAATACGGGGAACGTTTGCTTTCAAGAATGGTTTTGATTTGCATAGTGCACGCTGATTGGTCACTTTATGTGAGGAACATCTGAGACTACAGACCTTTACTTTTTATTTGCAAAAGTGATGACCTAAAGCTCCATGGTGGATTTGCTGCTGTGACCCCAAGGTAGCGGCAGACTTTGCTGTGGTGCCTCTTATATGGATGCACATTTGCCGTAGTGCCCTTTTATTTTCAGCATGGACCACGGCAACTTTTGCCGTGCCCCTTATCACCTGTAGTTCGAGGCCTGAAAATTACTCAAAGAGCGTCTCGACGACTCATCCAGGAGGTAACAAAAGAACCCAGAACAACAGCTAACGAACTGCAGGCCTGACTTGCCTGAGTTAAAGTCAGTGTTCATGATTCAACAATAAGAAAGAGACTGGGCAAAAATGGCATCCTTGGGAGAGTACGAAGGCGAAAACCATTGCTGATCAAAAGAAAATAAAGGCTCGTCTCAAATTTGCCAAAAAAACATCTTGATGATCCCCAAGACTTATGGGACATATTCTGTGGACTGACGAGACAAAAGTTGACCTTTTTGGAAGGTGTGCGTCCCCATTACATGTGGCGTAAAACTAACACAGCATTACATAAAAAGAACATCATACCAACAGTCAAACATAGTGGTAGTAGTGTGATGGTCTGGGGCTGCTTTGCTGCTTCAGGATCTGGACGACTTGTTGTAATTGATGGAACCATGAATTCTGCTCTCTACCAGAAAATCCTGAGGAGGAATGTCCAACCATAGGTTTGTGACCTCAAGCTCAAGCACACTTGGGTAATGCAGCAGGACAATGATTCAAAACACACCAATGAGTCCACCTCTGAATGGCTTGGTTTTAGAGTGGCCTAGTCAAAGTCCGGACTTAAATTCCAATTGAGATGCTGTGGCATGACCTTAAACAGGCCGTTCATGCTTGAAAACCGTCCAATGTGACTGAATTAAAACAATTCCGCAGAGAAGAGTGGGCCAAAATTCCTCCACAGCGATGTGAAAGACTCATTGCCAGTTATCGCAAATGCTTGATTGCAGTTGTTGTCGCCAAGGGTGGCACAACCAGTAATTAGGTTTAGGGTGCAATTACTTTTTCCACATAGGTTTGGAGAGCTTGTTTTCTCAATCAATGAAATCATTTAAAAACTGCATTTTGTATTTAGGTGATCTTTGTCCAATATAAAATTCTTTTTTATGATCTGAAACATTTAAGCACGACAAATATGCAAAAAAAAAAAAAAAATAAAAGAAATCAGGAAGGGGGAAAATATTTTTTCACAGCACTGTAGCTCATAACAAACTAAATCCCACGCATAGATTTAAACCATTTGCACTCCAAAAATACCCCAGCTACACATGGGTATGGCATGACCAAAGGAAATGAATTATGTTTTACTTCCACCAGAGCCAGGAACTCGCCGCAATGATACGCGCTCAAGCAGTGATACGCAGCACTGCGATTGGCTTAATATGCTGAACGGGCTACAAATTCTAACTTACACGCTCAACTTAGTTGGCCCATACTGACAGAGGGTCAGTTTATGACTCAAGTTAAGGGGTGATCTGGGGTTAAATGAAAAATGACACCAGGAAACAACTCAGAATGAGTCTAAAGAGGTATATGTAATAACCACCAAAAAAGATACAAGTTGGCATTTTTCTGTTTATGCGGTTGCCATGGTAACCGAGCAAGCTCATTAAATATGCAGAAAACTTCTGGCACCAATTCCTCTTTAACTCTATGATATAATTCAGTTTTACTTTCATCATTTAAAAGCCATTGCTTATCCAAATGCAATGACATAGCCATTCTTTGCCCAATTTATCAGTTTTGTGATTTTGGGGCATTTTACTCAAATTTTGAAATTATTTTGCGCAGAATCTGACGAATACTCAAAATATTCAAAGTATGTAACAGATAGGCAAAATTTCTCTATGTCATTGCATTTCTAATGAAGTAAAGTACCTGCAGCCCAAATTTCATTGATTTTCAATGATAAATAAAAAAGTTATGGCTGCCACAAACATAAGTAACGTGAAAAAAGTAATACCTTAGGAAATCAATGGAAAATGCATTAGACCGCATTGAAAAGTTGAGTTCAGTTTTTAATCCTTGTAGCAATCAGTGATTATTAAAGGTGGGTTATTATAGAATATTTTTATTCAAAAAAAAATTTTTTGGAAAAATAATCAAATTTTGCCCATTTAACCCCAGATCACCCCTTAAAAGGAGTTGGGTGCGCTTCATAAAGGCCCCTTTTCACAAAAATTGTTTTCTGTGGAAATAATAATAAAAAAAAATTTTTAAGTATTTTGGCAGTGCAAAGCGTGATGTTACAACATGATTGGCTGGAAAACATTGCAACAGCCCAAAAGTTGAAAAGGTTAGGAGCACACCGACACCTTCCAGTAAGCACACATCAACTTACAGCACCACATGACAGGAGCAATTTTAAGCCCCCTCCATCTCGAGTTCGAGTATTCAATTCAAATTCAATTTTATTTCTATATAGCACTTTTCACAGGCTGACTGTCACAAATATGCTTTACAGAGTAAAAAAGTCAGTGGCCGGCCTGATCCCCAAAATAGCAAATGAGGCAAAAAACTCCCAATAGGGATAAAAATCATCAATCGGTGTTCAGAAAAAACTCCCCAGGATACACATTATCAGCCCTTGGGGGAAATATTACGCACTCCTAAAAACACTTTTTTTTTTCTCTTAACAACCAAACTATGTCCACCGCAGCAACCCTCTCCCGTCGACGAAGGAGGAAAATGGCGCGGATCACGATTCCTCCGACTCACCCGACGGCTTGCCTTTGTTTCGATTACAATATGCAGTTGCACCACCAATCACACACTACCCTACCCATGCTGTCGATGGTTGATGCCACAGGTGTAGGAGTTGGGTATTTTCAGACTTTGTCGATAAAACTACTACTTCCAGTATTCCTCATCAGCACTCGCAGCTCAGCTCATGAGTTTAATTTCACTTATGTTTCAGGCAAGGCCAAAAAAAAAAAAAAATTCAAAAATAGGGCCAAGGGTCCTGTAGATTACCGGCAAGCAGTCTTACAGCGATGATACAAGTTTTGAAAATTTCATGTGATGTTTGACATTTGAATCTATGAAAATCAATGTCAAGGTCACTAAATAACAGTTCACATACATTTATAAGACTTCCTGTAATACAATCCTAAGCAGTTTTGGTGATACAAGTCATTATAATATGTCAATATGTATTCAATGTCAATTGTGCACTTTATAGGTCACAGAATGTCAAGTTGTGGTCAGCAAATGGACTTTATATATGACTTTCTAAATGTCTCTATACAAACCTTGGCTTAATCTGTGACCATTTTGGTGATACAAGTCATTGTAATTTCACTGTCGAGTTTGACCCTCAAAGGTCACTGACAGTCAAGTTGAATGTCACCAAATGAAAGTTCATATGTGACTTCCTAAATGTCAGTATCACAAACTTAGGCTCCATCTGTGACCGTTTTAGTGATACAAGTCATTGAATTTTCACTCGGTCACATTTGACCTTTGAAGGTCAATACGAAGGTCACCAAATGAAAGTTGAAATATGACTTCCTATATGTCTCTAATACAAACCTAGACTCCATCTGTGACCGTTTTGGCAAGACAAGTCATTGTAATTGTATTATGTCAAGTTTGACCTTCAAATGTCATCAACAGTCAAGCTGAATGTCACCAAATGAAAGTTCATATTTGAGTTCCTATGTCAGTAACACAAACCTAGGCTCCATCTGTGACCTTTTCAGTGATAAAAGTCATTGAATTTTCTCTAAGTCAAGTTAGACCTTCGAAGGTCAATATGAAGGTCACCAAATGAAAGTTCATACATGACTTCCTATACTTCTCCAATACAAACCTACACTCAATCTGTAATGATTTTGCTGATATAAGTCATTGAAATTTTACTGTGATGTTTGGGCATTCAAGGTCACTGAAGGTCAAGTTCAAGGTCACCAAATGAAACTTCATACATGACTTCCTATATGCCTGCAATACAAACCTAAGCTCTATCTGTAATAGTTTTGGTGATAGAAGTAATTGAAATTTCACTATGTGAAGTTTGACCTTCGAAGGTCGCCAAAGGTCAAGTTCAAAGCTTCCAAATGCAAGTTCATACATGACTTCCTATGAGTGTTCAATGCACATATGTTCCCAATCTTCAATATTTTCAAGCCTCGAAACCTTTGAAAATCGTAACATTTTGCTTGACCTCAAATTTGACCTTTCAAGGTTATCTGAGGTCAACTTTAACACAGCCAAAATATAGGTCATATATTACTTCCTATATGTCAGTAATACAAACTTAATCTCTATCTGCAACCATTTAGCTTCCACAGGCGATTTGGCCCATTCTCCATAAGACCCAATGTTAAAGTACAGCGCCCCCAGTAGACCCACTTCCGTCGATTCAATCAAAATGGCACTCGCACTGTACATAAAGCGTATCAAGGTGAGTTGATTGCCTGACTTAGAAAAAAAGTTGACAGTTTTTGAGAAATAATTTTTTGAAATTTCAAGTCATATCTTTTAACATTGTTAATATATTCCCTGACCACGAGTTTGACCTTTCAAAATCATCTGAGGTCAACTTTAACATAGCCGATGTATAGGTCATAAATGACTTCCTAGATGTCGATAATACAAACTTAATCTCAATCTGCAACCATTTGGCCTCCACAGGCCATCTTGCATATTCATAAAGTACAGCGCCCCCACTAGACCCACTTCAGTCGATTCAATCAAAATGGCGCTCGCACTGTACATTGATGGTACCAAGGTAAGTTGATTGCCTGATTTAGAAAAAAATTTATCACACAGTTTTTGAGAAATTTTTTTTTAAATTTCTCAGTCCTCTCATAAACATTGGAGCCAAAATTTCAATGGCCCATAAAACAGACAAATGATTCAATCAAAAATCCGAGAAAAACGTCTGGAGATATGGTCTAGTAGTATGTTATTGCAAATTTACACGAAAATTCATCAGGACAAAAAAAAAAAAAAAAAAAAAAGAAAAAATGTTCCGGACGACGGACGCCACACCACGACAAATAGCTTATTAGCCCATAGGGCCAGTAAGCTAAAAATCAAAAAACAAAACAAAACATTTAAATTTTCTTAGGCTCATACTTACATTAATTAATGAAGTCAGTACTGCAAAGTGCTTTCTCCATCCACAGCAAAATACACTAAGCTAATCTATGGTCCTGAAACTGGCCTGAGTAACAAATCTATAGAGCAAACAATTAGCCCAACTAAGTTTCATCTCAACTAGTACTAGATAACTCGGTCGCCACAGGGACAAAGTTGTGCAACTCCCCGATCCCCAAATTTCAGAAAAAACGGCCGCCGGCAGCCATATATGACGTCCAAAATTGCTGAAACAAACAGGAGCTGCCTGCTCTCCCCGATCATTGTCGTCTTACCTAATCGGGGAGAACAAGCAGCACCTGTTAGGTGTGGAGTGCTCTCGGAGTAAACCTTTTGTTAATTATGAAAATGACTGAGAACAGGTCAGGACTAATAATTGTTTTAAACCGAAGTTTTGTGCAACCCAATTCTCTGTTCTTGTTCCGCAACTGTACTGAATTTAGCCCATGATTTAATCGCTGTTAGATAGCATATGGAGAGAGACCGTGTATTACGATAATTGGAAAACGCGTCAATAAAGGAAAATGATTGAGAACTACTAATTGCAGTCAAAAAGGGACGTGTCTTGGCACCCCCGCTGGCTACGCCACTGCCTGACCAATTTTTTTTAGGTGAGCGATGGTGCGCGCGCGCCTTAAAAGACAGTGACTGGAACTGGGACCTGTGGCCTAAGACTATATTTCATATTTCTGTAATAGTGGGGGATTAGTTTGCTGAACTTAGGCCAATATACAACCCCAATTTCGAAATAGTTTGGACGAAGCGTAAATTGTGAATAAAATCAAAGTGCAATGACTTTCAGATCACATGAGCCAATGTGTTATTTACAAGAGAACATATAGATAACATTTCAAATGTTGAAACTGACATTTTACATTTTTATCCACAAAATGAGCTTATTTCAAATTTTCTGGCTGCAACAGGTCTCAAAAAAGTTGGGAAACAGGCAAAAAAAGGGCTGAAAAAGCAAATAATATAAGATAATTACTTGCTAAATGTTCTTTCAGCTGATTAAGTTAACTGGCATCAGGTGTGTAACATGATTGGCTATAAAAGGGATGTCTTAGAGAGGCTGAGTCTCTCAGAAGTAAAGATGGCCAGAGGCTCTCCAACCTGTGAAGGCTTGCGTAAAAAAATTGTGGAATACTTTAAAAACAAGGCAATCAGAGATGGCAGACTTCACCCCATTCACGCAAATATTGGCAAGTGCGGAAACACAGACAGACAAACAAACAAACAAACACACAGAGCCCTAAAAACAGTACTTCACGCCCACTCCGTGGGGTGAAGCAACAATGTTCCTCAACGTCAAATTGCAAAGGCTTTGAAGGTCTCATCATCGACAGTGCATAACATCATCAAAAGATTCAGAGAAACTGGAAAAATCTCTGTGCGTAAGGGACAAGGCTGAAGACCTTTACTGGATGCCCGTGATCTTCGGGCCCTCAGACGCCACTGCATCACTCGCCGGCATGATTCTGTCATTGACATTATTAAATGGCCCAGGAATACTTCAAGAAACCACTGTCTGTAAACACAGTCCGCCGTGCCATCCACAGATGCCACCTAAAACTCTATCATGCAAAAAGGAAGCCATTGTTGAGCATGATCCAGAGCCGCTGCCGTGTTCTGTGGGCCAAGGCTCATTTAAAATGGACTGCGGCAAAGTGGCAAAGTGTCCTGTGGTCAGACGAGTCCAAATTTGACATTCTTGTTGGAAATCATGGGCGTCGTGTCCTCCGGGCTAAAGAGGAGAAAGACCACCCCTCCTGTTATCAGCGTTCAGTTCAAAAGCCAGCATCTCTGATGGTATGGGGATGCACTAGCGCATATGGTGTGGGACACTTGCATGTTTTAAAAAGCACAATGAATTCTGAAAGGTATATAAAAGGTATTAGAGCATCATATGCTCCCCTCCAGACGACATCTATTCAAGGGAAGGCCTTGTGTATTTCAGCAGGACAATGCAAAATCACATACTGGGTCATTCCATGTCAAATTATCTGATATACAAAACATTTGTCACCATGTAGTCATAGATTGCTTCCATATTTTCACATTAGATAAATATGCATTAGTGATGAACAAATCCGAAATTTCAGCTCATTCGGACCAAAAATGAATTTTTGGTAAATTAGTTTCTAAGGGTACTGTCCGTCAGTTTTTTTTGTCAGATGACATTTTTCTTGTATTTAACATGGCATAACTTTTTTATTATTATACCTATAGCTTTGAAACTTTGCTTCTAAGCTAATGTCATACTGCTTAATCAGAAAATGCACTCCGTTTTACTTTATCTTTCTTTGTTGTGGAGCTATGAGGACACCAAAAGTGCCTTTTGTTCAGTCAGTTCCATGTTTAGGTCCCCAAAGCACCACCAATATAAACCCTAGCATTGGCGCTCTGGCATTTTTTCCATTCATTTGTGTCTGCTGAATATAAATCAGGCTGAATTCACCATGAATTCATCACCAACTGCAGTCAGTACCTAGCCAAATGTAAAAAAAAAAAAAAAAAAAAATGCTAAAATTCCACCAGTTCAAACCCCCGTATCTCCAGGGGCACACCTTGGATTTTGTTCTATTTTTCTTTTTTTACTGATTCCTCTATTATAGTAGAAAGACCACTCCAAAAATTGTTGATGTGTTTTGACCAATATAAATATTGCAGGTGTCTGAACAGGGGTGGGGTAACCTCAAAAATCGCTTGGCATTTCCAGCTTCTTCCACAATGTTCATGATTACTGAATCACAATAATCAGTGATCAGATTAAGGGAAAAAAAATTGATTAGCATTTTTCGCGAATCATTTTATCAATTGATTAGCAATTGTTTAGCACATCTGAAAAATGATTAGCAAAAATTTGAAAACAGTACATCAGATTTTAAATGACAAAAGGACTTTACAACAGAAATACAACTCCACTCCGAAAGAAAAACAAATTATTTCAAAAAGGAATCAATTTTACCATGAACAATCATAATTTAGTACAGCACACTTCCGTTTCCCAATGAAATTTCTGTAAACTACTTGTAACCTGCAGTGCAGCTGTCTTATCTATACCTTACTGTAGCATTATGTTGTTTAAAACCTGATCAGTGATGTGAAAGGATCCATTCCCATTAAAATCCAGTCACACAGCTGCCGGATAGCTCACTCGGTTAAGGCACTGCGTTGCAGTGCAGAAGTGACTATCACGTCGCGGGTTTGAGCCCCGGTCGTACCAACCGGCAGTGGTCGGCAGCTTTTTCAGAGTAGCCCACATTTGGGTTTCAAATCGCGCTACAGGGTTTCAAATTGGGAAGGGACTGCCGGGAAAGGGAAATAAATAAATAGCTTTGTTCGTTGCTCAAGCGCCTCCTGTTGGCCAGACGGGCGCTCGTTAGGAAGATTCTAAGCCTGTTCATGTCCGGGTATCCTCCGCCCTCGTTCTGAACTTGCAAAGATTCAACCAGTGAGTGTATAAGAAGCAGTGGCTGACAGGCACGTGCTTCGGAGGAGAGCCGTGAACTGTCTTCGCTCTCCTGAGTTGGCAGCAGGGGGGTCGCATACGAGCAAGCTTTGTACATAGTTCACCAATGAGCTGAAATTTCGGATTTGTCAGTGATATATATTTATACAGCTGCATACAAAAAATAAGCAAAATTGAGAAGGTGGTGGTGAGACCCATTTGATGATCTGACATAGAATGACCCTACTGCAGCTATTATAACAGCATGGCTTCATAGTAGAAGAGTCCGTGTGCTGAACTGGCCTGCCTGCAGTCCTGATCTTTCACCGATTGAGAACATTTGGCACATAATTAAACGAAAAGTCCGCCAAAGGAGACTCAAAACTCTCCAGCAGCTGGAAGCCTGTATTAAACAAGAGTGGGATCAAATTCCAATGGCTAAACTCAAGACACCCGTCTCCTCAATGCCCAGACGCCTCCACTCTGTTAAAAACAAGAGGGATGCTACACCATGGTAAACAGGTCCCTGTCCCAACTTTTTTGAGAACTGTAGCAGCCATCAAATTTGAAATGAGCTCATTTTGTGGATAAAATTGTAAAATTACTCAGTTTCAACATTTGCTATGTGATCTCTGTTCTATTGTGAATAAAATACTGGCTGGTGTGATTTGAAAGTCATTGCGTTTTGATTTTATTCACAATTTACACTTTGTCCCACTATTTCGGAATTGGGGTTGTATTTTTGTACTTACACTGGAGATTAAAAAAGTGGAGATTATTTTTGTTCAACTGTGGGCTGCATATTCCATGTTCACAACTGAGATTAAAGTACTGAAGAAAGTCATTATTCAACAGATGTCTTATTAAACAATATAGATAAAAGAGTCTGGGATGTCATACAGATGTGAGCCACAGTAAATTTTCAGGCTGAAGGGGTTTCGGAAAGACTGGGCAGGTCAAATTTTAAAGTGGGCCGGTAGATTTTAAATCTACCCATCTGGGGGCAGGTTGATAATTTGGATCTTGTCGCACCCCATTAGTTACAGTACGTACACATTATATGAATAAAACGACATGACAGGGATACGGCCGATGAATATTAATCATTGCACAAGCAAATAACCAGAGGACCAAAAGCTAACGCAAACTCAAAATAGCACTTTGGATTATCCGCCTTTCCTGGACAGATTTTTTTTCATTCTGTCCTGCACAGCTAGAATAAGAATATAGAGAAAATGACCCCACACTTGACAGAAGTCAGATCCCTACTAGCCACAACTTTCAGTGGTTTTCAGCGTTTGTGCATGAGGTGTTCAACTTGACTGACAGATGGCATTGAACCTAATAAATTATAACATTTATATTCACCGCATCAAAAGTAAGTAAGGTCTGCTTATGATTTGTGACGTGAATATGCACCAAACAACCTGCTTCACAGACTACGATGCAGGCAGGTGTGGGCGGGGTTAAAACACCTGACCACATGGCTCCCAGATGAACGTCACGAGTGGCGAAACAAATGTTGACCAGCTTAAACCTGTCAGAGGTCATCGGGCAACAGCAAAGGTTACAGGGTGACCAACACCAATAACAGTCCTTTCTCAACACATAAGATGACAATATGTGAAAAATAATTCAACAAAACTGAGTTATTGCCTTTGGAACTGTAAAGTTCGACCAGGTGGTGGCACGACAGAAAACATTACAGAGTGTACAGCAATCAATAACTTCCTCCTCCATGCACTAGGAATGTTGAAAAAGGATTAATGAAAATAATATCAAAAGCTGTTCGAGTTATTGCAATTTTCAAATAATTAAATGTTTGGCCTGGTGGTGGCACTATTGTAAAGTCTCAGGGTGACCAACATCAATAACAACCCTTCTCTATCCACCAAACACAAAGTGAGACATGATTTCAATCAGAAACATTTGAGTTCTTGCATTTGGAAGTGAAAAGTTGGTGGCGCAACAGCAAAGGTCATAAGGTCACACAAACCAATGGGCTCCATCCTCTATGAAGGAACGTACACAAAATGTTTCAAGTGATTCCCATTAAAACTATTCCAGTTATAACATTGACAGGAAGGTTCTGCGGCAGTACTGGTGTCCAAGCCGACTCAGTAATATCCCCGAAAACCGTCTCGGAGATATAATTACATCATACAAGCTCATGACACAATCAGCGGTGCGCTACAATCTCACCAAAATCCCTGCAGACCAAGGCAAAGGCAACAGCAGCAAAGAACTACTCCCTGGATGGCACATAGCAGGGCCCCACGGGAGGATCTAGACTCGTTCTGGGGGAACCCAGGCTGCCTGAGGACCAGCGGCAGGTCTGCATCACAAAAAGCTTACACTATGACCAGCAACTTATTCAGTTCCACAAAAGCTCACTGTGCAATGTGACCTAAAAATGGGCCTGAACACACCTCAACTTCAGATACGAAAAAAACCGTCAGCGCGTGGTTCCAATTTGTTGCTTCACACAGCAGATCCACCCATTACTCACCTTTCCTACAGAGGAGGAAAGAGATGTTCCTTCACTCTCAAAAACAGCCCTTCAACCACCAACACTCTGTGTTTATATGCTAAAGTCAGGCAGACCTGGTATTTTTTTTTTTTGGCTGAATGGATAATGAAACCTTTTTCCGAATAAAAAATGAAGTGCAAGGATTTTGCCGTTTTATTTAACGTTGTCTTATTTCAACGCAAATAGTCCGCTGGAAACTTTGGTACAGAACGTCGCAAGCGTGAAGCCGCAAGCCAACAGCACCGTAACTTACCCCCCACCATTCTGTGAGTTTGTTCAGTCAAGTTTGACTTTTTGAAATAAAGTCCCAAAGACACTCAAAAGGACACTGCAGGCTACCGACTAACCTCGTGCTGACGATGAAAAGAAGTCGACTGACCAAGGCTAAAACTAAATACCTCTCTGCAGTTGTATGCCTCCGCATTCTCTCACCAACAGCGGTGAGCAAACCTCCATCGCCAAGTGCATTTCAAAAAGCATTCCTTTAGTTGTGCTCAAGAATGTCATCCCCTGTTCTCGTCACAGCTCTTTTCTTATTCTGCGGTATGTCTACGTGTTTAATTTCACCTAGAAAACTAAAAAACAAAATCACATTCCTTGTATGTGATCAAAATTAAGGTCCCAGCAACATTGACCTTGACCTTTGACCACTGAAATCTAATCAGCTCACCCTTGAGTCCATGTGGACATTGGTGTCAAATGTGAAGAAATTCCCTCAAGGCCTTCCAGCAATTTCGCATTTGCAACAATGAGACTTGGTCACAGCAACCTTAACTCTTGATCGCCAAAATCTAATAAGTTCATCGGAGAGTCCAAGAGGAGATTTTTTGAAGAAATTCCCGCCAGGCAATTCGGAAATATTGTATGCACAAGATATGAGCAGGCAGACCACCTGAAAACATGGCTAGCGCTGGAGCACAGGCATTAACAGTTCATTGGCGCTTTGTCCACTGACTTCTATTCATGCTCAACAAAAGATTAGCACGTAGCATGGAGTGTCCCTTTAACAGCAGCAGTAACCAGTCCTGGAGATATCCTCTCTAGTAGATTTTCACGGCAACCTAATTTCTCAGACTCGATTCTATCAATCAGCAGCTCAACAAGACCTCCAACTCTGGAATGAGGCGTGCTTAGTTAGGGTTAAAATAAAAAGCAACAGGATGTCACAACTCAAGGACAGGAAAGACCACGGAAATAAAAATGCGTCTGCAGTCTTCTGGGCACGGAACTGGTCAAATGGCTCACGATTTTCAGGGACGTGCCAAGGAAAAACTCTGCAGTGAAGGGATCTACAGATCTCCTGCAGCGGCGGAGGAACCGCCAGTGCCCTGCAGAACAGTTTCAGGAGGATGGAGCAGAGAGATGAATAACTCGATGCGTCCCTGGATTATTCTGCAGGGCAGTGCTTTCATTCGCCTCTACAAGCTTTGCGGTCAGCACACTCGTCTGAAAGCCTGTCCTCGTACTGAACACCTGAGAGCTTGCCTAAACATCGAGAGCAGCGTCAGACTTCAGCGAAGCCAACCCCAACAGTTGCAAAACTGAGAGCCCAAAGTCTAAGCTCACTGCAAAGGGCGAGCTGGCACCTCCCTGAATACAGTGACCCATCGGACCTGTTCCGCGCTGCTGAAGATCTTGGACGCATTTTTCATTGCCGTTATTCAGGGCTAAAACCTGCCACTTGTGTTCAATTTGATAAACCAATAAGCCAAAGACAACGACCTCTGCATGGGTATATATTAAAGGAGACGGAAGCCGTTAATCACATGACGAGGGGCGTGACCACTGAGGGGGACAGGCAATGGTCAGGATTGTGGAGTGAAGAGCATCATCGTCAAAACTGTGCTGCTGTCCAATCAAAATTCGCACTACCCTCACAAGGTAACCACGTCCCGATTCTGCGCGAAATCACCTTGATTTCCACACCATGTACAACTCCGTATTCAGCAAATGCCGCCGCACAAAGTCCGTATAAAGATTTGTTAAAAAAAAACGGAGGGGGGCTGGGGGAAGAGATCATTTTGAAAACAAATTCAGCATATGTAGTGTTTTCACGCAGATGCCTGTAATGGACTAGGGAGAAATCCCTGCTTTGATATTTTGACCTCCATTGAAATCATCACAAAAGGTGAAAGAAAGCCCAGGTGAACAAAAGCGATTTAACTTTCTTGTTTTCAGACGCTCCTTGTAAAGAGCCAAATGCTAGTTCTTTTCTTTGAAGGACACAAGATGGAGGTTTAAAAAAGGAGACGTTTAGCGAGACAGACAGCTACTGCCAACTAGCACCACACACACACCATGTATACAATCCACACACGCCGCGCAAAACACACACACACACCACATGCCACACACACAAACAATCCACACACGCAATGATACAGGCACGAAACACACACTCCAGAGAGACCAGGCATCAAACCAAGGCAAATGCTCATGGTGTTCTGGAACAAATGCGGAATTAAGGCTATTTTGTGTGCAGCTAGTCCGTTGAGAACAACACATCTCAGTCATTGCACAGAGGTGAAGTACGTAACTCCATGTTCCGCAGTGGCCCGAATGGTCACAATAAAAAGCTGTAACCACAAGGAAAGAAGCTGGAGGTTGGGGTTCAAATTCGGAAGCTTGTTACTTCAATCAGATTGTCTTCGGCACCCAAGAAATAACCGTGAACCAAAGAACTGCATTTTTTTATCTTTTCTCAGCAAAGGCATTGAGTAAATGCTCAAGCAATTTGTGAAGCTGCTTGCCGGGTCAGACAACACCATTTTCATATTAAATAACAAAAGACCACAATTTTTACCAAGTGTCTAGCGAATGGTAAGGCACTGTAGCAATTGACTTGTTGAATTGGCATCCCGAGTTATGAATTGAGCTCCATAACAAAACAATGCACAGCCACTAACTTACACTCATTCACAAGACCCCATTCTGTGACGGTGCAAGCAAAGCCAAAAAACAGGAGACAACATGCTGGGAGAAAATCAAACAAGAGCCATCAGGGTATGGCATATCCCCACATATTGAAAGAATGAAAATGCCACCTGCTCCGGAAACAAACCATACCCCCCACAATTCTAAGTTCAAAACGTTTCCATGGAAACCAGAAAAGATACAAAATTCATCAACTACAGATGAGCAAAAGACACCACTTCAGGTCATGATTAATGTGCACGCCAAGTTTTGTTGAAAAAATATTGAACGGTTTTCAATTTATGCTCCGCAAACAAAATATTCACAGACAGACAGGCGAACAGACAGACAGACAGACAGACAACCACACCCATGATAAAAATGACACCCAAGTCAAAGCAAAATCAAATAGATCAGAACTGAGTTGTTTAGAAACCAGATCAAACTTGATTTCAAGGATCCTTAGGACAACATTTGGAGGCGGCGTTTCTCCTCTACAGCATGGTACGAGGTACACACGGGGGGGTTTGCATGCCTGAGGATGGTATAAAACCAAAGAAAGACGAAGTGGCATCACACAGACACTGAGTGCACCAGTGCACTGTGCCATTCTCTGGGGAAACAGAGAACATTTCAAACGGCGCATGGATGCTCTTCTTATGAAGACTGTGCCGCTTCATTTCATGATTTATATCACAGGAGATCCGACATCAAATCGCATGCCTCCATTAGTCCCATAAACAGGTAATGTTTTTGGTTCCACAGGCGGGAAGACAATTTTTAAGAGGAGAGTACTCCCAGTTCCTCAACAGACAATAAGCCATCACACTTTTACACGGCCGGGTTTAACCGACACTGATTGCTCCACTTTGAAGTTTGACACTACTTTCTCTTATGCATGCATTCAGAGCAAAAAAAAAAAAAAAAACTCTCAGTCGTACATAGTTTGTAGATGCAGAGATGTTGAATCAATTCGCTCACTCCTAAAGCAGGGGTGCATGCGGTGCAGCCCATAAGAGTGGCCAAATTCTCAGGACATTTTATGAGAGGCAATTCATTCCTTCAGCGCTGCGCTGACCAAGCGCAAACACGACGGCCGAAAGCGTGCGGCACGCCCCCTCCATACGCAGTCACAAAAACAAAACACCTCGCTGCAGCCTCAAGCTGCTTTCACACCGGACGCGAAACGAATTTTTCGCACGACAGATTACATTCAAAGTCAATGCAAAGACGCGAATACACGCGTCTTTGCATTGACTTTGAATGTAATCTGTAGCGCGAAAAATTCGTTTCGCGTCCGGAGGAAAGCAGCGTCAGACCAGCAAAGACGACACTCGCATCCAAACACAGCGTTACATCTCCATCCGCACATATCGACGTCGCAATCTCTCTTTATGTAGGACGTCCGCGATTTAGTGTCCATCGTTGAAAATGTTTTTACTTAACCAACGCTTGGCAGCTAGATCTAGTTAACGCACACGCCAAGGCCCCGTCTGAAACATTACTTAGCTTCACCACGACCATCTAAGGTTGATCGCATTTCTCGATGCAAAAGCTTCAATGAGAGACACATATATCATGGCAAACGCAACCGATTATGACCAGACATAAGTACATTAATGACCAAATTACACAACGAACGTAAGCAGACGTTAATAGCAAAGGCAGAATCTGGCAGCAAGCAAAAGCAAGTTTCAATGTTTCTTAGCTGGCTTGAATGTCGGGCAACTTCACAACCGTAGGACATGCCAGAGAGCAAGATCTATGCGTGAAAAAATGCAAAATTGATGCCATCAACTCAAGTTAGATGTGCTCTGAAAAAGGTGGGTGTCAACTGTCCAATTTGGATCGATTTAGTTCAGCAGAGGCAAGACATAGTGGCACTCTCTTGCGAAACGGTTTGTACGTGACAGATACACGCAATGCATGTGTGTAGCCAAGTTAGCTAGCTGGTGTAAGCAGTGGTTGACGTGACAAGTCAAGAGTAGGGCAATAGAGACAGAGTAGACAACTAGAGCCACCGTTAGCCAAAAGCCGCTTTCACACTGGACGCGAAACGAATTTTTCGCACGACAGACTTTGCATTGACTTTGAATGTAATCTGTCGCGCGAAAAATTCGTTTCGCGTCCGATGTGAAAGCAGCTTAACGCTTGCGGCCTGGAAAGATGCATTATAGACGCATTAAGTGTTCGAGGTTTGCCAAATGGCGTTAAAATCCATATCTCGGCAAACTAGACGCAAGTCTTGAGGATTTGACGGCGGCGATGTTAACCAGCCAAGTATCAACGACTAACAATAAGTTACAATGTTGTTATTAACCAGTTCATTCACAATCCAAGCGCAATAAATAACGTCAACCGTGGACAACCGGCCGCTTTGCGGATCAAAACCACGGGCAAGTGAGCCATCAGAAACAGACAGAAGCAGCGCGTTGAAGCGCTGAATGGTGTCGTTGCGACAGATGTTAGCCACCTAGCAATTAGCCAGATACCAACACACAGCGACTCGCCAAACTCACCAGAAATTATCCGACGGCGGAGTCGGTCAAAGCTGCCGAACCAAATGCATGTGTGTCTTCTCACTAATAATGTCACTTGGTTCACTTGTTTAACATAGAGAGAATCAACAGATGAGCAGCCAGCCAAACTATGAAGCTTGGTTTCCACCAAAACCTGTCAAATTACCGTTAAGCCGCTTTCATACCGGACGCGAAACGAATTTTTCGCACGACAGATTACAATCAAAGTCAATGCAAAGACGCGAATACACGCATTTCGCGTCTTTGCACTGACTTTGAATGCAATCTGTCGTGCGGAAAATTCGTTTCGCGTCCAATGTGAAAGCGGCATTAGCAATAGGTGGCAGAGAACCGGGCCTTCCTCACCTGGACCATCAGAGGAGAGGGCAGGTGAATTGAGCTTTGGTCGTTTCGGGTTGGGAGGTCCGACATCCAGCAAGTTTTCAGCCATGGTTGTGGAGTCTGATCGCTAACTTTAACAGCCGACGTGAAAATCAAAAAAACCTTTTGAGTTGCATCGGCTGCAGTCGGGATTTAAAGCCCAGATCGATCCGTCGGGCTTCTTTCTCGCAGCCACTCCGTTGAGAAGAAAATAATTATCAAGGTAGCGAGCTGAATGCTTCAACAAAATAGCAACAGCGCCCCGCTCTGCATTTCACCCCATGATAATCCAACACCCAACACCCACATTATTATCATTAATAATTATCCCCGGTGAAAAATATTTCAATGCAAAAAATTGTCAAAAAATAAATTTAAAATAATGCATTAGTTATATTTTCGGTCCATTGCCCCAAAAGCCGCTACATTTACCTTCGCATCTCTACAAAAAATGTTTTTGGCGAGAACAATTCAATTGCATCAAATTGCATTGCTGCCTCGATTAAAATAAAATTTTTAAGAAATTTTATGAAGCGATTCCGTCCGTTCGACGCTGTCTCTCGATAAACAATACGGACCGAAGCAGTGCTATGGAGAGAAGCGGCGCTTTCTGAAGGGGAAATCAGATATACGGGGGGTTTTCTAACCGACGAAAACCGATCCAATCCAGTTTTTTCGCATTAAATCTCTTCGAAAGTGTACAAGCTGTCCGTTTTCAGCGCAGCGAACCCGTCAGATCTGGGTTTGGATCGCCTGTTGTTAAATTAAAAAATAATTCTCTCCCGAAATCCTGATTCAGAGCCGCGACAAGATGGCGGCTGTTGATTCCTTCGATACAAAAAGTTTTTTTTTCTTTTTCCAGATCGACTGTGGAGGGGGAGGCGCTACGTACTCACGCCCGACGCAAGCTCTGCTCCACCCATACGTCCTACGACGCACGAAAAACACCTCTAGCGACGGAAAGGCGCAATTGAAAATATTTAAAGATCTTGATAATTAAATTAAAATACTGATTGAGATGTACTTGGCTGAGGTTGCGATCAACACATCAGTTAATCTAAACCAGCATTATCGCATACTCTGATCGTTCTTCTGCAGCAAATTTCGCACAGAAAAGACGCATCAAAACAATTAAAACATGGAACATCATCCTCTTTTGCTTCAGTCAACATCAACAAGCTGTCACTGACATAATTTAACCCTGAGAACTTACCCAGTTGACGCAGTAATTCTGCTTTGTGATATATTATCTGAATCACATATGATCTATGCATTACACTGTGCTTAGGGGCCAAGCATATACTGTTCAAGTTCTTCACCTGAACAACTTTGGTCATTTTTTTGCATATCAGTTTCAGTGCTACTTGACTCAAAATGTGAAGCAGAGACCGCTGCATTGGATCATAAAAATGTATTGACAAGAGCAAATGCAACAATCAAAAAAAGAACAAGGGCAATAGTTAATCTTTCATGGGCTAATAACACAATGGAAAAATTGGACAAAAAAAAAGACTGACAACTACATTACATTGTTGCATTTAGCAGACAATCTTATCCTCTGTAATTCACACAAATTACATTTTGCATACAATCCATTGAAACAGCTGGATATTTTATTTAAGCAATTCAGGTTGAGTACATTGCTTATCAGTATGCCATCAGAGTTACAACCTAGATCTCAAATAATGGTGCTTCACTGTTCTCGTTAGCTGACCCACACTGCATGCAATTAGTAGCCTGCCAAAATATTTGGTCAAAAACAAATTTCATTCTTTCTTAACCGAGAACATTGAATTGCTTTGTGTCATTTTGCTGTTTCAAAATAAACATTCAGAAGGGTAGTCTTATGTCCTCAGAATACTGTATAGTTAGCCAAAACCTTCAATGAGTAGCACTGATACAATAACAGCCAGACTGAAAGAAAATGACAGTTAAAGTTTCAGTTGCATTTTCACGAAAGTGGAACGTCTTTCTTGTTTTAGCAAATTTTGTGAAATCATCATCCAAAAAAAGACTGTGGCACAACTGTTACCATTGCCATGGAACGGCTGGCGTTCCATGACCTTTGTTGAAAGCACTAAATTGATAATCTGGTTTCTGATTGGTTTGTCTTCGTCCGTAATCCTCTTTATAAACCAATGACATGCTTGTTTGTCTAAGATCAGCCCAGTGAACCCGAGTTAGTAGGCTGATTCAAACTTTGCCAATCAGTCTAATAATTAGCATATAAGTTATATACAACTCATATGTAACTTCTATACACAATACTAGGCAAGGGTACGGATTTGCCCTTGCATCCCATTATGACTGGAAACAAATCCAGACACTTTGCAGAAGTCCAACCAAGTTTGTAAAACTACAATTACACAAAAACACAAACTTGTGTAGGCTCGAGTCTGCTATACTCAGAATTGCATAAAGCTCACAAAATAAAACTTAAGACAATGTATGGCTTTGTCATTTTATTTTAGAACCTAATGATATGCATATTAATCATCTGCACAAATACAAATGCAAATGAACAAATCTACTGAACTCTTTTCCCTCATTTCCTGTACCTGGGCATTGTCAGAACCAGAGAGGAAACTATATAGGCCAGGTAATGAGTACAAATAAGATATGAGACAATTTAATTTATTCCATTTAGTGTTTACATTAAACATTTTAATTGATACCTCTGCCCAAGCGAAAAAAAAAAAAAAAAAAAACCTCTGGAAAATAACCAAACAAAACCTCTACAAGAAAGAAAGGGGTGGACTGAAAGCAATTCCATTTCTGAAAAGGACAATCCAAACTGACAAATGTATAAAGGCATAATTCCTCCCTTCATGAGTTCTCACGTCCAGCATTTTTCAAAGTCGTTATGTCATACACGTCAGCGTGCAACACAAGTCTCTCCTTACACCACCCACTATGTAAAAGACAACAACCTGAGACTTTTCCATAGTCCCAAAGCCATTGATTTTATCAGAGACCTGGATTAAAGTCAATAAAAAAGAGAGTATTAGAGGCCTGTAAAAGTGCCCAAGCTGACCGCTGAGAAAGTACAATGTCTGTACTGTACAACACTGGATGGGCAGCTGAACAAGGAAAATATAATCATAAAGCCATTGGGTGAGAATCTTTTTGAATGTGCTGGAGTGTACTTGTGATCCACAGTAAACAGTTAATGACACATAAAAACATTAATTTTATTGCTATACCCAGAAAGACTCAGACTGCAGCGTGCGGATTCCATAAATCGTGCACAGTACCACATTTAAATTAAGGCGAGCAAAACAAAGATACTACAGTGGTGGGGGGTGGAGAGTTTGGTTGTCTCGACAGTTAGGGTAAACTCTGATACCAGAGTGAGCGGCCACAAACGGCAACATGCTCTTAACATCTTCGGACGATGAAATGAAGAAGTTTTACGAAAAGGCCATTCCCATGAGCAGGCCATGCAGATCACCAGCCAAGTCCCAAACATGCCAGGATTAGCACAGTGCAGCCAGGGCGTAGTGTCAGGGTGTTGCAGTGATCCAGGCGTAGCCCCCATTCTCTCACCATTGTTCTGTAATTAACCTCACCCATCACTAACTGACCTCTCTCTCTTCAACATTTACACCACAGCAATTTTAGATAATAAGAGACTGGCTACCTCCAACTACATCCGGCTCCCTAAATTTCACTGATATCCAACCACAAATGACCAAATGCCAAGTTGTCAACTGGACTCTATATCTTGAAGTCCACAGTACTTGCTGGTACACAAGTATACAAGATTGAATACATGCAATGATTTATTTGTGGAAGCCATTTTGCAGGTCCCGTTCAAAGTTTCAATTTTTTTGGCATCTCCACACAAACAGAAACATACATACACACACAATGAAGCTGAAACACACATTCTGCCCAAAGTATTCTTCTCCTTCTCGAGAGTGAAAATCTGGCACACGCGCGTGTATAAATAAGAAACACAAACTCATTGAAAATATACAGTATAAATTCATACATACAAAAAGAGTGAGGGCGTTGTGCAAATGCATACAGATCATTAGTGTGTTTATAATCAATACATCATTAAGGTGTACAACAAAGCAAAAGAAAGAAAAATGCAGAACTCCATTCAAACTAATCCACATGAGCATCACTCTTTGGTGTAAGGTATTGTTCTGGCATGCCAAATGAAATCACTCACAACGCTCCCTTAAAACCACCCTCTGTCCCTAAACTTCAGTTAATTGATTGGAGTCATTTTCTGTTTAGAAAAGACAAGATAACGCCACAAAATAAAGTATAAGTTACTTTTTATGAGGACATAAAAGAACTACAATCAGTGGAAGATTGGGCTAGTTTGTTCTACATAGCACACTGGCCTACGCTAATTAGCTGTGGATGATGATCGACATTCTGTATGTCAAGTAGGCGAGAGCTGACTTCTCAGTGGTGCAGGGGTTATACGAAATCAAAGGAATTCATCATCAGTCCATAAAACCACAGTGGGGAGGGAGGGAATCCATTTTGAAGTGCTTCTCACTTGCTAAATATGCTGTGCTACTGCCAGAGCACTGGAGGGTGAGCTGTACAAAGCAAGTTCAACATTAGCCGGGCTCGGCTTTCTTTGCGTGAACTGGCTCAACAAACCCTAAACTTGCAAATGGAGACACCACAAGTTAACGTGGCAGGTTAAAAAAGAGCAACCTTTATGACAATGAAAACCCCAGCTTCTGGCTCAACATACTGTGCTAACCCACTGATCTTGTTTCACAGTACACCCCCCGGGTATACTTCCTGAAAAAATACCAATAAGAACACAAGTACTTGCACGTTGTTCACTGCTTCATAAGGGCCGGTACTTTTTTATTCATCAAAAAAAACAACCAGAGGCGGAACCACCTGTTGCTCTCCAAGTGGTTGTTTGTTATTGTCCAATCACAGTGCAGAATTAAGGGTCACCGTAAGGGCTGTGCGCTCAGAGATTATCAGGGTCGTCGGAAATCATGTAAATCAGGACTTCCCATATGAAGATGAGATGCGTTCCTTCTCATTCAAAGTAAAGGGATCACTACTACAGTTTCAAACAATATTGTTGCCTCACCAATTGATCAATGTGTAATTTCCATCAAAAACTGAAATGAAAGATATTTGTAGAACGTATATGTAAAGCAATTTAGTATTTTGTGCGATTTGGCTTTGGAATAGTGTGCTAATAGCAGTATGCACACACACTCACTCTCTCACATACACACTCACTACACAATCACCCATTAATGCAGTGCAACTACTTCTTGAAATTTTAACTTTTTATCAGAGCAGCACATCCCTCCATACAAGGAACAGTGCTCTGATTTCTATAAAATGGAAAAGTTGAAGCAAATAATTCTATCCATTTCTGAATTTAAAAACATAAGAAACATACAAAAATATAAGGAAGGGAAATATTAGAGATGAGATCAAATATCAAGACACACAAAAATAACAATCACGACAAGATATAGAAAAGGCACCAATATATCTTTGTGGAGTATATCGATAACATCATCTGAGCAATTTGTGCAATTCCCGATTGATTGTGCCTCACTCAGCGATAGTGGTGAAGGTTACTCAACTCTGAATGATCAGCTATTTTTGCCCAAATCACTTCACCCGATTCAAACACTGCCGGTCCAAATGTTCCTCAGAGTGAATTTGCCATATTTTAATGTTCCACTAAGTAACTAAAAATGTGCTCAAACATTTTTGCTCCTCCTAGATTCTGACACTTAATGTAGCTGAAAAACAAAGCATAAGTTTTTTGTGATTCCCAACTACTTTCATAAATCTACCCCCAGATTAAGCCAAAATGGCTTTTTTTGAACCCCAAAGGGCAGCCCACGGGCTTCAGTCAAAACTACTGAATCAGACAGGGTCCAAAATATAAATGTTTTTGGTAAACAAACTGCCACAATGAAGTCTGGATTATCCCTCCTTTAATCGGCCAAAAATGAAGGACAATAAAAGGCAAGACCAATAAGACGAGAGACATCAGAAAAGGAACAGCCATAAGGGATGAGAGGGGACTGAACTGAAACCTGAGCACACAGCCCTTCACTAATGACAAAAAAAAAGAAAGAAAACAATTAACAGGGCACAGTACAAACATGCAGACAGCAGTGCATATATTGTGAGACCCCAGGAATTTGTACAACTTAATTTTGTCCCAAAAGTTGATCAAACAACCTCTCAGCATAAATGTGTCGGTTGGTAAAAAAGAAAGTTAAACCAGTCAAAAAGGAAAGGTGTCATTTGCTCAGGTTTGTGGGTCATGCTGGTTTTGAAAGACCAATGTTTCCAGCGATTATCACATCTCCAACAGCTTCTTTTTACTCCCATACCATCGCCTGGCAGCCGATCCCACGTTATGAATCACAACCCCATGGACTACGGAAAGCCAATGGGGACTCACTTGTGCTCATCAATTAATTTATTATTCCCTTTAAATGCACTACAAAATGGCTTTCTGTTTTACCCTTTAAG
The DNA here is from genome assembly GCA_029692085.1 of Gymnothorax javanicus. Lineage (NCBI taxonomy): Eukaryota > Metazoa > Chordata > Actinopteri > Anguilliformes > Muraenidae > Gymnothorax > Gymnothorax javanicus. The sequence goes on along the minus strand of CM056206.1, from coordinate 46,923,645 downwards.
GTGTTTGATAACAGATATGTGATTTCTAGAATGTTCTTCACTGAGCATTCTCATGGTAGTGTCACAACAGTTACTGGCAATTCAAAGCAGCAAAATTATAGAACTCTCCCATAGAATTAAAAAAAAAAAAAAAACACTAAAGAAACCTACTCTTCGAAATGGCTTAACATCCTCCCTAAAAACCTAAAGCTTCACATGTTGATACTGCGGCTGTGACACATTTTGCACATTTTGTGCCATACACCACTTCATTCAAAAGGCCCCCTTGACTGTCAAGAGTGGTAAAAATGCCCTTACAGCTTTCTTCAGAAAAGTAAAGCTCTTGTCGCCCGTTCCAACAGTAATACTTGTAAGGAGGAGGCTCACGGTCGGATCCATTCAAACCCCGATTGCTCCGTTTAGTGGTGTTTCAGAAGTCCCATCAAGTCCAAATTTTACTTTCGACATCCAAAACTCCCTTTCTACAGTTCGCTATTGCTGCGGTGCGCCTGATGTAAATGGCTACATTCATTAGCATGAGTCGAATGGCTAACAGCCGTTGTTGGCTGATGGTCTAGGTAGAGAGGATGTTCTACTGTGCTGCTGAAAAATTCAAGCACATAACTTCACCAAGTCTACTCAATATGTCATGCATACCTTACATTCTTTCTCCAATTTCACCAACAGTATGTGAATGGAAGGGCCCTTTTTTACGAACACAATCATTGAAAAATTCAAGCACTCGCACACAGGATTTTAATATATTCCTTTTGCTGTCAGTTCTGATAAAAGGTTGTGCGTGACCTGTGCTTGTGTCAGACACTGGCACAGTTTAAACCAGACCACGTGAACACAGATGATGAAACAGGAGTCAAGGGCACAGTACTCCTATGACAGCACAGCCTCTTTTCTCTGTCCGTCCATCACCTTCCTGCTGAACTACAATTCCCAGATGTCCTTGCAGTTTCATGCCTGTCGTTCTTTTCCGTCTTCTCCGTATTCTCATAAGTGTAAACATGCTGGCAAGAATTTGGCAAAAGTTGTGGCAGAAGGAAAGGAGAGATTGCATCTGGCAAAAAAAAAAACCAAAAGGAAACGGAAAAGTTCTAATAGTGAGCACAGCTTTATCCGTCATCTACAAAAAGACGTGCAAGGATTTTTGAGTCAAACCTTATCGTTTTGTTCACCTTTTTTCCCATAATAGCAAAATCTTAGTCTTTGCCATGATAAAAGATTGTGAAAAATTTCTCATCTCTGAATACATCCTGAAGGCACTTAAAATAAACCAATAAGAAAAGGCAAAAATATAACAGGAATTGAACGCAACAAGCTCTAATGTTTTGGCGGGGTTCAACAGGATCACAGGCTGGGAACAGCTGAATCTTAGGCATCCACCTGAACCCCACCCACCAACAAAGGTCTCTCACTTTAACCCACAACACACAATGGGCAATTATTTAAGCAAAAGACATGCCTACTGAATCCAAGTATAGCCCTGGGACACCGGTCTCCAAATGCTCTCACTTTGAATAGATGTGCGTTCAGAGCTTTTTGGTGTACCTCTACGAGACATTCATGCATTGCTCAAGCACACACACGCGGTGCACGCATACACACACGCACACACTTTTCCCGCGAAGTCGACCGCTTAGGCCGCATCGCTGATTCAAGGGACTGGCAACAGAGCCGAGAGGAAGCAATCCTCCCGAGGTTCACAGTTTTGTCAGCTCCCCCACCTCCTCGCGATCTTCCTCCTCACCCTTCCTCTCCCCAGCCCCGAGACATGCAGTCTGAGCAGGGGTGGGCGGAGAGACAGGAGCAGGAGAGATGGGATTGGCCTCTGCCGCATGGGCCACCTGGGCTGCCCCTGAACTTAAGTCAAGATCTGGGGCAGGACTTGCAGAGGGGGCGGGGTTAGGGGAGGGATCATGGGTGGATCCCAGGCCTTTAGGAGGTTCCCTCACTTCCTCCCTGCTCTGTGGTTTGCCCGCAACTGACACAGCGCCACACTCTTGCCCCTGGACCACAGCGACCGGACCCCGGGCAGCAGTGGTGGTGGTGGTGGTAGTGGCGCTAACTGCCGGGACAGCGGGGACCATGCTAGCGATCTCGTCGGTGGGCGAGCGGCCAATGCTGCCGTCCACTTGGGCACGTATCTCAGGTGAGACGGACAGCTGATACTGGGGCACCAGGCCGCTGTCGGCGCTCTTTGGGTATAGGAAGGTCCTCATCTGGCCCTTGCCCTTCACGTTGACGGTGCCGCGGTAGTCAAACTCGTAGTCCATCTTGCTGAGCACACAGTGGCTCTCCTCGCTGACCTGCACCCGGCACTCCACGCCGGTGCTGTCCATGCGGCTGGCGATGTTCACCGTGTCGCCCCAGATGTCGTACAGGAGCTTGGTCGTGCCAATCACGCCAGCGGTCAGGGGCCCATGGTTGAACCCGATGCGCAGCTTGAACTGAAAGCCCAGCATGTTCTTATTGAAGTCGTCCACCACGCGCATCATCTCCAGGGTGAAGTCGAAGAGCGCTCGCAGGTGCCCGTGAGGATGCTCGTGGTCACCCCCGCACTGCTGGGCGTTCAGTCCCGACGCTGCCATGTAGGTGGCGCCGATGGTCTTGATCTTCTCGATGTTTGCGAAGGCCGGCTGGCGCAGGAGCTCGTCGAAGTCGCCAATGAGCTCATTAAGGACGCGGTAGCACTCCTTGCCACCCTCGTAGCTCTCCTCATAGAACTCGCTGAAGTTGACGATGCTGGCAAAGATGACACCCACGTTGTCATGGTTCTTGGAGTAGCTCTGCGTCACCTTCAGCTGCTCGGCCACATGCATGGGGATGATGTTCCCCAGCAGCCAGTCCGCCTGATCCCGCATGTTCTGGATCTTGATGCGGTGCTGGTCAGCCTCCACGTTGCCATGGTAGTGTAGCCGGTAACTGATCTCGAACTCGCGGTTCAGGAACCAAACCAGCAGAAGCAGCAGAACGAAGGCCAAAATGGCTTCCAGGCCCAGCAAGTCCAGCGGCCTTGGTGCTGGATCGGACTCCAGCGGAGAAATCGTTGAGTTGGTGCTGTTACTGGACCTGCGGGCAAGTCGCAAATGAGTTATTTTGAGAAAGTGGTTTCTCATTTTTGGAGGTAAATTTTCCTTTGCACTTGAGAGCGACACTACCTAGACTGACCTCCAGAGCGATGCACAGAGTTGAATGAACACGAGACTCTGTGTCACGGTACTCACTCAGAATCAAGTTAACACTGAAATCTGCCCAGCGATTCTCAAGCCGACATTACACATGAAACTTTTTCACGAAACTTACTGTCACTGCATGTGACTGACTCATCAAGATTTGCGTGGTGTATCAGCCCTTACAACTGATTTAAAAGTTGCAAGAAACTCAGCTGCATCAAGTTGAAACTGTTTGAACTTGATGCAACAAGGTTCCTGCAACAGCCAATCAGAGCATACCTGTCATTTTATGTCACATCACTCCACAGTTCTGAACCTTCTGGTTTTCGGTCTTCAAAACTAGACGTGAAAATTAAGAGACATCTAACTAACATGGACCTTCTACAACGGAATTTGCTCGATAGAATATTCTGAAGGTGAGTCAATTTAATGTTAGATCAGCCAACTGAGTTTATTTCTGAGTTATGCTATCAACAGTAATTGGTGTTACCGTATTAAGCGTTAACCGAGCTTATGACTGATGACAGGAACTGACAATTGAAGTGAAGCAAGCACCTAAAAATAACCTCAACTAGGCTGGTTAGAAACATAACTACATTTTCAATAAATGAGAAATGAGAAAGTGAGAGAAATATTTAATAACTATTTAAAAGATGTTCTATATCTATCATTCTGACAAATCTCATTGGCTGACAAATGTCGTTTTCATAGAATTTTACATGTCTAGCACAACAGTTTAGTTGCGCGAACAATATGCAACTCGCAACTCAAAATTGCATCCAAGTTGCGTGAATGAGTTCCATGTGTAACGTCGGCCTCACAGAGTTACGTGGACACTGGACTCAGCCAAGTGACTCTAACAGATTACATTAAACTCTGGTCTATGCTCACAGACATTCTTGTAGTTAACTTTTCACTGGACTCTGCCCAATGACACTGCAGTAAGCAGGCTAGTGAGAATTGTTCTGCCCCTCATCTGCATATCTCCACTCATGGCTTATTTTGTATTTTTACATTTACACTGGACTCCGCTAAGTGACACACCCACAGAGTTACATTGGCGAGTGAAACTGCATCTCATCACAGAGGAGAAAAGAAAAAATGCATTCGCATACAGTATTATAGGTGACTGCACAGGGTGGAGCAGTCAGAAAATAGTTCTTTTACATTTAGGCTCATTCTTTGTTAATTATTTCCATTTCATTTCCAGCCATGAGTCATTAGCTTTTTAAGAGTTGTTGGTAATAGCAGGTCAGGTGTCTGTGTCCAAGACTATTTCCTCTGCCATGTAAGTGTGATTGTGAATTGGAAATGAAGGGATAATCACACTAATGGTACTCTAGATGAAAAGTAAATGTCAAACCCATATTGTGCTCAAAATTCTACTTCAGGTCATACATATCTACTCACCAAAGATCAGAAAATCCATCAGACCTGCAGTGCAAAGGAAAAAAGTAGGAGGAATGACACTGCTTTTACACAAACACAGGTTCTACACTGACATTTTGGAAGGAAAATGACATTTATTGTGTGCACTGTGTTCATCCACTGAGTGAGGCAAAGGCTATTTAAACCAGGTGAGCTTTGAATAGCACACACATTTTGGGAAATGACTCTTTCAAAAAGGCTAATAAGGCCTTTCCACCAAATGAACGGCTTAAAAAAAAAATCACAAAACTAAACACATTCCTGCCCAGTTGAAACAGAATCCTATGCCCAGATCATCCAATAATTCATATTGATCGTCTACACTTCCAAAGCATAGCTATAGTTACCAGAGATAAATCTCGCTTTGGCCGGATGTCCTGCCTGCATTGGCAGTCTGCTCACACAGGGGTGCATTAGTGCGCTAAACTTAGCTCGACTGCAGCAGAGCTAACCATGATGGGAGACACGCAATGACTAACACTGACCTGCAGAGGGGGCTGTAGAGCAGGGCGAGCAGCACAGCTCCCACCGCGGTGGCCAGGACGGAGCGCATCCAGAAGCAGAGGTGGCAGAAGTTGCAGTAGTGGATGATGGCGATGATGGAGGCGCAGCAGATGAACATGGCAAACTGAGCGATAGAGGAGCACAGCTGTTGAACTCTCCTTTGAGGAGTTGAGACAGTGCATAGATTGACAAGATGACAAGCTGGTGCTTCATATATCTAAGCCAAATAAAACAGCACAAAGTGCCTGCAAAATAGAACTAGGGCCAGCTCAGTATAGCTGAACTCCTAATAGTGCTACAGTTCTCAACCTAATCCAGAGAGGTCCAGTGTAGGTGCCGGCTTTCTTTCCAGCCAGGCAGTTGCTCACCTGATTCTGCTAATCAACCCCTTGAGTATTTGTTTAAAGGCCCCCCATCATGTCAACAGGAGCACAGCCAAACATCATTTACAAGCCATTTCCAAAAAATCTGTCTTTTGTGACATCACAAGGGGAAGCGATCACCCACAATAATAGAGGGACTGATTAACCGGACGGCACAAGATGGTCAATCATTCTTGCCCCTGGCCGGTCACAACACCATATAGGTCACAAAGAAATAGATTTTGAAACGGCTTGCAATAACTCATTGGCAATGTACGTGGTGACATGCAAGGGGACCTTCGATGAGTGAAATCAAACGCTATCAACAGGGGTAAGAATCCAATAACCAATCATCTTTCAGCATCACCAGTCACCGCCCTCACCTGCATGGAGGTGTGCAGGTCACAGGTGACGTGGGAGAAGACGCACACAGCAGGCAGGGACACCAGGATGGCCCCGATCACGTGACGCGGGACCCAGGCCGAGATGGCATTCAGGATGGCCTGAGTGCATCGCAGCGTGCGGTCCAGGTAAAACGCCATACTGTGCGGAGGGAGAGGAGGAAACTGACGGGTACAGGCAAGAGTAACACTCCAAAACTACACAAACACGCACACCCATACCAGAAATAGTGACCGTTAACTGTTCACAGATGCCGATCTCACCTCTCTCACTCCATCCATCCATCCATCCATTATCTATACCGCTTCTTCCTCAATAGGGTCGCAGAGGAGCTGGAGCCTAACCCAGCTGACTACAGGCAAAGGTAAGGACCCACCCTGGACCGCTTGCCAACCCATCACAGGGTGTACGCACCATTCACTCTCTCACTCACACCATCTTGAATGAAGGATATTAAGACCCGTGTTTGTGCTGTGATGGTATAAAAGTGACACCATAAAAGGTGTTAAAATTCAGTTCCCTCTGTCAGTCTCTCCCGCTCTCAGATTAAGGGGTATTCATCAGTCATTCATTTCCACCAGAGCGCCCTAAAACAATAAACCAGTGCATTACAGATGCTGAGCAGCGCCATACTGTACCGCACCCAAAAACTTTGAGTCATCTATCTACATCTATAATAAAATAATAATAATAATAATAATACATTTTATTTGAAGGCGCCTTTCTCGACACTCAAGGACACCGTACAGATATATACATGTACAGAAAATACACATTAAAAACAAAACAATAAAAGTAACAGTGATAATAATAAAAGTAACAGTGGTAATAATAAAAGTAACAGTGATAATAATAAAAGGAGACAGAGCAATTGGCGACAGATGGAATAGGCAGTTTTAAACAGATATGTTTTGAGTTGTGATTTGAAATTGGGGAATGAATTGATGTTTCTGAGTTGGGGTGGTAATGAATTCCAGAGACGGGGAGCAGAGCGGCTGAATGCTCTGCTCCCCATGGTGGTGAGACGGGCGGAGGGACAGACAGATGTAAGGAGGAAGAGGATCTGAGGGAGCGGGAGGGAGTGGAAACATGGAGGAGAACGGACAGATATGGGGGGCGAGGTTGTGGATGGCCTTGAATGTTAACAGGAGGACTTTAAATTGAATACGGAACTGAACCGGGAGCCAGTGGAGCTGTTGGAGGACAGGAGTGATGTGGTGGATGGAGGGGGTTCGAGTAATGATACGGGCTGCTGAATTCTGGACCAGCTGAAGTTTATGGAGGGATTTGTGAGGGAGGCCGAAGAGGAGAGAGTTACAGTAGTCCAGACGGGAAGTGACGAGGCTGTGGACAAGGATGGCAGCAGTGTGGGGGGTGAGGGAGGGGCGGAGACGATTAATGTTTCGTAGGTGGAAGTAGGCAGACCGGGTAATGTTATTGATGTGGGATTGAAAGGATAGTGTACTGTCAAGGATGACACCCAGACTCTTAACCTGGGGGGAGGGTGAAACGGAAGAGTTTATCTATACTCTGTTCTCCCCTTCTAAATCTCTCCTTCCTCACCTCTCCACAATCTCTCTCCTCGTGTCATCGAAACAGGTGTGCTGACAATTCCTACCCAATGTACCACTCCAAATACACACAGCAGTGTTGAACTGCTCAACACTGCTGTGTGTATTTGTGAAATTAAAGTATTTAATCCTCTCCTCTCTTACTCTTTCACCCTCGTATGCATTTTCCTTCGCATTCCTCCTTCACTTTCTATCCCTCTCGTGGTGCGTCCCATCTTTCTATCACTGCTATTATCCCTCCATCTCTCAGGGTGCATCCTCCATTCCTCCAATAATCTCCCCTTCAATGCTTTTTTTTCCAAATAGGAAAAGGAGACAAGAGAAGGAAGGGAGGGTGTGATTTTCTGCAGGTAAATTAAATTTACTTTAATTCGATATGATATCTCTAAAATTAGCAAGGAAAATGTATTGTTTCCTATTTTTCAGGTGTTCGCAGTAGTATACGACAATCTGACTAGGCGTTTTGGTGCCTGAAAATAATATTTTTTTGTGACTCTTTTGCAAAAGCTTGTCTGCCCACATTAATTTAAGTGGTACTTTATTCTGATAGCTGTATGCAGCCTGACAGAATGAGCTACCTAATGTCAATCACACTTCAAAAGGTGGTAGTCTCCTCTGATATATACTGAGCTACTATACCTTGAATATGTTAGGGTAGCTTGTTTGGCTTGCAAAGCTCAGTGTCAGACTAGTCCGATAAGATGAGCTACAGGCAGGTCATCCTGAGCTGACAACACAAACTGGCAGAACAGAGGACACTTTTGACGGACGCCCTTGCTGATCCCCCTCTCCCTCAGTCTGACTACTACTCCCCGTCTCAAACACCCCCACCCCTCACCGGACGGACAGCACCAGGGACAGGAGCTCCAGCAGGGCGGCGCCGGCAGCGAGGGCGAGCGCAGCAGTGGGCGGGGTGAAGCCGGTCAGCAGCGGCCGCAGGAAGCAGGCCAGGGCCAGCACCAGGAACACGGCGCAGGAGAGAGAGACGTCCAGCAGGGAACTGAACAAGGGGCTCGCCACCGTTAGGACTGGAGCCTGCATCTCCACCTGAGGGGGAGGGGGGTGAAGAGAAAGGGAAGAAGGATATTTAGGGAATGTGAGTGAAGGGATAAAAAGAAAAGAGGGAAGACAGAAGGAAGGATGAAATGATTAAAGGGTTAAATGTACTGCACACAGAAATGATGACACGAATTTCACAAATCTGTGCTGGAAACAAAGGAATGATTAAGTTAAGTGAACTCTCCAGGACGCCCTGTGTGGAGGACTGCAGTATCTACCGCAGTACCTAGAACCAGCCAGCAGAGGGCAGCGCAGGGTAAGAACATGCAGTCACCACCTACTTTGCAGTGCTGTCTACTTACCGCAGTCATGCCAGGACACATCTAGTCCTGTGTTTGTCTGCGTATGTTTGTTTGCCCAAATGTATGCGAGTGTGATTCGACAAAGAAGTCTAAATAGCTGCGTTTGGTTATATTTGTCGGAGTTAATGGACGGCTGTGACACGTACAGAAAGGAGGAGGGGTAACAGAAGAAGAAATAAGAAAATAAGGTGAAGGAAATACACTGGGAATCGTAGAGAGACTCAGAGCAGCACAGAGAGGGGAACCCAGAGGCAGAATAACGAGGACAGACTGGGGAGGGCACAAGGGGACAGGGAGGACAGACTCAGGGGAACAGGAAAGAGAGACTGATGGAGACACGCGGAGGAGCGCATGAAGGACCCACCTCCTCCCGGTAGCTTCTCCGGTAGGCCGACTCCAAACTCTTTTCCAGGAAATTGAGGCCCAGTTTGTTGATGGGGGGCTTGAAGAAGTAATCCTTCATCAGGCTGCACGGATGGACAGATATGGTGAAAAGATGATGGAGAAACAGAGGAGATGGAGGGAGAGACAAACAGGAGGGACATGAGGAAAAGACAGAAAGAAGTGATTGAACGACAGAGGGAAATTAACTACAAGGGATCAATATAGAAAACTTGGCATGGGGAACAGGACGGGGATGAACACCAAATAAATAAATAACACAATTTTACTCCCTGTCCAGACCGCTATATTGGTCCATAAAGGTTAAGTGAAGACTCCCTCTGCAGTTCAAAATTTAGCCAGACAGCAGTGGTGAAGAACCCTGTTCCTAAATCTGACACTAATTTGGCTTTTATTTTGACCTAGATGCACTGGACTCCACCAGCAGCACAGTAAGATCTCCAGCTGCATGAGGTGGTGCTCAGAACGCCACCGCCTGCATTTCATTTAACCTGCTCCACGGGGCATGTCCGGCTAGCAGCCCGTCTCACTGAAAATCGCCGATTAATGTGCTCGAGAGCCACCGCAAATGAGGGTGATACGTCATATAATCTTGCATACAGTTGCAGATACATGTCAAAGTTACAACTCCAACCTGTTGAGTTGTCAGTTTCTCACTGTCTTCCAAATTTTGCAAAGACTTTTTTTATGACGGGCTTTTGCGGGTCATATGGCAGCCCTTTGCACTGTCAACTAGAGTCTGAAGAGAAGTAGACGTGCGAACGAGGTTGGTCACCTCAGAGTAACAGTTTCTGCGACTGTCACCGTCGTTTGAGCCAAGTTACCAACCCCACCCCACGCCCAACACCCCTCACCTGTCCTCCTTTATGACATCAACAAAGTGGGCGTCGCTCCGCTCGCGGAAGTTCTTGGAGCGCAGTGGGATGAGGGCGGAGTGGTCCATGGTGGCCATGCCCCCTCGCCCGCTCCCGGTCCCTCCCCCGGCCCCACCCCAGTTCTTCTCCTTCTCCTGCAGCATCTCGCAGAGGGAGGTCTGACTGCTGGTCACCGCCTCCTCCATGTGAGGGCTGAGGAGGCCATTTATTGCCTTCGCGCTCCGCCTCACGGGCACCTGTGGGACCGACATGCAGGTGAGCGTTTCGCAGAAAAGGCAGGACTCATGTTACAAGCATGAGCAGTGAGACAGTAACAGTTAGAGTTTCAAGAGAGAGGTGGGAATCATTGGCTCTGTTCTACAGTGCATGCGATTGAACGGAAATGAAACGCTGAATCTGTGTCAGTCGACACAGGCGTGTGGAACAGGACATTGGTCAATGCCAGGTATGTAAATGGAGAGGAGTCATTATGGCTTGACTGGTGAGTAAAAGGGGAGGAGTCATGATGTTGTAAGTAATACGTAAATAGCTTGTTTGCATATGATGTCACTGTGGCGGGAAATGCAGATGGAGGGCAGGAAGTAATTTTCTCCCAAAGAAGCAGTCCGACAAAAGGCAATATGCCAATGTGTGCATCTCAGCGTAGGCTGCATCCTTCAAAGGCAGCATGTTTAGGGGTTGACACCCATTTCTATCCACTAAACTGACATTTAAGGTAAGAGACAGGATTAAATTGAAAGTTAGGTTTAGGTTCAGGGGTTAGAGTTATGGTTAAATTTAGGGAAACCGGTGACGACTCGCTTAAAACAAAGCTGTTTAACGGAGATGACATGACGTTACGTTAGTTTGGGGGATGGAACTAAGTGACGACCCCTAAAAATGCACCCTTCACAGGATGCAGCCTACGCTTTGAGACGCACCCAATGTTTTGCGTCGTTTATGGTTATTCAAATCAGTCCCACCGAGAAACAAAGAAACACTCCAGTTTTTATCGAGTGCCGAAAGTTGTGGTTCATAAAAGTGAAAAATGTAAGAAGTTGACCGGAAAACGCCGTAAAAAGTGGATTTTTAGCCTTCGTCTGCAGTCGGGAGGAGCAGAGTTGCATAATGCCGATGTGTGCAGTGACCACTTCGTCAATGGTAAGTTACCTGTAGTGGCATTGTTTATGTAGCATTAGCTTACAGTTGTTTAGTTTAGCTTAGCTGTTTCTTTAGTTTGTTATGTTAAAGTTGCAGTTGCCTCTTTGCTTTCTTTGAGTTTGTAGTCCTGTAACTAACAACAATACTGGTTTTGCAGGGCGCAAACGTCTAACGAGGGATTTGTTGCTCTCTACGTTGTCCTAGCGCTTTAAAGGACGTTGGCTGGGTAGACTGGGCTCCTACAGTTAATCTCGGTTACCAGAAAAGTAAGGCCATGTCAGAGACGTTGCATGCCTCCATACTTATGTCTGCTTTCATTTGTTGTTTTGAGTAGAAAGAGGTCTGGAGAACAAGGTAGTTGCTAATATCTACTGCCTCAATAGCCGGCAAATCTTTCAATTCAGTTGAAAAATCGGTATTTTTCATAAGATAAGGATCCCGTCCAATATATCTACAAATTTTTGTTTACATCTTCCTCTTGTAACAACGTCTAAGCTAGCACAATATGGACTTTCCTCCATCTCATCCATTGCTGCTGTTTACTTCCTGCCCTCCATCTGAATTTTGCGCGTCATCAGCGTCACGCGACTGCAAACAACCTATTGGGAGGAGTCATGTTGCTGTGACAATGAAGTAAAGGGGAGGAGTCCTGCAGGTGTGACTGAAAAGTAAAGTGGGAGGAGTCATGTTGGTGTGACTGGTACGTAAGGGGGAGGGGAGTCATAATGCTGAGACTGGTAACTGAAAGACAGAGGAGTCATGTTGGTGTGACTGGTCAGTAAAGGGGAGGAGTCAGGCAGGTGTGACCGGTACGTAAGAGGAGAAAGAGTCATGTTGCTGTCATGCTAAGTAAAACATAGAGGGTCATGTTGGCGAGACTATTAGTAAAGGGGGAGGAGTCATGCAGGTGTGACTGGTAAGTAAAGGGGGAGGAGTCACATGATTGGCAAGTGAAAGGGGACTGACAGATTGCACCTTGCTGCTACTGGTCTTGAGCTCATCCTGACAGCCATTTTGTACCGCCCCCTCCTCCGCAACCTGTTCCTCCCCCGCAACCAGCAACACACTGCAGGAAGGGCAGGGAGACTGCGGAGAGAAGGAGAGAGAGAGGGAGAGAAGGCGGCACGAAGGGAGGGAGAGGGAGGGAGAGAGAGAGAGTCAGAGGGAGGCATGAAAGGAGGGGGAAGAGAGGAAGGAGGAGAGGGAGAGAGGGATGCAGGAGGAGATGGAGAGAGGTAGGCAGATGGAGGGATGAAATGACAGAGAGAGGATGTGAAGACATCAAAAAGGAAAAAGTGAGTGGGAGCGATAGAACGAAAGAGACGGGGAGAGAAAGCGTAAGTATCAGACAGAACCATAGCAGAGAGAATTTAAGAGAAAAAAGAAAGAACCATGTGAGAATTAGCAGAAAGATTTCAAGTGAGAAAAGAAAGGGAGAGAGAAGTGTGAATTAGGTTACAAATTGCAAAACCACTCCACATCACATTAAATTACTGCAATACGTGAAAACATAAATGTATTAAATAATGGTTGTGATAAGGGGCAAGTGGAGTAAAAGATGAAGTACGTTTCTCTTGTGGGATGGACTCCCGTCGAGTCAGAAACAACTGTGCACTGCAATGCTTTTACTGCTTAAAGAAAGAAATAAAAGAAAACCAAATAAATCTATAAACCACACTGAGGGAGGAGAGCTTTACTGATGGAAAAAAAATAATCATTAATTTGCATTAGAGATCTTTTCAGACATAAACACTTCAAAGCGGGCTTGAAATTAATTTAAATTAAAACATATTTCCGAGGAAATATGAACCTCGGTGATGAACGAAGCACAAACAAATACGGACAAAATTCACAATAACAAACACAATCAACCACTTTTGCGTACACACACACACAGAGAAGCGACATAATAAGCGTCTGTGCACACGCACAAGCACATGCCAATGCAACAACACACATAAGATCACTCATTCCTACCAAGACAGCAGGCTGAATTTGTGTTGACACACAAACAAACACACACATCTACACACACTCCTACACAGACAAAAAAATGCGTTTACACAAACAGAGATACACAGGCGCACACCTACACACACAGACACACTCCAACCTATACAAACACAGATAAACACATCTACAGACACAGAAAAACACATCTATGGACACACATACATGCGCTACGCGCCCACACACGCAGACACACGCGCACACATACTCACAGACATATGAACAGCGGTATCCCAGGGTGCCTTTAAAGAGCGGGCGGACTGAGCGCGTGCAGAGCTAGCAGCAGGCAGGAGATCTCGGCAGTTCAGGAGAGCACAGACCCCATTAGGCCCATTAGCACTGATAGAGCTTTTCATTCCTCCGTCACTTCATTAATTACACAGGCCCTGTAATGCTCCCACAGGCCATAAATACCCCCCCAAACCTGCTAATGAGGGCCCGTACCGCTGCAGCCCTGTGTGTTACTGTACGTGTGTGTATGTGTGTGTGTGTCACAGTGAGTGTGGCTGTTACTGTAAGTGCGTGTTCTACTCTGAGCGTTTGTTACTGTAGGTTCATGTGTTGCTGTAAGTGTGAGTGTTACTACACCAAACTCACACACTTGCAGGAACACAAACATTTACAGTAAAACACACGCTCGGTGTCACGCGCAGTAACACGCACACACTGTAACACATTTCGCTGTTACACATGAAGCTGCAGAATAACACATGCAGTGTATCATAACAGTATCATGCACTCACTCAACCACACAGTATCACGTGCACTTAGTGTAAGAAATACAAACACTTGTAACACAGACATTTACAGTAAAACACTCGCTCACTGTAACTAACACAGTAAATGCAAGTGTTACTGTGTATGTTACAGTGAGCGTGTTACTGTAAGCGTGTGTTTGAGTGTTACTGTGAGTGTGAGCACACCCATGTGGTTTGAGCGTGTGTGCGCGGGTGTGTGGGAGTGTGCTCCAGAGTCAGTTGCTGTGTGTGTGTGTGTGTGTGTGTGCGTGCTTGTGCTTCTCTCTATGAGCAAGTGTGCGTGCCAGCATCAGTTACACACAGTGTGTGCGCGTACGAGAGCGATGGTGTATCCTTGCGTAGAGCAGGAATGCACGCACACACACACACACACACACACACACACACGTACGCCAATGTAAGAGGAGGGAGGAATCAACAGAAGAAATTGCCTGCCATGTTACTGTAGGTGGTTAATAGGCTTCATTTCAAAGGTTGTCATTTCAATTAGGCGCCATTTCAAAAGGTTGCGGAGAACAAAGAGCCAGACAAACACACGCCGCGCGTGCCTCGTGCTTCTGCGTGCGAGGTGACAAACGAAAAACAGAACACAGCACACAAATACCATCCTAAACATACAATCTGATCAGCACATAAGAGTATTTACAACACATCTTATTTCTACAGTTTAAGTGGTGAAAGCAGGCATGACGAACTGGTGGGCTTAACCACAGCCTCCAAGCTGAGGATTCAGGGCACAGATGATTGGTCAGACACACTCTCAGTCAACCATATATAGAGGTGCGCAGGAAGTGGTGCAGTGGATGGTATACGCAGGTATACGGAGTATATCTACCTCTTTTTTCAGTTAGTTTACATGGTACCCACCAATCAGCCAAAAAGCCATTGAGATACATAGGAAAGTATACCCACTTTTTCCTTAGGGATCTACCATCCACCTAAAGGAGTATACCCACTTCTACAGCGACCACTACATCACTGTGACCAGGCTCATTGGTAGTGCAGGATTGGAGAATGTGCTGACCTTGGCTTTGTCATGATGGTCGTGGGGGTCACCGGAGGGCGGGACGTCGGGTGGTTGACCTCGAGAGGAGGGGCAAAGGGTGCCCCCATGGTCCGGCCCGGCCGAGCCAAAATGAGGGCAGCTGCACTGGGATGGCTCCACCCTGCGCCCCGAAATCAGGTAGGTCTTCAGTCCTGACGGAAACAAGAGAGGACATTAAGCGCATGCCAATACACAAAATGGCAGCAAATCGTTTCTCAGCGCAAAACCATTTTCCGTCGACGAAAACCCTCAGGCTGTTCTGGATGGAGAGGAGAGAGAGAGAGAGAGAGAGAGAGAGAGAGCGCAAGGTAACGGAGCGAGAATAATCAACAGCACAGATGTGAGAAAAAGAAACGCAGGCGAGAAAAGTGAAGGGCGAGCACCAGAGGAGACGAGCGAGTCAGGTAACACATTTCAGCGCCACTGAAATTCACCGCGACAAGCTAACAGAAAATAAGCACATCGTAAAAAACTCATTGCGTTGAATGAGCCTAATGAGCAGAGAATGGGGCAGTGACAGAGATGGGGGGTACCCCATCAGAACAGACTCCGCACACAGACAGACTCCTACAGGAATCACTTGGCGACTCTCAGTTTCCATCGCCTGCTGCTCATTAGTTAAAGGGACATTATCATGGAACAGCAAGTCACACTCAATAGCTGCATAAATATACAAAATCAATCATGTGAAGGACATTTTTCATGTGGGGTGATCCTATCAAATTGTTTAGATGTTTTTGATAAGCCTATGGAATGCGCCATGACACTTCTAGCAGACGGTTTTTTTGAGGAAATACCGATATGGGCACTGTAAATAGTGACGTTATCCCGGCTCACTATAGCTGTCATTTTCATCTGTATTGCCTTCACGGATTATGCGTTGTGATGATAATACTTCAACATTACGCGTCTTTTGTGTGATATCCAGCTATTGAAACAAATCGCCTGCCTCGAAAGAAAGCGGGTAAGTTAGATTTCCTGCACCTAGACCTCGATCATGTCTGCATGACTGATATACAAACATACATGACAAATGACACAAACTCACAATGCGGTACGGAAGCCTACCCTGAGGATATACTTGATATAGAGGATTTTATGAGTAAGCGTGTCACATGAAACTTATGAAACGAGTTGAGAAAATTTTGCATTTGTTGCGAACTTTGTGTTTGTACTGAGCTACATCACTCTGATACACTGTAATGAGTCAAAGACATTCACGGTTGAAGTTGCCATAGTTTTTAAATTCACTGTCAACACTGACTAGCCAGCTAGCTAACAAACTAATGTAACATAATGGTTATGGAAAGGTACTCCGTGCACGCTGGATAGCTAACTCATTTCACAAACATTTTGGTGGCAAGACGGTGATTGTACTGTGTGTATGCTGTATGCGGCGTATATGCTGAGCAGCCGGAGTAAAGTCATAGCTAGGTGCCGAAAAACAGACTGCTCCAATAAAATAGCGTGCCCCATTCAAGGGAGAATAGCCTGTTTGCTCGCACCCTTTGTTCAATATTTGAATACCATAGGGGTTGAATCACCCGGAAAAGGTTAGAAGTTGAATGTATCATTATCTGGAATGATTTAAGCGGCAAATTGTATTGGATGATAATGTCCCTTTAAGTTTCAAATCCATAGGTTTGGATACTGCGGGAGCTCTAAAAAAGTTGCAATATGTGAATCAGTGGGATTTTCATTGAGTGTTGTCATGAAAATCTTCTAAAGAGGACACAGCGTGATTGTGAAATCAAAAGAGTGCAAATTTCTTTTTTTTTAGATACTTTTACATTTAAAATTATGCCTCATTTCATGTTAACTGAAAAGCAAATTCAAAACTTGCTGGATGGAAACTCTTCACTGATGTGCAAAAGGTCAAGAGCAGGGCCCCTCCTCCCCACAGTGATGTCACCACTCCACCAGCTCGGGCTCAGCCAATGAGCACCCGAAAAGCACAGTCAATGAAAAAGAATTCCTCCCCCAGACATATTCACAGAGCAGAGAAAAGTCCAGGGAAATGGAAGCAGCAGCACACAGAGCTCATGCTACAAGGGAGATGGACCCTCCATCCGAGTTCACATAGAATATGGCCATTCTCAAGCAGCGGATGCTTTTACAACCTGGCAGAGGGACAATCGTCACTTTGGGTAAAATGCGGCTGCCAATTGCTAGTAATTTAATGTACTGTAATGCACTGGCTCCTTGAGAACCAATGCAGACAAAGACAAAACACAGAAAAGTGAGTCCAACGAAAGAGGAGGGAAAGTGTGTGTAGGCGAGGCCAGATTCATGGCCTCTGGCTTCATTCTTCCGACAGGAAGTTGAGACATGGACTTCCCCCAAGTTCTCCCACCAGGAAACTTCAGGCCTTTCCGATTTTCCAAGTCTCCTTTCTGCGCCATGAGGAAGATGAAAATACCATACAGAGGGAAACGAGTTTTATTGCTGTCCTTATCAAACGGATTATTATAATAACAATAATAATGGTAGTAATAATAATAATGTGACCTGACTGCATACAACACCCAAGGGACGTTGTTCATTTTTTTATTCATCAGTCTTGCGCCTATCCAGCATGACTTTGATTGCGTCCACCGAAGGTCACCCGTTTATGTCAGGTGAAGTACCATGTGGAAAGCAAGAATCATTTGATTCAGAAAGCAGGGACACGAAAACCAAAACTCAAAGTAAATTTTCGTCCAATCAAGTCTAATACAGAGTGTGTTTTTACTCGTAAAAACAAACGTCTCCCCCCGCTTTCCATCCCCCCCAAGAAACCCCAAAATACGAAGAGACATCAGTTTAGTAACCGATCAATGCATCCACAAAATCTGGGTAAGGAATACAGAGCGGTTTCGGATTTATGGCCCAGAAAAACTTTGGGAAAGCCGACGCTGATGCTGACGGCAACAGGATTCGAGCCAAAAACAATGTTTCCCCCTCCAGACACAATCCAGATTAGGCAGTCAAGTACAAAGCACACTGAAGTACACAGCACTGACGCACCAGCCATTAAGTAGCCCTCACCTTGAAAAGTAGGAACATTCCGGTTTGTTCCAACTTCCCAGCCGTTAGCTCTAAATGCAGGCCACCGTACAAAAGTGAAGGGCAGATTTCTGAAAGAAGCTCCTCTGAGATGGAAAAGAAGTTCCTCTTTCGTGACAGGGAAAGCCCCGTGAGGGCATTGCAGGGATGCGCGGGGCATCTCAGAGACTCTGGGACTTGTCAAGGTCCACATTCATCAAGACAGACGTCTCCTGATGTAACAGGAGCCAACCACCCGTCTTCATAAAAGGGGCAGAGATCTGATTCACTGCCCCACTGAGGACAGTAAAGATGAGAATAGACTGTGTGTGTCTGTGAGAGAATGCATGTGATGATGGTAATGATGATGATACTAATAATGGTAATTATTATTATTATTATAATTTATCACAAATTTGCCATGGGCACTGTAGCTCACCTGGACTGTTCATACTTGCACAGGCTGCTTAATAACGCCATGAAAGAACTTTGATGTCCTCATATATAGAAAGATATGTGCCAAGTTTCAGCTTTATAGGTGCAGTGGTTTCAGATGAGATGACGTGTACTTTAAACACCTTCAAAAATGGGCGTGGCCAAAGTTCTGAGGTGAAATCAAGATCAAATTTCAAAATTTCACAAAACCCATCAAATATGTTTCAGGGCTTGCTTCCATCTACTCACATACCAAAAAATCAGCTTAATCACTTTAAAAACTGCTTCACAATGGCCCTGTATGGCATTTCCAATATGGCCACCATGGCAGCCATATTTGAGATCAAATTGGAACGCCATGAACAAACTTTGGTGTCCTCATGGATGGGAACATATGTGCCAAGTTTCAGCTTTATCGGTCCAGTGCTTTCGAAGAAGTTGTTTACGGACAACGCCGACGACGACAAAAGACAGGCGGGCCATGACAGAAGCCCACTGGACCTTTAGTCCAGGTGAGCTAAAATAAGCTTACATGGATTTTCGTAAAACATATTAGATCATACAAGTAAACTATAATACGCAAAATAGCAAAACATCAAACTATCAAATCACCAATGCCTAGAGGCACATACAAACAATGCTTATAACGAAAGAGAAAAATGCAAATATAAATATTAACCTCGCCTAAACTACAATACACCGACATGCCTACATTATAAGCCAATTGAAATAAAAATATCTTTACTTAATGACACGTGTGCATGTGTGAGCGTGTACGACTGTATTAAAGCTCCGCGTGTATTAAGGTGAGCATTCGCCTGTATGTACAGGTGTGCGCACAAAATTCACCGTTTGCATGTTGGTGAGCCTTTGCGTTTACAAACAAGCGCGTGCACAAAAATTCGCTGCATGCATGCAAGTGGGCGTCTGCATAAAGCGTGTTTATGTATGAACTGTATGCGTGTGTGCACGTTCGCTGACATGAGCAAGCATGCAAAGTTTGCACGCAGTACGTGCGTGTGCTTGTCCGCTCGTGCATTCATGTTGTGCGCACATGCCTGCATCTCAGGCCTGTGAGGGACAATAACAGGAAATGATCCACAGACAATCTGAAAGAGCGAGCCACTCGGCCACAAATTTACCAAGGACCAATACCTCGCAATGACATCACTCCTCTACTTCAAAGCCTGTTGTTCCAAACCCTCCAATTGTCACCATTTCTAATGACACAGTGATGAAAGGACATGATAACTCATCCACAACAGCTGGGAACCCCGCCCCTCACTGTTTCCCTTTCAAATTTCAAAAACACACCACTTCCCGTCTTCCCCTTTATTCATTTACGACACAAAAATTATGTAAATGTGTGAGAGCGAAAAAGCGCTTGTATGGGATTATGTGTGCGTGTGTACGTGTATGGAGAACTTCACTGCAGTACCTAAATCTTGCTAAAGCTTTCCCACAGATTACTTCTGGAACGCAAAAAGGATGAACTGTTCGCCCGAAAGACTCCGTCGAAGGAGGACGACCCAGCTGCCAGTTTTCTGACCTCTGGAAGTAGTCGCAAATGCGAAGACACGGACAGACCAAAACGCTCACTCTCCCCACGCATACTTCCACATCTCTTCCCACCTACACAGGCAGACACACGCATTCACACACTAAGCAATTGCTAACTGCAAGGTACAGTGAATCACAGTGACAGCATCGCGCTGTGAAACACTTCTTTGAATAAAACTCCAGAAATCAGTTTCACCTTTACTTCCGGGACCTTTTAAGGAAAACTCCAGGAGCTGAGATTACTGTACAGCTGAAATGACGAGAAGGTCGAAACAAAAAATTAACCATGACAACCCGAAGGAACATGATGAGAGAGAAAAAGAGACAGGAGAAAAGAGGAATGAGACAGAGAGAGGGAGCGTACACATCTGTGTGCGTGTGTGAGGCAGAAAAGGAGAGAGATAAAGCAGGTTTGGTTTCACGGCGATTCTGACGACAGCCATGCTCCTTCTTCTCTAAATAAAAAGCAACAGTCTCTGGCTGGAGGCCCTGTAAGTGCTGTGTACAGTGCTGGTGTCTTTACAGAAATCTTTTCTGGAAAGAGGGAGGGAGAGGAAGAGAGGAAGGGAAGGACTGAGCAGGGCACACAGGCCATTTTTGGACAAAACAAATCAGAAGAGCAAAACAAGGAGAATATCCCCCCCACACACACACACACACACACAGTGCTGCCGTCTTCCGGGACACGTCATCGTTGACATCCGCAAAACAACAACAAGACAGATAGCAGACTGACGCACTTAAAGAGCAAGGCCCCCTACGGTAATCTGGTCTACCCGCCTGCCCGTTAATAAACACTGAGACACCACTATTCTGCGGCATGCCCAAGATTTGAACCCCTGACCCTGTCAGACATTAGCCATGCACCAGGCGTTCGTGGGCTGGGAGCAAATAGTATTACACATGTATAGGCCGAAGTCGAATTGTCTTGAACCGTTCACCCACATGTACCAGAAAACACACAAATGTAAAAGTGTACTTGAAGGGTGTGAGGATCACTGCAAACAATGAATTTATACTGCCTTTAAACATTCTCCTCACCATATCTAAATGGCAACACTGTGGCTGTTTATGTCCAGACATCGGGTTCAAATAAGCAGATCCCATCAGCATTCTACTCACCGACACCTCACCCACCCAACACTAACCCCCACCCAATAGCAGCAGTGACCTCAACAGATGCGCCCAATCAGAACGCGGCACAATGACAATGACCAGAGTACAGCTAATCACACTGGCAGCCCAGCGGAAGCCTCTCCCCCCCAACTACGTCCCCAGGAAACAGGTGACTTTTCTGGGCACAAAGATGGCATCCAAGGGGCTGGGCACAGTGGCACAGAGCCGGGAGTGAGGAGAATTTTACTTCACCACCTCCTCACCTGAGGACGACAGAGACCTTTCCAGAGCAAAAGATTAATAAATACATTCAAAGAAGAAGGTCTTGCAGGATCTCGTGGGTAAGGGGGGCGCTCCATCTGGGCTCCTCAACACCACAGGTGTGGCAAAACCAGAAAATGAAGAATCCTACGTCTCCCGATAGAGATGTAATAAGCTGGGGGCATACCCGGCAAACAGGAAATGCTCTCACAATGTCACCAGGATGTTCTGTGACCCTTGTAACACTGCCACATTATGGCAGAAAACATTTTGAGAATGTTTTTCATTGGCCAGTATTCTGTCACTCAGTCTCGACTGACAGTTTGCAAACTTCTTACTCCAGTCGAAGCATGACTGCAGTGTCAGACAAAGTGTCAAAATCTTCAGCAGGCAAAAAGAAATGAGGATAAAGAAAGGCAACGTTTTTGAAGTCGCACGGAGAGCCTGCTCAAATGTAGTCGGCGTCAGGGGTAAGGTCACTCTCATAAACGGCAGCGGCGAATTAATCTCCTTCTTTTTAACTCGCCTTCGTCTTTCACCGGCTATCGATCAGTGGGGGAGAGGGGGGCTGTCAGGGCAGCGCACCTCCAATCGGCGAGCGTTTTGCGCGATGAGAACCTGCCAACAGTCGCCAGAATCAATACGTTCGACCAGGAGACAGATTACACGGAGTGCCTCCGGGATTCGCCCTTCGGCACCCAGATCTCTGAACAGTCATCCCACAGGAATCACATTGGACAGGGAATAGGCCTGACAAATGACACTGTTACCGTTACCAAACACACACTGAGATACGAGGAAACAACGATAAGCCCCTATTCAATCTGCCCATCTTGCTTTCTTCTTCTCTGTTTTTGCTTCGCTCTCTGTCATTCTTATTAGCATTTACCGTTCATCTCCCTATTCGACTGTTCATCTTCCTCTGAATATTGCCCCCCCTTCGCTTTTCCTTCAGTTAAACTCAACTGAATTTCAGTCCAATAACGCTCTATTATCTTGACCATGCACCACAGTCCTGCCCTGGCAATTAACAGAGAAATCAGATTAAAAGCCCCATTGAATCCTGGCCCTGACCGCACATGCTGCCCTTTTGGGACACGTTGGGTAATCTATTCACAATCGCTTCCTCGGATCCCTCACCACTTCGTATGTCAGCGAGTAAACAGTTTAGTCATAGGGCGTGATAACAAACAAGTCTGCCTCGCATTCACTGTCAAAGGCTTTCAAATATTTCCGAAGATTTTCAGTTTGTTTTCTCGGTTGGGAAATGGTGATAACCAGAGAATTTATCAGCAGAGCCAAAATGAGTAGGATTGGTGTACAGTACACTGGGGAATTAATATGCTTCAAAACAAGCCAACAAAGGGAAGTGTTTTCAGGAGCTAGTGCTTTATCATTTGTCGGTTGGTTTCAGTACCTCGGTCTCGGTATTGTACAGCTCATAACTGTGCTAGAGCCCTGAAGTGGAGTGTTTGTTCTCACGCAGTTCAGTTCCCCTTTGAGTCCCCATTGTCCCAAAGGACACAGAGAGCGTTCCACCCAAGGCTACCCCCCCGTTATCCCACACACTTCAGGGACAATGGCTACTGCTATCACCCCCGAACCCCCACCCACCCAACCTCCACTACCACCACTGTCAGGTATCACTGTGAAGAGCTTCTACACGCCAGTCGCGCAGTAACCCAAGTCGTGACCAGTGTTCCCACGTTCTCGATCCATCATTTAATCAGCGCAGATGATGGCGGACAGCAACCAAACCAAATAAATGCTTCACCCCACATCATATGAAGACCACAAAGGAAAAACAATCAGAGTCCAAATTTTGCATTTTTGTATATTTTATATATCATATATTATTAAACAATATTTTATGTATTTTATGCATATTTTTTCAGTGCTTTGTTTCTAAGATCGATTTGAACGTGAAAATGTGAATGATCATTTTTCCATTGTGGTCTTCATATACAAAGAAACTTATCATAAGTTTCTTTTTCACATTGTATTTTTGTTCTGTTGGTTCGTGTCTATGATTATGGTTTGTTAGTTATGTGTCTTTATTGGATTGAATTTATGTAATGTACGTAATAAGTTGATGATTTTCGTTTTAATGCACTTGTGCAATCATGTCTGTATTAACTGAATGTCTGTCCATGTTCATTGAATGTACTGATGCCCTGTATTTTGTGCTTTTGTTGGAATCTTGTCTGTTTTTAAAAGAAATGTCAAGAATTGTTCAAAAACCAATAAAAGCCACATCAAAAACAACCAACGGTTAAGGTACACACGGCCACAATTGAACAAAGACCAACAGAAATTGCCCACACATCAAAACAGGACATGATACAGATAAACACATGGTTACAACTGAAAAACGCATAGTGGGTAGCTACTGCTAACTCTCCTAAATAGAAAATATCAAATAGTTTTAGGCAACTGTTTGCTTTACAAGTGAATTTTACACCCAATTGGCAAATTTTGAAATGAGTCAACATATCATACCTGACTGGAAAAATTTTGTCTCATCCGACTAAAAAAAGTAACAGTAGTAACATTTTATGCTAAAACACAAGCCTGCAATGCTTGTTAAGAGCGACTAATTTCTTGGCTTCTGAGACTGTATCACAGAGACTGTATTAGGCAGCTGACCATAAGGATAAGCCCATCTGCGCACAGGGAGGGATAAACGGAGGGGACAGGTGACAGGTGCCAAAGAACTGCTGCCAAGCCCAGCTCTCCACCAGCCAATGAGAATTTGGCAGGAGTCCGCGACTCATCGCAGGGGCCACGTCCGGCCTGTGTGTGTGTGTGTGTGGGGGAGACACACACAACAGGGAAGCTACGGTTCTTTAAGTGAGATATCAAACCCCTCCAAAATGAGCATTATATTCTCAGATCTCCGCCACCGTTTTGGCGTCCCGGCCCGGAAAGAAATATGACGGGGGGACGGACAGCAGGACGGATGTTAGCATGAGAAGGCACATCTCCACCATACTTAATTTTGTGGAAAAATGTTCAGTGGTTTAGAAGTCCTGACCTGCAAAAGAAGTACGACGGATGGACACTTGGACGAACGGACGCGTGGAAGAACAACACTCATTCACACATCCATCCCCCTTTCGCTTTGTGGAGGGCGATATCAAGGAATGGGGGCAAGAATATGAAGGAAGGAAATGAAATGAAATGAAGAATGAAGAAAGGAAATGAAAAAAAAGCTCTATTTGAGGTTGTGGTTGTGGCAGCAGGGATACGCATCAGAGCTCACGTGAAGATGACATCATCAAAGCGAACACGCAGGGGCTGATGGGAGAGCATTTCTCAACTCTTGGCTGCCGAGATGCCGAATGGGCAACTTGGGGACCTGAGCGTGTGTGAGATTAATTCTTTATCGTTTCACAACACTTTCAGCAATTGTTCAGCTAGCTCATATCAACAAACAATTCATTTAGTAGGGTCTCCAATTAGCCTAGCATGTATGTCTTCGGACTGTGGGAGGAAACTGGAGTACCTGAAGCAAACCTACACAAACATGGGGAGAACATGTAAACTCCACACGGAAAGGCCCCAGGCCAGACGCAAATCCACAAGCTTCTTGCTGTGAGGTGTCAGTACTAATTACTGCGACATTGTGCCACCCGAGTGCGTACAGTATGAGTATGAGTATGAGTGTGAGTGTGAGTGTGGTCGGGAGACAAAGCGCGTGCAAAGCCACGACGGTTCCGGTTAGCTTTCTCCCATTAAAGTTTCATGACTGCCGCTCACACCCACAACCGGTCTGTAAATGTTCAAGCGAAATCAGGAGGAAGTTTGGGAGACAGGATGCGATGGTATGAGTGAGAAAGTTTGAGAGGGCAAAGAGAGAGAGTGTTGAAGTTTAAAAGCAGGGTAAGGTTACACAAGCAGATTTTTCTACATTCCATTCATAAAACAGGTCTGTGGCACCAAATACAGTCAACCAGGTATTCAGCTGTACTTATCTACGGCTTCAAAACCCCCAGCAGGAATGCAGCTCGTAAGGAGATTCGCTTGCAGAATACATTTTCGGTGCAATCTGCGCCAGTGTTTACACATAGGATTTTAAAAAACTCCCACCTCTCTCTCCAGAGTATAGCAAGATAAATAAGTCTAGTCACTGTAAAGTCTGCAGTGCAGTCCAAGCCCAAGATTACACCATCATTACACTCACTAACAGCACTTAAAAAAAAAAAAAAAACATGAAGTGCAAATCCAATTCTCCCCAGCCACTAAATTATACCGACAGCACAAAAGAACCAATAGTCAAGGCTTTAGTCTTCATTCTCAACTTGAGTCCGTGGGTGTGAAATCGCTGACGAGGCCCAACACTGCCAACTCCTTCCCCACCCCAAAAGCGCATTCAGTTTAATTTTTAATGAAATTGATTTTTACATCTCTCTGGCCGCGGCGGATGCCAGGGCAGGACTGGCCGCGGTGCTCAGTCACGGTCCGTCTCTTCATTTATACTCATTTAGCATCGCAGCTAACGCACGGCCAGCGCTTGAGGCCGGCCTGGGGTAGATTTACAGTGCAGTCCGCAGTAATGTCGCCTTCATGGGCAGGTGAAGTGCTCTCCATACCGAAACAAATGGGCACGTCCAGTTTAAAATCAACTCTCCCACTTTGACTCGCTCGGCCCAAACTTGCTCACTTCAGATGGGAGCAAACGCTTGGCTGAGCTCACGAATCAATCGTGGAGTTCGCAAAAATGCACTTCGACGAAAAATTAATTGGAAATACCCAAATACGGAGGAAACGGGGAACAAGAAACAGAGTATGACCGACACTGCTAGTTTACACGGGATTATTCTCAGCCTAAAAACTTGCTCAAAAATCGAACGAGTGATTTTGTTTTGTCATCACGTAATGTAACTAATTTATGGGATGAACGGACTCCTTTTGTGGATCCGCCTCCTTTGCTGTAATTGCACAATGCTGACTGATGTGCCAAAATGGGTTTCCTCCGTCCCTGAACTCATCGCATGACCTTAGAAGTCCCTTCTGATGATTTCAATACTTTCCAGGGGAGGCATATAGCACATTTACACTGTCAGAAATAGGGGTACAGCAGGAGTCCATTTCTGTTCCCCAAGGTACATTCAGCACTTATGCACCTCCTAGGGCTAATTATAGGACCTCAAGGTACCGGTGTGAACCTTTTTAAGGTCTAAAAGGTACTTTAATGTTCCAAAGCAAATAAGTACCCACTTCTGAGGGTACAACAGCAGTACCTTTGAGTGTACTGCCCCAGCGACAAGCCTTTTACCTCTAAAAGTACAAATAGGCACTTTTTTTTCTGAGAGTGTACATTTATATCACTGATCACATTTTGCTCTCATGTTATACACTGCCCGGCCAAAAAAGTCTCACACTTAAATATTTTGTTGGACCACCTTTAGCTTTGATTATGGCACACACTCGCCGTGGCATCGTTTCGATGAGCTTAAGTAATGTCACAACATTTATTTCAGTCCAGAGTTGCATTAAAATTTTGCCAAGATCTTGTACTGATGACGGGAGAGTCAGACCACAGCTTGAAGTCTTCTCCAGCACATCCCAAAATTCTCAATGGGGTAAAGGTCTGGACTCTGTGGCGGCCAATCCACGAGTGAAAATAATTTGCTCCTGCTCCCTGAACCATTCTCTCACAATTTGAGCCCAATGAAGCCAAGAATCGTCATCTTTGAATAGGCCCATGCCATCTGGGAATAGGAAATCCATTGTTGGAAAAATCTGGCCATTCAGGTAGTCAGCTGACCTCATTTTTAGGGCATATATTGTTGCTGAACAAAGACCTGACCGACTGAAGCAACCCCAGATCATAACACTGCCCCACAAGCTTGTAAAGAAGGCACTAGGCATGATGGGTGCATCACTTCATCCACCTCAATTTTTACCCTGATGCGGGGTAAATCTGGACTCATTAGACCACACAACCGTTTTCCATAGCTCCAGAGTCCAAGCTTTATGCTCCCTAGCTAAATGAAGCCTTTTATCCGACTAGCCTCACTGATAAGTGGTTTTCTTAAGCCTACACAGAGTTCTCTTTGCATTGTGCGTACAAAAATGCTCTTAATTTCACTATTAAACATCCATGGGTTCTACTGTAGATGTTTTAACAATTTGATTTCAACAAACGTTCAAGAGATCTCCGCTCACAATCATTCAAGATTTTTTTTTCCACACCAAATTCTGTCCTCGATGGTGATCACTACCTTCCTTCCAGATTTTAATAATGCGTTGGACAGTTCTAAACCAAATTTTAGCAGTCTTAGCAATCTCGTCATTTTCTTTGCTTGATGCAGGCAAATAATGTGACCCTTATGAAACAGAAAAACATCTTTTCCACAATCGCAAGATATTTCTTCCGACATGGTTGTTGAAGAAATGAGAAGCTACTCACATCATCAGTTTGGGTTAAACAACTCATTGCTAACTGACACATATTAATCACTGCAGTAATTATCCAATGGAATGCTCTAACCTATTTGATTAGTTAAATCCAGGTGGTGACTTTTTTTTTGGCCAGGCAGTGTATGCGGAACAACTTACACAATCAAATAAAACACTACACAACACTACAGTCTCAGCGGAGCAGCCGGTCGAGCCATGTCCAAATGCTAGTTAATAGCCCTGATATCAGGAGTTCTGAGGCTAAGCGCTAGCCTTTGTCTCTTGTCCCTCCTTCCCTCTCATTCCCCAATCTTCCAGTCTCTCTATACTGTCTCGCCTCAATAAAAACAAGGAATAAACTTTAAAATCTATTCAAACAGAACATTTTGACTCATGGTCCAGCATCCAGATACCACTCATACACATATCACCGTCAGAAAACAAAAAAAGCAACTAACAGCCTTTAAAAAAAACTCTGTATTCTTTGTCATAGGGGTGCAGTTTATTTAGTTGAAACACATTCAGCTTTTTCAACGTAGTTTCTTTCGGATGATCCTAAAACAACTGCAAGGCTGAGCCGCACATCAACAGGCACACCATAAAAGCTTCAAGGAATGACCTAGAACAGACTGAGTATTTAAACAACAGCTTGCATTGCACATGGGAAAAGCCCATTCACATTTTTTGACGAAGTTACAAGTGGTGTTGAGGGGGTAAGAAGTCAGATCAGAACACAATGTTCTGATCAGGCCTTGGGAAATAGAGTTTACATTACAACCCCCCCCACCAAAGCCTTGAGAGTCTGTGACTCCTCACAGTCCTCGCTAACCAAACAACACTCATCAAATCCTGCTTCTGGCTTCTCTTAAACACAAGAGGCATAAACCCAGACACTCACCCTGTTCCCCCCCTTCTCTCTCTCTCCCTACCGCTCTCGCTCCCTCCCTCTCTCTCTCTACCTCTCCATCCCTCATCACTCTCCATCTCCATCCCTCCTTCTTTTTCACTCCCTCCTAACTCTCTCTATCCATCTTCCTCTATTGGTCTCTCTCTCCCTCTATCCCCCTACCTCCCTCCCTCAATCTCTCCATCTTTTTCTCACTCCCCACTTTCTCTCCATCCTTCTCTCTCCATTCCTTATTCTTTCTCTACCCCAACCTTTCTATCACTCTCTCTCCATCTCTACCTTTCCCGCTCTCCCACTCTCTCTCTCTCTATCCCTCTCCCTCTCCCCTTTTCCATTCCTCCTGCTCTCTACCCCTCTATTTCCCTCTCTCTCTCCATTCCTCTCCCCTCCCTCACTGTTCCCTCTTTCCCTGAGAGAAGATATCTTCAGCGACTCCGCAGAGCCCCCGCTGCACGCTAGTGGAATGTATCCGCCAACGTTCTCCCCTCGCTTGGCCCACCTTCGCCAAAATACTGCCGACTGCACGGGGCTCAGGCGCCTCCATATTAGGCCACAGATGTTTCTCCCTCCATATCCCCCCCCCCCGCTTCCACCAATTCGTAACATCCTGTCATCTTTTTTCCCACCCGCAGAGGTTAGACAGGTGTGTGAACTCCTCTGGTCATAGTCACAGAGTTACAGGTGTCAGGTCGGCCCAATGTTTCGGGCGTCTTCGCATTTCAGCTCCACCCTGGCTGAGTGTCACTGCAGCCTATTCTGCTCTGACAGGTTAACAGTGCCCAGCCAGGGGCTCCCACGCGCAAAAACACACACACACACACACACACACATGCACATACAGAAATCCACCACTCGCCTGTCCCCACTTAAACTCCAGCGCCTGTTTTTATCAAACGTCTCAGAGTAAGTGAGCAGTTCTGGGATCACATTTCCTCTGTCCATATCAAATGTCCAGTTCGAGCTGAAAGGCGAAACTGATCACAGATCAGCGCTCCTTCCCCAAATTCACCAGTTACAAGTCCACACTGCAAGCAATCACACCCTTTGTTTCATAACTACGCCTGTAATAGTCCTATTTGCAGTTTCTCATTCCAGTGGCTCTTTTTCCTCAAGAGACTGATTTATTACCATGCACAAAACCCTATAACCACTCAAGAAACTAATTAGCCACACAACCAATGATGGGCGAAAAACAAACACCACATCCAGTCGTCGGTGATCTTATTGGTTTTGGATGTGCTGAAAGGTTTTGCACACATTAACAGGGAGAAGTAATCGGCAATCAATGTACTCTCTCTCCCATACTGCGAATGCAAAATCTTACCAAGCATTTTAATCTTGTATTTAGACTTAAAACAGATATTTTTTATTTCCTTTTTCCACAGAGAATAAAAATCCTGCCACTGCTACGAGAGAATTTTGACACATTTTCAGATTAGTCCGTGGAGTAAGGTAATTTCAAACCTTAAACCGAGTCAAAATGATCGCACATCAGTGGCAGAATTTTTTCCCAAGTTAAAAAGGAAATAAAAACGAGTATTTTCAGCCTAAATACAAGATTAAGATGCGAGGAAAAAATTTAGTTTTTACAGCTTACTCCACTCCGAAGGCACTCCAGCGCGTTCTGCTCTCGGAGGAACTGCAGGGGGCGCCCTAACCTCCCCCTGTGCTCAGTGCTGGTGTAACAGCGGTGATAATGGTGCTCGAGTCGAGTCGCGGCCGAAAGGCAGAGCCGCGCCAGTGTCCTCCCCTCCCCTCCTCCACAGCTCTCTCACACCGAGCGCTCGCCGCTCCTGTCCTCGGGTGAACTCCAGCGCAGTTACACCTGCAGTTTAGAAATGCTGAGGATGTATTCCTTTCCACAGCGGCTCAGGGATAACGCCAGAGCGACTGTGCGTGTCTGTGTGTGTATGTGCGCGAGAGTACGCATTCGATAGACTGTGTGTGCGAGACTGTGCGCACAATAAATTACTGCAGGAAGGACACAAGGGTAGAGGATGCCATAGAGGACTACTGCAGAAAGTAATATGGAGAGGGAGAGAGAAAGGGTGGAGACAGGGGAAGGGAGAAGGAGAGAGAAACAGAGAGAGCGAGGGAGGGGAAGAAGGAGAGAGAGATATAAAGGAGAGATAAAGAGGTCAGCTGTTCAGCCATGCTCCGGCCTGCACCACAGCATCCATCCCCCATACTCCCCGCCCTAGCTGCCCCTTCACCCCCAGCGTTTCCCAGACTGTGGGAATTCCTCGGGAACGAGGTGCCGCCTCCTCCAGGGGCCCAAGGGAGCCAAACCAGCCCGAGGAGCCCTCCCCACCCCACACCCCCTACCCCCCACACGCTCGTACAGTTCATCTGCCGGTCCCCGTGGGGCCTTCTGTGTGTACACCAAGCACAGATGCTCACAGAGCAGAACCAGAATCACAGCAGGGAACCAGCAGAACCCACAACCCGAGGGCCACACTCATGAAACCACTCTGAGCTAGAGGCCTGATCCAGGATCAGCTTTCCTCAGTCTATAACAAAACAACTCTATCCAGGCAACACTGATCCCAGAGAAGCAGCATTACCCAAAAAAAAAAAAAAAAAAAAAAATTTTCATGATTACAGACCCAGGGGTCCTACTTATAAACATTTGAATGGATTTAAAACCTAAACATTGCCTTCAAACAATAAAGAAAGATGCCATTTTGGAAAAAAAGTCCTATTTATAAAACCGTGTGTAAGCTGAACTGTATGTGATTTTTATTTAACTAATAAGGATTAACTTGGAATTTTTTACATTAATAATCATTCATTTTGCATGCTTTTTAATGTCAGGTTTGTGTATATGAATCCGTAATCCGCAAAGAACGTGGTGTACGCATCATTGTTGGACCTCCGCTCTGTTTATAAATGAGACCTCGGCACTGTCATTTCTTCAGCACGCACAAAATTCAGCGATGCACTCATAATTGACAGCAGCAGTGCCCAATCGTGCGCCACGGAGGGCGGAGAGTAGGCAGGTCTTCATTCCAACCAATTACTGCACCAGCTGATTACACTGATTAGTTCCCTCCTCTCCGCCTGAAGGTGAGCCAATAACTGAAATCAGCGGGCGCAGTGATTGGCTGGAAGGAAAATTTCCATACTCTCCGCCCTCTGTGGCACATGATTGGGCACCACAAAACTACAGCCATTAACCCTTAGAGTGCAAAATGCAGCTATTGTTACTCAGTGATGTAAGATATCTGAATCAAAGCTGTTGAAAACCTATCATGTGGCAACTTGTTTAAAAGAGCTCCCGCAGGGGAGCTCTTTAAAACAAGTTGCCACATGATAGGTTTTCAACAGCACAAGATAATTAAATTTATATATGAGATCCAAACCCCACACAGAGACCACAGTCCCTAAGGACAGCAGGGCATTTTAGCTGCCTGGCAGTGCTACACACTGTCTCTCTCTCCCCCTCTCCCCTCCCTCTATCCCCCGCCTCCTGTAGAAGGGCCACCGGGTGGCAGGGATATTTCTGCAGGCGCCGTGCAGAGATGATGTCTAATTCATGCAGCCATTTAAGCCTTAAGCACACAGCTGTCCCGTGGCAGGCAGCTCACAGCAAAACAGGAGCCAGCGCGGTCCCGCAGGGTGTGTGTGTGTGTGTGAGAGGCTGTTTGTGCTCGTGCCAGAGAGAGGGTGTATGAGTGCATCGGTGTGTATGCACGTAAGTAACTAGAGGAGTGTGTGCAAGAGGGTGTATGTCTGTGTGTGGGTGTGCGCAATGAAAGGGTGTGTGTGTGTGTGTGTGTGAGGCTGTATGTATTCGTGCCAGAGAGAGGGTGTGTGAGTGCATCTGTGTGTATGTAAGTGTGCAGAGTGCCTGCAAGAGGGTGTGTGTGTATGCGTGTGAGTGAGCGTTTTTGTGTGTGTGTTTTTGTGTGTGTGCGTGCGGCGTGTGCGTGCGTGTGTGTGTACGCACGCGCGCAAGTGTGAGATGCTTAATGCGTGCGTGTGAGTGAGCGTGTGTGTGAATTTGTGTCTGTAAAAGAGTGTATGTGTGTGATGGGTTGGGAGTATGTGTGACAGAGAGAGGGTGTGTGCGTTTGTGTGTATGTTTGTGAGGCGGTACGTGTTTGTGCCAAAGAGAGAGGGTGAGTGTGTGCATCTGTGTGCAAGTGAGTGTGCATAACACTATGCGCAAGACAAAAAGGTGCATGTGTTTGTGCGTCTGCGCTCAAAAGTGTATGAGAAAACGGGGGCATTTGCATACAATGTATGAATACAAATACTGCACGTTGATGCATGCATATGTGAATATTTACAGTGCAAATCACCCAGAATGAGAATTTTGGGAAGCACGGGGGGTAACTCTTGCCCCTTCCCTTCTCCAGTGCTCCGTGACGCCCCATCTCTACAGAAGGGCACGGTCTCCGCCCCTGCCCCAAACAGTCACATGGTAAATCAAGAAGCTGTGGTCCAGCCAGCTGTATCAACATAAGGGCCTTGTGAAAGGACATTATACTCCACTTGGCAGGAACTGATGTCATGTCCACAGGAAGTGAGACAGTAAGGGGTCATTTCAGAAACCTTTGGCAGCAGTTAGAAATGGTTAGCCTGCTATTGGCAACTGTCTACAAGAACATGGCTGCCTCTGTTTGTTCCAAAGCAGAGTTTGGGATGGATAATTAGGCCGTTTCTGGTAAAGCAAATAGACCACAAGTCTCCGAATCGAACATCAATAGCAAACATCCATGCTAGTGTTTATGTGCAGTAATAATAAATATGGACTTTATGCGTGTGAATATGCTAAAATGCCATGAAAGCTTATCCATGGCAAGATATATGGGTACTTTATGCATCAATATTAATAATGCATGTGTATTGCCTGTGCTTGGATATGAGTCCACACGTTTATAAACTGCGACAACGAGGAAGCACAGAAACGAAATCTAATCTCCACTGAGACTCTGGAAGAAAAGAGGACAGACTATCACATTAGTTATTAACAACACAGTAGGACAGCAAATGTCCCTCCGAGACCCGGAGGCACTAGCAGGCCCCTGTTCAAAGCCTGCACTTGTGTTTAAGAGGCAGTGAAGGAGGGAGCTAGGGAAGGTTAGAGAGGGAGACAGGAAGTAGAGGGGAGGGAAGGAGGGAGTTGGTAGGAGAGAAGATGTGTAGAGAAGGTGGGATGTGCCAGCTCAAGGTTTAATCATCACTCCAGGGTTACTCTTGAAGTAGCCTAATCTCACAGCTTTTTGGCAGTCAGCATATTCTCTAACCTGTAATGGCTCACACGGCTGATACTCCTTTGCATACAGTCAATTTGTATATTTAACTGTGGTAATTCTGGCTAAGCAACTTAGCCAAGGGTATAACCACCGCACCTCTGCAAGGAGGGAGACAAACCTGTACCTGTGACGCAAGGATGTGCAGTCTGGGTAGGCAGTGACTTCTCCTTATTTATCGCTAGATTTTGTCAACCTGTTTCCACGTACTATGCCTGATAGTCAATCAATCAATTTGACCTTTTTTTCTGGTCAATTAAGCCTGTAATGATTAAGAGGAGATAGTGACGAAAAGATTAATTTACCTTTATGCTTTGATTCGAGACTGCAAGGAAGTAAATCTTAATAATTAATTAGGAAAAAATCTCAACTCTATCGGTAATTCCATATATTGTTTTGATCTTATCGGATTATGAAAGAAGACTGAAAATAAACTCCCCATTTTTTTAAAAATGGCATTAAAAAGTACGTGTTTAAGGGGGGAAATATTATCGTAAACATATTGACCACACATTGAACGTTGCATAAGAAAGGTTTTAATATTTGTTAATGGCATTGCGTGAGTTTCCTCTGAGCAAATATGAACAAACTTGCTGTCTTGTGAGCATTTTAAGTTCGATGCACTGAGCAATAATGTCGTGGACAGAACTGGCACGCCATTCTGCCGTTTAGTCTTGTAAATTAGTGAATCAATCCTCAGATGGCTAATCAAGCAAAGTAATAGAGTTATCGTTTGTTTAACGGTGAGGATTCTGCCGACCCTAACTGACCTCCGACGGCACGTCACTGCTATGACGCCCTGGTGCCCAAAGGTGTTAAAAGGGCACCAGGGGAGAGCTGGAATAATAGGAGGACCCAAGTGCAGGAACGTAGACTCATTAAATAAATAAAGTGTATAAATAACAAAAATACAAAACTTAAAAGGTACAACAAAAGGGAGTGCTCACAACCAAAACATGTCACAATCTAAGGCTACCTGCCAGTGAGGGGGAAAACTAAGTTTTAAATAGACAAGGGATGGTACTCAACTAATGAAAACCAGGTGTAATAATTAGGAGAACAGAGGAGGTAACTGAATAATTGAATAAGGGCGGTTAGCCAAAAGGGGGAGGGGCATTACAGAACCCATCCCACACAGCTAGCGTCTTTGGGCCGGGCCTTAGCCAATTCTGGCCCAGCAGTACCAGCTTCGGGCCAGAAACAAGCAGCACGTAAGATTTTGGGTGCACATCCTGCCCAGAATCACTGGCAATCTAAGATGATTCCAGGGCTCCACATCACACAAAATGGATGCTATTCAAGGTTTCCATCTTGACCAATTTGATACATCAGTACATTGAAAATGGTATAACCGACTAAGGGAGCCAACTTTTTCCACATTTAAGCTCAGTCAGTATTTAAACATCAACAAACATGCAACAATACATCAACCACAGTTACGAAATTACCAGACGGGTCACAAATTAATAGAAAAAAAACAAAATAAATGAGTGAACAAACATAAATGCATACTCTTTTGTTCATTTTCCTGGCATGTTTTGGGTCCACTAGTCACACTAAAGGCAGAAGGGTCACTGCAAATCAGTGCAGAGCTATTCTGCGTGATCACCTTCATATTGTATGATGAAGCAGTCCCTCTGTGATGTGTTGTGGTCTCTTCCAGGATGACAATGGCCTGAGCCCCACTGGGCACAGGAGGTCACTGAATTGTTTTATGTGTATGGAAATGATGCTAAGCACACGCTAACGTCTACAAAGTCATCAGATCTCAAACTCAGTGAACTCATTCGGAAGATTTTGGCTCAACGTATTAAACAGCGCCTGCCATCACCATCAATAAAACCCCAAATGAGGCAATATCTCTTGGAAGAAAGGTAATCCTTCCCTCCAGTAAAGTTTTATACTTGCAGACTCTACGCCAAGGTGTGCTGAAGCCAAGCTGAGGGCTTGTGGAGGCCCAAAGCCTTAGTAATACTGTTCATGTAGATTTTTCCATTAATTTGTCACCCATCTGAATGTATGCTATTGAAAACCATGACAAGACTCAAACCAGCGTACATACAGTACATTCCTATTTCACATAAAATGCCTGCATTCTTGCCAATTTCTGCATTTTTGGCCACTTAAAAACATCATTTTTCCATGAGATCTTTTACATTATTATACCATTAGATATGCACTTTCATTTTGGTTTATCACACCAATTTTACTCCAAAATGCCAAGCCCTGACAGTGCAACAACCATTTAGATCTTAAAAGGCCAAAATGGAACCACACTCACACGCTGCTACACTGAGAAATTCTGAAACAGCCAAGAAACAGTTGGCACAGCTGACAGAAATCAGTCAATCAAACTAAGCACAATTGCTTTTCTCGAAGAGCATCGCCTCCAAACAGCCCATAAGAAAACAAAACCACAGACTAAAACGGCCACAAATAAATCAAAATCTTTTCCAACAATCGAGACTGAGTTCACAGGTGATGTTAAATCGCCGTCAAAGAGCCAATAGAACGTTCAAGACACAACCAGCACCCGAGATGCAGCATTTCTGCGATAGGACATCGCTACAACCCAACATTAACTACACTAACAATGATTATAACAAGAACCAGTACTAGCAGTAATGAGAGGTGGAATGTCCTGGTTTAGAACATAAAAATGAGAACTATATTCCAGTTAACAGGGTTTGCTTCGACCGCTGGGCAGAACTAATCAGTGTTTTCAGCTAAGACCACTGAGCAGAAGAAAAACGAGGCAGGAGTACCATTCCTGACCACTCGATCGCCCACCTCTGGAAATAACAAGTGTGATCTATTACAACATTCACAAAAGTACTAACCCATACAGTAATTACATCAGCAATTACAGCTACCTTAGTGTCCTTGGGGTGAAATAACAGATAAGTAAATTAAATGAGTAACAACAATAACACGTTACAGAAGGGCAGGCGGTCTCAACAGAACAGAACAGTTACAGAACAATGAGCAGCCACAACACTAACACCAGGTAACGGCCATTCGGCTGCTGTCCGCCAGCCTTTTAGCATTTAATGTCAGGTCCAACTCATAAAAGAATCCAAAATAGACTCATTGACTTGAAATAAGAGAAAGTGGGTGAGTGAAGGGGGTGAGGGGTTGGCAATGTGTGGGGTCTGGTCCATACTAAAATAAAAAGGAAAATCTTTGGATCCTCTTAATTCAGCTGGGAATAGTGAATGCACGCAGTGGAAACAAGCTATACTTTTACGAGAAATGATTCATCCGATTCATCTCGCATGTAAAAAAAAAATAAATAATGATAATCTTGCACATAAAAATTTCCACTGCATAGAAGCACCGTCCTCATCTGAAAATACTTGGAACCCAAGACGTCTTTCTTTGGCAGGAGAGCGCAGTGGGTTATTAGTCAATCTGTAAACCCGACAGGGCTAATTCTTATTCATAAACTGTATGAACCCAACATTCCAGAGTGGAGTCGTCTGTTTATGGGCCCGCGCATCGATGAAGCACAGATCTTCTTTAAAACTGAGCTGCAAAGTTGCGGTGATGTATGCCTGACCTTGACACACTGATCTGCGTGTGAACAAGGACACACAGCGAAGGCAGAGAAACCATAATTATTTGTTCGCCACAGACAGCAGGAAGAACATGGTTTTCATAG
The DNA here is from genome assembly GCA_029692085.1 of Gymnothorax javanicus. Lineage (NCBI taxonomy): Eukaryota > Metazoa > Chordata > Actinopteri > Anguilliformes > Muraenidae > Gymnothorax > Gymnothorax javanicus. Next base: position 46,885,996 of record CM056206.1, on the reverse strand, counting down.
TGCCTGACACAAGGGCTATTCCCTTTAAATAATCAGATTTGCTGCAGATGACCGTCTTAAGTAAACCCGTCACACGCACACAGGCACACAAACACACACACACACACACACACACGCACACACACGCACACACAAGCATGCATGCATGTAAATGCACACACACTCGCAGCACACACACACACACATCCCCACACACATGAAAACACGCATGCAAAGCCAATGCGCACCTGCATACACATGCAGAGTCACGCACACATGAACAGATGCCCACACACCCAACACACACACGCACGCACACACACAAACACACACTTGAAGCCCAAGGACACAGGCTCTTCTTGCGCATCTGGGTGGGATTTCCTGAAGATGGGCCCAGCTTAGTTCACTGTCGCTACTGCAGTAAGCAGCTCAAACACAAACACAAGGGAGAGAGGGAGAAAACGCAGAACGAAAGACTGAGGGAAAGAGAAGGATAGTGAGAGAGGGATTGAGAGTGAATGAGGGAGTGGGTGAGGGAGGAGATAATGTAGAGAAGGAGATAGGAGCGAGATGAAGTCAGAGGGAGAGAAAAATGCTGCAGCCAGGCCGATCTGATTAGGAGCAGGTGCAGAGTCACATGGTGGGGGACAGTGTTTTCGGAGAGAGGACAGTGAATACCAGTGACCTCCCGCACTGCAGCCTGCTCTCTTTTGCCACAAATCTGTCCCCATCAACCCCCTCAGGCACCCGGATACGTCTGAGACACCCAACTCCTGGCCTTACATTCATACACCCAAGCCAAAATCTGCCAAACTCCAACCGCAACAAACACACTACCTCTCCCTCAAACCAGTTTGCACTGCCCGATGTCAATTAGCCTAAAGCATCCCGTCGGAGGGCTCATGCTCTCGTTTTTTTAGTTTCAGGCGATTACCTTCTAATCTCTAGCAGTGGGTCACCCCAGCTTGGCGCGCACAGCAAGCTCCCCACCCATCGATCCAACGGCAGGGGCAAAGGCTTTCGTGACCTTTCGCAAACCCAGACTGTGAAAGGAGCAGTTGAGCACCACGCCTACAAACCAACACGCCCGCCTGCCGCATTCTCCGCACCAAACACCTGAGAGCGGAGTGGATTTAGCAAGGGACTTCCAACACAGGGTGGCTACACCAGGTCACTAGGCCGCACAAGGTTTTTGAATGCAATCAGGTAGTTTTTACTTGGAGGAGTAAAAACATAGTCGATACACCACAAATCCCGGTTCTCCAAGACACAGTCCTCAAGGACTGAGAAATCCTGGTTTTCTAGCCCCTTAACTTAGGAGTTAGCAGTGATGACAGTCTGGCCAATCAGCAGCAATAACTGTTTGCTTAATTGCCCTGAAGGAAAGATAACCACAGCTAAATTTGAATTTGAGGGCCAGATTTGGGGAACCCTACCATAGATATGCAGATTCACAAAGCTACACATTGTTAATATACAGCAACTAATCGTTTCATTTTGCTGGCATATTTTTGTTGTGTCGCTTGCTGGAGCAAATCAACAGAGCAACACAGAAATTTCATAGTACAATAGTAGGACGCAGACGGGCATCCCAGCTGGTTAAGGCACCATAATAGTATCTGGCACAGCCCCACAGCCGGGTGTTGAACATAATATGCCAGCCACTTCCCTTATCTCAATGGGGAATCCTCAAAATGGCAGGATGAACAATACCGACTGCCACACAAAGAGGTGTTCATTTCCGATTAATAAACAATGAGGGTGAGGCTGTAGGCCTCTCCCTTCCACCAGGGTAAGAGATGCAGGCTTCCAGGATTCATGGAATCCCATGATGCAATACTGCACGAGAAGGGGAGAGAAGCCATGTGCTATAACATAGAGGATGGTGTTCTGTTCCAAATGACTTTTCATTGCATCAAAAGTGGTAAAACATCTGACTCTTGAAATTAAAAAAAAAAAAATCAGTTGGCTTCCAATTGCTGAAATGGTGGACATAAGGTCACTAAAACAAACCATTTACTAGGTACTTTACAATGAAAAAGGGGAAGGTATTTGTTAAGAAATTTCCAGAGTCATCCTACACTAACAAATACCAACAGAGAGAGCACAAGCTGCTTTGGGTTAGCACTTCCTACTCAAGCAGAGATAGTTGCTCAGTTTAGTTCCTACTCCCTTCACAGGACGGGGGAAAGTTTCGTGTTATATTGGATTTAGGCCCAGCCCTACTGAAGAATAAGCTCTGGATAATGAGAGGTGCGCTGAAAACAATGCTCCCCTACCACTTCAGCCAAGAGACCCAAAGTTCCTGTCTGACAGTGATCTCTTTGGGGCTAAAATGGCGGCCGCCCCCACCCACAACTGAGTGGCCCCGCCCTCTCGCCCTGTTTACACCCCCAGGTTGAGCCAAACTCCAAACAGCTTCGCCGGCCGACGTTAACAAAAACAAAAAACCATACAAAAAACAGGCCAAACATGGGAAACAATTTTACAGAGTAGGAAGTTTAAATATAGAATCCCCTCTCTCACGAGTTAGGCTTGTTAAAACATTCAATGCGAAAATGAAGCAGTCCAGAAAGCTAGAGAATGTTTTTGTCTTTCTGCCACAGAGCATTGTTTTTAAATATATTTTTATCAGAGATTAGCATTGTTCTATGTATGCACATGCACACCTGCCGTCGCATATACACACACACACACACACACACACACACTCGCACAAACACGCATAGTTACATGAGCGCAAGCGTGCACAGACATAAAGCAAAAACACAAGCACGCATGCAGCACAAACATGCACTTACACACTAGTGCACACATGCACGCATGTATGCATATGCATACAAACACTGACACTAGCAAGAGTGCACTTGAATGCCTGCACACACACACACACACACACACACAGTAACCCAACATCTCGGCCTCCATGCCCACCCCCACTGGCGCCGTGCTCCCTGCTCCTGAAGGTCAGGACTGTGTATTCTTGGGTTTCACCCTTAAGAGCGCGGGCCCAATCTCAGAGAGACATCCAGGGCAGATTTCATAAGCCCTCCTCTGCTGGGGTAAAGGGGACAGGGGCAGGGGTGGAAGCTCGGTGCTAGAATTTTCCAGGGAATCCATCCCCTCCCAGATAATTACTCCGAAAGCAGTCAGTTTACACGGATAAGCCTCAGCTGGGCTCCAAAGAAGCTCCACAAGTCTGGGCTTGGCAGAACAGAAGGACAGGGTCCAATCCGAGGAAGAGCTGCTCCAATTACGGTAGGTTATGAGCCAGATGAAGGAAGCTGGCCAATCAGTTTCTTTACGCTTTGCGCCCCTTTTTCAAAACTCACTCCCTTAGTCTTTCCCTTGTCATTCATCAAGTAGAGGCACTCCTAGAGTGCAAACCTCTGCCAAGACAGCACAGGCCAAACCTTGCTGAGTGGGAGCAAAGTTCAGTTATCGCGTGTCATAGGATTTCAAGATGGCTGCCGTGGCGGCCATATGGTTTGACTGATCGCGGTCAAAATCAATAGGGTCCATCCCTGATGTAATAGCGACCCGCCCACAAAATTTCAGAGATATCCTTTCATTACTTTTTGAGTTATCTTGTTCACAAACAAACAGACAAATGGCACCGATCACATAACCTCCTGCCAACTTCGTTTGGCGGAGGTAATTAGGGATGAGACAGACCTGCACACACTTGCCTGTAAAGCATCAGACATCGTATCACAGTCTTCCGGTCAACCTCACACAGACACGAGGTGGAGGAAGATAAGATACCAGCTGCTCACCAGGAGAACTGCTGGTACCAACTAGACCAGCAGGGGTTGCTGGTGCATGAGAGGACACCATCGTCCCAGCCAGCTGAAACCCTCACATCATCTGGGTGATTACGTGTCCCCATGCCAGGTCTTTCACTCTGATGATGGCACAAACTATTTCAGACGACAGACCGTGGGGCCACCAGACCTAAATCTGAGGATAAGCCGAGCAGCTTCAACTTGGCCCATCTATTCTCATCACAAGCATTCAGCTGGCTCTCCGCTGTACGTTCTATCACGAGCTATTCCAAAGAGCCTCTGCAGGTACTCACACATTACGACCTTGCACTAATAAATTACGATAATTACTTCTATTCGGTGAGTCACTTTATACCCTCTGTAGTCATCATGTTGCAAAGCTACAAGGCTGCAAGATACTCACTTCCTTGCGCCTCCTCAAAGCAAAAAAATTTTGTGCGGCAATGTTAGGTATGACTGATAATAGAAAAAGAACAAGAATGCGCAAGTCTTCATAAAACACCTTTTGGAGAGCTAGGCACATTGAGGTGATAAGACCACAAAGCCCTGCTAAATGAACTGAACCGGAACCAATCCACAGCAGTGGTGACCACTCCTGTTCCTGGAGATCTACCATCCTCGAGGTTGTCATTCTAACCCTGGCAAAACACATCTCCCACGAAAGACAGAGATCCTGTTTAGCTGTTAATTGGTAGAGTCAGGACAGCCAGATTAGGGACAAGATGAAAACACACAGGGCGGTAGATCTCCATGAACAGTATAGGTTATCACTGGTCTATGGCAACCGTAGTACCACTGCAGTCTCATGTCAGCAAAGCAGTTGAAGGGGCCTTGGGGAGTTCAGCCATTACCTCAAAGCCTTGCTCACTGTTCCATCAACAGTCCTTCACTCATCAGACAGAAGTCCGCAAAGGACAATAAACATGCCATCACTCACTACAGCTCACACACTGCAGGAACCTAAATTAGGAAAAATGAGTTGGCTGAACATAAATCAGCTTGGTGAGTGCAACAATCGACTCTTGGAGATCCAGTTTTGAAATGGAGCCTATTTTTTTCCTGACACAGAAACCCCAACCAGGAGCAGTGACACATTGTACTGGTCTGGAAACCCATGAAGGCTAGAACTGGGGGGCGCAGAACTAGCCATCCAAGGAAGGAAGGTTATCAGTTAGCCGAGCATTTTTTTTGTGTGACAACAAACCATCGTCTGCTCTAGCATATTGGACGATCAATAGATTTCTTGGCCTTCCTCACAAATGTGTGTATTGGTAGCTGCTGAAGTACCAAATAAAAGTGCAAAGATGGGGAGCCCTTACATTATTGAGCAGGCAAATACAAATAGATGCACATCACATGAAAAAAGACCATTCCCAGCTTCAAAAAACAAAGTGACAAAGCTGAGTCAAGAATCACTTGTCCGGAAAAACGATCAGGGGTGCGTTTCCCAAAATCGCAGATGCTAACTTACGTAGCTGGGCCCATTGACTGTGAATGGACAAACTATGTATTTTGGGAAATGTGGCCCAGGATGAGAAAAGCTAGTTGCAATGGCAGCTCCCCCAGAGCATTAGCCAAGTTGAGATAGTCGGCCTTCTAGTTCAATTCAAAGCGCTGTTTTTTTAGAAAAAGTTCTGGGTGAACATCCAAGCAGCGAGGTAAGATAATATTTAGCTAATCAAACTGAAAATAATCATATCTGTCACAAAATGACAGTGACAGTCAAGATGGTGTCACAAGGAAAATCAAAAAACACTTCAGCATGCAATAAATAAGGAAAAAAAGTTAGCCACCCGCAATAACAGGTACATCCTCTATATATCAAAACACTAATTCATGGTGCTCATCATTCAACGATAATCATGGTAATAGAAACCAATTATAAATAATTAATATTACTGATAATAATATTATCAATTATTGATAATAATATTGTCAATTACGATGCCACTTTTTCCCAAAACCTCTTGGTTTTGTCCTCTTATAAGCATGGTCAACCCCAAATTATTGGTGCTACAGCAATAAAGAGAAATCTCAGAGCAGGAGGTGCTCGTGGCGAAACTGTAATTATCACCAATCAATAGAATCCCCCGGTACTTTTTTATGGGGAGCACAATAAATCACATTTTAATGGCCAGACACAAGTGGTATGCTCAGCACAGGTATCAATATACCTCAGATAAAGGACCATAAGTGTGATGCAAACAGAAATTAGCCGTGCCAAATTCTCAGTGATTATTTAATGCGGAGACTACAAGAAAACATCAGACATGTACCATAACTTCCCCATCAACCCCAAACCATCAACAAGCACCATGTAGAAGAATAACTGAGCCCTCCCGGATGCATTTCCCCTCAACAGCTTCAACAAAGCCTAGACCACACAGCTCAGGTACTTTCCAGAGGAAGAAGCCAAAGATAGAAATGTTAGCTTGACAAATGTAAACACATCAGTGCTGGATAGATGCACCAGGCAGCCAGCGTGGATAATCCAGACACAGCTGGGTCCAATAAGGGGGGTGGGCATCTTTTTGGAGACACTTGGGGCAAGGACACACAAAACCTTGACAATTAATTCAGGTCGCTCATTGGATTAACATTGGCTTTGTTCTGACCCCTGGCATGTAGCCATACTGATGCGTACAATGTGAAATGGTGGTGAAGCAGAGGGGTGCTATAGTACTGCAATGGCTCAGGAGGTCTGCCTTCCCCTAGTCTGGTACTCGATAACCATTAGAAAAATGTCATTTACAAAGCAGCATCTCAAATGTCACTGTTATAATTATTGGGAGTAATAACTGGGGCAAAGCTTTGATTTCATTATGAAACGCATCCAGGTCAAAACTGTGATTTGATTGTCGACGGCGTCAGGGCCAAAGCTCCATTCCGACAAAAACCGTTGATATGCTAATGGTTAGCCTCTTTGTCCAAGCCGTGCTTTGCTTACGGCACCATCCAGGCCAAGGAAGTAATTTGCTAAAGATAACATCCAGGTCAAAAGCCTGTTTGGCGGATGATTTGGGATGAAAAGAGCATCTCTCTCTCTCTATTATTTGCTCTACAAGGGCAGGCAGGCCGCCATGTAGACGGAGGTTTGGCAAGTGGATGTTCAGAAGCCGGTCTCAGAGGGGTATTGTCAATGCTAAAATACAATTCTCATCCGACATGAACTCTCTGAAGGGCAGTAAATCAAGAGAATAAATCCTTGTGTATTGTACACAGTGCACGTCTAGGAGACCGAGAGGCAGGTGTGTGACTGCGACTGGGGGGATGGGGGAGGGGGGAGAGGGTGAATCAGGACACCTTTTCATGCGGTTGCTCGGCGCAAAAGAGATGAAGTAACCACATCCATCCAGCAGATGGGAAGTCCAACGGCGGAGGTCACATGAGTCTCACAGATGAAAGTTGAAAGGTGGCCATACCAATCATGCTGTTCTGCCTGACCACGCGAAAGAGACTGCAACACAATCTGACCAACATACAGACCATTACAAGCGACAACCCCAATGCATTCAAGGTTTAAAAGCGATGAATAACATACAGAAGTTGCACAGCATTATAAGCAGTGACATTTACCTGCTTTACATTAATTATTTTCAATCGCACTCATTCAGTCATTCTTGTCCGGGGCAACTTGCATATACAGTTTTACTTCTGTTCCCGCAATACAGAAGGTCATGTTTACTGAAGCAAGTCTGGTTTAGAACATTCTACGACACCAGCTGGGAGTCACACCAACAGCCAGCAAGTTATACGCACAATTACAAAAACACTGCCACCAAAAATTTTCCAACTTTTGACCCCCCCATTGGCAACAGGGCTTTTCCGAGCAACCGTCCCAAAGATGTTTCAAAGAAGATTACTGAACAAAATTTCTACTACGTCATTTCGTCCCGTCATGGCAGAGGACATATCCAGCATACATTGGCCTTCATCAAGGACTCAGACAGCCCAGAGTATGGGCTCCAGTAACAAAAAGGGGGCCCTTACTGTAACTCCAGAACGCCAGTGAATAATACAAGCTTGGTCGAGGATAGGGCTTTTGTTTTGGGAGTTGCCACTAAACCTTCAGGGGCCTTGCAGAAGACTGCACACCGTTTGGCAGACAGGCAGCTGGCATGCAAAACTGAAGGTTATGTCTGGTCTTCATGCGCAATCTTAAGTTACCCTCATAACAAAATGAATCACAGGGTGAAAACACTTTTGGACAAACAGCTACTGACACACACTCTCACACACAGTTTCACTCATTCATACCATAAACTGGCACAGATGCCAACACCAACCACCACAGATTAACTATGAGAAATCACTATTCCTTAAGCTCATCACAGAATAGTACCCCACTCACAAATAGTTCAATGGGGGCCTGAGCGACTCTGAAAGACGGTTCCTAATTACTGGTCTCTTCTGTGCTTTGTTCAAGCAAAACTATGAAATTACCTCAAAAGTTCACAGTCTGCAAAGCTCAGCAATATACACAGAATCCCCACCACTCAATAAATCATTAAAGCTGGATGAACTACAAGCAAAAGAAAAAAAACGTCATGACAAAGGTATGCATTTTAAAAGGTGCAGGCATTATTTCGACATCCTTAAAAAACCATTTCAACATTTATGGGATCTTTTAATATAAACATTTTTAGAAGCAGATTCTGCACTGGGCAGTTTTCCTTGAGCTGAAGGGGGGTGAGAAGGCCAGAAATCGAGCGGTAAATTTAATACGACATCACTATCTCACAAGCAAGGCCAAAAAACAGCCATGAGACCGGGCCAGATCCCAAAAATCATCTTTTATACAAGAGCAATCACTTTCTACGCCACCTTCCAGCAATGTAAAACAAATTAAACCCCCTTTCACATAACCCCGGGATAAGGTTAAGGACAAAATGCCAACACTCGTGAAAAAACGCCTGGCACATTTCCACAGGCGCAAGGGGAGTGATCAAAGACCATTGGGTCCAGAGCCTTGACAGCCCACATCTTAAACCAGCTGATCCGGAGAGACAGCAAAAAAAAGCCTAACTAGTGTCAAAGAGTGAGAATATGGTGAACATATTTACTGTACAGTTCCAAGCTGCTTTCACATCGGACGCGAAACAAATTTTTTGCACAACAGATTACATTCAAAGTCAATGCTAAGACGCGAATCGTCTTTGCATTGACTTTGAATGTAATCTGTTGCGCGAAAAATTCGTTTCGCGTCAAGTGTGAAAGCGGCTTAAAGGGGAATCCTTATCCTGGACCAAACATAGTAAGTTACTACATTTGTTAGTCTTCTTCATCAGTCCCATAGTGCATACAAGTCATCCTTACGTCCACACAGCCAGCATGGAAAAGAATCACTTTCGGTGTTTGACCAGCAGAACTGAAGCTATAGGGCAGAAAACCCGGAAAATGAACCTACTCTGGTGGGCCAGAAACAGCTGAAGCACATAAGTTACAGAAATCGCTTAAACTGCCCTAAGACCGTAAACCTTGAAGAATCCGGCACACAACAGTTAATGGGGGCTCTAAAAAGTTTCCACAGCCCAGATAACTTCACAAAGATTTATCCATGGTAAGTAGAGCACTTGAAGCTCAGAAACAGGACATATTAAAAAAAAAAAAAAAAACAGGCCAACTGACATTTTGATATCTGGGATGTCTTTCGCAGGGTCGACAAAAATTAGTCATTTAAAAATTAGGACAATCTCTTTTTTGATATTTTTGACTAAACTTCCCATCATCCTCGCTCAAAAACAATGCCAGTACTGTACACATGCGACCTCTGACCTTGGTGCCCGGCTAACGATAGGAGGTAGCAGCACTGCGCCAATCTTTGCTCAGAAAGGCACCCCGAATAATCTACCTTTCCACTACCAACATTCACACGTTTGCCCTCCAATTTGTTTGCACGACATAAACCACCTCTGTCAAGAACCGGCCCGTCAGCAATTTATTTCATGGTAGCAAACACTGTAAACAACATACGTGGTACAAACACCAGACTTTGTAAATCTAGGTTATACTTCCTCCAGTTGCCAGTCTCCTATCCTTGACAGAGAACTTACTGCTTCCCCGCCATCATGAGGTCAGTCCTGATGTGCTGCATTTCCAGGCATTCTCTGTTTTAAAGATGCGCCACTGCAGAGGGTGAGTATCCCATATTTTTTGCAAGTTCTGCAACAATTTGCTCTCAAATTAGGGAAACCAACACCCTTTCCCCCCTTTCCCCTCAGCCACACACACACAAACACACACACAAACACATACCCATGCCCGCACACATATAAGGACAAGGCCCTTGCAAAGTCAGGTGAAAGGAGCTGGTGATTCAATGAACGCACACCGAAGAGGGTTCCCACAACTACAGATTAATACAGAGGCCCCGTATTACATTAAATGCCAGTTTAACTGACACTTGCATCCAAACGACTTTGAACAGTTGATTACACTAAGCAGGGGCTAATCCCACCCCCAGAGCACTTCAGGGTTAAGTGTGTCACTCAGGCAGATTTCATAGTAAGTATAATAAGACTGTTCGCTGTCCAAGCTACATTCACTACAATCTCACATCCTCCGCCGCAGTCCACCCAAACTCCCCTCCCTGCCTTACCTTTCAGCTGCTCCGTTACCACGCTCTGTCCGACCCTCTCGGTCACTCTCCCATCCTCCCGCTGGTAGCGGTCATCCAGGAAGGCGGCGGTGGCCTCCGACAGGTGCACCTTCCCGGCTACGCCCAGCTGCTCCATCAGGTTGGCCAGATTGACGTCGTTAGACCAGACGTCGAACTTGAAGCGCTTCATGCCCAGGATGCCGCAGAGCACGGTGCCCGTGTGGACGCCCACGCGCATGTCCACCATCTCCCGCTTCTCCTGGCAGAACTGCTCGATCGCCTGGATCATGCCCAGGCCCATCTCCACGCAGCAGTAGGCGTGGTCCGGACGGGGCTCAGGGCAGCCCGCCACGCAGTAGTAGCAATCGCCCAGGGTGCTGATCTTCTCGCAGTGCGTCAGCTCGCACAGCCGGTCGAAGCGTCCGAAGAGGTCGTTGAGCAGGCCCACCAGCGCGTGCGCGGACTTGTTGGCGCTCATCTTGGTGAACCCGACGATGTCGGCAAACAGGATGCTGACAGGATCCATGCGCTTCATGTTGAAGGGTCGGAAGATGATCTGCCCCCGGGATGGAGGTCTTTTTCCGCTTGTTTCCTTTGGGACTGGAAGAGATTGAGGCTGCAGCAGCCGCCGCCGAACAGGCAGGACCACCGCCGCCGCAGCCGTGGGTGGAGTAGCGCTTGCCAGAGCCCTCGCTCTCATCGTCGCCCTGCTTCATCAGCTCGTCAGCCACCCGGCGGGGCATGACCGAGTGGATCATGCGCTCCTTCAGAGCCTTCTCCACCTCCAGGTCCTTCCCGTGCATGACGGCCTGGCCCACTTTCAGGAAGGTGCTGCGGGACCGGACTTCGGACATGATGAAGAGGTGAATGCCAATGGCGTGAGCGCACAGGTGCAGCAGGGCCCGGGCAGGGGCCAGCCAGCCCAGCGTCTCCCAGTCTGATTCCCGTGGCTGCACCCAGCCCTGGGCAAGGTGCATCCACCCGAGTGCCTCAAAGGACGCTGAGTAGAGCAGACCCAGGAGGACAGAGGCATAGAGACGCACGTGTAGGACGCTGTAGAGCAGGAGCAGGACTTCCATGCAGAGGGAGAAGGTCCCAACGGGGGATAGGCAAGGGGGGCAGCCCACCACGGGATGACCAAGGGTCATGTTCCCCCTTTCAGATGCAATGATGTCAACCTCTCCCCAAGCAAAACCCTCGAGGGCCCCAAAACCGGCAGTCTGTACTTGGGATGCCAGGGTGAGTGCAAAGGTGGCCAAAATGAGCAGGAGGGAGGCCTGGTTGTAGAAGCGGTCATAAAGGCGGGTGAAGGTGAAGAGGAAGAGGAGGAGGCAGAAGAGAAGGAAGGATGCAGTAGGTACTAGGAAGGCAAAGGGGTTGCAGCGGGTGGGGTTGGCCGCGAAGTACACACCCCACAGGACGCCGGCCACGGTCAGGTACAGCAGGACGTAGCGGAAGTGGCGCTGCGTCTGCGGGAAGCAGCGCTCTCGACAGGCCTCCTCCAGGATGGGCGAATCAAAGCTGGGATCCCAGAACTGCGCTGCCGACCTCTCGAAAAGCTGCGGCATCTTCCTGTGGTACCTCAGCCCCCTCGCTGCCGTCCTACGCACACCGGACTCCGCCGAGCTGCAGCTGGAGGAAATGCTGTATTTGCAGCGCTTGGAACCCCCAGTGGCGCCACCCCCGCAGCTCGTGCTCCCTGCTCCATGGAGCTGCTGCTTCTGCGGCTTGGCGCTGCAGATTCGCACAGACACAGCACCATCGCCGCTGGAATCACAGCTCACCTCTGTATTTTGCAAGAGCTGCTGGTGCTGTGGCGATGCCATATTTCAGTATCCGGGCAGGAGGAACACAGGCAAGCTGCGATAAACGCCAAGATTGCAAATATGAAGCTCTCAATAGACAGGCCAGTAGTTTATCCACTTTCTAGCAATATGCACTGGAGAAGGCGGATGGTTTTTAAAATGAAAGGGGGCAGGAGGGGGGGATGAATAAAAAGTTTATTAAATAACTTACGCGGCGCAAATGATCCACTCACGTTAACGACCCTCTCGGATACTTGAGAACTTCATTATTCCACCTAATGACGTCAATCCCCACATTCCTCTGCCTTTCCCCGTTTTGAATCACTCGAATGCGTCAAGCGCTGCTGAGTCGCAGATATCTAACGTCGCTACAATTTAAGTCCAGTTTTCTACTAATCCCGGGAAATCAAGCGCGGCTTTTAAGAGCATATTTACCCTCACACTTAGTGGAATTTAAGAAAAAAAAAATATAAAGCAACTTCAAGAAGTTTTTAAAGTAATGTTTACCAACACCCTTCAGCGGGCTTTTTTTTGCGTCAACGTCAGTGGCATCACGGCCACTTGTCCATGCTCAATACACCGCCCCTCGCTACGATTCTCATAAAGTTCGTGTGCTAAACTAATTAAGTGCATCGAAATATAAATATCGGAATTGCCAGCACAAGCTATGTTTTTTATGCCTGATTGTTGAAATCCATCAGTCAGAATAATTAATGTAACTGGCAGAGTTTGTTTCAATAGTCAGTAGAAGTTTATAGCCAACGTATAGACGTATTTCGCCTCCTCCGACAAAAAAAAAAAAAAAAAAAACTGTCGTAGGCAAATATTCCTTTTAGATTCCAAAAAAAAAGCGGATTTCTTTCACTCTGGTTTATAATGCATCTAGAAAACAATCCATTCACATTAATTCTAGATTTACGGCCAAGAGCGAGCCCAAACGCACCTCGCTCAAGACACCTTGAAACTTTGCAGAGGATTCAGGAGAGACTGTTAAGGCATCGTCGCGGTGTTATGAAGAAAAAAATATTTGCAGCCGGCGCCTTTCGCCCTGAACGAACAAACCCCGACCTAATGCAATGAGAGGGCCTATTCGCCACTGTTTCGACGGACGGAGCCCCGTCCTTTCCTGAAATCCCCCTCCGGATCTCCACCGCTGGTCTCCCCACTTCCTAAAATGCAGGGCTGGACGAGAATTTCCAAAACGAATAATGCCAAGTATGATGCAGCGTCAAGTAGATCGTGGCAAGAAATTAAAGAAAATTTGCAACGTTATTCATTTTCCCCACTTGCACCGCATACTCAGAAAAATACAAAGCCAGCAGTTGAAAACGCCAGGCTAACAAAAATAACGATTATTAATCTAAAAAATAACCATTATATCTTCAATTGGAAATACACCCTTTAAGTCTTCGTGTTTCTGGGTATCAGTGTTTACCTATGTAGCTTTCATAAAATCCGATTGATGAATAGGAAAAAAAATCAGTAAACTTATAGACAGCATCCCGGTAAGCATATATAAAAGATGTCGATATGCAGGACGTGGTCCGTCAATATTGCCGGCTGCATCGAAAGTTTTCCAAGGCCAGGATAGCTTCATTTGGCAAAAGGATTGCAACCGCATGGAGAGCACGTCTAATTAAAAGTCCTCCCACCCCTTCACGTTCCCTGGGCTCGGAAAATCTCATGGGTAAAGAAAGTGGTCTCCTTGGTCCTGCGTCTTCAATTCAGCCTCAAGGGGTGAAGACGAAACAGGAGCGACGTCTACGTTTACCATTCGCTGAAATCTGCACAGGTCCGGCTTCTGATTTTAGACGTTCTGTATCCCTTTAATACCATTTTCGCTCGCCAAATTCCTTTTTCACACTGTCCCTCCTGTTGCCCGCCCATAAGTTATTCTGTCCGATGATTACTGCAATGAGTAGCCGGGGAGGTTCTCCTATCCGAGCGCTGACGACAGTGCCGTCGCTACCACCATCTTCTCGGTAGTCCAATTCGCTGCCCGACAGAATGAACGCAAGGAGAGGGAGAGCTACAGTAATATAAGAGAGGGAGGGGGCAAAGTGGGGATGCGCGCACGCACATCTAACCTAAAATGAGAGGTGGCGAGCACGCATTCGGGGGGCGTTATGATGGGGTTCATTCAGTCGAACCGCAATGAGCTCGTTTGAGCGTGCCCCCACCTTCCCACGACGTTTCCCTTCATTTGCTTCAGACCCACGTAAATGCCACCTTCCCTTTTTCGAGTGATAAAATCAACAGGGGGTCCCAAACTCCTGGATGACGTGCGCACTATGCGCGCTCCTGTGCCGTGAGGCTGCGCACAGCAGTGCAGGTACTGACACTAACCAAGAGCTGTGAATTGCTGCGACAACAGTGTAATTTCATTATTTGATACATTTTTTTAATCATTTGGAACTTTCACAGCGAATAAGCACTTGCGCGGTCCACTGCCCGCGCGACAGCTTTCGACAAGAAGAGTGTCCGCTCCTGTAAAACACACCAGTTGCCTCTGGTGTCAGACCAACAATTAATGTTTCATATTTTGCTGATAACAATTTAGTCCGTATTAATGGCAGTTCAGGTCTCTCTCTCTCTCTCTCTCTCTCTCTCTCTCTCTCTCTCTCTCTCTCTCTCTCTCTCTCTCTCTCAGCTGTGTGCCGCCACGCCATCGATGGCTGGCAGCCTTTTGACGCAATAGGAAATCAGAATCGAGCAATTTCCTGCTAGAATTATGTGTCGCGGCTAATTCTGAGAGAACAGGCGGCAATTTATCATTACCGCAGAGAGGTGGAACGATCTTGTTGAAGATTCTGGCATGTGGCGGGTGTAAAACAAGTGGGGATAAAAATTAAATGGCAAAGGATATTTTAACCGTATTTGCTTTCGCATCAATGCGGCGTAAACCAAAGCTAATTGGCGAACAAATAAAAACGAAAACAATGAAGCGATTTATCTCACCGAATCAACACAGACAAGCGCTTAATTGTTTACCTTTGAGGACAGCATGAACATCAACATAAGATGCAATCAATGTTAGTCCTGAGCAAATATTATGAATGGCTAACCTTCATCAACCAAGTCACTCCAAACCTGGTTGTCCGCAGTAGCACTTTGATGTCCAATATATCGTTAGACTTCACTTGGGCCATTCCTGCGGTAGAGTATCAGCGAGCCGTGGGACGCACAAGGGTCACTCCTGTTTCGTGAGGGGCGACCCCACGAAATGACCACCCCCATCTTTAAAAGAGAATAGTCCTGTTGCATAGATTAAAATCAATCTGCTTCACGTGCGGACTTCATAACTGAGATTTAAATAGGCTAGGGCTAGCTGCCAAATCGTTGAAGTAAATGCTTTGTATTCCAATAAAATTGAATCATTAAATACCGATACATTTTCTTTTCAATTAATCATGATATCGCTCATTTTTGCACCAATTATCGGAGCTATTCAGAATGGGGTGAGACATTGGCTTTGAGATTTCACTCGGCATAGTGGCTATTAGATGCGAGATGGAGACGGCATACTGTGGACGACGGTGATGAGATGTTAAGATGTACATGAGATTGACGAAACTCTTTTCCAGAAGTCAATCAACCCACAGCCTCACCGGCAGGGTTGCACTTTGGATCCAATAAAGCCGAACGTCAACATTTCGATCTGTCAGGTTCTATCCGTGTGTATTTGCTCGTGAACGTGCTTGTATTTCACCGTTCCTTGTGAATTATCAGTGACATTTTAACATAAATATGACCTTTTTGGATATGTTTATGGTCTTTTCTCATACAGCATATTTTCCGATAAAATCTTGGCAAGAACAACCCAGTGGTGTTCCCATGAGAACTCTGACTAAACGCGCTCCTTACATCCGAGCACCTGTGATTGTTGACTTCTGCATTTAATTTTACACACATCGACACAATCAGCCACCTCCCCCCCCTCTCTCTCTCTCTCTCTCTCTCTCACACACACACACACACACACACACACAGGAACACCATCCTCATGGTGAAAGATTCACTGTTAATGCATCTATTGAGAATACCACATTATTTTGGTACCGCGTGTACTTTCTTTATTTCCTTCAGTTGATTTAACACTGAACATTTGTCTGCGGTCAACCTTTCCAAATGAGGATTGAACCCCCTCTCAGTTAAATTCCCAGGAGTTCTGAGCAACAGGCTTAGTATGCAGCGCACCTGCTCAGCGCAGGGTGCAAACAAAGAATCCTCGTCTGATTCACTTCCGCCCAACGTGTGAATGTCAGATTTAACCCGCTGTCCTGTTGGATTGTGAGTGAATTGCACTCCCCTTGTGATGTTGCATGACGTCGGCAGAACTCATTTGGATGACTGAATAGGAGAAATTCTGTCCCCCACCCTCTGCTCTGTCCTCATGCTACCTATGTTGTTGCTCTCCTTTTTTTGGTTGAAATACAGGTGCATGCAGGAATCAACTGGTTTTGTGCTTTGTTTGTGTGTGTGTGTGTGTGTGTGTGTGTGTGTGTGTGTGTGTGTGTGTGAGTGCGCGCGCGCGCGTCTTTGAGCATTTGCATATGCGGCATTGTTTACATGTTCATATCAGCATGTAAAAACAAAGATTCAAATGTTTTTCATGCATTCAGTAAAAATAATAATAATAATAATAATAATAATAATTAAATATAATAGTAATAAACTTTAATTCCACTGAAACTTTGCTGCCTTTAATCATTGAACTGTACCTAAAAAGTTCCCCCGTTTACCTGAGCGACTTGCATTAGCTACTATGAGCAATTTAGCAACAAAAGCAAGGAAGAAATATCAGAAGTATATTGTTTTCTTAATACGTCTTTCATCAATTGGACCTGGAATCCATAATGAATTAATTAATATGCGTATTTAATGGAATAAATATCAATTTATGAGATGTTCTTCAGATCCGAGCATTCATTTCTCCGAGAATGGAATAATGATTTGGGACTCATTACTGAATTGTTTACGCTTTCAGACAGTTTCGCTTTCATTGAACGAACTTCAAAAAAAAAAAAAAAAAAAAAAAGATTCTCCCAGAATGCCAAATATATTTTGGCTGACTTTAATCAACGGAATTGCAGAATAAAATAATGCATCATGTGATGGTGTTGAAAATCTATGGTTGAACACATTTCCGAGGCGCACACCTGGAGATAGGGCTCCCTCTGTTGGCCAGAATTAGGCCTAATAAGAAGACGGTTTAAATCAGCGCCGGAGCCGGATTTCAGTATATTAAGGAAATGAAACTGCACGGTAACTTCTGTGATTCAGAGGAAATACGACACAAGTAGTCCGTTGCATACAGGACACGTTCATGTACATTTTCATGCTTGTTTAATCGCACTATGTCGCACTGTGTGAGCATTTTAGTGTCTTCTTGACACGGTGGCGATTGTTTTCCCTCGACGCTGGCTGCCTGTCGAGTCAAACGGATAATAAAATATTACAGCATGGCATGATGGGGGTGGGGGGGAGAGATAAAATAAGCTTATAGGAACATGCATTAGGACACGGGGAAACAGCATTCGCATTCCAACTTGCAGCCATTTCCATGGAGGTCAGAGGGCAAATGCCACCCAGGAGTTCTAGTACAGAAGTTTCACCCCCTTAGCTCTCTTCCCTTCACTATTCCCACCCCCCTCTTCCTCACCCTCTCTCTCCCTGCCTCTCTCTCTCTCTCTCTTTCCCCCTCTCCATGCAAAAAAGAGAAGCAATTCCTGTGTTATCCAACACTTCCTGTAGTGCCGTTGGGGAGCTGGGAAACAGATGTTATGCCGTTTGTAGTCTCTGGAGTCTTGCAGCCAGCACCACTAAGTAAAGCAACAAATAGTAAAAAAAAAAAAAAAAAAACAGTGCAAGATCAGAGTGACATTCCTGAGGTCCTGCCACTGCACATTAACCTCTTACATAACTGCAAAGAAATAATGTGCATCTGACTGACACCTATAAACCCCTGACTGTGAAGAATGTGGGAGTCGGTAGACTTTCCACTGCGCTCAGTGCCTCTCCTATCTTAGCATGCTCCTGGCTGTCTGCCAGGGAGGAAGAGGAGGTGGAGGAGGAGGAGGCTGCATTCGAATGGTAAAAGAAAAATTTTGTCCTATCGTCTAATTCCTAACGACTTTTCTTTAAACTCTATGGAAAACATGAGGTGAAGGGAAGGTATAAAGGAGAATTAGGTTGGGCTTGGGAAGACGACTGCACCGCTCAGAGAATCCGAGTGCAATTAGACTGGGCAACGTGATCACGCGTCTCTCGCCCTTCATGTTCATTCATTTTTGTGACTGGCCGAATGGATGGTCGCACTTTAAATATTACTGTCGTAAGGCATTACGATCGGCGTTATCTCCTTTCTTTTCAAAAAGGATGGTTCAGTGTACCTTATGCTAAAGGAGATAAGTCAGGAAGCACTGAAGCAGCATTCCTTGACATTTAAAGAATTCAAACACGCTTACAATGGCTGCCATGTCAACACTTCCCGGTCATTTTCTAGGACTTAGGGTCTTTCCTAAGAAAAAAAAACTTTTTAAACACAGCGGTTGAATAGTCTTTTTTTTTTTTTTTTGCTTAAGAAAGTTTCTAACTCCTAGAAAATGGTGCAAGAGTATTTTTGTGGCTCCCATAAGTGTTTAAATTCTCTAAATGTCAAGGAAAGGTGCTTCAATTCTCCATTTTGAATTCCCCTTTACACCAGTCCTTCACCTCATGATGTTTTCCATTGAGATTAAAGAAAAGTGGTCAGGAATTAGACAATAAGACGTAATTTGACTATTTGAACACAGCCCAAGAAAAAGATCAAGAAAAAGAAAGTGAAAAGCAAAAACAAGGAAGGGAACACCCTGACCCTTAACCTCTGACTTGCGTATTTTGTGCCATGAACAAGGCTGTCAACTCTCAGGGGTCCAGTTGCAAATAAAATAGCAATGTGCATTTCATATGCCAACATGTACAGGGGAATGCTTGGATCTTTGTTCGATGCCCTGAAGGAAATGTTTGTAAGATTTTATTATTCAGCACAAAAAAAAAAAGAATGAATGTATTTCTGGAACGTGAAAAAAAGGATTTCATGCAACTTAGATTTTACCATCACAACCTGACTTTCCCTGGTTGACAGGGCACTGAAATCTAGGCAGGCAGCATGTTTGTGGAAAAATTGTTCTCAAGTCCATGTAAGAAAGTCTGAGTCTTCCTCTACATGAGAAGAAACATGACTTTAAACTTCAGATACATTGGAAAGAAAGAAAAAAATATACACATTTTCTCAGAGAATTGGCTAGTTGTCTTTTCACACCAGTTATGCCGCAAAAGAAAGTACAAATGTAATCGAGCCACGACCAGCAAACAAAAATTGTCCAACTACCGTTTCCATTTTTTTCCTCCATTTTATTCACATACAAGGGAGCTGGCACAGACTGTAAAGTCTTTAATTCTTATTTTAAAAATAATTTTACAATTTTTTTTGTTTCAACTATTTTTTTTCCAACACCTATTTTTTTTCTTAACCGGTCAACAGTTCTGTACTGCAGTGTAGGGGAGAAAGGAGGGAGCTCGACATGAATAAACTCACGGGCTAGACTTTCACCCCACAAACACCTGTATCCCTCAGCCATTGCATCCCCGTGCCCTATCGCTGACCCCACCTCCCCATCTCTCCATTTCAACACAATCCCAACCCCGTAATCCCCTGAAAAAAAGAACAGCAAAACAACAACAACAACAAAAACAGAATCTCCAACGCTGCAGGCAATGACATCATAGGATTCAGGGGAGGGGCCAAGGCCGGGGGCAGAGGAGGTCAGCCATAAGGACTACCCATCCTTCCTGTGTACCTCTCCTGTCCTCCCCCACAACTCTTCCTCCACTCTCTCCCTCCCTTCCTCCTTCTTTCCTCTCCTCTTGTGTCTCAGTGCCTCCGATAGCGGTTTTTAGGCTTCTCTCCACACCCAGTGGCTTCGCAGGACGAAAGGTTTGGATGCTTTCCCAAGGAGATGGAGCTGAGAAGCGCCGGAAGGTCGTTGGTGATGGCCTTCTCGATCTTTTCCAGCAGGCAGCCGCCCATGTAGGAGCACTGGGCCGACAGCTGCTTGAAGGTGTTAATCGGGTTGATGCCAAAGAAGTCACGGTAAGCGTCGCGGTTGGGCAGGTCGAACTTGCTGACATTGGTCTTGGCCAGGATGGACTTGAATATGTAGAACTTGTCGGGGTCGTCAACGATCTCGTTGAAGACCAGTTCGGGGTCGCTGAAGAAGCTCATCTTGTCTTTGAAGGTCTGGACGTAGCGGTCGACCAGCAGGCCATGGATGCGCACGCGGATGCCGTGCTGGCGGATGAAGGCGATCTTGTTCTCCAGCCGGTTCTCGATGACCTGGTTCAGGTCCTCCAGCAGGGAGATCTCCTCGCGCTTGAAGAGGTCGTGGCTGGTGTCTGGGGCGTACTCGTAGGGCCAGAAGGAGCTGACGTAGACGCGGGGCGGCTCTGTGACGTTGATGAGCGGGGCCAGGCTCCAGAAGAGGGCCCCATAGACGCGCATGAGGTCCTGGGTCGCCAGATTGTCAGCCTTGTTGAGGATGATGCGGATCTGCGACTCACGGCCCTTAAGCTGCCTGAAGAGCATCTCCAGCTCCAGTCCCACGTCCAGCTTTGTCGGGTCGAACACCACGAAGATCAGGTCCGCCCGGTCAATGAACCACTGACACACGTCATTGAAGGGGTAACCTGAGAGAGGGGAAGATGGAAAGAACAAGATAGAGAGAGGAAGGGAGAAAAAAGAAAGCAAAGGAGTGATGGAAAAAATGAGAGGATGGCTGTCGCCATAAGCAAATAGAAAAAAAAAATTTTTAACACTAATGTTACTTGTAATGTTGCTACAACTACTAATAATAGTATATAATGGTGCTCTGTCGTGGTATGAAGAATAATATTTGTGATATCCATCTTTTGGAGGAGTTAATGTGTAACTTTGGCCTCAAATCAATTGAGCACTGCTCCTTCACTCTTACCCCTCTCCTGTTGCTTGCGGTTCTCGATGATGCCAGGCGTGTCGACGAAGGTGACCCTCTCCAGGAGCTTGTGGGGCATCTCAATGCCGACCAACTTCTCCAGGAAGTTCTGGCCGAACTTCTCCAGCGGCGAGAAGGAGCGGGAGCTGTCGGCTGCCATTACGATGCCCTCGACGGAGCGGACTTTCTCGCCGTGCGTGATCACCGTGAACTCGGAGGTTGTGGGTTCAGCGCCTGGAGAGCAAAAAGAGTGAAATGGGTTTACCTTTGTTGAGTTGATGGGTGAAGCCATGTGGGTTTAATGTGCGGACAACCGTTTCAAAAACGGGTGGGCAAGGAAGTACTGAGGTTTGTGTTGCTCGAATTGATGCGCATCCATGTGAAACCTGAGGAGTTGCTCAGGATAGTTTACCTGTGTACAACTTAAGGGTGAGGGAATTTGGCAGCTCAAAACATACAGACTATGGTGTTTTGAGGTATGATTGCCAACTTAAATGGACAGGTGAGAGTGTGCTGTGGGATGTTCACATATGTATAACAAACAAGCAAGGGTGTGCTCAAGTGTGTTTATCTGCAAAAAAGTTACAGATTAGGGCATGTCAAGGCGTGCTTACATGCGTAGCACTTAAAGGGTCAGGGCGTGTTCACGTGTGCACATCTGTGTTGAGCCTACATGGGAGGGGTTGTTCAGGTGTGTTCACCTGTGGAGAACCTACATGGGAGGGCGTGTTCAGGTGTGTTCACCTGTGTATAACCTACATGGGAGGGTGTGTTCAGGTGTGTTAACCTGTGTAGAACCTAAATGGGAGGGCGTGTTCAGGTGTGTTCACCTGTGTATAACCTACATGGGAGGGCGTGTTCAGGTGTGTTCACCTGTGTATAACCTACATGGGAGGGTGTGTTCAGGTGTGTTAACCTGTGTAGAACCTAAATGGGAGGGCGTGTTCAGGTGTGTTCACCTGTGTAAAACCTACATGGGAGGGCGTGTTCGTGTGTTCACCTGTGTATAACCTACATGGGAGGGTGTGTTCAGGTGTGTTAACCTGTGTAGAACCTAAATGGGAGGGCGTGTTCAGGTGTGTTCACCTGTGTATAACCTACATGGGAGGGTGTGTTCAGGTGTGTTAACCTGTGTAGAACCTAAATGGGAGGGCGTGTTCAGGTGTGTTCACCTGTGTATAACCTACATGGGAGGGTGCGTTCAGGTGTGTTCACCTGTGTATAACCTATATGGGAGGGTGCGTTCAGGTGTGTTAACCTGTGTAGAACCTACATGGGAGGGTGTGTTCAGGTGTGTTCACCTGTGTATAACCTATATGGGAGGGTGCGTTCAGGTGTGTTAACCTGTGTAGAACCTAAATGGGAGGGCGTGTTCAGGTGTGTTCACCTGTGTAAAACCTACATGGGAGGGCGTGTTCAGGTGTGTTCACCTGTGTATAACCTACATGGGAGGGTGTGTTCAGGTGTGTTAACCTGTGTAGAACCTAAATGGGAGGGCGTGTTCAGGTGTGTTCACCTGTGTATAACCTACATGGGAGGGTGTGTTCAGGTGTGTTAACCTGTGTAGAACCTACATGAGAGGGCGTGTTCAGGTGTGTTAACCTGTGTAGAACCTAAATGGGAGGGCGTGTTCAGGTGTGTTCACCTGTGTATAACCTACATGGGAGGGTGCGTTCAGGTGTGTTCACCTGTGTATAACCTATATGGGAGGGTGCGTTCAGGTGTGTTAACCTGTGTAGAACCTACATGGGAGGGTGTGTTCAGGTGTGTTCACCTGTGTATAACCTATATGGGAGGGTGCGTTCAGGTGTGTTAACCTGTGTAGAACCTACATGGGAGGGTGTGTTCAGGTGTGCTCACCTGTGTAGAACTCACAAGACAGGGCGTGTTCAGTGCTTGCCTGCTTAAAACTTGCAGGTGAGGGCACATTGAAGTTTGTTTACCAGTTAAAACTTACCAATGAGGGTGTGTTCAGGTGTGTTTATTAATTTAAAACTAGCAGATGAGAGCACTTCAAGGTGTGCATACAGTACCTGTGAAGAACTGAAAGGACAGGGCATATTCAGGTGCGGTTACTTGAGCAAAACATACAGGGATGGGCATGTTCAGCTGTGCTCACCTGTGTACAGCTGGTAGGGAGAATCCTGCAGTCCCAGTAGGTAGTTGATCATGGTAGACTTGCCAACACTCCAGGGACCCAGAAACAGCACCATGGGCTTGGAGGTGATCTCTCCATCTGAGATAAAAAGAGGGGATTATGGCCAAGTATAGAGAGAGAGGAGGGAGGTGGGAAAGAGGGAGGGCAGAGTTTCACAGAAAAGCAGAGAACATCTCTCTTACACTGACTGGCAGGTTAAAGAGCAAAGCCCTGTCCAGATTGTGATGAAACCAGGTAACGCCTTACATAGCAGTTGCTCCACAAAGTCAAATAAGCAAGCAGAACATATTTGCAAAAAAAGGAGACACGCGGCACCATTTCAGCTCAAGAGCAAAGGCAGATTCTGATAAACCAGCGACAAAGAAGACAATCGTGGGTGAGAAGCTGATGGACTTCACCCGAGCCAGTTCTGCGAATGAGCAGGAACATACATTCCTCTGAGAGCCCAAGAAAAGTCTTACAGCCGCTGGGTATTGTGTTGGAGACTCCATGTCTCTCCTGGGCAGAAATTTTGCCCACAGCTTCAGCCATGCAGCAGGAAAGACGTTAGCGAGCACTTTTATTCTGTAATGTTATGTAGGAAAACCATAAAAAAGCGTGTAGCATCATGCCTGTTCATTGTTTTTGTATTTTTTATATTAATATTTTTTGATACAGGATGTTCCCCCTTCAACTCGGTAGAGGAAATATTATTCACTCAAGGTTAGAAACAAAAACAATGCTGTCAAAATCAGGGAAAGACTGCCGATGACATCACGGGTGAAGCACAGTCAGGCCATTACAGCAGGACAGGAAGACAGACAGGAAGTCGGCACAGAGCAGCTCTTGTAAGCGCGAGATACAGAGGGAGAGGAGGAGTGAGAGATGGGGAGAGGAAGTAGAGGGAAAAACAGACTAACATTATAGATTAGGTTTAGCTCATTTTTAAATCTGGAGAATTGGAGGGGGTGGTGGGGGGGAAGCGACAGGAAGTGATGTTGTCATCTTCCTTATTTTGGTCTGGCTATGAATGAGGGTGCTAATACTGCTGCTACACATGTAGCATAGATGTGTGCTTGTGTCAGACTTGTTCAAAACCCCCATCCATCCCATTCATATCTTCCCACATACCAAATCGACCCCCCTATCCTCCAATAGGCATACCCCTCTGAGCAAGTACATAGAGAGACCCTCCACCCTCAAACATTGCACACACACACACGCACACGCACACACACACACACAAACACACACACACACGTTTGTTGTCATGTTTTGTGGGGACATTCCATAGACTTCCATTCATTCCCTAACCCCTTTCCCTGACCTTAACCCTCAACACTACATACCTAACCCTAACCCTAATCCTAACCTTAACCTAACCCTAACCTTATCCCAACCCTAACCTTAACCCTTAACCCTAAAATAGCTCAATTTTTTGAGGGGACCTGAAAATGTCCCCACAATTACAGAGAAATCTGGAATTACATATCTTGTGGGGACAATTGGTCCCCATAAGGGTAGGTAAACAGACGCACACACACACACACCCACACACACAAACAAACACACCAGGTCTGTGACAGTAAATAGGAGTCCTCCCCCAAGCTCTATAATGATTGCCAAAATTTCAAACTGGCCCAAAAGGGCTCAAAACCAGAATGATGTAGGATCAATTCCCAGGGTGGCTGTTGGACACCTCCAGGCAACAAGACTGCTTCACTAAATATCCTGCAGCACAGATGAATGAGCGCTGAAAATTTAAGTGGCAGTTTTCAATACTCTGGAGGCTGTGCTCATAATTCAGAGCCTGCAAATTACATTGTACCCTCAAGCAAAGTGCTTAACCTGAAAAACATCCACGAAACCTCCATCTGCAGGAATTGACTGTGAATTAAATAAATACAAAAGAATAACAAGATCTTGACAAGATAACAACCCCCAAATGCGTAATCAATACCTTATATGAGGGTATCGCCAAAGCGAATTCTTAATATTCATTTAAAGTTAATGTTTCAGTAACAGCCACTATAAGGGTTCTTAATTTCCAAGTGATCTATTCAAAGTATTTATGCCCTAAAAGGGGCCTTGATACATCCAAAGCCACAATTCGTTGTAATTAGCAATGATTTCCATTTATTGTCGACTACATGCTTCCGTTTCAATGATAAAACGACAAAAGCTAGCGGGGCATCGTTCTTCCCTGTAGATTGCCCTTCCTGAACGTCAGTTGGTCAGAAAAAGATTGTTTGCTGAGTGAGTATAATGTGAAGATCAATATTTCGAATCCCGCCTTCAATCCACATAGAACTAATTACTCACTGCAACTCTGCTATTGAAGCTCTGAGACAATTCACAGAGGAGATACATGGTCTTCACCTTCTCTTTGGTTTAATCAGCATTCAGTAAAAAAAAAAAAAAAGACCCCACAAAAAAACACGATAATATTGTTATTTAGTCCAACATGTGAATTCATGATTCCAATAAGTGAACAGGAATGCAGAAGTAATTAACGTAAACTACAAAATGTTTTAATCTTAAAATTTTGCTGTTTACACTCTAAGTGCCACACAATTTGCATATTTTTAACAACAAATATATATAAATACAGCATATTACACATCATTTGAACAATGAACGGCTCGCATTAGCACAGAGGGTAGAGTACAAGTATTGCTCCCCCTTTGTGTGTGTTGATTTCCATTTTGTTGGGTTTCAAGTCCTCAATCAAAACCATTTATTTAAACCACTAATTGTGTGCTACTCTATTTTATCACTCTCTCTCTCTCTCTCTCTCTCTCTCGCTCTTTCTCTCCCTCATGTCAGCAGTAAACTGCATGAATTGAATGAAGAATGTTAATGGTAAAAGCATGGTACGTCTATCCATTATCGGCACATTCTAATCAAGTTAAATTGAATGTTGGAAAGATTAAAGAGCTTGAGCAACTAATTAAACATATTCATACGTGAATTGAATTGCCTAAAGTAAAATTGTGGCAACTACCCTGAGTGCAGAACTGAAATGTCAAGAAAAATATCAAGTGAATTGAAAGTTGGTACTAAATTAATGGATCTATTTAGAACTGTTCATCAGGGAGTCTGTTGGCATAAAAACGGAAGTTTCCGGTGTAGTGGGGAAAAGGATGCACTGAAATGGGCCAATGAATGCAAGTTCATTCAAAGGGGAGGGGCCACACGACTCGACAATGATAAGCTATGAATGGCTGATGCGTTGAGGGGGCGGGGGATAGATTTGGGGCGAGATGAACAGGGGGTAAACCTCAGACAGTGCCATGCACGCACAGTATAGGTCACCACCCCCTCCCTCCCCATACCATACCTACCTGTAGCTGACGCCCCCAGTGTTCGTCCAGGGTAGGCTGTTAGATGGAGGGAGGAAGGGATGGAGGGAGGAAGGAAGGAAGGAAGGAAGGAGAAGGGTCAGATACAGTGACAGGGAAGATGCTTGAGAGGAAAGAGAAAGCGAGAAAGAGAGAGATGGACAGGAGGAAGGAGGGAGAGGAATGCAGGGGAACACTGGTAATGATGAATACGGGCGAAACAAAAACGGAAAAGACAGCAACAGAGACGTGAAAGAGACAGGAGAGGGTGTTAATGAGAAATGTAAACAGGACAGGGAAGAGAAAAAAAGAAAGAGTGTGATAAAAAAGGAGAGAGGACATGAGAAATAGTGGGGAAGTAGGACATGTACAGAAAGAGAGACAAATATATAGAGAGACTGATTATAGGGATGAGTATAGCTACAATGAGCAGGAAAAAAGAGACATGTATGATACAAATGTAGAAAGGAGTCCATGCCGCAAAGACATTGAACTAAGAACTGAAGTAGGCAGACTCTATGTATTTTCAAACATACTAATCTATTAAGTGGGTATAGAGAGGTGAAAAAGGCTGTGTGTGACTAGACTATGAGAAGACAATGGGAGAAAACAGAGAGCATGAGTTATTCTTCCCTGTATTTGATTCTCCTGTTTCTCAAATGACACTGCTCAAGAACTGAGAACTGCATGTTTACTACCACAGAGCTAAAGAAAACACAAGAGTGGACAACGTCATTGGCTGAACCAACAAGAAAACGTGAGATGCGTCCACCATCTTGTGTAAGGAATCGGCAGGGGAGTTGCGCAATCAAACGCTGTACATGTGCATATGCGACTGGATAAAATTAAATGAAAAACACTGACTTTCTTTGACAGTAAAAATATTATGTATGATAAGTGATAAATCTCTTAATTGTAGTATCATCAGCATCAAGTTCACTTTCGGGTCTTTTTTTCCACATATGCTCCTATACAAACTTCACCTAGGTTAATATACCCTTAGAATCTTAACTCATGTAAAAATCATCAACATAATCTCTGCATTCCACCTCTAAACCAGCTTGGTCGAAGGTTTCTCACAGTTCCACACAGGATGCAATCCTTCGGTAAGATGGCGGACGCGAATCTCGCCAAAACTGGTCTCGTGTCCACTCTAGTGTTTTCTTTAGCTCTGTGTTTACCTCCCTCCCTTAAACCTAGGAGTCAGGTGTGCTGCCAGCCTGGCCAATCAGCAGTGCCAGAAGTTCAGTTAATTTCCTGGGAGGAACGAAAGATAGGGACAGATTTGGATTGGAGGGCCAGATTTCAAGATACCTGCTATGAAGCTTCAGAGTTTGTGCTGGGTTAAGTCATAAGGAAGGAGCACCTCATTTGGGGGAGAAAAAAAATTGGACAAACTTAATTTTCTTATCGTTTGGCTGAATGTCATCAAATTTTTCATGTTATACACTCTAGGCTCCCAGTCATTTCCACCATTTAAAATGGTGTCAAAATGATGACAATATTTTCCAGTTCCAGTTCTGTGTTTAGCTGATACCCTCAGATTAGGTGGCTGCTGATGATATTATGAGTGAAAAAGTGTGAAAGAAAGGAGAGAAAAAAGAGGATAAGGGCTAGAAGGAGAAAAGAGGATGGGGCAAAGAGTCAATCACAAGAAAAGGTATGAATGAAATGGGCAGTGCTGTGCTCTCATTCATTGTGAGACACTGACAAAAAACATCTTTGACCGCGTGAGTCAAACATGCCCAGGGCCACTGTTGGCAAAGCATCCTAGGTTTGGAGAGCTGATCCTGGATCAGTTTCGCTTTTCAGGCTCCACTCATGGGAAACCTGATCTGGGAGCAGGACAGCTAATCTGGGATGCTTAATTAACATGGCCACAGGTCTGAGGTTTCAAATGGGAGGCGCTGGGGAATTTTAGTAGCGAACAGCGTTCTTTGTTCATCTAACCCTATGAAGCAGCGCAAAATAAATAAATAAATAAATAAATAAATAAAATAAATTCTCTCTCTTATTCAGCAGACACAGGAACTAATTGAAGGAAACTTTTGAGCTAAATCATTAACAAATCAGACAGAGGACATAGTGGCTCCCTCCCTCCCACTGATCAGTCATTGGCTGATAATCACATCACCTAATCAGCAGATAGGCTGAGAGACATGGTAACTTATTGACTGAAATATTTGCGCAAAAACATAAAATGTTTGGCTGGTTGGCACACTGGTGTGTTCATTGCCAGTGATAGGTGCTTGGCAGGGCAACATATTGAATAATCAGCTGATAAGCTGAGAGTTGCAATAACATGTTCCGTAAATGCATGGGAGAAATATTTAAAACACATTAATTGCTGGAAAAAAAGCTATCAGATAACATGAGAAACCTGATGGGTTGGCCTGCGGGTACACAAAGGCACAAAGTTAACTGACAGCAGATATTTTGACCTGCAGACTAACTTCTGGAGACTCACGTTGACCAAACTGACGTTCAATACCTCTACCAAGGAGGTTATATTTTCACCTCTGTCTGTCTGTCCATGAACAGGAAAACTCAAAAAGTAACGAAGGGATTGGCATGAAATTTGATAGGATGATAGCTGGTTGTCCAAGGATGACTTCTTTCAATTTTAGAAGTCATCTGGAACATATTCCAGATTCTGGATCCGGAAGAATTAAACTATCTTTCTAATGTGGGTCTATGTGATATTTCTGACTGAATAACTGACAATTAGGCGGGATGATCTGAGGTAATCCAAGGAAGAGTTAATTTAATTTTGGAAGTGATCTGGGACATGTTCTAGTAGGCCAGTTTATTATTAGTGCCGCGCAATCATTTACAGTATTTACATGTTCTGAAACCGAAAGAACAGATATATGGCGTGGCGGAGGCATGCGCTTTTCCGAGTGCTCTCTCGTTTCATCTGCAGTGACAATTACGTGGTAGACTACCAAATCAAACCACCAGGGGGCGACCCGCCTTTTAAGCAGAAAGAAACACATTTGGCAATTTTATTCGTGAAAGCTGCTCAGTGAGGAAACGCAGCAAATAGGAGCTTCCTTCTTAATATCGAGTAATTCAGCTCTGTCCACCCACGCAACCGGAGTCAGAGAGGGAGTGAACTTACTGTTTGACTCAATATGCTGCTAAGACAAGTCGAAAATATTTTCGGATGCTGGGTTGAATGTGAATAGGTGATAGGATAAGATAGTGTGCCAACTGACGGGAGGGATACTGTACCTTGCCGAACTCATTTGTGTTCAGAGTCTAATTATATGACAGAAAATACATTTTGTCTTTCTGTCTTCTGCAAAGACAAAATCTAAAAACCAACTCCTACTCTGACAAAGTTGGCACATCATGGAAAATGCAAATAAAATCAAAAATGACTGAATAAAAAAGTAAATTCAAAATATAGTTAATTCTGTATATTCCTTGACAATATTGAAGACAGCGCAAAAACACATTACTTTATGTTCTAATGAGAATTTAATTGCTTATTGTTAAAATATATAATGTGATGACTGCAGCAGAGTCCAAAAAAAGTTGGCACAGTTGACTGAATACCACTATGTGACATCACCGTGTTTTTGAATTCCACTCATTAAGCATTTAAGCGCTGAGGTATTGGAGATTATACGCATTCAGAGGTGGTTTTTGGCCTTGCCACTTGTGCACTGAGATTTGATAAGAAGCCTTCCATCTTAAGCACTGTGGGTGGGGGACTGACACAATTCCTATTGATTTGTCTTGGGGAATGTACGTATCTGTTGGAAAATGGTTGAGTCTTGACCCATCTTTGCTCTTGAGGGACAAGGCCTTTTTTTGGCTCCTCCTTTTATGCTCCAAAATGATGAGCTCACCGATTTAACATCACCGGTTTCAGAACAGTGCAAATTGTCTCATCATTATCAGGCCTAATTTTCCCTTGTGCCAATGTTTCGGGAGTCTGTAGCAGTCATCACATTTGAAATAAGCATTTCATTTTCAGTAAATAATTGAATTCACAAATTAAAGCATCAAATAATGTGCTGCTGGAGTTTTTTAAACATAGTAAAGGGTGAATGGACTTTTCATTTCATCCCTTTTTGATTTTATTTGCTTTTTACATAATGTCCCAACTTATTCGCAATTGGAGTTGCACAAGCAATTCAAATTTCACGAGCAATTATCCTTTGATACTCCTCGCCAGCGTTAAAATGTCCAAGTGCTGGCTTATTGTAGTTGGTCGTGCCTCAATGATTTGTTTGTTTTTAATTCAATTTTTTGTTTTTACCACTCAGTTCATCAAGATATTGACCAATAAACACAGAGAAGGAAACTTGTAAAAGGGGGGAGGGCATAGGGCTCATACCTGAGATTTCGTGCTGCCGTAGTTCATTATACTTGTAGGCCTGCTCCATGGGCTTGATGGAGGAGTGGTAGATCTTACGGAGTCTCTGCAGAGCCGCTGGGGACGGAGGGATGACAGAGGAAGAAAAAAAAGGATGACAAGGAAAGAAAAAGAGATGGAGGACAGGAGGTAGAGGGGAGCAGGAGGGAAAAAAGCGAGTGACAGGATGGAGAGAGGGGGAGAAGAAGAGAGGATAAAGGGAGGAGGAGTGAATAAAATCAGGTAGACAGGTTGGAAAGATGGAGCGGATTAGCGGAAAGGGAGAGAAGGAGGACGCGGGGACGAAAAGGGAAAAACGCGGAGAAAAAGTTCATTTTTAAAGTGAGGAAGAGAGTGCAGAACAGTGAGAGCAAAAGAGGGAAAGAAAGTAATGGCAAACTGCCCAGGGTGAACGAGTAAGGAACAAACAAACTTGAGGACCGTTGACTCATCTGCTGAACACATTTCTTACAGAGGCAGATGAATAAACCTTTCAGGAAGACGGCGAGAGTGTGGGAATGCAGGTCCCCTTTCACTCGATGGCCCTGAACCGCATTCAGCGCAATGACTCACTGAGCCTGAAGCTCTGCGTCCAGATAATTAACATCAAAAGCAGCAAAATTAGTCAGCCTGTTTGTGCGTGTATGTGTGGTAGCCATTTTGAGTGTCGCTGTGTGGGAGTATGAAGCTGTGCTTTCGTCTGTATACCTGTGTGTGAGTGTACGTCAGTCAGCCTGAGTGCGTGTGGGACTGAGTATATGGGTTAATAATGGTGACCAAATGCAGAATTGCTCTCTCTAATTCCACCAGAACTCAACCACCCTTCACATTGTAGGATTCATATCTAAGTAGTCAAGGGGCTAACTCTGTTTAAGACCTGCAGAATTTAGCCGCACACATCTCCTCATCTGCCCATTACACAAACTAAGGTGACCCGTATTCAAGCAAGTTTGTCTGGTTGGTACTTTGAACCCTCTGACTTGGATTTAGTGCGCATTAGTCTCCAAGTCTCCGAGGCCCTGATTCAGTGAGCAGTTGCGACGCGAAATTAAACTTGTTTGTTTTTCTTCAGAGCCCCAGGTTGGTGAATTAGCGATGAACGGATAAAGAGTGTTGACAAGGACAAAAAGTAAAAATTTCATTGATATTTGATCATAAAATAAAATGAAAGACAAGCGGCCAGATTCACAGACAAAGATAAAGCCTTGTCAAAAACTTGAAACTAGAGTGCAAATTCTCCATGGAAAAAAACTGGACCAGAATTAAGCTTAAAGCTGCATTAATAAAATTGTGCCAAAACTTGTCTAAATTTACCCCTAATAATAAAGAAAATCATTTTAAACAACAAAAGCAATGGCATGAGCAATACAACAACTTATACTGGTACTACTACTATCATTGCTATTTCCGATCCTACTACCACTAACAACAACTACAACCATTACTACTGCTACTATCACCACTACTACCTGTAAAAATACTACTACTTCTAACGCTACTAATACTACTGGGTCATTCCATGCCAAATGTCCAAATGGCTCCTACTTGACCATCTCAGATTTGGCTGAAAAAAATTCTAGCGGGTGCATTCACCTTCAAATAGGAGAAATCCAAAATTTTACTCCTCAACTCCTAATAGTTTTGTCATAAACATAATTTTGCAGCTATGTTCTGGCCCTTTTTGAACACCCCACTTTCAAAAGGCTATATCTAGAAAAGTATTACAGCTGAGTCCTTCAAATTTTCAGAGGTGAAAATCTGCAACTATAACTCGAGGAATATGGACTTATAAAGGTGTCCCCTTCAGTTTATCATATGTTTTTGGGTGCTTAAAGTTGCTCAAAAAATTTATTCTTTGGTAGCATATTTGAAGGACTGTTAAAAGCCTAATTTCAAAGACGGAGATTTGGTATTGCACATACAGCTTCCCATATTTGTTGTGTATTTTGTATTCTAATTCTTCCCCTCTCTTATGAATAATCTAGTAAATATTAAGGCTTGAAAATGGGAAAAAAATTGTGCTATTTTTAACACTTTATACTAAAAAAAGACACCATCCATCAACATCAAAATTGACTGTTTTCGAAAAATTAGATGCCCGTTATTAACATATCCAAAAATTTTTATGGTGTTCCGCTTTATTTTCTCAGAATAAATTTTAAAAAATATGGTATTTTTGTGGACACACAGCATTTAATGGCATCAAAGGAATATTCAAACATTAGTTTATAAAATGCGCATAGTTCATGATATAAAGCTCAAACTCAACGAAACGCTGTATTTCATAAATGTTTCATCAGGCTTTTTTACAGTCCTTCAAATACGCTACCGCAGAGCACAGAGTAAAATTTTCGAGCCACTTTGAGCACCCAGACATATATGATAAAATAAAAGGACACCTTTATAAGTCCATATTCCTCAAGTTATAGTAGTACATTTTCACCCCTGAGAATTTGAAGGACTTAGCTGAAATACTTTTCTAGATACAGCCATGTGGCTCGTCAGAAATTGCCGTTCAAAAAGGGCCGGAACTTAGTTGCAAAAATATTTTTTATGACAAAACCACAAGGAGTTCAGGGGCAAAATTTTGGATTTATCCTATTAGGAGGTGAATGCTCCCGCTGGAATTTTTTCAGCCAAATCTGAGATGGTCAAGTGGGAAGTTTCTCTGAAATTCGGACATTTGACATGGAATGACCCAACTACCACTACTACTATTACTGACACAACAACCGCTACTACTACAATTACCACCATTACTACTGCTACCATCACTGCTACTACTTTTAATAATACTACTACTTCTACTGCGACTACTACTATTACTACTACTTAAAAAAAAAAAATAGTACCTGCATAGTCACCAGAGGGCTCCTCGGAGGCCAGGCGGAGCGTCTCCTCGATGTGAGACCTGTCTCTCAGGATGGTGGTCAGCACATCCTCTTCCTCCTCCTCTGTGGAGAGATGAAGAATAACTGCATGTCAAGCACCTGCCCTTCCTGGACGAGCCCCCAGTCCCTCACTCGCTGTAGTTTCCCACGTGTGACCTCATCTGCGCTGCAGCACACACCTCAGTGTATGACCGGTGAGGACAAAGGCAGCTATGATGCAACGTAGATGAAGGCCTTCATATGCAGTGATAGGAAATTAGAATGCAGTACTTTTACATAGTAAATGTAGTGCAAATGTCAGTTAGTGCGACTATATATGTACAGTCTTATCCCAAAGCTGAACTATTGACCTTTTGAACAATTTAGCAGCTGCCTAGAAATGCGAAATAACCCGAAATGCTGAAAAACCGGCTTCCAAACATGTGACTTTGATTCAATGACTTATTGTTGTCATGTGACCCTGTTTGCAGTCAGGTGGTTTCCCCATCACAGAACACTCTGTTTTGGCATAGGTGGGGGTCATGACCCCTTTATATAATACAGGGTTCAAAGGGTTAATACTGATAACAAGGTTAATTCAGGCTGCTTCTCTGGAAAGAGCCTTGTCATTGAAAACAATTCAATGAAAGTAAAATCACTTGGGTAAATAAATACATCACATAAAGACTGGTCAAATTTAAAGGCAAAATATTAATGGTAACAAAAGTATCCAGTAAGCAACAAAAGCATGATATCACAGGATAACTTGGACAATATTTCCTTCCCATTAAAATCATTATGATTAGTGCTCCATATTTCTGTGCATGTTGATGTACAAGGAGAGCATCTACCATGAGCAGCCAATGGCTAAAGATATGAAGTTGCAAGGTGCAAAGAGTGCAGCTGAATCTGATAAGGGCTTAGTTCTCTTGTGTGTGTGTGTATATATAGCCCTGTCAGCACACAGATACCAGAGCCTGGCTAAGTGCAGCAACTTTGTGCCATATACTCTAAAGACCAGTGGTTATGCTCTTAGTGTTTCAAGTGGATAACGTGATTACTGAATTGCTTTCAATGGATTGAACATGGGGAGCCAATGTCCCCTTGAGGCAGCTAATACTACAAGCTGGTCATGTTCCACTCTATGAAAAAGAAGCAATGCATATTCCGTGATTGAGGAGCGTACATATTTACATTTGGCAGTAAAGAATGATTTACTCTTCAAACTTGAAGGTGGTCAACCCAATTGTTCTCCTTTCTAAGCACAGAAAGGGTTTTGTGTCACTTCAAGATCAGAAACTAATGTAAACCCACAAAGCAAGGTTATTTACAGCTAAGACACCAACGAGAACAAATTAACAAATAAGAACACCATAGCCAGCGCAACCTTCAACCTTCCTGTACCAAGGTGGACTGTGGCTGCAATAGAGCGACTAACATAGCTTCAGGGTTTCATTCATGTGTTTTGAACCAGCCGTTGAAGTTCAAGTTAGTGGCTCATGCATATAGGCATCCCCCTACCACAACAGATGAAAACCATTTCCTGATACCCACCACAGTCCTGCCCCAGTTTATTATACAACTTATCTGAGTCAAATCATAATGTTGATTCAGTTGTGTGGTATCCATAAAGTACTCACAGAAAACCTGCGTTCAGGCATTAAAACTGATTGGCTTCCTGTGATCTACACCTTGCAATGTAATGTACAGTAAAGAAAGCAATCTGCTCACGGCTTATAGTGAATTGTGTCAAACTGCGGGC
The DNA here is from genome assembly GCA_029692085.1 of Gymnothorax javanicus. Classification (NCBI taxonomy): domain Eukaryota; kingdom Metazoa; phylum Chordata; class Actinopteri; order Anguilliformes; family Muraenidae; genus Gymnothorax; species Gymnothorax javanicus. Next base: position 46,850,342 of record CM056206.1, on the reverse strand, counting down.
CCACAAGCAAAGGACCCATGTAAGGCCCCATAAAAAATATATAATAATTTATCATCCCCGCCTCTAGTGGAATTTGTGGCCGCATCAATTTTTTTAAATTTATTTATTTTTTTTAGTATTTTTAAGGGCGATTGGCAGAATGCCCTTGGCAGATATCGTGAACGTACCCATAGACGGATACTTCAGCCATTTTTCCATTAAAAAAAAATTATGTTCCTGTGTTGTTCTAAGTCGAGTACTGGAAAATAAACGGGATTAGAAACCTAGGAAAACATGTCACCAACGCATAAGTAAACTCAATATAAAAATATATTTTCAAAAAAAAAAAAATTGCCCGCCTGCATCATGGTTTTCAGACTAAAAGGCTGATAAACTAATCTGCTTTTTCTGGGGCCTAATTCTGTGGCCTGCGCAGTAGTGCTGCATAAACTTCACCAATAAAACAGGACCCGCGGATCGAAGGACGCGACTGCGCCATCCCATATAAAACACCGCCGTCGCGGCTGGGTTCCGTTAGTGCGTCAAGCGAAAAGAATGTGCCAGAATCGCATCAAACGCAAACTGTGCTGTCATTATTTTTTTTTTTTTGTGTAGCAGGATGGCTTTGAACCAGCCCCTCGCATTCCTACTCCTCCCCTGCCAAAAATAGAAAAAAAAAAATGCAGGGGCTTTGAACAGATAGAGACCAGCATGTGTGACAAATATATCTCAAGGGAGGAAAATAAGCCTTGCTTTAGTTTGAGAGGTCACCCAGAATGTGCTGCTTCACTATTCTTGAAGTGTGGCTCTCGCACTCAGTAACAGGCCTCTGGTGAATCCTTGCTGCATCCGTTTCAAAGCAAGCGACGAGGGATTTACGAGCACTCTAAATCCTCCCAATTACTCAAACTCCAGTTCATGTTAATTGTGTGAGAAGACTTTGCTTTGCCTAAATATAGTTTGCATACTTTTTCACCACCCGCGGAGAATATGCAAGTTGCAGACATGATAAAATTTGCCTCAGCATGAGTAGTACAAAAGAAATAACATAATCTGAGTGATGATTTTCTCCTTCAACCTCCCATTATATTTGGGGTCAGTTTGACCCAAATTAATGTTCACCACCTCTGAAAACATGGTAAACATACTTTTTTAGGGAAATTTCTTTTCCCCAGGTTTATGGGAGAAACATGAAATTAACTCGTCATTGCAAGGCCTTGCAGTGAGAACTGTATTGCGTTGACAAAAAGAATGACGTTAGTTTCAAGTCTCCAGCTTAATTAGAAACAAAGTTTGGATCAAAATGTGTTTTCTACATTTTGTGTGACCTTGACCTTGACCTTTGACATTGAAACTTAAAAAGTATAGGTCTGTGGTTTGTAACCTAAGCTAACATGTATCAAAGTTTTCTTGAGATTGGTGCAGGATTAATGGTGAAGGGATGTGTAACTAACAAACTGACAGACAAACAGATGTCTAACGAAACCGACTGATATATTTGCCAATTTCAGTAAGTAACAATCCCACAAACCCAAGGTAAAACATAGCCCCCTTGGTGGAGGTAACAAAGACAATCCCTCTAAAACACTTGAAACACTAAGCCTCCTCCTCGTCAAGAGAGAAATATACAAAAAACTAAATTGAGTCGAGGATCTTAATCATTGTACAAAAGAACTTCAATGAACGCATTATATTTCATCATATTTGTTGACACCCTCTTTTAACTTCTCCTGCGGTATATTGTTTGTAATTAAGTGGCATTGTCCCTGTCACTAGTGGCCATATCCCCATATAAAGAAGTGACACTGTAATGGATGGCCCCACAGTAAGTGCTGCATGCTCGGTTAATTGTCATGTGATTTGAAACAGGCGGATGGCATTCATCTGTCATGGTGGGTCCTGGCAGGTTTTTTGCAGTATTGAGTTCCAAGTCTATTTATGATCTTGGGGTTTGGTGGACTGGGAGTCTGAGAGTGGTATGATGACAACAACTTATTATACGGGACGAGGACTGACACGTATGAACCAGTTTTTTGGCTACTGACTTGTCCTCGTTAAAAAAAATAAAACATCACACAACTGTTTTATTGCATGTCAGATGCGCTATTCTTCCCCCCAGATTAGAATGTTCCAGCTATTTCAGGACCGTGAGATTCTGTCTGCAGCCAATTTAGCATAGCATAGCAGCTTCTGGCATCTAAAAATAAGCAGATGAGGGCTTTGTTTAAATGTAACTATGGTTTCACAACATGCGGGAGCGAGGGCTAGGGGGAACTCCCCCATTTCACGACATTGTCAATAGCGGCATGGCGAGATCCCAAACGGGCGAGGTGAAGGGGGCCCGAAAAAAGGGGGACAACTCTCTAATTTTAGTGGGAGTCATGGCCTGTGGAGTCTGTCCTTGGGTGCCCAGCACCGTGCGACGCTCAGCAGTGACAGCGGGCCGTGTTTCGCGGTTACACAGTAGATTGCGCTAAATATAGCGACAGCTGAGGGAGATCTGTCTGATTCGCACTGAGCGTGCCCCGGGGGTTGACTTGGGAGGGAGGGGGTCGGCTGTGTGGACCTTGTTGCCGCCATCCTGTCCGCGCAATCGTCTCCAGAGCCGAGAAACACACGGACGCTAATAATAAGCCATTGGCGAACGACGAAATGTGGGCTGTGCCCACATTTGAAGTAGCATGCCAGTACAACAAAAGAAAAATATCTACAACATAGGCATGCGTGCATCATGCGCACAGCACACGAAGACAGACATGTGAAAGCACATACGAACAGACATTCAGAACTCACAAGCACAGACATCCCCCCAGTGCTTTAACTAGAAAGGATTTACATGGGGGACCATGTTCATAAACAACTGATAGGCTTTTGAAAATAAGTGCACCAGTTAAAGGTAAACTCAAACCTATTTTACAAGCAGAATTTTTAAAACTTGATATTTACTGGCTAAACGGTTGCTAAATAAACAAATAACCTCCAATCAAAAGAATGAAGACGATCATGCCTCAGCACCAGAAAGTGTAACTCAAAAATCCAGATTATTGAAACATTTCCATCAGACTCATCAGAAGAAATATGGTTTTGGACACATTTCAGGACACAGCACAACACTGCTGCCCTCAACAAGCACACTATCTCCCAACGTAACATTACTCATAAATAGTGCTTTCTGTATTTTACTCCTGTCTGCAACCCTGCTTGCTCGCCCTTGCTGAATGTGCTCCCTCCAAACAAACCCCCCCTCCACACAGAGATATTGCGCACTATAGCCCGTAAGAAATGAAGAGACTTGCCAAAACTTCAGCCTGAAACCTGAACCCCACCCCCCCACCAAAATTCCCCCCAACCCTATAAATTCTATCACCTTTCTCCAAACTAGTCCAGTAGCCACTTTCACTATCCTTAGCAATAGAATGACTGTTTATCCAGCCAACTTATTTGTCTGGGATAGCTTAGATTTTCTTGTTTTAGTCTAATAAAAACTTATTTCTTTGTGTTTAAAATTTTTTTTTTTTACTACCAATGTCAATTTTGATTCAAACAACAATCCCAAATTGATTCAGTAACCATATTTCATTGACGTCCCTGCACGAACAGGTTTTTGTAACAGCGCAATACACTTAGCTGCCACAGGAGTCAGTACAGCCGCTGAGAAACGGCTGCTTCCCTCTGGCTGTATCTCAGTTATTAGCCTCGTCATCTTGACCATCTGGGTTCTATGAGTGCGCTTTTTTATTTTTTCAAAGAGGCAGAACATTCTGTCCCAGAACACAGCATAATACAGCGAAACAGGCGCAAAGCAATGGAAAGCAGGACTGCAGACACAGAGACTGATAACCAATACCCGAGTGAAAAGGGCACCATATTAAAATCAGGCTTGCCCTCAAATTCGTATAACAGTTGAAATGTTTCATCAACTTTCAGTTTTAAGTTGTAACACCTGTACTTTTTGGGTTTTCTCAACTGAACACTTGTAATTTCAACTGAATGTCTGAGAAAATCAAAAAAAAAAAAATATTGGTGGTGGAAATTTTGTTTTATCCAATTGAGCAATTTTTTGGGGGAATTCTAAAGAAAATTCCAAACAAAATACAACAGAGAAAGTGCTAGAGCTTTACACAATTCTGTGTGGTCAAATTCAAGTGAATTAAACCAGGCTTCATCTGTGTCAGAGAAACTGGTACAAGGTTATCTAAATGCCTGCTGTATATGTAATCTATGAATCACTCAAAATTCTTTTTATTGAAATCTAGTTGCATAAAAGTACGTAATTAAAGTCTATTATTAAATACTTGACCGATGTTGACGCTCAAAAATAATGTGGGATGTAACATAATCTGTGACTGAAATGCAGCTAACGTGCTTATATTTATAGTGCCTGTTCATAGAAGGTTCCAGTCCGGGAGGTTTTATCTCACTGCTGTTGGGAGTTTTTTTAAAAAGGCTATTTCCAGGGTATCAGCGGAATTGGGTTCTCCCGCTGAGCGAAGGAAAAACTAAGCTGTCGTGGCGTTGGGGTTGTCGCCTCAACTTGAGCTGTTGTGGACATGGCGCTGAACAGTAGCGCATGGGCACCATAGGCTTCTAGCCATTTCTGCACATCTGTGAAACGATTCTAATCCCCTACAACTTAGATTCTCAAATCTGGCCCTCACATTCATATCTGTCTCTGGTTTTCTTTCCTCCTGAATATTAGTTAAACAGTCGGCATTGCTGATTGGCCAGACAGGTTGCACACCTGATTCCGAGGTAAAGGCAGGGTGGAAAACCAGCAGTTCTCTGCCTTCCTTGACCACGCCTTGAAGATCAAATATAAATGAAAAACAATCACCCAGCCATGTTTTTTTTGGGTTTTGCCCCCTTTTTTTGTCCCAGACTGAACTAGGGCTGGGCAATATATCAATATTACATGGATATCACAATATAGGATAAGATAATGTTAAGGATTTTTGACATCCTGACATTGTAATATGACATAAGTGCTGTATTTTCTAGTTTTAAAGGCTGCATTATTGTAAAGGGATACAGTTGTCTGCACTTACTCGAGTTTTCCAGCTGTTGCCTGTACCTGCTTGGTCATAATATTCATATTACTGATGACTGTTTGTCAAAATTGCATTATGTGACTATTTTCTGAAAGCTCCAATAATTATTCCTTCAATATTGCCATGATATCAATATCGAGGTATTCGGTCAACAGTATCTTGATATTTTATTTTGTCCGTATTGCCCAACCCTATCATGAACTCAGCCCCAAGTGTTCAGTCCATCGCTGCAACCTCCTCCCGTCAACTCAGGAGGAAGAAGCCACGGCAAGTGATTCCCACAACTCAGGTGATAACCGCCCTTCACTTCCCTTACACTACGCAGTCGCACTGCCAGTCATATGCTGCCCATGTCATCCGAGGATAACGCAGTTAGCGTATCATTTGATTGTACAGCAACATGCACCAGGCTGGCCGAAGTGGCTGCTTGAGAGCGATTAGACTAAATTTTGATTGACTCAAACTCTCCTATCCCTGGCGTAGCAAGACTGGCCCATTGTTGCCTCGCCCACGTGGACCGCCATCCATAGCCAGAAGTGGCATAACGGGAATTTGAACCCCCAACCACAGGGCTCCAAGATGAAAGTTTTAGCTGTGAGCCACTCTTCGCCGAGCCTTCTGTCAAAATAGTTGACAATCCTTATTTGTGGATGTTGCTATCAAATAATCAGAGAACTAGATGATGAAACTACCAGAAATGTTGAACATTGAAACTTACATTGTTCCAGAATGTTCATAAAGCAAATAAAGATTCAAGTTGAGCATAAATAAAGGTGTGTCAATGGGTAGTCTATTTGACACCTCATGATCTGAAAAGACCATGGAAAAAAAAACATAGAATGGATCTCAGGAAAAAGATGTTTGTCATACTCACCTTCCGTCAACTAAATACTACTAATTGAGAACATCCAGAGGCTTCCTAATGGTTTGCCAACCTTGGTCTGGAAAAGCCCCAGGGTTTGCGGGTGTTACTCAAAACACAATGGATCAGTCAAAGCAGATGATTAAACAGTAACCTCCCCTGGTTTCTCGAGCCTAAATTTGGTGGCGTAAACAAAAACCAACACACCGTGTGGCTCTCAGGAACAGGGTAGACTAGCAGGGCCTGCTTTTAACTTTACGCTGGCTTAACCATTCAATACTAGCCCACGTCTCTAGGACTTGAGATGCTTGGCGGAACAGGAGCTTGACCAGTGGCAATCTCTGAGATAAACCTCAACTTCTCTCCCCAATGACTTCTGGCCAACAGACAAGCATCCAAGCCTTCTAGAAAGAGCGCGCTCCCAAACCCACCACAGAGACTGCCAACCGAGGGCGGCAGGCTCATTTCTGTGTTCAGTTGAAATTAATCCATCTAACCCCTGGCATTAAGAGGCTCCCCAACCTCCATCCCAATGTAGGGAGGCCCCTGCATTGCCAGCATGTTCCCTATGCAGTTCCTGATCGAGTGGTTGAAATCATGGCTGGGAAGCTGGCTCTCCTTATGCGTTGGGTGTGGGGCGGGTTTACTAGGTCCCCCTCCAGTGGGTCATCTGGACCCCATCCAGTCGTCGAGCTCAGGGAACATCGACTGCAGTGTCATCGACACGGCCGCCAAGACTTGCACGGAACTTTCCGCCACATTACTTGTAACCTTACTCAGCATGTGTGTGTAGGGGAGCGAGGGCAAGTTTACTTTCCTCCAGAAGCAAGTTTACACAATTCATCCTATTTCCGCACACATCTAGGCATGTCAAGAGAACACGGTCCCTGCAACTTTGCGTCATTTAATATATACAGCATACATTGTTCTGTTGTTTTTGGTTTTTTTGGGGGGGGCGTTGGAAATCAGCCATGTAATAAATACTTTGCAATAAGTCTAAGAAACAGCATATTTTTCTTTTCCAAAATTAACTCTGAACATCTATCCCTCATGCACTCACACCATTTTCCACACTAGAGGCAACGGTTGTCCAATAGTGTTAGTGCCGTGCCAATATTTTTTTAAATGAAACCTGGTACTGTATGGCCACCTTCCCATAAATTAAAATAGTTTATGTAAGCATAGTTGAAATGTTGAAGTACACTTCAGTCGCACTTATTTTAGAATGGTTTTTGACATGTCCTGGCATACTTTTGTTCATTTAGCATTTATCCTTCAGCAGCTGGTTTTGTTTGCAACAGTTGTACAATCATTAACTCACAACTTCACCAATAAAATAAATGTGGTGAAAAAATATTGGCGTTAATCACTCAATTCCACATCAACCTTCTCCTCTGTTTACATTTGCAGACTGCTATGAAGTACATGGCCACAAAAAACCTCAGTCACAGAACAATTTGAAGTCCATTTTCTGCACCCACCATGAACACAGAAGCAAATGTTTTTTTTCTGGATTTCAGAAGCTCTCTGCCTCTACCTCGATGAGGTCCACAATAAGCTTATCAGGTTTTGGATGGGAATGACAGGCATCAGTTAATCTACAAGCATTTACACAAAGGTGAATATGACCAGCGTATGATATTGTACTTCAGAAGGGTGCGTATTGCTTTTTACCAAATTATCAACGCCTTACAGCAAGAATAAATACTCCACCAGTTACAGCTCACTACATTACACAAGTGAAAGGCTGAGTGGGACTGATAACTGGGTCGAGCCACACTCTTCACCTCCGCCATGGGGGACTGTCCAGGTTCACCCTGGGTCACAGCTAACAGAGCTATGAGTCAGCAGGCAGCTTTAGTCTCGCTAAGATGGAGCAGAATTAGCAACAAGTAAGATTTTGTTGACTGCTCCGTGACTGATGACTCTGAAATGGAATCTGAGAAAGCAGCTGTAGCCCCTTGAAAAATGAGAATAAATGATGCTCACTTGCATTTGCATGCAAGACGGGAGATTTGAGTGCAAATTAAAACATCAATACTAACTCAATAAAGGGCCCGTTTTCTCAGCACAAACTGATACGAATCGTGAAATATCAGTCAGCCTGCACTTCGATTGTGGATGATTTAAAGACGGCAGTGCCACTGTCGAGGCGCCTCAGAAAATTTTCCTCTGACTGAGCAGCGCCAATTCCAGTTGTACATGTAAACAATGTTTGAGTGAAATTGAGTGTCGTTTATTAGGCAATGACCATTACCAGCACTGTGACCCTATTTACCTTTAATCTCTACACTGCCCTGCACACTGAGGGCGAAAAACCAACAAGTTCTCATCCCAACTCGCCATATTGTGACGCTACCTGACCGTGCGTCAGTATATGACAAAAAAGGAGGCTTTCGGTGTCCTTATTTGACATCTGGGTTTAGGTTAAGGGTTCGGGGTTTGGGGGTAGGATTTGGTTTAAACTGCAGTTAAATAATGACGCCAAAAGCGGTCAGGGAGCATCACTGTATGACGGTCAGGAGGAGACTGGATTCGAGAAACTCAAAAATGGAGCGTCCCATTTAAAAACTACCAATAAATACTGTATGTGATCGCTGGAGCCATGTTAGTGTGGGGCTGCATCAGCAGGAGTGCAGTCCCTAAAAATAAGGGTGCGTAATGTCGGCATCTGTGCGAGGAACGACAATGCCAAACATTTGGGGGACGGGGGGGGGTGTACAAGGGGCTGAGGGAAATTTGCATGAGCTGTCTGTGACGGTCTCTTCTGGCACAGTGTACAAAAGATCAGGGAGACATTAAAGGAGCTGCGTCATGGTTACTGCTCATGCTCAGAACATCGAAAACTTCATAAATCAAATGAAGTGAGTCCACTCGACTGCAAGTCAAAATCTAATTCCATTGTTGCTAATTGGTCTTTGTTTTGTTAGCTACTCAGGCATTATGGTATTTATATTAGTTTTTATATTATATATATCGTATATATATTAACATATATTTTATATGTATTTAGTTTTCTATGGACATTCAAGGATTCAAAGTGCTATTTTTGCGCTTTAACTGAAGGATATAAAGAATGTAAGCTGGTTTGTCAACTGCTGATATACGTCTTCATAGAAGCAATCATGACACAGCTCCTTGAAACTGCCACACCGCGGTCAAGTGGCTCACAGCTATGATGTTTGTCTGGGAGCCATGTGGTCTGGTGTTCCGATTCCAGCCACTTCTTTAATGGCGATGGCCAGAGGGATGCTTGGGCGAGGTAAGAATTGGCTCAGCCTCTTCAGGATTAATAGCCAATCAAAATTCATTAGTCTCATTGCTCTCCTGCAGCCACTCCTGGTTGGCTAGTAGCAGAATATTGTACGAAGACTGCGTTATCTGATGGCATAGGCAGTGTGTTACTTCAAAGCGTGAAAGGGCTAGTCGTCATGTGAGTCGGAAGAGGCACATGCCATGGCGTCATGCCATTGAGTCAATCAGAGAAGGTCGCCAAGGTGGACAAAACAGTTTGTCAGTGCTTATGGTAGGGAAAATAGATGAACCCCCCTCCAAAAAAAAAAAAAAAAAACAGCCACACTGCTGTATTTGTGCATACATGGCTGTACAACGTGCGAAACCATAGGCAGCAGTTATATAAAACTGGTCAATCAAGTTGAGGAGGAATGCTCTCGTGAAAACTGTTAACATTATGCAAGCATTTTGATTTCATCTGCCTTTGGAATGGACCAGCAGGAGAGATATCCAGGAATAGTGCAGATTCAATAAAAATAGAATCGGCACAATTTTTTCTCACCGGGGAATACTCGTATTTTTCGTATTTTTGAGGGTATCGGCCAGGTCTTAAATTTTCTCATTTCCTGTTTCCATGAAGCGCCATTGTGAGTATCTCAGTAAACAGCACTATAAAAGCTAAATAAAGCAGACTTTAACTCAAGAAGTTAACAAAAGAACACATGTCAAGATAAATGGCTAGATGGCATCAACATTTGGAAGCGAACTGAGAATACACGAAACTATTGGCCTGAGCTACTTGGTCTTGGTGAAATAATGTCTCAAATTTTGATTGGCTGGAGCTGACTCAGAAAGAAATACTATCTATGGACAAATGAGCACATCTTGATTTCACCTGTTAGGGATTACAGAAATACATTAGCCTTGAAAGGAGCGATAGCATATTTGTGAACCAAGTACTTTACTGGAGAAGAGAAACATTATTAAATTTAATTTTACTTGTGTAAGGTACACATTATTCCCTCACTGATTTATAAGTCAGTTATAACCTAACTGCAGGGCAGTAATTCAAGTCAAGGGCCAATGTGTTGACAGACACAGAGATTCGGAGATCCACAACTTATTTTCTCCAGTTTCATTTTATTACTAATTTTGCCAACTGCGCATCACTGCCTCCTCCTAGTATATGCACCATCAAATTTTTCAGATCCTCATAATTATGAAATGCAAATATCAAACTCAGATGCCTATTTCACACTCAAGTTGCAAAGAGACAAAAATAAACAAACAAACAAAAAAAAACAATATACGCAATTTCCATTTTTAAGATCTGAAAGGGAGCTTAACCCTTGAGGTGCCAGGAGAGAAAGTGAGACAAGCTCGAGACATCTGCTACAAGGACCATGTGTCCCTGTTGAGTCAGTTGCCAGGCAACTGCTTTCAATTTGGAAAAACAAAGCAGTTGCAACAGTGCATTCTAGAAAGAATGCTTCGGATGAACTGGACACAGTCCCTGGCATGCTGGGTAAAACACAATTGTGACCGAAATTGATGTCGTTAGGCACCACATGACAACAGCAGCTCCATAACCAGTGGAGTGTGTGTGTGTGTGTGTGTCATGGTTTTGGAGGTTGGCGTTTGTTTGGGAGCTTTCTTTGTTACTCTTGTCCGGGACGATATCCTTTTGCCCACATCAGATTCTTTAGCCAGCTGGCATTAATTGTGGGCGGCGCCAGGACTCTATTTAAGCCCAAGTTCTGCCTCGCCACCTTTGCGAGAGTGTCAGTGTTACGATTGCATTATAGCCCGTAAGTTCTCTAGCTAGAGAGTTGGTTAGGATTTAGTTGCAAAGAGGAGAGTGTTAGTTAGTAAGGGAAATTATCTCTCTCTTTTCCTCTCTCTTCCTCTGTTTGTGCACCGTCTGGGTGCTTAATTTTTTGATTCCGGCTTCCGAGATTTTTCCTTTATTTCGTTCTGTCTAGCTCGCGTTGCTTCCTTATTTTTACTCGGACGAGATTTATGTCCTTTGGAAGCGCGAGCCCCTCTCTCTTGTTTTGTCTGTGTTCGTCATTTCGCTGTGCTTCCTTTCGTTCCGGCCACTGCATTTGGCGTCTCGAAACATCAGCCATCACAGTGTGAATGTGTGTGTGTGTATGCGCACATGCCTGCTTATGTGAGATCTTTGTGCATTGGAGGATCTGTTTACACATTGCTATCATAATAGTGTTCCTTTCACATAATATTTGTCAGAAATGATTGAACAGTTTGGTTTATCTTTGATTTTTAAGGAAAATTTCACTTTACAAACCTGAGTGGAGTCCACAGCAACCAATCGAGGGATAGAGCCATTGAAATGAATGAAGATGAAAGCAAAGTCGCCAAAACGGTCAAAATCTGTTGGTGAGAAGGATTAATATGTGGCTCTGTTCAAAGGTTCATCAAGACCATTGTGGTGAAAAAGTTGAAAGTTGTCCTTAAAATACTAAGCTGAACATAAAGTCAGTTTGCAAGTCTTTTCTGGTCTGTTCCAAATGTGTTGATGTGACAGTTTTCTAATAGGCATTTGTTTTTTAAACTTTCAAAGGTCTCTTTGGAGGCAAACTGTTAGTGAAATTGTTTCAATCATTTGATCAGATTCACCGTCTTGGACGACATGTACACGCATGTGCTTTTCAGTGCATGAGTGAATATGCGCACGTTTGTGAGCCTATAATTATGCCAGTGGCACATGGGGGAGACCTGTAAAGCCACCAGCTCCTTTGAGACGCTTGTGTGTGTATATTTGTGTGCGTGCGTGTGTGTGTGTGTGTGTGTGTGTGTCTATCTGTCTCACTGCACTGATGCAGGTAAACCTCCAGGATCAGGTTATACAGGCTGCTCTCAAAAGGCCAATTCAATTAAAGCTGGCGTAACTTAATTAAGGAGAAAGAAACCAAGGGAGAGAGAGAGAAAAGAGAGAGAGAGAGAGATATTCCATCTGCAAAGGGGTGTTATAGTGAATATCACTTAGGACCACCAGCACAGGAAGCTCCAGGGAATGGGGGAGGGGGGGATTGCCCCGGATTTAGCGAGTATATAGCAGGTATCTGCTGACAGCTGAGCTCAGCTCTCTAAACCCCAGACTTCTCCCCTTGTTGAATTCTCAACTGAGCTGCTCAACTGACTGCAAGCGTGAGGGCTTCTGTCACTTCTACATGCAAGGATAGTAGCAGTTGTTGTGGCTCAAGTCAAAATTATATCGCTGTGAAAAAGAATTTGCCCCCTTCCTGTTTTTTTAAAATTATTTTTTCTTATTTGTCACATTTAATGATTAAATTATCCAAATAATTCCAAAATACTGTGACAAAGACGATGTGAGTAAACACAAAATACAGCTTATAAACAATTGGTTCATTAATTTAAGATAAAAAATGATTCAAAGCCTGCATGACCCATGCGTAAAAAAAAATTGCCCTTTTAAACCTAATGACAGGTTTTGCACCCACTTGGCGACAACTACTGCAATCAAACGTTTGCAGTAACTGGCAATGAGTCTTTTACATTGTGGTGGAGGACTTCTGGCCCACTCTTCTTTGCAGAATTGTTTTAATTCAGCCATATAGGAGGGTTTTTTTTTTTTTTTTAGCATTAACTGCCTGCTCAAGGTCATGTCACAGCATTATAATCAGATTTAAGTCAGGACTTTGACTAGGCCCCTCAAAAAATGTTTTGCTTATTTTGATTCATTCAAAAGTGGACTTGCTTTTGTTCTTCCAATGATTGTCCTGCTGCACAACCCAACTGCACTTGAGCTTTAGGTCACAAACTGATGGCCGGACATTCTCCCGCAGGATTTTCTGGTGGAGAGCAGGATTCATGAGTCCATCAATTTGCCATGTTGCCCAGGACCTTAAGCAACAAAGCAGCCCCAGACCATCACACTGCCACCATCGTGTTTGCCTGTTGGCATGGTGTTCTTATTGTGAAATGCTGCGTTAGCTTTATGACAGAAATAGCAAGATTAATCTCTTCCAAACAGTTCCACTTTTGACTCATCGGTCCACTGAAAATTATTCCAAAAGTGTTGGGCGTCGTCAAGATGGTTTGTAGCAAATGTAAGGCAAGGCTTGGTGTTTATTTAGGTCAGCAGTGATTTCCATCTTGCAGCTCTCCCATGGAAGCCATTGTTGCCTAGTATCTCTCTTTGCGTGGCATTGTGAATACTGATTTTACCTGAGGCAAGTGAGGCCTGCAGGTCTTTCGATATCAGTCAGGGTTCTTTTTTGAACTCCTGGATGAGTCGTTGGAATAATTTTGGCTGGAACTGTTTAAAGTTGTCTTCATTTGTAGATAATGGCTCTCACTGTGGTTCACTGGAGCACCACAGCCTCAGAATTGGCTTAGTAGCCCTTTCCTGACTGATAAATGTCAACAACTTTGTTTCTCATCTGCTCTTGAATTTCTTTAGGTTGTGGCATCATGTGCTGCTTTTTTCATGCAACACATTCACAGACAGGTTCTATTTAAGTGACGTTAATGATTCAACTGGGCTACCAGCATTCATGCCTGGGTGTCTCGTTAATGTGAACCCATTATTCACTAAACTCGCTTTAATTAGTCGATGAAAAAACTAAGAGGGCAAATACTTTTTCACAAAGGGCCAGGCAGGGTTAGATAGCTTTTTTTCATCAATAAATGAAATCATCGTTTAAAAACTGCATATTGCATTCACTCAGGTTGTCTTTGTCAATTATTAAAATTAATAAGAGATCTGAACTATTTAAGCGAGACAAATATGCAAAAATAGAAAAAATTGGGAAGAGGGCAAATACTTTTACACAGCTATGCAAGGGTTACACCCATCTATTCCTCACCACACCCAGGCCAGACCCCTGTCTCATGGGACGGCAGTGGGGAGCTCACAGGCCAGTCCCATGGATGGCGACAGGTGCCAGGGTTTTGGGACCCCAGTTCCTCCTGCATACAGAAATAGCCCTACAATGGGTCAGGGAATGGAAGGAGGCTAGGGGGAGTAAATTCTTCTCCTATTTTAAGGCAGCAGCATCAGAGCGCATGCAGCCCCAGCAGCGTTCCACCGGAGCCAGCGCCTGTGACAGGCCTCCGACTTCGACTGTATCTCAATTATACTGCATACCCACACATACGTGCTGCACTTACAAGCACATGCTCATGTAGCCTCTGCACAAACACAAGAAACGCTCACCGTTTCATACACACGTGTGCACGCACGTAAACTCATATGTACGAGCACACTCAAGCTGTACATATACAAATATATATTCTCGGAGACATGCACCCACATGTAGACGCATCAAGTAAAAATTGACACGTCATGACACTTCAGTCTAGTTTTTATATGATTCCATTGAAGGTAATGAATGAATCACTCAATACTTCATAGGTTCAAAGAACAAACTATTGAAAAAGTTTAAAAGAAAAAAGTCTGTCATGAAATGTCAATTTTACTTGATGCGTTCACATGCCATATGCACACAGCTTGCTTTATCACAAGGGTGTCCCAGCCATTCAGCCTCACAGCTGAATGTTCCAATGTGCAATGCTAGGCGACCTTGAGCCAAAATGGCTCCCCTCTCTGTTCCTCAGCAGTTCCCACTCGGTGCCCCAGACTGACTCGCTACAGGAAACAAAAATATAGCCAATCCCGCTTCTTTTTTTTATCTGGCATCACAGATCAGAGATACTGTAGCAAAATCTCAAGCAGGAAACTTCAGCTCTTGCACACTGTCTCTGCTCAGCAGATTCTTGACTGGATTACCTCACAGGTTTTTGTTGGTTTCAATCTGAATTTAAGGAAATGATATGAAGAATGTCCTAATTTTACAGAACACCTCTCTCAACATCAAAAGAGACCAAAAGTGTGTGCGCTCTCCGGCCAAAGATTCAGGTACTCTAATATTCAAAAATGTACTGAATGAAAGAATTGTTACAACTGGAAAGCAACATGAGAGCATCATCTCTGTCCAGATCGACTCTCTCTAACTCAATGTCCAGAAACGACTATCAGAGCAACAGTGAAAATTGATGAAAACAAACAAACCAACAACAGAAGCCACCACTGTCAGACCTGCATAACAGTACACAGCATATGCTGTGGTGTGAATCCTTTTAAAACAGCATCAATGAAGGATGCAGAATATCATAGGCTGTGATGCACATGCAGCCTCCACTTTATCAGGTCTGTTTCTCCTGCCTCAGGGTCAAGACCCCGTCTTCTTGTAACAACTGAGGAATTACTAAGAAGGCTAATCATTCAGCTGACCTGACCCCTCTCTTCAATTTTCTATATTCTCCAAGGATCCCCTGTCCTGTGTTTGACCTGTGGATGACGCATATGGTACATCTCTACACAAGGCAAGAAATCCATTGTACTGTAGATTTTCACTGCACCCCTAATTTAGCATATCTGACTCTAATTCACAGTATCTCCACCTATTGTCCCCTGCGAACCGTGACCATGGTTGACCTTGGTTAAAGCGTGGTTGAAAATGGCCGACCATGGTTGAAACATGGTTGCACCCGCTTGGGGAGTTTTTGCACCATGGTTGACCATGGTGAACCGAGGTCAACCAAGGTCAACCATGGTGTTCCATTTAACAAAAATGTCAAAACCATGGTTTGACCAGGGTTGTCCACGGTTACTTGAACCAGGGTCAACCAAGGTCAACCATGGTCATGGTTCGCAGGGGGTGTTTTCCTCGAGTTGGAGTGAACACAAACAGCACAGCTGATCTCCAGGAACAGGATTGGTACAAAAAAAGATCTCTCATCCTTGAGACGAGTTTTTTGTTGGGTGGTTTAAAAAAAACTTCCAGTTCCACCACATGGAGCTGTTGTTTCCCTGAAGATAGTAAGACTTTTTGTCCTCATCATTAGTCAATTATTCAGACAAGAATCTGCGCTTTTCCAGTTCACAAGATTTTGTCATGTGATGGAACAGCTCCAGTCAAACTCTGCATCACTCATCTACTGACTGAAGGTACCCTGCTATCCCAAATCTGTAGATGGACTGTATGAATGGGAAGAGATGATTTAATTTCCACTAATCCAGATGCATATCCTGATTCTGGATCCAATTAAGTGATTTTAGAAAACCTGCAAGCAGAGGTATGCGCTCTCTGAGTGCCCTCTGGTTGAAATGAAATTTTCTAAGGTGGGACTCAAACGTTGGTCTTTTGCTCATCCAAATGTTTCATTGCAAAACACCTTACCAGGCTTGTTAGAGCCGAAGGTCACCTGCAGTAAGGGGCAAAGTTGTCATTAACTTGAGAATTACATCACCAAAGAGTATTGTCAGCATCCTGCTGTGAGGCCTTAGCTGTACCAGCAAAGTAAACCTTGACAAGTCACACTATGCTGGCTGCATAAGAATATCCTTTTCTCGAACGATCCCTCTGAGGGAGGACACATTATCCAACCAGCACACACCTCACAGTGAAAACACACACACCAACATATGTTACGACGCTTACACCTATCACATGGGTTACCGCTGAGGAACGTGCAGTGAGCTGTCCAGAGTACAACAGATTCTCTGACATTAACTCGCACAACAAATTTGCCATCCTCAGAGAAAGTTCAGAGGTGGGATGAACCAGCTGCGACGTCCTCCTGAGCTCCACATGTGGGTACTTCACATCAACATGACGCAATTAGCATCATAGCGGGAGGACGACCGGAGTGTTCATAGCACAGGGGTCCCGCTGAATTTCGCTACCATTGTTTGGCTAGCATTGATTCTGGCGCTGGCTGAGGTAGTGCTGCAAAGTGGTTATGAGAGAGAGGGAAACTGCAGGGATACTCAAGAACGACCCTCATGAGGGGCCGGCCTGATGATTTTCATTCTTTCCCTTCAATCAGGACCTGAGTCAAAAAGGTGACATCTTCAGCCAATCAGACGGGGGGGGGTTGGGTCGGTTTATTGTGGGACATTGGATTTTCACACTCCAATGCCCAGAAAAAAAATTATAAAATCTGTCTTTTGTGTCTTATTAAATTGTGTATCAGGCCATGTTTTCAAAGCCAAAACACATTTCAATGCTAACTGCTTCGTGCTTTATCAGTGGATTCAAATCTTCAAAATGATTTTCATTGCTCACACCCTGCCTCTGACCGACATTGACAGGGAAAAGGAAGATAATCAGCGGTTGAGCAGGTTATTAGAGACTTTTCATCTCTCAGACAAATGCGTCAACAGTGAAAAAGAAGAGACAGTAACTATGACACGTACAAAAACAACCAAAACACAAACCATAGCAACTAAACAGCACAAACCACAACCACTGCAACATGAATTAGTCGCATCTACCGAAAGCTTGCCAAAATCATTTTTAATACAGTGTAAAAGAATCGAGTTATATTGGCATTTGAAAGTGGAAAATGGGGTCATTTTTAGCTATGACCAATGCCTATCAATTTTCCAAGTAATATTTAACTCTCATGATAATCATGGCCTTTAAAATAATGATAAAAATTAGCAAAATGTCCATTGTTTATAATTAGCAAATTTAGTCAGAGAAACCGGAAGCTATTGAACCAATTCCGCCGAAAGTTATGGACTTTAAGATATCCCAAATAAAATAGCTTATATAAAATCTGAAGAAAATCCAATGAATATTGACGATTTTACAGACATTCAGAACATTCTGCCCAACCCCCCGTGACTTTTGCCGCCTACTGCTTGGAAGGGGGTGACCCTCCTGTTTGTAAGTTTCACATCTCATAATGCAATACTGAAAGGACAAACGAATGAGTTTACTTTCAAATCAGTTGGACCATTCTGAGGGAGGTTATTACAAAAAAAACAGTTTGAGCCTTGACTCACGTCTTTATTGAAATTTGACCCACTTTCACAAAACACAACACATTTCATTTCTGGACCATGCTTGCGCATGAAGTGAGGATTAGTATTAAACTGAAAGCGACAGAGTGGGTACAAACAAGCAAGCAAATGCGTAGGCAAACCAACTCAACTGACCTGCGTACACCAGAATGGAAAAATTTGGCAATCAACAAACCGTGATCACAACACAAACCATGAAAACCACAACATAAACTGTAACAACTAGAGCCAAACAAATACAACCACAACACAAACCATGTCAGCCCACAGCACAAATAATAAAAACAACAACAACAACAACAACAACATCATCATTATGACCTTTCACCTCCACTCCAATTGCAGGAGCTTTATATCTCCAAGCATACAGTCTCAGTTCAGATTTCCCCCATTTACAGCGACAGTCATGGAACAGAGGCAGGGAAACAGTCAGACAGCAGCATGACATGACAAACGGAAATGAATCTGTTTCGATACCAGTCAAAGACTTAGAATGTCAGCCAAATTCCACCTCCTACACCAGCATCACATACAAAACAAGTCAATGGAAGAGGATGTGACATACTGACTAGATTTATGCACTCAATTAGCATTGTTTGCATCACACAATTCAATACAATATTTCTTGCCAGCTTGTCTTTGTTTCGCTCTTTATTGTTCAATGACACTTTCAGCTCTCTCATGCCAGCTGTCGTACTCTTCTAGGCACATGTAGCAATCAAAGCATATAAAATTAATTCATAACAATGGGCAATTTAGAGTCTCCAATCAGGCTATAGCATGCATGTCTTTGGACTGTGGGAGGAAACCGGAGTACTTGGAGGAGACGTGCGCAAATACGGGGAGAACATGCAAACTCCTCCCAGAAAGGTCGAACAAAAACCCACGACCCTCTTCCTGTGCAGCAGCAGTGCTACCCACTCTGCCACAATGCCACCCGCTAGACTGTCTTTGCACCTAGAGACCTCAGCTCACTCAAGCCAGGCATTAACGCCTACTCAATACTCGTTTGTGACGCAAACTGCTTCTCTGCGATTGGGTGCTCTATGAGTTGAATTTTCCAGAGGCTGATGGCATTAGTGAACTGTTAAAGTGCACCCAAAGTAGTGTTAAAACGGTAAACGAAGCATCTGCACACACTTGCATGAGCCTTCCCGTTTCACACCTACAGCTCAGCACAGACAATGCAACTCTCCCAGAGACATCCACAGGTCTTTATCATTCCAAAAGAAAACAATCTTGCACATGCATGCATTCAAGTACGAGAACCTGCATAAAAACACATGCACCAAAACTTGCGCACGCATTCTTGCACATTCACTCACTCGAATCAGCAGTTTCATTTGAAACGCCTCCTAAATACAGTTGTGCTCAAAAGTTTGCAAACCCCAGCTGAATTCATGAAATGTTGTCATTTATTTTGAAAATATGACTCATCATGCAAAAAAAAAAAAGCTTGTCTCTTATTTAAGGACAGTGAACATATGAAGTAATTTATCATCACATAGGTGTTTGGCTTCTCTTATAATCATAATGATAACTGAAATCACCCAAACAACCCTGACCATTAGTTTAAATATCCTTGAATGTTTGACCTTGTTATAAAGACACAAGGTGACACACTCAGGTTTAAATGGCTATTAAGGGTTAATTTTCCACACCTGTGGCTTTTTAAATTGTGGCTCGTGTCTGTTTATAGTCATTGAGTTTGTTAGCTCCCGAGTGGATGCACTGATCTGGCTAGACACTGAGCTATGGGGAGCGGAAAGAACTGTCTAAGGACCTTCATAACAAGGTAATAGAACTTTTTAAAGATGGGAAAGGATTTGAAAAGATATCCAAAGACTTGAAAATGCCAATCAGTACTGTTCAGTCCATGATTAAGAGGTAAAAAATTAGGGAATATGTTGATTCCAAGCCAAGGTCAGGTATGCCAAGAAAGATTTCAGCCCAAACTGCCAGGAGAATTGTTCGGGACACAAAGAGAAATCCACAAGCTACCTCAAGAGAGATATAGGATGCTCTGGAAAAAGATGGTGTGGTCATCTCAAGGAGCACAATAAGGTGGTACTTAAACAACAATGAGCTACATGGTTGAGTTGCCAGAGGGAAGCCATTATTGTGCCAATCCCACAAAAAAGCCTGCCTAAAATATGCCAGACAACACCTTAACACACCTCAAAACTTCTGGAATACTGTCATTTGGAGTGACGAGACCAAAATAGAACTTTATGGTCACCACCATCAGCGCATGTTTGGAGAGCAGTAAACAAGGCCCATGGTGAAAAATATACCATTGCCTCTGTAAAGAATGGTGGTGGCTCTCTCATGTTTTGGGGGTGTGTGAGCTTTAAAGGCTCAGGGAACCTCGTGAAAATTCATGGCAAGATGAATGCAGCATGCTATCAGAAAATACTGGCCGACAATTTGCATTCTTCAGCACAAAAGCTGCGCATAGGACGCATTTGGACTTTACAGCATGGCAGTGATCCAAAGCACAAGGCCAAGTTGACCGTCCAGTGGTTACAGAAGAGGAAGGTGAAGGTTCTGGAGTGGCCATCACAGTCTCCTGACCTCAATATCATCGAGCCGCTTTGGGGAGATCTCAAACATGCAGTTCATGCAAACTGACCAAACAATTTGCAGGAGCTGGAGGGATTTTGCAGGGAAGACTATGCAGCTATACCACCTGAGAGAATTGGGGGTCTCATTGACAACTATCACAAAAGACTGCACGCTGTTATTGATGCTAAAGGGGGCAATACACAGTATTAAGGACTAAGGGTATGCACACTTTTGAGCAGGGTTCATTACATTTTTTTCCCCTTATTGCCATGTTTTATTTGATGATTGTGCCATTCGACATGACCAACAATTGGATATGAATCCAATAAGAATTTAAAAAAATGTGTTTCGCCTGGTCATTCATGTTTTCTTTAAAAAATGTGACCTATTTTGCAAATTAAACCGGGGTACGTAAACTTTTGAGCTCAACTGTATCTCAGCACTGTCTCTTTGCAAGCACAACAGCAACCAACAATGCAACAGCAAATTAAACCATATGATCACAGGTGGCAGGCCTTGCAGGTGATAGATACCCACAATCTACTGACATGAAAAACAACGCAGACTGGCTGCACGGATAAAACCAATAAATGCGCCTGCGATAGACCGAGTTTGGCCGCCGGACACTACCGTGGCGATAATGGATGTCCATATAAGGTTGGTAGCTGGGAATAAATTGTGATTGTGACAGTGCAGGCTGGGAGCAGCTGTGCTCTGTGTCTAAAGGGTACGGTAGGGGCTGGGGTAAGGGGGTGGGGGGTTGATGGTAGAGGCACTGAGGGTGAGCCGAGGGGGGGGGGCTTGTGCACCGTGGTCGGCAGTGTCAGGTTACGCTTGGCTTTCCAATCTTAGACACCTGATGGCAGCTCTGGAAACGAGGGACCAGGCCGGAGCTGAAATGAACCCAAGGACGGGCAAGGGTAACGCCGATTACCACCAGGAGGGAAGAGAAACTACCTCTTCAGCTTTCGACCAGAGGCTGACAAATCAGGCAAGATAATCGTGGAAAGAGAAGCCAATTCAAATTCAAATATGATCTATTCATTCCAAAAGCAAGTTGCATGCAAGGGTTGAAGAAGAATTTGAGTCCTCCGCAATCCTGCGAATCAAATGCAATAAACTTATCCTAGCTGGGATCCTTGAAGGAAAAAGCACATCTCTCCACCGTAGTGAAATAGTCTGAGCCCACAATCAGTTAACAACGTTGGTCAAAGATTACGGAACAGCCATCAAGATCAATGAATCTTCAAAAACAAGGCCACATTTTTTTCTGGAAGGACAAAGAGGCAGTCAAAGCCCGGATCAACGAATGGACGGAAGGACGAGCTCAATTCATCCCTCAACTGATCCCTCTCAGTCACTGAGCATGGGAGCAGGCTTTCCATCAGCTGGCGACATGTGTCAGGACGACATACCCGGCAACAACAACAACAACTTGTATTTTAAAAACACATCAGGCACAAAGAGAGTTGTGACAGAGTGGGTTCCCAATCTCACACACGCGCCAGTTTAAAAATGAAGTGGCCACAAACTGCAGTGCATGCTCCTCCACTTTAAATAAAAGCGAGTGGATGTTGCGAGCGCGTGTGTTTTTCCGGCTCGCACCCGGCAGTCGGCCATCTTGTTTTATAACCTGGATTTTAAATAGCACTAAGGCACAGAGCCGCAGAACCAGCCATCTGCAGGAGCAATAGCAACTGCTACCCAAAGCCCACCTTCCCTATAACACCTCACAGCTATCCTCCGATATCCCCCCATACACCAATTTAAGCGGGAAATTCCAGGTTTAGAAAGCTACAGTCCTCCCCACTGTTGTGTTCTAATCACCAGTATCTGCAAATTAGCTCTCTTCATTGACCAGGAGGTGCAACTTGCTGGTGAAATCAGTTGGCTGGGTTTCTGGGTTTAAGAAACATCCAAGAAGACTTTCACTCAGTGAACACTGCAGTGTCCATCCCTGATCAAAAGCATGCCATCGTTTCTGAGAGGCGATTTTCTTGATTTGGTAATGCAGGAAAGACAATTTTTGTCATTGCTAATTCTACCATACATGCATAAGCTTGCAGGAGAAACATGTCATAGGCAGTCTCTGCTCCAAATTCAGTCCCTGGCCATCGACCCTGTCATCGATCCCCGCGAACAGGAAGCGACTCTACACCCCAAGAGATCGAAGGGTGCACAGCCTCATAGACGGGCACAGCCCATGAGACCGGCCTTGGCTCTATCTCTCTCCCTGCTTTGGGTACAAACACGTGCACACGCACACACACATACTTTCTCATAAAAAAAAAAAAAAAAATCATAAAAGGTTTTTGAAACTCCACTCGCCACTTACCTGATTTGGCCAAAACCAGCAGACACAAGAAGCAGCAGAGGGAGATTATACTCTTCATTTTGGCAACCAGGAGAACTCTGACAGGCAGAGTGGCTATATATACCAGGTGGAAAAGGTGAAAGGGCACAAAGGCAGGGGCGGGGCTATAGAGGGCCAGAAAGGAGGGTAGTGGCGGTGGTGGCTTTGTGGGAGGGGTTTGGATCAAAGGTGGGGTAGGGCAGTGCTGTGGCAGCCCTGTTGCCACAGCATAGAAGTGTCCCGAACAGCTGTCTGTTCCTTTTAGAGTTAGGAGCCGGAATGGCCGGCGGCTCAAATGCAGAAGAGGAGGAATCGCTTTACGTTTGGTTTCAGACACAGTGGACTGTCGTACACAGACAAATGCTGGGATTCAATCAAACTTTGTCCTCAGTTCTGGCTTCCATTTAAAAGCCAGGACAAGCGGTGTATGATGAGTTTGCCGATCGCTGAACTCTACACTGCTCATGTTAAAGGCAAAGAAAACAATTGTTTCAGCTCTTACCCAATAATAGTACATGCTCTTCTCGTTTCATTAATATTTTTTTGTGAATTTTTACGATTTTTATGCGCCAAGTGATCTAACGTCATACCTCCGAAATACAACTCATTACCACAAGTTCATGAATGCCACCATTCCTTATATTTTAGCCAATCAAAAAATACTTTATGAGGCAATGTCCCGGATGTTATGACACGCTTGGACACCAGGAAATCAGCTCATCTATGGAAAGAGTATACAAATTAGTCTCGATCATCACTCATGCTGCAGCTTAATTTTAGGCCAAATGATCAAGGTTCGATAATACCAATCGTTATTAGAACCTGAGCGAAAAAAACCAGTCATAATGCCGCTGTATGTGGCGGTTGGTTGCTCCTACAAAACGTGAAAATTGGACCTACCCTTGGGCAAACTGGGCATAAGCTTGCGCAGACTTTCCAAGGCAAAGCCTGACTTGTTACAATAATGGTTGCGCAACATCGGACAACGGAAGTTCAACCCAAAGAAGAGTCACCGGATATGTTCCACTCACTATTTACCCAGTTGTTTCAAGGTGCACGTTTACACAAAATATGGAATTGAATCGCCCACTAAATATTGGAAGATTTTGAACGATGATGCTATGCCAACGGAATTTAGTCACTGGCAGGCCGCCAAACCCAAACGCTAGTCAACTTTTGCTAGGCTGGAGAAACAACATCAGTTTCAGATAAAACAGGTAAGCTTTCCAAATCTAATGTCATCTTATAATTTGTCATTGTAGATATACCGATTCACAAATGATTCATCGGATAAACTCTTGCTTACAGTGGCTATGTTTTATTTTGCAGCTTCCGCACGCACCAGAGTTCCAGTGTCCGGGTGATGTAACAAGCTACCCCGATTCCGACAAACATGGCGCACTGCCAACTACGTATATATCTGATCTTCTCTAGCTGATTTAGTAGTTAAAAAATTTTTTCAAAAATTACCCAAAATATCTTTGAATAGTCAGGGCAGTGTGCATTTATTGGGCATCTGCTGTACCAAGTGTTTTCTTTGCCTTTAAAGACCAGTTAAAAGGCCATGTTGAAGTGGAATACAAATTGAAAGCACTTGTTTAGCATTAAGTTACAACAGGAAGTAACTTGAGTACCAGTACTCACTCCATAAGGCAGGGGCCACATAATGAGGCAAGGAAAAATATTGCATTCTTGATCAGAAATCAAATCAAATGATTTTATACTCGGTTGACGTCCTGTGATGGATTGGCTATCTGTCCTGGGTTTCGGTTCAACACATTCCAGGATAGGCTTCAGTATTTTTTTGCAATAAGTTCAGAAACTGCTTAAACTCAACCAGCCCACCCAGCATCCCACCTGACAAACAAATGGCAGGTCTGGAATCGTAAATATGAGTTAATATGAATTTTCTTCGCAACAAACAGGTCCAACTGCCCATCTCCAGATAAAGTTATCAGCACCTTCAACACTTTCCCTGCCAGTGAATATTTTTAAGTTATCAGTCACTGCCAGCAATTTGATTATATCCATGGATCTTTCGATACCAGTTTTTGTCAGAGGATCTGTAACTGCACCCCCCTCCATACAAAAAGTGAAAACTCTGATCGAGGGAATATCTTGTCAATGGCGAGGAAAAAGTTAATCCCACATGACTGGTGTCCTTAAGTGGCTGATACGAGAGATTTGGGTTCTAATTCTTTTTTTAAATGCACTCATATGCCCCTTAGAATCATCACTCCTGAGGCAGAATCACAGGCACTGTAATTATTGTTCAATTTTAAAAATGGAGAACATAAAAAAGTAATTTGAGTGATTAAAAATGGCATTTTACATAAATGCCATTCATTTTTGACCTGCTCTCCCATGAATGTTAACAGCTGTGTCTCCAAAAGTCTCCAAACCCTTTTGATGAAAGAAGAGGGAGTCGCCATACCATAGCCGTCGGCAAGACTGTCATTGTTGCTGGATCAGGGTTCATTGATGCATAGTCCTGTTCACAAAGGGAGATTCAAATGACATCAAATTAAAATGTGCACATATAACACATTTTGCAGAGGATTCATCTAAATACAACAAAAACACAGCTCAACGACCGTCTCGTTCAGAAATGAAGCCAAACGCCAGCCCTTTTGAAAGCACTGTTCTACCACAACTGATACTCTTGCTGCTTTTTTTCGTCCATAGCAGTACCTACATTGCTTGGCTCCAATACCAATGTCCAGTGTTCCTGCCAGGCTCTACAGGCCGCCGGCCTCAGTCGACACTGGCATGGCTTGATTGGATCGGAAGTTGTGGTGGTCACTCCTGCTCCGCAAGCAGCGTCTTTACTGAGCGACTTGACACAGCAGCTCATTTTCTTCAAATTCAACAGATTGTCTTGTTAATGACGGCAGACCTCAATCAATTTCCAGGTCAGGTGCAAGGAAAAGACTGAAAAACAAAATATAAAATACTCAGATCCTCTGCCATGGTTTTGGCATTCCGGCCTGGAGACAAAATGCGAAGGAGACAGGCAGAAGTATGGAAAGGCACATCTACACTATAAGACGTATCTATAACTTCGATCTCGTGAAAAACCGTTGAATGATTTAGAAGTTCCGGATCAGAAAAGAAGCGTGATGGACGGACACGTGGAAGCACAACATTCACTCCAATATCCCTTCCATTTCATGACAGGGGATAATAAGGAATTAGCCCCCAGAGAGGACAGATCATAATATGGATGGTAGGAGCAGCTCAAGTGTACTTGACCAAGATCTTGACAGGCCAATTAGAGGCAAAGGAAGAAGTAAAAGATGGAATGGTAAAGGAATGCCTTTTTCCTTACCTTCTGCGCATTTTTCACTGAAAAAAAGGGAAGAAACAGGGATAAAAATTCCTCATGCACACATGGTACTAGGGGCAACATCAATCAGGAGTGGTATTAAAACTTCCCCTCCCTCAGCATATATGCACTGCAACACAAACATGAATCTGAAGGGAAAGTGGGGTAAGGGAGGTATTTAGAGTGCGGACAGGATTGCGGACAGGATTGCAGACACGTGGCGACAGGCGCATCAGAACCAGCGCAGCCTCTGTGTACCATGTTGCCTTGGCGACTGCCTTTGCACCAGGCCATCTCAAGGACATCTCCGGAGTCCGCTAAATTTAACCGCACCGATTGACCTTTAACCCCTTAAAAGATCTTCACAGATTCGGAGGTCAGAAGGGAATCCGGTGGATGAGCCCAGGAACGAGAAGCTTTTCCGCTGCACGAGATCTCTCTCGGGGTCGAAGTTCACAAAATGTCTGATCAGAGTAAAGCACCACCCAGCAGGGGGGGAACCAGAGAGAACGAAAGCAGAGAGTGAGTGAGAGAGAGAGAGACAGTCAGAGAGAGAGCAGGAGCCAAAGATGCACAGTGTTGGGTTGCGTCCCAAACAGCTTCCTTAATGCTGCGCCCCTGAAACATGTCCTACCACTGAACATACTGCCGATAACCTGCAGTGCACTTTGTTTTTTTCGGCAACAGCAAGTTCACTACGCAGGATAAAAACGCTGTTCATTAAGCAAAATTTCCCAGGTCACTAAAAGCCCTGAATTATATAAATATTTCCACGGTTTGGCAAGTGCATTTTACTTAATATTTCATTTAGTAAAACAGATGCATGAGATGAAGAGCCAGAGCTGTACTTGGTACAGAGCTGTACACTAGCGGAAATATCATTGAAGAGCAGAGCAGGGTGGTTTATTACAAGCTTGGACACTTCATGACACTTTCGTCCATCTGAGAATGATATGGAGGAGAAGTGGGGGTTGGGAGAGGGGAAAAAAATAAAATTTGAACAGCCAGCGCATTGAAACTGTGGAAATGCCTCCATCATTCGGATATTTCGAGTACACACTCGTGTTCGGAAACCTTCTCATCTCGAGCACTGAATTTACGCAAGCAAGAGTAAGCGAGTGAGCCGTTTCTGATACAGTCTCCAGAGACAGAGACAAAGTAAGTGAAGAGTCATCTGCCACATTCCACTAGCTGGAGTCATGGCAGTATTTTCTTTACACATTCACGGCTCTGCCCTGATGCCATGGGGGGCTTAATATAGCCCGACCTCGCAACCCTGGGACCCAAAATGGCTGACGTCAGGCCACTCTTTTGGAGGGAACTCTAAGGAGAGGGGGGGGGGTCCAGCCCTGGCAGCTGCAGCCAATGAGAGGACGACACTTGTGGCCAGACCAGAGCATCAGACCACAGAGCTAAACGATGCATGGAGTTTTCATGGGAGGTTCAAGAGCATCCGACACTCAACTGATCTGCTACCCTGCCACACCCATCTGTGAGTGGGGTTCAAGGCTGAAATGAATTTCCAAATCAGTGTATGTCCTAAATATGTTGCATGCGAAGTTTCATTAAATATGATCAATTTTGTGATTGTTCAAGCTTACGGGTTCTTCAAACAGGTGTCTGTAGGTGCAAGAATGTACAAGGTCGCAAAGCAGCCATTTTGACAGAAATCATCAAATCCTGCAATTTATATGTTGAGGCATCTTGTGTACAACTTAAATACCAAGTCTCAAGCTCTAACTCTATGTCAGAATGGTCCAAAATGAACAACTTCAGTTTTTTCAAAATGACCACCCAGCCAGGCTCACTTCTGGGGGTGCAGGGGAGCAGAAATACAATCCTAAGGTAGTTCATTTTCTGAAGATGCTGCATGCCAAATTTGATCAATATTTGTGACCACTAGAGGTTACAGGTCAAATTGATCGTGGACGACAGACAACTATGAACGATGGAGTTTACACCATATTAATTACTCAGCTGGTCAACAATCAGTTGAATTAAAACTGCAGTGGGAGAAGGGTAAATGCGAAGGATATTAGGCAAGAAAGGCCTTTCATACAGAAGAGGCCCACCGTGGTGGTGCAGCGGTTATAGACCAGTCACAGATAGAAAGCACCGGGTTCAACCCCAGCCTTGAGGTTCCATGTACTTCCAATGCTTCTGTGGGTTTCCTGCCTTGCTGAAAGACATGCATGTATGCGAACACTCCTGCTATTGTCCAGGTCTCAGAAGTTTAACTGGTCCCTCGCAGCTGCACTGTACCTGCTCGCTGTTTATATGCAGCATGGATGGAATACGTGGAGAAGAAAAATGACCCAGCAGGGATCGTCAAAATATCTCCCTCTTCAAAAAACTAAATTCAAGTTGGTTACGGGCAAGGACACAGCAATGCAGAGGGGATTAACAGACCACTGCTGCTCACATCAACCCCAAAAAAGGCCGCCAAGTGGCCAACACTCTGAACTACAAATGATGAACCTGGGGGCAACGTTTCAGATTGGCTTTTACCTGGTCGAGCCACTGGTTTTACATTATTAGTTACAGCAAGCATTTTTAATGGGATACACACAGTAAGAGAAGAAAGGACACAAATATTGTAAAAAACGAAGTACAAACTTTATTATTCTTTCTTTACAAAGGCACACGCCTCTTCCCCCCCAGTTTTTTTTTTTTTAAACAAAATATAGTAGCTTCAATGATCATGTGGGCAGGCACCCTGTCCGACAAAAACAAAAAACAAAATTTAAAAAAAGGTGACAGACACCGGAGGACAGAGAGAGAGACAGAGAGAGAGAGAGAGAGAGAGAGAGAGAGGCAGAGAGAGGGGGTCAGGGCAGGAGTCACACAGCTGTTCGGTTTTAACTTGCAGCAAAAAAAGAGCTTCATTATAGTAGGTCCTTTTTTTAATTAGAAAAAGAATCTGCTTCTCCAGTAAAATTACAGTAAGTGCTTCAGCTCTGTGCTCCCCCTTTAACCCTCACAAACCAAAAACAGGAAAAAAAAAAACACTTTGATATGTTCTTGATGTTTCTTAAAAGGATATTTGAATAGTAAAAAAAGACAAACATTTAAAAAATAAAACTTTTTTATAACAAGAACAACTCCATGGCTTCATGAGAGGATTTTTTTTTTTTTTTTTCTCCAAGGATATCCTAACTTTTTTAAGAAAAGAATTGGGCAATCGAACGCATCGACAATCCGAAACGCAACACCCCGCTAACTGCCCTGTTAGCTAAAAACATGTTTAAGAGTTTCTTCCGACCGTAATCCTGTCAGTTTGGAACAGCTGCCTCAGTTAATGCCCCTAATGTGAGCGAGTATCAGCAAATCCCTTCCGCTCGACCTCCCCGTGACCCCTGGTGACCTTTGCAGACAGAAAGTCACCAGTCTGACAGGCATGTCTTTTCAGATGTGTGAACGAGGTTTGGGAAAAAAAAAAAAAAAAAAAAAAATCACAGCAGATCCAGAACATTCCTTCTCAAGTGGACACACTGAACTGACCGCGCAGGCAAAGAATTAAGCCGCTGCCGGGATAAAGAAATTACTTCATCTTCAGGCGGATATGGAGAGGCCGAGCTCAAAATTTCTGACAAATATGCGAAGCAAAAAAAAAAAAAAAAAAAAAAAAAACTGGAATGCTTAAACGAATCGTATCACCCGCTCGATGTCCATCTGTCCGTCCATCCCGCAAAATTTCTGCCCCAACCCCTTTAAAAAGCTCATTAGACTTAAAAGCCAAATAAAATTTTAAAAAATCCGTGTACAGTCACACCTAAATGGCAGGAGGTCCTTTACAGAAAGCACAACATTACAAGGGTAAGTTGCTCACCAAGTACCTCCCCCCCTCCAAGTGCTCTAAACCTCCCACGGACAGGACCCTGTGATTTTATGTACACCCCCCAAATCCACCCCAACCCTCGCTGTAGTAAGTACTGCTAGCAGTCCCCTGCACTGAGGGGCGGAGCTCTCTGCTTTCCGTCAAGGAGCCCTCCCCCCCAAAACTGGCTTTAACAGCAAAAATAAAGAGAGGACTCACCCTCCATTAACAGCTGTTGATTATCAAATCACACTCACCAAGGTCCGAGACCCGCTGGTTTTTCACCCTCCCTTGACAAGGCAGTCAGGCGAGAAGACCATCAAGCCAATCAAAAGCGCAAACTGTTCCGTTAATTACCAGGGAGACAATAAAACCAGGACTGGATCTGGATTTGAGGTCCAGATTTGGTGACCTGCGGTATACAAGTTTCGAGGAATAGTGGACCAGAAATAAGCCCGCACGCACAAATCAACCAGGGAAAATGGAACCGGGACTAGGTCAAAATCTAGCACATGGCTGGACCATTAATATGATCGCGCTTGCGATGCTAATTTACGTTAGTGCCTCAATGGAAACACTCGGCAAACCTCGGCCGATTCGTTCCTCATCAAACCTCGGATGTGTGACTAAGGAAGCCATTAGCCAGAACTTTTTTTTTGGATAAACATGATGGCGTCCAGTGGCAGCAGCGCAGGGTTCGATGTCAAATTGGCGAAAACATCGTGTTGCCTCTTGCGTCAAGACACGAAGAGGTGTCCCCACAGATTTCGAGAAGGTCAGTTTTGCCTCCATTTTTAGGTGGTGATGTAGTGCGCGGATTTAGACAACTGCGTAAATAGGTCTTCCGGCAAAGAAATGTCCGGCGGAGCAACATATCAACTTTCTGTCACGCATCCGAGGCTTGATGAAGAGTAGCGGAATCTGCCGAGAAGTTCCGAGTGCCATGAAAATTCTCATTATGTGTTAGCATTGAGCTAACTCCATCACTCAACTAGTAAGACAGTCACTCACGGACTTTCAAGTTTGTAGGGCTACCTCAGCTGTTGCGGTCAATCTAGACAACAACAAAAAAAAAACATTCAATACAGCCATTATCTTTTTTTCGATTTTCTCCCATAGATTTATAAGTGCAGGTTCCTTCTTCTCCATAATTGTATTATTTGCCTGCTCCTCCCAAAAAACCCTTTTTTGAAAGACCTGACACACACTCAGGAGCGCGGGTGCCTGAGCTCGCATTGAGATCTCGCAGAGGGGAGCTCCCGAGTACTTTATTTACACCAACTCATTCTCTCCAAAAACGATCGGCGTACACGATGTCGCAGCAAATCAATTGTACGACGCAAATGCATAGTGAGGGCGATTCCGTCAGCCCCGACCTCAAAACGCGCAAGAAGAGGACTCGCGCTCACAGACACAAATTAATCTGAACATCGAAACAAAAGTATGAAGAAAATTAAGCGCATAGAAAAAAAAGAAAAAAGAAGAGAGGAAGAGGGCACACCTGCAAGTTAGCTTATTTGATTCAATGCAAATATGGCGAGATTATAATAATAATAATAATAATAAAAAAAAAAGCGGAAGCGAAGATGGACAGAGGCGTCTGGGAAGGCCGGTGTTGTGCGATGGCAGCATTAGTGGTGGGAGAAGTCGGCAGACACCTCAGTAGACGTGGTAGATTCGGAAGGGTGTAAACGGAGGCGCAACTAAGCAGAGGGCGAGACAATTCTCTGCTCTCCTCTTTAATCCCTTTGCGCAGAATACGAATGATTCCATTTTTTTCCTGTTACGCATGAGCCTATTTTAGCGTTATAACTCAGTATTTCTGTCACAGGGACTTTGGAAAATTATTTCAGTGAAGCAAGACATTTGGAAATTCAATGACAAAATTATTTCGGAATTAAATTTAGGAATTTACAGACGCCGGCGTCTACATCTGCGAAAAGGGGTTAAGATAGTGCGCCAGTACACCCCTCCACCCCCCAACCTTTTAACTGTAGCGCCCCCTAGGGTCTCACCCACATCAACAACCTCCTCCATTTCACTGACATTTCCTCAGAAGCCAGGAGTGTGGAAACCAATGTTTTTTTTTTTGTTTTTTTGTTTTTTTAAACATCTCAAAACGCTCACAGTGTCAAGCTAAACAGAAGCCTTCTGGACAACGAAATAAAGAGAAACAAATCAATTAAAAGACGAGCCAAAGACAGAAATATACATGTATATACCAAATAAAAAAGGAGACCGTTTGAGGGGCGGGGGGGGTTGCAAAGAGGTGCGGCAGGTGAATGTATTGGGGCACCCCAGCGGCAAGGTCTGTATGACTGCGTGTTTGGGGAAAGGGAGGAAGGAGGGGGGGTCAGGTTGGAGGTCTCTGACTCCAGCAGAGCTCCAGCGTGGGGGGGTGGGGGGGTGTTTAGTGGTGGGCATTACACCTCCGCATGCACATGTACTGGACATAGGCAACTGCAGTATTCATATCCCCAAGAAAGAGGGAAAACAGTAGGGAAGTGTGAAAGCTGGGAGACGAAAGCGAGGGTGCCCGAGCCTCATTCTGGATGTCAGTCTATATCAGTGTACTCAAGCTCAATGGGACTGGCTGCAGGTGTCTGTCTGACCGTTTGCATGAGATTGCGTGTGTGTGTTTGTGTGCACGCACAGCACCCCCCTCCCCTTCCCTCCCCCCTCCTTCCAGACGGGGCGGGGCGGGGGCGGGGATGGGGATCAGGGCAGAGAACAGTCCTCGGGCCCCTCAGAGCCAGAATCCGAGTCGGCCGATTCCTGCAGGCGACTCGGGGTCACGATCACCGCCCGCCGCTGCTCGTCCTCCGCCCCGCCGGCCTTCTCCTGCGTGCCCTCGATGTGCTGGATGGCCTGTAAGAGAGCGAAGGACACGGCTCGGTCAAAACACGGCAGCGCCACCTAGTGCCCGAGTCACTGCCAACAGGGCAAGGGGTTCGCAACATCGAACCAGCCAAGGGCAGACCGACTGCCATGATCTTCCATTCCTGGTCCTGAAGAGCCGCAACGTTTGCTGGTTTGTCTTGTTACTCAGCACTCGATTAATCAATTTAAGCGGACCACTATACAGGCAAATCATGTCACCTGGTTACCTGGGTCCAAACTGATTGTTGATATCCAGGCGATAACAAAAACTAGCAGATCCTGCGACTCCAGGACCAGGAATGAATACCCCTGGCCTACTGCCCAGCAGGTGTGACTGCGCTTCGGAAGGTTGGTGGTTCAAACCCCGATGTAGCTGGCAGTCCTTGATTCAAGCCCACTAAACTTTACTAAAACAAACTTTAATGCGATGTAATCAGTAGCAGCATGTGAACTGAAAATGGAAAAGACACAGAACATCCCTTAAAACAAATGATGGGTCTTTCCCAGTTTTCAACCATTTATTGAAATAAACATTGCGCGAACGCCGAAAAACACTCAACGCTGTAGTGCGTAGCCAGCTCTCCTCGCTGAAGTAAAATGAGAAGTACGCTTGTCCAGACTTGTTTTCAATCATTTTCCTAAATCAACTAGTTTCTCAACGTTTACGATAAGCCATCCCAAGCAGAACACACAGCTTCTTCTTAATGCAATGGTGCAGCAATTAAACAGACATTTTGCTTCAGAAAAATTCATTATTCCCTTCAAGTTTTTCTTTAAGCACATCCTGCACTAACTATTGAGTAATGATCAATAAAATAAACAATGATAAACAAACACTACTATCCACAGTTGAAAAATGTATTGAAATGCAATTTCGTGTCCCAGATGCATTGTATTTTTCATGTAACCTTAAGGGGGGGGGGGGGACTAGTCCGACCTGATAGTGTTGAGCGGTTTCCGAGTTTACCTCATTTGAATTTAATAAAATGACTGAAAACAGGACAAGACCAATCGCTAATTTCAAGGATGTTCTGCGTCTACTGAATTTTCAGCTCACCAGCCGCCACTGAATGTAATAAACCCAGGGGCCGGTTTAATAAACCAGGATTGTGGAGTTGTCCGGATAACTGCAAAGAAAAAACCTTGGACCATCCCATATGTAACATACAGACGTAAAAACAGTTATTCCAGGTTTTACTCAGCACATGTATCCAGATAAAAAATGTCATTATCAAGCATAACAGCCTTGCAAGGCCAAACTTTCCATAAAGATGTGTTGTCTGACAGTTATGCAGACACACGCGTGTGCACACACACACACACACACACACGCAAATATGCGCGCACACACACACACAGATGTATGCACACATACAGACACACACCCACCTGCACGATGGTGTCCAGGTTCTGGCGTGATGTGGACACGGTGTTGATGACAGAAGTGGGGCCCATGGTTACCACGGTGACGTGATGCGGCGGCGGAGGCAAGGCTGGTGCAGGAACGATGACCGTAGCGTGGTGGGTGGGTGCAGGGGGTGTGGCAGGGGCTAGCACCTGGGGGAGGAACCATCACACATTCATGATTTACCGAGAAAATCCCATCCAGACACTGCTTTTATAACACCGTGAATAAGTATTTAATGAGACAACTACTTTTCTTGGACAAAAAGACAACAGAAATAGGCTTTGTTAACAGCAGCAAGCCAAACTAAAGCAGATAAAATAAACCATCTTAACTTTTGTAACAGCACACTGTCAACGAGCCAGTAGCGGCCCTCTAGTGGACAGAGGCGAAATTGCATCCGTAAGGCATTGAGCATACGATTGGCATTTCTCAGTTGCTGTGGTGGGAGCCCCACACTGCTGGAGACTCAGAGACACACATCACACAGCGTGATCACTGCCTTAGCTGAATAACTGCACTGAGTAAAATCAGGGAAAACACCCAAATCTGGAAAATGGACTGAGGCAAAAAGCGTTGTCCTGGGCTAGACTTAGAGCAGTTCACTTCGTAATCCCCCTCCTATAGTGATGTCAGTGCATGTGTGTTTATATGATGTGTGTGTGTGTGTGTGTGTGTGTGTGTGTGTTACCTTTGGGCTGTGGGAGGACTCCCTGTCCAACTGCTCTTGTTGCTGCTGCAGTCGGAGCAGAGTCTGTGTGTGAACATGCTGCTCCTGCACCTGCTGTGCGATCACCTTCAGCTTCTCAGGGTACAGGTGAGCATCCAGAGAGCGGATCTACACACACACACACACACACACACACACACACACACACCGTTATACCGCAATACAGTTCCTCCACTTGACAACCAAACGCATGCAAGTGCACACTGATTTTTTTCTCCCCCCCATGCAACATTACATCCATTCATCCTGGATTTATGATAAATCACCCGTATTCAAAAACTCAACAACCTGAATTATTAGCCCAGTTTTCCAAACACATACAAAAGCACAGCTCAAAAACTGCCGGTAGAGTTGAACCAAGGAAAAAAAAAAAAACCCAGACAGATCAAGGTGTAAATTCTCAGCCAGGCACACTTGAGTTTCAAGAGGGCAGTGATTTAGAGGCAGTGATTTAGGCTTAAAGCACTAAAAACGGGCAGCGAGCAGTGGCGCGCGCTTTCCCCAGAGACCGATAGAGCGAGCGCCAGAACGAGGACTTGTCCCTGGTCACACTTGTGCGGCTATAAATTCCTCGTATTGTGGGTCTAATCCTGAGGTTCCCAACCACACAGCTGCCATCAATGTGCAAGTTCGAGCGCTCATTCCGACGCTGTTGTTACTGCATGACTGGAGCAGAATCCAGCACCCATACCGGCCCGTTTAACAGTGCAGTGAAAATATCTGTCCCCTTTCCGATTTCTCCTATTTTTGCATTCTTGCCACACTTAAATGTTTCAGATCATCAAACTCATAGTATACTGCCCAGTCAAAAAAAAAAAAAAAATCACACACTTTAATATTTGGTTGGACCGCGTTTGGCTTTGATTACGGCACACATTCGCCATAGCATCGATTCTATGAGCTTATGCAATGTCGTAACATTTATTTCTGTCCAAAGTTGCATTAATTTTCTGCCATGATCTTATATAGATGAGGAGACAGTCGGCTCAAGTCCAGTAGGGTTATGCAGCAGGTCAATGATCCGAAGCACACAAACAAGCCCATCTCTGAATTGGCCAAAAGAAACAAAACGTAAGTTTTGGAGTGGCCAAGTCAAAGTCCAAATTTGAATCTGATTGAGATGCTGTGACATGACCTTATACAAATGGTGAGTTCTTGCTTGAAAACCCTCCAATGAGGCCAAGTTTTAATAAATTCTGCAAAGATGAGTGAGCCCAAATTCCACCACAGCAATGTAAGAGACACTGCCAGTCGATGCAAGCGTTAAACTGCAGTTTTTTTTCCACGGCGGGTGGCACAACCAGTCATCCGGTTTAAGGTGGGGGGGAATCATTTTTTCACATGGGTGATATTGGTTTTAAGTAACTCTTAACCATCAATAAGTGAAATGATCATTCAAAAGCTGAAGTCTGTGCTAACTTACATTGTCTTCGCCTTATTAAAATTAGTTGGATGATCTGAAAAACTCCCTCAAGTGACAATCAAAAATACTACAGATAAGGTTTAGAACTCACTGGTCTCCGATGATCCTTCTCTGAGATGTTATTTGAATGGTGTGTGCATCTCAGTAAAATATGCTGCACCTCAACCGAGCCTCATAAACCTGCTTGCACATTTCAAAGCAGAGGGATAAATCCTCTCCCAGCCCGGGGCTAAGCTACACTTCACACCTGCCCGAGTACAGCACGAGTAC
The DNA here is from genome assembly GCA_029692085.1 of Gymnothorax javanicus. Taxonomy (NCBI): domain Eukaryota; kingdom Metazoa; phylum Chordata; class Actinopteri; order Anguilliformes; family Muraenidae; genus Gymnothorax; species Gymnothorax javanicus. The sequence goes on along the minus strand of CM056206.1, from coordinate 46,813,591 downwards.
ATGGAAAAGACCCGTCCTGTGTCCTGTCAATCAAATCAACCGAAATAAGATGTCAAGATGGCAGGTGTGGAGCAACGAGGAATCCCAGCTCAGGCCACAGCCCTGGGGCTGGGTGATGGAGAATTCAGGCGAAACACAAAACATGACTTTCCACCAACACAAGATGGCTCACATCTCCCCCAAAGATCCTCCAATCCTCTCAAAACAGACAAAATCTGCGCAGCTGCACCCATTACCTGCTGCTTTCCCATCGTAACTCATCAGTCACCTCTCTTCTCCCTCTCCAGCTGGCTCTGAATCTTACAGCCCCAGCACCCAACACCCCCACCCCAGCCCATCCAAACATGGTCCACCACCAGCACACACTAGAACCCAGGCTATGTTCGGATAGTCTTTTTAGCTGGGCAAAGTTCCTACCTCCCAGAAAATGACCCAGAATTATTTACACGGCAGCCATGATAAGGGTGTTTGAATTCTCTAAATGCAAAGGAAAAGCGCTTCAATGTGTCCTAACTTATCACCTTTAACATAGGGTACACTGAACCATCCTTTACAAAAGAAAGGAGATAACGCCGCCCCGCAACACCGTGTGGCTGCGAAATTTCGAGCAATGACCATCCACCAAGCCAATCACGATAACAAGCGAACATGACGGGCCAGAGACGCATGATCACGTTGCCTAGTATCAGCGAATTTGGATTCTCTTATTAGCGCGGTTGTCTCCCTGAGCCGTTATGAATTCCCCTTCACACCTTTCCTTTACCTCATGACTTTTTCCATCGAGGTTAAAGAAAAGTGGTCAGGAATTAGAATACAGGACTTAATTTTTTTTCCAATTTGAATGCAGCCCCAGAGATGGAATGGCCATATTCAGAAAGTAAAAATCACAGTGCGTAATCAAGTAAGATCCAAGTGCTCCGTCCTCATGGATTAAACAATCAGCTCAATTCTTCAGCCAAGAGGCAGAACTACAGAGAGGTCATGGGTGGGGATAAAACATGGCAGATACTTTGCCTTCAGACTCCTTTCCAACAAGTGATTTAGTCTTATTTTCAGACAAAATATTACATTTTCTCTCTCAGGTACAAAATTTAATGTGCTTGTCAAGTGCAACTTTTTTATTTTTTGGCAGTGGCTATTATTACGCCAGTCATAATCTTACTCCAATTTGCTATTCTTACGAGCTTCCGTATGCGTATGCGCAATGTATGAAATCTGGACTTAGACCTATACGCCGTTTTATACAGTCTATACTTATATCACGGCATTAGCTATAATGTATCAGCTGAAGTAAGCTAGCGAGACAGCTATAACATTACTTATGATGTTTGCTAGCTAGTTGCTTAACTTAGCTAGCGGGTTAGGTAGTTATGAGCATGATGAGTTATGAGTTACGAACTCCCCCCCCCCCCCAAGGCTGAATTTCCTACACTGCGCATGCGGATACGGAAGTTCGTAAGAATAGCAAATTGGAGCAAGTTAATGACTGCCATAAAAATAGCCAATGCCTTATTTTTTACTCAACTGGCAAACCCTGACGTGAGTTGAATTTGAATTCCCTCACCAGATTGACTCATACATACACTCCCCCCCCCCTCACCTGGTCCTCCAGCATCATGCGCACTGAGCGCTCCTTATCCAGCTGCTGCCGGAGCTCGATCATTTCCCGACGGAGATCGTCCGCCTTCTCCTCCTCCAGGATGTCCGGGGAGCCGATTCCTTCATCCTTCTCCTCCGTGCGCCTCCTCTTGGGCGAAGAGCCGCCAAACTCCTGCTGAAGAGAGAGAGGGAGAGGGAGAGAGAGTAAGTGAAACGGGACCGATGAGCGAGAGGAGCTTACAGCAATGCAGTGAAACCTCTCCCAAAACCCCCAAACGTTTACAGCGCAATGTTGCGTGTAACCCCTCCAGATCGCGCTGGAAAAGCTGCCTTGTCAGTCGGTTTCTGCATTATCCTTCCAATTTACAGCCACATGTTTTGGTTCCTTTGCATGCTAGTGTTGTGGCGTGCTGGCCTTTGAGCTCATCAATGACCAGCCAATTACCTCAGCGCAGGAACACACAATACGTCAACCCTTTTGAGAGCAATCATTTTTTTCAAACGGGAAGGCAATGATCTGAAACATCAGCTGTTTGGTTGTTAGTTAAGGCTGTCACATAAGTATTAGAATATTCTAGTAAGGAACACCGTTGCCCATCTGATGTTCAGTCTTCCTACAGCTGAATATATCAAGTAAAAATGGACATTTCAAGACATTTGGACTTTTTGCTTTAGTTTGTTGTATGTACCCATAGGGTATATGATGTCAAAAGAATTAGCGACTCACCTATTAGTTTCAATGGAATTATGCAAGAAGTAAACTGTTATTGCAGATAAAACAAAAAGTGCCCAACTTTACCAGTATTTATCTCAAAATCACAGAGTGTCACGAAATGTCAATCTTTACTTGATGCGTTCACATAGATTTGTGATCTTCCGTCTCCAAGGGTTAAATGCTGCAGTCCTCGAACAGTTTTACACGCTGACCTGAGGCGACCTTTTAGTTTGCAGGGCACAGACCTGAAGACTTCCGCCAAAAAAAACTTTCAGCAAACCAAGCCCTTCCCATCAAATGTATGATTTTTTAATTTTGCAAGCTTGAGTGTTTGTAAGGACCTCAGAGACCCTGTAATGCCCCTCCCAGTGATGGGGGTGAGGCAGAGTCACCCGCAGGGGCCTGGGGGCCACACATCTCACCTGGATGAAGCGCTTGAGCTGTGTGTTTTGCTGCAGTAGCCTGGTTTTCTCCTGCTCCAAAGAGAAGATGTACTCCGCAGTCTGCTGCAATATGGCCGCCTGCGGAGGGACGACATTTAATTTAAATACACGAGGTGGCGTGATCAAGGGGGACACAGCTATAAATACTAGGCTCAGCAAACCCCAAACTACATTCGGCCAAAAATAACTTTGATTTGAACACTGGGTTCAGATTCTAGTCCCAGTATTCAGTGAATCCTGCACCCACCCATGGGGTGGTTTATGGTATATTTATGATAATATTTGGGTGACATCAAGATTACGCCCTCGGGACTACATACAGATTGACTCAATTCGGTGGGGATTTTTAAGGCTGTAGTTCAATTGTTATTTGCAAAGATCCTACCAAGTGTCTGTCTGTCCTTGTCTGAGTGCTTTGACTGGTGACAACAGTTCTTTTTTTTTTTTTTTTTTTGCTGTTTGGAATTTTTTTTATTATTTTGACCTCGTTTCCCGACTTGCCTTAACTTATTTTGCCGCTTTTGCGACCGATGCATCAACAACTCAGTCACCAGCGACTTGACCCTTTGGGAGTCTGTTAGTATACTCACCTTGCTCTAGCGACTTATCTAGCTAAGTGCTGCTGGCCAGCCCTCTTTTTAAGTAGACATATGCTGCTAATTACTAGCAATCGATTTAATAGGAAACACCTGTGTAGAGACTTAGAAGTTCAGAGACTTCAAAGTTGAAGCCATTTTCTGGGGTGCTTCTGACATTTTGTCCGCCTCCTGCACATTTATTGCGAACAGACACATCTCCGCCTAGCACATACCAACACACTTCACTCATACAAAAAGACACATGCATCACAAACATAAAAGGGCATCAAAATACTCACTCGAACACAAAAGCAGATGTGCGCGCACACACACACACAGACACACAGATTGATTAACAGCGAGGGTCAGACCTTGCTGAGTTTCTCTCCGTCGCTGTGTGGGATGAGAGTCTTGAGGGACTGGAAGCCTGCGTTGATGCTCTGCATGCGCCGGCGCTCGTTGCTATTGGCAATCTCGCGTCGAATGCGGCGCTCTTGGTCCCGCGCCGTCTCAGGGGTCAGCGGGATATTAGCCAAACTGCAGTGCAGGGAGGTGGGGGGGGGAAGGGGGTTGACACACGGAGGAGACTGGGGTTAACTCGCTACACAGGAAGCCAGACACAGGAAGTCGGACAACGACTTCCTGTTTTAGCAGAGTACATTCCACTTCAAACACATCCTGACGAATGCAGAATGTGTTAACAGATGAACATCTACCACCTCCGTCTAAGAAATTAAAATCGAGGCGCAAACTCTTGTCAAGTGGTTAAGGTGTTAGATTGAAACCAAGCAAATTGGTGATTCAAACCAGTGTTGCAGCGAAAAGTACAATGAAGCTTTCGGTATTTTAAAATATCCAGAGCCACAACAACAGGACTGGCCAAAGATCAGCTGAATCAACAGCCAGCTGCTTTGACGATAAGTGTCAGCAAAATAATGTAAACATGGCAGCTTTTACAGCAGATTCTTGCTGGATTTAAATTATTTTTTAAATTCACAGAATGTTTGAGAAAGCACAACCCTTAGAATCTGGCGTCACCAACAAACATAAACTGACCATGTGCCAGAACAAAAACATAATTCACGAAAGATCAACTCGCGCAGTCAAAATGAAAGTGGAAGTAGACAATTTCTCTTTGCACGTCAAAGCACAAGCACAGTAAAAACCAAAACAGAAACAACCCATTTCTCCATTTTTGTTTAAGGTGAGTTATTGACAATTTCTCTGAGGAAAAAAGTGGCACAGAGCAACAGCGGTTTCCCAGCAAAACACTGCACACAAGATTCATCGAAGTCTCTGATTGGCTCGAGTGTCCACATACCTTGCTCTCACGCCATTGCTAGGATATAGACCAAAACACCATAAAAACCTGCAGACACTGTAGCCCTCCACGGCTGGAGTTTGACACCACTGGTTTACACCATGATCGCAACAGATATGAAAGGGTACTGAAGTTCCATCAGACCATTGACCCAGTATTCCCAATCCCCCTCTGAGCCAGCCTGCCTCACAAAGTCACAAACTCAAGCCCAACACTTTGCTCCACCAGACCCCAACTCCCAATTCCTATAATGACGAATTATAAGTGTGCACTTGTGCGCATCAATGACTGCTTAAGGCATCCCCATCTCTTTTTAAGCTTCAAGAGAATGCTCAGGAGTTGGGCTATAACCATTAATTGATCGAACAAAAACTAAGTTCGCAATTCTATGTCACTGAATGTCACGCATTCACATTATACCACGCCATGAGAGTTGGGACGAGGCCAAAGATAGGCAACGATAGGTCACATGATAAACCGAAAACTCAGTCGTTCTGTACCATCCCACGACATATGGCCTGCAGGCAGGGTGACTGACTGACAAAATTTTTTTTAATTTTTTTATCGAATCGATCATCAAATTGTGACAAAAAAACTTTTCAGTAGCATTTTTGGAGATGTGTTTTAATAAGCAACTTAGCAATGATTCCACCTTCAACAGACCACAAATACATGGAGAGGCGAGCACGTTGGTGTCCACACTCGTATATAACGGGGAGAGTCTGAAGACGGCGCGATTATGACAGTTATATATGCGGTAAGAGACCACGAAGCCAGTATAAGCGTTGGATGCACACACCTCAGGGGAAATCACCACCGTGGCAGACCCATTAGTTGCCAACGCCAGGTCCTTATCAGCGAATGCTCAGCCGTTTTCAGCGCAAACATGGGAACAATGCTCTAGCCCTCCACATAAAAAGGGGGAGGGGAAATGACTTCCTTTTTGCCTACGTACAGGGGCCAGTGCTACCCCCTACACGGACCTACCCCCCCCCCCCTTACGTGCAGAAGGCAGGAAGTGGGATCATTAACAATAATTACGCCCGGATAAATGGCAACGCTGCCGGCCTGAGTCATCTCTACCTCGACTGAGCCAAAGCTTTCAGTTACACTTAGATTATTTTCCCCAATCGTTCACCCCTATTTGTGCCTTTTTTAAACCAATATTGCAATTGCAATTTCATATGAGATTTCTTTTAAGTCCCTTCCCCTCCATATTGACTATGCATAAGCCAATATAAACCATTTTGCTGCATAACCACCATGACATTGGGCACTATTAACACACTAACCCCATAAAACCTGAACAGACCCATATACTGGAACTTCAAACGCAGCTGTTGTATTCAAACCTGTGGAACATCAGGCCAATTTCAAAATTTTAGTGAAGATCGCAAGGTTTCCAATGATCTTAAAAATGTCCTGCTGAATTATTGGAATGTGCATAAATTGATGTGCAAGATCGAGATATTTTCCATTTGATGCGATGCAGAGGCTAAGAAAACATGTCCAGGGTTTAAACACTTCTCACAATAAAAGCATGATGTTGTATCAGTGAAGCACTGCAACCAGCATATGAGCCATTCCAGCTCAAATGGACCAGGGGGTGACACCGCCCTGTCACAGATTTAGTTGATTTTTGCTCTAATAGTTGCTACATGTGCATGGACAAAAATCCCAAAATTTTGGCTGCCAACTCCAACTGGTTACAAAATGGCAGCCATTTTAAAAATCGCCCTTTACGTGCATCACGACGTGCCCTCCCACTTTTTTCAAACCCTTTTTTCGCAATAAATCAAAAACTTTAGCACCTATTGGCGCCAAAATTGGCAGTCTTATGTAATTTTTCATGCTGACTCTGAATTTGCAGTCAAATAAATGATAGCTCATATGGTTCGGAAACTACTGGATGAAAACCCTTTTTGGGGGTACCAAACTTTGGCCCCCCTTATCTCAATGCTGCCACCTGATATCAAAATGGAACTTTTTTATGCTCGTCATCATCGCTTCAACTCTATAATATCAAAAAATTAGAGAGGTGTTCTGCTTTGTTTTGACGTAATCCTCCAAAACATAAAATAGATATTTTGTGAAAACAATATCGCCATGTATAAACACATGTACAGAGTATATAGTAGTATCTATAGGGATATTGCAAAACTATGGCAAAAGGTCAGCAGTTAGTAGCCTAATAAACTAGTATGGATTTGATCAGCACAATCTGTACCCAGGTACCTTGCTGACTCTGTAAGAGGTCACATAAATAGCACTTGTTTACTGCCTTGAAACAAAAACATAGCATCAGCTGAAGTGGGCTCTCTCATTCAGTAAGCCAGTGGTCTTCAACGTCGTTCCTGGGGACCCACTGTGTATGCTGGTTTTTGTTCCAACCACAATTGTAATTGCAGATTTTTAACAAGCTGTTAATTTGTCTTTAAGTGCATTTAATGTTTAGAGCAGTTATGTGCCCTCTTAACTCACAAGTTAACAGAAATATCTATGTTTCCTATCAAGAATAAAAAAAAAAAACCACACCCACATTGCAATGTATTGGAAATAACAGCATAAAATGAGAGAAAACAATGTAACTAATCAAATTATAGATGTAGCTGGCTCCTAATTTTTGAAAACTGATTGGCACCTCATGACAAATTTATTCGACAAGCAAATGATAAAAAGTCAAACCAGCTTTGTGTTATGTTAATCTAATTAAGTTCACCTGAAGTTCATAGATTTCCTCAGTGTCTAATTTGATCAGTTTGAAATGTTATATTACTTAAAATTTCTTGCAGTATAGATATAATCGCACTATTTTCTAGGGTATTTTATTCTTCATGGCATGTATGGATGTTTCTAACATTTGGCTACAGAGAGTAATTAACGACTCTAAACATGAAAAACACCTAATTAAGACATTAACAGCTTGTTAAAAATCTGCAATCACAATTGTGGTTGGAACAAAAACCAGCATACACAGTGGGTCCCCAGGAACGACGTTGAAGACCACTGGCTTAATGAATGAGAGAGCCCACTTCAGCTGATGCTATGTTTTTGTTTCTAAGCCGTAAACAAGTGCTATTTATGTGACCTCTTACAGAGTCAGCAAGGTACCTGGGTACAGATTGTGCAGATCAAATCCATGCTAGATTATTAGGCTACAAACTGCTGACCTTTTGCCATAGTTTTGCAATATCCCTATAGATACTACTGTATACTCTGTACATGTGTGTATACATGGCGATATTGTTTTCACAAAATATCTATTTTACGTTTTGGAGGATTACATCAAAACAAAGCAGAACACCTCTCTAATTTTTTGATATTATAGAGTTGAAGTGATGGTGATGAGCATAAAACAAGTTCCATTTTGATATCAGGTGGCAGCATTGAGATAAGGGGGGCCAAAGTTCGGTACCCCCAAAAAGGGTTTTCATCCAATAGTTTCCAAACCATATGAGCTATCATTTATTTGACTGCCGATTCAGAATCAGCATGAAAAATTACATTAGACTGCCAATTTTGGTGCCAATAGGTGCTATAGTTTTTGATTTATTGCAAAAAAATGGTTTGAAAAAAGTGGGAGGGCACGTCGCGACGCACGTAAAAGGCCATTTTTAAAATGGCCGCCATTTTGTAACGAGTTGGAGTTCGCTGCCAAAATTTTCGGATTTTTGTCCATGCACATATAGCAACTGCTGGTGGAAAAATCAAGACAATCTGAGAGAGATGGTGGTTACAAATGCCCAAGCTACTGGTCCATTTGAGATCAAATGGCCCATATAGAAAATGCATGTGTCCAACAACATTGAAAAAAAAAAAAAAAAACCAAAAAAAAAACAAACCTTTTTTCTGACAATGAACGGTCTTATGAGATGAATTCGTCTTTTCAGTTATGTTAAGGGGTTAACTAGATCTTCAGCTTAGACGTCAAGTTGGAATGACATAAACTCATATGACAACAACATATAAATTGGTATGAAAACAAATGGAGCTGAAAAAACACAAACCGCACAGTGAAAGTCTGACAACTTCAATCTTTGTTATCATGTGTGACAGAGATGGGTGACAAACTGATGGAAAAATCAAAATTAAGTCTTTGGAAGGAGTTGGTCCTCCACAAGCAGCCAGATCAGCTTTAACAAGAGCCTTCAAGCGTAAAACTTTACTAAACCAGAGGAGACAAAGAGCACTGCCTAACATGTCGTTGTCAAGTCTCCCATCTGATTTCAGTTGGTTTCAGGTCTGGTGACTAAGAAGACAGTGGCATCTCATTTTCTTACCCAGAATACCATTCAGTGATCCTTGTGCCCAGTGGGGCTTGGCCCTTTTCATCCTGAAACTAAACCACCCCCATCGTGGTAGGAATACTTTATCACAGGATATGAAGGTGATCATCCAGAATACAGTCTGAACTGATATGCAGTGACCCTTCGACCTTTAAAAGGCCAGCAGCCATACCACTATTCGATCTGCTCCAGCTGCGTGGCTGAAGCTAAGCAGGTGTGGGAGACCACCGAGGAAAACCAAGTTGCTGCTGGAAGAGGTGTTGGTGGGCCAGTAGGTGGCGATCTTCCCTCTGGTGGAATAATCCCCAATGCCCCAGTACAGTGACGGGACACTGTACTGAAGGAGACGCCGCTCTTCGGATGAGACGTTAAACCGAGGTCCAGACTCACTGTGGTCATTAAAGATCCTATGACACTCTTCGATAAGAGTAGGGGGTTCCCCGGTGTCATGGCTAAAGTCCCAACCTGGCTCTTTCGACCTGCCACCTAATCATCCCCTGATCCAACTGGCTGTGCAAATTGCCCTCTCCCTCCCCACCTCAACCCCCAGGGCTCCCTTAGATTTCAATCTCAACGGGACTTCCCTGGTTAAATAAGGGTTAAATAAAAAAAAGGACAAAGGGCGAAGCACTCCCTGATGCCCACGCATAAAATGATGCTGAACAACCTTGCAGGAGCAGCTGCGCCCTTTCGGATTTGCAGCTGGCAAATGCAGCATTTCTGGGATATTGAGCTAGTTTTGTAGCGTGTTCCGCACATCCAGCAACAAACAAATCAGGTTTAACAGGAGAGAACTGTAGCGGGCTTCATGGCGAGGGGGGGTTCAAGACCGATACACAAAGCAGCTCAGATTTAAGCGCGTCTTTTCAAAGAGCAAGCTGTGCTACCTGCAGTAAACATTTTTACAAGTAATCGAGTCGTCTCCCTGATGATGCAAAACACAGTCATCATACTTCTGCCGTAGTACAACCACAGAATGACGCAATGTTGAAGCTTACTAGTTTGGGCATGAAATAAAGTAAGCAGTGTAAGTTCTTTTATTTTTGTTTGAAGTATCACTGGCTCAAGTGTGAAGGTGGAGCCCAGAGACACATGGTGCCCACAGGCCGTGTGTGTGTGTGTGTGTGTGCGTGCGTGCGTGCGTGCGTGCGTGTGTGTGTGTGTGTGTTGAACACCCATCTGATTGGCTCAAACCATTCCTGCAACAATGCGTGGCAGTAACATCTGACGAAAGCAAAAATAAATCGCAGCATTGTTTCGAATCGCAATTGACTTGACATCGATTAATCGTACAGCCCTTGCTACAGTCCCGCGCAAAGGTTGGTGTCATGTCTTATAATGATAAAGCACAAATCAGCAGACACTTCTTCGTTTGAAATAAACACGACAAATGCGACCTTCCATGTACATCAAGCAGAGTGAGGGTAAAAGACGGGGAGCACAAGGGAAGGAGGTGGAAACTGGCACCATCGAACAGGGCAGCACGTTTCACCCAAAAGTTCTGAGCCTCTAAAACTCACAGTACGACAATAAACACCGCGGGTGGGGGGGACACGGCTGTAAACAGCAAAATTGGCACCAATACGAAAACACTGGCAACTCACCGATTTAAAAGGCAAGAGCCGCCTTGTTTATTGGGATGGAATTGGGGGGCCGAGAGCATAAGCATTTTATCAAGGGTAAATAATGTATTTTATTGGAGTTGCTTTAGCCCCAACCCCCTGAACTTACATGACTAACTCATATTTGGAACAGTCAAGTATCTGTATAGCAAATCCCAATCCCCATTTCCTCCAGCAAATCTGAGACTGTAGCTAGCGGGAACCTCCAAAAAAAAAAAAAAAAAAAAAAAAAAAAAAAAAAGGATAAAGTAGTTTAAAAAAAAAAAAAAAACCTCAGGCGTTCGCCAACTCTTCCTCACAGGTCGGCGGAGCGAGCCACAGCGGCAGTGCTGCTGGGATTTCCGGCGCAGCCAGAATAAAAACAACAAGGTAGAAATGATACTCTGGCACGAGGAATTCTCCCCCCCCGCCCACCACAAACACAGAGAGCGACTCCTGCACAGGGGCAATGCTTGTGCCAAACAGCAGAACCCACTACCCAACCAGCAATGTTTATGATCCCATTCCAGAATGTTTCACAGTGCCAAGAATAAGTTCTTCTGTCAGAGAGGGCTACTGACATCCACCACAAATGCAGAATTTGAGGAGCAATTTTTCCACTCAAAAAAAAAAAACAAAACAAGTGAAACATAGACTTCGATGCCATTCTGTGAGATGTCCGCATACATTGAAATGGTAATTAGGAAATTACATACAATATTAAAGGACTTCCCGCAGAATACTGAAATTGTTTATTTGACAACGCAAACTACAGTAGTTTCACCATATCAAATCAGTTCTTAACAGAGGCTGATTTCTTTACGCAGATATGTTGCTTGTCATAATTTTGCAGCATACATCAATACACCATTAAGTTCTTAACAGCTGAATCAAAAAGGATCTTATATGAGACTTCTCCCATTTGCTGTGCTACACATTCAATCTTTAAAACATAGACCGTCATGGAAACTTTAGATTACATATCCAGAATAAACTGCCAATCCATGACAGTTGTCAAAACACAGAACAAATGAAGCAGTCTCAGAATTAATTTAAATAGGACGAACAGGTGAATTTGAGATTTGTTCATACTGAAAAGTACTAATCTGAAAGAGTGTATGGCAAACTTTTCCGCCCAAAATAAAACTGTTACAATGCACGTCTCACTTCATCACCAGTGACGCTGTCAGAGATATTCTCGCAATAGCACGCATGAATGGGACTCATTTTTTCTTCAGTATTGCACATCTTTTCATTCTGTAGATTACTTTTAATAGGATTTTTCTCCACATTGAGGATGTTGGAGAATGCTTTGTGCTGTACCTCTACACTACTCGCAGTATCTGACTGCATAACAATTATTCGAGTACTCAGCTGCAGCCAGGTAGGTCCATTGCCCTTTGTCAGTCGTTGTCAGCTTTCACCAACGATTCTGCGGGAGGCTGGTGCATAGATTGTGCCATGCTGTTTACAAGCCGGCGCGCAGTTATTACGAAGGATTTACAGAATTAAAATAAATGTCATTAAGATAAATTAAATCCATTGAAAATATTATTTATATAGAGCACCAAGTTATTTTTCTCCTCGATCACCAGGTTCAACATCCTCCAAATCCCAAGATTCAAATCGCTGCATTCAAGCAAGGGACTACGTTTCCCAGACTGCGTGCACTTGAATGGCCTCCGATCCCTCCGCCTCCTTCCAGAGAGAGGTTGCAGACGCATTGACGGGCCTGTTTCACAATACACACCCCCTTTTTATTAAAAGGCCCCTTTATAAATATATTTCGGTTGAAAAATGTAATGTTCGCGAAAATCAATGGAAAATACCAATCTCCACAGCGCAACATTGGTTAGAGATTTTACATTAGCGCCGCGAAAAAAAATATATCAATCGAGTGCTCCGCCATTAGAACAATGCGACTCGGCTTCCTTTACGCCTGTCCATGCGGCAGCATGGCAGAGCTGCGGGGATAATGGACGCAGTGCAACACGGTGTGTTCAGCACCGAAATTAACCCAAGTTAGTATTGCGTGTACAGCATTTCCTGCCACTTGCACAACGTTTCTAAGACTGCCCCCGCCTCAAAATAGACTTTGATATTGAAATATACACGACGACGCACGATCCCTCACCAGTTCAGCGAACGCCACAAGCATGGCCGCATTTGCCCACAAGAACTTCAGCCCGCTCTACGCCGTCTAGCGAAAACAGTAATCCAGAAGCCTCAATGATCGGACAAATAGCTGTTGCACCATTAATGCGCAGCACGTGGAAGTGACCCATCAAAGCTCCCATTGTTAATATCTTTCGAGTAATGAATAATACATGTGATGTGGAGGATTATAATTTCAGATAAAGATATCATCAAACAGCCTCCCCTGGAGCCTTACGACGGGGCAACAGCGTGGTGTAGGATCAGACCACGTGGTTTGTTTGTTACACTCAAAATGTATCGATTTCACAAATAAATTGACACGATAACGGTAAAACACCGTGTTCCATAATAGTACTAAGAATTGCAGCATGTAATTGGTACAATTAACCCTGCCTTAAAGACAGTTATACGGATCCCACTCATTGGGTGTACGAGTGTACACAAGACCATAAAAATCCAATCAAGCATGTTGGTGGACCAACATCGCTTTTGCAGGTACAAAAATCACAATACGCAGGTAAATAACAGTAATGGCTCATCTTTAACGGGTGCAACAAATCAGCGCATACACACCTACAAAGACCTCCGATCACTTCTTTCTCCGTTTTCCTAAAATGTTGCAAGGAAGGCACCTTCTGTGCTGGTACCATAAAATACTCCATGCTTTTCTCTCCAGTTTTGAATCCTCGTTTCTTCCTTTATTAGTAGTAGTAATTATCTGTTGTCGCTCTTGCAGTCCACTCGTGCGCGTGCAAATCCCTCAGATCCGTCCCGTACTGTAAATCCTTTGTTTTCCCCCAACAACGAAATTTCCCGATATATTTTTGCTCTTCTGTGCATATGTAGTATTCCGAGTTGTAATGTTACTATACTTCCAGCTGATGGGGTTCCCTCGATATGCGTGTGGCGCTCTCCAGCACCCTCCCTCTCTCTCTCTCTCTCTCTCTTTCTCTGTCTGCATGTACGTGTGTATTTGCAGCTGATCGGATGTCTTTCAAGGCGGGAAACAGCTGGTTGGAATCACACAGCACTACGAATGCCTCCTTCCGCAGAGTGAGGGATTGCATGTAAACAAAGGACTATTTAAACCGGGATTTGAAAGGGGAGACAAACAAGAGATTTACGAGCGCAAAGAAAACTAATTTGTGATGCATGAAATAGTGGCACGCTGTCGGAAATAATTCATTTGAGTAATAATTTACGTTTAACAATGAACATTGGCGATCGTAACAAAGTGCGCCTATGATGTAACCCTTTGAATTTAATCCGTAATTAAACACTATTTTTTAATTATTCAATGTTGTGTTTTCTATATACGTCGAAGCGGGAGAAATGTGAATGAGAATGCTTCTGTAAAGCCGCTTTCACACCGGACGCAAAACGAAATTTTCGCACGACAGATTACATTCAAAGTCAATGCAAAGACGCGAATAGTAGCGAAACGCGTGTATTCGCGTCTTTGCATTGACTTTGAATGTAATCTGTCGTGCGAAAATTTCGTTTCGCGTCCGGTGTGAAAGCAGTTTAAGGGCGTGCGCTAGTGTTTAGTCGCCACTATGAAGTGAACGGGCGGGATCAGCTGACGAGTTGGCAGGGGCTGAAAAACAGAAACCACTCGGCAGGGGGGTTCGGGGAGGGGAAGCTGACATTGAAACAGCTGAACTTGTACACCATTTTGGGTGTATGAAAGTAGGAGGGGAAAACAGACCGAGTTACCTAATCGCCCACTCCTGCCCTGTTGAAGTGGAGCTGCACGCAAACAGTCACAAAATGGGAGCGGTACGGCGATAGTAGCTAGGTTATGCCCGGAAATGTGTGCAAGGCAGTTATGATACGATCGAACGTAGACGGGACTTATGAATTATCTGAATTTGGTAAAGAATACTACCACATGACCCGTCTGATTAAAAAGATTTGTTCTTGTATATCGTCAAAGCACATAGCCAACTGAAAGTAACGTTACAGATTAGACCGCGGTCGTTGCTAGCATGCTAGCTAACCCGACTGGATAACAAGTCGCCAAATGCAAACGTTACGGTGATCAAACGGCGTAACCTATATCACATTTCGATCGTATCGTTATTTTATTCATGAGAACATTTTTTTCCGAGTTGGCAACAACAAAAACCATGGCTAGATCAAGGCTAGAATTGCACCGGAACGTTAAGCAATTTAATTGCTGTTTAACCCGCTCCCCCTTAACTCCATTCGATGGGGTGGTCAGGAGGGGGGTCTTTTTGACGTGATGTACGGCAAAGAATGCACTCAGCTTTGCTTCGGGGGTGGAAGTCAGTCAACTCAGTGGGTGGTCTGAAGACTCGAAGGGATAATCGGGGTGCACAACGGGGGTTGGGGGGAAAGAGGGTGCTACACCCTTCGGCCAGGGGGCGTGTTGTTTTGGGGGTGTCTTTTAGCAACAAGTAGCACTACCGCTCACTTAAAGGTTGTAACAATATCAATAATTCGGTCCTGACAATCGCTAACACGGGAACCTGGTAAATGCCTGGTTTAGCCAGACCCTGTTTTGGCCAAAACTCTACAACCCAAGAGCTTGCTGTATGCACATGAATGTGTGTTGAACTACTGCAGGTGAACAATCCATTTTCTGAAAATAAAAGTCCTCCACTGTTTTTTGATCCTGCAATCTGGATTTGCTTAATAAATCAGCATTTCAGCCAGGAGGTTAAACTAATCAGGCAGGACTTTCTTAACCCCAGAATGTGCACCTCGGTGAAAAACTAATAGTTTGTGCTTATGCATGGCATGAATGCATGCTGTACTGCATATGTTGCAGTCATAGACGGAGCTTGACAAGTGCGGCATAGGATCTTGCAGGAATTTGGACTTTTTTAAATGTTGATGGCGTTTGTGCGTATCCCACCAATTGATAAGTGTAGCGTCACTAGGAAAACTTAACAGGTGCCGTAAAAATATGTCGTGGCACCAATAATTTGTGTGGTATTGTGGACGGTGTATTTTTATCTCCTGGGCATTTGCAGATATATCATCCAAGGTTAAGTAAAATCACTGAACTTTATAAGTGTGGATCAGAAATTCAATGCATACAGCAGGGAAAATAAGTATTGAACGCGTCAACATTTTTCTCAGTAAATATATTTCTAAGGGGGCTATTGACATGAAATTTTCATCAGATGTCGGTAGCGACCCAAGTAATCCACACATACAAATAAATCAAAACAAATTAGACCACAAATCATGTGTAATAAAGTGGAATGACACAAGGAAAAAGTACTGAACACGCTTACTGTAATTTATTTAAATACTTGGTAGAAAAGCCTTTGTTGGTAATGACTTCAAGATGCCTCCTGTATGGAGAAACTAGTCACATGCATTGCTTAGGTGTGATTTTTGCTCATTCTTCCACACAAACTGTCTTCAAATCTTGAAGGTTCCAGGGGCCTCTTCTATGAGCTCTGATCTTCAGTTCTTTCCATAAATTTTCAATTTGATTCAAGTCAGGTGATTGACTGGGCCATTTGAGCAGCTTTATTTTCTTTCTCTGAAACCAATTGAGAGTTTCCTTGGCGGTGTGTATGGGATCATTGTCTTGCTGAAATGTCCACCCAATTTCCTCCTCAGCATCCTGGTAGATGGCAGCAGATTCTTATCAAGAATGTCTCAGTACATTTCTCCATTCATCCTTCCTTCAATTATATAAAGTCTGCCAGTACCATATGCTGAAAAACAGCCCCACAGCATGATGTTCCCACCTCCAAAGTTCACTGTTGGTATGGTGTTTTGCGTGATGTGCAGTGCTGTTTGTCCTCCAAACATGGAGTGTGCTATGACATCCAAAGAGTTCAATTTTGGTCTCATCTGACCAGACTATATTCTCCCAGTATTTCATAGGCTTGTCCAAATGTTGTGCGGCAAATTTGAACGAGCTTCATCATGCTTTTTCTTCATCAATGGAGTCTTGCGTGGTGAGCGTACATAGAGGCCATGGCGGTTGAGTGCATTACTTATTGTTTTCTCTGGAACAACTGTACCTGCTAATTCCAGGTCTTTCTGAAGCTCTTCGCGAGTGGTCCTTGGCTTTTGGACAACTCTTCTGATTATTCTTTTGACTCCTCTGTCAGAAATCTTGCAAGCAGCACCTGGTCATGGCTGGTTTATGGTGAAATAATGTTCTTTCCATTTCCGGATTATGGCCCCAACGGTGCTCACTGGAACATTCAGAAGTTTGTAAATACGTCTGTAACCAATGCCATCACTATGTTTTGCGACAATAAGGTTGCGAAGGTCTTGAGAGAGCTCTTTGCTTTTACCCATCATGAGATGCTTCTTATGTGACACATTGGTAATGAGAAACCTTTTTATAGGCCATCAATTAGGACTAAACCAGCTGATATTAATTTGCACCGATAGGGGGCAGAATTGCTTTCTAAATACTGACAGATTTCAGTTGGTTTCTTGGCTTTTCATGCCTTTTTGCATCTCCTTTTCTTCATTTGTTGAATACTTATTCCTTGTGTCATTCCACTACATTACACATAACTTATTTTATGGACTTATTTGTTTTGATTTCCTTGTATGTGTGGATTACTTGGAACTTGGCGTACCCAGGCTTAGCTTTTTCTATGTATTTTGGCCTTTTGTCCTCAAGCGAATTTTGTTTTCAGTCAGTGAAATCTGACCTTTTGCAAAATCCCTTCCAGGGCACACCTGTACACCTGGACTTGTGTAGCAGGTCTGTGGTTCACAGTGTTCATGGCATTCCTGGTTTAGGGGATCTGTTCATTTCCTCCTTTCCTCGTTTGCCCTCTGTCAATTCCTCACGCGCTTTCCTACAGCAGTTTCTTGTCTCCGTTCATTGTCTCTGTGTATTTAAGTTCCAGTCCTCATCTCTCTCATTGCCAGATTGTTTGACTCCTGTGTATTGTTCAACACTCTCACATTTAATCTTGTGCCTTTGACTCTCCCAGTTCCTGCATTAGTCCAATGTCTGGTTTGTGGTTGCCTTTTTCTTTTGTCTCTGCCCACTCCAGCCAAAGATTCCTAATGTCCGTGACCCCATTCCCTTTCGGTTTGACTCTTAGGCTCTCACCCCCAACCGGACTCCCAGCTGCACTCTGGCTGCTCCAGGATCCCTTCCGTCGCTGCTTGACCACTGCCTGCCCTCCAACACCATCTTGCCTTCTGTGTATTACCCCACCTCTTGGTGATAAACCTTTGAATAAAGCTCTGGCCTTCCACTCTTTTGTCCTGCAATTGGTTTCATCCACCCTTCCCTGACATATTGCACCAATACTGTTCACTGCTTTGGTTTCATCCCCCCTTCCCTGACATATTGCACCAATACTGTTCACAACTTGCTTCTTTGTATTGTAGTGTACTGTGTAATGGCCAGTATGAGGTAATTACAAACCTGTGTACCATGCAGTCATATGACCGCCAGGCTCTTAAGATTACCTGGGTCATGGTGCAATGTTACTTTTGATTATGTTGCACTGTAAGTTTCTATATACCTTGAAAATAGGTTTGGCTGTATACTGTGAGATTTGGCTGGTGTAGTATGTAATTTGGGTCCTTTTTTGTACTAGAATTTTTTTGGTGATCACATAGGGTACTGCATACTACTAAACATTACTTTTGGCTGTGTTCAGTATTCCAGTTGTAAGAAGTGGGCCATTTGAGCGCAAGCAACTTGCCATCTTGCTTACTGCATTATACCGTCATGATTAAGGCAATCTGGTGCAATGAATGAGTTTAGGGTAATACTGTTTCGGGGATTCTTATGTCGTTCAGTTGAATAGATTCATTTAGCACATGTTATACCAGCCAGTAGCTGCAAAAGATGCCGGGTAATTAGAAATCCTAATGGTCCTTGAGTTATATTGCGCTGTCTAGACAAGACGGGATAGGCCCACTGAAAAAGACCCATCGTGTCGGCACATTTTGGGAAAAAAAAAAACAAAAAAACTAAAGGCTATGTGCAAAGTACTGTTAAAATAAGTTCAGTTTCTTGATTATGAAATTTTGAATAAATAAGATTCTGTCATCTGATTCAAACAATTTTAGCTCAATCTGTTCGAGGCCATCTAAAAGTTTGACAATGCTATTGTTATGGAGTAATGTTTCAATTCAGAAAGAAGTGACAAAATGATTTGAGATAAGAAACTTGTTGCCTGTACAGGGCTTTTAAAGCAGCAGTTGGTAACTTTAGAGAAAGGCGCAAAAGACAGACATTTTGATCATAAACACCACCACCCCTCCCTCTCTGGTCTTTCGCTCCCTCCTGTAACCCCTCCCTCCAAGCGCCTCATGCTCATTCATGAGTTCATTTCACCAGCGGTAGCCGTACAGAAACACTTTAAGAGCTCCAGTATGTCCAACTGCGAAGTAACAAACAATGGTAATTACAAAAAGTAAGCATAAAACATTTACATGTTACTCACGGGAATATACCACGCCAATCCAAGGTCATTGTAATTATGCTGGGTAATTGAACAGCGATGGAGAAACGAGGCTGTATATCAGCCAGGCAAGTGAGCAAACCATAGACTGTATAAAAAGATGGACGCAGCGCCCGGGTCTGAAAAGTGAGGCCCATGCGGAAATCTCAAAAACGTGCACTATATTTAATGGCCAGCAGATGGCGACGTCGGTGGTTGCAGAAAGAAGTTCAATGCTCTTGAAGTCTATGCGAAAATGACCCTACTTTGCCACCTGATTTATTATTTCAATAATGATTTTCCACATTATTTTATGATATCTATCGCACGTTTAAAGTCTCCTTCGATATATTGTGATGTTCATTTTTGTAAATTATGGTCCCAAGTAGACTAGAATAAAGGATAAAGCCAGAATATGCTTTAGGGGCGTGGCTATCCTCTGGTCCTTGTCCGATACGGTCAGATCCAGAGCCACGGTCCTCCCTGGATCTTCAATTCACGCTCTCGTCCAATAGGAATCACATCCGGTTTCAAAATGACAAAATGGTGCTGTTCAAATTGTCAAAATGGAGGCTTCCTTTATGGTATGCTGAAACCAATGGGTGACATCACAGTTGCTTCGTCCATCTTTTTATACACTCTATGGAGCAAACTCATGTTACCGACACAATGTTAGCATTAGATACCAAACCTGGTAACTAGCTGTACATATTTCACAAGCTACTGAGCAACGAATAACATTAAACGAATTTTGTTACATTATTAGATTTTACAAGATGAGAGCCTTAGCTCTAGTGATAACTACACAGCAGCTGGAACCACAGGATGAGGGAAGCAGATACAGTAGACCACAAAAGACAAGCAAGTTTGTAAGCCTGTAAACCAGTGTTTCCTAAACCTGTCCTTGAGTACCACTTGCCTTGCATGTTTTAGATCACTCCCTGCTCCAGCACAGGTGATTCAAATGATTCGCTCATTATCAATCAGCTTTCTGGGATTGATAATGACCTGATCATTTGAATCACCTGTGCTAGAGCAGTTAGAGATCTAAAACATGCAGGGCAAGTGGTACTCGGAGAGGTTTGGGAAACACAGCTGTAAACTAAAGTCCGTTTCCCAGCTGCAAGCTAGCTACTGACTGATCTGGCTTTATGTGGACTATTATTTTCACTGCCTCAATAGGCTAGGCTAAGCAAAGCTATGACACTATGCTGGGCTATCATAGACATGTAGGCAATGGTTATCAGAGCTACAGTTTCTAAGTATTGCACACCATTGAATATTCTGTTATAGACGGATCGCTTTGACATTGCCACGACTGGAGCCCAGTCGCTGGAGCTAAATAAATGTGCAGACGAGTGCTAATGTAGAAACATGCTAACAAGCTACTTAACTACGCAATGGCGGCAGAAATTTAAGCACTTATTCCTGGTTTATGCGGGTTGCAATTGTTACAACTAAATTCCATCTCTTTCTTGGTTGACTGCTTTTCTGCATGTGTATTTGCCTTTTTTTCTTCTAGTTTAACAGTTATGCAGTTGTTGACAACGGAGGAACTGGAAGTGTAAACAAAGCGATTTTGATTTTTGTGGATTTTTGCTGTCCAGGTCCACCATACAGAGATTGAGATTTACTCTCAGATCACTTCAATAGCCGAAAGGGTATTTGGGCATTTTACCAAATAAAACACAAAAATAGTTACCACCTGCCTCACATAGGGTACCGAGACAGCAGCTGAGCCCGTATCTGCACTGGTTTAGGCCCTCATTAGCAGGAGCTACAGTGGATCTGGATTTGATTGGCTTGCTAAGTAACGTTAATGCCAACTATTGTTTTCTACTTGCTTCATGATACCCTGAAAATAACGTTTTCTAAACCTATTCCTTTAGTTAGTTGTAGTTTAAATGGGGGAGACTGGGGTCCGATGATCCATGGGGACCAATGAGCCATATCACTATTTTGCGATCAATCAATGATAGAGCTGCTTAAAATAGGCAAAATATTTGACCATTGACTGATGAGTCATGGGGATAAATGAACCATATCACTATGTTGCCTATTTTAAACACCTTTGGCATCGATTGATCGCAAAATAGTGATACGGCTCATTGGTCCCTATGGCTCATCGGACCCCAGTCTGCCCTACCTTTTTAATGAGCTACCCAGCATATTTTCCCCAGATCAGGTATTTAAACTTTGGCACTCAGTTCATAATGCAGTAAATAAATAATGACCTCATTTCACTGTGTATTTTTCTCTGACAGCCCAGCTTTTTTTGCAATAGGATTTAAGTCAATTATTCCCACGTCAGGCAGGCTACAAGCTGTATGGTTAATTCAAGCAAACTTTGCCTGAATTCCCAAACCAGATCAAAAAAGGTAAGCGATCAACTGACGGTGTAAAAAATGAACAGGACTGAAGGAGATTACAATTCAACAGCCAAATACCTACCATTTGCATATCAGGGAAATAAATAAACTCACCAATTGTTTCATTTGTGGGCTACTGTCTGGTACACTTGCAGAAACTGGTCCAGACATTCCTTATCAGCTTAGGCAGCACTGCAGATGCAAACTTGACACATGCATTGCACTGGCTGTACCCCTTGGGATCCAAAAGAAAAAATCACAGTCCAGTTTGCAAGTAAGCCACACCAAGTTGGCAAGGCAAATCACACAATTATTTCTGTCCACTAGGGAAACTTAAAAATCTAAAATTAACGGAATTGAGAAAATGAATTGAACCACCAATGGGAAATTGTAATGATGGATTAGCCCATCTCCAAAAGCCAATGCTTTTGACAAAAAGGCTCATCAAGTAACTTTCCCTCAGATGACAATGCAATTTTAGCATGAACAGAGCCCCGACAGAGACTAGAGTCCCGAACATAATGGTGGGCTGGCCATTTGCATCACACTCAAAACAAGAATGAGTAAGTTCATTATTGAACTATAAAGACACTCGGTAGGGTGCATATCTCTGCCTGCGCCATCATTATTATCCTTTTCTGTGATCTTTACCTTGACCTTTGACCTTGATCTGTGGAAATGTAATCATCTCTTGTTGTTGTCATACATAACCTTCCCACCAAGTTTCATCAGAATTGGACCATTACCTTTTCCGTAATCCTGCTTACAAATGTACAGACAGACAGAAAGACAGACAAACAAATTTGACCGGAAACATGACCTCCATCAACTTCTTGGGCAGAGCGAATTGACAGGTCATCCCATTATACAGTTTCCCATCCATCCCATAATCTTAAACACTTATCCGACTTATTCGGAAAGTCTTTGAGGAGATCACTAACTCTGATATCACGTTGCATTGGCCACTCAAGAATAGGCCACCCGTACCAACAACTTTTAGTGACTAATTAAAATAATTCAGTCTTTTCATATAAAATAGTCACAAGCGGCAATTGGGGAAATGTAACACTACTAAAGCAATCTCCAGTGTGGTTATACAACAATACACATTCCCCAACAGTGCAGTATTTCTTGTTTATTGCTCAGAAACAATGGCAGTCCATGGAAACTTGATCATTGGGGCAACATGCAGTAAGTCATGATGAGGTTTACTAAGAACAGTAACCATGTGGCAAATTGGTGGAAGATTTTTTAAATCAGGATGAATGGCGACTGTGTTATAATCCATAATGTGATTCGCCCTGCCGATCTGAAATTCACTGGCTTACAGTCCCTCCAGTAACTGTCCTATGTAGCCTATATAAAGTTGCAAATATAGGCTATGCCAAGACTGAGTGCAACATCTGATTCAAATGAATCAAAAAAACAAGAAAAGCCTTGGTGGAGAAAAAAAAACACTTTATCACATCATGAAATTCAGAGGAACATTAGATTTAATTCACTTTTTCGAACCCACACACCCGGGCAAAAAAATGGCCAACCAGGCATCTCTATCACAGATTAGTATGGCGGAAGAGGTTTCAGAGTCCAGATTTGGACCCAGGAGGGTAACATTAAACACAAACCAACCAATAAACATTTTTTAATTAGCGCCTGGAAGTTTACACACAAGGCTTAATCATTTAAAGAAATCAAAGGAAAAACTATCACCTACTAAGTTACTTTATGTATTGATTTAATTCTAGATAATTTCAGAACATAATTTGTAGCAAAGGCGAAGACTATTAAAATCTTCTTAATTTCCCATTGTGGGCTTCACCCTTTGTTTGCCCTGGACTACCTGAAAGGGACTACCTAGTAAATTTTGATTTGAGCGGCAATGTTTGGTCAGTAAATTCAATATCTTATGCGATGCTGGATTGAAGGGATAACCAATTAGTGATGTGCATGTGATGCCCTTCACCCCCAATAAAATGTGTTTCTATGGAAACCAAGAAAAATAAAAAAATGCCAGAATCACCAAAATGGCAAAAGGCACCAGTTCACCACTAGATGTAAGCATGTACCAAGTTTTGTTTTAAAAATTTCAAATGGTTTATGAGATATGATCCAGACGTGGTGGTGTTTCGGACTTATGGAATCATGGAATTTTGGATGGACGGTAAAACGGCATGTCATCCACTTTTGCGGGGCACATAATGACACATCCTGTCAAGAGAAGAAAAATGAAACTAGCTATGGGAAGCACACCAATCAGCCACAGCATTAAAACCACCTGCCTAATATTTGTGTCGTTTCCCCTCATGTCGCCGAAACAACTCCGTCAAACTGGCGTCCTCCTGAATTATCGGACCCACGGTTTCCCAGCTGAACATTTCCCAAAGCATTACGCTCCCTCCACTGACTTGTTGTGTTCCCCCACAGTGCGTCCTGGTGCTATCTATTCCCCCAAGTAAATGGTGACCACATACTTAACCAATGCCTATGATGTAAAAGAAAATGGGAGTTACTTTACCAAGCAACCTTCTTCAATTCCTCAACGGTCCAGTTCCGACACTTATTTGCCCACTGTTGGTGCTTTCAGCATTGAGCAGGAGTCGATAAGCAATTCAACTGGCCTGCAGCTACAGAGCGCTCTGTGCAGCAGGGTGCAATGCCCTGTGCGTTGTCACACATTTCGCACGTAAGTATCATTAAAAATCTTTACAACTTGTGTCACAGTATCCCTTCTGGTCGTTCGGACCAGATGTGATAGCATTTGTTACCCTGATGAATTGATGAGCCTTGGGCGCCCAAAACCCAGTCACCAGTTTATAGTTTGTCCCCTCTTGGGCCACTGTCGGTAGGTCCGTACCATAGCTGACTGGGAGCAATCCTGCGGCCTCACCACTTTGCAGATGCTCTGACCCACTTTCAGGGCCCATTTCTCCCACATCCGACACATGAAATACAAGCAAAGACTGTTTGATTACAATCTAAGGTTTGCCTGCAGACCTTGACATGCTCCGTTGTTGCAAGATAATCAACGCTATTTGCTTCATCTGTTAGTGGTTTTCATGTTTTGACTCATCAGTGTAGTAATATTTCAACTAAATGTAAAATTTAGGCACCTAGAGGGCACCATACCAAATGTACTGAACTTTATTCAATTCTTCAATCGACGACTGAGGAATACAATTTTAAGGTTTATGGCACTCCTTGTGGCCATATTTAGAATGACTCCAATAGGCATGTTGAGGCCCAATCCAACCGTCTATGTAAAATAAAGTGGATGAATGCTCAGCGTGTTTATACCATTTATGTATAAGCAACATTAATTCTCAAAATTGATTGGCTCAAAGCTCCCAAAGTAACTGTTCAAAATAGCAGGTACATAAATGATATGAATCAAATTTGGTTCAAATCAAAGAAATAGCAGTTTCATATAATTTTCAAATTAGTTTAAAAAAAAAAAAAAACCCAAAATGGCATGCTCTCGTGATCTTTATCATGCATCGCGAACGGGACAAAGGGTGTGGGACATATGACCTTTAAAAGGGGCAGAATTTTGACCTTTATTTATAATGCCCGAATGTGGCGCATTAATGTGTATTTCACAATGGCAAGCCGGACTAACAATCAAATGCTCACCGGTTCACAAGTAACGATTTATATTTAACTACAACCCTAACTCTAAAAAATCTGGCACATCATGCAAAATAAAAAGGGCTTTGTATTTTTAACTCCACTCACTCGGTACTATATTGAAAACAACACAACGACACATTATTTGATGTTCTAAAAAGTGAATTTAATAGCTTTTTTTTTTAAATATTTGGTGTGATGACGGCGACTATCCAAAAAAGTTGGCAAAGTTGATGGTTTATCATTGTGTTAGACCACCATGTATTTTAATCGCACTCATGAAACACCTGGCCACTGGACACCAGTTGGCAATTCTAGCATGTGGAATTTACCCCCGTTCAAAAATTGTGCTGGTCTTCGCCGGTGCAGCTGTATTGGGCCTCAATTGCCATAAATTTTGCTTCGTAATGCTTCAAGCATTCTCAGTCTGAGACAGATCAAGATTGCAGGAAAGCTAATCAAGCATTTGCACTCTCTGCTTACGCAGCACTTGCAATCCATGCAGAATGTGGTTTGGCATTGTGTTGCTGGAAAATGCAGGAGCATCCTTGAAACAGACGATATCTTGATGGCATTATATGTCCTCCAAAATTTTCACATATCCATCTGCATTAATTGTATCCTCACAAATGTGCTAGTTGCCCATGCCAGTTCACCGACACACCCCCAGACCATTGACAGACTCTGGATTCTGGACATGACACTGGGTACAGCTTGGTTTGTCCTTGTCAGCTTTGGTCCGGAGAACAAAGTGGCTGTTTTTTTCCAAAAAATTTCTTGAAATGTTGACTCGTCGAACCACAAAATGCTTCCACTGTGCTACTGTTTGTCTCAGATGACACCAAGCCCAAAAAAATTGGAAGCACTTTTGGACAGTGTTGATATATGGCTTAGGCTTCACCTAGTAAAGCTGTAACTTGGATTTGTGGATGCACCAGAGAATGAGGTTGATAGGCAAAGGCTTATTGAAGTCTTTTCAAGCCCATGTCGTCCATTACAGTCACAAGGCTGTAAATGAGACAATGATATCAGCAGTATTTCATTTCAAGTCACCTGAAGAAACAAGGTTTTAACACCCACCATCAAAGATGTTGCCGAAACTCTATCAGATGGTGCATACTGATGAAAGAAGAGCTCTCTAAACATTTTCATGTAAAAATATTTATTTGTTTCAGTTAATGGTTACTTTATAAGACCCAAGTTGGACATTTTGACTGCAGATGTTTTTTAAACTATCAATTACTTTAAAATTATGACTCCAATTTGGACCAGCTTTTGCAGCATTTATGATTAAGAAACAAGGAATCCAAGACAATAACCAAACAGCCCTCTTTAAGCCTCTGAACCCCAGAATTTGAATATTTATCTGAACTGTATTCAATACAATTGCCATAAGTGATATATTTTCACTTGCTCAGGATGCTTGACTCTTTTTTTCCATCAACAAATATTTAGAACTATATATCTAAGAACATCTCAATGGCCTCATGCAAGAAGAGAGTAAGTGACATTTAACAAATTTTACAGGAGAGCCAAAAAACTGCCACAGCACCATCTGTTAGCTATATGCTGAACTATCCATGATAAAAGTATAGTACTTCGTAACCTATTGGGATGCCTACTAGACATTTTCATAATTCTTTGTAATTTGGGAGATGATTAGCAAAATGCACTTAAGCCCATTTAGCATGGGTGAAGATGACTATTTCGATCACAGCTGAACCAATGTTAAAAAGGCATTTTAACCCCTTTAGGATAGGAATTGAGACTCCAGACTTGGTCAGGAGATGGGCTTGTCTCAGTTATTCCAAAGCAGCCAAAAAAGTCATTTTTGACCAAAGTGCCACTTATGCCCTTCTTTCATGAGGCCATCGATCTGTCACAACCAACCTGCTGCTTGCTGTGGGTAGGGCACAATGACTTCTTACTGGTGGCACATTCCTGTCTGACTTTCTTGTCAACGTTTCGGGGCCAGAGCCTGCACTTGATTGTCATCAGACTGAAGTGGTACAACCTCTGTGTCACTGTGATCAGACTGTTCTGACAAGTGATCCACTTCATACCCAGAAATGTTTGAGTTCTCGCATCCCAAATCGGCACTGTGCTCTAAAATAATTCTCAGTGCTTCTCCTGCTGTTTATCTTGCAGCTGTACCTCTTCAAGCCATGTTAATCTAAAAGAAGTACACATCATTATTATTATTATTATTATTTTTTTACAAATACCTGTATACACTGGCCGTCAAAAAAAAAGTTGCAAACTGTAATATTTTATTGGCCCACCTTTAACTTTGATCATGATGTACAATCGTCATGGTATTGTTTTGACAACATTTATTTCTGACCAGATTTGCATTCATTTTCGGTCAAGATATTGTATTGATGGGTGAGTCCAACCACTTTGTTAAGCCTTCTCCAGCACATCCCAAAGACTTTCAATTGGTGAAGGTTCAGACTCTGAGGTGGCCAATTCATGAGTGAAAATGATTCCTCATGCCTGATGAACCACTCCGTCACAATTTGAGCTCGATGAATCATGGAATTGTCACCCTGGAATATGCCTGAGCCATCAGGGATTATAAAGTCCATTGATGGGTTATTGGTCATTCAGTATATTCAGGCAGTCTGCTGAATTCATTTTACTGATGCAGAACAGTGCTGAGCCCAGACCTGACCAATTGAAGCAACCCCAGATCATAATACTGCTGCCAGAGGCTTGTACAGCAGGCACTATGCATGATGGGTGCATCGCTTCGTGAACTTTCTTTTTTACCCTGACGTGCCCATCACTCTGGAACAGGATAAATCTGGATTCATTAGACCACATGACCTTTTTCCATTGCTCCTTAGTTCAATCTTTATGCTCCCAAGCAAACTGAACTAGTTTTTTTCCCAATTAGCCTCACTGACGTTAGCTAGCTATCTTACTAAGCTAAATAAAAATATATTAACGTTACCTGAAATTCGAACCCCGGATCAGCAAAACAGAAGCAGCAATGTCACTTTTACTTAGTATCAGCACTCTTCTGTCCTGAGCAGTTTACGCCCAAAGTATTTATGCATGCAAATTGATTAAATTAATAGGAATGATAATTACCATATTCATCCAAGATATCAATAAATGCATACCACCTAATGAAAATGGTCATGATCTTACTAGATATAATTTAATTTTAGATTTCTAAAACTCAGTTCTTACAAGTATGATTTGGTATAAAAAAGAGCAGTCACAAAAGGCAGGGTCGTTTACCAGCAAGATGGTTTGACTTTCGTCACTTTGCCAAAGGCTGAATGAGCAAAAACATATTCAGTTTAAAAACAACATTTTGCAGCATTTGATTTGTAAAACAGAATCACAGCATTTAGGGATCTCACAAACAAGTGTCCAAAGCATAGAGAAATGATTCTGAGAACTCAGAGAAACTGGAGCAATCTCTGCATATACAAGATGAGGACAACATTAGATACGTATGTACCACGAGCCCTCAGATGGCACTGCATTAGGAAACAACATGCTTTTGTATTGGACATAATCACAAGGGCTTGTAAACACTTCAGAAGACCTGCGTCTGAGCACACACCTTGTTGTGGCATCATCAAATGCAAGTTAAGACTTTACTGCACAAAGAGGAAGCCATATTGTTTATCAACACCATTGAGAGGGACCGCTGACTTCTCTGGGCTCGAGTTCATCCGAAACCGACTGATGAAGAAGTCGAAAGGAGGGCAGTGGTCAGAGGAGTCCATCTTCTCGATTGTCTCTGGAAATATCGGATGTTGTGTTCTCCAGGCCTAAAGAGTAGAAGGATGATCCGGGCTGCTTTCAGTTGCATGCTGAAAAGCCACTGTCTGTAATGGTCTGGGGCTGCATTAGCTCAACTTGCACATCTCTGAAGGCAAAACTGATGCAAAGAGGTACATGCAAACTTTGCAACAACACATGCCTTCTAGATGTCATTTTTTTGGGACCACCCTGCTCGTTTCAGCAGGATAACGCCAAGCTACACTCTGCACGTATTTAGCATTAGAATAAAAGACAAAAATACTCCATGGTTAATCCCTTAAAGCACATGGAAACCCTTCCTTCACTATCGCTCTGCTTTCGTGTTTTGTTACACCCAAAACCATTTTGGAGACACCTGTTCCACCCAGTGGTCCTTTGTTGCCGTGTCACCAAGGTTTGAAAATCACCATTTCGCGCTGCCTGGTTGCCTGGCTAAAAATAGGACAGCGCTCTTGTTAGAGGCATGTGACGTCAGCTCTAATGTGAGGTTACGCTCAGGAACCAGGTGCGAGAACCAAGTAATCCAACAAACTTGAATTTTATTAAGGCTGGGGGGTGAACCCCCGCAGGGCAGGAAGCAACGGTACAGAGTCCACAATCCAAAATCAGTATCCCAGGGACGTAATCCAAGTTGTACACAGGGCAGCAAACACAATACTCGTGGTCGGGCAAAAAAGGTTCGATACACAGGTGCAGACAAATCCAAGACAAAGCCAAAATCAAAAACAGGGACAGTCCAGTCAGAAGAGAATCACAAAGAGTACAAGGCATAAACGATCGTAGCACAAGGGAAACGTTCTGACAGGGACTGGAAGTGAACAGACTGCTTAAAGACACGTAGCGGAAGTCACATGCTATGATAGGGAACAGGTGAATTGGATCAGACTAATTAATGAGGGAACAGACATGAGGAAGAACCTAACCACATGAAATTAGCAAAAGCCAAAACGCGGACAGGGATCACAAAGACGGCCTATAACAAACGCAAGGCTCCGGTTAGGGAGTTCTAACGTGCACAGATAATGAGAGGCAGAACAGAGTCTCACAGGTGCGGAGGATCCGCTGAAGCGCAGCAAAGTAATTTGAGTAAAGGCAAGGGGTGGAGACTAGAATAGGGCGAGTGCTGCGAGCTCGTTAGTCAATTAGTGAAGTGCAGCTATACAATCCCAAGTGCTCGTTAGTAAGTTAGTACTATAAACAATGTTAGTCTTGGTTAGTAGATTTAACTAAAATAACAAACTGTTAGTACTGTTACTAATGATAGTACAGCAAAGGGGAAGGAAGCAAACGAGATTGAAAGGAATAATTGAAATCCCAGAAACCATGAAATCACCCGAAAATGTGGCACGCAATACTGGGGCAATGAGCAGTCACATGACATGAGACCAGACAGGAGAGACAAAGTGCAATGCATGGCATGGAACAAAACAGGAACCGAAATATAACTGTGGGAATAGATAATGGCAGGAATACAGACAAAGCAAAAACAAAAACATGGCATGGAACGAAACATAAGCAAAAACATGGTCAGACATGGCAGAATCATAACATCTAGAACATCAATCAGCGTGCAGGCAGCGCCAGGCGCACATGAACAGCCATAATTTGCATTCAGCCATTGACTCGCGTTGTTTTGGTTGTTTATCTAGCTTTCTGAGTGATGGTTCAGCGTTGTGTTGTCAAATTCTGTGGTAATTCTGATAAAACTGGACATAGTATTCACAAAATATTCCCCACTCGGACATAGTATTCCCTCTCGCAGTCTACCTCTCCCGATTAGCAACAGTTGCTCAGACTAATAAGTAGAACCGACGAGAGTCTAATTTATTTTTGAAAGCCTTGTAACACATTGTACTACAAAATTATACGGCCTTTTCTTCTGCACATCGATGACATTGAAAAATATCAATTCGTTATAATTTCTGCGCTTGTGTAGCTGGTAAATTAGTTTGCAAGGCTCATTGAGCAATAAGCCATGAGAATCCGTTCTATAGTCTGGATGTAGTGACAGCTAAAGCGTGTTGTTAGGTACGATGCACAGCTGAGTGATGGCGAAAATAATTGCTGTGAAGTCAGCAAAAGTTTTTGCAGATTGTCATTCTTGCAGAGTCACATCAATTATATCAACATAGCCGGTCCTCTGTCTATTTTTGCTACCTATCAAAATATGCTACCTCGCGGTTCTGCGCTTGCGCAAACCTAAAATCTTGGGCTCTATTTCTTCGCTCACATCTCAAGTATCTTCAAATATCATAAATATACATCTTTTTTCGGTGCGCCTTTTGACCTTTTAGCGTATATTTGCATGTACACGCTGGGTTTTCCCGAAAACGCTGAGATTGGAAGATAATGGTGTATATGGTCATATATCTTGAAACAAACTTATCCAACTCATTATAACATCTGCTTATGTTATAACAAGATAACAAATGACAAAGTTACTACTGTAAACTGATTCATATTGCAATATTACGGCAAAAAGAAAAGACTTTACGATCGCTTTGCATTACGGTAGTATTTTTTTGACAAGGCAGCACAAATTGTCAGAACACCAGCTTTGTCATTAGCATTTCTTAATCATGACGTGTCGTGCATTGATGGTGGTTGTTCAGTTAATAAATTGCTTGATTGTTAATCAGGCAAACTTGATCGCAAACAGTTTAAGAGCAAGTATGCGGGAAAGGATGATGTTACTGAAGGCCTTCCTGACATCTGAGGGCATGCCACTGTATGCAGCTAATAGTCCAATATATTTGCGGAGATCAAGGATGTTAAACTGTGTCAAGTCATTCCTAATACACTTGATTAATTTACTATTGTTTTCAAATAAATGTTATCGTAATTCAAACTATAGGAAAATAACATACTAAGTCGTATTGCCAACGTGATCTTGTAATAATACCGCATGGTCAGGAACGGCATCAGCTGCATGTCCCGCTTGGTCCTGGATTTCTTGCCGTGCTGGTGGCTTATAAATGTAGGGTTGAGGACCATTGTATTCCTCCGTATCTGCCACATCAAGAACTAATTCTGAGTCACCTGATTCCTCATCGCTCCAGTCGTAATCTAATCGGAATTCCTGCTAGATTCACTTAAACTGTATGACGCCATGTTGACCTTGCCTTTGTGTTCTAGCTCTGATGTCATGCTTACTTCGGGTGCGCTCGGGCCGGGGCAGGCATGTTCCGCCGGAGGTGATCAATAAATTTAATTTGCAGCGATCTGCGATCGACTTTTGCAAAAAATAAAGAAGCTTTGCGATCTTTGAGTAATTCCCTATCATAATATGATTGCCTATCCCCTAGGGGTTTCATGCTCTTTAAACAGGTAGCCTTCTTAAAAAAATGGATGCTACATGGGCTGAGGCAAGAAAATGTAAAACCGAGGCAGATTGGCTCAATTTTAGGTGGTTCAGAAAAGTATATATCTCTGATTAAAAGAGCTAAATCTGAGTTTTATTTCATTGAAACCACAAAAAACCTGAAGGACCCAAAGAAGTTCTGAAGAGTAATAAAATCCTCTTCTGGCCACGTATTCTCTTATGAACTTTCAACTCACATTGTAAAAGATTCTTGCACTCTCACTGATAAATTAGCTATGCTTAAGTGTTCTGATGAGCATTTTATTTCTGCTGGTTTTCTATTTGAATCTTTTTGTCCTCAAATGACAAGTTCAGATGTGCAATCTGAACATGCATTTTCCCTGTATCTTGTAGAATCAGTGAATCTACTGAGTGTGTATTTCATTTTATGCCTGCATCTGCCCTAGAGTTCCATGGAGCATTTAAAAATTAGACACTAGCTTAGAAATCTGTAGGTCCTGATAAGCTTGTTCCTTATTTTCTTCAGTTTGCTGCAGATTTCATCACTGAGCTTTTATCATTTATTTTTAATCTTCGTCATATCGCGTTCAGATTCCATAAGTCGGGAAATCTGGCTTCATTCCTCCCCTGCTGAAAAGAGGGGAACCCTGTAAAGTCAATAATTACAGACCGATTCCAAGTTATTTCAAAAACTTGTCAGAACTCAAGTCAAAAGAATTTTCAGATGCAAATGGCATTTTATCAAAATGTACATCTGGTTCTAGCACGGTCACCTGGTTCCCTCTAAGTAATAAATGATATTTATTGAGGCAATAACCTGCAAGTAAATAAATAAACAAATCAATAAAATAAAAAATTTGTGTGGCACTGTAAATTTAGCATTTGATACAGTTTATCATAGCATGTTGATCAATAGGTCTCCATCACTTTAGCGTGTCTAGGAAAGCACGATCTTGTTTTGCCAACTATTTGTCTGATAGAATAAGATGTGTTCAGATGGCAGGATCAACAAACTCTTTTCTGACTCCATCAAGAGGTTGTGCCACAAGGTTCTGAGAATGCACTTCACCTGCGGAAGGCAAAACTAAAGGTTAAATGTCTCAAGAGCAGGCAGGAACTGAAGACAGCCGCAGTGAAGGCCTGCCAAAGCATCTTCAGGAGAGAAAAAGGGCATGTGGTGATGTCTATGAGTTCCAGATTTAAGGTGGTAATTGACTGCAAAGCGTTCACTACCAAGTATTGAAAATCAAAATTAAATGTATGATTATGTTAGTTTTTGTCCAAATACTTTTGAGCTCCTAAACATGGGGGGCTATGTATTAAAATGGCTGCTATTCCAGATGGTACATGCATATTTGTCGGAAAAATCCTAACATTCAACCAGAATTTTTACCCTACAAGCTCATCTTGAAAGATTATTTTCAGATCCAATGTGGTAGCGTACAGAGCCAAAATGGAGAAATTATTGTCACTATTCAAATACTAATGGACCTGATGTTATATCTCCAAAGCAAAGAAAAAACAAACAAACATAAAAACCCTGTCATTTACATAGCACTTTAATGTCATCTTTCACAGGAACAAGCAACATAATCTAGCCAGTATTCCTCTGTAGTAAGGTATTAACAAGCAGGACCATGTGCTCCTCAAAATGCCTGACCCGAGAACAGTACTTATGAGAGTGCAGAACGGGTTTTTTTTAATTCTTCCTTGACAGTCAGTCTGCCATCTAGTGGTTCACTAGTACACTACTAGTAATATGTGCCCAACTGCATTGGCATTGCTTACTAACTCTTTCCTTAAAAAAAAAATGTTAATATACTGCTCAGTTGTATGTTCCACAACCCAGACAATGAATTTGTTTTTTATTAGTAATTTACTATATTCATTATAAATTAATTCATTATCTATGGAAGACAGGAGTTTGATTTTTCAATTTTAAAAAATGCAGCAAGGGACATTGGATAAAAATATGCAAGAGTTCTGTAAATAAATGTGATATTTGTGGCATGTTTTATATTGTATTTTATTTGCAAATGCAAAAAAAGTGTATAAAAAAATCGAGATCCTTTTACTTTTTATGCTGAATATCAGGGGGATATACCGACAGTGCATTCCATGGTGAACAGGGGTTAGCATGGGCACTGCCACTGGTTCGCGCTATGCAGCCCCATGTGCAGCTGAGTGCAAAGCACGGTGTATTGTGACACATTCCTCGCGTAACCATCATGAAATTTTCCGCCCTTTTGTCAGTTCGAACCAGACTGGATAGCCTTTGAAGCCCTCATGGCCGTGTACGCTTTAAGTTCCCAACACCCCCTCGCCAGTTTGTCGTTAGTCTCCCATGGCTGACCAGAAGCACTCCACCAACACAACTGTTCCAGGCATGCTACAACTCAGTTGTCTTGCCATAACAATCAAGCCCATGTAAAAATTGCTCAGGTCTTGACACCTGCCCATTTCTCCCACATCCAACACACTGACTACAAGAACTGACTTTGCCTATGGAATAATATGTTGCAGACCTTGACATGCACTGTGATTGCAAGATAACCAAGGTTATTTTCTTAATATGTGAGAGGTCAATGTTTTGGCTCATTGGAGTATATACATTCCGTTTTTGTCCGCGTTACAGCTGCTTGGGTCTGATCTATTGTATGGCCTCGTTCTGCGGCTTTATAATGCCTTGTTTAGGGCTTGGTTTATGGCTTACTGATGCCTCTTAAAGTAGAACACAGCCCACTGTATCCTCGAGAGCAGTACTTAACCTGAATTACTTCAGTAAATATGCAGCGTGATAGGATACTACAGTGTGGTTATAGAAGTGTGCCCCTTATCAGACCCCCTAAGGAGAACAGATTGTGCTAATGGCGTGGACAGTGAGTAATCAAGATTTGGTGGAAGCAATGCTAGCGCTGCTTGACCCGAGCATTTTGTATTATGCAAAGGGAATTAGTGTTATAAGTGAGCTAGCTGAAAGCTAGCACACTTATGTTATTCCCACTGTTTATTATTCTTATTTTCACATTTTATGGCACCTAATTACTTCCGCATACTTTCAGCAAAAAATTCAATTCTAACTTAAAAACGTTCAGTTAATTGAGGACACATATGCTTTTATATCTCTCAAAAAGAATTTTTACTTGTAATAGGTTTTTTTTTTATCATGGGAGTCTACCGGAGAAATGCTGAAATTCAGTAGATGTCCAACTCTCTATTTTTTCCATGTTTCTAACAAGAAACTTCATTCAAACTTTAAAATCGTCAAGGGCGGCTCGGTGGCGCAGCCGTAAGAGCACTATCTACACAATTGTTAGGAGGAGCAACCGTGTGGTTTTAACCTAGTTTGTCATTTAGTTTCCACAGGAACTTCACTTTCCTAGTTCGATGGTGCGGTCCAGTCCAGTGTGCACTGAATTAAGATTTTAGAGCACCACTCACAAGTGAGCGTAGATCATGATAATGTGATTTATCAACAAGTCAGTGAATAGCCAATTGTGATACAAAGGTTAACCTGTTTTAATAGGCATACAGAGATAATGCAGGCAGGGTCTTTGATGTGCGGCTAGCTTGTCGTGAATGTGTCCTTTTAATGATTTAGGGGTGTTCTTTGATCCTTGAGCACACAGAAAGAAACATGGAATGGTTCTGGGAGACTCGTCAACACATTCTCCAGAGTGCCATTCGCGTAAAGCTATTCCATTCCACTCCCATGTTTTCACAATTGTATTTCCAATTATTGTACATATTACACAAGTGGTGCCAAGCACAACATACTGCACCCTTGGAGGATGTTCTTAAATTATTTTATTTTTGGTGACCTTGACCTTAAAATTTCAGATCTAATTGGGCCAAAGTTATCCGGTGATCCATGCATCATTACATACCTATCCTGACAATTTAATCAAACTATTTTTGCCCCAAACTGCTGACTGGCACACAGACAAACAATACCCCTCCCCCTCTGGGTGGGCTGATGAATACCATTTGCTTTAACCTGCTATTCCTTTTGACTCTAAATCACACAAACCACATACAAGGTTTTACTTACAAACTAGAAATGGAACTCAGGATATCTGCACCCGACAGCCACTCGTCCATACATCAGTGTCATCACCAGACACACATTTGTGTCCTTGCGGGCTAAACAAACCAGCAGTTCATGTGCATCCCGCAAAGAGGTGTGAAGATCATTTTTGAGCCAGATATATACTATAATATAATCATAAATGAATCACATTCCAGTTTTACCTGGTAAAACTACACGTTACTTCACTAGTGCAGTAAGATTTCCCTCAGACACACCAACAACAGAAGTGCGCCATACAGGCAAAAGTGTGTGGACACCTCAATAACATACATGGAAAATGGACATTTTAAAATTATAAATATCTGACAATTCAATTGAATTTGGAATTATTTGGTCAGTATGGCCTGATAGGGCAGAAATCAGCTTTGAGGGTATTGCAGTTAAAATCTGGTTTACCACTGGGATTTTGAAGCCCTTTGTGTACGCTTTCCCCCCCTCCCTTACAAAATACTCCATTAAACGTACAGGGGTGTGTTTCCCAAAAGCGTAGTTGCTAACTAAGTCAGCAACTTACATAGTTCGTCCATTCACAATCAATGGGTCCAATTATGTAAGCTGGCATCTGTGATTTCGGGAAACACACCCCAGAAAGGAAGACAAATCGTGGAGCAGAATTTCAAGCAGACTATTTTTTTTTTAGGAAAATACCCCCAAATGAATCCTGAAAATCTGTCCAATCAGCCCTTCTTGACCAGTTCACGCTAAATTCAATTACAATGTCAGATATTTTGAATATTAAAATGCTTGTTTTCCATGTATGTCAAAAAGGTTTCAGTAAAGTCTCCACATAGTACATTTGGCTACATAATATGTTTAACGTGGCTTCACTCAGGATAACGGTGTCTGCTCAGAGTCCATGAAGAACCAAAATTACACTTTTTAGTGTTTCGAGTTTTCAGCAAACTACTTTATAAGATGACTCCATCATAATATCAAGACCCCCGCCTCGACAACCAACCTGCCCGAATAAATAAAAAAGTTAATGTTTCACAGAATTAATGCGTTTACAGGGTAATTTACTCGTGTATCCCATATAGATCCCTATTCAGTCTCCCTCTACATTGAGGTATGTTAGAATTTGGACGAGATGCAAATTTAACAAGCTGTAATTCTTGCCAGTTATACAGATTGCGTTGTATACATAACTGCTACAAGAACAGATTAAAGATTATAACATTATTTTGGAGTCAGATAACCAAAGATGACGATAAAATTAATCCCGCACCAGCAGCATCTGTAACCTCAGCAGAGTTATTAATTTTATAGGATTATTGCAATGCAACACTGACCCCTGCTATGGAGCACCAGTCCAAGTTGTTAATGCCAGAAAGAAATTAAACATGTAGTGAAGAAAAACAGTTTAATATGGCATAGAAAATAAGCATGTTCTGCATGTGAATCAATCTTGGTTTAATAATGAGTAATTGAGGGAATAAAAGAAACTCGCGTAAAATGTATTCTCAGAAGGGGGATATATTTTGGTCCACTGATGGGTTCCTTCACAGACTTTTTGTGGACTCAAACTCCTGCCTCAAAAGTGTTTGTTTTAGATGATGAGGACGTCAGGGCTCTCAGTGCTTTAGGAAACTGTGGATCAGCATGGTGATGTAAATATGAATTGACCTGCTAAATTAGACAGATTAGATTAGACAGATTAGAGGGTGTACAGTAAACAAGCCCATAGCATGCCTATATGCTATTAGATAGTCAACACAGCGAGAGAACAAGACTGAGGTAATCTTGAGGCAGTCAAAGCTTCCTGAGATTTCATTGACGGATTGTGAAACGGGGTTATGAGTTGGGAGTTTGTTTGGAGTCAAGGAGTGGGGATGATAAGGAAAGGAAGGAAGAGGCATATTTAATAATGGCAACTGTGACCTAGAGGGAAGAAAAAAGGGTCAACTATTTCCTGTTTAATGTTGGATCCAGCTGGACATTACTAACAGAAAATGGACAAACCCTACCAGGATACGGTAAAAGATCGCAACTGGGTCGAGTCGTATAGCAGGGTGGAGGTGTGTCCCCCCCCGATAGAAAGAAATGACACCTTTACAATGTGAACGTAATGTGCTCAAGGAGGTAGCCTTCAACGGGAGAGAGGAAGTGAGTGAGAGAGAGGGAGAGAGACCGAGGGAGGGAGAAAGAGAGAGTGCGTTGGAGGGAAGCCGAGGACTGCCCATGGTGGATGGGCGGAGCGGCAAGCATGCGCTGAGCTGGCAGCGTCGGGGCTAGTCCGCTGCGCGCGACGAGAGGGAGACACGGGCAGGCTCGGGTCCGGGTGCTGTCTGTGTTAAGACGGCCGTTGGGAGACCACCGCACCACTCACCGTCTCCTTTTAGGTGACGGCGAGCACAGACAAGAGAGAGAGAGAGAGAGAGAGACAGGGAAAGGGAAAGAAAACGAGAGGCCGGACAAACACCGCTGGAAAACAACTGGCCTGACTTACATCTGGAAACGAAGCAAAGAAGGGGACTCCACTTCCGACATCTCCCCTCTCTCTACCGCTCAGAGCACCCATTTTCACTCCCTCGAGGACGACCACCCAACGGAACCCCCCACCCTCTTTCACTTGACTAGCATTGCCAATTAGCGATGCACCTTGAAACCATGTATAAATCTAGATTTTGAAACAGTTTACGATCGACGGAGATATTCGTGTCATTTTTGTCATAATAAGGGTACGGATAGTATTTGAGCGCTTACATTTTAACGAGTTTCTGAATGCGAGAAATTATATTTTTCCAGCTGGAAACGAACATCATTTAAAATTCTTTATCTCCCTGAAGAGGAATCGTCGCTGCGATTTGTCTGAGTCCCCCTTAGGTTTGCTCTTCTGTTTCTTTTTAAAGTTCTCCTGTAAAAATTATTGAGACAATGGTCAGACGATCTACTGCTCCACTCGAAACATAATTTAGAACAACCTGTCAGTGTTTGCGACATTTTCCCAGTTAAACCTCGAAGATTACGGACTTTTCAAAACACAAAAGATACTCCGCTTGCTGGGTGGTTTCCCGCAGAAGGAATTCACATCGAGACAGAACGGAAAGTTTACCCCTAAGAACAAAAAAAGTAGAGGACACCTCTGCCACATTCACGGGATTTCTCCTGAGGTAAACCGGTCTCCGGGACTTCCATATCTCTCAGTTGACTGTGCGCTGCGTTATGTGACAGAGACGGCAGCTTATTGTTAATTCCTGTATTGACAAGACTGCTATTCTCTTCATGTTTATAATTTATAAACGTTTAAATCTATAGGTTGACGCAGTTGGTCAAATTATGCAAAATCTCTTTGAGTCATGAATGCAATGGACTGACCTAGTTTTCCTTGTACTCGGTGGTCCGTTCGGCGTCGGCCGAATGCATGACCGCTTCTCCCGCTATCCTGACCCTGGCGTACGTGCTCCACCGCCGCCTCTAGAATTAAGGAGGCAGAGAGAATGACAGTCGTTTTATTAACACCGTTTCGATTCGTATTACCGCCTGTC
Source organism: Gymnothorax javanicus (assembly GCA_029692085.1). Taxonomy (NCBI): domain Eukaryota; kingdom Metazoa; phylum Chordata; class Actinopteri; order Anguilliformes; family Muraenidae; genus Gymnothorax; species Gymnothorax javanicus. Next base: position 46,773,802 of record CM056206.1, on the reverse strand, counting down.
ATGTTAAACATTGCAAGAAAGTGCATCATCGTTAAAATATAATATATATTACAGGCAAAAGGCCTGGCTTGGCGAGCCGTATAGTGGCCAACTGCATGCCAGTGGCAAGACGTGTCAAGCTGTTTCTCGGAGTCGTTGAAGGCACGGCAATGATCGGGACTCCGGTAAAGTGAATGCTTTGCTCAGTTTGTGCATTTTGGACTGTAATGTGCGTAAAGATCGACGAGTTTTTGAGGGGCTATTGTTGTACAAGCACTAATTCCTCGTTAAGTTATGTGCCTCCATTTGCTCACTATTTTGACAATAACACTGTACTGTTGGCCGAAGATGATTGTAGGTTTTTTTTTTTTTTTTTAACTCCTCCCCCCAAAAAAAGGCAATAATTTGCGGTGGTGCACGACCGTAATTTGAGATACGATTAAAAAAAAATTCATCTTTCCTTTAGGTTTGCAGTTAGTGTCCGGGCGCTTAATAGTGACCTCAGAGTGGTTCCTGGTATGAGTAGCTGGCCTCCTTGGCAGCTCCATAGGGATCTGCATTTTCAGCAAACAACTGGAGTGAGGTGCTCTTCCGACAAGTATGAGAAGCGGCTCGCTCTGCCCAAAAAAATAGGAAAAAAAAAAAAACTAAATGTTGATTTGAAGAAAAAAAAAGTGCTGCTTAGACTCGAGTCAGCGAGGTTGAACAGGTGGTCAGGATTTACTTCTCTGTGGTGTGTGCAGAGTAGATTGTCATTGGTGTAATATGAAGGCGGGCTGGTGCATGGCCCAATGGAATGCTTTACCTCCAACTCGGGACAAATAACCAGGCCATAATGCCTGTGCTAAGTGTCCTAAGCAGGCCAGGAAGACTGTTTGTACTCCACACCCCCCATTCCTTATGCTTACCCATTCCACCTAGCAGTTGTCATATTTTCGGTATCAGAATGCTGTGGTGTTTCACTGTTCCTTGTTGGAAGAGGAGTGTTGAATTTAAGTTTGAATTTACTACCGGCTTTTGCTGATATGGTGTAGTTCTGATGACTGCATCACCGGGACCAGCGGCAGTGTGGCATAAGTGGTGTTATCAGTGGGTAATTTGGTCAAAATTCTCCTGCTTCATTCCATCTAGCACTGGGGACAGGACTGTGACCCGCATGCAAAAGCTTCTGCCTTGGCTTAATGGTGTGTGGTCGCACCTAATCACGGTCACACTGGAGCCTGGATTGGTGTCGGGCACTGCGGCATTGAGGCTAGTGTTTGTGGCGTGACTGACACGCCGAAGGTTTGGCATTTGGAGATGTATGCTTGCGGGTGTGTCCACAGGTTCACAGTTTGACAGAATGGCATAGATGCATCAAATTGTGTTACTGATAATATGGCTGGCAGAGAGCTATGAGTGAAAATGGAGTCAAATGAGTGAGAGTGAGAAATATTCTTTCTGGAAAACTCCTCGACCACCTGGTTGTCGTAGAATGTTTGTGGATGGGGATGGCGGGGAGGTGGTATTGCCTGCCCTTCACAACCTGTTCCTCCTCTACCTGCCTTGGCACGGGATACAGGCCTGGGGGCTTCCTATGATTTGGAAACAGACAGATGCATTGTGGGAGTAAGATGAAACCATGCAGAGGTGAAGACCAAACTCAGTGGGTGTACATAGACTGGCTTCTGAAACTATTTTTAGGGCATATGAACACTTTTACCGAAACCTTACCCTCCTTTGATTTGGCAATGATATTGGCCTATAGCCAAGGAGTAAAGGTGTTTAACTGGGATTCATAAGATTGATGTTTCAGCCCAGTGTTGACATTATGAAGATCAGTGTAGCTATCTGACCTTAAAGCAAGGCACTTAACCCCACACAATGCTCCCGGGGGATTGGCCCAGGGGTTTAATCTGATCAACCTCATGCAATAATAAAATGCCCTAGCTGGATGCAGTAATGGTATGTCCCATCAATCTTCTGATCATTAGAATGACATTTTACTCTCGATTACCGAAAAACCTGCTTCTAAAAGCAGTGCAACAAAGCGTATAAATCGCTGGCATTATGTGACAGTGTCAAGACATGTTAGCAGTCAGCAAAGCCCTCGGTCCATTTATTAGCTTGCATCAACTGCCGCTAATCACATCTCGGGATCAAACGCACTAAGGTCTTAGCTGCCGCACGCACTAGTCGTGGCGTTTGGCTGCCGAGGCTGACAGCTCATCTGAAGTGAGACTTTGAGAGGAAGAATGTGGTTTCAAACTCTGTCCCGATCCTTCATTCAAATGACTCCCTTGAGGAAGTGATTCCGAACAGACACTGAATCTGACCCAAAGCTGTCACCTCGCCGAAATATCCATTAGAAATGAAACAACTCTCGCTGGTGTCTCCGGGGAAGCTAGCAGTTGGTTTATTTCTCAAATAAAATGTGCATACGGGAGAAAAAAAAGGGAAACACGTTTCTCCGGGCTACATACCCACTGTTCCTTTCTCTCCAAGCATGCATGCTTTGTTGTGAATAATCACATCTATCTGGCAACTTGAATTCTTGTTTTTTTCTTTATTGCAATGCAGAGCTAGCTTCAATAGCATCAAGCAGAGAGACCGGTTTGCATGATGTGTAAATTTTTCGCACTTGACTGTGCTAACGGCATACAGCTGAAAGAAGGCTGGGTGTTTGTCATGTCCTGAAATGACTGTTGGCATCCATGCTTCCTGGTTCATTTATTTATTTTCCTAGCAGAGGTTCTGGAATGGGACTGCGAGTGTAAGATGGATTTGTTACTTGGATTTTCCAAGTTTCTTCCAACCTTATTAAACCGAATGTCGGCTCAGGAGGGGGTGGAGCGTCAGGCCATTACTGCACAGGTGCTGGACTGATTGACGCCCCAGGAGGCGGAGAGACGAGGTGGTGGTTCAGTATGTACTGTAACACCGGAGAACCACGTCCAAGAAATGAGCAGGTCTGGCTCCCAGACACCCCCTTGCCTGACGCCTGGCGTTCAGCGGTGCTATGATGCAATGTCTCTGCAACATATAAACCAATCGTCAGGCAAATAAATTGATAAATATTGCTGTCATTAACACTGGAAACCTTGGCTGAGTACACCGCATGCTGTTGCTTGACATTTGAGTTCAGTGAAAGTTTGGTCCAAAGTTGAATTTCTTTAAAAAATATTTTTTTAAAGATGGCTCTGTAGAGGTGGGTTAGCATTAAGAAATGCTAAAATTGATGTGGATACTGATTGGATTTGCTCACTTTATGGTGCTGAGAGAGAGAGGGAAGGAGGCATGAAAGAGAGAAAGAAAGAATGTAAGAAAGAAAGAAAGAAAGGGGGATGGTCAACAAATCATCGCAAAGTGCTCTGGCTGGCACCAGCTTCCAGGTTCAACCTTGATTACAGACAGGCAGGGCTCTGAGAACTACACTAGGAGTGTTTCCATTTAACATATGTAGATCAAATATGTCCACATTTAACAAAGGAATCATGTAAATTTTCATGGTTTATGAAGCAGAATCAACAAAGCCGGTCTGGTACTCTTGAAACTACTGACACTGGATGTAAACAGGTCAGCAGAGCAGTCATATCGAAACACTGGTTAATAGGGAAGTTGCAATAAGACTGCTCTGACCTACACATTTAGAATAAGATAAACTGAAGGCATGTATGATGTCACATGACCCTGGCATCAGCCAGAAATTGTCCCCTAGGTGACCACTGTTTTGGCCTTGAATTAGAGAGTGATGCACAAGGTTTAAATATAGTGAGCAGTTAAGGGTAATTAGGAGCAGTCTAATTTCAGGTTTAGCCTTGAGGTTTTTGTTTGTTTTTTTAAAGGAGAAAGGATATACTGTCCTTCGTTCTCGTTTTTTTGCTGTATTGAGATGGAGAGCAGAGTGAGTTATAGATGAAGAAGGGATAAACACTCTGGGCTACCTCTGGCTGGGGTCCAAACCTTTTGTTTCATGCAGAAAGCCAGTGGCTCCCCATTACGTGCTAATGGCCATTGTGGGGCAATTTCTTGTTTTTTAGCTCGCTGATTTCTCTTTTAGCGGGGTGGGAAACATCAATTCTTCATTTCAGGTTTTACAGGCTTCACCGCACATTTCTCACACCAAAGTCTGCATTTAGAGGTCAAGGAATCATAAATTCGCAACTTATGTAAATAAGTCACTAGTAGCAACCGCAACAGGTGGCAATACGTTTGTGAATTTGGAACACTGACAACAGCCCAATAGCCAGTCCACAGTGCAGCAGCCAGACAGGAAGTTGACCTGGAAATGCATTTCCCAAGAGGGCAGTGTAGTTGTCTGCGAGTTCACAGAAGCCTGAACTGCTTCTCGAGGTTGCTGAAAGGCATATAAAAGTAAATGGATCAGTGAATGTAGAGTATAAAAGGGAAATATACTTTGCATTAAAACATCATTTTTTATGCCAAGCAGTCAAAGAAATTTTATGGATTGCTGCAAATATGTCGGACAGCGTACTGAACTGACATGGGTGATTTAGGTTCATTGAAGTGGTCTACATTTGTCATCAACTTCACTGAAGAAATGGCACTTTAGCCACCCAAGAGTAGGGTTTTTTGGAACGTTTTTTTTTCTTTTTTGAAATTCAAAGCCAGAGTTCAAGAGCTCCAATACATTACCTTTGTTGTTACTTCCACTGAATTCTAAAACTAGAATGAACAGGTGGATTTTTCAACCTGTCAACCATATTGGCTGAGACTTTTGCTGCACTTTACCGTTGGCCTGCTTGTGCAGAATTCCATGGTCTTACTTTTCTGATGTCACTGCCGTTCACAATCACGGTTTAGTCTTACCCAAGATGGCGCCCATTATTGGTGCATTCAGGATAGCATTGCCTTATGGCATTGTCCGTTTTTCTTTTTTTTTTTTTTGTTTTTAATTAATTTTGCATCTCCAATTCCACCCGAATTAGAGAACTACATACACAAGCTTGCTCTAATGCGAACCCATGTTGCCATCTTGGGAGAGCGAAGACAGTTCGCGGCTCTCCTCCGAAGCACGCGCCTGTCAGCCACTGCTTCTTTACACTTATAGCTCGAAACTTCACAAGTTCAGAACGAGGGCGGAGGATACCCTAACATGAGCAAGCTTAGAATCTTACTGACGAGCGCGCGGCTGGCCAACAGGAGGCGCTGGAGCAACGAACAAAGCTACGATTCTAATATCCCAACCCGGCAGTCCCTTCCCAATTTATTTCCCTGCAGCTCAAAGCCAATTTTGCGCTGCTCTGAAAAGGCTCTCGACCACTGCCGGCCAGTACGACCGGGGATCAAACCCGCGTTGTGGTGGTCACTTCTGCTCCACAATGCAGTGCCTTAACCGAATGAGTCAACCCGGCAGCCTTGTTCTGCTGTTTTTAATTCTACGGTTGCCTCACTCATGCTCCATTGCATTTTTACATCAGCATTAGAATGTTCAGCGAAGAACATATCTGTGATGTCACACCTGAAAGGGCTGGTTTAACAGTAACCAGTTAATAAGAGGTGAGTGCTTCGCTGATACCCTGTCCAAGCAGTGGATGTGTGCAGCCAGCCAAAGAGTGCAGAGAGCAGCTGGTTCCTGTCTGGACTTTGTCACATTCCTCTCATAGTGGCTGTGCAGGACAAGTGCTCGCCTGTTCGCCAGGGTGTCTCAGAGCCCGGCTGTGGCTTACGTGATGTCACTTGCTGCGCTCCGTTTGTCCCACAAGCATTAAACGGGTCTGGATCCCGCCCGATTTCAAGGGCATCCCATGGAAAAAACAAGCCAGGCATTGTTTGTCCCCGGATGTGTGAGGTTGAGGGATGCTCGGCTGAAATTCTTTCATACCGGGATCGGGTCCTCCCAGAAAATAGGACCTACAGTTCTGCTGTAGTCAGACACAGAACTTACTCTGTGCTGCAGTCAGAGACAGAACTTACACTCCTTGTTGGAGTCAGAGACTGAAATTGCACACTGACCTGCACTCAGGGACAGCATATACACTCTGTGTTGCGGTCAGAGACAGAACTTAAACACGGTGCTTCAGTAAGAGACTGGATGTGCACTCTGCATTGCAGTCAGAGATGGAAAGACAGACCTGACACATTGATGCATTGAAACAGAACTTGCGCTCGGTGGTGGAGTGCAAGACACAACTTCCATGCTCACTCTCCACATTGCCGTCAGCGACAGAACTTACACACTACTGCATTCTGAAATAGGATATACGCTCTGTGTTGCAGTTAGAGACAGAAGGTACGCACTGCACTGCAATCAGACAAAATGTACACACAGTTGCAGTCAGAGACAAAACTTACAGTATGCTGAACTCAGAGACAGCTTACATTCTGGAATACAGACCGAGGCCGTACACACACTTTGTGTTGCAATCAGAGACAGAACTTACACATTGTACTGGAGTCAGAGACTGATTGTACAGTCTGCTTTGCAGTCAGAGATGGAGAGACGGGACTTACACTGTGAGGGATTCAAACATAACTTACAGACTGTGTCATAGTCAGAGAAAACTTACATGTCGTGTTGCTGGCAGAGACAGAATTTACAAATTGTGCTGCATTCAGACAGAACTTATGCACTGTGCTGCAGTCAGGGACAAATCTTACACTAGTGTTCCCCAAGTCACGGTCCTCGTGGGCTAAGACTTGCTGGTTTTCCACCCTTCCTTTACCTGGGAGTCGGGTGTAAAGAAAGTCTAGCCAATCATAGACAGTAATTGTTCAATATTTGCCAAGAGGGAAAGGAAACCAGGGCTGGATTTGGATTTGAGGGCCAGATTTGGGGAACCCTGTATTGTGCTGCAGAAATTACACTCTGTGCTACGTTCAGAGACAGGACTGGCTGATCTGCAGAGACTGATCCTACAGACTGATGCAGTCAGAGACAAAACATACGCATACAGTACTGTGCTAGTACTGTGTTTTAGGCACATTCAAAGCAATTTCCTAGGGCAAATATGCTTGCAAAAATGATGAAATCAAAAGTTTCTAATAACTGAGAAATGTACTAAACAGAGCTCTAGACTGTTAAAAACTAAATCAAATCAATATTTGGTGTGACTGCCCTTTGCCAAAAAATTTGGGACACTGTCCTGTTGTTCTACAGTTTTATAAGATGATTTACTTTTTGCTTGTCCCAAACAGAGTGGAGAACTCTCCACCGTTCATCTGCAGACTGACTGTCTCACTTGCGTCTGTCCCTCCAAGTAATTAGGAACAGCTATGATGATACTGACATCAAGGCTCTGTCAAAACTGTTTCTTTATTCACCATTTTTAATGGAATACAAACATTTATTTTTGAAACTTCTCTTTAAATTAGCATTTGGAATGTCTAATTTACATTTTATCTTCAGGAACTCTAATATGGCAACAAAAGGTAAACATCGAATACAGAGTTGAATTTTTCAAAGTGCAGGGTGCCTAAGACCTTAGCACAGTACTGCATGTGCTGCAGTCAGAGAGACAGTGACTATATGCTGCACAGGGAGATGGAATTAGACTTACAATAGAGGGACACAGGCAGTTCAGTGCAGCCACCTGTACCAGCAAATGTCATGAACGTGACCGGGATTCTACTGACATCTGCCTTCATTGTTTTAACGTACCTCCCTCCGGCTAAGCGTCTTTAGAGCAGTTATACGGCTTATTTTTCTTTCAGGAGGCCTCCAGCATGTCTGTCCCTCTCTCTCCCTCGCTCCTGCTCTCTCTCTCCCTCCCGTCTCTCTTCCTTGCTTTCCTCCTGCGTCCTTGCATCCATTTTACACCCTTAGGATCCTCACTACAAACAGCTGTGTTCAAAGGCCTGAAAGCTCAGAGAGTCCCTTAACTCTGAAAAGGAACAGGGTGGAGTGAGAGAGAGGAAGGAGAGGGCAAGAAGGAGAGAGGGAGTGAGACTGAAGGAGGGAGGTCGAGAGAGGGAGAGAGAAAGGGAGAGGGAGAGAGGGTGTTGGAGAATTCGGTCTCTGTTTATTTTGGAAGCGCCCCCACAGAAACACGACACAATGGAGCGTATGGCAGTGGGGAAGACAGAGAGGTATGGATGGGGTGGGGCGGGGGAAGGGGGATGGGATGAATGAGGCATGCCGGGGGAAGGAGGAGAGGAAGCGGGCTGGGGCAGCTCTGCTCGGCGCTGTCATTAGCGGTTACAGAATAACTAGAGAAAAATGCACGGGCTGAGCCTCCGCCAGGGAGCCTGGCTCTCCGCACCGGCCCTACTCCACCTCCTCCTCCTCCTGTCTGCCTCCAACCAAAACCCCAGTCTGCACATCTCCGAGAGCTTCAGCACAGACAACCCCCCCTTCCTCACCCCCCTCCAACCATGAGAAACGGTGGCTCAGCCTGAAGATGCCTTCGCATTTCTTTGCGGAAAGCCTGTCGCTGCCTCTGCACGTTTGTGGGACATTTTGGCCCCATCGTTGGTCGGAGAAAATTTAATGTCAGCACAAATAAGCACAGTCTCTGGCTGCTGCACAGCGTAAGTGCTGTCTCTGACTGCAGCTCAGCGTAATTTCTGTCTCTAACTGCAGCACAGTGTATGTACTGTTTCTAACTGCAGAACTGTGTAAGTATTGTCTTTGAATGCAGCTCAGTGTAATTTCTGTCTCTAACTGCAGCAAAGAGTAAATACTGTCTCTTAACTGCAGCGCAGTGTATGTACTGTTTTTAACTGCCAAACAGTGTGAGTATTGTCTCTGACTGCAGCATAGTGTAATTACGGTCTCCAACTGCAGCACAATGTAAGAGCTGTATCGAACTGCAGCACAGTGTAATTACTGTCCATAACTGCAGCACAGTCAGTGTAATTACTGTCTCTAACTGCGGCACAGTGCAATTACTGTCTATAGCTGCAGCACAGTGCAATTACTGTCTCTAATGGCAGCACAGAGTAATTACTGTCGATAACTGCAGCACAGTGTAAGCACTGTCTCTAGCTGCAGCACAGTGCAAGTACTGTCTATAACTGCAGCACAGTGTAATTGTTGTCTCTAACTGCAGCACAGAGTAATTACTGTCTCTAACTGCAGCACAGTGTTAGGACTGTCTTTGACTTCAGCACAGTGTAATTACTGTCCATAACTGCAGCACAATGTAAGTACTGTCTCTAACTGCAGCACAGTGCAGGTACTGTCTGTAACTGCACCACAGTGTAATTACTGTCACTGCCTGCAGCACAGTATAATTAATGTCTATAACTGCAACACGGCATAAGTGCTGTCTCTGACTGCAACACAGAGTAAGGACTGTCTCTAACTGCAGCACAGTTTAAGTACGGTCTATAACTGCAGCATGGTATAATTACAGTCTATAACTGCAGCACAGTGTAAGTGCTGATGATAACTGCAGCACAGTGTAATCACTGTCTATAACTGCAGAACAGTGTAAGTACTGTCCCTGACTGCAGCACAGTGTAATTCCTGTCTATAACTGCTAAACAGTGTAAGTACTGTCCCTGACTGCAGCAGAGTGTATGTAAGCACTGTCTCTGATTGCAGGGCAGTTTGATATCTGTCTTTGATTGAAGCACAGTGTAAGTCCTGTATTTGAACTGCAGCACTACAGAGTTGTCTGAAACCTTCCGTTGTGACTATACAGCGCAGATCATGTGACCGTCGTCTCTGCCTGACGGTCAGTGCCACAGTGGCCCACGAGACCTCACTCAATCTGCCTAGGCAGCAGAGTTGAGCCCTACTTTCCCCTTCTATTCCCATTCCTCTCTTCCTCCCCCTCTCTTTCTCTTTCCCTCTGTCTCCTGCCGTCTCCGTGGCGGGCAGATCTGTTGGCGGCTGAGGCCCGGCCGCAGCCGTTTTGTATTTAATATTTGCTTGTTTGGCCCACGCCCTGTGTGTTGTGTCCAGCGAGCACGAAGGAGCGTTTGAAATGTAATCGGCAAATATGCGCTCGAGCAACGAGTGCGTGGTTTTTGAGCTGGAGGGGTTTACGGGAAAATAGATAGAAAAGAGTGGAAGGGAGAGAGGGAGTGGGCGAGAGAGAAAGAGAGGGAGGGAAAGGTTGAGGCCCGGAGGAACAGTCTGCTCTGCGTGTCTGGGCTTGGGTTCAGTTCTCTGTCAGGGCGTAGCTGTTCCTGTCTGTGAGGGTTCAAGGCTCTCTATCTTTCTCTTTCAGTCTCACTTTCCTCTTCTCTGTGTTACACTCACTCCCTTCCCCCTCTGCCTTTCACTCGCCAATGCTCCCCTTCACTCTCATTCATTTGCCACCTTTGTTGCCCTCACTCTCTCACCCTCTTTCTACTTTTCTCCCCTTTTCCTCTCTTATTCTCTCTCCAACTCTATCCCCTTCCCTCTCTCACATTCTCTTCACCTCTATCACCTTCCCTCTCATTCTCCACCTCTATCCCCTTACTCTCTCGTCCTCCACTTCTATCCCCTTCCCTCTGTCATTCTCCTCCTTTATCCCCTTTCTCTCTCATTCTCTCCACCTCTATCGCCCTCTCTCTCTCTCACTCTCCACCTCTATCCCCTTCCCTCTCATTCTCCACCTCTATCCCCTGTCCTCTCTCTCTCCACCTCTATCCCCTTCCCTCTCTCATTCTCCACCTCTATCCCCTTCCCTCTCATTCTCTCCATCTTTATCCCCTCACTCTCTCATTCTCTCCACCTCTATCCCCCTCCCTCTCTCTCTCTCCACCTCTATCCCCCTCTCTCTCATTCTCCACCTCTATCCCCTTCCCTCTCATTCTCTCCTCCTTTATCCCCGTCACTGTCTCATTCTCTCCACCTCTGTCCCTTTCCCTCTCTCATTCTCCATCTCTATCCCCTTCCCTCTCTCATTCTTTCCAACTCTATCCCCTTTCTCTATCATTTTCCACCTCTATCCCTCTTTCTTTCTCATTCTCTCCACCTATATCCCCTTCCCTCTCTTTCTCCTCCTTTATCCCCCTCACTCTCTCATTCTCTCTACCTCTATCCCCTTCCCTCTCATTCTCCACCTCTATCCCCTTCCCTCTCTCATTCTCACCAACTCTATCCCCCTTTCTCTCATTCTCCACCTCTATCCCCTTCCCTCTGTCATTCTCTCCACCTCTATCCCCTTCCCTCTCTCATTCTCCACCTCTATCCCCTTCCCTCTCTCATTCTCCAGCTCTATCCCCTTCCCTCTCTCATTCTCCACCTCTATCCCCTTCCCTCTCTCATTCTCTCCACCTCTATCCCCTTCCCTCTCTCATTCTCTTCACCTCTATTCCCTTCTCTCATTCTCCACCTCTATCCCCTTCCCTCTCTCATTCTCCACCTCTATCCCCTTCCCTCTCTCATTCTCCACCTCTATCCCCTTCCCTCTCTCATTCTCTCCACCTCTATCCCCCTTTCTCTCATTCTGCACCTCTGTCCCCTTCCCTCTATCATTCTCTTCACCTCTATCCCCTTCCCTCTCTCATTCTCTTCACCTCTATCCCCTTCCCTCTCTCATTCTCCACCTCTATCCTTCTTTAATTTTCTCCATCTCTATCCCCCTTTCTCTCTCATTCTCCACCTCTATCCCCCCTCTCTCATTCTCCACCTCTATGTCCTTCCCTCTCTCATTCTCCACCTCTATGTCCTTCCCTCTCTCATTCTCCACCTCTTTCCCCTTCTCTCTGTCATTCTCTCCATCTCTATCCCCTTCCCTCTCTCATTCTCCACCTCTATCCCTCTCTCTCTCGTTTCCCTTCACCTCAATCCCCTTCTCTCTCCACCTGTCTGTTTCACTCACTGTTTTTCATCTCCCTTTCAGTCTGTCTATTCCTTATTCACTCTTTTCTATCACTCTGTCAGACTCTTTCTCTTGCTTTCACGGCACTGTTCCCCTCATAGTGTACTCCCTCTCCTCCCCTGTACCTTTTCCCTTGTCTCTGTCCCTCTTTCTCCCTCCCTCACTCTCCTGCCTTCACTCCCTCGCTCCCTCCCTGCTGGCACGAATCAGAGCTCAGCTTCCGCTGCCAAAGCCCACAAACGTTTTGAAAAAGTCAACAAGCGCACTGACGATAACAACGGCGGTGTTCTCTTTCCGCACAACTGAGAACGGAGAAAAAAGCAAAGGAAAATAAACACGAAATGGCATTCTGTGAGAAGCCAGGTACAATAATAAATAAAAACAGGTCCTCTGTGAGAGGTGGTGATTACGAGTGGGGAATAGGAGAGGTAGCCTGTACATGTAAAGTGTGCTCAGGCACTGGGGCTGTGCAATGCTGTAAGAAGAGCTTTCAGTCATAATAACTACGACACACTTTTTGTGCTAACGCTATTTTAGCACATCACGCGTCATTTTTTCTTAACTCTGTGTTGACTTGGGTAAGAGGACAAACCGCAGAGTTGAAAGAAACGCAAAACGTCTTGTCCTCACCCAGGTATGCACAGGTGCTGAGAAATAAGTGCAGTTAGGGTCGTTTTTGTTGCATCCGGACAAATTTGTGCTGCTGCCATGATTCATGGTGGTCGTCTTTGCGTCCATAGAGATTTTCTTGTGGATGCTCTACAGGCTACAAATTTCAACCGATTCTTTTGATATTTGGCATGGGCATAGGTTATGGTTAGGCCACGACATCCATTGATTTTGGTTGCCAAGGCAAAAGAATTAGGCCTAATAAAGCATAATGTCATGCTGAAAACTGTGCAATTTTCAACAAGTTGCTGCATGTGATAGTGGCCTCCAGTGAATTGAACTCTGGGTAATTTCTCCCATTAAGGCCACCATTTCTTCGTTAGCTGACCGGTCTTGTCACACCTTATAGGGGCGAAGAAGCCTAGCACTCTGTCTTTTCCCCTAATTCTGTAAACCCCAGATATGGGGCTGTGGGTGCGGAAAGCCCAGATTTGGGGCTGTGGGTGCGGAAAGCCCAGATTTGGGGCTGTAGGTGCGGAAAGCCCAGATTTGGGACAGCCAGCCTCCTCGGAAACTTGCGGACTCCTTTGGTCGGCTGGTCGCCCTATGCCCTACTGTGTGTGAGAACAGTTCTTAGCTGGCAGAGACAGAACTTGTCAAACTGACCTGGCAAGCAAGGATGGGGTTGGGGGGGATAGGACTAGCATCTGACATCAGTGGGGGTGGATCGGGACTTGGGAGGGGGGGTGGGCGCATCTCAGGGAATGTAAAAATGTTCCTACAGCATTACTTGAGTGTTTTGTCAATGTTATAACATATAGAACTACATGGCAGCTTGGTTGAGCTGGGATAACAGCATACTGTGAGACCCCCCCCCCCCCCACCAGGCAGTTATGGTCATCATCAACACAGCACAGTGTAGCATTCGCATCACTGTAACTTCTGACCTGTGCTGTGGCTAAAGAGCTCAGGTAATTGCCCAGGACATGTGGGAGACATTCACTATGCTAACCCCGCCCCTTTGGCCACTACAGTCCAGTAACACACCACCAGTGAAAAACACAACAGCATACAAGTGAACACTGCAACTGTTTAGGACGTATCTCTATCTCTTGCTCTTCAAATACTGGGATGGGCCCTCGTACCCGTGACCCTGACCAGGGGAAGCAGATTCGATAAACATGGACGAGCGAACTGACGGAGGACAACAAACACTGAACTTGTGACTGGAACGTTCCGGGCTCAGGTTCCACTGATGGCTATACTGTTTGTTCCCCAAAATTTAAAGCATTTAACCTAATATGCACAGGGAACACATGAATATGTACCGTGAGAAACACCACAAGACATGAGCAGCGCAAGGGCTGAGGCCTGAGTGATTACGCGTATAATTGCGGTAATCATTGTGTAGTAATATGCTAATGACAGCAGTGAGGATACGACTCTGTGCTCATTGGCTGCTGTTGGGATGTGCTGCAGAGATTGAGCGGCCGTATTTACTCCACTCAGAGCCGACATAAGCTGCTTCAGCTGAGTAAATCATTATAACTTCCATCCTTGAACGTGACCCCCGTTCACATCTGAAGTGCACACAACATCGCACAAGTGTACACATACCGACAGGCATGCACACACAAACACTGTGAAGCACCCACACGCACGGCTAAGCAGACTCACTCTTGATTAAAGCTTTTCTTTATAACAGAGAATACCTCTCCACTACCCTCATATTATCTCGCTGTGACCACATTATCGGGAATATCGCATTAGCAGCTAAATATGATTTTTTTTGTCCTTCTCTTAGTTAGGCCGTACGTGTCAAATTTACATTTGTTATGCTCTGCTTATTTGTTGGAGACGGGCTGCATGTGACTCCATATCGCCCTGGTTTATAAAGTGTGGACGCAACAGAAACTGAATGGCAGCCATTTTGATTTGGGCATATCCTCACGGAGGACAATGGCGACAGAGGTCTGGTCTCGTTTCAGTCTTTTGGGGGTGTTTTTCAGGTGTCAGTTGGTTGCACCACCTGACCAGCCCAGCTTTTTTGTCGCAGCTCAGCACCACGCCCCCTCTCCGGATAACGGGTTTGGTCGCACCGTAGGACACCCCCCACCCAACCCTCAAATTGAACATATGGCTGCACATGTGAAGCGATGCTAGCGCCCTCCACGCTAATGGCCTGCCATGTTTGCTAGCCTCCTCTACCCCCAGGCTGTTCGGTCTAACACTCACTCCATTTTATCGCTTCCCCGTTAGTTTTATGCATCTATCCTATTTTCAGGCCTTTCCCGTCTACCCAATGACCTCCAGTCTATTTTCCAGATGGCGGCTTCCTCATCTGCGCGTCGTCCAAATGCTTAACTGTGTAGCACTGTTGTGTGAACAGGAAGTGCCAGGCAAAAGCCCCTGCTGACTTCCTGAAGCATAACTGCGACCCGCACAGTGCTGGAGTAGTTTTTTTTTCAGTTGAAGAGGTATCAGTAAGCTCTCACCTTCCATTGGATGAGACTGTCATGTGACCGAAACCCTCCCTCCCTGTGCAACGCGCCTGCTAATTATGCGCTGCTCGGCAAGGCTGTTGGCTGGAGCTGGCATGGATGACAGTCAGATAAGCAATCCCAGCTACCCTGCCATTATAATTCCTGAGTTTTTAAGCTGTCTTTTTGGTGCAAGACCGGAGACAGATTCGATGCGCAATTTTCTGTGTGCCAGGAGGTGACGTGATTAGATTTGAGTGTATTATAATTTCACTGGCTTTAATTACCTGCGTGTGTGTGTGTTGCTCTGTTAGAATGGACTGGTAAAGTCGGTCCAGCTGGCTGAAGAGAGCTCTTCTTCTGGCACCGCGGGGCCTTGTGGTGTGTGGTCCACTACGCCTTTCACAGTTAGTTTCCAACATTTTTATGAGCGTGCAATATTAGTGTGCTTTGTCCCGCTTGTTTGAGTTTGCCCTCCTGCTTTGCACTTGCGCTCTGGTTTAGTTTTTTAGTTTTATAAAAACTGTGTATGAAGCTTTCATGAGCTGTTCTAATCACTTTTATCCCATTGGATCCCCCTCTTCTGAACATCATGCGATTGGCTTTTATGGGGGATATGAAGTTCTGTGCCAGACCTGAGGAGTTAGGATGGGCAGTCCTCCTGTCTGTGGCGACGAGGGCGCTCCTCCAGCTCGCATTTCTCAGTGTCGCTCTTCCCTCTTTCTCTCCCTCCTTTTCATTTGTTCTCTCCTTGACTTTTTTCCCCACACACACACACACACACACACACACACACACATGTGATACTCAGATGATGCTGGGTATCTATAAGGCAGCTGCATGTGACAGTTTCCAGATTTGATGGTGAAAGATTCCCTCCCCTCAGACTGATCTAATAATCCAACCAGGATGTACATTCTCTCTCTCTCTCTCTCTCACTCACTCTCTCTTCCTGTCTTTGCTTCTCCATTCCTTTCTTTCATTCCATCTGTTTGCTGGTTTCCCTTTCTCACTCCCTCTCTCCTACTCTCCCAACTCCTTCATATTTTCTCTTTTCCATCTTCCAGTTTCTCTCTCATTCTTTCCTGTTCCTTGCATTTCTCTCTCTGCCCATTCTTGTCGTTCTTCCATCACTTCATTCCTTTCCTCTCTCTGGCTGAAGGGACTCAAAGGATGAAAGCACTTCAGCATTAGGGAGGAGTCAGTCAGCCAGTCTCACGTATACAGACAGGGACACTGAGAGCATGACAGAGAGAGAGAAAAAGAGAGAAGGAGTGGAAGACAGAGAGAGGGAGGAAGGACCAGAGAGAAGAAGAAAAGGGGGCAGAGAAGGAGAGCTGGAGAGAAGGAGAGAGGGAACAGAAGAGGAAGACAGAAAACGGCTGCTGTGTTGACCTTGTCTGGCTGCCAGGCGATGGGGGGGTGGCAGGGGGGTGCGGGACGGATGACTGGAGGCGATGGGGGGGTAGCGGGGGTGTCACAGTGTACAGAGAACAGGAAAGAGAGAGAGAGAGAGAAAGAGAGAGTCCGAGAGAGCTGGTGGGTGGCTCCTTTAATTCCCGGGCCAATTGTCTGTTAGACGACGCCCCTCAAACCCCCCCCCCCCCCCCCCCTCGTTTGCTAATTACTCTGCGCTATTTTTTCCCCCTATTTCTACATTTTTCCAGCTTCCTGTTGTATATTATTTAGCTGAACTCTTTTTTTTTATGTCTCTCCGGACTCTCCTCTATGCCCAGTGCGACTGTGTTACTGTTTTAGGAACGGACCTCCACCCCCCTTACTGCCCACCTCCACCCCCTCCCTCCCTCCGCCCCCCGACACTGGCGTCTCCTGCGGCTCGGGTTCAGCTCTGTGGCCGAGACCTCTCTGCGGAACATCTGGCCTGATGTGGCCTCGGCAGAGTTCCCACAATGCCGAGCGGCAGATATGCAGGTGTCACGCGCCTCCGTCGGCTGGTGGGGGAGGCGGGAATGGGGGGGGGGTTTAGAGTGAGGGAGTTTAGCTGAATTCTTGAGAAAAAAAAAAAAAACAGGGACTGGACACTGTTACCGGCTGCTGTAAATGTTCTCTCCTCTGGCGAGCATGAGTTATAAGACTTCATGGAGGATCACAGCCCCGTAATCCCCTGCGTGTGTGTATGTGTGTGTGTGTGTGTGTATGCAGACACGCACTTCGCATTTTCAAGATATTGCTAATGTCACGGCCCAGCATATTCCTTACCCCTCAAAAGGAATGCAACCCCTTGCTGAAAAGCAAATGTGGGTCATTGAGTAAGAAGATATCTTTCCTTCGTCTTCACCTCTTCCATAGTCTCATAACCAAAAACATTGAGTGTTTTTTGCTGTACATAGTCAGCTGTGTAAGTATTTTGATGCTGACAATTTATAAGGCCTGTTGCTCATATGCTGTTTAGTCCATGATGGAAGTATCCTCAGAGTAGACCGCCAACTTTAAAGTGAGGATACAGCCTGTCAAAACTGCTTTGATGTCCAGATACTTTCGCACCTCCCCACACATCGCAGCGGCACAGATTTTACGGTGCTGCTGCATTCTACGCGGATGTGGAGCGTGGCATCCGTGTGCTTCCACCAAAGAACGTGTTATCCAGGGGTTCCACTCAGTCAAAGACTCGTCGACCCTTTTGGAATGCGCTAACGTGCTAGCGCTGACATATTTACGGGCACGATATGCGCACAAGTTTTTTTTTTAACTGGGGCTGTTACTTATTGCAGCAAAGGCTTGTGGTGTATGCTTTCAATGGAGTACCATGGAATGGGACGGGCATGGAGCGGTTTCCGACGGACAGGGCTGACCGTCCCCCGCGCGGAGCACCAGGTGGTCAGTGGGCTGAGAGTACCGTGTGACGTGTCGCTTGTTGGCCGCTATCTTCGCCCAGGCCTGACTCACGTCCGACCTGATTCACGTTGGAAATAATGTGCTGTGTGTGTGTGTGTGTGTGTGTGTGTGTGTGGGGAAGTACAGCATGCAACTGAAGATCTGTCGGCTCAGTAATTCCACGTCCCCCTAGAGGACGCGCACAACGGCTTCGGAAAAGAATGAGCGCAATGCCCAGATTTCGGAGGGGTCGTAACGGGACTCTCCACAAGTGTTCTGGCTCTGATGCGTTTTAGTCTGGTCCTGTGGCAGCTCGTCCTCCCCTTCTATTCTTCTGTCTCAGTCTTTTTCTCGCTCACTCCCTTCTTCTGGGTCTCCTTTGTCATCCCTTGCTTTGTCTATCTGTCGCCCTCCCCATGTCTTTCCCTCCCTCCCTCAGTTAGTCTATCGCTCCTGCCCTCCCTGTGGTCTCACTCACACTCTCTCTCTCTCAGCTCTCTTGATTGGTCTCTCTGGCCATGTCTTTCTCTCCCTTGCTGTTCCCCTCTCTGTCCATCTTTCTCACTTGCTCTCTGCAGGCTCTCTCTCTCTCTCTCTCTCTCTCTCCCACTCCCTCCCAGTCTGTCTGCTTTCACCTCTCGCATTACACTCCCGGTCCCCTGTCTCTCTCCCTCTCTTTCCTTCCCTGTCCCTCTTTCCCTCTTTCTCTCTCCCTCTTTGTCTCCCTCCCTTTCTCTCTCTCTCTCTCTTTTTCCCTCCCTCCCTCCATGCGGTGTTGAGCCAGTCAGAACCCGCCCCAATGTTGCCAGTCCCCTGCAGGTCCTGAGATTGCACACTGGAGTCTGAGGATTGCATCACTGGTTGTGGGGAGGGGGGGGTGGATGGAGGCCAAGGAAAGAGGCAGAAAGGAAGAGGGAGAGACAGAGAGAGAGAGAATGAAGCCGCTGCGATTTGAGAGTTTTGCGGAAGACGACGCTGAAAAATGCTAAGCTGCGTTAGAGCAGGCTGGGTGTAACGCTGCAGCACAGGGTGCATTTCGGTGTCCGAGGGGGATGAGGTTAAACTGCTCATTTAAGAGGCTCAGACACAAAGCTCTCTCCACTGCTGACAATGAGCTACTCTATTCCAGACCCAACTGAGAACTTGGCTTATATCACGGCACAAGAAATTACATTGTTGGGGTTAAAGAACATAGTCCAAAGTCTACCAATTATCGCACCTTTAAGTAGCATTTGGTTTTATGAATACACTGCCAGGTTACATAAGCGCACATTAAAATGCACAATGTGACAATTTAGGAAATAATTTATGGGATTTTAAAGGTTAACTTATATTCCCTGGGGACTGTGGGTGTGTTTGTTTATTTAGGTACTTAGCAGAGCAGTGTTAGCGTAGTTATGTGCAATGGGTTAGCGTGTCATTGATAAGGCGGAGTGTGGTTGACTGTGCATTGAGGAGGGAGTTGTGTTGGGGAGCAGCTCCAGGTCATCCCCCACCCCCCCCAGTACAGGGAGGATGCAGTGAGGGGGGTCTTGTGTTAGGGGGGGGACCCCAGCGGACCTGCAGCAACAGCACTGGGGTCATAAACGTAACAGTACACAGCGAGGAGTGAGGTCAGGGAGTTTAACAGCTGTGAGTCCACACACATATGTGCACACACACGCGCGTGGGGGTATGCATGCACACATACATTCACCATGCGCATAGTCTGAAGCGTGCGCGCGCACACACACCCACACACATACACACACTCGCATGCACAAGCACCTACACTCACACACGGATGTGCATGCACACGCACATACACGCATGCATACTTACAAAATGCATATACTCACTCTGAAACACGCATACATGCACACATGCACGGGCACACGCTCTCACACACATGGATATGCATGCACACGTACATACACACACACACGTGCGGACAATCACTCTGAAACACACTCCTATGCACAGACATGCGCAAGCACACACATACTCACACACATGCGCACGCTCACTCTGGAAGATGCTTATTTACACACACATACACAAGCACACATATACACTCTCTCACACGCATACACGTGCATGCACTCAAGAATGCTCTCACCTGCCTGTCAACACATACACACACACACACACACACGCACACACTCACTCTGAAACACACACATATACACACTTGCACGAGTACACACATACTCACTCTCACGCACATACATACGCGAACACACTCACCTGCCAGAAAACACACACACAGGCACTATCAAGTGTGACATTGTCAGCTAAGTGACATTGTCATTGTCACATCTGGCATCACATGCTGAATAAGGATGTGTTATTTCACCCTGTACAAAGCATAACATTTGCTTATGTATGATTTATGAAGACTTTATGTCTCATTTATGAAGGCATTATACATGCTGTATAAAGCCTTGATGAGCAACACTTCATGTAAAGTGTGACCCAAATGGTATTCTGTGTTGGTGAGCAAAGACACAAACACACCTACACACACACAGCGAGTAGATGAAATATGAAAACCGCCCCTAAAAAATGGCTTCGAAATCTTAAAACCACTATAACAAAAGCATCTAATGAAGTAATTCCTATTAATTTAAATCATATTTAGTTACCAGCATCCACTTAAAAGAGGTCTTACCAACAGCACTTTGCAGTCACCAAAGCAAACTGAGGATACTGACTGAGTGCCAAAGGGGCCACATAGATGGTTCCTGAATTGCAGATGCGTTGGTCACAAAAGCGGCAAAATTATTTAAGATCAGAAGGGGAGCTTTATCAAAAATTCTGCCGAAATTTGCCAAATAGAAAAAATAGCAGTGGCTGTGAGTATAAACACTCCCAACGGGGACAGACAGACACTTGGTTGGGTGTTGCGAATAAGAATAACTGCTGCTCTAAAAATTACCGCAGAATCGGATTAATCCACGTCTGAACCAGTCTTGACAAAAACAAAACACTGTGAGCTTCTCTAAGGTGGCATTTAAGGCAGAGCTCTTGATGATTCCCCTGTACTTACACTCCTGATAAAATACACACACAGACCCCCTGCCTACACACACACTCACAAATATGTATGCACACACACCAGACCTCATACGGCGCAGTATTGTTCTGTACACTAACAACACTTCATTAGTCAGCACTCAGCTATGAAGCCGCAATTAAGAGTCTGCTGTTGTGAAGATTTCTGCTATCTGCAGCGCCAAAATGCCAACCCCCCCCTTACCCCCCGCTAACTCTCCCTCCCTCATCCATATTTCTCCATTCCTGTATTTTTCTCTCTCACACCATCTCCCTTCATACATCTCTCACTCTCCATCTCCCCATATCTCTCAGCTGCTTCCCTCCATCATTATATCTGTTCTGTCCTCTCAAACTGGTGGAGTAATGGTGTGAATTTCAAATCATATCCCCCTGCACTAACATGACAACATCCTCAAGCTGAGATAGTGTTGCGTTGCATTGTGGCAAAGCCCAATGGTGAGGGTGTTTGGGCTCGAATCCAGGGTCTGGCACCCAGACCCCCGCCACCCACCCACTCCCCACCCCCCTTCCTTGGAACCCAGCTGTGTTTGTGTGTAGTTTCCCAGCAGGACAGTTTACTCAATCAAATAAACACCAGGGGGAGGCCCACATGGACAGTGCAGTCCTGCTGTTCATCTCACACTGCCATGGGAAGTCACAGGCAGGAGCACAGATGCTTCAGCTACAAGTAGACACAAACCTGCTCCAGCTACAGGTAGAGACAGACCTGCTCCAGCTACAGGAAGCTACAGGTAAAGACAGAGCTGCTCCCGCTACAGGAAGCTACAGGTAGAGACAGACCTGTTCCAGCTACAGGTAGGGACAGACCTGCTCCAGCTACAGGAAGCTACAGGTAGTGACAGACCTGCTCCAGCTACAGGAAGCCTCAGGTTGAGACAGACCTGCTCCAGCTACAGGAAGCTACAGGTAAAGACAGACCTGCTCCTGCTACAGTAAGCTACAGGTAGAGACAGACTTGCTCCAGCTACAAGAAGCTACAGGTAGAGACAGACCTGCTCCCGCTGCAGGAAGCTACAGGTAAAGACAGACCTGCTCCAGCTACATGAAGCCTCAGGTAGAGACAGACCTGCTCCAGCTACAGGAGGCTACAGGTAAAGACAGACTTGCTCCAGCTATGGGAAGCTACAGGTAGACAGTCCTCCTCCAGCTACAGGAAGCCACAGGTAGAGACAGACCCGCTCCAGCTACAGGAAGCCTAATGTAGAGACAGACTTGCTCCAGCTACAGGAACCCACAGCTAGAGGCAGACCTGCTCCAGCTATGGGAAGCTACAGGTAGACAGTCCTGCTCCAGCTACAAGAAGCCACAGGTAGAGACAGACCTGCTGCTGCTACAGGAAGCAACAGGTAGAGACAGACCTACTCTGACCACAGAAAGCTACAGGTTGAGACAAGCGTGCCCCAGCCATAAGAAGCTACAGGTAGAGACAAAACTGCTCCAGCTACAGAAAGTTACAGGTACAGGCACTGATAATTCAGTCAGAGAAAGCTACAGTTGGAGACACACTCACTCCAGCTACAGTTAGAAACACAAATGGTCCAGTCACTGTAAGCAAGAGTTGGTGACAGATCTGTGCTAGCCACAGGAGGAAACACGCCGAGACACACCTGGTCTAGCCACAATAAACTACAGGTATAGACACACCTGATGTTACCAAAGGAGGCGACGGATAGAGACACACCTGTTCCTGCCACAGGCAGAACCACAGACCTGTTCTTACAGAGCTCGTTCGCCGCACAATGGGCCTGGTTAAATATTAAAATCTTTGAAGTCACGAGTTAGTGTTTCTGTGTAAGGTATATAATAAGCATCTTCAACCATATAGAGGGAAAGAACAAAACAATATTAACGCGGAGGCCTCGGGACACGAATCTGTGTCATGTGATCTGATCTAGGGCCCCTCCTCCCCGAGGGGCAGGGTTAATCCAGGTCGCGGAGTTTTGTTATCTCAGTCAGGCTTTGTTTGCTGTGAGCGGCAGCAAGCGTGAAAGCCCTGGTGGCTCTCTGCAGTGCGTGGTGTCAGCTTGGCTAAAACTACCATCTGTGTCCGAGTCACTGCTAGTCTGTCACCAAAGGGTTCTCGCCAGGCACCAGTCGATCACACCGTTTCAACACGGGCTTCATGACCACTTTTATAACTCACTATTTTTATATAAATGCATTTTCTCTAAATTTCTCAGCCATCCTCTGTACAACATTTTGATTTTTCGAAATATAACGGAATTGGACATCTCAGGA
Organism: Gymnothorax javanicus; assembly: GCA_029692085.1. Taxonomy (NCBI): domain Eukaryota; kingdom Metazoa; phylum Chordata; class Actinopteri; order Anguilliformes; family Muraenidae; genus Gymnothorax; species Gymnothorax javanicus. The sequence goes on along the minus strand of CM056206.1, from coordinate 46,750,902 downwards.
ATGCATGCAAGAGCATTGCTACAGAATTAATGACAATTAATTGAAATTACCTAAATTACAATTAATTACAAATTGTAATTGCCATAGAATTAACTGCAATGAGCAAGACTGTCTCTTTTCTGGTTCTGTCCATGATTGCTCGGCGATCAGCAGCTTGGGTGTCGGCCACTTCTCAGTCTCCAGTACTCATCCATCTTTACCCTCATCTCCCCTCCACTCTCTCTTTGACTGAGGTACAGGTGATGGTCCTGAGGCATTGGGCCTTCCTCTTCTCTGTATCGCCTATATATTCCCTGTTTTCTGATGTGTTATGTAACGTATTACTCGATTCTGAACAATTTGCATGGAGAAGTAATTTGAAAGAGGGACAGAGAGAGAGAGAAAGAGAGGTGAGTGTGAACTCAGAAATGAAAGATATGGATTGGAAAAAGCACGGAGGCAGAAAAGAGTGTGAGGGAGAGTGTGAAATGCAAAGTGAGGGAGGGAGAGAAAATGAGGTGGGGGGGGTTCGGTGACACAGTGGAGGCCAGGAAGAAAAAAACCACAGTGAAAGAGAGAGCCAGGGAGAAAGAGAGAGAGAGGTGGAGGAGTGGAAACTGAGGTTTCCTGTCTTAGGAGCAGTGAGGCAGGGGAGAAAATCTCTCAGTATTTGTGTGTGTGTGTGTGTGTGCGCGTGCGGGGGGGGGTTCTCAGAGGCTGAGGCTTGGGTGTGTACGTGTCTGGGGGGTAGCTGGTGGTTTGACTTGGTGGGGGGGGGTCAATTAGGGGCTTTGCCTGGAGAGAGGTCAAAGAAGGAGAGAGAGAAAGGGTGAGAGGCACGGAAGAAAGAATGGAGGGGGGGGGGTTGGAGAGACAACCATAGAAGCAGAATGAACTGAATACCTACCAGGGAGTGTTTTCTTTCTTTCTGTGTGAGAAGTCAGTCAGGCTCAATATTGGGGTAAAAAGGCATGAAACACTCCAGGCAGGACCTCAGATTACCCACCTACTGACAAGCTTCTGCCTCTGTTTATTCTCTGAAAAGGGTAAATGTGTTGTCTGTATGACTGTGCGATATTTAAACTGGATTACATCGAATGGGAGAAGGGGGAAGGTGTGGAATTAAAGGCTCGGTTTGATGACCTCACCGACGGTGTCGTCCGTCCCAGTGGCGCCATGCGGAAACAGGCCCTCGGGACTGGGGCACGGGATTTGGGAAAAAAAACACACGCTACGATTAACGTGGGGGTCGAGCCTCGCTCATTTGCTGTGGAGAATTTTTCCAGCCTCCCCCGTTTCAGTGCGGGCCAGACTGGGTGTTCCCTCCCGAGAAACGGGGGGCGGGTGGGGGCCGAAGACAGCAAACATGTGGCAAGCTCCGGAAATTCCGCAGGTCCAGTCACGCAGCTGTGGGCGGCGAGTCACCGAGGACGGCACGCTAACCGTGAGCGCGTCTGTGTGTTTTTTTTTGCGTGCGTTTCTGCGTTTTTTGCGTACGTTTGTGTTTTTTTTGCACAAGTGCAAGAGCACCACAGTAAGAAGTGCTTGTATAACAGAACTGGAGGTACTGAGGACGGCGTGTTAGCCGTACCCGCGACTGTGCGTCTGTTTACGTGCGTGTGAGCATGCGATAAACAGCAAGGAGTGCTTGCACCGCAAGAAAATTAAAAATAAGTCCATCTTACGGAGCATTTCACTTAGATCTGTTCGTGTCTAGTATTAACCCTTAGAGCCCTGAAATAAATTTTTCAAAAATATAAATTTAATTATCTTGTGCGGTTGAAAACCTATCAATATCAGGTTTTCGACAGCTTTGATTTTGATTTCTTACATCATTGAGCAACAATAGCTGCATTTAGCGCTCTTGGGGTTAACACTGAAAACACTTTTTTCTCTGTCGAACAAAACTTTGCCGAAGAGGTGAAATAATTTTGACTCATTTCTAGATTTGCCAATGGAAGAAGAAAATTTCACTTGTCAAGCAAAAGTTAAAATAAGGTAATACTTTCTACTTTAGGGTGAGAAATTAGGAAGTGAAGTCTCATAATTAGATGAAAGGACTTGTTCGGACCGACACTTCTCGGCTGGTACCTCTGAACCCAAACCAGACGCACAAGTATTTTCCATACTTCTCGTGACCGGACTGGAGTCCATTTACCTGAAGCGTTATCAGCGATGATCAGCAAAGCCAACTCACGCATGATGTCAGTCCCCCGCAGAGGGGAGGAGCTTGCACTGCAAAAAAAAAAAAAGTCACCAAGAATTTTAGTCTGGTATTCAAACTTAACCCTTAGTGAGCCAAATGCTGCTATTGTTGCTCAGTGTTGTAGGATATCAAAATCAAAGCTGTTGAAAACCTATCATGTGTGGAGCTCTTTTAAACAAGTTACCACATGCAGCACAACAACATTCAACAGCACAAAATCATTAAATTTATATTTTTTTAAAATTTATTTCAGCACTCTAAGGGTTAAAACACGTTTCTATTACCTTTTTTTCTCATTAAAACAAAAAATCTGCCGCTGATGTGAGATAATTTTGACTAATTTTATAGATTTGTCCAAGGGGTGAGAAAATTTCACTTGTCAGGCACACGGTAACGTAAAAAAAGCTGATATTTTGTATTTGAGAAGGAAAAATTAGTTGCGTTTATTAATAAGATTAAATTACTCGTGAAGACGGACACGTTTTGCAGTGCGTGTACGTGCAGGCATTGCTGGGTCTGTCTCTGCACAACAAACACTTTACACATTGTAATAGTATTTTGATGTTTGGCTGGTGGCCCTGAAGCTAATGAGAAACAGGGGTTCTGCATTTTTCTTACTTCTGTGGACCCTGCTGGAGTCCACAATGAAACATTTTCATAGATAATCAACAAAACCAATGAGCAAACGGTGTGGGGGGGGAGGGAGGGGTGTGTGTGTGTGTGTGTGTGTGTGTGTGTGTGTCTGCGTGCCTTTGTGTGCCTGTCTTATCCCGAGGCTCTTGCTCTTTCAGGCAGGTGTGCTAAAGCAGGGATAATCTCTCTTTAAAAGACAGGGTCAGAGTTCAGAGGTCACGGCCCCTCCCATCACCCTGGCCTCCCGCTGGGCTCACCTGAGCCGTAAAAACCCGCGGGTCAGCTTTTCTGGGGCCACTGCGTGTCTCAGGTGCGGCTGATCAAAAGCCTCGGCTCGGCAGCCATTCTGTGCCTGCAGCGTTTGGTTTCACTTATTCTCAGTGTTATTCAGGCAAGACCGTGATAAATATTATTTGGGCAGCACAAAGGACGGGGGGGAGGAGTGACACAACAAGTTTCCCCACCCCCCTCCCTCCCTCCAATCAAGGTCTCTTACAGCTCCCTTAAAACTGAGGGGTGGGGAGTCTGGACTTGTTTCTTTGAGATGATTGACGTAAAGGGCAGAGTGAAATGCACTGCGAGTCTGTGGCCAGAGGTCCAGCCCTGGAGCTCTGGTCGGAGCGGTCAGGTTTTTGGACAATGTGTAGTGTTCTTGGGCCCAGGCCTCTATCTCCGGGACCCCTGGGTAAGTGAGTAGCAGCAGATCTGGGAGATTTCCAGGGGTGAAAGCTTAAGAGCCCAATAGCAGTGGAACGCCTCCCCCCCCCCCAGCCCCACATCAGGGTTGAGTAGTTGGGGACAAGAGGAATGCAGACTGTGGAATTTGAACTTGCTCCTGCTCGGGGATAAATCTCTCCTGTTGTCTATCCGAAGAGCCTGACACCCCCCCCCCCCCACGCAAACACACACACACACACACACACACACACAACTGGCCTGTCTGTGCATGACTTCACTCACTGAGAGTGAAGGAAAGAAACGTTAGCGTGTTCAATGCATGTGTGAGTGGCTGAGATGCTGCAATATGGGGACATATGGGGCGATAGGTATTAGTTCTAATCGGGGATCAGTGGGGTTATAGTCGTGTATAGAGGAGACCTATCGGGGAAACTGTTGTGGTGTGAAGTGGGAAGTGGATAAAGGAGAGTAGCAGTGTTAATAGGGCCTCAGTGAAGTTGGAAAAGAGTAGTTGTGTAAAGCGGGGACCTGCGGTACCTCATCTCCCCCTCGCCCAAGGGTACGATGAGGCTGGATATTTGGTTACAGTTGGCAGCAAGGAGCACGTTGCCAGGAACATGAATATGTGCACACGCACTCAGTGCATCCATAAGAGATTCAGCCTGGCTGCACAGATGGGTGAGCAAATTTAATGAGACAGTGGCCAACAGTCACCGCTAACCTCTTTGTTCACCTACTGTACTCTCTCCAACTGACCCCAATGGTTTTCAATTGTTAAAACCGCTTCTTACATTCAAGACTGAACAGTGTTCAGCACAGAGTTTGTTCACTGAAGGTTAGGCACATCTTCGGTTTAGTATTGGACTGCTTTAAATGGGGATCATGTATTTAAATGACAGCTCCTGAGATAACGGGCTTGGAATTGTGATGTCACAGTGGGCATTTCCGCCCCATCTCAGTGGTTCGGTCAAACCAAGTGATGCCCCGCTCCCCCCCCCCCCCCCCCATCCTCCAGCCTCAGTGGCATTTCACCTCATCTCTGTGGGAGTAACCGCATAAGCACAGATATCCCATTCAGTACCCCCCCACCCCCCAGCCCCACCCCACCCCCCGGCTTCTGTTTACTCGGCAGGAGGTGGGAGACAAAGCCGGCTTTCAAACCCAACCTGACCCCATGGTGAGGAGAGGAAGTGTGCGTAGGGAAGGCTTACGACAGCCCCAACTCACCCCCCACAGCCAACACCCACCCGCCCCGATGCGCCCTCCGCCCGATGCGCCCTCCTCCCCTCGCAAAATACTCTTGCATTCGCACGCCACCCCTCGCCCCCGGAGGCCAGAGCGGCGACTTCTCCCTGCCCGACCCGCGCCAGAACATCCGGAGGCAATGCTGGGCTGGGTCTCCAAAAAAAAAAAAAAAAAAACTTAAAGGGGGGGGGGGGCAGTATTGCTGGGACCTGCCCCAACCCCCCTCAGGCACCCCGCTGTGGATTATCCTCAGCGCCCCCTGCAATTAACGATCCTCTATGAATGATCCTTTATCCTTAATAAACTCATATTAACTAGCGGCTTTGTATTTGCAGTGTCAGCAGAGAAAGAGGGAGGGAGATAGAGAGAAGAAGAAAGAGGGAGAAGTGAGCTGGTGAGAGATATAAAGGGGAGAGAAAGTCGAAGAGAGAGAGGGAGGGAGAGAGAGATGCAGACAGACAGACTTGACTATAGCTGCAGGTGGGAATGTCGAGGAGGGAACTGCCTGTAAACAGCTTGGGGAGGGAGCTCTGAAAATTTTCTGAAGGCCGAACTGCTAAAGCTTGTAACTCTCACCGCTATATTTTAACTTGATTGGCTCACAGCCTGAGGGGGAGACTAATGGGGCTTGCTAATTGGCTGATAGCCTGCAGGGAGAGTAATGGGGAGATTGCAGAGGCCCAATATGGCAGACCTCCAGTTGAGCTGCCTGAGCACAAATACCACAATCACTTCCAGCTCCTATTGAGCATTGTGGCCTACAGTCAGTCTGCCTGAGATCACCCTTCGCTCATACGTTATAAGGCCTTTTGTCTCAGACAGAGCGCGTGGTTGACTCCCTCCCTGACAGTATTTAGCCAGTTTGACTGTTGCCCCTCCCTCTTTTGAGTAGTAAGTTTTAAAACAAGTTTTTTTTTGTTTCCTACCATGGGTAATCTGGAGTGTTTGCGTTGTTATGGGTGTAGAATGCAGGGAATGAACGTGTGGGCTGGAAATACAAGGTGAATCATATGGACAATCAGCTGCTCTAAGCGAGAACCCTCCCCAGAACTCATGTACTCCCACTGGTATTACTGTACTGACAGCCTGAGGGAATTAATCAGTGTTGCCAGAATTTACACTAAAGAGCTGAAGCATTTTGACCACTCACAGACGTAACAGCTACAAGTAATATTGATCACCTTGTAACGGCGGTTCATGTTAAGATCTGGGATGGAATAGACGGCGAGTGAACTGCCGGTTCTCGTAGTTAACATGGTGAATGTGGGTGAAACTCGCAGGAGCAAAGACCTGATGGACTTTGATTAGGGCCAAATGGTTATTGGCTGGTGAATGGGTTGGACCATCTCCAAAATGGCGTGGCCAGTAGGATGCTCCCAGTCAGCAGTAGTGAGTGCCCACCAACAGCAGTCTGCAGACAGACAAACCATTACTCGGCAACAAGGTGTTGGGTACTCAAGGTCCTTCAACGTGTCACCCCGACAAACGCTGTCCCAATGGGTCCAAACCAACATAAGGGCTACAGTGCAAAAAGTCACAAAAAATTTTTATGATGGTTACGCCACATAGTGCATCACACCCTGGTGCGTATGGGGCTATGTAGCCGCGGGCTAGTTTGAGCACCCACGCTAACCCCTGTCGATGGTTGAAAATGCCAACAATGGGTACGCAAGCATTGGAACCGGACCTTGGAGCAATGCAAGAAGATAGTCCGGCCCAAGGAGTGCGGTTTCCTTTTGCATTATGTGGATGGCGTATGCGCCATTCACTTGAGAAAGAGATGGCACCAGGATGCACTGCGAAAGAAGAGAAGTTGATAGAGGGAATTTGATGCTGTGAGCAATGTTCTGCTGAAAAACACTAAGTCCAGGCATTCGTCTGGACACAAATTTGACCTGTACCACCTTACTTAAACAATGTTGTGGAGCAGACACAACCACTTACGGCAACAGTGTTCTTTGATGGCAAAGACCTGCTTCAGCCGGACATTGCGCCCTGCCGCATAACACAAATTGCTCAGGAGTAGTTGAAGAAAATTGATGAAGTATTCAAGGTTTAACCTTAGCATCCAAATTTTCCAGATCTCAATCCTATTGAACAGCTCTCAGACTCTTCATCCCTGGACTTTTTGTCCCCAAATTTTTTGTCTCTGGAATTTTCGTCCCGGGACTCTTCGTCCACGCAGACCTTTCATTCCTGGACTTTTCGTCCCCATTAACTTTTCATCCTCGGACTCATCGTCCCTGGAATGTTCATCCCCAATTATGCTTTGCCCTCTTACTGCATTATAACCCTAATCCTAACCCTAACCCTAACCGTAACCCTTATATCATCATGATCTGTCCTTCGTCATTCCGTCTATCTGTCTGAAAACAATGGTTGCACGTTTCGTTGTCATTAGTTGACGAAAATCCGGTTGAACATCCGTGAGAGGTACAGGAACAACAAGACTGATCCGCAGCAGCTCTGCCTCACAAATGACTGGATTTAATGGAGCTGCTGCTAACATCTTAGAGCCAGATACCGCAGGGAAATAAGGTTTTGTAGATTCCATGCATCAGTAGGTCGAAACTGGATTGGCAGCATGTGGAGGACTATCCGCAAATTAGGCAAGTGGTCATGTTCTTATACGTCAGTGTACACTACAGGTCAACATTTCGAATTAATGTAATTTAAGTGGCTCTTGCAATGTTATTCAACAACAATATTTGTACAATAGTAAACTATTTAAAAAAGAATTATCAGAGCTGCCGGATAGCTCACTCGATAAAGCATTGCGTTGCGAAGCAGAAGTGACTATCACGGCGCAGGTTCGATTCCCGCCTTGTACCAGCCGGCAGTGGTCGGGCAGCTCTTTTCAGAGTAGCACGCAATTGGCCAATGCGCTACAGGATGCAAATTGGGAAGGGTCTGCCGGGATAAGGTATTGTAAATTAGTTCTCAGGTGCCCCCTGTTGGCCAGACGGGCGCTTGTTAGGAAGATTCTAAGCTTGTTCATGTTCAGGTATCCTCCGCCCTCGTTCTGAGCTTGCGAAGTTTCAACCAATGAGTGTGTAAGAAGCGGTGGCGACGGGCGCATGCTTCGGAGGAGAGCCGCGAGCTGTCTCACTCTCCTGAGTTGGCAATAGGGGGCCGCATATGCGAAAAAGCCTTGTACATAGTTCCCCAATTGGACATTCCAGATTTGGGTGGGATTGGAGATGCCAAATAAAAAAAATAATCAAAATGTATTTTCAGATATGTATGTCAAGTATTCGGCAGTGTTATGCCTACAAGGTAGATACTTTGTGTAATCTGCCGATTGAGGGTGAACTTCACCAAATCACCTGTGTTGAGAAGGTGAAGAAAGTGCTGGTCTGTACTCGCACATGGAAGCCAAGAGCACTAATGTTTTACTCAAAAACTGTGAATGTTATTGGTAATGTCTGTGGTGGTCGAAAAAATAAAACCTGGTCTGTTGTATCAAAGCAAAGAGCAGGGTATGGCTGAGCCTCTTGTTGCAACAAGTGGCTAGCTAGGCCGATTGCCATGGGCATCTAGCGAGGTTTTTAACCAAGGTTTGGTTTAAATGGAAAAACATATGCTGTCAGCGAGTCCATATTAAGCAGTTAGCCGAATTGGCGCACACCATACCTGCGTACAAACCTGACAGCGGGAACACCACACGTTCTTGGGGCCAGTACATGCAGTTAGCGCTAGCGCACATTGTTAGCTCCATACTTGTACAGGGGATTAGGGTGTATGATCTATTCTCCCACATGACAATTTGTGTCTTTTGAATTGTGGTGTCAGCACTAAGAGGAGGTATGCTTTTAAGGAAGCTTCTCAAGGACTTAAAATGGCTCTCAGTGGGAATCTGGTCGAAGAGCTGGTGTCGTTTACCTGTTGTCTGCAGTTATCATTTGCTCATGCCCATCTCCTTATTTTTGATGGGGCTACTCCTACCGGAATACACAGGCTTTCAATCTTCTCAGGCCAGCGCAGGTGAGGCTGGTGGACACAATTAAAGCCAGCACGCACAATTGGAACTTGCCCACACAAGTGAGTTTAGCTCTGTCTAGAGAAGGGAGGGTTTCCGTCAGCCAGGATGAAAGGATTTCATTGCTGTAATAGCCACTGCTGGCCAGTCAGCTGGGGTCCACCCTTTTAGCTGCTTAGAAAGCATCTTCCCCAAACTCATATCTGTGCAAGCACCAATTTGAGGATCACGAAACGATCAGAACATTACGAACCCTTTTCCAATCCCATAGAGGAGGTCGCACCAGCTGACAAGCATGATAAAGGGCATTACTGATTAGGAGAAAAGGGTCAGGCAAAATTTACAAACATTGAGTCTCGGGATATGCCCTTATCAGTCCTGAGCAAGACGTTGCACTCTGATAAGCGGCAAGGAGACGGCAAGGGAGAAAACACCTGTCAGGTCTTGATCTCACGGCAGCAGGTCAATCCAGTTATGCGAACAAGTCCCAACCTTATTTTCTTGTGTTTTAGACATAGAAAAAAACTAGAACAAAGAGATTAATTTGATTGCTGTCCCTGGTTGGAATACCCAATGGTGTTTTTCAGCCTCGCCACGCTACACGTCTGCTCACAGGGACTGAGGGGAAGGCGTGCTCACGCGTCACGCAAACCGCTCCAGTCCGGGGGCTCTGCTTCTCACGATTCTCCCTCCGCGGCACACCAGCTGAGCCGTGCGGGAGGACAGCAGCGGGATTCTCGTGTGGGTACGACCGGGCAAGTCAGGTCAAATCAGATGGGGTGGAGGGGCGGGCAGGGGATGTTAAACAAATGTAAACCTTGAGGGGGGGGTGGGGGGATAGAAAATATAATTTCGCCAGAAAATAAGAACGTGTTTTTTTTTTTCCCCTCTGCCAAACAAATGAATCAGAACCAGACTGAGGGAGTGTGAACGTGATGGTCGCGAAATACGTAAACGGCGGCGAGAAAAACCGCATGGCGTCTGAGTTTTCCACTGCCAGTGTGCGTCGCCTGTGTCCCCTGGACCAGCTAGCTGGCTTCGTCAGTTTGTTGTCTCTACACCCTCCTCCCCTCCCGCCTCTGTGCCCCCTCCCTCCCCCACTCCCCCTCCTCTCCTCAGAGCAGTGTAACATTCCAGCACAGTGTCCAACAGGCTGGGGTGTACCACAGCTGAGTCATCTTGGGAACGGGGGGAGGAGGGAGGGCGGCTGAGAGACAAACAGAGAGAGAGAGAGAGAGAGAGCGAGCGAGCTCAGGGCAGGGAGGAGGCTTCAGCGAGGGGGTGAACTGATTAAAACCGTGGGGAGGGGAGGGGAGGGGATGGGGGCTGGGGGTGATTTGGTGATTTATTGCAGCTGTTGAATCAGTAATTGTTTACATGTGGATGAACTCTCCAGATGAGAACGTTTCTTTTTTTAATTTTCTTGGTAGAAATGCCCCGGCTCCCTGGCCTACGCTAGCAGGGCAGGCAGCTGTAGGAGGTGCAGGAAGTTAGCGGCTTAGGAGGCGAGTTAACAGGAGCCACAGCGCAGAGAGAAAAACGGCTAACAGTAACTTAATTAGTTACTAGCGTATCCCGTTAAAGCAGTCGGTATAAGTGCAAGCACTGCTGCGGGCAGCCGGTTTCGACACTCGGCGGAGGCTAATCATTAGCTAATCTCTTATGGCAGCATACTTATCTTCGACCTCCCACGGAGCTGAATACTTATTACCCCTGTGCAGTGACTGGGTGACCTGACTGGCCCAGAACACTTCCTTTTCAGGGCAGACTGCGCTACAGTATTAGACTCTTGGGTAATGTGACGCTTGAAAATCACCTCTGCCCCTGATTGTCTGCAATGCAGGGATGGACTACAGCACTGATCTGTGCTGTGTTGGGCCATAGGCGTTTGCACACGTTGTGGGACTGTTTAGGCCTTGAGTGTTGCGTGTGTATGTGTGTGTGTGTATGTGTGCGTGTGTGCGTGCGTGCGCTGTGATTCGAGCTGTTGTTCTAGATCTTGCATGGTAGTGCAGTGTTGGGGGAATATGGGCGGAAGTTTCAACTGCATGTTGCTTTGTGTTTGTGGGTGATATTGACGTCTGGCATTCAAGTATGTACGTATATATGTATGCATTTTTCCTGCATTCATCGAGGATATAGGCCCAGACCTAAAGGGGTACATGTTGAATTAAAATGGCTGAAGCTCTCAGTTGAAATACTTCGGAAAACACATAAGCGCACAAACAACATTAAATCCGAATGGTGGAGCGGCGCTGGCCTTCGGCTCTGCGAGCTCATCTTTATCCTCCAACCATTTTTTCAATTAAGCTGCTCTGTGCTGAACAATTAAACTGCTGCCCTCGGTCATGTTACCGTCATTGTCATAGGAGTTCAATTCCTTTCAAGCCAATTCAATTTTATTTGTGCAGCGTTTTCACTGAAGGACGGTCGCAAAGACGTTTCACAATGTAGCCTTAAGTCCCCGTCCGAGCCATCGCTCATCAAATCACAATAGTTCAAGGTATTTCCCCAGATGGGAGGCAGAGATTTTAGTGTTGAAGACAATGGTACGAATCTGGTGAGCTCACAGTATCTGCGGTCAGTAATGAAATCAATAATGACCAGTGCCCACTTCAGTGAAGTTTGTGGATCAGTTAGCTAGCTTTCCTAGGGTGCGTTTCCCAAAAGCATGGTAGTTAACTAAGTTAGCAACTTACATGGATTGTCCATTCACAGTCAGTGGTTCCTACTATGCAGGTTAGCATCTGTGCATTCAGGAAACGCGCCCCTGTCCGCGAGTTTCCTCATGAACCGATCGAATAAGCTGGAGTATTCAATACTTTAAAGGTGATGTAGAAGGTCTGTTCCAATACCAAAGGCCTATGAGGTGTGATCTTTGGTACACTTTTCTTAAATTAGGGAACTTGTGACAAGTGGCAATACCACCACTCAGTTTGCTAAGTGGGAGTGGGCTTGGTCAGAAGTTGGTTTTAGAGATCACCGGTGAAAACGAAGTTGCTGCTGGAAGTGGTGTTGGTGTGCTGGTAAGTGGCGGTCTTCCCTGTAGTCAAATAATCCCAATGCACGAGCGCTGTGATGGGGACACTTTGCTGTAGGAGACGCCATCTTTTAGATGAGATGTTACACTGAGGTCCTGACTCACTGTAGTCATTAAACATCCCATGATTCTCTTTGACAAGAGTAAGGGGTTCCCCGGTGTCCTGGCTAAATTCCCAGCCTGGCTTTTTCAACCCGCAGCCTGATTTCATTATTTATGCAAACTGTTCTCTCCACATCAGCTGATGCGTGGTGAGTGTTCTGGTGCCAACTGGCTGCCAAGCATCACCCATGTGGTGCTACACATTGGTGGTGGTGAGGTGAGATTTCCCCGATGTACCCATGAGGAAGCGTTACATAAATCCAGTGTTCATTCATTCATTCGTTCATTCATTCAAGTAACATGTACCACCCCTATCTCTCAGCCATTGTGGTGCCCAGCCCATAAATACACAGCTACTGTAAGCACAGTTGTGGTAAATGCAAGTAGGTTCAAAATCCATGCTGATGGAGGGTACTGTGATAGGGGATGTTCACTCCGTGGTCACTGCCTTTGATTAAATTCATTTTCACTCATTTACTGCCTTTTAGAAATGGCTTGATCACAAAGTAGCTCTGCTGAGATCTGGGGATCTGAATACAAACACCCCCCCAAATGTGCACCCCTCAGTAGTAAGAGCAAGATGACTGATGCCACTGGCTGGCACTAGTTTCCTCAGAAAGGTTAAGACAGTAAAACTACAGTACTTAAATGTCAGTGAACCTCAGAGAGAAGTTCAGATCACAGAGGGAATTGGGCTGTTTGGCTAATAGGAGGCAGAGGGCTAGCATGCAGGGCTAGAAACTGTGTGTTTAGTCTGAATACAGGCAAGGACTGGAGTAGTTATTCTGTTAAATGTAGATGGCTAGATGGGAAACCAATTGCCAGAATTTCGTAGAAAAGAACTCACAATTTCGGCAAAAATGACTGAATATTTTTGAACAGAGCGAATTTAGAAAGACAGCGGATTAATTTTTAAGCGAAATGCAAAATTAAAACTTTTTTTAAGTGGGTCGCTGGTTCACAGGAGATACACTGCGTTACTCAGCGTACAGGATTTACAACACTGAGGAGGTTATGTTTTCTGTGTTGCTTGCATATTGGTAATTTGAGTTGGTTCATTTGCTTGTTTGATTGATTGCTTGCATCTCCTCTAAAGCCATCAGTTTGATACCAATCTTCACGAAACTTCCTACAAAAGTAGACATTGGTCCAGAATTGAAACATATAATTTTTCATGAAAGGAAGTCAAAGTTCAACAAAGGTACAGGCTAAAGTTCAAATATAATTTTTTTTGCAGTAACTTTTGTCAGAATGGTCTGATTAATTTGAAACTAAACTCATTTTATTGTTCTTTCCACGTGAAACTTAATATCGGGGGGGCTGGGGGGGTGTGTTGCGGTAGGGGTATGATGTCACATGGTGTCAGGCGAAAAAGTTTCAAATGTCAATAAAATCGTCAGTATTCATTGGACAGTATTTAAATTTGATTCATGAAAGATTTCATTGAGGAGATCTTTACTTCCATGAAATACAGTGGAAATTTGCTAATTCACTGCTGGTTTCCATGGAAATTAAATTTTCCCTCTATAAGTAATAATGGGATGTGACCTACTTTTTATGACCCACTTTAACTGTTTAACTGCACCTCAGATTTTATGGCCTATTGACTGTTGAAATTTGACATGGACTTGGGCCTTTGTGCATTTAAAACGCAGTAATTTGCCAATTTCTATTAGTTCACTGAAGTCAGGATTTAGGAGATCTTTCCTTCTAAATTGGAATGTAGATAGGCAATATTCTTAGCTAAAAATGCCAAGCAACTTGGCAACCTTACCCAAAGGTCATCGTGAAAGTCACCAAAAACCCGGTAGCCGATTGTCGGCCATAACTTCCGCAAAAATGGTCGTATTGACTTGAAAATTGGCTCATAATTTTCAGAATTAAATTCTCTACTTCAAAAACTTTAGTTCTATTTAACTAAATTTCGACAATCTCTCAGTCGATAAAACTGATTCATCGGTTTGTCGGCAGGGTTATGGAAAAACTATTAGCCCGATTTTTTTTTTTTGAAAAATGGTGGATTGGTTTAGCCTGGACCAAGGATAAATTCATTTCATTTTGCAGTGGATCTGAATCCCAGCGCAGATACACAAATTTTTTTTTTTATTATTTTTTGAACATAATAAGGCAGGGCATTTGGTCTTGATGGAGGTCTACGCTCATGAGTGCTCTTCCAGTTAAAAGACCACCATTTCACAGGGAACTGATCTCCAGAATACACAACCCTCAGGAATTTTTGAACAAAACAGTTTGGCATCAAAAAATGTAGAAGTGTACATTTTCCCTTAATTTTCTCATTATTTCACAGCAACTTAATGCCTTTGAATATTTCAGCTTTACTGAAAAGAATTTCAACCGCTTTAAGGCCATATTTGGTAGAGTAACTGAAAATCTGTTTTTCTTTACGTCATTTCAGGTTGTTAAAGTCTTTCTTTGCCTGCGTGGAATTTGATACCTTTTGCAGTGAGTCAACAGTCAGTGCTCCCGAGCTGGCACTGCCAAGTGAGGGACCTTGAGCCTCAAATTAATCATCTCACTTACGTCCTCTCTTGCTTCGTTTGCATACTGTGAGTTTTTTCAGTGTCTAAATATTCTTGCATTCTTCCATTTCTGAGTATTTTGCAGCCGGCTGGCATACACATTGCACATTTCCTTGCTATATGTAACGTCCGTTCTTCCTGTATATCATGCAAAACATCATTGGCTCACTTGTGGTTCCAATACTCGAAAAAATCTTCCTATCCTTTAACTTTTCCCCTTGGTATTTTAACTAATGTGACCTCCTCAATAGCAGGCGTGTGCCAATTCAGACGTACCCACGTGATTTTTTTTTCTCCACGATCTGGGAAATTTAAACATGTTGTCCTTCATATCTGAAGATGATTTTCAGAAATGTAGTTAATCATAAGGTGAGATGAATGCTAATTTATTTATTGGTTAAATGGATCTAATATGGGCTTTGGACTGCAGTTCACCTGTCACTGCGACAGACAAGGAACCAGTTATCTCGCAGATAACGGACGACTTTATTGGCTCCTACCTACACAGATATATTTTGCTCCATCATGTCCCCTCTTCAGACGTCTTACCTGTTTGACCTACTTTAGAATCTGAATCAGAATGTGCTTTACTGCCAAGTACGTTTACACATACGAGGAATTTGCTGTGGTATATTTGTGCAAAAACAGTCAAATACACGCAAGTACTATTGGTACAAAAAGAGTAGAAATATATAATGTATAAATATATAATACAAATAAATAGGCGGTTCTTGTCTTGGCAGTTCTTTACCTGTTGCACCTCAGATTTTATGGCCAATTGAATGCAGAACTTTGACATGGACTTGGGCCTTTGTGCATTTAAAACACTGTCATTTATTAGCCATTGATGTTCCACATCTTCGGCTGGCTATTGGTCAGCTTTGAGGTGTAAATACTCATAACGTTAGAATATTTCACAGTGTTTTTGAGGCCTGTACTGTACCCTGTGTATTTAAGTGACAAGTTTTGATATTTGGGGGCACTTCGTTTTTATTATTTTTGTTTATATCTTGATAACTTTTTTGAAAACGTTGCATAGATCTGATTTATTTACATTTGGCATATTGGCCAGTCAAAAAGTTGATGGTGTTAAAAACTATGTCTCTCAGCCTCCCAGTTTGGAGTTATTGGGGTGAATGTGATGTGAATGTCATCAGTCAGTATACAGAGGCTTGCCAGACAGATCTAAGCTGGGTAATTGCACTTTTTGGAAATGCACAGATAATGTCCTGAAAGGGCTGCAGATATGTGAACACCTGGGCAAAAGCATCACCAAATTCAAAATGAAATTTTCAGAAAATTGGCAACTTCTTAGCCCTGTGCATTTGCATGAAGGTTTTAGCAAGCATTCAACATGCTCTTCATGTTCAAAAGACCTTGTCATGAACTGTGCTTAATTGCACGAGCTGAAATTTTACCAGTTGGGCGGAACTTCTGAAAACAGGTTTCATCTTAGTCAGATATTGATTCTGTTTCTTCCAATTAAAGTTCAGACTTCGGGGGACAGTTTTTTGGCAAACACAGGTCTCCTTGCCATCTTCAAAGGACAGTAGGCCCATATTTTTAGCAGCATTGCATGTGTTTACAACTTACCATTACTTGAAAAGCTAATAAAGCATGAAGATAAAATTCTTTTCACGCTGATTTTGTTTGCCAGGAGAGGTATGTCTGAGCCATATCTCCCGGAATTGGCCATTCTTTGCTGATGTTATTAATTCAGTCCTTTGGTGTAGTGGGTGTAGTGTAGTGTAGTGTTTTAAGAATTGGGTTGTTCTTAACTTTTGCCTAGGTGTATATTCAATTTCACAGTGTATCAGTGATATTAAGAAAATGAGATTTGCACAAAAGGAGCATTTAATAGAAAATGAAACACTGGAAATTTGATGCGCTTAATAAAACGTGCGTTTTTACACATTTTTGCCCACGCTGGCAAATCAATGCAATAACAAATAACACCCACCATCCCTCGGAAGTTCATCAGTATTGACCATCTAAAAATCTGTATGCGGGTAATTACAGTGTTTCAAATGAAACACAGGTGTGCTCTGTCTCACAGCTCACTCTTATTTGGAAACCTGATGGGTTCATAGCTTTTGCCTTTCAAAGCCGATAGTTGGTGTAGCTGTACATTTTGGTTATATTGGTCGTGGATGTGGTGCTGCGGTTTCATGTCGTTGGCTCAAAGGCTGAAGTAACCATGCCTGTGTTTTGGCCAAATGAGTCACTACCAGCAGCCATACTGTTTTTCTCAGTACTCACTGCTAAATATAATTTTCTCAGAATCATAGTTTCGGACATAATCACTTCTGCCATTTAGGCCATGATGCAGTATCTGATGGGTCAAGACCCAAATGGCTCTTTGGTTCGACAAAATGGTCAGTGCTCCACCAGGCTGCGCTGATCCATATGAGCATTTGATGGAGCTTTAACACATTTAGGTTCCAATTTTGCAAGAGAACCTAGATCCGGAAGTAAAGTGACTCTTGGACAAGCTGGTAAAAATGTGTTTGTCTTGGTTTTGGGTGCCGTAATCATAATGGGAGAAGACAACTTCACTTAATGCTAAGGTGCGAAACAAAAAATAGGTGCAGTAACTCAGCTTTGGTGTTTGAAAAGGGTAATATGCACATTTTTGTTCGATGTACATCAGAGCTGCGTTCAGTGTGCTGCACGTGTGCGTGTCGTCAGGTTAACAGTGTGGCCGCGCCACCCCACAGGGTGCGTTATTGAACTTGGTGACCTCTCTCTCTCTCAATCTCTCTCTCCCTCACACACACAGGGGCTCCTCCCTGACACTGCGTTCCTCGTGTGGACCCCAGCCAGCTGCTCTCAAAGAGAGTCTTTCAGTGCAGGAGGGAGAAAGGGAGGGAGAAAGAGGGGGAGAGAGAGAGGGAGAGGGGAGGGAACAAGAGGGCGGGAGAGAGGAGGATGGACAGAGGGAGAGAGAGAGGGGAAGGAAAGAGCGATGGGGGGTGCAGGAACGTTGCGTGTGTGCTTTTAGTGCTTGTGTACTTTTGTATGTGTGTGTGTGTGTGTGTGTTTGTGTGTGTGTCTCCAGGCTGTGTCTTTTCTATTGAGGGAATGCTGTATTTGATCCTCCCAGCTGCAAGGGTGGGTGGGTAGGGCGTGGGGGGGTGAAAGGTGTCAGTTTGTTGGATGATGGATGTTTAGAGTGTGACAATAGCAGGTAGTTCGCAGTGTTAGGAGGGTGATGATGGTTAGTTAATATCATCCAGAGGTTAGGGTGTTGGGAGGGTGTATAGAGTGTAGCAGTACTTATGTCACAAAGCAGGGCTGGTGTATCGCTGTTCAGGGGTCAGTGTTTAGTGTGGGACTATAGGGGTAAGAATGTTGAGTTTATGGGTTGGCAGTGGCTAGGATAGTTTTATGCAAGGGCCAGTGTGTTGGTGGGGCGGTAAGCATGGACATATCGCAGTTTTTATGTTGAGTCAGGGATCTGATGAATAGTATGGTGTAGTACAGGTGTCAGGGTTTAGTATGGGACTATATAGGTCAGTATATTGAGTCCATGGGTTGACAGTGGTTAGTACAGTTGAGTGTAGGGCCCAGTGTGTTTGCTGTGGTGGCTTGTATGGGAGTAAGTGTATGGAACTGGTATTGGGGGATGGTACATGATGACATTAGATCAGTGTGTTTGGCAGGGGGTGTGGGGACAGTCGGGGGCACTGTGGGGAGCAGGTTGCCGGAGTCAGAGTCGGGGCCTGGGAGGGGTGTGTGTGTGTGTGGGGGGGGGTGGTTAGCCAGAGCATAGGGGACCCATCTGGTTTGGATTGTACACATTCCAGCGTGTGAGCGTGCGAGCAAAGGTCAGGAAGGGGAGGGGAGGCACGCTGATAAGACGAGTGAGAGAGCGCTAGCGTGTGTCGGAGGGCTAGCATTCGTCTGCGAAATACAGAAACCTAGCCTTCGTTTGTTTGCGAGATACAGAGCTCTAGCGTGCGTCTGTGAGACACAAAAAGCTTGTGTGCACGTCTCGTTGCGCAAGATACAGAAAGCTAGCCTGTGTGTGTTTGTCAGCGAGAGCCGGTACGTGTGCTAGAGAACGACACAGTTCGCTAGCAAGTGTGCGCGCTCAATAAGAGGGAGAGTGCTAACACGTGTGTGCCTGTACCAGCAAATGCTAGAATGAGCACCAGCATATGTGTGCGTGTGAGAGAGAGAGAGAGAGAGACACTCGAGTTCCTCTCAATCTGCTCAGTACGTGACAGGTATTGTCCCAGCCTCCAGAAGACCTTTGCAGCGCATAGCAGAGTGTAATTCACTGACACTGCTGGTGCACATATGTCCAGTATCTGTGTGAGTGCCTCTGTTTGTTCAGTATCTCTCCCGCTGTGGAAGGCTCTGGCGCGGGACTTTACTCAACCCCCTGCTGCCGATGTGCACTCTCCTCTCTTTATGGAAATACTTCTGGAGACAAGAGTCATTCCACTACCAAAGAAATACCAATGTGCTAAACTATGAACAAAAATTCTTCAGCTGTTTGAACCCTATGGGCTGATAAGCTATTGTCGTGGCGTGGCGTCCGTCGTCTGGCGTCTGTCGTCTGGAACATTTTTTATCTTTTTTTTGGCCTGATGAATTTTCGTGTAAATTTGCAGTAACATACTACTTGACCATATCTCCAGATTTTTTTCTCGGATTTTTGATTGAATCATTTTTGTCCGTTTTATGGGCCCTTGAATTTTTGGCTCCAACGTTAAAGATAGGACTGAGAAATTTTTAAAAATTATCTCTCAAAAACTGCGTGATAAATTTTTTTCTAAATCAGGCAATCAACTTACCTTGGTATCGTCAATGTACAATGCGAGCGTCATTTTGATTGAATCGACAGACGTGGGTCTATTGGGGGCACTGTACTTTATGAATATGCAAGATGGCCTGTGGAGGCCACATGGTTGCAGATAGAGATTAAGTTTGTATTATCGACATATAGGAAGTCATATATGACCTATATTTTGGCAATATTAAATTTGACCACAGATGACTTTGAAAAGTCAAACTCGATGTCAGGGAAATGCTAAGAGATATGACTTGAAATTTCAAAAAATTACTTCTCAAAAACTGTCTGATAACTTTTTTTATAAATATGGCAATCAACTCACCTTGATATACTTGATGTACAGTGCGAGTGCCATTTTGATTGAATCGACGGAAGTGGGTCTAGTGGGGGCGCTGTACTTAAACATTGGGTCTTATGGAGAATGGGCCAAATCGCCTGTGGAAGCTAAATGGTTGCAGATAGAGATTAAGTTTGTATTACTGACATGTAGAAAGTATTATATGACCTATACTTTGGCTGTGTTGAAGTTGACCTCAGATGACCTTGAAAGGTCAAACTTGAGGTCAAGCAAATTGTTACAATTTTCAAAGGTTTCTAGCCTTGAAAATATTGAAGATTGGGAACATATGTGCATTGAACACTTATAGGAAGTCATGTATGAATTTTCATTTGGTGGCCTTGGAACTTGACCTTTGGTGACCTTCAAAGGTCGAACTTCAAATAGCAAAATTTCAATGACTTCTATCACCAAAACTATTACAGATAGAGCTTAGGTTTGTAATGCGGGCATATAGGAAGTCATGTATGAAGTTTCATTTGGTGACATTGAACTTGACCTTCAGTGACCTTGAATGCCCAAACTTCACAGTGAAATTTCAATGACTTATATCAACAAAGTGGTTACAGATAGTTTCGGTTTGTATTGGAGATATATAGGAAGTCATACATTAACTTTCATTTCCTTGAACTTTACCTTCGGTGACCTTCGAAGGTCAAACTTCACATAGTGAAATTTCAATGACTTCTATCACCAAAACTATTACAGATAGAGCTTAGGTTTGTATTGTGGGCATATAGGAAGTCATGTATAAAGTTTCATTGGGTGACCTTGAATTTGACCTTCAGTGACCTTCAACAGCCAAACTATACAGTGAAATTTCAATGACTTATATCAGCAAAAGCGTTACAGATTGAGTGTAGGTTTGTATTGGAGACATATAGGAAGTTATGTTTGAACTTTCATTTGGTGACCTTCATATTGATCTTCAAAGGTCTAACTTGACCTAGAGAAAATTCAATGACTTTTGTCACTGAAAAGGTCACAGATGGAGCCTAGATTTGTGTTACTGACATAGGAAGTCACATATGAACTTTCATTTGGTGACATTCAGCTTGACTGTTGATGACACTTGAAGGTCAGACTTGACATAATACAATTACAATGACTTGTATTGCCAAAACGGTCACAGATGGAGTCTAGGTTTGTATTAGAGACATATAGGAAGTCATATGAACTTTCATTTGGTGACCTTCGTATTGACCTTCAAAGAACAAATGTGACCTAGTGAAAATTCAATGACTTGTATCATTAAAACAGTCACAGATGGAGCCTAGGTTTTTGTTACTGACATCTAGGAAGTCACATATGAACTTTCATTTGGTGACATTCAACTTCACTGTCAGTGACCTTTGAGGGTCAAACTTGACAGTGAAATTAATGACTCGTATCACCAAAATGGTCACAGATTGAGCCAAGGTTTGTATAGAGACATTTAGAAAGTCATATATGAAGTCCATTTACTGCCCACAACTTGACATTCTGTGACCTTTAAAGTTCACAATTGACATATTGAATACATATTGACATACTATAATGACTTGTATCACCAAAACTGCTTCAGAGCTTAGGATTGTATTACAGAAGGTCTTACAAATGTATGTGAACTTTTATTTAGTGACCTTGACATTGATTTTCATTGATTCAAATGTCAAACAACTTGTATCATCGCTGTAAGACTGCTTGCCGGTAAGCTACAGGACCCTTGGTCCTATTTTTTTTAGTTTCCTGTGTTGGAGGCTGTCCTTTATCAAATATTTTAATCAGTTATGTTCAATTTCACTCTTACAAAGATGTTACAATGTTGTTATAAGCACAATGCGAATAGACCTTCATGACACATAAATATGGTTTTATCGATACATTCTGGATGACACCTGGTGTGTGAAAATAGCAGAATATATTCCGTCTGGTTAGCTTTGCGCTGTATGCTTCTGAACTTGCTTGACCAATTTATCGTGAATGAAGTCTGTATTTATGTTTACAGTTTAAGTTATGTAGGGGAGAGTCTCATTACCTGAATGGTGACCACTGATTGGCTGGAAACACATTTGATCTCCTCAGCAGAGTGGGTCTTGTTTGGTGTCGGTGATAGTTAGCATGAATGTCTGCGGCTGCAGTTGAAAAGTTAAAAAATACGTCAGAATTGTCTGATAGATTGTGCGTCGATTTAAATATTTCTACCGCATGGAATTGTGGGACGTGTTATCACCTTTCTTTTTGCAAAGGATGGTCCAGAGTGCCCGATGCAAAAGAAGATTAGTTAGGAATCATTGAAGCTTTTCTTAGCATTTACAGAATTCAAACAGCACATCATGGCTGCCACGTCAATACTCGTTGGTTCCAAGGAGCAAGAAAGACAATTCGAAAGCAGGCCAGGTATCTTTCCAATTGGCAGAATATTACGGGCACATTCTTGCTGCTTACCAGCATGGTTGATGTTCCGTGCCCTGTGATTGGACCGGCTGAGCAGGGGAAACTCATCGATTGGCTGTGCTTGCAGGTGGGTGGTGCCCAGGCTCGGGCCCTCTGCTGCAGCCATGCTGTCCCTGGACGAGCCGCTGGACCTGAAGCTCCCCCGTGGGCGGGGCGGAGGGCGGGACCGGGTGGTGAGGACGCCGCCCGCTCTAACCCCGTCCCCGGTCCCGGCTAAACGGGCGGGACAGCTGCGCATGACTGACGACGGCACGGCGGTCATCGTGCCCGCATCACCGGCCTCGCCCCACACAGGTGAGACAGTCATCGCTGCAGCGCTATTCACGCTTAACTCAAAATTAGCAGCTTGGTAATACCTCTGTGGCAGCGCTTGTTCTAAATTATGGTGGCCATTGGAAAGACATTTATACCCCATGACTTTTATCATGGCGCAGTTCTGCGGTTTCTGTGCTGGTGTCCCAGTGAACCACTGAAGTAATGGTGCCCACTGCTCCAAAGATTCAGTATTTCGGAATGGCATCACGTACTGTAATTACAAAATTTATTGTAATGGCGCAACATTCTTTAACAATGCAATAGTCTGTAGAGGTGTTAAGCTTAGTGTCAGGGTGCTACATTTAATATTAATATACCGTCACGATTTAACCGAGTGTAATAATGATAGAATGGCCTCACTTCCCACAGAAGAAGGTTTTCAGTCCCAGCAGCCAGTGGATACAGAAAATCTACAGTAAATTCAACTTTGAGCGGCAAAACAAGCAGGACATTTTCCTCAGGTTGTTTTTCTTGAAAGTGACCCTAACAGTATCGCCCAGTACATCATGGTCACTTTAGAGGGAACCATTTCACGTTTTTCCCATTGTTTCGAGGGACGTGTATCCCAAGACCCCCTGGGATCTGCAGCTATGGGCCACAACAGCAACTCCTCCATTCAGCTAACAGTTCACTGAGTATTCCCCTGCGTTCACCTATTTTAGCTCACAATGAACCTGTATAAGCTCCCTTTCTACCCCCTACTTCTCTATATATCATCTCCCTATTCACCTGTATTTGGTCCCTATTCACTTATATTAGCTCCCTATTTTCTTGTATTTGGTCCCTATTCACTGACATTAGCTCCCTATTCACTTATATTTGCTCCCTATTCACCTGTATTTAGCCCCTATTCACTTATATTAGCTCCCTATTTACTGGCATTTGGTCCCTATTCACTTATAGTAGCTCCCAATTCACCGAGATAAACTCCCATTTATCTACAAACAGGTATGCCTGGTGTACCCTATTTACCGACAAACTACAGTACTCAGGCTTGCTACAGGCCTGGACTTGAATCCCCCAGGGTCTATAACTCTGTGAAAGGACCTGGCACCTGTGGTCTTACCATATATGCACTGCATGGATAGAGGCCAGCTATGTGCTCTGTGACTGATGCACCACCTCTGTGTTTGTTGTGTGTGTGTGTGTGTGTGTGTGTCCAGGTGTACCTGTGCTCCCCCAAGAGAAACCAGAGCCCCGAACCCCCCTGGCGATTGACCTCAGCATGTCCCCTTCCTCCCGCCACGCCCCCTCCCCCCCGGAACACACCAATGGGAACGGAGCGCCCCATCTGCTTTCAGGGGTGAGTCCAGTACATTCATCCACAGTGATGTATACTGCGGTTCAAGTCATTCTTTAATATCTTCCCCTCATTGCCTAGATTCAGACATCAGCTATTGTTGTGCTCCTGAGGCAGTTTTTGGAGCGTTCTGAACTCCCAACTCTATATTTATATCCAGCATGTGCCAGCTGATGCGCTGGATTCACATGCTGCAATCAAGTATTACTCCTAATGGGCTTTTTGTAAAAGTATAGTAATCTCTATCATGATCATACTATTTTAACACACTGTTTTTTGAAAAGGAATTATGTGCCAACACCCCTCCCCCCCCCCCACCAAATAATCCTCGTTGATTAGCGAGGTTTAATTCCTCTCTGAGTACTGAAGTCAAATCCATCAATCCACTTAATTATAGGTAATCAGTTCGCTGCTAATGCAGTCCCCTTTTACTGATTCGGTGAACTGAGCAGACACGGTAGCAGATAGCTGAGTAGGGAGGAAATTCCTCGATCGGCAGCCGCATAACCGATTGATCAGGCCTGATTCAACAGCCTGACTCGGCCTGAACGCGGGCAGTGACTGACTAACTTTAAGCGAAGGTCTGAGGTGTTGCTTCACAGCCCCCGACACAGTCAGTATCACTCAGTCATTGCTCCGCCCCCACAGGTGCAATATTGCAAATACGTATTAAATTTGTGATTGAGCAAACATTCCAGTGCTGATGTAACAATAGCAGAATTGGTCGTTCAAACCAGTGGAGGTATGAACTGTGACTTAAGAGTCTTGGGGGAAAAGAATGAATACATTTCAAAAATTGCTCAAATGTTTAAAGTGAAGAACAGAGAGAGCAAGAATAAAACTGTTTAGGCCCAAAGTGCATGATGCGAATGTGTCGTACGGAGTGTCCCGACCAAACTCCCATGGCTGTGCGAGCGATTGCAATTTGCAACACATGAACGATGGCGGCAGTTGCTCTGTGGCATTGGAAAAAACAGTGTGACCATAGGTGGCTGACTCGAATGAGTAGTTGAATAGGAGTCAGAACTTGCGCAGTCCAACTCAGATCGCTGCCTTGCTTAGATTCTAGGCATCAAGCTATCCCCCTCAGCATGCGCACGCTCTATTTCTCATCCATCCAAGCACACAGTCTCACACACACACACACACACACACACACAAACACACTTTTGTATAGCCATTGTGTTGACTTGCATACATGGCACTGACTTACATTAATTTTGTCCAGCCCCTCCGGAACGCTATTTTCAGCAAAATTATGCCAAACCCGAACTGTAACAGTCACCCCAAATTTAACCAATTACCCGCAATCCACAGAAATCCTCTGCAAAGAACACCCAGAAGAGTCCTCACGACCCCAAATGTCCTCACAACATATCTGGTTTCTCAAGAGTTGGTTCTCAGAAGTATAGTATACAAGAACACACACACACATACACACACCTCATCCCTCCACACAGAGGAATGCTCCCAGTCACCCTTCCCCACACACTGGAGTAAATGCCCCCTGTGTATCTGTAGACAGACGGCCTTATGCTGTGCGCTCTCCGTAAGCTGGGGCCACACGGACCTCATACTCAGCCTGATTCAATTCTGCCCAATTCAATTGCCCCCCCCCATCCTGCAGCCCAGAACACTCCCCACTCAACACTGCGCTCAGTGTCAGAACAGGGGTTGCCAGGGGTTACCAGGGTGCGGATCAACTCCCTCCCCATTAACCGAAAAACTCGTCTGACATGACATCGCCCCACTCGGCTCGAGACAGACACCGACCTGTCATTCACATCGGCTGCCACACCCACCTGTTGTTAGGCCACGTTCCAAAACCTGGGCCGAATCAACGATAAGTTACGTTTATTGGCCACAACGTCATGGAAGTTTCTGGAGACTCCTTTGAATACAGCTGAGAAATGCAGCCTACGCACGGTCGATTTGCAAGGCCACATCGCTTTTCTCCTCAATCTTTAGTACCCCTCAATCCTCTGCGCACTCGACAGATTGAAGCAACATTTGAATGTAAAGTTGCAGAGAACGTGGGCTGCCATACTCGTCAGCATTCGAGTCAAGGTCATTTTGTTTCAGGAATATACACCTATTAAGTACATTGGTGAAAATTTGTGTTTGTCAAGCAGAAGTTGGAAGGAAACAGACTCAGCATTTAATTAGTTGCTATTTAACCTCGCATAAGTGGAGTGGCGACCCCAACTGTGATGTCACGGCACAGCCTTGCTTGACCCTGTATTGTATGTAAGATCAAACACTCAATCCTGTACCATGGTGGTCACCCTTGCGCTGCGTGCGCCAACTGTGCCGAGAGCCAACGGAACAGTTTCCCCTTACCCCTTAGAGCCCTGAATGAAGTGAAACCACTTCTGTAAACACTGTGCTAATATTTTGACTCCCTCTCCCTTTACTTATCTCTCTCCAGGACTCCGCCCACTTCCGCTACGTGGAGGGCGGGGCCTCTTCGCAGGCCTTCCAGTTCTTCCTGCCAATCGGAGCTGGGGGTGGGCTCCACCTGCCGCCGTCCATGTTCATTGGCCAGCATAAGGAGAAGCGGGCGTCTCCCGAGTTGTCAGCGGACGAGCAGCTGGCCTGTCGCTGGAGAAAGGTGAGGGGGAGGGGGGGGCGTACATTTTATCATTTTATGTTTACCCATTTACCTGAAGTCACCTATGCTTACCCATTTACCCAGGTTCACTTGTTTACCCAAGTGCCCTGAGTTTATCCATTCACCAGAGTTCACCTGTTTACCTGAGTTGGCCTGTTTGCCTGCGTTAACCTGCTTCCTCCTGTTTACCTGCCTCTGCCGAGCCTCTGACATCTGATCTCTCGCCGTCTCTCTGTTCTGTACAGTGCCACCTGCTCTTCGACTCCCTCCAGGACCTGGTCGACCACGTCAACGACTTCCACGTCAAGCCTGAAAAGGATTCTGGGTACTGCTGCCACTGGGAGGGGTGCGCGCGGAAAGGGCGGGGCTTCAACGCCAGGTATAGAGCTGTGTCAGCATGTTTCGAGCCTTGTGTATGGTGGATAGTATATTAGAAACAGTAACGAAAACTGAATATTTTGGAATTAATACTAAGGAGGCCCACTTGCAGCATTCTAAATAGTTCAAGTGCTTGTGAGGGCATGTGTGTGTGTGTGTTGAGTCTCCACTGATTCTGATATCTCTCTCTCCCTCACGTGTTGCAGGTATAAGATGCTGATCCACATCCGCACTCACACCAATGAGAAACCACACCGCTGCCCCACCTGCAACAAGAGCTTTTCCCGCCTCGAGAACCTCAAGATACACAACCGCTCACACACAGGTGATTGAGAACACGACCGCTGATACACAACCGCTCACATTCAAGTCAGTGGGTAATCACAACCGCTAAAACATAACCACCGTCTCACCATCACGCACACAAGCGCTCACACAGATTAATAAGAACAGGATGACTTTAACACAAGCACACAACTGCACTCATGCAATCACAAACACAGCAGCTCACACGCAACTGCTCTCACACTCCTCAGTGTGAATACAAACTCCCTAACATACAAAAGTGCATACTTACAGTCACACACGCAAAGACAGTAGTTGCTCTCCAGTATGTACATACACAAATAAAGGCACATTCATATAGTGATACACCTTCATATATACTCACATAATTATCAAACGTGCGCCATTTTACAGTGTGTTTTCACCTGTCCTGGTCCGCCCACAGGAGAGAAGCCATACGTGTGCCCGTACGAGGGCTGCAGCAAGCGCTACTCGAACTCCAGCGACCGCTTCAAGCACACGCGCACGCACTACGTGGACAAGCCCTACTACTGCAAAATGGCGGGGTGCCTGAAGCGCTACACCGACCCCAGCTCCCTGCGCAAACACATCAAGGCCCACGGCCACTTCGTGGCACAGGACCCGCCTACTGCTGCCGCGGCGACAGGGCTGGGGCTTAAGGCGGGGCAGCAGGGCAAGGAGGCGGAGCTACCCTATGTGAGCGGAGCCCACATTATCATCCCGGGTGGGGCCACGGCCGCCGCCGCAGTCCTGGGGGGCCACGCCCTGCCCCTTTCACCCCTCAGCCCCCGGCCCTTGGACCTGAGCGCGCTGGGGGGTCCCGGCTCCCCCCCGCCCTCGGTGCTGTCGTTTGGGGGGTCCCAGCTGGGGTTGGGGAAGGGCCCTCTGCTGTCGGCGGGGTACCCGTCCGCAGCCGCCGCGCTGGGGATGCCCATGGTGTCTCTGCTGGGCTCCGAGCGACGGGGGGTGGGCCGGAAGGGCGGGGTCAAGGGGAGGGGCAGGTCGGCGGGGAGGAGGGGCTCCTGGGGGGCCTTCCGGGGGCTGTCCTTAACCTTTCGGCGGGGGTGGGTCGCGACCCCATGTCCCCCGGCTGGGTGGTTATCCCTCCCGGCTCTCTGCTGCTCAAGCCTGCCGTGGTCAACTGAGTGCGCATTCGGGGGGTTAGGAGGGGTCAGGGGTTAAAGGTTAGACTTCACCCCAACTTCTTTCTAAAAACATTTCTTTTTAACAGGTCTTATACAGTTGGGACATTTCTAAAATGAGGCAAGGAAACGCACCACGCTCGTACACGCAGAGGGCGCTGCCCTCTCGTGGGTTTACAGAAGGTCGTGGGTTCCAGTCACGCCCAGGTTTACACATAAGGAGGACTTAACTGACGAATGACAACTGACCGGAACGCTCTCGGTTTGCATAAGCAGCAGGGTCACTTCCTGTCTCCATTTCCTCCTCTCTCTCTCTCTGTCTCTCTCCCCGTCCCCTCCAGCAGCTCCAGATACGTGTGTGTACGGACCAGTTTTAAAGCTCAGAGTCCTTGCTCAAGCCCCGGTTCATTTGTATATATTTATGTTTAAGACGGCCTGTGCTTTTTCAGGCGAATAAAGCAGACGCAGTGGATGAAGGCTGGCTGTTCTATACGAGCATGCTCTTCTGTTCACAAGCCTGGAATGTAAAGACTTTGACGCAGTCAGAAAAACTGCAAAAAAATAAACATTTTAAAGACAAGCAACCTACCTGATACAAGAATGGAACTGAGAAGGGCACGGATAATATTGACGACCTCAGAATCGCATTTTACCGCCACTGATGAGAGGAGAATTACGGAGCAGGAATGCCCTCTGCTGTTTTTCCTGTGTGGGGGGGTTAGAGGGGGTCAGGCAGCAGGGTGGCGCAAACACAGATATTCACCCGTGAGGGAGGGGGAGGGAGAGTGACGGCGTGTAACAGAGAACCGACCCGTCATCACATGTCGAACACTCCGCCTTCCTTCCCCTCGTACCTCAAAAAATAAACAATAAAAGTAAAGAAAGACGAGAGAAGGGCAGCCAGGGTCAGGAGAACGGGGGGGAGGGGGGGAGCTCAATATCGACAATCCGCCCCTTCGACGGGCGGAGACATAAGGACAAACTGTACTGCGAACGTGACCCCCCCCTTCCCCTTGTCGCGGACGAAACAGGGACATGGAGGGGAGTCACATGACCACGGGTACGCTCCGGGGCTGCCCAGGCCGTCGAGGACAAAGGGTTTGTGTGAGGGCTCCGAGCCGAGCAGACTTAAAGGCAGACAATGGCATTTAACCAGCAATGAACCCCCCCCAGCCTCCCCTCCCATTCTTGTCTGGAAATCTTAATTACAGGTGTGATTGGCGCCCCCTGGTGTAAATGGGTGTCAGTGCGGGTGGCAGTCATCTGGCCTCTGTTGCTTTGCGTTCACTGAATTAAGGCTGCATCGCCGGTTTCTCCGCATGTCAGCCGTCGTATTACAAAAACAAGGAGACGAGTTGCCTTCAGTTGTAATGGACTGATCGATTGCAATTGTCAAGCCCTCCCGAGTGCGTTCGGTTAAAAGCAGTCCTTGTTTGGTGTGAAAATACGATTTTTTTTTTAAATCACACAATGTGCCAACTATAAGATTAGCGAAGAGGCTGTAGGTTGGGACTGCATTATGGCCATCAGGGGGCGCTGTGTCTCACAGGCTTCATAGGACTGGACAGATCTGACCATTGAGAACCACAGATAGCTAGATTGAATGCTGGATATTTCACCTTTCAAAATGATTAATATGTTGTATATTATTTGGTGTTCAATTGTCGAATACTTTGACCAGGGTGCTGCACTCAAGGACTTCATTTCCCATGAGCGCCATCGACCCAGCAACGCATTGTGAAATGCACGCCTTGTTAATGAATTCTCAAGTTGACCAGTGGAAGACAAACTGGTCTTCGTAATAGTTCGTAAATAATTTCACTGCCGACGTGGCGTGCTTTTTCGCACGCAAAGCATTGTGGATATCTTGTGGTTTTATCGGGTTAAATTTGGACTCCTGTCTTTTCCTCGACCCCCCCAGCGGTACCCCTCTCTCCCTTGCGAAAACCTGGGTGCGGCCATTTAACATTCACTCGGGCGCGTAGCAGCCACCTTCCTGTCAGGGCCCTGGGGTCCCGTTTTACACCTGCAGTGCAGAGATGACGATGACAGAATGTTGACCGTTTCACACTGTGGAAGGCTCAGGAGAGGAGATCAGAGTGAAAGGTTTCTTTTTTATGATGAAAATTGAATCCCTTTTCTTACAAAGAACATTCTAGCTAGAGAAAACTGCCCTCCCCATCAACATGCTTCTCTGTCCCGGCTTCATACATTCCCATGATGGTATTCTTCAATATTTTCAAATCAGTAATGATTATAAATATTGCCATGTTATCGATTGTTGGCTGTTTCTGGACGAGACATTTCCATATGTTGATGTTGCTTTTGTTTCCGCTACAGCTGCTCTCTGACCAGCTTCCAGGCTGGAGAGCGGTGCGGGGTGGTGCTGGGCTGGGCCTGGAGGGTTCTGGGTGGAGGTGCGATCGTGGGGTGGTGAGCTGTGCTGGGCATCTGCTAGAAGTCGATGTCACACAAGTGCAATACCAGTGTTCTCAGTTCCAGGTTAGACAGTACGGTGCTCGTGTCTCCACTGCTAAAGCTGAAATCATGCTTGATGACAGAAACCCTCACTTCACCGTGTGGCCGCCTCCTTCTTGACTGGGTCTCAGTCAGACCTTGAATTCTTACTCTGTAGACCGCAGTGGAGATAACAAGATGTATTGCTGGGTTAAAATTAATACCTC
Source organism: Gymnothorax javanicus (assembly GCA_029692085.1). Lineage (NCBI taxonomy): Eukaryota > Metazoa > Chordata > Actinopteri > Anguilliformes > Muraenidae > Gymnothorax > Gymnothorax javanicus. Next base: position 46,720,190 of record CM056206.1, on the reverse strand, counting down.
TGGGAGCAGAGCCACAGCCGTACTCACAACTTCCCAGTCTGCTCAGAGTACACACTAATACACACACACACACATCTCACATTGCTACTGCAATTACTTCACGTAGCGGATGCTATTAGTAGGTACTACTCTTCACATATTGTTAGGATACACAGCTACACACTAAGGTACTGAGCGTTCAGATAGGAGAAAGGACAGGATAACTCCAGTCACGCCAACAACTCCCCCCTTTTAACCGTGCATCGCTCTGTCACGGCAAGCAAGAAAACAAACAGGGCGGGACCCGTCGGTTTTTGAAAACTTTCCGACCAGCAAAAAGAGCCATTAAACAAACAGAAATCTGATCTGCTTGTGTCTAAATATGCGCTGCCTCAAAGGGTCCGCTCAGAGACGGAGGAGAGGAATGCCAAGTGGGGGCGTGCAGTGTGTGTGCGCACGTGTGTGAGAGGGGGAGGTGCAGTTCATGCCTTGAGAGGACTCTTTGCAGACACCAAGATTAAAGTCAGAAACCGCCAACCTCCTTTTCCACTGCGGCCGCATCTGCTATTGCCATTCGGCACGCACATACACACACCCGCACACACACACACGCATACCAAGTGCTCTGAGCAGAGTTAGGCTGCCTCCTGTGAGTGGGCGGAGCTTCTGCAGAGTCAGACGATGTCATCGCAGGGAGTAGGGAGGGTCTGACTGGCCCCTGGGAGAGATCTCCCCTGGCAACTGCGGAATGTTCAGCCGCAGCTCTCCACCCCATAAGTGCACCCACCCTTCACGCGAGGCCAGTGATGGCAGGGAGTGTGCCTCCCCCTATTGGAGGAAGCTGGTATTGACACGGATCCTTCCAGGATCCACATCTTTCGATGTTTGAATAAGCTGTTTTGACACGTTAACCCTTTGGGCACGTGCGGAATTCGTCAGCACTTTTATCTCTCCCCCCGACAGATAAAATGTTATTTATCTCTTAATTACAGACAAGAGTGAAATATCTTTAGTACAGTAATGTTACATACCAAAATAACACATTCCACTCATCAGGCTTTGAAAGGGCCCTTTTGGGACCAAAATTTTGATCTAGTCCCAGAAATACGGACAGAAATCAAGGTCTTAAATCAAATGGCGCCCTAACGGTTAACTTATCCCTCTCAGCGATCCAGCTGCTCTCTTCCCCCCCAAAAATTTTAAAGAGTGGTACGCCCCTTTTGTCAAGGCCATCCTCTATTAGGGGGCGGGGGAGATTTGTGAAACGTGAACCTAAATTTGTATTGAACAATTTTAAATTATCAGTTGATAAATGAGTCACTGGAATGACATCACTGAAATTAGTTGCCGGTGTCTTTAAAGAGGGATGTTGTAATTTTGAAGTGCCACAGCACTGCACAAAGGGTTAATACTATAGACTAAGGCCAGCAAAGGCCAGTATCAAAGTTTTTTTTTTTGCACATTTTTTGAGATATATTAAAATCAGTATTTGTAATGGTTCCAAGTGCCTTCTATCATAGGTGAAATGTAGAAAATATACAGTATAAAAATTATGAATATATAAATATATATAAATATATATTTTCCCGGCACCACGTTCGGAGGCCGAACGTGCAGAATTTTAGAGTTGTAAAAGTCTCCAGTTGGTACAACATAGCTGTGTGCTCCTGTTTTAGAGGAAGTTTATAATGATGATAATGACCATGTCAGTGAGAGAAAAGAAAAAAAGTTTAATAAAGTCTCATTTGATAAGTTCCTCGTCGATTTTTCACTGACTGTGTGCATTTATGGATGAGAATGTGCATGTACATGAGTGTTTTGCGCATTTGCGTTTGTGTATATTGAGCATCGGCATATGCTATGAGAATGCTGACACACAGGGACACACCTGTAGAGAAAAGGAAACTTATTTTATTGGGAGATTAATTTACAGAGGGTGTGAGAGGGAAGGGAGGGGGCGGGTAATCAGCGAGATATGAACATCATGTTTCCGGATTTTGCCGTTTCTGTCGCTCTTGTGCTTTAGAAGCTTCCTGTTCCTGGATGCTGAGCTCTTCGTCCAACCGTTCCTTCGCTCGTACCACCTGCAGGTCCAGGACAGGAGCATTAAATCGGGCAGGAGGGATTGTGGGATACTCGTATAGCCATGGGTGTACTTATAACCTTTGCAATGAGCACAAAAACACAAGCTCATAAAAAAATATAAAAGCAGGGGTAAGAAAGGTTTGTGAAACTAGAAAGGAAGGTAGATTTTTACAGTAGCAAGCCCGCCCCCTTGTCTGACCCCTCCCTCCAAAGCCACTCCCCCAAAACATGAGACACACGACCTGCTGATGGGGGAAACATGGAGAACTCAGCACTGAGGAGAGCAGAGCATCATTAGTTGTCACTTAAACTGTATCTAGCTGCTAGATGTCTCACCAATATGTGAGAAATCACGCAACATTATATTAAAGTTAGTACTGCACTACTATCATGATAGTGATAGTATCGGTAAATTAGACTGATAGTTGATGTTTTGCATGCACACTAACAGTACCTGGCAGCAGTAAAGTTCGATATCAGGTAAAGCTAAAAGCAATGGTTTTAGCGATAAGATAAAAGTTTATTTTCAATGTTTATTTGGGATTTTTCGCGCATTTAACCCATAATATTTCCCCAGGTATCAGCTGCAAGTACCAACATTAACTACCAACACTGATGCATATTTATTGGATTATTAGTGACTACGCTCTTTCACGTTAGAGCTTTAGCTATGCACGCCGTTGTGGGCGACAGTGAAATTTGAAGTTTTGATGTGGTCGTTCCTGCGTCATCGCTGTGCTTGAGTCTGTCCCTGCCAACTGCCAAGGCCACATCAAGTGCATGAAGGACAGTACTGCCCTGTCAAGCCAGACGGCAGTGTCGGCAAATTTCTCAAAATTGGGAAAACCCGCCATTGAACCTCTACAGCACCAGCTCTATCTATTTTTAGTAGAGATTAGCCTGATCAATACACATGTACAGAGCTATTGCACGTGCAAGTTAGCAGTATCTACAAAAGTAGGGCAGGAGGTAAAACTTTAAGGCCAATTTTCTCAGTTTCACTATTTTGCAGAAACTGCCATCTGGGCTGACAGGGCAGAGTAGCGTAGCCCTCAGAAAAAGCTCTGCTTATTCATTGAGGCTCGTAGGGAGCCTTGAGAATTTAGCCAATCAAAGCACAGAAGCTGCAAAGTTAAAGTGGGTCTGTGAGCACCCTGAGGGACCACACAGGCCTGATATTCTCATGAAGTTCACCTATTGCAGATTTCTGGGAGCTTATAACAACATTTTGGATCGAAAAAATTGCCTACTGTAGCCTAAACACAATATGATACGCGACTGACAATGTTATTAGTTCTATTCGGAATGTTTTTAGCCCTTTCTCCACAAATCTGGAATATGAGAATAACAACCGTCACACCACAACACTTACACGCAGCTGGGCTCCACAGAAGGGTTCTGCTGGATAACACTACATCTGCAGCTTGTCGGGTGAATTTACTAGGGCCTGGGCGAGTGCCATGGGCCACTGATTGGCGAAAAAGCAGCCGTCCCTCACAATCAAGCCCCTTCCATCCCTGGGCGACACGGCCAATTGTGCATCGCCCTGAGAGGCTACCGGTCAGTTACCACTAACTGACTGGCAATGAACTGTGGGGCAGAACTGGATAATCCAGATTGGAAAAGTAAAAATCCTCACAGGATTTAGTTCCAGCCACTGGAATTTGCCATGGAGAACAATTCATCAGCCAGGAAGTGGAAATACTCAGAAATCAGCTCAATGAGGTCGGTGATGGAAGTAAAACATGGCAGATATTGTACTTTCTGACTGCTGGAGCTGTGAGGCCAACCCTTACACAGCGCCTTATCAGGATGCACAAATCAGCAGCCTCCATATCAGTCAGGCTAATAAAGTATTGAAACAGATGATACTTGGCTCTACTGCAAAGACAAACAATACATTAGCAATCCCATCTATTCCCAGTCAGGGTCGTGGGTAGGCTGGATAGTTCTTGACTGTTCCCAGCATTCAATGTGCCAGAGAGCAGCTAGCATATCAATCTTGTAGCTAGCTAGCAAGCACGCACGCAATTCTATAACACTTAGAGGCAATGTAGGTTGTCCTATTGACCCATTAATCAAGTACTGCTCAGACCAGAGGTGGGGAACCTTTTCCAGAAGGAGCCAGTGTGGGTGCAGGCTTTCATTCCAACCAGGTAATTACACTCCTTATTCTACTACTCAAGGTCCTTAGCAAAGATTCCCAAGGTTGATTAGCAGAATCAGGTGTGTAGCCGCTTGGTTGGAGTAAAAGCCTGCACCCACAATGACCCTTTCTGGATAAGGTTCCCCACCCCTGGTTTAGACTACGGGAGGAAACCAGGGAACCCAGCGAAAACGGAGAACAAACAAACTCCATGCAAAGGCCCAGGCTTGATTTATACAACCCAGTTAGACCAGCGCTTATTAGTGCAACCCACTGCACCACAGAGATGTCTGAAGGACACAGTCGTGTCCTTTTATCAAAGCTCTGTGAGCAGGACCAAGTAGGCCAAGACGGCAGGGCTGACAAACCTTCAGACACCCGTTTAACTCTTTTCCCAATGGAGCCCCCCTCCTCCCCCCTTTCCCCATAATGACTACAAATGACGACCCTGGCCATATCAATGAAGACGAGATTTGACACCTTGGGGATACCCCCGTTTTCAATCAATGGGGAGGCGAGGGAAAAAGTCCATTGTTTTTCATAGGTCGTCATTATGGGGAAAAGAGTTAAAGGTACAAATACAATCAAGATGACGAGACGGTAAAAGCCAAACTAGGAATGGGGACATCAGTCAGTTGATGCCTATTCTATCAGTTTGGATGAATCAAAAAATTGGGAACGCAAATGAAACACACCCCTTTGACGTAGAAGCAGCCAGTCCACTGTTCGTTTAATTTCGATTAAGCCCAGCTTCTTAGAATGTGTATTAAAGGAAACAATGACAACTTAACAGTCCATCCCTTTCCAAACGATTTACATTATCGTGGCCCAAAAGAACAGTCCTCACCTTAGACTGCAGATAGAAGGACCCGCCAACAGACTTGTCATTGACTTTGAAAAGATGTTCGTAATTCTGTCGGGCAAAGTACAAATATGAATGAGAGGCAGAGCATATAGCCAAGACAAAGTGGACAAATAACTGTAGGAGTTGGATTACCTTCTGTATTTCCTCTGGAGTGAGGGTGGACACGTTGAGAATCTGCTGGGCCTCTTGCAAACTCATGCCAGAGATACTGGTGGCTGCTGCCGACTGCTGTCCAGACCGACCCCTCGCCTCTGCGGCCGCTTGACTAGCTGAAAACGAAGAGGCGGTATTCGGTTCTTAATACAGCAGATTCTGGAATCGCGGAAAACGTTGCCGACCCGGACAATACACTGACAAATATTAACCACGGTCAGTTCAAATGCGGCACGTTTACAAGTTAAATTCACGCAAAATTATGAATTCACTCATTAGTATTTATGGATGCGATATAACAGCGCGCAGCGACCGCTCATACCTGCGAATTCCTGCCGCAAAGCTCGTGCAAACGCGCGTCCCACCACCTGCGCGCCCATCACAACTATCTGCGCCAGGTACCTGGCCTGCAAACAGAGGCAGCGCCGAACGTGTGATCACATTTATACAATTAACAAAGAGTAACACAGGACATCAAGTGCAATCAGATCACATCGACATGAACACTAATGATAGAAGTACCGCGTTAGCTACGAAGGGAGCCCATACACGCTAGCTAGTCTGGACATTTCCAAATTAACATACGGGTTTAGATTGTGATTATAATATAATAGAGAGAACTGTCACTTCGTCAAATTGCTGTAAATAGACTAGCAAATACGGCAACGCAGAAACCCAATTCACACACCGAAGATCACAAGAAATGGGCGAGAGAGATGTCAGGACAGGACAAATCGAAGACATCGTTATGTAAGGTAACAAAGCGAGGTCCAACTGAGCAGCGCACACGCTTCTTAGCAAGTGTGACAAGTTCACTACCGTGTATGAAAGTATTTAGCACACAAACCATAGCTGCTTCCTCCGACGACCGACGAGAGGGTGTTTAAATACCAGTCAAGGTGCAGACTGTTCTTTCATCTCACATGTACATCCATCAAGGTCACTGCGGTGTGAAAGTTCAAGGTGCATATTCGGACCGTAGAGATCACACGTGCTTTCCGCACCCGCATGCCGGATGGCTATGTAGAATCACGCCACATGCTGGCCGGAGGGTAAAATTGCTATGTACATCAGTCCGAAAACTATTCGCTTATGCAACCCAGACGCAAGCAATTAATAATAATAAAAAAAAACAAAAATAAATACAATAATAATAATAATCCATTATCTATACCGCTTCTCTCTCGCGGGCAAGCTGGAGCCTATCCCAGCTGACTATGGGCGAGTGGCACGGACACACACTCAGCGGCTCCTGAATCCATCGCAGGGTGCAAACACCAGTCATACACCATTCATTCTCACGCTCAAACCTACGGGCAATCTAAAGTCTCCAATTAAGCCTGGGGGGTGTACTATGAAGCTGGCTTTGTGATTAAGCCTGACTTTAAGCTTATGTAAAACTTGGAACATCTCCTTTTACTTTAGTCCATGTTTCAGAATTGAAGAGGTTCCTGGTTTTACTAATTGCTGAAGTCAGGCTTAATCACAAAGCCAGCTTCTTAGTACACCCTCCTGATGTGCATGCCTTTGGACTGTGGGAGGAAACCCACATGAACCCGGTAAGGACATGTAAACTCCACACAGAAAGGCCCCAGGCTGGATTCAAACCCACAACTTTCTTGCAGCAAAGCAGCAGTGCTAACCACTGCACCACCGTGCCACCCCTAATGATATTATTATTATTATTATTATCATCATCATCATCATCATCATCATCATCATCATCATCATCATCATCATCATCGTCGTCGTCCTCGTCGTTGTTGTCGTCGTCATCATTATTATTATTATTATGCAGAAATCACAATGAAAATCCACATTTGACATTTGAAAAAGTTATTTATTGAAAGGCAGCATTCCCACTTTACTACAGGCAGACACAGAGAAGAAACACCATTCCAAGTATAAAGAGCTTTGTTTAAAAGGAGTGTAAATAAGTCTTCCAAGTAGGATACAAGATGCATTTCATAGGCACGAGTGAGACAAGGACACATTACAGACTGACACTTTGCACAGGGTGTCACAGGAGTGTGTGCTAGTGTGTTTGTGTGTTTTCACATCTTTTCATCACCATTGGCAACAGAAGAAACTGTACGTACCATGCCACACAATGTAAATTAATTCATTCCAGTCTTTCATTTTTTTTTGTAAACAAGATTAGTTACAGTATATTTTCCCAAGTATTGCCCAGTTTTTTAGCCCTGATGGAGAATAAAAGCTGGCTTAACTGATTGCACCCAATAATATATTAATACTGCATTGCTTCAAGGAATGTTATTCATATCAAATTTTTTAAAAAGTCAGCGAAGGTGTCACTTAAAACAAAGAATGTTCCTCACTGTCACTGAATATTATAAAGAACAGATATTCCAGTTAAATCCATACACTGTATATATAGATAAAAAGGGCCAGACATTTGCCACTGTTAAACCTGGAAGATTTCTGAAAGATAAAAAAATGCCCTTACAAGACTCCCAAAGGGGGGCACAGGATTTTGAGCCAACATATAATATCAGTATGAAACCACAGTGCGAGAGACAGAGACTGACAAGATCCAATCCTCACTCTGACAAATATAATTACCTGTACTGAAATAATTCCCAAAGCCAGATCTCTGCTGAGTCATCATAAGGAAAGACTAGGTGTACTGTATGGTATTGCTGTGAAACTTGTCAAAATTAGCAGAGTTTGGTCACATCTTGTAACTTTAGATTGATACCCTTATTTACCGATATGAAAATGTCCTCAATTCATTAAGAAAATATGCAATTAAATTTTGAAATCAAGGGTCTGTGTAAGAACTGCGAATTGACGATAAAGTTATAGTTTTGAAAGAACTGAACATATTCCAGAGTCAGGGGGGCCACGCCCCTCAATGATGTCGCTGAGCAGGAAGTACTGGTAGCAATAGGTAGCAATAGAGTAAAATTGAGTTGTGTGGATTGACAGCAGGTCAGAGCACTGCGCATTGACACACATGCTTAAGTGTGGAGTGACGGGGTGGTTGCCATGATTGCACTAGGGGGAGGGAATTCAGATCAGGAAGTGACCTCACAAACCAGCATTTTCAAGGAAGGCTTGTTTTTCTTAAGGATTGAGTACACTGTACCTTCAGAACAAAAAAAAAAAAATCCCAAATTTCAAAACATTCAAGAGAACCAGTTCCAGTTGATTCAGATTTTCTTTGGAGCAGTCAAGCTGGGCTCTAGGAGTAAAAAGCAGTGCTACTCTGGCCCAAACCCTATTTCGTAACCGTCCAGGGGTGCATTCCCCAAAAGGGTAGTTGCTAACTAGGTTTGCAACTTACATAGTTCATCCATTCACAGTCAATGGGCCCAACTATGTAAGTTAGCATCTGTGGTTTTGGGAAATGCACCCCATGTGTGTTCTGCAGTGTGTGCTTGGAATGTCCGTTTCTCTCAAGTTACCCTGACTTCCTCAATAGGAATGCAAACATCCGACTTCAACAGTGGTTGATTCCAGGACACCCAAGCAATTAAGACAAAACCCTCACAAAATACATTCGCGGAGGGGATTCTCCTGTGCTTTGCGAACCAGGCACGGTTTTTCTGACAGACGATCTGTGAAGGGCTAATGCAACTGTCCAGCCGTGGGGCAGACCACTGATTTGCGGTACACTTGAGACCGACTACAGGTATCAGGGAGTGAGTCTCATACTCAAGGAGACTCTCACAACTTCTAGGTTTGGTGGGATATATGCACGGAAGAGGTGATAGGTGATTGTGCACTGTGGGGAAGGTACGTTGGCATGGGGATGTCTGGGAGCCCTGGTTTTGCCAAAGCTGGAGCGTGGATCATGTTGATGAGGTAATAGGACAGCACGGGGGAGTGTGAAGGATGGATGTTTGGGGTGTGTGGAGGTGTGTGGTGGCATCGGCACAGAGGAATGGCATTATCCAGACCCCTCCCTGTCCTCCTCCTCTCTCGGGGGACGGAGGGGTTGTTGTTGGCACCCTGATTGGTCCATGAGGTAAACTGAGTCCTCTAGTCATCCTGTTAAAAAAAAAAAAAATCACAAAGGACAGCATTATTGGGACATAGACCTGTTTGCACCTGTGTGAGTAAGTGCGCATGTGTGTTAACGTGTTTATAGCGTGAGATTTTTGCCCAGTTCAGCATTTTTGTGCATGTGCATGAGGGTGTGTGAGGTGAGGATCAGAAAAATTTTTTTCAACCAACAGAGTGGGGACATTTTTCTGGCTTGAAGACATTTTAGGCAGTCCTCGCAACTACAAAGGCAAACTGTACCTCATTGGTTAAGGTTTGGTTCAAGTACGAATCAGGGATAAGTTAATGTCAGGGTAAGAGTTTGGGTTACGCATGTGGTGCTTATGGTCAGGATTAGGGAAAGGCTGTGAAGACACACAAGGAATGAATGGAAGTCAATGCAATGTCCTCACAAGAATGAAAGTACAAAGATGTGTGTGTGTGTGTGTGTGTGTGTTCTTGTACATGCTACAAAGCGAGGACCAGAAAAATGCTTTTTTTTTATTTTTTCAAAAGAGTGGGGACATTAACTACAAAAGCAAATTGTGACTTACTAGTTAAGGTTGGGGTAAGAGTTTGGTTTCGGCATGTGGTGCTTATTGTTAAGATTAGGGACAGGCTGTGGAGACACACAAAGAATGAATGGAAGCCAGTGTAATGTCCCCACAAGGATAGAAGTATGAGGGTGGGTGGATGTGTGCGTGTGTGCGTGCGTGCCTGCTTGCACTCGAGCGCACGCGCGTCTGTGTGTGTGTGTGTGTGTGTGTGTGTGTGTGTGTGTGTGCGCGCGTGCGCGTGAGTGTGTGTGCATCTTCCTCACCCACTCATCATCATCGACTCCCTGGAAAGACTCCTGAGGCAGAGGGTCCTCTCTGTTCCCCAGCTTAGCCACCATGGCACTCAGTAACTGCAGCAAATCATACAGTCCATTAAAGTCCACTTACTTACACTATTACACACAGCGCACAGTAAAGCATTGTCTATTACAGTCCATTCATTTACACTATTACACACCGCACATATCAAATCATACAGTCCATTAAAGTCCATTCACTTACACCATTACACACATCACATATCAAAGTATTACAGTCCATTAAAGTCCATTCACTTACACCATTACACACATCACATATCAAAGCATACAGTCTGTTACAGTCCATTCATTTACACTACTACACACAGCACATAGCAAATCATACAGTCTATTACAGTCTATTCACTTACACTATCACACACAGCAAACCATACAGTCTATTCATTTACACCACACACAACACATAAACTCTACATACAATCCATTCAAACGACCAGGTATTTACTGAAGGAGGAAAGGTGGAACAGTTGAAACCGAGGAATCCTGAATAACCGCTTCTCTGCTTTATGTATGTAACTGGTACTGAGGTTATTAGGGTGAAGATGGCAGTACAGCACTGTGCTTTGGTGTTTGTATTGAAAAATTGCTGGGTAATTTCAACAACAGCCTCACTGTAAAAAGGCTGTGGGTTTGAATCTGGCCTGGGGCCTTTCTGAGTTTGCATGTTCTAAAGGGGCTATTGGAGACCCTAACTTGCCCTTAGGCGTGAGTGTGTGAGTGAATGAATGAATGGCGTGTGTGCCCTGTGACGAACTGATGAAGAGTCCACGGTCGTCCCAGCCTTTAGCCCACTGTATGCTGAGATGACCTCGAGTACATTTGTAACCCTAACCATAGGCTGTTTTGATAGAGGACTGAGTACACATGAAGTACCTGCTGTGGAAATAACCTGCAACCTCCAAACTAGACTTCCAACTTCAAACAAATCAACCTCCCTAAAAGTAAAAAAATCTAAAAATCATTGAAATAATCTAAAGGGCAGCTACACAGGATATGAAACCATTCCAAAATCCACAGCCTATCCCTGGGACAGAAGTAGTTCAGCACTCAACAGCCCAGAGCAAAAGAGGGGCACTCCTCCTCCAACCACAGGACCTCCTCTACACTCTACCTCCTCCTTCTTCTGTTCATCTGTCTTCTCCTCCAGGTAATACGACGAGGGCATGTACTTCCTCACAGGGGCTTCTTTAGGAGCCTCGCTCACTGCTCACAAAATATAAATACACACACACACACACACACACACACACACACACACACACAGACAGAATGACCAAGGCAGACAAGCAGACAGAAAGATGAATCAGTCGTGTTATCTTTGTTGAACTTTGACCCACTTTATAAAAATAAATATTAGTTACCATTTCGAACCAAGGTTGAATTGTGTGTGAAGTTTAGTGAGGATTGGTACTAAACCGAAAGATATTGAGTGGATACAAGCAAGGGAGCAAACGAACAAACTCAAAGACCAATATGCTTGTCAAAAATGGAAATTTCCAGAAAGACTAAAGGCAAACTGAATGAAGAAAGACAAAGGCAGACAGACAGACAGGCAAACAGAGGAGCCACACAGACGCCATCTTTGAAAAACTAAGAAAAGCAATGATGCTTTCTGTCTTCAAAGCCACAGTTCAGAGTTCAGCAAATCACCTAAACATTTCAGTCACAGTAAGACTTCATGAATGAAGAGTTTGTCAAACAGTTCCTGAATGAGTGCAGAGCTTGTGTTAGACAGAGTCACAGTCAAGGACAAATGTAGACTAATCAAACATTTACTGTATGATAAGACAAAATATTGATTGGCAAGGCTAGCATAGTTAAAATTCCTCCGTTATCTTCTCTCAGTAATGATCACAAATGACTTTCGGGGGGGTTAAGTATTCATTCCTCAAATTTTTACAGTATTAACCCTTAGAGAGCTAAATACAAAGAGTGTTGCTCAATGATGAAAGAGATCGAATTCAAAGCTGTTGAAAACCTATCATGTGGCGACTTGTTTAAAAGAGCTCCCATACAAGATAATTTATAAGTTTTTGAAAATTTATTTCAGCGCTCTAAGGGTTGAAGTCATTCTAGGGCAAAACTCAGAGCATCAAAACTTTATGTTTCTATACCGTGAAGCAACAACATCCGAGCGTCTTTTGAGGTGTGAATCAGTGCATGAAGGACACTGCGGCTTTGAGAGCGAAATGTTAACGTCGTGATCAGGAACACTTCAGATGTCTGCAATCGGTATGCATGAGGCCACAGAAGAATTACAGCTCATTAGTGAACAGCTAAAGCCAACACAAAAGCGAAAAAAAGTACCCGGCAATATTTAAACCTTGACTTTTCAAGAGTCAGTGAGCATTTCAAAGAACTTCAATGCCAGGTGAGATATCAGTATGTTGGCAGCAGGCAGGCGTCCACCTACACCAGGAGTTTTCTACCTGATGCACAAAGGGCCGATGTGGGCGTGGGCCGTCATTCCATCAAAGCATTCGTACAGCGCATTCTTCTCACTATGGTCTCTACCAAGGACTCAACAGCTTGAATAGCCGAACCAGGTGCGTAACTACATGGCTGGACCCGAAGCCAGCACCCTAACCAACTCTTGAGGGATATGTTTCAGAACCCCTCATTGGCACTTTGTCCTTATTCCATTTGCTTGGTATTACTTTATATAAATGAGGTGATACACTGCAAAATCGATTCGTGACCCCCAGAGAGGTGGAGGGTTGGGGGGACCGTACCGGGCGCCATGTCTTTGGGGCGAAGGCTGATTTTGCGGTGCTGCCCGTTAGACCCCGAGAGCCAGGCTGAAGCCGTCATGACAGACTCCCACCACACGGCGGTGTCTGGGAAGATGTCATCCTGGAAGAACTCTTTCTGTGGGGGGGGGACACTCGATTACAGCGGGAACTCCGCTGAGTCACTGACTGGGCCCCAATACTGGAGAGGCACATCTCCCTTCCCTCTGCTTTTCTCCTCTCCCCCCCGTTGTTTGACAGAGGGAAAGGAGACAAGTGGGGGAAAGAAGGATGCATGTTATTGAGTATTGGGACGCAGCTCTGTGTCAGCACTCAGTTTAATTAGGTGTCCATAAATATAAAGTATAACCTTACACAGATCTCACTCTAACTATAGGTAAGTGATGCTTCCTTGATGGAGTGTGGAAGCACCCCTATGCCACAGCAGGAAATGTGACTGGCCCAGCAGGGAAGCCAGATACCAATGTCTCCAGCCAGTAGAGCCAATCTCATTCTCATTCAAGCTAGTAATATTCAATCGTGGAAGATCACCTGATGACTGACTTTTCTGACCTCTACCGAATCATATCATGGCACTAATTACTTTCCATTTTTAAAAACGTCACTGCATTTGCCATTAAAATAATCACAGAGATCTGCCACGTTAACGACACTGAAAGTGTACTGCTAGCTCTCAGTGGCCAGCAGGGGGCAGCCCTGCAGTGATGAGTTACCTTAACGCGAGGCACCTTGAAGGCAACGGGTTCGATGGTGGTTTTGGTGAGCATCAGCGCCCGGGCGATCTCCACATCTGGCACGCTGCACTCCGACTTGGGCAGGAAGGAGAGACCCTGCGCAGCAAAGGAAACAGGAAGTAGAAAGTTGTAACAGGAAGTATTAACATTACTCTAATATTATGAAACCATTTAAACAACAAACAAGAAGGAGCACTGCCTAACACATTCAAAGATCATTAATTTCAGTTTAAGTGTGACGCAAAAACAGTGAATTTGAGTATCTGGATGGTGATAAAGATACTGAAAAGTACTGAGATACATGTCAAGAGGAGAAAGAGGAACAGGAACAGGAAGAAATGTGACGGGGAGAAGAACAGGAAAGGAAAATGTTCAGGTACCTTGTGTGGCTCAGACGAGCTGAAGGAGCTGCACTCCAGGAAGTGGGGAGACTCCGGCTGAATCTCAAAGATGTACACTCGCATATCGCCCTGTGAGTGTACACACACACACACACACACACGCACACACATGAACAAACACAAACACAAACACACACAAACTGTCCTTCAGAACTGCGGCACCATGAGCTCCCAGAGGCCCTTCAGAGGCCCAGCAGCTCATGAATATAATGACCACAGCAGCATTTAGCCAGAAGTAGACACAGAGAGTGCCCCCATGTGACTGGAGTACCATACTGCATCCCTAGAGCAGAGACAAAACCCCACCTTTCCCGTGAGGAAGACCACGCCTGTGTCCGGGTCGTAGAACGGGATGAGGGTGGAGGGAGACACGTCAGCGGAGGTGGTGGCCACAGGACCGGAGGCCAGGGACTGTGCGGAGTGCAGGGAGAGCAGCCTCTCGCTGCGGCTGGGGAGAGACAAGGGGGTTGTAACATTCAAGAGATCTCAATTTTACACAACAATGGGTGTCTAAAACAGTGGTCCTGGACAGCCTCACACCCAGCATGTTCACACTGTATCCCAGCACTTAGTTAATCAGTTAGAGCAGTTTGTTACACAGTTAACGCTCTTCAACTGCTGGTCTGGGCCTGGCAGTGCTGCTGATCAAAGATAAAACTTAATCCAGGACTGGGGTGCAAGCTCCCCTCTCTACAGTCTAGTACAGGCAAGAGCAGGGGAGTCCAGTGGTAAGACAGAAGAAGTCTAGCCTTTATTTCCTTCCACCCAAAGACAAATCTGGCCGATTTTACTTTGATTTTATATCCTGACCTAGAGAAAGAATTGTGCTATTCAGTAAAATAAGTGATCGTTGCAAAACATTGGGCTATATTTTATGTTCTTGCTTCCAGATTTTACACCTCTGCTTGACGCAAGTGTAAACTTGGTGTCCGCATAATACATTTGAAATTGTTTGAATGCATCTGGTCACAAATTTTCAGTTGAAATGGCAAAATTGCGGACAATTATTCTGCCCTGTCAAGCCAGACGGCAGTATCTGCAAATTTCTCAAAATTGGGAAAACCCGCCATTGACCCTCTACAGCACCAGCTCCATCTATTTTTAGAAGAGATTAGCCTGATCAATCCACATGTACAGAGTTATTGCATGTGCAAGTTAGCAGTATCTACAAAAATAGGGCAGGAGGTAAAACTTTAAGGCCGATTTTCTCAGTTTCACTATTTAGCAGATACTGCCGTCTAGCTTGACAGGGCAGTATTCTCTTACAACAGTATAAAAGAGGAATTATTACCACATTAGATTCCAGAGCACCTCAAAGTCATGTTACTACAAAGTGATATTTTAATATTCAGTAGGATTCCTGTCCTTAATGTTGAAGTTTGGTTCTGTGCAATGAATTTGCGATAAAAAATAAATGACAAATAAGATGCGGGACTGGTGAGAACCTCCTCTCTCCATACCTGTCGAACCCGGACACGAGCAGGTACTGCCCCCCCAAAACCCACACGATCCTCGCCCCCCTGTGACCCTCCGGACCAGGGCCCTCCTGCAGAGGAGAGATGGGTGAAGGGGTACAGATTATTTGGGAGAGAAAAGGTAAAAGATTGTGGGGGTGACGTTTGCAGAAAAATGAGGGGACAGGACACTACAGATGTCTTATTATTTAGAATCAGAAATGAGGAAGTTTAGAGTATGTACAGTGATATGAATTTTTCTCTGGGCATATTTTTGTGATTGTTGTGAGAGAGTGAAAGTTTCAAAGCTATTAGTTGATTTCGCCACAGGGGGGCGATGTTTTTCACACCTGTATGGGCTCGGCGGACTTGCGCGGGTCGTAGATGCGCACTTTCCCATCTTTGCACACAGTGGCCAGGAACTGCCCGTCTGAACTCCACGCCATCCCAAATATCTGTCCGAGAGGAGGCGGGGAGAGACCGAGAGGTTAGGATGGGATAATCAATAGCAAATGACATACATATGAGGGGTGGACTAAATATCAGAAGCACTTCTGAAACTGGCTCTAACGTTGAAGTTGCTGAACCTCAATTATAAAAGCATCTACACCAGTCGTTCCTATTAATCTGAACGCTAGTTAGCAGCATATGAATGGCAAAGAGGTCTAACTGACAGGACTAGGCAGGGTAGGTCACCAAAGCAAGATGAAGATACCAACAAAGGTCTGAAAAGGCAGAATAGCTGGTGCCTGAAATTGCAGGTGCATCAGTCATGAAAACGGCAAAACTGTTTTGCGCAGATACAGACGCCGGCGTCCGTAAATTCCGAAATTTAATTCCTAAATAATTCTGTATGAATTTCCAAATGTCTGGCTTCACTCAAATAATTTTCCAGAGTCTCTGTGACACAAATACTGAGTAATAAAGCCTAAATAGGCTCATGCATAACAGGAGAAAATTGGCATTATTTGTATTCTGTGCAAAGGGGTTAAGATGGCAAGCGGAGCTGCGTAAAAAATTACAACACATATGAGAACGGCAAAAATGAACAACAATAACCGTTCAAAGTTGTCCGATAACGACAGATTAACGCTTGTTGGGATAATAATTACGTTACTACCAACCATAGAACACAGCTCTAAAGCTAATGGTCTGAAAAGTACCGAAGAGCTGAATCAACCCATATCTGAACTCATCTCAACAAAAACAGTAAGCTGTGCTTCACTAAGCTGGTATTTATAGCAGTGCTTCTCACAACTGAATCAATCCCAATTCTTCATCAACAAATCTTTAAAATGAATAACATATCTGGTGCAAACCATGTTTCTTTGTCATCGTAAATTTATATCACCACCAGAAGCGAAATAATTCACGATTACGCCTTGGCCAGGAAGCAGCTCAATTATGGACTACAGTTCCCATAACCCCCTCTTCACCTGGTCCTGGTGCCCCCTCAGCAGCTTGACCTCCTCCCCTGCCTCCAGGTCCCAGACCCGCACTGTGAAGTCATAGGAGGATGAGGCCAGCAGGCCGGCCGCCAGCGGGTGGAAGCGCAGGGAGTAGATCTTCTCAGTGTGGCCTGAGACAGGAGGGGGTCTGTCAGTCCTGTTCAATCTATGCAGTGCAGGATAAAGTGTCACCCCGTCACCTCCCCATGGGGAACCCTGCCCCCCCCTTACCCTGCAGCACACACTCCGGGTCAGTCAGCGTCTCCACCAGGCCTCCCCCAGGAACCTGCCACACCCGGATCTTAGCATCCTCTCCCGCTGCCGGAGAGACGCACGCGGTTAACTTACACATGTGAACACAGCAGACTTACACAGCTGCACTCATGCACCGGCTTGTGCATAAACATGTATAAAATGTGTTTATGCTCTCGCACACACAGAAAAATACACGACAGTTAATGCGCCTACATGTGCCCACACACACAACTTTCATGCAGGAACTAACACACTAAAACACTTGCACATAAATATACAGGCATGTGAATACCTGCACACACAAAACACGCTTATACACAAATACACACAATCACAGGCATATTTACCATATGTTCACACATATGCAGGCAAGTGCATACACTCAACACTAAAGACATGTTATAAACACACTTTTCTCACACACACACACACACACACACACACACACACACACACAGACACGCACAGAGCAGTGTCCCTTACCAACTGCCAGTCTGTGGGTGTTGAAGGGGTCCCAGCAGAGATCGGCAACGTTGACGCCATTTTGGATGGTGGGCAGTGCCGTGTCTGGCAGCTTTCCAGGTTGCGAAAGCTGAGGGGAAGGGAACAGCGGTCACCGGAAAACAAGGGAGCGTCTCAAAACTACGACATTCATTTCAAGGTTTAGGGAGGGTCTCAAAACAACCACATCCATAAAATGTTCGAGGTACAATTTGAAAACTATAACACTCATTTTACGTTTTAGCGAGTCCCAAAACTATCACATTAATCTCGCATTTGAGGGAGCATCTCAAAACTACTAATCCTGCCACAAAGCACTCAGTGGATTTGGGTTGGCTAACACTACAAGAAAGACAAGTGTTCTGCAAATAAAATTCATTGCCGACCTCAAACACGGCGATCTGGCCCCCGGCAATGGCGAGAGGCACCGCCACACGCTGGCTGTTGGCACAGAACCCGTCGCTCTCGCCAGGAGTGGTGAGGTTCAGGCCCCGCAGGTTGGTAAAGTGGGTGTCCCTGTGCAGGATGTGACCCTGGATGTGCCGAAACTTAGAGCTTGGACCTACAGAGGTCAAAGGTCACAGAGATGACAACAGAATCAGCTTTGCAAACTGATTTATATTCATTTTGCCCTGAAAACCTTGACTGCTTAATCGAAAATTATTTCTAAAAATGGCGTTATGAAAGCAAAAGATATCACAGAGCAGAAAAAGTGAATGTTCGAAAGACATGATGCAAGAAACAATTAGAGACAAGACCATCCCCACTCAAATCACTGGGGACTCAATGATGCTAATACACTGTGTATCCTCTTGTACCTCCTTCTTACTCTCAAGGCATTATCCCCATGTAAATGAAGTTTTTTAATGCCAAAACAGACACCCTAAAAAAATCACTTGAAATACAGAAACAACATAATACATGAAAGTAACGTGATTTAGTGTTGGCATGAATTCGGCTGGTCTAAAGGCAGTGGCAGGCACATGCGACCATCCCCACGCCCTCAGAGAGCCTGCACCAATCAGAGCACAGGGGAGGCGGAGCCTATTACCCAACATGCTCTGGATGGCCTTGCTGCTCTGGCTGGGGCTGGACAGGAAGCCGCTGGTGGAGGACGGGGAGCGGGAGGGGGCTGCGCTGCTGCTGGGCGTGGTCATCGGGCTGCTGGAGGAGGAGCCACCTGTGAGCTCCGCCTACATGGAGTAAGAAGGGGGCCGGGAAAAGGGGAGGGGAGGGGCAAGTGAAGTGAACTTTCATGTTCCCTCATTTTGAACTGAGCGTTTGCAGTATAAATCTGTGAGTAACTTTGAGACCATAATCTATATCAGACCTGCGTTGAAGCAATATATTTTTATACTCAATTAAACAGGGAGGTTCCACTTAGAATATCCTTTTTTTTTCCAAGAACACCCTTGGAGAAATGTCAGATAGAACAGTTGCAAGTGAGGAGGGATAGAAAGACCCAGCGGTAGAGCCCCTGCAGCGGTTTTGAGGTTAAGGGCCTTGCTCAAGGGCCCAATGGCAGGAGTTCTTCCCAACTCCATCTCTCCAGGTGCAAGTGAAGTAAATGCAATGGATTCAACCACTACGCATTTGACTGAGCTTGTGTGCCCTAGAGCGAGATACATGAGAGTAAAACCTGCTCATTTGCGCTCATACTATTAGGCTCAAATGCACCAGGCAAGATCAACAGAGCACAGAAACAGAATTTAATTGAACACAAATATCAAACAAACCAAAGTGTGGTCCACAGCCACAGAGCCATGGATTATTAATAAGCATTGACTCTAAAAATAAGTTTTGAGTAGACAAGTTCATTTCAAAATTGAATTTCATACGGGACGTGGCTTAATTTGTGTCTGCGACAAATTATAATGATACTGTACGTACAGCAGCAGTGTGATAGCCACCACTATCCACCTTGCAAATAACCAAATGAGAAAGCCTGAGGATTCCAGTGAATTTTTGCCTTGCATAACAAATACGAGGGTAGATAACCTGTCACTCACCTCTTTGCTCCTCCCACTGGGCAGCTCTCTCTTCGCCGGCTCCTTGCTGGTTGCCGTGGCGCTAGGCTTAGGCCTTTTGTCTGGGTGGAGGCTGACCCTCTGAACCTGAGGATGATTGTGATTGGATGTTGAGCAGTCATGTGCTCACAGACAGGCGGGCTGTGCTGTATAGACTGTAATACTGGGGCTGTACCTGGCGGTTATCCCCTTGCCACCACTCCTCTGCGGACGAGGCAGGCGTTTGCCCCACGGTGTCCGGGTACAGGTCAGCATGGAAGTCCTGACCTGACTGAGAGAGACACAGAGGCTCTTCACAAACCTTTAAAGGACCCCAGTAATGAAAAATCATGCTGTTCCTTGCACTTGGGGTTATAATTCGGTTCTCCTGCTGCCTAAAATCTGACCAAACGAGAAACCAGTGAGTCTCTGATTGGTACCTGTCGAGCACTTCTAAGGAAATCATGTTTGTGAACGACCCGTTTTGATTCTGTACCCCTTTATGACATCACAAGGGGAGTGACTTGCATAGTACAGACATAGTATAAACTTTTTACAGCAGCAACTGTTCAATTCATGCAGCGATGTGACAGCCAATCAGAGCGGAGCCTCATTTTCACTGACTTCCCGTCCAATGGAAATGGTGTGTAGCAACGAAAGAGGAAAGAAATAAGAGCCTGGGGACCAGCAGCAAGTGTAAAATGCTGACCAGCTCCAACCTCAACTGGAAAGGAAATGGTTAAAGGTTGACTAAATGCATACAATACTGGGGTCTGTACTGAAAAATGCATCTAGATCCTCCCATGGCGTCCTTCTGACTGTTACCACAGAGTTTACCCTCATCACTGTTGCACGAGGCTCGCTCAGTGTGTGTGTGTGTGTGTGTGTGTGTGTGTGTGTGTGGGGGGGGGGGTTAGGCCAAGGTTCTCTGTGAAGCACATTCTGACAACTTCTTGTAAACCACAATGCAAACATATTTTGCTTTGATTCGATTTCCATTCGAGACAACTAGCCAGAGTGAATCCACAGAAATCAGCTGTGAATTAACTGCCGGAAGTAACAGGACGTTATATGGCCGGTTTGCTTGGTCATAGAGCATAATTGAGACAGTGAAAATAAGCATTCTTACTTATGGGATCTAATGGTACATCAATGACAGAGGCCACAGGGCATGCAACCTTATTTATTATGGAGAAAAGCTGTGATGTCAAGGAGTATTTATTCCGTGTGTACATGTGCGCATGTGTGTGCATGTATGCGAATTGTGGCTGCTTTGAGTGTTTTTTTCCTCAGCACAATGGCCAGTTCATGTCACTGACTATTTCTGGGGTTCAGGCCACGTATATGATCTCACTTCCTGCTTCCTGTGTGCACTCTTTGTGACTGTGTACCCTGGCAAAATGCGCTTCAGAAATAAAACTGAATTGAAAGCGAAGCTGTGTATGAGAGGTCAGAGGTGAAATTTGGCTGTGTGTGTGTGTGTGTGTGTGTGTGTGTGTGTGGGGGGGGGGGGGGCTGACCTTGCGGGGCACTTGGTAGCTGATTGGCACAATGAAGCTGTCAGTCAGCTGCAGAACTCGCAGCACCTCACAGGAGCTCACGTCCAGAGCCAACTTCGGTACCAACGCCACGCCGCGGCAGGGAGACTCCGTCAGACAGTGACTCAGAGAGAGAGAGGGAGAGAGAGAGAGAGAGAGAGAGAGAGAGAGGGGAGAGGGAGGGAGAGAGAGAGAGGGAGGGAGAGACAGAGACAAATAATTTGCTTTTTAAATTCCATTCATTTTAACATTGCAAAATAACGTACCCAAACAAATGGCCAATTATCATCAACCTATATCAGCGTTCATTAAGTAAAAATTGTGAAATTTACAAGAGTCAAATAAACCCACGATAAAATCAGATCAGTTCATGTAATACTTTCGAATAACATACTTTTAGACACCGCATACATGCGTACTCTTTTTAATAGTGAGGTCCCACATATATGGAAGTCTGCCTTTGTCTTACCCTTGTTAAAAGGAGGGGATCCCTCGAAAGTCAACAACTATAGGCCGATCTCGAAGCTATGCATTTTAGCAAAGGTTTTCGAAAGGCTTGTTAGCGATCAATTAAAAGACTTCCTTGAGAGGAATGACATTCTCTCGAGACATCAATCTGGCTTTAGAAAAAAGCACAGCACTGTTTCAGCAGCTCTCAAGGTCTTGAATGACATTATGGAAGCGCTTGACCAAAGGAAACTGTGTGTAGCCGAATTTATAGATTTATCAAAGGCATTTGATATGGTAGATCACAATATCCTAGTTGACACACTACACAAAATTGGCTTATCGGAGCATTCAGTTTCCTGGTTCAAAAAATATCTAATGGATCGTTCACAATGTGTTCAGATGGCTGGGTCCTCATCGAAATTCTTGACAGTTTCAAAGGGGGTACCCCAAGGTTCGGTGTTAGGATCTATTCTATTTTCCATCTACATTAATGATCTTTGTAATGACCTGTCTGACACCTTGTATCATTTTTATGCGGATGATATGATCATTTATTGTTTTGCACCATGTGCTGTGCAAGCCTTTGCCCTTTTACAGTCTGCTTTTTACGTAGTTCAGTCACGTCTGCAAAGGTTAAAGCTGGTGTTAAACATAGATAAGACAAAGGCTATGATGTTCTCCAGACCTACTGTCCCATCACAAAATCTCCCTGTCTTAAGTTGCCAGGGAACAGCTATTGAGCTGGTTTCGTCTTATAGGTATTTGGGCTTCCATATTGATCAACACCTCTCTTTTAAATCCCATATATCAAGTCTGATCTCTAAATTAAAGATAAAACTGGGCTTTTATTTTAGGAACAGATGTTGTTTCTCCCGTAGAGCTAGGAAATATCTTGCATCTGCAACTTTTCTCCCACTGCTTGATTATGGTGACATACTGTATATGCATGCTTCAGCTACCTGTTTACGCTCCCTGGATACTGTGTACCACTGCAGTTTGTCACTGGTTGTACTAATCTGACCCATCATTGCACTTTGTACCAAAAATCAGAATGGTCATCCTTGTCTAACAGGACATACACACATTGGATGACTTTCATTTACAAAGCTCTCCTTGGTGTGGTCCCATCCTATCTAGGCAATTACTTAATTAGGAACCAAGGCCACTATAGCTGAAGATCGTCAGACTTCTTTACACTCACCGTCCCCCGAGTGTTCACGGAAATGGGGAAAAGGGCATTTCGCTATGCTGCTCCCTTTTCATGGAATTCCTTGCAGACTGCCTTGAAATTGCCTAAACTGATCCCGTTTGACAGCTTTGTTAAAATTCTCAAGGATAAGGAACTTGAAAGCATTGGGGTTTGTCATTGCTTTTAAATTTGATTTGATTTTACTTCTTGTTTGTATGATACTGTATGAATGATTGTAATTGTGTAAATTTGCTGCCTCTTGGCCAGGTCGCTTTTGTAAAAGAGATTTTTTTATCTCAATGAGCTCACCTGGTTAAATATCGGTCTAATAAAACAAAAAGTAGAGAGAGGGGGTGAGAGAAGAAATGAACATGGAGAAGGAATGAAGGTGAAAGAGAGCGAGAGGGAGACAGAGGTGACAGTTTTATTTATCCATGATACAAATAATTTGTTTTCCCACATTTACAATTTTTTTTAATGATTGATGAATGCACTCATCCTTATGTCAGTTATTTCTTACCCTTTGGGAGTACAAAAACTACTGCTACACCAATAAAAGTTGAACAGCACTGAATTTGGAGCGATGGAGAAGGCAGCACCAGGGGAAAGGGGAGAAAAGGCTGAAAACTGAAGGAATGAAAGATAGAGTGATAGAAAAAGAGGAAGAGGAAGAGAGAACAGAGACTAGAGGGTGATAGAGTTTCACAGAAAGCAGCCCTTGAGAAAGATGGCGTGTAATTAAGAGCAGAGAGAGGGAGAGTGAGAGGGAAGGTTTTGCACAGTCCCTGGAGTGGCAGGATGGCGATACAGCATTTGAATGGACTTGATCTGAAGATGCGCTCTCACCTTGAGAGAAATAGGGCTCAGAGTCATTCAGCTCAAAGCAGTCGATCCCACTGTCTCCCTGTGGGAAGGAGGAAGTACATTCAGCCTTCACACCCACTCCACCAATCACCTCCTACACCTCATGTCATGTGACCTACACCATCCAATCACATATGGCAGGCTGTCGCCAGAGCCTGAGGACCCAGGACTCAAATTTACAACCAGCGGGCCCTCAAGAACAGAGAAGAAGAGCTTTCGAAGGGCTCGCAGGTGAGATAGGAACGGGACTCGGAAAGAGGCGCTTTGAACAAGGAAACTAAAATTGCCTCGGCTGACGTTACAATGGCATTATTGTTCTACGGCCAAGTTCATACCACACTCAAGTTAGGACTTGACAACACAGTGTACACAAGCTAAAGAGGACACAAGTTAAATTACTACTAAGTGAATTCCTCTTATTGCATTGAGTGCAGCAAGGCGTTATTGACATTAAACAGACTTTAGAAATGGACCGGGTAAACCAGGTACTTGAATAACATGCAAGGCCAAATGTCAAATCAAAATTTGCCACAGTAATGAGTGTTTCACGGAGCAGTGTGTTTGTCTGTGCCCGGCAATGGATCGGAGAACTGTCCATGAATAACTGGGATAGATACAGGGTACATGTACATAGTAGAGCTGAAACAAAGTAGGCACTGAAGCATACATCCTCCATCAAGGCACAGGAGACTGAGCTGTTCCTGCCTGATGGAGGAGAGCCTGACATGAGTCTCTGCTTCTAAGGTCCTCTGTTTAAGAGCAGGTATGGCTCAATGCCTGGCTTCCCATTTGTGGTAGTACAGGATGCACTTATAAACAGATACACTAATAGGCCACAGTTCAGCCCATTTATCTTTAATTTTGTTGACCTGAAAGGTTTTGACTGAGACATTCCTTGTTGATGAGTTCCTAATGAGTGCAATGAATGAACCCTTTCACACTTACCTTTCCAGACACCACCAGGAGCCCAGAGTCAGGGTCAAATAGAGGGATCAATGTCCTAAAGGAAAAAAGAGAGGGAGGGAGAGAGAAATGGACATTTAATTCTTCCAACTTCATAGGCCATGATTTATCACTTTGTCACATATCCCGAAAAAAAAAAATCAGGATCAGGGGAAATGAGGCCGATGCAAATGTTTGAGGAATTGTTCCGCTTTTCTAGCTGCAGGGCACGCGTAACAGCCGCTCATTTATACGGATTTCCACCGCTACCACTTGCGACCACCAGAGGGAGCCTGAGACCGGCAGAATCACAGAGACACCATTTCAAAGCGTCGGTCAACGGGAATTCACTGGCTCTGCAGTAATCACGTAAAATCAAGCACACCAGCTAATTTTTCAGTCCAAAACACCTCTATAGTACAGAAAACGGGAACGTTTAGTTGAACAATATTTGTAAGCTTCGCTTGTTTCACTAGATCTATTTTTTTTAGTTTTGACTGCTGTTCGCTTTATTGTGAGTTTGTCATATTTACTCGTACTAGTTATACATTTTTGGGCTATGTTGTATACTATTTTTGTCTGTACAATTTAATATATTGGCTATTGTATGGTTTTCCGTCGGGTATTATGTGTTCTGTTTGTGTAATTTCACTCTGTAGTCTTTCATGTATATTTCATGTAAATTATAGTGGTTTGTTTGTTTTTATATGTTTATATCTATAGTTATATCCCCTTTCCTTGAAGTCTACTTTCTTGTTCCATCCATCCAGAGGACCACAATGGAAACAAGCGCTTAGGCGCTTTATTGTGCTATCCTCGGTATTTTTGTAAATGTACTTTCATGTATTGGTTTTATATTTATTCCTATATATGTTCTGTACCTTTTTTTTTTTTTTTTTACAAGATACCAAAATAAATACTACTACTACTACTACCACTACAGAGGAACCAGGCAGGCATTTAAGGAGCTTTATTCCGATTACTGCACATGCTCAGAACTTTTAAAACTATTCAGCCTAACAAGAAATCAAATGAAGTGATTCCGCTTGACTGCGAGTCAAAATTTGATTCCATCGTTGCTAATCCGTCTTCGTTTTGCATTGTATGCTTCTTACATTAAGGAATTTTCGATGGAAATTGTGGGATTCAAAGCGCTATTTTAGCGCTAAAGCCAAAGGATATGAAGAATGTAAAAACTGGTTTGCCCACCGCTAATAAACATCATAGAAGAAATCATTTCACTTGCAGTCAAGTTTTCAAAGTTCTGAGCATGCACAGTAATCGTGACACAGCTCCTTTAAAACTGCAAATTTTAGATGACAACTGATTCATAAATAGTTCTCACTGGCTAAGATAAGGCAGCCAATCGCCGGGTGCACCCTCGTAGAGAAGGGGCATGCGTAATAAGACAGTGAGAAGAAAAACTCACAATAAACTGCCGGAGAGATTGTAAACACCGCTCCGAGCGCTCGCTTTGCCTGGAGCAAAAACTGCAGGAGCATCATGTGACAAGTACTTTGTTTGCTCACTCAAGCGGAACTGCGGACAAAATAAATGAACAAGGGGAGAAAAGATTTACTGCCTCAGTCACGAAATAAATATGTTAGACAAACGAGATCACTTTATTTACAAAGATGTATGATTGACAGAGCACACACACAAATACACGATATAGGTCAGAAATTGCCATGATCCGGGAATCGATTCATTTTTCCCACGGTGCCGCAAACTACAGCTGTGGGCTATACGTTGCAAATCGCTCACACACGCACGCACTCTCGCATCACTCACTCACTAGCTCAGGTTTAGTAGGGACTTAGTGGGATGCATGCTCCTTCCGCGATGTGGGTCAGCATGGTTTCCTGTTTAGGGTTTATATGATAGTTTTTTATTTGTTTTTTACATGCTATAATTCATTACAGCAGGGTAAATAATTTTGTACAGTATTACACTAAAGTGCATAGCTAACAAACGCTTGAACAAGCTGCGTGATAACACCGTTATGAGCCACAAACACTCAGAAATATCCTGTCATAACATACACATATAAATACGCACACACACACACAGAAACAGTAACAGGGAAGTAAGAGTGAAATAAATGCCCATTAACATGACAGAAACCCAGAGGAATGAGTCGGAGACAAACACCAGAGATAAGAGAGGCTGTGGGGTCACGATCGTAACGATCCCACAAGAAATGGAGAAAGCAGAGTTCGGTTCCTGATAAGCGCAGTGCACAATGCCCACCATGTGAAAGACAGACAGTAAGGGGTAAAGCCTGTGTTTAGCGGTGTACGCGACCATGACCGAATGGGTGACCAGGAGATGTAGGAGGTGTGTGTGTGTGTGTGTGGGGGGATGAACAAATTGGGATAACAGTATGAATAGACATACTTAACAACTGTTTATACTCTTATAATAAGCCTGAAAAACTTATTTTGGCTTGTTTTTTTTTTTTTTTTACCAATTACAGGTCAAGGTGAAGTGTTTTAAATGCAGCTATCTAAAGTAGTGTATTAAATATGCAAAATGCAGCTATTGTTGCTCAATGATGCTAGATATCAAAATCAAAGCTGTTGAAAACTTGTTATGCGGTCACTTGTTTAAAAGAGCTTCCGCAGGGGAGCTCTTTTAAACAAGGCGCCACATGATAGGTTTTCAACAGCACAAGATTATTAAATTCATATTTTTAAAAAATTTATTTCAGAGCTCGAAGGGTTAATCATTGGCTGATCTTGTCATGGATGAAAATCAGGTGAAAACTTGCCAGACTGGCAGTTTTTTTGAGAAAAAAAGCTATAGAAACAGGAGTTCAAGCCTAATTTAGAGACAAAATGCTTGATGAGAATGGATTGTTTTGTTTTAGCAGCGCGCATAGCAGGGTACACCTTACTGAAGGAGTAAATTTAGTAGAGGTGGGGGCATAACAGTCGAGGACCTGCTACACACAGTTAACGTAATGAAAGAGGAATGTGAACAAAGTCACCATCAGTAAATCACCGTTAGAGCCACGGTCAGGCTGCCGTACCTCTCCTGAACACACAGCGGAACACAGACTCCCACAATATCAACATAGAGACCCCTCTCCGCACTGATTTCTAATTCTGTAAATGGGAGACATCAGAGGTCCTGCCCTTGTGCTCTGAACACAGGGGAGTGGGTTGTGGGAGCCTATGACCCCAAGGGTGTCGGGGGGGGGGGGGTATCAAACACATTCACCATTTCCAGCACAGCCAGAACACTCTTGCGCACCACTGGGTTTATTATGACCACAGTCCCTTACCCTCCATCCCAAACCCCCGCAAATTTATAATCATTATGAGATGAGAGATACAGTGACTTATATCACACCATCTTAACATGCTTTACAGAGACAGGCTGGGGTGGTACAATTTTTATGAAAGTGTATCACAGGCACTTTGTCTGAGAGAACTCACATTCATGAACTGAGATACAGAGTGTGTGTAAATTAGAAATACTTTCCCTTGGGCTCCATACTGCCTGGTTATACTGCTAATGCTATTGCTAATCTCACTGGTGACTAAAAGCTCCAGCGATGACTAAAAAGCCAACATCACGTCTGTAAGCCAGTGCTACCTGAGAGAGACCATGTTTACTACTCTCTCGGTTTGACTCCAGGCAGTTTCCTGGTTGCCAGTGTTAATGCCCCGACGGTTAGCCTCTCTGGCGGCAAGTGGTGTGAAATGTCCGGTTTAGCGATTAAGTTTTTCTGGAATTTGGGTAAACACACCCCCTCCTGAAACTGTTCAGTCATTAATTCTGCTGGCAGGTGGCACTCGGGGCTTGTTACCGGGCCGGAGTCATTTTTTTGGCCGAACGGCTGTCGTCCAGCTCCAGTCAGAGGTGATTGAGCCTCCCTTCTTCTTCTCCTCTAATGGTCACTCTCCTCTCCATGTTTCTCTCAGTCATTATTTCTCTGTTGTCCATTTTGGGTGATAATATGACAGTACTCTACTCTCCCACAGCTGACCCCTACCTCAGCCAGTGTCCCCTGTACACCGCCCCGCACCGCACCTCCCCAGGACAGCCTTCAGTAACAGCTCACAGTGTTCCCATCACCTCCCCCAAACTCAGTGGAGAACAGATTCCTGAACACACACAGCGACAAAAACAGGGAAAAATGGCCACAGGGTAAGAAACAGATACAAACAGACAGACAGACAGACACAGACACATGCAGATGCACAGTGGTTCCTAAACACAGCACATAATATCAGATATACACAGGCAGAAAGAGGCAAAAAACAAAGGCACACAAACAGACTCCAGGTAATACACAGCTACAGACCCACATGCAAAGTCACAGGTACAATACAAACACGAACAGACAAAGAGAAACTGTCACACACTAGCAGACAAGCATATACACACGTGCAAACAAAGACACAGACACAGGCACAGACAGACACAGACACAGGGACAGAGAAAAGCTGAAAACAGACACAGACACAGGCACAGACAGACACAGACGAAGGCACAGAGAAAAGCTGAAAACAGACAGACACAGGCACAGAGAAAAGCTGAAAACAGACACAGACACAGGCACAGACAGAAAAACAGACAGACACAGGCACAGAGAAAAGCTGAAAACAGACACAGACACAGGCACAGACAGAAACAGACACAGGCACAGAGAAAAGCTGAAAACAGACACAGACACAGGCACAGACAGAAACAGAATAAGGCACAGAGAAAAGCTGAAAACAGACACAGGCAAAGGCCCCAACAGACAAAAGCACAAATACAGGCAAAAACAGACACGGGAACCAACAGACACAAACAAAAACAGAAACAAACAAGGTCACAAACACAACCACAGACCCAGGGCACAGACAGAAGCACAAACGGACACAGAATAGAACACAGACGCAAATGCGGACACAGACACATACAGGTCCGTACAGAGATGTGAGGGTCAAGTCACTCGTCAGCAGCTCTGTCCGCACCAGCAGTCTCTCACAGATCACCTTCCCTCCCCACCATGTACACACTTTCACAAAAACACTCCTGTTCCTAAAGTCACCCCACAGGGGTACAGCCTCGCCCCTCAGGTGCAGGTGTGCTGGGACCAGGCGTGGGCAGGAGGGGAGGGAGGGGGGGGGGGGGCAAATTAATTAATGAGAGTGAAAAAGCAATTGGCGATCCGCTGCCCCGATAAAGGATTAGAAATGTCCCAGAACAGCCCTGTGCACAAAAGGGCCTCTTCTCAGGGAGCAGGTCTGAAGGGAAGGGGTCAGCGCGAGTGTCCACAGGTGTTACAGGAGGGGACAGAGGGGGGCAGATTTGAGAAACAGGGCAGAGTGACTTGCGGCGTCTCAGAAAATGCACTCCTCCATTCTTTCTCCACCACAGGCAAAGGGCACCCAAGAGTAATAAAAATGAATGTGGATTCAAGGAACAGAGAAGAGTTTTAGTGACACAAAAACAAAAGAGAGAGACACTCAGCTCTTCCCTAGAACTGAACAGTACAGAATCGAAGGACTATGAGACTCGTCACTCTGAGGAGAGAAAGATACAGCTGACGTTCCACTTCTCTATCACTCCATTACTCTGTCACACAATTCCTTCATAAATTCGGAAAACAGGCAGGAGCACGAGAAGAGGACAGTGCATGGTTTGTGCACACGTCTTTCTGTGCAGACACTCATGCAAGTGCGGTGCTTACACGAGCACGCCCTTGCGTGTTTTTGCATCTCCGCGTGTGTGAGCACACACAAACGACTTCGTGAGCGTGTGCGGGTGTCCGCGCTAGTGCGTTTGCGCGCGAGCAGAAGTCAACCTGCATGTGTCTGTGCACACATCGATGGCCTCATGCAAGAAGGGCGTAAGTGACACTTCGGTCAAAAATGACTTTTTTGGTTGTTTTGGAAAAACTGAGACTAGCCCATCTCCTCACAAAGTCTGGAGTCTCAATTCCCATCCTAAAGGGGTTAAAATGCCTTTTTAACATTGGTGCAGCTGTGATCAAAATGGTCATCTTCTCCCATGCTAAATGTCTCCCAAGTGCATTTCGCTAATTATCCCAAATTACGAAGAATTATGAAAATGTCTAGTAGGCATCCCAATAGGCTACCAAGTACTATACTTTTATCATGGATAGTTCAGCATATAGCTAAGAGGTGGCGCTGTGGCAGTTTTCTGGCTCTCATGTAAAATCTGTTAAATGTCACTTACTCCCTTCTTGCACGTGGCCATCGAGATGTATACATTCATACGCAGTTTTGCAGACGGCGGAGCGTGTGCAGTGGGCACGCGTGTGTGTGTGCGGTGAAGCCGTACCTGCAGTAACCAGCCGTGAGCGATTATCAGCAGTGCGGAGGACAGAATGGGAGGGAGCGGACAGACAGACTGACAGGCGCAGCGCAGATACGGAGGGAGGGAGGCAGGGCCGAGGTTCTTACAGCTGATTACACAGGTGGACGGCGAACAAAGAGGGGATTAGTGGCTGTAATTGGTTTTTTGGGGGAACAGGGGTGGGCGTGGAGGGGTTGGCCCAGGGCAGCCCAGACTACACAGAAACTGGAGCGAAGCCAAGTATGTTTGCCTTTGTGACTGCGCCGTTTAGACTGACCGCATACAGTTCATTCGAGGCTTTGTGCCCTTCGCTCGCTCAACTGTCTGTCCGCATAGGTGCACCTGCTGAACGCATAACTATAATGAAACTATTATGTGAATAAACGAGAGTGTATGTCTGTGTACTTACTGTGTATGTATGTACATGTCTGTCTGTACGAACATGTATGTGGGCGCGTACAATACATTTCACCAAGATCTGCTTGTGTCTAGTATTAACCCTTAGAGCACTGAAATAAATTAAAAAATATATAAATTTAATTATCTTGTGCTGTTGAAAACCAATCATGTGGCAACATGTTTAAAAGAGCTCCCGCAAACAAGTGGCCGCATGATAGGTTTTCAACAGTTTTGATTTTGATATCTCACATTACTGAGCAACAATAGCAGCATTTAGCGCTCTCAGGGTTAATCCTGTCTAAATAGGAGCCGAAGAGATTCAGCAGGAAAAATCAGCTCTTTAATTGGCCCAAAGCTGACAGGGAGACAAGAGGAGTTTCAGTCAATCACACAAAACACATACCCTTCCTCTTTACGCCCATAGTTACATCTTCAACCCAAATGCTCTCTATCATTTGAGCCGCATTTCACCGCCTTTACTGCATTGTAAAGCTGTAGCCAATCAGAGTTGAGTACTGTGAGCTGTCTACAGAATAACAGAGTCCATTAATGCAAGTGCACAATAACTAAGGGTTGTCAGACTGGGTTCTGATTGGCTTAGTGTAAATATAGAAAAGCAAAGTTCCATTGTGACATCACATTTGAGTTTTGACTGAACGCAAATCTCTCGTATCGCATTCCCACTTAAGAAGCCTCGTGGATTGACAGCAATCCTCAGTCACACGATTGTTTTCTTTGAAAAGTCGTGTTCCCATTGAATCTGAAGACAAGATTATGATCTTCTCCATCCATCGACCGGATCTGATGGTGATCAAAGAAGAAAGTTTTTTTTTGTGCACTTTCTGTGTCAGAAAAAAGTTAACGAGTCAAGCAAGCCAAGCTGCAAAGTAAAACGCAAATCATGCGCAACTTGAAACACTAAAAAGAAAGGAACATTCAACTGCTACTAAAGACACAAGTGTAAAATACTGCTTATAATGTTTATGAACATCATAGCAAGCGCGCATGCAAAAGCCGTCAAAATCTGGAAGTGTGCAACAGGTGGCATGTACAATGCAGCAAAAAAGCCCCATGACCTTAGACTGTATTAAAAGATGGACGAAGCAACCGTGACATCACCCATTGGTTTCAGCATACCATTTAGGAAGCCTCGATTTTGGCAATTTGAACAGCGCCATTTTGTCACTTTGAAACTGGATGTGATTCCTACTAGACAAGAGCGTGAACTGAAGATCCAGGGAGGAGCGAGGGGTGGATCTACGAGTGACGAGGACCAGAGGATAGCCACACCCCTAAAGCATATCTGGCTGTATCCTTTATTCTAGTCTATTTGGGACCCTAATTTACAAAAATGAACATCATGATATATCAAAGGAGACTTGAAACTTGCGATAGATACCATAAAATAACGTGGAAAATCATTATTGAAATAATATATCAGGTGGGAAAGTAGGGTCATTTTCTCAGACTTCTATAGCGTTGAACTTCTTTCTGCAACCACCGACGTGGCCATCTGCTGGCGATTAAATAGAATGCCATTTTCAGAGATTTCCGCATGGGCTTCACTTTTCAGACCCGGGTGCCGCGTCCATCTTTTTCGACAGTCTATGCCCATGACACAAAAGTTCACCAAAAGAAACACTACACAATCAATTCTTTTGAATCTGCAATGTTCCAACTTCATTCGCCAATTCAATCAGCAGATTCTAATCCACCAAAGAAGGTGGATTCTAATTGGGCGATTAGAATGGGGTGACTGGGATCTGGGGAGTGTTCCCATTAGAGCTGGAGGCCAATTAGGCCAATTAGAGAGCCTTTAGTGTGACATCACAATGGGAAAAGAACACAAGGGAACACAATGCAGATTCTGCTGCCGCTCCTGACATGTGACTTCCTCTTTTCCCGGGAGTGATATACGGCACAGAGGAGCGGACACGGAGCTGGGCAGTTACACTGTGAGAGAGAGGAAGAGTGTGTGACTGCGTGCGTTAGTGAGTGCGTGAGAAACAGATGAGTGCGAGGGAACATCCGTGCGTGTGAGTGAGTGGCCAAGTGCATGAGAAACGGTAGTGTGTTTATGTGTGGGTGCAAGCATGCATGGGAAAGAGTATTTTTGAGAAACAAAGCACAGAATCATGTATGCACGTGTGTATGTAAGTAAACCTGTTCCGAGCCTAGTGGCCCATCGGGCCGGTGCTTAACCCCGGTTTCCGTGGCATGAAGCGACTAGGAGTATTACTACTCCCCCTTGGATGGGATAAATGCACGTGTGTATGTATATGAACATATGGGTGTGCACATGCAAGCATGAGGCAGTGAGTGCATGTGTCTGTGTATGTGTGCACCTGTGCGCGCGCGTTTGTGTGCGTGAGTTCGAGTGCATGAGTGTGTCTGCGCGTGAATGCGTGCGTGTGTGCATGCATGCGCGAGTATGTGTGTGTGTGTGTCTCAGCACATGAATTTACTTATGTGTTAGAACGAGTGTGTGTGTGTGTGTGTGAGAGAGTGTGTGTATGCGTGCGTTAGTGAGTGCACCAGTCCAAACTGGGACAGGAGTAGAGTATTACCATGAACACAATGGGCATCGTGGGAGGATACAGTTCTCAGAGGAGTTACAGAAACGGACCTGTCCTTGACCTCAAGACACATGAGCAGACAGTGTACAGGGCTGTGGGCGAGCTGCACACGGGAGAGACTGAGAAACCCAAGGAAGGAAAATAACTCCATCAACAGCAGAAACCCGTCTGGAAAGAATCACGCAAAACGACTCCCCTTCACCCAACACTCTCTGTTTTTAAACTGGACCCTGGTGCTGACTGCATCCAGTGCACACCGTTCAGCGATCACGTATAACGTTCTGATAATGAAACAGAAACCTTTCGTCAGTGTTGAAACATTGCCACAACATTGTGAGTAGGCTGTGCAGGAGAGTGTACTCAGGCAGGATGGAAGCAAGCAGAAGATTTGTGACACTATGTAAAGATTCCCAAACCCAAAGATGCCCCGAATTTCCCGATGCAGTTTCCATATTGGGAAAGATGCCACAAGATGGCCTTCGCAAGCTGATCTGACCATCTGACTTAATCAAATACAAAAGAACGCTGATGATTAACCCTTCGAGCGCTGAATACATTTTCAAGGAATTAATAATGTAGTTATCCTGAGCTGTTGAAAACCTATCATGTGGCATCTTGTTTAAAAGAGCTCCTGTAAGGGAGCTCTTTTAAACAAGTTGCCACATGATAGGTTTTCAACAGCGTCTGATTTTGATATCTTACATCATTGGGCAACTATAGTTGCCGACAGCGCTGAAAAGGTTAAGAAGAAAATATCGAGGAATGGATCTGGAGGTGGAACATAAAAGCTTTCCAGAAACAGAGCAACTTGAAGCTCAAACCTTACAGAGAACTGAAGGATCCTGTTGGGATTTAAGTTGGCTGCGAGCTGGTTTGGCCTTGGCTACTGATCACTTAAGTCAGAGCTAATTTTCAGCTAGCTGTAGCATATGAGTGACAGGCAGCTCAGTGGGTGGCAATGGAGCCACTTCATTTGGCTAACCATCTTCCCACAATTCCCCATACCAATGTATGAGCCTGGTGTGTCTCGTTTCATTGGACAAGCTGCTCACATGACCTGGTCACAAGTGGTGTCACCACAGGCCTAGTGCAGGACCCCAATGATGTCATCGACATCAAAACTCAGAGACATGCATGAACTGGACAGGCTTTAATTACCCTGATGGCAGGTCGACGGGTCATCTGCTTAATTCAAATACGACGAAACAAATACCTCTGTGTCAAGCGAGAGAGGGACAACGTATTCGTAACACAAGATGGGAAGGTTTAACAGCCAAACACCCGAGGGAATGAGAATGGATCTCAAATTGTTTATAGGAAATAACCAGGAAAAATGTCTTACACAGTTACATGTATTTAATACTTCCAACATTGTACCTCTTATTCAAGTTGCCGTGGAAGTGTCCCTTCTCTAAAAATAAGCCATTGCCACATTCCCCAAAACTGATTTGGTAGGAAAACCAATAACTTGGTTGACCATTGATCTCTCAGGGC
This sequence comes from Gymnothorax javanicus, assembly GCA_029692085.1. Taxonomy (NCBI): domain Eukaryota; kingdom Metazoa; phylum Chordata; class Actinopteri; order Anguilliformes; family Muraenidae; genus Gymnothorax; species Gymnothorax javanicus. The sequence continues at coordinate 46,684,758 of CM056206.1, read as the reverse complement.
AGATGCTAGGCTTTCTATCTTTATTAATAGAATTCCACTCTCAAAGATATTTGCATGAAAGTGGAGCCCCTCCTTCACAGTTTCGAAGCACATCGGTTAAAGGACTGACTGGCTGACTGACATTTTTAATGTCAACTTCAACACTTTTAGGTCATATAGACCCAGTCTTTCACTCTTAGTGATGCAGAGATCACACACCATCCACTCACACACTCATACTTATGGGAAATTTAGCGTTTCCAGTGAGCTTGGTATTCATGTATTTGGACTGTGGGAGGAAAACTGGAGTGCTCGGAGGAAACCCACGCGAACACGGGGAGAACATGCAAACTCCGCACAGAAAGGCCCCAGGCCAGAATCGAACACGTAACCTTCTTGCCGTGAGGCGACAGTGCTAACCACACATTGGTGGAAAAACAGCAGCACCTGCTGTGCAGACGCAGATCCAGCAGTGAAGATCTGTGCGGTGATGAACACTGCGTGCAGCTGCGGTATCGTTTCGCAATGTCGTAAAAATAAAAAACTGGGCAATAAATAAAAAGAGTACGCTGATAGCTGAAATCCCACAAAAAATGGAACAGAGGAAAGGGTCGTTTGAAATGTACGGCTGCCCGTGTTTGTGTTTGAGGCAGCGCCATGGAGACGACGTTGCCGGGAGAGGAATCCACAGCGCCCTCCAAATACAACATATTCATTATCGGCTCGTCGGGTCTGGGAGGAGAGGAGCCTGAGGTTGGGAGGGGGGTAATTCCGCCACGTCACCGCGGCCTCTGGGGCAAGGGGTCAGGGCGAGAGCTGCACGTACCACAGGTCCAACCCAAACCTGCCCTGCTGCCAGTCACAACTCCTCCCATGGGCGAAACGCTGCGATCGCTCACGCTGATTGGTACTTAACCGTCTAATGACGAACATTCTTGAAATCTGCCACAATCCAGAGACCAAAAACCAAAACCGATTCTCAATTTCATCACAGTTAATTCTGGAATCTGATCCCAAGTCTTACCATCCTTCTCCAAAAATGCACGAAAATAAAATAAAAATAAATAATAATAATAATAATGTTCTGTTACGTTATCCCTGTTTCGCATGACTTCATTTCTCTTTGCCTATTAAAGGTGGTAGGTGAGTTTTGTTACTATGTGGTCCCACAATGCAACAAAGGGTTAAAGTTGCAGACTCCAAAAAAAAAGCACAGTACTATCTTGTATGGGGCAGCCTATAGCTTTCAGTGTGTTTGACTCAAACTCAAACAGTTGTTGGTTTAAACCCCAAACAGCTGTAATAAGTTCCTTGCAGCAGATAGGCCCTTGAGCAAGGCCCAAAACATTGCTGCGGGGGCAATTAGCTCAGTCATATCGACTGTAAATCCTCTTTAAGAAGAGTCAACTAAATAACAATAATGTAATGTGCTGTCGAGCGCGATGTACTACTAAAACTTAATTACTTCTGCATATATCCAGCGATACAAGTAGACACCATATAAAATATCACAGCTATGTAAATTAAAGTGCCTGTTAAACAGAAGTATTGTCATGTAACGACTCTGCTGGGCTCTATGTGTGTATCTGGGACAGAGTATAATGTTAAACAGCAGTGATGTAATGGACGAGTAACGACTTTGCTGGGCTCTACGTGTGTGTCTGTGACAGAGTACTGGGTTTAACAGCTATAATGTAATGGACATGAAATGACTTGGCTGGACTGTGTGTGTGTGTGTATCTGGAACAGAGCAGAGGGTTAAACAGCGATAATGTAATGGTCGAATATTGACTTGGCTGGACTCTGTGTGTGTGTATCTGGGACAGAGCAGAGGGTTAAACAGCGATAATGTAATGGTCGAATATTGACTTGGCTGGGCTCTGTGTGTGTGTATCTGGGACAGAGCAGAGGGTTAAACAGCGATAATGTAATGGTCGAATATTGACTTGGCTGGACTCTGTGTGTGTATCTGGGACAGAGCAGAGGGTTAAACAGTGATAATGTAATGGTCGAATAATGACTTGGCTGGGCTCTGTGTGTGTGTGTGTATCTGGGACAGAGTATAGGGTTGCTGGCAGGCTGGACGGAGGCTGACGTATGCGTCAGAAGAGGTGCCAGAACCGTCCTGTTCCACGTGCTCCCCTACATGAGGGCTCAGCCCCATTAAACCGGGCGTGTGCTCCCGCGTCACACAGCCCCGCTGCGGACAGACCAAAGACTGCGGCCCGAAGGAGTCTTCAAGGTTACCTGAGGTCGTATTGCAGTTTGACGAGGAGACCGTTTTGAGTATTCAAGTGAAGTCTGTCTAGGGCTTTGATAATGTCATCCCATTGTGAAAATGTTTGTGTGTATGCGCATCTGTTCTTGAGTGAATTTTTATGAGAGGGACTCATGTGCGTGTGTTCATGTGTGTTCATGTGTGTGTGTGTATGTGTGTGTGTGTGCGCGTAAGCATGTGCATCCATGTGGCTGAGTGTATGAGTGCTTCTATGTTTGTATGTGTGAAAGTGCGTTCAAATACACATGTGAGAATGGGTATGCGTGTGTGTGTGTGTGTGTGTGTGTATGGGTGCGTGTGGCGAGACTGTGCACATTTGCGTGTGAGTTTTGACTTGTCTGAGCACGCATCCCTGCCTCCCCAAACCGGTTCTGATCTGGACGCCTTCAGGTCAGTGACCTTGGTTCCGAAATCGCCTGTCACTCAGTCACCCACAGACACCGTTGCCGCCGCGAGGCACCGCAAAGTAACGCAACATGTCAACACAAGAGGAAAAACAACAAAAAACAACTCCCCATCAATCACCACCTTGCCTCACGGAACGAAAACAATGGGACACACTTTACAAACACACTCGGCGAGATCGAGAAGTGTGAGGGCATGGACACAATTTTCAAGAGCCTTAATTCTACACAGATCACTCAATAAAGACATACTGTATCTCAAAAATATATCAATAAAACCGAGATAGCAAAAATAAAGTGAAGCACTCAATTTTAATTTTAAGGAATTCTTTCCCATACAAGTGCACTTCGTGGACCTATACCATTCCATCACTGTCATTGTCATGGTCCAAGTACTTTTAGACTACTCCATTCATACACATTTCAACACATCGACCAAAACAAACAATGGAATCCACTCAATCCCAGCACAACACGATGTCAACATGACGTCAACACGAGACAAAATTACGCAACGCAGGACCTTGACAAATAAAATGCAAACAAAACACGTCACAAAACCAACGCAAAACAAAAGGCATCTTAAAAAAACCTTTCACACAAGAGACCCGCACACAATGATGGACGTCAACAATGCCCAACGCAGTGGGGTTAGCCTGTTTCGATGCTTTGTTTCACAACTCAACGGCAAGCTGCGGTCTCCGGAAAATCCACAATAGCGTGGCAGGCCAGTTTAAAATTACATTCCAAGTAGTAATGAAGCAAAGCACCTTACAGCTGGGATAGCCACCTACACACACACACACACACACACTCCCTTTCTCTCTCTTGCAGACATACATGCACATATATAGACACACCTTCCTAAGAAAACACGTGAGACAGACAATTGGAGACAATGCCCCCGAGTGCACAGAGCCCTGCAAATCAGTACACTTCACAAGAGACAAAAGCGTTTAAGATCAAAACAAACCCAGCCAGACCTGAACAAACCAAACATAACAATGAAAGACAAGACCAAACCAAACCAAATCCAGCCAGATCAGACCAAACCAAACATATCTAGGTCAGACTAGACGGAACTAAACATAACCAGGCCAGATCAGATTAGACCAAACCAATGGATTTCAGCCAATTAATCTCCAAGCCGCACAGGGGGGCAGTCTAATAAACGTGACCTATTCCCAACTGTTCCATATTGTGTCAAAGCAGAGTCTCTTCCCATAAACATACTGGGGTGCTCCCACTCTCTTCCACACAGGGACAGGAAACAAGAAAGCAGTGCAGCTCCAAAAGCAAACAGCCAATCACAGGCCTTTGATGCCAGACAAAACAGTGGGGTGAGAAATAACTTGGGACGCAAGATGGAAAGCGGTGTTTCACTCGCCAGAGGAGAAGTAACACACCTGAGTAACTTTAGATGGCAGTCAGCTTCAATGGGACCGAAGGGTTACAGGCATAGCCTATAACCCCCTGTGAGAGGGACAGGGGCATTATGAAGTACGAAGGGCAGCAGCACATACTGAAACCAAAGGGCTGGCCCGGACTCCAGCTGGCATTTTTAGACCAGTTCAAACTTTTGAATATAATTGCAGCATTACATTTACATAAACTGACACATGCCTAAAGGGTAGAGAGGTGCAGACTAGCAGGGCGTGAATAGATTTTATGCTTTATTAACCCATGTCTCTGCTGAAGAGTGTCTGCAAAGCCATCTGCAACTCGAATTATACCTGGAGTAACAGTCACAAAACTGGTCCTTGATCAGTTAATGGGGTAAGAAGATTCCAGAGGAAATAAAAAAACGTAATTTCAGACAGGGCCAAAACAATCTCTTCTGATTGGACTGAGGCAAAATCCATATCATGAACCCTTTAATGTGACTGGCTAAACAGCAAACTCCCGTGTCTAACTGGACAGAGCAACAACCACTCCATTAATACTTTTTACAGCTCTCAGGTCCAGTTCTCCCAAGTACTGAGGAATTGCAGGGAACTCGTAAAAAATTACATTGTAAGACCACTATGATGATGAAATAATAGCAGTCTATGTGGCTTCGTTCCGCATTATCAATATGACTGGCGCCCCAGTGACATCACAGATGACCACAAGCTCAAAATAAAGATGACATCAGACCACTCCCGCCCGCGGAATGCCGACCCACAGGCACCTTTCAGCGTTCCCTGGCACAACAGCCCGATCTTGCGGGCGTTCGAACTTCCAACCCCAAAAAGCTTTTGTACTGCCGGCACTAAAAACATACAGTATAATAAACCGCTTCTAACACAGTTTCCATAACACAGAAATTCAAGGGCGAAAAACGATAAAGTGTCCAAGCCTTTCGCCGCCGCCCCCCTCCCCCCAGCCCATAGCCACAGCACTGTGTTACACTATAAACATCACATGCTCCACTCTCCCATTTAAGCTGGTGACTCCATCCTGTGATACAGTATGTTCATTCTTTCCCTTATCAGCACAAGTTGCAAAATCGCTATCTAACATCATTCTGTCCCTCAGCCTGTTCTAAACTAGGCCTCTCGCTCTCTGTCCCACTCTCGCTCTCCCTGTCTCCCAGCCCTGAAGGTGCTGGGGTCCTATCGCCCATCAGCTGTGGGTTCAATCAACCTGCCATCACGTACGCACATTCCTCCCCCACCCCGCAAGCCGAGCATCAGAGCGCGCAGAGTGGGGTGGGGGGGGCAGAGGACCTTTCATAACACACCGTTAGAGAGCTCATTGACTGACTCTACCAATACTATGGCAGTTAATGCTACAGCGACTTAGCAATCGCTAATGCTACCAAGACTGAGGAACTTTGCTGATGAGTGAGACACTGAGCGACTCTCCCGATGCTATGAAGGCTAAACAGCTAATGCTATTGGAATGAGACACTGAGCGACTCTCCCGATGCTATGAAGGCTAAACAGCTACCACGATAGGAACTTAACGACTACTAGCACTAGTGAAACTGAGCGACTCCACTAAATGTGATGGAAACTATGAAAGTCTCCAAAGACTACAGCAGCTATAAAAAGGTAATTCTACCGTAACTTCATGGCTGCTCATTCGACGAAAAAAAACATCTGCTAATACCACAAAGAACCTGCTACTGTAAAGGCTATAATGTACTTGGCCTTCCATATCACCCACAAACACAAACAAATGAGCTCTCTCCCCACACAAGCACATATTCAGGCAAACACTGGATTCATCTCACCGAGGCTGAAATTCCTGCCTTATCTCTGCCCCCCAGTCTCTGAGAGGACACCCATGAGAGAGAGAGAGAGAGAGAGAGCGAGAGAGAGAGAGAGAGAGAGAGCGAGAGAGAGAGGGAGAGAGTTAGAGTGTGTGTGATAGAGAGAAAGGGAGGGACAGAGAGAGAGGGAAAGAGAGAGTGTCAAAGAGAGGGAGAGAGAGAGGGAAAGAGGAGAGAGAAAAAGAGGGAAAGAGAGTGTCAAAGGGCGAGAGAGAAAGAGAGATCCACATTTAATATCTGGCAATCCATGACTGTGAAGGAGTCTCAAAGGAGATAAATTGAAAATTGGACACATTCGAGGATCAGTAAATGCTGTTAAAGGAAAATAGACAGTATTCCCTCCTTGCGTACTGCTCTTACCTTAACTCAATACAAGCAGACAGTGATTGGACGCTAGTAAAAAAAAAAAAAAAAAAAAGAGGAGCCCTAGAGGACCAATTCTCCGCCAGCCCTGGGGAATAATATATGGGTTCAGATTTAGCTGCTCGACAGACTGAACCACCTGGCCTCCTCTAAACAATTTGAACTTGCACTAAAAAAGAGATTTGAAATAAACCCACGATAAATACCGCATGCACTTCCACGAGATTTACGAGAAAGATACACGGAACATTCTGGGGAGCTAGTGGGAGCCGTAGAGAGGGGCCTGGCTAGCGTCGAGCCTCTTACGCTTCATCGGCTGATAAATCAGTGGAGATGGTGCAGGAGAGGAGCAGAGCGAGGGATGTTTAGGAGGAACGAATTCCTCGGTGAGCAGCAGAGGGGGGGGGGAGCAGAGAATGACTCTTGCAGAGAAAAGGAGAATGAAAGTGGAGAATGCCGAGATCAACTCCTGTTACTCTGAGCCTTCTGATACCAGAAATTTTGAGAAATGTAGCGTTCGGGTACACACACAAGCACAAACACGCACACACACACACACACACACACGCACACACACACACACACACAAATGATGTAAATCCATACGCTCACTCAGTGACTTATGTTCTTCAGATTCATGGAACCGGAATGTTCCAAGAGCAAAAGTAGACACAAGTATCTGCCAAGAAATTCCAATGACCTGAGCTTCTGGTGAGCCAGTAAAGCATACAGTCAACCCACACTGAAGAAAAGATGTTTTTAAAAATTACATTTTACTCATTCAAAAGACTCTCTCAACCACAGCAACATAAATTACTTGTACATTCAGTTCATTCATACGAGGTATAGCCGGATATGCGACAAAGCCACTCAGGTTAAGAAACAAGCTCAAGGGCGCAAAAGCAGGGACCCACCAGAGAATCAAACTTTCCACCAACAGTACTGCAAGCCCAGCTCCCCCATCATAAAACTGCAATACCTACAAATCAGCCTCATTCCCACAGTTCTCATGTCGTAAGTACTGCGTGTCGTTGATGGTAAGGGTTAGAGACTGACATGACCAACGCTTTTCGGTCATTTCCCACTGTGAGGCCCTCCAGGCCACCATGCTGGCTCGCAACAGACCATCTTGTGGTGCCACGCGGGCTACCACAGTCTCCCAACGCTGACGACAGCGACCAGATTTTCGTATTTTCGCATTTACGGCTGGTTACGCTTCAACAATATAGAAAATCAAAAGAGGGCAAGAAATCCACCAAAAAGCCTTGAAATATTTAACCACTCAGCATAATTCTGCCCTTCATGGAAAAAACAGATGATGCTGGAAGCGTTTCTAGGTCTCTTAATTGAATATTCCATCAATTAAATTTAACTGAGCTTGAAGTCCATACGTCTCAAGAAATAGTGTTTCCAAACCTTGAGGAAAAATACAAAATAAACAGTAGAGTCACAAAGCTCGTGGAACTATACAGGACTAGCGGTCCAGGTTGCAAAATACCCAGAAGAATAAAACTGAAATTACCAAAGCAACAGTTTCCCATCAAACACAATGCCACACTAACTACCTCCCTACCCCTTCGGTCATTTTCCCGTTATCCAAATACAGTCTTTCCCCTGCTTCCGGAGTTAGACACCCTTCTGTCCTTCACCCATCCTCCCTCCATCCTCCCTTCTCTTTTCCCCCCGCCATCTCTCTCCCTCTCTACGCATTGTGGAGTCGGCCCAGGTTGATGACAGCGCAAGGCTGGCGCATTATCTCCGGCACACTTCCAGGCTCAGGAGGACAGCTGCCTTATCTGCCCAGGGATTGAAGCTCTTTGCCTGGATTAGCTCCACACTGCAGATGGAGAAGCCATAGCTCTCTGTCCTCTCCAAACCAGTGCAGCAGCTAAGCTCTCCTGTCTGCACGCCATTGTGGGAACGCAGAACCACAACAGATGAAGAAAATGAATAAATAGTCGCCACAAGGACGCGCAATGTAATAACAAGTATTATCAAGTTTGATCTTGAAATGTTATTTTTCTCTTTAGTAGAAAATAGTGTCTTATTCAATCAGTGTGCTTGCTTGACACATGAAATTTTCTACCCTACTGGCAAATCTTGAAAGGAGCCACAATATCTCACCTTACCGGCTATATTTTCATCTACCACGCAAGAGCAAAATACTTCATGTCGTCTTGTTTTTGTTGTTCCAGCCTTTCTGTCGCTCAAAAAAAGGTATTTTCAAAACCATATTAAACATTGCTCAAAATGGTTTCCCAAATTCAGCTTCAACCCATTATTTGTAATGCTCTTAATTGAAAGCAACAGCTTCGTGGGTGTTGTGCCAACGTGTGGCTTTTGTGCTAGAATTTTCCGCCCGCTTCGTCTCATAAACAATACATGCTTGGAAACATACCGACCAACAAAACTTCAAAGCAAAGGCCATCGCGCTTGACCTCGCACCGACACCACCTAGCGACCAAGCGACCGAATTTCAGCAGTGGACCTTTTGTAGAAATTGTCTGCGGTGATGACTCCGCAAGACATTAGCCTGTCGAACATAAGTTAGCAGCGAATGAGCGGGGCTGGAACGAAGCTGAAGACATGATGAAACAATTAAAATAATCAACAGCAAAAATAAACGGAAATCAATGCAGGGGAAATGGCCGCGCTAAAAAGCAAGAAAATAAACAGCCGGCCTAAGAAGTGTGTGGCCAGGATAACGGGCGAAAATGGGCTACAACAAAAAAAAACACACCAAGAGTTGGAAACAGTCATATACAGACCTCCCGGGTGCCACAGTCAGTTACTCTACAGCCATTTGACGGACATCAGACACCAAAGTGCAATACTCCCAGGTGTGGCTTCAGTCCACATTCACCATCACTAGTAGATTGGCACGGGGTGGTGAGATGCCACATATTTACTTGCTTCAAGTTTGAAAATGCTCAATCTGAACTTAGCTTTCCTGGTGTTGCCTGAAAGGAAAAAATTTTTTGCTGAATTTTGTGCGATTTTTTCACATGGCTCATTTAACCCTTTGAGCGCCGTGGGCAACTATAGTAGCCCAATGGTGCAAGACATCAAAACCAGATGCTGCTGAAAACCTATCATGTGGCAACTTGTTTAAAAGAGCTCCTGCAGGGGAGCTCTTTTAAACAAGTTGCCACATGATAGGTTTTCAACAGCTCAGGATAATTACATTTTTAATTCCTTGAAAATTTGTTCAGCGCTCAAAGGGTTAAAAAAGATTTAAGCAGTGTTTCAAGAATGAAAATGCAATAATGTCTCAATTAAGGGACGTTTGGCTTGTCGCTTTTACCATCTTAATTTTAGCATACAAACACACACACATTTTTAGGTATCAAATGACCTAGCTATCTTAGCGAACTTAACATTTCCCATGTTGAAGTGAGCCAACTAATCTGATAGCTATTATTACCAAAAATGGTACAAATCTGAGCTGTGCGTATATATTGCTGTCCTTTCACTGCCTGATTACAAGTGTAAAGCAATCCAAATGCTATGTGTCACAAACCGCCAGAACATAACTAAGACACCCTGGCAATGGCTCAGTGATGCAGATGATGTGCCGACTCTGGAATCTGAATCCGGGGCCCTCTTGCTAAGCGGTAATTCACTCCACTGCAATGCTATAAAACAGAACAACGCTATAAATGAGAGCTAGCAAGTGCAAGATACACAAACTACACTAACAACTACTCTACTAAACAATATAGTGACACAAACAAGAACGCAACGGTAACACTTTACAATAAGGGTATAATAATTAACATTAGTCTATGAACTATCATTTAATTAGCAGTTAACTAATGCGTTAGATAGTCGAATAAGCATTATGCAAACATAATTGACCATTTATTAATTTTCTGTTTCCCTTATGCAGCACTTCAAACTGTTAAACCATAATACACAAATTAATACCTTAGTTGATGCGAACATCATTTGTAAATGATTGCCAGATGCATTAGTTAAATGTTAATTAGCTGTTAGTAAATGCTTATTACCGCATTAAGTAATGTTAATTAATGTACCCTTATTGTAAAGTGTTACCAACGCTGCTACACAAATAAAAACTAAACTACCTGAAAGAAAGAAGAGCAAAGAACTGCAGGCTCCTTAAAACAAAAAGCAAAATCAGATGTTAGGGCTCATAAGCGCTTGAGTAGATTTGAGTGGGGAAGCCAAAATTTATACTGATTAAATGGTGATGTTAAGTGAGTACACTGATGTGGTCAGAGAAGGCATGGTGGTTTCACACAGACATTCACGAGGGAAAATGCCAATTTGACTGTAAATGTCTGTGCTAATTTACAGTGGTGTATGACATACATCTCAGCACCTGACACCCCATAACGGCACCAATAAAATGTTTATCACTCTCTCACAGTCAACAGGATGAACAAGTCAACATCGCACTCACAAGATTTAAAGCCATTTAAAAGCAGTCACTGTATTTATTAGCCCATTTAAAACCAGTCACTGTATCAGCCCATTTAAAGCCAGTCACGATTAACCAACCAGTCACTGTATTAGCCCATTTAAAACCAGTCACTATTAACCAACCAGTCACTGTATTAGCCCATTTCAAACCAGTCGCTATAAACCCAGTAAAATCCAGTCACTGGATTATCCCATTTAAAATCAGTCGCCATATTAGCCCATTTAAAACCAGTCACTATTAACCCAATAAAAAACAGTCATTGTATTAGCCCATTTAAAACTAGTTACTGCATGTCATCTGATCTGTAGCATCAGTGGCAGGAACCTCTCCATTGTGTTCTCGAGTCCGACAAAGTTATTCTCTCCCTCCTCCTCTCCCTCTCCCTCTCAGAGAGCTCACAGCTGACAACTATTCTGGCCTCAACCACATTCCATGTCATCACTACCAGTATCCAAACAGTATTACAACCATCCAGCCAAGATTAATTACTTGGCAAACATGAGGAAACATACAAAAAACTATCGATCTTAAACGGTCCATACGAGTGAGATTAGGCATGTCTCAATGCTGAATCGCGATTTTTAAAGCATAGTTATGCCAACTACCACCATTTCTTTTTCTAGAAACAAACCTTCATACCTGACGCAGCCTAAAACAAACAGCAACCAAATGTCAGAGGCCAAGCATAATGCTTACAAGAAAAAACTGTTGCGAAGCCAACTATTCACCAGTAAGCTTGCACATCTTCTCCTCTTTAAATGCACAATTTTCCTCCACCTGTTCCAATGTACTTTACCAGAATCAAAACCAGTAAGTGAACTTTTATATTGACTATGAAGAGACACCAGGCAATGATGCCAAAGAAAGCTAAGATATGATGAGATTGTAGAGTGAACAATTAGAAAAAAAAATTAACTGTCCACATTTTTCAAATTTTTAAATCTATTTTAAGATAGCACTTGATTTAGTTTCATGCATTCAAAAAACATACATTTATAGCGAAAAACATTTTTAGCAAATTTAGCCTGCATTGTGAAATACTAATTCTTTTCATTTCGAACAGAATAACTAAACATAATGTATACCAAGCAAACAAATATAACCCATATCTGTGCTGTTTCAGGAGCATTTAAAGTTCAAAAAGCAACCAAAGCAATGCAGTCTAAACATTAGTCAGCCAGCCTACTGCTTCGTGATTGTTTAACTGCTAATCGGCCAAGTAAAAAAGAACAGGTTGAGAGTAAATTTTGTTCATTTTAAGATGAGGATTTTTACTACCCTAAAGAATAAGAGCTGCGAGACTTCTCAAAGATAACCCAATGCAGTTTCAACTGGTCCATAATTAAAACAACTCACCTGTGGGGAATCAGAAGTCTAATGGAGGCTTTATTTATTGGCAAATTTAAGGGGTGATCTGGGGTTAAATGGGCAAAATTTGATTATTTTTCCTAAAATTTTTTTTGAATATAAATATTCTATAATAACCCACCTTTAATAATCCCTAATTGCTACAAGGATTAAAAACTGAATTCTGCCATAAAATCATGATTTAAAAGCAACTGTGATGATGAAATTTATGCTTTTCACTCCAGGAAAGTGATAAACATTTGAATAATCAGATAATACAGTCTGAAAAAATGGGTGTAAGCCACAGACTAAGACTGTACTCAACTTTTCAATGCAGTCTAATGCATTTTCCATTGATTTCCTAAGGCAGTGTTTCCCAACCCTGTTCCTGGAGTACCCCTGCCCTGCATATTTCAGATGTCTCCTTGATTTAACACACCCAGATCAGGTCATTAGGTACTCCACTAATGAGCTGATCAGCTGAATCAGGTGTGTTAAATTAGGGAGACCTATAAAATGTGCATGACAGGGGTACTGCAGGAGCAGGGTTGGGCCTCACTGATTTAACACACCTGATTCAGCTGATCAGCTCATTAGTGGAGTACCTAATGACCTGTTCTGGGTGTGTTAAATCAAGGAGACATCTGAAATATGCAGGGCAGGGGTACTCCAGGAACAGGGTTGGGAAACACTGTCCTAAGGTATTACTTTTTCCACGTTTCTCATGTTTGTGGCAGCCATAACTTTTTTATTTGTCATTGAAAATCAATGAAATTTGGGCTGCAGGTACTTTACTTCATTAGAAATGCAATGACATAGGGAAATTTTGCCTATCTGTTACATACTTTGAATATTTTGAGTATTCGTCAGATTCTGCGCAAAATAATTTCAAAATTTGAGTAAAATGCCCCAAAATCACAAAACTGATAAATTGGGCAAAGAATGGCTATGCCATTGCATTTGGATAAGAAATGGCTTTTAAATGATGAAAGAAAAACTGAATTCTATCATAGAGTTAAAGAGGAATTGGTGCCAGAAGTTTTCTGCATATTTAATGAGCTTGCTTGGTTACCATGGCAACCGCATAAACAGAAAAATGCCAACTTGTATCTTTTTTGGTGGTTATTACATATACCTCTTTAGATTAATTCTGAGTTGTTTCCTGGTGCCATTTTTCATTTAACCCCAGACCACCCCTTAAACTTTCGTTGAACAAATAGGTGCATGCAGTCCATCAAAAATTTTTCCCGTTAGGAATACCATAAAATTCAAGTTGAAACTAAAGCTTTCTCAGTTACCTGGTAATGACCAATACATTGAAAACATTTGTCTTTCCCTTTACAATTTTAATATTTTTCTATCGTATTTTACCGAATAACTACCCTAAGGTACTCCGTTTGATCAGCTGATGTTTGGTTGCAGTCCGTTTAAGACCACTTCAGGTATGTGGGTACGGCTCCGGAAAAAGAAATGGGAAACATTTACCAACACGTCCCATGGCATCTATTGGTCTAATTAAGCTTAAAAAAAATTGTAACTCAACATCATTACACCCCAAGTTGGCTTAATAGACATGCGTACACAGAACTGTTTCCATATATTTACATATCAATGAGACAAACCGTAACTGCTGCATTGGACTCATGCCATAAAGGCTGGAGGCGTGGGAGTTCGTGTCTAGTGATGCGCTGACATATGACACCAGGCCCAGAGTTCGGTCAGGGGTTACAAATCCCATATCACCATAGCAGGCGTCTAGGTCTGCTAAGCATCACACTGCAAAGCCGAGCCCACTGTCTCTCGTCAAGGTCAGTCAGCTGAAACTCGGCCAATTGGATGGACAGGCGGTCCGTGTAAACGTGTGGATGACACTTTAACAGTGACCCCAACTTCCTCCCTAGTGACTCCACAAACAGTTCCCTTCACCCAGACCAGAGCACTTTCCCCTGAAGTGACAGCGGGAAGAGGGTGTAGAAAGTGAGGGAAGGATAGAGAGAAACTGAGTAAAATGCAAACCATCCCCGTCCCACCACCCTCAGGCAGCACCCACCCACAGCTTGGGAAAATAAGTAGGAGTAGAGTCTGTGCTGTGTAATTGGGCAGGCACGCTGGGAAATGGAGTCCAGGCTTGGTGAACACGGCATACCAAACCTGAGTCAGGAGTCCAAATTAGGAGTCTGAAGGAAAAAAAGGGCTGGACCGCGGCCTACAAGTGATTGTGTGACCTTCCACTAGTTCGGCAGGAGCGTTCTTGTGCAACCATTTTCACATGAACACACACACACACGCACACACATGCAGTGATATGCACACAAGAACAAGCAACTGTACACACATCCACACAAACACCTGCAAATGTAGGATCACGGGGCTGCACATTACACATACAAATGATACACACAAGAAGTGCAAACACAGACACAAACACATACATGTATATACCCACACAAGCCAACGTGAACAGAAACGAACTTAAACTACCACAATGATATCCGCATCAATATGCACAAATGTACACAGACCTATACAAGCATATTCACACACACACACCTGCGCATACAGAAACGGACACACAAACACCACAGAATGCTAGCCAGGGGGCTGTCCAAAGTAATAACATTCCGATTATGGTGAAAGTAACCAAAGAAGCAGGGGAAGAAAAGGGGACAAATTCAATTAAGGAAAATGCAAGAGAGGGAGGGAAACAGAATGAAACAGGAACAAGAAACAGAAGGTGAGGGCATGGGAGAGAAAAGTCGAGAGGAAGGGAGAGAGAGTGAGAGAGAGAGAGAGAGAGCTTCAGTGGATAAGTGCTCTCCACCTCACAAACTGCAGCTGGAAATCTGCCAACCCCCCCAGGGCAAACATTAGCTATAGTAGCCCAAACCGTACAACACAACTCCTTCTGCCCCCAACATAACGAGGAGGCTTAATTCTCTGTCCTGTTACAGCCCCCACGGCTTACAGAGCACCGCGGAACTCCACCGCCCCCGCTCCCCCCCCCAGAGTCTCTAACTGTGTTTACATACCACCACACTGCCGCAGCGCGCGGGAGTCAGGGATAAAAAAAGGCTGAGGGGACGAGAGAGAAAAGGGTGACACAGAAAGGAGATATTTCCGTCACGCCGGGGAGGTCTTGCAGGGGTCAGCGGCGCTGCGACGTCTCCACGCGATGAGAATCAGAGATGTTCATCAACTCACATAGCCCTATCGCTTCGCAGTGCAGATATCAGGCTTTTTGAGGAGCGTGCGAGAGGGTGTTTTTGTGTTTCATTAAGCCACGCGACATGAGGCCAGCGTGCATCCTCATGTTCGAGCCAATACCTCTCCCCCTCTTTGACGAAAATAAGTTTTTATTTAGCGGACGCTCTAATCCGGAAAGACTTTCGCAGTTTAAATTCTTCACAGCCTGTCCTTCTCAACAGCAGGAGATTTACTGTAGTGAGAAAACTGCACTGTCCATCTGAGACACAATCATACTACACTGTTTATCCCATCATGTAACACTGCCACCCACACACTAGCAAGAACAACGCACATACAGGCACCAACACACACACACACACACACACACACACACACACACGCTCTGGCTCATACACACATGCAAGCACAGTCTAACACATGCACTGTAGCAGACACACGCACACACTCCAACATATAGGAACACACACACTCTCTCGCACATACAGTACAAACACATAAAATCGGCACATATATTCTTATGCATGTGCATTCCAGCAAACCAAATCGTAGAAAACAAAAACACTTAGAATACCAAATCATAAAACATGAAGCACCAATAAAAAAAACATCTTTTCATCATTATAATATGATATCCTCAGAACAAAGTGTTTTCTGCTTGGATGTCGTGACCGCGGATCCTTCGAGTTAGCGCGACAACTAACAGTTTTCACAGGAATCGCATGAAAATTTTAGGTGCATAGAGGACGAACCCTATTGTTTTGTGTGACCCAATGACCTTCCCTGCGGTGCCGCCATCAGGTCAAACTTTATATTTCCAAATGCAATGACTCACACAGTTTCGATAGGAATGATGTCACACTTCCTGTAATTATTTCTGGGGCAGAGGGAGGGCACGTTATTGACGTTGGTCACCCTATGACCTTTGCCACAGCGCCACCACCAGGTCAAACTATTAATATTTAACAATTGGAATAACTTGAACAGCTTTAATGGGAATCTTGTCAAGCCTGCTTTCAACACTCCTGGTTCATAGAGGAGGAAGTTACTGATTGTGGAGGCTCTGTAATGTTTCCTGTAGTGCCACAACTCGGTCATATTGCACAAATGTGCAAACGCAATGAATCAAAAAGTTTTGATGAGAATCACGGCATACTTTATGTGCTTGTTTCGGTGTATACAGAGTGGGTGTTATTGATACTGGTAACCCGATAACCAAAATGTTTTGGGAAAATTCCTGGGCCCGGAGTAGCTCACCTGCTGATTTTCTGGCCCCCTACTAAGCCAAACTATTAACTTTGCCTATGGGGAGAATGCTATTGTTTTGAAGATATAACCTGCTGTTCTCCACCAATAGTACTTGTTTAATAGGACTTTCTGTGTACATATGTTTGCCTAGGATTTTACATGTTATCTATTCTTTTGACTAGCAGTGTTCTTACTAACAAGCCCTTGTTTGTAACCCTGTCCTTATTCTCAGCTACAGCGATTATCCCTATACCTTGTATATCATACCTAGTTCATTCAGCAAGTCACTTTGGATGCATTTTTCAACAGAAATAAATAAGCACGTAAAAAAAATGCACAGAGTATTCTTATGAGCCCAGAAATAATTTTGCCCAATGGAAATTAATATAGGGCACCTCTTGCGTAGCCTAAAATATATCCCCTGTCCAGGACCCAGAGCTGACCTGAAAGTGAGGCATGCATATGAAAACATAAGCTACGTTTACAAGCATACATTTTTTTCCATTCGGATTGTAATCACTCGGCTCCATGAATCTGAACGTACCACTTACATGAACGAGATTGGGCAGATTGCGCGCATTTACATGTCCAAAACGAAGGCTGCAATCAGAAAAGATCTGTCGTGCACGTTGTCCCCACATCCAACATTTCCAGGTAGCTGGTGTTGTGGTTTAACTTAACGTCATTTTAACTGGTTTGGCATCTGGATGAGACAGAGCAATACTGGTGGTACTACAAAACCCAAAACCAGTGAAGTTGGCACGTTGTGTAAATCGTAAATAAAAACAGAATACAATGATTTGCAAATCCTTTTCAACCTATATTCAATTGAATACACTGCAAAGACAAGTTACTTAATGTTCGAACAGGTAAACTTTGTAATTTTTTGCAAATATTAGCTCATTTGGAATTTGACGCCTGCAACATGTTTCAAAAAAGCTGGCACAAGTGGCAAAAAAGACTGAGAGAGTTGAGGAATGCTCATCAAACACTTATTTGGAACATCCCACAGGTGAACGGGCTAATTGGGAACAGGTGGGTGCCATGATTGGGTATAAAAGCAGCTTCCCTGAAATGCTCAGTCATTCACAGACAAGGATGGGGCGAGGGTCACCACTTAGTGAACAAATGCGTGAGCTGATTGTCGAACAGTTTAAAAACAACATTCCTCAACGAGCTATTGCAAGAAATTTAGGGATTTCATCATCTACGGTCCGTAATATCGTCAAAAGGTTCAGAGAATCTGGAGAAATCACTGCACGTAGCGACAAGGCCGAAAACCAACATTGAATGCCCGTGACCTTCGATCCCTCAGGCGGTACTGCATCAAAACCGACATCAGTGTGTAAAGGACATCACCACATGGGCTCAGGAACACTTCAGAAAACCACTGTCAGTAACTACAGTTCGTCGCTACATCTGCAAGTGCAAGTTAAAACTCTACAATACAAAGCGAAAGCCATTTATCAACAGCACCCAGAAACGCCGCCGGCTTCGCTGGGCCCAAGCTCATCTAAGATGGACTGATGCAAAGTGGAAAAGTGTTCTGTGGTCTGACGAGTCCACATTTCAAATTGTTTTTGGAAACTGTGGACGTCGTGTCCTCCGGACCAAAGAGGAAAAGAACCATCCGGACTGTTATAGGCGCAAAGTTCAAAAGCCAGCATCTGTGATGGTATGGGAGTGTATTAGTGCCCAAGGCATGGGCAACTTACACATATGTGAAGGCACCATTAATGCTGAAAGGTACATACAGGTTTTGGAGCAACATATGTTGCCATCCAAGCAACGTCTTTTTCATGGACGCCCTGCTTATTTCAGCAAGACAATGCCAAGCCACATTCTGCACGTGTTACAACAGCATGGCTCCGTAGTAAAAAGAGTGCGGGTACTAGACTGGCCTGCCTGTAGTCCAGACCTGTCTCCCATTGAAAATGTGTGGCGCATTATGAAGCGTAAAATACGACAACGGAGACCCCGGACTGTTGAACAACTTAAGCTGTACATCAAGCAAGAATGGGAAAGAGTTCCACCTGAAAAGCTTCAAAAATTGGTCTCCTCAGTTCCCAAACGTTTACTGAGTGTCGTTAAAAGGAAAGGTGATGTAACACAGTGGTAAAAAGGCCCCTGTGCCAACTTTTTTGCAATGTGTTGCTGCCTTTAAATTCTAAGTTAATGATTATTTGCAAAAAAAAAATTAAGTTTCTCAGTTTGAACATTAAACATCTTGTCTTTGCAGTGTATTCAATTGAATATAAGTTGAAAAGGATTTGCAAATCATTGTATTCTGTTTTTATCTACGATTTACATAACGTGCCAACTTCACTGGTTTTGGGTTTTGTACTATTCAATTTTTTCAAAAACATTTAGAAGAAATGTGGTCTCAGTCACTGACCGGCTGACCACCTTTTGATGGATGCCGCCATGTTTGTCAGCGTGCGAGAATAAAACATCATGGTGTCATCTTTGAGCATAAGCGCAACGCACATGTGCAGAAGGGTCCAAGTGCACAGGAAATCCGATGGAGCGTTTCCCTGGCCATCGAACCGACTTCCAAAATGACTACACCACCTTGTTCAATTGACTTAGATTTTCAGTCAGATCGCAGCATTTCATTCATATTTAGGTATTTAACATGAGGACATTTCATTCAGGTTAAGCTTCAATCTGAATGACAGTGCTCTGTGTAAATATGGATATGCACAAGCACACAAGTTCAAGTGAGGACATCAGAGTGTCAAAGAGACCCCCACCCCGTTCACAGGACCCCCTTGAGCAGTGTTTCCCCACATTCAGATAAAGGTTGCTCCTCAACAAAACTCAAGGTCGCCCCAGAGGAATCTCTTACTCCTCTTCTCCTTCAACCCTCCTCTCTCACTTCCTATCCTGCTCACCTCCCACAATTTCCTTCTTTTTTCAACATTTTTTTTCCTGAGGGGTGGGGGGAAGAGTGTTTGAATTTTATACTGAGGACCATAACTATTTAAATCAAAGCACAATTTTAAAGAGCAGCAAATCCTATTGTGTTCCCTCACAGTGGAGACAGTCAGTTTTTGAACCGAGTCAGGAGTTAGAGCCTGTTAAAACTGTATCAAAATGTTGATGGACCTCACTGTATGTTTGGTATTTTTCAGAACAATCTTGCAATTTTTTTTGTTTTTGTTTTTTGAGCCGACTTTTTATTTCTGAGGAAGGTCAGCAGCAAGAATTGCTTGTCTTTTCACGAGTCACAATATAAAAGGTCACTCAGTCTCTGCTACAGGCACTAAAGCTTGGTTCCAGTGTTAGCCAAGTCCAAACTATCCAGCGCGTCAAGGTAAGCAAGCAGGCTTGGAGGAGGGGGGCGGAGGAGGGAGGAGAGAGCGCACGGATCTGGTCTGCTGCTTCTGACGCCAAGCCGGAGGAGTGGGTTGAAAAGTTCAGGGCCGTTATTAAAGAACAGAGCAGGGAAAAAGGGGGAGACAAGCCTCGAAGACTGTTAACTTCTGCGGCTCGCTAAAAATACGGAACACCTCCATTAAACACGCACGAGAATGCGCTCTGTGTGTTTGCTTAAATCACAAATTGTCATAAATCCACAAAAAACGTAAAAAAAAAAAAAAAAAAGAAAGAAATTACAATGGCAAGTTTTAAAAACATTTTTTTTTTCTCTCATAAAAAAATGAATAAAGTGCATTAACAATCGCGCCCCAGACCCACAAATTTATATCAGTAAAAATACGAACGCACAGTAAGCAACAGGGATGAATGAGTAATGTGTAATGCCAATAACTCCAGTTCTTGGAAGGGAGGCAGTATGGGGATGATTTATGCGGTGCAAGAGAGGGCTCTTTCATCCATTAATCTGCGTAATTTCAGTAGGTTGTTCTGCACATCATCATCAATCTGTATTTGCAGTGATGTCGGCAAGTATTTGGCAAGTAGTGGAAATCATCGAGCTTCCAAAATTCGCTCACAAAGCAAATACACATTGGCCTCGGTATATGCACCGAAATGGAGGGAGCGAGAGAGAATAAAACAAAACCAGAGAAAACCGCACTGTCCTCTGGCTTTTCGTCGATGTGTTTCCTCACCTGAGATAAACAGCAGAACAAGATTTACTCTCCGTGGTTGCATGAGTTCAGCCTAAGCCAGTAACCACGAGAAGGCAGGCCCGCTGATCGCCCGTGTAATCGCCTCGCCTGTTCCCGCCCTTTACTGTAATATCTTGCAGATGCGTTCTGCTCCTGATGCAACCTCTGCCCAACGAACGTGATTTTATTTGCAAAAAACGGACATGAATTATAGGCTACGTGTTCGGCAGGCCAATGACGGATGCGGTCGTTGACCGGCAGAGGAAGAAAGGGATCATGTCAACTGACGAGCAAAAGAATGAAGGCACTCAAAGATTAAGAGGACTGGTGGTGGACAATAACAGCGGTAACGCGCAGTTAGAAGTTTTTCAAGACTGCGGAACATAGTAGCCTGTATCTCTCCCGGGCAGCTAGCATATTCCTACGCGCTAACACGAGCTGCTGCGTTCATTAAATCCGCACACACACACACACACGCACACACAATCTTATTTCATTCAAGAGCGCTGAAAATGAGCCAAAACTCATCAAAGTCCTCGCGTGCATGAGGTCATCAAAAATATACAGAGCATGGGGGGGGGGGGACTCCAAATATTTTGACCTCGTTTCAAGCAGTAGGCTAATAAGAGTGAGGGACAATATATGCAAGTAATCTACAAGAGCAGCATCAAATGCAGTGTAAATTGGATAGTGGTTTTTGAACTTAATGCCCCAAGAGCCCCCCACTCCCACCCCCAACCTTTAAATCTTAATAATCAATGTTCCGTTTAATCCCATTTTAAAGCATTAAAATTATTTAACTTTTTTATAATTGAGTTAATCCTCAAGCCGTTGAAAATCAAAAATCCTCAATTCATTTTCTCCATTCACAGAAACAGATGAATGCGTGACACGCACATCGTGTAAAAGGGTTGCTGCATTTCATCCAACAAATTTATCGCTTGCTTCACAGAGGTTACAGGTCTGAGAGGCAGTGTCACTGCCACCACCATTTTACCGTTGCGTAAGATGCTGAACTTGAATTACTTCAGTAAACAGGCTACCAAGCAGCTAGCATGTCAGGAATGCAAACGGTTTCGGAAGTATTTGGGGGAAAAGCATCAGCTAAAAGAATTCACGTCACGAGGAAAAAAAAGGCTTCGAACCATAGATTTTGAGGGGGCAAAATATGGGAAGCCTTTCCTTTTATACCAAATGTTTTAGTCCTCATCGTTGTGATTGTGACACATGAAAAACTGTCAGGGACACCCTATAACCCTAAGTAATATTGTATTACTCATTTAGGTACGGGGGACTAGTGTGGATTACAAGTATGGGAAATCATTAGATATACAGTTGGTCTAAAAGTATTACATCCGAGGGAACGCTGCCGTGAAGACGTATCAAGTTCCCTGTTATACACGGATTCTGCACCGATTTAAAATAGTATCTCAGCTGGCGACTGCCAGTTACGATAATCTTCTGTCGGAAGTTCTCCCTGTCGCGAGGAGCCTTACTGCACACGCAACGCATTTCAATGCAAATGTAAGCAACAAACACACACGAATGTAACATTTTGAAGCGCGAGGTACCAATAACACGTTTAGTAGTCGTAATATGTAAAGCAGACAGGTATTGTATCTCTCAGATTTAAAAGCAAAAACGCTAATACCAAACTAGAGGGAACTTTATTTGACGAGAAGAACAATGCATTGCATAATTAATTAAAAATTAATTTAATGCCATGAATAATAGGCTGTAAATGACAGAAGTTCACATTAAAAGAAGTAACTACTAGCGTAATTACAACAACTTTTCCAACAGTTTTGTACGGATTGCCAAGCATTTATTCAGTTATAGCTCTGGGTAAAATGCCCAAGTTTTATTATTTAATGGCATGTCCCAGGAAAAAAAAAAAAAAAAAAAAAAAATCAGCACTGACGGGGACCATAGCCTATTTGAAAAATTTTGCCTTGAAAAAATTTGGTGGGGTAAATGCAGGGTGTTTGTTTCGTCTACCAAGACAGTTATCAAATTTATGAACAATGCAACCCTGCACATTTTCTTATAGCCAAGGCTATGTGCTATACCCATACAATAAAACTGTTGATAATATAGCCAATTTTGAGGGGGGAGCGAGTTGCGGGCCAGATATTTGAACTCCCAAACAGAAAGAATTCAGAGCACAAAGTGTTTTATTTAGGCCAATTATAAATCTAATAAAGTATAAATAGGAAATTGTCTATCTAATTGCAACAACTCGCCAAAATCAGGACGTCCGAAAACGAAAAATGATGTTTTCACATCGACTATGAGGTTTGTCAATTCAGCAAGATATAATAGTTATGAAAAATTGCGCCAAGTTGTTTTGGCTTTCGCCCCACCCTCGTTTCTTGGACAAGGTGAGCGCGCTCCAATCCCTGCCAGTGGCTGGTGAGTTTGGAGCTCTTTACTTTCCACCGGCTGGAATCGCCCCTCCCAGTTTCAGCTTAAAGCGCTGGGCTCTCAACCGCCAATAAAGCGTTATTGTCTGGGTTCGGAGGCGAGTTTTCTTGCGCATTCCTTTACGTAGAGACAAGGTTCCGCTTCGCACGGCCAGTGACCAGGTGCTGATGCGTGACAAGCAAACGTATGTTGCTACAAGATCGCATTCCTCAAACAATCACGGAAAGTTTTTTTTTTTTTTTTTAAGAAAATACGAGCGTAGGAGGATTCTGCCGTCTCTCTTCGCTTCGGTCTTTCGCCGTGGATAAGAAACTAAAACGACTGTGCATTCTAAAGTCAGCATACTTTCAACACTGCTTTCAGCCACTCTGACCGGTAAGTGTGAGATACTACTTTATTGCGAATAACCATAGGCGAGTGTTCAATTGATACGACTGTCAGAGATAGTTATGCTGATAGAGATAGTTATGTAGGTTTTTACGCATGCCGCTATGATAGGCTCTAAAACCCGCAAGAAAATAGAAGAATGGAGTACAGGGATCTCTACAACACAAAAATAAGAAGTTGATTCGAAGAGGAGGTTTTTGGATTAACCCATACACCAAACCAGACTTTCCCTGTAGCATATATTACAGTCACATCACAATATTCAGACAAGCAAAAGTTGTTCTGTAGAAGGGTTAGGTCGGGTAGCTTCAGAGTGAAGACGGTGTGAATTGTTTTGTAAATTCTACATCTCTAACTTTTCCGTGGCCATTCCGCATGGACGTCGCAATTCATAACTTTCCTTTCGCCGTACTGATCTGTCGGTAACCAAGCAAAACTGAAGCGCTGCAGTCCGCCCCTTCTGCGGAGTGCATCTCTACCCTGTACGGTGACACTGCTCATGTTGTGCTCAACTCAAGAAAAACGTAGCTACTTCGCATGTATTGATTCAATGCGCCAAAACCCAAACCCTCAAACCAAACACCCAACAAGGAACATTTTTTTTTTAAAAAGTGGATAAAACATAAAAGTGGAATCAAGGTACACTCCAAAGGCTAGAAAATTACTTTCGTTATCCAAGTTTTCATGTATGTTCGAATCCTTTCGGCAGTTCCAAGCATAAAGTCGCATTATTTTCCATTATTATTTTCCTCAGCGATGAACATAGGAAATTTCTGCATTTGAGAGTCTGCAGATGTTAAGTCATGTCGATGACACCCATACTACAAATGAAACATGCATCTAAATGCAAAGGGGGAAAATGTATTCGTCTCAGATACTTTGCGCTGCCAAAGTTGGGCTATCCAGCAATACCCAAGACTATCCATTCCGTCTCGCGACTGATGCTCTGTAATATATCACGAAATAATTTTTGGGACACGGAGACGAACATCTGGACGCACACGGCGGCTGAGAGGTCCAGGCCGGTTTAGGTGAAGGAGCTTTTCATTATCCCCGCGCCATGAGGCCGAAAGTAATGTGGTGTGGTCTGAGCCAAATCGGTTTTGTCACAGGGGGCGTGAATGGGATTAACTGTTATTATTTCGGGTTCAAAGATCCTTTCTTGTGCATCTCCTTCATATTAAAGCAATAAAGAAAAAGCAAAAGTCATGAAAAACGTTTTTAAAGAACATTACCGTGTCTAATGCCGTGCACACAACAGTTTAATTCAATACACATTATATTGATGATTCCCTTCAAGATGTGGGCTGACACGAAATCTCACGAGGAGGTTGTTAACGAAATCATTAAATCCCGCGGACGCAGAAACTTTTTTTAATTCCTTAAACATCTATGGAGGAGTCAATATAACATAACGCGTAGAGTTGCTCTCCTGCATTCGCGCGTGCAATGCAAATCAAACCATTTGATTGAATTTGCCAATCAAATAATTGAGAGGCGGGCGTGAGATTAGATATACGCGGAAAATCTATGAATGATTGCCTCGCCAATTGGCCAACATTCTGTAGTACAAGGTGTTTACTGAGAAACCTTGGAACATCCACAAATAATTCACGCTCTCGCCTTTTCTTTTGTTTTTGCGAGCAATGCATATAGGCTACTTATATCCTGATAGACTGTAAGGGCACCACAAATTTCTCTATAACGTAAAAGCTTCCCCAAATATCAGTTTTAAATAAAAATAGGCACACCATAATTCTTCAACATATCTGCTTTGTTGACAATATTACTTCAAAGTCAATAATTGTAAATATTGTTGATATGACTAGATTGGTTCTGATTCGTTGTGTGTTTGTGTGTGTGTGTGTGTGTGTGTGTGTGTTTTGATTGTCAAGTTGTCTTTTGCACACTCGTGTATTCAGGTTGATGACTGTCACCTGCCAAACACCCAATAAACGGCCATATCTAGTATAGATACATAAACGAATATGTAACGAATTAATCATGGAATGCGCATGTAATCAAGTATTGCTCTCTAGCTAAGATTGTTTGGATATTAAATAGTCACCTGCAGCATCTAGGTCTCCGTTTGTAAAGACAAAGGCGCAATGGAAAGAAGTTCAAGACAAACTTGGAAACCTAAAGTAGGTCAAGACAATCCAAAACTGATCAGCGCGAGCAGACCTACTTCGAACAATAGGCCACCTATCAAACTCCTTGACAGTCGTGTTGTCATATAATTTTCCTAATGCCCAACAGAAGCAGGTTTTGTGAAACTTGATTGGAGATGGTGAGATAGATACGCGACCAGCCACCAAAACTCCGAAGAAGACTAGCACCTTAAAGTGCACGTATAGCTAGAGAGTAAACCGTCAAATCTTTCCTATAGAGGTACCCAAGAACTGGATATCACTCCTTGTCAGGAGATGAAAACTAAATTTCATTAACTCATTGTTAATCGTCAAAATACAGCGTTGCCTCTGTGGCCACAGTTGAAGTCGTGCGTTTTCAGTTGAGGTCACTTCGTAAAACAGCAGAGAATTCGGAAGGGAATAACGATTTGGTCTTTTAAAAGCACAGATTAGAACAAGGTGAGGCCTTGTGTTTTCAGCAGCACACCACGGTGCCCTGGGAATTCCTCGGTTTATTAGAAAGGGCTTGAAAAAACAAAGTTTTTACAGACGGAGGAGCGCAGTCTACTTGGTAGCCAGAACTGCTCTAAAGAATAGCGCCTTTCAAAAGGGGGGAATGAGGGGAATAAAGACACGGAGGGAAGGGAAGAAAGGATTTTGTAAGTATGAGTAATTTTTCCATGATGTGTATTTCAAATAAATATACATTTTTTTTACAGGAAAATGAAAGGGGCAGAAAGAGAGAGAGAGAGAGAGAGAGAGATGCCGAATGTCATTTTTATCACAAAACGGCCATTTAAAATTATTTAATGCACGTGCGCAAGGGTCAAGCAAGTTGCGAGATCACAAGGTTTTCCTTTTTGTAAAGTCATGGAGGGTAATTTGAAGCAAAATAATTTTAAGCAGTAAGGCAGTCAAGTGCTGCCAAAATCTGCGCGTTCTGTCCTCCGAAATTCAATAACATGTTTGTACTATATGACCAGCTGGTCACAGGAGCCAAAAGGATGACATTTTCAGCAGCAGAAAAGTACGGATGCCTCTGGGTGGTGATGGTGACGAAAAAAGATAAGAAAAGGAGAGAGGGACAGATAGACAGAGAGAGGGAGAGGGAGAGAAAGAAAGAAAGCAAACATTCCTGACTTGGTGCCTCAGCAATTTAATTAAATAGTTGTGAGATGCTGGAATGAACTCTTGCTGAAAGACTTGAGTGGGCAGAATGAGGTAAAGGCTTAACACACACCCCCCTTCAGGCTTGGTACAGACCAGGGGTCAGATAATGACAGCTTGGGTCATACCACCATGGCAACTAACGGGGGGCACCCTAAAGTGAGGTCACAATCAAACAGCTAATAATTCCTAAAATAAAGTCAACAGTTACAAGGATAAAGAGGGTGTCTCGGGTGTTTGGCGAGGGGTTTTTAAAAGAAAAGAACCCAGATGGGGGCAGTTGTACAGGGATTGGGGGTATTAAGTCAACCCCCCCGGGGTGGATTAGCCCCAGCTGTTTGAACCTTGGGAGTGACCTCTTAGCCACGGCAGAGGTAGAGAGGTGGCGTTCAATTGTAGGCAGGAATCAGCCTTGTTAAGAATAATTAAAATAATTTAAGCCAGATCCCTACAGAGGGCAAGGAGCATCTTCCCATCATCTGCTTGGTCTCTCTCTCTCCCTCTCACACACACACACACACACACACACACACACACACACAAATACACTTCATTGCCCCACTCTCCCCTGCTGAAGCTTAAACAGACACATGAGTCAAGACACAAGACAAGGCAGCCGCGGCCCCCCCTTTTAACACACCATTCACTCCCCAGTGCCACGCTGTGTCCAACTAAGTCCAAACAAGAAACCCGGCCGGAAACAGGACCTTGGCGTATTATGGTGGGTCTGGTGGCATCCTAACTCCAAATAGACTGGTATTGCGTTGACTTTCCTACAAGTGTCCACCAGTCGTCATGCATTAAAACTGAAGTGAGTGGGAATGTTGTCTACTGCAGCCCCTCAACAAACATACACAGCAGAGTCACAACCCGAGTGAACCGCACCTTATTCAGAAGAACTGCACAACAATGCAGCACAATGACTACGAAGCCGTAACTGAGAGATTCCAAGTCCGATGGCCAGTTGAGGCACTGTCACTCGTATCCGCAAAGCCTGGTGCTTAACCTGAAATTATGTCAGTAAACACCCATCCGAATAAATTCTAATTTTGTGTGTGTGTGTGTGTGTGTGTGTGTGTGTGTTTGTGTGTATGTGTGTGGTATGCGAGCTGTATTCAATTCAATCTGGCACAGATTGTTTGCTAAATGCTAAAACGTATGCAAATGTAACCTGGACTAAGGCAACTTGTGGTGAGGAGGGAACTGCATTAATATTACATGGGTTGCACACATTGTGGACGTTACGCTACGTTAGAAAATACGGTGACAGAGAGTGGGGGCAGCTGGATTAGCAGCGTGCTGACAGAACGAGGGCGGCAGGGGCACGTTTTTGGGGGCCCAGGGGAACCGAACACCCCACCTCCTGCCATATCAGAGACTGTGCGTCATGCTAAGTCAACAGCAGGGAAGGGGACAGTGACCAAAAACATAAATGCATAATGCTGGTAAACCTCCAGAGTTCTGCAGAAAAGGTCCATTTCTGCAAATGGCCGGAGCGCCCTGCGGGACCATTAGTTCTCCCCATGGCGCCACATAGCCATACTATGACGTTATCCTGCCAGATCATTATTCTATGGTGCCACATATTCATGCTATGATGTATTATAATAGACTACAACACTTTACGAAAACACCATAGCTCTTTTGCTATAACAGCAGTTGTGCTGGTTTGCGATAAGGCCGAACATGGCCGGAACAAATGTGACACAGGGAGTCTGGTATGGAGTTGTTTTGCCACAATCGGCAAATGCGTGTTTTAAATGTGGGGGGGGGGGGGTGTAAAAATGGCAATTTTTGAGCTTGCAAGTGTGTTATAAAAATGCATTTGCGCACAAATGAGTGTGTGTGCGCGCGTGTGTATGTGTGTATATAGAAGTGTGTGTGTGTGTGTGTGCGCGTGTGTATTTATACGCGCGTGAGTGGGTTTTGGTGCAGCACTTGTAATAACAGCCTCAGGCGTTCCCCTGCTGCTCTCCCCACACAGAGGCCAACACAGGCCTGGCCTCTCCCCGCCGGCGGCCCAATCTCCCCGTCCTGCTGCCAAGGCAAACACGCTGGTGCAGAGGGGCCCCGCGACGGCATCTCGGCCCGGCCCACGCCTCGGGCCTTGCGCTACATCCGCGCGCTTCCGCTAATCAATGCACCGACTCCGCCCCGCCCCCAAAATTCCCCAACAACAACAAATAAATACCTCTGCTGCGATTCATTCCAAAGAGAATTTTACTACTTAAGTTTTATGAAAATGTACATCCTCATTTAAAAGCAAGAGTAAAAAAAAAAAAAGTTAAACATTGATACCTTTGTAAAATGAACCTGACTGAAGTGGTAAAAGCGCATTAAGACAACACAAGAGGAAAGAAAATTATATGGGTAATTAAACTGACAGCAACCTGACAGGATCTGACAGTTGTTTCCAATAATCCGCAATTTTGGCTATGGTGGTTACCGGGTTTTTGAAAATTCTCACGTCTGCCATCCCCCCCACCTGGCATTTGACATCTGACCTGTGACCTTCCCTTAGCCCCTCCAACCCCCCCAATTCCAGGAGAAGAGTTCTCTCCCACATTTCGGTGGTCTGCAGACATCCCACCCGAGCGGGCGGAGAACACAGACCCTTCATGTTTTTGCCACGGAAGTCGGTCTGCGAACACCGTGCGGCACTATGGAGTCGCCATTGCTATTCCTACAGTTCCTTGTTATCTATTCTCAGAGTAATGGGTGTCAATAGGCGGTTGGGTGCTGCACCCAATGAGCTTTCGAAAAAGATCAGGGTGACTTGGGCCTCATGCTGATATACATAAGGACGGTATACGCTTTTGCGCTCCGCGTTTAAGTCCTGGGCCTTTTCATCTTACAGGCCCCACATCTGCTCCCCCCCCACCCCGGGATCCCTCTCTGCCACTTGCTGCCACCAGCCGCTGTGTTCCCTACCCGACTCCTCCAATTCAGAGGGATGAAAGAGTTGAAAGTCAGGCGGCGAGGGCAGGGTTGGTGCGTGTGTGTGTGTGTGAGAGAGCAGAAGGGCCAAACAAATGTTTAATTGGGGCAATATTTGAGCATTTACTGTGTAGGAGATCGTGTCTGAGTCCATATTCCAAGTAAGTATGTGTGCATGCGTGTGCGCGTGTGTGTGCAGGACTGGGCGGAAGAGACATGGAATGTCACGAGTGATCAACCCTTTCAGGTGTGTGATCTCAAATATGTGACTGGAATGTTCCTTAGCGGAACATTCAGATGATGCAACAATCGCAATTAGTCATTTAAATCCACCCTCTAGAACAGTGATTCAGAATTTTCAAAGAACCAAATAAATATCCTAGTTTTCAGAGTTAAAGTGCTCTGTTTTCCTAAACCGCTAAAGCAATGCAAACCGGGCCCAGGAGCTCTGTATGTGCAGCCTGCAGGCCCAGGAACGCCTCCTCTCTTCATGAGTCTGGGCTAAAATAAACCCCCCTGATCTCAGAGGCCCAATTCATCAGCGCTGACCCAGCACTTCCAGCAGAATCCCCTCCCCCCCACCGGCCCAGTTTCAGAACACAAACCCGCCCCATTCCCTGACCACAGCGGCCTGCAGAGGAGCGGCCAAACTGCGGCCAAGCGATGCGTTCAGTACCACCACTTCAAAAACAATGTATAAATACACACGCTCACACACACACACACTCACACACACACACACACACACACACACACACGTACGTACGTATGCATGCAAAGGGCCGAGAGCAGGGCAGCGAGGATGTCGGCCGCAAATAACTCCCCCAACAGAGGCCCTCGTGTGTGTTTCAGTCGGCACTGTGTACCGGCGAGCCCAGACCGTGCCAACTCACTCGCCCAGGCTTTCCGAAAAGTCGTGGAAGTTAGAAAATTTTTTTTTTTTTTTTTTTTTTACATTGACCGCTTTCGTTTGCCTATGTGCAGTGGAGAAAGACCGACAGTGAGCGCGAGGGATGAACTCGAGAGCGGGAGAGAGAGGGCGAATGAGGGCAGGAGACAGAGAGAGAGAGGGAGAGAGAAGCTGTAGGCCACAAATTGCTGCGTTTAAGGCAGGCGTATAAAAAGAGAAGGTCATTTTTTTTATCCGAGTTTGTAATTACCTCCTGCTCCCTCCTGAGGAAATGAGCCTTGATCTCTGTAAGGAGAGCAGGCCCTCATTGAAACAAACTAATTGCCTTTAGTGTAGAGGCGTGGGTGCCTGCCTGGGACTCAGGAGATTGTTGGTGCAAATCCCACTCTATGGTCCCTCAGGACTGCTGGGCAAAATTAAACCTCAGTTGCTCTGGAAAAAGAGTTATCTAAAGAGGTGTAATTGAACTGTACTGCACACCGTAAGTCAGGGCTCCCCAAATCACGGTCCTCAAGGGTCGAGAACTGCTGGTTTTCCTCTCTCCCTTTACCTGGGAGTCAGGTGTGTTTACAGTCTGGCCAATGAGTGGCGAAAATTGTTCACTTAATTGCCTGAAAGAGGGAAACCAAGGGCTGGATTTGGATTTAAGACCAGATTTGGGGAGCCCCCGCCATGGGTAACACTGGTAGTTAGCGAAGCAGGCCAGCCTTAGCTGCTCGGACTGACGCTTGGTAGTGACCTGACATCTCTGGCGCTCAGCCTACCTCACGAACGTCCAGGACGCCAGCAATAAGTTAAGAGACCAGTGTTTGCTGCAGCATTACCATGCCAACACTGAGCCCTTGTGGCGTTTCGGCGCCAGCGGGCCTTCGTGGTTTCGGTGGTATGAGCCCGAGGGCCGAGGAAACCGGGCGGAGTCACTCGGAGGCCCGAAGAACCCTCCGAAACTCCCTGTTCACTTTGGACACTGTCCTGAACCACAGAATCTCCACACTGGATTTGTCTGCAAAAACATGTCCGTTCGCTCACCAGTGGAAGTTAAGGGCATGTTTTGAGGAAAGACAGTCCTCCAGGATGCTCAGATACGAGAAAAACACGTTTAATTTGCTGTAGGAGCGTTTTGGTTCCCTGGTCCTCGGCTTCGGAGGTCTATTTCTGCCACGTTCAACTTCCTCAGAAACAGTTTTTACAGGCAGTTAAAGGGGTAGCGCGGCTACAGCCCGAGTGTGGGCACAGTTCGTGTGTGTGTGTGTGTGCGCTGTATGACTGTCTATGAGCGGTATGTGTTTGCGTGTGTGCGCGCGTGTATAATAGCTCAGACACGCTCAATGATACTTATGACAACCAGTCAAACAATGCTAACTATGAATCTTAATAGAAACCGCCGCTACGTGCCAAAAGGAAACAGGTTTGTTCGCTTGTTGGCAAGCGCCTGTTTGCTTTACATATTTCTACCCACTTTATTGTTTGAGGAAGCGCTTGGAGTCATGATGTAAGTGGGTTACTGTTACCCGGTCTGTCACTAACCCTGTTGTAGCACTCAGCCCCGCCTCTCTCATTGTCTTCCTCCATCTTTTTGTTCATTTCTTCGGAAAGATGGAGTCAAGCCCTGGTAACATGGCCGTCGTGTTGACAGATCGGCAGATCGAGAGACTCTGGCTTATTCAATCAGAGGTTAGAAAAAATTCAGATGAGACAGGACAGAAATATGGGTGTGTGCATACGTGCTGGTGTGTGTGCGCGTGTGTGTTGTGTGTGTTCTTGAACTTGCTACACAGTGAGGGAGTGCGGACATTATTGGGAAGTGAGGACATTTTCACCTGTCCTCACCACTACAAAGGCAAATTGTGAGTTATTAGTCAAGGTGAGAATTAGGGGTAGGTTAAGGTTAGGGTAAGGGTTTGGGTAAGGCATGCGGTGCTGATTGTTAAGATTCGGGAAAGGCTGTAGAGACACAAAAAGAATGAATGGCAGGCAATGTAATATGCTCAAACGGATAGAAGTACAAGGATGTGTGTGTGTGTGTGTGTGTGTGTGTGTGTGTGTGTGTGTGTGTGTGTGAGACGGGCGTGTGTCAGTGTGTTTTTCCATTCGGTCCCTTTTTTTTTCAGCAGCGTTCTGTCGGGTCAGTAAATATTTACTCTCGAGGTCGGCCGACTGAGAGGTTGTAGACGGACAGCGCTATGGTCCAGTCCCTCAAAAGCCGCCAAAGAGTGACCTCTGGGAGACCGGCGACCTTCTCGCCAAACTACCACGGCACGTGCGCTACGTGCGAACCATGGTCACTGCCGAGCCGAGACCATCAAATATCAGAACTCCCATCTCAGAAATCCCCAGCTTTCCGTCCACACACTCTGGCCAGTTCCGCTACTACTTTCCCCAGGCCCTGTGAGTGTGTGTGCGTACGCGTGTGTATGTGACTCATCAGTTATACACACATGTATTTAGCTTAAAGGCAATCACATCATTCAGCAGGGAATTTAAGATATGCAATAACAAAAGAATAAGTTAGCTGCTCGTCATAACAGGTGAAAAACAAAAAAAAACAATATGGTAATGCACATAGTTGGGTGAGAGTGGGGAATTAACTATGAGATGCTCGCATGCACGCACCCACACACACACATACGCTCCTGACCCTTGCATGCTGGGTAGAGCGCCACACCGGTCAGTTGCATCACCGCAGGGGCACTACAGACATGTCCGTCTTTGAACCCACGGGCCTGCATTCACAGCTGGATGGGCGACACACAAACAAACAGCTGCCGGAGAAATAAACCCGCCACAGCTACTGCACACACTAACGACAGCCGAGTCACCTGCGGACTCTTCCCCCGACCCCTCACCCGCCCCCCCGCCCATGACTCAGGGCCCTTTTCCCCCCCCAGTAGGGTAGAGATGTAGTCAAAGGCACTTGACTGCACATAATCAATCAGGGATATTACAGAGCCACTGCCATTGCCTGCTAGGCCATGTGCCATGCACGCTCCGATGAACACACACACACATCCATGCAAACCCTTATGAAAAATTACCACAAAATACTACAGTAAAAATACTATAGTTTTCCATAGTAACTGGTATTTTTGCAAAATTACTATAGATATACTATTGTAACTCTGTAGTTTACTATAGTGATGCTAAAGTAAGTCACAAAAGTCAAACTCTACTATAGTAAACTATAGCAATGATATTCAATAACTATAGTATATTTGCAACAAACTATAGTTTACTGTAGTAAAGTGTAGTTTACTATAGTTTACATCAATTTTACTGTAGTAAACTATAGTTAACTATAGTAAATTTTTATAAGGGAATACAGACACAGGTGCACACATATGCAGAAGATGTGTATGTTACAGTCAGATTGTGAAACCAGTCATTTTGGGAAATGACTGAAGTTTAGCGGGAGCCATTTCATGAAATGACTGAAATTTTTTGTCACTGCATGAAATGACTGGTTTCACGATCTGACTGTAACATATATACACATTTGCAAACAAATTCATTTATACACAATCACACGAGACACACCGTCATGTAAACGTACTTATATGGACAGATACACACATAAACCCACATGCTATGCATGCACAAAAACACACACACACACACACACACACACACACACGCACGCAGCACTGGCTTTTGCTGGCTGATGGAGAGATTTTCTGTGCGGAGGGATGGATTGTATTAAACATGGCAGGGAGCTGGTCGTGTGTGATATACTGCTGCTGCGAGCTGCTGCACTGTCACCAGAGACCTGAACTCTGAGTGTGTGTGTGTGTGTGTGTGTGTGTGAGTGTGTGTGTGTGTGTGTGTGTGTGTGTGCGTGCCTTCCCAAGCACCCCCACTACATCACAGCCCCCCTCTTTACTCAGGAATTTCACCACATATACACAGCATACTAATACACTGCTGCGAGAATGGAGAGAAGGATGGAGAGAGAGGAAAGAAGGGATAGAGAGAAGAAAGGAGAAATGGGGGGTCCTCAGTACCCCACTGACGAGCGGATTTAAAAACACCAACAGCCACATCGCTAACTGCTGGCACCCCACAAACACACGTGTGTCCCTTTTCAGGGAGGTGGTACAGGGAAGGGAATGGGGGGATATTGGGCTGAGAGGAGGAGGGGAGAGAGAGAGAGAGAGAGAATGAATGAGGAGTAGAACAGGAGGAGGAGAAAAAGAGGCTGACTTTGTAAACAGGAGCAGGAGGAGGGCTGGCTCTGTTTGGCTGTTAAATGAGTAGGATGCTAATTTAATCCCACTGATAATTGCCCCTCTCCGCCCATCCCTACTGGGGCTCCTAGTGTGTGTGTGTGTGTGTGAGTGTGTGTGTGTCAGTCAGGGGCACCCAGCTGGACCCTGGCCAGCAGTAATTGGGAGTGGGGGGGGTAGGTATACTGCCCTGCACCCCCTACTGAATTCCGCCTGTTCTTGTTGAAGTTTGACGGGGTCTGCAGAGGTCTATGGAGACCCCCCAACCCCCCCCTCCAAAAAAAAAGCCTGCAGGCGGGGGAATTGCACGCATAACTGCACACACTAATTATCTGACAGGCCGGCTTTACGCTTCTGTACTGACACAGATGCCAAGCTTAAACCGAGAGAGAGAGAGAGTGAGAGACAGAGAGAGAGAGGGAGGGGAAGAGAGACCGCAGGTACCCTGTGTGTGCCCACCCAACCGTGACTACATTCACACTCCGTTAGTCTTATTCAAATACTGCAGGTAAATACACCAGCACATATCAGTTTGGTTCAGAGGGAGTAAATTATTCATCAGCGGCGAGAGGACGTGTTCCCCGCCCCCCCCAACGGCACTGCGGTTCCAGCACGTGCTGCCCTTCAAAAATGTACGCGTGTGGTGACCTCTCGGCCCAGTTTTCCATTCTTCCCGGCTTATGTAGGTCGTCCTCTTTTTGTCAATGTGTCTTCTGAATGGCCAAGTTCATTCATTGGTGCTTGTGGCCTAAATCTCCACTATTCAATCAGGAGAGCACGGACAAGAACATGATTTACTCCTTAATGTAACACCTGGGTGCCGGTTTCGCGGGTAAAAGTAGCCGTTGTGTCAAGAGAGGACATTGTGCCACTCCAGGTGACCGAAACCCTCCTTTCCATAGTTGATGGTAGCGGCGCTCAGTCAGTACCAGTCCAGTCAAAGGCCAATGGTCAGTACCAGCTCAGTCAGGGCTTGGCGTCAATAGCAGCACAGTCAGTGTAAATGGTCACTTCCAGCATGGTCAGGGCGAGTGGTCATTACCAGCATGGTTAGATCTGATACCTGGACATGGAGACCAGACACACACTATAAGACAGAGCAGCAGAGAACACTACTGAGGCCAACAACGTTCCAGACTGTGGGTCTAATGTGCTGTACCATTTAAGAGCAGATCTGCAACAGTACAAAACTCAGAGTCTTGCATTCACCCCCTTTTCAATTAAAAAAAAAAAAAAAAAAACTTTGTAGGCAAAAGCTGACGTACAAAAATTTCAGCACAAAAGAGTGACTGGAAAAACTGAAGCAAAAAAAAAAAAACAGAAGTAACTAAAGCCAGATGGCCCTGAACTAAAGAATGTGGCTAGTTTCAACGACAAGTGAGCATTCCCTCCGTCGCCCGCTCTTTCTTGACAAATTTTAAGCACTGCAGTCACTCCATCACACAGGCACTCCCTCTCCCCCGATTGCGCTATTCCCCCTCTCCCCCATCCCTCTGTCGCTCTTTTGTGTCCCACTTCCTTCCGTCACTCGCGCTCGTAAGTTTGGCCTGTTAAAATCAGCAGCCAGATGTGATGTAACACTCAGAGCGGACACTGGCCTTGTGCCACCAGTCAGCTGGAGTCGGCCGGACCCCGCCACCCCTCCCCTCCCCCTTCCTCGCTTGCTCGGGTCAGCGCGACCGCGCAGCCATGCGTCCTGCGCATGTGGTTCCCATCGGAGCGTCGGCCGAGCGGAACGCCGATGGATTTCCGCGTATGCAGAGCAGTTGTAAAACGGCGCAAAGTGACGGCGGGGTTCTCGGTCGCCGAACTGCACCAGGCCCCAGGGCCTCCGTCCGCTGTTTACTTTTCTGATTGAATCTTCGCCGACGTCAGGGGTTGCCTAGAAACCAATGAATGAGCAGTTTGCCTTTCTCAGCCTGCGTTATTCCTCCTTTAGTTGAATAAACTCGGGACGGTTGTGTGTAGGTGAAGCCTGCAGGAGAATGACTCATGTTCATGTTAATCGGCAAATAACTGCAAGCTTGCAAAGTAGTTTTTTCCCCCAGTTTTAACCGCAAACACATTTCTTGGAAAGTTTTTTTTTTTTTTTTTTTCTGTGGATTTCATAACTCACAATGCTTTTTTCGTGAACTCTGGTTTATAACAGGGAAAAACCTGGACAAATTGTTGATCGAGTCTGAGCTTCGGGCATCGTGACCAAAAGTTTCCGGTTTGAATTCAAAATTGGGGTTTAGGACTAACCCTGTCACAGTTCGGTAAATTCAAAGCAGTATCAATGGACAATAAGTACAAACATCCCAAACATTTTACTGTGATGAGGATGCCTAGCCAACGCATACAGTCATGAGAAAAAGAAAGTACACAAGCATACACAAGAAGGTATATTCAGTTCCATAATTTTACATATCAGGACATTAAAAAAAAATCAGCTGGTCCTTATCAGGTCCTAAAAATGAGGTAAATCTAACCTCAGGTGTAAATTAACTGAAAAAATACCTCCATATATGATTATAGCTTCTGTTTTCTGGGTGCTGAATAGCTATGTTTTATTCTCCTGCTGATGAAGGCACGATAGACATTTGTAGCCCTGTGATTGGGTAGGTTTCAGTCCTTAAGTCAAACTGCAGAGCTGTTTCCACCACTGAGCAGAAGCGCTTCAGAAAGTTTACATTTCTGTGTTCCTGGGGGAGGGTGGTGTTGGGTATGACATTCACAGGCTCCTCCACCCGCCCCTACCCAACACCCACCCACCAAACACAACTGCTTCAGTCTCAAAGGCCACATTGCGTGTCCATGGTGACACTAATTACCATCTGATGACCGCTCCATCAGATCTTTTTGCATGTATTTTGTTCAGACACTCACACCTGTAACTGCACAGTAATTACAGCCCAGGGGTATTTATAATCATGGCGAGGACAACAGGCACATTGTCTTTCAGTCTCTTTACTTGATTCTCGCTGCATAGGCTTACTGATTTGTGCTCTTCTTTGGCAGTTTGCGTGTGTGTTGTGTGAGTGCTCACGACCATATATGCGTGTACTTGTTTGCTGGTATAAGTCCGTGTGTGTGTGTGTGTGTCTGTGTATGTCTGTGTGAGTGTGTGTGCGTGTTTGTGAAAATGCCTGTGTGTGGGTTTGTGTATATGCCTGTCAGTGTGTGTGTGTTTGTGTGCATGCCTGTGTGTGTGTGCGCATTTCTGTGTATGCGTTTGTGTGTGTTTGGCTGTATGTGTGTGTGTGTGTGTGTGTGTGTGCCTGTCTGTGTGTGTGTGTTTGCATACATGCCTGTGTGTGTGTGCGCATTTCTGTGTATGCGTATTTGTGTGTTTGGCTGTATGTATGCATGTGTGTGTGTGCCTGTATGTGTGTGTGTGTGTGCGCGTACGCCTGTGTGTGTGTGTTCATGTACGTTCCCCTCGGTGCACGCATATATACAGTTTCAGTGCTAAGCGCCCGGGGCCTGCCCGACTTGAAAAATCACAAACAGTAGTTTAGAGAGGAGCCTGAAAAACAGGTAGACCTGAGACGATAAGGCCAAGCGCTCCCTGAGACACGCGTGCCTGCCACCTTCTCCAGGAACGCGGGAGAAACGCGACACGGCTCTACACGCGTCTCAACGACAAAGGAACACTACGCCCCTCCCCCCAAAGCTGTATTCTGGAGCTGTAATAGAGTAATAGCGTGTTGTGTGTGTGTGTGTGTGTATATATATATATATATATATATATATATATATCTCAAACCTTTATACCCTTATTAACAACAGACACTAATGAAGTGCACACCAGCTATAAAAAGGTCTCCTACTATAAGCTCTCCGAGGTACTGTGGTTACATTGCTAGCGTGCTAACGGTTTACCCACAGAATGTACTCTCCTAGCTCAGTAAGAGCAAGAATGCGCCTGTCGAGCAGTGGTTCTCAATCTTACCCAGTGTCGGTGCAGGCTGCCAATGCAACCAATCAGTTCCACGCATAATTCAACAAAGCAAAGTATTTATCCAAGACTCAGAATTGATTACCAATATAGAGAGTAACTGCTTGGTTAGAATGAAATCCTGTTCCCACACCGGCCCTATCTGGGTAAGACTGAGGACCTCTGTGGGAGAGGGAGCAGGGCTCAGTGCACAGTTACAGTGGCTGGTTTGAGTAGTATTTTAAAAATAACATAAAGTAGAAAAGTGACATGACAGACCGGAGGAGAGGGGGTGGATGGGGAGAGAGGGATGGAAATTAACCTGCACAAGCGAGAAGAGCATTCGCCACATTCTTGTAATGCTTACCTGATGCGTGGACGCGCTGTGTTTTTTTGCGAAATGGAAGCTGGCACGGCGAGGCAGTCACACCTCTGAACGGGGGGTGGTGTTAACGCTAAGTATGAATCAGCCGGCAGTTTAGCGCCTGTCGTGTGCGCAGGGCAGGATGTCACCGGGGGGTGGGGGGGTGTCGCGGTCTGTCGCGTCGTCGCACGAAGAGGCGCTCGACTGGTCTGCGGGCGAACGTCAACTGCAAGCATTAGCGTAACTAAAGAGGTGCAGCTCCTACTGCCTGACTCTCACACACACACACACACACGCGTACACATACATATTCATGTACATGTACACACACTGTCTCACAAACTCACACAGTATCTCTCGCTCTCTCTCTCACACACACACACACACATACATGTACATGCACGCAGTGTCTCACACACTCATTGTGTCTCTCTCACCCACATGCAAACAGTCAAATAATTGCATGCTCATTCTCTCACGAGAACAAACACAACATCAAACAAAGAAAAACACACACCTATTGATGTACAGTAATTGAATCAATCGGCCAGTTAAATACTGCCGAAAGTTTTCAGACATTTCTTGTGCTTTAGGAAGACCAAGACCCTCGACAGCCTCTTTGTTTCCTGACATTTTGATCGCTCCTGGTCTTTGTTTCTGGCTGTTTGTTGTCTTTCCGTTTCATTCTGGATCTTTCCGCCGGTGGGGAGTCTGGCCAGGTGTAGCAGCTGTTTGAGAACTCGAGCCCCTGTCCCATCAGTGTGACGAGACCTCCAGACCAGCACCTCTTTAATGACCCGAAAAAACACTGGATTCAGCTCAGCTCAAAAAGTATGGAGCCTTCCTTTTATCAATGCCAGACCAGCCCATTAACAAAAAAGACAGAGGGAGGAGTGAGGGAGAGAGATTCATCCACAAGTTTGTTTGCTTTTCTCATTACAAACGCCACGGGACAGCTTAGCAGAGGCTATGTCCAAGCGACTCTCGGCTGAGTACAGGCATTCCCTGACCACCCCTTAGCTGAAGTGTCGGGTCAAGAGTACAACAGAATGGGAAAATTGACAATACAAACAAAATGTCTGCGCCAGCCCGCATTAGAATTAGGAAAGAAACTGAAAACACAGCGGAAGATTCTTAAACGGAACTCTTAAAAAGCAGATAAAATTTTGCCTCAAGTTTACTGGCACGAAACCCAAATAGTGGCGACTTTATCAGGTTTCCTCGGTGCTCGTTTGGTGAGGAGCCGTCCTCTTTGGTCAGGAGGAAGTGGGAATGATTGGCGAGAGGCACAGTGGCGGCGACCTTGTGACCTTTGTGTCCTCTGACTTTAATGAGAGGAACTGTGGAGAGAAGAGTGTAGCGATTAAAGCCGGTGTGATTGAGTAGGTGATGGCAGCAACATCGCCGAGCCCATCCAACCAAACGCAAGTGCATATACGAGACAGAGAATGAGACCATTCGTGTATGACTGCTTTTATGTTTAGCGCGGTGAGTTAGCATTAGGGCAGTAACAAAATTCTTCTTCTGTGGCTCTGGACCCCACCACACTGAATTTGAAAAGCAAAAAAACCCTGAGTTCAAAATAGAGACTGATCGCTTCAATTTGCAGGTACTCATATCCATTCTGTGTGAATTATGAAGACATTGGAGCCCTTTTAGTACGGCGTCAATGTCCGAATGCTTACATACCACTATATGAAGACCACAATGGAAAAATTATCAGTCACATTTTCATGTTGAAGAGAAATAATGAATTAAAAATTCAAAACAATCTAAGAAACAAAAGCACTGAAAAAATATGCAAAAAATATACAATATATGAAATATTATATTATTATAACTACTATAATAATATGTAATGTATAAAATATACAAAAATGCAAAATTTGGACTCGTTTTTCCTTTGTGGTCTTCATATGGTTCGTCGCACTGGTGTCCAAGGAGCACCGCGAACCAGCGAGGTGCTAATCCCTTTTGAGTATAGCAGTGCCCCGCCGACCCCCTTTCCCCGCCCCGTGGCCTTGTGCGGAGAGCGTCGCGGCTCTGCTCCGTCGGGTGGGGGGGTGTTTCGGGTTTCGAGGCGCCCCGGAGGAGCGTCGCTCAGGTGCGTAACCTGATAGCTCGTACCTGCGCCAGCCGGCCCTGTTATCTTCCCATCAGAGCCTTTGTAACAGAGGAGAAAAAACCCCCTTCAAACCGCCGAAAAACAAGTCTCAGGGCGACCCCTGAACTGCTGTTGCGAATCAGGCAGCTCAATCGCCTCGAATCCGTCACCGTGCTGACGAAACGTTTGTCTCCTTAGTGATGTTGTCGAGGGCTTAATCTCCGGGTCCATTGTGCAAGCTTCAGCTGTTTCTGTGTGTGTGTGTGTGTGTGTACGCATTTCATCTGGCATGTCATCACTGACCACTTTGTCTGGGTCGTTTTGTTCAGTGAGAACCTGAAGCAAAGCAGCCGAGTCTCTTCATGGATGTCAGTTTCAGGTGCATGAAAACCTTTGCTGCAATAAACTGCATGACTACAGCAGGCCTACCAAAGAAAACAGCCAAGCTGCAACAAAAGTTTGTCAGCGGTCTACCTTTTTCAAAGAACCAGCAACACACTAATGAAAACCCATTTGGTTTGTCTCTGGTTTTGTTCGAGGCCGTGCGATTTTTTTGAGTTTGGTTCTGGCGAAAATGTATCGACTTCAAAGTGTTGTGGTGTGAAGTTTAGCGGGAATGTGGCATGTTTTCAATTTTGTGATGCTGGTTATTTGAAAAAGGTAGACATCTGACAAACTTCTGTTACAGCTTAGCTGTTTTCTTTTTTTGGTAGGCCCGTACAGGGAGCAGGTTTTCAACCACTTAGAGGTACAATGACATTAGCTCGCTTACCTATATGTCCCTGCAGCACCCTCTTAAGTGGAATACAGCCCTTGTAATAATACAGAAAATTTAAGTTGGGTCACCCAATTTTTCCCCAAATTAAGTCTCGTCTGAGATGGCAAATCCCTCCTGGACTGTAAATGTGAAATAAAATACAACCTTCCCCTATTCTGACAAACAACAAACAAGTTGCCACT
Source organism: Gymnothorax javanicus (assembly GCA_029692085.1). Lineage (NCBI taxonomy): Eukaryota > Metazoa > Chordata > Actinopteri > Anguilliformes > Muraenidae > Gymnothorax > Gymnothorax javanicus. The sequence continues at coordinate 46,642,635 of CM056206.1, read as the reverse complement.
TGTTCTCCTGTCCGAGTGCTGGAGAGCAAACAATATCAGGGACTTGTGTGAAGCACGTATTCACACACACACACGTAACCACACACACACGAAGATCACAGGGTTAGGCCGTCACATTAGTCTGATTAATGCACCCTTTCATGCTGAAATGAATCCCGCGCAGTGTTTACGGAGCAGAGCGGGTCGTTCTTCTGAATGGGACTGGGGGTTTCACTGGGGTCTCATTCACTACAAAGGCAGTTGAATTTGGCTTTCAGAAGAGTATGGCCGCTGACTGGGGTCTTCCCTGCAGTCAGAAGCCACAAAACATGAAGTGTCGTCACCCAAAGCAGAGAGAGGTGTCGCAGGGATTCGAACCTGAGGCCGCAGACCGGGGGGGCGGGTGGGATCTCGTGTAGCCGGCCACCTCATGCGATTGAGGGTAGAAGTCAGTCAGGTGTCAGCCCGGGTTAGGGAGTCCAGCAGCTACTACCGGCCTCGATTTTTTGGCTGATGTTTCGCCCTCTCCTGAAGAGGACCGTTTCAAAAACAGGATGGACGTCTCTCCTCCTCTCTGCCGGTCTCTTCCTCTTAAGTGCCTGTCTTTCACTGCCCTGTCTCTCTCTCTCTCTCTCTCTCTCTCCCCCATCTCTGCCACCTCCACACTTCCTGCTCTTCTGTTTAATCTCTGTCGCAGTATAATCTTTTTTAAAAAGGCACACGTGCATTTCTGAGATGACAAGCCGTACGGGCACCGCCGAGAGGTGGACTGAAACTGCTTAGCGCGTAGCTCGCATTAAAAACATACTCGGCATAACATAACACACATAACATAACAGCCGTGTCACAGCTGTCTTCATAATGACTCCATTGTTGGCTCGATCCCTCTTGTGTGTCATATCAATCTATTCTGCTCTCTCTCTCTTCTCTCTCTCTGCCCCTCTCTGTCTGTCTCAGTTCAATTTGATTGGAGTTTCCTGTCACAATGAAGGATGGTTGTGGTGCATTCTGGGTAATGGGCCCCAGCTGTGGGCAGGGGAGTGTTGACAGGGGTCAGGGGGGTGAAGGGGAGGTGACGCCCCTGTTGTGTCTCACGGGAACAGAAGTGTGGAGAGGAGGAACGGGCAGGAGTTTAGCGAGTCTGTGTGTGTGTGTGTGTGTGTGTGTGAGTGTGTGTGTGTCCGTGTCCCAGTCCCAGGGGGGCAAGAAACATCCCTTCACTTTGAGGTCCACAGTAGGCCAAATCAAAGCAAACCCGAAACAGCTAACGCTTCGCCCCAGTGTCCTGAAGGAGACTGCTGGACTCCCCCACAGTCCCAGCAGCACGCGCTCACGCGGCAGTGCTTCAAACATCAAACGCGCTCGGTCCCGACAGCAGAGGGTCCGCCATATCCCGTCATTCTGGGCCATTGTTTACGTGGCGACAGAGGGTTACGGACCTCGTGGCTGGAGAGCGTGCGCCTGTGTGTGCGGTCTTGACTCCCCCCCACCCCCCCCCTCACCGATTACAAAGGGACGCATCCCCTACGCCTTTCTGGCCTGTTCCCAATCTCCCCAATTACCCCCCCCAACCCTCATCCCCTCCAAGGCTAGCGCTAAAGATAAGCTCTTTGACGATAGCGATGGTTAAGCTCTAATTGAAGCAGCCCACTTGAATTTTCGCAGTCCAGCCAAATCTCTCCCTCACTGCTCACAGACTTCCACTCGCCTCTCTTCCCCTCTCCTTATTTCAGTTCGTATTCTGCCTCTTCGTGTCTCTAAAAATCCAGAAAAGGCTTTAAATTGTCCTTTTATCCTCATCCTTCCTTTTCCCATTTGCTTTAGCGAATAACTCATCTCGCCTCTCAAGCAATGAAGCGCAATGTGTTTCTTTAACTGATGAAAAGGTTGACAAAAATAAGTGAAGATCTTTCCCAATCAGTCACTCGCTTTCTTCACCCTATGATTGAGCGCTCGAACACCTGACAGGTCACATGATGAGGAAGTGTCTAAGAAGCTTTGCATGGAGCGTGCGCCGGCTTAACGCAGAAACGGGATGGAATGCAGACGCGGGGCTGGCGGTTGCGAGGCCTAGCCAAGTCGCCTGAGAACCGCGGCTAATAAAAAGAGTACTGAGCAAGAAGCCTAGACGGCTGAGCTGCTTTGTACTAGGAAGTCAATCCGCAAAGTGAGGGGTATGACTCCTGAATACCTCGTCAGCTGGCACTGAGTCGGAAGTTTAAACAAAGAAAACAAAAAAATAAAGGAATAGGAGGACCAAATAATGCAATCTGGCAACACTTGAAGTTTGAAAAGATCCTTGGTAGAGATTGGACGGGTCGACCGACGCTCCCCCCTCCAACTCCCCACCAGGATGTGGAGTTTCAAGTTTTAAGAGCACTTTCTCAACTACCCTCCCCCCAACCCCTAACCAATGAGGAGCCAAGGCAGGGAAGTGATAAGGGAAAGTTAATTTTGATTTGCTGATTGCTGCATCGTGGGCGGTAAGTGGAAAACTACAGCCGACAAGCGGGAGAACAGGCAGGCAGACGTAGACTGAAAATCCGCGGCGAAACGGAGCAATTTATCTGCAATCTTGGCGTAAACGGTGGGTGGCTATCTGATAAGGCGGAGGTGAACTGGAACATGTATATATTTGAAATCAAGCAGAGGCGCCAAGAGCGTCCATAAACCGCATTTGATCTCGTTTCAGGGTTTGTCTCCTCCACAAATGGAAAGAAAGACCAAAAACTAGTGCCCTCAATCGAAAAATAAAAGACTACATAACCAAGCACAATTCAACTATTTAGTACAATTGCGTCTACAGCGCTGCATTTCACCCCTGACCTCAGTAACATCGTCCAATGGGCTGCAACTCTTTGTGACATCACTGCTCTAAAAGGCATAATTTGAGTTGGCAGGAAAAGTTAGTAATTTACAGATACTGTTACCCAGCCTGTTTTAGGACTCTTGCCGTACATAAAAGAGGGATGTAAAAAATGCCTGTGTGCCCTTTTGCTGGTGGTGTATAGTTACCGTAAATTAGTAATTATCAAGACGAGTGTCTGACAAGTGAGGCACTTAACTCTGACATTGGGAGGGGCAGCCGGGTTAAAAAAAAAAAAAAAAAAAACCTTTGCAAATGGTTTTCATGCTGCCATTAAAATAGTGCCAACAGCAATTTGGTGGACATTTGACAATAAAATGGCATTATCCTGTCCCTCACAAATCACGAATGACAGTGGGGACTTCTCACTGTCTTTCTACCCCTCTCTCTCGCTCTCTCTCTCTCTCCCTCTCTCCCTCGCCATAGTCTTGTCAGTTTGCTTAGATAAATATTCCTTGTAAGCGTCATGCTTCAGAGCTTGTGTTGGATTTGAATTTGGTTAGTTCACCGTAACAACATGTAAATAGCTGCTATTGCACGACTAGGTTTAATGCACCATTGTTACGACACAGAAGTGCAAACACTGTGTGGAGCAGGGAGCACGCTCAGTGTGTGCTGTTGAGCTGTGCACTCGTTCAGGCCTGTGTGCACTGTGCAGTGGCTGGGCCTGCCTTGCCTGAGCTCCCGTATGAATCTGAGAGAAAACAGCAGCAAATATACCCCTCAGATTCATTTAGCCTTCCATTTTCCTTTATAATTTTTACTTCTCAATGACAATCAAAGTGTTTTGGAGCCAAAATGATGCTTTGACACTTGAAATGGCACTTTGATGACTTTGAGTTTACTTTGATGACTTTGAGTTTATTGAAAGACTAGCCAATAGCATTGCAGCTAAGGGGTTAAAGCTGGACTCGGACCTTGTGTTGCCAAAATAAAGTCAGTACAGCTCCAGAAAAATTGAGAAAAAAAGATACAGTAAATGGAGGGTTAAGATGTTATGAAATTTGAATTGAGCTGGAATTGCACAATGGACTGACAGAATATTCAGTCATTAACACTGCTGTCTCCTTCATTGAGCACATGAAAACCGCAGAACTGCAGAGAGGACGGGAGAGATACTGCCTGATGATCTGGTACTAAAGCACAATACATGTTTGCCAAACTGTGGAGGGCAAGCCTAAGGCTGCAGTGAATTAGACCCCTGTGGAAATGCACCAGCCTCTCGCCTCTCTGCGGCTGTGACATGGGGCAGGAATCGACTGGGGGGGGGGGGGTGTTAAGTTAGAGGGGCTAATATCATGAAGAGGGACTTTCCAGTTTTGTGTGGGGTGGGGGGGGCATATGCTAATTTGAAATCCTTCAGTGTTACAATGGTCCTATCCCCATGTGTGACAGTCATTTTGACCGCTGACCATCATCATCGTCTTTGTCAGATTGAGGGTGAAACTGAACTCCTACTTTGACGGTGGGTCAGGACACCGGCGGTTTTTTAATTCTGTTCCAGGTAAATATATTTACACATCACAGTTCAAAATGTTGGCCAAAACAAAATTCACAAAATCCTATTGCAAAGCTGGAGAGAGAGAGAGAGAGAGAGAGAGAGAGAGGAGGAAGGAATGGGGAGGGAGAGCAGGACAGAGGGAGAGAGAGGGAAGGGGAGTGGGAGATTGGGAACGAGGGAGGCAGAGCCTTATCTTAAGATCAGTCTGAGGGGGAACATAAAATCTCTGAGGGGCAAGCACTTTTTGTCCAGCACCTCGATCACAGTCACACGCACAGAATCAAGGCAATTCTTTTAATGCTCACAAGAGCGCTAATTAAGAGGCGCTACAACGGAAACCGCCGTAAGCGGCGAACCCTCGAGCGAATGCGCTGACCTCTACGCAACTCGCAGTGTCAACAGTTTCCGCCGAAAAAAAAAACAGCACCGTGCAAACCGCTCATTTCTCCGCTTCGTTGACTTCATCATTTACGCAAATCTGATACGACTAACACCTCAGGGACTTCTCAAGGTAGCCAACCGCGAACGAATCGTCCGCCATCGGCCTCTTCTTTTTTGCGCTTGAGTGCAATGAGCGCGCGACAGGACTTCACCTCGCGGGAAACCGTGGGTATGTATTTAAAAAAACAAACGCATCCCCCTCGTTGACTCCAGGAGAGCGAAAGAGCGAAAAAAATAACGTGAGAGGAAGGGAGGAAGAGACATTCTGTTCCTTCACTTCAAGGCCAGCAGCTCATATGATTCATCTCAGAACTGGGAGTGAGACAAACGTCCCTTCAATTCTGCCCCCCTCTTCAGCCAAACTTTCACTTCTGACTCAACATGTCCAGCAGAGGTGCATTTCTGTTCTTTAACCTGATACAACCCAATGAATGTTCCGCACATCGCTTAATTCAATTCTGTGGCAATGAGCTATATATGCACTGAAACCAAAAATAAAGCACGGGCATGGTGCGTATCATCGATTTGTTAAACTCTCCTGTATTAAAGTCTAAATGATAAGAACCATGTGTGAATTACAGCCATTTAAAACTAATGTCATTGCCCCCAAATTACGAAAACGCCACTGTGTATTAGGTATAGTGCCCGAAACAGGCTTCAGTTGCTATTCAGGTACAGGAGTGCAGGTGAGAAACTTACCCCTCAAAACATTTATGTTTTAACTGCGTTCCATTCATTAGTCTCTACACCAGCTTTTTCTTGGTAAATTCTACCTTTCCCCCTTGAGCTGTTTATTGTTTCTTTTTCTTGTTCACTCATTCCCTCCTCCAGCATTTCTACCCCCCACTTATTCCCCCCCCTCATCTTCAACTTCTGCTCCTCCCCACTTATATGAAGGACCTTCCCTCATCTCATAAATCTTTCCCTTCATCTCTTTTCTGTCTTGCCCTTCATTTGCTCTGCCACCATTCTTTTTCTCCCCTTCATTCAGGACAAATCTTTTTTCCCCCCGGTTTTAGCTCCTAGCCTGTTGAGACCGCGTCTGGAGTTAATCCATAAGCTTAATATGCGACGACTCTCTTTGTGCCGTGAGGTACCTCTCTGTATTCTGGCCTGGGGGCTTACAGTACCTACCGCATAGTTCTGGGACTGTACCGGAGCGCGAGCTCGTGATGCTCGGCTAGAAAACGGGCCGCGAAAGTAGTGCCGCACTTCTGAATCCCGAAGAGGTATTCTCTTGTGACGAGACACTTTAGGCCAATCAAGTTGACAGCAGGACTTAAGAGCTTAAGAGGCGCGCGGCAAATCAGATTTAATCATCTCTGACAAAAAGATTAAAAAACAGACTAAAAAAAAAAAAAAAAAAAAAAAAAAAAGTACTTCAGACGTCCACTTCAGAGGGGGTCAGGAATGCTGTTAAACTGTAAAGACAACAAAGAGTTTCTATTGAAACAGGTTCCAAGTGTACTCCTGTAGCAGTTGAAAGGGACAAACAAAATTATAAAGAGACATGGAGGCATAGAGAAGTGTACCGCACTCCTCTTAGCTTGTTTTTACTTTGCCCTCTCTTTTCCAGAAGATCAGAGAAGGGAGGGTTGTTTATATGGGGGCACGTGCTTGAGCGCTCGCGTGTGTTTGTGCACGCGCTTGTGTGTATGCCTGCGCATTAACTCCACTCGGTGTGCGTTTTTGTTTACATGCCTGACTGTGTTTACGTCTGCGTGTCAGTATGGGCAAGTGTGTTTGTGCACGCGCGCGTGTGTGTGTACGGGTTAGTCTCTGTGAAGACAGGCTGGGTCTCACTGGCCAGGACTTGGGTCGTTAACACGGAGGGGAATGGCCTAAATGTGCTTCCCAGTCAGCCGGAAAAGCAGAGAGGCCAAGCTGGGAAAGCAGTGGGTGGCCGACTCAAACCTGCAAAGTCAGCCACTCAGCAACAAACTCTGCAGACCGACCCTTCGGGGGTAAACCTGTCTGAGGGCGGGGCAGCCCCAGTGTGCAGTGCAGAGCCCAGGCCCTGGGGGGCAAAGTAACTGGCCTTCGGGGGGCAGCTACAGGCCTCAGGTCGGGGTATCGGTTACAGGTAGCCGGCAAGTGCAAACGCGCAAATCTTGCCTCCTTGTACTGCCAACAAAACCTCAAACTCACTCCCCTCCCCCTTCCCAGGACCTCACCTCCCAAAGCCCGCTGGGAGGCCACTGGGGCTTGTGGCCAGAGGACCTCTACGCATGAAAGAGAGCAAACACATTTATCCCTCAACACTGCCAATTATAAAAACGACAGATCTGCTCACGCCACTTTCTATTTATTATTTTTACGCAATTTATTTTATTAAAAAAAAACAAACAAAAAAAAAAACCTGAAACTCAAGTCCTTGCAGTTTTTCTTCTTGGAATAAATAAGACAGCTCCTGTAAATCAGAAAAGACTAGCCATGATAGCATTTCACAAATTTAAGCAGTGGTGAATTGGGGTCGTTCGTCTGACTTTCTAACAATAATTGGCTGCCGCAACCCTTGGGTGACCCACCATTAGAAATAGTTGCCGTTGCTGAATAGCTGCTCAATCAAAAATGACCCATTCACTTTTGGATAATTTGAAGAGCAGTTTTGTTGGGATACATTTTCTGACTTGTATATTAATGCTCTAAAACTCCATGGCATTGCTTTCAACTGATAGTGGAGCTTGTTGTTCCAACACCAAAATACTCTTATATTCTCTGAACTTATAATGTGTTCTGTGTTTTTTAACCAGGGGTGTTTCTGTGTTGTTTTCAGGTTTTTGTGACCGATGACGTCACCGGCAGCGAGATGAAACCCCTTCGCCCACTGCTGCCACCTTCCCACCCTTTCCTTATCCTCCTCCTCCTCCTCCTTCCTGATTGGGCGGTGGCGGGCAACTGCCCGAAAGATTGCTCCTGCTCCAGCCCGGACTCTATCATCTGCTTCCAGCGTCGTGCTTCGTCTGTGCCTCGCGGCGTTCCCGCGTCAACAAAGCAGCTCTACCTCTTCCAGAACGGCATTGAGGTCCTGGCTCCAGAGGACTTTGCTGGACTTGACGGCTTGCAGATGCTGGACCTCAGCCAGAACAAGCTGTCCCAGCTGCCGGGCGGAGTCTTCCGGCCGCTTTCTGAGCTTCGAAACCTGGATCTCTCCAACAACCAAGTGGATCATGTCTCAGAGGACAGCTTCGCTGGCCTGGCCCTGTTGGAGAGGCTGTATCTGTTCAACAACCGCATCCAGAGCATCCACCCATCCGCTTTCCAGGAGCTGGGCCAACTTCTGGAGCTCAAGCTGCAGGAGAACCGGCTGACGTCGCTGCCCGCCCTCCGCATGCCCAAGCTGCTACTGTTGGACCTCAGCTACAACAAGATCCCTCTCCCGAGACCTGAAGACTTCCAAACGCCCAACCTAGAGTCCCTTAAGATGTCTGGAATGGGGTTAAGTGAGCTGGACCCGGGCTTGATAGCCAAGCTGGGTAACCTCCATGACCTGGACGTTTCGAGCAACCAGTTGCGAGGCATGCCCCCGGCACTGAGAGAGGTACGCGGGCTAATTTGGTTGAGCTTAGCCGGAAACCAAATCAACCAGCTCAGGCTGGAGGACCTCGAGAGCCTGGAAGATTTGCAGGGGTTGAATTTGAGTGCCACCAACTTGCAGGGCCTCCCCGCGGAAATGGGCCGGCTGATTCCCCGACTTCAAGATCTAACGGTGGCCGAGAACCCCTTCAACTGCCTGTGCGCACTGGCCTGGTTCCCCAGCTGGCTGCGGGAGGGCGGGGTAAAATTGAGCCGGACCGAGGAGACTCGATGTCACTTCCCGCCCCTCAACGCTGGTAAGGTCCTGGAGAGGCTCGAGTACAGGGACTTTGGGTGTCCCACCACAACGACGATCACCACCACCACGGTGACGACCACCACGACAAAGCCCTTGCGGATTACAACAGCACCCAGGCGGCTTACCCCAGCTGTCCTCGCGCCCATTCCCAGCGAAAGCCCTTCCGACACAGAGACAGACAGCAATGACCGGCCCCCATTGGTTTTCCCCGTGCCCACTGGCACTGACAGCGACTCTGAACCAGAGTTCAAAGAGCACTTGTGCCCTGCCAACATCTGTCTGAACGGTGGAACTTGCCAGCTGGATCGGCACGGGCACTTGGAGTGCCTGTGCCCGCGTGGCACCTCGGGCACCTACTGTGAGAATGAGGAGGAGGAGCCTGGCCCAGTACCGCCCCTCCCTCCTGAGACCAACACGGTGCCTGTCTTCGAGGCGCCCGAAATCAGCTCCCGACAGGTCACCAGCACCTCCATCCTGCTGGATCTGCATCGCTACATCCGGACCCGGCCCTACCTCCGGGGCATCCGACTGACCTACAAGAACCTTTCGGGACCCGATCGGAGGCCCATGCGGCTGAGCGTTCCTGCCTCGTACCCCGAGTACACCCTGCGGGGGCTCCGACCCAATTCCACCTACTCCATCTGCGCCGGGCCTCTGGGAGAGCTGGATACCTCGGACACTGCCTGCACAGAGGCCCGCACCGCTAGCCAGCAGCCCGTCGAAACCGGGGCCCAGGTGATGGACGGCCAGCTAACCAACACGCTGGTGCCAGCACTGGCTGTGGCACTGCTGGTGGTAGTGGTGGCCGCCACGGCGGGCGTGGTGTGCTACTTCCGCCGGAAAAAGCGGGCCAAGAGCCCCCTGGATGTGGCCTGCGATGACCCCTCCACGTTAGAGTTGGAGGGGGTCAAGGCCTGCTTGGACAATGGGGCACTGCCCGAAAAGCAGCCCGCCGAGCTCCAGCCGCCACCCTCGCCTGCTCTCCGTGCCGGGGTGGAGTACGAGGTCCCGCTCATGCAGCCCCACTGCACCGCCAACAACAACATGGCAGCTCTCAAGCCCTCCTACTTCTGACCTTCCCTCCCCTGTGCCTTTCAGTCCTCCAGCCACTAGGTGGAGCTCTTCCTAAGAAACTTGTAGCAGCTTCCTGCACTGCAGGCAGCTCAGAGACTCAGAACAGCTGGCTGATAACAGTAGCAAAAAAACTGAACAAATACTGAACGTTCATGTGCAATCGAAATTGCCTGATGGGAAATTTGCTCTAAAGAGGCTTTTTTTTTTTTAGTCTTCAGGGCAAAAAGCCAAAAGTGCCTTTGTTCACATTTACACAAGATGTGCTGACTGACAGTGGTGTATTTTATTTGTGTTTGTTTAATCGTATTGCTGGACAAACGTGCCTGGAGGGAAGCATTGGTGGCGTGACCTGTCACGCGCGGCATCTTGTGATCGGGGACAAAGATGACGGGGGTCCCGCCGGGTTGGGAGTTTTGGGACAAGAGCGCAGGTGATACACCTGCGCGGGGGCCGCACTGAAACAGCACTCCACACACCCTCTGGGAGAAAACTTGCACTGAAGGCTGGAGGTCTGCCGACTGAATTCCCTTGAATGGCTGAAACACTATCTGCCCCGGACAGCATCATTTACCGTGGACGACGTCACCGAACTGTAACTGAAAAACTGCAGGCAGAAAATAAGGAGGTCCTGTAAACTTCTGTATGACTCTTGTGCTATGTGAAGGCAACATTTTCTGTGTAAATATATGTGTGTATATATTTTTTTTCTGCAACGGTCTTTAAGAAAAAAAGAAATGAAAATGAAAATGACCAGTTTCTTCCCGTCCCCCTCCCAGCCCCTGACCACTAATGCGAGAGGCAGACAAAACACCAGATTTGAGTCTGAAGATTAAAAACTGACTTGAGCCACAAGATTAATCAAAGAAATTACCCTGCAACGTATCAGGCAGTCCAAGGACCGCCCCCTCCCGCCCTCCATATCACAAATGTGCTTCATTGTCTCCATGGCCTTTCAATGAGCTAGAAAAACCCAGATTGCCAGTGTTACCCAAGTTTGCGGCCGACTTAAATCCCATTCTTTTCATGATGTGCTGTAAGCCGATGACTGAACCCCAGGCACTGACAAACACCAGCAGGACCATGTAAGGGACAAAGCAAAGAGTTCATTTATTATTTGTGCCACAGAGTGGAGTGCAGCCATTATCCCCACAGAATTAGAGAGAGAAAGCAGCCCAGCAGTGTAAGATAGCTGCAGCAGAATTATTCTGCTGAGTGGAGCTTGTGCTGCTAACTTCTTCATTCAGCGAGGTGAAGAAACACCACAGCTGGTGCGCAGCCATACAGACTCTTAATGTCCACACCAGAAACATAGTCTTTATGGCTGTGTGCTCCCTTTTCCCATCTTAGCCTGAAAAAAAAAAAACTAACAAAAATATTTAAAAATCCAATCTGAGTTTTAGATAGCAGAAACATTGAAAACGTCGGCCGTGGCAGAGGGAGAATACCAATACTGTGAAAACGTAAAGTTATAGTTAAAAGAATTGATTCAGGAATAAAAAAAAAAAAAATTCGATCTAAATATAGCATGGCGTTAAGAACCTTTAGATACGCACTGTAGCAACACCGACTGCGATGGTGTAGAGCAGTGTACGGTCATGTGAAAGTTCGCCTGTAGCGACTCGGCCTCCCTTTGAACAGTAACTACAAACGGGACACATGAAAGAGGGGGAAGCAGAGAGGGCAGAGGGGGGTCGAGGAGCGTAGAACCAATGTCTGTTCCCGAGGTGTAGGGGCTAGCGCTGTCTCGTCGCGGCGCTTTCGCGCTCACGCTTGTTAAATTAGGAAGTGGGGTCTCGGGAGAGGGGAAGCCCCCCACAGAGACCAGGCAGACAGGGGGCAATAGAGGTGACGTGGGGGGGGGGGGGGTCACTAATGACCCAAGTGAAGGGACTGTTGTAACTCTTCCCACACTAGAAAAACAGAATCTCTTCACTTCTCTTCATCAGTTTCCTCTCATTTTTCACAAGCCTCCAACTGGTGATATAGAAAAGGGAAAATCCTCACCATTGTTACCTTAGACTGAACAAAAAAAGGGAGACAAAAGACTAGAAATACTGAAATAAATAATTATGATAATAATTGTGACACTTGAACTGGAAACCCGGAGCCTTACAGCACGAGGGATTGAAAATATTTGGAATATTTTCAATGTTGCTCATTTTTCCCTGTTTATTTTGGGAAACAATACTTTTATTTGTCATTTTTTTTGTCATTTAATGTCTTTTTAGATAAACTATTTTGTGTTTGTTTAAAAAAAAGCTACAGCAAACAAAAAAAAAAAAAAAACTTGATGGCATTAAAAAAAGAAATCCAATATGAAAATTAAAAACACAAATCATAAACACGATGCTGTTGTGACTTTTTTCTCTCCTTCCTGTCAGTTGTTGTTGTAGTTTGTTGTTGTTGATGTTGGCAGGAAGAGGTCAAAGGAAACTTGCCGTGGATAATGCGATCCATCCTTCCTTTATGGAAAATCACTTCAGCAGCCAGTGAGAACCGGGAACGTGTGTGTGTGTGTGTGTGTGTGTGTGTGTGTGTGTGTGTGTGTGTGAGCGAGAGAGATAGAGCTAGTGAAAGAGAGGAACGGAGAGCGTGAGAGAGTGCGAGTCCGGGTAATGAATCAGTCAGTCTGTCAGGCTGTCTCCGGGTGACGATTTCTAAGAGGCAGAGGTAACATGTGCATCGCATTCGTACCTGCTGGCCTCGCGCACACAGCTCTGCTCGTTGGCTCCATCGCCAACAGGTCAACAAAAGGCCAACATCCCCAAAAAGCACCTTCACGAGGCTGCTTCTCCTAATTCATGAAGCCGAAGGGCGAATAGAGAGCAAATTCATCCTGAAGCCCGACTCCACTAGGGTTATTTCAGAGTCCGACACATCGCAGTAATAAGCCAACAGATCTTTGAACAAACACAAGAGGATAATGCGCCAACTTTTTATAGCTAATAAAGGCCCAGACCAGGTAACAGTGTAAATTTCTAGTGTAGTGGTGATCGCCCTTCCTATCAGGCTAAGTATGGCCACCCAGCAGCCTTTGCTCGCAAATAAAACAGGTCTCTCCAACACAACCCTGACAATCTCTGATGGACAACCCATGCGGTCTCGTTTGGGCCACAAATTCTTTGTTCTGTATATGAAAAGCACAGAGAGAGGCAGTACTGTTTACTCTTTTCCAGTTCCTCTCTCCTATAGTTGGTGTTTTGACCTTTCTGCTCTCATGCCCTCTCTCTCTCTCTCCATTGCTGCTCCATCTTGAAGTGCTCACTAGTTTTCCAGTCTAGAACCAGCTCATTTGTGTGTGTATACATGCGTGCCAGTGTGTGTGTATGTGTGTGTGTGTGTGTGTGTCTATGCAGGTGTCTGTCAGGGTCTTCAAGTCGGTCCACCTGTTGATAACTGCAGGCTCTTCCTAGGCGGAGGGCAGCCCTTAATTAGCCCAAACACTGGGATATGCCTGTGTGGACAGAGGAATGCAGATATCCGTGCAGAGATGATGCACTTGGAAGAATTCAGTATGAAACGGAGGGCCTGATGGCGCCCTCTGGATGCTGGAGGTGTGCAGTCACACGCAGCCAAACACAGCTGTGTGCGGACGAGTACAGAGTCTGACTGCATACGAGTGCATCTAATGTGTGCGCATGTACAAGTGTGTGTGTGTGTGTGTGTGTGTGTGTGTGTGTGTGTGTGTGTGTGTCTGTGTGTGCGTGCATGGACATACGTATGGAAATGGGTATCTGCATGTGAATGAATGTGCATGTTAGAGCGCGTGTGTGAGCACAGGTGTGTATGTATGTGTGTGTGTGTGTGTTTGTGTGCGCGAACAAGCGTGTATGCGTGTGCATTTGGGGCACGCGTGTGTATTGTATGCTCCGGCAAGCCAGCGTATGTAGTCCATGTATGTGCAATTGCATTTGCATGAATGAATGCAGTGCTTGTGTGTAGACAAAGTCTGTCCACATTCATTTCCATGTTTATATGTTGCGTGCATAAGTGTCTGAGTGTGTGTTTGGAAGAGCGCGTCAGGGTGTGTGTACGTAGGCATGTTTGAATTCATGCAGATGATTGAGTTTGTATTTCCTCTCTTTCGCTTTCAGTATTAAAGCCCCTTATTTGAGCTGTATTTAGCAGAGCAGGCTCTTGGCTCTGCTCCAGCATTTCAGCTCAAACCAGGGGCAGCTCAAAGGCCTTATTGTAGAGCTGAGCGCAGTCTATTCAAATTAACATCCCAAATTCCACAGAAAATTACTGCTGAGGAAATATTTTTGCGACACTTTTCCCCTTCCACAACCCCCCATCCCCCAGAAGTTTGTGCCAGGGAAAATGTGACATGAATGAGACGTGTGGCTGAAAACAGACCCCCACTCGCTCAACCTGTGGCAGGAGGCTTTAAAGTTAGGGACCTCAGTCATGACTTCTGGATAAGATCATCAGCATTGTTATTGTAATGCAATGAGGGGTTATGTACAGTAATGGCATTTACATTACTCCTTGACCTGTCTTTATACAGGCTCCTCAAAACTCACCCTCAGCACAATACAGACTCTCTCTGTATCATCCACTGTTCTCACACCACAAACGATCAAACATCCCAGTTTTAACTGCTAATTACATTCCTACTACTGCATTCAATCTCAAGCCTGATGACCGAAAAATTCAGATTCCCTCCACCATTTCCGAAGTTAAATTAATCACTTTTCAGGCATTTTCAAGCTGCATTTTAAAGACTTTCTAGCCCTTACAGCTGGGGGTAAATACACATTAATCGAACTACTCAGCGATTCACCAGGACAGCAATGCAACCACCCCTTAAAGTTTTTTCACCGAAGTTGACTCATAGTCAGGAAAAGCATTTTTGTCATACTGTAGGACAATGTCACATGATACAAATTCTCTGTCTGCTGGTTGTAGTACACTGAAGCTACACCACACTGACATTGAGAGAAATATTCAAACCCAGGATGCCCTGTTTTTATGGCCACAGCACAACATCAATCACTGGATTTTATCACTGGAAACCCTGGGATCTCGACTAGAATCTAAACTAGTGCAGAAGTTCCACAGGTTTGAATACAGCACTGATATTTTACGGACCCATAAGTTCCAGAAGGTTCTATGGGGTTAACACCCAAATTTAAAGCAGCTCAAGCACTGTTTTCAAAAGCCAAGCACTTTTCAAACCCTGAAAACATCACATTAAAATTCAAGTGTTTTCAAGGAAATCTAGCACCTATAGAAACCCTGTTAACCCTTTCACACCCACATACGGAAATGTCTGTATTATGCTAATTGACTCCACTGCCAGAGTATGGGTTTTAGCATGTTTTTCGATTGCCTTGGTGCATGGGTCCTCCTTATACAGAAAGGGCCGGTGTGGGCGCAGGCTTTCATTCCAACTAAGCAGTTACACAACAGATTCTACTAATCAAGGTCTTTAACAAAGACTCTACGTAATGGTAGTTACTGTGATAAATGTAAGATATGCACACAAATTATCCTCCAACTGCCATTTTTTTTTAAAGGTTTCAAAGATGACTGTCGGTGCAATTAATAACTAGTCGCGCAAAATTCAAATTGATCATGTATCTCTGAATATTTGTTTTCGATATGTGAATTCTGCCACATTTTGTTTTGAATAAATGCATCCAACTAATGCTCAAATGCAAAAGCAAGATTTACTTTTACAGTTTCATCCCATGAAATGCCATAGTTAACTCAGAATTTAATGGATACTCTCAGAATATATAAATTGGATATATATGAGTGGTCTTCATTAACTTGGGCAGAGTAGTCATGTTTGGTTTTGGACAAGCTAAGTGTCACAGGGTTAACTATAGGGCACTCTGTAGAGCATA
This sequence comes from Gymnothorax javanicus, assembly GCA_029692085.1. Classification (NCBI taxonomy): domain Eukaryota; kingdom Metazoa; phylum Chordata; class Actinopteri; order Anguilliformes; family Muraenidae; genus Gymnothorax; species Gymnothorax javanicus. Next base: position 46,627,087 of record CM056206.1, on the reverse strand, counting down.
TACCTTCGCCATGCCATATATCTGTTCTTTTGGTTACCGAATATGTTCTGGATCACTTCCAAAATTAAATCCACTATTCCTTGGACTACCAACTATCATCCTGCCAAATTTCGTGCCAAACTGTCCATAACTTTTTGAGTTATCCGATCAGACATATCACACAGACCCACAGTAGACAGATATATTTTAATACTTCCGGATCCAGAATCCAGAATATGTTCCAAAATTCCAAAATTGAATCAACTCATCCTTGGACTACCACCTATCATCTTACCAAAGTTCGTGCCAAATCATTCGCAACTTTTTTAGTTATCCTGTTAACAGACAGACAGACAAACAAACAAACGAAAGGTCATTCATAGAATGACGATTTGCTGAAATCGTGCACAGGTCTCTGAAACAGAATGAACAGAATAGAGTTGGTTTCAAGTCTCTAGCTGAAATAGTAGCAAAGTTATTAACCAAAATGTGGTTTTAATGTTTTTGGTGACCTTAACCTTTGACCTCGGGACTACAAAAAGTATAGGCTTCTGGCGACGAATCTCCTCTATCATATGGTGAAGTTTCCTGAACACAAACGACTTGCAAAGTGTAAAAAAGGGTGTCACTAACAAACAGACAAACAATCAAACATACAAACAGACGACAAACGCAACCGACTAACATGCTTGCCGAAATCTATGATTTCGGCAAGTAATAGCAAGCATAACCTCCTTAGCGGAGGTAATTAAAGATTTTTTTTTTTTTTTTTAAAGATTTTTTTTGGGAATTTTTCCTTTATTTGACAGTTATACAGTGTAGAGAAACAGGAAAGTTGGGGAGAAGAATGGGGGAAGACATGCAGCAAATGACCTGCGTTGGAATCGAACCCAGGTCGCTGCGGGAAGGACACAGCCTTTATGATACGCGCGTTTAGACCGATGAGCCACCGGGGCGCCCCCTAGCGGAGGTAATTAAAGCAGAAACCTAAAGCTGACAAATTCCGGCAACAGGTTCGTAAAGCAGCCCGGCACTTGTCCTCTCTGTCCCAAAAAGCAAGATAGCCGCGGCTAGCATTAGGCGCTAAAACTGCAGAGCACGCCGCATCACGCAATACACAGTCTCACATTCGCTAGCCTTTAGCTCCGCGCGCAAATATTGTTATTGGAAGAAGAGACTCCTACTCCTTAAATGACGGACCCAAAGAAAACCTCGAATTTTATGTCTACCTCGCGCCGGCCCACTCAAAGAGCCCAAAAAGGAACGGTATGTGAATTGGATTTTAAATTACACCCGCGGATGAGAGAATAATGAAGGCGGACGAAAATCGCACGCATGGATATTAGCGAGGCGCTCTGTTTTTAAAACTGTATTTGTTCTGGATCGGGAGTGGATGTTGGACGGACCCAGAAGGGCTTTCCAGACTTGCGAATCGCGCTATTTCAGCCACGGCTCTCCGACGCTGGGCTCACACCAGCAATGCGCTGGAAGCCAAACTGCACATTTTGCGGTGATGAAAGAGGAGAGAGACGGGAAGAAGGGGGCAAAAATAACAGAATAGGAGCCTGTATGGATTAGGTGACTCGTCCGGAGTATAAATGTGCGACTGCTTTTTGAAGCGCTGGAGCAGGATGCCAGTGAAGCAGTGCAGAGCCAAGACTGGCACCAGCGGGGGGTAAGAGATACTGAGGGGGGGTTCGGACATCTTTAATGGTTTTTCCACCCCTGCAGCTCTGACTCTTTTCCACGTGCCTTTCAAACGCAAATGAAATATGAAATGAAAACTGAGCGCAACGGAATAACTGTCACCCCATATATAAATTAAATATGAAAGTAAATCATAACACTGAAAAGCTATGGAATAAACCACTCCCAACCCCTTATACCCCCAAAAAAAAAAAAAAAAAAATATAAATGAAATCTGAAATACAAAAGAAGAGAAGAAGAGCAATGCCATACTCCCAGCCGCAACGCCCCTCCCCCGCACCCCCCGACCCTTGGATCCAGCAAATAGTGGAGGAAGTGTGAAGGCCTCAGAAGGGTCTGGGCCATATTCTACCATAAGAGACACCTGAATTTCGAGAGAGGGAGCCTTGATTTGAGGAGGGAGCGGACGACGTACGGAAGAGATTCAGAATTTTTAAGTGGGGGAGAAAAGGCGGGGGGGGCTAATAGAGGGTGGGGGGGGAGGTGTGGTTTTGCAAGCCACAGAAAAAGCAGCTGGATATCGCTCCACTGGGGAGGAAAGGAGGCTGTTTTATGGAGGGGGGGGGGGCACTCGAAGGAGGGAAAATATTTCATTTGTGGGTAAAAAAAAATCTGCTATTAATAATGGGGGTCCAAAGAAAGGACGGGGGGCACATGCCGATATCTACAGCGATGTACAATAAGTCCCTGAGTGTCAGTGAAAAAGCGACATGAAGTGGTAACAATCCACAGAACACCAGTCAGCTCCGGTGCTAAGATAAATACGTAGACGACGCAGCAGGTACAAATTACTTCAGCCATAAAACAAACAATCGCTCTAACACACTGGGGGTGATTATGAATAATAAAAAAAAAAAACTCACCACAAAGCCAACAATAAATTCTAATGAGAGCCAAGATATCAGAGGGACAGAAGACTGACAGATTATGGGGGGGTGGTATGTTGAGATTTTAAGAAATGCAAGATGCAAGGCCTGAGACCAACGTCACAGACCCGTCGAGACTCCTTCATTACCGCATTCCCTGATAAGAGTCGGTATTGGGTGGGTCGGAGGGCAACAGTGACTATTACTGGGGGGGGTACAGACAGCCGCAAACTGATGGGCTGTTTCAGCCTCTGTTACCCTGGCCCATTTCCATGGCTCTCCAAATCCTCGCAGCTCCTAAAAATTCCAGCTTGTGCACACAAAAAGCCTCTCGCCATGAGGCCACACCTTGGAAGGGGCCAGGGGAGGGAGCGTTTCACAAAACTTGGCACCCCCCACCTCCACGTTCGTGTGTGTTTAATTTAGGTAGAGAGAGAAAAAAAAAAATCTGCTAGCGCGGCCATAGATGCTAAACGGCTTCACAGACATTTTGAAGAGAAGAGTTACTTATTTTTATTTATAAAATCTTTTATTTAACCATGTGGTTAAGTGGTTTAGAACACATTCTCATTTACAACATCAAAAAAGCCATGAAACTGTAAGAGTCATTGACTGCGCATGAACGAAGCTCAAAGAGCTTTTTGCATAATGTCACATAATTTTCAGGTGGACAATTAGCCCATAAAAAAAAGGGGGGTGGGGCGCCCCGGTGGCTCATCGGTCTAAGCCCACGTACCATAAAGGCTGTGTCCTTCCCGCAGCGACCTGGGTTCGATTCCGGCTCAGGTCATTTGCTGCATGTCTTCCCCCATTCTTCTCCCCGACCTTCCTGTCTCTCTACACTGTACAACTGTCAAATAAAGGAAAATTTCCCAAAAAATAATCTTTAAAAAAAAAAAGGTGGGTAAGACAGCACATTGAACGATGAGGAAATGCATTTCATAATAGTCCAAGAAAACCGGCCATCGTCACCTTTAAGAAACCCTCTGATTGGAGGAAATGAGAGCAGTATGTTGGTATGATGTGCTGATATTGCACCTGTCAATCACCCCGACACTGATTAAATTCTGCAATCTAAAAACACCCTGCGGCTGAAGCCTCACACCTGACTCTCACACTCTGCTGTCAATCACTGGTCTCATCGCCCAGGGTGACCATCTCCCATTCAGGCACACCTGGACATACCTGTACCACACAGAGTAACACCGCCCCCTTATACGCTCGTCACCCATCAACCTATTATCTGACAGACATATTCCAGATTACGGTTGTGGAGGACTGCAGTCTATCCCAGCATGCAATGGGCAAGAGGATTGAACACACCATGGAGAGTTTGGAATACATACAATTTATTCACAGACACACACGCCGATGGGCAATTTAGTGTCATCAGTTAGCTTGACATTAGCATCCGAAGACAACCTATGCAAACATGGGGAAAGCATATGAACACCACACAAAAAGGCCCCAGGCCGGTTTGAAACTCGTAACCTTCTTACTGTGTGGCAGCAGTACCACCAACTGCACCGTAGTGCCACGCACTTTTTCCAAATAAGCGCTCAGTACCCAGGAAATACTTCAGAAAACCAAGCATGCCAAAGCTACTATAACCATATTTACAAAATATTTTTAAAACAACGCTTTTCTCACTGAGAGTTTTTCTTCAAATTCCATTCTTTAACAATTACTGCTTGTTGATGAAGCATTCTGTCATTTGTCCACACTCGCTTTTGCATTCAAAATCAAAATTATTCAGGCTAATGGTAAAAAATGCTGAAATACCGTAGTAGGAGAGTTTTGAACCAAATCTTTGAAAACTGCTACAGACAGGAGAAAATGCATTTTTAACTACATTAGCAACGTGGGGATGCGATACTTTAAAAGGCAGGACAGGTCCAATACAGCAGCACAGGACCAGAACAGCCACTGTCTCACAAACAGTGAAGCCAATTAGGAGAACTCTCAGTCATCTGTGTTTGGACTAAACTCAGCCCTGCACTGGCAATTTCTGACTGACTAATCTCCCTCTTCCGCCACTGCTCTGATCAATCAGACCTCGTTAAACAATTTCCTAATCATTTCCCTGCCAAATACCACCACATCCTGAAGATGGGAATCAGAGCGCTGGGCCCGAACTCTCACGAGGCCTGGAGTATGAGTCACACAGGATAAACGAGGGGGAAAGAGGGGAGAATATTCATCTTTTCAAGGTTTGCAAATAAACGCTAATGTTATCTGCCTCACTGGGGGGTTGGGGGGGTCTATTTTCCATGAACCAACACAATACTGCAAAATGGTGAGTGACTGTGTGAATCAGCGTTGAGCTGCTGAGTTTCTGATTGACGGAATACACACGGAGTTGGGAAAGCATTTCAGTTTACTGGCGAATAAGAAATTAAAATACTTGTTTCTTTTTGTACAGTGCAAAAAGACAAACATTTACGTTTCATATTTAATCTAAATATCCCATTGACACTGTGTGCTCACCCCGAGATAACCTCGCTTGGTTCTCCTGGAGAGAGAGGGAGAGAGGGATGAGGCCTCTGGCAGAGGCCGTGTGGAAGAGAGGGGGGAAGGAGGGAAGGGTGGAGGAGAGGAATGTGCAGTTGGACGTGGAGAGACGGAGGAGGGAAGAGAGCCAGAGTTTTACAGCATCAACTGCAGAGAGACTGCTGGCCTCAGGACAAAGGGTCGCACTCAAGTCTCTCTCTCTCTCTCTCTCTCCATCTCTCTCCCTCCATCTTTCTCATACACAGTGAGATTTTCAATCTCTCCCCTCTATCTCTCTCCAACTGCTCTCCTCTCCCTCTATCTCTCCCTCACTCACACACTCTCACCATCTCTTTCCCTCCCTCTCTCTGTCTCTAGCCTTTACTTTACATGTATGTTTCCCTCCATCATCAGCAAGTGATGGGCAAGAGATACACATTTATCTTACAAACATACATGTACACATAAAAACACACGTGCGTAGTCACACACACATACAAACACTCGGGCACACGCAAACAAAAACACACAAATACATACAAACACACAAACACTCATACACACAGACACACACAAACCAACACATACACGACCAAACACACAAGAAAGTTCATGAACACTTGCAAAAACACAAAAAAACACACACAAACACACAGACAGGCACAAACACTCACAAAAACACATATAAATTCATACACACACAAAGACACACACAAACCAACAAATACACACAAACACACAAAAATGCTCATAATCACTTGCAAAAAAACACAAAAAAAAACACAAAGACATGCAAACACAAACACTCACAAAAACAAACACAGACACAAACACAGGTTTAAACAGGCACAGGATCACTGGGCAGGTTCACCAGTGAGAGCAGGGCTTCTCAGCCACCACCAGGATCCCAGTCACATGACACATTGGGGGGAGAGATTGTATTGCAACAGCACATTGAGTAATGCTCCATAACTGATGCAGATAATGAAAAACTGACAGCGCTGGAGTAGACGCCCTCGCGACAGAGCAACGGACTGAAAACAGGCCTGATACACATCCCCCGGGCCCCAGCTCCCAGCCAACGAAGGTTAACGAGCACGACCGCACGCACTCGTATCGTTTACCAATTAAACGAGACCAGGACAACATGCGCTCGTACCGTTTCTTAATTAAACAAGAGCAAGACCACATGTGCGCATATCGTTTACAAATTCAACAAAGACCAGGACCATATGCGCAATAAACCTGACATGGGAAGTTTAGGGAACAGACTCCAGCGTCGCAGTCTGCAGGACAGAGAACACAACCAGCTACTGTACACTTGCACTTATCTGTCTCCCATAACTGAAACAACTGACACCAAGACCTCAAGATGAGACAGTAAACTGAGCACATACGAAACCTTTTAGCGCAGACGCGACTAATAACACAAGCAGCGATTGGTGCAGAAGTGATACTCTTACCAATCATTGGTCATGTTATTCCTTTGAAGGTTTAGCTCAAGTTAGAAGTCAGGCAAGTCTAGTGAATTAGGCCTCACATGTAAATAGTCGGGCACGTTTCCCAAAAGCATAGCTGCTAACTGTATTAAAGGAGCAGTGTCATGATTACTGCGCATGCTCAGAACTTTGAAAACTGTTCAGGTAACAAAAAATCAAACTACATGAAACCGCCCGACAGCAAGTCAAAATCTGATTTCATTGTTGCTAATCCGGCATCGTTTTTATTGTATTTATGTATTTTACTAACTCGGACATTATACTTTTTATATTTAGGAGTTTTCTGCATAAATTTGAGGATTCAAAACGCTATTTTAGGCGCTTTAGCGGAAGGATATGAAGAATGTAGGCTGGGTTTCCAACCACCCATAAACATCAAAGAAGAATCCTCTGAACAGGACAAACAGTTTTCAAAGTTCTGAGCATGCTCAGTAATCATGACGCAGCTCCTTTCACAACTAACATGGTTTTAACCAGTGTCATGTAGAGAGAACTATGAAAGTTGTGAACACGGTTAGAAACTAAGCTTTCGGGAAACGTGCCCCAGGACAGCTAACACCACCAACATAACGGAGCAGTAAAAGAACAGACGCGAAGTATACTGATAACTGGAAAGAGCGGCTTGACACAAGACGACTACATTACATAGCAGATGCAGTGTGTGGCTGTTCAAAGTCCTCAGCTCCAGCTCAGAGATGGACGGAGTTTGTGAGGAATGGAAACGTCGCTCTCTCCCTCTCTCTCTGACCTGGATATGGACTCTACAGGGCGGTTTTTGGGTGTTGAGATGCAGTTTCGGGGCTCAGGTCCCGCTCTCAGCAGGAAGGGCGTGAGGACGTGTAAACAGAAGGCTACCGCCAGGGCGACAGGAGACAGCTGTTCTGACTTAAGATGGCCGGCACGCTGGATCTCGCCATGACCTTCTCCCCGCCCGCGCCTCCATGTTTTTATAAGGGAGATGACGCGGCGGGATAACGGCAACGACAGCCAGCAGTTTCCATTAATCTAATCGACCCTACCCGCATTAGGGAGACGCAACGGTTAGCATTCGTCATGCGGGACAGAGTAAACACAAGCGATGCGCCGAGCTGGCTCAGGTACGCATTTGTGCATCACTCCAGGAGTGAGTCAACACCGCGACCGCTTGTCATTGGCTGACCGTACAGTGTTCCGAGTTCCGAGAGGGGGGGACACGACAGTTTCGCTGTAAATGTATTCTCTCGTTTTTTTTGGTTCAAAGACTGGAGGTGGTGAAAAGAAGAGATAAGTTGAGCTTGCGTCGAGAGGCCTGGGAGCGAGTGGGGAGTTTCGCTGAAAATGCTACCATTTTGGATCTGAGGGTGTGGTCTGCCTTTCAGTCAGTCACCTCCATACAAAGTGATAAAAGGAAGAAAAAGTTAGAAAGAGAAAAAAAAGTTATAAAGACAGAAGAGAAAAGGTACAATGACAGAGAGAATGAAAGACAGAAAAAAGAAAGAAAATGAAAGACAGAAAGAATGAATGAAAGAAAAGAAATAAATTGTAACTAGCAATTAAACTTCAGGGTATTTTTATAGCAGTGTGAACTACAGTACCCAGAATTCCTTTCACACTGGCAAAATGCAATGGAGAAAAACCTGGGAGGGAGAGTAGGCAAAACAGTGTCAAGACTCAAGAGAAGGAGAGGAGGAAAGAGAGACCAAGATAAGCAGAAAAAAGAGGGGGAAGGAAAGAAGGAGAAATGGAGGGTTGAGATCAAAGTGGGTCAGAAGTGGGGATATCAGGGCAGATGGATGGGGTGGCGATGGAAGGAGAGGAAAACACCTGGACAAAGAGCTCTCAGTCCAGTTCTCCCCCGACAGAAATTCCCCAATTCCCCATCACAGACCACCCCTGAAACAGTCCTGACCACCCCCCTCGCCCCGAGCACGCTCCTACCTCTCAGCCTGTCCCACAAAGCCCACTTTAAACATCCTGCTGCCCGGGCCACCTTCCCTCTGACCTCTGACCTCCCTCGACAAACACCTCATCATGCCACCTTTACCCCCAAAATCACAGGGGTGGGTCCTTCATGATGGGGGGGGCTGTTTAAAAATGTTTATTAGATGTAATCCGCCCCAACTCGTACCCTGACTCCTCCGCCAGGCCACAGGAACGGACTGAGAAAGCAGCAGGCCCCTCCCCCCTTCGACCCCAAAACACAGCCACCAAACCCAACAGCCAAGAAGTGGTCAAACTTTTTTACGATCTGCACACCCAGCACACAAACACAGGTTTGCTTGTTTCAACCTGAACAGCCAGACAGAGAATGAACAGATAGAGAGAAAATAAGGACATTTAAGGGTTCAGGGCAAACTATTTTGGGTTCTCACTCTTCAGTGGACACAAAAATTGGCATAGGTCTAATTGCAACAGGAGGGATATAGATATTAATTGAACATAATTAATAAATGCATCACATTAGCCATCTCCAATGAAAAGAGATTACAAAAACAGATTAGCAGTTTCCCCTTTTTGAATATGCCTTTGTTAAAGCGCGTGTGAAAAATGCGCTCATATTCTGGTAAAGCAGCGTCTTGTTTGAGGAAGTTTGGTTTCCTTCCGAACAAAAGTATTTGCAGAGACCACTGAAAAAGGAAGAATGTATAAAAGCTAAAGCTATTTCTCCCATTAACAAATACTGTAAACAGTACAAATTCCAAAATTTACCACATAATTTCCAAAAAAAATAAACAAAAGTTCTTCACAACCCAAGTCACAGAACAGCACAGCTGAAATGTTATGATGTCACGGTTCAGCCGTAACACAATGCTGTCACAGCGGGGCTGAAACAAGACAATGTCACAGTGCGGAATGGATGTAACACGATGATGTCACAGCAAGGCTGAAACAGGACGATGTCACAATGGAGAGCAGCTGAAACACAGTGATGTCACAGTACGATGCTCCAACACAATGCAGCAGAATGGGTGGGCAGAACAAAGCAAAAAGCAGCGAAGATTACAACAAAAGGACCACAGCTACCGCTCAGCAAGACAGTCCCCACCCAACCTCAATCCCACCCCCTCGTCGCGCCGCGGTCGCCCTGCCCGCGTGCAGGATTCAGCGGCCAGGCCGACCACAGTCCCATGCACAAACACCGAAGCGCAACACACGCACGCGCAACCAGCCTGCGGGCCGAAATGCTAACCCACTCCTTGTGGCGAGCGCCGCTTGGATCAAAAACTGCAGATCCGCAATTTCTCATATTTATTTTTTCCATCTCTGGCAACAATAAACCACAACCGCTCTCTATATGCGTCCACACAAGCAGAACCCTGTCAGACTGCACACAGGGGAGGGATGGAAAAAAGAAGAGAGGAAGATAGAGAGAGATATGAAGGAGTATGAGAGGGTAGGAGAGAGAGGGAGGGAGTGAGGGAGGTTGGGAGATGAGGACGAATGGAGTGTAGGGTTGCCAGGTTGGTGGAGTGTTTAGTGGAAACAGGGCAGTAGCTCAACCGCCTCATTTTTTCCCCCCAGAGAGCTGTAATTACACAATAAACCACAAAGGTCAGAAGAAGATCACTGCGCATAAACTCAAACCTCCGAACCAGAATATTTTTTTCCCCACATTTTCCACACTTTCCCTACAAATCAGGGAAGGTACCTATTTTTCCAGGCATTCGAAAGGTGGGTTTTTAAAATTACCCAGCGCTCGATTTGTACGCGTGTGCTATTCGAGGGATTGCGGTCTTTGAAAGAGAAACGAAGCGATTTCTCTCCGGCAGTTTCGGGTGGTGGAATCGTGGTTCCAAAACTGCAGATCTCGCCTCTACTTCAACGGGCCGGGCTGGGCCGACCGATTGAGACTCAGCAGATGAGCGAGGCCTCAAATGAGCACAAAGGTGGTTGAAGGGTGGCAAGTTAAAAATAGAGATGGGACTCCTCTCTTTAGCAAAAAAAGAAAACGTGCACAGTTTAATGTCCGTGGAAAAACATTGCTTAGCGGAAAGAAGTCCTGAGGTGCCCAAAGAGTCCAGATGCTCTCCTTATGTTCCAGTGTGAAAACAAAGGGAATTCTGGGAAAAAGGCCCCTGATGGCCAGCTCAGAAACATTGGGGCCCAGGATGCTACAGAACATTGTGGCCCCACATCCCAGGGAGGTGGGGTGGGGGGGTGGGGTTGATATACACACGAGCTTTGAGCTGTTGTTGAATCTACAAGCCTTTGGAGGTATGGAGGGGTGTGTAATGCCTGAATGGGACGACAAGGGCACCCCTGAGACAGTAGGGAATGGGGGGGGGGGGAAGAGAGAATGGGATAAGGGGGAGGTGAAGGACGGTAGGGGGCTAAAAGGACTGAAAGAATCACCAAAAAGCTGAGAAGCGGGTCCATTTTGTAATAGCCACCTATTGACCACATCCTTGAATCTGACCAGCCATGTGTTTCACGGTATGTGTGTGTTTGTGTGTGTGTGTTGGAATGTATGTGTGAGAGTGAGGGAGTATGCCCCAGGTGCAGAATTCCAGTGGAGTGTGTGTGTGCCCATGTTTGCATTGCGGGCATCCATGTGTGTGTTTGTCAGTGTGTGTAGTTTTGCTCGACTAGCACTGAAAGACCCCCTTCCCAGCGCAGGCCCCACGACTGAAGGATCTGACTGTTTCGTCTTTGTCCACAGACCCCCGAAAATCCCAAATATTTTCAAACACGGGACGCTTCTTTGCTCCCAGCCAGTAGCTGTGTTTCTCTTACAGTTTTGCACAAAATAAAAGCGATATTTCAAAAAATTCCACAAAGCACAACTGCGAGTTGCAAGTGTTTCAATTTGAGCATGTTTTGCGAATAAACCTTGTAATGCTCGTAAACTCTCATCTCGCGATACTCTTCAACAGAAGATGGATGTTCTGTGACTGGGTCAGAACCTGTTGCATGTAGGGAGTGTGACTTGTAAATGCAGAAAAACATGTTTCCAGTCCACTTTTGCAAAATACTGCAATATCGACACGTCTAACAAAACCACCTAATGAGAGTGTAAAAACTTTTTAGCGAAATTTGAGAGGTTTTTCAAAATTCAGGTGTTTCCATTTCCAGTTTTTTTTATTTCCCGATTTAGATTCTGCGCATTTCTAAGGGTAATGGAAACACACCAATTGTTTCCCGTTTAAGTGCAGGAAGCCCATTTTCCCCTGGGCTGAGACACAGGCAGAGTCCCTATCCAGCTCAGGTAAAGCCCAGGCCAGCTTGGCCCACTTCTTCAGGCATTTAACCCCTTAACTGTCACTTGCATTTTCTCACATTTGGCCCGGGCCTAATTACGGCCCAGTGACGGTTAAGGGGTTAAATGAAAAGGAAGAGAGACATTAACCATGTAGAGGAAGCGCGAGAAAGTGCGGACTGAATGCGCAACAGCACCACCTCTGGTTGCACAGAGGACTGCAGCCAGCGCAGATCAAAGGCGGAACATTCCATGCTTACAAATTAAAAGTCCCCTGAAGTGTTTTGTTCCATCTTTTCCTCCAGCAGATAGCATCGATTTGTGAAATGAGGTGTTTGAGGTCACAGGTGAGAGAAAGACAGGTGGAGTTTTCCTACCAGAACTCCGGATCGGACTGAGCTCCTCTCAGCTGCAACGGCTGTTCAGTTCAGTCTGGCGTCCATTAACCCTTAGCGCAATGAAATAAATTCTCAAAAAATTATAAATTAAATTATCTTGTGCTGTTGAAAACCTATCATGTGGCAAATTGTATAAAATAGCTCCCCAGTGGCAGCTCTTTTAAACAAGTCAGCTTTGAATTGGACATCTTACATCACTGAGCAACATTATTTGTATTTAACGCTCTAAGAGTTAAGGCACTTATTTTCAGCTGGTGTCACATGTCAGTCTTGGATGGGAACCCTGAAACCGATTTCGCCCCAAAAGTTATTTTTTGATTGGACCCGCGAGTCAACTGTGCCTGGGCTATAGCTGAGCCTTGAATGCCCGGTGAAAGACAATCGCTCTGAACACAATATTTTTTTGCATGGCACAGGTGAGCCCTCTCGAACTGTAAACCCCACATCCCGCTCATGCACCCCGAATCGCCCCTTACCCTCCAGATGAGGGTCCTAAGAATGAGCCGCACCCATCAGCACACAGGCGAAAAAGATTCAAGAATAAACTGATTGATTGATTAATTGAACTAATTGACTGGATGAATGATAATTTTAATGGTATTTTTAACACTTTTTGAAGGTTATATAGTTCCAGTCTTCATACTGTTATCAAAGCATTATGGGGATCACACAGTATCCACTCAAGCGCGCACACCTTCTGGGAGGTTAGAATCTCCAGTTAGCCTGCACATCTGGACTGGAGTGCCCAAAGGTAACCCAAGCGAACGTGGAGAGAACACGCACATAAGAGGGCCTGAAGCTGGAATCGAACCCACAACCTTCTCGCTGCGAGGTTCGAGGAAAGAGACGGCCATGCTGAAAGGGGCTGAATTGTAATTACAGATATGTCACATGCGGCAAAAAAAACGGCATAGGCAAAAAAAAATTACACTGAACAAAACGATGCACACGAGGGAGAAGGAGGGATCTGGAGGACAAGGCGCACGCCGACGCCTGCCCGGACACGTCACGTCGCCTTCTGATTTACAGCGCCCTCGACGCTCCCCGGGCGAGCAGACGACAGACGGAAGAGGAAGCGCTTTGGCAGTTCAGAATTTGGCGAGCGACGGCAGTTTATGTGCTAATGAGGCATTTTTAAACGGTGACAGAGCATGGAGATATTCTACAGGAAACAGGAGGCCAATAAAATTTAAACGCACACACAAACAAGCGCATACAGACACACACACGTACACAGACACAAACAAGCGCATGCAGACACACACATGTACACAGACACAAACAAGTTTGTTTTTCTATATTTGTGGAGACCAAAAATTATTTTTGTTCCAAAATCCTACTTCCAAACCTCCAAACCATAAAATAAACCCTAATTGCAACCCCAGCCCCACACCTAACCCTCGGCTTTACCCTAACCTTAACATCAACCTAAAAATGCACAAAATATCCCAAATTTTTGATCTTAATTTAACACTTTATTTTAACCTACAGTAGATCATAATAGATCTAATACCTAACTTTCAACCCATACCTGGTTCTAACCATAACCCCAAAGGAACCTGAGACCGAAACAAAGTCCTTGGCCCGGCCAGAATTAAGCCTTTCACTCATGGGTACCTAAAAATATAACCCCAACAGTGCTTTTTGGTAGACTTCAGTATCCTCGTGGGGTCTTTAAGGCCCCACAAGGCTTTTTTTCCAGACTCTATAAGTATAGATAAAGATGAACAAACACACACACACACGCGCACACACACGCATACACACATACATTGGCCCGTAAAGGGTCCCGCGACAGCCAGGTGCAGGCGGGAGAGGCAGCATTCCTGCCGGGGATCCAGACGTCCCGGCGCGACGGCGAGCGGGGGCGCGTGTGGCGGGACACGTTCGGACCAGTTTCTGTCATTGTTGCTTTTGACAAATTTAAAACAACTCAAATCATCACCGTGCACAAAACGTAGACAGGGGTAAGGGTTATGCGGGCTGGAGGAGCCTTATCGCCAGTTTTCCAGCGAGAAACGTGTTTGTGGGAGTAAGTGTGCGTGTGTGTGTGTGTGTGTGTGTGTGTGTGTGCATGTGAACGCGCACGTGTTTGGGGATTCTGCCTTAATTTCCAGAGTAGGATATATTCCTCACTGCTCTCCAAACACACTGTAGATATACACCTGGGCAAAAGTTAAGCACCACCCAATTGTTAAAACAAGATCCACTTTGCCAAAGGACTGAAGTAGAAACATCGGCAAACACTGTCCAATTCTTGGAAATATGGCTTGGACATACCTTTCCTGGAAAATTTAATCTTAGCTTCACAGTTTATGCGCTTTTAAAGACCAGGCATGTTTTCAACACATTTAATGCTGTTAAAAGTGTGAGCCCACTGTGCTTTGAAGATGGCAAGAAGACCAGTGAACTCAAGATCTCATCATGACGTTTTCGGAAAATAATGGCTCAGTGTTGACGGTCAATTATACAAAGACGAAACCTACGTCTTCAGAGAACCTTCCATGACAAGGTCTTTTGAATGTGAAATGCACGTGGAATGCGTGCTAAAAACCTTCATGAAAATGTACGCAGTTCAGGACTTCCAAATTTTCAGAAAATTAAATTTTTATTTTGGTGGTGCTCACAACTTTTGCTAAAAGGGGGATATATCATTCCAAAGTCAGGATCAAGGGGGTCAAAGGTCTCCCAGACTTCATATCCAAAATACCTATGGGGTTAGCACTGCTGATCTACAATCAGTTTTCCCTGGTTCAGAAAGCTGAACCTTATCCATTAAAATTTAAAAGGCCGGACTGAGATCACTATGCTTCACAGCACGAGACGTTGCCAACTACTAATTTCGCTTTCGTCCAAATTGGTTCTTTTGCCACAGCGGTAGCGTGTCACGCTCTACCACGATCAACCGTCATGTGAATACGGCATCTGTGGCTCCTTTCAGCAGGTCCCTGAGTAAAACTTTCCGCTAACTCTGTCAGGTCCACTTGGCAAAACTGCTGTACAAATATAATCCTGGATCATTTTTTACACATTTATTTGATAGAGCAGACTCCAGTGCGAATGTGGCATATGGAAAAAGGCAAGAAAAGCGCATATTTCTGCGGCTGAGCTGACTTCAAACGCTAGCCGCTCCGTTCGTCCAAAACCCTCCCCGCGAACGCTCCGCAACAGTGAGCGAAAATAAAAACTTGACAAAGTGAACTTTAGTGAATAACCTTGCGAGCCCACACTGGGCACTTCAAACAAACGAAAAGCACAAGAACCACCCACTAAAGGGGGGGTAGAAAGAACTCCAAGGTACCCTTCAGGACTGGGCAAACAAAAGTCGACTTCTCCCTTTTGTAGGGCGCAAAAGCTTTCCTTTTGTTCCTCGTCTTGGTGAGAGACCCCCGTGCCCCAGTCCTTTTGTCCGTTTTCCAATTACATTTTGATGAAGTTTTTAAATCTTGTTAAACACAACACCCCCCCACCCTGACTCCTTAAGCACCAAAGGCAGGTGCAGGAATGGCTGTGTTGCTATAACGTTGCCACGGAGACGCGACGGACGACTGCTGTTTTTCTCGTCTCATCTCCTCACTCAGCCCTTCAAGAACCCCCCCCACCCCCAGCCCGACCGGAAAAAAAGCACATCCTGGTTGGAGCACCTGTGACTTCAGCTCTTTGCCAGCAGACAGGGCCAGACTACAATAGGCCTCAATCACTGTCCTGCTTTAACAAGCCAAATACACAGCGGGAGATCTCACACACACTTTCTCTCACCATTCTCACAAGCACGCGCAAACACACACACACTCACACATACAGAGAGACAAGCGCATACACAGATTTATTCATCCGTTATCAGGCAGAAACATACACATACAGTTGCACACGAAAACACACAGCCACACAAACACACATTCATATATTAGCACAGGCATGCACACACACACACACACACACACAAACAAGAACACACACCAAAAATTCATATGTAGACACACACAAACAGCCACACACTCACACATACTTCATACATTACCACACATACACACTGGCAAGCCAAAAACTCACAGCCCTGGTGTTTTATTTACACATTTATGAGTCTTTTAAAAGAGCTCATTATGTTCACAGGGCCCAGACCAACCACCCATGGCTCAGAGAGATGAGCACACATGAATGCAATAACAGACCTGGGACCTGCAGACAGACAGAGAAAGAGAGAGGGAGAGAGAGAGAGAGACACACACACACACACACACACACACAGCTGCACTGACCAGTCCACAGGCAGTGAAATTGGGTCTCAGCTGTAGGACCCCACGAGGCCAGGTGAGCCCAACACAAACAGGACAGAACAGGGGCCTGAGTGTGAGGTAGACTGGACTCTGAATGATCCTGAAGGAGAACATTATTGGGGGGGATTGAGACGCATTTGAGAAACAGATGCGTGAGACCATTTTAAACGGCCAATAAAAACCCCGCAAGAGGTTACGGAAGAAGAAAACGACTTCTAAAAAGGATTGCGATCCATGGATCCAATCGCAACACATGCATACGCACTGGTGTGTGCCCAGCTAATTAGATAGAATAACAGAGCACGTCCCAGGTCTCTGCATGTATGACACAGAGGTCTGTTGGGATGGGGAGAGTGTGACGAGTTTCGAGGCACCATTTTGGAAACTAAGGCTTCGAATGCCCGTGTCACATGAAAACCAGTCTCACTGAGGGATTTCAATCTGCTGCTGAAGTATAACATTCACAAGCTAATAAAAGCATAAATCATGCATTTTTCCCTGGACGCCTTCGCATTTGCAAATGCAAATTAATGCAATGGGAATTTGGTCAGCCAATATAGCATATTAATGATAATAAGAGGCTTTTACGGAGACAAATTAACAAGCCATGCCAAACAGGACTGAAGCACTCAAATATCAGACACACAACATAAGCCCTTAAAGCGCTGAATAAATTTTCAACGAATTAAAAATGTATAAATCCCCAGCTGTTGAAAATCTATCATGTGGCAACTTGTTTGAGGGGAGCTCTTTTAATTAAACAAGTTGCCACACGATAAAATATCAAAATCAGATGCTGTTGAAAACCTACATCATTGGGCAACTACAGACGCCGATAGCGCGTTTAGGGAAAAATAAACCAGAGTATAGTTTGTCCAAGACTAGCAGGTGACCCTCCACATCATCCGCTGTGCTCCAATCGGATGTGAGCACTGAGGTTCTGGACTCCCTGTGTGACCACCGGGCTCCCCCTGGGTCCCCTTAGAGCCCAAATTTCCCAGAGGGCTGCAGTTCTCAGGGCTCCAGGCCCCGGTTCTGGGCTCCAAAAACAACCCAATATCCGCTTTCTCCAGCCTCCCCATTCGATTCGCTGGGTGTATGTCCCCGCATGTGCGTATATGAGCCCAGATGTCAATCTTGCTTTCAATGTTTGTGCTACCTTTTCGAGGGGGAACCCCAAAGCCCAGACATGCAGCTAATACAAAGATAAGGGCTCCCAGAGTTGTGAAGCACCCCCATCTGTCTCATTTCATTCAACCCCACAAGGGCACCAGCTCAGGTGATGACAGCTACCCACAGCCATTATTCAGAACAGGAGCTGAATCTCCCACAATACCGCTGTCTTCAATGCGGAGGTCGGCAAGGGGCGCGAGGAGACTAAATCAAATAAATACATAGCTTCAGGGACCCCGAGCAACAGCACGAGGCAGTTACAGTATAACCACCCCCCTACCACCACCCTCACCCTCCACATGTGTTGCGAATAACAGCGAGTTGTTTTCACTTTAGGCTACTTTCACGGCGGCTTCTGCTAAACCAATGAGCTCCCACCAGTTTAAAAATTACGAGTTTCCACTCGGTTTGTAAGAGTTATGACTTTCCAGTAGCTTTACAATTATGAGTTTCCACACATAATTCCAGAAAAAAATCAACTTCTGGAATATTCCGTCCTGAGAACACAGAAAAGGTGACCTAAGAACCCATCCATCCGTTATCTTAACCGCTTCCTCCTCTCTATGGACGCGGGGGAGCTGAGGCCCATCCCCACCGACTTTGGACAAAAGGCACAAACACACCAAGAGCAGCTCACCAATCCATCACAGGGCCCACGCACCATTCACTCACACACTCCTATGGGAAATGCAGAGTCTCCCATTCACCTAACATGAGTGTCTGCGGGGTACTGTACCTGGAGGAAACCCACGTGAACACGGGGAGAACATGCAAACTCCACACAGAAAGACCCCAGGCCGTCATGCATGTGAAACACGACATCGAGGTAAAAGAAAAGCAGCCGTTTCAAAACCTTCATCACAAGTCAGCAAAGGAGCACAGGGTGGGACGTGACACAACACACAGACGTTGGGCCGGTAGCGATGGCCGCCAGGGGTGTAAATAGACTGCAGAACCACGTGTAGTCTCAGTGAGGGTATTAACATCGTGCTAACGTTGTGCCCTCGAGTGAAGCCATTAATCAATCTGAGCCGAAGTTCTCAAAAACACTCACGAGAAATGACAGCCTGCACTGCAAAAAATTATGCTTTTACCTCAGGCCAAAAACCCAGGCTGAGAGGGTAAAAGTCCTCCCAAATATTTTTTCTTCCATTGTCAGCATTAGCCAGCTAGCAATTTTTCAGACAAGAGGGAGAACTAATCAATCAGCTGGCTAAGTTCGGCAGTGGAGGAAAGACAAGGCAGAGGAGTTTCACTTCCTGAAACCTGGACTAATGTCTGATCAAGTACTTCAGTCTCATACCAACACTAAAAATATCATTTATTTTCATATTATTACATTGTTATGAAAAAAATTTGCTTGTTACTAGTTGCTGCTATCCTGACGAGTGAAATTTACTTACACCAGCTGAAAAATCTTGAACTGAGATTTCCTTGAAATTTGGTCTCATTCAACAACAAAAAAATTAAATAATTTCGAAAATACATATTGAAATGACTTATTTTTGTAGTGTGTGAAACTGTACAACAGTCTCAAAACTGTTGGACCTGCAGAAAAAAAATTAAACAAAAATGACATTAATCATTACATCATTGATTGATGTGAGGTAGAAAAGTTGATATTTGATACAGAAAAAGTTGGATGCAGTAGCGAACCTGTCCATTTGCATTTCCACGAGAGTGAAGCGAATCTTCAAGACGTGTTCCGAGTTTATACCATAGCCAATCTGCTCACCCTACAGTGCTAAGTGACAGCTGTCACCCTATAGCAGGACCGTTCATATCAAGTAACGAAGCAGTTCGGGTCCCTCTCTCTTGCGGTTAGTGGAAAAGGTGATTTATGGGTCTTGTGTAAAACTCTGTCACATATGAACACAAGCCAGCTTAGAGAGCCCATTCAATGTGAAGCATTCAGCACTAATTCTCATCACGAGACTGCCGCCATTTTACTAGAATAATAAGAGCAGTGATGAAGAACTCCTTCTGGTCCCATTTCCACCCTTGAGCTCCTGGAATTGCAATGAAAATGAAAAATATGAGGGTGGGGGGTTGGGGGAGGTTCTTTAAAAAAAAAAAAAGGCATGGAAGCCATTTTCTCATTTCACACACACGTTAATACAAAAGAGCTCTATCCCTGAGCCGCCGCTGAAATACCTGTGAGGTGAAATCAAAACCTCTGAGAATTACATTACACATCCTCTCGCCAACTTCCAGATATTTCCTTCGGAATATAAATTTTCTTCCCACTAAGGGGTGTAAAGATTTCTTATCCTTTTCTCAGAGGGCTACTTTGCAAAAAATCCCCAAGTTTAGAAACATTTCGCTCGAGCAGAAATCTGTTGGTGAGAGGATATTTATGGCCGGTAAATGAAGAAGGGCCTCTCTCTGTTTTGGGCACGTTTCTGCCAGTTTAGTCACATTTTGGAAAAGTGCGGCGTTTTTTTTTTTTTTTTTTTACCATATGGCGGGAGTGCGGTCCAGCGAGTGCGGTTCCACCGCGGTCTCATAAATCTAAAAGCTAAATAAATCAAACTCAGATGGAGGGATAACGTCTTTTAAAAAAATGAAGAAATTCAGGCCCTTCGCACAGTCCTCCGGTTCCTGTCAGAGCGCTTCACTCCAGCGAAACGCGAAACTTGAAATGACTAGCACATTGCAGGAAAGGTTTCAGGGCTGGCCGAGTTCACCCATCCGGATGGGGTCGGCCATTTTGAAGGGAAGGGGGTGGGGGTGGGGGGGAGTGGTGTTTTCAACAACTGGTATTTGGACCCTTAATCTCTGTGTCACTGGCTAAAAGCCTGGCTACAGATACATCACGCGATTCTGTCAAGGTTCTGTTGGGCTAAAGAGAGTGGTGAGCAGTTTGAAAACAGCAGACTGAGCAAAAATAATACAGGCACGCTACTGCCTCTGAAAAGCACACCAAGCTCTCGCAAACTTCTGTTTTATTTATTTTCTAAAGTCAGAACAGCCATCTCTGAGCCAAAACGAGACCCGATGCATCTGTATTAAATAAAGAAAGTGGCGGGGGGTGAGGGGGCACGACCGTGAGCGCAGGACCCCCTCCTTCCCGCTGATTAAAGGGGTTCTGGATCGATTACGCCAGTTGATTGAGCCCAAGCCTACACGCGAAACCACCTCAAAGACAAACAGACCCAAAACGAGGGGAAACGAGTCTCACTTCACCATCGGTGCCGGGGGGTCAATCGACCGTGGGGTCCGCTCCAACGCGGCCCGTTCGGTGTCGTGTTAAGCCTCAAAGCGCAGCACCTCACAGGTACCCAAAAACATTCAAGGCAGAACCTCCCCGCCTTGACACTGAAGTCCGTGGTAAAGAAAACAAGAAGGTCAGACTTGCAGGGAGGTCAGTGCTGCCAGAGAGCCAGCGCTCGGTCAGAGAGGGGCCATATTTTTCAATCTTTGAGCTCATTTTATTCTTTCAAGGAAAGGAGGAGAGAGTGTGTGACTCCACACGTGTGCGCGGGTGTGTATTCTCGGGGTGGGGAGGCAGGATGTGGTGGGGTGAGATTTAATATTTTCTTCGACTGCAAGCAATTAAGAGGGGTGAAATTTAAAACGGCTGCAGGCTGCCTTTAAGGCCTGGTCGCCCTACATCGGTAACGCAACGGCGCTACGTCAAAAAACGTGCTAACGGTCGCTTGAACTGTGCACCTAAAGTCAAAGTCAAATACAAGTGAGTCCACCCGCCAGGATACCATTCGTAATCCCTCATCGGCCAAGAGAGGGGATCAAGATGTCCTCTCTGACCTGAACAGGAAGTGGAGATCCAGGGTTCGACAGGAAATCTGACACCGCGTTTTCCAGAGCTCACTAAGTAAAAGAGCTGGTTGCAATTGAATCTCATTGCGAAGTTCGCTGATTACAGCAGGCCAGAGTATTCCATTAAACTCATTATAATATGTTTATAGAAGCTGGGGGTGGGATATAATCTGGGCGAGGGGGCTGGACAGCTGAACTCTCCCAGCTGCGATACAAATCTGTGTTTATAATGGAAAACGGGCATAGTGGCAGCCTTTCACCGAGACCCTGAGCGCCAAAAATCCAAAAGATTCTCCGGGCTGCGTTTTCAACCAGAAAAGAATAACAAACACTAAACTTTTTCAAAAACCATCCTTTTCTGCGGCCGAGCCTGACGGTTTCAGTGCGCACTATACGCTTTCCCTTAATATAAAATAAAATGTATAATAACACAAATAAAATATTAAATTGACTTTAAAAACCAGCCAGCTTTTTGGCGTTCCGAGTATGAATTCAATTATATTTCCCCCCCCTTTTTTTTGGAACATCCAACATGAAGTTTGGCTCCCACCGCTATTTTGCGCTCTTCAGTCGGCCATTTCCTTTAAACAATGTGAGCAGTTTTTATTCCGCTCCAAGACACAGCTACAGACCGAATAAACACACCGTCAGGCTTTACACCCCCTTTCCAAGAATCCGACTCCATTCGTCATTGGCAATGGTGCGACTTTTAACGTTCGGGTTGCACAAGAACGGAGTGGTTAAGAAATTGGAATGGACTAATCGGAGGACGGACTAAAACTCAACATGACATTTCCGGAGCAGAGCTCAACATCGGGATACGTACGGTTAATTGTTCCTGTAAATGTCCGGCTCTGTGAATGGATTATTTGTGAGCTGCGGTGGATAATGGAATGAATATAATGATACTTGCGACTCGCAAGCAAACAAACGTAGCGCTGTCTGACCGAGGTCGTTTTAACCACAATTGCCCTGAGATTATTTTCACTTAAAAACACATGGTTAGGAACTGGCTACTCTTCTACGTACAAGACTGTCCATTGATGCAGAAAACAAACTCTCCAATCACATTTATAGTTCTCAAAATATTTAGGAACCGCATCTTTTATTCAATTACAGTCATCCGTAACAACCTGCGACCTTTATTCAACCAGGGAAGTTCCAGGGTTTCTTCTAAACAGGGTAACAGGGGCGCAGCGCCCCCTTGATTCCCGTTAATTCTGAGTCATTGCGCAATTACCACTTGTTCATAATGTATGCGCACAAAAAAAAAATGGAAAGCAATAGAAAGCTAGATAAAACAATTGCAAGTGAGGAGGGATAGAAAGACACACAGCGGTAGAGCCCCTGGAGCAGTTTTGAGGTTAAGGGCCTTGTTCCAGGGCCCAATGGCACAGTTCTTCCCATCTTCATCTCGACAGATGCTAGTCAGAACCCTACTGGGGGCTCAAACCAGCTATGGTACTGTAATCAGTTAAGCTACCTACCGCTAGGCTAACCTGCTGCCACACAAACCTCAAGGAAGGGGCCATTACACACGATGGCCTGTGGTCCACAGACACTACCTTCTTTGAGATCATAACATACAACACACTCCTGTAAATAAAATCCCTCTATCATGGCATTCCTTGCTTTGTAGAGTTTGTTTTTAATTGCAATCTTCAGCTCGTTCACTAGCCTGTCCTTCTGTGATGACGCTCCAACATACCTGATGTATGCCAATCTTCCAATCTACGCGTTACTTCTTCATGACTAACCTGATTGATGCTCAATATTAATTGTACCTGGACCGATCAGTTGTGTAGCGGTTTCAATTTCCGTAAATTATTCTATGCCCTTACAGTACATCGCTTGTGATGACGGTATCTGCCAATGAATGAAATGTAATAAAATCTTGTGAATTCATTGGCTTGAAGCTCCTGGGACGGCGCAGCCACGGTCGATTGGTTGATTCACTCCAAAGTTTTGTGACAAGTCTATGTACAGGAATACTGCATGAGGTGACGTGGTTTTGATAAGTAGGTGTGAGTTACGTTGTTACGCCCCAGAGGAAAGCAGGTCAGCAGTCCTCTGTTCTCAAACACACGAGACATGAGGCAGGACCAGGCGTCACACGGATAGATGAGCCGTTGGCTTACAGCTCCTCAGCTTTGTTGCTCTCCTTAATTTCAAGACAAACTGAAATTGAGAAGATTCGGAAAGTTATGGCTCTATCTAGCGTGTTGGACAGCTTCTATAACATTTGAAACGTGACGCGGTTTACGGTTTTTGGCTGTGTACTCCAACGCAATGGCTTTGAAGACAATAAAGTAACAAATATGAGACAAGTATGAGAGTAACAAGTATGACCAACACATCCTCTTTCATTTGTAGGTATTTAGATCATGTGAACAATGTGGAAATTGTTGCCCTTTTTGTACAATGTCACTGGACAGAAACTGACAGGGCTCTCAAAAACACAGACAACTAACAGACACACATGCGTAAACACACACACACACACACACACACACACACACACACACACACGGCTGACCACTTGAATGTAATTACAAAAACAAAAAAGGGGCGATTACGCTTAAAATTTTCCAACCAATTTAACTCTCAGCAAAAGTTTATTCTGGATAGTGACCAGCGTGCAGATAAGGGCTGAAAATGGCGAGGTCAGATTTGACAGTACAGCAGCACTGCCTGTAGGGGAGGGCACAGGACTGAAGTTAACAGGGTGGAACCGACAGCTCAGTGATGTCAGAAATTACAGAGGACTTAAAAAACGGAAGGAGGTTAGATGACTTGTCACAGCCGGACAAGCACTATCTACACACTGGAGGCTGCGATGTCGATGGTTTTAACGTGACCCATGTCGCGAGTCTCTCCCTCTGTTTATACATTCTACTGCGTCACTCGCAAGAAGGTCACACAACCACATCCACTCCATACAGCTTTATAACTCATTTACACAATGCAGAGTTTCGGCAATGCAGGTGACTGTTGAAAGAGCCTGCCTCGAAACTATGAGCACTGGAAAATATATGACGTTGAATGAAAATTGAGGTAAGAGAGAAAGAATGCGTGGGGATGAGGAAACCAAAGCTCGGGATTCCTGTTCGCTGACTGTCGTGCGCTTATCAGCTCCGGCTCGGGTTCGACAGCGCTGGGGGGGGACCGAGGAGGAGAGGAGCCCAACAGCTTGTCACCAGATGAGGAGGAGGACTGCGGGGTGCTTCTCGCCACACGTGCATATTTCGGCTGACGACGCCGCCCACCAGCGCACACATGCCACGTACAAAAACACATACTGCGCAAATGCATACAAACTGCGCACACATGAACTGTACACACACATTGTACACGCACTGTACACACACACACAACACACACACACACTCGAAGAACGATGAGTAAACCATTAAATTCCTCACCCTGAGGTTGCAAATGTAACAAAAGCATTTATTTCGTCCCTGCCTCTCGGCCACCCTAATGCCCCCCCCGCCCCTCCTCTCAGTGTGTAGATCTGCAGATACCCTTTCCTGTTAATATTAAAACAACAAGGAACAAAAGCAGCGCCTCGTACTCCAAACACGTCGGCCGTCGATGCAAGAAGCGCGGCAGTGTTATGATGTGACCGGTTTACAAAAGGGCTTGATGTCCTGCCAGCATTCAGTGTTCAGTTTATAATACTTCAGCATGAGCAATATCTGCAAGCACAGCAGGACAGAAGGTTCTGGGCTCTGAGCTCTGGGGGGTGGGGGTGTAGCCAGAGGTTTTGACTGCTTGTCCAATCAGGTACAGGCTGGAAAGGGCCAGAGAGTCAGGAGAGGGTGGGCGGTTTGGGCCTGACCATGTAAACTCCGAAATGTCTTGGACAAACAAACATTCCAATGGGGGGAACATTCCAATTGCTGCCATTCACAGTACAATGGCAGTCACTGTTCATCCCGGGGGGGTGGGAGGGGGGAGGTGGGGGATAGGGGTGCAAACCGTGCTTCTCCGAAAACCACTCCTGTTCAGTATCTTCACCCTCAATTTCACTCCTCTCTTCGCACAAGCTTGTTTGGCCTCAGACTCTTAATAGGCAAATGGTAGAACCGGCCTCAGAGAGTGGACTAATGTTCTGGTAACAAACCCAAAGCACAACATCGCAAATTCGCTGTCCTCCCCAGCACCTCAGTACTGTAAACCTCCATGCAATACCTCCAAGTGTCTATACAAACTAAAAAACACAGAAAGCAGTGTTTTGAGCACAGAACTCTCTTACGCTTGCACACGGTTGCATATCCTGGGTCAGCATTGACAGAGGATGGACTGTTGGGTGGTTGAGCCAAAAGTCAGTTGAAGTAGCAGAAGATTGATGTGCGTGTGTGTGTGTGTGTGAGTGTGTGTGTGTGGGAGCCCACCCTGCTCCCCCACCCCCCCCACCCAAACCCAAGCTGACCGTGCACAGAGGGTCTTCGCAGTGGACAAGAAAATGGCTGAAGCTCAGGACCCCCGCAAATGCCAGGAATGTGACAAGCAGTCGTCGGAATTCGGGAGGGTCTGAAATCTAGAACCCTCAAATATCCCAAGCAAGGCTTTCTAAGCACAAAAACACACACACACACGCAGGAGAGTAGGACCAGTCAGTACTTACCCACTGGCGGTGCCCAGGGACACGGAGGCCAGAGAAGAGCCCAGTTTCCTGCAGTCCCAGAGCCGGCACTCTCTCTCCCGCATCTGAGACATCATCAGAGTACAGCAGACAGGAGAGTCAAACATCGAACACCCAGCTGGAAACACTAACACCATGCCAGACGAGATTGCAGTCCCCCACCTGATTAAAGGCAGTGGTCAGGATGTGGTCCGAGTCCTTGATCCACAGGATACGCGAGTCCTTATGGTTCTGATGGCCCACTGCACTCTGCAAGACAGACAAACCAGAGCTCATATCTCTGTACACACCGCAGAACAGAGGGAGAACAAGCCAGTGTGTTGTTCAGCTGCGTAACTGAGCCAGCTCCTGGTGATCAGCCATCTTGTAGCTTTTCATTTTGACCCTCGTTTGACACGCTGCTAATTTGCCTCTTCCGCTAATTAGCTGCTGACAAAGACTTCTTGCTGTTCAATATTGTGCACTTTGTTAAGTTTGGAGACTTGGGGCCAGGTTCTCATACAGCAATTAATCTTAATCCTGAACTAAATTTAATTTTGAATGGAGGTTCTCTGTATAAATTTCAATTTAGTCCAGGACTAAGCCTGATCCATGTCTTTGAAACCGGCCCATGGATTGAAAACCAACAGGATGGCAGATCTTAGGAACAGGGTTTTATTACTGCTGAACATTGGCCAATATGTTAACTGTGATTAAGTCAGTGGTGAAACCAGATAACTCGGTCGCCACAGGGACCGAGTCCTGTATCTCCCCGATGCCCAAATTTCAAACAAAATGGCCGCCGGCAGCCATATTGGACGTCCGAAATTGTCGAAAATCGGTCTTGAGCATTGTCTCATATATATATCTTCGCCTGTCCAAAATTTGAAAACATTCCTCTAATAATTGTGGCTTCCAGAGCCCGGAACATAAAATCTCTGCAGCGGCGGTGGCCCCGGAACTAAACCATAGTCTCTCCCGACTATCGTCGTCGAGGAAATACAAATATTCTGATCAATCTGTTCAGTAAGGCAGACCTCCACAGACAGCGTAGGCAACGGCTGTATAATGACCTCCATACTAACTGCGGTTAAATCAATGGTCAACACATTCACATAAAAAAGAAACCGATGGACAAAAGGCAATGCACTTCATTTGTCCATCAAGCTCTTGAGAGAAATGGACCAACTGAAAAAGCGTGGAGAGAAAGGAAAGAGCAGAGAAGTACGAGCTCAGTTTGGACCGGGGCGGTGTTTTTGTGCTAAAGTTGTTGGACTCGTCTAAAGGGCAGGAATGAGAGCGATAATCCTGGACTAAGTGGGGCCAGATGTGGCTGTGAGTCACAGGCAGCTGGAAACAGGGCAGACGGTGACGACGGGACGACGACGAAATGAAACTTGCTGAACCGGCGTTCACCCTGTGACCCCCCTCGACCACCATCACCCAGCCCCAATAAAACCCAGCAACCATCTCTAAAGTTCGCACAACGTTCCTGCAACACTAAAATAACGTAATCTGGTTATAGAAAAGGCATAAGAACAGTCAGACAAACCAGGAGCCCAAGAGCTGAAGATGAGGCACAGGTCAACAACAGGACAATTTAATTTAGCTCATAG
The DNA here is from genome assembly GCA_029692085.1 of Gymnothorax javanicus. Taxonomy (NCBI): domain Eukaryota; kingdom Metazoa; phylum Chordata; class Actinopteri; order Anguilliformes; family Muraenidae; genus Gymnothorax; species Gymnothorax javanicus. Next base: position 46,599,499 of record CM056206.1, on the reverse strand, counting down.
GAGCGTGACTGGGTGAAGAGTATTTTGGCCCAAGTAAGCCCTGAATTAGTTACTCTTTTGGCTCAAGTAGTCCCTGATTGGGTGAGGACAGACTTTGTTTGCCCAAGTAAGTTCTGATTGGATATGGGGGGGGGAATTTTGGCCCAAAAGAGTGCTGGTTGGACGTGAACAGACTTTTGGCAAAAGCATATCCAGCCTGATTGAATGATCACTAACATTTCTTGGCAAAAGCAAGATCTGACTGGATGCGTGTAGAATCTTATGGCCCAAGTAAGCACTGTTTGGATGAAAACAGGCAATTTTGACCTGAGTAAGGACGTCGAAGGGAAAACTATCTGGAGGAATGTGCGAGCGTGGCGAAACGGGAGAGCCACTTGCACACCGACCGGAATGGAGAAGGAACGCCGAGCTGCTGGTCTTCCCGCCAAACCCGCGGTATGTCTGAGCTTGCGGTACTGACAGACGTGCGCAGCCCCCGTTGGACTCGTCGGCCATTATTAAGACAGCCGAAAATTTCCGTGGAACGGATTTCGGGCCACGGGGCGCGCGGCTTCTCCGCGAGCAGCCTGTCTGTTCTGGTCTTGTCTCCCCCCTAAAAAAAATTACCGCTGCCATTTTTACTGCCCGCTATGGCCTCGCCAACAAGCCGAAGCGCGTGTGACGCCAGTCGTCTGGGGGGTTGGAGGAGCACTCATAATAACACATTGCAGTTTTGATACTGATAGCTACTGAATTAAAGAAAATTGAGAACGAGGAGGTTTAGGGAAAAAAATAAAGGCTGGCTGTAATGACAGGGTATAAATAAAAAGCGAGACAGGGCACCCCCTCTAATGCAAACACGGCGCAAAAGCGGATCCACTTCACGGTGCTCTGCCCTGTAAACGGGTGGAAACTGCACCTTAAAATCAGCCTTCACGGAGATACAGCCCCAGTGAGGAACATGTGGGGCGAATCAGAGTCCAATCAGACCCCCATTTCCTGTCCATCCGTGACACATGACCCACCCTGCCATTCGCCCCCAGTGAAGAGGTTAGAGAGAGACAGAGAGAAACTGAGGAGCGTTGTGAGTGAAGTGGTTTTCGATGGGTTAACTCCTCTCATAAACTCGCTCAAACACAAACACGCACCCACACACACACACCCACACATACACCCACGTGCACACCACCCGCACAAACACACACACCCATCCTTGTACTTATATCTTTGTGAGGACATTCCAATGACTTCCATTCATTCTTCCTGTGTCTCTACAGCCTTTCCCTAATCTTAACAATAAGCAATGTGTGCCTAACCCAAACCCTTACCCTAACCTTAGCCCTATCCCTAATTCTGACCTTACCCCTAACCTTAACTAATAAGTCACAATTTGCCTTTGTAGTTGTGAGGACCAGCCAAAATGTCTTCACTTCCCAAAAAAAAACTTCACTTTGTTGGTTAGAAACTCATGCCGGTCCTCAGTACATAGCAAGTACTAGAACACACACGCACACACAGACACGTTTGTAAAGCTATACTTGTGAGGACATTGTATTTAATTCAGTGCACACACACAGACAAGCTGACATAAACACGCTACACCCACCAACACACACACACACACACACACACACACACATTTGTACAGCTATAATTGCGAGGACATTGTATTTAATTCAGTGTACACCCACGCACACACACGCACGCACACATGTTTGTAAAGCTATACTTGCGATGACATTCTATTTAATTCAGTACACACACACGCGTGCCGACATAAACGCACCGCACCCACCCACCCACCCACCCACACACACAGTTATACTTGCAAAGACATTGTATTTAATTCAGTGTACACACACACACACACACACACATATTTGTGTAGCTATACTTGTGAGGACATTGTATTTAATGCAGTGTACACACACACAAACGCACATACACAGTCAGCGTAAAGGGAGGTTTAGGAGGGGCAGCTGCGCCATTAACACAGAGCAGGAGGATCGTACATTAAACATGTGGAACAACACAGAGCAGCTTTACTGAGTATTAATCTTGTGGACGAGATCAGACAGATTTACCTACCCTGCTGTCAGAGCTGGAGTGTGGGTGCTTTTACACTTCGGAACCGCTCTGTGCCGTATTTACTTAGAGCGAGCGCATGTTTGACCCCAGCCCTGGCCTACATTACCCAACTCCATTCCACCGGACTGAGGGAAGCTGAGGGGGGCGCAAGTTTCGAGCAGCACCTCAACAGAAATTTGTACAAGTTTAATCATTAAAGGGCTGAACTACATGGGTGGTTCCTGTTCCATTTACCAGGGTAAATGGACCTTTGTCTAACAGTTGTGAGTCATTTTTTATTCAATGTTAACTCGCCTCCCTTTCATCCCAGCCTGAAACCCCAGTGATATTTGTCAGTGCTCAATCTCGCAATGGCCACCGCCGGTTCAGAAGAGCAGAGAGACATTTCATGTGCTCCGAAAAAGCATGTTATGTTAGCCAAGCTACAGAAACATTTAGCACTCGAGCGGTTAGCTTCAATATGAGTGCATGGAAAACACTTTTCTATTTTATTTGCGGCCCTCCCATTCGCGGGAGTTTGAATACCTCAAAACCTACATCAACACTATGAGCGATCACGTCGCCCAGTTGTCGGAAATCCATTCATTTTCCGTGACACAGCTGAGCTACGAAAGTTGCCCGACAAATGCTGATCGCAGCCATTTGGATTTTCAAATTTCCTATTATTTCAACTGGCTTGATACCATCTTGAGAAAAATTGTTCCTCATAGTACGAGCGCAGAAAACAGGAGAAACGGCTTATCTGGGAGTTGATGGGCTGTGAAAACAACCTAGGCAAATAAATTGGGATGCAGTTTTACATTTAAATCATAAGTAATGTTACCCAGCCAGTTCACTGTCAGCTAATTAACTTCATATACACTACTGGTCAAAAGTTTTAGGACACCCCAATTTTTCCAGTTTTTAATTGAAAATTATGCAGTTCCAGTCCCACGAATAGCTTGAAATGGTACAAAGGTAAGTGGTGAACTGTCAGAAGTTTTAAACAAAAGGTAAGGTTACCCAGGTTTTTTGTACGCCGTCGAGTAGGTGAAAGGATGGTTCCTCAGTGTGTGACATCAACTGTCAAACATGGAGGAGGAAGCCTGATGGTCTGGTGCTGTTTTACTGGATCCAGGATCAGTGACTTATACAGTGCCTGACAAAAGTCTTGTCACTTATCCAAGTTGTAGGAACAACAAATAATAACCTGACTTGTAGTTGATCAATTGGAATCAAAAATGGCTTATATGAAAGGCAAAGCCCTCTAGATTATGTAAAATATACCAAAATAGAGTTTTGTGTCATTCATTGAGTTTTATTATTTAATTAGTACAGAAAGGTCAGATTTTGCTTGGACAAAAGTCTTGTCGCATTGAAAAAAAAATGTGGAAATTATACATACACTTTATTTTGAATACACAAATATGCCACTATAATATCAGAACATAAAGTCATGGTGCCTTGGAAAAAAGAATTAATATTGCGTATGACTCCCATGAGCTTGGAGGACTGTATCCATACGTCTTGGCAATGACTGAAATAACTTGATGATGAAATCATCTGGAATGGCATAGAAAGCAGTCTTGCAGGACTCCCAGAGTTTATCAAGATTCTATGGTTTCATCTTCCAAGCCTCCTCCTTCATCTTACCCCTGAAATGCTCAATAATGTTCATGTCAGGTGACTGGGTTGGCCAATCCTGGAGTACCTTCTCCTTCTTCGCTTTCAGGAACTGTGACATGGAGGCAGAAGAATGAGAAGGAGCAGCAGTATAAGTAGGGCAGCAAGAACCTCTTGATATTTCCGGCTGTTGATGTTGCCATCCACTCTGCAGATCTTTCTCACACCCCCATGCTGGATGGAACAACAAACCATGATTTTTCCTCCACCAAACATGATTGTTTTCTGGGAGAATCTTGGGTCCATGAGGGTTCCAACAGGTCTTGTACGGTGACTGGGATGCAATTCAATGGATGATTCATCAGAAAAATAAACTTTCAGCCACTTTTCCAGTATCAATCCTTTCTGCAAGCTGTGGGCTTTGGCAGATGCAATGCAGGTTTTTTGTTTTCTGTTTAATGCAGGCTTCTGTGTACTAATTTGGCTATGAAAACCACTTTGAGAGAGAATTTGACAAACTCTTCTTGTAGATACCGGGATTTTTGGTGACATTTCCTCATGTAGCTTCGCTGTAGTTGAAGAAGGGCCAGCCTTGTACAGTTGAAGCAACAAATGGTCCTTTCAAACAGTTGTCATACCGGGGTCTGTCTGACCTGCACTTGCCATGAACGTCACCAGCTTTTTCAAATCTTTTTCTTATCCCCTCCACTTGACATTTGGATACATTAAAGATGTCTGCCACCTCAGCAGCAGACTCAGTCTTCAGGCTCTTGATGATCAGCACTTTGGTCTGTGGTTGAATCTTTGGTATGTTGTCAGAGGTCTAGTCGCACCTCATATGAAAGTCTGGTGCGCTGGGGTTATTTCTATACACATCTGGGAATGTGTTAATTTCAGTATTTGTCATAGGTTAAACTCTAATCTGCGATTTGTTGCATCATCTGAAGAGACGACAAGACTTTTGGCCCAGCAAAAACACATGTTATGGGCTTAGCCAAGCTGTGAACATCAGAACACTTTTTGACGGTTTCATTTTGCACCAAATTATTAATGTGAAAGCCCTTGACATTAAAATGGACCATTTATTATAACAATTGATTGGTTAGAAATAAAGTTATATGCTATTTTTAGTTACTATGTCCTTATGCGACAAGACTTTTGCCAGGCACTGTAGAGTGAAAGGCACCCTGAACCAAAACGGCTGCCACAGCATTCTGCAGCGCCATGCAGTACCCTCTGGTATGCGCCTAGTTGGTCAGGGGTTCATCCTACAGCAAGATAATGACTCAAAACATAAGTCCAGGCTCTGCCAGAACTACCTTAGGAAAAAAGAACAACATGGTAAGCTTGAAAACATTGAGTGGCCAGCACAGTCTCCGGACTTAAACCCCATCGAAACGGTTTGGGATGAACTGGACAGAAGAGTGAAAGCAAAGCAACCTACGAGTGCCATACATTTATGGGAACGTCTGCAACAGAGTTGGGAAGAACTTTCTGAAGAATATTTTATTTCCATTGTAGAAAGAATGCCACCAGTGTGTTCAGCCGTTATATCTGTCAAAGGTGGCTACTTTGAGTCAAATGTTTATAATACATTTTGGTTTATGAATTGATTCTATGATTTCCTTTTTAACTTTGATTTTTGTACTATCATGCCCATGCTTTCATTCCAGAGTACAATGAGACATTAAACTGCATAATGTTCTATTAAAAAACTGGAAAAATTGGGGTGTCCCAAAACTTTTGACTGGTAGTGTAAGTAACACTGCCAACAAACAAGAGGGATATGTCCAAATATTAATTACCAGTGTCATGACATCACAGAAGAACATTAGTAATTTATGGTAAATATAATCCTTTATATGACAACACTACACCACTTCCTACAAAGGGAAGCTGTAGCCCTCATGTCAGCCTTGAGCTTTTGAATGATCCTTCAGTAACATTGTTTATGGCGCAAACGTAGGGTCAGGGGCTCATCAAAGCACCACAGGTAATACGAAACACATAACGGTATAAAACGCATGCCACAATCCTGTAAAAGATGCACAATATCACATAAGGGACTTCTCTAAAGGGACATTTATCTTAAAGAGCAGAACAAGTAGCCCACAGAAGGAGAGAGAGGGATTAGAGTAAAATTCCCTCCGATTCTCCCCCACGGACAACCAAACGTCCAAAATGACATGGAGCCAACCCCCCCCCCCCCCCACCCCACCCCACATCCTCCTCCCCTTCCCCAGAGGCGCACGTGCGACTCTGTGGTCTGGGCCAGCGGGGTCACTCCACGGCCCGGTCCGACAGGCAGCAGCTCTCCCCCGTCCCACTCCCTCCGCACGGGCGCTGAAAGCAGGATCTTCGAGAGAGCCGTCCCGGCCCCCCGGGGTACAAACACATGCCTTTCGCCAGAGCGCTGTAAATATCCCGGCACTGGAAACAGACCCGGGACATTAAGCAGCTTTATTTACCGTCCTGTCACTGGGATATGGGAAAGGTAGAGCGAGGGTTTCACACAGCTGGGTTTGAGGGCTACGATACTGCCGTGCGATTACGGGCGTAGGAGTCCTTTTGATTAATAGGAAGAGAGTGCAGTGCTTGGAGGTCCGTACTGGAGTACACTGGGTCCATGAAAGTGTGGGTGTCGTGTCTCCCACATCCTGAACTGAATGCTGCACCTCTGCTAAATGTCAAGCAACTACTATTAACCCCTAGAGCGCCAAAATAAATTTTTTTTAATATAGATTGAATAATCTTGTGCTGTTGAAAACCTATCATATGGCAACTTGTTTAAAAGAACTCCTGCAGGGGAGCCCTTTTAAACAAGTTGCCACATGATTGGTTTTCAACAGCTTTGGTTTTGATATCTTACAACCCCAATTCCAAAATAGTTGGGACAAAGTGTAAATTTTGAATAAAATCAAAACACAATGACTTTCAAATCACACCGGCCAGTATTTTATTAACAATAGAACAGAGATAACATAGCAAATGTTGAAATGCAGAAATTTTACAATTTTATTCACAAAATGAGCTCATTTCAAATTTGATGGCTGCTAAAGGTCTCAAAAAAGTTGGGACAGGGGCCTGTTTACCATGGTGTAGCATCCCTCTTCTTTTTTAACACAGAGTGGAGGCGTCTGGGCATTGAGGAGACAAGTTTCTTGAGTTTAGCCATTGGAATTTGATCCCACTCTTGTTCAATACAGGCTTCCAGCTGCTGGAGAGTTTTAGGTCTCCTTTGACAGACTTTTCCTTTAATTATGCGCCAAGTGTTCTCAATCGGTGAAAGATCAGGACTGCAGGCAGGCCAGTTCAGCACACGGACTCTTTTACTACAAAGCCATGCTGTTGTAATAGCTGGGTCATTCCGTGTCAACTCAACCAGGGCCCCACACATCAAAATTTTGATTTTGATAAAACTTTGCACATTTCAAGAGATGTGCATTGGCAGTGATGAGGTCAAATATTTCAGCTCAATTATTGCTGGTTCCTGCAATTTAGTCTATTTTAGGGAAGGGGGGTCAATTTTAACAAAATCGCCTTAATTTTGGAGGGAGTTTGAGGGCCTCAGAAATGGATTTTCAGAGCTGACAGACCCACAAGTTTCATTTTGTCATCAGAAAAGTTGCTGAACTCTTGGCTTAAGCTACTTTTCTTTACTCAGTGTGTTTAGTTTACCTGTACCGTGGCCTGGAAAAAGCAAAAAACTCCAATCATACAAATTTTTTCAAAATTCAATGCATTTATTATTCTGTAACTAATTAAGATTGAGCCCTGAGACTTGGTATGCAAACTGTCGGTCAACTTTCTGAAGATCACAAAAAATATCAAAGTCACAATGGTTGTATTAAATGTTTTAATAACCTTGGAAGTTGGCTTCAGAATGAAAAGTGTGCATTTTGGGTCATTATAGTGGGTATATATCTCAAGAGGGACACAAGTGATCAATGTTATATTTTAAGTGCTTGAAGGCATGGATCTTGGGTCTAACATATTAAAAAACTGGAGATGTAAAACTCTTCCTTTAGACTGTAAAGCATGCCAATCATATTAGGTGTCCAACTTAATTTTCGGAGCACCGTAGCCATGTTGTAAGTGAAAAGATGAATGTGACATATACACTTGTATGTTTTCGCTGGCTTTGGTTGGTTTGTCTGTCTGTTAGGATATCTCAAAAACGGTCACATAGATTTTAACCAAACTGTGCCGGATGTTAAAGTAGCACAAGAGGAACAAGAGCTTAAATTTTGGCATATCTAGGCCAAAGTACAGCTGAGATATAGGCCAAAGTTCAAATCCAGCTATGCTGGCAGAGATTTCAAGTCTTTCCAATGGGCCATGCTTTTGGGTTTTGCTGTCACCTGGCGGTGGAATGCAGCAATACCCTACAACAGCCTACGAAAATAGCTAACGCACAGAGTTGCCTTGGCATGGTGGAGGTGCTGCGGTCTCTGAGTGCTCGTTTCATCATGAAATAGGTACAAAGGCATTGTTATGAGACATGATGGTCACATTACATCAGAATAAGTACTGAATGATTGAAAACAGGTCGTGACCAATCATTCATTAACTTAGCTACAGTCCATTTCAAATAAGCCTTGGCCCACAGAACACGGCGGCGCTTCTGGATCATGCCCAATAATGGCTTCCTTTTTGCATGATAGAGTTTTGGGTGGCATCTGTGGATGGCACGGCGGATTGTGTTTACAGACAGAGGTTTCTTGAAGTATTCCTGGGCCCATTCAATAATGTCAACGACAGAATAATGCCGGTGAGTGATGCAGTGGCGTCTGAGGGCCCAAAGATCACGGGCATCCAGTAAAGGTCTTCGGCCTTGTGCCTTAGGCCCAGAGATTTTTCCAGTTTCTCTGAATCTTTTGATGATGTTATGCACTGTCGATGATGAGACCTTCAAAGCCTTTGCAATTTGAGGTTGAGGAACATTGTTTTTAAAGTATTCCACAATTTTTTACGCAAGCCTTCACAGGTTGGAGAGGCTCTGGCCATCTTTCCTTCTGAGAGACTCAGCCTCTCTAAGACATCCCTTTTATAGCCAATCATGTTACACACCTGATGCCAGTTAACTTAATTACTTGCTAAATGTTATTTCAGCTGATTCTCTTATAAATGAATTGTTTTTTTAGCCCTTTTTTGCCTGTGTCCCAACTTTTTTGAGACCTGCTGCAGCCAGAAAATTTTAAATCAGCTCATTTTTTGGATAAAAATGTAAAATGTCTCAGTTTCAACATTTGAAATGTTATCTATGTTCTATTGTAAATAACATATTGGCTCATGAGATCTGAAAGTCATTGCATTTTGATTCTATTCACAATTTACACTTCGTCCCAACTATTTCGGAATTGGGGTTGTACATCATTGAGCAACAATAGCATGCACTTAGCGCTCTAAGGGTTAAATGTACAAAAGGGGGAAAGTTTCTTGGTTAGAATCGCTCCTTTTCCTCAAAGAGTCGATTATTTCTACCTGATATTTTTTCTTTCTTTTTAAAATGAGAAAATTCTCCCAGCAAGCAATAAGTTCAGGCCGTTTATCTGCCTCCTGCCCAGTGCATGCTGGGATAGGTACCAGTCCTCCAAGAAGTCCCAAGAAAAAGTAGTCAAGACAATAGAGGAATAGATAGATACATTATAGAAAGGGGTTTCAGCGATTCGTGGCGTGACCTGTAAACAGTGGTTTACTGGCCATTTTTTGACCTCTTTCCTCATCCGTTTTAACTTTTAACTACTGCTTTGTCTTTCTCGTGGCATTTTATAAAAGGAAACAAACAAGGTCGTAGCTTAGCACTGGTGGACAGTTGACATTTCACTTTAAGTCCATCCGACCGCAGGGCCGTGCACTGGCACACGGACCCAGAGCGCGGGACTGGGCCGGCAGGACGGGCTCCGAGTCTGCCACGCGCCTAAGAAACACAAACAGCGATTACAGCCGCCAAAGCTTGGAGCAGAAACATGGGCGTGTGCCGGGCAGATGTTGTGCCGGGCGATGATGTCATCGCTGAGTGCGCTGGGCCCCTTGGCTGGAAGCCGTCCATCACGCCGACCGAACTGAGCAAACACAGTGTTGGGCGGGGAGAAGGGTGTGAGCGCCTAACTCCCCCACCCCAACCCACCCCACGCCATCCTGCCAGGGGCTCGATGTATGTGTGTGTGAGTGTGTGTGTGTATCAGCATGGTGGTGTGAGCCTGACCTGGGTTATGCATATTATCATAGCTGATCCCCAAAAAATTGAGTTATGGCCCAAAAATGTAAGACTGTGTGTATTTTCCAATAGTTGGTGAAAAAAATCAGGCCAGTGTATACATTCCAATGCATGATTTCACAGCTGCATTTAAAACTGTGCAAAAAGTACAGTAACCGCAGGGGAAAGTTCAGTCAGTCAGTCTGTACTGAGGGAGTTAGAGATGTAGCTCAGTCAGTCAGCCTGTACTGAGGGAGTTAGAGGTGGAGCTCAGTCAGTCCGTACTGGGAGAGATAGAGATGTAGCTCAGTCAGTTGGTCAGTCTGTACTGAGAGAGATAGATTGAGCTCAGTCAGTCAGTCTGGACTGGGGGAGAGAGGTGGAGTTCAGGAGTCCTCAGTTAGGTGGAGTCTGTAGCCTGGGGAGAATTAGAGGAGAGCTCAGTCAGTCCTAGGAAAGTTAGAGGTGGAGCACAGTCAGCCTGTATGAAGGAATTAGTGCAGCTCAGTCAGTCTGTACTGGGAGTGAGAGATGTAGCTCAGTCAGTCGGTCAGTCTGTACTGGGGGAGTTAGAGGTGGAGCTCAGTCAGTCTGTACTGGGGGAGTTAGAGGTGGAGCTCAGTCAGTCTGTACTAGGGGAGTTAGAGGTGGAGCTCAGTCAGTCAGTCAGTCTGTACTGGGTGAGACAGAGTTCAGTCAGTCTGTTCTGGGAGAGATAGAGATGTACTGAGTTGGAGTTCAAGTTATGTAGTTCAGTCAGTCTGTTCTGAGAGAGATAGAGATGTAGCTCAGTCAGTCAGTCTGTACTGGGGGAGTTAGGGGTAGAGTTCAGTCAGTCAGTCCATACTGGGGGAAGTTAGAGGTGGAGCTCAGTCAGTCCATACTGAAAAAATAAGAGGTGGAGCTCAGTCAGTCTATACTGGAATGGTTAGAGGTGGAGCTCAGTCAGTGAGCACTAGAGGGGGAGTTAGTCAGTCTGTACTTGGGAAGTTCAGTCAGTCTGTTCTGGGGAGTTAGAGGTGGAGCTCAGAGTTCAGTTAGTAGAGGAGGAGTGTAGTCTGGGGGAAGTTAGAGGTGGAACTCAGTCAGTCCATACTGAAAAAATAATAGGTGGAGCTCAGTCTGTCTATACTGGAATGGTTAGAGGTGAAGCTCAGTCAGTGAGCACTGGGGGAGTGAGCGGTGGAGCTCATTCAGTCTGTCATGGGAGATTCAGAAGTGCAGGTAAGTCAGTCTGTAATAAGAGAGTGAAGATCAATTTAACAGAAAAGAAATGCGTTGTGACAAAAGATCAACAAAACTCTCTAAACCACAGTTTCCCTGAGGTTGAGGTGTTCCTCCAGAGGAGTGCAGAAGAGAGGGAAAGTGTGTGAGAGGGAGGGAAATTGGTAGAAGTGGCGGTTTGGAAAAACCCAAGGAAAAAAAATACACTTTATTTCCCCACGTCAGACACAGAGAAAAAAAAGTTGCAGGAAGAAAAACAGTGACAGGCAAATGAACGTGACAAATGAAAGCAGGGATGAGTTCAGGACCTAGAATCAGGAAAATGTTGATGTCAGCGTCTACGAAAATCACAGGTCCTCCACATGAAAATGGAGGAGACCCTCCTTCCCAGCCAATTAACATACGTTAACATTTCAGCAAGTTATACGTTTAAACAGAGACGGCATCTGTGTCACTGACAGGGAATGTTGATTCACTAACCAGAAGAAATATCAGGTGTCTCTCTCTTGCTCTCTCTCTCTCTCAATCTCCATCTCTCTCTCGCTCCACATCTGGGAATCATTTTCATCCCTCACTTTGCTCTCCAGCCCTTCTTTTGGGTCCTCCATTAATCTGCATCACCACTATGTCTTTCGACACACCGTCTCTCTTCGTTCAGTTAATATCTGCTACCTGCAGACATCCACAACCGCTCCTCTCCTCCATCTCCACAACTACCCCCTTCCTTGACTCCTCCCCTTCCTATCCCCCCTTCCCTTGACCTTCTCCTCCAACAGACCCTCATCCCCCCCCCCCCCCCCACACAGACCTGTTTCTCCTCCTTCCTGTCACAAAAGTTTGAATGGTTCCACAGGAGGGAAACACCAGGAAGAGAAACACGGAGGAGGAAAAAGTAAGAACAAGAATCAAACCAGGCGTTTTATTCCTTCACTTCCTGTGCCTCCACCGCATTCCCACTGATAATTAAAAACGCCTTTGTTTCCATTTAGTCGCAATCTCCTCCCTCTATCTCCCGCTGACCTCTCCCTCTGTCTCTCTCTCTCTCTCTCTTTCTCTTCTCCCCCACTTCACCCCCTTATTTTCATTCCCAATTCTACTAGTGAGATGGAAATGAGAGATTAGTTAGCAATCTGACCTCAGCATAAATAGAAACATTACCTAAATTTGACACAGAGCTCTCCACATCCCGCCCCCCCATTCCAAGCCGGCAGGCCACCCCACAGCTCCCAGTAAGTGTTGACAATCTGGTTTGATGTTTGTGGGGGAGGGAGGGGTCTTTAAAGGTGATGTCACAATCAGATAGGCAGTTTGTTTCTACAGTTCATATCAGGCAACAGAAGACAAGGTCCAAAAATGGCAGACTGTCCTCTAACAATCAACATCCAAAACAATAAAAAACCTGCTTTTACGAAATGGTTTAAAATGTTCCATCGCCACATACTGCAAGCGTCAGACCAACGGCCAGGCCAGGTTCCCTCCCAGGGGGCGCTGTTGTGGGAGGGAACATAGGCTCCTTAACAGGTGAGAGGCATTGTGGGAAATCTGTGCCATTTCAAAGCCTTGTTGTCACCTCTTTGCTCAGAGAGTGTTCTAGAATTTTAAGAACAGGGGAGACTTTAGAAGGGGTCAAATGACAGCCCTGGTCCTCAAATCACAGTCCTTGTGTTCTGAGAAATGCTGGTTTTCCACCCTCCCTTTACCTGCAAATCAGGTGTGAAACCAGTCTGGCCAATCAGCGCTGGTAAAGGTTTAGTTATGTACCTGGTAGGGCAGAAAAGCAGGCAAGGATTTGGAGTCCGTGTCCAGATTTGAGGATTCCAGTCCTCCATGTTCCACAACCCCAGAACACTGGGACAGCCCTGAAGTGACTCGCATTGTCCCTGCAATACGGGGCCACCACTGTACACAAAAGTGCACATTAATAATGTTTAGATACTTGAGCACAATCACACACACACAGTGTAGTCCACATGCATACTCAATGTAATGCACACAGATTAGAGTTCACAAGCACACAAGTTCATCTCAGGTCCTCAGTGCGGTCATTCTCCCAGCTTAAGAGCTCGGGGCCTCCTTGAACCGCTTTGTTTACAACCAATTAAGTCTAATTTAAGTTTAAACTCTCCCTCTCTCTCTCACCCACCCTGAGAGAACATGCATTCCAGAACAGAATCAGGAGTAAAGCCCGGCTGATCTGAAACAGGAGGACACTAGCATGGCGTAGGCCTCCGCATCCCAAGGGTGGAGACGGAATAATGACAAATATTCTGGGATAAAAATAGCCATGATGCGAGAAAGAACAGAGACCTCCACCCTCCCTCCTTCAGTTTTTTTTTTTTTCTCCTTATTGTTCTTTTTTCTTCCCATGGTTTGTTTGGGAGCTGGCGAGGAGCAAAGCACGCCGTCAAAAAATTAAATTAAAAAAATAAAAAAAGTTGACTCAACTTAAAAGAAGTAAAGCAACCAGCTGCAAAGCACTTTTGAGTTGGCTCAACTTCAAGTTCCAAGTTCAAAGTTGAGCAAACTTCTTTTTCTTGAGTTTAATTTTTTACAGTGCAGAAAGAGAGAGAGAGAGAGAGAAAGAAAGAAAGGGACGAGAGTGGAAGAAAGAGTGCAGCCCTGTATCCTAAATTCATCCGCTTCTCCCATGACACAAACTGGCAGCTCTTCCCTCCATCAAATATAATACACTGACCGCCCCCAACTCTCAAATAACAACTCCCCCGTACTCTCTGCCATATAATTAGTTCCTTTTTCAAGGGATGTCAATCAAGATAATCTCAGCCAATCACGGTCCAGTCCAGGGAAACATTCCAGCTAGCTCACTAGCTCTCAGTCCCAGGCAGGATGACATAATTGGTTCTTATGAACGGTTGGATTAATTGAGTCACATGGAAACTTTCATCCAGCAGTGACATTGAACAGGTTTCCAAACGAACGTTTGGACGTGTGGTTAATTACACAGAAGTTTGGCTAAAATACATTCGCGACCGCTGCTCATTCTTCGTAATCGTGCCACTGCTCGGAGGCCTGCGATTCCCATTTGAGGCTTTTAACGGGATAATTTGGGCCTGTGGAGACGAGGAGGACTTTTATGAGCCAAACTGTGAATCACACTGGAGATGTAAACTCCAGACCCAGAAGAGCGGGACAGGCCAAGGTCAATCCGTCAGAACCCACACACTCCAGCTACACTCTGGCCCAGCTTCCGACGATAATACAGCGCAGATCTCATGGTCTCATCAAGTTATGAGCTGGAGCGTGAAATAGGCTGTGATTGGCAGATGTTTGAAAGATGTGGGGGGTGTTTTCACAGGGCTTGATCCAAAAGACTGATAACCCCCACAACTGACTGCAAAAACATCATTAACTTCTTTATTTTTAGAAGAACTGAGCACGGTATGGAAAACCAGGATTGATGGTGAGGAAGCTGAGCTCAGTGGAAAGATCATCTCCCTCCCTCTTCTCTCCTCTCCTCCCCTGTTTCTGACCTTTTTTCCTCCCATCTCCTCCTCTCCTATCGCTGTCTCCACCTCTCTTTTCTCTCTCATTTCCTCTTCTGCATTGTCCCTGTCCTCTTCTTCAACTTCCTCACCTGGGCGATTCCGAGGTATTTTCACAAAATTTCTCCTCCGTGACGAGACACTAAACCGTCCCCCAAACAAAATTTTTTTTAAAAATTAAAAAGATTTTTTTTTACAGTTTATGGGTATAATAGTGCAATACTATATTCGGGAGGACAAAGCTCCACTTTTCCCTCCATTTCCATTTGGGGATCATTTTGGTGTCTGTCACGGAGGGGACATTTGGTTGACCATACCTCAGAATTGCCCACCTCTCCTTTCTCAACCCCTCTCCATCCTCTTCTCCTCTACTCTTCCCTCAAATCCTCCTTTCCCTCTCGCTGTTATCACCTCCTTTCAGTCTTCCTCTCCTCCTCTCAAACCTCGCCCTCTCTCCTCTCCTCCTCTTCATTCCCTCCCCTTCTCTCCTCTCCTCTCCTCTCCTCTCCCCTCAGAGAGCAGCATTCATGCCCCAGCTGTGGTTCTCCACTGGAGGACCACTTCATCCCCAATAGCAGCAGGATGATAGCGGGGTTCTGTTTAGCAGCGATAGCGGCTGGCAGTCTGCGCGGTGCTATAAATACTGCGGGTGAAATGGAAGCGTCACGATCGCTGGGCCTCTCTTCCCCCCCCCCGCGCCCCTCCGTGCCTCACTTTCTCACCAGTATTGGTTTCAGGAGCTGGCATTCGAAGCTCCGCAAACATGGCTCCATGCTTTTTTTTTTTTTCGAAACCTTGTCTTCCCTCTCCTCTTCCGGTCCCTTCCATCACTCAAGTCATCAATGACTCGGCACAAACATGCAAAGTAACTGGTCTCAAGAAAATGCAAACAACTTTGCAGGTGGCGATAAACACAACCAAATCAGGGGTTCGCAATAGACACAAATCTGAAACTCGCACCAAACAAACGAATCGGCAGGTTGCGGTGAACTCAAATATACAATCAGGTCGCAAACGACACAAATCAGTGATTCGCAATGAGCAAATTGGCAGGTTGCAATAAACACAAACAAACTAGCTGGTCGAAATAAACGCAAACGAACCATCTGGTTTCAACACAACCACCGACCCCCAGCGTTTCCCCATTAAGGGGTTTAATTTTAGCCAAGTTGGAAAGAAAATAACAGTAATACTATTGCAGTTATACCTTTTTTGATGAGCAATACCAGTGGGAACCAAGCGGTAAATACAAGCTCTGCACTCATGTATGGTGACGTTCCCAACAGGCGTCTCGTGATTCTTCAGGAGGTCAAGGCGGCAATTTTCGGAAATAGAAGTAGCTCCACGCACACAGGACTCATTTAGTTCAATGCATCCAAATGGGACCGAGGGCCAAGTTCCCTAAAAGGACGAGCCAGGTGCTGAAAACCACCCCTGGCTCATCCTTTTCGGAAACATTGGCCGTAAAGACGCGTTTCCGGAACGCGGGTCCGGTGACTTGGCAGTTTTGAGGTCGCAAGTGACGGCTGCCAGAAAAGGTGAAAAAGGCGGAAGCGATGGACGCAGCAAAGACCGAGGCTGTCCTGATTAAGCCCAGCGCGGAAGCGGGTAACCTGATACAGGAAGGATGAGAGTTGAGCAGGTCCCATAGGTGCAGAAACCATTAGCGACCCGAGAGCCCACAAAGTCTCACAGCTCGTGTCCAACAGGGAGAGTAAAGCGCACTCACGCGTTCGTATTTTTATTCTCTTATTTTTGGGGAGCTGCACTTTTTCGCGCCGTAAATAACAGCACCCACTGCCGATGACTGGACTGTGAGCATGGGGTTCTGGGAAAGTGACCACGCAAAAATGATGCAAATAAACATTCACGCAAAGAAAGACCAAGAAGGTGTTTACTGTTAGAGTGCAACAGGATGGCACTTCAGAAACTCTAGTGGTCATGCTGCACATAGCAGTCCAAAAACACTTTCAAGCCAGGTGACCCCTGCCACCGGCTGCTTTGACCGGAGATGACAGTTAGCCAACACTAGTATGGCTGGGGACAAGCCCCCAGATCCCATCAACTTCAGTTTGAAGTGATATAATGCACAGAAAAAGAGAGGAAGCCAGCAGTTATTTCGCCAACACACTGATTGGTCTCCCTCTCCAAGCAGCAGGAGCCAATTAGGTCGTGAGTCCGCCCCTCCGGCCCTCATGACAGGACCACGAGTTCCATCCTGAACACACAGCTCGCACAGAGCATGATGGGAAATCCACATGGAAGCTGACGCAATAGAACTCAGCAAACCAACCGACTGTGACGACGGAAACACGCTTATAAAGGTTCTGCAGCAGGTCCATCGCACCAACACGATGTTCAGTTCAGCATTACAGACAGTTCCTATTTGCCTATACAGCTGAAAACGTCAAATCGAAAGCGGGTTATGGATCATCCAATTATAAGCAGACCTGAGGTGCACATCTTCAGAGATACTCAAAACTGCAAAAGAGGCCTTAACGCGTGGCTTCAACAATTGAGAAAAGACAGGAAGCTGAAAAGATTACAGGAATGCAAGAAAGCAAGTAAAGAGGTTTCTTGCATTGAAACAAATATCAAAAATTCAATTACTCTTCAATGGAAAAGCCAGTTTACGGATATTATGGTGTTTGATCCACCTTCAAATGTAAACTCAGGGTTTAGGCATGAAGACACATAGGCTATGTTTGAAATGTACACTCACTCACTATTCAGGGCACTATGTAGTGAATGTTTTACATTGAAAATAATATAAAGTGATTGAGTAATTGAGTGGACACGTATACATTTCGAACGCAGCTATAGTTTCACAAGCTAACTCAAGGAAGTTCAAGAGCACGTGAGAATGTGACCATGGAAACGCATAAAAGAAAGACGGTTATGAGTTCCAAGGTTCTAGAACAGTCAGAGCCCACATCCTGTGAAGACAATTTGACAAATGATACGGGCAGCTGAAAAACAGATCTAGCCCCGTGTCGCACGGGCGAAGATGAAAAGCAATTTGTCACAGCAGAATAATTCTCTTAGTCTTCTACAACTCGCTCATAATTGCAAGGGCTCTGGTTAGCGGGGCTTTCATTTCATCTGCGACCACATGAAAAGCCGTCCATCTTCAAAGCCCATATGTGTGTCCCGGTTTGTATGCGACAAGGCTCAATCAAGACAAAGAGGCTTTGAGGAAAAATCAAAGACAAGCGAAAAGGCACTGCATGCACACAAAGGAGCGCGTAAACACAAGCGGGGAGGTTACACATGCGAACACGTGCACAACACGCCCACACGGCAGGTAACCCTTTTCACTCCCTGTAATGTAAAGCACTCTTTGTTTCAAACTGCTACTACTGAGAACAAGAATGGCTAAAAATCCATTCTTTCTGCACTCTCTCATCCCACCAAATCTAAATTAAAGACCACCATGACTTTTCAGCAAGTGCAGACAGACACCTCATTCAGACAGAACATATACAGTCTCCGATGCGACTGCTATCCATTTCAGAGAAAATACAGTCTCTTCCTGAACAAGTTTCGGTCATCAATTGTGAACTGAGAAAGTAACTTCCAACTACAGAAGCACTGTGCAAATACGGAGGACCTCTACATAACTGCAACGAGTAATTCCAGAGAGGTTGGTATATGGTTCATATTCATCTGTAGAGTTGGTACTCATATTGTGAGTGAAGAAAAGACCAGCAGTTACTGGAATATTCCTCCAAACTCCATTCTGTAAATAGATAAAGAGAAAGAGTAAATGCACATTAGAGACTCTGTAATTACAATGTAATAACGAAAGTGAATTGCGTAAATCTCGTCGGATATCTGACGCAGGAATGAAGCAGTCCCCATAGTCCGCTTACTTGAGTCGAGAATTTCAGAAGAGCAAAGGTCAGTGTTTAAAAGCTCACTCGACTGATTACCTTCCAAAATTGACTGATTAAAAATCATTTGAGCCATTCAAAAACAATGACCCCGCCTAAATTAGCAGGTCGCCCAGAAGTTCAGGCATCTGGCTCCGTCCAGAACAGACTTCAGCTGCAGCAAAAGACTGCACTCAATTACTGGCAGCCCTGAGATGGTGGTAAACTGCTGGACACAGGATGACCTGTGAGATAAATATAGCCTTCAGCTTCCTCAGGCATATACACACCTGTGTCACCCGTAAACATAATATCATTACACAAATGTGATACAATTATGAACAAGTGTTGCCACTAAACGTGGCCATGTCCCCCGCCAGGTCACGGAAATCGACTGGGGTCGGCGTATCACACTAATACACATTGAAGCCAAAGATGAATGAAATCGGTCAAACTGCTCTTGAGATATCACGTTCACAACAAACGGGACGCGACGGACGGACGGACGGACGGATGGAGATGAATACTATGTTCCCCGCTCCGCTCGCTACCACGGCAGTGGGGGACAATAAAATAATCCTGGAAATTTATGGAGTTTTCCACAACTGTATACCAGTTGCCTGCCGCAAATGGTTAAGTTTGCAGAAAAGTTTGCGGCATTGCGGTTGTTCTACATTTGTGATTTATGCACCTGGAATGTTACACACGCCTGAGAAACCTTTGCCTCGATTCACCCAGGCAAATCCGCACTACTCAAACAGACTGGAAATGAGCAGTGTATATTTGACAAAATAATAACTGTGACTGATTTTGCTGTGGCACTCAACATGCAATAGAAATGAAGGGCAGTGATGCATACAAGGGATGGAAGCTGAAAGACAGTGAGAAGAGGAAGCCATCGCACTAAAGACTTTTCAGAAATGACCTCTACCCAAGTAAAACAAATCAGCAGAAGTTTTCATGGGAGGTGGGACAATTTGATTGACGTTGAATGCTGACGCAAATTTTGAGCAGTGTTAAGTCTGAACACGCTTAAAAGGACGTTGATTGGAGACAATTAAACAACATCATGACTGCTGGCAACCGATGGTGCCTTATCAAAACTAAGACTGTTTTAGATCCCCACAGTGAAAATATGTACATTTTTACAATTCTTTTATTCTTGTTGAACATAAACTTCAAGATGTTTCAAGTGGCAATTCAAAATTTCTTGATTCTAGGCAGCCACACCTTTTTGACCAAACTCTTCATCTTCAAGCACAAGCTGTATTTATAGTTTCAAAAAAAGGTCCGTTAAGTTCTTGTTCGAGACAACTGATTTTCTTTAAACGCAGGTCCACGATGCCAACGCATCAAATACTGTTAGATACAAATACAAATGATAGCTCTGCATCTGGGGAGCTGACAAGTTAAACCAAAGAGATGGTTCAGCGCAGAACAGCAAGAGGCATTAAGTGCACTGCGAAACATTAAATGAACATAGTTATGGATTAGTGCCATCAGACTGACCAGGAAAAGAGCGACCTTTGACCTCACAGGGCCTCCCAGATCACAGAGCCGAAAGCTGCTGTCAAGGAGAGTGAAGACAACTTCCTTACTGGTTTGACTCAAACTCAACAAATTAATTGCAAATGGCGGCTGTCCACCAAATGGTGCCGGGCAGCAGAAGGAAATACAATTGGGGTCCGTAAATATTGGGACAGGGTTTTTTTTTTGTGGTTTTGTACTCAAACACAACGGATTTCAAAACAATAAATAAAAGGTTAAAGAGAATACCACAAGCTTTAATGTATTTACACACAAACTGCGTGAAGCACTTCAAAATTTGAGCTGTTCTGATATGTTGTCAGTGTCCTAAAACCTATAGATTGCACTAAATCTGATGCACAGAGTTCAGAAAAAAAAAAATCACGGCAATACATCATTTGATTAAAAAAATATAGCCATAGAAGTTAAAAACATATAGTCATCAACTACTAAGAAAACAGAGTATTTTAAATAAAATAATTTTTAAAAATAGCCACAGGGGTTAAAAATATAGTCATCGATTACAACACAGTATCTAATAAAAATACTTCATTAAAGAAAATAAAGTCAAAAGTCTTCACTGAATTTCAGACCTTTCAACGTGTGTTTATGGGTCTTTGCCCCAGAAGGCACACAGTAAACGTAACATGATGTTCAGTGTAACGGGTTTGGCGCTCAAGACCCAAAATGTCTGCCTCCCACGCCGCCTGCATGCACTGGGCACCGAGCACTGACCACACTGATGAGTGGCAGTTAAAAAAACCCTCCACAGGACAGAGCAGGGTATTAACCAGGGTGCAGAATACGGCTCTGTAATGCAGAGATGATGGACTGGAGTCAAAACCGCTCGACGAGCAGCCCAGGAGCCGTAATGGCGCTGGAACGGCCCTCTGCCCGATCCAGAATCACAGCACTTACGGGAAAACGCCAACGGCTGCCCCGCCCAGCCAACCACCAACGCTGTAACAATTAGACCTGCAGACACGCATATTATACAGTAGGCATGTGAATACATTTTGAGACACCGTGTGTGTGCGTATTCTTGATCTTGCTACATGGTGAGGACCAGAACACCTTTTAAATCAACAGAGTGGGGACATTTTTGGAAAATGAGGATGTTTTCGCCTGTATTCACAACTACAAAATACAATTGAGACTTATTGGTAAGGGATAGAGTTAAGGTTAGAGTAAGGGATAATATAAGGTTAGGATAAGGGTTTTGATTAGGCATATGGTGCTTATGGTTTAGATTAGGGAAAGGCTGTAGAAACACACAAAGAATAAACTGAGGTCAATGTAATGTCCACACAAGGATAGAAGTACAAGGATATGAGTACATGTGTGTGTGTGTGTGTGTGTGTGTGTGTGCACGCTCAGGAGTGATTGTGCGTAAGTATGAGGTGCATGTGCACAAGTTTGTTTGCCTGATCAAGTACTTGTATCTGCCCATTCAAGTGTGCAAAGGTGTGCATTTGTGTTTGCACAAGTTCACGAGTGCATGCAAATGAGTAAGCTTGCCCGTATGTGTGAGCGTGCACATGCATGGGAGTGCACAAAACTGGCCTGGCACAGTGTAAGTTATATCCAGGACCACCTCATGAGTGATACCAGGAACTTTTCCCCCAGAAGTCAAACAGCAACCCCCACTCAAAGACACACTCAGTCTGAACAAATAAACCTCCCACATCTCATTACCGCCACCACACTACGGCAGGAATTCGCACCCGCCACAACGTCTCCCCTGAGCACCGAGCGCTCACTGCTCACACAGTCTACCCACAATCCACTGCAGCCCTCCAACAGGCCTCTGAAGCTTCAAAGAGGGCTTTCTGTACACAGGAATACATCCACCTGGGGATCAGGACTGAAAGAGTATCATCTTTCTGCGACTCGAGGGTGTAAATGAAAAAAAAACAGACTGGAGTGGAAAGCAGCGAACTTCTCCGGCCATTTCAGAAAGAGGCGGCCATCTTAAGAGTGAGAGCCTTAAAGTTGAAGGAGAAGAGGCACATGGATGAGAGGAGCATGAGGAGACAAGTCGGCCTGCAGAAACGCACAACCACAAACACAGACTTAGGCACACACACTTTGAAAAAAGAATCTGAGGTCAGTCACTCAGTCAGTCAGTTGCTCTGCCAGTCACACAGTCAATCACTGTCAGTCAGCCAGTCACTTAGTCAGTCAGTTGCTCTGCCAGTCAATCACTCAGTCAATCAGTCAGTCACTCAGTGAGTCACTCAGTAAATTAGCCAGTCACTCAGTCAGCCAGTCACTCGGTCAATCACTGCCAGTCAGCCAGTCACTCAGTAAGTCGCTCAGCCAGTCACTCAGTCAGTAAGACAGTCACTCAGTCAATCACTGTTAGTCAGCCAGTCAAGCCAGTCACTCAGCAAGTTGTTCAATCAGTCAGTCAGTCAGTCACTCACTCACTCACTCTACTGAGACAAGGTAATATGAGGTATTCCAGGAAGTTCAGGGACTGTGCAGAATCTATGTAATCACATATTTTTTCTTGTCCCCCTCAACCCCTTTGGTTGTTATAAAAAGACCCTCCTGACAATAGCACATGATGTCCCCCAGGCAAAAAAAGAAACCCTGAGGCTGTCAGCAGAAAGAAACTCTAGTTGCATCACAGCTGCAGCCCGCCATCTCGCCCTCAAGTGGAGCCAGATTGGTGGAGCCCTTGGGGGGCGAGTGGGGGGTGGGGGGGCTGTGATTGATGAGCTGTTTGATTGGCAGGGTCACATCACAGGCCTGTGCCAAGGTGCACGGAGAGTGAAAGAAAGAGAGAGAGAGAGCACACACCACATGCAGCCATTTTGGCTCCAGCTGCTGCCCACATGTGTTTGCTGGCTTAATTAGATGGAAAAAAAGGTGTTTGGGCTGCAATTGAGCTAATTTGAGCCCCTTCCAAACACTCTTAACACTTTGCTCCAAAACAACACACACACGCAAAAGAGAACTAAGCTTATAGCAGCTGATAAACAGACTTTCTCCACACTCCAAAACATATAAGTTCTACCCTCCTCATTAGTAGGCTTTGAGCCCCTCCATAAATGCATGCACATGCCCAGTAGCCTAGCGCCCTGTTCATGAAATTACAGTCCTCATGGGCCAAAAGCAGGGGGTTTTCCATCCAATATTTCCCTGGGAGGCAGGTGTGCAGGCAGTCTGACCAATCAGCAGCGTCAGTTGTTTAGTTAATTACCCGGGAGGGAAGAAAACCAGAGCTGGATTTGGATTCAAGGTTCAGATCCGAGGATTCTCGGCCAGTGGCTGAGTTGCTTGACCCAGAGCCGGATGGTTGTTGGTTCTAGCTACAAGTGTAGCCTCAGAAAGACCAGTGCAGGTATTGGGCATTTGAGTAAGACCCCTAAGAGCTCCATAGGGTATGACTGTGAACCCTGCTGAGTCTAATCAACTGTTAGTCACATTGGATAAAAGCACCAGCTATGTGTTTTGTACGAGGTGTGAGATCAGTTGAATGTTTGCTGTATGCCAGTGAAGCTATGTGTTGAGTGGCAGCTAGCTGCCACTCAACACATAGCTTCACTGGCATACAGCAAACATTCAGCTGATCTCACACCTCGTACAAAACACACAGACGCTGACACAGGCACACTATTACTGCAAACTAAAGGCTGTCAGCGAGAGGCCCGGGGGGGGCGGTGAAGGACAGGCAGGTGCAAGATAACTTAAGTCCAGCTGCAGTCGTCTTACACTTCAGCCCTGTCGAGCCCTCATCTCCGGGCCCCCCAGTGACCCATCCTCTCCCACCTGCTCAGACTCGTCTGTAATCCTGTCCCAAATCACCATATCCTCAGAGATGGGGAACAAATCTACCTGGAGTGTGTGACTCTGGCACTGCGACTGATCAGAGGAATGCACCGATTGTGGAGTCCTGGGGCCGGTTTCTGCATAGCGTACCAACAGAGTGTGGCGAAGCGTCGGTCCCTAAAATGCCCAAAATTTCTCAACAATTTGGTACATTCTGTGTGTAGAAACACATGCATGCCTGCTTCTATGTATGCGTAACTGTGCATGCGGGTTACGCGAGTGTGTGTGCCTGCGGGAGAGTGTGTGTTGTGGGTGAAAGTGGAACGTGTGTGTGTGTGTGTGAAAGACGGAGTGTTCTGTGCGCATGAGTGCTTGTGAGACAGTGTTGCGCATATGCGTCTGTGTGTGCATGCTTACATGTCAATGTATCCATCTAAACACACATCCACACTCTATGTGACGGGCGATTTGGGGCAGTTTCTATCTCACACTGCACCAGCCGTGTCAGTTTGCCTTCAGAAGCTTCTCTGCTTAAATTTGGCTCAAAACAGACATTTTGAAGGGAGAAGGCCTGGCAAGATTTAGAGCAGGAACTAAGTTTAAAAAAAAATAAATAAATAAAAAAACCGTCCACCTCCGTCCACCTTGATTCCAGAAAATTCTTTCCAAATGAGCTTTTTAAAGTGTAACTTACACTCGGATAAAGGCCAGGGAGAATTACAGGGTGCACTCTGTTCTTCAGAAAGAGGGAGGAAAAAGGGAGGGAACGGCAAAAAGAGATGGAGAAAGAAGAGCGAGAGAGAAAGAAAGAGGCAGTTCAGGGGGTAACTTGGTTTTTTTAAGTGGACTGAGCCAAATACTGCATCGAAATACAGTTAAACATTTTCTGCTGAAGTAACACTGTGTGTTTGCTGCATTCCTTCACAGTGCATGCGAGAGCACAACACAAAAGCTCTCTGGAGTCACGCTCTCCCACCGTACTGCAGGTCATAACACAAGACGGTCAGACTTAGTTTTCGGCTGATCATTTGCTGCAGTGGTTGCGACATGGATAAAAATAAGCCCCAAATTCATGCTCTTGTCAAACTACATGTAATGCAAAAGGCTCATTATGAGAATGTACCATTCTAAGGGAAGAGGAACACAGTTTATGCACGTAATTTTGGACTTTTATGTGCCAAACAAATTTTTACTTCAGGCTTCTCTTGTCATTTGCAATTTCATACTTGAAAACAAAAATGCAACCATAACTAATTTATGGGTTTTGATGATTAAGGAAAAAAAGATGGGCCTTCCCTGACATGAGCATCCATCACAAACTCATTGACTTGTGCAATAGCGGCATCTGCCCAGAAGAGGTCACTGTTTATTCTGCTCTTATTTACCTCCTTCCCAAACTCAAAAGCAGCTCCCAATACAAAACTTCATAGCATTCTTTTGTAAACAACACTGAGGCACGCTCTATTGACTTTCTAAAGGCTAAAGATACTGGGTTGGATTCCAAAAGATAAATTATCAGGCTCATTTCCATGTTCCACTTCCAGGCAAACACTAAAATTCCACCGTAAAAAAAAATCTACAAGCCTGCCTGATAATCAAGTGGATTACTTGACCCAATACGATGACATTCAATAGCTCCATTAGCCAAACGTCACAGTCACCATAACAAACCAACCTTCGCATGACTGAAGATGACTGATGATATTCAATGACAGTGAAATCACAGAGCGCTATGCCAGGACAAGTCTCAACATGGTCAAAGGGGATATTACAAATACTGTACTAATAGCAGATTCATATGTATTAATAGCAGGTGAAACAGAGGTGAGGTCAGGAGGGGAGTTTTTGTATACTTGTGCCATACCAGACCAGTGAGCATTACTCACAGTAAGAGCTGAATTTGTTGATCTGGTTGCCATGGAACAGTAGCTTCACACCAGACAAACGCTGAGTGGATATGCGATAAATTGTAGCAAATTCACCTCCCTCTTCCCCCAAAAAACGGCTCGTTTCCAGAGTCCTCATTAAAAAATTCCTTAAAAAAAAAAACAAAAAAAAAACTGCACTGCACCCTTATTAAGGAAATCGCATAAACGATGTGCAACTCGACGGCATTTTCTTGGAATAGCCTTCCCCAGTGTTTTATGACTGTTATTTTTCACGTTAGCCGTTGTTGACACTTTCATGCGTGGATGTTAGAGCAAAGCGTTTCCAAATTTTAAACACTTTCTATTCTTAACGGGACACGTATTCAATAAAACCTCTCTTTTCCCCTCGGTGGTGTTTACGGTAAGCCGTTTGAAAAGAGACGTTTGCAGAACAAATGTTGTGGATTAGGGGAACAGAACCTGAGGGCTGTATCCGGCCTCCTTCAAGCTTCAGTACACCTGGTAAAAAGCCGATTTCAGCAACACGCTCGCCAATCTCTCCGCTGAATTCAGAAACAAACCTCAAAACCCAGCAGATGCTCCATCTCAGCTCATCCAGAAAGGAAAACAAGGGGCCCTAAATCAGACCGTAATATAACTGAAAACCACCTGCACCTCCAGTGTTGGAAGTTGGAAACTGTGCAACTTTTGAAATCCAAAAAGGTTTTTAGCCGGTCAAATTTTCGGTGTCCTTCCTTCTTCCCATGTGGAAAATTACTTTCTTTTCAATATAAAATAAAAACCAAAACAGTATTATGTTTAAACTTTTGCCACAGTTCTAATTTCATTTAGGAATGCAAGTAATCAAAACTGAATTATATAATGCCAATGAATTCAAATTCTGATTACTCCCTCTCCTTAATATTGTACTCAACTGCTGCCCCCACTTACAATCTAAACAGCAAGGGCATATAAATTAAAAACAGAAAAACAGAGTATAACTTTCTACATTGGGGGCAGATGTGCATGAGCAACTGTGTGTGTGTGTGTGTGTGTGTGTGTCTGTGCATGCATCCATGCGTGTGTGTGTGTGTGTGTGTGTGTGTGTGAGAATTAAGTTATGTAGAAATTTGGAAACAATTTTTGGAATCCATCAATCTTATTGAACGTATGCAGCCCCGCCCACTTCAGCCACTCCCACATCTAAAGTTTTTGTAACTCTGATTTCCAGTTCCACTAAAATCTGGTTCAAGCGAAGACAAAACCAAAGACAGAAAGCAAAGTGTTATGACCAGCTCTTCCAGGGCACGGTATACTCCCCATAATGTTCTGTTTTCAAGACAAGCTAGCAGCAAAAAATTAACCACTCGGCCCATCTCGTTAACCGCCACCAGATCGCCCTGAACTGAGTCGCGTGCTGAAACAGAAGTTCGTTTCCTAAGCACCCGGCTTCTTAAGATCCCTGGTTCTGCGGTGAATACGGTAAATCGGATGTTTCCGTCTTCCCAGAATTCCTGGGAGGGACATCCGCAGGGAGGGCTGGACCCTTTTGGAACCCCAGTGGTCACCACTGTGACATCACAATTAGAGAGAAGACCTCTCCAATCACATCACCTGACCAGCTTCAGCTCTCCCAATCAGAGGCATAGAAGAGCACGTCCACCACTGTTTCTAGACATTTCCACACTAACTCATTACGATTTGGCCAGACAAATATAAATGGACACTCTTGCTGTCTCTCCAGCCCCTCTCCCACACCGGGAGACTGCTCGTCACTCATCTTCAACGAATGACCCCTGACCCATGGAATACATTGTGCACGCACGCACGCACACACACACACACACACACACAAACACACACACACACACTTGGAAGTGTGTTTGACATCGGGCCCTACCTCAGCAGGCTCTAATTTCACAGTGAGGCAGAGATGGAGAAATCTGCTCTTTCCTGTTCCTCTGTGCCAGGGACCGCAGCACCCGGCCCAAAGTATGAGGGGTATTTTGGGCTATATAATTTAACACACGCTCGCGAATACATACAGAGATTCACAACTGCGCACACGCACGCACACACAAATGCACAGCATCTTCAGTTCAACAAAAAAAAAAATTGGTACCAGCCTCACCCCTGACTTCCCAAACAAAAATAGTCATATAATTAAACACACACACATACACACACACATATATATTGATTTGCATATACTGTGCATACGGACACTCTCCCTCGCTTGTACTCATATTGACACGTTCCACACATGCATACACAGCCCTGCATATAAATGGGAGTCACAGGACAGTGTGGGTACCTAACCTTGTGGTGGAAAGGGGGGAGTGGAGAGTTCACAGAGGGAGAAAGTGGAGAGAGGGAGCAGAATTGTGGGAAAGGGAGGGGGGTCCTCAGCTTTGGCCTCAGAGCACAGGCCCTCCTGTGTGAGCCCAAACGGGAATGCAGCGCTGCAAACCGCGCGCTCTGTGTGAAATTACAACCAGAGGACACAAGCCAGACACACACACACACACACACACACACACACACACACACACACACACACACACACACACACACACACACACAGACGCACACACAGACGCACACACACGCGCACATATGCGCGCACACACACACGCACATATGCGCACACACACACACTCGCACACACACACGCACATACACGCCCTTGATTATTACATCGACTTCCATTCACTCTTTGTGTGTCTCAACAGCCTTTCTCTACTCTAAACAATAAGCAATGTATGGCTAACCCAAACCCTAACCCCATCCTTAACCTTAACCTGTGCCTAATTCTAACCTCACCCCTAACTTTAACTAATAAGTCACAATTTCCCTTTGAAGATGTGAGGACAGGTGAAAATGTCCTCACTTCCCAATAATGTCCTCACTTTGTAGGAAAAAACATTTTTGGCTCTCACTTTGTTGCATGTACAACAACACACACACACACACACACACACCAAAACCACATTCCACAAACAAACATGCACACGCACACACACAAACACACATGCACGGTGCTTTCGGCGTGAAATCCAACCTGAGCAGGCAGGCCTCGAGCTGATCGGCCTCAGGAATGCCACGTTTAGCCGGGTACCCAAATACACATGCCCGTGAGCACCAGCATAAATACACATCACACATGCAACCGCCTCCAGCCCCTGCCCACAACTGCCCAAATCAAACCCCGGCTGATCTGGCAACCATCTCGGGCACAGATGAATGGCTGTTTGTAGTCCCTGCGATTAAGCGAAGGTGATTAGCTGCAATCAATTTGGAGCTACGCAACTACAAACACCGACAAAAAACCAGGTCTGCCTGTCAACAAGGCCCCCAAAAATGGACTATACACATCATGCAGATATAGATAGACAAGGAAACCAGACTAAAGTGCCCTGGAGAAGAGGGTAGTGTTATTTATTTTTTCTAAGGGACAAATGGTGCAATAGAGCGTGAAGATTATAGGTGGATTGGACGGCGTAGTATCTTTAGTCGCTGAGAAAGGACCCCCCCCCCCCCAAAGCCGCTGTTTACCCTGCGGTCCGGCCACAATGGTGATCACCCGCCGTGGAAGAGATGCGGCTGCCACACACAGCGAGGTAAAGCAGCGGCTGGTGCGTTTACGTTAGAGGCAAACAGACAGGAAACGCATCAGCGAGGCGTGACGACGCGGCTTCGGACAAGGCGCCTTGAACTGAACACAGACACAGATACATTGAACGCTCCGTCAAGATGATGCAAACACGCGCGCACAATACACACCAAGATACGAGACCATGCAGACAAGCTGACGCGCATATAAACACACTTCAACGCGCATACACAAACAAACACTATCAAAATGCACACAAATACAAACTCAAGATGCCAAAAACAATCAATCTACTCGCGCTTGCGAATGCACACACACAAACACACACACACAAAAACCTTGTACATCCTTGTACATCTATCCAAGTGAGGACATTTCATTGACTTCCATTAATTCTTTCTGTGTCTCTACAGCCTTTTCCTAATCTTAACAATAAGCACAGCATGCCTTCCCCAAACCCTTACCCTATACTTACGCTTCCCCTAATTCTAACCTTACCCCTAACCTTAACTAATAAGTCACAATTTGCTTTAGTAATTGAGAGGACAGACAAAAAAAATGTCCTCACTTCCAAATAATGTCCCCACTTCATTGGAAAGAAAAATTTTCCAGTCCACACTGTGCAACAAGTACAAGAACACACACACACACAGCACACATGCACAAATTCTCTGGAACACGCACAAATCTAGAGTCTCAAAATTATGCACACAAAAAAATTGAAGATGATACACAAACACAAAACACTGGACACACAGATGCTCACACACACGCAAGCGCGCACACACACACACACACACACACACACACACACACACACACACACACACGCAATAATACGCGCAGACACCCCCACAAACACGTTGCATAGAGGCACATAATTCTTCATTTACCGGGCCTCAGCGGCACATGGAGGACAGACACAAAAGTCGTCCAAAAATATAAAAATGCAAAATATGCCGATGGCCTTTTAATTGGAACTTGAGACGACCAAATTAAAACAAGGTGAAAAACACACCCCCAAACTCAAAAGGCAGGGAAACATCTGTCCCAAAACCAGACAGACAGCAAGCTAACGCTCCCAGCACCGAACCAGCCCCCCCTGTCAGGCCTGTGAGCTCAGCCTTTCGGAGTTCTGATTTAGGCCAGCGATTCTCAAAGTGTGAGGCTTGCCTCCTTAGGGGGGCGTCAGAGAGGGTCAAGCCAGGAGGTGTGTAAATATTGATGAATTCATAAATACATTTTTTGAAATTCTGATTTACAAAAATAAATGACATTTCATTCCAATGAGAATGTAAAATAAAAAGAATAACAGCAACAAAATATATTAATGATCAAATATACAGCAGAACATACCCAACATTTAGAAACACTGTCACGCCTGCGCACTGGTGGTGCAAAGCAGCTGCAGAGTCATTTCAGTGTGTGGTGTACTGTTTATCTGAATGGTTGTGATGGCTCAGAGGCTGTAACAGACAAGCCTTCTTAACAATAAATTAACAATCTACATACACTCATCCTGGTCAAATCATTTCTACAATGTTTTCTCAAGAAAAAAAAATGATGTATGAAGGCAAACGCTCGCTTGATAATGGGATTAATTCACTACATACTCTGTAATTTCTGTCTCAGAGGTTGTGTGACCAAACTCATTGGCCAGAATTTCACTGGTCACATATATACCAGAGCCCTGAACTGCTCCATTCCTGCAAGGACATTCTCTCCTTAAGTGCTTAAGGTTGCACAGTACGCGTCAGATGCCTGGATCTGGCAGGGGAGCCCCGAGGAGAGGTTTACTGACCACAGATGTAGACACACTAGGCATGGGCAAAACATCGATATTACATTGATATCACAATATTGAGAATTGTAGATATTGTAATATAGTGATGTGTCATCAGTATAGTCTTTTCTAATTTTAAAGACTAGATTATTATAAAACGATGTAGTTGCCAGCACTTAGAGTGTTCTAGCGATTGCCAGTACCTGCTTGGTCATAATGTCCACATTACAAATGACTGTTTATCAAAATCACATGATGTGAATATTTTCTGAATGCTCTAGTAGTCATTCCAGCAAAAATGCAACAATCTTGACATCAAGGTATTCCATCCTGATATTTGATTATGTCTATATCACCCAGCCCTACGACACACAAAACAATATATACACACAAACATGTGCAAACACAACTGACATAAAGACTTCTTCCAAGCTCTCCATCTGAGCCCACAGTTCAGCAATGAGCAAAGAGCAGAGCAAAGAGAAAAGAGAAGAGCAGAAAGAATAAAACAGAGCAGAAAGCAGAGAGAAGAGCAGAACAGAGAGAATAAAAGAGAGCAGAACACAGAGAGAAGAACAGAGCAGAGAATTAAAGAGAGCAGACAGCAGAGAGAATAACAGAGCAGAAAGCAGAGAGAAGAACAGAGCAGACAGCAGAGAGAAGAACAGAGCAGAGAGAAGCACAGAGCAGACAGCAGAGAAAATAAAAGAGCAGATAGCAGAGAGAACAGAGCAGAAAGCAGAGAGAATAAAAGAGAGCAGATAGCAGAGAGAAGAACAGAGCAGAAAGCAGAGAGAATAAAAGAGAGCAGATAGCAGAGAGAATAACAGAGCAGAAAGCAGAGAGAAGAACAGAGCAGACAGCAGAGAGAATAAAAAGAGCAGATAGCAGAGAGAATAACAGAGCAGAAAGCAGAGAGAAGAACAGAGCAGACAGCAGAGAGAATAAAAGAGCAGAAAGCAGAGAGAATAACAGAGCAGAGAGAATAAAAGAGAGCAGAGAGCAGAGAGAAGAACAGAGCAGACAGCAGAGAGAATAAAAGAGAGCAGAAAGCAGAGAGAAGAACAGAGCAGAGAGAATAAAAGAGCAGAAAGCAGAGACAAGAACAGAGCAGAGAGAATAACAGAGAGCAGACAGCAGAGAGAAGAACAGAGCAGACAGCAGATAGAATAAAAGAGAGCAGAAAGCAGAGAGAAGAACAGAGCAGACAGCAGAGAGAATAAAAGAGAGCAGATAGCAGAGAGAATAACAGAGCAGACAGCAGAGAGAAGAACAGAGCAGACAGCAGAGAGAATAAAAGAGCAGATAGCAGAGAGAATAACAGAGCAGAAAGCAGAGAGAAGAACAGAGCAGACAGCAGAGAGAATAAGAGAGCAGAAAGCAGAGAGAATAACAGAGCAGAGAGAATAAGAGAGCAGAGAGAAGAACAGAGCAGACAGCAAAGAGAATAAAAGAGCAGAAAGCAGAGAGAATAACAGAGCAGAGAATAAAAGAGAGCAGAAAGCAGAGAGAACAACAGAGCAGAGAGAATAACAGAGAGCAGACAGCAGAGAGAAGAACAGAGCAGACAGCAGATAGAATAAAAGAGAGCAGAAAGCAGAGAGAATAACAACAGAGAGAATAACAGAGAGCAGACAGCAGAGAGAATAAAAGAGAGCAGAAAGCAGAGAAAATAACAGAGCAGAGAGAATAAAAGAGCAGAAAGCAGAGAGAATAACAGAGCAGAGAATAAAAGAGAGCAGAAAGCAGAGAAAAGAACAGAGCAGAGAGAATAACAGAGAGCAGAAAGCAGAGAGAAGAACAGAGCAGACAGCAGATAGAATAAAAGAGAGCAGAAAGCAGAGAGAAAAACAGAGCAGAGAGAATAAAAGAGAGCAGAAAGCAGAGAGAAGAACAGAGCAGACAGCAGAGAGAATAAGAGAGCAGAAAGCAGAGAGAAGAACAGAGCAGACAGCAGAGAAGAACAGAGCAGACAGAATAAAAAAGAGCAGACAGCAGAGAGAATAACAGAGCAGAAAACAGCGAGAAGAACAGAGCAGACAGCAGAGAGAATAAAAGAGAGCAGAAAGCAGAGAGAAGAACAGAGCAGAGAGAATAACAGAGAGCAGAAAGCAGAGAGAACAGAGCAGACAGCAGAGAGAATAAAAGAGAGCAGAAAGCAGAGAGAAGAACAGAGCAGAGAGAATAACAGAGAGCAGAAAGCAGAGAGAAGAACAGAGCAGACAGCAGAGAGAATAAAAGAGAGCAGAAAGCAGAGAGAAGAACAGAGCAGAGAGAATAAAAGAGCAGAAAGCAGAGAGAAGAACAGAGCAGACAGAATAAAAAAGAGCAGACAGCAGAGAGAATAACAGAGCAGAAAACAGAGAGAAGAACAGAACAGAGAGAACAACAGAGAGCAGAGAGGAGAGTAGAGAGCAGAGGTGATCAGAGCAGTCCTCCAGTCGAGTGTTCTCAGCCCTGTCAGAGCGTCAGGAACAGCCCCACAGGAGCGTGCTCCAACATCTGGCCGGCCTTCATAAACATCTCACATACAGAACCCAGGAGGCCCCCGCTGCACTCATTCTACCCCCACCCCCGCCTCTCCATCTCTGCTCCTGTAAATTAAGAGCACGTCCAGCTGCCGAGGGCCAGGGGACATTCCTGCGGTCGTTGCTGTCATACACCGAGCGGCGAGAAGCCACTTCCTGACATCCCAAACCCCTCTACTCGGGAGAAGGGATAACATCCAACCAGAACTTTCCGAGTCCCACTGGCCTCTGGCAGTGACAGGGGGAGAAGGCCAAATTTGTTGAAAGCGTACGGTTGCTCCCAAACCACTAACAGAGAGATACGGAGAGATGTAGAAAGATGGAACAGAAGGATGTGAAGCACAGAGAAAGCGAGTTGACCAAAAACAGAAGAGGAGTAAGAGAGACTGTCGAAGAAGGATAGAGGTGGAGAGATGAATCAGACAGGCAAAAAGAGAGGGAAAAGGTGTCGGTCAGTGAGAGAGGAGGAAACTGTGGAAGACAGAATGAACGAGAAAATAACGGGAGAGAAATACAGGCAGTAGAATGAAGAGGAGTCCTCAGAACAATAATACGGATAGTGGACGATGCACCGACTTACAGAACACGACACTGCAGCATGCATCGTTCCACTCAATGTAAGAATGAGAGAATGCTAAGGACTTTAGACTTTATTGGCCCCAAGGGGAAATTCTTCTTCGCAGTCGCTGTACATCCACAGTTGACATCACCGATAGCATCATAAAACATGACAGACCTAACACATACACAGACTGCAACACCATAACACACAGCGACAAATGCAATGAAAAAAAAAAAAAAAAGAAAAAAATTTAGTCCGGCAGTACGCAATGAGGGCCTGTTATTGAGAGTGGCTATGGCTGTTGGGATTAAACTCTTCCCAAAAGTCCTCCGGAATTTTAAAGTCCTGTATCCTGAGGGTAGTAGAGTGAGGTACTGTTTGAGTGGGTGGGTGGGTGATATCCTGTTCTATTGAGGTCGCGATGCGTGTGATGGACCTGTCATTTAGCTCAGTGAGACTGGGTATCGGGAGACCAATTATCTTAGCAGCACAGAACGTTCCAGAGGCAACGGTTGCATTCGGCTCCGCTCCAAGTTCTCCTGCGCGCCCAAACCGGTCACCATTCGCAAATCTCATCCACAAATAATCACAGGCCTGTGTGTGACTCTAACGGCTCGCAAGCTGCCGTTAGAGTCACACAGAGGCCTATGATTATTCGAAGTTCGCCAGCTTGAAAACCATCTGCGAGCTCTCAGCTTATTTGATCTTTTCCTGTAATAATTTCAGGGGAGCTCTGGCGCAGCGAGGAGAACACTCGGTCATTAGTGGGCCCTTCGGATCTGAAGCGCTCGAAAGACGAAAATAAACCTCAGGCCGTGCTGGCGGTACATTTGAGTCTTTGCGGTCGCTAGAAAAAGAGACCTGGCCGTGGCAAAGCTGTCTAAATAATGTGATATGTCTGAGAAATGCGAGCCTATGAAGAGCTACACCATTTCTGCCGCATTTTGAACATTTGGGGATTCGTTCATACCAGTAGCCCCAGTCATAGTGAGTTCGCCAAAATCTTCACAGTTACTGCGCTGTATCATCTAAAATTCCTTTAAAAAAAAAAAAAAAAAAAAAGTTGATAAATTATTCAGATTTAGCACACCAGCTTTGAAGGCAAACCTGCTTCATTGCCATTTTGAGCTGTGATATAAACAGAATGCCTTTCGCAAGCATTTTTTGTTCACTAGGAAGAGCGAAGATTAAACACTTCATTGAATGAAATTGGACCGGTCACATTGTTTAACGTTTATATGCAGGCCCCTCGCACCAATGCCAGAGGTAATTATACGGCCCACCCCACATCCTGTCCAATGACGGTGGGCCAATTATAGCGCCATCAAATATTGATCAAGTTCAAGACGGAAACAGCAAGATGATCAGCCAAACAGGCAAAGCGATTTGAGAGACGACCTGTGGCATCAGATGTTCGCTGCACAGTCTAGTTGAGTCTGTCTTGACTTCTGTATTAAACTCTGGCTGCATGAGGACAGATGAGATCAATGGACAGAAAACTACCGTTAAAATACCCTGATCACACCCGATCAGTGCTGACGAGACCCCGGTGAACTCAAGTCGTTTCAAAGAGTCCGTCGAATTCTTTAATTCCCAGCTTGACCACTTGACTGGGAGGTATCTGGGAATGTTCCAAAAACATTCCCAAAACATGTGGCCATATTCAGATGAGAGCATGCTAATGGTACATTTGTGGTCCAGCACCTGAAAATGTTACATTCGACGTACAGCAGATGTTCTTATTCGAAGTGATTTACACACAGAGCATATTTTTTACTCAAACTCATTTACACAGCTGGACATTTACTGAAGTAGCCAAGGTTAAGCGGCTCACCCCAGGGCAGCCAAGCAACTGGGATTCAATCCCGCAACCTCAGAGTTACGAGCTCTGTTCCCAAAGCATGATCCATCCTTCCCCCTCGGCAGTAAACCTAAAAAATCACAGTGTTACAGATATCGACTTAAAACGGGGGTCATCGTCGCGCGTATGTGCACCTGGGCGTGAGCCAACACTTCTCATATCCACGGTTATTTACACGAAAGCGAAAAAAACTAGCGGGACCATCAAATGAGAAGCATCTTTTTCTAAAAGCACTGTTCGTAAAATTTTCTGAGTCCCTTAAATTTTCATTACAGTCTGTCATCAACAATAAAGGAACAGTCTCCTGGTTAAAAATCACGAGGCCGTTTTTTCACATCAGAACCTTCCCAATCCTCATCCCCCCTACTCAAATTTAGCTTATCTGAATTTTATTTGTATAGCGCTTCTTACAAAATCTTTTTTAAAAAGCTGCTTTGCATGGTAGCAGAAGAGCAGATGCCTGGCCTACATCCCCAAGATGGCAAATAAATTAATTAATTAACTAATTAAATAAATTCGCCCTTGAATTTTTTGATTCCCATTGGCTGTGACTGCATGCTAATGTAAAGACCAGCACAAAGAGCAATGTTCTCAAAAAAAAAAAAAAATGACGACATGGAGGAGTCGGTGTGGTAGTTTGAGGCATGACCTGATCAAATGTTCCCACAACCAGCTGGGCCTCGCTCACATTGATCAATGAATC
Organism: Gymnothorax javanicus; assembly: GCA_029692085.1. Taxonomy (NCBI): domain Eukaryota; kingdom Metazoa; phylum Chordata; class Actinopteri; order Anguilliformes; family Muraenidae; genus Gymnothorax; species Gymnothorax javanicus. The sequence continues at coordinate 46,562,810 of CM056206.1, read as the reverse complement.
ACAAACTGACACAGGAGCCAGAGACCGCAGAAGGACGCCGGACCGCGGCAGAGTTGGGGGGGGGTTCAGTCTGACGAAGGACCTCTCCAGGGAAAACACGGAGGCCCTGGATTAGACCAGTCGCCCTCAATCAACATGAGGGCCTGAGATGGAGAGGTGATCGTGGCCATAGAGTCCTGGATGACTGGGACCACTCGTAGGATTCTGCCAGGGCTGGTTTTTGAGACGGGGGGGAGGAGGTGACCCCTATGCTGGGAGTGGGCCTCCCTCATGGGAACACTGACAGATGGAGGTGCATCAGGCAGGGATGACGTAGAAGACTCCGGAAAGCTCATCGACCAGCCCTGCCCTTTCCCTTCCCCCAATGCCCTCAGTCAATCCCACGGTGGACCAAGAGAGACAAAACAGGGAGGTCAGAGGACTAAACTTGGGCTTCCCAACCTCCCGCTCAGTCCCTGTCGGTTCCCATCCCAACTGCCCTGACAGCACTGACAGGGTCCAAACAAAATTTAGTCAGGAGGTCAATCTCTGAGCCAACTGACATCACTTGAGGGGAAACTCCCTTGTCAATCATCTGCCCAGTTCCTTGTTCCAGCGCACATCGCAAATGCGCAACCAAGCCTTCCAAAACAAGGCTTCCAAACCTGGAAGTCGCCAGCTTGCAGATACAAAAAAAAAAAGACAAATGACTACACATCTCGAGGAGGTCAGTGCCAACCAAAAGGGCGCAGCCAACCTGAGCTTTGGCCAGGAGTCAAAAATAACCCTAATAAAAACACAGCAACGAGCCCAAGAGAATTTGTCACTTTGTCGTCTGTCTTTTAAAAGCTATTCTCCATTCAACTGGTCCCAGTGAACTCCTCAGCCACAAAGACCACACAAGCTCATGACTGGTATTTCAACAGGACTCAGGCCAAGTCTCACCAAAGTAAAGCTTTCGTGTGACAAAATGAAGGAATGTAAACGTGCTTCGTGGGGGGGGTCCAGGGGTTTAGCACACCTACAAGGTGAAGGCATTGAAGGACAAGGCCCCTTACCTGGACAGGAGTCAGCTGGGCTCTGGGGTCAAACACTCTCAACTTCTTGTCCTACAGAGAAAAAAAGATAAACACAAGGTACTCATTAAAATTATTTGTTTATTTGACGACGTTACATTAACGGACGCAATTAATTTCTGTGAACCGGAACAACAGATTGCAATTACTTTCTGTTAACGCACCAGAACTTGGGACATGTCTTTCAGACATGGGTCTTGAATTCATCAAAATACTAGGGCAAAAAGTGTAAAATAACAAATAATAGACTGCCATGTTTGATTCTGCGCAATTAACTGATTTAATGTTTTCATGTTTCTTATAGTAAAGAGCACAGTCAGGCCTCAGAAATGTGCTTGAAAAACAAAGATTGTCAAAGGGCCACCCACAGCTCCAGGAGTGGGGTGATATTATACTAATAATTTCATAATACGCTTTATTTATAAAGCACTTTGACTGCGAGGTCGGCAGTGCACGTTCCATCTAATAAAATAACAATAAAATGGAGGGAATTTAAAAAAAACAAAAAATATGCAAAGAGGAATTTCCGGTCCAGTTCAGAAAAGATTTTGTTTTGAAAGTCAAGGGATAATCAGAAGAAATACAATAATGTTATGCGTGATAATAACATGAAAGGGAGAGCAAGTCTCAATAAATATTCCAGGTTTTTAAAGGGTCATGGTGGCAGACAAAGCCTGCGTTCTTGGACAGTTTAGTGGCATGAACAGGGATTGGAGGAATAGATAACGTTACATGCTTTTGGCAAATTTAGGGTGACGTACAACTTCAGAGAAACGACCACATTCCGCTGATTCTTGAAGCAAAAGCAGCAAACCTGAGCAACAAGAATCTGAGGAAAGGAACGGACCACAAGCATCAGATCACAATAGCACTATGCAAAACAAACACCAAAACAAAAACGCTAAATGCCCACTATATACTCATAACAAGCTCTGAAAATGTTACATGGCTAAAATAAACTAGAGTGCCAAGGGCCCTGAAGGTTGCCGGCAGTTACAGCCCCAACAGGAGAAAAGTAACTAGCATCAGTCCGCAGATTCAGCAGGAAGCCAACACGAATTCTTGCGAAAGCAACACGTTGTCTACACGACACTGGTGTTAAAAAGCTCCAGCTCGGACATCCGCGAAAAAATTAAACCCGTTTCATTTTTTCGCGAATTTCGGCGGTGATGGCGAACGGTCCCGTACCACTGCGAATCGATTCACGGTGTATACGCGCTTCTCTGCGAAACAAGAGAACTGTTTCATCCGCACACTTCCGCGGGCCAACGCAGCTCAGTGAAAAAGGGGTTTTAGTTACCATTATCGGGCAACTCGACAGAGCGGTCACACTTCTTCATGAGTGACAGATAGCAACATTTTTTGTCATTTTCTGCCATTTAGCAAAAATATAATCTTTAAGAAGTCTATATCATGAAATCCGATTAGATTTTTTTTCTAACCTGAACTTTCACTGTCGTCTGCTGTCAATTTGTGAAGTGCGCCAACGTCAAATTTGACTGACTGTCTAAGAATGTTCAGCATACATGGTTTCCTATAGGTGCCCCAAACATACCTGAGCTCAAATTGCCATATTTAGCATGTAATAGCACATTTTTGCCATTTGATTTTGACGCCCAATGTCATATTCAACTTGCCGAGAATGTTTGGCTTGCATGATTCCCTATAGGTGCCTCACACATACCTAAGTTCTAAATGCCACATTAAGCTGTTACAACACATTTTTGCCATTTGACCTTCACCTTGAGGCTCAAGGTCAATTTCGAACAACCGAGAATGTTTGGCATACGTCATTCCCTATTGGTGCCTCATACATATCTAAGCTCTAAATGTCACATTAAGCCAGTTATAGCACATTTTTGCCATTTGGCCTTGACCTTGAGGCCCAAGGTCAAATGTGACTGACTCACAATGTTCGGCATACCTGATTCCCTATAGGTGCCTCATACATACCTAAGCTCTAAATGCTATATTAAAGAGTTATAGCGCATTTTTGCCATTTGACCTTGACTTTTCGGCTCAAGGTCAAATTCGACTAACCGACAACGCTCGGCAAGCATGATACGCTGTACATGCTCAATTCATACCTATACTATGCATGCAATAATAAGCAAGTTACGGCACTTTATGTGCCAAAACACCCCGAAAAATGATGAAGTCCAGACACGTTGCCTAGGTGGCGCTATGAAGGAGCGATTCAATCAAAATGCCGTTTACACCGTTGAAGCAGGTGATACTGATTCCATTGCTGCGATTAAAAAAAAAAAAAAAATCATCAGACAGTTTTAGAGAAAATTGCACCTAAGTGCCAAAAATGGCCATTTTTGACATAAAAATGGCCGCCAAGTCTAAACGAACAATTCAATCAAAAAAATTTTTGCTTGGGCATTAACTTGATGACCCATTTGATCACAACCCCAAACTTTAAAAAAAATTCATCCGACCGTTTTTGAGATACGGCTTTAAACGGACGACGCCGACGACGCCGCCGGACGCAAAGTGACGACAATAGGTTACTGGCCTATGGCCGGCAACCTAAAAAAAGGCTTTGGCCCAATCAGGGGTCGGGAAAACAAGAGAGGAGAGACCCTATCTAAAAATATAGGTCCTCCATCAATATTTGAAAATGGACAACTGAAAAAGGGCAATGGATTTTATGGCCCTGACAACTGCAGCTGGTCCCATCCACCACTAGGGGGCAGTACACAGAGGCAACTGTCTGCAGCTGAACATGGCAGCAGCTTTCTCCATCCTTGAAAAACAAAGAGACCCATATACAAATACACCTGCTAAAAAATTTAACCAGTGCACCCCTCTCTGTAGAAAAGAGCCTTCTCTGTGCTGAACTATGAATAATTATTTTCCAGGGAAAATTCTGTTTTTTTTCATCCAAGTTCAGACCCATTTTCCAACTTGTTCTGAATTGGTTCAGTTCACAGACACAGAATGAGCTTCTTTCAAGATGAATCTACAGACAGACCTCAATTTTGTCCAGGACTCCTGCAAAATCTGGGACCATGTCCATGAAATGGGTAGATTCCGTATTACAAACACGTGTCTGTCAGTAACCGCACGTAGCTCAGGAAAGGTGCGGACTAAGCGCGTAGTGGAACCGAAAACAGCTTCAGAGATGGAGGGTACAATAAGCTCCTTCATTCAGCCCCCAAACGATGCATCCATCATAGGAACAGGTGCAGATCAGAGAGTCAGGCCATCCCAGGAGAAATCAGGGGGCCCCCGGAGATGAATCGAGGGTGCGGGCCCCACCTGTTTGAGCTCAGTGCTGAAGCCACTGTGGTAAACTAGGGCCGGAGAGGAACAGGAGCCCCCCCCACCCACCTCATGGCCCAGTCAGCTGGGACAACTGCGTCCCTGAGTTCCAGTTTGGTCCTGGTCCCATTCGAAACACTGCGGCCCACCGCCTACACGTCCCAAAAACAAACAAACCCTGCAGCGCACTGTTGTGGGTTTTGGACAAACGGCCGCACCCCGGGAACGGCTAACCAGGCCAGAGCTCCTCATTTCCAACGTCTGCTGGCGAGCTCATAGCTGTCACTCACATCCGATTTCCTGTACTTACCTCATTCATATTAAGCACAGTGCGTCAGCTACGTCCCAGTCAGTCCCACTGGGCCTTTCACCAGGCCTTAATATTATTGTTGCCAATTGCACTTGGACTTTGGTTACTTGTCATTATTCTGCAAGTGCACTTTCTGTCCTGACAGCAGCCTTGAAGAGGAGGTTGAGCACCACAGAACCAAGTTATTGCAGCTTTAGTGTTTCAATTTCTCTTTCTCAAGCCTACTTGTGTCCTTTTTTTAACCTTTAAGGTATGAGGACACCAATGTGCAATTAAATCATACAAAATCTGATACAACTAGGATACTTCATAACATTTATTTGGCAAGAGCTTTCATCCAAAGTAACATATGATAAGCGCATAGGAAAAGGACATTGACAGGGTACAATTTATATAGAGCATCAATCAGCTCAGTCATGAACAAGTGTATAAGTGTGAACGGTAAGCTAACATCAGCTATAGCAGAATTACATAGCAGACAGGTAAGTAAACAAACTAGGGTTTACAACTTAAAAAGCTATCAGACCAAAGCAAGAAAAATGTTATTGCAGGTGCGAGGACCATAGATTATTTTGGCAGCCATTTTATTTTAGAACTTGAAGTAAAAAGCAATGGAGTTCTAGAATATGGAGTGAATATTAAAAAAAATCTGCAGCAAAATACTTTTCAAAAGCTTAATTAGGGCCCTCATGCCCTCAACATCATTGATTCAGCTCTGCAGCAAACACACAGGGATGCCCATCGGTTTACCCACAAATTAATAAATCCTTTTCTCAATATTTCACCCTCCCCATCTCACCCAGTCCAAATCAAATGTTTGAGCAGAGAAACGCTCAAAGAAAGCCTGACGAATGGCTCTGTGATTTACTGAGCAGATTCTGCAGCTCTGAGTGGAGTGAATTCCCCTCTCCCTCCGAGCCTGTGGAGATCACCAGCCCCGGCTCCCAAAACCACCATTCCTTCCTTCTTCCTTGCACTTGCAGTTTCAGCCACGTGTGGTAACAAGGACGCGATGTGTGCGTAACTGTACTAATGCTGATCCATATGTCTTAAAATCGATATCAAAATATATTCGTAATATACTTCTGCACGATAACAATATACATCACGTCTACTTTATTATATATACTTCAATAAAATTTGAACCGTGAAACATATTTCTCTTATACATCAAAGTCACAGTTCTAATAAAGAGTCACTCAAAGATGTCTGATTGGCTTAAGAGGATTCCGCTAGGTAAAAAAAAATGCATTTGTGAATCGAGCAACATCAGGGGAGTCACAAAAAATCTCATACACAAATGCAAGGAAGTTCAACAATAAAAATCACTTTGAAAATGCAGGTTCAGCAGCCTGTTTATACATGTAGCAACATCCAAAGGTGTTTTCTAATTGCGAATATTTTTAAATACATACATCAGTAAATTTCCAATACATATATTTTAAACAATAAAATGTGTGTGAGTGTGTGTGTGTGTGTGTGTGCGCGCGCGTGTGTATCAGAAATACATTTGTGAAACTTTTTCTACATACGGATTGTCTAAAATTTGGATACAAAGTTAAATATTTTGTATACTTTAAAACTACTTTCGTGGAGAGAGCGGTTTATATACTATAAACCCTAAAATACATTTGCGAATCCTTTCGGGTGCACTTATTCATTTTCGCCGACTCCAATGCACCAATGTGGTTCAAGTCATCAGCCAGCGTCTTCACCGGCTCGCGCTCGCGAGACAACCTGAATTCCCGCCAAACTGAGACTAAGGGACGGCGGCCGAGAGGCAGTCGCCAAGAGGCCGTAAAACCAAAAAAATACTGCAGCCCATGCGTTTGCGGATAAAGAACGTGCCGAATTTAGCGCTCTATCCAAAAAATACCGCTGAAACGGCTACATCCACCCGCAACGTATACTTAACAAAATATATAATATATGTAAATTATACGCGACTTCAGCTCCTCAAAATACATGCTGCGAGTCTGAGTGATGATTCATCACAAATCTGTGGGCTTTTACATTTTTGAAAATGTTTACTTCTACAGATTAAAATCAACTCCGTGATCAGTTGTCTTTCCTGGCAAACTCCAATCACAGATGCGGCTGGCGCCCTGAAGTTGACCCTTGACCTCTCCGCATACATGTGGAAGGAATTATCAGATCCAATCTGCACTGATTGCAAGGAAATAGGAGACAGAGAGGTAATGGAGATAGATTGTGATAAGCATGACTCTGTCTGAGGTCAACACAGACACAGATACACACTCACACATACAATATGCTTCTTTAATGGTTGATAAGTCCCATCAGAGAGTAAAGACAGAGGAAAGGAATAGGGTTTCAAAAGCATAGCTTTAGCCTGTATTTCGTTAGGTGGGCTAGCATGATTGCTTGAGCACAATGGGGAAGCGAACAGTCAGGGTTGTCTACCCATCTCCTGCAAGGACTGGGGCAACTGCATTATGGCACCCCAAACCAGACCCACTTCAGCATAAAGACCAAAACATCTGACAGGCAGGGCCTCTCCGCAGACCAGGTCAATCCCACAACACCATTCGCCAAAGATAACCAATCAGAACCTGAGAATAGACACCTTCAGAATGGGTCAATGCTTCCCAGTAGCACCATTCTTCACAGTAACCAATCGCTGCACAGAATAATACACCTGGAGATCACAGAAATCCCAGTACGGCCACATGGCCACAGTGACTACGCTAGACCCGCACGTTTACACACAGAATCTACATATGCATACTGTCATAAAAACACAGTCACACCCCTCACTCGGTCACACACAAACACACGCAGGCACAGATGAGTGCACAAACACACCGCTGTTTAATCACAGTGTTGTAAATGAAATCTCATTTTCAGGGGGCTGATAATGATCCCACCCCCCACCCCCAGCTGTTGAAATAAACAGCAGGGAGGGGATATAAACACGCCCCCCCCACCCCCACCCCACAATTCCTGCCAATCAGCTGCGATTGATGGGCAAGACCACCTCCGTCTCAGACACTCCCTGTTTATTGTTGGTCTCATACACTGAGCACCATAATTCACTGGACAGTGACATTTTTTCAGTAGGCAGAGTCAATCACTGAATCTGAATCCAATTGAAAGAAACATTTTCACTACTTGGGATATAGGGAACATTATGTAGTTGCTGTACTAATGCGAACAAAACATTTTGCAGTTGACTCACCAAGATTCCATCAGTGATGAAGAAGTGTTTGAAATGAATCAACCTATTCACTTGCTTTGAAAAAGCTATAAATTCAAAAATATAAATAACGGCTTTCAAATCCAAAGTTTCCAACATGCGATGATAAGCTCAAGAGGAGACTGACGGCAAATAGTCCCCTAAACAAGCAGGAACTGAAGATGGCTGCAGTACAGGCCTGACAGAGCATCACCTGGGAAGATACCCGTCTAGAACTGTGCATCACAGACTTCTCGCAGTCTTTGCATGCAAAGAATATGCGACCAAATGTTAAAATAATGAGTTTGTTCTACATTATATTGAAGAATGTCCAATATTTGTGACAAGCCTGAAAATGGGCAGGAACAATGCACAAAAGGTGCCGTCATTTCAGAACGGTTCATCCAATATGGATGAAAACACCTCAAATTTGAAAGATAACCACATCATCAAAATGTCTTTTCAAATTCAAACAGCATTAAGTACAGAACCAAAAGGGAAGAAATTAAAAAAAACTGGCCCATGAATTACGGTGCTCACTTTATCAGGCTGAGAAAAGGTATGAGCTTGTGAACCTAACTGCAGGAACACACAGGGTCGCTAAATGCTCACAGACATACACCTTTCTAACACGAGTGAGGGCTTCCCACTGTGGCGATAGGAAAAAAGCATTTGTTTAGCATTAGCAACGGTAGGGTGGGAAAATCCTTTATTAAAGCTCACCTTTCCGGTAAAGACAACCTTTAAACACGGAGGTTAGGTTGTCAACCACCAAAAAAAAAAAAAACCAGCTCAAACCGTGCAGTCCTTTACGCTAGCTCTCAAAGTACATCTGGTCAAGCTTTTCAAATTGTGGACTTTTTTTTGCCATAAATCACGTTCAGTGCCTCAAGAGGAGGTCTGTCGAGAGCACGTTCGGCTGGTTAAAGGCCGCGCACCACCCCGCCCCAAATAATTTCCCTCGTATTTGAGGGATGAGGGAGAAAGATTGGCCACAATTGAACGCACATGTTGGCAGCACTTGTTTTGTTTAATAGGGCAAAATTGAGAGACTGAAAGCCATTAACTGGAATTACATAAAGCTGGCAGAGCAGAAGAGAGAGAGAGAGAGAGATGGATGGAGGGAGAGAGAGAGAGGCCTGACTGCCATCCCGGCATCAAATTTCCCTCCTTTTTCCTCTCCTTCAACCATTCTTATTTTTCTTGTCAATCATCTTAACAACTCATCTCCTGCCACATACAATACTATTATAATTCTCAGTGATATTATTACTGTCATTATAATTCTCATCATTCTTCCTCCTATTTTTCCTTATGTATTATTATTATTATTATTATTCATCTTATTATTATTATTATTAATATTAGAAGTAGCAGTAATAGTAGTAGTGGTGGTGGTAGTAGTAGTACTACTATCATTATTAAAGAACACAAGAGAGACAAACGGCTGGGTCCATTGCTTTTCGTGGGCAACATAAGACCCCACGCAGACAGACAGACAGACAGACAGACAGACATTGAGGAGTAACCAGTCTCCATTTCCCAAAGCTCTTGATCTTCCTCAAAAAGAGTCACAGCAAAGCCTGGTGCAGCACAGCCGTACAGATATGGCAGTAAGCCACCGCCGCAGAGGGCTGCGTTCCGGCACACGCACAGGAAGTGCGCCTTGAGGCCAGCTCACTGTGCGGGCCAGCAGGACTGTCCCCCACTTCCTCTGCCGTTTCCTGAACTTTCACGGGTGGTCCGAATCATGAATGAAAACAATTAGAGCAACAGCAGTTATTAGCCCCTTGGCAGAGCAGTAACTGTCCGCGGCCGGGGCAGGCTTGGGCCGGGTCGAAGCGGATTTGAGAATGTTTCAGCAGATTCCAGCGGGTCTGGGCAGGTATGAGCAGGTCGCAACAGGTCAGAGCGGGTCTGAGCGAGTTTAAACTAGTTCAGCAGGTCTGAGCGTGCATGAGCCTATCTGAGAAGGTCTGAGCAAGTTTCAACCAGTTTCAGCAAGCCCGAGCATGTATGAGCAGGTTTACGTCGCTCGGAAACTTCTTGGTCGCCTTTTGATCTCTAAAGCTTCAGTCAAGAAATAGGCACTACTGTACAAGACTGCTATTCACAAAATGAAAAAAAAAAAAAGATAAAAAACACACACAAACTTCAAAAGTTAGTACAACAAAAAATGAGGGAGGAAGAAGCTCCAGGCCAAAAAGTACACAAGAAATGCAAAAAAAAATTCAAATAAAACTTTTCTAATAAGCTGTTCATAAAACAATTCCACCTCCAGCCATAAAAGGGCCTCCCGTGCACATAACCCCACCCCTGTGGTGCAACCGGCTGAACAGGAACAGCTCCCAGCGCCGTTATCATTTCCTTATGAACTGCATTTCATTTCCTCCAGAGGAGCCCAAGAGGGGGGCCGTGCGCATACCTCGGGCCAGGTTGGCCTCTCCCCTGCCGGCCGTTAAATCACCCGTTCAGGGGGCCTCAGCTCGGGCCTCCAGGGGCAGGCGAGACCCCAGTCTTTCTATCTTTTATTTTCCTTCTCCTGTTTCTCTGGTCAAACCGAGGTTTGAATTCCCAGGCCACGGATGGGAAGGAGGTGAAGGTGATCTGGCAGATGAAAGGCAATTTTCCCTGGGAGTTTGGAAGTATTGCACAGATGTGGTCAAGGTTCAGAGAGTATTGATGACCTCTCGATTTACAGTCCTGCACATCATAGAGATCAAGTGGCAGGGATTTAAAGAGGAGGAGGAGAAGTATTTCAACATTTCACCTCAGCTCACACAGCCCATAAGTAACTGCTCAAGAACTCATTTTCAATTCCACAGAGAAAAAGTCAAGTTTTTCCAGGACGGTTACCCAGAAGCTGCAAATCAGAAATCTTTTAAGCTTGACGGGGCGATGAAAGTATGTACTCCAGTGCTTATTTTAAGAGCGCCATCACAACTGACAAGTGAAACAAATGACAGACGCATAAACATAAGTTTAACGACAGCCAGCACATTCAACCAGAAACTGAGGTGAACGTGAGGGATTTAACTACGCATTTAGCGACATCTAGTGGTAAATTATAGCAACAACAATATTCTTCGTGACCATCGCACTGGTTACAAGGGTCAAGACCTTCCTATTACGGATCCCTGCTTTACACGTTCTGCCTGAAGTTATATCAATCCTATTAAGCAAGAGTAAATTCAAGAAGGGATGAAATCATGAGGATTTTAAATTACTAGTCCTATATCATCTGTACTGCAGTATGCTCTTGAAAAAGAGCAGGCCAAAACAAACTTTGTTCACACGAGGGAGACTGGGTACTGTCCCTTGTCCCAGAAGCAGTGTACTGCCATCAACTTATTCGAAGTACAAATCAAAGAGGTAAAGAGAACAAGGGTCAGAAATTACTGGCTTAAGGATCAGCATTCTACATCAGTTTTTGAAGTGCTTTTTTTTAGTTCATATGGCACACTCCAGACCCAGTGCTCTTCATTCGCCATACAGTATTCTTATCATATGAGCAAAAAGCCGATGGAATTTCGGTGGAGTAACAACAGATTAGGCCCAGGATTCAAATGGTTAAAGGGACAGTTTACTTTCTGTTGTTTTTAATTCTTCAGTTTTTCAAAATAATTTTGCCCATTTATGCAATGAAGGGCATCAAGAAATATCTGAGCTTAAATGAAAACCTGACTTCTCTCCAATGACCGACACTGGGGCAGACACAGATCCAGGTTTTAACCCTTTCCAGGGAGATGTTGCAAATCTGCAACACCAAACTGCAAATTAGCTCATTTTTAGCACAAACATCATTTTCATGGTTTTCACCTTTTTTGGTCACACTGCAGGACTTAGTTGCATTTTTGTAACATACAGTTCATCAGTAATCCACTGGATGGCAGAGCTGTGGCCTTTCCAATATGGCAGCCTCCATGCAAAAAGTTCTTCCAGTTTTTTAGGCTCCCATTTCAGGTAAGTTGCACAAGAAACCCATGTCGAATTTAGGAAAGGAGTGCATAAGTCATTTCTTGAATGATTATAGATACTACTCATGCCAATTTATGGATAAAAACTGCATTGATATTTTTTCTAGGGGTGGGCGTATTCTGACATTGCAAATCTGCAACATCCCATACTGCATTGCATGCCGCGTAAAAATCCAAAATAACGTTATATTATGTTTATATGTCCCCAAACAATGATTTTTATTAAATCTTAGATTTTTCCTCAGACTATAACTTAAATGGTCCCTGAGAGGGTTACGGGGATTGATACATTTCAGGTTAGCCCAAAGCAACTTGTAGAACAGTGTTTTGCCTCCAGACACACACACACACTACCTGATCATTCTCATTTCTTATTTTTAATACATTTTATCGCTTTTTTTTTTTTAAAGATTTTTTTTGGGGAATTTTTCCTTTATAGGACAGTTATACAGTGTAGAGAGACAGGAAAGTTGGGGAGAAGAATGGGGGAAGACATGCAGCAAATGACCTGAGCCGGAATCGAACCCAGGTCGCTGCGGGAAGGACTCAGCCATTATGGTACGCGCGCTTGGACCGATGAGCCACCGGGGCGCCCCAATTTTATCGCATTCTTGGTTGAAACTATGTCACACACAATAAAACTCAGTGAGGGAAGTGATACAGCTTCCCATATTAGCCGAACTGCATGTGACTGAACCATGGAGGCATGTTAGCTCACGCTAGCGCTTGAGTTATATCACATTTCAACTGGTCTGCCACTTCATCATCCCTATAGAGCTTCTCCAATAATGCAGCTCTGTCTGGATCAGGGCATTTGCTAATTGAATAAAATGTAATGGCTGACCAATGGGATGAAAGCTTTAATAGCCTGAACTTGTTGTCTGTGCTACAGCACCAACCAAACGCAGAGAAATGGCCTGTGTGAAGGGGGCGGAACACACCTTGCAGGTGGTAGCCAATAGGGAGCCATCCTGCTTCCAGGATAGACCGTGCAGCTGATCTGGGTGCTGTTCCAGAGCTGGAGATAGACAACAGGTGTGTACAAGTCAGCACAGGTAACCAACATAGGTAACCAGCAGTCAATACACATCAGCACAGGAAACCAACACAGGTAACTAGCAGTCAACAGAGATCAACACAGGGAAATACCACAGGTAACCAGCAGTAAATACAGATCAGCACAGGTGAATAACACACATCACCAGCAGTCAATACAGATCAGCACAGGTAAACAACAGCGGTCTACATGGGCAAACACCAATCAAGACCAGGCAGCACACTTCAAGACAGTGATGCACAGCGACAGCTCACCACTTGGAAATCTCAGCGCACATTAGTTCAAGTCAGTACGGGTCAACAGACGCACACGCACGCACCAGCCAGCTGAGTGCTCCTGCTGCTGTCCCACAGCTGAGCTCTCAGAGAGAGGCCCACAGCCAGCAGGTGAGAGGAGGTGGGGTGGAAGAGCACAGTCTCCACACGCCCCTCTCCTGGGGACAGGGTCACCTCCGCCTCGCTCGGCTGCTCCTCACCCGCCTCCTGCAGGCGCCACACCTTCACCTGTGAGGGGAGACAGAGGGAGGGAGGGAGGGAGAAAGAGAAGGAAGGAGAGAGAGAGAGGGAAGAAATGGAGAGAAATCATTTATTAGCAGTCGTCAAGAGCTTCTCAATACCAGCGGATGAATTATACCACGGCCTAGCGGCAATTGCCGTGATTGCCTCCCTGTGTGGCCGTAATGCCCGACTACTCAAACGGCCAGTGCGGCCGTGGTGCCCAAAAATTACCCAAAGTGGCGATTGTGGACACAGCGACTGAGCTGTGTGGCTCCAGTCGTCACGCTGCGCCGCTGCGCAATGCTTGATAAACCAAAACCTCTCGCGGTTTACTTTTCCGGTAGCAACAGTTGGTCAGACTAATTTGTTGAACTACGGCATTCTAATTTATTTTCGATAGAACTGTTATACATTGCACCATAAAATTGAAGCGTTTTTTTCCACACATAAATGACGACGTAAAATATCAATATGTCTTAATAATTTCTGCGCTTGTGTAGCACAGATTTGCGTAAGTTAGTTTGCGAGGCTCATGAAGCAATGAGCCCTGAGAATCCGTTCTAGATTTTGAATGCAGTCATGGCTAAGGGGCGTTGTCTGGCATGATGCACAACTGAGTGACAACTGTAACGATGGTGAAAATAAATGCCGCAAAGTCAACGAAAGTTTTGGATTTTTGCATTTATACTATCATCCTTAAAATGCCAATTATATAAATGTTGGCAATAGGCATTCACCTTTTCATTATTAAAAAAATAATAAAATATTGGTTTTCAATGTGCTCCTAATTATTGATTTATATGGTTTTAGCTACATACAATGTCATTATCACTTACTTTTCTAGCAAAATTGATTAATTTAGTTTTGGCCTTGGTGCCCTACATTTTGGCCGTGATGCCCCAAATTTAAAAGGCCAAGTGGCCTTGCCCTAAAAATAACTTAATTTGAGGCCTGCAATACCCTTTGAACTGGAATGCATTGCACACTTTATCTTGATGTTCACATTACCATATTGGTATTCGACATTTTATTGGAATTATGGTTTGCCAATATGGATTTAAAAACATGTCACGCTTATAGAACATTTAGAAATTGAATTTGAGAGAGAGCAAGAGGGGAGATGTAGAAACAGAGATTTGAAATACAAACGAACTCTCAGTTACTGTTCATACATTGTCTAGACATGGTCTTCTTCGGTTTTTCGTCTTTTGTTTCACTGTTAAATTGTTACTCCTTCAGCTGCTTTCACACCGGACGCGAAACAAATTTTTCGCACAACAAATTACATTCAAAGTCAATGCAAAGACGCGAATACGCGCGAAAGGCTCTGTTCCTTTCTCACACCAAACAAGCTTTTTTTTAGCAAATAAAAATGTATACATTTGTTATGTTGATAAACTTAATGCAAATTTTATTCAATTCAGAAAGACGGAGTGTGCGAGGGAGATAAGCTCACACTAATTCGAATATGCGTTGCAATTATAAACCTAAAATAGCACAAATATTGTGCCCAGTGTTAGGTATTTCTGGATAATACACAACGGAGACCTCACAGGCTCTGAAGTCATTACCCACATGCACAGGGATAAATGCCAGTGAGATTCAATCACATCACATGATGATTCGAGCAGAGTTCACTTCCCCATCATGTGACCTCACAGATATAAACACAGATTTTAACCCTTTAGGGTGTGAGACCACACACAATGGGCAGAAATATTCTTCTCTGAGCATTCTAATCCTGATGTCACAATCACTACTGATATCGGGGAATAATGCAGTTAAAAAACATTGACCAGTTTACAAAATCAAACAATAAAAATCCTGTTCACAAGGGGTTAAGAGAGAACCCATTGCCTAGAAGGGTTAACATTCCCTCCCATGCCTTGAAAAGGACATCTCCCATCACCGACACTGGACCTTGCTGTTCACTTCTTTTTGTAATGTGGGTACAGCGCCACCTGCTGTTTTCCCTGATCAGAGCTATCCCACATGTGATGGAAAAAGGCAGCGCAAAGCCACTGCAGTGCAGAGAGCCTGAAGTGAAAGGCAGCTGGCACCCTCTCCCTGACCCCCCCCCAACCACCACACACACACACACACACACACTTATATCTGTCCCCTCCTGCACTGTCCTATTCCATCCTTCTCCAGTGATCTCAGCGCCGTCATTATCCTCTCCTGCTCTGAGACATCGAAAATGTCAGCGCCTGTTTGCTTAATGACTGTTCGTGATGACTTAGATCGGTCTGCAGACCTGGACAGGTGCGCATGTCATGAGATCATCAATATTATTCACTGTGAGTGGTTTTAATGCTTTGGCTCATCGATGTCCATGATAACAGTGATTTGGAGCAATCCGATCAACAGCAGAGGCTTTTTGAAGGATAATTCTGGGTTGACTGCATGAGAGAGAGAGAGAGAGAGAGAGAGAGAGAGAGATAAAACGGGACGGAGACTTTGAGAGTGAATCGGCCTGCGAGTTTATTAACAAACACACTCACGGATCAGTGCGCCTTCACGCAAGCAGCGCTCTCGCACAGACTCACAGAAACACAGAACAAGAGCAGCCTGCAGGGGGAATCTGAACTCCAGATCCCACAGCAGCTTATCAGTTCCTGCACACACGCGTCCGCTGTCAGGCCGGCGCGCAGCCTGGAAGCCTTCCCACCCAGCTGTTCTTCCCTGGCGCCTTCACTGGCCGGCGGCCATGACGCTTACATCCACTTCCCAACAACACCAGAGATCTACAGAGCACACTGTGTTGCACTGGACAGTGACGCATTTTTCCCCACAGTGCATTAACTGCTGCCATGGCCTACGCATCGCAAACTGAGGTCAGTCACTGACCCACTCACTCACGGCCATTGAATAGGGAGGCTGAGAACATTTAGGGGGACACATCCCTATTCTGCGCAGTGGGGTTGTGCAGCTTTCTGCTTGGTCCCGTATTCCAGCGCATTGAATTTCAAAGGACACAATGACAATGAGACTGAAGAGCAGGCTGTCAGCTTTGATTAGAGGGTGTTTTCATACGCAGCAGATGAACCATTTCGAAATGACAGCTCCTTTTTTCATATCCCCCCCCCTTTTTTTGGGTGCTAAAAAAAAAAAAAAAAAATATGGTTCCGTTTTATCATCATGTAGAATGAGGAAATCATTCTTCCTCCTGGATAAGCAAAGCTTAGGAAGGAGTGTTGTGATAAGACTTGAGCGTCACTCACTAATCAATCAATCAATTTGCCATTAGCACGACCACGGGCGACAAAATATGATCTCGGCATGGATGAACGGTCCCTAATTCACAAACAGCTTATCCAGGAGTTGATGATCGTGTCAATTTGATTAACGTTTGGTTGCATTTCCACTGCATGCAATGGCAGCTTGAAGTCTGTGACGTACTGACATCACCAGATGCTGCATATTTTCCTGATAGATGCTCTGCCAGGCTTGCACTGCCGCCATCTTCAGTTCCAGCTAGTTTCAGAGACTTTTTGATTTGAGTCTCCTCTTCAGCATGTAAATTATCAGTTCCACAGGATTCAGATCTGGTGATTGACTTGGCCAACAAAACCAAAAAGACAAAAAAATATGTCATCGTCCAATTAATTATGGCGTTCGCTTTATTTCCAGGGGGAAGGGCATGCAGTGTTTCCCACACATTGACGAGACTATGGCGGCCCGCCATAGTCTAATTTCACCCGCCATAGTCTCAATATGCGCAATTGCCGCGTGTTAAGATCACATGCGCACATTTAAAAATAAAAAAAATTAAAAAAAAAACCGGGAAAATACGGAAGGTACCGGAAGACGCGGAATTTGCGCAATTCCCCCCCAACAAAATGAGAATCATCTCCTCCCCCCCAGCTCAACAGAATGAGAATGACCCCTCTAGACATCAGTCTGCCACCACACATGTGTCCCCATAGTCTCCAAAAATTCTGTGGGAAACACTGGCATGACATCACAGCAGTATCAGTACTCGGCGAACATTACCCGCTTTGATCGGCAAGGCTTCTGGAGGGTCATTTTGTTCTGAGCTCCTGTGAGCACTGTGGAAACTTAAGAGGGAAAATACTGTATTTTTGCTCAAGAATAAAATAAATAAGGGAGTCCAGCTGACTCCTGCAGAATTGCCTCCTGCATAAGTGATGGATTATCTGACGGCATCAGTTCCACGAAGCACCTCATCTCACAGATGAGTCACTCTTCCCGTTTTCCCGCTTTAATCAAAATATCACCACAGGAAAGTGTCATCTTCGAGCCTTGCAGCAGTACACTCGTTTCTTCAGAGAGGGGTGTCCACTGTATGTTACTGTAATTAAATTACAGGGGGGATTGGCTGCACTTAAATAGGAATGCCACCCTCACCAACTGGGTTTTACATCCAGACCTGCACTTCCTTTGTAACCGGGTGCAAATAGGAAATGTTCATCAAACAGGGTATGTTTCATTTCTGCAACGCCAATGTGTCCGATTATATAACAATGGGCCAATTCACCTCATGTACCAGAATTATAATGCATTGGCTGACCATTCATCGACCGCTCACGGCCTTTCTCATCCGCCAAATCTGAAACACTCAACAGCAGGGTAAAAAGAAACTTCTAATTTTTGTTACCTTCACCAAATTTTAATGTAACCAGAGAGAATTTTTTCTGGAGCATGCAAGCCCTTTTCAAATTATCTGAATTACTTCATTTTTGAATATTGTCACGGCAACAGTGGTCGAATCAGCTGCCACATATCGTCACCCTCACAACAAAAGTGCCCAAGTCAAAAAACTGTTGCATTTTTATATCAATGGGAGTTAGGAAAAAAATGACTTAGGCACTTTCGTTATGAGGGTGTCGATATATTAAAATTTTTGCAGTTTTTCCAACCTGTTATGCAATAACCATCCCTATGGGTCATATTACATAAAAATAAATCACAAAGGTCACAAACGAATGAGACCTGTTTTACATCACCTTTCCTTTTCAAAACAATTCAAAATTATTTAAAAATTAAGTTGTTATTTGGATCTTTTAAATGAAAGTCCATCAATTGCCCAGAGGAGAGGACAGGACAGGAGGAGGTAAAATGGCGGTAAGGGCCCGGGACAGAGGAGGCAGTTTGGCCAGTACCCACCGTCTCATCAGCGGAGCAGGTGGCCAAAACACCGTCGTCAAACGGGGAGAAGTCAAAATCAGTCACCTGGTCTGGGAGAGAGAGAAGAAGGGGTGAGAATGAGGAGACAAGACTTCAAAAAGTAAAGCAGTATGGAGGGAAGGACAGAGGGAAGGACAGACAAACCAGTGGCAGATAAGATCTCTTACCAGTATGACAGGGGACGTGAGACACAGTCCATTTCCCGTCAGGTCCTGCTTCCAGTGATGTCAAACCCAGGATTCCACCACCTGCAGGACACAGTGCAAAAACACACACACACACACACACACACACACACACACACACACACAGCATGAGCTCCGCTAAAAGGCACTGCCTCTATAGTGTACGCAGATAGCTAAAAGGCACTGCCTCTATAGTGTACACAGATAGCTAAAAGGCACTGCCTCTATAGTGTACACAGATAGCTAAAAGGCACTGCCTCTATAGTGTACGCACATAGCTAAAAGGCACTGCCTCTATAGTGTATGCAGATAGCGAAAAGGCACTGCATCTATAGTGTTCACAGATAGCTAAAAGGCACTGCCTCAATAGTGTATGCAGATAGCTAAAAGGCACTGCCTCTATAGTGTACACAAATAGCTAAAAGGCACTGCCTCTATAGTGTACGCAAATAGCTAAAAGGCACTGCCTCTATAGTGTACGCAGATAGCTAAAAGGCACTGCCTCTATAGTGTACGCAGATAGCTAAAAGGCACTGCCTCTATAGTGTACACAGATAGCTAAAAGGCACTGCCTCTATAGTGTACGCAGATAGCTAAAAGGCACTGCCTCTATAGTGTACATAGCTAAAAGGCACTGCCTCTATAGTGTATGCAGATAGCGAAAAGGCACTGCGTCTATAGTGTTCACAGATAGCTAAAAGGCACTGCCTCAATAGTGTATGCAGATAGCTAAAAGGTACTGCGTCTATAGTGTACAGAAATAGCTAAAAGGCACTGCCTCTATAGTGTACGCAAATAGCTAAAAGGCACTGCCTCTATATAGATGCTAAAAGGCACAGTCTTATAAATAGCTAAAAGGCACTGCCTCTATAGTATAGCTGCACTGCCTCACAGATAGCTAAAAGGCACTGCCTCTATAGTGTACGCACATAGCTAAAAGGCACTGCCTCTATAGTGTACGCAGATAGCTAAAAGGCATTGCCTCTATAGTGTACTCAGATAGCTAAAAGGCACTGCCTCTATAGTGTACGCAGATAGCTGAAAGGCACTGCCTCTATGGTGTACGCAGATAGCTAATAGGCACTGCCTCTATAGTATACACAGATAGCTAAAAGGCACCGCCTCTATAGTGTACGGAGATAGCTAAAAGGCACTGCCTCTATAGTGTACGCACATAGCTAAAAGGCACTGCCTCTATAGTGTACGCACATAGCTAAAAGACACTGCCTCTATAGTGTACGCAGATAGCTAAAAGGCACTGCCTCTATAGTGTACGCACATAGCTAAAAGGCACTGCCTCTACAGTGTACGCCGATAGCTAAAAGGCACTGCCTCCATAGCGTACGCAGATAGCCAAAAGGTACTGTCTCTATAGTGTACACAAACAGCTCGACAATACTGGTGCCCAGAGAGGGGATGCCGGCTCACACACGTTTACATTAACAAATAAACACATGGGCACAGCGAGACACTTCCCTTTTCGAGCGTGACTGGAATGCCAGAGATTTTCCCCTCACCGGCCTGTTCCGTGTTGAAGGCCACAAGCCTGCAGCTGGATTTGATGTGATTCCCCGCTGAGGTGAAGGAGCCGGCCCTGATGTCACTGATCCAGCCCTAGAGACACAGGAGGGGAGAGCACACACACACACACACACACACACACACACACACACACACACAGGTGAAAAAGAGGAAGGACAAGCCCACACTAGAATTGAGCTCAACTTCAGCTTTGGCCCCTGTGCACTGATGCCATGACCCAGGAAAGCTGGTGCAGTGCCAGAGCGAGGAAAAATGTACACAAATTTAATTTCGAAGGAGAGAGAGAGAGAGACAGAGAGAGAGAGACAGTGAGAGTGAGTGAGTGATGAGTTTCTTCACTCTAGTACTTCCACATTTTGGACACCTGCCGGAGTTTTTGAGGGGTCACATTATACGGGTTAAATTCCTCTAACCCATTTAAACCGGGAGCATTTTAACCTTTTTAAAACCGGGGGAGCTGTTCATTTCTACCCTTGAGCGGATAGGTCATTTTGTAGTTTTCATTACTTTTTCCGACCATTTTCGGGCTCATAGCTGTTCTTTTACTGGCACTTTATACTAGGGCAGATGCCATAGAAACACTTCAAGACACTTTATTTTTTATATTTTTATGTTTATTTTTATTTTATTTAAACGGACACTTTATCATGCCTGCCACCTGTTCCAGAGAAAGAAAAAATGTTTGTTATTCTCAAGTGCAGAGCTTATGCTTTAATTTATTAGGCCTTATTCCATTTGAGTTGTGCATGTTATGTAGATAGAGATTTGTTATTTATTTTATTGGTTTTATTATATTTTATAGTTTGTTATAGTTTGTTCAGTGTTTTTAAATATTGTGATGAAGATTTGCACAAATAAAAAACATAGTTCTTCTAAATGAGTAAGCTCTCAAATACTTTTTGAATTTTGTTTCTATCTGCTTTAAAATCAGCTTTTTAGACATTGACAGAGCTGTTTTCCAGAACAGACACTTTTGATATCAAAAAATGACAAACACGTTTTTTGCTGAGGCTAAAAATACTATACAGTGTGCAACTTTAAAATTTTACAGAGAGAACAGACACCTGATATATATGACATCCCCTGAGGCCAAAATACTCTTAATGGAAGAGACATCTTCTAATGGAAGAGATCTTAATAAATAAATAAACACATAAATAAGCAAGCTTGTCAAATGGAACAGAAAATCCCTGGGAAGCAGAGGGGGTGTGGATATCTATGACAAAAAAGTAGGCCCGGGAACTGTTGGGAATCCACATCACTGACTGAACGAGTCCGCACATGACCTCACACACACCACCAGCCCCCTGCACACGCCAATACACGTGCAGTTACACACTGAAGAGTACTTACATTTTTGTTCGCAACGGCACTATGCCAGCTATCCTGGGTCATTGCTTTTATGTAAAAGAGGGGGAAAAAAATGGCCCTCGAGAGACAGCGAGTCTTCAGAAGGCAAAAAAAGGCTTTACTCTTGAAGGTGCGAGACTGCAAATATGTGAACACACGTTCTTATGAACAGAACATTCCATTGCTTATGTAACAACTGGTAACAGCAATGGTATTCTAGTACACTGCATTAGGAACTTTGAAAATACCTTCCAGAAAACTGTACTGTATGAGGACGTCTACTGTATATTGATTGGCTCATACAGAACCACCCAGGTTCATCTGCTCAAGAATGAAGTCTTTTTCAATTCCACAACATTTTTTAAAACAGACTGGCTGGCACAATTGCAGATCCAAATTCAGACAGAGGCAGCATCACTGTAACCCCTGGGCATTCCACCCGCAATATGCAGGTCATCCCTGGCTTAAAATAAACTGCCTGTAACCTAAATTCAAAAGCAAACCAGGATAAGTGGACGGCCCTGGATTAATGTTCAGCAATAATCCAAACAGAAAATGGGAACAATGTAATTTTATGTATATAGCGCTTTTCACAATTGAGATTGACAGCACTTTATGGCGGATGAGGCCTGAACCCGAAAGGAGCCAAAAAGGACAACGTAAAAGGCCGAAGTACACCACCAACCCAGAGTCTACCTGGGGACAAGTGGGCTAGCCTGTTTTATGCCCTGAGGTATAAAGTCAGCTAGCCTCCCCAGGCCAGATTATACCCCCCACATTCAGTCACGCTTCATATCCCGGGGTATATTTTGGTTTTGGCCAAATCATACCCGGGTATAGTCTGGCGGGGAGGGTTAATCTGGGCTGCTACACCTGTCTTGAAAAAAGGCCAAGAATCCAACTGCCTGCAGTTAGCCCAGGAGAAATGAGGAGGGAAGGAAAGACTGGAGACTGGAGTAGACAAACAGAGAAGGAGAGACAGGAAACAGGGTTACAGGGCTCTTCGTCCCAGGATTTTTCATCCCTGGACTTTTCGTCCCCAAATTTTTCGTCACCGGACTCTTCGTCCCCAGATTTTTCGTCCCGTAATGATAAAAAAAGTGCCTCCATTGTTGACGGATGGATGGACAAACGGACTACCGACAGATCGCCATGATATAAGGGTTAGGGTTAGAGGTAGCGTTACAATGCAGGAAGAGGGCAAAGCATTTTTGGGGATGAACCATCCAGGGACGAAGAGTCTGGGGACGAAAAGTTCATGGTGATGAAAAGTCCGGGGACTAAGAGTCCAAGAGCTAGGAAATGGGCAACATTTCACCGGAGAAGGGAGAAGCCAAACAAAAACAAGGTAGCTATAAACAAAACACTGCATGGCATAAACTCATACAAGCTTAACATCTGCTTACAAAGCCAAAAAAAAACAAAATGAGAGTGGGACAATACAGGCTAAGGAGAGGGTTTGCACAGGAAGCTGCAACAGACAGGTGAACTGCAATATTGTGGTGTCCTGACATGTTGAGATCAAATGGGCAGAAGCTTTCGGGACATAGGAGGAGTTAAAAGAGAGGGCGGGTTTAAACTTTCATTCAGAACGGTAGATCCTGGTTTTGTTGCACAGCTTTAAGTTAAGGTCAGTGGTGGTTTATAAGCTCTTACACCACTGAATGTGGTCAGGCCACTGAAAACATGAAAATTACAGCAATAATGGCGTGGTAGGAAAAGAAGCCATGGCAATTTAGGAACAGGAAGCAGTGTCTTGGACAGCAGGAGTCAAAGGTCAAAGGTCAACTGAAAACCGCAGGGACACAGTCAGAAATACCAAACATGCAGAGGGGATAGAGTGAAGCATACATGCACACACAGCACAGAGGAGAGACTGACAGAAGCAGGGGAGGGAGGGGGGAAATCTGTCGCTCTCGCAAACACACACACAGTCATACATTCATGTGCAAACAGTGACCGCCTCTCAGCGGTTTTGTTGTAAATCAGCAGAAATTTGAGGAAGTCGTGGAGACCTGCTGCACTGCAGAGTCGACAGAAACCTTCATAACGAAAACAGAGAAAACAAGAGCTGCAGCTAAGGCACATTCCAGCAATGCTGCCACGGGCAGCCATGATGAACCCAGGCCATGATCGAGGGCGCTGTATACAGCAGCAAACAACCCCTTTGGTGTCCCCCCATACCAGTACAAAAACAAGAATAAGAAGTCCTAAAAATGCATATTGGTGTGAAATGTGCATTTACATGCAGCCTTTTGACAACTTCCACAAGAACTGCAGCCTTTTCAGAGCAGCCACCTTAGCACAAATTGCTATAAATACATCAGGCTTCATCTGAAGATTCAGCCTGTATCTCCAAAGACTCCCACACGGCAGTGGTCCATGCCAAAATCACACATATTCCACGTATGCAAATGCCTGGTGGCAGTGTTCTACAAGTCTAATGAACTAAAGGAGGTAAATTATCCGTCTAAATTCCAAATGAGGCAATGACCACTATTACAAGTGAACCAGACAAAACAGGGAAATATACAGCTATAGGATGCTAACGGGTGATTACTGCAGTTTATAGCAAGTCTTTCTGCGAAAAATATCCAATAGGCAGAGCAAAAACTCTTTGAATGTGGACACAAGAGCCCCCTCACAGTGCCACTGCAGAGCGACCATGTTGTAAGAATTCAAATAAAATGTCATCTTAATGACAATCAACCATTGCAAAGAATTGGTTCATGATAAGGGAACATGTTCAGTGAATGTCCTGCTATTGCTGGCAAGTTAAAAGATCCAACAAGAACAACCATACGCAAAGGAACACAGTTTGCAATTACCAGTATACAACACCATTATATCCATTATAATATATAACATGTCATATGTTCTGGGAACTGCTGCTGCTCGAAGTGCAATATCAGTACCAGGCCTTCTTAACCCTCTTGCCAGGGAGTGCTGGTTTTAAGTCCCAGGCTGCGTTCTTTTTTGCTTAGGGAAGTTCCTAACTCAATAAGTCAATTACAATTAGTTCTTCTGATTGTCTTCACACCTGACTCCCAGGTAAAGGAAGGGTGGAATTCCGGCAGTTCTCGGCCATACATGCACCACAAGCCTCTTCCTTGGTTGTCACCATTTGGATGGTTATTGGCAAAAGGCTTGGGAGATTAATATTAAAAAAAAGTAATTTAAACTCCAACATAAAGGTCAGACATTACTTGACAACATCGGTCAATGCTATAACTGAAAGGTCCAAACATCAGCATGGGCCAATAAAATTTCTTCTGGTGCAGCATTAGAAATTGACCTCATAAACAGATTCAAGTTTTGCAGATGAAAACACAAAGGCGCAAAACATATCGCCCATCATGAAAGAAGAAAATACTAAACTTTCTTTTAAACATGGTGCGTTTAATTCTGGTTTATTGCAGGAAATACTATCTGTCCGTTCTCTTCACTCATGTCATCAATGTTTAACCGTTCAGCCCGAGTCCTGTCATGTGACGCTTGCTGTCACAGAGCAATGCGTTTCGGAGTCTCAGCGGTCAGACGGAGACGGTCCCTTGGAACAACAAGTCCGCCGAACGTCGCTTCCAAGAGACTTGCGCTTAGAGCAAGTCCAAACATGGTTAACGGAATACAAACACCTGATTTCAATTTACATTGCATTCCAGTGTAGATATCCACAGGGACCGCATTTGTTTAAAAACACGGCACGAATATTGAACAAGGGTGCGAGAAAAACGGAAAATTTAAACCATCCAGGTGTCATGTCGTTTGGCACAATGAGGGCATGCCACAGTTAAATTTTCGCCGATTCTGCTCTTGGACACCAGAGTGGCAGCCAAGGGCTCTCACAAATGCGACAACTGGGCTCTTGACTGAAGGTGTTACATAACACTGAGAAACACATGCCAGCTGATTTTGATCTCATTTAATGGTTTCAGAATCGTCGCGCCTCAAGAAATTTGTGGCTGTTAAGCGCGGGCATCTGCAGGGAAACCAAGTCTGGATAACATAGCTAATATTCTTAAGTATTTTCCAGGAAAAAGCCGGTATGCGAGACACTCCCTACCCTTCCTCGCCCCAATATTACCCCTCGAGGATATTTTCTGTCAAGCGTAGTCTTGGTGAAAAACCTCGTCACGTAAGTCCATCAGATTGCATTAGAGAGTTTCAAAATGCCGAAACATGAAAAGCTTGCAGCAATGTTTGCACACACTCGTGCCTATGACACAACATATAACACATTTCCGACGTGCAACTAAACAACTTTGGGCGCACGGAAACCTCTTAATTATCGGCCACCTTATATTTGCGCGTTGGAAGCAGATAACGCCTGCTCACACTTAGTTGGCACGACACCCCAATCATGCTTATGTCATATAATTCAAACGAATCGTGAGATGAATCGATGAAATAACGTGACCAACCAAGTTCCTCATTTGAAACGGCCACCAACACAAAAACAACAGCATCCCGTCGCACAAAACCCTAAGTTACAAACGAAGTAAGGAAAACACCATCTACCTAGCTAATTAATGGTAGGCACATGGAATGCACTTGATAGATTAGTACGTCATGCATGTGAAGGCTGGCGTCATTTCACGTTTCATGACCTCATGATTCCTAAAAAAACCCTAAAGAATCATTCGAGGGCACGAGATAAGTACATCAACAAACAGCAGCACGGCACTCAGGAAGTTCAAACGCCGCCTTTTACGCTGCTTTCACACCGGACGCGAAACGAATTTTTCGCTTGACAGATTACATTCAAAGTCAATGCAAAGACGCGAACGTCTTTGCATTGACTTTGAATTTAATCTGTCGTGCGAAAAATTTGTTTCGCATCCAGTGTGAAAGCGGCTTTACATTTGAGCGCTGCTCCCGACGCTCGCACCACATCAACTAATGCAGCTGGCGAGCCAGCCTCAGCAGAATACTTGGCGTGAAAGACGCTTGAATGAGACTCACTAGAGAAATGTTCATCGACAAAGCTGCTTACTCACATCTTTCTTGGGAATTTTCGGGGTGGTGTTTTTAAATTTCGAAGTCCTGAAACGGTTCATCTTTTGTTCTTCGCGCTTCGGTCTTCCGGGTGCCCCTGTCTGCCGCCTTTAATCTTGCAGTAGACGGCACAGTACTGCTGAAGACGTGCATCCACCTTCCTGTGCAGCTGACAGCCGTCAGTGCTCTGCAGGGAACGAGTTTCATTGAACGATTCTATCGGCAATCGACACCCCAAATCAATTATATGATCGCCATTCCGAATGTTATACATATACTTTTCAGAACAGGGAAAATTATCTTATCAAGATAACAACTCACAGGACAACATTAATTAATAATACTTTACGATATAAAATTCATATCAAAAGCTTGCATGTGGTCTGGAAGCAATATTGGTTTTAAAACTTATTGGGCCTGTCTCACACATTACAGTTCATTTTCGTCTTGGAATAATATTAATTTTCCAAAGAGAATATTCATTCCAAATTAAAAATATTTGAGGCACAGTCTGAGTCTTTGTCAGTAAAACAGGCCCCTTCTGTTTGAGTAAGAATTTCAGCCAACATTCACAAAAGAGAAAGAATTTTACAACAAAACTTGCCATCTCTAAAGCATACATTATTATTATTATTATTATTATTATTATTATTGTTGTTGTTGTTGTTGTTGTTGATGATGATATTGTTGTTGTTGTTGTTGTTGTTGTTATTGTTGTTAATAATAATAATTTATTGTTGGTTGATGCTCCCGTGGTTGTGGCTTTTGTTCAGTGCCATTGCTTTGTTTCTCTTGTTTATTCTCATTGCTAAGTGCACAAGTTTATTGGCCACAGCTTTTGCAATCAAGGCTAGGTATGCTTGGTCTGACAAATTTGCCATTTCCATTCAGTCTTATCAATTCTGACCCCTTAATCAAACGACCCAGTACAAACTCTTGAGAACAATCAATCAGATTTTTAGGTCAGTGAATCTGAGTAGCACAGATTCAGCAGTCTTGATTGCACGCATGTCATCTTTGGTTGGATCTGGGGGCATGCGCAGTTGGCAGGAGCAGGCATCCCTCCACGGACATGCGCAGTTAACAGCAGTCGGACAGCTGTACGAAAAGGAGTGATGGCGTCTCCCGCAGCTCGTTGCTCAGCACGCTGGATAACTGTGGCCGTCTCCTCCGGGCACCGGCGGGCCTGTTCCGCACTCGCTTCGGCCCACTCCGGCAGAGCCGGTGCTGTCACAAAATGGGCCGCCCGGCCGATCGGTCATCGGTGTGGTGTATTGAGCGGCGGATCCGGGAATGCCTTGACATTGAGAGGGCTGTCAGGTGAGAGCAGAGTCCTTCCTTCGTAATACTGCGACGGCCTAGCTAGCTAGAAGTTAGCTCATCTGCCGTGATCACCGGGCTGGCTAGCTCGCAGTAACCGTGGTTTAAAGGATTAAAACATCGACTTGATTGGAAGCCAGTTGTCTACTGGCTTTTTCAGACTGAAAGCAAAACCTGTTTGACTGATGCACTGTTCATGCGTTTTAGTTTTGCTAGCGGTAGTCAAGTACCTGCGACCAGACAGCATGATGATGTAACTGTCGCTGCCCAGTCAAGTACTGTAGCATGAACAGCGCCGGATGTTCTGCAGCCTTGGTGGTTAATGATCCGTTATTTCAGCGAACAACAAATCGGCGGCTGTCATCTGCAGTCCACTGGCCGCGCTCGTTAGGCAGTTAGCAAAATAGCTGGGTCGTTACCAGCACCTTTGCTGCTTATAGCTAATTAGCCTGTTAGCATCTTGGGAGTATTTGCGCGACTTGCGGCAGCGCGACGTAACTTGCTTCCATACTAGTTAGAAAGTTCCATGTGGTTCGAAATTGACCTTGAGGTTGTGTACAGTGATGATATAAAGTCGTGCATGGCATTTGGTGTTTTGGTTCGTTCGATGTAAAGCGAAAATGTGTAATTATGTAACTTGGTTTGCGTGGTTGGACAGGATGCATTGAACTTGCAATTTTGATGCACGCAAACTATTGTTTCATTCTATTACAAGTCTACTGCGAATGGGAGTCATGATGGTTAATTTATAAACCCTGGCATCAGTCAACACTTAAGTTCTGGTTTGTTATTGCCTAGACTGTTCCATCTACACCATGGAGACTGGACATGAGAGGATGTGTCCATATCCTCTGTAGTAGTAATAATAATAATACATTTTATTTATAGGCGCCTTTCATGGCACTCAAGGACACCTTACATGTAGAAATAATAAAAGAAACATCAGCAATGGGCAGAGTAAAAAACAACCACACATGAATTCAAAACAATATACAACAGACTATAAAAGCAGCAGGTACTGAAAAATTACATGTAGGCCAGTCGAAAGAGGTGAGTTTTTAAACGGGATTTGAAAGTTTCGAGCGAGTTCTTTGTCCACTGATGTCGGATTCAAGCTCAAACTGCAGCTGGGACCCGACGGGTGGTTGTTTATAAAAATAGATGGATAAGATTATGGTTCTGAATGCAAACCAAATTTCACCCCTTGTTGAGATTTTGTAGGATAAGAAACTCCCTGTGCTGTAATTACCTCCGCCAAGGAGATTATGTTTTCACCCGAGTTTGTCTGTTTGTCTGTCTGTTAATAGTATAACTCAAAAAGTCATGAACAAATTGGCATGAAATTTGGTAGGATGATCGATGGCAGTCCAAGGATGAGTTGATTCAATTTTGGAAGTGATCTGGAACATATTCTGGATTCTAGATCTGGAAGAAGTTAAAATATACCTGAATGCAATGATTGTCCCCTATGTAATGAAGAGATTTTCATAAAAATTTCAGCATTAAATAGACTCTACATTGATTTAGAATTGATTATAGTTGTTGGTGATCTGGATAATATTGTTATGGATCCAGAACCAATAATTCTGACATGGCGTGGGCCGGTGGAGGTATGCGCATCACTGAGTGCCCTTCTATTTGCCTCTGTCCGCAAGCTGAATTTCCTTCGATTTTTCTGGCCACTGTTTGCTCTTAAGACAGTTTGCCTGCTTTCAGCATTGCTGCTTTGGCACAGTATGAACATCTGGAATGAAAATTTATGACATGAAGTGTCTTTACTTCATTTACTTGTCCTTGTGTTTGAGCACTGTAGTAGTCATTTGAAATAAGCCACCCTGCATGGTCTGTAAACTTGGCATATGCTGCACAGCACGGATGCGGATCCAGTTTCACGCATGCCTGACAGATGTATAAAACTGCCCTTGGCCTTTTTGTGTGGATCCGTGGCAGGTGTGAAGTCCCCCCACATTATCGCAAGGTTGTCCTTCCACACCAGTGCACCCACCTCCAGCAAGCAGGACTTCTACCAGGTGCTGGGCGTCCCGAAAACTGCCTCCCAGAAGGAAATCAAGAAGGCTTATTACCAGGTGAGCTGGGTCTGACCGATGGGATTTGGGGGGGGTGTAAGACTGAGAATATGGTGGATGCAAGAGGTCCCCTCCTTGTGTGAACACAAAACTGTTCTTGCATTGTTAGTGGCAATGTTAGGAGTCACATAACTTTACAGTAATGCTGTGACAATGTTTTGTATTAGTTGGGATGAATACAATCTGTTTTTCATTCACTTCGGTGTCCATCTCCCAACAAGCCATTCATATCTCCTCAGTTCTCAGGAGGATGACACTATGAAGGACACAGTAGATCTCTCCCTGGCTTATGGGGTTGATTTTTGGTTGAGACAATATGTGGCTCAACCTTAGTCGCGTATATCGTCAGCTGTACATTGGCTTATGGGCTGTTTGGTTACAACAGCATTTGATTTTGAATTTGGGTCAGCAGATCAACTATAATGTACGGCATTATTTTGTATTGCAGCAAGCATGGACATGATGAAATTATGGAATTTATGTGATGTGTTCAACTGTGCAGTTTGAGGAGAAGATTTGATTATTGCTAAATGAAGTTTTTTCTGTGCCACTGTGGAAGTAGATGGGCTGTGTCAGACAGCTGGGGATACTGTTACACTTTGTGAGTGACTGTGGATTATCTACACGTTTTCTCCCTCCATAGCTGGCGAAGAAGTACCACCCTGACACAAACAAGGACGATCCCCAGGCGAAAGAGAAGTTTGCCCAGCTGGCTGAGGCGTACGAGGTATTGATAGTTCGTAATGAGTGGGACAGCATCAAGAGGCTGTGCTACTCTGAGCAGAACTGCAGCCTGAGAGGATGCCTTATAACGAGCCTTTACTACATTGCTCTGCCAACTGCTTCTAAGTTCTTACCTTTAACTTGCTCAGCTTTGCAGAATTTCACAACACTGTGCATAATCAACACTACTGAATAACTTAAGGTGTTAAGATCACAATTAATGTTGTTAACCCTCAGAGCGCTAAATGTTGCTATTGTTGCTCAATGATGTAAGATATCGAAATCAAAGCTGTTGAAAACCTATCATGATAGGTTTTCAACAGCGCAAGATAATTAATTAATTAATTAAATTTATATTTATAAAATATTTATTTCAGCGCTCTAAGGGTTAAAATTTTCCTCACTGAATTTTTTGATGATAATGTCGTAATCATGCCTAGTAAAAGTGACGGGTAGAAGTTCTTGAACACTTGCTTGGAATAATGAGAAAAAAACATTCCGAAAAACCTGCTCTTCGAAAGATTGAGTAAGCCTGGATTGGGTCTCCCTCGGAGGGAAAAATGCTGTGCTCATCCATATGGTGTGTACAGTTTCTAGAGTAGCGTGCGATGGGCTGTGGCGTGTATTTTGGACTGTGAATCTGGACTGTGGCACCTTGTGCTAACCTTGGCTGTGTTCTATGTTGAGTCTCATCGTGATGTGTCGTTCAGTCTTCGTCCAGCACTTATGTTGCACATGCATCTTTATCCTGATGTTGCTATTCATCAAATCTCCAGTTATCTTAACTAATATCTAGTTTATGACTTGTGGCGACCTTACTGATTCAGCTGTTGCTCAGAGCTCCCCTATCATGTCACCAGGTGCACAGCCAATTAAGCCATTTCAAAACTTTCCCCTCTTGATATCACATGGGGAAGTATCTTCCGCCAAGCAGTCAGTCAGATTTCATTATTCTGGGTGGTCACTCCCCCTTGTGATGTCAGGAAGGGGAGATTTTGAACTGGCTCATAATGACTGCGCACCTGGTGGCATTATAGGGGACCTTTTAATTACGTGAACTAAACTTGATTTCCTTGACTATGAATAACTGATTCTTTATTGGAATTGTACGTTGCTTGATCTGTGTTTTATGGCTTTTCCCAGCAGCCATCTGCCCTCACTCATATGTCTTTTCAGACTTTGCCCAGTGATGTGATGTAATTTGATTTTGTTTGTGACATTATCGCCCAGGTGCTCGGCGACGAGGTGAAAAGGAAGCAGTACGACACATACGGGGCGGCCGGGTTTGACCCGGGCCAGGCCGGCGCCAGGCAGCAGCAGTACTGGAGAGGAGGGGGCACCGTGGACCCGGAGGAGCTGTTCCGCAAGATTTTCGGGGAGTTTTCCGGAGCGCAGGGATTCGGAGACTTCAACAGCATATTCAACCAGCCCCAAGAGGTTTGGCTTCCCAATCTCGATTCCTACTCTGTCCCAAGAGTTTCTTTTATTGGATTCACAATTTTTTCAACATTTAAAAATGTCTTTAGTGGCGTCTTGGCCGCTCTCAAGTCCTGGGATTTCCCTCTTGTCCCTGAGCAATTTGGGCTGTGTTTAGCTGGTAGCATTTTTAAATGTCATTCTTTAAAAATCCAGAGAGTTTAAGGCACTCTTTATGGGGGGCGGGGATTTTAAAAATGAGTTTGCTTGTTTTCTGTCTGAAAGTTTAAAGGACCCACTCAAAAGAAATGTTTCCCATTTAATATGGCTGGCAGTCATCTTCGTACATATGCCATATGAATCTGCTGTGATTTCTTCATCTACGCCAAGGCGTATCAGAGAACCTACAGGTCCTCAGACAATTTCAGTCTCCGTCTTCGGGGAAATGGAAGTGATTAGTCTATCACTATTATTACTGTTATCACTAATCAGTTTAGAGAGTTCACTCCATGGAAACGGCAAAAGACTTTGAAATCCCCATTTTCATATGAAATGCCCCTTCAAGAGGGAAAATTCCCAAACATCCATCACACCTATTGCATGTATATAAAATTGGCGGCGGGGGGGAACGATTAGCCTTCAAGCTCACAAAGGAATTGGCAATCGTGTTAAATGAAAGGAAACCCTTTTGAAAACGGTTTCCAGTGTCGCAAAACCTATATGTAAATGATTGTTTATTTTTCCTGTCATTGAAAGTATATGGATTTTTTGAAAACAAATAAAGATGGATACCAGTCCCTGCCTTTGCTCTCTCATTGGTTGCCTGGGTCGATCATGATTTTTATGTTCCCCTTCCCCTTCAGTACGTGATGGAGCTGACGTTCACGCAAGCGGCGAAGGGCGTGAACAAAGAGATCACAGTCAACATCGAGGACACGTGTCAGCGCTGCGACGGCAAAGGCAGTGAGCCGGGCACCAAAGTGCAGCACTGCCACTACTGTAATGGGACTGGCATGGTGAGCAGGCTCAGTGAACTGATCCTGGATCAGTCAAGCACATTTCCTTGTAGTGACTTAGAAAGTGCGTTCTGTGTTCTGTTTGATTGAGCTGATCCTGGATCAGCACTGGTGTGTCTCTACACTCTCTGTGATATCTTGGGCGGTACTGAGGAGTAATAGATTGCCTGACTGGCAACTGAAGAGTTGCTAGTTGAAGCCTTCGTGCTGAAATTTTGGATTGAATCGGAACCATTGATGTTGGGAACGACAAGGGCCATTTGGCCGTTGAGTGAGGCGCTTAACCTCAAAACCTGGGGCTTTACACCCATCTTTATGTAGCTCTCTACTTGCAACTGGTCTATCTGGCATTTCTGCTTGGGCATCCTTGAAAAAGAGCGGCACATTCACTGTGGAATTTACCTGGTTAAATAAAGACTAAAGCAGATTGTACCATAAAAGTATTTTTTTAACTGAACTGGTTATTTTTGCCCTTTCTAATAAATGGAACTTAGCATGTAAGTAGTATACAACATGTCTTAACAGATAAATGATGGGTGTTCACAATTTTTGTGACTTTTGACATTGCTTCATCCATAGATGCCTATTTGAGAGACCGTAACCTTTACCGGTCACAAAATTTCATGAAACTTTGCTTACAACATCTTTAGGACTTAAAGTACTTTGATTTTTCTTTCCAGCCTTGTACTCCTCTCCCAAATGGGTGTGGCAGGGTGGCAGACCAGTTGAGTTTAAGCATTTGAAGCTGTATTAAATAAAGGGGTTGTGAGCCACATCTATGCCGAAACACAGCTAACTATTATCCGGAAACCACCTGATTGTAAACAAGGTCACATGGCAAACAAAATCAAAGTTGCGTTCAGAGGCCAGTTTTTCGGCGTTTCGGGTTACTGGACGTGCTCTAAGGGTTCGAGGGGTTAAGCTTGAACCTCTAGTTTTGTGTATGGAGTATTTGTTTTGTTGACCTGCTCATGAATGAGTACTTATGTGCGTCTCCTGCAGGAAACGATAAACACCGGACCCTTCGTGATGCGCTCTACCTGTCGCCGCTGCGGTGGGAAGGGGTCGGTCATGACCACGCCCTGCATATCGTGCCGCGGGACAGGACAGACCAAGCAGAGGCGAACGGTCATGGTTCCGGTGCCGGCAGGTGAGTCGGCGTCTCCAATGGCAACGGGCTTTCACACAGGCACATTTCAAAATATCTGAAAACAACGCAAATATGCATCATACAACAAATCATTACTTTAAAAATAAGTATGTGAAAGTATATTAAATGAGGAAATCTAATCACCGAACATGTAATGTAAAAGTATTAGAAGTTGAGGAATATTTTTAAGTCCTAAGTGGTATAAGAGCGGCTCTGCAAGGGTCAAAGCCAATCGAGGTGCAGAGAAAAATATATGCAGTTAAACCATCATTGGCAGCGATGCACTGTCAGAGAGTCAACAGCTGTTATAATAGACAGGAGACTCTTCTAATGGTTGCGACTGAATCAATTTCAGTGTAAGTGAAGGAAAATGCACCTCCTCCTGAATTTGTACGTTGATTAGCCTGCTATTTGTGTCTCAGTTTGTGGAAAAGCAAGACGGGGACACATGCACTTAGACTCACAATAGCCAGGTAGGTGGCTGAATGACAGCAGTGTTGGGTTGGGGTGGGGGAACTGTGTCTAACGGCTGTGCGCACCTGTGCGGTTTGCAGGTGTGGAGGACGGGCAGACAGTACGGATGCCTGTAGGGAGGAAGGAGATCTTCATCACGTTTCGGGTGAGTTCAGGAGAGGGGAAGCCTGTCCTGGTGTTCAGGTACCAGTAGCGGGTCTTTGTTCAATTAGAGCTCGATCTTAAGGTTGAAGCCGAGCCGTAGTATTTTGAACGGTGTAACGGTGCGAGCCTCCAGCACAGGGGCGTCTGCATTCATTACTGCAGTCTGTGATTTCTGTGGTAACATGGGCTGTGTCTGAAATGGTCTCCAAACTGCTGTCGAATCCCTGAGAACTTTCTCAACTGGCCTACTGTCTACTTAACACTGCTGATTACCCACTGCTTACCCAAATGCAGAATGTTGCTTGCTACAATAGGTTAAGTGTTCTGGATGAAAAGTTTGTCCAGTAATCTTAATTTTACCGTGAACGTAAACTCCCTGTATTATGCTCATATTTACATGGGTTAGGTACTCCATTCGGGAAAATGCTGTCCAAGACGTGCATCATAATCAAAGGTGAAGAGATGGTTTCTGTGTGAAAAATCACAGAAGAGAAGGATGCTTTTAATGACAAGCGAAGTATCTTTGGTCGAGTCAGACACGAACATATACAGATTAAGCAAAAAAAAATGAGTGCATCGTTTGGGTAAAATTTTGTCATCCAATTTGCTCAATTTACGTAAACGAGTAAGCTGTGCCACACATGGCCATGGTCATTGGCCTCACTGACAAGTGGACTAGGTCACATGACCAGACTCTATTTGCTACAGTTTGTGGCATAGCTTTCTCCTGGCCAGTCAATCCCTGAGGGTGATGTCGTACAGAAAATGACATGCAATGAAAATTAATAGGTAAAAAGTGTATTTTAATCACTAGACAAAGCAATCTCCATAATTAAACTCCTGAAACTTTGAGTTTATGAAGGCTAAACTTCCCTTGTGAGTTATCAGGAAGTAAAAGGTCAACAACGAATGTCAATTGGATCCCAGCGACTGCAGCACATTTAGGAACCTCAGAAACTGGCTGTGATTGGCTATAACTCTCATCACAGGTCCAGAGGAGCCCAGTGTTCAGGAGGGACGGTGCGGACATCCACTCAGACGTGATGATCTCCGTGGCCCAGGCGATCCTGGGCGGTACGGCCCGGGCTCAAGGCCTGTATGAGACCGTTAACATCGCGGTAAGAGAGAGAGACCTCTCCCTCGCTACATACCACTCTGTAGCCATCAATAATATGCAAACAGTCCTATGCCTCCGTTATAAATTCTACACTATACATTTTTTTTTTTTGCAATTTGTCCAAATACACACGTCGCACACTCTGACGCTTTGTCCAGCCCTCTGAAACTCTTTTCAAATACATTTCATCCCTAAAATGGTGGAAGACGAACTGTGCAGTCCACAAGTATTTGGACAGTTTGGTTTGGCACTGTAGTTATGTAAATGAGACATTGAATATGTGGATGAAGTGCAAACTGTCATCTTAAGTTTTACGACTGTTTGCATTCAAATGTGGTTTGCCTTCACAGGGAATTTTTAGTCCCAAGTACTTGAGGTTAAGGGGCATCTCAAGTCGATTCTCAGACGGGACGTTGAACGTTCAATGTTTACAAACAAATCACTTGCTTTTGTCGACATCTTGCATTGTCACATGACCAATTTCATTCATATAAACCAATGTTTTGTGTACATGCGTAGATAATCCTTCCATTTCGGTTCGTTTGCGCAGGTGCGGCTTGCTGATTGGCCGATAAACAAAAACGATGGGAATCGACTTTAGATGCCCTTTAAGTGTGTACATGATGGAGGTTTCAGGCTTGTAAATCCATCTTTGAAGGACACTTTTATAACCTACGTTTCCCTCCTTCCTGCAGATTCCTGCGGGTATTCAGACCGACCAGCGGATCCGTCTCTCGGGGAAAGGGATTCCCCGGATGAACAGCTACGGTTACGGAGACCACTACGTCCACATCAAGATCCGCGTCCCCAAGTAAGAGATGCGCGGGCGTCCACAGCTGTGAACACGGTCATTGGCCCAGACTGCACAGTGAATACAGTCTGTGTCGGGCCCAAGAGAACTTGGGCACAGTCAGTCATTTCGCAAGCAGTGAAGTCAACTCTGCATAGGATAGTGTCCACGTCTCCTGTCTGTTCGCCTCTGCTGCTGTAGTGTACTAACACAATAGAGAACTGTTGGAAAGAACACTTCACTCTAAATAAATAATACATAAACACACCTGCTCCCTCCCTTGCACATTCAACTGAGAATAGCTGATTCTTTAATTTCTCAGATGTGCAAATTTATGTGTACTTCAATGATACATCCCAACACATAAGGCCAGAAGACTTCAATACACTAAATGAAAACGTGAGTGTAGATGATTGCACTGCAGTTCCCTCAGTCAGGCCTACCAAAGAAAATGGCCAAGCTGTAACAAAAGTTAGTCAGATGTCTACCTTTTTCAAAGAACCAGCAACATACAAGTGAAAACCCATTTGGTTCCTCTCTGGGTTTGTTACAGGCCGTGTGATTTTTTTATTTTTTTTTTTTTTTTTTGTTCTGGTTAGTTTTGGCTCTGGTGAAAATGTATCGACTTCAAAGTGTTGTGGTGCGAAGTTTAGCCAGAATGTGGCATGTTTTAGATTTTGCGTGGCAGGTTATTTGAAGAAGGTAGACATCTGACAAACTTTTGTTGCGGCTTGGGTAGGCCTGTCAGTGGTATGGAAGACGGTTAGGAGATGTTACTCTTCTACTCTTCTTCTCTTATTCTGTATGTCGGACGTGTTGCTGGTTCTCCCCCTGCTCCCCCTACAGGTCACTGACGGACCGACAGAGGGCTCTCATCATGAGTTATGCTGAAGATGAGGTGGATGTGGACGGCACAGTCAACGGCGTGACTGCCACAGCGACGGGTGGGTAGTGTGCGCGCACACACACACGCACCATGGGCGGATACACACACAATGTACGCACCCACACACAGAGGGAAACCTAACAAATGTACACGCAAAGAGACCAACAGACGTAAACACACTATGCTACGCTTCTCAGGGTACAGGCTGACCTCTATTTGGGGCAGTTACATGGAGTAAGTTTGTGGCAGACTCAGTGTCTGCATCACTCTCCCGTTCTACTATTACTGCATGCATTGGCATATTCTCCGTTGGTGGTTCAAGAAAGTAGATGGTTCAGGCAGCAGTGCAGTCACAGTAAGTCAGTTTGTGCAATTGAGCCCTTGAGCAAAGCTCTAAACCTCACATTGCTCGAGGGAGATTAGCCCCTGCTTAGTCTGATCAATAGTAAGTTGCTTTGGATAAAAGCGTTCACTAAATAATCATTATGGTCGGCATTATGAAGCCCTTGGTCACAAAAAGAAGTCCTGGATAACCAGCCAGTCAGGTTATCAAAGAAATATCAGAGCCTCACGTTATTTTTGGCTACAGCAGTGTAGCTTTGGGCCATTGAGTAGCAGCTGACGCACTGCTTCTCGTTTTGTGTCCTTCACACGTTTGTATTAAAGCTGCTCCTCCAGCTTTCAGCTCTGGCTGATGCACTACCTGTTTGTGTCCAGGAGGGGGCAGCAGAGTTCGGCAGACAGAGGGCGAGGCAGAGGAAGGGAAGAATGAGGAGACTGGCTTCTTCTCCAAATTAAAGAAAATGTTTAGCTAACAGCCACAACCCAGGTATGACAGTCCTCCCATCCCCTCATACCTTGTTTTATAACCCTGCTCGGCACGGTTTCTGCCCTGTGGTCTGTCTCCTGGTTTGTGGCTGTCGTGCAATGCATGTTGAGCCTGTGGCCTTGTCCCTGCGTGGAGGCCATTTTGGCTCAAAACGTTGAGGCCTACCACAGGCACAGACCTGGGTCACTCTGTGGTTCTCTTGCAGTATATACATTAGACAGGGAGAATGGGCTCAGAGTCGGTGTACAATTGCTTGTTTCTCCACCTTGGCCAAGGTATTTGTGTCTATAGTCATTTTTTTTTTTTTTTTTTTTTTTTAATCATCTTGCGTGTAATTAAATTTGGTGCAGGCAATATATGGTTTATAATAAAGACACTGTTCAGCCTTCTCTCTGCAGAGGTTAATAATTATTTTTCCCTTATTTTTGTCCAGGTAAAAGGTCCACTGGGAATTGAGGCGAGACCGTGGGGGGGCAGGGGCACGAAGAGAAGGTGCCGTGTTGGGGGGGTTGGAGAGGATGGCTGGGCATTCGTCGGAGATCAGCCAGAATGGGCTCTTGTTTGAATCCAAACCCGGTTCATCCCAGAACCACCACCTCCTTGTGCATGCCCCTAACGGAGTACCGGATCCAGCACAACACAACGCAATGCAGCAGAATCCAGAACTACAGAGCCCTGCGATTCATGAAGGCCCCTCTCCCGCAACTTTGCAACAAAGCTGAGATCATGTCATTGCTAGTCTAACGCGCCATCTGACAGCAGCCTAATGCTTCGCGAACTTGACTCCATCATTGACTATGTACGTTTTTGAAGTCAGCCAGCATTGGGGAAAGGTGCATTTCTTTGACGCAGTTTCCTTTTCTATGAAAAAAGTTCAGATTCGTGGGAATATTTTTAGTTTTCTTTGTTCTTGCGCATAATTGAACTATTCTGAGTTCACCTTCAGCTCAGTAGATAAAATGCAATGTGTTATCATTGTAAATGTTTAGAATGAGAGTTAATGTGCTCTGGTGTGTCCTAATGTTAGAGCATTAAGCTGCCATAAACTGTTTTCTTATTTCACCACCAATATAAAGATGCCCTGCCTGTGCCACATATGCCCTCTTCCACCAGCTTCCGGAAATTCCCTTCATCTCCCACAGTCCAAGTTAATGGAAAAATTCTTGAATTTGGACTGTCTCTTAAAGCAGAGGGGTCCTTGATGCACGAAGGTTTGGAGAAACATGGCAAAGCTGAGGAAATGTCAGCCTCATTTTGGGTGGTTACTCTGGTGTAGCCACTTGTTTTCTTTGCTTGTAGTCAGATTATTAGAACAGCCGTTAGGGGACAGGAGACTAGTATGTAATTCGTTCTTTAGTGCGGCCCTATCACAAACCCCCGCGCTCTCACACACTCACCAAGAAAAATCTTTCCCATATTGCACCAGGTATTGGAGGTAACGCCAATTTGCCAATCCACATGCTGTCAGAGCAGTGAGGTTTTTTTCATTTGTTTTGTCTAACCATAAATTTTAGTGCTTTTTTTTTTATTTAGAAATGCACAGTTGTCGAGGTTTCAGCCGTTGGGTGGACTGTTAAAATTTATTGTAGCGGCTATAGCCCTGGTCTTCAAATCAAGGTCCTCGGAGTCCCAGAACTGCTGGTTTTCCGCCCCTCCTTTACCTGGGAGTCGGGTGTAAAGTAAGTCTGGCCAATCAGAGGCACAAAGTGTTCACTTACTGACCTGGGATAAAAGAAAACCTGGGCTGGATTTGGATTCAAGGTACAGATTTAAGGATCGCTGATTTAGTTGTTTGGCCTATCACAGAACCAAAATCGTTCACCGTCCCAGCGCTGACCGGAACGTGACTTGGACCTGTTCGTGCATCAGTGGACATGCTGCAGTTGCCATATTGGAAGTTACCTGCCCGCAAGACTCGATAAATCTGTTCCGAAACTGCATGGCTGCTGTCATCCCCAACAATACGCACATTTACACTGTCAAGTCAAAATCTCATTAGATTCTCCAATCTCTGTACATAGAATCAGATATGAAAGATGTATTAATGTCCAAGTTGGAAAAAAATGTACAATAAATCTTTAAAAATACAAAGTAGTTGGTACCTGGAGTCTTTTGTCGAAACGACCCTGGTGGTCGCAACACTCAGGACTAGTTAATTCCTCTGGTTTAGCTGACCCAAAGCAGGGACAGTTTTTCTACCCGACTGAATTCAACAAACTCTGATGATCTTGAGATTTAATTTTACTGTGTGACCAGATATAACATCCTCTGAATATGAATTAAGTAATTGCTGAAACAGCAACCAAGGTTGTTCACCCCAAAATCAGAACTGTTCCACTTACCTGTAATGTTAAGTATCCATTGCCTTTACAGTGCCTGACAAGTCTTGTCGCATAAGGACATAGTAACTAAAAATAGCATATAACTTTATTTCTAACCAATCAATTGTTATAATAAATGGTCCTTTTTAATGTCAAGGGCTTTCACATTAATAATTTGGTGCAAAATGAAACCGTCAAAAAGTGTTCTGATGTTCACAGCTTGGCTAAGCCCAAAACATCTGTTTTTGCTAGGACAAAAGTCTTGTCGTCTCTTCAGATGATGCAACAAATCGCAGATTAGAGTTTAACCTATGACAAATACTGTAATTAACACATTCCCAGATGTGTATAGAAATAACCCCAGCGCACCAGACTTTCGTATGAGGTGCAGCTAGACCTCTGACAACATACCAAAGATTCAACCACAGACCAAAGTGCTGATCATCAAGAGCCTGAATACTGAGTCTGCTGCTGAGGTGGCAGACATCTTTAATGTATCCAAATGTCAAGTGGCGGGGATGAGAAAAAGATTTGAAGAAACTGGTGACGTTCATGGCAAGCGCAGGTCAGACAGACCCCGGAATGACAACTGTTTGAAAGGACCATT
Source organism: Gymnothorax javanicus (assembly GCA_029692085.1). NCBI lineage: Eukaryota > Metazoa > Chordata > Actinopteri > Anguilliformes > Muraenidae > Gymnothorax > Gymnothorax javanicus. The sequence continues at coordinate 46,521,345 of CM056206.1, read as the reverse complement.
TGTTGCTTCAACTGTACAAGGCTGGCCCTTCTTCAACTACAGCGAAGCTACATGAGGAAATGTCACCAAAAATCCCGGTATCTACAAGAAGAGTTTGTCAAATTTCTCTCTCAAAGTGGTTTTTCATAGCCAAATTAGTACACAGAAGTCTGCATTAAACGGAAACAAAAAACCTGCATTGCATTTGCCGAGGCCCACAGCTCGCAGAAAGGATTGATACTGGAAAAGTGGCTGAAAGTTTATTTTTCTGGTGAATCATCCATTGAACTGCATCCCAGTCCCCGTACAAGACCTGTTGGAACCCTCATGGACCCAAGATTCTCCCAGAAAACAATCATGTTTGGTGGAGGAAAAATCATGGTTTGTTGTTACATCCAGTATGGGGGTGTGAGAAAGATCAGCAGAGTGGATGGCAACATCAACAGCCTGAAATATCAAGAAGTTCTTGCTGCCCTACTTATACTGCTGCTCCTTCTCATTCTTCTGCCTCCATGTCACAGTTCCTGAAAGCGAAGAAGGTGAAGGTACTCCAGGATTGGCCAACCCAGTCACCTGACATGAACATTATTGAGCATTTCAGGGGTAAGATGAAGGAGGAGGCTTGGAGATGAAACCATCGAATCTTGATAAACTCTGGGAGTCCTGCAAGACTGCTTTCTATGCCATTCCAGATGATTTCATCATCAAGTTATTTCAGTCATTGCCAAGACGTATGGATGCAGTCCTCCAAGCTCATTGGAGTCATACGCAATATTAATTCTTTTTTCCAAGGCACCATGGCTTTATGTTCTGATATTATAGTGGCATATTTCTGTATTCAAAATAAAGTGTATGTATGATTTCCACATTTTTTTTCAATGCGACAAGACTTTCGTCCAAGCAAAATCTGACCTTTCTGTACAAATTAAATTATAAAACTCAATCAATGACACAAAACTCTATTTTGGTATATTTCGCATAATCTAGAGGGCTTTGCCTTTCATATAAGCCATTTTTGATTCCAATTGATCAACTCCAAGTCAGGGTATTATTTGTTGTTCCTACAACTTGGATAAGTGACAAGACTTTTGTCAGGCACTGTAGATCGTTTTGGTGTGAGTTTGTTCTCAAAACGCCAAAAAAACTAGATTTGAGAAATTCAAAAATTAGGTTTCTTTCCAGAATGACCCGGTCACTCAGGATAATCCACAGACCATATTGTCAGCCTTTTAATTCAAGAACTAGTTTCCTTTAGCACCCAGCTTTCGACTGTACCATTTTCCTAGCACCAAAATGCACTCGAGGTTGGTGGTTCAGTTTTTTTTTTTTTTTTTTTTTGCGCGCACGCTTTCAAAACCACTATATTAATACTGTTAGTGTTAGAAGGCAGACATTTCGATGCCCGATGTCTCCAAAACCCCCGGAAACTCACACCAAAGCAATCTAGACGGATCATAAACAGTACTATAGGTAAGAGGAAAAACAAGTATTTTTAATTTTAGGATGAACTGTCCCTCTAACCTGGATATAAATTAAAATAAAGCCACCAGTCATCCTTCAGGAATTGGGTTAAAGGCCACAGGTCTATCCAGTTTGCGTCGGATTATTTCAGTCCGCGTGCGCTGGATGACGTGCAACTTAAGCAAGTTTGATGCACATATAATAACCAATGAAAATCCAGATTTTTGGTGTCAGAAATACATTTTTTATGCACTTGCCCCCACACGCGCACACACAAAAACATTGGTAATACTGTAATGTATTATCAGGCATTAAGTCCATTGTCTATTAAACCCAGTTTTCCTCCTGGAAGGAAAAAAAAAAGTCAAAAGACACTTAAGTACTGAATTAATAACCTAAACACAAAGAATAAATCTCTAATCACATTGAAAGGTCACATTGGTGCCACAAGGTTTTCTCCAGGGACCATGAGGACTAGAGAATATCTGGTGACAGAACAGGAAAAAAATGCTTCCACAACAATTCAACTTGTTTGCATTTTTTTATTTCATTGCACACTTAATAGTTACAGCATGTTAGCAATCACAACTTCAAACTTTATGTTTTGCACACAGTTGGGATCTACTGCAGCATGTGTTAATTTTCCTATGATACAGGTAGGCTAATCAGACAATTGTGATGCGGTTAAGGATTCCTGTTAGACCGAGATAAAACAGTCCATCGTCACGTATGACGGGAACAAACCCTGCCCCACTGGTCCTCCGAACGTCCCCACCAGCTGCCATTACTAAAACTGGGGTCTGGATGCAGCCACGGTCTACCATGTGGTCATCATGCTTACAACAGAAAGCAATATGCATGCTATGTTTAATCCCATTGTTAATACTAAATTCAAGGAGAGGAGGACAGAATGCTGTGAAAAATTAAGGGGTGGTGCACACACCTCTTGCATTCTCCCAGTTGAATCGGGTCAATACCCACAGAATAAAAGAAAATAAAAATCAAACAAATACATAGTAAGTGCAGCATTTGGAAATGAATGTGTGCAATATCAATGCAATTGAACCTTTTGCTTCGGCTCTGAATGTTGGTACCAGTGAGTTTTACACTTCCATTATGAGGAAGCGTAGAACATTCAACGGTGAGGTCCTTCCCACTGTAGTTCCCCAATGTCATTTCGACAACACCGGACATAAACAAGGGGGGGGGGGAAGCACACAAGGAGGAAAACGGTAACCTGGTAATGTGCACTTTCAAGCATCAAACTCTTGGACGTAACGGTCCATGTCATTCCAGCGGAGGGATTAGCTTATCAATCAAATGGTTACACAATAATACATAACATAGCACAGGGCTACACTTCTTTCTTGATAAATTCTGTGCAGAAATAAAATCATACGTGTGGAAGCATTTAGTACACAAATGAATGCATAAATTAATGTATATTTCACTATGAGTTATTAGTGCATTGTGCAGCAGCAGCAGCAGATGTGTGTATTGATGAGGTCACATGCACCTTTAAAATCCCTTCATGAAGCAAACACGACATTTTGTGGAGTGGTGCTGCAATATCTTACCAATCCGTGAGTTGCGCTACTATCTTAAAATGGCTAACAGACAGTGCATATTTTATTCACATTGAGCAAAGGAGCAAACTGCATGACTCAGTCAGCCATCATAACACAATGCACTTATATTGGGATCCAGAATTAGTGGCAACACTGACAGGTAATGCACTAAAATTACTATTTAAGAAATAACATAATGGATATTCACTCAAAATGCCAGTGCGAGAAATGCTGTACTGTATTACATTTTCAATGGAACCAGCCACAATTATCTATGGCACTGAGGCAAGCGCTATATCAGCAAAATTTAATTTTAGATATGACTGGATGAAGGTACAGCAGTAAGAGGAGACCAAAATTGACCACTGTATTCAGATACAGCATCAGTATGTTTGGCATGGACACGGTGACTCGCACAAGGAAAGGCACCTCATACCCACTGTAAAATATGGTGGCGAATCAGTGATGTTTTGGGGCCGTTTAATTTCCAGAGGTCCATGGGCACTTGTGATGATTAATGACCAAATTGATTCAAACATCTGGGACATTTTAGCCGAAAATCTGTTGCCTCTGGCAGAAGGCTGAGACTTAGCTCCACGTTAACTTTCTAGCAAAACAATGACTGAGGGCACATCTCAAAATCCACACAGAAATGGCTTCAGGACAACAAAATGAATGAATTAATGAATGAACACTGAATTTATATAGTGCCTTCTCATAGATACTCAAAGCACTTTACAGTGAAATGAAATGTTCTTCAATGGCCATCTGTCACCTAACCTCAATCTGCTCAAAAGCCAGAGGGCTGAACTGAAAAGGGCAGTTCATCAGTCATACTATTGGTTTTGAGATTCTAGAAAGGATCTGCAAAGAGAAATAGTCCAAAATCCCTCCAAATCTGTGTGCCTTAACCTTGTCAATGAGTACTGGGAAAAACTATGCAGTTACACATGCCACAGGAAGTTGCATCAAGTACTAAACCAGTAGTGGCAAAGATTATAAAACTGCAAATTTGGTTAATTTGTTTGTTTACTAAAAAAAATACGTCTTTGGTTGGTCTCACTGGAACATTGATAAACTCAAATTTTTTTCACATCTTGGCATTCAGTTGATCTCCAAAATGTTACTTGTTTTTTTTTATAGCACTTTCAGCGTCTATCCTGTCAGGGGTGCCAATAATCCTTCCGCCTGCTGAAGGTGTGAATTAACATGCACCATCATGCTGCTCTCATAAAAGCCCTTTGAAAGAAAGCGTGCACTGTTTTGAGCGTGGGTGTAATGGAGTTATCGGAGTTAAAACAGAATGGTTGCTTTCCTCAGGACAGACTGGAATGGTTTTGGCATCTTGCTCAAGCGTCTGCATGGTCACAAGAGGAGACTCTGGTCTCGCGTGTAACACAATATTTTTATCCACTAAAAAACAAACATTCAACTAAATCAAATTTAAAATTAAGGATAGGATGCAGTAAAGTCCAAAACCCAAGTGTATGAAATTCGGACTCTTGAAAAATGCAAAACTTGCATCGTAGCCGTTGCAGAGTTCAGCAAATCTAAACTCATATGAGCTTACCCGAACACTGTCTGCGTAATAAACGAGCATCAAAACAAAAGCTAAAAATGAGTCAAGGTGAAACAGGCCTTATTTCACTTTCGCGACTCTTGAAACAACTCCAGCAGCTCAATGCAGTTTGCATTGGCTCAAAACAAGAACCAGGGACGTTAGAGGAGTTAAAACAACTCCTTTTAGAAGGACCTTAATGGGGGAAAATAGAGGAAATGACATCACACAAAAATAGCCAATAACCCTGTATATCAGACAAATGGCACTGCCTAACTGCAAACACCCTTGGAAAATGGGGTACAACCAGTGGATGGGGCTTAAAAGTAGTATTTTTAAAATTATATCCATTTAGAAATTACAGACATCCCAATTCAGTGTTAGATACAAACCCTGCTATTCACCCAGGAAAAAGAAAAAATTTTGCAAACAAAAATCCAATTTGTGGAGCAAATCCAGACCCATCAACCAAGGCATCCAAAAGTAAGAAGTCGGTAAAGTGTTTTTGATTTTTTTTTTTTTTTGCAAGAATGAATGGGTAAAATGCATTGCAAGTACAATGCCCTGTTCCAAAAAGATGGGATGGTAAAAATAAAGTTGAAAATCAAGAGGAGCGTGCCCCTGATCAATGATCCTTCGGTTGGCACGCAATTGAAAATCAGAGGAAAAAACAGTGGTTTAAACAAAAAAAAAAAAAAATAAGGATTAAAAAAAGCATCCTGACATTTATGGAACATGTTGCAGGCATGAAATAGAAAAAAAAAAAAAAGAGAAGAAAAAAACATTAAATATCTCATCTTTGTACAATTTTCATTTCAAACAGGTCAAGAATGATTTACAAACCACTGCTTTCTTTAGATTTACATTTGCTCAGTGCCAACTTTTTTGGAAATGGGGTTGCACATTATACCCAGTTCAATGATGCCTATGTTCTCTCAAGCAGAATCAGAAAAACTGTTCTGACCAGCAGAAGTGATTCTACACACCATAACCTACATTATCTACAGCACAGGATTTCGGGGTTAAGAACCATATTACCCATGAATTTACTGTCACCAACTGCCAGGACTGTTTCTAATCCTGACCAGGGGTTTCTGCCCAGAGTAACACCACACTAAAACTACCTGCATAAAAACAGTCACACAGTCCTGCAGTGGTGGGTTTCATTTTCATATCAGCCTTAGAAAAAAAAAAAAAAAAAAAAAAAAGCCAACAGGTCAAAACTTCAAGTGACGTAGCAGAAGATACCCCAGAGAGGGTAGAGAGAGAAAAAAAACCTTTCATTCAGCTGCTTTGAATCAAAAAGATGATAAAGAATATATGAAGAATGAACCAAAAAATACTAATAAAGGCTAAACTATAATCTATTCTTTTGGAAATAACAACATACTAATCTGGCGAAAGAACACTTATTGCATTTTGATGTGGCTGAGCAAGTTACAGCAACAAAGGGACAATGGAAATTGGTCGTCAGAAACAACTGGACGGGGCAGAAGGGCTGGTGAGGTCAGCAGAAGGTGAAGACTGAGGGGACACACGATCTGAGGTCCACGAAGCTTACCCACCCCCTCGTCCCGCCAACCTTCCAGCCTTCCTCCCTTGCTAGCTTGCTTTCTGGAGGGATACAAATGGCTGTTGATAATGCCAGATCACATGAGGTACCAGGCAGCCAATCCGGCCAGGACTGCAACCCACGCAGCCAATAGGACTTGACCAGTGGGATGCGTGAGGGCAGCTGTGGCCAACTGACAAGCGTACGAGGCTCCACCGCTGGCCGCTGTCGATAAAAAATATCAATAAATCAATAACAATTTATTTTTCACGCACACCACTTTAAAAAAAATAATAAATGAGGCAAACACAAAGCACATCTCTAGGGTTTTGTTAAACAAGGCGTCAAAGGCACGGGAAAATCCAAACTGAAAATAATTTAGAAATATTAATAAATCTAGAACTTCTTGGAACACATCCAAGCCCACTGTGAGAGACCAAAAAAGCACAGCTGGATTAACATGGCCAGACTGGAGGAAGTAGGTCAGGTGCTTCCTGGGCTCAGTTATGGAACATGTAGGCAAACAGGACATTTGAGAGGTATTACTTCATCCTAGATACATCTGTCCCCAGAGCTTTCCAAACCTACAACCCATTTAATTAAGATGCATCTCCTCTGACCTACAACCAAGTAGTGAAGTTTTTTTTTTTTTTTAATGACCCAAAGGGCTGGTCTACGTAAGCCTTCGTCCCAGACTGACTGATATACTCTGTTTGAAAAAACAGCTGAGAAAGATAAATGCTCAATATAATCGGTGTCCTCATATCAGGTCACATGGGTGGGTCCCGACTCACACTCTGGTCTCTAATCTTCGCGGCTCGAGAGGGGAGACACCTTATCCATCTTCTCAACCCATTTCCATGTGCTCAGTTTGATAATAAGCAAACTACCTTTTTCCATGTCGCCGTGCTCGCTCACTGACATACAGCTCCGTCTGGAATTGTTATTTTCTTCCTCATAGCTCATAACTTATTAAAATGGGAAGCTTTCCATTTTAATTTGCTTATATTGCAAAACTCTGAAAAATCCCGAGTAACTAAACTGCTTCAAAAGCTATTAACTTGGTGTTTACGTTCACCACAGTCTTGGCTGTGAAGTATACTGAGAGGCATTAAAAACGCAAAGTGGTTTTTATCGTCTAATATGAAAACTGATAGTTTTTCCTTTTGCTGATTGACATGATGACCATCAGGTATGGTAAGCACTGCAAAATGTCAAGTGTCTGGGTTCGAATCCCTTCTTGGTTTAACACCTCATTCTGATTATCTAAATGCATCACAGTTCCCTGGATCATGGTCGTGAATCACATTGGGATAAATCATTTTGCACATGAAAAGTTGAAGATCAGGGCCAAAAAAAAAAAAAACACATAAACAAAGTCACATCATTCCCATTTCAAATAAATGCCACAAACAAATGAATCTCAGAAGAATCAAACATTTTGAATGTTGAATGATGGCCAGTCTCAAAGAAAAGATTCTCGACGCATTAATGTCCATTAAATGACTGTATCCAGACCGCAGGGATGACACAAAATGACCAGATGTGTCAGCTGTCATCCCCGACAAAGTGCGTCATCTGTGACGCCACAAAAACACATTCCATAAAACGTCTTCTGCCATGTCAGATAATGCATAAGAACCGCTGAATTGACCGCCAATGTAACGATAACAGTGAGGGCAAGTCTCACTACAAAAACAAAGTTTCCCGAGACCGTGTTCTGCAACTACGAAAGAAACCATTAACCACTACTTAAAACAATATATTTTATTATGCGTTTTTAATGCCTCTCAGTATACATTTAAAACCGTATGTAAAATCCCAAACCCTCGAGAAAACAAATTATTGCACTCAATGGGTTCATGATGAGCACAGAATTTCAACAAAGCATACTGACAATAGTTTCCACACCACATACCTTGCCAAAATGCAATATTTACAAGATTAAGGCTAACATTTATTTTGAGTAGACTTCCGATATTACATCGAACATAACACAACGTAACATGAGTGGCGAGAACAGGCCAATAAGCCCAACTAGGTTTGCCATTTTCCTATCATTGAAATAAACCTAACATTTCAGATATTTAAGGACTAGGTGGAATATCACACTGTATCAAGCCTGGTCTTGAAACCTCCCAGAGTTTCTGCCTCAATGATATGGCCAGGCAAGCTATTCCACACTGAGATTATACTGCATGAAATAGTTTTCCAAATGTTGGTGCTAAATTTACCCTTGGCAAACTTCCATTTGTGACATGTTATTTCAGACATCATGTAGAACTTCATATTTATCTACATTGAATTTCATTTTCCATGTTTCTTCCCAATTATGCATTCTCTCCAAATCATCCTGAATCACATTAATAGACCCTAGACTGTCCACCAAACCTCCCAATGTAGTATCATCAGCAAATTTAATTTGCTTTAAATGTTCCTTTCAAAGTCATACAAGGTAAACATACAAGTTACTCCATATTCTAGCAGTCGCACCATCCCACGCTCCCCTTCTATATGGGTGTGCAATCCGTACCCATTTTTGCAGCATAGTAGGGGCATTTGCTGATGTCTCCCTGCATGTCTCCATGAACAGGCATTCCTGCGTCCAGAACCTCATCCTGCAGGGTTTTCCCGATCTCCTTCAAGCTCCGCAAACACCTTTCAGGGAAGAAACATTTGCGGTGAGAATTATTATAATTTCCGTGAAATTTTCTGACCGAAAGCATGATAGCTGCCAAAAGGTGCAAGACCAGATTTTTCCGCCTTTCTCATCCCCACATTCAAAATTAAGCATTTTAATCATACATTTTCTCCTTTCAAAAGGGGCTGGGCCAGGGGTTTCAGTTGACCAATTGTAGAGGTACCCCTAAATTGTTTTTAGTCACCTGATAAAGGGATTGTGTTGCAAGATGGCTTGGGAACAGGGCTTGTACCTCTGAAGTTTCAATACTCAAGGCTGGAGCCACCAATTTACTTATTTTAATTTTTTTTCCGAAACTGCTTCAGGAAAGCAGCACAAATATACCATCCATTTACATATGACTTCATAAGCAAAGCATTTAAGTCCCCTACTGCAAAACTGCCCATAATATCACACAAAATGTGAAAAGAAATTCACCTGAACTGGAGGGTACACTTGAACTGAAGGGTGGTGGTGCATTGCAATCACTTATTTATTTTTTTAACCCTTTCTTTCGGTCCTTGCATCGGACCCAGAAATGAAAGTGCACCATCATAAAGGCAATTCCACTCCAAGAAATTAATTGGGAAACCTCCTCATTTTCTGTCAGGTAAATTCAATCACCAGTCTTGAATCATTTTAGAGTTGGAATCAGTGTCAGATAATTGATATAGGGGAATGCTTCAGTGGATAATTTTGACAAAGGTCTGTCAAAAGTATGTTTCCTTGGAAAATTCTGGTAAAAATCTGATCCCCCAAGATGGAGTGAACAAAACCTTAGTCATGGGGAACCTACCTCCAGATTGCTTCACCACTTCACCCACAAACAGTAAACTGCATTGGCCCCATGATGCACAGTTGCTCATGATAAGAAGGTAGATTAGCACTCAGCAAATTTGCTGAAAAACTTTCAGTGCTTTAGGAGCAGCAAGGTGCAGTGGGACCCACAATGCAATGGGGATGCACCTATAAATAGTTTCAAATTAAGTAGTTGATAAATAACTTGGTATGCATTACAAATAGCCAACATAAAAATTCAATCTTCAATGTTCAACAATAAAGCACATGAAACATGTTTATGCGTGGAAAGAATATAAAGTAGTCCGTTTACCGTTTTCAAATGATAGTTCATGATCATTGTTGACCTGAGGCACGTTAAACGTTGCTTTCACCAAATCATTCCTATTAGTTCAATAGTCTGTGACTAGAACAAAACGCAGCCATGCTCCAGATTCATCTCAACATCAGGTTGCAAGGTTATGTTGAAAAGAGCGATTACAGTATGCCCACACCACTAATGGGTCTGGCCAAGCCAAAGTGAATATGTGTGATGAAAATTATATTTTTTTGTAACACATAGTGAATGGGCTGATCTTGTAGCTTAATCTGTATAGTTTATGGAACTAACTTTGTTTTTTCAATACAAGATGTGAAAAAAAAAAAATTACAGCAATTTAAAGTGCATGAAGTTTGAAAACTACAGACACACTCGGAAATCTATTTTTCACATAATTTTCATCTCAACAATAAAATATCTAAAACTACATAAAATTTACTTGTTTCTACATTTAATACCTTTTACTATTCATATTTTTCAGCATCTGTAACTATTTTTGTCAAATTCAAATAAAAAATAATGAGTTTTTAAGTGATGAGATTGTGTGATGAAATGAGATTGCTGTCATAACTGACTTAAGTAATAATAATGTTTATCTGTGATACAGAATGTTTCTTTTATAATAAAAATATGTTATGTTACCTATTTTAGTTCTTTTCTTGAAGTAAACCTTACTTTTTCTCATGAACATCTAGTTCTGTAGTGACGTAACCAATACAGCTTGTGATGACGTAACCATATTCTTTTCCCTATTAAATCTACGAAATTCCATATTTTGCTACAATTTTTGCTGAGAACATAGTTTAATAGGTTTATTGCAATATTGAAACCAGGTTGACTCCAATTTGTAATGAGAACAGCATGTTATGCATCTTCGCGTACACCTTGTCAAATCTGATGTCCTCTTTTGGTAGTACCGTAACCGAGCACATTTTTGCTAATTTCATATTTAAAATGACTAACAATCCATTGAGTATACCATGTTAAAGTACTTGAAAAAACCTTTAGAAACATGTATTCCAAGTAAATATAAGTTATCTGGTTAAAAAGTTATAGCCCAATGAACATCAAAATTGTAGTGACGTAACCACTTGGCCAGACCCTAATCTTAACTGTAGCCGAGGGCACATCTTTAGGCTAACTCGCGTGGCTATAAGAAGGATCCAATTTAGGCATGAAAGTGGGTGTTTCCCAAGTTAGTATCACATATGTATAAACAATAAAATGTTGCTTTTCTTAGTTCTGCTGAATTATTCACAACAATAATATTACTGTAATTGTCAAATATAATTTTTTTTAACAAGAACATAGGCCAAGTTAAGAATGAAGGACTGTCACTGCCATACACCGCAGAGTGGATTATTCAGTGGATATGGATTATATGCAATTGCTTGACCAAAACTAATTCTGGTCGACCAACAGCCCTTCAACCAAACAACTGACAATGTGCTGTCATAAGAAACGAATGTCGCCTCTCATTTCTTTAAAAATAGAATTCATCATTTCTCTCCTCATATAACTTCCTTCTGTCTCTGCATTAATCCCCTGCAGGAGGGACTAAGAGGCAAGGAAAAGATGCGAGTGAGGAAAACGAGGGTGCAGCTGATGAGAACTGAGATGTACCCTCCGGCTTTTCTTCCTTTCCATACTTATCTTTCTCTTCTCCCCCAATGGGTAGAGTGAAGCGAGCAAAATGAACCCCAGCTCCTCCGTGCCCCCCTTACCTCCATGTTGAACAGGAAGGCCCTGTTAGCCTCGGCCACGATCTTCTCTTTGGTGGGTCGGTCCAGGTCCAGCTCGTTCATGCGGCTGCGGTACAGCTGCTTAAACTCCTTGGCGCTGTGGATGCTGTCGAACTGGTAAAAATTCAGGCCCTCTCCCGAGGCGGGCAACAGGGCCCTCTGGGCCACCTTCTTCAGCACCTGCCCGCCCGACAGGTCGCCCATGTAGCGGGTGTAGGCGTGGGCGACCAGCAGAGCGGGGTCGCTGGTGCCCACCTCGTGGATTCGGTTCGTGTAGCGCTGAGCAGCCGGGGAGCAGCTGATCTGGTTCTGCCAGTCCTCACCATAGAAGTACTCCAGGTCTCGGGCCAGGGCCTCGTGCCGGTGGATTTCGACGGGGAAGTAGAGTGGGGCGATGGCTGGGTGCTCCTTGTTCTTCTCGATCTCCTCCTCCATCGCCGTATAGGTGAAGTACAGAGCCACCGTGCCCAGCTGAGAAAGACCAGCCAGAGACACAAAGTCAAAAATTCCATTCCTCCCAAGCCAGAGATGTTCAATTGCAATCCAAAATGGCTGGTTGGTTGGGTGGCCATTTTATTTTAGCCAAGCATTACAACACCTAATTTAACCAACTGACTAATCACAGCCTTCAATGAAGACCTGACCATTGACATCTTAAGCTGATTTATGGTTCTGCATCAAACCGATGCCATCGCTACGCAGAGCCTCTACGGCGACGTGAACCCCCACCGCAGAGCCTCTGCGTCGCCTGCCGTGCACCTCGAAAATTTTCTAACTGCACATTAAAGCGACGCAGACCGCAAGGGCACTGATTGGTCCACTCCACTTGAGTCTCGCGTGATTTCACGACAGGTCCTTCGGTAACCTGACGCCACCTAGCGGTTTGACGGTGAATTGCTTCGCGGCACAGCACGATGCAAACGACCTCAACGCAGAACTTCGAAAGGTCCACGACGGCGTTGAGGTGACGGCGTGCCCTTTGCGTGGAATAGACGCAGAACCATAAATTCAGCTTTACACCCACACCTACCCGCTTTGAAAAAGATTTTACACCTCTGACTTGTACAATCGGCAAACACAGGTTCTTTAGGTAGACCACCTACGCAGCCGGATATTTACTTAATAAATTCAGGTGATAAGCCCAGCGCAAGGATAAAAAGGCAACATTTCTGCCAAGGGACCAGACCTGTTTATTACACAGTCAGTTCCTCAACCAGTACCGCTTCCTCCCAATTTGAAATGCAAATGACACCTCCCCCCACCAAAGGTTCTATTAGCTATTGATGGGGGTGTTATGATTGCAACTGGGGTAAAAACAAAAACCAGCAAAAAAAAAAAAACAAAAAAAAGGTGACTCAGGGCAAGGTTTGGGAACCACTTGTGTAGGGTACAGGCAGGTGGGGCTGCTGAACAGGAAGCAGGAAATGCAGACCTTGAACAGCTCCCTATGGATGCGCCCCCTCAGGAAGTCCTTGACGAACTGCGTGTTCTCTGCCTTGTCGTGGGAATCCTTAGTCCCGGCTGCCAGCATTTCCGACAGGTCCTCTGGCCTACTGGGCCAAAGAATATCAACAACACCCTTCAAAGAAGTGCTTATTCTCCAACCTTGTCATGCTCTGCATCTCTCTCCCCATCTCTCCATCTGCCATTCAGAGATACTGAATCCATTTAGCAAAAGCACTTTAATACTGAACTGGCGTTGTTTACCATCCCATGATGTAAGGTGCCATGTCACTGTTGATAGTGCAGGGTGAAGTGAGTCACAGTAAAAGCTGCTCACTTTAAGCAACCCCTCTTGGGATGTAAGCGCACACCAGAAATGATCACCACCTCAGGAAAAGAGTGAGGAATTTCCACATACACTAGTGGATAATTACGCTACCTAACACAGCTACCAAAATTTGGCATTTTGGCCCAACTTCAGGCAACAAATGACCCCATACTCCTTAAGACAGTAAAAAAAACTCCTAGAACCACAGGAGGAGACATGTAGGGATAACTATATAATAATCCATATAATATATATATAATCCTCTATAATATAGGCATGGGCAATACAAATGAATAAAATGACAACATTTCTTGAGTAGCTGAGAACAAAGTTTTTATTATTTTCTAATGATTTTTTGCAGGTTAGTACAGAAGACACAGACGAAGAGTTTGCCACAAGTCCAACGTCTTTACAGGAAAGGGTCTCAGAGCCACAGGGTCCCAAAATGGCTGATTTTGGCATTTTTCAACAAAACCCATTGTGAAAATTGGGGGGTGAAGCCTGAGGGCACTTTTGAAAATACAGTCTATTCAGAAATAAACCAGGCCAAATTATCCATTAGGGTACCCTAACAAAAATAACTGATGCTTTTTCTGAAGTACAGCAGCGCCCCCTAGGCCCTTTTTAATGGAAAATGCATTGAATTTCACCCAATTATGTTCAACAAACATTAGGTTTTGCATTGATATTAAAAAAATGGTATGAATGGGTTGCCTGTGTTTTTTTTTTTTTTTTGGATCAATGGCCTGCAAAAATGTCAAAATTATCGGTGGGAGGGCAAACATTAACGCTACTCGCCCATTACTATATAAAATGCAGTGAAGTCGCTGATGCCAGCAGTTGTTTGCCCTCCCACTGCTACGAAATGAATCAAACATTCCCCATTCAATAACCCGTGGTGATGTAAAAAAGAAAAAACTGCACTGTTTTTTTTACTATGTCCATATGCCCTCCTCCCATGATAGTTTCAATGAGCTACTGTGAATAATTCATAGTAAAACACAGTGACGTGCAGTCGGAGGTTGGTTTGGTGAGGCAGAAACCTCCCCTTTGCTTGATTAGCAATCAGACGATTAACTAGTTTAGTAAGACTATTCGGCAGAATGATGGGCCAGTTTAAGTTTCCGCGGCGTTATTACTCAGTACATCGAACCTGCAATGCTCACTAGATAGCAGATTTATGCGCATTTGCTTCCAGGAAGCGAAGCAATGTCATCAACAAATATTAAAACAGTTCGACTAATGCAGAGTTCAATGCTTAATCAATATACAATGTATTCTCCTTTAAATACGTGCTTTTACATCCAAACAAAAAGCGGGCGCTTATTTTCAGTCTTCTTTCATAATCCGATTAACAAAATGTTTAAACGATATACAGAATTACCAAGAGCCGAGAATTTTTCCTAATTGATTATTCAGATTTCCATCCTTGCAGTCTCGAATTGAAGCGTATACGTGAATGAATCTTGTGACCGGTGGGCTTCAAAGTCCTGGCGCCGGTTTATTCCTTGGTATATTTTACTGAAACTTCACAAATAGGGTCACAGGATATTCTGTCAACAAACTATGTATGGTAGAGTAAAAATACACTCACCTTTATTGCTATTGTTGAGAAGAAATCACGGTGAACTTCATGATTTAACTTCACCAACTTCTGTCGAACTTATTTCATCCCCTGGAGGTCTAGCCTGGACGAACAGACTCGTAATTTCTCAAATTAGATGGCTGTAAGCAAATCAGGGCCGTAGCTGGGATAAGACGTCGTCATGGCTATTTGAAATCTACCTCCTAAATGGTTATTTTTGCCACGCCATGCACTTGAAAATTTGTAAACACGGCGCAAATTGAGGTCACGCATTCATCCAACGGGCGAACAATAGCTTTGTTCAAATCGCGTTTTTGGCCGTAATACGCAGAGTTCATGTATGAAATGCGGGCATCCTATTGAAAAGGTTGCTTTTAATCAAACCATGGTGTTCTTTTTGCATGAAAATGGTAGTTACGTCATTTTTTATAAGTTTTCTGAGGCTTGTTTACCACCCCAGTTCAGCTGTTACGCATTCCATTAGAGTTTATGCAGAGCGTTGCCCATGCCTATATAATAGTATTTAGTGACACGGATAAAAAAAAAAAAATCAACTATATGCTATGAGGATACAGTGACAAACATTCCAAAATTCAATGCAATAATTTAAAATGGTCCAATTCATGCTGTGGCAAAGATCAAGAGGTCCAGTCACTAATAATATAATGGCATGGATTTCAAAACCCAAGTTTTAATTGCACAAAAAAATCCATAAGGTGGATTATCAGTCCATGCAATAACAGTACACAGTGATGTGAATTTTCACAGCATTTAAAAGACAGACGTAAACATACTCAGGACTCGACCTCCCATCCCTCCCTCCAATAAGGGTACAGTGGTAGCCCCACGATTATTTCCTACCCGATGGCATCTTCCATCTCATTCTGTTCATAGACCACGCCACCGCCATTAGAAATTTTCTCCTCCATCCCAGAATCCTCCATTTTCTCTGCAGGCATCGTTTTGTCCACCTGTCCCTGTGCTCTGAGGACAGATACAGCTCAACAGTAAAGCAAGAAATTCATGCATTTTTATGAAAGGCTTTCTCTCCGTGCTGGCGTTTATCCACAACTGGTACAGGTCACATATATTCTGACACATGATGTCACTTCACCTAATCAGTCTTGTCTGAGTGCACAGCCTGCTTTCTTTAAAATCCGCTAACATGGGGCAGTCGACCACTTCCCTGCTACTTATCTGTATGAGGAGATCATAAATAGTTTAGAGCACATAATTCAACGAAGGGGTGGAACTACTCTGGATGACTTGGCATGACACATACACACACAAACACACCACATCCAACCCCCAGATAACAAATATACAAGAACATATGGCACACTCATTCTCTGGAGAATACCCACCCAATCAGTCTACTCCATGGAGAGGCACAGAACACTCCGCGCAAATTAGTCACGCAATCCCATTCCACCAAACACCCAATCAGTCACATTCCATCTCACTACACACCAGTTGGTGGCACCACCACAAAGCCTTAATAACAGCCAAGAAATCCAATTGGCTGCCACCTTCCAGAAACTACCATCCGACAGCATGGATGGGATCCAGCTTTCTCTACTAGAGGAAAAAAGCAAAGGATGTTACAAAACCAGTGACAACTTTCTTTCACTAATTTAGTCATCTTCAAATGTCTGGTGCAAACTTGTCTCACTTAATTAGTCAATTTCAGCCCCATTCTATGCCTCAGTAATTACGACTCCACCTTTTTTTTTAAAGCTGATAGCTCCCAGACAATTGCACACCTCAAGCTCAGAGAATGCAGGAGCAGAACCAAGACATTCAGTCCCTTCATCCTAATCATTCAACAACTTTCCAGAGCAATCAGGACATCAATATTCACGTATATTGCAGGACGCGTTTCTCCCTTTCATTGAGTCATCTCTATCACAGAAGATAAATCCTGCCAAATCAGAGTGCACCGTATCAAAAATTCAGAGAAAGCACGGCTGGGGAGTCATGCTAGCTTTGGCCAGCGATTCATTCGGGTCGGTGGAAGCATAACATCAGCGGTGGGTCTGACGAGAGGCAGATCGACTGCGCTGAGAAGCAGCACTGCAATACGCATGCCCAGTTCCCGCATGCTGTGTTGCCTGGCCTGGTGTTAAAATGCTTTCACACCGGACGCGAAACGAATTTTTCGCACGACAGATTACATTCAAAGACGTCTTTGCATTGACTTTGAATGTAATCTGTCGTGCGAAAAATTCGTTTCGCGTCCAGTGTGAAAGCGGCTTTAGACCTAACCTTTTCACATGAACAGTTCGGCGCCAGCAGTCCTGGCAGGCAAGTGAGAACATATCTCTCGCACAGAAAAACAAATCAGCTGGCGCAGCACACCATTGTTTAACGACAGGTGACTGACACTTTCCAGCGCTGACAAAACATCAGAGATGCACAAACATAGTACCATTTTCGCATTTACTCTGGTTGGTTTCATCAGTCACAGTATTTAAATTCCCCACTTCAATAAAACCCTTTTATAGCCGTATGGCTAGCCAACAACACTATCAAAGCCTTTTTTTTTTTTTTAAATTTAATTCAAGACTGCCAAACGCAGGAAGATACAGAGGCACAGACAAATAGGCCGTGAAACAAAAATATAGAGCAAATTGGGCTCCATAAAACATACATTTATTAGCATACTAGGCAGCTAAACTTGTCAGTCACGTTATGCAGCCCATTTAGTTTTCGCAGACTCGAATTAAAGCGAGAGGTGAGCAAGTTATCGTTGCGCACGTCCTTATAATTTCATCTTCTGACGCGCCGGTGGCGCAGCAAAGTCACTCATTAGCAGATTTCGCCGGTTTCAACTAGTTGGATATTTTTATGAGGCAAGATAATCAAATACATTAATAAGAAATTTAATCAAAATTTTGCAGGATAAAGTTCGAAACCAAGTCGCCTGTCCGAGAAGAGCAAAGGTAAAGCTGCGTATCCATACCGTTAGCCAAGCATGGAAGCCGATGTAATGCAGCTAGTCATTGAGCTAAATGAATCAGTCTTAGAAAGGTACATGAAACAGCAACGTCATTGGCTAACAAAAGCGATTCGATGAGCTAAGATTTTGTAACAGCGCGTCAGCTTTCAAGCCTAATGACATAAGTTACATTTTATCAGACAAAGCCATCCACAGATTCCGCATTCATGCAACAAGCTGTTGACGCAATCAACGCATATTTTATCTAGTCACGCTCTTGACATTACATTTAACTGGGAGTGAGGATTTAATATGGCCGTTTTCAGTAGCTGCATAACTGTTGTGCGAAATAAATTAAAAAAAAAATTACCTACCAGAAAGTTACAACTATCCCTTTCCGTGCAATCGCAGCAGCAGCGATTTCTTTCTTCTTCTCCTTCTTCTATAAATGTTTATTCATTCTTTGTGGAGCTTTAAAGGTGAATACAGCGCCATCTACCGTACTGGAGTGTGAGCCAGCAGGCATTGAGATGAGGAGACGGGGTGCGTCCCGAGACTTCTTCATTACTAAAAATACCGTGCTAATCGCACTTAAGACCCCTCGGCTGCGTATGTAAGCCCCTGGTGGGCAAAGTAAGAGTCGAAATTGGCTGGAATTCGATAGGTAAGTGAAGGATCCATAGACGTACCACCCACCCAAAAATGAGAATCCTAGAAGCAAACCTGAAGGCACTAAAGCGGTAATGTCGTTGAATTTAAAGATCGGCAGTATTTACGGTATTTGACCTAGAAAACGGTAAAAAATAGGTCAAATCAAAAACGCGTCTGATATGCGATGAAGGGTGATCCCATGTACCTTCAGTAAAAATTTGAGCATTGTAGCTGAAATAATAAGGAAGTCATGGCAATTTTTCATTTTTCGCAATAAGCCCCCTGGTGGCCAAACTAAGAGTGGAAAATGGCCGGAATTCGATAGGTTCCTGAAGCATGCGTAGATGCACCAGCCACCCAAAAATGAGAAACCTAGAAGCAAACCTGAAGGCGCTA
Organism: Gymnothorax javanicus; assembly: GCA_029692085.1. Taxonomy (NCBI): domain Eukaryota; kingdom Metazoa; phylum Chordata; class Actinopteri; order Anguilliformes; family Muraenidae; genus Gymnothorax; species Gymnothorax javanicus. The sequence goes on along the minus strand of CM056206.1, from coordinate 46,502,347 downwards.
GAGCGGAAACTTCGAATTTAAAGATCGGCAAATTTGGAGAAAAACGGAGGAAAATAAGTGAAAGGATCGTCTGATAGTGATAAAGGGTGATCACATGAACCTTTGAGAAAATTTGCTAGAAGCAATAATAAGGAAGTTAAGGCAATTTTTCATTTTTCATAATATGAACAGATGGACAAAGTAAGAGTCGAAAAATGGCCGGGGGGTAAGTGAAGGATCCATAGACGTACCAGCCACCCAGAAATGAGAAAGCTAGAAGCAAACCTGAAGGGCTAGAGGGGTAAAATTAATGAACAAACGGACAGACGAGGGGACGACAATCAAATTAATCCTCTGCTTATCTGCCTCTTCCTTTCTTTTGAATAGGAAAAGGAGACAATTGGATAAATGAAAGATACATTTTTCTCAGTACTGTGACATGCCTTGAATCACAGCATCCAGAGGTGTCGCATGAAGTACAGGACCTATGTCTCCAGCATCAGAAACTGACGCCGCTAGACCCAGCGACGTTTGTTGAGGAAGGCCAGCCAACAATGAAGGGCCACTTGTGACCCCTCTGACGCATCACGAGGAAGGCGTTAAGGTCAGTGGTGCTTTTGAGGCCAGAAATGTTTGGCCCATCGCCAAATCTAAAAATACTAACCTTCACCTCAAACTATAAAATGAAAAAGACTAACAGTGAAATACAATGCACATTTCAAGATTCTGTACTAACTGTATTAACTGTCAATCAAGTCCAGTATCCCTCCGCCATTCCCTATCCCTGTCAACACACACAATCCCCTGTCATGGTCCAGACCAGAAATCAGCTGTGCAGACTTGCAATACAACTGGTGATTTATTGGGAGCAGCACGGTAATGACAGGGACAGCACCCTGAAGAGGATAGTGGACGGAACCATTCCTCATTCCTGTCTCACCTCTCTAACACTTCTATAAACCAGGTTACCTTCCCACCGCAATGCACGCTCTGGATATCCTTCCACCCCTTTGCGCAGAATACAAATAACGCCCATTTTTCCTGTTGTGCATGAGCCTATTTAGGCTTTATATCTCAGTATTTGTTTTCAGAGACTGTGGAAAATTATTTCAGTGAAGCAAGACATTTGGAAATTCAATTACAGAATTATTTAGGTTTAAATGTCGGAATTTACAGACGCCAGCGTCTATATTTGCTCAAAGGGGTAAAGGCACCAAACTGTAATTGCCCAACTCGGGAAAAGTTGGGATGGTGTGGAAAATGCACAGAAAAAAAGCAGTGATTTCTAAGTTTACTTTGCCCTGAATTTACACTTTCAGTGCATTGATATTGACATAGTGCAGAGGCGTTATCCACTTTTCTGGGCTCGTGAGCATCTAGCAAGTAAGTAAGTAAGTAAAACTTTATTTATATAGCCCCTCTTCACAGCACGGATGCACAGAGTGCTTCACAATGGTAAAAAGAATAAATAAAAACGTAAATAAAATATAAATATCCAGAAAGTTCACAGTTCACAGCACGAGTGCATTGAGTGCTTCACAGAGGTAAAATTAATAAAGAGAAACATAAGTAAAATAAAAACATACAGAAAGTTCCCTGTGAGGCACAATAAAGCAGCAAAGAGAAACGCCGAAAGTAGGGAAAAAAATTATGAAAATTGGCTACGTATGGCCGAAAGCCTGCCTGAACAGGTGTGTTTTTACAAGTTTCTTGAACAGAAGTTCAGAGGACGACGCTCTCAGGTCCTGTGGGAGAGCACTCCAGAGCCTCGGGGCCACTGCCCCAAAGGCTCTGTCACCCTCGGTTTTTAACCTGGTCCGAGGCACCGCCAGGAGCAACTGGTCGGTCGACCTCAGACGTCGGCTAGGCGAGTATGGCTGGAGTAATTCTGAGATCTGATCATCTGCAGTGAACCATCACGCAGTTAAAACATACTGTGGTCAGATGAATCAATATTTCATGTTTTTGTTGGAAAATTGGATGCCCTGTACTATAGAACAATGAAGGAAAGGACTATCCAGACTGTTACCAGCAACAAGTCTAAAAGCCATTCTCTTCCAGAGTATTGGGTAGGGTCAATGGCCTTAGCAAGGGTTACTAGCTCTTCTGTAAAGGCACCATTAATGTTGAAACTTACACTGACATTTTGGCGCAACACATGCTGCCTTTAAGACAAGATCTTTTTCCAGGAAAACCACATATATTTCAGCAGGAAAACACAATTCCACATTCTGCGTGTATTACAACGGCATGGCTACATATGAAGAGGGTGCGGATGCTGGACTGGCCTGCCTGCAGTCCCAACATGTCCTAAGTATAAAATGTGAGGCACACAACAAAATGCAACAACAATGTCCCCATACGGCAGCAAACCTAAACACGTTTGCAGGAATAATAAGATATAATTTTACCTCAAGCACTTAATAACTTGGTGTATTCAGTCTGAAAACATTTATTACAGCTTGTGAAGAGAAATGGTAACATTATCAAGAGGTAAATACTTTGTTGTTCCAACTTCAAAATCATGCAGTGCATGAATGGTCTCCTCGTGGCTTAACTCAGGCTGTGGCTCAGGCAAATAAAATTAAAGCAGCTTCCGGAAATTGCTAAACTTCTTCAGAGGATATAATAAACAAAATAACCAACTTTCCTTGTGAATATATGGCTTGTTTTGCAGACTGTTTGCTTTAAATGCCAGAATCATGTTTTTAATGATAAAAGTGGCAACAAGGCTAGGTGACCTGGTTGCATGGTAGCTGCAAACTGGTTGAAAAGTAGCAGCCTATGCAATCTCCAGATAGAGATGATTATTTGCAAATCTGTGTAGAGGAGTTTATTTACTCAAAAACTCAATGGAAATTAGCCGAAATCCTGTTTTGGGTGGAACACCATTTTTTATAAAAGAACCGCAACTCCGTCCTGGACCATTCTGTTCTGCACTTCTTTATGAACTGATTTGCAGAATAAAGGACTGTGATGGGAGCAGTTTTTAAAACTTCATTTTAATTTCATTTTTTTTAATTACATAAATATCTTTATTTTCTTATTTTAACACAATTTGTACAAATACCATACTTGAGTAAAACACATAAACAAACACAATTTACTTTCAATCCAGGGGACGGATTCAACAGTTATTATGATATGATTGTATAATTAGATTTATTGTTAGAAATTTGGTCTTTTGCAATGAAACCAAGACAATCTATCATTTATTATTAGACCTCTGCCAGGAGGTGATATGTTTTCATTAATTTTTGTTAGTTTGTTCATTTGTTTGTCAGTGAACAGGATGTACTCAAAAAGTTATGGATAGATATCTATGAAGTGTTGTGTGTTGATAGACACTGTGCCAAGGAGGACGTGATTTATATTTTGTTGATGATTCAACTCTTACACCTGGCACTCAGGCATTCGTTTCTGGCAGGAGCAAATAAACCTTTAGCACCAGCATCTGATATCAGTTAGAAGCTCGGATTTCCAAACCCAAGCTGAGCCTGCAGCTCTGTAATCTCCTGTAGCAAAGTATCTTTCTGGAGGTCCAACTGTAAAAAAAAAAAAAAAAAAAAAGTACATTGCATCATTAAACAAATAGGCTCATGTTAACCAAAAGATTTCCTTATCTATGCTCACAGTTCAAAGTTGAGATAGCATTGTCAGTCTTTGGATATATTCAATTGTTATGGTCAAATTAGTTTTTAGGTTTTGAAAATACTTTTGTTGAGAAGTTTCTGTTTTGTGCAAATTAGAATTCATGCCCTTTGAATTTTTTTTTTATGGCAAAAACTGACGATTTTCTTTTTTCCAGTTTTGGCTTTTAGATTTTAAGAGTGGTGTTTTAAAATTAAAGACTTAACATGTAACCAATCAAAGGTGCAAATTTCCAATTATTTAAAAAAATGACATATTTTAGCTTTTTCAGCTGCAATGGAAAGGATGTCATTTAGAGACATGAAGAATGAAGAGAGAAGAGGAAGAGTCATGTTGCAAAGGACTGTGGCCTGATTCAGACCACCATCTTCTCAGCACTAATGTCCAAACCTGTCATGACAATACGGATAACGCTCTTGATGCCACACCACTGAGACACACATGCTGCATAAAGAACAAAACAATCTTGTCGAGCATTTTAACCCTTGGAGCGCTAAATGCAACTATTGTTACTCAATGTAAGATATAAAGCTGTTGGAAACCTATCTTGTGTCGATTTGTTTAAAAGAGCTCCTACAGGGGAGGTACTTCAAACAAGTCACCAAATGATAGGTTTTCAACAGCACAAGATAATTAAATGAATATATTTTTAAAATTTATTTCAGCGCTCTGAGGCTTAAGCTTGTGGTTAGACTGAAGATGCTTATTTCTTTTTTTTTTTTCCCAGAAAAAAATTTTTCTACTGATGTGAGGACATTCTTGACTCATTTTTCCATTTGTCCATGAGGTAAGAAAATTTCACTTGTCCTGTGGACAAATCTAGAAATGAGTCAAAATTATCTCACAAAAGTGGCATAAAGTTGTTTTTTTTTCTGAGAGAAAAGGGAATATAAGAAGTGGTTTAAGTTGAAACTCAAGACTAAAATGTTTGGTAAGATTTTGGTTTTTTGCAGTGCAGATTTTATACACCTGATTTTACAAAGGAGCGAGTGGCCATTTCATGCAGAGCGACATGTCGTGGCCTCAATAACAGTGAGGCCACAGAACTCCAGTGTAGAGTATGAGAAAAACACACCTTTATGGTGTATTTATAGCACTGCTCGGCTTCAGTCTTCCTGCCAGTCTGCGGATACAGAGAACCACGTCAGGCAGTGAGAGAAACAAACTAACCACCCAACCCAGAAATGGCCAGAACTAACAGCCCAAACCCTCAAACATCTAGCGGTCAGGGCGTCAACTGAGGCACCATCAATGCATCATTTGTCAAACCCCCTGTGAGTCACTTCTGTCACACTCTGACTGCCTCGCTGTAAATCCCAGCGATGACCAGCTGGGGTCCAAGGCTAGCCTTATGATGGTCCAAGCTGTGTTTTGGAAACTTCCGGTTGGTTGCTGCTGGTCTTTTGGTAGTCAAAGCAAGTCTCTATAGCTGCAAAATTGGTTGAGCTGGTTTAACTGGAGGACTAAGCTGGGGGTCAAACTGGTGGACCAGCCAGTAACTACACAGGCTGGCCAGCTGACTGACCAGCTATAAGTGTCCAAAACACCACGTGAACCAGCTCGACCGGCTTAGGCTGGTTTTTGCTGGAATTTTCAACAAGGTGCCCCAGGCTAATTTTAGACACTGCCCCATGTACGGTTACATATTCCAAGGACACACAAGTATGTCCCTCTTGAGTGGTTCCTGAACAGTGTTTTCAAGTGTTAAATCATCTCAAAAATACTGAGAAATAAACAAATACTCTTCAAATGGAAAATACTATTTTATATCATATGAGGAACTCCGAGGTTCTCCAGACTGTTTTACCAGCCCCCTTGTCCTACTTCAAAGTAAACATTACCCACTCAGGTCATTGGGTTTTTCAATGCGAAGGTGCCCCAGAATGGGCAAGAGGTCCCTCCACTTCACTCCACTGCCACCATCGGAGTGAACAGAGAAGGACCTCCCATTGACACTCATTCTTCACATAGCCAATACGCAGTCAATGCACACACCCCATGGACATATAAGGGGTACAGCTGCATGTGTATGTTTGACCCGCATAGCAGCCTTGACAGCGGCACTAGCCCGTTATTTTGAACTGACCCGCAGGCAGACCAGGGCCAAGTACCCCCACGCCTCAGGGTTGGCATTGTTCAGGGCGTTGGCTTCTGTCAGGGCGTCCTCTGCCTCCGAAAGCTCTCCCAGCTAATCACTCACACGGACAGACAGATAGACAGGCAAGCGAACACAAAACAGGCGAACAGATAAAGAAGCTATTAAAAAACATAATCCAAGTTGGCATTGACTCTTCATGTGTATTATTAACACACTTTATAATACAAACACTAAAAACATCACAAAAATGTATTCAGAAACTGATCGTAAATTGGCGAAGGGTGCCATATCACAAAAATGATGTATGAACCAAAACTAACAGCTCTAGGCACAAAGTTGTCGAAGACATTCCTGCTAAGGTAAATGGAGCATAGCTAGTGCTTTACTGGTGTCACTTTTACAGGGCGATTAAACTGTAACCGAGGAGCATGGAATGTCCCTGAGGCTTTCACAATTTTGTTGTCTGTTACAAGCACTAAAGGTCAGGTGAGGACAGACTCACATGACTCCTGAGTCAAACAGGAACTAATTGCGCCGACCTAGAAAAATGTTGGCTCTGTTCAAATGGAAGTTTATCTAAGTTGTGTGTGAGTCTGCATGTTTGTTCGTGTGGGGTGTGTATGAGTGTCTGTGTGAGTGTTTGTGTGTCCTTTCTTGTGGGTGTGTCCTATGCGTGTACACAAATAGAAGCCTAATACTTACCCGGTAACAGGCAATCCCCACTCCCAGCCATGTAAGGCAGGAAGGGGAGCTCTTGCAGACGCACAGGTAGGTATGTTTGGCTTTCTCAAACTGTGGACAGGAGGTCACAAGGAACAAGAGGGTATCATACAGCACAGTAAAAGAGTTTTTGGACAGCAACTCCATTTGAAAAAAGTGGACATTCCTGCTAGGTTCAAACAATACAGGTGCAAGTACCCACATATTAACACTTTCCCCACCTCTGTATTTTTTTAAGTTGCCGGCCACTGCCAACAATTTTGATTATATTCATTGATCTTTCGATACCTATTTCTGTTGGAAGATCTGTAACTGCACCCCCCCACCATATAAGAATGAAATCGCTGATTGGCAGAATAGCTTGTCAACGGCAGGGGAAGCCTTCTGCCATAACTGACAGAAAATACTGACAGTGGTGGAGAATGGGTAGAAGCTGACTGTCTTCACAATAATCCCATATTCGTGTTCAGTGTGGTTGAGCAGAGACCAAAGAGCAAGTAATGTATCTCCGCATTTACGGATTGAGTGCATGCACCAAACAGTCAACAAGTTTCACTTCAGTAAAAGCTCTTCTCTCTCACGAGCGTGTTTACAGCAGTCACAGATACTGCACTGAATGTACTAAAGCTGTATCAGGAGCAGTTTTCAGGAGGTTCGCCTATTCGTTGCTCTCACCTGCCCCTCCTGCAGATAGATATCTCCCAGACGCAGGTATACAGAGTGCATGTCCGAGGCGTCAGTCTCAAAGTCCAGGGTCCTCTCGTAAAACGTCTTCGCTTTGCTGAGGGTCCCCATTTGGTAGTGCAGGTGACCAGTCAAAGCCCAGACGTCCGGGTTCTACACAAAGCACATGGGAAGAACAAGTGTGAACCCAAATATCAGAGATTTTATACTGACTCAGAATGATGAAAATATGACACTGCTCTAAAATATAAGTAAGGTTTCACACCCTTTTCTCCCTGAACTTTAGCTACGCACTTTTTTGACCCTTGTTGTCCAAAAGACTCCTTCAGCACTATAAAGACCTATCGCTGAGTGCTACAGCATTCTGCCGGGTAGACGGCCACATGTGGCAGAGCTTGGAATCATGGGTAGTAAATCCTAGGGTTCAGAATTAAACTTGTCCATGAGTCTCTTCCATCCATGAACTCAACCAGCTTTAGTTCCACTTCCTGGTTGAAGAATTGCGCCAATTAGCAAAACCAGGAGATTGGATTAAAACTATTGGGGAGGCTATTTTGCGGTCCAAACTTGAATTTCAAGATCTAAATGGTGAGCACAGCACACCATAACTCAGTGGGAGGATCAACCTTCCCAGCAGGCACTGCAGTCACTATTTTGCCACATAATGGTGACTTGTGTCAGCTGGGCTGGGCAGTGTTTTACACCTCGCAGGCCGGACCTGTAAGCCACCGTTCAGCGCCTCCTTCAGGTCGGCCTCGGCACTGCAGTAGTCCCCGCTCAGCAGGTGCAGTCTGGCCAAAGCCAGGTGATAGGAGCTGCTCCGACCTCCCCCAGCACACAGCAAATGCTGAGCTAAAGCTCTCTCCGCCATCTGAGGAGAGAGGGAGAGACACAGGGAGGGAGAGGAGGAAGGGGAGAGAGGGAGGGAGGGAGGGAGGAGAGAGGGAGACAGTTTTTCAATGTTCATCTCCCAGATTAATTATTATTACCTCCGCCAAGGTGGTTATGTTTTTGCTTCCGTTTGTTGGTTGTCAAAATCGACAACCGCGTCACATCGTTCTATTAGTCGTCTGTCTGTCTGTTTGTCTGTTTGTTAGTAGGATATCTCAAAAACGGCTGCATAGATTTCAACCAAACTTTGCAGGATGTTACAGCAACACAAGAGGAACAAGTTTTTAAATTTAGGCACATCTAGGCCAAAGAACACCTGAGATATAGGCCAAAGTACAAATCCAGCTACATGCTGGCAGAGATTTTAAGAGTCATTCCACAAGAGATTGACATTCGGTGCGCGGTTGACCCCCCTGGAATTGAATGAAACTCGGCACATAGGTAGATATGGGTGTCTCACAGAAAAACTCGAATTTTTAGGTCCATATTTCACTTTTCCTGCCGATAGCGCCACCTGGAAGCCACTAAAGTGGCTCAGTTTTGCTTTTGACACCACATTTTACATCAACTATCAGGACTTAAGGGTACGCAGTACCAAATATGTTATACTTCCATCATGACCTGTGACACTTCAAGTCTGGTTAGACTTCAGCACCACATCAGCGCAAAGCTGGTAACTACGTTATCGAGCCAGAGTTATTTGAGAAATAAGAATAAAAATTGAAAATGGGAATGGGAATAAAATAATACCCCAGACATACACCAAACTAGAATGCTTTATTATGTGTTTACACACAACAAGACTATCATTTTCAGTGAATAGTACTTTGGTATCTTGCTGTGTTTGTGCAATGGATGGCCAGAAAGATGGTTGAAATTCATTTTTGGTGCATGTTTGCGGTATATTTTCTCTGTAACCCAGATTTGTACTGTGAGGGTAAATACTGTTTGTTGTGCTTTTGGAACTCTATTTTCAGGAATGCCAAGCATTTCTTTGGTAGTATCAAAGCTTTCAAGCTAGACGGAGCCTAAGTTGGAGGAAAACTCAAAATGGTCCATTTCATAGCAGATTGTGCCTATGTTTAGGTGGCATTATTTTGTTTACCCAGCAAGATCGAAATCTGAAATTCTCTGGATACATAGTGCCTCTGGGGTACATTACAGCATTAGTGAAATCTCAATGGTAGTATTTTCAGTGTAGATGATTTTAAATATCAAAAGTTGGAAAAATTCGCCTTCAGGGGCCACTGTACGCTGGATGCAAGTACTGGCCATCCCCAGCGAAGTACCAAATAAATTGTTTTTGAATTGTGATGCACACAGCTAGTTTTCTCTGAAAATGGAGAGTTGAGCTTGGTACTATGCTGGGTAGATAGCTATCTGACCCAAAGGTGGTGCTCTAAAGAACTAATGTTCTTCCAACCTAACATTCCATATTCCCAGACATATACCAAAGTTCTGTCTTTTGACATAAATAAAGTACATGCACAGTTATACATAAAATTTGTAATCTCTTTGGTATAAAGCTGGGTTGGTTGTAAATTCGAAAAGAATGTTGGTGGTGATTGTAGCATTGTGTCAACATGCAAGACTTTTACCAGTAGTCAGTACAGTGTACAGTTTTGTAGTGTTGCTGAGTTTCAGAAAATAACAAATTCTCTGCATTTTTGCATTACTATTAGAATCGGAGAGCAGGCTTCAGTGTTAATTCTAGGATTTCCCTAGGGTATGGTGCTTGGGTATGAAAAAGGGCACAGCAGTCGCTTCTAGCAAGTGGTTATCCTGATAAAGGGCAAAGAGGTCCTAGCAAGCAAGCAGCACCCTGCCAAGAAAAGGGCAGTTCATTTGTAGTGGTAACTTGCATGTCTTCATTCCTAACACCTACACATGATGCCCAGCCTATGAGATGCCCGATGGTTGGGAGGGCGGGGTTTCTTTTACAGACTTCCCATTTCTGTGCATACCAAGCCATGGGTTTTGACGCAACTATTGCGCCATATAGGCTGCAGCCCGTTTTTAATCCAGAGACGGACAAGCTCACTATCAATGGCCTGTAAGCAGCCCTGTAGAGACCCAGGATGCAGTGTAATAGGGCTTGCCTCGGGCTCGACTGGCTCCGTGGGTAACATCAACCCGGATCCAACGAAGAAGGCCATGGATGGCTCCTCATGGCCAAAGCCAAGGAGCACCTCTGGTGCGCACCACCAGGTGCCGCCAACCCACAATCCAATTCCAAAAACAGATTGACGGATAGAGCTAGTCACATGCTGTGTTGACATCATTTTGCTTTGGATAACATGAAAAGTATAAAACAGTTTTAACTTTTGTACTATACATTCTGTCTTCATGTACACGGTTGTGTGACAAAGATTTTTTTTTAGACTTCAAATTATGGACTTTTATTTTATGTAAGTGTACGTATACTGTTGACGCATGTCTGCGTACTTACAGTGGTATGCCTTTTACATTAGTTCTTTTATTGGCATTTAAAAATTTTGGACTGGTCATGTTTTATAACGTGCTGTATGTTTCTGACTGCGCTGTACCCGAACTTGGTAATAGCCCATGTATTGTGCGTTTAATAATGCTCACAGTCACCACCAGTTTACAACCAAATAAGCTTTACGCCAAAGGGATTACAAATTTTATGTGCATATGTGTATAATGTGTATAACTGTGTATGTGATTCGTATATTTCAAAAGACAGAACTTTGGTATATGTCTGGGAATATGGAATGTTAGGTCGGTGGAACATTAGCTCTTTAGAGTGCCACCTTTACTCAGAAAGCTATCTACCCAGCATAGTACCAAACTAAGCTCTTCACTTTCTGAGAAAACTCGCTGTGTAGATCACAATTCAAAAAAAAATTCTTTGGTACATTTCTGGGGATGGCCAGTACTTGCATCCAGCCTACAGTGCCCCCTGGAGGCAAATTTTTCTGACTTTTGATGTTTAAAATGATCTACACAGAAAATACTACCATTGAGATTTTACTAATGCTGTAATTTACCCCAAAGGGACTATGTATCTAGGGAATTTCAGATCTCTATCTTGCTGGGTAAATAAAATAATGCCGCCTAAACATAAGCATAATCTGCTATGAAATGGTCCATTTTGAGTTTTCCTCCAACTTTGGCTCTGTCTAGCTTGAAATTGTAGGTACTACCCAAGAAATTCTTGATATTCCTGAAAACAGAGCTCCAAAAGCACAACAAACAGCATTTATCATCATGGAACATATCTGGGTTACTGAGAAAATATACCGCAAACATGCACCAAAATCAATTTTGACCATCTTTCTGGCCATCCATTGCACTAACCCAGCAAGATACCAAGGGAATATTAACTGAAAATGATAGTTTTGTTGTGAGTAAACACATAATAAAGCATTCTTGGTTGGTATCTGTCTGGGATATTATTTTATTCCCATTCCCATTTTCACTTTTTCCCGTGATTTCTCAAATAATTCCGGGTCAATAACATAGTTACCCAGCTTGGCGCTGATGTGGTCCTAATGTCTATCCAGACTTGAAGTGTCACAGGTCATGATAAAAGTATAACACATCTGGTACTGTGTACCCTTAAGTCATGATAATTGATGTAAAATGTGGTGTCAAAAGCAAAACTGAGCCACTTTAGTGGCTTCCAGGTGGCCCCACCGGCAGACTTCTTGAGATACAGACCTAAAAATTTAGCTTTTTCTGTGAGACTGCCATATCTACCTATCTGCCAAGTTTCATTCAATTCCAGGGGGGTCAACTCCTCAACTTCTTCAAAAAAGTGCCATTTTCTCATGGAATGGCTCTTGAGGCTTTCCAATGGGCTGGATTGCCAATCAGCGTGCTTTTGGGTTTTGCTGCCACCTGGCGGTAGAATGCAACAATACCCTACATCAGCCAATGAAAATAACTAATGCACAGAGTTGCCTTGGCGTGGCGGAGGTATGCGCTCTACCGAGTGCCCTTAAGCAATATTACAACATCCATTTGTCCTAGGCCACACATTTTAAGTTCTGAGGCAAAGGTCAAAGTACCAAGTAATTGTTCACCACATTACAAACTTGACCCTAGTCTCGAGTCAGACACCAGACGATTTCGACAACGGTCCCGCTCGGTGGGAGTCATTTATTTATTTGTTTGTCAGTCTGTTAGTAGGATATCTCAAAAACAGTTGCATAGATTTTAACCAAACTTTGAAGGATGTTAAAGTAGCACAAGAGGAACAAGTGATTCCATTTTGGCATATCTAGGCCAACGTACAGCTGAGATATAGGCCAAAGTTCAAATCCAGCAGAGGTATGGGCCCTTGCGAGTCCAGCTCTAGTTTGTATTTTTCTTTGTTGTCTGTTAATTATATTTCAACCTGTCATGACTTTTTTATCAGTTTTCTGTCTGTTATGTACATATATGCTTTGGAAATACAAATGTACACTTGCCATGCCAATAAAGCTTACTTGAATTGAATTATATTGAGAGACGAACAGAGGGAGGGTGAGAGAAAGAGAGAGAAAGACAGAGGGAGGGTGAGAAGGAGGACAGGGGAGGGTGGCAGGCAGGGAGGGAGGAACAGAGATAAAGACGGAGGTAAGGAGAGAGGGATGAGACAAAGAGAGGGAGGGGGAGTGAGGTAGGGCGAAGGATGGGAGAGAGAACGAGAGAACGAAAGAAGATGGCAAAGGGAAAGCGGGAAGGAAGAGGGAGGTAGAGCGAGGGATGGGATGAGAGAGAAGACAGAATGAGATGGAGGGGAGAGAGGAAAAGGCAGAGGGAGGTGATATGGTGAAATATGAGAAAAGGAAGGAGAGAAAAAGAAAAAAGGGGAAGAGAGGGTTAGAGTAACGGAGAGTGAGATAGGAGGGAAAGAGATGAGAAACAAGACAACAACAACATTACTAATTCGTATGCTTGTGCGGCTCAATGCACTTTTTGTAGTAGACTGTGTGTGAGAGTGCATATGTGTGTGTGTGTGTGTGTGTGTGTGTGTGTGCGCTGACAGTGCTAACCTGAAGGACGTTATTCTGCAGCAGAAACTGCACAGTCTCCATGTAGATGGTGGTGTTGGGTCTGGGAGGGGATCTTGGGGGGGTTCTTTCAGTAGAACCTGGGACAGTCGACCCCCTGCCCACCCCTGGTCCACCCTCAGAGCCACCCCGAGGCCCGTCCGCCAAGCTCTCAGTGTCTTTATCAACACCTGAGGCGCCAGAGACAGGAAATGACATCATCAGTTAAGGGAAACATAGAACTGCCGATGCAGCCCCTCCCCTCCTCTCGTACTGTGGTACTTGCCTGTGGCGTGGACGGGGCTGCCGCTGGTCGCTGACCCCCTGTCCTCTGGCACTTCGTCCACCTGCCTCTCGCCCGTTCCCTTCCCTCCAGACGCCGGACCTTTGGTCTGGGCTGCCCTCAGCTGTCTCTTGGCCTGCAGGAAGGCCATCTCAGCCTGGATGGTATTATCCCTGCTCTCGTAGTGCAGGCCTGACCGCACATACACCACACACATCAGCGTTAAGACAGTCCACACATCAGAGTGTACACATCACAGCCTTACAGTGGTACCATCTCAATAAAACTTTATTCTCAAAGAGCTACTGTCTTTTGAAAAAGTCTTCTTGAACTCTCGGACTCAAAACTACAAACCCTAGTTTTTGATGTAGACCACCTCTTGATTATGTTAACAACAACATCACTAATAACCAACCTTGTTTCTCCGAATCTACCATCCAGTTGGGTTTCACTCAATCCTTAAAAAGCTTACCTTCTTCGACAGCGTGATACCCTATTGCACTCCTGAGTAGAGTCAGGCGTGCCAAATTTGGGTTAAGCAAGTGAAGAACTACAGGGTGGTAAATCTACAGAAGCTAGGCGAGATACCACCACACTAGATAAACCATAACTTCCAATAGCCAGTCCCCCTTGGGATGCCACCCCCCGCCCAAAATCTCACCGAAAAGGGTCCAGGCGACCACGTTGGCGGGGTCTATGGAAGTCGCTCGCTCCAAGAAAGTCTCCGCGTCCTCAAATCTTCCTGCCATCTCCGCCAGGATCCCACACATCAGCAGGCTGTCAGCGGAATTTAAGAGCTCCGTTGCTTACCAAAGTCCTTAAATGCAAACTACACCAAGGGCTAATCTGTATTTTCATTTTCGAATACAGGATATCCCAACATTTAATAGCAGAGTTGATTTGGAGACTCTAATAAATTATCATTAACTTCCCAAAGCTACTGTCCACATATTACGTTTTAAAATACATCGAATGCACATGTACACAACTGAATATTTGTTGGATTTAAATACAAAGCACCTCAATTAAAAGTCCCCTATCATATCACCAGGAGCACAGCCAATTAGCCATTACAAATCATTTAAAAATCTTTTGTGACATCATAAAGGGGAGGGATCACCCAGAATAATGAAGTTTGTGGAACATGATCAGTCCATCTTGCCTCAGGACAGTCACTTTCCCATCTGATCTCACAAAGAAACAGATCTTTAAATGGCTCGTATTGAATAATTGGCTTCACGCCTGATGACATGATATGGGCCCTTTAAAGGCACATTGGTTATGCCTCAAAATACGTCTAAAATCGACACAACCCCTGAACCCTCTTAATTCTCAATTATGTCAAATCATGTTTGAAAAGGGTGCAGATTCTCGTTTTAGCAGAGCATTAAGGCACCATGGCTCAAATCATTGCCTTCAATCAAGACCTTGCGTTCATCGTGCGCTAGAACAAAGACCTGCACCCATGCAGCCCTTTTCGGACATGATTCGACACCTCAGCGCTGCACAATCCTGCCCCCCTCTCCCTCACCTGGGCAGGTGAGACTGCTCCACTGAGACGGCCTGGCTGAAGCACTCCTGAGCCTTCACCTGATCCCCCGTCAGCAGGTGAAAAGCCCCGAAATCGAACCAGTGCCCTGGGTCCTGGCGATCCAGAGCCAGCCTCTGTAAGGTGACAAACAAACAAACATGAGGGCAGTCGCCATGGCTCCATGTCCAAAGGCCGTCTATGCACACGGCTGTCTAAAAAAATTTTTTACTGAATCATGAATGTGAGTTTGGTATGACTATTCAGTTTGACCTACTTTATGGGACCAAAGGTACTGAATCTCTCCACGGAAAAATTGTCTTATGTTTGGCTCCCTTGACAACATATTAACTGATATTGACTACATACAACCCCAGGCAAAAATTACAGAATCAAAACACATAGAGGATGTTTATCGAACTTCTTTACTTTTTCATTGTAAAAACATAACTAACAAACATCTAATTTGGTGAATTTGAATGTTTCCTGACTGCTTTCTTAATGATGAAAGTGCCTGTACTATTCAAATCCATTCATTGCTT
This sequence comes from Gymnothorax javanicus, assembly GCA_029692085.1. Lineage (NCBI taxonomy): Eukaryota > Metazoa > Chordata > Actinopteri > Anguilliformes > Muraenidae > Gymnothorax > Gymnothorax javanicus. The sequence goes on along the minus strand of CM056206.1, from coordinate 46,486,971 downwards.
TCTGCTCTGCAGGACATATTCGTTTTTGATTAATTATTTCCATGTTTTCATTGCCCCTCTGTTTTTATTGCCAAGTTTAATTCTGAGTGCCATTAATGGATCTTACCAAGAGGCTTAATAAGCCAAAGGCTTAATTACGTCACTGTAGAATGTTCTGGACCAAGAATGTTCTGGACCATCAGGGCCAGAATCATCAATGCACATTTATTACAGCAAAGTCATCATCCTCACACACCTGATGAGGAAGTGTTTAACTGAAACTGAGTAGGTCTAAAAGGGGAACCAGCTCTTTGTGGGGATTCTCAAGCGTCGTGATCCCTGTTTTAACAATTCAGGCACCCTGTGATAGCGGAAAAGTGAGTGGAGAAGGGGCTTTCCATACCTCCTGGTAGTACTGGGTGGCCAAAGGATAGTCTTCATTCAGCTGGGCCTCTAGGGCAAAGTGTCTGAGCTGAGCACTGTCCAGCTGGGGGCGCTGCTGCGTCTCCAGCACGTCTGATGAAAGAGTCTGAACATGATGGACGGGGATCATTCAGATAGGCAGAGATACCAAAGACAGACCCAGGAAGGAAGAACACAGTTGACAGAGTGGGATGATCAATAACAGAGGAAAACAAATACGGTTAAACAAATGCAGAACCAGAGGGGCAAAGAGAAGCAGAAGGGAAGGAGGGAGATGGAAAGATGAGATGAAAGAAGGGGGGAGAGTGGTAGATTAAGCGCTAGCTTTGGGAAAGTGAGCTGTGGCTTAAAGGTGGTTCATTCTGTTATCCGATTACGTCTCTCGCATTAAGGATAGTGCTCTTTATCAATGAAGTCAACACCGCCCCAAGAGCAGGAAGTGTCCTGACACAGGTCCCTGAGGCAACGCGCGTAAACCAAAACCCAACCGCAGATGTTCTTTTCAACTGATATTGTCAGCGTCTTTCCATCGCCTGGACTTCCTTTTGTCCTAAGCTTCTGCAGGAAAACATCTTTGAGGAGATCAACCATCTTGGTGGTTTTCACATCAAGTCTACAAACCAAACTCAGCACAAGGCACTGAGCAGACACCAACCTCAAACAACGTCGACAATCAGCAGAATACGATGCGCCTAATTAGGGCTGAACTGAAAACCGACAAGATGGTAGATCTCTTAGTAAAGAATTGGTTTGCACTGTGTAGCAATTCATGGATATTCAGGAGAAAAACAGAAGGACCAAATGTGTCCAGCTGTCCGGGTATTCACCATCAATATTTTAGTACACCAGTCCTTGATACGGATAATTCAAATTGGACACATAAAGATATGAAATTTCACTTTCAACAGTTGACAAACAGAGGCTTCAGTTTTCACAGAGCAGAGTTAACGATCTGGTGTTGGTCCTCACCTTGTTGAGGGCCACGTGCATCTCGTCCACCAGAAACACATAGAGCTGGCTCAGAAAAGCCTGGAGCTGCTCCTGGTCAGAGAAGACCTCCGTCCGCAACATCTTTTCACGCACAATCCGGACCACGGAGTGCTGAGAAAAGTCATCGCCATAATTTCAGAGGGAGGGATTGGGAGCGAGTAGAGTGACACAAACCTCGATGACACAACCACAGACTTACCAGGGTTTGACTTGCACTGATGCTTGAGTACGGCCAAGACAAACAAATATACAATTATCATTCATACCAGCATGTTTTAGCCTCTCTTCTCCAACACACATGATTCACAATGACTGTCTCTAGTCAAGGGCTTGATGACGAATAGATGCTTAATAACAAGGCAACAGAGACATCTACAACATGCAATGCTATTCCCTACGTTCCCTACGCCTGATTAATACAAAGCGGTTGCTATTGTATTTCAAATTTCCAAGAAACTTTGGCCGCTATCTGCAGGAGTGGGTGGATGGGCACCCCCAAATCCTTTATAGTATTGGTGGACAAGCTAGGATCAGAAAGCAAAAGTCCTCCACAGTAGTTTGTTCCTGCCTCATGGATCAGCCAATCAGAAGAACCCTTCAGCCAGGAACTAGAACCAATCAGTTGGCTGAGTTCATGGGAGGAAGTAAAACATGGGAGGTATTTTACTGTCTGATCCCTGGAATGTCCACCTCTTCTCTGGGGTAATTTGCACAATGACACAGGCCATATACAAAGCATACAAAGACCGTGACATGCTCACATGCAAATTTGTACAACATTGGTCTGCTTTCCTCTGAGAAAGCAAGCCATGGCTCTTTAATAGCCTGGGTTTGCGAAAAAATTATTTCAAATAAATACTAAAACCTGGGTAAAACATTTACAATATGTCACAAGTTATCCAACAACAAGCCACCTCGGAGATTAGGCTGAAAAAGCATTTTTTAGAAAATGGGCCGGGAAACACACAATCACAGTCATGTCAATGATGCTGAGGTGGAGCAGTCCACTGACTCATCATCCATGGATGTCTTGACCAATAGCCAGTGAGTAAAACAAAAATACCAGAAGAAGAAGCATCATTAAAGCCATGGAGTATCCATGTGTGCAGTATGTTTGGGCAGCTCTCTTCCTAAAATGGATGTTTATTAGATCTCTGTGTGAGACCAGCACTCTCACCTTCATCTGCTCCTTGAAGGCAAAGTAGCGGCCCGAGTAGTTGAGCTCGGCCAGCAGCTGGGACTTGCGCTGCTCCTGAGCGGCGGGGTCGAGCGGTGGGGCCCCCGGGATCATGGCGGCTCCGAACAGCTGCTGATACTGCTGCAGAACCTGGCCCACCACATTCCCCACCTGGGCCTGGTACTCCTGCACTGCCTGGTACAGGTGTCAGGTGTACACATGAGCGCACAATCACACACACAGACACCATACGTACACAGACATGCACAAGCACCTTCGCACACACATTTAAACCACACACTACATGCACCACACTTAAACAAACACGTGTGTACATCAACGCTCACACAGGTACGCCACACGTACAGAGACATGCACATGTACGCTTGCACACACACACACGCACACACACACACTACACTTATTGAGATATGGCACTTACACACACATATCCATGACTTCATTGTACCTGCCTCTTGTTTCTGAAGTCTTCGAGTCGATGACAGTTTGTGAACTGCAATTCTAAGATGCAACCACAAGATGGTACAAGTGTTGCATGCTGAGAGTCCCCATCAGAGGAGATCGAGGCTTGTTCAGCGTGAGCCAAGGAGCGCAAACGTGTAAGTGTGAGAGCGTGCGTGTGCGTGTGTGCGTGCGTGTGTGTGTGCAAACACATGCATGTTTAAACCTTACCCTCTCTGCTCCAACGGGTAGGCGGGGCAGGGCAGGTCTGGGAGGAATCAGCTCCTTAACCCTATGAGGACATTTCAGACAGCATGAGGTCATCAGGCCTATGGACTATAGGGCTAAAGCTATAGCACATATAGTATGTAACTGAAATGCAGAGCTGGCAGTACCTCCTGGCCAGCTCTTCTGGAGATCTTTTAGGCACCAGTGCTTTTCCAGGGAGATTTCAATCATAATGTAAGTCCTGGCCTCCGTGTACATCTACCGCAATGAGGAGGGAGAGAGCGAGGGATGGGCTATATCAGCAGGCCTTTATTTCGATACACTCAGTATCTTAACCCACTTGCTCACACAAACATTAACGCTTGCATACATAGACACACACACACACACGCACGCACAAACATAAACACACAAACTCAAACCCACACACACACACACACACACACACACGCACAAACAAACACACAAACTCAAACCCACACACACACGCACACATGCATACATGCAGACACAAACCCACCAACACACACATATACATACACATACGCACAAACATAAACACGCAAACTCAAACCCACACACACAAACACACACTTACACACACATACGCACAAACATAAACACGCAAACTCAAACCCACACACACACACACACACACACACACAAATCAAAATCTTTTGAGCCCTAAATCCAGACCCAACCCACCTGACCTTCCAGATTTCCTGGAGTGTCCCCTTCAGTGGAGCCCTCAATAGGTAAGGGCTTTCCCTGGCTTGCAGGCTGCAGGGAACAGTGCAGGCGAAGTCACTGCGTGTGCTTTTTCACACACACACACACACACACACACACACACACACACACACACACAAAACTCAACAGTACAAACCATAACAGTGAGGAAAACCTTACAGCTGCACTGGATGCAAAACATATAAGCGAGACAGTTGGCAGGATTCAAGATCTTGAGTGAACAGAGTAAACATGGTTAACAGACCTCCAGTGATGTCTTCTCAGCCACCTACTCTCTTAAGCTATGTCCAAACTGGCTGCAGAAATCCTTTTCATTGCATATCCAGATGATAACAAGATTAATTTTAAGCAGTCTGGGCAGCTAAATACCATGTGATCTCCAGTTTTTGCAAATCAAATCCCAGCTGTATCAGGAGATGGACTGAATCGCGAGTGAAATCACATTTTAATTCAATTCAATTATATTTGCATGGCGTTTCATACAGAGGAACTGTCACTGAGAGGCTTTACAATTTTATATTTATAGTGCTCTTTACAAAAGAACTGTCACAAAGATGCTTTGAAAAGTAGCAGTAGGGCAGATGCCCAGCCTTAGTCTATGAGGTAAAAAAAAAAAAAAAATCTCAATATGCATCTCAGTTCGGACACTCAGGCTGCCCAATTAGGATCTCTGTCTGTCTTTACCATCACCTCCGACAAGACAAACAAACTACAACGTTAAATCCAGAGCGTGAAAATGCCAGGGTGGGAAACTAATGGTGGAGGAGAAAATTTAGTCCACGGACAGACAGACAAATAAGTTGACCGCTGGCCCTTGCAACTTGCTATGGTCCCAAGCTTCCTCACTGGGAAGACGTCTCACCCGTAAACATATCCTGTACTCTTGCCTACATTATTACCACAGAAACCTACACGGATAATTCGGCCATTTCTGGACACAAATCTGATCTGATTACTTGCAAGTAACAGTGGAGATAGTCTGTCTTGAAGACGCGATCTGTGAAAAAAAAATCGAATTTGCCAGCAGTTTAAACAAGGCCATAATGGCTTTTTCGGCGGAGCAGGAAGGGGGCGGTGGCGATCGGAAGTGCAGAGCGGTAGTTCTGGTTTCTGTGTCCGCAGATGCTGCCAGGCCCCCCCCCCCCCACCGCCTGTCAGACCGCATAGAGAAACGGGAGGCCTCCAGAGAAGGCCAAAAGAGGCGGACAGATGATTCACAGCCGGTAATGAAGCTGCAATTACAGCTAATCGCTTTGGGAAGCAGCCTTCTATTGCTCTTCCACAGGCTTTCAAGGGAGGGCGGTGGGGCTCGGATGGGATATTAGATGTTGTACTTATCTATTATAAACTTGCAACAGACTGGGAGTGATCGAAGAACTTCAAAAATCTGTCTTACATTTTAAGCCCTTAAAAACTGTTTGGGATCGCTGAAATTATTTAAAATTAATTTTCCCCTGGGACGGGTGGATTCCACACCCGAGAGGATTATGTCCTTATCAATCTACTTTTTTTTTTTTCCAAGAGAGTAAACTTTAACTCCCATTTATGAAACTATAAACAAACAACATTGGTAACACTTTGCAAATAAGGGTACATTAATTAGCATTAGCTAATGCAGTAAGAAGCATTATCTATCAGTTAATTAACAGTAAACTAATGGGTCTACTAATCATTTACTAATGGTGTTCATGTTAATTAAGGTATTAATTCATACATTATTGAATAGTTTGATTGTTTGAGGTGTTACTTAAGGGATGTTTTCAACTTCACAATAAGGATGTCAAAGAGCATTACTAAATGGTAAGTATAGGTTACCTAATGCTAATTTAGCTCTCTGATGCATTAGTTAACCGTTAATTAATTGGTAGTTCATGCTTATTACTGTATAAACTAATGTACCCTTATTGTAAAGTGTTACCACAACATTTGTGAAAAATATCAGGCAATACACTAAATGCATTTGCATACGTTTAGAACGCTCCTGCAATATTTAACCTATTCACAATAAGCAGAATTACCTCCGCGGTCACAGTCATCCATTTTTCTGAACATAATATTTTTGGTCTTTCGTCACATTGGGGTCAAATTTACAGTATGTTTGGACATTTTTATATACACACTACAACACAAAGTATACTAGATTAGAGCTCTTATAGATAGTGATATGAACAGCCCATCCAACTCATCAAGGTTCATCAATTTACTTGCTCTCTGGGTAGCATCCAGCAGAATCTGACTTTGGGTCTCTGCTATATTACCTGGTCAGTTGTTCCCTCCCAAAGAATAGAAAACAAAGGCATCCATTTTAGTGCAACATTCACATAAAACAGAATTCATGGCCTGGCAGCCCAATCTTGTTCCAGGAGATCTATGATCCTTTGGGCCTACATTTCAGACCTCATCTGATGCACATTGACTGTTACGAATAAATAGCTGAAGAAGCTCCATTGCCTTTAATGAGGAGTGTTTTCGTTAGGATTTGACTAAAAACTTGCAAAACAGAGGATATCAAGGAATAGGTTTAGTAAGCCCTAATTTATGGCTTAAACAGGAGGTTGACACACAGAGCAGGGAGACAATAGAATGTACATAGACCAGGATGTCTCACTCTGAACTAATAATTATCCCCCTGCATCTATGCAATTGGTTTCCAGGCAGCAGGCCCACCCACTTTTTTAGACTGGTCCTTCGGCTCTTTCAAGCCCTTTTGTCCCTCTGAGATTTTGGGGCCGCCCATCTTCCACTGCGTTGAACTCAAGGCGGAGGAGGAGCGGCGTTTGGGGTGAACCACTGGCGTCCGAGTGGTGTCTCGGAGGATGCTGGCAGTCCGCTTGGTCTGGAAGAGAAGTTTAGCAAAGAGATTAGCATCCTTCACACAGCTAGCACCCACAGAACAGGTCTTAAACATCCATTTTGCAACAATGGTACTCAAGTTTAACATCAGTATTACATCAATGGAACAGAAGTTAAACATCAATGCTTAAGCAAGGGAACAGAAGTGAAACCACAGTGTTTTGACAATGAAATAGGACTATAATATCAATATGACAATGTACAAAAGTACGTAATGGGACAAGAGTTTGACTTGAATAGAACAGCTATAGAAGAGGAGTATTATGTTGTCATATTGATATAAACTCTTGTTCCATTGTTTTCATATTAATGTTACAACAACAGAAAAGAACATAAATGTCTCCTTTACAACAGTGGAATACAGGTTGAAAATGAATCGCCATAAGAATGGAACAAGAATGTCATCATTACAAGGAGTTCAACAAGGAGCAGAATTCCATCAAAAGAACAATATCAGAGTTCAACATCAAAACAAAACATAATCACATGGCAAACAAAAGTGGTTCCTGGTCCCCTCTCTCGAGATAACACCAAAGAAGTTGTCAAACAAATCAATACAGCTGATCCTGCAATTCATTATCCTTACTCACAACATTGTAGTGCCATATTAGTCACCCAGAAAGCATGAACTTCAGCCTGAAGCTGCTTTCACTCAAGACGCGAAACAAATTTTTTGCATGACAGATTACATTCAAAGTCAATGGTAAGCATTGCTTTGTCTTGACTTTGAATGTAATCTGTCGTGCGAAAAATTCGTTTCGCGTCCAGTGCGAAAGCGGCCTTATTCCATGAGCAGCCTGCAAATGCATTCTTCCATCAAAACAAGACCCCAAAGCAATAGCTTCATCCTGGATCATGAGATACTGAGAAGGGAACAGTAATCAGAGCTGCAGCTGAATGATAAAATGCTTTTTTTATTTTTTTTTACCCGACAGCAGCAATTCTCACAGTGCGATGTTGACTGTTCACCTCTCCCTTTTGCTAGGCTGTTTCTTGTTTTATTTCATTTTTTTGTTTTGTCTTTTGTATTTCCCTGTTTATTTTCTTTTTTGATGTGCCTCCCCCACAGGTTGCTTTTGATCTGAAGGAAAATATGAGACTGGCGGTTTTAGTTTTAGAATAAAGTTTAGTTAATTCCCTCTCTCTTGGCCTTTTAAAGACAGAAGTGGCTTCTTTTACCACATCAGTACATCCATCAGCAAACAGCAACACATTCATCCTGCCTATCCATTATCTTACCTGCCTAATCCAGATCAGAGTCAAGAGTCTTTTCCAGTATCAAGGGAGCAAGGGGCAGTATGACACCCTGAACAAGTCAATAACCCAACAATGCAGCACATCTTTTCACAACCAGGGGCTATTTAGAGTCCCCAATTGAGAGAGAAAACCAAAGCTCCTGGAAAACTGTGGACATGCAAACTCCACACAGACCGGCCAAGACCAAAATTCGAACTCTAGACCCTCATGCTGTGAGCTGCATCCTACCCACTGCAACGCCATACCACCTACAACCACCCCAACCGCAGCAAAACAACCCATAGACCGGAATGACGTAAATATACTCCATAAATCCAACTGTATGCCAATCCTGCACTAAAATTCTCTCTCACCTTGGCCTCCAGGTCGGCCTCGTAAAAGGGCCACAGTGGGTAGGCCCCACGGATGCGTTTGGCCCCAGGGTACAGCAGGGGGGCGAGGTCCACGTAAGCCACACCGTGGAAGGAAATCGGCATCTCCTCTTCACTCTGTCGCGCCCCATCAGAAGCCAAAAATACACAAGGGTAAGTTCAGTCTGCCCAACACCAGGGGTGGGGTCGACTGACCAGTTTAGATCACTGCCATTTGTGGAATAATAAACTAAAATTTGGCTATGAGTGTGTAATAGTGTGATGACGCGTTAAGAAAGGTGACTCAGAATGACGGCCATTATCTTTGGCGTAAAAAGTTATAGAAAGATGAAATTTTCTAGAAGTATCCCAACGGCACGCGAGTACATACAGCCGGGCTGCCCAAATCTGACCCTTCAATCCAAATCCAGCCCTGGTTTTATCTCCTTCCAGGCAAATTAGTGAACAATTATTGCCACTGATTGGCCAGACAGTCATCGCACTACACTTTCAGGTAAAGGGGAGGGCGTAAAACCTGCAGTTCTTGGCCCTTGAGGACTGTGATTCGGGGAGCCCTGACATACAGGTATATGTACTTTTTCAGTATTGTGTACTTCTGTTTATCATGCCGCAAATATTAGTTAAAATAAATGTCCTGAAAAAGAATTTAAAAGGGTGGAAAGTTAATGGGCTAACATGAAGAATTATTTGTGTTAAAAACGTGCATTTACTCCAGAGGTATGACAGGAAAAGCGGGCTGGCAGCTGTTGTTTCCAGGTCATCTGCCTTGAGCGAAAAAAACCGTGCCCTTAAGTAGGTTCCAGGTTTTATTAAGAGCAGATATCCAGCTAACTCCGTTATCCTGCTGTGTGAAACAGGCTCCAGATCCCCTCCTCTAACACCGGGGAAAACTCACCGCCTTCTCCTTTCCAGCTTTCCCCGCTTTCGTGACTCCGACCTGCACCGACCTCATCACCTCCACCGGCCACAGGCGACAGGTCTCGATCTGCTGGATGAGGCTGAGGGTGCGGCGTGGGGGGAGAGGGGTACAGGATATAATCTTTCAAATCCATGCTCACGATTTTCAAGCAGTCAGACGTCGAAATATGAAAAATAAAAACTTTTGTTTTTAAAAAATATTGGAATCTGATATATCAAAATTGCAATTTTTTGTCTTATCAACTGTCTTGCATATTCGCTAAATTTTTTAAGCATGGACAGACGACTTTTTCGGAAAGTTCACCCCCAACACTATTGTGGAAGTACCATAGATGTTGCACTCGCAGGGTTGTTTTTTCTCAATCTATCTGTCTAGTTTGTTCCAAATCGGCTTGATTTTTCTTCCCGAGCAGGAAAATGGAAATGATTTGTCTAACCTGCTTATTTTACCATACAGTTTTGCGCAAATTAATTGGATAAAGGTGCATGTCATTTGAATGAGCACAATGAAGTGCAAATACCCCTGCAAAGTGATGGATGTTTTACATAACCACCCCATAGATCACTGCATAGTACCTTTTAGCCATGTTTCATTAAATTTCTTGACTTGTATGATGCAACGAATGTGATTGCATTATCAACACAGTGCTGTGACTGTGTTGGACTGGCCTGGTAATTCACCAGACCTCAATCCCATTGAGAATCTCTGGTCCATCATCAAGTCAAGGCTGCAGCAAAAGGACTGCACCACAAAAGCCAAAGTCATCGATGCAGTTGTCCAGGTGCGGCATCACGACAAAGAAATCAAGGCAACCAGCAAAAACCTGGTCAGCTCCATGCCAAAACAGGTGAAACAGCTTACCAAGAACCAAGGAGGACACATCTCATACTGAGTGCTGAATGTAGATGCTATTAAAGTCATAAAAAGCTTGAAAACCTTTGTTGTTTGGTTTTTTCCACTCCAGCCTGCTTTATCCAATTAATTTGCACAAGGCTGTACATGGCTCTTTATTCATTGCAAAATTTGGGCCACCATCCTGTGTAATTCAAGCTCCTTTTAAATTTCTCACGATTCACGTCCAACCTTGTGCCAACTGAGGTTTTTTACAAGAGTCAAAACATTTTCCATTTCACTGAAAACGCAAACAACAACATGGCTAAAGTGCGCAAAGCGTTTGGGCTGGCAGTGTAAAGGGATTCTGAGATCACAAACAACAATACCGACATAACCCCCCCCCCATTTTACCCCAAGTCGGCCTCACCTCCCCACAGCCCCAGAATCCAAGAAACAGCGTCTCTCAGTGTCCCAGCTAACCCGCTTCTTGTCCGTCTCTGCGTCAGCACGGAACTCCCTGTCCTGGGACGCACACACACATACAGTCAACACACCTTAACACCACACGCACCGACATTCCTTATTCACTCATTCAGCAGAAAATCAACAGCCATCAACGTTTACCATTCAGGGCTTTGGCAGAAGTTAATATCCGAGGGGATTTCACAGATCCCATTATTTTTTCCATGCAATTCATTTATACTGTTAAGTCCTGCCAGTAGCCTCTCTCTCTCCATTCCCCTTTTCCCTTTGTGTTTGTGTGTCTGTGGTCTGATTGCAGGATAGAAGGCTGGTGTGCATGGCTTGGGTCCTTGAGCGCTGGCCGCTTCCCGCAGCTGTGCCTAATTATTCCCATCAGCGCTCTCTATAAAGACCCAGCACTTGCTACCAGTCTTCATCAGATTGTAGACTCAGTTTACACTGTTAGTCGCTTTCCAGCCTTCTAAGATTGCAGTTCCACCTGTATTCAGAGTTTATTAATTGTATGTTCCTTGCTCCTCAGACTGCCTGTGTCCTGCAGCCTGCCCAGCTCTCAGTCCCATCCTGCAACCCTACAAAGCCTGTAGTCCCGGCCTGCAACCCAGCCCAGTCTACAGCCCAACCTGCAACCCTGCACCGCCTGCAGTCCCAGCCTGCAGCCCAGCCCAGGCTCAACCTGCAACTCTGCACCGCCTGCAGTCAACCTGCAACCCTGCACCGCCTGCAGTCCCGACCTGCAATCCAGCCCAGGCTGCAGCCCTGAACTGCACCCCCAGGATCCATTGCCTGCCCCTGCCTGTCCCGATCAAAGAAAAATAAACTACACCTTTGAACTATACTCCTGCCTCTCAGCCTTTTTTCCTCTGCCTTTGAGTCCACAAACCCCTAGCCATAACAGTACAATCTGGCCAGCATGGACTCAGCAGAGAAGGAGGAGCTGAGAAAGGCTCTGTCCCTCCAGGGTCAGACTCTGGGTCGCCACGACCAAGTCCTCAACGAACTGTCCGAACAGCTGTGGGGAATCAGCACTAATCTTGCCACCGTCACTGAACGCCTGAGAGCCACCCCAGCTGCCGTTCCATCGGTGGCCGCTGCCGACCCCCAACCTGCCCCGCTCAACCAGCTTCCTCCAACAGCTGTCAGCAGTCCAGAGCCCAACATACCCCCCGGCAAAGTACTCTGGTGACCCAAACACCTGCAGACAGTTCCTGACCCAGTGCCAGCTAGCATTCAATGCTCAGCCTGCACGTTATGCTAGCGAAGCAGCTAAGATTGCGTACCTGGTCAACCTGCTAGAGGGTGCTCCACTGAACCTCTATAACTCCCTCTTCGAGCAAGACTCACCATTATCCGGGTCTTTTGCACTTTTTTCAGCGGAACTCAAGAGAGTCTTTGACCTTCCCATCCGAGGGCAGCAAGCCGGCCAACGCCTGCTGCGGTTCCGACAGGGAAACCTGTCGATCCAAGAATTCGCCTACCAGTTCCGGAACCTGGCAGTGGAGTCCGGGTGGAACGACAGCTCCCTGATCACAGTCTTCCAGTCCGGCCTGAACAGGTAGGTGGGTCGCGAGGTGACATTTCGGGGGGAGTACACCTCCTTGGACGATGTGATCAAGCTGGCCATCCGGGTGTCCGATCAGCACTCCCTGTGGCAGGAAGACTCAAGTCCCTCTACTGCTCGTCTCCCTTTCCGCAGTGCTCCTCTTAGCCTGCCGGAGATTCACCAGGAGGCCCCAAACCCTGCCGACCCCGTTCCAATGCAGATAGATCGGGTGCGTCTGTCTGCGGAGGAGAGAACACGGCGCATTAAAGCACAAGTATGTCTGTACTGTGGACAGCCCGGCCACTTCCTCTCCATCTGTCCAGTAAGCCCAGCAAAAGGACAGGCTTGCCAGTAGAGGGGGCACTACTGGCGAGCCGTGCCATCCACAGCCCATCTTCTGCTCATCCCATCCTAAAAGTGACGCTGCTCTGGGATGGACAATCCTCTTCCCTCTCTGCGCTGGTGGATTCAGGGGCAGATGAGAATTTCATCGACCGCTCAGTGTGCCAGCGATTAGGGGTCCCTACCGAACCCCTCAGTTCCGCCTTTGCAGACCCAGTCACTCACGGGAGCCCCCTCACGTGCAGAGAACTGTTCCACCTGATCTGGGAACCACCGAGAGAGGAGAGAGCTGCGACGTGCCACTGGTGCTTGGCTTTCCGTGGCTGCGAACCCACAACCCTCAACTAGACTGGACCACCGGTAACATCAACTCCTGGAGTGCCCGCTGCCATGCTGACTGCCTCCACTCTGCCTTACCTCGGACCCCAGCTCCCCTCCAGTCTCCGGAAATACCCAACCTGTCGTCTGTCCCAAAAATCTATCACAACCTCTCGGCAGTCTTCTGCAAACAGCAAGCCCTATCACTTCCCCCCCACCGGCCGTATGATTGCTCCATCGAGCTCCTCCCCGGGGCCCCTCTCCCACACAGCCGCCCGTACAACCTCTCTAGACCGGAACAGCAAGCCATGGAGAAGTACCTCCAAGAGTTCTTAGCCACTGGAATCATTCGTCCCTCTTCATCCCCGGTGGGAGCAGGCTTCTTCTTTGTGGCTAAGAAAGATGGCAGTCTACGACCGTGTATTGATTGCCGGGGCCTCAATGATATCACGGTAAAGAATAAGTACCCACTCCCGCTCATCGACTCTGCCTTCGTCCCTCTCCATGGAGCCTCGGTGTTCACTAAGCTGGACTTGCGCAACGCCTACCACCTTGTGCGCATCAGGGAGGGGGACGAATGGAAGACGGCATTCAACAGCTCGCTGGGCCACTTTGAATATCTTGTTATGCCCTTTAGTCTAACCAATGCCCCAGTCGTCTTCCAGGCTCTAGTCAACGATGTTCTCCGGGACATGATCGGCAGATCTGTCTTTGTGTACCTGGATGACATCTTAATCTACTCCCGATCCCTTCAGGAGCACCAGGGACATGTCTGCCAGGTTCTGCAACGACTACTGGAGAACCGCCTTTTTATCAAAGCAGAGAAGTGTGAATTCCATGCTTCATCGGTCTCCTTCCTGGGCTTCGTCATCTCTCCGAGGCAGGTGAAGATGGACCCAGCTAAGGTCAATGCCATCAGGGATTGGCCCACGCCTACAGACCGACGGAAACTCCAGTGCTTTCTTGGATTCGCAAATTTCTATCGGCGGTTTATCCAGGACTACAGCAAGATCGCTGCTCCTCTAACTGCCCTCACTTCGGAAAGGACCCCTTTCCACTGGACCTCTAAAAAGGAGTCTGCCTTCCAGAAGTTGAAGTGCTGCTTTATCACCTCACCTGTTCTCATCCAACCTGACCATTCCCTTCAGTTCGTGGTGGAGGTAGACGCTTCAGATTCCGGGGTTGGGGCAGTGCTCTCCCAGAGGTCTCCTAATGATGGCAAACTCCATCCCTGTGCCTTCTTCTTGCGCAAGCTGTCTCCCCCGGAGAAGAATTATGACATCGGGACCCGGGAGCTGCTTGCGGTCAAACTTGCCCTGGAGGAGTGGCACCATTTGCTGGAGGGTGCGGTGCAGCCTTTTGTGGTGTGGACTGACCATAAGAACTTAGAATACATCTGGACCGCAAAGCGCTTCAATTCCCGCCAGGCCAGGTGGGCGCTGTTCTTTGGCAGATTCAATTTCTCCCTCACTTATCGACCCGGGTCCCGCAACACCAAGCCCAATGCCCTGTCCCGCCAGTTCACCACCAAAGAACCACCCACCGACCCCGAACCCATCCTGCCCTCATCCTGTGTGGTGGCCGCTATCACCTGGGAGATTGAGGCCCAGATCCGCCAAGCTCAGGTCAATCAGCCAGACCCAGGTAACGGTCCCCATAACCGTCTCTTTGTTCCTGACTCTGTGCGCCCCAGGTGCTCCAGTGGGCCCATGCATCCCGACTGACCTGCCACCCAGGGATTCATCGGACTATAGCCTTCCTCCGGCAACGATTCTGATGGCCCACCCTGGATGCTGACGTCCGTTCTTTTGTTTCAGCTTGTTCCATCTGTGCCCAAAATAAGACGTCCACCAGGCCCAGCTCCAGGTTCCTCCATCCGCTGCCAGTTCCCACCCGTCCCTGGTCCCACATCGCTGTGGACTTTGTCACGGGGTTTCCCCCATCGGAAGGTAATACCACCATCTTGACCATCATAGACCGGTTTTCCAAGTCCGCCCATTTCATCGCCCTCCCCAAGCTTCCCTCCGCCAAGGAGACAGCTGATCTCCTAGTGAACCACGTGTTCCGGCTACATGGCCTGCCTTCCGATGTGGTTTCCGACAGAGGGCCCCAGTTTACTTCACATCTGTGGAAGGCTTTCTGCAGGACCCTAGGTGCCATCTCTAGTTTGACGTCTGGCTTTCACCCCTAGTCCAACGGCCAGACGGAGCGGGCCAACCAGGACCTGGAGACAGCCCTCAGGTGCGTTGTGTCTTCCAACCCGTCCTCCTGGTCCTCCCAACTTCCTTGGGTTGAATACGCCCATAACACTCTGCCCAATGCCTCCTCCAGTCTTTCACCCTTCCAGTGTGCCTCGGCTACCAGCCACCACTCTTCCCTGCCCAGGAGGAAGAGATTGCTGTACCCTCGGTGCAGGCTCACATGCGCCGCTGCCGGAGGACGTGGAAGCAAGCCCGGGCAGCCCTCCTCCGTGCATCTGAGACGTCCCAGGAGCAGGCTAACCGCCACCGTACTCCCGCTCCAGTCAACACCCTGAGCCAAGAAGTATGGCTTCGTGCTAAGGATCTACCCCTGAGGGTAGAGTCCCAGAAGCTGGCACCCTGGTATGTGGGACCATTCCAAATCACTAAAATAGTTAACCCTGTTGCTGTCCGCCTTAAGATCCCCTCTTCTATGAGGGTCCATCCCACATTTCATGTGTCCCAGATCAAACCTGTACAATCCAGTCCCCTCTGCCCTGCATCCCCCGCCCCTCCTACACCCCGAATATTGGATGGGCAACCGGCTTACACTGTCCGCCGGATTCTTGATGTCTGCTGTCGGGGCCGCAGCCATCAATTCTTGGTCGACTGGGAGGGTTACGGGCCCGAGGAGCGCTGCTGGATCCCCCGCCGGGACATCCTGGACCCAGCACTCATCACTGAATTCCATCGCCAGCAACAAGATCCTCCGGGGCGTGCGCCAGGTGGCGCCCGTAGAGGGGGGGGTACTGTTAAGTCCTGCCAGTAGCCTCTCTCTCTCCATTCCCCTTTTCCCTTTGTGTTTGTGTTTCTGTGGTCTGATTGCAGGATAGAAGGCTGGTGTGCATGGCTTGGGTCCTTGAGCGCTGGCCGCTTCCCGCAACTGTGCCTAATTATTCCCATCAGCGCTCTCTATAAAGACCCAGCACTTGCTACCAGTCTTCACCAGATTGTAGACTCAGTTTACACTGTTAGTCGCTTTCCAGCCTACTAAGATTGCAGTTCCACCTGTATTCAGAGTTTATTAATTGTATGTTCCTTGCTCCTCAGACTGCCTGTGTCCTGCAGCCTGCCCAGCTCTCAGTCCCATCCTGCAACCCTACAAAGCCTGCAGTCCCAGCCTGCAACCCAGCCCAGTCTACAGCCCAACCTGCAACCCTGCACCGCCTGCAGTCCCAGCCTGCAGCCCAGCCCAGGCTCAACCTGCAACCCTGCACCGCCTGCAGTCAACCTGCAACCCTGCACCGCCTGCAGTCCCGACCTGCAATCCAGCCCAGGCTGCAGCCCTGACCTGCACCCCCAGGATCCATTGCCTGCCCCTGCCTGTCCCGATCAAAGAAAAATAAACTACACCTTTGAACTATACTCCTGCCTCTCAGCCTTTTTTCCTCTGCCTTTGAGTCCACAAACCCCTAGCCATAACATATACAGCTATAACAGCATTTATCAGCTTCAGACTTTGAAGTGTAGGTTTTTTTGGAATGTTTTTAAAGTTCAAAGTCAGTGTTCCAGAAATCCAGCCTTTTTAATCACCAAAGTAGTGATTGCAATATCAGCATTAGAATGTTTAATTTAGGCCTTCTCGTTCAGTATTTCCAATCATAAACTTTTATGGATGACGTAAGCGATAAAAAGAACACTGAAGTATGGTTAAGTAACATACCATCATTAAATACTAATTATTTTTAGAGTGAATAAACATGTATAACTACAAACAAATACAAAGCAAATCATGAAAAAGTGATAACATTATTTAACCCTCCCATTATGTTCAAATTAATAAACCAATTTTGGCTTGAGGTCAGTTTGATCCCAATAATTAAAAACTACATAAGATGTTTGTAACTGAAAGCGTGACCCAATCTCCTCTCAGCTCATTTATACCTTTCAACTGACCATTTTAATGGCCAAGTCAATAAAACACAACTCTCCCATCCTCCCTTATACTTAAAACATTGGTTTTACATGATTATGGCAAAATGAATGAGCTCAATTGTGAAATGAATCAGAAATTAATTTGAACGTGCCCTCGGTATAAGGCAACACCACAGAAACAAGATCAAATGATAGTTTTATATAATAATAAATCCTGGGGTCAAAATGACCCAAACAACACCAATGCTTACAACGTGTACAGAACATAAAATATATATATATTTTTTTTAATTTAATTTCATGTTTTAACCATAAAGTTAGGAAACAATCCAGCTGATAAAAAGTATGTTAACCATATTTTTAGAGATGGTGAACACTGATTCGGGTCAAACTGACCGCAAACATAATTTTGAGTCAGGCCTGAGTAGCAATCTCAGAATATACCTCAGCACCAGTCAAGTCTCCATCCTCCGTCTCAACAGGCTGCATCTCTATGGAGGTCCCCGGTATGAACTGGGCCCCAGGGGCCAGCTGGGACCCCAGGGGCCACTTTTTAGGCCTGGAACAGGGCTCTCTCTCCCCACCGGCTTTGAGCACCCCATTAGAAAACAGCAGCGTCTGTTCCTTCTGTTGATGGGAGGGAGACACAGACTGAGCATGTACGGTTAGTGCTTATCTCCAGGAGACACACAGAAACCTGATCAGAGGGGGTATCTGCTGCGCTTACTGCAGCACGAAAGCAGTCAGGATCGGGTTCCAGCTTGGTTCCGTTGCATTTCTAAGCAACACATGTCAAATAAAACCATGTTTGCACAGATTTCAACATAAAAAATACAAACATGTCACCTACGCTGGCGGCTTAAAATGGACAACAAAGTTACAATTTCAATATAAGGAGAAAAAGACAAAAATAAGACAAAAGAATACAAAAATTAAAGGAAAAAGCGGGTTCCGTTGGTGTGGATTCTCCCTTTAAAGTTACGAGTTCAAGGCTACAGAGGACAGAAGCTAGGTTGGGTTTGTTGCTAAGTTTGGTCTATTATTACAATACTCAGGAGGTTTAAACATACAAGGTCACAACAATGCAGGACCACTCTCTCTACCCCTCACCTGAGCAGACCGAGGCACCTGTAGGGCGGCGACATAGTTGAATGGGGGGCCAGTGCCTGTGCTCCAGGCTTCTGGGACCGAATATGCCGTTTCCACGGCAACCCTGAGCAGATTTGATTGGCTGAGCTGGGCATCGGACAGCAGGGGCTCAGGGACACAGATGGTCACGTCCAGGGCGGGCTGTAAACCAGCGGGAGAGGAGAAAATGTCTCCATCTCTGGCATGGCCCCTGATGGCTGTGCACTGCTCAACATCAATATCCAACTGTATCGTCAAATACACACTACTCACACACACACATAAACACACACATGCACTTGTACACGCACTCTCAGGAACTCGTGTATTCAAATTATTGCACACGTTCTGACCACGAACACGTACACACATGCCATCGCAGAGTAATGTCAGCATACTCATACACACATAAACTGTAAATGCACACATGCATACGCATTCACCCACATGCCACATGCACAGATACACGTGGGCATAAACACTGCCTCTCACATGTTCACCATAGTGCAAACACACAGACTCACACTCACAGGAACACGGGTACAAATCATATTCACATTGTCACATACACCATACTGACCGCAAATGTATACACATATGCCTTCACAAAGTAATATTAGCATTCACATACACACAAACTGTGGACATGTTCGTACACATTCAGCCACATTCCACCCGCACAGGCCCACAGGCACCTGAACACACCCCCACACACACATTCGCCTTAGTGCACACGCATACATATACGTACACACTTGCACGCGCGGACAAACAAACACACACACGCACGCGCACACACACACACACACACACACACACACACACACACACATACATACACGTACCAAAAATATAAGGGAGGGGGGCAGTTCTCACCTGGTTATTAGGCTCAGACACAGCCTCTCCAGGTGAATCGGGAGTCAGGTGCAGAACAGCCATACAGGTAGTGCTGCACTGACCTTCAGGAGGAGAAGATCGATAGAAGTAAACAACTTGTGTGAAGACATCAAAAAACTTAGCCCGTCAGACAATTCCAGCCTCGAGTACATCTTCAAATCTTCCTTTTCAGATTGTATTGTTAATCTAGTACATACAGAACATGTACTCAATCATTACTTAATATAATTATATGCAGTGAATGAATTCAATGATGTACATGGGACTGCAAATCATCAGTTGAAGTCCCCCTGGCGCCCTCATCAACTACGTTGCCACCCTACGGTTGAACTCACAATCGCTGATTAGTTGAAGTAGCCATTGCTTAAAAATATGGCATGCAATCGTAGCCTGGATGAAGTTTTTCAACAACATCCAATCAAAATTTGCGAGCTGCATTGTTTGCACTGGGGAAATCGAGGAGCCTGGTCTAGCCTGCTTCTTACCCTGGAGAAGAGGTAGAAGGTCCAGGGCAGCCTGGCCCAAGACTATGGTTCTATCCTCCTTCTGTTTCTTCTCTTTGGATAGAACCTCCATCACTGTCACTGCAGATCAGCACAGGAGAAGTCAAGTTCAAGTCAAGCTTGTCCAAGCATGTAAAACGCACACATGTACTCACAGATAAGTGGTCGGTGAGCCAAGTCATCCAGGCTATTGGCTCCTTCTCCACAACTGAAGCTGCAGGAGAAGTTATACTCCACGGCCTGGTCAGGCAAGGTCTCCATCTTCTGTGATTCTCCCAGAACTGCACCACTGAACTCAGCCCGTACCATGCTGAGGTAGGGCTTCCCCTTACCACCCTTCTGTGAGACAATACATATTACAGTCTTAATATTTAATTGCGAGCATTATCTGCATGTAAATGAACAATAATCTTCATCAGAAACCACCAACCAAGCTGAAATAATGAGCAAAACTGTACCAACACGGTTATATTTAGCTGACTGCTGGCAGTAAACAGCTGGCATACCAAGACACTCACCAAGTTTTTTCCACTTCCAACAGTTATTTGGACAGGTAGGCACTTGTCACCTGCTGTAGCTTGCATCTGGTCCATGACTATAATGAGACGTCGCGCACCGACTAATTTAGACCTGTGATAGCAGGCGAGCTCAATGCTCACGGTAAACTGGAGCACAACGAGGAGGGATGACGGCTCAGCGTCCCATCGTTTCCATGGTTGCAGCTGGACTATGTGGGGAACCTGACTTCTCCATTTGCAAATTCTTTCATTTTGCAGTAAGTCAGATTATTCCTTTAAGTGCTCCAAGAAGCTCACTCTTTCCTAAAAAAAATCTGTCGACAAAAGAATGGCAACAGAAAATATATGAAGATACAAAACATTGACAGCGTTCAACGTTCGACAGAACTGAAACAAACAAGTTAAGGTCCTGTTAGTAACTTAAAAGTGTAAATATTGTAGCTAACTTTTTTTGTCAAGTTTACCCGCTTAGAATAATCATTATATATCAAAATTTTATATTTTTTATGCTGTAGCGAAAATACGGTCATTAACGTCATATAAACTTTCTAATATTTAAATAAGTACAGCTATAGACTAGCGTGTTGACAAGACCTGAGACTATCCATTTCCGGAAGTGGAAGCGGGCGATTAGAAACTGAAGTTTTATGTGGCTGTTAGTATGCTGAAAGCGAAGTAGTAGACTTGTTGACATGTATATGATAATTCCCTTGGATCCTATTTGGATCGGACACTCAAATTACAGTTTCGAAATAACATACGTTGCCTTAGATTGCTGAGCTGTGTTTGAAAGTAGCATGTCTGTCCTAAAGTCGATTGACGAAGCCATCCGGTTAATCCAGATGGAAGAGGCCAAGGTTAACGAGAACATTCACCAGTTGAGAAGGATTCTGCTTTCCATGTGAGTTCTGATACGTTAATTATATGTCATTTGCGGAGTTGTGGTGCTGTTTTTGTCGTGGCATTTATACTATCGAAACTTTTCAACTTAGTCACCAACGAACGTGTTGACGTAACTCCTTTTTTGTCATTCCATCCTGGAATATATTTATGGAGGTCATTTGCTAGCTGGTAAGTTGACTCTTCCGCTTCAGTATCTGATCACAAATGGATTAATGGAAGTCTCCAACTAACTTCTTCACTTTTCCCCAGCAAAATAAATAAATAAAAATAAAAAAAAAATTCCCTGAAGATTTTTTTATGCACATTGATGCAAGTTCAAAGTTGAACTGGAGCAGTGTGGACAGTGACCGCCTTGCGCATCCTTCGGACTTGTCCACATACCTTGCTATTTTGGTAAAAAACGGGATTCTTTCTTGTCAAGCCATGTGTGAAGCAAACTTTTTCTACGAAAGAAATAGTTTTTCTTAGCCGGTTCCGCAATTAAACTGGGAAAGGAAATGAATATA
Source organism: Gymnothorax javanicus (assembly GCA_029692085.1). NCBI lineage: Eukaryota > Metazoa > Chordata > Actinopteri > Anguilliformes > Muraenidae > Gymnothorax > Gymnothorax javanicus. The sequence goes on along the minus strand of CM056206.1, from coordinate 46,465,475 downwards.
TCTTATAAACCTCTTAATTACACTGGCTAAATGTTTCACCTCCAAGAATGCAGAAGAGAAAGATAATATCTGCTCTTTACTTGCGATTTTTATTTCATTTTTAGTGTTTTGTATTGTTATGTGATGCAGCCCCTGGAAATTAAATAGAAACTTAATTATGAAAATGTGTTGATGTAACTATGAAAGACCTGTTGAATAGTGAGACGTCTTTAGATTTATTTTCCGCGGCGGTGTGAAATGATCTTTCGACAACTTTTGACAAATCGCGTTTTGCCAGAAGTTGTCCTTGTGATTTATAAAGTGGAAAAAACCACAAATAGTGTAACGTTTTCAAATAAGATCTATCAGTTAGTCTAATATTCTGTTTTCATTGAGAGATGTAAAATGCAACTCGGACAGCTAGAGCAGTAGAGAATGTCCTTTTTTCCTGAGATTTGACTTGGCTTGCTCGTGATAAACCAATCAAACATGCTCGTCTGTGAAATGTTCTACTGCAAGGAGATTACTGGAGACCAAGCCAGTTACTATGATCAGTGCAAATATTCCTGGACTTTTTCCCTAAGATGTTACACCATACTGTTTCTTAGGAAAGCACAACCAAGGGAGGCCTCTGTAGAGGAAGTGCCAAAAACAGATAATGAGGAAGGTAAGCTCTTTATGACACACATTTCTCATATAATGAGCACTCGGATGAGCTTGTGAGGCCATGGTCTCACAGATTTCCATTGAGATCAATTGCATACGTGCTTAATGGTTCCCCACAGCTGCCAGATTTATGAATTCTTTAACTTGCGGTGCAGTATTTGGCATATATGAACTCTTTGGAAAGATTTTAAGTGGTTGGCAGGGATGTGTTAGTCAGAGTCTGTGTGTGTGTGTCTATCTGTGTGTGTGTGTGTGTGTGTGTGTCCCAGGTGTGCTTCCAGAGGAGAGAGAGGAAATTGAACTCCTTGAGCGAGTCCTTCAGAGAGCAGTACGGGTTCGCTGCAAATCGGGGGCCCTCAGGAGCCCACAGACTTCAGGGGACGGTGATGTACTGAAAGTTGACCAGCCTAATAGGAACGTTTCCACCAATCAGACCTCCTGCAAGCCTGTTCGCAAACCAAGCAAGGACTGGTTATCCTCCAGGAGGTCTGCTTCAGCTTCCAGACGCTCCAAAGGACTAGAGGCAGATCAAAATGCCTGTCGAGATCGAGGGGGCATGACCAAAAGCTCTGTCCGGAGTCAAACAGCTGGTCGAGTGAGGGCGGTGGTTCCACAAGGCCGGGGCACAGGGTCGCAATCTGCCCCAGTTCCTGCCACCAGGGGGCTCCACCAACCTGTGGCTTCAATAGTAGAGTCCCGCCAAATGGCCGCCAACAGAGACCTGCACGCTGAAGCTCCGGGCACCACCTTGCGACAGCGTCCCATCGAGGAACCGAAACCAATGAGATCGTTGACCAGTACCAGCGATAGCAATGCATTGGGAAATCTCGAAGCTGGGAAAGGTGATGGGTAAGACATCGTTCAGTGGAGCCTAACTGTCTGGCAATGGGGCATAAAACGTAGAAGGTATAAGGTCAAATCAATAGGGTCACACGTGTATAGGTTTGTCCATAGTGTTAAATGGTGTTCTTAAAAAATATCTCTGTGAAATGAACCTTGCCATTAACATACTGTATTGGTTTTAAAAATGGGCGTTAAGATTGACCTGCAATAAGCACTCGTACACATTCATGGACATAGATGGTAATAAATCCTTCTCCAAAGGCCTGTTTTACTCTTCTTAGTGACCCTCAAATCTGTCCCTTGAACCTGACTTGAGTTCTCTTTCCTCCTTGGTAAGTCACTAAACAATAAACAATGCTGATTGGCCATAATGGCTTCACACCTCACTCTCAGGTAAATGAGGGATGGAAAACCTGCAGTTCTCGGCCCTGGAGGACCTTGCTTTGAGGAACAGGCCTCTACATCACACTTCTGAGTTGCACCCAAGTTGCAGGTTCTTTGACCCTGGAGAAATGTGATCTTTGCTCATCTGAAATCCTGCTGAATTAATATTGCCTCCTTGTTTGTGACAGTAAACCATCTGTGCCACCTTCTGTCTGGAGAGCACACTGGGCCAAACACGGAAGGTCAGTGATTTTTTTTTTTTTTAGCCGAGTCAGTGAATCTGTGCTATTCATCATCTTCAGAATGGGAGACATTGCCAAAGCACCCTCCAGACTATGTTCATTAAACTTCTGTAACATTGAAAGCATTTGTGACCGCTTGAACTTAATAGAGTTGAGTCCAAAAGCGTTTGAATAATGGCAAGAATTTTTTTTTCTCTGACATGAAACAGATCTGAATGTGAGGTTGAATTTGAGAGGTCTGCTGTAATTTGTGTAGGTTTATACATCTATGTTGTGTCATGTTTTATTGTCCAAATGCTTGTGGACCTCACTGTAAATGTTTTAATTTATTCAGACAACTTAACTCCGTAACTTCTAGGAAAGTTAGCTTTTTACAAATGAGATTAAGACCAGTTTCTTGTTTGAATCTGCAGATTGTGGGACAAAGTTTTGACGGCGGCTTCAAAGCCTGTGGCAGAGAGAGCCCGCTTCACCGAAAGGTTACTCAGCACTGTATCCTGAAATTAATTTCAAACCTTCACAACCTCTTAAGCAAGGTCATTCAATCTTATCTGAAAAGGACTAGTGTAGGGGTCGGTTTTTGTTTTCACCAAATCATGGTCTTCAATTGTCATCTTGACAAGTTGAATCAGGTGATTTCCTGCTTGGCGGAAACGGGAAGCTGCCACCACTGTAGTCCTTTTTGCTCCACTTTGACTCACAACCAGTTTAAAATTTTTATGAGTTTTGAAACCTGATTGAAGGGGAGCTGCTGGGTTGGATCGCTCAGTAACCATGACGGGTGTTTCAGAGGAGATATTAAGCTCTCCTAAGATGGCAGCACGAGGCTGGTTCAAGCGTGCTTGTGTACAGTGCGATGATCGGACAGTCCAGATTTTGGTGGCATCAGAAATGCCAAATTCAAGAAAAAAGAGAACCAAAGGAAAAGAAATAAGTAAATAAAACCTCATTTGAAATAATGCTGCCTTCCTCCTGAGTGCATTGCCCCATGCTTAGCTGCGGATTGATGATATTAGACAAAAAGGGTTTAGCTCGAACCACTGCATGATTTAGTGATGAAATGTCTCGGTAAGATGCCCCTCCCCAGTATTCCATTCTTAATGAGAAAACTCCATGGAAACAAGCTGTGGTGTCATTTGGTCTAACTCTCTGTCACATGACTTGTCTTCTAGTCATCCTCCTGTCTAGTACTCTGCAGCACTCTATACATTTCTAAGTGGGCACTTTTGATCATCTAACGCTACATTCATTTCCTGTGCACAATATCAATGGATGCTGTACAAGCACACAGGAACCTCTTCAGCTGTTCCCATCCCATATTTGGGTTTGTCAAATGCAGCTGCTCTATTCAAACCGAAGGAACTGCGAGCCTATTTTAAATTCTAGTTGAGATTTCCAAAGATCCTAAATATAACCTGCTGAATTACAAGAAAATGTGTATTGCATGATGCACAAGATCCAGATATTTTCTATTCGATGTAATGCTGTGACTGTAAAGACGTGACACAGTGGCTTTTAATATTTTACTCAATATAAGTTTGATGTTTCAGTGAAGTGCTCCAACCAGAAGAATAGGATTGTGTATGTGACGTTGTCATATAGATTTTAAAAAAATGCTTTTTTAAACCTGGAACCTACTGAAAGGACTAATCCTCCTCTGGAATGAATGGTTTTTTCATAAGACTTTGTAATAATGCAGTAGAAACGTGAGCATTGTTTTTGAAATTGGTGCTCTATGACCTGAGAAAATGGAGGAAAAGGGATGTGGTATTTAGTTTTGCACAAAAGACCAGAATGTACTGCAATACAATAACCAGAATGTACTGGGTACGTTGCTTTCCTTGAACTGAAAATTGTTAATGCGCAGAACATCCCTTTACAACAATTAGTGCTGACTTGTTCTCAGTCATTGTCCTTTATTAAAACATTTTCCAATGATAAGAATATTCCATTGGCAATTCATAACAGCTTCCCTCTTAATGCAATCTCAGGGCGATTAAATAACAGGCTAAATTCAGTTCAGAACTAGAGGCATTCGTAGAGTGCAAACCTCTGCCAAGGCAGCACAATCCAAATCTGCATGAGTGGGAGAAAAGTTGAGTTTTCGGTGTCATAGGATTTCAAGATGGCTGCCGTGGCGGCCATATTGTTTCACTGATCGCGGTGAAAATCAATAGGGTCCATTCTTGATGTAATAGCAATCCACCCACAAAATTTCAGACAAATCCGTGCAGTACTTTTTGAGTTATGTTGTTCACAAACAGACAAACAAACGGGCGAAAACATAACCTCCGCCCCAACTTCGTGGGCGGAGGTAAAAATAATTTACTCATAATTAGGGCTATGCTTTATGGAAGGTAATCTGCAGTGGAACTTTTGCACTACCTTATTGGCAGATAAGGCAATGTTACCTGCACTTCATGATCATTTAAATAGCTTAAATTATATCAAAGACAAAGATTAGAAACACCTTTGCACAATTTTGAATAAGACTGATTGAAACGCACCAAATTGCACATCGAAATGAATGATTATCTTCTTACCATAACGAGTAGAATGTGCCACACCTGATGGTGTGAAGTGTTTTCAGAGTGAATGCTTTGTCAATTCGGAAAAATGACTGGGAACAAGTCAGGACTGATACTTGTTTTAAAGGGATGTTCTGCGCCTACTCAATCTTTAGTTCTGCCTAAGCCAGTGCAGCAAAGTGCCAAAATAGTTCGGTCTCATAAAAAAGAACGTGTATTTCATGATGTCATACTGCAGTTCTGCTATGTTAGTCAGAAAACGCTGTTGCAGCTGCACTTACTCTACCAGAGACATCTGTTTTGCCTTCGGTGGTGTATTATAGTTTCTATACGGGATCCTGTATTTTCCAAAAATGTGGAAGCACAGTCTCTAGTTCGATCAACCACCCAAGAGCCAGAAATTGTCTGCCGGATGACGGGAAACGCTTCATCTATCAGACAAATTCTGATGAATAGACAGAAAATTCTTGGTGTAGGCAACATTGGCAAGAATTTAATTTTCATATACCAACCCCATTGTAATTATACAAAGGCTGGTCGAAAATCGATGAAGTGTCCCTTTCAATGGAAATTCTCGGGGTTTAAAGGATTCATCTGTATTTGTGTGAGCAGGTTACCTGTAGTTAACTCTTCACAACATCAGTCAAGGAGCTCTGTGTATTTTACACCACAAGGGATGGATTACTCTGCAGAACTACCAGCTGTGTGATGCATAGCAGCCATGTTCTGCCAGAACCTGTCTTATCCTGCAGATAAAGTACGAGCCAAAGGTAAGAGTTTTGTGTGGAGTCCATTTTGTGTCTGAGCCGGCCGTTTTCCTTAATAAGCCATTTCTGCGTGTGGGGCAGTTTCCTTGCGAGTTCCCATCCTCCAGCCCTGTAGATATCAGAGCAGAGGTGGAGAGGCTGACCCAGCTGTGCCAAGCACTGACTTTCTGTGTTCAGGGGGAGGCGCTAGCTCATAAGACAGGCAGGCACCCAGGGACAGGTATGTCAAGGAGGGGTCGAGTTTGGCATAGAGGAGGGAGGGTGGGGTAGTATGGGAGTGAGAGCTCCTTAGCTCCTTGACAGTGGATTAATTCTTTGGTAATGCTGAGTTCATGATTTCCCAAGGCAATTATCTGAAGGGTATTCAATATTTAATTCATTTATAACCCTGCTTCATCCTTTGTATAATTTAGTGGACTCAGTTTTTAAAATATACCCCTGCATGTGCATATTTACTCATCTAGCGGACACTTTGGCGCTAGAGACCAAGTTTACCGACGGCGCTTTTGTCAGTGTCCACAATTACTGCATGGGTCATGTTAGATACGATATGGTGTGTGTTCTGTGCAATCAGAATTCAAATGTGAGTGATCGCAGTTGCATGGGATGGAATATCAGAGAGTGAATTCTCTGATGATGTAGTGGAGTTGGCAGCACCCCAGTAGGTAGTAATCCGCTCACTCGCTGTGTTTGCAGATGCATGCTGGGAGTTGGAGTACGAGTCCTTGCTGCTGCAGGAGGGTCTGGAAAAGCTGGTATTGGAAGTCCAGAGGAAGGTGGAGAAGCTGAAGAGAGGTGAGGCGCCCCTGTTTCACCATGGAGGCTGAGGTGTGTCCTTATGAAATGTGCAGGGAAATGTACATGTATACAGTGAGCACCATAATTCACTGGACAGTGACACATTTTTTTTTTTTTCGTTCTGTTGTCCGACGGCTGTCAGTCACCTGTCTGACTTCAACTGAACATGGCTTTTACATGCTGAAGAGGGAAATGAAACCAAAAAGTCCCAGCAATAAATAATAGATTTGTCACTGACCAATGAATCATGGTGCTTGCTGTTGAAGATTTAAGAGAAAATATATGGAATTTAGGAAAAATGATGAAACTGAAAAAGTCACTGCAACAGCTTTCTTTGCACTAACCTTGTTGCCAGTAATGCTGTTGAAAAACAAAGCTTTGGACATAAACTATGAGGCTTCTCTCTCAGTTATACTATGGACCATTTTGTCGAATATTTGATTTCAGAATGATGGTGTTTGTGATGTGCACCACCTCCTCCCACCCCCCAAAAAAAAAAAAAAAAAAAACTGACAAGGTTCAGATCAATAGTCATGTGATGTACGCACAGGTTCCCAGTTGACTCAGTGGCCCTCCAGTGTGACACAAGCTAATCCATAAATGGCCCATTGCTTGCCCTAGTGCATCATCACTCTAATCCATTTGTAGTTCCTCATCTCTGATTTAACTCGTCTGTTGCGACCACCTCAGGGTCCTGGTAAGGCTGAGGCCCGGGGCTTGTGCATATGGCTGCAACCTGCCCCCCAACTCAAAATACCCCAGGGGAGGGCTTCTGTGTGGTCATGTGTGTTCCTGGGAGTTGGAGAAACATGCAAATCTTCCAATCCGAGCAGGGTAGCCAGTTTGTGACTTTGCAAACACAGGAGGGTTATTTTTTGAAAGCTAATGGTACATCAGTTTTTTTCGAAACCATTCTTCTTGCACGGGGAGTAAAGGGGGAGATGGAGAAGAAGGGAGCGCTATATTTGAGCGCATAAAAACCGAAGGGGGAGGATAAACGTCCTCTCAGAGGATGTGCTCTGATTTGCAGCACTTTCCCCAGCAGTTCTGAGCTCAAAGCCACAGAAGTTTCCGGAAGCTTTCCCTGCTCCAATCAAAGCTGCTGTCTGTCAGGGTAGGCTCTCTCATCAGCTCACTCTTACGATAACCACCCCTGTGTCCCTCAGATGCGGAGGTGTGGGATCGGTGGGGGTTCAAAGGCAGCTGTCCTGTACTGAGACGCGGGCGGTGGGGGGACCCCGACCTGCCCCCAGCGCTCACATACACCAGCGAAGCCGAACTGAAGGAGCTGGAGGGAGTGAGGCTCAGAGTGGCTCAGCTGCAGCAGGAGATTCACCTGCACCAGGTGAGTCACAACTCACTCGCCTGTATGCGCACCTGCACCAGGTGAGTGACAACTCACTCGCCTACATACACACCTGCACAAGATGAGTCACAACTCACACACCTATATGCACACCTGCACCAAGTGCGTCATAACTCTTTCACCTACATTCACACCTGCACCAGGTGAGTCACAACTCACTCGCCTCCATGCACACCTGCACCAGGTGAGTCATAACTCTTTCACCTACATTCACACCTGCACCAGGTGAGTCACAACTCACTCACCTATATGCACACCTGCACCAGGTGAGTCACAACTCACTCACCTATATGCACACCTGCACCAGGTGAGTCACAACTCATTCACCTGCATACACGCCTGCACCAGATGAGTCACAACTCACTCGCCTCCATGCACACCTGCACCAGGTGAGTCACAACTCATTCACCTGCATAAACACCTTCATCAGTAGAGTCACAACTCATTCACCTACATGCACACCTGTTTGAGGCAAGAGTCGCAACTCATCTGCATGCTGACCTGCACCAGGTTAGTCACAACTCTTTCACCTACATTCACACCTGCACCAGGTGAGAGTTACAGCTCATTCACCTACATGCACATCTGCACCAGGCAAGAGTCACAACTCATTCACCTACATGCGCACTTGTACCAGGTGAGCGTCACAACTCACACACCCTCATTGTGCCAGAGTGTCCAGTTCTCAGACCTGAACTTTTTCTAAAATGACTTTATTGTCTCTGCTTCTATCATTCTTGATTTCTGCATTTCGAACAAATGAACACTGAAATAGGAAGAGGGGGGTTTCTGCACACCGTATATAGTTCTTGGCAGGTGCTGTAATCCGAAGAAGGGTAAACTAAAGTTCAAATGAAATAAAGAAAATGGGGCAATACACTGCAAACCTTGCAAAACGCACCAACTTCATGAACTAATGTTTTGGTCTGTGATGAAAGTTGCGTGACTGAAATGTCAGCTCTTGATAAAGTTGGTGCGTATTTTTGTGAAGTTAGCAGTCTTGCGCCATTTTCTGTATTTCATTTGAATATATGAACGCTGCCTGTGACTTACTGATTCAATTTGCTGCTTCCTGCGACTGCGCTGATGCTCTGGCAGCTTAATTTTTTTAAAAGTATATTTATATATCACCGCTTATGAGACCCCCTCTCCCTTCGGTTTTCAATGCAAATTTATCTTCGTTTTCCCACTCAGGCCATGAGAGAAGCCTTCAGCCCTTGCCTGACTGCGGACTGCTCTGCGCTCGGAGGTCCGAGTGCCAGCGTGCTACGGAGCTTGTACTCTCTGCTTGGTGAAGGGGGAGCGCAGTTCCCTGCTGTGGTGCTGGACACTGAACCTGATTAGCCTGGACAGCGTTAGCAAGAGGGACTAAAAACAAAATAAACCCCAATGTGCTGCACCTCTCTGAAAACTCAGCGTTTGTGGTGAACGAAAACAAAATCAGGCCGAATTGATTGCTTCCGTTCGTTTTATTGTACTCACAGTGTGCTTGTGTCCATCCGTGACCGATCAGCTGGCCTGAGTTGGCTCCTTGCTTTATGACGTCTCCTGGGGAATCCAGGAATCTTGGGACTGCTGACTCCTATTCTCCTGGGCATTGTGACCTAATTGTCCCCTCTCATAGGTTTTCATTGTGTTTGTAGTAATAATTGGCTGCAGGATAATGATTCACTCAAACCATTGTGCCTTTTCTCAACCAAGCATTGAAAGCCAGAGTGTATTCAGATCACGGTGTCGTTTTACAACATGTTTTATCATTCAATTTGTGTACTTCCAAATAAAATGATGGTCAGTGTTTTTTAAATTATTTCATTTTCTCTTCACCACTGTTGAGAAGGTTACACTTCTGTTCTCCGTGGGACACTAAATTAATTTAAGCTAGTTTTTCAACGATTGGCAAATTCTGTGTGTGGTAACTTGCGATGAAGCAGGCAAATATTCACCAAGCATTGTGGTTAGAACTTTCAGCGGTTACAGTATATTTCTCTACCAGCAGATGGTGCGTTATTCACATCTTGAGAATCTGCCATTGTACTTCATTGGACTGTCACCTGTCACTGCCCATTTGGTCGTGAAGCATTGTAGCGTATTCAGCAAGTTCGACGTCAGGCCTACTGAGTGAGTGGCTTGGCTGGCTTTTCTCTGGGGTATGACAGTAAATATTCAGTCCTCGTTTAGTCATCCTTTCGGCCTGGTGGTCTACCGTTATGTAATATTTTATGGATTGGATTTGGATTGAGTTTGGACAAATGCATGAGGTTATGTATTTGGTCTTTACTAATTGATCGCCGCTGTAGATATGTGTTCTGGACGTGTTTTAAAACCCATACTGCTCTGAGCCAAACCTCCTGAATATTAATTGCCCGAGCCTGAGGCATGCGTCATTGATCAGTGTTGATTTGACTTAAGGTCGCCGTACGAGCAAGAGCGCTTGCTGAGGCGGGGAGCAACGAGGCATCCTCCCTGTCTGTGCCCTCTTGAAGAACAGCCGTCGGCGGTGTGACGGGACTCCCACACTTTCGCGCATGATGTGCTGCCAATTAACCTGTCTGAACTCACTCCGCAAATAAACCTCTTCCGGCCAAATCTCTCTGCTTTGGCTTCACCGAAATAGTAGCGCAACTTGAGCAGTGCGTGATTGCAATTTAAATAACCCTGTTCCAGTGAATATACTACTATTTTTCCGTCAGTGCATTGCTGCGCGAGCGCGGTGTACGTAGGGTCAATAATCACCACTTTTTACTTGAGACAGCGTGGGACTTCATCTTCGTCTTTTGTCATATGACTTGCAATTGTATGGGCTATTCTCGAGGAAATAGTTGACTGAGGTGTCCGATTGCTCTAAATTTACCGCTTAAATCATCATTTTTTCCCTACAATTTTGTTTGGGGTCAGAATGACCCGATTCAATTTTCACCGTCCTTAAAAACATGGTTAATACACTTTTTTTCGGCTAGATCTTTTTCTAACTTTGCGGGTAAAACGTGAAATCAACTCAAAAGAATATTTTATGTCCTGGACGTATGTTGAAAGCATTGGTGCTGTTTGGGTCATTTTGACCCGTGTGGTTTATTACCATGTAAAACCATCATTTTGATCTTCTTTTTCTCATACTGCCTAATACTGAGGGCATGTTAAAAGAACAGGAGGTAATCAGAGGAGAGTAACCGATAAGCTCCTGGCACATGCTGTTGGAATCACTTTATCAAATGAAAACCCAAAGCATGAACAAAATGGTGACCTCATGGTTTGTGGTCGAGCACAGCACAGGGGACACACAGCGGACAGCAGAATGAAGGGATTTCAGCAGCCTTTGTTGCGTGCTACATTTAAATGCATCAAGGGGTCTGGTCATTGTCGCTGCTGTGGGTTGATTTAATAACTGCCAGTTTGGCTGTTTTATGTCTGAGCCATTGAACTGATTTGTCTCACTTAACAAGCTGTGAATAGAGGCAGGCCGTGCTGGGCTGACCTTGAAGTCTTTTCATCCTCTCAAGGTTTTCTGTCTTTCATGGTCTGAGAGTGTGACATAGATCCCCTCATACATTCTTCTTCACCTGAATTGTGAAGCGCAAAATATGCTTTTTCTCATTTTTGGAAAGTCTTATGAATTATGATCTGTTTTTTTGAAAGTACACTGCATGGCCAAAAAAAGTCACGTACAAGCTTTGATTATGGCGCACAAACATCTTGGCATTGTTCTGACAATCTTATACAACGTATCAACATTTCTTTCCAACGAGAGTTGCATTAATTTTTTGCGGAGATCTTGTATTGATGATGGTTGAGTCAAACCACTCTGTAAATCCTTCAAAAGTACATTTCAATGACTCTGGTGAAGGTCAGGACTCTGTGGTGGCCAATTTATGTGTGAAAATGATTCCTCTTGCTCAATGAACCGCTCTTTCACAATTTGGGCTCAATGAATTTTGGCATTGTCAGACATTAAAAAATCCATTGATGGGGTAAACTTGTCCTTCAGTACATTCAGATAGCATGCTGATGCCATGTCCCGTATGAAAAATTACCACAAAATACTACTGCAAAAATACTCTAGTTTTCTATAGTAGCTATGGTATTTTTTTAAACTCTGTATTTTACTATAGTGATGCTAAAGTAAATCACAAAAGTCAAACTCTACTAAAGTAAACTATAGCAATGATATTCAATTACTATAGTATATTTGCAACAAACTATAGTTTACTGTAGTAAAGTGTAGTTTACCATAGTTTGCATCAATTTTACTGCAGTAAACCATAGTTAACTATAGTAAATTTTCATAAGGGATTATTCAGGTATAATGTTGCTGAGGCTGGACCTGGCCAATTGAAGCAACCTTAGATCATAACACTGCCTCCAGAGGCTTGTGCAGTTGGCACTCTGCATCAAGGGGGCTTCGCCTCATAGCCTTCCTTTCTTAGTCTGACATACCCAATGCCATTGTTCTGGAATAGGAGAAATCTGGACTCCCCAGATCATGTGACATTTTTCCATTTCTCCACAGTCCAATCTCTATGTCCCCTCTCAAATTGAAGTTGTTTTTTCCTGATTAGCCTCATTAACAAGTGGCTTTCTCGTGGCCACGCAGCTGTTTAGTCCCAGTCCTGTAAGTTCTTGTTGCTTTGTGCATATGGAAATATTCTTACTTTCACAAATATATCCAGAAATTCAACTTTCTTTTTTTTTCTACATGTAGACTTCACCAAGCGTTTCAGTGATCTCTGATCATGATTATTCAGATTTTTTTCCCGTCCCATTTCTTCCACAAAGTTCATGGCTACAATACTTCCAGGTTTTAATAGAGCGTTTGACAGTTCTTAACCCCATTCCAGTGATTTCAGCAGTCCCCATCGTTGTTTTCTTTGCTCAATGCCGACCAATAACTTGTCCCTCCTGAAATACAGTAACATCTTTTCCACAACCATGGGATTCGTCTTTTGACGTGGTTGTTTAAGAAATGAGAGACTCCGCACAACATCAGTCAGAGTTATAAGAATTGCTACCAGCTGAATCATATGTTTCCTTGCAATAATGATCCAATCATCCACTTTTAAGTATTTGCTTTTTTTTTTTTTAAGATTTTTTTTTGAGAATTTTTTGTTTATTTGATAGTTATACAGTAGAGAGAGACAAGAAAGTCGGGGAGAAGAATAGGGAAGACATGCAGCAAATGACCCGAGACGGAGTCGAATCTGGGTCGCCACGGGAAGGACAGGACACAGCCTTTATGGTGCGTATGCTTAGACCGATGAGCCACCATGGCGCCCCAGTATTTGCTTATCTTAATACAGAGCACAACTTTTTTTTTGGCCAGGCAGTGTATTTCATTGTGTTTGGATCTAAATGACCAGTAAAATTGCCAGCTATTTTGCTCAACCTGTTTATCTGTCCTCAGAGGACCTCAACCAAATTACGACATCAATCACTACAGCTACTTCAACGACTTTGGTCTTCGCCATTTCCATCTGAAATCAAGGGATTTGTTGCCAAGATGTTTCAGTGAGCAGCGATAAGTGAGAAAATGAGGGCTGAAGGGGAGAAGGAGCCATATTGTGGGAGGGGATGGTGAGCAATGGCGGGGGGTTGTGTGGGAGGAGCAGGGAGGGATTTGGGAGAGTATGGCCGTGTGGGGGTAAATATGGACGAGCGGGCTATAAAAGACAACACAAGCTGCTTCAGACCAGGCGGCAGGTGGCGTAGCGTTCTTGCCAAGCGCCGTGGGTGTGATACACCCTGTTTCTGTTAAGCCCCCTGCTCCCCCCCCTCCTCCAATCCACTGAGTCACTGTGAGGGGAAACTCATTCCAGCAACTGCTTCCCAGAAGGCCAGCGACAGTCAAGGAAGGAATAAGTTTTTCTCCTCCAGAGAGGGAGCAGGGAAGGAGAAGGAGAGAAACAACAGACTTGACATGTAGGCAGAGGGACATCTGCTCACATCGATGTGCCAGAGAGCGAAAATAGGCAAGAGGCATCAGAAAAGCTAGAATACGTTGCTTTCCTCTCATCAAGGTTCGGAGACTGCGCCCTCATGCTGTCCTTCTCCTGATTTATTCTTCCACTCGCTCTCTTCCTCTTCCCCAGGGGTTGGGAATGCCCAGTTGTATTCATAGTAAGATCTTTATTGATCCAGGAGGGTGTCAGGCTGTCAGCAGTTGTGTTCTCTCCTCAGAATCACCCAATGTGTCAGTTACCCCTTCCTTTCAAACCCAGGCATGAGTTGGTGGTCGTGTGTGGATTTGAGCTGAGGATGGTTGGCGCTTCGCACTCAGGTCGATGTCCTGACGGCTGGTCACCATTGAGTTAAGTGAGGCTGTCATCCGGGTTGCCTGAAGTCCTACCTGGGGCTCTTTCCAAACGCTCATTTCTACCTCCTTGCTTCCTTTCCTCGTGCCCTTTATCAGATTCGAGTTCAACTCATCATATGCTGCAAGGAAAGGAAGTTCAGAAAGAATCTGAGGAGGGAGGAATTAAGGAAACATGGCACTCATGTTTTACCCTCCTTTTTTAGCAGTTTTCTTGCTCCAAGCTTTTTTCCAACAGAAACTGCAAGGAAAGGGACGGGGAAGGATGCAAGGAATGAAGTGTTGGGAAGTTGGAATGTTCTTGCTTTTTCATTCTGCAGTTTGAAGCTGCATTGATCGGGGATATTCATTATTTATGTTTCGCATTCCAGAAGAGATGCTTCTGCAATCTGCTTGTGCTTCCTTGCTCAAGAATCTGGCAGATACCTTCTGGGTCTTTGCCCCTTCTGATATATATTGGCAGGTTGGATAGTCATGAATGGTCCCCTATCATGTCACCAGGTGCGTAGTCATTAGCTATCACAAGCCATTTCAAAATCTGTCCCTTTGTGACAACATAAGGGGAAGGAATCACCCAGAATATTGAAAGGCTTGATCAACTGGTTGACTGAAGTTGGTCACCATATGATTTCACAAAGAAACAGATTTTGAAATGGCTTGTAATGACTGATTGGCTGCGCACCTGCTGACATGAAAGGAGACCTTTAAAGATGTGGCAGGGCTGTTTTCTTGGTCAATAGAGAACCAATGGATGGATAAATCTGTGAATCGCCCCGCAGGCTGCCCGCTACTTTTTGGCACTGACATCGCCTGAACTTTGAGGTCCATTCATGCGAAAGAAGCTGTTTGTTTCAAAGGAAAATAAGCGTGGAATTGGTGCAGTATTTTGTAAATCGTTCCTTAATTATTCTTTGTCGCCACCTGGGTACCATTGCAAAACCTGGCTCTGGTGTAGTGCTTGTTATGAGGATTACATTTTCAATACATTAAAAAAATCTATACCGCATTTTTTTTTTTTTTTTGTGAGAAGCATAGACGGTATGTGCTACATTTACAAATGGCCCCGAGTAAAGATTTTTCTTCGTGGATTACTCCCCTGCTTGATGGATGTTCTGCTTGTTGCCATGACAATTTTTCAGGGCTTACAGCCAGAGTCTGAGGTATTAAGTTTGGCTAAGGAGCAAAGGGTCATTACCAACCAGGGGTGCAGTGGAGGGGAAATGGAGCGTATCCACCGCTTGTTCTGTCAATCTTCAGAATAATTGCCTCTCAACCAAGAACCCTTTGAAGTACATAAGAGACTTAACTGGCTTTCTCCATAGTGATCTACCTAACTGAGTATATCCACTTTTCCAGGGACCACTGCAACAACATTGTAGCTGGCAGCCCCTACTGCCAGGAGGCATATTGCTGAGTGCAGAGACTTTTGGCCTCTTATTTCTCAATTTTCTTCCTTCGTGCTTTCATGTGTGTACTAGCAATTCCCACAATCATGCTTCAAATGTAACATTCTGGCTTCCAAGAGAACACGACTTGGTCAAATCCTGGTATAAGGTTGGACCTTTGGCAGCTATTCATTTGGAAAGAACAACGGCCAATGGGGAAACTGAAAACACTGAAGCGGCCAATGGTGTAACTTCATCCCTCTTTCGTCATAGACTTTTGTGTCTATGGGGCTGACCCCCACTTTGCTGCAGACCCCAGCCAAAGAAGCATAGGTTCTAACCCCCCAGCCCGTTAAATAATCAATAAAAAACAACAAGAAAATATGAACTGCAGAATTGATCAAGGAAGGGAAAAGAACCCGATTTTGAAACCATGGAAACGACAAACATCACAGGGACCATCTGTACTCTCCCCCTGCACCCCCCCTCCTTTTCTTTGCCCCCCATTTCTCTGACCGCCACCCCCTCGTCTCTCACTTTCTCCAAGTTTTCCTCTCCCCTCCTCCGCTTTCCCCTCAAAATGGGTGCCTCCTATTCAGACTGGCCGTAACTGTCAGTTATCCTTGTTTTTATATTTGATGTAAACGGCCTGTCACCCTACCGGATGCCCCCAGTTGTCAATGATAGCTTTTCCTGATCAAAGATTTTTTTTTTAATTTGATGAATGTAAGTGCGTGCACGTGTCCATCTGACTCATTGTTTAAATCGCATTACATCACTGGTATCCATAGAGAAAAACGTAGCGCATAGGAATAGCTTGGCTTTTGGCCTCAACGCAGCAAGACGAAAACGGATCATGCGCAATCGGCTATTATTCGCCACCGGGTAAAGCCAAGTTTATATTAAGATTGCTGCCCACGCGGAGAAAGAATTGTAAACAATGAAAATTTTATCCGCCTCTTAATAAACTGAACACTTGTGGATGAAAGAAATGTTTCTCTCCAGCCATGAGAGAAAAAAAAAATCCTGAACAACACGTGAGCTTTTCTTTTTCTGCTTGTGGGATTATGGGATGTTATTTGGATGTCTTTCTCGTTTTCTGTTGAAGGCAGTCCGTTCTCCATCTTCCCTCTCCACCAAAAATGGGACAAAACATGATTATGTCTATGTACCGCTATTCTTCTAAGTTAGGCTATACATTAACGACGATTATTCAGTATCTTGTATTATCACTCTAATTAAGCATTAGCTCTTTGTTCTAAACTCATTTGAAAGTTCTTATGTAGTATGGATAGTAGATTTGAGTGTATTCTAAATGCCTACTTTTGTTGTGAAGTCAAATCTGTATTTTCTTAAATTCATAAACATGGTCTCCATACAGTGGTAGTTAAATTGGCTCAATCAACATCTGATACTCTTGGAGCTCTTTTTTGAAAATAATAGCCCAGAAAATAGCATTTAAAGGTGGACACTAATTTAATTTACTGTGTAATTTACTGTAATAAAAAAAAAATTGATATAATTGCTATAATTTAATGTAATTTGTGAAAAGTGCCCTCAGCTTTCTATGGTGGTAAAAGAGCACTAAAGCTCACTGTAATAAAATAAAACCAAATGCTTACCATTAACTTGTATTGTTAATCATGAAACTGAGGCAAGATGTTCTCAAAATGGAAATCTGCTTTATTAAATTTCAGTTTTAATGAACAATTTATTCTTGTTGTTTTACCCACTTTGTCTGTAGCCTATCTACTGTTCATACGCGCATACACACTGTATTGCATTGAAGGCACCCTGGTTGATTTGTTAACTAGAGTGATATCCACAGATTGCAGCCCTGATTTTGGCATTTTGTAGGAGCTTGCACATAAGTGAGTGGTGCGTGGGCGTCAGCGATGTTCAGGAACACGCTAGTGCGACTTCGCCGGCGCTCGAAAATTGCAAACTGGACGGCATTGCATGCCATTAGCACGTGAATATGGAACAGTTGGCTCCGCGCCAGCTGTAATGAGATCGTGACTGCACGATCCAGGTTCCTGCGGATCTGCAGCTTGGTAAGAGGCAATTAGAGGCAATGCTTGCGGTAATTAAAGGCAGTTAGATCGGCATATGGGGGAGTTATCGCAGCTTCTACTACGTTCCTTTGTAGTCAATGACCAGCAATTCGCCAAAAGACATAAAGAACTGTGATTGGAATTCTTGTTGTCTAGATTTCTCACTCTCAGGACCTTAATGCAGTTTAGCAAACTGAAATGCTGTGTGGAGAGAGAGAGAGAGAGAGAGAGAGAGAGAGAGAGAGAGAGAAACCGCATTGGCCGCATTGTAATAGTTAAATCTCATTCCGGCATCCACCCCCCAATTGCCTTCACTCACCCACCCTCCCCCCTTCCCCCTCCCCTAAGGTACCCATATATTCCTTGACGTCACATTCAGGTGGCAGCCAATGGCGTGCGCCGCGCCTGCCCATGCGTCTCCCCTCGTCCCCGCCCCTGCCCTTGGCTGCGTTTATCTCCCCCGACCAGCACTGGCAAAACAGCAGAACGGCGGAGACCATGGAGAGCCCGAGCTGTGGAGCGGAGAGAGCAGCGTAGCATAGCTTAGCGTGGCGCTACAAAGGCAGGGAGCAAAAGAGAGAACCAGAGATACAGAGTGGGAGAGAGAGAGGCGGACATGTTTGTGGAATCCCTTTCAAAACCTCTGGGCTGACCAGACTCCCCTTCTCCCTTTGCGCCAATGTAGATTTCTACTTTTAGTTCCAATCAGTTTTTTGGAAAGAGGAACATAGAGGTGGTTTCTGTGTACTTTCACTCCAGGCCAGATCTGCAGGTCCTCTGATTTCTTGTTCTCCTCTGTGGGACGGTCCTCCAACCCCCCTGTTTTAGGATGGGCTGCACCACTGGTTCTTTAACCTGCCAGACGCAGCCCTGCAACCCTAGAACTGACCGGAATGGGCCGCCCCAGGACTCGGCGCCAAAGAGCCCGGAGGTTCTGACCTTGCTGGAGCGGCTGTCCCAGGCCACGGGGGGCATGGAGAAGTCCTGGTACCGCTGCATTTTCCCCTTCGGACTCATATCCCTGGTGATCGGCGTGGCTGGGACGGGGGTGGCATTCACCTTTAACAACCTGCCACTGACCAAGGCGGTGATGGTGGTCCTGCTAGGGGTCGGGCTCGCACTGGTCCTCATGGCGGCTATTTGCTGGACGGTGCACAGGGAGAAGAAGAGGAAACGAAAAGAGGGGGTATTGTCCCTGCCGAGCCCGGAACAGTGTCCCATCTGAGCTCGGAACAGTGTCCCGTCTGAGCCCTCTTGAGGAGGGAGGCGTGAGCGTGCAGTGGCTGGCATCAGAAGGGGGGGTGGGGGGGGGGGGTCCTCGCTGAAATATTGCCGCTTAGTCTCCTGGGAGTCGAGTTTTCAGCTGACGTACCACCGAGTGGGAGGGAGAGAAGGAGGCTGAAAGCCTGGGAGAGTGATGCCGAACTGGGGGACATATGGACTGGCTGTGCCTTTCTGGTGGGACCTTTGGCAAAACTTGGGTGCAATCCGTTGTCCACAGACCGGAGTCCGGTTTGAAAAAAGCTGACCAGTAAATGCATGAACACGGATGCGAACATTCGTCCTGTGATGTCAAGAAGATCGCAACACACAAGCTCACCGATGTTTTCACCGCTGCCACCAGCTTCACTCTCGGTCTCTGCATTCCTTTGGTTGATGTCCGATGGAGAATTTGGGGGAGTGTGCCAGGAAACGTAACCCAAAACCTGTACTGCACAACTGGACCTTTGTTCCTTCCCACTATCCCAGCCCTGGAAGCCCGTCATTAGCTGTATAACCTGTGTATCCCCCTCCCACCCTCTCTCGGGGGTGTGTTTGAAAGAAGAGGTCAGAGCAGAGGTGGGAGCATTCCTTTAGAGGGTCTGTTTAAGAGCAGGAGAGTCAGGACTTGCTGGAGAACCAGGTTCCTTGGTCGAGCTGAACTAGATGACTGGACTGGACCAGAGCACAGTCATCACTGCATTTGCTCCGATGTCCAGCATTTCGGTAACACGAGTGGCCGGCGGGACACCGGCGTGGGTTGGCCATGTGTCTGTGTGAGTCTACGCACATGCATTCACAGACTGAACAGAGATTCGGAGGAACAGAGAGATCCCTTGTGAGGGAAGGAGGAGTGATAGTAGTCCCCTGTGGAGCGGGTATGAGGAGTTGTTTCTGTAGTTATGAAGCGCTCATTCTCTGGCTTCTGACAGTCTGTCGCTCACGGGGAAGATGTAAGAACATAGCGTCCCCACATTCGCACATTTCCTCTATGCTCTCCCTACTCGGGCGGGATGCTGGTGAGCAAAACCACAGTCTGAGAGCGTGCAGGCCGTACCGGACCGCACCGGCTCACGCCCCTCTGACTTTCTTTACGCACCTGTATCCCGCTCACGACCCAGGAGGGAAGGGGATGAATCTGTGTTCCACACAATACAGGGAGAAGTGTTGCTTACAGAGAGGACTCTGCCAAATTTGAGGAACCTTGCTGCGGACATTTTGGGACTTACACTCATTTTGTGGAGGTGTGGGAGTGGGCTAAGTCCTGGGAGTGTGGGGGTGTGTTACATGGAAGTTTTTTGGTTCGTTATCGTGTCAGTTTTACAGTTTTATTTCTCCTTTCTGCGCTATTGTGTGGGTCCTGCTTGGGGGTCAAGGGGAATTGTTGGAAAGGGGTGTACTGAGCCTCGCCTTGGAGTGGGTATGACAATGTTCTCGTATTTGACGGTGTGTGTTTGTGTGTGTCTTAGCGCTAATGATGTTGGTTTTAACTGTGGTCAACATTTCAAACCCCTTTCACTTAGTTATGTATGAGAAGACACTTTATATTACAGTCATACCAACTGGCAGTAAGTGAGGGAACCTTACTGATAAAGTTGATTACTTTTGGGTAAATATTAAGCTAACGGCATCTTAACAAGCTGCAGCATTTACAGCACCTTGCTTACAAATATTGAACAACCGTTCTCTCCATTCTGTGAATCTGGTTTGAGGCTATTGGCAGGCGAGAAGAGAATAGTTATTAAAAACCTATTTGGGCTATTCCCTTGAGCTGGTTTTGTACCCCTGGCAACCATTGACCTAAAAAAAACAATAAAGATGGAAGGGGGAAGGAATCGACGGCCGACAGAAGATCGAACATCTTTAACTGATGTCACCTGGCAAGAGGCGTGCGAGATTAATTTGTGTTATTGCAGCGCTGCCGTAGGAAGTCAGAGTGTCAGGTTTCAGTGCTGGCGCTCAGGGGCTCGGAGGACAGGGGAAGATATTGATGCAAGCCGTACCCACCCCCTCAGCCTTGCCTGGTCTTTTGTGCCTCAGACTGGAACAGCATTTTACTTGCTGAATGCCTTCCACGTGTGTGCTCCATTTCAGAGCCTGCTCCGGATCTGGGAGAATTGTAACGCAAGGTGGGGGGGTAACGGGGTAAAATCTTGCAGCGCTCAGTTTTAGTTCCGCTAACTGCTTGACGTAATGAAGGCGCCCACGAGCCTTTTATTTTATAAATAAATCAATAAAGCAGGGCTAATTTGTGAGAAGTGATATGCTGATGAAATTTGTAACTCTTTGTGAATGTGCCTCACATATTTATTGATTCCTGAAAAACTGACAACAGAGGTTTCTACTCATTAGCAGGTTATACAGTGCAGCATACATACTGTCTCTAGAAAGTTTAACTTTTGTTGTGTGTGAGCATGTATGTATGTGTTTGCATCTGCCTTCTACTCGGTATATCCCATCATTTGGCATAGCACTGACCTCCAAAGTTAAAATTTGACATGACTACCAGCAAATAATTACCCTGTGACAGTCAAAAAAAAAAATTACTCTCTTTTTCCTTTTACTGAGAAGGAAAAGATCCATATCCGATTGAACAGAAATTTATCAATGTTGCTGAATACCTTCAAAATTGAAAAATGCTTGACCAATAGCTCTAAAAACACACTCTCTGTAATGGCCGGTAGAGTACGGAGGCCAGGTGCAACGACCAGAGAGAAAGAGAATAGCACGGACACAGTACAAACACAGAGAATAATACAGACCAAACAAAAGTACTTGCGCTTCCAAAGGATGTATAATAGTCCAAACCACGGAAGCAAAGTGAGATAGAAAAAGGGAGAAGAAACTCCAATAACCAGAGGATAGAAAGTCAAACAAAACCTGACTACAGATATCTTCAGCTATGGTGCTTAGCTACAAACAGACACTCTAGCAAAGAGGTGTGGCGAACATCCGGCTTATATAGAGTCCGGGGAAGCGCCGCCCCAGTTCAATCAGCCAGCTGGGTAAAGAATCCGATTGAAATGGAATTCGACATCATCCCAGGATGAGAGCCACAAAGAAAAGTCCAAAACACACACACAAACATCCAGAACCATGACACTCTCACTCAAAGCATGTGCAAGGAATGCAGTTGGAGGTTATGCTCTGGGCTGGCTTAAGCTAGCATGAACCAGCCTTGCCTCATTGTTTCTAAAATGGGAGAAAGAGGGGGAGAGAGTGATAGACTGAGAGGAAGAGAGTGACAGGGGGAGAGAAAGGATAATAGAGAGGAAACAATGGAGAGAGATAATGTGGGAGAGAGAGGGAGGTAGAGAGAGATTGATGGTGAAGGAGAGAGTGTGAAATTGAGAGATAGAGACTGCGGAAGATATTGTCTGTGGTAATGACTTTCGAACAGCTGATCTTTTCTTGAGCTTTTGGAGTGCCTCTCCTCCTCAGTACCATTCAACTGCCGATATAGCACTGCGTTATGTCAACTAGTGCCCGGTGTATAGTGGCTTAAGGGGCTAAAGTCAGCAGGAGAACAGAAGATGGTGGTGTGTGGTCGTATGGCGGTTATGAGGTGGGGGCTGTCACTGGATACCCAAAAAAAAAAACAAAAAACGTAATTCTCCATATTCTAGTGAAGCAGACTTCTGAGAAAGCATGAAATGGGGCTTTGGATTTCTGATTTCCTCAAGGAAGATGAGAAATGGATCTTTCATGAAGCCTGGTGCTCTGGTGTTGACCCACATGTGGAAATGTTGCATATTGTTCTTTCTCCCCGATCAAAACAAATATTACCATCAGTATAATACCAGACATCTGTGACTGTGAGGGGCTGCAGGTCTACACTGATGCATCACTGTGCACTCAGCAGTCACCATATTCATTATTTCTCATCC
Source organism: Gymnothorax javanicus (assembly GCA_029692085.1). NCBI lineage: Eukaryota > Metazoa > Chordata > Actinopteri > Anguilliformes > Muraenidae > Gymnothorax > Gymnothorax javanicus. The sequence continues at coordinate 46,443,015 of CM056206.1, read as the reverse complement.
TTTTTTCTTGTAGCTGCTTTTCATTCCTGTTATTTTGCTCGCTGTCCTCTCCTCTTTGTTTATTGTAAGTCACTCCCTTAGCCTGCTGAATAAAAATAGAAATAGCCACTGAACTCATGAGATACGCAAGCTACAAGAACGTTTGCGATTTAATCTTACATTTTGCCACCCAGTGTGGGAGTTTAGCCTTGAAATCTAGGTTTATCATTCAGGGGAAATAAACTGAAAAAATCATGAGGAAAGGTTTCCAGCATTAGTTATTTGTTGGAGCCTATCTATTCTACACCTGCTGCTAGTTTTAGAGAACTCTGACTGGGATAATGGTACCATTCTACACTGAGGGCATTCACTCTGTCTACATCGATAAAAATAGAAGGAGAGGGGGAGAGAGAGCATGACAGAGAGAGTAAACACACAGACTCAGAGACCTACAGATTCATTCATTGAGAAAAACAGACCAGAGAGAGCCTATTGTGTGCCTGGAATGTTTAATTTCCTCAGCCACTGTAGGTCCCAGGTGCATATCACACTGATGGACAAAAACATGCAAACACACACACACACACACACACACACACACACACACAATTTCCTCGAGTCTAAGGAACAAAGGGAAAACTACCTCCAGGAGCTAGAATTTGGACGCATACAGTATGTTAGGTGGATCCAAGTGCTTATGTAGACAGCCCATGTTATTGCCTTCAACCAGGTAATGAATGTACGTGCGTTTTATCAGTGATTTATTTTACATTGTGTACAATACTGTATTTATGCATATTTATACATGAATTTGAACTATTTTAGAAAAAAGCTGTATTAAACATATGATTATTCTGTGAGGAAACGGGTGTTTCGTTTTTATTATTGCGCACCGTTGCATTGTGATCACAGGAAATGTAAGACATGAAAAAAGACAAGAAAAAATTTACACATGCGCCGCAAAATTTCAGAATGACGTCTTCATGGTGTCTCCCACCTCCATTATTTACATAACAAAGAAACCTTGACTGCGTGTGTCTCTGTCCCTATGGACCAAGCTAAAAATATCAGCAGCTTAATAGAAATGGGAGGGAGAGAGAGAGAGAGAGAGAGAGAGAGAGAGAGAGAGAGAGAGCTTGGGCGGCAAAGTTAATGAAAAAAAAAGATGTGCAAGGATGTGCATAAACACTTGTGGCATGAAACAAAATAATTGCATATTACCGACTAGTTGCTCTTATTTCCAATTATTGATCATTTGCATTTTTTGTTTTATTTGTTGATGTATTCATTTTCATTAATCAATTTCTGTTACACGTACGCCATTATACGCTTAACCAAAATACCTAAACTTAAGTACTTCAGTAAATATCCAGCTGCATAAATGATTGCATTTAAATTTATGTGACCAACCGTTGTTTGCCTATAATGGGGACATTCGATTCAGCTTTAAGTTCCAGACATGTTTGCTATAATGATCCCTAAATTCACGATTGATACCAGTCATCCCTTTGAGAAATACATCAACGTATCCTCCACTCATGGGAAAAGGGGATTGGGGAAGAGGCGAATGGAGAACGGGAGGAAGCATATTGGGACGCGCCCTCGATTTTGGTATATCATCGGTTGGCGTCAACGCTTTCAAGATGGTGCTACCAAGGGCTCCACCCGCTGGCAAGTGCTGTGAAAAGTGTAAAATTAATGAGTGGAACCTGGAAATTATTTATACAGAGCATGACCGAATACTGTTGAGGAGTACAAAGGTAGACTCTAAGAAACTGTTGTTTTCTTTTATCACCATAATTATTGTTCTTTTAATGGCGCCAAGATGTGACATGAAAAGGGCCGATAATGCGCTTACTTCGTTCGTGTACTGTTCTGTTTCTGGCTGAATGAACTGCATACTCTGCAGCAAAGCATGGCTCATTTGAATGGCGCCCTGTGGGGTTCAGAGCTGTGGCGTCTTCCCCTAAAACGGAAAGAGAGGTAATAGCGACTGAAGTCTTTTCATTTTTCTGTCAAACGTCTTTAGAAGACTTTTTGTACGATCTAAAGGAAACCATAGAATCTTCGATCCGATGCAATTATCAAAACTAAATGTGAACAATTTAAGGCAAAAATGACAGTTCGAGTCTCAGGAGGGTTTTAAAACCAAGGAAAAACAGCTGTGTGTTTGAGCAGAATTTTATAATGATAGCCTACGAGATTAGGCGGTGTTCCAAACTGCTCTAGAATCAGACCTTTTCGTTGCACTTGCAAAAACCGGGGCATTACTTCTGCTGGATGTATTCAGTTTGATTTCAGGCTACTGCCTGCAAAGAAAATAAATCAGCGAAAAGAGGACGCAGAATTGCACATAAATCTTATTTTCGGGGTGCAAATGTAATCACCATGCTCCAGGAAGCGCGTTTCTTTGGGATGAGCACTGAGGAGCGTTTTTCTGTTGGTGACAGCGCTGCCTTTTTCTACCGACTCATAATGGCTTGTGAAATTTAATTGCCCCATATTGCCAACTCTCAAAAATGAGAAATGTTCGATTTTCTTGCTTCCTCACAACTGAGCTTGGAAAGTTCTGATTAATTTTATTAATTGAATTGTCCTAATATATTAAAATACTAATATTAATTGGAATTTAATAAAACAATTGGAACTCTGGATCTGTGTCATCATTGCTGCAGCCATTGGCCACCTCATTTGGGGGTGCATTTGGACACAGGTAAGTCTGAAACACTTAATGTTCATCGAATTGTAAGTATGAAAGGGAGAAGCATAGCAACGCGTAATTCTGTGAAACCCTTTTGTCAAAAAAAGAATAAACAAATAGTAACAAAAAAACAAAAACAAACTAAATATGTATTGTCATTTCGTCGTATGATTGTTCCTGTAACACCATCTTCAGGCCAAATGCATTTTCAAAACTTCAAAATGTCGAACAGATGCTGTGAACATTCCTGGAGCCTAGAGTAGTTCCCCTGTTGATTCGCTGGACCCTATATCGTTTCCCATAATGACGCGACCACTGGGCCAAACTATTCATTTTGCCTATGGGGAAAATCTATAGCTTCACGGATATACCCAGCTATCGTCCACTGACAGCATTTGTGTAGTTTATTACAGTAATTATTTTTATTTACAATGATAAAAACATGGGGGTGGAGTGGTTATGACTACTGAAGCAAGGGTTCACATCCACCTCACAAACCCCAACGGCCTCCCCCACAGCACACGGAAATTTCACCTTTGACTTGAAAGTTTCACAAGGGGACCACTGCATGAATATTTCCATTTCAGGTCTTAGTGCATGCCTCTGAGTCAGATGGGAAAATGAAAGTGGCAGGGCGTGAATCGAAGCGTTCCTTCAATGCATAAAAATGTTCATAGACTGTACTTAAACAGAGCAAACAGAGACAGCACTGACACAGTCATGATGAATTACTTTACCTATCTAAAATAATCCAATAAATTACTTGTTGATTTGGCATCAACACATTTCCAGGGATATGCATTTGATATATAATTTAATTTCTCCATCTTAAATAGCTACTCTGTGAACAGAGGCAGGCCTGAAAATGTTGATATACGGCGCCCTACTAAGGCATGGTAACAGTAGACTGAAATTAGCGATTTCTGCTATACTTAAGACATTTGAATTTGAGATCAGCTTTCATTTCTTGGTATTTGATATGCATGTTTTACTAAAAACATAACTTTGTTATGAGCATATGCTCACCATGGGGGGAAACACATTTTCAGTTTTTTTTGGTCAACATTGGGCCACATGTAAATATTATGCCTATAGAATTAGCAAATATCGCAAGCGGCTATAACCCTGCTTGCAGACAGCTGTCAACAGCTGTTTTAGCTGGATTAGCTCAGTCTGAAATGTGCAAGGGCACACGTGTGCGTGTGTATGTGTGTGTCTGAAATACATATTTGAGGATTTGTGTTCATGTACTATGTTTTTGATCTGAATTACTGCGCGTTTACGACTTGCCACAGGTGTTTCTGGAAACAAAATTGTTTATGTGAGCTTGTGAAGGTGTGCGTGCATCTGTGTGTGTGTCTGTGTCAGTCATTCAGAGTGTTCAAAGAATCTTTCTCAGTTGTCCAGAGTTGAGCTGATGTGTTGGATACAATTTGTACTGAGGAAAATGTGCCCATATGCATAGATTTCGTAATGACAAATGTTCGAAGGGGGGATGGAGAGGGGGATTAGCACTTAATCAAAGTGCATTTTATGTGTTTGCGTGGGAAGTGAGGAATCTCACTCAGTGCAGCAATGATTTAAAAGGTCCAGAATCAGAAGGTGTAATATTAAATCACCTCCTGAAATCAATATTAATACCTCTGACTAATGCAGAATACTTATTTGCATAATGCATATACTTCCTTTTTTCTTTGCCTCGGCAATCTCCAAAAGGTTAACTGTTTTCTCTTCGGAGAACTGTGGTACAAATTGAATTAGAGCACAAGCTCAATAAGCCAGTGGCTCATAAAACTCTGAGTCAGTTACAAAAGTGACAGACGCAGGATAAACGAGAGTCTTTACGCCACAAACAGACTTCAGCAATAATCGTATTGTCTGTTCCCCACTCCAATACAATGGATGCTTTCTCTATTCATCTGCACTTGTTGCCCTCATTTTTCAAAATCCTGAATCCTGATTGGCTAATGAATAAACATTATTTGTGTTTTTCTTATGTCATGTGTCATTCTTCTTGAAGGGTATTTATTAAACATCCAGTCTAAATGCCAAGTTCTCTGACTTGTAGTCTCAGAGTTGTCCCATAATTCTTTGGCTCACAGAATGCTTAATGAAGACAGCGTTGGCCAAAGAACAACAAAACTCCTGCTTGTGATATTAATGGTTACGGCTCATCCTGTTTTGCCATTTTAGAGCGTGGACTGTCCATTATGGTGTCTGTTATTACAGTATCCTTGCCTATCGTCAACCTTTTGCTTCAATACATATGAAACACTGCAGTATCAAAAAGGGTGCACACTGGTGCAGTGGGTGGCACTGCTGCCTTTAACTAAGAAGAATGTCCATTTTAATCTGGCCTGGGGCCTGCCTATGTGAAGTTTGAATGCTCTTCCCAGTGGACAGGGGTGCGTTTCAACACAGACGCTAACTTACATAGTTGGAACCATTGATTATGAATGGATGAACTATGTTAGTCGCTATATGCTTTTGGGAAACATGCCCCAGAACCTTGACTTGCTTAGAGAAAGGGTAGTGTATGAAGTGGTACTGACAGGATAATGTCAGCTCAAGCATTGCCTGGGGATGGGAGGGTTTCAGCCTGCAACGGGGAGACCGAGTCTCATCGCACCCCATTTCAAGGTCAGTAAAGCACCTGTTAGTTCATCTCTTGAGATTCATGCAGAAGTGTCTTCCTCCTACGTATGTTGTTTAATTCACAAACTGTGGCTTGATGAGAAGCAGTGTCTAATATCATTGTCCTTTGGAAGAGAGCACGCAGTTGTCTTGTTGTCTTCTGAAGTGACAGCAAGGGTTGCACTTCGAAAGTGATTAGGCATTCCACAGAGAGCAGTGAAAGCGGAAGCAAATGTGCTAATTAGATGCAAATTATGTCTTTCAACATTAGGGGTAATAATGAGCCAGAGATAAATCTGGAGACAATCAATGGCTCTGTCCATGGTACATTTCTCAAAGAATGAACACCATGACTTTCAATTTACTCGCCTGCGGCTTTAGCAAACTGGCTGTGTCCGGACCTCACTTTGGCTACTTATGTTTGGTCGGGGTCCATTTATTTATAAATATGAGTGAATTTAGGCATGAATGATATATTGACACCTTTAAAAAAATCTTCAGGCTGTTTTCAGCTGAGAGCTCTTCAGGTCAGTCAACACGGAGTAGGCTGCGAGTTAAACAGCTCATCAGCTGTTCTGTCTTTCTCTGGCAGTTGCCAACAGCTCCTCCTGTTGGCCGCTTTTTACAAGGCTGCACAGGTTGCTATTCTGCCCCTTTGACTTTTCATGTCGACTCCGTTGTCCTTCCAGGATTCCATCACACTGTTGTTTCAAGCAGGGCAGCATTCGGCTGCTACTTTCCCCAGGGGCCAGCCTTATAAAGCTCACTACTACTACTACTACTACTACTACTACTAATAACAGTGACAAAAGTAATAGAAGTCAACTGAACGTTGTAAAATCAATGAGAGGAAAAATATTTTAATAATCCGACGACTATATTTGGCGGCACCGCTGTCTGTCTGTCAATCTGTCCAGGGTTCACCGCAGCACTGCTCAGGGGTCTGGCATTAGATTGGTCGCAACAAAAAATTCTAGAATTTACCACTATTTAGGTTGTCCTCATTTTTCAGAAAATTAGATTGGATGACCAAGCGAATTCTGACATCTTGGGAAGATGCATTTGTGGGAAATTGAAATTGAAATTGAAATAAATTGTGGGAAATCACCAGCCAGAAAACTATAGGCAGTGATAAATACGAGTACCTCGCAATGCTGTGTGCTCTGGTCAGATATTATCGTCGGAGGACTGTCATTTTACATTGAGCGAAAATAAAGAATGCTGAAGTGGGTACTGATCACTGATCAAAGGAAAATGTATTCAATCCTATTTAAGTGATTAACTGCTCAATCAAGTACGTCGACTCCAGCGGAACTGTACCCTCAAAAAAATTCGCCTGTTAGCGAGGCATTCAATGTTTTGCCGAAGACTGATTCAAACAAACTGATTCAGTCAGTTAAGTTTGCCCCTCATCGGTCAAGCAATTCCAGATACTAAGACAAATACCATTTAACATTTTAAATGCCCAGAAAATCTTACAAGCAACATAAACAGCTATTTAGTCGTTCAACTTCGAACAGCGCAGGAAAAATTTTTGTGAGAATTAACGTCCCTGTCTTTTTAAATACCGTGCATTTAAATACCGTCTCTGTCGTTCACTACAAATCCCAGACGATACCACTGGCTACTGGATGTCAGATGTTTCCGCCCTCAACCACCAATAGTGAAGCAGATATTCGGAAGCGCGTAATTCGAAATTGCATTATTTTGTCCAATCAGTTATTTTGTTTTTGATTACTGCGAATATAAGCCAATCAGGCGGTTATATGTCGCACTAGACCATGCACTGGACGAATCAGACCATCTTTCTCGGCTTATTGGGCGTGCCACTACATAGACCAATGGAAAGTTTAAGTTGATGTTTAAACAGGGCGCGCGGGCGGTGCTTAACCAAATTTGGGGAGAAAGTTAAAAAACTCTAGTTGGGAGGCATGCACTTACATCCTTTAGCTAGGGGTGCTAGCTAATTGCTTCCATTCTTTGGACTGACGAGTTAGCTTAATTTAGGGTTAGGGTTAAATCAGTAAATGCAATTATTACCAAAGTTTTCCAAGAGTTTATTAATACATTCTTCAGTTTTTTAGTTTTGTTTGAGGCTCAAGGCTCGGGTTTGCAATCTGTGTTTGTTTGCACAGTATCGTAACTTTGCTCAATTCTGCGGCTAAAACTTGAAATGAAAGCGGGCGGTAAGTTGAGTCTTAGCTAATGCACTCGGCTAGTGTGTCATTTTTCGAAAAAAAAAAAAAAAAGGAGCCAGTTGTGAGTTCAGCCAATGTTAGCTGGCTAGTTCGATCACATTTACTTTGAAGAATAAACTATATGATTAGCTAGGCTAGTGAAATTACAGCCGTGATTGTACGTTGACTGTGGGACCACATTGTAAATAAGCTTCAGCTTTCATGTGTTATCCTGGTTTTTAATGTCAATCATATCTAAGTTACATGTTTTATGTATGTATGTTTTACATTTATTTACGAAATAATCAAATCAAATCAGCCGGTGCATTTGTGGTGATCAAGGTGGATCTCAGTCCGTTGCTCCCTGGCGGGTAGGGCTAATTTGCTGAAAACATTCTGCTGAAAAACTACAAACATCTGTACTTTCCTTTAAATTTCTTATTGATAAATATACATCTCAAGAATATCTGGTGAAAATTTCATCGCAATATATTAAAAAATAAAGAAATTTTGAAGGAAAGTAGATGACTGTAGTTTTTCAGCAGATTAGCCCTGCCCCATGTTGTGTCCCTATTGGTAGTTAAATAATTGCTGTAATCGGCGAAATTGGTCTAATTTATAAGTTGAGGATGCTGTCCAGCGTGTGTCCTTTGTGGGGACCTAGTTGCTATATCGCCTGACCTTATGGTACCATCATGCATGTTAGAGATCGTGCACGTTAAGGTAGCTGGCTAGCAGTTAGAGTTTTTTCTCACTTAACTGAGTTGGTGTGATTGAATAATGTTTTATAAATTGGCCATTTATGTGGGTTGCCAGTCTAATCTATGACTGTAACTTTAGATTTGGTTCAATGCAAGTCTTTTGATTCTTGCGAACTTGGCTGTCAGTTGGCACACGTTGGAAGTGAAGTTAAACGGGAGGCACCGCCGGCTAATTTAGCTTGCCTGGTCGGAGGGAAAATTGGGCGCTTAAGCTGTTTTCACACTGGACGCGAAACGAATTTTTCGCGCGACAGATTGCATTCAAAGTCAATGCAAAGACTTTGTATTGACTTTTAATGTAATCTGTCTTGCGAAAAATTCGTTTTGCGCCTGGTGTGAAAGCAGCTTTAGACTGGTGAGGTGGTAGGAGGGAACACATCAGATTATTAGCTTGTTAGCTGATTGGAATATAGTTAGGCCAAATATAATCTTTGCTAAATTTGCTGATGCAATTAACTTTCCTAACCCTAGGTAGTTGGATAACTAACTTTAATACACAGTTTTTTGTCAATGTTGCGCGACTACGTTGGTGGGAGTGTTTGAGAAGTATGAACTCAAGTGCTTACTCTCTTACTTGGCTACCGCGTTGGTTAAAAAAAAAAAAGACAAAATTACTCTTTGGGGAGGAATTGCGTGTAATGCCCGCATAATCTGTCGTAAAATGCAAATTCATACGCTTAAACGGCACTGGTCAATTTGGAGTTTGTCTTGGAAAATACCCGTCGAACCTGACGTAACTTGTTCCGGGAGGGAACTGGAATTGGTTGATTAGATGTTAACTAACTTGTCGTTGACTTTGCACGAAGTGGATGTTGAGCAGATTAGATTTGATTCTAACATCAGCCAGAATATCTTGGGTGGCCTAGCGTATCATTACACACCTCTGTATTTGTAAGAACATAAATTTAACCGCCTGTAGTTTTAGTTGCCCTGTCCTGGGGAATGACTGGGGCATTTGCGAACCTTGTCGTCATCAAATTTTTCTGCAGGTTTACCCCAGCATTGTAATCTGTGCCATAAAATTGAGCAGTCAGTTGTGTGTGATGGGTAAACTGTGTAATGACTCACTCTGTCTTCACCCCCTCCCGCAGTATTACATTGCCGTTGTCCGATGTGCTTCTCTGTGCCGGTTAAGAGAAGAGTGAGGAAACGTCCCCCCTGCCTGGCACTGCTGTCTCTGCCTGATGAGGTCCTGCTGTGTGTGCTCCAGTGTCTGTCTGCTGAGGACCTGCTGTCTCTCAGGGCTGTGAGTATACGGGTGCCTGCACACACACAATCACAAACACACACACAGTCACATTTTTCTGTCCCCGTGAGGACCAATAAATCATATTTCCATACCCCCTACCCATAAAATCAACCTCAGTATCAGCCTCTTCTCAAACACTTACTACAATCTTTCTTGACCCTAACCTACACCCCCGGTAACCTCATTTTTAACTTTAATTTAATACCTCGCCTTAGCCTTGGGCATAATTCCAGTGCTTACTCTTAAAACTCAGCCTAGTCCTAACAATCAGCCCAGTGCTTTTTTTTTTTTTTTAAAAAATTTATTATCCTCATTAACATAAGATACACTTTATTTAACCATGTGGGGTAATTTTTCCTCTTCATTTAACCAATCCTATAGTTCAGAGCGGTGGGCAGCTACAGAGCAGCGCCAGGGGACCAACTCCAGTTCTAAAGCCAGTTCCTTGGTCAGGGGCACTGGTTGGTTGGTTCCTATAATGCATGTTTGGTCTTTATGTCCCCCAAGGGTTGATAAACAAGTAGACCCACACACACACCTGTGCCTGCTGTGCATGCACCTTTACCTGCACCCACCCAAGTGCCCCTCCAGAAGCGAGTCTGCACAAGTCAAATCAATTGTACTTGTCTTGCTCTTTTTACAGAACTGTTACAATTATGGTTTTTAGAGTAAAATGAAGGAAAAAGGGCAAGTAAAAACTGAAGAGCCCTAGAACAGGCACATGAAGCACAGGGTGGAGGAAAAGCTGTCAAATGGTGCTGGGGGGGGGAGAAACTGCTCCCAGATGGGAATGAGTCACAGGAGGTACCCGGCTATAGAGGGAGAGATCGTCCTTGTCTTATAGAGCGGATGTTATAAATGCCGTAGCTGATCAATTAAGGCAAATAAAATGGGTTGAGCATGTGGTGCATGCGCTTATTTGCATGCATAAGATGTGTACTGTCTGTCTCTCTCTCTCTCTCTCACCCACACACACACACACACACACACTGCGCACGCAGACATCCATGCCTTAGGACTGTCTGGAGCCTGCAGTCTGCTGAGACTCGGTGAGCAAATCTGTATGTGGAGAGTTTTCCTCACAGTATGGCGGAATACTTTAAGGAATAGGTATTTTTAAGATTGGGGATGGGGGGGATGGGGGGTGCATGAGATGGCTTGCCCTGTAAAATCTTGGATAGGAAGCGTAGCTTGGAGCTTGCCGCACTGTGAACAGGACTAAAGAGTGCCTGCTGTGTTGATTTATGTGTCACGGGGGCCATTTCAACAGCTGAGGGCTTGGATTAGATTTGTCTTTCCTGGGGTTCATCTGGTCAGGCATACCAGAAGTTTGTTTATTAGAGAAAGGGCCCTCAGTATGTTTTCCCATTAGAAAGCGCGTTGGTAGCTAACAGCCTCAGTTCCGTCAGGTGGCTGTTGCTTGATGCCATTTGCTCATTCCGCCAGCCCTGCGTACACACACATGCACATAACTACAGATGCACACATTGCCACAGATGCGCAAACACATTTTCTCTCTCAGCGTCTAGAACAGTCAGCGAGGGCCATGATTACTGCAGGCGTATGCAGTCTCCTCCCAGTCGGCAGCCATTGAATGCTGCGGGAATGCTGGGCTCTTCAGCCAATCGGTGTTATTTGCGAATCAATTGTACGGAAACCACGACTGGATTTCGACACCCCTGCTCGAGTACATTAATACCTCTTTGTGGAGATCCCGGTCCATTACCAGAATCCAAATAAGAATGCAGAGCTGGTTTGGCAAATTGGCAAAAAGGGGAATAGATGGGGGTCATTGTTGGTGTTGAGCATCATTGGCAGCCATAAAGCAAAGATGGCAGGTAGGTGCGATGCATACAGACAGCCCCTCTGAGACTCCTCCCCTCTGCCTGTCAATTCCCCCCCCCAGGTGCATTCCAGACTGCGTGACATCATCGACGGCCACTCCAGCGTCTGGGCCAGGGTCAGCTTTAAGGACAGCTGGCCGGCTCCTCAGAGCGTCTGGCTCTTCGAGAGGTAACCAAGGTTCCCCCGCACAAGTTGTCGTTTCTTTCTTTTTTTAAAAAAAGTTTTCCTGACATTTAATTTCCTTGTTCTTTTCAGAGCGGCAGAGAAGGGAAACTTTGAAGCGGCCGTGAAACTGGGCATTGCCTACTTGTACAATGAAGGACGTAAGTTTAAAAACGCTTTTTTTTTTCCTCAGTGATTTTTTTCTTTTTTTCATCCTTTATATGAGCAGTCCAGTGTGAGTTCATGCACTTCTCTTGTATTGTTCTTTGGAATTTACTCTTGCCATGTTTTAAGTGGGGAAAAACGTCTCTATGGTTGGTTTAATTAAACTGAAGGGTTTTGTTTGGCAGACAGTTATTTTGGTAACTGCAATTTTACTGGACCAGTAGCCAAATTTTTGGGCGTCCTGCTTTGTGGAATGGGCACCGTGCAGGATTACCTGGACGAACACGTCTTAATGATTCATCCTCGACATTTTGCGCACCGTGGAGGCGTTTCGCCCATGTGTTATTGGTCGAATCGAATGTGTGTTGAAATTACATGGTTGTCTCTCTCCCTCTCGGTTTCTCGCCCAGCGTCGCTGAGTGACGAGGGTCGGGCGGAGGTGTGCGGCAGGAAGGCCGCCTGGTTCTTCGGCCTGGCGGAGAGCCTGCGTCCCGCGGGGGCGGACCCCTTCGTCTGGGTCTTCATCCGACCTCCGTGGTCCCCCTCAGGGAGCTGCTGCAAGGCTGTGGTGTTCGACCGGCTGAAGGCGGAGTGCGACGCCCATACAGTAAGTGTGGACGATCCCTGGTCATCCATTTTACCCTTTAGTTGCTATGGTCTGATTCGTGAGCTGGCCTACAGTATGGGCCCTAATGGGGCAGATTTGTAGGCCTTGCTGCGATAGCAAGCCTTTAGATTACACCTTTGTTTCTTTTTACTTGGGCAATTTTAACTCCTCCATCCATGATGTACAAGAAAAGACGGGGCTTCAGTAATTAAATGTCTTCACTAAAACTGTTTGAATTATCCCTGTGCTCCCTTGACTATAATTGGTTTTGCGCCTTTTCAGCCTGTTTAAAGGAGCTGTGTCACAATTACTGCACATGCTCAGAACTTTGAAAACTGTCAGCCTGATGAAGTGAATCTGCTTGACTGCAAGTCAAAATCTGACTCCATCCTCGCCAGTCCGTCTTTGTTTTGCATTGTATTTATGCATTTTTGTTACTCGGGCATTAACCGAAGGATATGAAGAGTACAAGCTAGTTTGCCAACTGCCAATAATCCTAGAAGGTATTCTTCTATGATGTTTATTGGCAGTTGGCAAACCAGCTTACACTCAATGTATCCTTCAGCTGAAGCACCAAAATAGCGCTTTGAATCCTCTCATTTCAATAGAAAGCTCCTTAATATAAAAACACCGCCAGAGTTACTAAAATGTATAAATACAATGCAAAACTAAGATGGATTAGCGAGGATGGAATAAGATTTTGACCTGCAGTAGAGCAGATTCACTTTGTTGGGCTGAGCAGTTTTCAAAGCTCTGAGCATGCACAGCAATTGTGACACAGCTCCTTTATGCTGAGTTCCCACTGTCGTGCGCTCCTTTACGAACGCCACTATTGGCCATTCGTAGCTGATCGTGGAAATTCTCTGAAGCTGCTTTCACACTGGACGCGAAACAAATTTTTTGCGCGACAGATTACATTCAAAATCAATGCAAAGACGCGAATACACGAGTTTTGCATTGACTTTGAATGTAATCTTTCGTGCGAAAAATTCGTTTCGCGTCCAGTGTGAAAGCGGCTTAAAATTTCAGGTTTGGATACGAGGTGATGCGATGATCACGATTGACAATCAATCGTGTTGATCGTAGGAAATTTTTGAACCGTCCATAACTTTTCTTCGATCAACACGATTGCCACGACTGACCTCAAGATCTGATAAGATCTGATAGAATCACCACGATTATCCCGATTAAGACCACGATTTCACTCGTGCCGCGAATCGTGATAGTGGGAACTTGGCATGAAGCAATGTGCAAAATCATTACCGCTGAATGGTTTGTATTCAGTATTTTGCTCATTGAACTTGATGAGGGGAAGGGGGGTGGACTTGGATTTCAATGTTTTTGGAACACGACGTGCTCAAACTCTGATAAATGGTCACCTTGCTCACGGGGTGAGATTGCGTCCCCGTGTGACATTAAGGGCCATTGGAAGAGGAATAATACTGCCACGTACTGTGCACCTGCGGCCCCCATACAGACCAGCAGTTTCAGGCCCCTCTAACGGGGATGAAATGATGGCCTCGGCAGGGGTTTGGGAAAGAGCCCATTTCCCCATGTACTTTGGGCTTAATGTGAAAAAAGGATTCTCTCTGTCACAGGGCACCAACTGTTTGATAGAACCAATTTTGTAAAGGAGGTGGCGGCCATTTTACAGTGATTACAAAGACTATCCTGTATGCCTTCCTGTAGTCCGTCATTTTCAGCCCCCCGCCGATGATTAATTCGCCTTTCTGGGAAAGAAAGTGCCTTAATGTAATTGCCTTTCTTGAAATTTTGTCTTGAAATACATTCATCTTTTGTTCCGCAGGAGAAACGGGGATCTTTGCTGCATTCTCTGGCCAGAGTTCTTCAGCTTTTCGAGGTGAGTGGTGGGGGAGGGGAGGGGAGGGGAGGGGAGGTCGAAGAGACAGGCTCGTCATAGACTGCTCATTTCTAACTCCGCTTTGATCGGACTGTCAAGATACGCAGCCCCGTTCGTCATCGGCGCAGATTGGCACCCCCCCCCAACGCGCAGTGCTTTGTCATTCGCAGCCGTGTGGGCGTTTGGACGTAGTCTGCTAAAGGACGTTTGTGTGGGGGAGTTTGGAAGGGGAGGAGGCGGTTGGTAATAAAGTTCTTAATGCAGCCGTAGCTCGCCCTGTCAACTTCCTGTAGTTTTTTTTCCCTCACAACCCTGATTTGTTGCACCTAAATCTGCTAATTGGCCGCTCGGCTAGTTCTCGAGCTGTTCAATTTTTTCTGCTTTGCTGGGATTGGTTTGACTGAAAACCTAGAGGACTGGAGGTCTCTAGGAATGGGTTTGGTGCCATCGTTTTAAGGATTGTTCTGATTTAAGGATTTCAAAATGCACCTTGAGGCTCATATCAGCAGGCATCCTGAAAGGTAGTCATCCCTTCTCGACTGAGACTTCAATTTCGGACCTAGACATGAGCTTCGCCGCAGTTCTTGACCATATCGGGCCGGTTTCACAGACACAGATTAAGCTTAATCCTAGACTAAATTCAATTTTCAGTTGAAAATCTCAAACTCTGCTTAGTCCAGGACTACGCTTAAGACATGTCTGTGAAACTGGCCTATAGTGTGTGAAAATGCTTTAAGCCAATTCAACCCTCTTAAGTCTGGGAAAATGGACTTTACATCTGCAGTAATCCTCCTGTTCATGTGTAGATGCTTCAAATGGCCCGTTTTTGAATTTTTTCTTAATTTTCTTGTATAAGATAATCCGTGTATGAGGATCATATTTAAATTGACATTTCTGAAGCACAGGGGATTAATATTTGCTCTTGTGTGTATTTATTCAGATTTGTCAATCTGGAGTGGCCATCTGCCGTGGTCCTGCTCGGTTTGGGGGGGTGTCTTTCTAGAGCGCCATCAGGGATGTGTAGCTGTTTTATTTCTGTTCTCGGGCCAGATTTCGCAAAGCAGGATTTTACTCCAGTGTTGCACTGCACCGAGTGACCCAAAAACCACCTGAATTCTGAATTTCAAACATGGACTGATGTCAAGATGCCATGAGTTTTGCTCCTTGTTGTTATCCAGTTAACCCAGCACTCCTACTTTCTGATCCCGGACTGATCGTGGACCTCCAGGGCTGGGCTTTTTTTTTTTTTTAATTATTTTTTTGTATGATTCCTAAAATTACACAGTATAACACCTGTTTTAGCAGTTGTTTGTTGTCCTTGTGGTCCAATTTACCACTTCAGATTATGCCATGGGTCATATGCCTGCCAGACTGGGTTCAAAATTAACCTTGTCCATTGGCTAAATGGCTATTGAATGCTCAAATTATGCCAATCGCTCAATAGATTGCCATTGTTTTTTTTTTTTTTTTTTTTAAACTTGTGAAGAAAATTTACCAGCCACTGACTGATAAATGTTCAGATTCACCAGCCTCTCAATGGTAAATCGTTATTTTGTGTCTGAAATCTAACAGCCAGTTGCATGTTTGGTCAGCTTTTCGCTGGTGCTAATTTTGTGCTCTGCTGCTAAAGTTCTGTAGCAACCCCACTTGAAATGTCCCCACTGGCCTTGAGAGTGAATTGCCGTGTGTGTGTGTGTTTGTGTGTGTGTCTCAGGAGGAGGAGAAGTCCGTACAGGAGGCGCAGGCGATGCTGGAGGAGTCGTCACGTCACGGCTGCCTGCAGAGCTCCTACCTGCTGTGGGAGCGCCGGCGGCGGGAGGCGGTACGGAGCCACTCGCTCGTTTCAGCGCTAGGCTAAATCATTAAATCCGGTTCTGGAATCAAACCCGGTCCAGGTTTTCGTTCCTCCCGGGGGATTACGTGAGCTATTCAAGTGTTTCTCACTGCAGAACCAAACAGGTGGAGCTTGACCTAGTTCATCTCCGCCTAGCTGGACCAACTAATCCAGTTCCATGTTTTAGTGAGTTGGGGTGGGGCTGGACCCGGACATGGAGCTGGACTGGGCCAAAGTCCACCCATTGATTCTGCAGTGAGCCGCCTTTTGAGCCATTAGTATTATTGATTTGGCCAGACTGTTTCCCTGGACAACGTTAAAGGGAGGTTTGAAAAACCAGTGGCTCTTGGCTCTCGTGGACTGTGATCTGATGATTTCTGCTCGTGACACCATCAGTGGAAGCTGATGTTTCTGCCATCTTGCTTATATCTGCTCTGTTGTGCAAGTACATTAGTATTTTACATTTCAAAGCTCTGTGACCTAGGCCGCAGCCTGTGTATCACACCTGCCCGGTAGACGGACCCATTTGCGTTTACTTATTAATACCCCAGCCTGGGGTTGTGGGTCTGTTTCTGCCCTGCTCCGCCCCATCGAGAGACCAGTTCAAAACGGGAATGCGAATGAGCCCCGTTTTAAGTCTCAAAGCCCTGGAGGCATAGCAGTGGAATGGAGCTATACTATTGTCACCACAATACTCTAGACTAGCGCTCTCCAAATCCGGTCCTCGAATTCAAATACAGTCCTGGTTTTCTTTCCTTCCAGGCTATAAGTTAACAATTAATGCTGCTGATTGACCAGATTGTCATCTCACCTGACTTTCAGGTAAAGGGAGGGGTGGAAAACCAGCAGTTCTCTGCCCTCGAGGACCGTGATTTGAGAAGCCCTGCTCTGGACTTCCCTTACCTTAATGAAGCATGGCAATGCCCAACCTTGTTCCCTGGGATTTAAATTCCCGTAGATTTCGATTTCAACCCAATGCTTACGTGCGTCATTTGACTAATAAGCGGCATAATGTCTTCCTCTAGCTGTTTAATGGGATATGCTTTGTTTGGGTTTATTGTAGATATTCAGAAATGGGGCTGGCCAGCTTTGCTGCAGCATTAATGTTCACTTAACCCTCCTCTTATGTTCAAATTAATAAACCATTTTTGGTTTGAGGTCAGCTTGATCTCCGCAATGAAAAACTTCATCACGTTTGTTACTGAAAGTGTTACCCAATCTCCTCTCAGTTCATTTATGCTTTTCAACTGTTTTTTAACCATTTTCAACCATTGTAACGGCTAAGTAAATAAAACGCAAGTCTCCCATCCTCCCCTTATACCTCAAGCATTGATTTTAAATGATTATAGCAAAATGTATGTGACCAAATGTGAAATAAATGAGAAATTAATTTGAACATGCCCTCAGTCTTAGGCAACACTTCAAAAATGAGATCAAAATTATGGTTTCATGGAATACTTGATCCTGGGGACAAAATGACCCGAACAAAACTGATGCTGACGTGTACTGATCATTTGTCATACATTCTGTGCTCAAGTTAGGTTTGATAACTTGGAGCGCCCAAATCATAACCCCCTGTCCTGCTCTCCTCCCATCAGGTGAGGGATCCTGGCCGGTACCTCCAGTGTGTGAGAACACTCAGGGACTACGCTGCCAAGGGCTGCTGGGACGCTCAGGTGAGCTTCCCAACGCCCCACCCCCCCCCCACGTGTGTCAATCCAGATTTCACCGCGTATCTTCAAGCGTCACTTCGCCACCTGCCAAGTTTGGGGCACAAAAGCTTTTTTTTTTTTAAATTTTATTTTTTATTTATTTTTTAATCCCCCACAATGGGGATTTTCCGTCTTTCCATCTGGATAAGCGGAGCAAGTTATTTAAATTGAACCTATTAAGTGACTTTTCATTGGTCTGTCTTGTATTCTTGAAGTCTACTAAAAAAAGGTTTAAATGCGTCATTGTTAAAAAAAAAACACTTGAGTTTTCTCATGCTGGCCATTTCTGCAGTACCTGTTTGTGAAACGCTCTGAGGTCCTGCCCCCGCCCTCCTGAACACCCCAGTGTACTGTGATTGGTCAACTTGATCCACTCACTTCTGATTGGTCCTCCGTTTGCGTGTGTGTCAGTAATGTCACGCCCCTTACCATAAATGGATTTCTGCTCCAGAGTGTAAATGAGCTTTAGTAACTAATACCAGGCTGTGTTCGAAACTGTGCTCTACGGTCTACATTCTCTATTCTCACTACACACTAGTCACACTACACGCTACTCACTACGAACAAACTCTTCCTGTTGCTTCTTCTTCTTGTTATTCCTCAGCGAGTTTTTCTAGCGGTTTACGTCGTGTTGCATCTTGGGCAATTTATGTATGAATAGTGAGAGCTTACGATGCACCCACAAAATATCTGCTCGATCTAGTATACATCCGGGAACTTCTCGTGGACACAAACTCACTCCCACGCATAAGTGAACACCCTACCCCCTAAATCTGATGTCATCGGTAGTGCGAGTAGTACGTTAATGTGCAGTTTCGAACACGGCCCCAGTGTAGCCTTGTGGGCGTAACCCACTTGATTCAAGGCGTGCTTAACTATCTGCTTGGCGTGAAAGTTCAATTGCTGACATCACCAGTTGAGGGGGAAAAAAATGGCCAGAAGTTATCGGGGAGTTTCAGTCAGCTCTGGAGCAGTGTGTTTTGCGGCAGAAAGCGCTCCTTCTGGAGGTGACTTAGAGTTGTTTTCTGACAGGCCTTTTACATGCGCTTAAAAACGATATGATTTGCACTACAGCATTATAATAATGAAAAACCATAATAGGTGCACTTTAATGACTTTGGATTGATGAATGGAATTTTGTGTGTTACTAATAATGACCTCGATTGGGTCTGAAAGTGGGATTCCATGGTTGGGGGGGGGAGGGTATATTGACGACAATGTATCTCCCCCCCGTTTCCTGCTGTCATTCCTGCTGAGGCCGTTCCGGCTTTCAGTTTTTAATATCACTGTTCTTTCCGCTCGGCTCATCTGACGAGCACGTTTTCCATCACTCTTTCTAAAAATAGGCATTTGGAGAAAACGAGGGGATCGGTGTGTCAGCTGGTGTCTCGGTATGAGACAAGAGGCTGGAAAACAGCCCCTAACACCCCCCCACCTCCCACTATCTTCGGCGTGTACTCTGTGTGAGGGTGCCTGAAGGCAGAGACGAGATCTTGCGGCTGAGCTCAAACCTGCAAACTCCATTACATGCAGCCTGCATCGTGATTCCCTGTCCTTTTTCTGACCCGATATTTTAAGGAAGCTCAACTTGTTGGGGAAACTAGCGATTTTTAACTCGACCCTTCAGAGGATTCTCTCTACAAATATCCTCAATATTGATCGGTACCGCAAAAGCAGTCATCTTGAAAACCTCCTTACTCGGGCGCTAGCGATGTTTTATACGCCCCTGGGGCCTCAGTTATAGCCTATAAGTGTTGTCGAAAATATACATGAACTGCTTTTCCTAGCTATTTATTGATTTATTTAAAAAAAAAAAAAAAAATTCACAATTAAGTAATTCATGCAAAATCTCAATTGTTTTTTAGTCGGTAAAATCTGTGTGCTGTTGCTCACAGTGTTTTAGGTTATATTTTTGACCCAATGCTGCTTTTATTCTGTGCATAAGCAAGATATTAATATGTAAGCGATGCCCATTTTTATAAATTTGGCCCCTGGTGCCTACTGAAGACGACCGGCTCGGTTCCCCACTGATTTGTTAGATTTCTCCTCCCCCTGGCGTTTACTTGCTCTGGCTCACAACCAACTCATGTAATATCATTAAAATGCTGAATTGCATTATATAATCGTTTGGCTTCATTAAAAGGCAAACAATAAATTTGCTGTGAAATGCGCTGTAAGATGTCGTGTCCGACAGGGAGACCATCGATTAAAAAAAAAAAAAAAAAAAAAAATAATGAGGGGGAGACAGGAATATTGGGATCATGATGGCGAGGTACATTAACTTATGTTTTAAAAATGCTGGTTTAATAAATATTCCTTTAAGCACTTCCGTTTTTTTTTTTTTTTTTTTTAATGTTTTATTTTCTAAATCCGTTCATCCCACCCCATAACTGTTCTGTTGTTTGCTCAAACATTTTATATTGTTTTTTTATCTTTTTTTTTTTTTTTTTTTTTTTTTATAGTGATGAAATGTATCCCTATACGTGCTCTTACAAACTGCTGGATAGAAATATGCTGGCATGCTGGGGAAGGCTCTGTAAATGTGTTTAGCCCTCTCTGGATGGCAGGTGGCAGCCATTTTGTGGTGGAATGCTCATCACGTTTTGGGCACATTGGCTTTTGTGGTGCTTTGATTGCTGCTCTGCTGGTATTTTGGTCAGCTAAGCTGGAACTAATTTGTTTGGTCACTGGTCCACTCAGTGAACTTGAAGCCTGTTAGTCTGGTTCTGGCTGTTGCGGCACAGATGAATAGTTGGCCAGTTGGGAGGAAAAAACCTGCTTATTGTTGTAATAACTGTTTTGAAGGAGAAATCTATGGTCCATTTTGGATGATTTTTTTTTTTTTTAATAACTTGTCATTCCCAATCACACTGTGAACCTCCAAGTGCAAAATTTGTTACGGTCATAAAATACGGGATCTGTGAATTCTGCCTGTGGCTGAATGTGTCTAGGATGGGATTTTATTCCCAGTCTCGGTCGAGGAGTAACGTCGTTAAAAAATAAATGAGATGCTTGGGGGGAGAGTGTTTACAGAATAAAAATAAAGATTCTCTGACTTCAATCTGCAACTTGAAAATTAAAACCGAGAATGAGGTAGGTGTGTGGGCGGGTGTTGTGTGAATAACTACGTCATTCTTCTACTTGTTTTGTACATTCAGGTTGTTTTAGCCTTTCATATTGACTAATACTTTTCTCTCACTTTCCCTCCTGCAGCTGTCTCTGGCTAAGCTGTGCTGCAGTGGGAGTCCGTTGGGTCTGGACCAGCGCACCTGTGCGGATCTGGTGGCCCAGGTTTTCCGCTCCTGCCCCGCCCCGCACCGCCGCGCCGAGGACCTGCTCCGTCGCGGCATCAACGACACCATGAGGTGAGATCGGTCGGGGATACGGGACCCTGGTCTTGGGGATTTATCCACTCCCGAATAACCTAACTTTGAGTATTTCTAAGGAGTTTTACCCCCTCAGGGCTGCCGTTGGTATAGGATGCCAAGTGTAACGACTGAAGCTATTGTCATTAATTTAATATATTCCAATAACCCGCGGTCGTCCTATCTGACCTCACCACCTGCTATAGGGTGATGGTCTTTGTTTTACGCTTATTTTTACTGCTAGTTTTTATGGCTGAAATCAGCCTCCTCGTGTGACAGGGCTGATGGTGTTCGCCCCGTCTCAGAGAGAGTAGCTGCTTCCTGCGGCTTTTGATGCCGTTCTCGAGTTTTAGAGGTCTTCCCTCCGGCAATCAATTTCACGCTCCTCCTGTTTGGGCACGGCTGCTAGGCCACCAGGGGTGAAATTTGCCCTTTTAGTGTTTTTAACGTTGTCTCTCTCTCGCTCTCTTCTTTTTGCTGTTTTCTTCTTACCTTATTTTCTTTTTCCTTTCTTCCTGCCTTAATTTTTCTCCTCTCCCTCCCATCCGTCCTCTCCCCGCGTCCTCCTCTTGTCTCGCTATTCTCCTCATTCACTCCCCCCTCCCCAGGTACATTCTGGTGGACTGGCTTGTGGAGGTCACAACCATGAAGGACTTCTCCAGCCCGGTGCTGCACGTGACGGTGGGCTGTGTAGATCGGTACTTGGCCCGGCACGCTGTGCCCAAAGCCCGGCTGCAGCTGCTAGGCATCGCCTGCATGGTCGTCTGCACCCGGTGAGCTGCACGGCCAGCGGTACCGGCCTGGTTGGGGTTTACCGGTGGCAATTTGGTACTAAAACTGAACTTTAACTCTGACCAGGCCACCGGACCCATCTGTGTCTTAGAAAGGAGCCATCATTTTTACGAGGTTGTTGGACCAATGTGCGTAGAAGAGCAGTGACTTTAATGATTCAAATTCTGCTATTGAGATGATGCTAACAGATTTGCAGTTGAATAGATTAAGGAGGGTCCAATCCCCCCTCTGGAGGAATGGGAGTCTAAAGTCCTTTGGTAAATGTAAGAAGTTTGCTTATTCTGGCAATGCAGGGGCTTGAACCTTGAACCTTCCTGGTCTTATTTGAGCATCTTAATCCATAGGCCACAGGCTGCCCCTGTACAACAAACCTTTTACTCATGGCAGAGTAGAGCGTCCATAAATGCACCGTAAATGTGACATCATGAATACCACAACAGATAAGCCTTTCAGTCTGTCTTGTTTATAACAGGGTCTCAATGAGCGCAGGACTGAGGGATTCAGTTGTGTGCTGGAACTGTTTCCTGACACATGCTGGACAGTGGAGCCTATAAGTGTAGTTGGAGCAGTTTTTTGACTCTGTCCCTGTCAGAGATATTGGGCTATAGTGTGCTGACCCCCTCATTGCTCGCCCACAGGTACATCAGCAAGGAGATCCTGACCATCCGGGAAGCTGTCTGGCTCACAGACAACACCTACAAATACGAAGACCTGGTGCGCATGATGGGAGAGGTCATCTCTGTTCTGGATGGCAAGATCCGGGTGAGTGGGCGTATGGAAATGTAGGGGGACTGACTGACGGACGGACTGTAGATGCACATGAACAGGCATCCTCATTTTCAGACAGATTCTGGCAGTCTGACTGAGATTCTGATTGATGGACAGGCAGATGGAAACTAGCAGACAAACGGACACGCTCCAGCAGGCAGACTGACCTGGTAGACATATTCTGGCAGCGAGAGAAACTCTGGAATGACGGGCAGCTGATGGACAAACAGACTGACAGACGCTCGGTTGTCGGACAGAAACTTATGAACTTGGGGATAGTCGCTAGCTTACAAGCAGATGAAGATTGGCTGGCAGACATGCTAACAGACTGACAGGCAGACACCTTCTGGCAGTCCGACAAAAACTGTAATGGATCGAGAAACAGCAGACAGAATTGCTAAGTCGTAGACTCTGGCAGACGGGCTGATGAGCCTTTTAACACGCTTCAGGGATGAAGAATTCCAGTTAGTTGCCTGCACTCCCTCGCCACTCGGTAACCGCTCGCTGATTGGTCGGTTGCTCTCCCTGCAGACGCCCACAGTCCTGGACTACGGGGAGGTGCTGCTGGCTCTGTGCCCCTTGGAGAGACGCAGCTGCCACCTGCTGAGCTACATCTGTGAGCTGTCCCTGCTCTACAGCTCCCTCACCCTGCTGTCCCCTGCCCGGCTCGCCAGCGCCGCCCTGCTGCTCACACGCGCTCTGCACCACCACGGTGAGTCTCCACCCTCCCACACGGGTGCTGGGAGTGCATGCCCTTCCGCGAGTCCTTGCCAGTCACTGTAGTTGCACTTGCCTCAAAGTGTTAACCGCTATTTGTCAAACAAGTTCCATGCAATGTAATGGTTGCATTTTAAATAAAAATTTAACTGTAAAATGTACTGCATTTTTCCTCAGTTTATCAATTTTGTGCTCACTTACTAAACAAAGGCATCAGATTTTAAAAACTGGACAAGAAGCGTATGTGAACGGCTGGATTTGTGCTAATATTTCTGGTATGCTTTGCGGGATCTGAATGGTGCCAGGTTGATACAAAATGGCTGAATGTCAGTGTGTCTTCAGTTCTTGACCCAAAAAACTCCTCCCCCTTCCTGTCTTGTTGCCCAATCGCAGCTCCCGTCTGGCCAGACCAGTTGGCAGAATACACTAGCTTCTCCAGGGAAGAACTGGTCCCTTGTGCCATTGAGCTCTACACAAAATGGTGAGTTGCTTCCTCTTTGTTTCCGCAGTTTCGGTCTCCGTTTGGTGAGCGCGTTCTCTCCTGGGGGGGGGATTTTCCTTTAATCGGCCTGACATGCCGTCTTGGGCACAATATTATACACCATATCACTTCAGTGAGCAATGACTTTTTCTCGTACTTTACAGCTTAACATTGCTTTGTTTTCATCCTTTGATTCTTTTCTTGATTTCATTCTATTGAATTTTTATTTATTTTTGGAATTAAATGAGATTTAATGGCTCGTTTGACAAACAAGACAAATGTCTTGACAGCAGAGCATTAGACTGTCGCGTGATAGTTTCCTGTATTTATACAAAATTGGCACTGTGCTACTTCCTGTTTTGGCACGTCCTTTTCCTTAACGCTTGTGGCTCTGGATGTTGAGGCGGGGCTGGCCTGGTGCTGCTTTCGGATTGGACGATGCTGAGTAAAGCCTGCAGAAGGCATCTCTTCTGCCTTCAGTTATGGAACAGTCAGCTGGAGGACAAACTTCAGTGCATTCCCTAACCCTTTTTCCTCCAAAGGCCTACTTCACTGGGTCCAGAAACATTTTTGAATGACGGGACATTATTTCCATGGTAACAGACCCGTTGGGCTAGTAACCTGTGTTTTGAAGGCTGAACTAGCCAGGATTTCAAATGTATGATGACTACTTGAAGCTTGGTCCTCCTGCTTGATCGCAGCTTGGAGAATTTGAGATTGTTTCTTAGGAAAATTTGGAAGGGAAAGCACTAAGCACCATTGTGCAGTCCTTTAACCTACACGGACTCTTGTACTCTTGTTCCTATTGCCAAAGTGGTTTTCTGACTGACAACTGCCATAACTGAAGGGTTTTGCTGGGAGATGTGACAACCTGTAGAAGATGGAGTAGCATATTTAGCACTTTTTCTCTATCCAGTGGGGGCGCTGGCTGCCTCTGGGCCCATTTAGAGGCCTGTCTTCTCTTTTTTTTTTTTTTTTTTTTTTTTCCCCACTCTGTCATTTCTTTGTACACTTACTATATGCCCGCAGCCTTAGGAAACCAATTTAAGGTGTTCCTGTAGAGAGCAATCTCTTCCCACCTACTGAGTTGAGTCAGTGTGATACGGCATTCATTTTGGAGATTAACTGAATTTTTTTTTTTTTTTTTTTTTTAACCCATCTTGCGAGTGAGTCGGGGTTTTCAGTGCTATACACTACATTTGCTACATTTACGGTGGCTGTCGTGCGGCCATAACGCAGTCAGTAGCGACACCGCTGGCCGTCATTTCTCATTCGAACTGAACCGCAAGTGTGAAGATTGTATTTCACGGCCCGGCTGAATCCTCAGATATCTCTGCGAGCCTGAAAGGAGCGCATCGTTTTTCTTGTGTCGTCAGCCTCGTAAATTACCACGCGTGTACATTTTGCTCTGGTGGGCAGAAATATTGTTTCGTTTCGCAATGCAAACCCAGCTAATTACATCTTAATACACCATGCTTCCTTTTATCATCCATGTCAAGAATTGTCTGCATCTCTGGTAAATTGAATGAGAATGTTTCTTTGAATGTGATGGGATGAATTGGGCTGCCCTGCCCTGTTCTTGTAGGTTTCAGGATTGGAGTGAAAATCTACAGGACCCAACGGACGCAACATTCGATTCCCTAGAGATCTGAATGCGGTCGTAGTGTGCCAAATTAAGGCTGAAACACAAGACAGCAGGGAAGGTGGATCTCCAGTACCTGGGTTGGGCAGCCTTGTTCCAAGTGGTTTATAGTGGTTACCTGTCTGTTGCAGTTGAGCTGGGCCTGAGCCCTTAAGTCCTGCATTTGGAGTCCAGGCGAGCCATACCGCTCTTTAATTGGCATGAATAATGCATGAGCGGGCTACATTATGGACACTAGTCTCAAGGTTACTGGTTGATCACTGCATGCAGTCAGTGTCATTTTAAAGTACAAAATCTTTGTCCGGTGAATGTAGCTTCCGGTGAATCACTTTGAGCGTCAGTGCTTTTTTTTTTTTTTTTTTTTTAAATCTCCAAGTCTTCAGGAAGCCTTTTACTTTTTTTTTTTTAAAAGATATTATTGTGACTATGTTTACATAATTTGCGCCAGTTTCTTGTTCTATCCGGCTATTTTGGCGTTTGCACCACAACACTGCCAGCCTGCCAGTTGGTTTAAAATGAGCATTTGCGTCATCTGTAGTTTGGTCTTGGCTAGTTGGCAACATACCAGCTTCGGAGTGTCTACAATTCCTTGTTGTTTTCCGACTCAAAAGCAAACTTGGAGTTCAGTCTACTTTGTAAACCTGCCAACGTGCTTCTCGACTGCGGCTGTCCACCTCGCTCTGATTTTTCTTTGGGAGTTGGCTTCTCCTGGGCTCCGGATTACTGGCTTTAAAAGTTAAAACTGCATGCAATTCTACACTGTTCTGCTCTGCAGTTGACTTGTCTAAGTAATGTGTCAGGAAATGCATCTATCAGTGTGTTTTTGTGTGTGTCTGTCGGTGTACATATGTAGGCGGTGTCAGTAGGTGTATAGCTCCCCATATGTGTTCATCTACATTTTTGCATGGAGCTGTAAGCGTGTCAAGATGTGCAATGTGTAGGTGTGTGTGAATGCGTGTCCCTGTTGGAGTGCGTGTGTGTTGGCGTGTGTGTAGGTGTGCCTGTCTTGCTGAAGTCCCTCTGTGCATGCGTGCATCAGTGTGCATCATGATGTGTATCTGTTGGTGTTCGTGGGTGAATCCATATCTCTATCTGTCAGCGCGTCAACAAACTGTAGATGTATTACTCCATTCGGGCGTGTGCGTGCGTGGTCATATCGAAGTGTGTGTGCTCTCGCATACTGTATCTCAAGGGTGCCAGCAGTCCCTCCTGCTGTGTGAGTCACTGGGGTTCTGCTGGAGGCGGGGGGTGGGAATTCTGCACCTTGGAGAAATTACCACGGTAACGGTGAAGTACAATAACCAATGAGCGCCAACACACGAGACCTGTTGGGACTTCGGGATTAAAGGCTGAATTACTTGCGCTGGGAGATCACTGCAAAATAAATGATTCAGTCGATAACTTGGGGGGGGAAAATAATTTATTTAACGAATAATGGCACTCAGTGATTTTGCTAGGTCCCTGACGCATTAAAATCTGAAAGGACGCAGTAAACTCACTATCCATGCGTCCCAGGGACACGCCTCATTTTTCCCATGTAAAACGATACATTGGGCCGATTTCACAAAAGCCTTTTAAGGTTTACACGCGGATAACTTTCTTAATCGCGCGTTTAGCATGAGTTTAATTTTAATCACCGTTTCACGAGGAGCAACTGTCCGCGTGCGTCTAAATATTTTAAACGCCTGCGGTCAAATAACAAAAGAAAACTTAAACATACCTTCACGAGCGTTTAACCAAGACTTGCGCCGTCTCTGGCAAAGAAATGCATAAATAAAATAAATGAAATGAATGCATAAATTAGTTGCTTTCTTCAGTTTCTTAATAGAGGGGTTTTGCAAGGCCACGTTTTTCGTTTACATCTACGTTTACATTTTCTGAAAAGGCTACCGTGATTGACGTCCGAACTGCATTTTTACTCTTCACTGATAATGAAGGCACAAATGAGTGTGTGGAATCACCACGAATACCGAGGATGAAACTGTTTTGGTGAAGTATGCGTATGACGTCAGCATCTTGCTCACGTCCACAGGACGCGCAAAGAAAGTTTGACATTCTTTGAGGCGAAGTGAAATTCTCGACACGTCTTTGCAGACATCTCTGTGCGAAATGCGTGTCCACAACGCGACTACCCTTACATACGGGGTTATTAACTGGTAACGACAATTGGAAATGCCCATTATGCAATGGCAGGTTGTCATAATTTGACCGCACCTGTTTAGTCTGAGGGCTAAACGCAAGGTTATCCGCGTGCAGTGAAACGTGCGATGATCCCATCTTGTGAAATGGTGTTTAAACATTCCTTTAGCTGTCCGCGTACAACGGCATTTTAGCATGTGTTTAAAATTTAAACGCATGTTAATTATACGCACGCTAAATGCTTTTGTGAAATCGGCCCATTGTGAACAACAACTCGTGTTTAAAATCACAGTTACTAGCAAAAGAAACCTTGCTGTCAGCAGACCAGACAAGCGCTGTTTCAACCCTCTCACCACAAACATATCTGCATCATTTTATTTTTCTCAACAGACTTTCCACTGTGTTAAGTTTCATTTTTGTGCTAAAAGTTTCACAGTGATTGACTCAGCTCATTTGATTTAGTTGATGTTCAGACAAGAAGATTTTGGTGTTATTTTGGTGACAATTTGTTGACTCTGTCATGGTGATGAGTGTTTTGTTTATGTGTTAAAATCAGCACTTTAATTTATTTTGGTACTACAGACACAAATTTGTTTTCATTTGAATTTTAGTAATTCATTTTGGTGCTATCTATGTTGCTACAAAAATGCTATTTTATTTGAATTTTGTATGTCATGCCACTGTGACAGCTGTTTTGCGATGAACTTTTCAGATTTGGAATATTATTTAATTTCAGATACATTTTGAACATACACGAATATATCCGTTAATTATAACCATATCATACCATACCACCATCAAAGGAGTTTAACACTACAATTTAAGAAATAGAAGAATATAAGAAATGGAAAGAAATAATTTTTTTTCATTGGGAGAACCCATTGATTTTCCCAGGGACCCACTCAAATCACCACCTGTGGGTCCCGGGGACTCACTAAATCGAAAACCTATCAACGTCACTGGGCACTGAAAGTCCTTGAATTCTGAAGGGAGTGGAATGGACGGATGGATTCATTAATGACTTCATGGATTGATTGATTGATTGGTCAGTTAGATGAGTCACTCATTCTCATTTACTGTCTTAACTCCCTCTCTCTCCCCCGTTCTCTCCCTTGCGGCTGCTCAGCTTCAGCGAAGATGTTCCCAAAGACTACAGGCAGGTGTCGCTGACCGGGGTGAAGCAGCGCTTCGAGGATGAAGCCTACATGCAGATCAGTAAGGAGAAGGTTAGCCCTCCCTGCCTCGTCCACTCTCTTCGCATTGACAGGTTCACTCACTGGGCTGGGTGTTGAAATAACTTCTCCATTTTAAAATGGAGTTTCCACAAACTGCCGTCTTCGCCCACGCGTTTGAGCAGCTGATCTTGTCTGTGGCTTGTCGCGTGTTTGTGTGAAGGCTTGGCCTGTTTGAAATTTGGGAGGGCTCCCTTGTAAAGATAAGGAGCATTAGCTTTGTAAACAGTTACCAGGGCGGTTTGTGTTTACGTCTGAGGGAAGCGTGCACTCAAACCCACCTGGATTGGACAGCCATTTGTTGGCTTCCATTTATTGGCTGACTGCCGAAAATTCTTTTTCGAATGTTTAAATCCAGTCATTGGATACAAGATACTGATTTCGGTGGTCGCATGAGTGAAGATTTGGTGTTGCTTGTAATAGGTTGTCGATACTGTCAGCTAAAAGACTCTACAGACCAAGGACAGATATTTATTTATTTATTTTTTTAATACAGGAAGTGGAATACTTGATGGTGTCACTTCCTGTATCTGACTTGAACATCCGGGGCTTAATTCGATTGCCACCTGCATACAGCGTGAGCTATCTGTGTTGCCACCGAACCGCTGTGCTTGCTACCTGAGTGACGTCATTTGACGCAATTTTGCTACCAGAGTAGAAGCACTGTGGGGAGGTGGGTAGAACTCGTTAACATTGTGGCATCGACATCACAATAAGTTGGCGCATTTCAAACGTTTCATCTGATATTTAAAAGCATGAAACGAATCACAACTATGCAAAATTTATAAAATGATGCACAAAGTATCTCCACGGCATATTTCAAATGGGATTAACTAGCAAATTGTGCTAATCTGCCCACGAATCGCTAGGCCTAAGGCGAGGCAATATAATTCGGGTCCACAATCCACAAGGCCTTAGAACGCGCAGTCGGTCCATGTAACGTTATATTCATGAACCCCAGCTAGAAGTAGTTAACCTATCAAACTAAACTCGGGTGACTCTGCAGCTAGGTGTTGCTCTCCTGCCCTCGGTGTGCATGTGAGACGGGAAAGGTCTGGGCGATAGGCAAAACTGAATACAATAGTTTTGAACAAATACATCGATATTATGGCTAATGTCGGGATGTTTATCGGTGGTTTCCCAAAATATTTATACAAATTTTTTTTTTTTTTTTTTTGAACAGTCATCAGGAATGTGCATATGATGGCCAAGTACATAAAGACAACTGCTAGAACAGGCTAATAAATACAGACAGCTGCACTCTTTGTGGTCATGCAGCCTTTAAAACCAGCAAAGGCAACACTAATGTCATTGCATTTCAATATTCAAAATTCCTGACAGTATCTTATACGCTGTTTTATGTTGTGTTGTAATTATGGCTTTTGGACCCCAGGAAGACTAGCTGGTTGCTTAGATGTCAGCTAATGGGGTTCCTTTTTTTAAGAAACAATGATTAAGCAATATCTTCCACAAAGATTTTGATCTGATATCGATACATTGCCCAGCTGTATGAGGTCAGGCCGGCTCTGTTTTCTCTCTGACCTGTGCTGTGTTCTGTGCAGGTGATGAGCTTCACAGAGCTGTGTAACATCCTGGAGGTGCCCGAGGTGGAGCAGCGACTGTCCGCCTCGGAGTCCACCTGCTTGGCCCCCCAGACCGTGGACATCCACACCTTCCTGTCCTCCCCCACCGGAAACAAAAGGTTGGCCCCCCCATGCATCTGCCACGCCCTCTCTTACACAAGCTCACACACAGGGCTCGATTAATGTCCCCGGCGCTGTGCAATCCCCGTGTTTTACGAGCAGTGTCTGGCGCGGTGGCAGCTGTATCAGGACTGCATCAGGCGGGGACGCTCTCCAATCGGACGTTATTAATGCCCGAGACGCCATTACGGAGCGCTGGAGCCCCCTTCTGATGAATTGTTGTGTCATGGTTGCCAGAGGTGGAATGAGAAACCCTAAACCCCCCCCCCCACACACACACACACATACCTCTCCGGAGCTTTCCGGCTTTTATCAGGCTTTAATTTGCAGTGCTGGTGTCCTTAGCTCTGTGCTTTCTGCATTCCAGCTGATTTTTTTTTTTTTTTTTTTCCTCTCTCTGCACCAAAGAGTGTGTTTGAAAACTCATGCAATGCTTACAGACTTGGGCTGGGCAAACAGGACAAAATCAAAAATCATTATTTTTGACTGAATACCTTTATCAGTATTGTGGCAATATTGCAGGATTGACTTGGTGCTTTCAGACAGTATGTGCACAATGTGATTTTTGATGAATAGCTGTTAATGTGGTTATGACGACCAAGCAGATGCAGACAACTATAACACTAGTAAGTGTTGACAATGCCTTCCCTTTACTGTAATACGGCTTTAAAAGCCAGAAAAGAGCAGAATTGTTGTATCATGATATTATGACATCCAAATTTCCTGTTATCTTGCATCATAATGTGGATGTAATTGATATTGCCCAGCCCGATTTCAAAAATGCAGACATGCAGTAAAACTAGACGTGCGCACACTTTATCAAAGTAGTATAGAGGGGTCTGTTAATGTGTCCCTACAAAGTGTGTTCCCGTGTGTGTACACTCGTACAGATACTGGAAAACGACTCTCGTGAACGTGTTTGTCTGATTTTCTTGATCGACTATCTTCAGGAGACGGGAAGACGGAATGGAGACGCACCGGGGTAGCTTCCTGGCCACGCCCACAGCCGAACTGTCCAATCCAGAGGAGACGCTGCTCGGGGACATCCTGGACTGGAGTCTGGACGCTTCCTGCTCGGGATACGAAGGAGACCAGGAGAGCGAAGGGGAGAAGGATGGAGACGGTGAGACGGGGATGGTTTGGTTTGGCTGTAAATAAGACTATTAGGAATGGCGATGGAGAGCGTTCCTGCTAACAGATTGATATTTGTGCATTTCTAGAATTTACTTTCCACATTTTTACAAACATTCATTAGTGTGACTTGTTTAAGGGGAAGTCCCCACTGGGACAAATTTATGTTTCTGGTACTGATGGACAAAGTCCCCTTGGACCGATTTGTTACTTGTGTAGATGAATAGTGTGGCCATATTGGTTTGTTTTTGTATGACATTGCCTTTACTTGAACACTGAGAGACTGATTTCCTGCATTTCTGAATCAGATGGAATGGCATTCCCACGGACAGATAGGGATGTTGTCCTTCAGTACCAAAAAAACATGCCAATCTGGGCAGATTGTTGTATGTATACAGGGTCTCTACATGCTGCTGAGAGACTGGTATTGTGTGAATATCTGGTACTGGCCATAGAATTCTAACGTGCTTTAGTTAGCCGGTCGGCCATGTTGGGTGAGGCTTTTGCAGCATTTTACCGTTGGCCTGCTTGTGCGAAATTCTGTGGTCCTCTCTGATATCACTGCAGTTCACAATAGTGATTCAGTATTACCCAAGATGCTGCCAAGTATTGACTCATTCAGGATAACCTTATCCTTTGACATTGTCCGTTTTACAGTTTTAAATTCTATGGTATTGACAGACTGTC
Organism: Gymnothorax javanicus; assembly: GCA_029692085.1. Classification (NCBI taxonomy): domain Eukaryota; kingdom Metazoa; phylum Chordata; class Actinopteri; order Anguilliformes; family Muraenidae; genus Gymnothorax; species Gymnothorax javanicus. The sequence continues at coordinate 46,410,671 of CM056206.1, read as the reverse complement.
CATCTTCCTCCAGCCTCCATCACCACTGTAGTCCTCATGGACCTGAATGGGGCGACGGCGGAGGGCCGCCAGCATTGCCGAGCCCTGTCCAGTGACGAGGAGAGTCTCTCCGAGCGGGAGGAGGAGGAGGAGGGCAGGAGCCGGTCCTGGGTGTGGGTGGGGGGGTTGGAGGCCTCGGCTGGGACTCATGGAGAGCCCGTCCTCTCTCGCTCCCTCAGCTCGGACCTCCACAGCTCGGGGTACTCCTCCGTACAGAGCCCCAGCCCGCCCCCATCCCAGAACTCCTGCCCCCGCTGCGGGCCTCCCTCACCCCCCGGGGTTGTCGCCCCGACCTCGCCGGCGCTCCGCTTCTCCCTCTCGGAGCTGTCCCAGAAGCCCCGCGCATGCGGCTTCGGGCAGGTGAAGAGGAAGAACGCCGCTGACCACAGCGAGGAGGAGGCCAGAGACGACGAGGAAATCATCGGCTTTCGGGTTCTGTAGAGCTCTGACCACCACCATCCCCTTCTCTAACCAGTCCCTTGAACACCCAAACTTGCCCCCCAAACTCTTGCCTGGAGCCCTTTGAGCTGCTGAATCTGTCAGCTCGAGATGAAGAACTCGGACACGTTTCGAAAACGCCGCCCGATGGATTTGCAGTGAGCTTCAAAACCAAATGTCAAACCACGGAAGGAGAAATCCAACTTGAAGCGAAGTTCATCCTATTGATGTGTTGTTTCTGCACATTTCAGATCCACTGACTGCCACGGTGATCGAGACTTCCCAGAATTCAGCTTGAGAAAAAGAATACCTTTTGTGTATTTATGAGAAACCACTATTTTTTTATGTGTCTGTCTGTGTTCGCAACATCACATTCATCTCTCCCTGCCAAAACTGCTTTGCCACTGTTGCAACAACTTAACTCAGGTGCTCGTCAGCATTAAGACCAAAACCTCACCAACTGCTTCAGATGTTCGGGGTTTAATATAAAATGTTCGATGCGTTCCTTACTGAAAATACTGCAGTATTTTGATTGCATTTCTAGCCTGCTGTGACCTACTGGTACATAAAATGCTTTCCTTCCCCAACCCGCCCCCTCCTAATGAGTTCAAATGAAAGGTCGAACCACTAGTGTTTCTGATGTCCGATCTCAGCTGCCTTTGAGGTGCTGAAAAACACTATTGAACCTTTTTTTTTTCTTTTTTTTTTTGGAATGAGTGTTACCCTTTTTCTTGATTGTAAAAGTGCAGGATGTTTTGCTGCATTTGTGGCAAAGGATATTCTGATTGGCAGGCATTCCGTTATGCTTACAGAATTAATCTACCTACATTTTATGGGCATGTTATTCATACACGCTATAAGATATGCTTATCTTGCCTGGTGAAAGGAGATGGCGGACAACGCACAGGTCTGTATACCATAAAACAGGTATTCAGTTCTTCAGTCTCTCGAATGCGCACAAACTATTGGAGCAGTTGTGTGTGTGAAACGACCTTGTCCACCAGTGTATGGCAGCTTTGGTGACCAACCACTAGTGCTCGGACTGTGACTACAAACCAAGGACTGGTGACCGCAGTGTAAATTTAACTAGTTGAAATGTTGGATGCCGTCTATGGCACTTTTTAAATTTTGGAAGTTGAGCTCAATGTTTGAGGCTTGTAATTGCAAGATTTGCTGTGCTTGAACAATCAGCTACTCTTGTCGAGTACGTCGAGGTTGAATGTGTTGCTCGCCCTTTCCAAGGACGCTAAACGACATTAAATTATTAATTTCTAGAGTTTGAAAGTACTGTACTCCTGCCTGTATCATCTGTGAACACTTGGAACAGGAATTACCCTCATCCATGAACCATTGTAACTGTAAATAGATGTTCATTTTTTTCTGTTTAAGACTATTTTATACCGGGTTCATGTGTAAATATGTAAATTTGAGAATGCTGTGACTGCATTTACTTGAAACAAACAGGTTTTTTGACTAGAAAGAACACTGACACAATGTACCTGAGGGTGGCGCTCTGGCCTCTTTCAGTGCCCTCTTTCTGTTCCCATGCCCCACCCCATAGTGTTACCTGTGTGTCAATCTGTTTTTTTAAATGCTTCCCTCCAATGAGCTGTTACTTGAAAGGGATTATTAAGGGTCACAAAGCCTTGACTAAATGGTGCAAAGTCAGTTTGTTTTTTTGTTTTCTTTTTTGGGAGCCTCTAGCCAGACTTATGTTTACTGAACAGATTGCTGGAGTTTTTTTTTTTTTTTTTTTTTTTTTGCGCTGTGTAACTATACAGATGAAATGTAAACCTTAAGCATCTTGACCTTATGGTCCTTGCAGTAATTTGGGCAGCAATCTGAACTAGAATTCTTTTTTATATAAAAAAAGGAAAAGGACTTGTCAATAAACATGGAAGAAAGTGATTGGTTTTGATGTGTTTAATTTTTCAGGTGGGAGGAATGATGGCAAATTTTAGGGACCCCTTTTTTGTTAGTGATTTTCAGTACTTGCCTGATCTCCACTGAAACTGTGAGGAGTTTGCATTTCTCATTTCTCTGAAAGACTAATGCTGCTGGAGCAATTTTAGGTGGGAGCTGAGAGGCTCCTGTGGTACTCTTCACTGACAATTCAATGGCTCCTTGAGGTCTTGTATTCTTTGACTTTGACTCGTCTAAGTGAATTAGCCGCTCCCTATGGCCATTTATCAAACAATATGAAGCGGGCAGCGTTCACACCTTAAGACTTGACTGAAGCCTGAAACTGAGTGATCATGCTCACTAATGGACAGATCATATTGTAATGACTCAATTCTGTTACATTTGACCATTCTTGACCAGTCTTTTGAAATAAAACTTGAGCTCACTCACACTTACTGATGTTTTACGGAAGCCATTAAAACTAAGCACCTTGTTCAAGTGTTTAATGGTGCTCTGCCAGAAAAAAAACCTTCAGGTTACATGGCCAGCTGTGCTCTCGCACTTTTCGTCTTGTATAAAATTGAGTTGAAATTTTTGGTGGTTGGAAGTTGCACTTAAATGCACATTTTCAATGTCTACTTGCTCTCATGAGTGTAAATTTGTGGGATTATTAAGGGCTCGTTAAGAGGATAAAGGAGGGGGGGATTGCATAAGCCCGAGGCTGATCCTGGGCTGAAGTGGGATTCCACTGGGACGTGGATGCAAGGCGCTAACGACCAGGGGCCTATTCAAATTCAATGAAAATGCAGCCGCCTCTCCCTTTATCCATTCTCCGAAACCCAAACATCTCTTCCAATTGAATGTAGTTTCAAAACTGCAAGAAATGAGAATGCCACTCTGAAATTACTCCTCCCAACAGGATCCATACATGCATCCTGGCTGGAGGTATTTTTGCATCTTTGGGTGACATTAAGCCTGCTTCCACGCACCTTCAGATCCCAGCCAATGGAAGCCCATTAATTAGAACTCTGAAAAGCTGATGCCATGGCTGAGGACAGCATTGTGGTGAACTAATGTAAGTTAAATACTGTGGCCTCATCTTGTTTAACTTTAAACATTAAAAAGACAAACTCTGCTTTTCCATTGAAAAACGATCTCTTACGCAATTCCTGAATATAAAAATCAATGGTGAGCTCATTGAACATGTACCTGAAGTAAAGTATCTGGGAATAATTAGACTATCAGTTAAATTTTAAGTCATATTAAGAAAATCTGTAAAACCATTAAGGCCAACTTTGGCTGTTTTATGATTATAAGGAAATGTTTGACTTGACTGTGCTTTTCTCTTCATGAATTCTGATTTTCTCACACATATCTTATGGTTTAACTACATGGTCCCAGACTCACCAGTCATCAGTTAAGGCCATCGAGTGTCTTTATAACCGAGCCTTGAAAGTCCTGCACAAGAAGAGAATAAGGTATCATCACTGCCAAATTCTAAGCAAACATAAGATTTTAAGTTTTGCTAATTTTATTTCCTTGCATTTTGTTAAATTGGTCTTCAAATGCCTAAATAAAGCTGCTCCCCCACCCCTTTGCAAAACAATAGCAAGATTGCAAAGTGGTACCAAATCCACTACTCGAGCAACGTCAAAAGGCAATTGTAGTGTCCCTTTCCATAGAACATCTTTTGTCCAAACTGCTTTCTCAGTAAAAGGGACAAAATTATGGAACTCACTGCCAGACTACTTGAAATGGATTCCTACATTCGCCTCGTTCAAAAAAAAAAAACACCAAATTGTGGCTAATTCAGCAACAATCTTGCTCTCACATCTAGTTTTTACAATGTGCTTTCTCTGAATCTTCTTTTTCATTTGATTTTATTCCCATTTTTCATTTTTCTGTTTTTAATAATGCTAATCTGTAATAATTTTTTTAACCAAAACCCCTACTAGGGACTAGTGTCGTAAATTAGCTTCAGCTAAAAACACTATGATGCATACATCAGATGATTGTTTCAAGTTTATCTATGTTTTTGTATTTGTCCCTATTCAAATAAACTATAAATAAATTGGTTTTTTATGCCACATTACCATTGTTGCTCGTAAGTTAGCCTTCATGTCAATGAATCCTATTGTTTGGGTTGGCCTGAGCTAATATTAGTCCACAATGTGCGATTTGCCATGTCACTGGGGATGTGGTAGGCTGTATGTCGCTGCAGCAGGCCCACTTCTTCATTAGTGGTTGCCAAATATAATGATGGAAGAAGCACATTGACCCATTTCTCATTTCCCTCGTGTCCTTTTTATTTCCTCCATTTCTCTCCCATCCTCCACCAAAGTATTTCTTGGTATGCAGGGAGGAGGAGACTATTGGAATGTACCTTCAGGTAAGGTATCTATCATGTATGTGTGTGGTCAAGTTCATGCTATTACGATACAGTCCAATATCCACTGTTGCTAAATGGCTGACTGACCACTTTGAAAGTTCCCCATTTTTTGACTACATGCTGGTGAATAGTCATCTCATCTGAAAAAGAAATGCTTTAAATGGACGTTATACTATCAAGGATAGCCTGGAGTCTTTTGTCATTCATACACCCAACTAATTCAGCTCCTATTTTTCGTTCAAATGTCAGTTTTAAATAAATAAACATTTGGAATCACACATGGAGTCCCATTTTCTTTCTGGTTTAATAATCCCTGCCTATTGACAACAATCTTCCCCACTGACCCTCTGCTCGTAGGCAACACTCGACGCTCATTGGATTAAACATTGCAAGTGGCGGATATCGACCAATGAGAGGACAGTGCGCGTTATTTGGTAATAGAATATTCGGAGGAATCATCAGAGATTTTAAGGGAATCATCTCCCCTGGAGCTCTGAGTTGAGTTCCGGCCACGTGATGCTAGGCAAATTTCCATGGAGATCACGTGACTCTTGTGTTGACGATTGTCTCATCTGCACAATGAACAGGGTCTCTACCGGAGCTTGGTGCAATGTCATTATCGAATGACTGAAACGCCTGTTGTGCATCGTTTTGGTACAAAGGCTGCAGCCCCACGTCATATTCAGATGTTTCAATTCAAGTGAAATCGTACGCTGTGCTCATGCTGCTGTGAGAAAGGGATATTTCACCGCCGACTGGAAAATACATCCCATGAAGTTCAATAGGCGGACCGAACATCCGTGAGGTAAGGCTGTCTTAAGCTGCTTTCACACCGGACGCGAAACGAATTTTTCGCACGACAGATTACATTCAAAGTCTATACAAAGACGCGAATACACGCGAAACGCCTGTATTCGCGTCCTGGCATTGACTTCGAACGTAATCAGTCGTGCGAAAAATTCGTTTCGCGTCCAGTGTGAAAGCGGCTTTACTGAAGCTTGGCGTTCGATCACGCACCTCCTTTTGTAATCGCAGTATAATGCATTATTCTGTTCGTGGTAATAGGATACTACCTCTATATTAAAATCTGTATTGTCCGGTTCCTTTCCTTGAAATGGACTGACTGATATTTCGTCCAATCGGTTAAGGCCGAAAAGCTTGAGGTAACTCGTTAAACGTCCTCGGGAGAGAGAGGCGGATAAAGGAATAATTAGCCAGCGATGTGGCCTGGTAGCCACGTAGTGACTACAGTGATCGTTATATTCGCCGCAATGTCAGTTATTGCATTCAAAACGGTCAATGCATTTAACAGACTGTTATCAGAAGACAAAAGACATAACACTGGTAATAAGCGGCCGGCTAGAACGCTCGGAAAATTTCAACGATAATATGAATCATTTAATAGTTGGCCTAATTATTGAATAAATTAATAATGATCTTGTTTGTTGGCTAGCAAGTTAAGCATTCAGTGGGCTATACGTCATATAGTCTGTATCTTGCGAGTTTCTGAGTAGAGGCCGACATCACCGTGCAAGCCAGCTGTCCTCTCCGCAGAAATTTAATATCGTGGTTAAAATGCATTTCCACTTGAGCTTGCTGTATGTAAATTGATATTTTGTCTCGCCGTTCTCGTGGAGGTGATATTAAGTTCCTTAATATGAAATTACTGTTATTCGTGTTTATGGCCGATCTTTGGGACTCCTAGGTTAATACAATCGATACCAGTCAGGCACTGATCGATCACCTATCATATGACCAAGCTACACGTTTCGCTGACCTGCAGGGATAAGGTTAAATTGAGAAGGACCATTGTCTCCACCGTTGACGCAGTACTTATTTTAACACGCGGGCAAAACTGGCCGTAACATGTCTTAAGAATTCATGATGAAATATTGAAATTATTTATATTACAAGGAAGAGTGACCAACTGCGCATCGCTTGGGCTTGTGGAGTGCGGTGCCTTTGTTTACTTTTGATAGCACCCTGGAAATATCACTGTTCGTGGCTTTTGGCAAGACTCACCAAACAAAACCCCAAACATCCAACTGACAGCCCCCTCCCTCCCGCTGCCTTTGGTCAAGCATCACCAAGCTTCGAACTGGCAGCGTTCGGCAAACTCGATATGGACTGTAATATCTCAATATGGAGTATACGGTTTATGACTGAGTTCATGCTGCGGTATAACCTTTCAATTTTTGCATGATGGGGGTGGCCTCTAGCGTCCTTTACTATCCAGCCAACGGCTGTATTGTCCTGTATTTTCAACCGTCCAGAAATGGGACCTGCTTATCCGCTTTCACCTTGTGGAACCACATTTTCTCACATATTTAACAACCCCCTCCCCCACCTTCTGGTTCTGACATAACTTGTTTTTTAATCGTTGATTTGTATTCCTGGTGCTTCCTCTTGCCTTTTAATTGCCCTTGGTTTTTATTCACAACATTCCCAAATTTGATGGGGCAGTTTTCCGCAAAAACTAATTTCTTCTATCTAATTGGTTCTCTTGTTCTCCTGCCCTTTGTCACCCTGTCAAATTCTGCACAACAGTGAAAACCACAAGATGTTGTTTGCTATTTGCTGTTTTTAAGCTTTTTCAAGCTGGAAAGAATCAAGTTCTCCTTTTTTAGTGGTGTTTTTGTACGATTTTGTATTTATGAAATCTTCTCAGCTTTGTTGACGCCTACTGTTTGACTTTGGCCTACATGTAGATTGCCCAGTTGAAACCTTGGCTTGGTGAGGCAGGATCAGCTTCCTTGAAGGGGGTGGGGGTTGGTTGGCTTAGAAAGGCATGCGCGAAGACTCATATCATATTTTTGCTGTGTGCACATTTTATTGTTATTTTTAAGGGCATTATTTTATCTTAATTCAATCTCACTTCCTCTTTCTCTGTCTCGTTTTCCCCGACAGGTTCTGTGAGATTGGCTACCTTCACACACACTTCGCAGGATGACTGTGATACGGCAGTTCGGACTGCTGCTATGGAAGAACTACCTTCAACAGGTGGGCCTGCCATGTGCTGTTACTTCTAAACAATAATGAATTAATTGTGCAAAGCAAGTACCGGTAATGAATAATGCTGATTTCTGTACAGTAGATGAATGTTCTAGAAATGAGGAAAAGGAAGTCCGAGAGGCAACGGGGGATTTTTGCCAGCAGCACAGCGATAAACACCCAAATCCACATGCAAAACTATGGGGCTCCCACTCCATACCTTTCGTAGCTGCGTGAGTTTATGCCATGGGGGTGAAGAAACATTTTTAAATGATGGAAGATCAGAAGTTTAGGATGATTTGAATTCCCAAGATGGATGACTGCTGGCCCAGGGGTCCATCCCCCTCCTTTCATTGTGGTTGGATTTTTTGATTCTTCACTGGGCCATTCTGTTCCGTGACCCCGTATTTATCTCTGACTCTCTCTGCTCTTGCCCCATGTCACTGAAGTGAAGCGAAAAAAATGCCCAAAGAGTTTGCACTGTCAGCTGTCCTTGAACTGTTCCCTCGACAGGGCGCTGTTACCATAGTTTAAGACAGGCTGGGCAAGTGGACTGTATTTTGAAAGCTTACTCTATCCAGGAACTCATATTTATGACTACTTGAAACAACCTGTAAGTGTTGTGCTCACTATTTTCATCAAGGAAAATTTGAGATAAAGTTTCTTCGGAAAACTTGGGGGGGGGGGGTTTTGGAGGTGTCAGCAAGTTGAAAGTTTCATCAGGATGTAAATGTTGGCGCACTTCGATGATGTGGTTGGTTGAGTTGTTACCTGTTTCCTGGGATTGCTGTAGCCTTCAGTTGCCAGAAGAGGAAGTGCGAGGAATTGGCTAAGCATGCTTTTGACCCCATAATAACATAACATAACCTAACATAACATAACATGAATGGCGAGAACAGGCCGTTCAGCCCAACTACGCTCACCAGTTTCTTTATACTATTGTGAATATATCCCTTCAGATACTCAATGACTCAATGGTATCTAGCTTTAAGTCAAGCCTGCTCTTGAAAACCCCCAAGGTCTCTGCCTCAACAATATGGTCAGGCAAGCTATTCCACATCGAAATTACTCTTTGGGTGAAGAAATATTTCCGAATATCAGTGCTAAATTTACCTTTGGTCAACTTCCATTTGTGACCCCGAGTTCTACTAACAACACTTGGTCGAAGGAATCCTACATAATTCACTTTGTTAATCCCTTTAACATATTTAAAGACCTCAATCAAATCACCCCTTAGTCTCCTTTTCCTAAGACTAAAAAGATTAAGGATCTTCAGCCTCTTCTCATAGCTTTCATGTTTTATACCTGGAATTAGCTTAGTGGCTCTTCTCTGAACTTTCTCTAGAGCCTCTATATCTTTCTTAAAGTATGGTCCCCAGAACTGTACACAATACTCCAGATGTGGCCTGACAAATGTGTTGTACAAAAGAAGCATCACCTCCTTAGATTTATACTCAATACTTTTGGCAATGTATCCCAGCATCCGATTGGCTTTTTTAACTGCTACGGCACAATGGCTAGAGCCTGTGAGGGTTTGGTCAACAATCACTCCCAGATCTTTCTCGTAGGAGCAGATTCCAGTTTTAAACCTCCCATGAAGTAATCCCGTCTAATGTTTTTATTACCTACATGTACAACTTTACATTTCGCTACATTAAATTTCATTTGCCACATTTCTGCCCAATTCTGGATTCTATCCAAATCATCCTGAATCACTTTAGTGGACTCTAAACTATTTGCCAAACCCCCCAATTTAGTATCATCTGCAAATTTAACTAATCTGCTCTCAATATTCCTATCAAGGTCATTAATGTAGATGAGGAACAGCAGGGGTCCCAACACCGATCCCTGGGGGACGCCACTCCCCACCATACCCAGCTCAGATGAGATACCATTGACCACCACTCTTTGTGTTCTGTCCTGTAACCAGTTTTGAATCCACTCCAGAATACCTCCTGTAACTCCAACGGAGCTCATTTTTTTTTTGGAGCTCATCATTAGTCTCTTATGCGGTACTGTATCAAATACAGTATATATACCTCTGTTGTTCCAGAAAAATGTGAAAAGTTGATGTTCTACTGATATTTTTGTTGTAACTTTTACAAAGCTGTTCGGGAGTATTATTAATTTTCTCATGGCCCAACCCTTATGAGCCAGGAGTAGCCCAGGAGGGGGTTAAAATAGGGTTACAGACTTGGCGTTTGGACTGTAGGAATGATGATAACCAAAATCACACAGTTTGAACTCCATTGAAGAGGAAAAGAAGAAAGCCTATCTATTAGACGGCAAAGTCCTTTTGGATTCAAAGAGCTGTTTTAAATGTTTTTTTTTTTTTTCCCCTGGAGAAAATTCTGGCTCTGCAACTCGTTCATTCCATAACCCACACATATAATGGTTTGCCCGTTTTCATTTCTGGGTGCCTTTAGTTATGGTGATTCCCTATCTTGTCAACATACATCTGATAGTTGGGGGATAGTTTTGTAGCAGTGAGTTTTCCTGGGAAGCACTCTTGAACTGTAAGCACTCAAGCACAGTTAGAGCTGTAGAGAGATTTGATGATAAATATTAGCTCATAAATGTGGGCCGTGCTCTACAATCGCTATGGCAAAGGAGGACTAGATCAGCCATCCGTGAGTTGAGCTGTTCTCCTGTCAGTGTGAGGCTTGAAGATTAACCTGGCTGTGGTGTGTGGAACCACCTCTTTGTGCGTGTCTGTGTGCCTTTGAGAGTGACTGTGTGTATGTATGTGTGTGTGTGTGTGTGTGTGTGTGTGTGTGGGAGCCTGTCTGTGTGTGAGAGTGCTTGCATGCTTCAGTTTTTTTTTTCATTTGTGTGTAGTGTGCCATGCACGTGTCTCTTTTGGCGGTCTACTTTGGAGAATGCTTTTTATTAACACTAAAATGCCGAGCAACCTGCCTGCCACTCCCTGTAAAGATGCTCTGAACCAGTTCTATGACATTCTTCCACGAGTTGAGTGGACGATAACCGTGGCATACTTGTTTTCGCCTGAGTTGAGTGGCTATGAAACATTTGCATATGTGACAATTTGTGTGTATTTATATGTGTGACTTGTGTTTGCTTGTGGGAGCTTAAGAGCTTTTGCGTCTGCATGTTTGCACAAGTGATTAGTCACTAGTCAATGTTCACTTAGCTCCAGACATGCCTGTAATGGGTCATCCTATGCTTCCAGCACAGGGCAGTCCTTTAACTGCTGAATGGAAAAGATTGAGTTGAGAAACAACCATAGTTCCTCCTCTCTGGAAAAATGGGACTGCGCACCATTTCACCGGGAGATAAGCCGGTTGCGTCTTTCAAAAGCTCGACTCGCCTTTACATCCTAGAGTGCTGACAATGAGCTTCTGCCAGAATGTGGTAACGCTGTCGAGTCAATCGCGGCCAATCCCGGAGGTGTCTGTGACACTCCGGGCTCGGGCGATGGATGAGGGAGTGCTGGCGGTGAGGGGTCTGCAGGAAGTGAACATGAGAGCGGATGACAGTGATGGACAGTTCTTCCCGTCTTGGGGTGCCATCTTACTGTGGGAGAGCGTGTGTGGGCTTTCAGCACTAACTGATCAGTTAAAATGGCTGATGGTGCAATTTTCCTCCCTCAACTTTTTTGTTGGATCTTAATTGATACCTGACTTAATAATGAAAGCTAAATATGTTCGCTCTCTGGTTCTCCTAGGGTTGAGAATATATACACCAACCGTTGGTTTCTTGATTGTCCTGCTCTAAGTTGAGCCTGGGGCCTGTTACACAAAGCAGGATTGCTGATTTGGCTGGATAAATGCTCTGGCGAAAACTTTGGAACTTTCCAGAATCTGGCGCATGAACTGATGTCAAATGCTAGCTGGGTTAGCTTTACTCTCCCCTGATTCTGGGCTCAAGTCTTGGGCCCAAGGGTCTGTTCTTTTTTATGTAAGGTGAGCATGGATTATCAGCTAGGCATGTTGAGCCTTGCTCATATTCCAATTGGTCTTGTAATCGCTGAATTTTCCCCTAGCCCTGCCTTGATTTACTTCTTGTCTTTAGATATCCCTATCGATAATACTAGCATTTTGGTTATTAGCATAGTTAATATTCAGTCTTGTGTTATTTTTTGTAATAATAGAAATTCTTGTTTATAACAGGACCATTCCTGTAATTGATCATAACCAGAGGTGGGAATTCCAGGTTCAAAAAGTTAGTCCTCTCCTGCTCTAAGTTCCAACTTCTTGGTGGTGCTTATTAGCACAGTTACTCTTAGCAGGAGATGGACCTGATTAGTGATGTAATCTGGTTGAGTTCATGGTTGGACGTAATGTTCTGCCCTCTGCGCTTTACTTTTGTGTTTTTCTGATGAGTTCGCAGTACACCTGAGAGTAACAATGGTGTTGTCCTCTAAACTGTTAGTCAGTATTGTAAGCGTGTCTGCTCAGTGATGGTAATGTAAGATGATGTGTGACCAGCTGGCTGGACACCCATCTCCTGGCCCTAACCCTCCCCTTCCTCTCCCCTGCAGAAGCGGCAGATCCTGGTGACCGTGGTCGAGATCGTCCTGCCCCTGCTCTTCTCGGCCGTACTGATCGTCCTGCGCGAGAAGGTCACCTTCACCGACTACTCCAACGCCACCCTGTACAAGAGCTTCCCGGTGGAGGGGCTACCCCCTAAACTGTGGCCGCCCACTGGAGGCTTCCAGCTGGCCTACGTGCCCAGCAACGCCAGTGTGGTCCGAAAAGTAGCTGAGGATGTGCAACGCAGTCTGGGCTCCAGTTCCATTAGCTCGGGTAGGTTTGTCCCTCAGGAAGTGATGCGTCTGCGTTGGGCTGGAAGTGATGCATTTGTGTTGGGCATGAAGTGATGCGTCCTTGTTGGGCTGGAAGTGATATGTCCGTGTTGGGCAGGAAATGATGCATTTATGTTGGATGGGGAGTGATGCATCTATTTCGGAACAGGAAGTGACTTAGCTATTTGGCTGGAAGTGATGCTTCTGTGCTGGGGTGGGAAGTGATGCCTTTATGTTGGGCAGGAAGTGATGCATTTGTGTTGGGCTGGAAGTCATATCTCTGCGTTGGGCAGGAAGTGATCCGTTTATGTTTGGTGGGAAGTGATGCATCTGTGTTGGAGCAGGAAGTGAGTTAGCTGTTTGGCAGGAGGTTATATGTCTGTGTTTGGCCCGGAAGTGATGAGGCTGTGTGGCAGGAAGTGATGTGTCTGTGTTGGGGCCCGGAAGTGATGTGGCTGTTCGGTAGGAAGTGATGTGTCCATGTTGGGCAGGAAGTGATGCGCCTGTGTGGGGGAACAAAGTGACATTTCTGTGTTGGACAGGAAATGCAGTGTCTGTACTCTGCTGGAAATGACTGGAACACAAGCCTGTGCTTACTTTAGTGCCTGGATGCTGAATGTCAAGTTCATTCAGTCAATTTCACCCTGCCACTAGATTTACTACGGCTTAATTAGGTTCACTTGTCACCTGTCGTTTCTGTTAATTCCTCTGGCATATGTTCAAGGTGTGTGTGTGTGTGTGTGTGTGTGTGTGTGTGTGTGTGTGTGTGTGTGTGTGTGTGTGTGTGTGTGTGTGTGTGTGTGTGTGTGTGTGTGTTATGTGTGTGTGTGTGTGTGTGTGTGTGTGTGTGTGTGTGTGTGTGTGTGTGTGTGTATACACAGGAGTTTATAGGCTTGTGTGTGTGGTAGTAGCACGGCACTGCATATTTTATACAACATTGTCCTTGAAGTCACCTGTAGCCATATTAATTCTGGCATTTCCGTTTCGCTCTGAATGCAGGGAGTTTAAAGTCACGCTCGCACAATACAGCTGCCATCCTTCAGCAGCACGATTCATCCCAGTTAAATAAACACTTAAACATGTGCCGAGCCTTTAAATGTGCAAATGCTGGTGATGTGTGATATTGTTTCGTTGGTTCAGGGCAGTTTGCTCTGCCATCCGGTTGCTGTAATAACACTGATGGGAGATGATGGTGATTGTGTTAATAATGGTCTTTGGGTCGTGCCCTTCCAGGCAGCGATGTGTGATTGATGGTAAAGAAGGGGAGTGATGTAGTGCTCGCTGGTCACTGCACTGAGTCACTGCTTCTGTTCACTCATGACTGCACTCTTCCCTCTGCATCTGTCAAATGAGACTGTCTGATGCTGACTCCATGTGGCTTAATGAGCATTTATGTGTGTGTCTGTGTGTGTGTGTGTGTGTGTGTGTGTGTGTCAGTGGCGGCTCGTGAACTGGCAACAGGGGAGGCTCAAAACAATCCCTTAAAATTAATGATTGGTCACAACCTGTTTTCAATCATTCATTTAGATTACCATTACAGAAACTCCGGAAACTCTCAACGTTATCAGGTGTGGTCAGTTTTCATTTATAACGCATACCGATTACGACTCCGGACTTCTCGCGCTTTTCTTTTACTCAGCGGTTGGAAGCAATGCATGTGTTTCGCCATCGTTTAAATGAAATAAGATCATTTGAAACGTCTTTATGCAATTACATTGCTTTCAACCCCTCCATGCACAAGGCCTTCAATTCCGCACGAGAATCTCTTACATAGCCTACGCGTTGATTGAATAATTGCTGACTACAGCAGAGGAACGTAAATATGCATCTTAAACTCAGACCGAATGCGTGAGAGTTGGCAGGTATGCGTTATAAATGAAAACTGGCCACACCTGATAATGTTGAGAGTTTTCGGAGTTTCTGTAATGGTAATTTAAATGAATGATTGAAAACAGGTCGTGACCAATCATTCATTTTAAGGGATTGTTTTGAGCCTCCCCAGTTGCCAGTTCATGAGCTGCCACTAGTGTGTATGTGTGTTTTGGGCATGCTTTTGTTATCTATCGGGGACCTTTTCTAGGATAAATGCTGACCTTGTTGGGACCAGTAGTTTATATGAGGAATGAAGCCTGGTCCTAATATGGCAAAACGTCATTTCTGAGGTCGTGGTTAAGGTTAGGGGTCTGGTGTGAATAGAGGTTAGGTTGAGGTCAGGGTGAGGCATGATTTGGTTAGGGTTTGGGTGAGGCTGTCCATAATGAAAAAAAGTCAATGCGATGTCCTTATAGGGATAGCTGCATAAATGTATGTGTGTGTGTGTGTGTGTGTGTGTGTGTGTGTGGGGGTGTGGAAGTGCCGTTAGCGTTTTGCACGCAGTCTGATCCTTTGCTGTTGAGTTAAACTGTTAATGAAAAAGGGCCTCAGTCATTGCAGTGAGATCTTTTTGTGGGTTTGTGTGCTTTTTAATACGTATATATTTGAACTGCACGTGTGCATTTCTGTGTGTGTGTGCTTGTGTTGTATCTGCATGCTCACGAGTGTGTGATGCAGGTTTGTGTTCATATTCGCATATGTGCAATGCAAGTATGCATGTTTGTGTCTGTGTATTTTGCGTGGTGTTTGTTCTCAGTCCTTCTGTAATCCTGTGAGAGCTCGCGTCTCGCCGCTCGGGATGCTGGGAGACTCTGACCACTCTGTGTCCTCAGGAAAGGGGACACTGTCACTGTAATCTGAGTCTCTACTTTTTTCGTCGACCTCGCAGAGGTAAAACCTGCACCAGAGTCGTCTTGGTTTCATCCCCGGAGTCATCGAACCCGTGGTTACCATAGACCCTCCCCAATGGAGACGCGGAATCCCAGCTGGGAGTAATTCAGATACGGAGTCTCGTTTGGGGAGGGGGCAGCTGTGCCCTCTAGGTTTTTTAATTCAGACTGCTTCAACCGTTTTACGTTCGGTTCGTTAAACATGAGCCCGGCCTGCACAGAATCGAGCACCGATGACCGTCACACTACGCATGCCGGTTAGATTTGACATGCTCTGATGTCATACACACGGCTGCAGAGCAATAATCTCACAAGATCGAGGAGACCGCAGTTTTTAGAGCCAGGCGCTGCAGTTGCTGTCCTCCAACTGCAAAAACTAGGACGTGCTGGGAAACGCCTGGCTATCCCCTGGATTGGCTCTTGTACTTGACTACAAACACCTAACTTTCTGTGTTATTGTAATATCTGAGCTGCTTAGAACAAGAGTGGTCCAACTCATTTTTTTTTTTTCATTTCCCATTTTGGACCTCTGCTCTGAGCACCTTATGCATTCTTGAAGTGTGGAACGTATGCCCCACCTATTGTGTAGTGCTGGAAGTATACTGTGTTAATCTGTTTAGTGCATTAATGGATTGACCAGCGAGAAATCAATTTAAGATTTGAACTTAAAAAAAGACAAATATGGAGTTAGACCACTTTGTTCTCAGGGCCTCATTTAAGGATACATTGTAGTAGTTTCATGGTGTGGTATGAATGTTTAATCTCTAAGCAAACAGATCTATTGGGTTGATAATAATGAACACTTTCACAATATCTTTAGTCATACTGCTGTATACAAACCTGTTCTGTGAGCTACTCTTGGCTAATAGGTGGATCTAACAGGATGTAAAATACTTACATGACTTTCTATATATTCTTTGAAAGTTGCTGGAAACTGTCCAACTTGACTGCAGCTTTTTGTCTCCGCCCCCTGCTGCTGCTGTTTGATCTCGTCCGCCTTCCAGGCGAGGCGCAGTTCATCTCCAACGAGCCTATTATATGAGGCAGGCCAAGAGAACGCACTTATTTGCAGAGCTCATGGATGCTAAAACTAAATGTTAGGCAGGCCCCGCCCCTGCCCTGTTGTGCCCCGCCCCACACTCCATATCTGACTAAAGGGGGAGGAGCCTCACCAAGGCCATCTCTCATTGCTCGTCTAGCCTGCTTTTCCAGTTCAGACCCCACCCACGTGTTTACAGAGCCCTGAGCTGCAGCCGTTTGGTGCATGGATTGGCCACTTAATTTGCAGCACTGCATGGCAGGTCTGTCTGCTGTCTTTGTTCTGACAGGCAGTGTGGTGTTGTGGGGAACCTCTTTATTGGCTGGGTTGGGCTGTATTGACCTGTGTACAGGAAGTGTGGCTTAACACAGCTCAGAGATTTCTCAGGAGCTGTGTTTTTATTTTTGTTTGTTTGTTTGTGTGTTTGAGTATGTTGTGTTATGTGTACATGTGTGTCTCTGTGTGTGTGTGTGTGTGTGTGTGTGTGTGTGTGTGTGCCTTGTGCACATGCTTCTGTGGGTTTTTATGTGTGAGTGCACCTGTGTGTCTGGTGCTGTGTTTGTGCTAGTGTGTTTTTGTGTGTGGTTGTGCTCTCATATATCTATTTCTGTGTGGATCATTGCGTTTCTCTCTGTGTGCATATGCGTGTGTCAATGTGTGTGTGCACGAGGTTCTGTGTGGTTATTGTTATGTACCAGGCGAAAGCAGAGGACATCCTGTTTCACCCTCCGTCCATAATTCCGAAAGTTTATGACTCCGTAAGTCCAAAACACTACAATTTTTGGGTCATATCTCATAAACTATTCGACATTTTTAAACGAAACTTGATACAAGCTTAGAAATACTGGTGAACTGGTGCCTTTTGCTATTTTGGTGATTTTGGGATTTTTTTATTTTTCTTTGTTTCCGTGGAAACGCATTTTATCGGGGGGCGGTGGACATCACAGTGGATCACATGCACATCACTCTTGTCAAGTTTTGTGAGTGTGTGTGTGCGTGTGTGCGTGTGTGCGCGTGTGCGCGCGCATTCGGCTCTGTGTGTTTGCTGATTTTTGTGGGGTCTGCGCATAGGTAATTGCGCTCTGCGGGTGTTTGAGTTTCTCTTTTTTTGTGTTTCTGAAGTTCAGAGAGGCTGTTTAAGGGCTTTATATGAGTCATAAAGCCCTGGACATTGTTCTGAGTCAGGCCTCAATGCCCTACACCTCTGACTGCAGCCTCTCAGTGTGGTCCACCATCACTCAATCTTCCCTTGTCCACTTCCTGCCAGCCCTCTCCACTTCCTGCGCACGACCAGCTCAAACTTAAGTGCAGTTAACATGCTAGGGGCCTCATGGCATTTCTTCAAATTAGAAATTTCAGTTAAAAGCGCTATTTAATTTTCCTGTTGATAGAAGGCCCCTTGTTTACGATTCTGAGCTGTCCTCGTTGGGCTGAAGCGGCGTTAGCCAGGCCAGCTGTCGTCCAATAAACAAGGAGCGCTCAGATACTGTTCTTAACCTCCCGCTGATTCATAGCTGGGGTCTTTCTGTATGAAATGGCTGCTCGGTCTCTCATGGATGCTGCTGTTTGGGTTACTCTAGCTGCCGTGATCCCTCTGAGTCATCGAAATTGTTTCCCAGTGGGGGTCACTTACTTTAGGTTTACGTATCTAACGCATTAAAACTCTAGGCCAGGGGTGGCCAACACTGGTCCTGGAGAGCCACAGGATGTGCTGACTTTGATTGTCTCCACCCAGTTTAAATGTAAAACACCAGGTGAGAGTTTGTAATCAACTGCTTTAGTTCATCAATCAAGCGCTGAGTAACACCAAAAACCAGCAGACACTGCAGCTCTCCAGGACCAGGGCTGGCCACCCCTGTTCTGTGCAAGCTGACTGAGATATGTTTCAATGAGAAATTTAAAGAATTTTATCTGAAGAAGTTCTGTACTGTACACTGTGAGTATTTCGTGAAAGGAATAACTGTGGTTTTGGTAGCAGTGTATTCAAATTCATTGCCAACCTTCACTATTTATTTATTTTTTTTTCATTCATTGAATTGAATGCATGCATGCACTGTGTACTGATGGCTTCGATGATTCAGTGCTGTCAGCAAATATTTGGTCACCGAAACACTTTTTGCTTCTTCTGTTCATTGCACATTGAATTTAAAAGCTGTGATTATCAGGTTAAAGTGGAGTCTAACGGCTTCAGTTTGTGGGTGTTGGCATTTATATTGTGAGAATTATGTCGGTATTAGAGGTCCTGTTTGTACTGTGTCACTGTCCAAATATTATAGTCAGTGCTTAGAACTATGGAAATTTGAAGAAATGTTTACCAGACAAAGATTTGATTTGGATTATAAACGGGCATATTGGAATTGTTCTCCTTCTCGTTTGGTGTGAGATCACAAATGAGATCAGAATGTTCTTTTTTGAACTTTGTAATGCTAATGTAGCAGTCACTGCTTGTATGAATAATAAATGTAAAAAATGACTCTTCACAGGGTGATTTAGATGATGTTGAGTTTTGTGTCTCCCTTTGTATCCAGTTCGAGGCTTTGAGACGGAGCGGAAGTTCGAGGACTTTGTGCGAACGGACCCGCAGTCTGGCAAAGTTCTGGCTGCCGTGGTCTTTGAGCACACCTTCTTCCGTGACGACGAGGCACTTCCTCTGCAGGTAAAGAAAAGGGGGGATTTATGACGAAGTAACAGCTCCTAAGAATCTTCTGGAATGCAAGCAGCTGACCTTTGTTCCAGAGTCAGATTTTTACTTCCCAGTTTGTACAGTTGAGGATGAATTTTGGGAAATGAAAGTATGTTGTGATGCAATTGTGTCAGCCCTGGAGATCTACCATCCAGAATTCAATTAATTATAATGACTCAATGCAAATCTGTTGCTTTTGAATGATGAGGGCTTTGCCAGGGTTGGAGATGCAACCCACAAGGTGGTAGATATCCTGAAATGTTGCTGGTGTCCACTTTTACAGGATGTAGAAAGGTGTTCATTGGAGCACTTTTGCTGCAGTTCCTGTCTTTTAACCTGTGACATGACTGTTTGTAACCCGTGACTGTTGGGACCGCCTGTTTGGTGGCTCTGGGGTTTGGCTTGACCTCTGAAGGTTCACGACTTTGTGTTGCACCAACTGGTGGGGTCTTAAGCAAAGTTCAAGCCCACATCACTCCAGGGTTGGATTCAAAACCTGCTAAATAACAGTTGACCTAAACTGTAGCTAGACCATAACCTAGAAGAAGGCATTCAGCTAGAATGGCTGCTTGCGCTTGGCCAAGATGGAGGAGCTTGCTCGACAGGGGCTGTGAATGTCTTTATGGCTGAAGAGTGCTCGTATTATGGAGCCTGATTAAGCCTGAGGGCTCAGCCACGGTCTTCATCCCTGAAGCCAAAATGGCTGTACAAAGCCATTACCTTTGAGAAGATGGGAGACTTCATTGCTCATGATTTGGTTGGGCTTTTAAAGGGGAGAGTCATTAAGGACGGTGTTACATTTATACTGGTGGGTCATGTTGCTTTTCCATCTATTGGCTTCGTGACTCAGCTGCGATGATGACCTCAGATCTGGTTCCCCCTCCTACCCAGTTGCCATGGTCACCATGGGCAGGGCTAGCATTTTTTTTGCTTTTGACCTGCAGATGGGATTGAGTGGTCTAGGGGGTTGGGGAGGGAGGTGGGGGGATCCCTGTTGTGGAATATAGTGGGGGTCTTACCTTCTGACAGAGTGATAGTCTTAGGAAAAGGGGCTTCACTGCTGGGTTGGGATTTTGGGGGGGGGGGGGGGGTTGATGCTATAGTATCCTGATTTAATTCTTCATTTTTTTTGAAAACTGAGTCACAAACCCTCTCTATATTCTCTTTTCCTCTCACTCATTCCTTTCTCTTCCTGTCTCTCACATTAGTTTTCATTTCTTGCTTAATGAGACAGTGATGATGTCACGACATGGGTGCAAGTATGTACTTCGGACATTTGAAGCCAAGCTTTATCTGATTCTGAGAACGTCACATTGCGTGCCAAATTCTCAGGTTTTAATCATCCAATTAAAAGCAGTTAGTTTTGAGACTCGAGTATCTCCTCCATCCAGTCTCTTTCACCCCATTTTTTTCTGTCTCTTTCTCCATTTCCCTCCATTTTTGTAAATGACCATCTACTCTTTGACCTATCAATGAACAGGCACACTGTCTGTGTCCTTTCTCAATAGGTTATGTTAGGTTATGTTAAAAAGCAAACTCAAGTAAACGGTCAACGATAAATAGGCAAGTTGAAAGGAAATTGACCTTTTTTTATTGCAGTCAGATCGGCCCTCTAACTCTTTCCCTCTCTCCAGGTAAAGTACCACCTGCGCTTCAAATACAGTCCGCGCAATGCCCCGCCATCCGAGAGGACCGAGTTCAACCCCAATAACGACCTGGACTGGCACACGCTCAGTCTTTTCCCCCTGTTCCAGCTGCCTGGTCCCCGGGAACAGTTCAGTGTGAAAGGAGGCACTCCAGGTAGGGGTGCCGTGTGGTGGATATCACGCCGAAGGAAGAGACGCTGTTCTCTAAATCGCTTCACTTTTTCATATGTCAGCGGGATATAGCTATCGCACTGTTAATCTATCTGTTCGTCCGTCTGTAAACGTTTTTTTCCGGAGGATAACTTGAAAACCATTTGATATTTTTTTTTCATGAAACTTGGCACACACGTCAGCCATATGCTGCCTTTCACTATTCTGGGATTTTTTGACATTTTTATTTTGTAGAGGCCGGTCGGATATGCCATCTCATGATGGCTCTTGTGACAAGAGTTTAGTCAGCTATCGTGACATGCAGCGTCTGTTGTCAAATCAGCTGGAGAGGTTGTTGCACAACTAACATGTACAAACCCCAGTTCCAATTAAGTTGGGACGTTGTGTAAAACGTGAATAAAAACAGGATACAAATCCTTGCAAATCCTTTTCGACCTGTATTCAATTGAGTACTCTACAAAGACAAGATATTTAATGTTCAAACTGATAAACGTTATTGTTTTTTCGGAAATATTCGCTCATTTTGAATTTCATTGGAATTGGGGTTTGTAGATGTCGGAGAAGTTTTTAGGCATCGAGGCGTCTCGCAAGGCTGTGTGGTAGCGAGAGAGTGCAGTGCGTCAAGGTGGGATTCTGTCTGCTTTCCAAATTGTGTTATTTCACTTGGACGGTTACATGTTTGTATCAAAATCACAACACCCGGCACCTCACCGTGCCTCCTCTGTTGGTTTCACTGTCTGTCCGGTTAAGAGGTCTTTGATGAAGAGGGTAGTGTTTTGTTGCTTCCTTGAGGACAGATCGATTCCGATTCCGGGGTAAATGCATTTTCCCCTCACGCCGAACACCCTGCCGCTGCTCAGTGTCAACTCTCCTCCGAGCCCTGTTCACAAAGTAGGGTTAGGCTGCTTTTACACCGGACGCAAAACGAATTTTTATTTATTATTTTTGCCACAAAGCACATGTGATCCTACCAAAAAGATTATCACCGTTACGTAACACTACTTATTAGCAGTTCATTGTTCATAAATTGCCATTTTCTGTACTGTGTTACAGAATGGGCACATTTACTGGGTCCTTTCACAAGAATTTGCTTCAGAGTGAACTTGAATAAACAGTCAACAATAAATTTGCTGAGCAGCGATTGCTCAATGTTGCATTTGTAATGGAGGAAATGGACCTTTTTATTGCAGTCTCATCAATCCAAAGCAAACACAGACCATTATTTATATGATTATTGCTCGTTCCTTGTATAATCTGAGGTTAATTATCTACTATTCTGGCCCAGTGTTGGCAAGAATGCCCCACCAGCATGAGGAAGATATGAGAGCGGTCTTTCTGGTGGACTGCCGTGACATTTTGGAAAATAATTTTGGGAATGAGGGATATAAATAAAGTCCAACGCTGTGTGAAAAGGGCACTTGAAGCGTCCCCGTTTGCAGCGCACGATCGAAAAGGAATGCCTCGAGGGCCTGTTCTTCTTTCGAAAAGGCGTTTCCATGGCGACTTTTGTCTTGAAATGGGTCTCCTGGCGATGCGAAGTCTTGCGCGCTGCGACACAGAATTGGCGGGGGTGCTGGTCCCTCGTGCACTTGATGGACAGTATCAATAAGCGCCTTTGATTTAGAACCGAAGGGTATCAGTGTAACTCCATGAAGAAATGTTGCAATGTTGTAAGAGAGTGCAGTTTAATGGTATGCAGACAAAAAAAATAGTCTGCACTCTTTAGAACTGGTTTATTGCCAAATCAGTAACATTTCAAATACAAAGATCTTCATCAGGATAAAATGGCAAAAGGCAGTACATACATACTGTATGGGTTTGGTCCAACTCCTGATGAACATTTTTGTGCATTTTAGCAAACAAAATACAACATGAAATATAACAAAATGCTCAACATTTACTTGCTCTAATAATAAAAGATGACGTCTACAATGTAGTGGAGGCTATATTGCTTTGACTTCTACCTGCTGGGTTGTGAGCTTCACCAAAAATGCTTCAGGAAGTATCAAGTTTATTTGATAGTTTGCCACTGGAGCATGGTTTATTAAACATTGTATCCAGGCTGCCATTTCAATCTTCCAGAGAGTAATTTATCTGGGTGTGGAGAAATCAAAGTCCTATATCCATTACTGCGAAGAGCAACTATGTGTATTTTCAAAAAGATTGAAGCTAATGTTAACAGATGCATGCCTCAACTGTCTTCACCACCGGCCTGTGTAGCTTCAATTAGCACAAATATTCTTTCAGGGATAAATTTCATTTGATATATGACACCAGTACCTCCATTAGCAAATTTGGGTTAGCGAGGGAATTGTATGGTTTTTATTTATCGTTTTGCCTGTTAATTGCCTTCAAAAATAGATAGTGGCTGAACAATTTGTGTAGCCTCTGGTAAGTGCTGAAATGAGATTACACTACAAAAGAGAACATTATGATGTGTTTTCCAGTGGTGATGAGGATGGTCTATAGACAGTTATAACGTGACATAAATTCGTATGTCACTTCATCAGAATTATTTTAGTTCTGGTTCCAACAGTCCAGTGTCTATGGAAAAAATGAATGGGGTTTCTGAAAATATGCGAAAATATGGTCCATGAATAAATTAAAGTATTGAAATCCTTACTGTTTTGTTTATTGTGATAATATGATTGAATACCCTAAACCTTTTCAAAAATAAAAAGGCTTTGAGGCCCTGAAAGGTGAATGTTGCTATCGACAAGCTAAGGTTGAAGCAATATGGAACTACATTTCCCAGTGGTCTCAGGTAGTCAGCACATTCAAACTTTGTCCATGCTTGTAGTTCAATTATTGTTCATAATAGCATATTGCTAGCAACACAAGCATTTTAATGGATATGGAGTGTTTCATTTTCGCATGGTTACAAGATAATGCGTATGTTATCTCGCTTGGCAAAACGTTCACATCTCGGGCGACGAATTTACTCGTGGACTTTATTGTTGCCGATTTGCGACAATCCCATAAATTTTTCCATAGACGAGGGACCGCTGGAACCGGACGTGGAAAAATGCTAACAAAGCCGCTTACAAAATGACGACAGGGCTGTGACTCTCTATAGTGTGGAAATGGAACTTACGTGTGACACTGCTGTATGTTGATGTCTCTCTCTCGTTCTCTCTCTCCCTCACTCTCTCCCTCCTGTGTAGGGTACTATCGGGAGGGGTTCCTGGCGGTTCAGCATGCTGTGGACCGTGCCATCATGCGCGCGTTTAACCGCTCTGGGGCAGCGGCCCTGCTGCGTCGTACTCGCGTGGTGCTGTCCCGCTTCCCCTACCCGCCCTACATCTTCGACGTCTTCATCCTCGCCATCCAGAACCAGCTTCCGCTGCTGCTGGTGCTCAGCTTCACCTACACCTCCCTCAACATCGCCCGAGCCGTAGTGCAGGAGAAGGAGCGCAAGCTTAAGGTGTGTGTGTGTGTGTGTGTGTGTGTGTGTGTGTCTGTGCGCACGCATGTGTGTTAGTGTGTATGTTAGTGTTGGTGTGTGTGTGTGTGTGCGCACGTGCATGTGTTAGTGTGTTTGTGCGTGTACGTGTTATTGTGTTTTACAATGTGTGTGTGTGTGTGTGTGTGTGTGTGCGTGTGCGTGTTTGTCTCTCTGAGTGTGATTCTGAGTGTGTATTCCTACCGTTGTGGGGACCAAGTATCCCCACAATGATGGAATTGTGATCATATAACCTAATGGGGAAGTTTTCTGGTCTTTACAAGGTAACTGAGCTATTTTAGAGTTTGGGGTTAAGGCTAAATTGCAGTTAAGGTTCATGTTAGGGTTAGGTTAAGGTCAGGTAAGGTTAATGTAGTGTTTATGGTTAAGGTCAGGGTAGGGGGTTGGGGAATGAATGGAAGTTTATAGAATGTCCCTACAAAACATGAAAACGTGTGTGTGTGTGTGTGTGTGTGTGTGTGTGTGTGTGTGTGGATCTCTATTACTGCATGGGGTGTGTGTGTGTGAGTGTGACTGCAAGCATGTTGATGTTGATGTCTGTCTTTATGTCTCTCAGACTCAATGTGCCTGTTACGATGTATGTGTTCTGTGTCGGCTCCTGTGCATGCTTTATGCGGAGGGGTTCTGCTCGGTAATTTTGTACGTCCCTCGAGCTGACCGGGTGCACAACCGTAAAGATGGCTGTAAGGACCGCGGTAACCATGGCTGCGACCTGACAGTGTGACTGTGGCCTCTTACAGGAATACATGCGCATGATGGGACTCAGTAACTGGCTGCACTGGAGCGCCTGGTTCCTCATGTTCTTCCTCTTCCTCTCCGTCTCCATCCTCTTCGTCACGCTGCTCTTCTGCATCAAGGTGGGTGGAGCCATCGTCAAAGACGTTTACGTGAAGCCCTTAGAGTTTTCCTTTATAGAATACATGGGTCTCAATCCATTTCAACTAGCCGAGCTGTGGAGCAGGGGTAAATTTAGTTGCAGTTGAAAGAAGAGGTGAACAGAGCTTGGCGTGTGCAGTGCAGTGCCGTGCAGTGCAGTGCAGTACACCATCGCTTCTCCTGAGGCTCTTCAGTTATTAAATGTGTGCCTTCATTCACTGTAAGGAACTCAGACGTCATGTACTGTCCCTGGACTGTAGATAATCTTCATTAGGTTCAACTCTAATCCCTTATTTGAATGTGATTTCAAAAGGAACATTATTTTAATTTGATCTTTTGCAGTAAATTGCTTGACATTTAATTATGTGAGTATAATGCATTCTGAGAGTGCTGCTTTGTGGTAATGATTTTATCTTGTGTAATTACTCATTCTATGTCTGTATGTGACCGACTCACTCTTTTCCTTCCACACACACACACACACACACACACACACACACACACACACGTTACAGGTGAGCCCTAATGGATCGGTGTTGACCTACAGTGACCCGACACTGGTCTTCGTCTTCCTGCTCTGCTTTGCCGTGTCCACCATCAACTTCAGCTTCATGATCAGCGCTTTCTTCTCTCGAGGTGGGTCGTGTGTGTGTGTGTAAGTGCGTGTGTGTGTGTGTATTGACTGTGTGCCTCCTTTCATGAGTTTCTGTGCTTGTGTCTCAGTGTTTCGCAGTCAGGTGATTGATTTCTGTCTGCTCCTTGTGGAAAGTAGGTCAGAGAGTGCTTATCTGTTCTGTGCGCTCAGTGGGCAGCGGAAATCTAATGCTTTTTACCCGCATGTACATGACAACACATGTACCAAACATGTGACTCAGAGCTGCTCCTTGACTCTGGAGGGCCAAAGGCCATAAATAATTTGAGGGTGTTGCTGAGCGCAGTTACCTTAAGAATTTGCGAAAATGTTAGAAGACTTCAAACATGCTACGTGGCTTAATTATCTATCATGGCCGCCTCAAAGGACGGCTAACTGAGAGCAAGGATAGAAGACAGTGACAGGGAAGCAAAAACACACGCACTTCCTTGTACTTCTATCCTTCTGCGGACCATAGCCAACACATGCCTAACCCAGACCCTGACCCTAACCTTACTCAATCTCAACTCTAACCTTAACCAATAAGTCACAATTTGCCTTTGTACCTGTGAGGGCAGGCAAAAATGCCTTTTCTCCCACAAAAATTCCCCACCGTGTTTAATGTTTTTTGGTCCTCACAAGGAATGAAGTGTAACCCACACATATTCACACCACTCGGAACTTCTCGGCAGATTCCACTACTCTTCATCTAACCTCGGATGTGTGACAGAAAGTTGATAAGCTGCTCCGCCTGACATTTTCTTTGCCGGAATACTTTTTTTATGCAGTTGGGTCAATGACAAATAAGCCTTTTAAAAATGTTTTTTTAATAAATCTTTAAAAATGTACAGAATACATTTATTTAAAGTTGGAAAAGAGTGTTTAAACAAGTTTTAATGGTTGCACAACATTTACGGGGTTTTAGTGCAGTTTTAGACTGTATTTGCAATTTCACCACCCAAAAAATGTTAGGTGGCGCAACCAAAAGTTTCTTGGAAAAAAAACACACTTCCCTCTTTAGTAAGTATACCTGAGAGTGTCTACTCTGCCTAAAACATTACTATTTTGTAATTGAGCTGGGTATTAAAAGGAACTTACGGATTCTTTATTGTAGGGGACGGGTATTTTGGTTTTCCAAACAATTTAAGAACAATTGAACTATTAAACTTTGTTTATTTGAAAGGTTTTCAATATAAAATTATGCCCCCATATTAATATTATATTAATTAATATTTTAAATTACATATTTAATACATTTCACACTGTGTTAACTTGCTCGGACGGTTGCGCCACCTGACATTTTGAGGGTTTGAGATGGCAAAATATAAAATATATATCATTTTTATGATAAACTGGAAATATGTTCAAATTAAACAGGTTTTATAGAATAAAATGATGCTTATTATGAATCATTTAAAATTATTTTAAACCAAAGTAGTGCACTCGGACAATATCACGTCATTGACCCAGTTGTCTAAATCCGCGCACTAAATCGCCACCTAAAAATGGAGGCAAAACTGACCTTCGCGAAATCTATGTGTGGCGATGCTTCTTCGTGTCTTGACACAAGAGGCGACACGATGTTTTCACCAATTTGACATCGAACCCAGTGCTGCTGCCACTGGACGCCACCATGTTAATCCAGGAAAAAAAAAGTTCCGGCTAATGGCTTCCGCCGTCACACATCTGAGGTTTGATGAGGAATGAATTGGCTGAGGTTTGCTGAGTGATATTCGCACGCACAGAGATACGCGCTCCTGCTGATGTGCTGAAACGTGCAGTTTATGGCGGAAGAGGAAAGGTGGAATCCCACCCTCTCTTTTCTCACCTCTCTCCCCCTCTCTCTCATCTTTCAACTGGCTTTCCTGCTAACTAGCATTAGCATTAGTGCGTGTTAGCATGCATTATCTCGCCATATTGCTCCTGTAATGATGAAAGTTTTCATGTCGAGTACAGTAGATAAAAGAACCTGTTCGGCTCTCGCCTCATATTCTTCTCACTCCCCGGGGTGGCGAAACTACCCTCGGGATTTGAAACCCGGGTTGTGAGGTCACAGCCCCAAGTGACTCGATCCCGCTAATGAATGCGTGTTTAGCATCATACCTCTCCTGGAGGGAGTTGCTCCAACATCCCGCTGTGACCACAAGACACTGCTGGGTGGCTGGTGGTTTGTAAAAAGGGTGGGGACTTGGGTATCTGTGTACTGCCCTTGGTGTTTGGGGGCCCCCCTGTCAGTGGGTGGGTGATTGAGAGTCCTGGGGTGTAAGATTTGTGATTTTGGGACCCTTGGAGGCCATCTAGAGCAGTCTTTGGTGTAGCCGACTCAACCCCATAAATGAGTCGACCCCCATATGTATGTAGGTTCAATTCCCTACCGTAGCGCTCTCCTGTGATCTTTCGCTTCGCCTCTGACAATCTCTGCTTTCTTCCTGTTTAGATAAAGATAGAAAGCATGTAAGGAGAACCTTTTTTAATCCTGAGGGGTTTCTTTTGGAAATGGACAGTCAATCAGCGTTGCAAGATTTCCAGGGATTTGAATCCATTAGCATTTGGGCCATTGGCTAGCAATGGGATAAAATGAGGTTGTGAAGCTGTGATTGGTTGGAGATACCATTAGTCAACAATGAGTATCTTTTTGAGCCAATTCTTAGCAACTCGCATTGTTTGAGCCAATCATTATTACTCTGCTTCAAGGGGGAATATCTGTTGGAAAACTCAAAGAAGCCTGAATGGGTTTGCTCATTGCTGACCTTAAATATCCTCACTCTGCTGTCAGTTAAGGTGCCTTCACGCCTTGCACAATCACTTTCAACGATAAACTATAAAGCAATAAACCTTACTCTCATATTATTGCTCTTGCTGTTTGTATTTGCAGATGTCAGACTTGTGTAGTTATGGTTGCGATGTAAACATGCCAATTCAATTTGCTTGGGACAGATTTATTTGCATCGATTGCTGTAGTTTCCATTATAGTTGTCGTCCTAGCCGTGAATTTTTTTTTTATACTGGTTGGCAGTCTGTTTCTTCAGAGGTAAAAATACAATGGCTCAAGGGTGGAAAATGCTGAACCTACAGCACTTAAGACTATATTTAAGGGTTGCGAACACGATGGAGTTTTATTTCCTGAAAGATGGGCTCACTTCCTTTTTAGCTGGTCGGGGTTTTGAATGGGGGAAAGACGATATGATTTGAGAGGGTCATCCGGCACTGCTGAGTTAACAGGCGCTGTGAAAAGAAGCACAAGATTATTTCTCTCGCTATTGTGCTAAAGCGGGGGGTGCAGCTGTATATGCACTTCCAATCCCCCCCAACTAAACACCCCCGCATTGCCAACCCGGCGGCTTATTAAATCTCCCAGAAATCTCTGCCTCCTGGACGCTGGCGGCGGAAGCTGATCAATACTTTCATTGAGGCGGCAGGTTGCAGTGGAGCACGTAATGGAGAGCCGCTAACCGTGAAGCGCTTTTCTGAGGCAGGCTCTCTCGAGCTCACGCTGTGCGGTCACGACAAGGGCTGCTCATTCACAGGCTTTATTCTCCCTTTCCTTTTTATGCTTTTATTTTGTATTTTTTTCCCCCGGCCCTTTGTGCCAGTGTCTTTTTTGAATCTAAAGTGAGATGTTGCAGATTGCTGGAGGAGAGTGGAGTTGGTGGGCGACTGAGAGAGCGTGTGTTAGTGTGTATGGGAGCGTGTGTGTGTGTGCGCGTTTGACAGTGTGACCGCGAGATTGAGTGTGCTTCTGAGTTAGAGAATGTGTGTGTGCACAGGGAGCATGATTTATACACTCACACCCTCGGATCTTACCAATAATGGCCCTTCCTTTACGATGTGGCTTTCCGGTGTGTCATGTTTTAAATCACGTTTTAAGGCATCTCGTTACAGACAGAGACTTGAATGCGCAGTAAGAGAAGCGCAAAGAATCTTTCATTTATTTAATGAATTGAGCTCTTAGGAAGAGGAGGGTTAATGTTTTTGTATCACCTGTGGGGAATTTTAGTATGCTAACAGGTGCTGCCCCTCCCAATGAGTTTCAGTGCTTGACATTTTTTTTGTATTACTGTATTTTTGTATTTATTGTAATATACATATTTATTGTATCTCCCCGACGACGATAGTCGGGAGAGACTATGGTTTAGTTCCGGGGCCGCTGCCGCCGCCGCAGAGATTTTATGTTCCGGGCTCTGGAAGCCACAATTATTACAGGAATGCTTTCAAATTTTACACAGGTGAAGATATATATATGACAATGCTCAAGACCGATTTTCGTCAATTTCGGACATCCAATATGGCTGCCGACGGGCATTTTGTCCAAAATTTTTTATGTTTCGGGCTCTGGAAGCCACATTTATTACAGGAATGTTTTCAAATTTTACACAGGCGAAGATATATATATGACAATGCTTAAGACCGATTTTCGTCAATTTCGGACGTCCAATATGGCTGCCGGCGGCCAATTTGTTCAAAATTTGGGGATCTGGGAGATATACGACTCGGTCCCTGTGGCGACCGAGTTATCTAGTTGTAATGTACATTTAAAAATCCACATATTGCATATTGCGTGATCTAAGTTTAATAAATAAAAAGAATTCTTATTCCAGACAGCAAATATGAACATACTGACATCGTGGTACTGTGGGTCTATTTATTTTTTAATGAATTCTTTACATAGGACTTACCGCCTGGTACAGTTGATGCGTTGAGTTGACGCATTTTCTTTTAATAACTTAAAGGCGCGCCGATAATCCCCTACTGTTGCTTGAGCGCCAATCTAATAAACGCGGCCCGATGTGTAATGTATTAATATATCGCCTTCTGTGTGTCCCCTCTCACAGCTAACGTAGCCGCGGCAGCAGGCGGATTCATCTACTTCCTGACCTACATCCCTTACGTCTTCCTGTCGCCGCACTACGACCTGATGTCCCCCTCGCAGAAGGTGTCTGCCTGTCTAATCTCCAACGTTGCCATGGCAATGGGCGCCCAGCTGGTGGGCCAGTTCGAGGGCAAAGGTGAGCATTCCTGACCGTACCCCAACCACCCCAGAGGCATGGTTTCAGAACCCCCCCCCAAATCTTCCACAATCCCCCTGAGGGTTGGGTTTTGGCCGTCTGTGTCCTCTTGAGTGAACGCATCTTCGCATCTTGAGTTTGCGCATCTTCGTTTCAGTACTGGCTGAATAAACGTAAAATGGGCTGAAAATAGTTTACATTTTTAGCATTTTTTTTCTGATTATCATGGTTTTTTATTACCTTTTTCTATGTTTATTGGTGACGCTGCTCGGTGTTTTAAATGGTGTCTCTGTAAAATATAGCAACTAAATGGAATTGATGAAATTGAGCTATGTTGGCTAAAAGTCATTGACCATCACTAATCTTTCATAAGCTTGCACCTCTGTTACTTCATCCCTCCGTTTATATCTTTCTCTCCTGCTGATCACCCCTCTCTCTCCCCCATTCCCTCCTCTCGCCCCCTCCTCTTTCACACAAACTTTATCCCGCTCTCTCACTCTTTCGCCTTCTCTCTGTCCTCCGGATATCCCCCCTTCCCTCTTTATTTCTGCCCCTCATCGCATCTCTTTCTCTTCTCTCTTTACCCCGGCTGTTGGCTTCACTCTCTTTCTCTCCTAATCTTCCACCTCAGGTACGGGGATCCAGTGGCATAATCTCTTTCAGCCAGTGACGGTGGACGATGACTTCTCCTTGGCCCAGGTGATGGCGATGCTGCTGCTGGACGCTGTTTTGTACGGTCTGGTGGCCTGGTACGTCGAGGCGGTTTTCCCTGGCGAATACGGAGTCCCTCTCCCCTGGTACTTCTTCCTGCTGGTAGGTCACGCCCTCCCACACCCCCTAAACTCTGATTGGAGCACCTCCTTGCATGGTGGTGTCACTCTGACTCTACCCTGGCCCCTCCCCTCTCCTGCCTGATAGAATTCCTCTCCGATTCCCACTATACTAATCTCATTCAATCCTTTCTCTTACATTTTTCTTTACTTTTTTTACTCAAGCTTAGTTTATGTTATAGGGGCTGTTTAATCGAAGTCTTTTTTAAGTTACCTGAAACGATTGTTTTTTTAATATCTGATTCTTACTGTGTATTAACCAAAAATCCAGACATCAAATAGCCACTTGGTAGCTGGCATTTTCAAATCAGATTTTGCATGGACTTTGTGTTTGGCTCCAAATTTATTGTCTTATATTTATTGTATACCTGGTCTTGTGAATTCTATTCGGACAAATCAGATTCTTTTTACACCTGCTCTAGTGTTTTTATTTTTTTACACAAGGTGGTATTCACTGACATTTCACGATGTGCGCTTTCTCCTTTCTTGACTTAATGCTGAAATTTGATTCAGCCTCTTGTACATTTATTTTATGGGGGGTTGACCAGAAATATACAGGATTTAAAAACAAATCTGGCTCCGAAGCTAAAGCCAACTGAACAAAGCTTTGCAGTCCTTCTGCTTTCAGACTGGATTTATTTTTTGTTTTTGAACAGACTGCTGCGGTTGTTTTCATGTTTTGCTCGGTTGCTCCATTGCATTGCGTAATCTTACACAGTATTGCAGAAGTGAAGCCTGACCTTGAATTCCAAGTTTAACTTGATTTTCCAGTGTTATCTTTGAACACTCTTCGACGTGCCTTCGGACAAATAAAAAACATTTTTGTGTTTTAAACTCGTGGTCCGAGTTCAGGTATTTCTTCTTCAGGCGCATGACTTAAATACAACGTGCTGCGGAGCAGCTATCTCCAAAATGTGCGGGAGACTGAGAGCAGTTTTTCGATTTCATTTAGTGGTTTGCTATGTTGAAAAGTGCAAAATGGATATCTTGATTTGATACCATCGAAAGAATTTGTTCATTGGCAGACTTGGTTTACTATTGTTGTGAAACCTTGTGGTAAAGGTGTGAGAAACTGAGTCACATATGCTAGCGCCCAAGAGATCAGTACTGCGAATGGGATTACATTGGCATGTTGAGAAATATTATCCTATTATGTATGTTGTTATTTGCTGTGGTTTTTGTGTTGAAGACTACTGTCAAACAGTGAATGTGGGTTGGATGCTCATTAAGGCCAATATGTAAATCAACCAAGGTTTAATCAAAGCCTAATTGGCGAATTGCCGACGGTGCTGATTGTCTTCGAATGTCATTATGGCTGTGGGGTCATTGAACAGGACTTAGCTGATGTGTTTTTGTCTGGTATTGGAGAGCATTAGACTGCTAGCCAAAGCTATGGTTACCTAGAATGGAAGATTTTGTCGGGGGGGGGCAAGGTTGTGTCAATGACCTGACTCCAATGTGTAATGCCAAATTTGGTCCCCACAAGTGATGCGTTTACGTACTTGCAGAGGAGAGCCAGACTCTGGGATGTTGTGGGTCATTGTAGACCTGTTCTGGAGATACCATTCTGTCATCAAGGTTCACCAAAGTGCCAGAAGGAAAGATATCATCATCCCTCCTTCCTCTCAAAAGAGCATTGCTCATTTCAGTTGCAGCGGCCTGCCACTGGCTCAGGAAGTTCACATCTGCGGCTTTTCCCCTTGGACTGAAGGTGCTGGTTCAGGGAGTGAAAGTGTGAAATTGTGGCATTGCCTCCGTCGAAGTGGAGAACGTCAGGCTCATATGCTGGTATCCTCTGAGAGACTCAACGGCTTGACACAGGGCCCCATGACTCCAGCAAATCGGTTGGCATTCTGTTGTTTTTTTACATTGGGGCCAGGTCACGCGGTAACGGAGTTACAAAATTGGTGTATTTTGTATCATAGCTCCAAAACTAAGTAAGATAGTTACAATTTAAACGGCTTTGTGTAGGTCTTTCCTAGTACTTCAAAAAACAAAATAGCTAATTTTGTTAATTTGATTTATTTTGGGTGAAAACGGCAAAAAAAACGGTCAGTAAAGGAGTTTGTTACAAATTTTCAACTCTGTTACCGACCAGTTTTTTTTTTTTTTTTTTTTGCTGTTTTCACCCAAAATAAATCAAATGAACAAAATTAGCTATTTTGTTGTTTGAAGTACTAGGAAAGACCTACACAAAGCCGTTTAAATTGTAACTCTATCTTACTTACAGGTGGGAGACTGAGTGGTGGCCAATTCGAGACCTCTGTCTCCTCACAGAAAACATTCTGGGCTAGAATCTCAGCTTGGGCATTTCTGCACTGAGTTTACTCAATCTCCTCGAGTCCTCATGAATTTTTTTTTTTTTTTTTTTGACGATTCTGGTACTTCTCTCAGACCCATGACGGATACTATGGCCTAATTAGAGACTCCCGTAGTTATGAATTTGTGAACGAATGTACATATGGTTGATGTACGGGCGAACTCGCCCATTGAATGCTGGGATAGGATCCAGTCTCCCGTTGCCCTGACCAGGACTGGGTGGAGCAAATAATGGCTGGATGGATGAGTGTACAGACACGGCACCTTTCTGATGCGTGCCCGAGCGCCCAAGTGTGGGAGAATCGCTAAGTCCCTTCAACCGGTTTTGGCTTGACTGTTAATGGTTGGCCAAGTGTTTTCTAAATTCGCTCCTATTTGTCAATCTTCTCTCACTCCCTCACTTTAAATTCTTTAGCAGTAAACCAGCCCTCCTTCCCCCACTGTGGACTCACTGCGGTGAAGTTTATATCTCTTTACAGAGAGCCTGAAGGCAACAGTGCCTGGTTTCCAGGGACACGGCGGTGGTTGTAGTAGAAGTCGTGCTGTGCGCTCTGTATGGGCTCGGCTTTGTTCCTGACACATTCCTTTGGGTTTCAGCGACTTTACCTCATTCCTCAGGCCAATTATTTAATCAGATCACAGGAAGCCACAGGCATTTTTCCCTGCGGTGCACATTAGGGTCACTGACGCTTTAATGAAGCTGGTCATGGTGCTCATAAACAATCCCGCATGAGGAGGAGAATGTGCAGGACATAAATAACCGAGGTCAGGCCATCGCAGGCGTACCGCTAAGCACTGTGGGAATGGTGGTCACTGCATCAAGCAAGATGGTTCTAATCTATATTTTAAAAAATAATACATTTGGCACTACTCTTGGGGCTTAGTTTTTCTGAGACCCATCAGAATGCTGATAACATAACATATCTTCGTTCATGCTGGGAGTACCATTGCTGGTTTAGTGGATTGAGAACATCTCTGAACTTTGTGGTTTCTACCACTGCTAGATTAATTAACCAAAGGTGGAGTGTTCTGATCCGTCCATCTAGCCAGTATATAACCTGCTGATCAGGGTGGTGGGGTTCTGGAGCCTATCCCAGCACACACTGGATAAGAGGCAGGAACGCGTCTGTTTGTTTTGCCAATCTATTGCAGGGCACAAGTGCATTATTACTCATACACTTTTACCCATTAGCAATTTAGAGTCTCCAAGTAGGCTGTCCTGCATGTCTTAGGCCTGTGGGAGGAAAGCGGATTCCTGGAGAAATTTTGTGCCGACTCCAGGGGAACGTGCAGACTCACAGAAGGGCTCAAACTTCTATTCTAGCCTATTCGCGTTGAGGTAACTGTAGTACCCACCCCTCTGCCAGTTTGCCCTCCATCAAGATTTGGGATAAGAACATGCGAACATGCGATGATGTCTGCTTTACTAGAACCATGAGGTCCTGCACCAAGTCACTGTGTCTGTCCGGAGAAAACGGCGTACAGGCCTGATGTACACGCCCTCGCACCGCTGTGGTCATCTGACTGACCATTTTGAGTCTTAAGATGGGCCATTCCACAGTATTTTGACCAAAATGTGTCGTCTCTGTTGCAGAACTACTCTGATTTCTTGTGAAAAGTTATAAAAGGAGGACGAGTTGTTCCCCTATTGTCATTCACATTGATTAACTCGGTACATTATGTCTCTGCGAAATTAACTAAGAAGGCCTAATTACCTGGCAATTTAGAGAGAAAACAAACATTGTGTACCAAAAATAAGCTATTATCTGTCTCCTCAATGGTATTGTTTTTGTAGGCGTTCATACCTGATTTAAGTCTGAAGTGTTCAAAGTAGTTTTATGCATCAACCTTAGAGTAAACTTAAACCCGAACATAAACCCTTATTGTTGACTAATAATTTGGAATAAATGCTCTCCTTAAATTTTCTAAATTTCATTTCTGCAACACGCAAAATGCGGTGGAAGGATTTTGATGTAAATACGAATGTGTCAATCAGCAGTCAGTTTTGTGATTGTACTATAAACAGCAGTGTGTTTCTGAAGGGCACTTTGCTGGTCATCACTGGCACCATTCTGTGTGGATGGTTTGAGCGGTCACGTGGCACACTTTTGCCAGTCCTTGGTACAACCATTCCATTTGATTACAGGTAGCACTTTGTTAAATTTTGAACCAGAAATGGCATTGAACAGTTTTTTTTTTTTTTTTTTTTAAATCCAACTCTAGATGCGCTGGATGTGATTTTCTCCCGCGTGACTATGCCTGTCTACTGCTGCGAAAAATCGTGGCTTTCCCTTCCTCGTTAATTAGCCGGCTTGCTCACATAATGTTCCTTCATTCACTTGATCAGCAACTAACGTCCTGATATAAATAGGCAAATGTGCAGACCTGAGGAATGTAATTACTGCGAGTGAAAGGGCTGCTTATTGTGAGACGCCTGGTTGCACATTAAATGAACAGATTAGATAATAATGGAGCCACAAGCTTGGAGAAGCATGTTCCACTGAAGTTTCATTAAACTTGGCGACAGAGTTAGCCTGCTTGTACTGGCTACTGCTACTTTCTTTCAACCAATCAGGCGGCTCTTGGACTCTTCGTCCCTGGACTTTTTGTCTCCTAGGAATTTTTGTCCCCGAACTCTTCGTCCCTGGATGGCTCATCCCCAATAATGCTTTGCCCTCTTCCTGTATTATAACACTATCCCTAACCCTAACCCTTATAATGGTCCTTGGGGACGAAAAGTTCGAGGACGAAATGTCCGGGAATGAAAAATCCGGGGACGATGAGTCCTTGTTACCACTGCTCTCTGTCACTCAGCTGTGTGATTAGTTTGAATCGGTTGCTGTTGATAGCAGCCAGCTGGCTTTTGGGCCGTGTTCTGGTTTGCTGTTGGCTTCTGATGATGGTTGGGTGGCCAATGATGATGAATGAAGGACAGCCTGAGGTATGAGTAAATGGAGTGGAAATGACCTTTAAGAGCGTACCTCATTTGGTCACTGATTGTCTTCCCTTTTTGATTAAAAAAAAAGAGCAAGTCCACGGTACAGTGAGTGAATGGTGTGTGGGCCGTGCTGTCGATTGGCTAGCTGTCCAGGGTGTGCTCCTGCTTTTCGCGTATAGTCAGCTAGGATAAGCTCCAGGTCCTCCTAGAAGCTTATAAGGAAGAAAGGCTTTTGGTTTCGATAATGGATGAATGGCATTTTTATTGTCTGCTGGGCATGTTATGGATATAATGTGCATGTTTTGAAGTAGGATTTTTTTTAGCTAGCATTTTGATTTTTTTTCTTGCTATATATCAGGGTTAAAAGAATCACGTCTCTCTTGCATTGTAAATCAGGTGAGGGGTTCTTCTTAATGATTGCTGACTGATAAATATCTTTAATACAGGGGAAATCTCACTGAGTCCTGGTCAATCTTTCGAAGATAACCCATATGATGGAATACTCTTTAAATGAACGTGCCCGATAAATGAGACGTCGGCGTCCTTCTTCCTTTCAAGGCGTGACCTTCATCTCTAGAGTGATGGCATTAGTTTCTTGCAAGGGGATTTTCTGCCGCTGAGCAAATCAGTGCTCAGACAGGTTGCCGTGAATGTGTGAACGAGTATGACTGTGCCTCCGGTTGAAGACGAGTCTTCGTTTACTTATCCTGGTAATTATCCTGACAGTAGGGGTCTTGGAGTGGTGCGATAATCGAGTCATCTTTTAATGAACTCATCATTTAAGCCCTGTTTCTTCTGTGAGGTCTCTAACTCTCTTTTTTTTTTAATGTTTACGGCACGAAAGGAAGTGGCGGCTGCGCAAACCTGTGGAATATGACGTACACCCGAGTAAAACTAATCTTTTTGTGGAATTTTTTGAAGAGAGTCGATTGGATTAACTTCAAATGTGAATGTGCATTCCAAACAGAGATTGAATTAAACCACTGGAGGGGGATGGATGATTCACTGACAAATTTAATCAACACCAGGCCTTGTAGTACCTAACAACGGCCGCCTTCATTTTTAAAATGTCTTCCACAAAGTGGAAGGGCACAATTTTCAGCGTGAAAGCGCACGTTTTTTCAATTGTATTATTTTGATGCATTATTTGAGACGTTTTTACATTTTTTTATGGAGGATGGACAGAATTAAATTGTGAATTTAGATTCCTGCTCTTCTTTGAAAAGAGGCGAGGAGGAGGGCTTTTTCGGAGAAACCTGGTTCTTAAGAGTCATTAATGGGAACTCTGTACCTCCTTCGCCCCCCCATGCTAGCCCTCGTATTGGTGCGGAACCCCTCGAGCGACCCTGGTGAAGGAGAAGGAGGAAGAGGAAGATGCGGAGAAGGCGTTAAAGGGCGAGTTTATCGAGGAGGAGCCGTCCGGCCTGGTGTCAGGGGTGAAGATTAAGCACCTGGCCAAGGTAGGACCTCTTGGCTGGAGCTCCGCCGTTCATCTGGGGGTCACATTACCCTTCAAAGTGACCGTCTAGATCAGTGGTCTCCGACCTTGTTCCAGGACATCTACCATCCGATAGGTTTTTACTCCAACCTCAATTCAGCACAGCTGATTTGGCTAATTAGCCGTTCACCATGACCTCAAACTGGGTAATGAGGTTTGCATTGTTTCTGTTGGAGTGAAAGCCTTCAGGATGCTAGCTCCCCAGGTACAGGGTTTGGTAATACTAGCTCCCTCTCACTTTATTCTTATTTGTCTTTTTCTTATTTCTTGTCCTGTTTTCTGTTTCACCCCCTCAGAAAGCCATTTTCCAAAAGGGAAGTTGTCTTTTGTCATGTCTGTCTGTCCATCAGTCTATCTGTGCGTGTGTGTGTCCATGACAAACTTAGAAAACGTGTATGTGCGGTGCAGTACCTGTCTGCGCCACTGGGGGCAGCAATTTCACGTGTGCCGAGGGGTTAAAAGTGCCGGGGCATGTTCGGATTTTCTTGTCTCCGTCTTCCTCATTGACTCCCAAGGACTAGATTCTGACACCCAGTGGCTCGAAAAAGAACGCAAGTGTAAATTATAAACAAGAAAACGGTGAAAGTGCCGCAAGGAAGCGTCGATGGGTTTTATGCGACAGCTGCTGAATGTGTGAACTCCAGTAAGACTTCTGTAGCCACAGGCTGTTTGTGTTCTTTGAAACTAATATCACTCCTCCATACAAATTGAATGAATCATAAAAAAACCAAAAGAAGAATTTCTGTTTCCTATGGGAGATTTTAAAGCCTTCACTGATGTTTAATATTTCTTCTCTTCTCTGATGCTGTCCACTGTGTGTTTACTCAATGTTAATGCGAGTTGGTTTGCACAGTGCTCATATACAAGATATGCCGATTGGTTGCAGATCCGTCTCAAAAAAAGCTTTCAACGTAACTAGTTCTACGAACAAAGGATAAATACCTCTTCAAAACTTGAGTCAGGAGTGTCTTCAGTACTTAAGGGAAGCGTATTCTGCTGGGTGTCTAACTTCTGGACTTCATTCCATGTTTGGCCAGACGTTCAAAGTTGGCAACACGACGAGGGTGGCAGTGAGAGACCTGACCATGAACATGTTCGAGGGGCAGATTACCGTCCTGCTGGGACACAATGGAGCTGGGAAGACCACCACCCTGTCCGTGCTGACCGGTGAGGAGGACATGGAGGGAAGGGATGTGGGACAGTGACTGGTATTAGACACTCGGCACACACTGGGTTCCCTCCTGGTCATTTTTCAATTGGATGCCACTGCAGGATTTTCGTGACTTTTTTTTTGTATTATTATTTAAAGCTATCACCATGTGGGGACCAGGAAAATATCTCCACTTGGTTACCAGGGATCTTACTTTAAGAAAATTTTGTCAATGTCAGACCTGAATATTGTGCACGCTCAAAAAAACGGCTTAAGTAAAAAATATGTATGTATGTACTGTATGTATTCAACTGTGGGTAAGGGAAACTGTATCCTATTTTTATTATTTTATCAGGATTAACTTGCAGTTTTTCTGTATGTGCATGATGCTCATTCCACGTGTTTTTTTTTTTTTTGTTGTAAAGTTTGTTTTCATGAATCGGAAATCTGGAAAGAAATTGGCATACGCATAATTTTGTGCTAACGCACGGTTTATAAATGAGACCCCTAGTTCCTACTTTGTAAATATAAGGACTCCATTTGGGTTGGCAGATTTGGGTCTGTTGATGAGTGTGCCCACACACGCACGCACACACACACACTGAAGCACTGATTCACCGGAGTCCTCAGGTGTTACTTACACTCCGTTTTTGTCGCGGTCGCCAGGCTTGTTTCCGCCCAGCAGTGGCCGCGCCTACATCAACGGCTACGACATCTCTCAGGACATGGTGCACGTACGGCGCAGCCTGGGCCTGTGTCCGCAGCACGACGTCCTCTTCGACAACCTTACTGTCAGGGAGCACCTGCTGTTCTACGCACAGGTAGAGTGCGCACACACTCACGAACGCACACATCCATGCATGTGAGCACAAATATCAACACAAGTTTATACAGATATACTCTACCCAGACAAA
The DNA here is from genome assembly GCA_029692085.1 of Gymnothorax javanicus. NCBI lineage: Eukaryota > Metazoa > Chordata > Actinopteri > Anguilliformes > Muraenidae > Gymnothorax > Gymnothorax javanicus. Next base: position 46,370,221 of record CM056206.1, on the reverse strand, counting down.
CACACGTGAGCACAAGCACATACTCATACTGGTGCACCCCTGTCTACGCACGCAGAAATGCATTCATACTGGTATACCTCTGCGCGCACACACACACACACACACACTCACGCTAATACGCATCACAACTATATCTCTGCCCACACATGCAAACACACATTCATATAAGTGTGCCTCTGCCCACACAAAGCGATTCATACTGTTATAACTGTGCCCACACACTCTTATTTATACAAATGCACTTTTGTGCAGGTATACCATTGTCTACACACGCAGAAACACACACACACGCACGCACGCACGCACGCACGCACGCACGCACACACACCTGGATTTTGGGGAATGTTTTCATCATTTGTAGTGTTTTCAGTTCTCCTGCCTCTGCCGCCGTGTGTAGTTGAAGGGGTACCCCTGTGAGAAGATTCCGGAAGAGGTGGACAACATCCTCAGCATGCTGAACCTGGAGGACAAGCGCCACGCCCGCTCCAAGACCCTCTCCGGCGGGATGAAGCGCAAGTTGTCCATTGGCATCGCCCTCATCGGGGACTCGAAGGTCAGCAGGGGGCAGCAGAGAGCCTGTTTGAGTGGCAGTATCCAGCTCTTTCTTCTTGAGTAGCAGTTCTTTAGACTGAAGGTGGCCAGTGTGATTAAGTCAAAGATTTAGATCATTTTCTGTGGAACAAGGAAGCGTTCAGATTTCATTTTTCCATCTATGACTGCTTGAACATTGTTGATGACCAAATATTCAAAATATTATTCAATCCGTCATTTGCCAGCTCGCTCGCTTGCTCACTCACTCACTCACTCACTCACTCACTCACTTTCTCTCCCTAACAGTGCTTTAATTTTCTGATCCACTGTCTCTCTCACCGGCTTGTTCACTTCTCAACCATCGAACTACTGAATCATTGACTCACTGACTCACTCTCATATGTACTCGCCTCCTCACACACTCATTTGATTCATTGACTCCCTTGCATCGTTCTAGGGCTTACTCCATTTTTGTAACTTAATCTTTAACTCTGTTTTTGACTCAGTCGCTCACTGATTCACTTTTCTTCTCTAACTCTTTATCTTAGCCCTGTTCATTTGAGTTGCATTTACTTATTTTATCCAAAGCAAATTATAAGATTCCTCTAAGCAGAGGCAGCCCTCTTTGGAGCAATGAGGAGCTAGTAACAGCTACAAGTGGGGCTTGAATCACGAGTCCTCTGAGTCTTAGTCGAGCGTCCTGGTCGCTGTGTTCACCAAAGATCTGCTGGTCCCAGCTCACTGTTGCCCCCGTGTGGTCCCCGTAGGTGGTGATGCTGGACGAACCCACCTCGGGCATGGACCCCTCGGCCCGCCGGGCCACCTGGGACCTGCTGCAGGGGCAGAAGCGCGGCCGTACCATCCTCCTCACCACACACTTCATGGACGAGGCCGACCTGCTGGGAGACCGCATCGCCATCATGGCCTCCGGGGAGCTGCAGTGCTGCGGGTCTCCACTCTTCCTCAAGAGGAAATACGGTGAGAGGGAGGGGAGAGAGGGAGGGGGGGAGAGGAGAGGGGGGAGAAAGAGATCTGGCAGGAAAGACTTGCCTCCCTGTCCATTCTGAGAAGAGAGATAAGACGATGGGAGATGAGATTGAGGATGGAGAGGGAGGGAGGGAGGAGTGGACAGATAGACAGGGTCACACACATGGATACCCATTCATACTTGTGCATACACACACACACACACACACACGCACAGACACACACACACTTACTGAAAAATCTGGAGAGGATGAGCTGTATAAATAGGACAGTTTGCATTAAAGCAGAGAAGAAGAGAGAGAGCAGAATGAATAGAGAATCCGCACAAAAGATTGATGACGTTTATGAATGGAAAATCCGCGAAGGCTAATTATGGATTTTAAAAAACTGCAGCCATTGAGAAAGGCTTTGACCCAAAATCAACTGCGCATCCCGACCCCCATCTGCAATTTTCAAACTAAAGGTTCACCCTTGTCTAGAAATGTATATCAAGGACCACAGGAACATAGGGACAGGAGAGGAGGGAATATTTTGGGTTAAAGTGCAGTCTGATGTGTGTGTGTGTGTGTGTGTGTGTGTGTAGGAGCTGGCTACCACATGGTTATTGTGAAGGACGCGCTGTGTAACGTGTCGGAGATCACACGACTGGTCCACATGTACGTGCCCAATGCTACCCTGGAGAGCAGTGCTGGAGCGGAGCTGTCCTACATCCTTCCCAAGGAGAGCACCAGCAGGTGTGTGTGTGTGTGTGTGTGTGTGTGTGTGTGTGTGTGTGTGTGTGTGTGTGTGTGTGTGTGTGTGTGTGTGTGTGTGTGTGTGTGTGTGTGTGTGTGTGTGTGGGCGCACACAACAGATGTGCTCGTTTTTCAGTTTGTTGCTTTTTAATTGTTTTACAATAGTAACATGTGCCAGAGGCACGTTTTCTTACCTTGCAATTCGTCTGCCGTGTTTAAAGTCTGAATGCTCACATTGATGAAATGAGGTCAAAAGTCGAAATCTGTTGGGGAGACTCACTGCTCATCAATGTCAGTTTCAGAGAAAGCAATCAAATCGCTGGAGAGAATGTATTTTCCTTGGTCCGCTGACGTAAACAGTGACAGTGGCGCAATATTGGCTGTAGTCAGCATGGTGTTTCAACGCGTCTCCTGTTCTCCTCGCTTTTCAAAAGACGTGCGTTTGTGTGAGTGTGCGAGTGTGTTGTTGCATCTTGTGTTTTTCGAACGCAAGCATGTCTGCTGTGTTCTTGTCCCCTTTATTTTTGAGTGCATGTACTGGAATATTCCATGCAGCATAGAAATTCTTCTCCCAATGCATCAAAAAAAAAAAGAAAAAAAAAGAGTTGGTCCTCAGGCCCTGAATTGTGGCCGTCTTCTGCCTTTAACCCCTTGAACTCTGATTTTTCACTCAAGTTTTCCCTGAAGTTGGTTCAAAGTCATAAAAAGCATTTTTTTCATATTGTAGGGCAATGCCACTTACATATTCAGTATCTGCTGGTTGCAGGGCTTCACTAAAGCTACATCACACTTACATTTAGAGCCATATTACCAGGGGCAGGGCATTGCAACGAATGGAAAATATCTCGATCTTTACACATCATTTAATACGCATTTCCCTGTAATTGAGTGGCACATATTCTGGATCACTGAAAACCTTGGGATCTCCACTAGCATTTAACGTGGGCCTGAAGTTCCACAGGTTTGAACAAAGCTGCTGCGTTTGACGGTCCTATATAAGGGACTGTAGATTTTATGGGGTTAAGTGAACAGGACGGATGAAATACAGAGGGCAACACTGACCACAGGGTTCAATAATGAGTATATCGAATGTCTGCGTGTCTGTGCACGTACTTGGGGTTTTTAAGTTATGAGTGTGTTTCCTGCTCCTTTTCTCGCCTTCTCTCCATTTCTCGACTTGTGTGAAGTCGATACTTCTTTCTAACTTGTGTGTATGTGTGTGTGTGTCTCTTTGTGTGATATGGTGACTTGAGGTGCCTCTCAGTGTTCGAAAGAATTTCTTCTCCAGCTTTTTAATTCATGATGAAACTGAAGTAATGCAGTGCTGTTTGAATGTTAATGATAATGTTCCTCTAATGCGATGTAGCTAACTTAATTTACGGTGAATATAATTCGATGGGATGTTATTTGAACAAAATGCGACGCGGTGTTGCGAGAAGAATGTGATGCGATATGATGCAAGTACACTGAATTTTAAGTGACACAATATAATCTTTACGAGTATTATGTGATATGATACTATGTGAATATTTTGAAAATGCCAAGCGATACCGTATGAACTGATAATGCGAAATAAAGGCCTTTGATGTAAATGTAATGTGATATTATGCTCTGGCAGGTTCGAGCTGTTGTTCGCAGAGCTGGAGATGAACAGAGAAGAGCTGGGAATCGCAAGTTACGGAGCCTCCATCACCACCATGGAGGAGGTGTTTCTCAGGTATATACAGGGTACACACAGGGTGGGGTGTGTGGGGTATATATGGGGTATACACAGGGTGGGGTGTGTGGGGTACAGTCCTGCGGGGTACACACAGGGTGGGGTGTGTGGGGTACAGTCTTGCTCACGGGCTCGCGTATGTATTATAAACATTATCTGACTTTAGACCAGCAAGCCTAATGAATCTGGATTAATGACCAACAGAATCCTGTCGCCACATGTACAAAGGCTTGTGGGGCTGAATTCATTTTAAAAATAGTCAGTGAGTAAAAAAATCTCCCATTTTCATGACCTATTTTAAGTTATATGGTAATAATCACACCACCATTCAGTTTTATAGAGTTTTGAGGAATTTTACGTTGGAATATTTGAAAAAAAAAAAAAATTTGTTTATGCCTTGAAATGGGCCTTGAATTTGGACATGAAATGCTCTTCTTGCCACGTATTTCACCGACATCTGGCAGACATTTTACAATAGCGGGTTATATTATACGTCCTGCTTTTATCGTCATCTGCAAACAGCAGAAATACAAATTCTTAATTTTTTGGCCCCTTCACTTCTCTTCCGCCCCTGCCTGGTGGTTTTTTGAGAGTTTGGAGACACTTGTGGGATGGGAGTGATTGATTCTAGGAATTTTGGGTGAAATTCAGGCCTTGGTCAGTACATTGTCGTTATTTATTTGGCACTTTAATCTAGAGTGACTGACTGTTGATAAGCCTGGTCATTACCTTGTGTTACACATGACAGTGCTGAACACAAGCTCATTCCCTAGGCAACCAGGCCTGCTTTATTCTGATTCCTGTCCTAATTGCTACGTTAAATTACTACTGGCAAACTGAGGTTTTAATCTCCGATGACTCGCCGTGGATTATACTAAGTTGGGGGCCAATCACCCCAGAGCAACAATAGGTTAAGGGCCTTGCTGAAGGGCCCAACCCCTGACAGTGGCCTTGGGGACAAGGATTGAACCACCAGCCTTCCGTGAGTCCCAGTCATACACCGTAAACCTGGCTATAGGGCGCCGACCTGGCCTTCACCTCGTCCAGCTGTGCTCCTGCTGTCAGGAGCTGCTCTGGGGGCCGTTGCAGGCAGGTGGCTGGGAGTGATCTGTGATTCTGTGCCTCCTCTTGTTTCGGAGACGCTGGTGAGAAGGGAGTTGAGAGCCAGGTTGTAATTACCATGTGTGTGAAAATCACTGTCAGAGCCCATCCTCCACTCATGCCATCCATTAAGCGCCCTTTCAGTGTCCACCCTGGACATACAATTCAGAGGACTAATCGATCTGCTAATGAGTATGTAAGTGCTCACAGTGGGGGGAAAATGGCTTCATCTCCACCATGTGTTGTTTTCAAAATGTGTGTGCGCGTGTATGTGTATGTGTGTGTGCGTGTGTGTGTGTTGGTATGCTTATGCAGAAAATTTATGTGGATGCGCATTTATATATTGCATACTTGTACATGTGTGGTGTTTGTATATTTGTTTCTTTGTTTGCTGTATAGTTGTTTGGGGGTAATGTTGTATATGTGTGAGAGTGTTCTGTTTTGATGTGTGTTGTATATTTGTGTGGGGGAATGATGCGTTTGTAGGTTTGTTGTATATTGATGTCTGTTGTATATTTGTTTATAAGCATGTTGTATATTTGTGTGGAGTAATGTGGATGTGGGGGTGTGTTGTATATTGATGTGTATGTTTTTTTTTTTTTTTTTTTTTTTAATTTGGCATCTCCAATCCCACCCGAATCTGAAATGTCCAATTAGAGAACTAGATACAAGTACTTAGGCTTTCTTGCACATGCGACCCCCTGTTGCCAACTTAGGAAAGTGGGACAGCTCGCGGCTCTCCTCTGAAGCGCAGCCACCGCTTCTTATACATTCACTGGTTGAGACTTCGCAAGCTCAGAACGAGAGCGGACGATACCCGAACAGTGGTGAGCTCAGAATCTTCCATATGAGCGCCCGTCTGGTCAACAGGAGGCGCCTAGGGGAACTTCTAATCTACAAACCCTTCCCAGCAGACCCTTCCCAATTTGCATCCCTGTAGCGCATTGGCCAATTGCGCGCTACTTCTGAAAAGAGCTGCCGACCACTGCTGGTTGGTACGAGACGGGGATCGAACCCGTGTCGTGATGGTCACTTCTGCTTCGCAACGCGATGCTTTTCCGAGTGAGCCATCCGGCAGCGTATGTTTTTTTTATTTGTATTTTATATTTTCAAAGTGATATGGTATGTGTGGGAGTGTGTTGTATATTTATGTGTGTGTTGTACATTTGTGTGGGGATATGTTTTGTTTGTGGGAGTGTGTATATTTGTCTATATGTGTGTTGTATATGTATGTGGGTTAATGTTGTATCTGGGGGTGTGTTTAGTGTACTAATGTTTGTTTTATATTCATACGTGTATATTAGAGCCGCCTGTAACCTAGTGATTAACCCTCTATTAACCACCGTAGCATATCTGCTACATAAAGTGAAAGGGTTAACAGCCTGGACACCCTGCTGGTTTTGTTTCTTATTGCCAAATAAACATTTGAGAATAACTTGAATGGTCTGTCACTTTAATTTTTCCATTCGCATTATTACCCAATGTAGCAGATCTGCTACATTTTGGAAAGATGGGCCAAAAAGTCGAATTTTTTTTTTTTAACTATTTTTCCAAATATTGGCCCATAATCAACATATTTGCCTAGGGAAATGATTTTTACACAGTTGGAAAGGTACTTGGTTAACAGAGGGTTAAGGTACACAAAGGGTTTGTTGTTAAAGCCCCAGTGTAGCCGCAGTAAGATGACCACTGCTGTTGGGCCCTTGACCAAGGCCCTGAGACCTACACTACTCTTTGGGATTGGCCCTGTTTAGTCTGATCAACAGTAAATCTCTTTGGTTATAAGGGACACTCAATGACATGATGAATTACACAATGAATTAGTGGATTAATATCTACGTCTGAGTGCTGTGTATTGATATACACTGTTTTCAAATGTTGTAAATTGTACATGTGTTTTACAGGGTCGGCAAGCTGGTGGACTCCAGTCTGGATATCCAGGCCATCCAACTGCCCGCACTGCAGTACCAGCATGAGCGCAGGTCACATGACTGGAGCGTGGACGACGCCAGCAGCATCAGCGGAATGACTGACGTGACGGACTTCACCGACAGCGGCACGCTCATCTCCGAGGACTGCTCCAACATCAAGCTTAACACCGGGGTGAGGCAGGCTAACCACGAAACGCCGAAAACAGAGTTCGGTTAAAAGTGTTTCTTTGTGTGTAGATACTTGGAATTCAGCCAGTTGCAGCTGGGTTTGCAGTGACAGTTACTTGGACTGTGACACTATTTTAGATGGTTGAGATTTTCTTGGATGAGGTTCGAATATTCTAGTATCAAATTGTCCGTCTTAAGGGAGTTTCAAGAAAATTTCCAGCCGTATTGAACTGTGTAGCCCATAAAAATGGTTTTTGTCCAAATATTTATTGACCTTGCTCAAATTAAATATGTAAAATGCTAGGCGAATATTTTTTTCCCGCTCCCACTGGTCTCTTTAATTGATTCTCCCTGTTTATCCTCTTTTTTTTAACCATTCTTACTATTTTCACACATTTTACCCAACCTTCACCCATCTTCCTCCCCTTATCTCTGTTTGTGTACTTGCCCTGCTCTTGCTCGCTGTCGCCATCCTGCAGGTCGGGCTGTACATGCAGCAGTTTTACGCCATGTTCCTGAAGAGGGCGCTGTACAGCTGGCGGAACTGGAAGGTGATGGTGGCGCAGTTCCTGGTGCCGCTCATCTTCACCGTGTTGGCGCTGGTGGTGGCGAGGACCCTGCCCGGGCACCGTGACCTGCCCCAGCTCCCTCTGGCCCTCAGCCGCTACGGCAGCACCACCGTCCCTGTGGCCCTGGAGCCCGGAGCCGGGCCCCTGGCTGCTGCCTTCGCCGCCAGCTACTCCTCCCAGCTCCCTGCACAGGGAGCTAAATCCAAGAACACCACCGGTGAGGTCCGGTTCTATCCGGTTCAGACTGGTTATGTCTGTGTCGGACAGCCTATATCGTTGAGGACAATCCTTTGTTTCATGTCTCTTCATCCTTGCCTACTCAGGGTGGAGGGTGAGTTTGGTTACTTTGGCAACCACTATCAGGCCTACCAAAGAAAACGGCCAAGCTGGAACAAAAGTTTGTCAGATGTTTACCTTTTTTAAAGAACCAGCAACATGAAATGGAAAACATGCCACATTCCCCCAAAACTTCGCACCAAGGTTGAAAAAGGGAGACGTATGACAAACTTTTTTAACAGCTTGGCCGTTTTTTTTGGTTGGCCTGACTGTGCAACAAGGGTTTAGATGTTTTTTGGGATTTAGTGGGACGGTGGGTCAAGCCCCACTGCAACCAAAAAAAAATGATCAGTGCCGCTGTTGGGCTCTGGAGAAAGGCCCTTAACCTTAAATTACTCCTGAAGGTTAGCTCACGCTAAATCTAATCAACTCTGAGTTGCTTTTTGTGAAAGCATTGGCGAAATAACAGTAATGTAATGTCATGAGCAGGAAAGGACCCAGAGTAAAGCCTATGGAAAGTGTTTGTATTCTGCACTGCCTAATGGACCCATTACTGCCTATTCTGTAACTTACTTAGTGTGTGATGGAATGCCTGACTTGAAATGTGAACTCCCTAGAATTCAATTTTTTACAGTGACTTCCTCTCCAGTTCTCGATTTTCTTTTGATTTTTCATTATTACCTCCGCTGAACGAAGTTGGCAGGAGGTTATGTGATCAGTGCTGTTTGTTTGTTTGTTTGTGAACAAGATAACTCAAAAAGGAATGAATGGATATCTCTGAAATTTTGTGGGTGGGTCGCTATTGCATCAGGGATGGACCCTATTGATTTTGACCGAGATCAGTGAAACAATATGGCCGCCACAGCAGCCATCTTGAAATCCTATGACACACGATAACTGAACTTTGCTCCCACTCTCCAAGATTTGGACTGTGCTGCCTTGGCGGAGGTTTGCACTGTAGGAGTGCCTCTAGTTATAGATATTATCATTGTAAATACTGTTCATATACTGTATTTGTTCAGCTTGTAAAACAGAATATTGAGAGGGTCCTGTGGCGGGGGCGATTCGCCTGACCGTGTGGTCTCCTCCTGTCCCCCCAGACTTCACCCAGTACGTTCTCCGCATGTCCGAAGAAGAGGGCGGAGCCTTCAACGAGCGCTGCGTGGTGGGTGGGGCCTTCCGAGGCCGCTCCCGCTCTTACGCCGAGGCCACCGCCTACTTCAACAATCAGGGCTACCACACCCCAGCCACGGCCCTGCTGCTGATCGACAACGCCCTCTACAGGATGCTGGCGGGACCCAACGCCTCCATCCAGGCCGGAAACGCCCCAATGCCGCGCAATGTTTCCGAGACCGCCCAGAGCCAGCTCACAGAGTGCGTAGCTCCACCCACTCCCCACCAAACAGCCGACAAATCGCTGTATTTCTACCCTTGTGACCATAGACTGTATAAAAAGATAGACGAAGCAGCTGTGCATCACCCATTGGTTTCAGCATACCATTTAGTAAGCCTCGATATTGGCAATTTGAATAGCGCCATTTTGTCATTTTGAAACTGGATGTGATTCCTATTGGACGAGAGCATGAATTGAAGATCCAGGGAAGAGTGAGGGGTGGATCTACGGGTGGATCTGACCGTATCTGACGAGGACCAGAGGATAGCCACGCCCCTAAAGTATATTCTGGCTTTATCCTTTATTCTAGTCTATTTGGGACCATAATTTACAAAAATGAACATTGTGATATATCGAAGGAGACTAGAAACTTGCAATAGATACCATAAAGTAATGTGGAAAATCATTATTGAAATAATAAATCAGGTGGGAAAGTAGGGTCATTTTCTCATAGACTTCTATAGGATTGAACTAATTTCTGCAACCACCGACTTCGTCATCTGCTGGCTATTAAATAGAATGCAAATTTAAGAGATCTCCGCATTGGCCTCTGTTTTCAAACCCGAGTGCTGCGTCCATATTTTTATACAGTCTATGCTTGTGACATCACGATTGTTGCCGTAGGATGCAGGAACACTGATTAATTCTTGCTCCTGAGCAGATGTAGCATGTGATGTCTTCATATGGTTCCTTAGTCATAAATGGAAGGCTGTTTTGCGTCATGAAATGTGTAGTACCATTTGGCCGAAGACAAATTTAGTTTAAAAAGCCATGGATCTTAAACATGCCAAATACAGTCATGGTATATAGCTTTTTTTCCCTCGTCTCCCTACAAATGTGTTTTATTTTTAGGTCCACATTTTTTTGTCAGCAGACCTGCTGTTGTATTCTTATACCTTCTATTCCTGAAATGGTTCCTATGGAAACCGCGGAGTTGGCGGGGCTGAAACAATTTGCGCTTGAGTAATAGCGAGGGGCTGAGTTGTGGTCTCGGCTTTGCGGGCTTAAGGATTTTTTTTTTCTGACTCCGCTATCCTTTTCGATTTCCCCCCCTTCCCCTTCCCCACCAGGAGCCAGACGGGCTTCGCCATCGCCATAAACCTGATGTACGGCATGGCGTCCCTCTCCAGCACCTTCGCACTGCTCCTGGTCAGCGAGCGCTCGCTGAAGTCCAAGCACGTGCAGCAGGTCAGCGGCGTGTACCTCTCCAACTTCTGGTTCTCCGCCCTCCTGTGGGACCTCTTCAACTTCCTGCTGCCCTGCGTGCTCATGCTGGTGAGTACCGCCCCCGCCTCGCGGTCGAGCGCGTTTCCTGCGATCGACCCTGCGTTTGAGACGTCTGTCCGTCTCTTATCCGGCCTGCTTATTACAGACCCTGTACTCAAAACGCACCATCACAGCTCACGTTGGTTGACAGCCCTGTTATTTAAGATGACATCTTTAAGAAAGCATGCTGTTTCAAACTTCAGTGCTTGATCTGAGAAGTTTATTTATAACGCATACCTGTCAACTCTCACGCATTCGGTGTGAGTTTAAGTGGCATATTTACATTCCTCTGCTGTAGTCAGCAATTATTCAATTATTCAATCAACGCGTAGGCTATATTAGAGATTCTCGCGCAGAATTGAAGTCCTTGTGCATGGAGGGATTGAAAGCAATGTAATTGCATAAAGACGTTTCAAATGATCTAATTTCATTTAAACGATGGCGAAACACATGCCTTGCTTCCAACGGCTGAGTAAAGAAAAGTGCAAGAAGTTCGGAGTTGTAATCTGTGTGCATTATGAATGAAAACTGGCCACACCTGATAATCTTGAGTTTTCGGAGTTTCTGTAGTGGTAATCTAAATGAATGATTGAAAACAGGTCGTGACCAATCCGTAATTTTAAGGGATTGTTTTGAGCCTCCCCTGTTGCCAGTTCACGAGCCGCCACCGGGGGAGACATTTGTTTTTTTGCCTTAAAAACAGTCTCGTTTCATAAATGAAATGTCCATTTGTCACATGTGAATTTCGGTTAAATACTTGTAACATGCGGTCTGTTATTTTTCACTATTTAAAAGGAATATAGCTCCACTAATGCATCCCAACCTACAGTTTTGGAATTATTGTGAATTGTCGTAAACTCTGCCCAGGTCACCAATGGCTTTCTGCCGGGTATCGCAGACAGTGTGGGATTGACAGGGTCCAGGTCATTGTTCTTCACAATTAATCACAAAATCAGTTTTGAGTGAAATCTTGGCCAGAAATTCCGAAAGACAGGAAATAATTTAATCTTTCTCTCTCCTCCTCTCTCTCTTTCCCCTCTCTCTCCCTCTCCCACCTTCTCTCTCCCCCCTCTCTCTCTCCTCCTCTCTCTCTCCTCTCCCCCCCTCTATCTTTCCCCTCTCCCCCCCTCCTCCTTCAGGTGGTGTTCAAGGCGTTTGGAGTGCAAGCCTTCACGGAGTCAGGTCACCTGGTGGACGTGCTGTTCTTCCTGCTGCTGTACGGCTGGGCAGTGGTGCCCCTCATGTACCTGCTCAGCTTCCTGTTCTCCAGCGCCGCCACCGCCTACACGCGCCTCACCGTCTTCAACATCATCAGCGGCACCGCCACCTTCCTCACCGTCACCATCATGACCATCCCTGGTGGGTGCTGTGAAGTGTTGTTGAGTTTGGGAGCTCTTTCAGGCATGAATACTTGGAGTTATGGATAATATAGGGAATTTTCCAGAAGTATTATATGGCATTGGGAAGTATGAGGAGAGTTGATCGAATCCTAAGGAGCGAAGTGTTTATTTGGTGAACCTTGTGTTTTGCATGTCTGGGATCACCTGGGTTTGTTTGTGTGTGTTTTTTATGTGAGGGTGTTAAATTGGAGAAGATTCAGCTTCTCATTTTCTGAGAAGGCATTGGCATTTTAAGTCTCTCTGGTTGAATAAAAGACAAAATCCGTGAAATGATTAGATCTGAAGCTTAAATTGGCTGAGCGGCTTACAGGAAGTGCCCAGTCTGGTTTTCCTTGGCGAGTGGTCACCCATCGTCTACCAAGTGGTGACTGTATCTCTCTCTTTCTTTTCTTTCTCTCTCTCTCTCACCTCTCTCCTCCCTCCCTCCCCCTCCCTCTGTTCAGAGTTAAAGCTGCAGCACCTCGCGTACATACTGGACAAGGTGTTTCTAATCTTTCCAAACTACTGTCTGGGAATGACCTTCAGCCAGTTCTACCAGAACTACAAGATGCTCACCTTCTGCAACTCCAGCTTCCCAGCCAAGTTTATCTGCATTACTATGAGTGAGTGGGGGGTGGCCCCAGTTATATACCTGATTCTACTCTTCAACCCACGGTTTTATACCCGATTCTACTCATCAACTCCCTGAGTCTTTGCTTGACACCTTGCTTAGTACCATCTCGAGTTCCAAGATAGAGTTGCAGCATGAGGGTTCAAGAAATGTCTGGTCATGGGGCCATTTTGTTTCCATTGCGTTGTCATGCACCATCTCAAATGTTTTTTTTTTTTTTTTTTTTTTTTTCAGCTTTATCGCTTCTCCTGTCTGAACAATTTCATCTCCTCATGCTTCTGAAAACCATTGCTAGCTGGTTTACTGTTTTCCCCCTGGAATGAATAGGTTTCCCTTCCAAGAAAAAAAAAAAAAAAAAAACCCTAGGATTTCCGCTGTGGAATCGGGTCAGTTTCGTGCAATAGAAACAAAATGGCTCCTGTTCTTGAGTTGTCGTGACTCGATATGGGGACTCTTGTTGCATCGGCTCTGTTACTCAGTAGAATGAAAGTCTGCACCCACACTGGCCCTCCTTGGATAAGTTTGAGTACTCTTGGCTTTGGGACAGTACTGTAAGTGGGTATTGTTTAAGATAATGAGCTAAAGTTGCCTTAAGTGGTTTTGGATTGGAACATCAGCTTAATGACATGGAGTGTGCAGGCTTCAGGACCCATGATTGCTTCTGAAGGGTGAATGTTTGGCAATAAGGCTGTTGCAGGTCTCTGCTCTCACATGTGACTCTGATCCTCCTCAGACTTCACCTACCAGGAGAACTACTTCTCCATGTCGGAGCCCGGAGTGGGGCGCCTCCTGGTGGCCATGTCGGTGCAGGGCCTGGTCTTCATCACGCTGCTCTTCGTCATCGAGATGCAGTGCTTCCGCAGCTTACGACGCCAGATTACGGCCCTCTTCAGGGGAAAGAAGGCGGTGAGGGGGGCGGGGGTTGGGAAACGAGTTTGGTAGATGTTGGGCAAAGGTGTGAGGTGTTGGGGTTCGTAAGGGAATGTCCTGGAAATAGTATGAACTTCATTGGGAAAACTTCAAACATGCGTCCCTCTCTAATGAAGTTATTATAAGTTTGTGTGTGTGTGTGCGTGTCTGTGTGCAGGTGCTCCTGGTGGGAAATTCGGCCCTGCTGCCGGAGGACAGGGACGTAGCGGAGGAGAGGAAGAGGGTGCTGGACTGCCACCCCATGGTGGAGTCCATGGTGGGGAGTCCTCTTATCCTCCAGGAGCTCAGCAAGGTACTCTGTGTGTGTGCGTGTGTGTGTATGAGAGAGACTGTGAGAGGGAGAAAGAGAGAGTATGTATGTATGCGAGTGAGTGTGTGTGTGTGTGTGTATGTGTGCATATGAGAAGGAGAGAGAGAGGGAGAGAGAGTGTGTGTGTGTGAGTGTATGTATGCATGAGAGAGGGGAGAGAGAGAGTGTGTGTGTGTGTGTGTATGCATGAGAAAGAGAGAGAGTGTGTGTGTGTGTGTGTGTGTTTGTGTGTGTGTGTGTGTGTATATGAGGTTCCATCGATATCAAAACAAGCAGAGACACACGCAACAACGTATGTGTGCATGCATGATTATCTTAGTAAATTTTGTTATGCGTGCATGCATGCGTTTTTACGTGCAGATTGTATTTTATGCGTAACAAGAAGCTGTGTACAGCGTGTGCACGTCCGTCTGTCACTGTTTGACAAATGGCGTTCACACACACGTGCGGTCGCATTTTCTGATACAACTTAACCGGAAGTTGATCTGCATCGCGCGCACCAGTTTGCGTACATGAACGCCTCACGTAGTTGGCCTTTTCATTTTATTGAATTGCAGTTAACCGAGGGGGGGGGCGATCAAAAAAAAAAAAAAAAAAAAAAAGGGAAGAATGAATAAAACTCATAAGATAAAATGACCACTTCAGGGCTACAGATCATACCTCTCACGTTGTTGTTTAAGAACCATGGTCAGCTCATTCACCTGACAGCTAATGGAATCAGCACTGCATACCCATATAGTCGCGGACGGATTGACATGAGCGCAGGCGGGAAGCAATTAACCAAAAGAAATAAGATTCATCCACCACATAAACATCATACCCAAACTTTTATAACTTGAAAATATACTAAAAATAAGGCAGAAACGAAAAAATAAGGATCTTGTTTAAACTCAGACTGTATTCAGAGAAATAACAACTAAAAACTTTGCGATAAGAAAAGACGGTGTATAATCCAAATGAAGCGAGCCAGCGAGCCACAAAAAAAAGGAAAAAAACTCCGTGCACTCTTGTGTCGCCTGGGGCAGTGGCAATTTCGTGCCAAAAGGCTGCGCCGAGAGTGAGCTGAAAGCTCCCCAGCTCTGACCAATCTAACGTCGGCTCAGCGGAGGCGCAGCTGACGCAGTGGTCAGCAGCGAGGGGTGCACACATGTCACCAAAACTTCACTGGCAGGTTTCCAGGTTGTCAAGTATTCATTTCAATGTAACAAATCTATAGTGAATATTCGGTATCCGACCGTCTCAATCCCAAACAGCTACAACAGAGAGAAGAAAACAAATTAACAGGAACAAGTTGGTCGTCCAACTTTCTTCCCTCCAATGGCATGTCCTTCACAATCCGATGGTTATTGAAGCATAATTAATACGAAAAGTCAAGCGACGGAAGATGATTTTCAGTCCTTGATTAGATGTGCTTTAATTTCCTGATGAGTGTGTGTTTGAAAGGAATGGTTTTGTTTGTTTTTTTTTTTTTTTAATAACATTTAGCCTAGTCATTGTTGTGGTTTTCATTCAGACATATTTTCATTTTATGAGGTTCCCCCATCCCCAAGCAATTGGAGAGAGACAGATTCCTCAGACAATTAGGCTTTATTGTGGCATGTTGATGAATATAAAGCCGAGTTCTTTTTGCGCAAGAAGAACTCACATCTTACTTTTCACACCCAGTTTTTATACCTTCATCACAGGAAATATCTTCCAAATATGGTCTTTCCGCCTTCTCATTCTCACCTTCATCACAGGAAATATCTTCCAAATATGGTCTTTCCGCCTTCTCATTCTCATGCTTCAACAGGACAGGCAAACCAAAACACTGCCAACTAACCTTGAGAACTTCAAGCAAAGATAAGGATGCACATCACTTAAAAGGAGCGGAAAATTACAGTCAAGAGAGGAAAAATACAGCCAGATGAATAGGATACAAGTAGATACATAGACTAAATGATTTAATTGATTATGTTTTCAGTAACAACTTATGAATTTGCTGAACAAATATTGATTAAAGCTACAGAAATCAAATACATCACCTGATTATGTTTTCAAATCAACTAAACAGAAGCCTGCTTACTAATCAAAGCTCCAGAAGCCCGTTGCTTATGTTTGTGAGCTGCTTATGCATGTGTGAATTGAATTGCTTGTATGTGTGTGTGTCTGTGTGTGAACTGCTTGTATGTCTGTCTGTGTGTGTGTGCATGTGTACATGTGCTGCTTGTGCCTGTGCATGTGTCTGTGTGCACTGCTCATGTGTGTGTGAACTGCTTGTATGTGTGTGTGTTTTATGTGTATGTGTCTGTGTGCACTGCTCATGTGTGTGCAAACTGCTTGTATGTGTGTGTGTGTGTGTGTGTGTTTGTGCACTGCTTGTATATGTGTGTGTGTGTGTGTGTGTGTGTGTGTGTGAGTGTTACTGCTGCATACATAATATGGATACTGATTATGATTACTGATTATGGTTATACAATATGGTTATTGATTTACTGATGAATATGATGAGAAATATTGAAATATAATCCTCAACATCATTTATGTGAACAACATTGTCGGTCGTACGTATCCAACCACACACACCACGGAGTGCGCGCACATTAGAATAAAAGATATTGGGCGACAGGACATAGGCCTATGTGTTAAAACGGTATTCTGCTGGAGGTAAAAATTTCTACATGTTGAAACAGACACTGAATTAATATTTATTTTATTTAATAGGAAGCCTACATAAATAAATAAATGCATAAATAAATATAGATAGATAAATAAATAATTAATAATAATTATAGAATAATTTTTTTTTAATCAGTTAGTTGGCTGGACGCGCCTGATAGACTGTATGGTGCAATAGCCTGTTATAATTTGTTGCAGAGCAGTGTCGTATTTTGTTGCGGTTGGTGACTATCTATGCAGTGCTGTTGAGTTTGTGACAATCATCACCTTGGTGGTATTCATTTAATTTGGGCACCCACGGGCAAAAACATAAATCGGTGCCTATATGGCGCAACAAGAGAAGAGGCCAGGAGTCGGACTTCATCTACTTTCTTTTTTATTCAAACAAACATGAATGTGCAATAACCAAGTCACATCAAATGTAACAAATGTGCAATAAAATAATTAAATTACAGCCATATAGTCCACAAAAATCTCTAGAATGAATAAAAACGAACTATAGGCTGTGTAGCCTATGCCGACATAATAACACCTGGCATTGAGACAGACCAGTATCTCACAATGCTGGCTTCTTAACCCTTTACTCCCTGATACCGCCTACAGTCGTGATAATTTAGGTCGCTGTGCAGGCGAGTCCCGACTACAGGCGTGATAAACACATCGCTTCTGCCGGCGAATCCCGACTACAGTCGTGGTATTTTAGTAGCCATATTGTCTTAGGGCACCAGGGGTCAGTGGCTGCTAGGGCAGCAGTCTAAGATAGCTACTAGGGAGTAAAGAGTTAATTACAAAAAAAACTGACTTTGGACTTTTTACCCCCTTTTTTGAGAAACAACAACTGCTTCAAAATGTGCGATATCAAATAAATTACACCGCTATAACGAAAATATCAACAAAAATGACTGCCACTCAGTGGTCTCCTGGTGAACAATGACTCGATGACTTTTCAATAATATTTCCTGGTCAACTATAAATTGATGGCTTTTTCAAAAATACAATTAGGCTATATCTGTCTGTATCTTGTATTATTGCATCGGTTGCACCATCAACTGGATGAAAATGGAACACAGAACAACTACGTGAGGCGTTCATGTACGCGTACTGGTGCGCGCAACGCAGATAACTTCCGGTCGCGTAGTTTCAGAAATTGTGACCGCACGTGTGTGTGAACGCTTAACAACATTTGTCAAACAGTGACAGACGGACGTGCACACGTTGTACGCAGCTTCTTGTTACGCGTGACGTAGTTTGCGCACGTCATTTTCACGTCGTGTGAGCGCGTGACAAAAATGTTCAATTATCTTCATGCGTGCGTTTATGCGTGCGTTCGCAAAAAAAAATGCATAAATGTTACGCGTAGTCACTACGCGTCGTGTGATTACCGGCGTGCAGCAGTCATCACCGTGAACGGGGGACCATTATAAGTCAATGAGGAAACTACATTACACGTCAGGGGCTGCTTTGCTGCACAGGTGTCAAAGCACGCGCGTGTGACACGTTCAGTTGATAGTTGCGCACGAGTTTTGAGTCGTATTGAATGGCATAGTGCGTATGTATGCATGAGAAAGAGTGTGTGTGTGTGTGTGTGTGTGTGTGTGTGTATGTATGCATGAGAGAGAGAGAGTGTGTGTGTGTGTGTGTGCATGTCTCTGACTCGATGTGCACATGCTCATTTGCCAGTGTCTCTGCCATGCAGTATTCAGTTTTTTGGTCCAGAACCTCTGCACTGATCCCTGTATGTGCCATGTGCACCTCTCTGGCTTTGGGTGTCTTAAAGAAGATTGAAAAATACACTACATGGGTGAAAGCTCAATTGATTGAGTAAGTCGCAGTTACCCAGGCCTGATGGGAGCTATTTAACTACTTTTGTGAGGATTCAGGGCAGGCTCTTTCATGACATGAAAGCAGAGAAAGGGCTAGTTAATGATGTTCTGTTCCCTCTGTCATTTAAGCTGACGCAATGTCCGTCATTATTCTCATGAAGACAAAATGGCCGCAGTTGTGTGAAGCATGGAGTTCTACATGTATTGTTAAATTCACTAGATGGTCCTTCACATTTGAAAGGAGACGGTCAAGTACTGTTATGTTTATGAGTGTGTGTGTGTGTGTGTGTGTGTGTGTGCGCGCGCGCATCTTTGTGAGCATGTGAACATGAGTCTCCTAGTGTGTATATAGATATCGAATTTGTGAATTTGTAACTGTGTATGAAATGCTCGTATTTATGTGAAGACCTCAATGGAAAAAAACGATGAGTCGCATTTTCACGTAGTGGAGAAATGATGAATTAAAAATTCAAAACAATCTTGGAAACAAAGCACTGAAAAAATATGCAAAAAATACAAAATATATAAAATATTATAATAATATATAATATTATTATATACTTGTATCAATATTATAATAATATATAATATTTAAAATACACAAAAATGCAAAATTTGGACTCTGATCTGATCTCCATGTGTATGTCAGTGTTTTTGCATCCATGTGTGAATGTGTGTGTTTTTGTATTGCTGCTATGTGTGTCTGCAATGTTCAGACTTGCATTCCTGCGAGCTTGTCTTTGTGTAAGTGCTTGTACAGTATAAGTGTGTCCATGTGTTTGCGCAAGTCTGTATGTGTGGATGTCAATCTGTGCATATTCACGTATTCGTCTGTGTGAGCGGTTTTGTATGTTGGTGTCTTTGTATGTGTGTGTATGGACCCATTTGTGGGAGAGTGCATGCGTGCATATGCTCCTATGTGCATGCTCAGATGTACAGATGTGGGTGCTTGCAGCCTGGTCGAGAGTTTAGCCTCTTATGTAGAAAAATTGTAGTAAAATATCGCCCCCTCCTGGGCTTCCCTCCCCAGGTGTACTGCAGTGGGCAGGCCCTGCTGGCGGTGGACAGGCTGTCTCTGGCCGTGGGGAAGGGAGAGTGTTTCGGCCTGCTGGGCTTCAACGGAGCCGGGAAGACGACCACCTTCAAGATGCTGACTGGGGACGAGACGGTGACCTCGGGGGACGCCTACATCGACGGCTACAGCATCCTGAGGGACATCAAGAAGGTACCAACTTCCTGGCTTTTTACAACAGGCACATTCCATGCACAAAAGTGTGATAACAACTGTAGCATCGAGTTAAATCATTTGAGTTTTACATCGGACAAAGATGTAACAAATACAAAGTAATACAAATTAAAATGAGGTTGTTACGCTTTACAATAAGGGTACATTAGTTAACTTTATTTAATACAGTAACAAGCAGGAACCATCAGTTTATTAAGTGCTAACTAATGCATCATATTGCTGAATAAGAATTATGTAACCATAATCAACCATTTCCCTGTGCTCTTTGTCACCCTTATCATGAAGTTGAAAACATGCCTTAAATATCTCTTAGTAACACATCAAACTATTAATCTGATCATGAATTTATGGATGAATACCTTGTTTAACCAGAACAGCATTGGTAAATTATTACTGGAGACATTAATTAAATGTGAATTAACTGTTAGTTAATGCTTATTACTGCATTAACTATTGTTAATATTTGTACCATTTATCGGACACTGTTACCATTTGAGGAATATAAAAATTTAAATGGTAAAAAGGGGAAAAGATTGATATTTAAAGAATTTGTTTATTTTGCTTTAGGAATAAATGCGGTTTGGTGCATTGTTTTTAAATTAAAAAAAAAAACTCTTGGCTTTTGTGAGCGGCTGTGACCTCTGACTCCGCTGTCCGGCAGGTGCAGCAGCGGATTGGCTATTGCCCACAGTTTGACGCGCTGCTGGATCACATGACGGGCCGGGAGACGCTGAGCATGTACGCTCGTCTGAGGGGCATCCCGGAGAGATACGTGAGCGGCTGTGTGGAGAACGTGCTCCGGTCTCTACTGCTGGAGCCTCACGCCGACAAGCTGGTCAGAGGATACAGGTACCGTGTTTGTGTGTACATATCTGTGTGTGTGTGTGCGCGCGCGCGCGTGTGTATGTGTTTGTGTGTGTGTGTGTGTGTGAGTGCCTGTGTGCATGTGTGTGTATGTATGCATATGTGCGTGTATGTGTGCATGTACATGTCTGTATGTTCGCACACACGTTTATGTGAATAGATATTTGCGTGTGTGTGTGTTTTTGTGTGCGTGCATATGTGTATTTGTGCGTGTGTGTTAGTGCATGTGTATGAGTGTGTCTGGTGTATGTGCGAGTGCGTCTATGTGATGTCTGGTGTGTGTTTTGTTCTGGGTATTATGTGTGTTTGTTTATTGTATGAGTACTTTGTCTCTGCCTCTCTAACCCCTCCCCTCCTCCTGCAGTGGCGGTAATAAAAGGAAGCTGAGTGCGGGCGTGGCTCTGATTGGCGGACCGCCAGTCATCTTCCTGGACGAGCCGTCGACGGGCATGGACCCTGTGGCCCGGCGGCTACTGTGGGACGCTGTGACTCGCACTCGCGAGTCCGGCAAGGCCATCATCATCACCTCTCACAGGTGCTGACCTCCCAACAGACCCCCACCGCAGGGACCTGGGTTCACATCCTTCACTCCATCTCCTAATATCAGTTCAGATCTCTTCACCATTAATCATTTCAACAGAGGGTTTTGGAAATGCTTTTGATGGCTACTAGATCTTGAGCGCATTCATTTGCTAGTAGCTATTTGTCACGCTTCCATCTCACTATTCTTATGCGCATTTTGAAAATTTGCATTGGAAAAAGCATATGGAAATGGTAAAATGCGAATAAACTTCCTCTGAGTCGCATTAAAGTTGATATGCTCATTTGAGGTTGTTTTTGCCTTATGCGATTAAGAGTTAAAATGCGAAATGTGGGAGGAAACAGCTTAGCTGACTTAGTTCTGACGTAGCTGCCTTGCTGCTGCTGCGTGCATTTGCGTTAAACTCCGTTTTCATCTCCAGACAGCGTTAAACATTGCAATCATTAACTGAAAGAAAAGCTCTATGAGGATTTGCTGAACTGCATGCAACTCCTGTAGACCTCTCTCCTTTTTTCTGGGTCTCGTTTCTCCTCCAGTTGTTTCTTTGCTGGTTGTTTCGCTTCAGTTTATTTCTTACCATTTTGTGACCTATTTGTTCTGCTGTTCTGTATGTTACAAGTGTCTTCTACTGCCATCTTGTGGTGAAACTTGTCTAATTAATTGGAGTTTATTCGCTCCAGGCCAGTTGATGGAAACGCAGGTAATTAAAAATTTTTTGTCAGTAAATTTTCTAAATTTCGCCTTAAGTTCGCTTGACATGAGATGAAAACTCGACTATTGTTTCATTAGCCCTGGAATGTTTAGTGAAGAACTTGCTATTCGCATAGCAGAAATCTCTCTCACATTTTATGTTTCCGCCACATTTTATGTTTCATTCAAGTACATTTGTCTGTCCGTTTCTTTTATCTCTTGCTGGCTTCCGGTTTTTTAGCCATGGTAGGAGCCAGTAACCGTACAAACTGCAGTGTCCCCCCCCCCCTTCTGGCCGTGACTCATTGTCTCTCTGTGTAGTGCGCGAGCTGACTCATCGAGTCGTGGGTCTCGCTGAGCGAGCATCGCTGTTCCTCCCAGGTTCTGTCCCAGTGAGAGCCTGCGAGGGTCTTGTGTTTAGGAGAAAGTTCTGGACCCTTCATGGTGCACCTGTTACCATGTAAACTTAGAAACCAATTTCTATTACGTTCCTTTTTGGAAATGAGACCTAAATGTTGCTCCTGTGGTTCGAATATTTGAGTCACACCACTATTTGATGGTGGGGTAAGAAGATTGGTTTTTGAGCTAATAGTAACTTGGAACAAGCTAATAAATTCTACATGAGAGTGGAAAAAACATTCTAAAACTCATTACATGACTCATGGTTTGGTCTTTTCTGGAAGTCAACAATATAAAATGGGATGGTTCAGCCCTGTTCCTGGTGTTCAGCCAACTGGTGGGTTTTCATTTCAGTCCTAACGCGGCAGTCTCCATGCCAAGCAAACATTAGCCTCAGACAAGTTCTTATTTTTCTACATTAGTGAAAAACAATGTTTTAAGTCCCATTACAAGACTGAAGCAATTGTAAAGAGAGATATTTTTGGCAGTGCTGTGCCTACCTCACTCCCTGGGCCATTGCTAATGGGTTTAAGGATGGTCGCTATTCCCTGTGCCCATGTCTTGTAGGCTTTTTGTATGGAGAGGGCCTAAAAAATTTTGGCTAACTCTATTTCCGAGAAACCCGTTCACCCTGGTTGCAAGAAAGTGAACAGAACTCTTCTGGGTTAAGTTTAAAGTAGTCATGACTATTTCCATTTGAGATCTGGGGCAGTCAAGCTGTCGAAATATAGTTGACTTGCCCAACTTGTCTGTGAGCATGGAAATGTAATGTCCTATCAATCAGAAAAAAAGTTTTCTCTCCTGGATTTAGTAATGTGGGTATACAGAGCAAAAGGCTTCATTCATAGTAACACCGTTAGTCACTTGCGCGCTCTCTCTCTCTCTCTCTCTCCCTCCCTCCCTCCCTCTCCCTGCAGCATGGAGGAATGCGAGGCCTTGTGCACGCGGTTAGCCGTCATGGTAAACGGCCAGTTCAAGTGTCTGGGCAGCCCTCAGCACCTGAAGAGCACCTTCGGCAGCGGCTACACGCTACTGGCTAAAATTCAGTCGGAGCCAGATGAGTCCGACCTGCTGGTGTTCAAGGACTTCATCGAGAGCACCTTCCCAGGTCCGGTCGTTCCCTTCTTACACTACGTTAGCATCGTTTGGGTCACAGGAGATGGCAAACTGTTAGCCATTGTATAGCCTTTTCACACTTTAGTTGCATGAACCACAGGTTTTCGAAAGCTTTGAGCAATGACAGCGCTGGGCTGGGATGTTTGGTTTCACACCTAAAACATTGGCACTGCGACCCTGGTGCTAGTCCTGCCTGCTCCTTAGCCCCTCAGAATTTCAGTAGCAGTCAACTGTTGCTAATGCAGGTGTGAAACCAGATGATAATGGTGCTTAGAAATGCGTTAGTCACGGCAAAAACCAAGTGTGGAACCAGAAGATAATGGCGCTTAGCAATGCGTTAGCTGCGGCGAACACCAGGTGTGAAACAGCCTATCGTGGACAAGGGCTCATAGCTAAAATTTAAAAGGGGGGCAGAACATTTTATTGCTGTTGCTGTTGATGATAGAATTAACTTTTTTTCTGCTATGCTGAACGCAATTTCAAACCAGATGTGAGGCAGCTCCATGCAGCAACGCAACGTAGACACAGACGTCTCATCCAGTGTGGACAATGAGCTATAAAAAGCAAAGCCATATTGGTCCTATCCATGTTTTAATTGTACTTCTGTAATATTATAGGTCTATTACAGCCAATTAAAGGCCTGATTACAATGTGTGTTTGCTAGCTCAATTTTGAGCAGAGATGAATCACTAGTGCTATTAGCCGACGTGCTAACAGCATATGCCATGACCTTATGGGTGGGCTCTATACACCTGTGTGTTTAGGGATTATTTTACTTTATAGCACATACAATTTTATAGGCTTCATTGTATTCCACTGAGCGGCAACATCAGCTGTCCCTGCTGACTGTTAATGGTGTCTTCATTACTCCTGTGTGTCTGGTTTCTAATTCATTCCCATTAATTTCCAGAAAATTGTAATACCAGAGTGCATAGAGATGTTTGTTCTGATCTTTGTTGTCGGTACAATTTCCCTTCTCCTGAATTCGGAACCCTTCACTTCCTGTAATAGAAAGGCTTTGTTACTTGTATACTGGTCCACCTCATGCTAGGTCCTAGTTAATGGCGTAATCTGGTCTTGTTTGGGTTAGTTTTGTTACTGATCGAATGTTGTGGCCAAATGGAGGGAGCCATTTCAGTCTTGCTCACTTCCTGTTTTTTTTTCCATTGTGTGACCATGTCTTCACAGGAAGTGTACTGAAGGATGAACACCAGGGTATGGTACACTACCACCTCGTGGACAAGACGCTAACTTGGGCACAGGTAAACTCACATGCTGGGCAACTCGCATTCTGTCTGTAGTTGCTCTCATAGACTGTAGCTCCCTCTAGTGGTGACACTGACCTTTTAGCATAAGGGCTCTGGAGCACAGGTGATACCTCGGCCTGACACAGAGGCCACCTGCATACAATTGCAGAAATTGTTTCTCAGGTAGCTGTAACATTAATGTCTGTAACTAATGTTGTAGTTCTTATCAGAAATAAATGTCAGTTGGATCAAACTTTTATTTGTTTCTTGGTCCTGAATTAGCTTACTCTTTCCAGATGAATATGCTTACAGGTGTCACACAGCTCTAGCCTAGTAAATGAGTCTAAAAGTCTGGTCTGGTGGGTCAGGAGATGTTTTTGATGTTACATCCCCTGGCCTCTATTTTACGAACTGCTCAATAGCACTGGTGTTACAGGATGTGCCGGGCTGCATATGGGGGACTTGGTTGCATATTCTCTCAGAGGTGGTTATGGAACAGCTGAGCACTGCTACACTTGATCTACCCCAAATTCTTTTCAGTGTTCCAGTGCTTCAGACACTATCGTTGTGTACGTTTGGCAAACCTTTGCACCGTACTCACCCTCCTCTTCCTCCCGCGGCAGGTGTTTGGGACGATGGAGGCCGCGAAGGAGAAGTACGGCATCGAGGATTACTGCGTGAGCCAGATCTCGCTGGAGCAGGTGTTCCTGAGCTTTGCCCAGTTCCAGCACTGCGCTGAGGCCGGCAGGAAGTAGAGTGACCCTCCGTCCGCCGGTCCATCCCGCGGGGTCTCCAGAGCGACCCAGGGCCTCCCCTCCCCTTCACCCGCCCCCAACCCCACCCTGATGCGGGCGGCTGCGCGCTTGGACTCTTATCAGTGGAGCGGTGTGCGGCACGACCCCTCACTCAGGTCTCCCCAAACAAACACGGATACACACTGCACATACACAGTCATATGTCTGCACACACTGCATATACACAGCCATGTGCCTGCACACACTGCACATACACAGCCATATGTCTGCACACACTGCATATACACAGCCATATATGTCTGCACACACTGCATATACACAGCCATATGTCTGCACACACTGCATATACACAGCCATATATGTCTGCACACACTGCATATACACAGCCATATGTCTGCACACACTGCATATACACAGCCATATGTCTGCACACTCTGAACATACACAACCATATGCCTACATACACTGCATACATGCCTACTCACACTACATATACTTAGCCATGCCTACTCATACTGCATATACACAGCCATATTCCTACTCACACTGCATACATGCCTAGTCACATTACATACACACAGCCATATGCCTACTCACACCGCATATACTCAGCCATATGCCTACTCACACCGCATATACTCAGCCATATGCCTACTCACACCGCATATACTCAGCCATATGCCTACACACACTGCATATATGCAGCCAAATGCCTACACACACTGCATATACTCAGCCATATGCCTACACACACTGCATATACACAGCCATGCGCTTGCACGCACTGCATGCATGCCTACTCACACTGCATATACACTGTGATATGTCTACATGCACTAACACTCACTCTCCTGTACACTCACACTCACATTCATACACAATCGCATGTGCGATACACATACTGTCCTAAAATATTCAAACCACTGTCTTGCTCTGTCTTTCCACACACACACACACACACACACACACACACACCCCCTTGTACACACTAATAGGCCTTCCTCACTGTGCAGCGCAAGACCAGGAGGCCTGACCCCACTTTGTACCCTCTACTGGTGCTGAGCTGCCACTACAGTTGGCCAAAAGCTGGGGTTGTGCGTGTACATATTTTAAAAATGAAACTGCGTGTTGTTTGCTGAGATGAGTGGGGTTTGGGGACGCTATGACTTTACAAAGCTCTCCATCATAGAATTTGCACCTTTCTTTTTTTTTTTTTTTTTGGAAGAAATGTGTACGACTAGCTGTAAAAGATTGTTCTTGTGTGACTGACAGGGTTTCTCAATGCAATTGCGTATGTACGTGTGTGCACTTGTATGCAACCTTTGTCATTTGAGATTTGAACCATTGTTTTCACTTGATACTTACAATAGTCTTAAGGTTTGGGGGGTTTGCACTGTTCATTCCATAGTTAACCACTAAAACTCATAAGGACCCCAACAAAGTAGAACCCCCCCCCCCCACTCATTTACTTCTGTCAGTGATGCATAAGTGTAGATGTCCCATAAGTAACACCCCGGTTGCATTTCAATGTAAGCTCCCGAGTCCGTTTCCCTTCACACCCAAGTGCATGTCCAAGTTTGAAGTCTTTAATTTTTGTCTGAAAGTCTTAAAATGCTTATTCTGTGGTGTGTAAATAGGCTCATTCCATCGGATAACTCTCGGCAGTTTCCTGTTCAGATCTGTACAGACATGGAGAAAGATGTAGAAACGCATGCCCAAAATGAACTTTGAATTTATGGTTGTTTTGCGCGGACGAATTTACGAAAACTCTGCCCGCCGTCTTAAGATGATGAGAATCTCTGAGGCTGGGAAGTGAATGGCTTTTGAAGAGAGTGAAGACGTCAAGACGATGGTGTCGAACAACGGTACTGCAATTGAAAAGACTCTCGTCTTCGATGCCAAGAACGCGCGGTCCGCATTAACGGACAGCGCGGAAAACGTTTAATCTTTTTTCTCGAAAGGACAAGTAATGGGGAGGAGAGACTTGAGATGCGGCACGATTTAAAGGAAAGGGTCACCTGACTAATGCACTAGTCTTCAAAATTAAGACCATTCCCCTGGGTGAGGCTCCTATAAGCAGGTGCGGTCACGCCGTTGATACCGAGCCAATGGACTGCCTCTAACATTCTCAGCGCATTGCGCCGTCCCATTCATTATGGAACCGCCAACAGCTTGACCTATTGTCATTGCCTTGGGTACTCTTGAAGAAGTGCAGGGAATGGCAGCAATGCTGTTTATGGTGGGGCAAGGAGGTCAATTTTATTTACTGTCACTGGTGTAACGAGTCTTGTCAGCTAGTACCTGTAGCAGGTTCTGTTGATTCAGTAACTCTGTATCTAACACATTTTTAAACTCTCACTGGTTAGAAAATTACACTTCAACCCACCTTTCCATTTTACAGCATTGATTGAGAAGGAAAGAATGAATCATGAGGGGTTAATGTCGCCCCGACGAAACACACTATGGATTGTGACTTAAGAGACTTCTGGTAAAGCTGTATGCTTTTATGAGATGGAATTTTTTTTTTTTTTTTTAATTGAAGTGTTGTGTTGCTGTTAAATTCAATTTTGCTACAGCTATGCATTTCATTGGAAACTGTTTGAAAATGATTTGCAGTTCATTTTTATTTTTTTAATTTGAATGTATAGCAGCTCATATGTGTGGACCAGTTAGCTGCAAGCTCGTAGTCCATATGCACTACTATTGTCAACCTACGGTACACTTTTCCAAAACGGCGGGCTTCTTTGCAAAAAACTCAGACCTTTTGGTCTGTCTTGTGTCTTAATCCGTCCCCGCTGCTTAGGCGAGTGGAGAAGTCGAAGATTGTGAACAAGGACGTGGAGGAAAAAATATTCATGGGTCAAAAAATTTGACTTGATCTGTCTATGTACTATCCTCCAGCTTGTGGTTTGGTCATTGTGCAAATCAACTAACCTGTATTGTGCTGTAGATCTTCACTCAATTCCAATCAAAGCGCACCTCCCTAAATGGCTGGACAAATCTTGTTAAGCTGCCGGTAAAATTCGGCTTGCCAGATTTCAGCTGAATTGGTGACAAAAAGGACTGTGGATCTCCCGGAACCGGGTCGGGCAGCCCTGAATTTAAAGCCGTGACAAAACTTCTAATTACCAATTTAATCCCTGCCAACATAAATCGCACTTTACTTTTTTTATTACGCAGCAATGTAGTGGCTTTGGGTTTTTCGCTGAACGCGAATCCTATGACAACCAAGTAACTGGTCTCGCTGGGATGAATTCAGAAACCAATGTTAGTGGACGTCACTGCTAGGTCGAATGCACCATCCTAATTAGTGGAGCCCTCTGATTGGGCTGCAGCTACGATTGACTGGAGAGCTCCCGAAAGCTCAGCCAATGCAAATCTGTGGTTCGACTCAAGCATCATGGTACTTTGTCATTCACACCTTCCCTCCCTCCATTTATTTTGACGTGGACTGAATTTTAGCTGAAGCAAAACGTCCTTACCTAATACCTCCGTCAACACTCAGAAGGTAAACTGAATGTACACAATACACTTAGTGGTACTTCACACTCCCAACACTGTGGTGGAGGGGAGAAGGCATAGAAACCAAATTTAAAAAGCAAAAAAAAAAAAAAAAGTCTATTGCAGTGACTTGCCAGTGAGACCCCAGACTGAGATCCAGGGGGTACTAACAATTACTAACATTCCCGGAGGAAGTTAAATTTTGTGGTTTTATTGCCACCACGCTGCGGTTTTTCAGTTTACTGGCGTCTTTCATTTGCATAATGTACTTTACTGGCCTTAATTTCTTACAATTACTCATGTAATACTGCATTTTTTGGGCTGAGAATGAAAACTTGAAGCAGAGTCCATGGTGATAAAACAAAAAGAATAAAAATGCAAAACGGCACCATATTTAAAAGGGAATTTGCATTTTAACCTAATGTACTGTATTACTGAATTATACTTGTCTACTGTATATGTATTGCTATTTTTTAAATTAAATTTGCTTTATGCAACTGGATGGAGATTGTGTGCCTTGATGTTGTAAGCCGCTCTCTTGACGGTCTCTGATCTGCATGTGGATGTTTTATGAGCTGATGTTTAGTTGTTCTGAGCTTTCTCCCAACTGGCTTTATATTTTGGAGTACTGGTGCCTCATGGGTCTGTTCATGGACCAACCAAATATATCCTTATCCTATTCTGGGTCATTCGGCTGGTTCCATTTCTGCACTTAATTCAGAAGACTGCAGTGGTCTGAAGCCCCATTGTGCTCTGTTAGCTTGCCTTATGCGAAGGCTGGAGAATATGGCTGAAATTTATAATGAGTATACAATGAGCCAAAACAGTAAAACCACTCACAGATGCAGCGAATAATATTGATAATTTCGTGACAGCACAAGTCCAGATCTGCAGCCAGACCTTGGACAATGAGTGGACTGTTTGATCTCTTAGTTGTTGTGTTAGATATGGGAGAGATGGGACCCGCGGAACTTTGACAATGGTCTTTCGAATGGGTTTGAGCATCTCCGAAACGGTAATTATTCTGGGCTGCTCCCAGTCAGCAGTGCTTAGTGCCCACTCAGTGATCCAATGAGGAACGAACCCTGAACAGCCAACAGCGTGTTGGGCACCCAAGGATCATCGATGCCTGAGGGCTATGAAGGCCATCCCGTCTGGTTCAAACCAACAGACAGGCTGCTGTGGCTCAAGTCGCATAGAATTTTGATGATACTTCCATAAAGAATGCGTTGCATCACACCCTGCTGTTTATAGTACTTTGTAGCTGCAGACCAGGTCAAGAGTGCTCAGTCTAACCCTGGTCCTCCACTGAAAGTGCCTACAATGGTCACGTGCGCCTCGGAACTGAACCTTGGGGCAATTAAAAAAGGTCATCTTGTCCAGAGTACCACATTTTCTTCTATATAACGCACATCTGCTGGGTACGCGTACACCATTTACTTGGGGGGGAGATGGTACCAGGATGCACTGCAGGAAGAAGACTAGCTGCTGGTGAGAACGTGCTGCCCAGGGAAATGTTCTGGGAATGGCTGGGTCTAGGAATTCAAGTCGAAGTCAGTTTTATGGTTATATTTTTGCAGCATGTGGGGGAATACACAATATTCGGTGGGCGATTGTAATGTTGTGGCCAATTGGTGTGTAATGCGGTAATTTCTCCTAATTGCTGCATGCTGGAAAAGGAACACTAGAGCTCGACGGAAGAAACTGGCTCAATTGGGCAAGTGACTGATCAATCAACTAATGGATGTCTTAGGTCAGTGGGCATTCCTTAGAGGCCAGCCTTTTCAAAATAAAATATTTTGCACTGATGCTCTAATACAGGGGTCACTAACCCTGTTCCTGGAGAGCTACCATCCTGTAGGTTTCTACTCCAACCCTAATTCAACACACCTGATTCAGCTCATTAGCTACTTAAAAAGATCATGGGCTGGGCAATTTTGTAGCTAATTACTTGAATCAGGTGTGTTGAATTAGGGTTGGAGTAGAAACCTACAGGATGGTAGCCCTCCAGGAACAGAGTTGGTGACCCCGGCCCTAATATAACATCAGTCTTCTCTCTACCAGTAGAGATGATTGGTAAATAGTCAAATTCATATTGAAGTAAATATTTCCACCGGTTATTTGTTGGCTCCTTTGGTCTCCAATGCGGTTCCTGAACAGCCATCTTCCTGAAGGTTTTCACTCATAACAAACCAAAACAAAGCTACCTCATTTACCAGTAAGAGATCTAGAGCTGCTAATTAGCTGAATCAGGTATGCTGAATTAGGGTTGGAGTACAAATCTATGGGGTGATGGTTTACTAACTGAATCACCCATCTTTACAACTATGCACAGTTTGCTTTTGACCTTAATGGTCTTTTCCATATTACACGAATCGTCTTTTTATGGATTTCTCGCACTCAGACTATATGGTACGTATTTGGCTCATAATAGCAGAAGCATGACTAGGAGTGGGGACTGGTTGTGCGGTGCAGTTTCAAAGTCAATACTAGAATTGGAAAAAGTAGGCGACTTGTTACTGGGTACCATTTCCGCAACAATAGAAGTGTCCTACAGCTCAAGACTCACTTTAAAAGGAAGGCTTCAGATCTTCCTCTGATTTACTGAAACCACTAGCAGTTCCATCTCTTCCTGCCCACGCACTGCTCTCCACATCGGCCACAGAGCAGCTGCGTTCCCTCTGTAAAAGATGAGACTCGAGGAGCATACCGGACTCAAGATCTGCGAGGCATCAAAGGACACAAACTCCCTTTTATTTTCCCTTCATTTGCGATTCCACCCATGAATTCAAGTGACATAAAAAAGCTATGCTAACGAACACTCAAAACACAGTGATTTATAAAAGAAACTCAGTCACATCCGCGTAAAGGTAAGATTGGGTCAGGGTGGGGGAAAAAACATACATTTGCGGGATGGAGTTTACTTAAAAAACCGCGTACTCAATTCCCAGAGGCACAGCCCGTGTACTCCTGCGGAGAGTATTACGCCTTAATTATTTCATTAAAACTGTTTACCAGTATAAATGGTCAGCATGTTAAACAAATAAAGAGTGCGTAGGTGGCTCGATGTCAGAAAACCTTACAAAGTCGAGACATGTTAGTGCTGAAGATATAAACGACTACTCGTGAGCACTAATACTAAGGTGGGGCTTGGATTTGTGCGGACGTCGAGGATTCTGGGTCACTGCATCTTCTAGTGTGGGACTTTTTTGCACTGGAAGGGCGTACAAGGATACGAGCCTAGTGGATTAGCAAGATAGGCTGATCCTAAAGTTGAGGTTTTCAATGTCACGAAGGTGGTCCTCTTTTGACCTGCCAAGTTAACTTCCTGAACTCGCTGATTGCGAGTTAGTTGAGCCAGCTCACGCAAGGACAAAAACCGGCTCTGAACAAAGACATCCTTTCAAATTCTCCGCGGGTCTCTTAAAACACGCAAGTACTCATTTGCAACATATGAAACATGTGCATTGATTAATTTATAAGGTTTGCCATTTTCACTCCTAAAAATACAAGAAAACAGTACCTTCTTTTACACCACGTAGCAGGTAAAATGGAATTAACCAAGTTCACCCCTCACAACAAGCCTGCATCACACCAGCCACAACAGAGTACAGTCCATAAGTATTCAGTGTGCAGCATTGTATACAATGGAAGCAATCCTGATGCAATTCACAATTGAATCTGGTGCTCTCTACTTTTACATGGTATTAAATGCTTTCAAACTCTGCGTGCTGAGTACAGAGCCGAACTAGAAGGGCACTCGGTAGGGCGCATACCTCCGCCACACTTAAGTCAGTATTATTGGTTCTGGATCCACAAGAATATTCTCCAGATCACCAACAACAATAATCAATTCTACATTAGTATAGACTCTATTTAACACAGACATTTTAAGAAAATCTGTTCATTACATAAGATACAATTATTCTATTCAGGTATATATATTTTAACTTCTTCCGGATCTAGAATCCAGAATATGTTCCAGATCACTTCCAAAATTGAATAAACTCATCCTTGGACTACTGCCAAGCATCCTTCCAAATTTCGTGGCAATCTGTTCATAACTTTTTGAGTTATCCTGTTAACAGACAGACAAACACACAACCACGGGTGAAAACATAACCTCCCTGGCAGAGGTAAATATCAAATAATGTCTCGCTGTCCAAGTACTTATGGACAGAATGATAAGTATAGCAGGCAAAATCAACATTTCGATCAGTTTTCCTTCCCCCAGACAACACGAGAATTAACTGCCTCCAGCAGACGAATACCTTAAAGTTTTACAAAACTAGAAGCCACTCCTACTCATCAAATAATCAACCAGGTCCACAAGCCACTCTGGCCACTTTATTAAATGCATGCACTAAATTCTTTCATGTGAATATCTTGCCCAGCTCACTCAATCAGAGCCCATATTTTCCTCTTCCTGATACTGGTTTCTCCTCACCAGCTTTCCTCTTTTAATTCTCTATTGCTCACGGCAAACGGAATAAGTTTAAATTTTGTGTCAATCTGTAGTTTTCTTCCCTGAATTTAGTGACATCTTGTGGTCACTGGCAGTAATGAAGTTTAGTGTTAAACTCCAAGTCCCAGAAATCCATCCAAGTCAAAGTAATTTAACACAAGCACTTCAAGGGCTTTGTATTCTGCACATTTTACTTCAACTTTCTTAGATTTCCAAGATAAGGCAGCCGCAGTATCTCGGGAGAAAAAAAACTACACAGAGGCAACCAACTTTTTGAATCCTATATGCTTGCCGTTCAACATGAGTCATATCAAATTTTTATACGTGGTGGGAATGTCGCACCAAACATCCCATTTAAGATAGCAAATGGGAAATTTGGACGTGCGGACGATATTGCTATGAAAATGCCTTTGCGAGAATGTAAAAAAATATGTTTTTCAGCCGAAAAAATTATAGACAGCCACCTCAAAATTTAAAAAAAAAAAAATAATTGTTTGTAAATTCTGGCCAGCAAAGAGGTGAGGTCAAGGTGAGGTGAGGGAGCTGCAGCCAGCCATCTAGTAGTGTCATCATTTTAAAAGGCATTTGCACTCGAAGACTAATTTGTAGTTTCTAAACAAACACAGAAAGACAATGTCTGGTTAATATGATTCAAGCAAAGACTAAAAACACACAAAAAAGCAGAGGGTTTGGAACTGTAACGCCTTAGCTTTAGAACCTCAAAACCCTTCACATCGTCTCTACTTTGATTATGTTTAGCTGCGGGTCATTGGGGGACAGGGGAATGGGTGATTCGGGGTTCAGGTTGGCCACGGGGCTGCAGCCCGGGAGGGAATTTGTGGCAGCACTGGTGATGGGGTAGTCCGACGGCTGAGCGTGCGACTCGGGGTACGCCTGACTGTAGGCGGGCTGGTGTGATGACTGGGCAGTGTAAGATGGGCTGCCGTAAGGCTGTACAAAGACCTCAGGGTTGGGCTCGGCGTACGGAGGGGTGTAGGTCGGGGTGTGGGCCTGAGCCGAGACGAGGCCAAGGCCGCCGTCGGCCCCACCACACGCCTGGAAGCCGTTGACTCTTGGGGAGCCGAGTTCGGGCAGCTTGTAGGGCTCCAGGGAGTCCAGGCTGGAAGTGTCCAGCTCGCAGTACTTGGACAAGGGAGGCTGGCTGCACTGAGCGTAGGTGGGGCGAGTGGGTGTTAGCCTGTCCTGCCTGTAGGGAGGAGGGGCGGGGCCTGGAGGTGTGGGCGGGGCGACTGGGAGCGAGGAGGCCAAGGCCTGCAGGGTGCTCAGAATCTGCCTCTGTACCTGTGTCTGTTGTACCTGCTCCCTCTCCACCCGACACTGCTGCTCCATCATCATCCTCACTGCCACACCCAGCCCCCGAATCTCTGCCCCCAGCGCCTGCATCTGCTCCTGCAGCCCACCCCTCAAACCGCTGTCCGGCGAAGCCCTCGCCAGGTCTTTCCTGGGGCTGGGATTTGGGGGTCTGATGGAGGAGGCGGCACCTTGTCCAGCAGGAAGAGCTGGTGCAGGGTTAGGCGGGCGGACAGTGATGCAGGGAGGTGGGTCTCTTGGGAGGGGAGGGTGCAAGGGGCGAGTTGGCGGACTTGCCCTCGGCTGGAGAGTCCGTTTGGGGAGGCTGGAGACTGGCTGGGCCTCTATACCACCTCTCTGTGGAAGGGAAGCAAGGAAAGGTTACAGCACACAGTTGACATGCTAGTACAGTCAATGCCTGTGGTTCAAGCACTAGTCCGTGGGGCACACCAGGCCAACAGTATTTGTTGTGTTCCACCTTATGTACACCTGATGTGACTGATCAAGTCTGTAAGCCCTCCAGTAACCCAATGACAGAAATTAGTCGACCGGGCAAAGGTATCTGCGTGAGCGTTCTCCCTTGTGCTGCTGAAGAGAAGATGTTAAATGTAGTTAAGAAGATATGTAGCTAAGAAGATATTTAGACTCAGATATTTTATCTGACTCCAATTTAATAATTTGAATCCAATTTAAATAAACACATCATTTAGAATTTAGACTTGATTGTCAGAGGAATCCCATACTTATGTGACTACTCTCAGAATATTTATAATAGTTACCACTGCGTGGCCACGGCCGAAATGTGCACGTCTCACAAGCTGACTAGATGTCTCGTCGGTAACTCAGAGGTTGCATGGATGCCACTTCTTTAGGTAAAACCGATAGCAGCTCAGGGACCCAAGAAGGCCAACATTGGCTATCCCCGTTCTAAACATGGAAACTCGCTCAGCGAAGGAGATTAATTTAACGACAGAGGTCTATGGGTGCGATACTCTGTGATACAATTAGCGTAAATATGCATCCTCCCTAGACCAGCTTGAGGGGGAATTCCCACCTTATATATTAACTGAAAGAATTGCACAATTTTCAGAGAAACCACAAAGGTAAGTCACTTCAAACCAATTACAATCCAGATAAAGCATGCATCAAAACACTTTAATGTATTTATAAAATTAGCAAATATTACAAACGCCAATTACAATTCAATTAAACATCAATCAGAATACTTAGAATGTTTTCATAAAATTTAGTAATATCATGCCGAATTACAGAGTCAACATAGAATATTATCATACCTGGCAATAAGAAAGGCTAAACACGACAAGTCATGTGGGAGTCTGGCTGCAGAACTCAACTTTGGCTTCGTTTCCCTACTTTAAGTACACAGACCAGGCATTTGAGTCTCTTAACAAAAATCCAGGAATGCATAATTTAGAATTGCAGGTCACAGGTCCCAGGCCCACAGGAGGTGGGCACAGAGTTGAGGCTCAGGCCATGTGGGCAGGTCTTCATACTAGTCCAATTTTCTCCCAGGCTCTTAGATGTATATTGAGAGCTTGGAAAACCTTTGTGAAAATTAGACAATTGCACCAGTCACACTGAGATAATCAAAACGGCACCAAACATGACTAAGTCAGAATCTGAATTATACTCCGCAACTAAAGTTCCTGTGACACCAATTCTTACAAGTTGTTTGGAAGAAAAAAATGTCTGGTGTTCAAATCTGTTACGAAAGTATGAAAATAAGTCACGAAAACATACTCGCTGCAGAAAAGCATGCCTTGAATGCAAAAGGTGACTTTTATGCAAACATCATGCATTTGATGAGCTAAACTTGGGTATAAATGCACATGTGTCGCAGGGATTCGATATGCACTGTTTCTACTAGTGTTGACAACTGCCACACGGGAAAACAACACGTTTTCATCCTTACTCGAAGTTTGAAGATGCCACGCCTATCTGAAAATGAATGTCTCAGAGCCATTGGTATGCTTGAAGCTGGATCATCTCAACGGGATGTCACAAGACAATTCAACGTCCGTAGAAACATCATTTGGACTTTATGGCAGGGTTGGCAAAAAACAAATGCTGTCAGAGACCGTTCTATATGTGGCAGGCCATCCGTTACTAGCGTCAGACAGGATCGTTGGATTCAAACCACACACCTGCGAAATTGGTTCCAACCTGCAACAGTCACTGCCAGAATCATCCCAGGACTTCGGCGAATATCAGCACAGACTGTACGTCACCGCCTCAGATGTTTCGGGATTGTTGCAGGAAGATCCGCTAGACGTCCGATTTTGACCCTCAATCACTGACGATGATGTCTACAGTGGTGCAGGCAGCGTATAAGTTGGACAGCAATTCAGTGGAGACAGGTACTGTTCACTGACGAGTCTCGTTTCAACCTCAGCCAGAATGATGGACGCAGACGTGTTTACTGACGTCAAGGTGAACGTTACACTGACCACTGTGTCATGGAGCAAGACCGTTTCGGAGGTGGCAGTGTTATGGTATGGGGTGGGATCACAGCTAGACAGAGAACCCATTTGTTACTGTTTGATGGCAACCTCACTGGTCAACGTTACCGTGACAAGATCATCCATCCCATTGTTCTGCCGTTTTTGCATCGACATGGCCCTGGCGTTCTCTTTCAACGAGACAACGCCTGACCGCATGTGGCTCGAGTTGTGCAACAAACACTTCAACAAAACAACGTGAATGTGATCCCTAGGCCTGCTCGCTCTCCAGATCTCTCTCCACTCGAGCACGTGGGATGAGATGGAACGATGTCTCCGAAGTTTACCACGTGCCCCAGATACACTCCAGGAACTTAGTGACAGGCTCGTATAGATATGGAATGGTATCCCACAAGACTTTGTGAGACGTCTGATTCATTCCATGTGAGGAAGATGTGTTGCTTGCATCGAAGCCAGAGGGGGAGACACGCGTTACTGATGTGGAAATTGTAATTTACGCTTGTCCATGTTGCCCATGTCATGACGTCATAACTGTAACCGATATGGCTTATTAAACCTCTGAACTTGTAACAGGAGTCTGTTTTCTGTTGGAACCACAAATTATTTTTAGATTTAGGGATGTACCTAATTTAAGATTCAATATTATATAGCATCACAGGAACTTTTGTTGCTGAGTATATCATGAAACATCACCTGCTATGTGAGACCTTATAGTACCCCAAAGCTGAAAGAGAAGGGAGTTGAGATACCCCAACATTTCGCCGTGGCAGAGTAATTACAGCAATAGAATTTGAGGAATTCAGTTTGCCTTGCACTGGTGCAGGGTGTGGGAATAAAAGACGATACTGCCCATTGAGAAGTTTCTTTTGCCTTACAAGTCCATGATTAGTTATCCCTGGTTTACTTAAGGTTGAACACAACACATACCTGGGTCTGGCTGGGGTGCCCGATGGAGAGGTTTTCGAACCACAGGCCTTACGGGCTAAGGACTTATTCAGTGATTCTCATACATACAGTGCCGTGACCCACTCACCACCCGCATCCATGCTCTAATGTAAATAAATTAGAATAACGGTCGTCTCCCCAAGTCTAGTTATATAAGATTTCTTAAAAACCCCTCCCCAGCTGCACAGTTGTATTTGTGTACTTGTTCAGTCTGGGTGAAAGACTGCAAGTGCAAGCTCTCTTTCATTCAGTCAAAGTCCAAGGACGCGCTGCATTAGGAGGCAGACTGTGGTAGACTGACCTCGCCAGCTCCCCCAGTTAACATGGTCACCAGCCGCAGTTCACACAGGGAGGAGCAGGGACCCATGCCCCCCCCAACAAATCCGTTATTCGTTAACTTGTTTACGTTACTGTTCTCCCAGATTTTGCGTGCGTTTTCTCCTGGGACTTTGCTCCTACACTCCAAAGACACGCACGAAAATTGCCCGTAGGTAGGAGTGTGTGAGTGAAAGGTATGTGTGCCCTGCATTGATTTTGGAAACTGTGTGGGGTGCATTTCTACTTATTCTCAATGGATGCTGGGATAGGCTACCTAAAAACCCAGACCAGGAATAAGCCTGCATAATGGATGGTTTTTTTTTGCTTTATTTCTGCAGCTCTCAGTGATAGTATATAACTAGGTCTTTATGTTGCAGTATGGATTGATATTGAGGAAATTGATTAATCTGAGAGTCAATGTATATACAGCTTGTATAAGGTGCCAGTGCTTAACAAAGATTGCACCACCATGTAGCAGTATCTGTTACTAAAGCAACACAAGATATGACCTACTTTGCTGCTGGGTTGGCTCAAAAAAAAGGTGACCACCACAGTCTTGTGCCAGCAGCCTTACCAGAGCAGCACATAATTGGCTTTGTGCTGCTCAGGGATATGGAAGAGTTATAGTCGGTTTTGGTTAGCAAAGTTTATGACTCAAACACTGCATACTGGCAATCCGGGTGCTCATTCATCTGTTACTGAGCGACCACATGTTCCGGTTTCCTCGGCCCTCGTTATGTATGTGCAAGGACTGAGACCACAAATGAGAGGAGGTGGCGAACATTTCAAGGAAGAATCACGAACTGTCTACGCTCACCCGAGATGGGAGTGCGAGTCTTGTAAGAGTACGCTCGTGCTTAG
The DNA here is from genome assembly GCA_029692085.1 of Gymnothorax javanicus. Taxonomy (NCBI): domain Eukaryota; kingdom Metazoa; phylum Chordata; class Actinopteri; order Anguilliformes; family Muraenidae; genus Gymnothorax; species Gymnothorax javanicus. The sequence continues at coordinate 46,331,078 of CM056206.1, read as the reverse complement.
TTTGTCGATTGGACAATAAAGATTCAGGAGGGACTGGAGATGCCGAATTTGAAAGAAAAAAATAAAAAGTACGAGATGAGAAGCTTGCGCGAAGTCAGCGACTGGGACGCCGCACTCACCGCCTGAGGGGGCCGGGCAGGAGTCAGGCCGACGGCTGAAGTCTGAGGTAGCACCGTCACCTTCCTACTGTCGCCGCCCTGGAATGAAGCCTGGCCTCTGCTGTACAGCATTCCCGCCTGCGGCCCAGGCTGAGCCGAGCTCATCTGACCGGAAACAACAGTACGGATGAACGGATTACAGAGGTTATTTACTCACTTGAGTCTAGCTATCAACCCCTCGAGGCTTTGCTAAAGACTTTAATCAGTAGGTTGCTCTTTCTCGACAAGTTTGAATACCCCTGGTGCACTGCGTATTCTTGTGTACATGAATAGAATTAGAATTCTGCAGTAGGTAGCTTGCCTCTTCTGTGGTAGACTAACACACAATGGCTATTACCGAAGGTGATATTCTGAACGGCTCAATCAATACTACTACTATACCGCTTTGTGATTCCAATATTTGGCCAGAGCTTGGCTTTTTCTAGCCATCTTTTGATCAGATGTTCTGTCGTAACTGAGATTTTTATTTTAATATGAAATTCAAACTGCAAGCTGCTTCAAATCTAACTCAATTTTACGAAGAACAGACAGTGAACCGGGTCTTGTTTCCTCTTCTCCGGACCTCACAGTATAAGGATGGGCAACGTATGCACTTGTACATATAATTAAGATAAGAAAGATGCTAAAGGTAAAAGGTATCAAGTTTGTATTGATCCTCATCTAAACGAATGTAGGCCACACACATGCGCGTATTTGTGATGGACAGTGAAGCAGGAGTCGGCTCACCCGCACTTTGTGAAGCAGGGCCTTGTCCAACAGCTTCTTCCGGGCGACCAGAATGGCACTGGAAGCTGGTGACATCGGGGGTCTCCTGCGAACCCCCGCACCCATCATGGCTCCTGCTCCCTGCAGCCCGCCGCGCTGGTTTCCGCGAGCCAGCGACGTCACGCTCACGATCCGAATCTCATCGTCATTCTCTCCGCCCTGCTGCTCTGACCTTCCTGCCCCGTCGGCCGCTCCGCCCAACTGCCTCCCTACCCCGCGGGGGGCTCCGCCCCCGCCCCCGCCAGGCTGCGAGGAATCTTGTGGGGAGGCGTACCCAGAGGGGCAGGACGAATCCCGAAGTCTGCCCCACGCCTGCCTCCCCCCGGCCCCGTCGCTCCCGTCCCCTATAGCTACCACTGCCCCGCCTGGCTGTGCGACTCCACCCCCGACCCCGCTTCCGCTCCTTGCCCCGCCCCCGGCCTCCTCTTGCCGGTTTCTACCCTGGAACTCCCTCAGGAACAGATAGATGGCCTGGGCGGACACCTTGATGTTCTCCAGCTCCAGAACCGCCTTGATTTTGCGGAAGCTGAGCCCAGCCTTCCGCAGCTCCACCACCTTCCGCTTCGCCGCATCATCCAGCCGGCCCATGGTTGCCCCGGCAACCCCTGGAACTGAACTCCAGACAGTCTCCTCCCTCTCTCACTGGTCTGTCGCTGCCTTCACCTTGACAAAGGTGCAGCCTGCATTGAGCAAAATCAGCATTCAAAATAAGAACGCAAGAGGTGAACTGGGGAAAGCTGGTCCAGGTAAAAACTGACAAATTAGTGCAGTCAGTATTTGGAAAGCCACTATTGTGGAATTTTCTCACCGTATTATAATTTAAACATGAGACTGGAAAGCATTGAACCAAATCAAGAAATACATTAGGCAACTGGTGCTGATCTCTGACACAGACAAGCATACTGAGAGAGTGAAATTGATCTCTCTCCTCCGCTCAATGACCTGCTTTATGCTCAAACCAAAAGGTTTACATAGGACTAAAAGCTTTGTAAATTCCGAAATAAGTACATGCAACATTCCCAAAAGTCATAAAGAGAATAATAAAAGCAATGATAACATAATTTCCCTGTCTCTAGGTGATTCGATATATGAAGGGTGACAAAGTGAAATTACTGCTGTAAAACAATGGGAGGAAAAAAGCAAGTAAAGCAAAATTTTGAATTATTTCACTCTACTATGTGTGAAAGTGACGGCACTTCCTCTAAATATATAGATACAAATACCAGTCATATTAAAGCTAACCCTGTGCACTTGAGTCTGATGATATGTCATTTCAGTTTGCGACAGAGTAAAGTCAAAACAAAATTGTGTCACAGCCTAAATGCAAACTGCACTGTACTTGTCATTATACCATTCACACACCATCAAAGCAGCACTTTATTCCCGAGGATGATTAAAATGTACACGATAGCTATAATGTCTGTGAACAGTACGGTCAGATCAGTTCTGTCTTCCTTGTATTCGATGTAGTTATTGACTAACAGTGGCATAGAAACTACAAACACTTTGCGGACACATTTCGGTAAATTAATGTTGAGCGTCCCTTATTTTAGTCTTTAACCAACACAAAATGTGTTGAAAACACAGACAGACGGCAGTTAATGAACGATGAGGCAGTCGTTATATAAGTAAAGTTCTGATAAAGCAGTCTATAGTGACTTGCCAGGAAGCTCGCCATGGAATTGATGTCACAGCCCATTTTGTGCGAAAAAATCTAAACGGGTCGAGAGGATTGTATTGCATGGTAAACCAAGACCCTCCAGGATGCTCCTGAACAAGCATCAGGTACTTGCAACAAATCATGGTGGAAACGGGGAATATATAACATTCAATATAACACACCAGTTTACAAAATCCACCAGCTGAGTCATTTTGACCACACTGAAATGATTATGCACACTGTAGATGGCACGCGCCATTTCATTCATTTAACAAACCGCGAGGTAAACATCGGAGTTCTTGAATGAAGCCACTAAACTATTCGTGGAATTTACTCACCAATGTTCCTCGGTTGGTTAACTACCGCTGCGGGAGGCAGACGACGTTGGGACCTCGAAACATTTCTCAAGAAATGGGTGAAATTCTTATACCCAAATGAGGCGAAAGAAAATGAGCGTTTACCACGCACTACTCAGCATCATGGAAAACAGATTTGCTGCTCCACTTTTTTTTGCCAACATCAAGGTAGCTCAATAAATCTAATGTAAACACTGAGACCACTACACTTCCATATTAACAAGGCGCTTCAGTGATGACATCATCCGATGAAACAGTGTGTATTTCGTCATCATTCGGCGACTGAGCTGAAGAAACCGATATCTGAAAATGTAAGCGTATTTTATTTTCAAATCCACGACAATCCTTCTAAATATTTGACATTTTTATTTTCATATTTACATTAGATGTTGGAGCAGAGTTATACCTTTTTTGCTTGACTCATATTTTTTCCCAATGGGCAGTGGATTTTTTTTAGCTTGCTCGTTAAACCAGCGATTGTTAAAGGAAACAGTTTATGTTTGTATGGCTCAAAAACAGTTTGCTTCCACCAGTAGCTGTTCTCTGAGTTCATTAGCTAGTGTTTGATGGACATAGATTTTGTGCACTGCAGTGAAAAAACACTGTCGTAAGGCAAAATGGCTAGCTATCTGGTTTGCTATCGGTTTAACTGCTGGATTGAGGCTAGCTTGCTAGTCTTGGAAGCTAATTTTTTTTAGCTTGGATGGTAGCTCGCTAACATCACGAAAACGAATGGTGGTAGCTAAGTTGATCAGCTGTTCAGTTGCATGCAATTGGGAAACTGGTATTTTTTTTAATGCGTTAACTACTTGATTCCTTTGTAATCATAGTGCTGAAGTGGTCTTGGTTGTTTACCGTTGTTATGTCCACTGATCACAGTATTTATTTAAGCGCTTACCAATGAATGACTTGTGCAGTAGTAGGCAGTTTCGAAGTTAAAATGCTAACGCTAAGTTTCGGAAATATTCCTCGCTTAACGTCAGTAAGGATGCCTAGATCTGGCGCTGGCGATTCTATTAATTGCCGATTTTTTAAAAAAAAGGGCATAAATTGCATTTAATTTTTCTTCCCATCTAAATTTTTCACACTTTTGTTCCAGGGCTCCGTCACCCACAAAACGAAAGGATCGCTCCGAGGACAAGGGGAAGGATCGGGGTAAAGAGAAGACGGGCACCAAAGAGGGGTCGGAGAAGGAGCGGGGCAGAGAGAAAGCCCGTAAGCGCCGCAGTGCCTCCGCGGGCACTAGCAGCAGTAGGTAAGACGGCCAGCTGCACGCATTTACAAAAAGGAAAATATTGATTATCTGCGAGGTATGCTGATTGATTAAAGATTACCATCTTTTCTCTACGCAGAATTATAAAGTACTTAAGCAATGGTACTATTGACAAGCCACTTACTTGGCTGACGCTGCTTCCACGATGAATCCTACTAAGTACAGTATAATGGCCGCAATCTGCAATGTTGCTGGTCACTGAAGAAACTCTCATGCTTTCCCGCTGCTGTCCCTGAAGGGAACCCCCTGTTTTACTGTAGAACCCACCCAACATTGTGCAGAACCCAAATGTTTGCTGTTATGACTGTACCACCGAGCTTGAGCAGATTCATCTTAAACTCACCACTGCAGTGTACTGTATGCATTGTTGCTGATTTGGAAATGGTAGAGGTTGAGCCTTCACAGAGTTCGGTTTCATCTGTTTACTCAACAAACTTAGAACTGCTAACGCGGCATTTGATAGATTGATAGTTTGAGTCCTCTGCAGCCCAGTGCAGGTGATATAGCAATTTAGCTGTCACAATTGTATTTGCATGATATCCGTTTCGGCCAATAGGATTTGAATAGGGAAAATTAATGCCATTTTCAAGAGCAGTTGCTTCCATGGTTGCGTACATTTGAAGCTAGATTTATAGTGATATATGGGAAAGTTTTCTAGCATTAACCTCTGGAAATGTTTTCAAGTATAAATGGCGCTGGTCTTGGCTGCTCCAATTTTTTTATAGTTAGCTGAATCGGTTTTTGATTGCTTTGCCGTAGATGATTCAGATTGTGTTGATTGAAGAAACGTAAAAGTAATTGGAGGCCTTGACTCTAAAACTTCGTAAACGTAAACTTTTAAAATTTATATGCAGCACGCAAGTCTTTAAAATGAATTTGGCTTCATTTAGATGGGAAATGAAAAGTGCAGTTGTGAGTGATGTCACACTTTGTCGTTGCCTTGTTTCCCAACATTGATATGGAAGCCCATAGTGGACAATATTCAAATGAACATGTAATCCCACTATTGCGTTATAATTTTCCACTTATGAATGGGTTATTTGAGACAATATTAAATTGAAAATGCATTAATCCAATTATCACTTTCATTTTCACATACACATATGGGAAATCTATGACTATATTCAAATGATAATGAAATGCTGATTAACATTTAATTTTCAAAGTCATGCTCCGCAATACAGTGGACAATATTCAAATGCAATAAGCAAAACAGCACCCCCAGCCTATTGCATTTACATTTACATGTCATCACGCTCTTTTCAGGTCAACATGATAATGAAAATGCTGTTTTCTAATCACTTGGAAATAATAATGATATAATAATGATGACGACATTTGACATTTCATTTTCAAAGACTTATCCTGCAATACATGGGACAATATTCAAACGCAGTAAGGGAAACAGCGCCTCCCAGTCCATTGCATTTTCAAATACATGTCACCACGCTCTTTTTGGGACACGATGAAAATTAAAATACAATCTGTCAGCGTCTCATCAAGGCGGGTCTTCCACTAGGACGTCACTCATTAGGGGCGCGAGCGGAAACCATGTTCCTTATTTGCATACCAGCCAATCAGCTTCTGGGTAGCGCTTGTACGCACGGAGGCTTACTGATAATGTCATGATGGCTAGGCTGCTATGTATTGTGTGCCATCGCGCATTAGGCTATGTTGCGCTTTGGATGTAGCCATCTTGGCAGCTAGTATGCTAGCTAATGTTAACTAAGGAAAATATTTGTAAATGATCATCACATTAAAGCGATATGATTTGATTTTTTGCCCCAACTCTATTAACTGAGCTAGCTGTAATATGCATGAACTTATTCGAGGCTTCGCGGCAGTGTTGTGCAACTGCAACCCAAGTGTGCTTGCAGATTTCAGAGACGTTAGCTAGCTTGCTATTGAGTTTAAAAGCAATCGCTTAGGTACAGCTAGCTAGCTATGATGCCTACTGGAGAAGCTCTTACAGCCCTGATTTGTCACTTTAAACGCCATCTCACACACACAACCTCTTTTACCATTGATTAGCAGCTTCTTTTACCTAAAGAACAAACTGACAGTTCACCCTGAGACATGTTATTTCATAGCTAGTTAAAGCAGCATTATCCTTCCATGCGTGCTATAGCGTATTACATTACTCCAGATAAAACGCTATCCGTCTTCCGACCCTGCTGACGCTAGTTAGGGGAAATGTTTGTCATCATTTTTATACTTAATCGCTGTGATTCGGTTTTTGCTAGCTGACGATTGCTCTTGTGCTTGCCGAGTTGCAAGTTCGCCACTCCTGAAACATGCACAATGTATGCATCATGCAGAACGGTCCGATAAACGGCCAGCAGTCAGGCTGCCGCTGTTCCTAGTTTAATCGTGATTCTCAAGCCACGTAGCAATGGGAGAAGTTTTGATGACTGGCTGAACACAATGTTCCTCACTTGCTAACTTCACCTGCTGAAATATGAACTTCTTTGATATGTTTGGGAGCACTTTTGTACGTCCCAAGAGTACTACCAGATTTCTGGGAGATTTAAATGGATAGCTCATTACCTGGCTAGCTCAAGAACAATCTGCAAGCACAAGAGCAATCGCTGTCAGCTAGCTAGCTTGTGAAGCTATGGCAAAAACCGAATCACAGCAATGGTTTAGTTCTGGGGCCACTGCCGCCGCAGAGATTTTATGTTCCAGGCTCTGGAAGCCACAGTTATTACAGGAATTTCTCCAAATTTCACACAGGTGAAGATATTGATTGGATAATGCTCAAGACTGATTTTCTCGAATTTCGGACGTCCAATATGGCTGCCGGCAGCCATTTTGTCCGAAATTAGGGCATCGGGGAGATGCACGACTCGGTCCTTGCGGCGACCGAGTTATCTAGTTGTTTTTTGAAGCTTGCAATACTTTTTATATTACGTATGCCACTTGGAAGATAATTCCATGCCCTAATAGCCCTGTGTAAAACAGTTCTTTGCATACTGTTAGATTTTGCACGGCGTAGACTAATCAGCCCACTGTTTGTTTCCTGTTCCAGGTCTCGATCCAGCTCCACCTCCAGCACCAGCTCCGGCTCTTCCTCGGGCTCGTCTAGCGGCTCCAGCTCCTCGTCCGCTTCCAGCCATTCGGGCTCCTCCAGCTCCTCGCGCTCCTCTAGCTCCTCCAGCTCCTCCCGCTCGCCCAGCATCAACCGCCGCCGCCACGACAACCGTCGCCGTTCCAGATCCAAGTACGTGAATTGATAAAAACTGCTTGAACAAAAACTAAACGGGAACTTGAGAGCATCAGGGATCACAACAGTCGTGACAGCGATGCTGGTGTTGTTTTCAGCATATCAGTCCTCGTTATATCGTTTTCCGTGAGTGTGTTCTCAGACTACACCCCAGTCAGTGAGTGTGTACATACCACACCCCTTGTCAGTGAATGTGTTCAGACCACACCCCAGTCAGTGAGTGTGTTCAGACCACACCCCAGTCAGTGAGTGTGTTCAGACCACACCCCAGTCAGTGAGTGTGTTCAGACCACACCCCAGTCAGTGAGTGTGTTCAGACCACACCCCAGTCAGTGAGTGTGTTCAGACCACACCCCAGTCAGTGAGTGTGTTCAGACCACACCCCAGTCAGTGAGTGTGTCTCAGACCACACCCCAGTCAGTGAGTGTGTTCTCAGACCACACCCCAGTCAGTGAGTGTGTCTCAGACCACACCCCAGTCAGTGAGTGTGTTCTCAGACCACACCCCAGTCGGTGAGTGTGTTCAGACCACACCCCAGTCAGTGAGTGTGTTCTCAGACCACACCCCAGTCAGTGAGTGTGTTCAGACCACACCCCAGTCAGTGAGTGTGTTCAGACCACACCCCAGTCAGTGAGTGTGTTCAGACCACACCCCAGTCAGTGAGTGTGTTCTCAGACCACACCCCAGTCAGTGAGTGTGTTCTCAGACCACACCCCAGTCAGTGAGTGTGTTCTCAGACCACACCCCAGTCAGTGAGTGTGTTCTCAGACCACACCCCAGTCGGTGAGTGTGTTCTCAGACCACACAGTCAGTCAGTGAGTGTGTTCTCAGACCACACCCCAGTCAGTGAGTGTGTTCTCAGACCACACCCCAGACAGTGAGTGTGTTCTCAGACCACACCCCAGACAGTGAGAGTGTGTTCAGACCACACCCATCTTCAAACTCAATGGGCCTCATGCCACAACATTTTTGTATTCTTGTCGTAACTTTTTCTTACTTTTTTTCCTAACGCGGGCTCGTACGAGTATGCCATGTCAGATTCAACAAACACTCTTAACTTCAGATTACTGCGTAAATGACCCCTGTGAACATGGTGCATTCCACCTGTACGTAAGTGAGCGTCTGTTCATGAAAATTGCGAATTTGCGTAATTACCCGCCCCATTAATTCCTAATAAGGCTACGTGAACTCCCACACTTGTCAGGAAGTGTTCATTCACAGAACTGGCATCAAAGACCAAGAAAAAGAACTTCACCAGTTCAGAGATAGAAGTCCTGCTAACGGACATCCAAAAAGGAAAATCGATCATTTTTAGCAGTGGAATTAAAGGACCCGCAAAATTCAAGCAGTGGGGAAAATTAACGAGCGCTGTAAATGCCGTGTCGTCTGTCGGTTGCACTGGACGTGGTAATCTAAATCGCGACAACAACCACTGATCTGTCTCTGCAGAAAGGAAGAGGCTATTTGCCTCACAGCGGGGTGAATTTGGGGAAAGAGATCGGCTGTCTGCCCCGCAGCGGGACGGATAAGAGAAGCAGTTCTGCTATTCGCACCGCGGCAGGGCGGATAAGAGAAGCACTTCTGCTGTTTGCCCCACTGCTGGGCCAATAAGAGATTTAATTTTATAATCTGCTCCGCTCTTGTAACTTTCGTGCCGAAACGCTGCGGTGCGAATAGCCTCTTCCCTGCAAAAATATTCTCTCGCTGCCTGAAGACGCTCTCTCTTCCAAGAGCCTGACGCGCTAAAGCTTCCAAAAGACTTAAGTCAGCCATGACGAATCAGGTTTCACTTTGTGTCAACCTACTTGTATATACAATTTTATTTTATTTCATCATTTTGCAGTTTGAAATGTTCATATTGATATTGTATTATCCAAAAGCATCAGTGATATATTTAAATTAACGATGATATCAGGTTATATGAATAAAAATATAATGTATAATTCGAATTGCCGAGTTAAACAGGATAAATAATAATGATGCCTAATTTATATTGGATTTTAAAACTCAAAATTGCTTCAAAGCAGTGAAAAATACAATCCTTTAGTGAAAAACCTGGGTTCGGATAATAGCAGACTAATTGCGCAAGACTCCTACAACAGGTCTGGAGCACTTGTAAATTTTGTTCGTGCCTGAGAAAAGATTAAAAATACGAGAAAATTTGCGAATGCGGCAATTTCTCCTAAATCTTTTGTTCGAACCATTTAAGAATGAATCTGTGCTTATGAATGCTTCTTGCATGAGGCCCATTGTTAATTTTTATACCAACTGTACTCATTTGTTGTTTTGTGACTACTTCTTTAAGGCTTGACTTGTTTTGATGTTCACAAGAATCCACAAAGAGAAACGCAGACGGACTCGCTTATAAACGCCTGCAAAAATGCTGAAAAAGTCCTTCAAAGCCCCTTGATAGTGGTTTCGGGCTAGTCTTGTTTAAGTTGCTCTCATGACATGCACACTTTGACCAAATTAAAACAATGGCAGCATTGCCATTGCAGCTGGTAAAGGTGTCTGTGAGGAGCTCCTTGCTTACTTGTGTGCATGTACTTATGTATGCATGTTTGCAGATTTCTAAATTACTAGTTCCTGCGTGAATTCTGAATTTTTGTGTAATGGAACCTGAAAATGCTTGAAGTTTGGGGGGTGGAATATTTGAAATGTATTTTAAGGCTTTCAAACGTTGCCTAGATGGAAAATTTTGTTGATTAGTTAAGAGAAGATTCAATATAGAGTTATGGTAATGCATTTTCTGTACAAGTACTGACATGACATGGACCGGATGAAGGCTTCTGCTCCGGTAAATTCAAAAAGGGAATTAAAGTGACACTGTCGTTAACTCCTGGATCAACTGTTTGTGAGTTAGGGATTGGTCATCCATGCCAAGATCATATTTATCTTGCCGCCTGTGGTTGTGCTAACGGAAAATTGATTCATCGATTGATTGATTAGTTAGTGACGCTCGAGTCTCATCACAACACTCCTTCCTAAGCTTCGCTTATGCAGGAGTAAAAAATGTCTCCCCTTTGATTTCATAAATATGTTGCATCCCCTTCAGAATATTTGCAGACTGATGAGCATTTACTGTAAAGGTCCCATATCATGTCACCCCGTGCACTGCCAGTTAGCCATTACAAGCCATTTTAGAGTATGTTCCATTGTAACATCGTGTGGGAGAAGACACGACCCACAGGCAAGTTGGACTTATCAGTTTTTTTCATTGTGTTGGGTGGCTTCTTCCTCTTGTGATGTCACAAAGGGACAGATTTTGAAATGGCTTGTAATGGCTAATTGGCTGTGCATGTGGTGACACAGTAGGGGACCTTTAACAGTTTTGCGCAGCATTAGTACGGTAACTTAATTTGTGTGAATGAGGAAAATGAATGCAGTCTTGCTTTGGGCTGTTGTATGAGCTGGTGCGCTCCCTCCTCCCCATGACTCAGGTCCAAATCGCTGAAGAGGGGAGAGGAGAAGGAGCGCAAGAGGCGGAGCCCCAGTCCCAGGCCCACCAAAATCCATCTCGGCCGCCTCACCAGGAACGTCACCAAGGTAACGGGACGCGCACGGAACGCACTCAGACTACCTCGCTTTAGGCACAGGCGTTTATTCTCACGTTCATGAGAGCTGGCACACCTGAAGGCCTGTTCATGCAGACCTTAATCACTTGAAATGCGCAAAAAGATTTGAAGGTTATGTAGATGGAACTGTGTTGATGGGAAGTTATTTAGACGGAAACTTCGAAATTGTCAATTTGAAAATGCATCATTTTACCAGCTGGAAAGATGGTCTTTTGTTCTGAATTTGTTTTGGGTGAGGAACTGAATTTAGGACCGATTGATCAATGCAAACATTCCATTGACCAGTGTTTTTTTTTGACTATGGTGTCTGTTCCTGTTGTTGGTGTCATAGATCGTTTGTTCATGTTGCTGTTCAGTGAATCTGAGTTTAGGGCTCTGACATTTGTATTGTGTGCTGTTAGTTGAGTGCTATGCTTTTGTGCAGTGAGTGGGTTTTTTTTTTTTTTTAATTGAGATGTGCAAGGGTAGTGTGTGCATTTGCATCAGCCCCCAAAATCCCACAAACCCTGGCTTGGCTAACCGTGCGCAGTTGGAAACGAAAATCCGGTAACTGAAGGGCGATCGTTTCTACCTGCAATGTTGTAGTTGCACTGGCACACTAAAACCACTAGGTGGTAGACTACAGTTGTTTGTCATCGATTTTTTTTTTTTTTTTCTTCTCAGCATGATGGCAATTTTCAACAAATTGGGGCAAAGCAACCCAGGTGCAATAAAAATCCAATGTTAATCTAATGGCCTAGTCATCCAGCTAAGCGTAAATTTGATTGCAGTGAAGGGTACGATTTAATATTGCACTGAACCAATAAACTTGGCATAACAATGAAATTGTTGCAGGATCACATTCAGGAGATTTTTGCCACATATGGGAAGATCAAGATGATTGACATGCCAGTGGATAGGCTCCACCCACATCTCTCCAAAGGCCATGCCTATGTAGAATTTGAATCTCCGGATGAAGCGGAGAAGGCCCTCAAGTACATGGATGGTGGTAGGTGGATTATTTTTACCCCTTAAACTCTTGATTTTTGCTTCAATTTCTGCTCAAGTAGGTTTGGAGTTAGAAAACGCATTTTCCCCCATATTGCGGGACTGTATCACATTTATATTCTTTATCTGCTGGTTGCAGCACTTCACTGAAGCTACATCACACTTATATCCAGTGAAATATTCGATCCCAGGGCACAGTGTTTTGATGGCTGTAGCATTACATCAAATAGGAAATATCCAGATCTTGTGGATCATTTAATACACATTTCCCTGCAATTCAGCTGGTTATGTTTAGAAACTTTGGAAACCTTGGGATCTCTGCAAGAATTTAAAATGGGCCTGAAGTTCCATGTGTGTGCAGATTTCATTGGATTAAAGCTTTTCTTTAATGAAGTTCTCTGCTTGACCCCCAAAGCACAGAGCTTCATTGGGTTATGGGATCAAATCCTGATGGATGCTTTCTGTCTTTGTTTTGCAGTGTTGAATCTTTCAAGCTGCAAGTTATGTAATGTGGTCCTTTCCTGGGGCTGTTAATCAAAAGTGTAAGCTAAGCATACTCTGGTTATGAGTTTAGGTCACAAATTAATGGCTCAACAGTGTACATTTGTCGATGTCACATCTGTACATTTTGGTGAGTCTTGCTTGTATCTAGGAGACCCCTACGCCAGTTCACTCAGCGTTGTTGCCCAGACTCCCACAGTTGCCATGGCTACGGAAGATACTGCGGTTTCACTGCTCACCCTTATTCCCCCCCCTTTCCTTCCCAGGTCAGATTGACGGACAGGAGATCACGGCCTCCGCTGTACTGGCGCCGCGGATACGCCCCGCCCCTCGCCGGCTCTCCCCCCCGCGCAGGATGCCCCCACCCCCTCCGGTGTGGCGCCGCACCCCACCCCGCATGAGGAGGAGGTGAGTGCGCCCCCCATTTTTGCGGAGGGTGAAGTGCGGCTGAGGTGCTCCGATTACTGAGGGAGTGTGTTTCTCTTCTAAGGAAGGAACTGTTGACTCGGAAGTACAAGACGTGTGGGCAAATCACATTTGTTCGCTGAAGTGATGCTTTCTCTGCCTGAACAGCCAGTGCCATAGTGAGGAGAATTTTTGCTTCTTAAATGCAAACACAGTCAATCGGAAGATGTTCAACATTCTACATTGGCCTATTCCCAAATGCTGACGACTCCTACAGGGAAGAAATCAGGAGCTGGGCCTTGGGGAGTGTTGTTTATTTTTTTATTGTTTGTTACTCTGAACTTATGTTACCCATAGCCGTATAAGCCATTGTTACAACACATAATTATCCCCCCGGTGTGTAATAAGGGGGGATATAAACATCAGCATGTCCGTCCGTCTGTCTGTAATCATTTTCATTTCCGGGACATAACTCAAGAACCGTTGAATACATTTTCACGAAATGGTCTGCTAGCAACAAACAAGTACTGGAGTAGTGCCTTCTGCCAATTTTTATATCACTTGACCACAAGGTGGCGCTTTAATTTAAAAAAAAAAAAAAAAAAAACCTTTACGTTTTGGGCTTTAACTTTTGAATAGGCCTTAAACATTTTTTTTTTTTTTTTTTGCTGGATTCTGTGAGTTCACGTTGATCTATCCATATAAGTCTTGCTCATTTGTGTTGTATACATTTTCTGCCATTTTCAGTTTTTTGTAAAACACTTTTTGTCCAATTCACATGAAATTTGGTACTCCACATCTTCAGATCTGGAAGATCTTTTCATGCTAGGTCAATGAAATTGCTGCGTTAATGGATGTGGCTGCAGTAAACCAATGAATTTTGTGGGCGTGGCCTCTTCATATAATGAGCTGAAACCATAGAGATATATAATAGAACCAGAGAGAATGAGGAAGTACCTTTGCTTTAGCCAGTTAGCATGTTAGCTTCCTGCTTCCGCGTTTCCCACTGGAGGCAATTTTGTGGCCAAAGACACTGAAGCTCCATAGACACCAATTGAAAAGTGCGCATTTTTTTTTCTTGCCAAATAAAGCGAAAACAAAAGCAAATGTATTCGGTAATCCTTCACTATTTTGCTCTTTGTCTGACGCAACTGTTCGATGTTTTCAAGAGGGCCTGTAAAATAAGAACTGATATTTAGAGCTTGATGACAGTTCTTGCACGAGTTTGGTTATCCAGTTGTTGCTCTGACTGCAGCAGTTCAATGAAAAGACTGAAAAGTGCGTGCGCGTTCCGGATTAACAGCGTTGCTCGTCATTTCCCCTCGAAAACATTCGCCAATCCGCACAGATGAGACACTTTCTTGGCAATTTGTGCCGTGTAATCAGATTGGCAATCTTATGAAATGGCGCCGGAAATGAGCACCCATGGAACGCCATTTTTATAGATGGCGTCGGTCAATTCCGTACTTCCTGGGCTGAAGTAGCTAGCCTAGCATCTCCCATTGAAAGTAATAGGAGTGCGACTTCCTCACTCTCTCCATTTCTATTATATTACCTCCATGGCTGAAACTCCAGAATGTGATGTCCAATCATCACTGAACTTCAGAACCCTCATGATCTGAAAGCCATTAGACGTAAACTGAAAAAATACAGTTTAAATCTCTCCATAGTAGGTGCTGTAGCAAGCAGTCATAACTCCAAAAGTGATTGCCCAATCACCTAAAAAGTTTGCATGGCTCATGTTGGTCATGTATGGATATTTATAAATGCAAGTCTATTTTGCAAACAGGATGGGTGCCATCAGCCAATCACATTTCACCATTTCTTATTCTCTCTGGGTTATGATGTATCATCATGTAACTTTTTTTTAAGATTATTTAGGATGTGGTTAAGTCCAATCTGTCGTCCTATTTTGTAATTTTTCAAATTTCAAAATTTACAGGGGCTGGGAGGATATGCTATCTACTGGTGGCCCTCGTTAAATTATATTCCTATGATGCTGAACGATGCCTCCATTTGTGTAATTGATGACTAAATTTAGCTGGCAATGCAGTACTTATGCACACACTCTCTCCTCTCTTCGTCTCAGGTCCCGGTCGCCCCGTCGACGCTCTCCAGTCAGGCGGCGTTCGCGGTCACGATCCCCTGGTCGCCGCCGCCATCGTTCCCGCTCCAGTTCCAACTCGTCCCGGTAGACGAGGCCGGTCCCGGACCCCCTGAGCGGACTGCGTTCCCCTCCACGCTCGCTGCGCCCTGGCTTTTCTGTTTCCTGCCTCCCTCCTCGTGTCCTTCATCCTTTCATCCTTCTTGCCTCCTCTGCCCACCTACCCTTCCTCTTTGGACTGTATTCGGCCAGCATTTGCCCTTACCTTTGGCTTGCACGTTAAATCCGAGCGTTCTCTTCTCAAACCACGTTCTGATGAGGTAGCTGAACTTTGTACAGGAAGAATGGCAATCAAAATTATAATTGTTTGTTGAAATATTAGGAAGGTGCTGATTGAATAGGCTAATTGGGCAGTGTGGAAGTTGTTTGCCTCTGCTGAAATGGACAGTGGTTCTGCCTGTTTTTTTTTTTTTGGTCTGTTGCTGGTTGTTCTAATATAATTTTTATTTCCTCTTCACCCCTGCTTTCACTTTCATCCTTCTACATTGTTTGTCTCACCTTCAAGTATTTCTAATTACAGCTGTGGTCTCGCCTTGCCGATTTCCACTGCATTAAACAGATGAGTCATGGAGTCTCTCCCATTGCAATTTTTTGTGCATGTATTTGATTGGCCCAAGGATTTTTGTGTGTGATGGCAGGTATTTCGGACACAGACATTTCTGCTGGCCTCACAGTTGTGGGTTCTGGGGCATTCTGGTGTTGGTGATCTTATACCCAGACAGTACAGTAATATGGTTGATGTTTATGCTTTTTTGGGGAAACCGGAAGTCAGTATCCTTTAGAACAGAAGTATCAGCCATTGACAGCCCATGTCAGCTATTATAATAAAGCTGTCTGGGAATCTACAAAATATCCTTTTCGCACTCAAGACCTGTTGGGCTATCAAAATTATGCACTCAAATTGAAATGACAAAAAACTCCAGAGTTGTCTGTCTCCTGAACCTTTCCCTATCTACTCCTGGCCCTTTGTTTTCCCCATTTAATACAGTAGTTTTATTAATGGATAAAAGATTTTCATTGGTTGTGAAGTCGTATTTTGCGCATTGTACATAGCTACAGGTGTAGCCACTGTCATGTGGATAAAATGTCAATGCATTTGTGAAGCATTTCTCTGCAGCAAGACATCCGTGTCTTTGTTCCACATGCTACTTTTTTAAATTTTGTTTTGAAAATAAAGTAGTTAAAATGTGAAACCTGTGTGGGATTTGGTTGTGTGTTCTATTCACTTGATATACAATCACTCCAACTGGTAAGGACCGTTAGTTTGGCCAGTGAGTTGAGTCTAACTCATTTCTTGGATGTGTAAAAATGAGTACCCTTTTGGCTGGGAGGGGGTAGGATTTTCTTGGTTTTGATGAAGAACCCGCAGGGGATGGTGGTTACCCTCAACATGTCTGAAGAAATGCCACTGGTCAAACTCCAGAGTTAACTTAGCAGGGGTAAAGTCACCCAGCGGACCTCGGTCACTCAAGCGTCGGTCTGTGAGGGACCACTTCCCAGGATGAGTGTATCTGTCCGGCCCCTGTTGACCTTCAAGTGATAGATGGACAGAATAAAGGCTGGTGGCTTGCAACAGCGTGGTTGTAGGGATCAAGATCATCTGTGTGTGCTAGGTACTTGACCAGAGTAAAATATCCAACAGTGAAAATGGATTGATTGTAGAATATCAGCCATTAAGCATATTGGATAAAAGACTGCAAAATTAAGCAAATGTATCTTTGTCCTAAGTAGCTTTCAGAATTTGAGAAGTGTATGCCCCACACGTAAATGAGGAGCACAGAGCACTCTTAACCCCTTGCTGTATCGGCAGAATGGTTAAAATTCAGGCGTATGATTGCGTAATCGCTAAGCTGACATGGCAGTGATTTAAGACACCCAAGCTGAACCCGATTACCTTATGGCTTAACGTCTGGGCGTCTTGCGACCGTGGCGTGAGTGCTGAAAAGTGAAGACCGTAACCGGCCCGCATTTCTAGGCTTTGGCACTGAGTGAAGGTGGGCAAATCAAAGTCACATTTGATACGGTCTTTTTAAATATTGTCGCAGTTACTCATATTTTGCTGACGCAAAAGTTCCTTCGAGAGTTGAGCAAAAATGGCTCAATGAAAAGAATTTAAAACTAAATATTTGGACTTAAAAGAAAATAATTTTGGTATCAAATGTTTTGAAGTGTCGGAGAGAAATAAAAGTGGGAGGAAGGATAACCTGTAAGGAGTGAAGTAGTACAGATAGTACCCATGGTGCCAGCAGTAGAAAGGAAGAACATGTAAATTGGCCGCTGGAGGTCTCGCTTTTGCAGTGAATTTAAAAACTAAGGGGATTTTATGTAGCATACGGCGGATGGGGAGGGAGAGTTCGCGCGCGGGAGGGGGGTCAGCAATGAGACAGCTGATACGTATTGAAACCGGTGGCGGGGCTGCATCATAATGTTTGTTCAGTCGTAAACGCATGGGCATTTTGACCGGGTAATTAATCTCTGGACGCTTTGATGTTCTGGTAATTTCGTCGACGTAAAAGATAAACAATACATATTTCAGATGAGCTAATTCGATTCATCGCTGCCTTCGGGCACCGTGTCAGTTGCACCAAAAGTGGTGGACTTGACGCTGGACGACGCCTTCGGTGCATCTGGAGTAAATTTAGTCCGACAAACGAAATAAATCGACCTATATCATGGATACGGAACAAGAAAATAACAAACGCCGCTTACTGGAGCTGATTGAGAGACCCGGGAACTCGTCCTGTGTGGATTGCGGCGCTGCAGGTAACGGTCCCAAAAATTCCCGAAGTGCAAACGCACTGTATCGTTCGCACTCTGGGAGGCAACGTATTGAGGCAAGGTCGTTTTCTTGTGTTGGTTGTTCCGCACTGGCTCTGGATGGTCGGTTCCTTAATTCTCTTGAATTGCAGTAGCCTACTGTGCCTGCTGGAATTGCGCGTGCACCTGTGTTCACTTGTACTTTGGGTTGTAAGTTGGCACAGACGTCGGTAATGGGAGTGGAGGAGGGGGTGGTTTTAGGAATGAGGATCAACAATCATTTCACCGGAGACTCCTCAATTTATGAAAGTATAACATGCAAATGATGCTTATAAGAATTTATAAAACCATTTCATTTAGCGAGTAGGCAGTCCCTCTGCATAGGACCATCCACATTGCAGTTGCCACCAAGATAGGGAGGCATTTTTTGTACTACTGAAGCTTGGACTTCTAAATAATCATTATGCTCAATTTAGTCATGTTTTTGTAAAACAATGGTTGTTCGTTCTCCTGAATATTAGCATCTGCAATATTTGGGCTTGTTTTTTTCTTTTTCTGATTTTTAAATCACCTCACTCTTGAAGTAATTGTAATTTTACGGTGCCTGAGAATCATACCGTGTGTGTCCATCCTGTACGCGATTTTTAAAAAAGAAAATATAACATGAGAGCATATCTTTCCTTATTATTCAGGAATGACGAATGGGGTACTCTGATAATCTGTTGACCACAGAACGATAATCTGTTCGCCACTGTGTTTCGTTGCAGTCCGTGTCTTGGTGGATCACCCAAGTCTGAGCATGCGTGTCCGCAACCTCCTCACTGAGGTTTAATCTGTTTAGCGATAGCCCGGGCTCCTGAGGGGAACATAAAGGACCACGCCTATTATGAGCCAGATAAGCGCTCAAACAGTTCACAGCATTTTTGCCCGGGCTCGGACGCGTTTGATTTGGTCTACAAATATCACGTAGCAGCTTTCCTTGAAACATCAAAATATGCGAAGCGGCTGATTTAAAAATGCATCTGCCCGCCATTACTTAGTATTTCCCCGGGTAATGAACATGTGAGTGAGTGGTGTTTTAGTTCAGAGTAAAAATTTAGGAGTGTATGCACATGCACACAAGTCCCCACTCTCTATTATTTTCTCCATTTAATTAATTAATTTTTTTTTTTGTATTTTTTGAATATTCGCAAGTGGTGTTAAAGTTACAAGGGATATAGGTGTGCTTTGCGGTAATGGCTCGCAGGCAGATTGGGAGTTTGGCACATATAATGTGCATATTAGTTATGTTATCACGATACTACAGACAACCTTCTATTGTTCCCGGCTATCATTTTTTGTGCCGCTATCAGAGTTTGCACGCAAATTTAAATTGTCATTAATGTGTGTGTGTGTGTGTGTGTGTGTGTGCGCGCGCGCATGCGCCCCCGAAGGCACAGGTATGCAAGGGTGCAATCGCAGGAGATGCTGAGTCAGAGATCATGTGAGGCCTCTTTATACAATTAGTTCAACTGCTCCCCGCTATCCAAGTCCCCAGCACACACACTCACTCACAGTCACACTCACACTTGTCTCCCACCCTCTGTGTTGCTGCATCAAGTCTTGTCACAGTGACTTTCTCTCATATACTGGGTTAGACCACTTAAATCAACTGTTGTTCCCCAGATTATCTCCTTTTACTCAGCATAATAGCTCCTAATTTGCACCTGCTTTCATGTTTGAGAGCAGTAACTCAGTAGAATGGTTTACTGCCACTCAGCTGCCCCCCCCGGGGGCTGTGGCTGACTGTGTCACACAAGATTCTGTGGGTGTTAAAACTGTCCAGCTTTGCTGATGTAATGGTAACTATTTAATTACAAAACAGTTGTATTGCGTAATGGTTGTTGTTTTTTTTTTTTTGCATTGTGTGTTGATATACGTACATGACATGCAAAGAGTGGGAAGTCGCTTTTAAAAGTTCGTGCATTTTATTTTGAGACCTGTAACATTCCTGACTGCATCACCCGCTCATTACAAGCTAGGTTCATTTGAAAAAAAAGGGTAATTGGTGTTGGAAAATCAGGGGCCGATGGAACTGCATTCTTGGAAATGAGAAAAATTAGCACTGAGGTCAGCAGCTTTTTGGCCGATGATCATACTCTCCAACGTCTTGATTTCCAAAAAAAGGTAATGCTGTGGGCTTAACACTAGCCTATATGATCACACTGTTGCCTACATAGTTTTGCATATCTCCACAGTGAGATATTACAAATTACTGCATAGCAGCTGCAATGAGAAGAGATGAACCAAAACAATAACGTCACCTTGCGGGGAAGGGAAGCACACGCCCCCCCTTTATGGGCGCAGAGTCGCGATCGGATCTCTCGAGCGGGGACACAATAGGGCGTCCACTTAAAAATACCTGTTCTCAATGCGATTCCACGGAATACAGTTACTATGCAGTTCTCACTGACTGTGACATGAGACGGTGCTTTGCTTCCGAGTGCAGAGCGAGCTGGCCTCCAACGAGCGGTGTTTTTTTTTTTTTTCTCGATTTCGATCTCCCGTCTCCCTTACTGAAAGGTATCGATTTGTACGGAGACGATACGGTCAAGTTACAGGCCATGAATTGGGGGTAAGAAAGAAAAATGCATCTGTAACTCACGCGTGTACGTAAATTTAAATCGCAGCTTACTTACTTTCTGACCAATTTAACGACTTCCTTACATCAAGCAGGTGCATTCCGCTACCTGTTGCGCAAATGTAGGCGTGCCTTTTCTGGCTCAGTCGAGGACTGAGGAATACACTCGTCTTGCACAGGATCCGCTTTTCACTTCGCATATTATTATCACGGAGTTTTAAGCATAGACTCAGAGAAACGATCTTGTGCTACGTTTTTCAGTAATGATTTATGATTGAGGTACCAGTGAAACTAATTAGTGAGTCGATGTGTTTGGGCCATGCGAAGACCTCTTCCTTCAGTCTGTCCGCTGTGATTGGTTCATGACCGTGCGTGAGCGGGTAAGTTTTGCACATAGGGCGCATCTCAAAGCCTAGGATGCATCCTTCGAAGGCTGCATTTTTAGGGGTCGTCATACGGTGGCCCAGAAAGGCCAAACAAATACAAAACTAACAACTCCGCTGCATAAGCCACAACGCAACTGCAAATGTCACAACACAACTGCAAAAGCCACAACGCAAATACAAAAGCAACAACGGAAATGCAAAAGCCACAACACAACTGCAAAAGCCACAACGGAAATCCAAAAGCCACAACACAACTGCAAAAGCCACAACATGAATGCAAAAGCCACAATGCGAATGCCAATGTCACAACACAACTGCAAAAGCCACAACGCAAATACAAAAGCAACAGCGGAAATGCAAAAGCCACAACACAACTGCAAAACCCATAACACAACTGCAAAAACCACAATGCAACTGCAAATGTCACAACACAACTGCAAAAGCCACAACACGAATGCAAAACCCACAATGGAAGCGACTCTGGGACTACAATTCCCGACGGACCCGGTGACCGACAGGAAGTTTCTTTAGGGAGTTTTCAATGAAGCAAGACATGTAAGTTGTGCTTCTATAACGCTATTTGTAATAAATACCACTTTCTGACTTTAATCAATCATCTGTATTGTACTGTTCAAAGTGTTTATGTTTGTATATTTATGTAATCTGCCAGCTAACGTCAGATTTGCGGTGGAGCTAATTACGCCAACTTTAGTAAAAACTTAACACCGTGGGTAACGGTGAAGTTAGTCTTTCAGATTTCAAAGCTGTGTGAGGTGATCACAGACAGTTTGAGAAGCAGTGCCATAACGTTATATCGTATTCTTAAATTATGATTTATAACAGTCAGAAAGTGGTATTTATTACAGCTAGCGTTACATAAGCACAACCTACTTTCACTTATTTGTCCTGCTTCATCCGCCGTTCCAACATTACCGATGATTGCTCGCACTTAACAGTGCTGAATACTGCTTTGATGGGGTTTCAAGGCAGTGTCAATGTGATAAAACAACAAAATATTTGGCAGGACCATTCATAGCTCACCACACACTGTTAACAAACAGAGCTCAAAGTGTAGGCTGCAGCCTTTGAAGGCTGCATTTTTAGGGGTTGTCAATTAATTCCATCCGCCAAACTGACATGACATTATTTTATCTCTGTTAAACAGCTTTGGTTTAAGTGAGTCGTCTCTGGTTTCCCTAACCCTAACCTTAACTCTAACCCCTAACCCTAAACCTAGCCACAAACCTAACCCTAACCCTAAATTTAACCTTATCCCTAAAACTAAAAGTCAGTTTGGCAGATGGAAATAACGGATGACCCCTAAAAATGCAGCCTTCGAAGGATGCAGCCTACGCTTTGAGATGCACCCACTGTTTGAGGTCAGCTACAGTATATTTTGAACCGGAAGCACACCTCATCTTGGGGTGTAATGCCCTTCACTGTCCTCTCCTACCGCCAACACGCTCACGTGCGCGCACACACCCTGCCTTTACATATATTCATCATTTTGAAATTCTGTTGACCATTTTCTTTCCCAGGGATTTGTTTTCCCACTGAACCATTTTGCAATTCCCATGGAAACAATACTGAGTGAATTGAAGCAGGGAAGGTTTTTCTTTATTTTATTTACTGTGCTTCTAGAGGGGAAAAGCATTGTATAAGCATTCTACTCATTTCAGTTGCATTCTTATACAAATCATTTATTATTAATGCAGTATATCCACTGGGGAGGGCTTCAAAGACTTGTTCTGCTAATACATTTGGGTTAGAAGCTGTTGTCAGGTCTATGTATTTTGTCAATGCTAGCATCATTTATGCCAATGAATACTAAGACCGGAGTTGCTGCGGCCTGAACGCACGACTACACATAAATTAACAGACAAACTTATAGAAGGACTTGCACTCACATGCATATAATCGGTTGCCATTTATAGCTGTATGGCCCTTATCCTGCCTGCTTGATGAAGCAGATTTTACATATTATAAGAGGAACAAAATAATTCTGAGGTTCTTGCACATATGTCATTATGTGTTCACAAATACACATGCTAGCCTTATTTTCATTGTGTGATTATACAAAACCCAAAACCAGTGAAGTTGGCACGTTATGTAAATCGTAGATAAAAACAGAATACAATGATTTGCAAATCCTTTTCAACTTATATTCAATTGAATACACTGCAAAGACAAGATGTTTAATGTTCAAACTGAGAAACTTTATTTTTTTTTTGCAAATAATCATTAACTTAGAATTTAAAGGCAGCAACACAAAAAAAAAAAGTTGGCACAGGGGCCTTTTTACCACTGTGTTACATCACCTTTCCTTTTAACGACACTCAGTAAACGTTTGGGAACTGAGGAGACCAATTTTTGAAGCTTTTCAGGTGGAACTCTTTCCCATTCTTGCTTGATATACAGCTTAAGTTGTTCAACAGTCCGGGTCTCCGTTGTCGTATTTTACGCTTCATAATGCGCCACACATTTTCAATGGGAGACAGGTCTGGACTACAGGCAGGCCAGTCTAGTACCCGTGACTCTTTTACTACGGAGCCATGCTGTTGTAACACGTGCAGAATGTGGCTTGGCATTGTCTTGCTGAAATAAGCAGGGGCGTCCATGAAAAAGACGTTGCTTGGATGGCAACATATGTTGCTCCAAAACCTGTATGTACCTTTCAGCATTAATGGTGCCTTCACATATGTGTAAGTTGCCCATGCCTTGGGCACTAATACACCTCCATACCATCACAGATGCTGGCTTTTGAACTTTGCGCCTATAACAGTCCGGATGGTTCTTTTCCTCTTTGGTCCGGAGGACACGACGTCCACAGTTTCCAAAAACAATTTGAAATGTGGACTCGTCAGACCACAGAACACTTTTCCACTTTGCATCAGTCCATCTTAGATGAGCTTGGGCCCAGCGAAGCCGGGCGGCGTTTCTGGGTGCTGTTGATAAATGGCTTTCGCTTTGCATTGTAGAGTTTTAACTTGCACTTGCAGATGTAGCGACGAACTGTAGTTACTGACAGTGGTTTTTGAAGTGTTCCTGAGCCCATGTGGTGATGTCCTTTACACACTGATGTCGGTTTTTGATGCAGTACTGCCTGAGGGATCGAAGGTCACGGGCATTCAATGTTGGTTTTCGCCTTGTCGCACGTGCAGTGATTTCTCCAGATTCTCTGAACCTTTTGACGATATTACGGACCGTAGATGATGAAATCCCTAAATTTCTTGCAATAGCTCGTTGAGGAATGTTGTTTTTAAACTGTTCGACAATCAGCTCACGCGATTTGTTCACTAAGTGGTGACCCTCGCCCCATCCTTGTTTGTGAATGACTGAGCATTTCAGGGAAGCTGCTTTTATACCCAATCATGGCACCCACCTGTTCCCAATTAGCCCGTTCACCTGTGGGATGTTCCAAATAAGTGTTTGATGAGCATTCCTCAACTCTCTCTGTCTTTTTTGCCACTTGTGCCAGCTTTTTTGAAACATGTTGCAGGCATCAAATTCCAAATGAGCTAATATTTGCAAAAAATTACAAAGTTTACCTGTTCGAACATTAAGTAACTTGTCTTTGCAGTGTATTCAATTGAATATAGGTTGAAAAGGATTTGCAAATCATTGTATTCTGTTCTTATTTACGATTTACACAACGTGCCAACTTCACTGGTTTTGGGTTTTGTACATATGCATGAGTGCAGCGGTGCGTTTGGTCTGTTCTTGGATGTAGTTTTATTTTTAATGGGCAAGACCGAGTTGTATAGACAGCTTCAATATGCGGCGCCGATTGGCGGGGAACATCACTGTGCAGTGGTGACATGGGACACGAGGCAATGCTGCACAAAGGACCAGGACTGGGCTCAAAATGGCCACAGTCCTTTGTGCTTCTACCTTCTATCTCCCCGCTTTCCCGCTCAGCTATGGGAGACTGTTATGATGTCCACTGATAGCAACTCCACACCTCTGCGCTCTAGATTTCTGACCCACATACAGAACTGTGGACTAAAAGAAAACCAGACATTATGGGGGAGTTCAGGCTCAAAACAGCATCACTGACCACATTCAATGCTATGGTCAGTTAGGCCAGCGACTGCACACAGTCTGCTGTGTTCATGAGCAGCATGTCCTTTGTGTGCTTGGTGAGGGGCCCTTGTCATTATTTATTTATTTGTTTATTTATTTATTTATTTATATTTATTAAGCTTTATGGATACAACAATGAATTTAAACATAACATAAAATACACAATTAAAAACATGGAAACAAAAATCAACACAATATGAAATAGGTTCAAATTCAATAGAGAAAGTTGTATCCAAGGGGTAACCACAAAGGATAAAACCTTTGTCAGTGGCTCCCCATTATTGCCTTCCTGTGCACTGCATTATTTGTCATTAGTGTAAAAAAAATTACAAGCTCTTCGCCCTACCATACTTACCAAAAAAAGCACAGCTTTGCTGCCATACCGTCAGGCACAGCCATTTGACCCTTGTCAGCGCGTCGAATGACCTGCTAGATACTGTTAGCACTGGTCCTGAGAAGGTTGTGGGCTGATGTTGGCCAAGACCTTTTTTTTTTTTTTAGTCAGAGGAAATATAATGGTCTGAAATGGTACGTTCTGGGTATTGGTTGGCCACACGATAAAAATTACGGTGAACACTGCTGCACCTCGTGGTATTCTTAGCTTACATTGAGCATTGAAAGAGCAGCCTATTTCTCAGCTCTACTGAGGACATGCAGTTATTCTGTGTAAATTGGATTCATCAGCCAGTTTTACTATTTCAAACTAAGTTTGGGTTGATCGTTGTATCTTCATGTTATCATAGTTTATTGCAGTCCTTTATGATACACATGCACTTGCATATGTGCACTTGCTAATGTGCTACCACATGACTGACAGTGGCCATTGGCACGCTGTGCATTCTGTCCGAGATGTCTTGCACTGGGTTAACTGAACAATGCTGACCCAATCGAAGATATCCCTCCCACATCCCTGAGCAGCCTTGCTTGTATTTGTGATACTCTCAGGAGGCTGCTGGCCACATTCGTCACTGACCTGGCCGGATTCGACCTGAGACCTTGGCGGTCTCTTTCGTTTCATCAGGTTCTTTAGATGTCGAATCAGTTGCGGATGGTTTGGAGCAGACATTTTGTGAGCTGCTGATTCAGATGAATCCATCCATTTCTACCTTTGTCCTCTGCTCTGCTTTGTGTCCCCGGTTGGAACAACACAAATTCAGCTTTTTCAGGTCGGCATGGCACATAGAGACGGAGGTAGTCCCTGTTCTTCCCACAATCCTCCCTCTTTCCTTTCATCTGCTCTGCAGTATTTGTCTGCATTTGACAGAAGAAAGTGTCTGATGGATGAAACCTTTGTAATTTTGCAAGCTAAGAGAGTTTTCTTGTTTCTTCCTCTGTCGATTTTAACTCTGGGTGGTCAGACTCGTACCCTGGAGGACATCAGCGCCTGTAGCGCTTTGTAGTTTTCTTTGAATCGGCAGCCAGTTGAATCTTAGAGAACGAACTGTGTGGGATCATTGACCGATCAATTATTTAAGTTCTGTCTCTGAATCTTTAGTGTTGAGAATATGCTAATGGGCACTGCCTCCCTCCAGGAATGCACTCTTGCTCCCACATCTTTACTATTTGATAATTTTATTTGATTTCATTCAAATTTTCATGGTTTTTAGTCTGTGCATTGCGAAGATACACCAAACCTTTTGCATTTTGTTTCTTCAGAAAGCTGTGCTGCATAGATATCACTGGATAATTGCAGCAGACCCAAAATGCTAACACCTCGCGTTACATGACATCATGAGCATTTAGCCAATGCTTTTGTCTGGAGTGATGTCTAACATTAAGTAGAAAGTACAACACATCTGGGGACCTTTTGTTTGCTTTCTTATTGCATAAATTAATGATGAATTTGGACAAAAAACAGCAGAGCAACCAGTTGTTACTTTCTGAATGGAGAATATGAAGCATGAAAGAGCTACAATTCTGATATAGTTCACCCAGTGTGGGTGTAAGCTCCCTAACAGTAGATCCAGGCTGGCTCTAAGGATTCACTTAAATCAGCTTTACAGTTAGATTTCTCAGCCAATTTGCAATATCTCAGAGGCAAAACAACAAAACATGCGGATTTCCAAAAAATTATTGGCTGCAGTCTTTGTACAGGTTTAATATTATTTAGCCATTATTTATGTTTTGTTTCCACTGGTTGCTTCTAATTGAGGGTAAGTGGATAGCAAGCGATGCGCTCATAGTCCAGTGTAATTTCACACCACAGTTGATTTGGAATATTAACTGCTTGAGCGAGGATTTATTAAGCATTTAATGGAGAGTAAAATTCATGGTCAACGCATGCATTATAGCAGCTACCCGTACTGAGCTGGAGCACATGAATATGTGTGAGTAAAATTGTTTTGATGAATTTATCATAAGTGTACATTTTTGAGATTGACCATATCTGATGATGAGGGCAGCAGGAGTAGCAGGATAACCTAGTGGTGAGCTGCTTGAATGGCAATTGGAGAGTTTCTGGTGTGAGTCTTCGGAGGGGTTGAGATTTTTACTGGCATCTGGAGGGATAGAATTCAGAAGAACTCTGCCTTTGAGGCCTTGAGCGAGGCCTTTAACCCCAAAACTGCTCCGGGACTTTACCCCCATTTCTACTGCTCTCAGCGCACAATTCTTCTGACATTTCTCACGGGGCATCCTTGAAAAAGAGGAACATGTCTTTAGTGGAACCTCCCTCGTTAAATAAAGGAGGGAAAAACATTTTTGGGGAGAGCATATGAAGTTTTACCTCAGGTGATGAGTGTGTGTGTGTGTGCGTGCTTGAGTGTTTTCTCACATCGATCAGGAGCGAGATTATAGGCAGGGTTGGTGTTTCTGCAGCTCAAATGGAAATATCGTTTGAATCAGAGATTTCATCTTTGAATGGGGTTATTTTGCTCCTGAGCATATGAACATTTTGAGAGCTGTGCATCTCCAAGTTAGGCACTGCTGGACACTGGATAAGATTGCTATCATCCATCTTAAGCTTAGGTAAACTACACTTTACAATCGCCAAATGCCTGCCTAGCTTTCCCTTAAACACATGGACACTTTTTCATCGTCCACGTTCACAGTTGGCCTTTTGTCCCCCATCAAAATTTTCCAATTTCCTGTTTCGCGTTGCGTCATTGCCCATTGTACAGGCTGTCGACTTGTTTGTTCAATAGTAAGGTCTAACCCTGCAGTTAACGGACCCTTCGCATAATGAGCTCTTTCTATTTTGGCAGCCATTTTAATGGCAGTATTCAAACATGCAGTTTGCTGCATTTCTCACTTTCATGCATAATTTGAGTAAGTGCCCTGATAAAAGCTGTTATTTTTCTCTCCGCGCCTGTGATAAATTATAAAAAAGCCTCTGTTAGTGTCACACCAAAGTGCTCTTAAAATGTTTTCAGTGATTTTTTTAGAGCTTCTTTGAGAGCCTCAAGTCAATAGCCTGATCTGAAATTGCGTGTCGATATCCAACGCCAGCGTTTGACTTTCTCCGTGCCCTCGTTACTTGTATGCTTAAGTTAGGGATCAGTATTTTGTTTTAGCTATGTGTTGAATTGATGTTTCGGCTCTTTTGCTAATTTTGCTGATTGCGATTTTTGCTCTGCAGTTGTCAGCCTTCGTCCGCTAAGTTCTTGCTCAGCGTTTCTGCATTTGCTGATCGCCGGAGCTGAAAGCCAACAGTTAGCGAGTTTTTGGCTAAGAGCCTTGTGGTTGCCTGCAGCCTTTTAAAAGGTCTTTGAATGTTGCGTGGATTCTGCGTTGAATAGATTTTCAGCATGTCTGAACTCCCTGTGAACCTGGAATGTTGCAAGGTGGCTTGAATATATTTTGAAAAAAGTAAAGTTATCACAGTTTTTGGCTTTGGCTCTGAATAATGTAAAATTAACTTGCTTGTTGTGATGAAAGGTTGAGGAAACGTGCTGTTGGTTTGTACTGTGGTATTTTCGAGCGATCCATTTTACTCAGGTGGGACAGAAATAGCCAGTGAGCTTTCTGCATCAGAGACTGCCTGTGTAAATTGGTTTTGAAAAGAATTGTACTTCACATATGTTAAAGTATAGGAGCCCTCTAATACTGACGTGTACTGAAAATTTTTTTATACCAGCCCACTGACAAAAATACTGCTTTTATTCATTCTTTGTATGTTTTCTCACATTAAATTAAACCTTTAGAGTATTCCTGTCACTGCTCCCTGCCGACCTATTTGGGGCCAAAGTATGATTTTTGCACCTGAACTTTTGTTTTTAACTGCAAGGTGAGACACTTGCCTGTTCATCCGAGTGACTTATTGCAGCTGACAGCCTGCGCATGGTGGCACGTCCACACGGAGCCAATCTCATACTCGTGGAGGTTTTCCTGAGGTTGGTCGCCGAGGGGAATCACTTGATTAATGCCCTGTCGAAAGATGAGACGTGATCTGGAACAAACTCGGACACCCTCCGGTTCATGCCATTTCCGAATTTGTCGCAGTTCAGTTCAAAGGCTCCCATAAACAAGGCAATTTCAGTTGGTAATGATATAATTTGAGGAGCTGATGCGTCAGCATTACAATTCCAGTGTCTTCAATCGAGAGATGACTTGCCAGCCTGTTTTGTTCTCAACTAGCGCAATCACGGTTCCACAGCCTTGCAGCATTGGACCCTCGGGAATCAAATGTCAAATCACAAAGAGTAGAAATAACTATTTCTATTAGTTATGTATTAACAGTCTTATACTTGTTGCTAGTCTATTACACCATTAGCGACCCTTGGTTCCTGAGGTCCTGACCGGTGCAAGACACTGAATTAGGTACAAACCTCTATGGTCCTTGATTGAAAGGGTCAGATCCAGGATATTGTAGCCAGGGATGTTGTGCAGGGTAAACACTTCTGAGCAATTTTTTCATCCATTTTTGTTATGATCTAGACAAGTAACCAGATGCAGGGACAGAGTCACAATCCAATTGTAGGGTTTATTGATAGTACGGTAACGACTGTTCGGGACGGAGTCTAGAGCTGAATGGCACAGTTCAGTTCAGATGGTAGTGGGCTTGGGTGTACGACGTGTCCTCGCCTGGCCAGTGAAGCGCCAGGGCAGTAGTCAGATGGAGATCACCCTCGCCAGTCCAGAACTGTCAGATGGCAGAACCAGAGAGTTTAGCAGGAACGCACTCCTAATCCCAATGACTGCAGAAGAGTTGGGAGGCGTTCCTAATAAACTGGGCAGATGAACAGACTGAAGACTGGTTAACAGGAAAGTGGTCCCAATCCTGGAGACTGAGCGAAAGGCTCAGGAGCTGGGTGCTGTTAAAAAGACAAGGAGGAGTGCTTCCATATTTAACTATCACTAAATGTTACAAATAATTTCCAAAGAGGATAAACTCTAGACTAGGAAGACACTGACTGGTTGCTTGAGGGTATATAGCAAGTGACAATCCAGCAAATTGCACACTCAAAGCAATGGGTACATAGGCTACAGACACGTAAGGGAATAGGGAACACAAATGCATCTCACTTGGCGGAGGAGGCGCGCCGAACGTCAAACCAAAGGATATGATGCCTCTGAAAGACACGCAAGTTGCAGGATGGGAGGAGTGACAAGGGGAATTCACGCAAGGGTTGTGACACATTTTAAGACACGGAATAGCTATTGCTCACATATTTATCATAGAATATTCCCTTATTGTTGCAGCATTTTCAGACATACCCAAGTTGAAGTCTCTAATATGATTTCAGTGATGTAAACGGTTGAAAATACAATATAGCTTCTTCTTTGTTTACGTGGACACCATTGTCGAGATGGGGTTTCATGCCGCCATGGCTAAATGGGGTTTTGACATTCTATTTATAAGCCTCCCTTTTCATTCTATAGATATTCTATAAAGTTTTATCTATAAATCTATGTGGTGTTATTCAGTTTTACTAGGGTTCCCACTGAGGTTAGTAGTCTATAGTAGTACTATTGCGACCATTCACAACTATTCCTGACCCTTCTTTATACCATACAGTGGCTAGCATGTATTCAGCAAACTCCTGGCATGAATATATGGAGGTGATGCACACAATAATGAGTGATGAATGACAGCATGTTAAAATGCCCAAAATATGCTCTCATCATACTATATGTACTATATGTACTTCACTTATCTTTGGGATGTTTGTTTTATATACTATATATTCAAATTGACATGGTATCTTTTTGATTACCATTGATTCGTCAGAATGCTTGATTTGAAAATCTGTTTGAACACCGAAGTTCTGTTCCCGACAATTCATTCTCTAATCCTATTGGGGATTTGTGACTGCTTAATGCTGAATATTTCATTCAGTATTCTTTTAAGTCAATTGACGTAAAATGCTGAATCCCAGCGAGATATGTTAAGAGGGCAGTGGCTAATTTGATGCAATTTGTTATGGAAATCAGATCTAGCAGGACGATGGTAAAGATGGCGACCCTGACGAAGAAACTGCATCAATACTGGCATTTTAGGTATGGGCTCCAAACCCTATTCTTGAAAATGTATTGTCTTGGAGAATTTCACTTTGGCACTAATGAAGCACGGCTCATTGAACAGCTGGAGAGTTTGTGCTGCTGAGTAGTTATATTAAGTGTTCCAACTGGGCTTGAAACTTACAGGACAGTTGGTCACAAGGAACAGCTTTGGATATGATTTGCCTCCTTTGCCTCCAGCATTCTACCTCAGTAGGTCCAAAACAACCCTTTTTTTGATTGACAGGACATTATCTTCCAATGGTTACGGAAAGATTGGGCAAGGCACCTGTATTTTGAAAGCATAACAATCCACGATCTCAATATACTTATGACTTGCGTAAATTTAACCCGGAAGTGTTCTGGCCATTTGTTTGCAGCTAGAAAAATTAGGAAAAAATTGAGATGAAGTTTCTCAGGAGAACTCGGAAGGAGAAGGGTTGAGGTGTGTGAGAGAAGAATTTAACCATTCTAAAATGATGATTAAGTACTTTGGCTTGGAGTCTAATGGGAGGTGTTGGAGTGTTTTTACTGAGCAGGACAGATGCAGATGGTGAGCTCAAACAGATGGGAACAGCTCATTCGGATACAAGCATGCAAGATAACACATGCTGCCATGCTCAAAGTCATTAACTCGGGCCTGTCTCGATTTTGCTCATCTTTGTTCTGGAAATTAAAATAAAGTTTATCTATACTGAGAACTGGAGGATTGCCCATTTTTGGCTGCTTGTGTTGTCAGGGTGATATTGAATATCAGTACACAAACTCAGCTGGCCTTGCCAGACACCTTCCCTAAAATTTGAAATCAGCCATCAAAAAAATTACACGTTCAATTTACTGTTTACAACATCAGTTTCTTGTTGGATGTATGTTTGACCTCAATGGAGATTGCTTTACAAAATGTTATTATTTGTACTTCAATATTGGAGTTTATCCAAAAATATTAATCAAAATAAAATTCTCGCCTTCGCCTGCGCCCCGCAGGCCGAGATCTTATTTATTTTCTCCAACCATATTGTGAACCAGGATGGTACTCAAATGCATACAGTCGATCAGCCTTTTTATACCGTAAAAGGGCAACTGCTAATAAACATACAGTGTGGTCTGTGAGTATGTAGACGGTCATTAATCTTTAATGGGCTGTAGTTCCTCCATGCATCAATCCGTATGGAAACGGCGACCCTCAAAGTAAACTTAAACTGTCGACAGTAATTTCAGGATATATTCTACATCCATATTGAGTGAACTGTGCGGGAATTACAACCTTTTGGAAGTGAGTTGCTGTCCAAATACTGCAAGTTTGATGAATTCTGCGCACCATCAGATTAGCGAATTGAATTTATGATGGCTGAACTCGCCAAACTTTAAAGAGGGAAACTTATTCCATGTAATAATTTGGACATTAAAGGACAATAATGTTCAGCCATGGCTGTACTGTATGAGGCAGCACTGTACACAGAGCGGAAGATAAAAGTATTGTGACGAAATGCTGTGTATTCCCTTTTCAAGCTGTGACATCATCTCCGCCACAATGGTGAGCACTTTGGAGAAATCCCCGTAACTCAAATGTAGAACTGAAATGGGATTACCCTGATGTGACTGCCGGCAATACAGTCTGTTCTGAGCTACTGGTCTGCCAGACATGGACAGTCTGGCATGTATTTGTTGAGAAGACCATTTTGCCTTTGAGGTTTGAACCTGATAACGGGCTTGTGAGCCTCTGGCCCCATTTACTTGTGTCATTTCATACGTCTTCTCTCTGGATAATATCCTGGTGTGGTTCAACATCCACTACATTTTTTACAAGTTTCAGAACACTTTTCTTATGTTTTTGTTCCACGTTTCAGTGATAGGTAAGCCGTTATAACTCGTGCAAATAACCTCAACCTCAACTGACTGCTTGAAAATTGTTGAGATCTTAAAACCTTTGACCAGTTGTGTGCTCCTGGTTACATCAGCGCCTCCTGGTTTGACAGACACAAATCTGATCAGCAGGTTCTGTACAGAATGCAAGTGTCATTTGATTGACAGCCAGAAAAATGTTTCTCTTCCGCCTGCGTGTTACTGGCATAGTTTGAGACGTAATATTTTTGGACGAGCACAGCGCTGACGTACGTAGCTACTGTAGACATATCCATTTACACTTGACCTTGTTGTGGTCACTGTGTGTTTTAAGACTCCTCTTGAGGCAGATTGAGAAATCTGATTTATATCAAGACCAAATGCACATTTACACTTGACCTTCTAACTGTCTGATTGTTAACTGATTAGTTCAAGACATGAATCATCTCAGTGTGAATGGTATCTCTGTCTAAAAAAACACGAATTTCTTGTTTTCAGTATCTAGTCGTTTGTTCGGCCTTTTCAAAACACATTTGTTTTTGTCTGGCTGTACTGTTTTATGTCTGAGCCCAAGCACTTTAAATCTGATGGTCCGCATATTCTACCGTTGCAGAAAAATGACTGTAATTTATTGATTTATCAGTTAAAGGACTAATTGATATTTTATCTAAAGCACAGTGATTATTTGATATATTCATCAGCTCATGTATTTAGTCATTATCAGATACTAGAGCAATGCTCGTTCAATTGCGGCATGAGTGGCATTGGTGCTTGTAGATTTTTCCAGAACCGCTCAGCCACACGACTTCAAACTCGACACTGCACTTCCTTGGGTCCTCACCAATACACGCAATGTGATTGAAGTCGATGGGATGAACACCTCTCGAGATATTTGGAGGACACGTACATACGCACACATGCAAACAGATGGGTAATTCCGTGCCAAATAACCAGATTTCAGAGAAAGTTCCCGACTGACCATCTTATTTTTTTATTTTAATGTCCTTGTTACTAATAACTGCTGTGCAAAATTTTAGGCCGATATCTCTGCTAGTTTTGGAGATATTAAGCCTTCAAAAAGGGGACGTGGCCCCATATTTAACATAAAAACGAGTACTACAATCAAACATCTATAGTTTAAAGGATAATAACTTTTGAACTGTTCACACTAAATGGTTCAAATTTTCACACGATTCTTTGATATGATAAGGCTCTGTACACAGAAGGAGAGCTTTGTATGTGACATATTTGCAGATTTATGGCATGCCAAATATGGCTTCCTGGAATGCGCGTTCATCCATGGTTGCACTTTTGGCTCTCTATATCTGCAGATTTAATGGCATCAGATGTCTGATTCATTTTAAATATGAGACATGTTATATTACATCAGGAAAACATGTTATATCTGTAACCAAAATTATACTTTCTCATGTATAGGCCCTTAAAATGGAAAAAAGCTTGTCGCGTCTGTATTTTGAATGCTTATTGCAAAAATCTGACAAGGTCTACCAGAAAACAAATTACATCAGTGAAAAGAGCAAGGTCTAATAGCTATATGTGGGTGAATGACGTGACATGCAGATTTTTGTGTCCGAGCGCACTACTTTGGTTTAAAATAATTTTAAATGATCCATAATAAGCATCATTTTATTCTATAAAACCTGTTTAATTTGAGCATATTTCCAGTTTATCATAAAATTGATATATATTTTATATTTTGCCATCTCAAACCCTCAAAATGTCAGGTGGCGCAACCGTCCGAGCAAGTTAACACTATGTGAAATGTATTAAATATGTAATTTAAAATATGAATAAATATAATATTAATATGGGGGCATAATTTTATATTTAAAACCTTTCAAATGAACAAAGTTTAATTGTTTAATTGTTCTTAAATTGTTGGAATATTAAAAACAAATTTGTCTGGAAATCTGCATATCTGAAATGTCAGGGCGGCGCAGCCGCATTCATACAACTTTTATTTTAAATTGAAGAGAGAGATGAGTAAACAGGATATTGCATCATCAAAAGGAACCCAAGTGACCTTTACTGATGAGTGAAAGGTATGTAGATCTCTCTCAAATATTGATAAAAAATAGCTACTTTCTCTTCATAGTTAGACTTGTTCAGTTTACATGTCAGGTGGTACAACCAATATAAAACTAAGAAAAAGTTATTTCATTCTAAAACTCTTTATTGTATTGGAAAAATGAATGAATGAACTAGCTAGCAAAGTCAAAAGGTTATATAGGTGTCCAAGAAGATGCCTGAATAATTGGGAATTAGTAGCAAATGTCAGGCGGCGCAACCAGTAAGTCAGGTGGCGCAACCAGGTAAAATACTAATTTAAACCAAGAAATGGGAGATTGACGTGAACAAATGTTTGGAAATTGTGATATAAATAATCATTCTATACAACAATATACTTTTTAAATTTGTAAAGTATTTATTCACATTTTAAACCTAAAGTTGGATTTTGGAAAACCAAAATACCTGCCCCCTACAATAAAGAATCCATAAGTTACTTTTAACACCCAGCTCAACTACAAAATAGTAATGTTTTAGGCAGAGTAGACACTCTCAGGTATACTTACAAAAAAAAAATCACTTAGAAAAAGAGGGAAATGTGTTTTTTTTTTTTTTTTCAAGAAACTTTTGGTTGCGCCACCTGACATTTTTTGGCTGGTTAAATTGCAAATACCATCTAAAACTGCACTAAAACCCTGTAAATGTTGTGCAACCATTTATACTTGTTTAAACACACTCTCCCAACTTCAAATAAATGTATTCTGTACATTTTTAAAGATTTATAAAAAAAAAAAACATTTTTAAAAGGCTTATTTGTCATTGACCCATGTACCAAATATGAAGTTGGTGCTGTGAAGAAAACTATTTTATTCAAGCTGTTGAATATAGAAGGTTTTATGACATGTGAAAATGCCATTCACAAGGTTACCTTGTCATGGATTTGCTCCCACTGGATGAATACTGCAAGGGACAACCACTCATTTGTTCCTATCTCAGAGAGCCAGTTGCATATCAGCAGAGTGTCTGGTGGACCAAGCTTCATTGTGGACATGAGTGGCACTCATCCCCAGGTTGTAGATGATGCTGTGTAAGAAGGTTACACCCTGTCAGACATGATCCCAGGAAAATATGTTGCATGTTTTTATGGCTAGCAATGGTGGATTGGTAATATCTGTGCAATAACGGAGGAGGAACAGGATGTGCAAGTACAATTTATGCATCCTCATGGTCCTGCGAAGTCTTACAATTGGCCCAGAAGAGGAGATATCTGTTGGGTTCCACTGATACACATCATAAAGATCATAGATGCACCAATCACATCAACTGGTAGACAATATGTAGTTCCGTCTGTTTTGGCTAAAGAAATAGACCTGTTATTCAAATGCTTCAAATAGACATGCTAAGACTACATAAATAGAATTAAATTTATGTAATTGACTTTTGTGAGATTTGTAAATCATTTATCATATTTACAAATATACTAAATATATGTATAGTTAAGAGAATTGAATTAATAATGATGTAGCATGTGTGATGTAACCTTGTGAATGGCATTTTCGCATGTCATAAAACCTTCTATATTCAACAGCTTGAATAATATAGTTTTCTTCATGGCACCAACTTCATATTTGGTACATATATCAATTAGACCTTGCTCTTTTCACTGATCTAATTTGCTTTAAGCATTCAAAATACAGACGCGACAAGCTTTTTTCCATTTTTAGGGGCCTATATATGAGAAAGTATAATTTTTGTTACAGATATAACATGTTTTCCTGATAGTACTATAACATGTCTCATATATTAAAAAGAATCAGACATCTGGTGTCCTTAAATCTGGAGATATAGAGAGCCAAAAGTGCTACCATGGACAAATGCGCATTCCAGGAAGCCATATTTGGCATGCCATAAATCTGCAAATATGTCACATACAAAGCCCTCCTTCTGTGTACAGAGCCTTATTATATCAAAGAATCATGTGTGAAAATTTGAACCATTCAGTGTGAACAGTTCAAAAGTTATTATCCATTAAACTATGGATATTTGATTGTAGTACTTGTTTTTATGTTAAATATGGGGCCACGTCCCCTTTTTGAAGGTTTAATATTTCCAAAACTAGCAGAGATATCAGCCTAAAATTTTGCACAGCAGTTATTAGTAACAAGGACATTAAAATAAAAAAAATAAGATGGTCAGTCGGGAACTTTCTCTGAAATCTGGTTGTTTGGCACGGAATTACCCATCTGTTTGCATGTGTGCGTATGTACGTGTGTCCTCCAAATATCTCGAGAGGTGTTCATCCCATCCCATAGTGGAGATATTGGCCCAAAATTTTGAACAGTAATTATTAGTGACAAGGGCATCAAAACAAAAAGTTATGAAACAAATCTGAGACGGTCAGTCGGGAGCCTTCTGGTGCACGAAATTACCCATATGATACGGTTTTTGTATCTGTCATGGCTCAGGGTTCAACCAAACCTAAGTTCTTGTATGAAAGTAATCTACACGCAACTGCATGTTAACTCAGATATTTCTGAAAATTTGTTCATTAGCCACAGTACAATTGATGACATAACTATGTTCATTTTAAACGTGCTGCTTTACAGCTAATTTACATTGCCATGCTGATGCAGGGGCAAAATGTATATCTGCCCTCTCCATGTCCAGCTACGGTACTACCTGAGTCATCAAGCTAAACCGGTCTGAGAAACCAGGCTTCATCTTCCGCTGATGTCTGTGACCGTGCTCTGCTTCTCCTCGCTAGTTGCGTTAGCGTTAGCATCAACGCTCTGACCGCGCATTTGCTGCCTGTGTTCCAGATCCAGACTGGGCGTCCTTCACGCTGGGCGTGTTCGTGTGCCAGCGCTGCTCCGGAATGCACCGGAACATCCCCCAGATCAGCCGTGTCAAGTCCGTCACCCTGGACGCCTGGCAGACCTCGGAGGTGGAGGTGAGCGGGGGAGGGGGCGGGGCTACGGCCTCAGCGGCCCAGGTGATTGGCTGAAGGCCATTTTATACTTGTAGGACGTGTCTGTCAACAGTGCCTGACAGCTAAGATGATGTCAGAGACGCAGGAAGAAGTGTCTCCGACGGCGTCTTGTACCTTTCAAATATTTGTAATATACGGACACTATCGTTGGTCGTCTTATAATTTCATTGGTTGGATGGGCCGAGAGTTTGGCGGTTGTCATGGATACAGAAAGTTGATGCGGTAGCATTTGTATAAAGATCGGACAGTTATGGCTATAAAGAAATAACTATAATCACCATGGAGATGACAGCTTGGGCCGTAGACGTAATCCAAAACGTAGTTTAAGCATAAAAGAATCTGTATCGTCTGACACTTTTCTTGAGATGTCTGCCGACGACGCCTCACAAGTATAAAACGGCCTTTAGGGGCACATATTGTATTATTGACGCTGTGGGGGGGTGGTGTGGGTGATGGTAGATATGGGGGAAGGGTTGAAATTTGACCCGTGTGTCGTGGGATAATGTGGGCGTGAGGATAATGGATCTGGGGGGTGGGGGGTGGGGGGCAGACTGGGTTCAGGGCGGAGATGTAAGGGTGGAGCATGAGCAAGGACCGGGTTTGGGGGGGCGGAGGGGAGGGTGTGTGCTTGAGCAAAGGCTCTTGGTGCTTTGGCTAGCCCATCTCAGCCCATTGTGCTGGAATTGATTTCTGGTTATTTATCTTCGCCAGCCCGCGGGGGCCTGAAGAAGTCATCAATGTGCCCCCCCCGCATACACCACACACACACACACACACACACACACACGCCTCTCCCGACCCAGAGGAGAAGTGGATGAGATGGTGCTTGGCAAGCGAGCCGGCGAATCGAAGCGCAGTGGGTGGGGTGGGGTGGGGGAGTTTTCGAGGTGATCTCAGATGGAGGTACAGAGTGTATCGGCTCTGTCCTTGGCAGGGGATGGGTTTGGAGGGGGTGGGGTGCTGGCTACGCTAAAGCTAAAGTGGGGAGGGGTGGGGGGGTAGGGGGGTTTGGAGCAGGAAATGACACGGATATTGACGGTGCTGTTTTTGGCAGCCCTGCTGAACGATGCGGCGAGGAGTTTCTGCTGATGGCGGCGTGGCGTGTTAATGAGTGAGATGGATGAGGGAAAGAGTGATCGCAGCTCTCTCTCTCACCCTCTGCCTCCTCTCTCTCTCTCTCTCTCTCCCTCTGCCTCTCTGTGTCTCTCGTTCCCTGCTCCTCTCTATTTACCTTCTCCCCTCCATCTCACACTCTCTTGTTTTCTCTCGCTCTGGTTCTCTCCTCCTCTATCTGTCTACCTCTCCTCCTCTCTCTTTCTATCCCACTCTCTGCCTATTCTCTCCCTCACTCTCCCCTCCTCTCTCTGTCCTCTCTCCCTCCCCCTCTCTCTCTCCTTCTCTCCCTCTCTCTGTTTACCTATCTCCCTCTCTCGCTCTCTCTCTGTCTCTCTGTCTCTCTCTCTCTCTCTCTCTCTTCCTGGGTAGCAGAGTTGTTAAT
Source organism: Gymnothorax javanicus (assembly GCA_029692085.1). Lineage (NCBI taxonomy): Eukaryota > Metazoa > Chordata > Actinopteri > Anguilliformes > Muraenidae > Gymnothorax > Gymnothorax javanicus. The sequence continues at coordinate 46,291,370 of CM056206.1, read as the reverse complement.
CTCAGTGTCAGGCTTAGCGAGTGCTTGTGAGTGTTTTCACACAGGGAGCATTTCTCACAGTTGGCACCTGAAATTTCAGCCGGTCTGGCTTTGCTCACATTATTGCTCCTCAATGGCTGGCGCTGGCAGAGCTGCCTCGGCGATGGCAGCTTAATTGCCCGTTCGTTACGCCTTTAATATAAACGCCTAAGCAAGATTGAAAGCAGCTTGAGTTTTTATGGGGGGATTTTATATTTTTTATTTATTTATTTTATTTTATTTTTGCAGGAAATTGAGCGTGTTTCGATTGCCGCTCACACCGCCTCCGGCGAACAGGGAGTCAATGGCGAGCGAGGGGGGGGCGATTGTTAAACAATCAGTCTGTCTGGCCAAGTGCCTCACCTGGGCGTTTTGAGAAATGGGGCCTCTTTTATATCCCCTACGCAGACCTTCCCCCTGCATTTATAGTTTGCTTTGGCCTTGTGCTTCACTACGAAATGGCCTCTTGGCAAATTTCCGTCTGGAAGTAATTCTGCGTGGGATACTGGGCTTTTCTGAGAGCGCTCTGCAGCTTTGAGCCCCCGAGGCGTATTGGGGAGAGACATATTTGCATTTGTCCCCTTTGGGGTTTACGGTGGGTTTTGCATGAATTACAGCGACAGTCTGCTTCTCCCCGTCATGTACCAGACCCCCTCTAGAGACCAGCTGTCAGGGAGTGAAACTGCTCTCTCCTGGTTGGTGTCGTGATAGCGCTGGCCTGGAGTGCCATATGAATGTCTCAGTATATTTGCGCATTGGAGCTCTGTGGGTGTTTAAACAGATGCGTTTCTGGCCTGTGGGTGTGGACGGCATGGCAATTGCTCGGTGATTAGGCAATGAGACACTTGTCACACTCCGCTTAAATTTGTTTTTAAGTGGACTGTGGACCTTATAAACGAGACTGCTGTTCCTTTTTTCGGCTTTGCCGGAGTTGCACAAAGATGTACAAACATGTAGAAACACCAGGAACACAAAAGTACAGCAGCACCGTAAAGGTACACGAGGTGCATCTATAATCAAAAAGTACAAATTGAGCCAGAAAAACACAGAACTAGTTCTGCAAACAAAATGGAAATGGCTTGTACTGAAAACATTAGTACTTTGGACTGAAGTTCATTGAGGAAAATGGAGGACATTAAATGCTGTTCTGGGGAGTCTTGGTGTGGTGGAGGTTGGTTTTGCGTTTGAGGTAATATGACCCAAATTTTTCTCCTCTTTCTCTCCCCTTTCACCCTCCAGTTCATCGCCTCCACTGGGAACAACGCTGCCAAAGACAAATATGAACAGAAGATCCCGCCTTTTTATTACCGGCCCACACACACAGACTGCCAGTGAGTGTCCATCAATGCTGGCTTACGATCCTACTCCTCATGCTAGCATGTCTTCTGTTGGAGTTTCCATTGTATGTTAGCCGTTCAGATCCAGCCTGAGGCCTTTCTGCGTGGAGTTGGCATGTTCTTCCGGTGTTCGTGTGGGTTTCCTTTGGATACTCTAGTTTCCTCCTACAGTCCAAAGACGTGCACTTTAAATTGCCCATAGGTATGAGTTTGTGAATGAATGGCATGTGTGAATGGTGTGTGCGCCCTGCAACGGATTGGCGAGCTGTCCAGGATTGGCCCCTGTCTCGCTCATAGTCCGCTGGGATGGGCTTCAGCTCCCCTGTGACCCTTGTGAGGAAGAAGCGCTTTTGATAATGGAGGGATGGATTTGCTGTTCAATGGGTGGTCGTATCTCCAGTAACTTACACAGCAAACATTCTTTTACATTCTTGCTATCCATTTATAATCTCTACCTATGTACTGAAGCCAGTTTGGGACTTTTGACCAGGGTCTGCTATGCTGCTGCATCGCAAATAGTTTTTGTGAAAGTCCTTCCTTGAAAATCGCAATACTAATGAAATTTGAATTGAATTGATCATCAGTGCTACAGCTGGAAACAGAGCTCATAACCTACCCAGCTTACACAAAACGTTCTCGTGATGCTGCAGCCCATTAGAGGCAATGTCAAAACGTGGACGAAACGGTTCAGTGATAATGTTTTGGGTTCGCTGGATCGGAGTTACCGGCCGACTTTGCCAGCCGGTACGTTGCGCAGCTGTTCTGCTCGAGCGCAGACGTGTTTATTGAATGAAAGCGTGGAGCCTTGTTGTTCATTTTACAGTTGGTGCTTCTCACGCTACATTTGGTGCTCTGGTTTGTGTGCGCGCGTCAAAGTAGACAAAAGCCGTGGCCCTCTGCTCAGAGAAAAATGAATCATTGAATTTACTTAACACAATTATAGATGATGAATTCACACAATATTAATAAGTAATGTTAGTGTGACTTCAACTGATTTAGCACAGCACAAGTACCTAATCAGTTGTGAACACTTGAAATAATGTCGCTTGTAAACACTCTCCATAACTTTACCCGGTAAAGTGAAAGTTCTGTTTTTTAATGAGGTGTGTGTGCAGGCGCAGGAAGAGACGGGATCGAGGTGAACGAGGGCGAGGATAAGAGCCGCCCATGCTGGAAGGGCCGGAGACATGCCTGGACGTGTGTCGGCTAATGGCTCTGTCAGAATCAATACCAGCTTCATGGAAGGCATTTCCCCAAATAACGAGGCTTTACGCATGGAGTCACAGCTCCTGACAGTTTAAGGCCCGTTGTAGAGAAATTCTGCTGATATCGCTCAGGAGTTGCAGACAGCTGGATGAGATACTGTGAGTTAGGACATCTGTAACCCGTAGAGAAATAAAGCTAATGTTCAGCTGGGATTCTGCACTGGTTTATTGTGGCTTCAGCTGTGATGTTTTGGAACAGTTCTAGCTGGTCTTTATCTGTGCCTTGTCAAGACTGGTCTCTAGCTGGACCAATTTGGTTATAGCTGGTTCAGCTGGTGGAGTTATCTCGTGGTCTAACTGACTGGAGGACTAGCACTACTAGCACCTAAAAACCGAGAAAGTGCAGCTTTTTCCGAGAAATTCCTACAAAAACTTAGAATACACCGAGATTTACTGAAGATTTGAGGCCAACTCGGTTAACCTCTGAAAAAATTTACCGGTTTACTTAAAGCAATTCTTACCTTTCTGGCATTTTTACACTTTTCTTTTGTAATCTTAAAATGCTCCTAATAAGCGTATGGCACACTAAAATGTAAACGAAATCCACCAGGTGTTGAAACTCTTCAATATTCAATTCTCATATATTTTTGATAAAAGTCTGACCAATCATTTTCTTTGGTCCGAATAAAATGATTTGCCGAGCTTCCTGTCTGTCATCCGTTGCCGCGCCCCTTCCAGTTGCCTACCGCTGTCACCGCTTGCAAGTTGCGCGCCTCTCTGGCAGAAAAAAAAAAAACGCATTTGACTGTGAACAAACGGGCGCTGAAATGCTATAATTACGATAATAACGTTAATGGTAGTTCATCAGACTACAAAGGTAACTAAACATTAAGAGGGCATTTTATTTTATACTACATATAGAATTGAATATTATGTAATTACTGTTGGTTAGTTTTCACTTACCGGTGCCTCTGAATCTGACTCCATTGACCCGTTTCACTCTCTTACAAAAAAAAAAAAATATATAGCGTGCGGCGCGAGTGAAACGGGTCAATGGAGTCAGATTTAGAGGCACCGGTAAGTGAAAACTAATCAACATTAATTACATAATATTCAATTCTATATGTAGTATAAAATAAAATGCCCTCATAACGTTTAGTTACCTTTGTAGTCTGACAAACTACCATATATTAGCTATTTTTTTTTCGTAAGAGAAGTCTGGGAATCGGGGGGGAAGAGGGTGGGACTTTGGAGGAGGCGGAGTTGTTCATGTTCAAATTTTTACTAAGTGCTGTGCGACATGCTAGAAAGGTAAGCATTGCTTTCAGTCTGGATAACACCTCAGTAAACCTCGGTTAAATTTTCCCGAGACACACTGAGGATTGTCTGGCCTACTGAGGCTCAGAGACCACATCGGTATTCCTAGAGAAAATTTCATCGAGGTAGACTGAAGTTTGTCTGCTAGGCCTCAGCTCACACCAGAACAAAGGGGAGGTGCGTAGACAGTCAAAACACATGCCTCATTAAAGACCTCCCACCAGTACTGCAGTCCAAACACCAATTAATTATGCAAATTACCAGTACTGCCTGTTCAACGAGGTTACAGTGTAATTAAGCCGGGCCCTAGATGCAGTCTGGATGAAGTACAGGCTTACAGTACTGGCCATTCCAAAGTTCCCCAATCTGAAATTCGGCGAATTTTCAGTGATAATTTGTTCTGCGAATTTACCTGAATTATTTTCGGCTACCATATTTTTAATGGAAAACTATCTGAAAATTTTTTGGCCACTGAAAAAAATTTCAGATGTATGAAAAAACATGCATATTCGCCAAATTTCGTGGGAACTTTGGAATGGTCAGTACTGTAGTACAGCCTGCTGTGTCTGTGCTTCATACAGGAACTGGCAAAGGGCAAACCACCACCATTATATTAAGAACAACAAAAACACATGTTCAGTATTTGGTGTTGGTGGACTGTGAGATGGTGGACTGTGATTGTGAATTAATGTGCATTCATGTTGTGGATACACTGAATCAGTGGCTAAATTGCGAATGGACTCCTTCCATGATTTCTCACTGTGTGTGATTATGTGCTTACTATGATGGTGGTGGTTTGTCCTTTGCCAATTCCTGTATGCAGCACAGACAGTGCAGGCTGAACTAAGCCTGTGCTTCATCTGGACTGCATCTAGGGCCCGGCTTAATACACTACATCTCGTTAAACAGGCAGTACTGGTAATTTGCATAATTAATTGGTGTTTGGACTGCAGTACTGGAGGGAGGTCTTTAATGAGGCATGTGTTTTGACTGTCTTCACACCACCCCTTTGTTCTGGAGTGAGCATAGGCCTAGCAGACAAACTTCGGTCTACCTCGGTGAAATTTCCCGAGGAATACCGATGTGGTCTCTGAACTTCAGTGGGCCAGACAATCCTCGGTGTGTCTGGGAAAATTTAACCGAGGTTTACTGATGTGTTGTCCAAACTTAAGTAAACTGGACAGACTTCGGGATACCTCGGTAAAATTTTTCTGAGGTTTACCGAGTTCTTAAATCTTCAGTAAACCTCGGTGTATTCTAAGTTTTTGTAGGAATTTCTCGGAAAAAGGTGCACTTTCTCGGTTTTTAGGTGCTAGTTGTGTAGCTAAAGATAAAGGCTGGTGAACTGCTGTTTGACCAGCTAAGTGTTAAAAAAGGGCCTTTAATCAGTTCGATCATCAAAGGCTGGGTCAAGACAGAATTTTACGTGCTGCTTGTGTTCTCCTGATAAATTAATCAGAAGTATAATTGCGCTATCGGTGACCTCGAGCTAGCATTCACGTGCATGAGATAGGCGTGCGGGCCGTCTGATGTCTGAGAGCGTGCGTGTGGAGTGGGTGTGACTGGATAAATAATGATATTAACCACCTTTGGACTGAACAACTGTGTCGGTTACAGCTGAAAAGTTTGTGGGAGAGCTGAATGGGCGTGTGTGTCGGTGGCGTTTTATCTGCGTTTGTGTGTCGTAGCCGTATGCTATGTGAATGCAGCGAGTGATGGAAGAGGCTACTTCCTGTTTCTGTGTGGATGGGGAGCAAGGCAGAGAAACAGGACCACCACAATGCCACATCATTCTCAGTTGCGTGTGTGTGTGTGTGTGTGTGTTTGCGCGTACACGTATCTGTGACAGGCTCTGTTTGTCTCTGTCTGTCCTTTGTGTCTGTGTGTATGAGCATACATATAAAAAAGGGAATGTGTGTGTGTGAGTGTGTGTTTATGTTTGAGTGTGTGTGTGCGCGCACGTGTCCGCCCTGAATTAACCTGGTCACTCAGCATCACTAGCATGAACATGCATTCGTGCTACCACATCATCAGCATATTTTAGTGTATTTGGTTGATCTGATAAAGGCACAGTTTCCTGTGCCTGAGTGCTGCAGTTTCTCAGCATTAGCGTAGCATCAGGAGGGAGTCTCTCTCAGTTCTGTTAGCCATGGCGTAGAAACACTGCACCTGCAGCCACGCTGCCTCCCTGTTTCAAAACAGGACTAAATTAGCTTTTCAGGTGTCCTGCCCTCGCATGTAGACCACAGTTCCTGTAGGTCCGTCGCAGACCTGAGATATTAATGACACGACCGCAGTCCCTGTGTGCTCTTTCAGAGGTCGCGTTCTTTCTTCTCTACCGTTTCTGTAGGTTTGCTGGGTTATTGAATAACACTATGGGGAGAAACTCGTATGTGTGCATGTGCACTCGCGTTGGTACTTGTGCGCTCGCGCTCGTGCATGTGCACACATGTACACGCGTGTTCATACTCATACACATACATGCAAGCTCCAGGGATGACATTTAAAAACGCCAGTCAGAGTTTCGATAGCTCATTGTGTAGGTTCAACTGATGGATGAATGGATGGATGGACAGAGAGAACCAGCAAGGGAAAAAGGACGTGAGAGAGACTTTCTGCGGTGAATATGTGGCCGGGAAACGAGGCCAGGCACTGAGTTCATTATTTTGTGTGTGTATGTGTGTGTGTTTGTGTGAGATGGGCGCTTGTTGTCTCCTCCACACACTGATAAATGAGGCTTGAGATGTAGAGTGATTGTTGGTTTATTCATATTTCCTTGCCCTGGTTGATCCTGATTACTGGCAAGACGGGGAGACCTGCTTTGGCGGAGAATAAAGAGAGGGATGGAGATAGAGAGATACAGAGACGGAGGGAGGGGTGGTGAGAGAGATGGAGGGAGAGTGATAGAGAGGGACAGGAAATGGCAGGAATGGGAGTATTATGAAGAGGGGAGATGTGTTTGTGTCTAGAGACCCGGTTTAATTAATAAGCCAGCACCAAAGGGGACGTCGTCTTTCAGTGTGAAGACTAGAATTGGTCACACACAGCTGCGGACATGTAGATATTTCATGTGAGGGCAGGGAAACGAAGAGAGAGAAGGAGAGAGGTGGTGAAAAAGGTAAATGGAGGAAGGGAGGGAGAGGAGCAACAGGCGGGAAATGGAGGGAGCTAGTAAATGAATACAAAGACTGACGAGTTCACAGCAAAAGGTTCAGAGTTAAATCTACTCTTGAAGAGGGTATTTGAATCCACTCAGGCAAGAGTGGACTCAAATAAGTTAATTTACCAAAAGTTAATTTATCTGTGAAGGTAGCCTGTTAGCCCGCTAGCATTCTTTTTATTCTGTGAAGAAAGCCTGCACACCCTGGGGCAGGGATCATCAAATCTGCACCTCAAATCTCAGTCCAGCCCTGCTGTTCATTTCTCCCAGGTATTTAAACCAATTAATTGAAAAATGAGTGCTTCTGATTGGCTAGACTGTCTTTATATCTGACTCCCAGGTGAAGGGAAGGTAAAAAACCACCAGTTCTCTGACCTCCAGTACCCTAATTCGATGATTCCTGCCTTAAGAGATAGTTTGAGCACACAGAAAATCATACTGAGGCAAGCAAATGTTCTTCCACTCTCTTGTTCCCATCAAAATTAAATGAATCATTGAGTTTCCAAAGGGCCCAACTCCAATGAACTAGAGGTCTGCATATCTTATAACAAAAAAAGGGAACTTTCTCGTAATTTCAGCCAAAATTATCCCAATGACACTCTCTTGTAAAGAAATAAACTAAAAATAAATGGGTCCTTACATATGGGCAAAAAAAAAAAAAAAAAATCAATTTTTCCCTCTCGAAAGAGAGTGTTCCTTGGGGTTGGGCCCTTTGGAAACTTAAGGATTCAGTATTATTTCCCATGTGTTCTGCATTGTGTGGAAATTGCTCTCCCTACAGTACAGTACGGATCAAGTTCCTGAGCTGACTTGCTGCAGAGAATATTTTAGCTGTGAGCAGGGGTGTAGCAGACAGGGGTGGTATGGAGATCTGAGATTTTCATTTCTGTCCGCACTTTTTCACAAACTAACGGTGAGGAAAGTATCCTGGAAATGTGTGAATCCTACAACCAAACCCCTAAGGACTGAACTGTGCCCTACTTTTGAAACCGCGCCTTCGCCCTCGGCTGTGTTTGCGAGTCTGATGGTTGCCGGTTGATGGGAGCTGAAGACGTGAGCGTGCACGTGTCATTCTGCAGGCTGCTGCGGGAACAGTGGATCCGGGCCAGGTACGAGAGGAAGGAGTTCGTGCACGTGGAGAAACAGGAGCCGTACTCTGCAGGTGAGTGCGACGTCACGCGGCCGCTATTTAGGCGTACGGTTGATTAGATGAAGCAGGGGCCAATGCTCTGTGGAGCTGTGTGGGGTTAAGGGCCTTGACAGAAGTCGATTACTCCTAGAAGTGAACCAAGGTAACTTAGATTGGGTAGACTGCAATGGCAACCTGCAGCCAAGCATAACACATGATGTGATGTCTGGTCACACGATCTGCGTGGTAAATTCACAAAATCTGTCGCTTCGTGCAGAGACGCCCACCGTCGGAGAAATTTGTTAATTGTCAGTGATTCCCGGCGGGTTCATTAACATAAAACACGCTGAATTGTGGGAGATAAATTTATGCTGGTTTGCTTCAGGAAAAAATCCCATGATTTCATGAGCCTCATAGCTGGACTGGTTTGTGGACAGCCTGCACTGCATTCGCAGAGAGCTGTGGCGATTTGGTTCGAACACGATCGCCTCCCCTGACAGTTTCCGGATTCACCGCTAGTGGCGCCCAAACTCACTTGATATGATATTAATGGACAAATGCCATCTACAACACTCAATGAGTCCTAGCACTTTTCTAGGACTAATAGACTTCTGGCCTCGATTTAGGGCCCAACAGCTGCTCTCGTCTCACTGTGGCTGCAGTGGCGCTTCCACGGCTGGCCTTCTCAGTACCAGTCAAACAGCCAAGCTGCTTAACAGCCAAGCCTGAGGCACAGCCCCATTGAAATGGATTCAAAGACAGTGAGGTTGAAGTGCAGACTGTCATCTTTACATTGAGGGTCACACTTCACTTGGATATTAAGCTACAGATAGTTCATGAAGTATTTGTAAGATCTCAACAGCTTATTCGTCAATATGTAATAATTCAACTGTTTCACTTTGTCTGCAGATGTTCAACAGATCATCGACAGAGTTTGTGTCGATTCATCAGCATACCTGTGGAAAATTTGTAAGGTTTCAACAGCTTATTAGTCGAGATTCGACAATTGAACTGTTTTGCTTTGTCTGTAGATGTACAACAGATTATCAACACGGTATATGTGACGATTCATCAGCGTACTTACATATTGTCAGAATTATTTAGTTGAACTTGAATTGCTCACTCAACCTATGCTATACAAATGTTCAACGGTGTATATACAAATATTCAATAAATAGTCACCAAACAATTGTATTGATTTGTGTTGAACATCTTAATGTTCAACGTATGTTCAACTAGTGTTCATCTTCCGTTGAACTATTGTTGAAATGTTACAAATACACTAAGAACTATCTATAGCTGAATATCCAAGTAAAGTTTTACCAAATTGAGGTTGTTTTCATCCATATTGGATGAACTGTTTAGAAGTGATCACATCTTTGGTGCAAAGACCCCCATTATTGGGAACATGATACAGTATTGGATAGGTTAACATAATGAAGAAAATATTTATCATATTTAATGTTTGGTCACCTATTCTTTGCAAGCAATGACTGACAGACATCACCAAACATTGGGTATCTTCACTGATACTTCACTGATGCTCTGCCAGGGCTGCGCTGCGGCCATCTTCATTTCCTGTTTGTTTCAGGGACTCGTTGCCTTTAGTCTTCCTTGCAGCATCGAAAACGCATGTTCAACGGGGATTCAGATCCATTGATGGATTCAGCCTACAAAAGCAACATGGCAAAAAAAGGTTTCGCCGTCCAATGAATTATAGTGCTCGCTGTAACCCATGTATTCAGGTTCCTGCCTTTAGTTTGTCACCAGCCAATAAATTTCTTTATATTACAGTTGTATATCATTGCGTGTGAGTGTTTGTGTTGCTCACATTGTCTGACGTAAAGCAAGTATCTCATAGTACCGTTCTGAAAGGCTGTTTCACAACGTCAGTCAGTAGATAGGAATACACACTGGATGAAATAGTATTTCTTTTTGGCCTTGATACTGGCTTTGGTGGTTTATAGGATACATAGTTGTCCATCTTTGTGATATGAGAATAATGGGGGGAGGTTTGTTGTTGACTCATGGCTGTTTTACTGCTGTCCCTGAGGAAGAATTTACTGGCCTGTCAGACTTTCAGTCCAGAGCCAGCCCTAAATGACAAGGCATATTGTCCACGTGTTGGTCTAAGACTCGAGCATATGGGCCTTGCATCCAGGAAAATATTGCCCAGACGGTGGAATGAGTATTTTCCTATCTCTGTTCTCCTTCTCTCCATTTCTTTTCTTCTCTCTCTCTTCTCTCTCTCTCTCTCTCTCTCTCTGTCCATTCCTCATTGTCTCTCTGGTGCAGTTTTCAGTTTCTCTGAAAGTGACTTGCATTCAGAGTCATACATGGTACTGTTGTGGTTGAGGTCTTCAGGCTGCACTGCTAAAATGTCTGTCTTCAGTCTTTTTACTCATTTTTCTCTTTCAATTGGAAATATTGGCTTAATTAAGTCACCATATCCTTGACGAGTGAAATTTTATTATTCCGTGGGCAAATCTAGAAATGAGTCAAAATTATCTCACCTCATTGGCAATATGTTTGTCCTACTGAGAAGAAAGGTGATAGAAATAAGTGTTGTTCTTCTAAGTACAGGATTAAAATGCTTAGTGCGATGGACTTATTTTTCATTTTTTTGCAGTGTGTGGCAGCCACAACTAGGGCTGATAATGTCACAACTGACACAGCGGGAGAAACTGAGATTGCTTACGTTCTGTTAATCAATGGTGGGAAATTTCAGGTTCAGAAAGTGAAGGACCTGTCTGCCATTTTGTTCCGGTCACCTTCATTTGTTTATATGAACAGTTCTTCAGCCAGGAGGTAGAACTAATCACTGAAATCACCTGTCTGAGTTTATGAGCCGAAGGCTAACATGGTAGGACTTTCTGACCCCTGTATTTTTCACCCCTGATGATAATGGCCTCTTCAATCCAGCGGTGAAATCGAAGTGACGGCGACAGGGCCTTGTTTCGCAATTTATTCGTTCATGCGTTATCAGTATCTGAGTTGGTTACTGATGACAGGCCTGGTCATGCAACGCAGGTGAGGTGAAACCCTACTGTGATATTTTCAGTGCCCTGCTATGACATCATCGTGGTTGGCGAAAGAGTTGGGGGGGCTGGGGGGGGGGAGTACGGATGCGGTAAAGCCGTATCGAAGCTGCTAAGCTCTCGCGCCCACGCCTGTTGCTTGGAAACGTCTCTCTGATGAGAGAGTGAGGGGAGAGCGGTGGGCTGCAGACAGTGCAGTTCAGAGCTTCTTTCCTTTGGCGGGGGGGGGGTCGTGCTCCACCCAATCAGTGGATAATTAGCCTCCATCATCCTTCCCGCCGCTTGACTCCCGAGGCTCATCCCGGGCGCGATCAGAGCCGCGCGGTCAAACGGTCACGACAGAGGCGGCCGCATGAATTGTCGCCGTCAGTTTGAATTTTTTCAGTTAAAACTTCATGCGGCTGCTGTTGTGTTGGTGAGCTGAAGCCGAACACAGCAATAGGAAGCCTCTGGTGGGCTTTACATTGCAGTTATTTATTTGACTCTTCTATCCAAAGCAATTTACAGGTTATTACTATAGCCTGAGCGTGGGCTTATGTGCTGTGTGATGGGCCCAACAGATACTCCAATCTTAGCCCATATAATAAAAAAAATTTTGTCGGTTATCATCCCCGCCTGCCCCAGAAAAACCCTCCTGCCTTTGATTTTTTTAAATTCTATTTTATTTTGAAAAAATCTGCGGAAATTGTGCCAAAAAGAGAAAGAAAAATTTTCGGAATCCCTGTCCATGCAGCAGACGGTCTGTTCGGCTTTCAATCACTGTGCCACTTATGGGTCAGGCAGAATTTATCCTTTATCTCAACACATGTACTTGTAATTATGTCCCCCCCCCCGGAGGGAGAGGGGGACATATTGTTTTAGGCTCGGTTCCCAATCGCGTACGCGTCAGCGTTCCCACTTCATTTCCAGAGCGTAACTCCAAAACCGTTTGCATGTTCTAAACGAAACTTTGCACACTTACTCCTCAGGTCCTGCAGTGGTGCCTTTTGGTCTGTGCCTGTCTGTCTGACCCTCTGTCCGCCCGTCTGGTGGGTTAGGCAGGGAAGGGGGGCCAGGGGGGAGACGGATGTTTTTACGAGTAAAAACATATTCTACTTAGGATTTGTCGCCCTGTGTGGATGCCAAACTCTAATCATAATAAAATAACAAAACCTCCCACCCATCCTTGGAAATTAAAATATGAAGGATGCTCACCAACTGATTTTTTTTATATGGCTTTATGTTGTGGCTGCACCTAAGCTTGAAGCACTGACCTTTCACGTCCCAGTCAGACACCCTGGGCCCCCATGACTCTACGCCGCCTCACGGGATTTCAGGCGACAGGCGGCCAGAGTGCAGTCAGAGTCTGAAATGGCGTACAGGTTCGGGCTTTACCTGTCGCCTTTATTGAACAGCAGAGTGGGAGCCAGAAGGCGGGAAGAACACGCGGGGAAGATCAGATTTGATCTGGCGATGTTAAGCCTCTCAATGAACGCAGAGAGAGCTCTGCCGGCTACGCTACAAGGCACTGCTAGCTTAAGGTCTTTTATACTTGTGTGTCTAATGTGTAATGTGTGTCTGTCGACAGGGTCTCACAACCATAGTGATGTCAGAGTGGCAGAAAAATGTATCGTCCGACAGTGTCTTGTACTTGTTGAATATTTATAATGACACAGACACTATCGTTTGTTGTCTTATAATTTCTCTGGCTGGATCGAGAGTTCAGTGGTGGTCACAGAGATAGAAAGTCGATACAGTAGCATTCGCAAAAAGATTGGTTTGTAATGGTCATCAAGAAATTACTATGGAGGTCTCACAGACTTTGTCTGACACTTTGTTTAAGCATAAACGAATTTGTATCATCCAACTCATTTCTTCAGGCTTCAGTCGACATATCATGACCTCAGTATTATCAGGTTTATCGGGCATATCTTTCTGGGGCAGATAGGACCGTACAATAATAAGGTCATGATATGTATTACCAGTATAAAACGGCCTTTACAAAAGGCCTCCATTCAAAAAAAAAAAAAAAATCCTTTATTAAGTCATTACTCTGAATCTGTGCCTTGTCCCGTTGCCCCATAGCTGGTTCACTGAGGAGAAATCATTTGTCAAGTGCGGTTTCGTGGCATTGCTCTGTAATTGCAAAATCGCGAAATGGCTCCAACTTCCCGTCTGGCTCGATCGTGCCTTCCTGCCGCTAACACTTCGTTAGCCTGGCCCCACGGCTCTGATGGTTTGGGTGGTAGGACGTGGACCTCCAGATAACCCTCTATGCACTGCCTTAGTATAGAAGGAGAAAATGGCTCGGTGATGGATGTGGCCTGGTTAATTATGCCATCCATTTTCATCTCTTCAGTCACTGAGCCAGCAGCTAACCAGTGAGCTCATCTAGGACGACTTATGAATAATGAAACGGGACATTTTTATACCGCCGTAGTAAGTTCAGTGACTCGTGCGCAGATTTGCGGTGTGGTGCGGCACTACATCACAGCATCACATAAATTAAACGCTATTTAATAAATGGAACACCTGCCGAATCTGTAAATCATGTTGGTGTTTGAGCTGAACAACGCTGATAGCACACATTAGCCTTGCTGAGAAACATTTCAGACTGGGCGAAAAGCCAAAAAACGTTATTTCAATGATTTAAATAATAAATAATGAACGTTAAAAATTCCATCAACTGACTTTGGCATTTCTGAAATTGCTGTAATGGATTCCTCGGTGAGGTACGCAAGTATTTGGACAGTGAAACTGTTTTAAAGGGATGTAATTCTAATGCAGTTCTCTCCATGTGGATGTAAATGCCCTTTATTGTCTAGCCACGGACAAACCTCATCATATATCAGACTTCTGACAAAGGTCACGAGGTCACAATCCTGTGTCAGAGAGGGTGTGGACTGCACTAAGCATGTGCTGTGGGCAGGATTAACCACTGAAGTCATGTGACCCCCCCTTCTCATTGTCAGGCTTCTGCTCTTGTCTGGCTTGGGAGTACCATGTTTTTAATAATTATTGAGAGAGAGAGAAAGAATGAGGGGAGAAAAGAGTGGGATAGACATGCAACAAATGTCTGTGAATTTGAGCACCTGACATCATGGCTCGTAACCAGCAGGTGCATAGCGCTCTGTAGATTGTGCTGCTCAGCAGCGCCAAATTGGTTACCGACGACCAATATCTGCTCTCAGCAGGGACCTGTCGCCGGGCGGAGTAGGTGTCGCCGTCGGTTTGTCAGCACTCGAGGCCCATCCCACTCCGTAACTGTCAGCGCCTTTCCGTCCTCAACAGTGCCCACTGTTACGGGCAGCCGGGGAGATGCTGGAGCTATTCTTCTTGGGACGGGGGCAGACCTCAATGCGTCCTTTGTTCTGGAGAATGCTGAACAAACCCCGCTTCTAACCATTCCTCTAATTTTTGATGCGACTCAACTGGCAGATTGGATTGTTTAGATTCACGCATTTTCGGGCTTTTGCACTGTGGTGAAGTCATGTGACAAAACACCATGGGACTCAGGACTGCTGCCCCAAAATTGCTTCAATCCCTGTTTCTCTGTCTCCATTTGTTTAGGCTCAAGCAAAGGTGGAAAGTCCAGTTTCATCATCAATTAGTTCTACCGAAAGTGATTACAATGTCAGTTATGGAAAATTTTGGACATTGTGTAAAGGGCAAACAGCAACCGCAAGCAGTAATTGGCAAATCCCATTTCCCTGTGTTCAATGAAAAAAGTACCAAGACAAAATAAGCAATGTTTTGACTCAATAACTCTATAATTTTTTTTTGGAATAGCCATTTTGAAATGTTACGTATTCACATTCCAGCGAGGTTTGGACTGGTGCATGCTCACTGCTGTGTAACATCATCTCTCCTTTTTTGTAAATCTCCGTAGACCTTTTGTTATTATGCCAGTAATTGTTGCAGATTTGAAAGGAAAAATTTGCTCCCCTTCTTTCCTGATGCAGGACTTCAGTTGGTCACCAGTCTGGGGCCTCTGTTGTCATATTTTGCAGTTCATAATTCACTACATGTTTTAAATGGAAGTAAGCTCTGGAATGCAGGCAGGCCAGTATAGAACCAGTTCTCTGTGATTATGAAGCCATTGTAAGCTGTTTCATGCTGTTGTAGAGTGTTGCTAGGCGTTAATCTTTGGGAACGTGCCAAGGCATCCTTGAAAAAGATGAGTCAGGAAGGCTGCATATGTTGTTCCAAAACGTGCGTGTACCCATCTGCGTCAATTATGCCTTCACAAATATGCAAATTGCCCATACTGAGAGCACAAAGACAGTCCCAGACTATGACAGACACTGGCTTTTCTGCATGTCGCTGATGTGCTTTATTCAGGAATGTAAGCAAGTGAAAAGTCGCTTCAAAGGTTGCCATCTTTGATTTGGCACAGGTTTGCCATCGTTGGTCACTGGAAACACATGGCAATGGTGCAGTACAAAGCCGATTTGCCCAAAGATTTGCTGCTGCATGCCGTTCTTTGCGTTCTCGATGCTTGCGTGTTTGTCCCACACTCGTTTGTTATTGTGACATAAGAGGGAACAAATGCGGAATGTCCCAATTATTCTGTACTGTAAATAATAAAAATCGATCAACAGTACATGACCTGGCGTGAAGGAAAAAATTTTAGACTCCGCACCATTGTTTCGGAAATGTTGTTTTGTCACGATTCATTGATGCTTCTGATTGGGCGCACGTCGGGTGAGTTGCTTGTTGGCATGGTTATGGATTACACCATCTGACCAATGAGGGCAGCCAGTGTATTCATGCATAAGAAGACTTGGGACCTGGTTCTTCCTCCTGACTAATGAATTGTGCCCATTCACGGATCCTGAAGGTCGGGATTTTAAGCTTCTGAACCTGAATAATTCATCTTTGCACTCTTGATAGTGCTTGAATTAAGTGACATTGTTCAGGCTGCATTAGTGACAACATCGATTTATGTAGGTTTTGGGATATCCTTGTCTAGATCATTATAGCCGTGCCATTATTATCTCTGATGGGGAAAGCGCATGCTGAGGCTTATTTACCTGCTGATTTATGCTCTGTCAGAGCTTGGGTCGCACGCTACGTGTAGAGTGGCGCGCCCCTGTGTTTTTTTTTTTTTTTTCGAGTGAGAGATCCTAATGGGAAGGCATGCAGGGCGGCGCAGAATTATCGCGCCTCTTCCGGGACCTGGCTTCTCCCGCCGTTCCGGCTCCCGGCCAGCGCGCCTCGCATGCATTATGAATGGGAGCGGGGCGGTATCAGTTTCACGGGTGCTGTCTCTCGGAGCATGATGACATCATTTGGGGCGGGGGAAGGGGGGAGGGGGGGTGAGATGGAGGACTTGTCTGTACCCTGCTTTCACCTGTTACTGTATCTGGAAAGTGACACCGTCAAATCTGACTGAAAAGTGCTAATTTAAATGGAATGTTCAAAGAATTCGGCAGATTTAACCTGTTTAATCCCAAATATTTCCTTGCAATGTAAGTGCATGCATTTTACTCCTTCGATTCCCTAACACATAAACTGTGTGTATATTTTCATTTCATGATGGTTAAGTTCATTTTAAAGTTGCATTTTTTTGCCCAAAGCCAACAACAACACTTTCAGAGCTTCAAGAAGTAAAAAAAAAATCAGTCACAAATGTGACCAGTGGGATTAAACGGGTTAAGAAGAATGACGTCTATGATGCAGCCTTTGCTTTAGGGAATGGCAAGTTTTTAATGATAATTTCAATAAGAATATTGAAAAGACCACAGGTCAACATTTAGCTGTGTTCATGTTTAAAACAGCAGAATGTCACTGTTAGCAATACTGTGACACATATGTTTTGGCTTCTATTTTCTTCCACCTAGCAACCCTCATTAAACCTAACCTTTGACTTTACTGACTCATTGTGTTTTTGTGTGCGCCTGTGTGTGTGTGTGTGTGTGTGTGTGTGTGTGTTGCCAGAATTGATGCAGCAGTAGGCGATAATGAGTTCGCGTTTAAGCTGATGAAGGAGGATAGGGATGATGTCACAACATTAGAAAATGGTTGTTCAAAATCCCTGCTGTACGGCTCTGTGGGCCGGGAAATTATTTCTCATACCCTCCAGACGTCCCATATCACATCTCCCTCCACCAGTCATTAAAAAACATCAACAGAATCATAACGCTGGTGATGTCTCTGTTAATAGCCTGATATGGGCCCCATTAGAGGCATACGAGGACACTGTTACATCCAGAGGGAGGGGATGAGTGGAAAATGGAGGGGTGGAGAGAAAGATGCAGGGAGGGGATGGAGAGAGAATGATGTTGGAGGAATAATAAAGAGAAGGAGATGCGAATAGCGAAAGAGCAAAATGTTCTATATGGAGGGAGGTGTATAGAATAACTGTGTAGCACTGTGAGTGACAGGGTCCTGTGAGGAATTGGTCTCGGCATTGATCCAGCTTGTACACTGAAGGAATCGATTGATTGAGGCAGCCCGGGATGAATAATTTATGACCGTCCTGTTGAAAACCAGGCTACTCCTCTCAAATTACGCTTGGAAGACCACAGGAGTCGGAGTGTGAATCGGAGTGATTTAGAATTAGAATCTGAGCCTGAGTAGAGTTTGAACCAGAGCTGCTCAGAATTAGAATCTGAGTTCGAATCAGAGGGGCAATATGATTCGGAGTTGAAGTGAGAGTCTAAATCTGAGTCCTTAGGAGTTGGTCAGCATGAGAATCTGAATCGGAATCCCGCAGAGTTAGAATCAGAGTTTGAGAGTGAGACAGGTGTGGTCATATACGAGGTCAGAGAGAGGATCTGAATCCCAGATTTAGAACCACCACCAGAGAGGGAGGCTGTTTCAGAGACGGGTGCAGCTATAAACAGAATCAAAGTGAGAATCTGAATCAGAGTGAGTATTGGAGTCTGATTCAGAGTCGAGGTGCAGAAAGTGGACTGACTCACGCCTTTGCAGTTATTAGCAGAGTCAGAGTGCATTCTAAATTATGAGCCGCTCAGAATTTGAATCTGAGTTTGAGTCAGAAGGGATATATATGAATCTGAGTCCCTCAGAATTTGAATCTGACTTTGCATGGAAGCCTGAATCTGAGTTCTTTGGAGTTAGTCAGCATGAGAATCTGAATCCCGTAGAGTTCGAATCAGAGTCGGTGAGATAGACTGGTGTGGTCATATATTTATTTATTTTATTTTATTTATTTATACTGGGAGTCCGATTGAGAGCAAGCTCTCTTTTGCAACGGAGCCCAGTTGTGAACCATAGTAAAACATTCCAAGTAATAAACAACAATAAATAAATACAAAACAAATATACAATATATGGGGTCAGAGTGATAATCTGAATCCGAGATTCAAAACCATAGTCCTTGAGGGAGGCTGTATCAGAGACGGGCGCCGTTATAAACAGAATCGAAGCAAGAATCTGAATCAGAGTTAGTATCGGAGTCGGATTCAGAGTCGGATTGCAGAAAGTGGACTGACTCATGGCCTTTGCTTAACGCTCCCTCCCCTCCCACACGGAGACCAGAAAAGGTCAAAGTCTTTTTCCCTTGAAATTCATGAACATGAATCACAGTGTGAACTCGGTGACCTGGGAAGTCTCTGTTCCACACCACTGCCCCTCCCCTGGGCCGGGCTGTGCCCGTGTCTCTTTTGAAATGCCCTCTGAAATCCCGTCTAACCCCCTGTCCTCTTCTCTGCTCCTCTGCCTTTCAGCATTTTTTTCATGATACTTTGCACAACCGCTGTGGTTACTTTCTACACAGGATACAGAGAGGGGTTTCTATGGAAACGGGGGAGAGACAACGGACAGTTCCTGAGCCGAAAATTCATCCTATCAGAGCGAGAGGGCGCCCTGAAGTACTTCAACAAGCACGATGTGAGTCCTCAGCCTATTAGAGAACCGCAAATTTATCATTGGAATAACACAATAATCAGAGACATCAGTGTTACTCTCATATATCTTTGCTAATAGATAATGCAGCTTAACACTTCCTCTCCTTTCTTCCCTTCTTCCCTTTCTGTGTTTACCTTCTCGGCTTTTCTCTTCGGCTCTTGAAATCTGAGATTTAGGAGTCAAAAGACTAGAAACTGTGGAATATTGTGACTTACACCCTTGGTATTATGCCACAAAGTCAGAGATTTTATCTGACAATGGAGTGTGAGCACACCAAGACTTCATACGAACTAAATATATTTCCAGTGTTTGTTTGTTTCGAAGCTCGTGCATATAGAGGCTCATTGTTTTCTGGACCAGTGAAAGGCTATGCTGGAGCGTGTGTGTGAGTGTTTGTGTGTGCCACCAGGTAATGGCTGTGCTGTGGTATGCGTGCGTGTGTCACTCCCACAAGACTGTGCCATAGTTTCAGAGATAACATAGATCTCGCTTACCTGTTGTAGGCCAGGGAGCCCAAGGCCATCATGAAGATCCACACGCTAAATGCCACTTTCCAGCCAGCTAAGATCGGTCACCCCAACGGCCTACAGATCACGTACTTGAAGGACAACAGCACCAGGAATATCTTTGTCTACCACGAAGATGGGAAGGTGAGATTATTTATTATGTCAATTTGTGTGCTTGTCTCTCTCTCTCTCTCTCACACACACACACACACACACACAGGTATGGTCGTGCAGTCACACTCAGTAAGAGTGAATGGGCTCTTGGTTCCGTATCAGTGTGTGTGATGGTATACGGTGCTAAGTGATGTCATCATTCATCACCACCCCTATGATCAAGTATCAGAAGGCTGCTATTTTTAAACGGGCTTGACGAATGGCCTCACCGGGAACTTACGCTGTGCATTTTCCCTCAGTTAAGGCATATTAACCATTACCGAAGTATCTTGCATGCCTCCCAGACATGTCTCCACCAGCGTAACAACGAAAAGTCAGTAATATCCATCGAAAGAATTTTCTCTCTAAAATGCCCCTTGACTTGGACTGTGAACCTATACTGTTGTTGATGAGCTTAGCGCACTTTTTCAACCCAAACGGGGCCTGCTGTCCGCCTGAGAAATGGTTCATTTATAAAGCCGTTTAATGTTAAATCCACTGGCAAGAAAAGCTTGCGGAATACTGCTCCCTCTGCAGGGCAGTATCTTTAATTGCACCTTGGAGAATACGCCCTGAGCCCAGCCAGAACCCATCCTGCTCCGTTAAAAGCATCATGTATTCTGTTTTTCCGTATCTTTATGAGCACAAAAATAATATTGTCTCTAAAATCCAGCTCTGCTTCATCCAGTAAATGTGTAGAGCTAAAGACTGAGACAATGACAGTGATAATCCAACCACTGGCATTATTCTAAATAAGACAATATTTTCTTGAGGGTGTCAACATGAGTTACTTATCGAATATTCCATTCATATTCCCGTTTACATGTAACAAACGCTTATACCCCCCCCTTCATTCATTCAGCAACCTTTCTAAAACGCGATGTTTGCGCCCATCCAAAAACTTTATGATATTCATTTCTTTCAGAACATGTTGCGTACAAATAGTTACAGCCTCACTCCAAAAATGTTGGGACTTTTTAACAACAGTAGTCATAATGTCAACGAACTAGAAGCTTATGGCTACATTGTAAAGTCTGATTGCCGCAGGTGTCGCAATATATTGTGAAAACTCTCAGTAGGATGTTATAGTGAGATTAAGGCGTATACATATCTACAATGCGCTGTATGTCAATAATGCGAATGACATAAGAACACATATGATTATTGCTTTCTCCGACTATGACATCATTCTGATTAAGGTTACCAAAACGTTCTGTTTACATGGCAGTGTCATATTCAGAGTATTGCCATAATCAGGTTAATATCGGATTATTGCTGTCCATGTAAACATGCTCAGTGACTTGCGGTGAGCTGCCCTCTTTGTTTCTGTCAGGAAATGGTGGACTGGTTCAACGGTATCAGAGCAGCCCGGTTCCATTACCTACAAGTGGCTTATCCCGGAGCCAGTGATGCAGACGTGAGTCATTCCTCATACTGATCTCAGCCTCTTGACATCATCAGCATGTGCCAGCCCCTCCCACTCCTGTGACACATCAACAAGCGCTCTATTCACTGCTTTTTACCTAATCATTATCTATTTGCCCTATTTCCACCACTTTTACTTCAGTATGACCTCACCAACACATGCCTGAGCATTGTTTATTGTGCATTCAATATTATGTCTTCAGTATGTGCCAGGTCACCTCCTCAGTGGAAGCAATGTGACCTCATCTAACTGCTCCCGTGTGACTCTTCCGTGTAGTCTCATTAACATACCGTATACGCGCTGTCCTTGGCAATGGTTGACTCTTCAATAGTGTTTGTCAAGTAATTCTATATTTCATTGTGCAGTATTCCTGTAATTTATTTTTATTTCCTCTTTTGTGTCCAGTTGGTGCCAAAACTAACAAGAAATTACATCAAAGAAGGCTACATGGAGAAAACTGGCCCGAAGGTTTGTTTGATCCGTGTCACCATCTGAAAGGTCAAAGGAAAAGGTGTCTGGATGTCCTTGGACTTAGAGTCAGTTCTTGTAAACCTATCATGACTCGAGTGTATTTTCACTCGACCCTCATAACGCCTGAGTAAATATCATTGCAGTGAGAACTGTCTGCAATAAAGGGAGGTTATTAAAGGATGTGGATTTACGGAGCCGGCTGAATTATGATTCGGCTCACGTGCTTCAGTATGACTTGATCCTGTCAGAGTGCATCAGAAATCATTGGAAACGCTGTCATAAGTTCCAGTTTTGTGAAGCTGACAATCTACTGTTTTTGTTAAGACTTGGTCTGATGTGGATCGATTCAGTTCTGTGGTTATTTTGAGATCTGTAGTCCTGTGGTTATTTGCAACTATCCTACTTACTGTCTGTCTGTCCTTGCCTTAGAGCCTTGACTTATAGCTACAGCTTGCTGTTGTTTTTTTTCGGCATTTAGCATGTTGTTCACAGAATTTTTGACCGTTCTTTTACCGCCTGTTTTTGTTATTTTGCTGTTTTTGTGACTCATGTGCCGACAATTTGGGTACCGACTATTTGGTCCCTTTTGTTGGTATATTTATCTTGCTTTCGAGCCTTACATAAAGAAGTGCTGCTTGTTTTCTAAGCAGACACATGGTGCTAATTAGCATTCAGATTAAGAGGAATGACCTGTGTGCTCGGTGCTCGTGCAGTAGTGATTCAGTGATTTCAAAGCCAAAGCCATTTTTCAATTTGAATGTGGAGTTTATTTAGCATTTTTTTACCTGTCTCGTCTCACTCCCCCAGCAAACTGAAGGCTTCAAAAAGAGGTGGTTCACACTCGACGACAGGAGGCTGATGTACTTCAAAGACCCTCTGGTAGGCTGCCCCCCAGTGTTGAAAAATTGTAACTGCTGCTTAGGCCACTCGGATGGTTGCACTCCTCTTCATGTGTTTTCAGTGGGGAAATATTGACACACCCTGGCAGGGGTCGTTGAAACATAAAATGTTTTTTTCCAGACAGATATATATTTATTTACCCATCACAATCATCGTGGCTTTATATTTTAGCATGCAGGCATACACACGCACGCGCGCGCACGCGCACTCACACACACACACCGACACACAAAGCAGGTTCAAAATCTAAAGAGGAACTACTTTGCAGAAATTACCTCTTTATATTTTTATGATGTACTCAGACAGCATGTTCCTAGAAATGAAAACTAGGCACCCACCCATATAGTGCTAGCATAGTGGCTCACAGATACTTGCATGCATTGACGTATAAACATGAGTCACCACATACAGAGGAACACGCACTCAATCATACTCTCACTCACCAACTGATGAGCCAAAACATTAAAACCACTCACAGATGTGGCAAGAAACAATGGCGCAAGACCTTAGACAGTTAGCAAACAATAGATTCTCGTGGTCTAGGTTTTAGACGTGGGTGAAATGGGACCTGAACGACTTTGACAAAGACCAAATCATCATGGGCAGACAAGTGAATCGAAGAATCTTCTAAGCAGCACGGTTTCTGGGGTCAGCAGTGGTGAGAAGCCACTGATAGTGGTCCAAGGACAGGCAAACCATGAAACGGCGATGAGGTGTTGGGTGCCCAAGGCTTATCGATGCACAGGGGCAATGATGACTTTCCCGTCTGGTCTAAACAGCTAAAGTGGCTTCTGTGGCACAAGCCACAGAGAATTTTAATGATACTTGTGTGAGGAATGTGTCACAACACACAGTGCACTGCGCCCTGTTGCATATAGCACTTTGTAGCTGAAGACTAATCGAGGTGTTCATTCTGACCCTGGTCCACTGCCGAAAGTACCTACAATGGGCACGTAAGTGTTGCAATTTGGAGCAATTGCAGAAGGTCACCTGGTCTAGTGAGTTCTGTTTACTTTTACATCATGTGCATCAGCTGGGTACAAGTGAACCTCTTACCTGGGGAAGAGATGACACCAGGATGCACTATGGGATGAAGAAAAACTGGTGGAGGGATTGTGATGCTCTGGGAAATGTTTTGCCTGGAAAACTCTGGGTCTTGGATTTGATTGGATGTCAATTTGAAGGAGCTGCTTTGGCAGCACAAGGGGGACCTACACTATATTAGACAGGTGGTTCTAATGTTGTGGCTGATGGGTGTATACGCACTCATGCACACACATACAGGCTCACACTACCGAGGACAACTTTGCGTCACCTTCCAACACTCTCCAGTTCTTCGTCTCTGATTGGCCCTTGTCCGCAGGACGCCTACGCCCGGGGTGAGGTGTTCATCGGCAGTAAAGAGAACAGCTACACCGTGCTTCCCGGCCTTCCGTCCGCCACGCAGGGGTACCACTGGAAGTTCGGCATCACCATTGTCACCCCGGACAGGAAGTTCCTGTTCGCCTGCGAGACGGAGGAGGAGCAGAGGGACTGGATGGGGGTGTTTCAGCGAGTGGTGAACCGGCCCATGCTGCCGCAGGAGTACGCAGGTCAGACTCCTTCCAGCCAAATCACATGGCCCATTCCCAAGAGCTTCTATACAGTCAGCACTCTTATCAGCGCTTAGTCCAGCAGTGGGCACACTGCCTATTATTGCTAAGCCAATGCAGGGTGTATAACTGCGGGACGAAGGGATAGCGTATGTTAGTATGTGTGATTGGGTGTATGAACAGTGTCACTGATGGAGGATTGATGTATTGTAAAGCTGTGTGAAGGGTGAAGGTGTGATTTAACCATGTTAAGTGGGTGAATAATTATGTTCATGGTTGAATGCAGAGGTAGGTTTTGTCACACCAAAGACAAAACGGGGGAAAAAAATGAAGCGAAAATGTTTCTCTTAAAAAATTTGGACCCATTTATTTCTGAGCATACCCGCACCAAATCAGAAGCTTTAGTATTTAGCAGTTAACGGGTATTCTGCATTCTCAGTCTGTTTTTTAATTTTATCCTTGGAATGAAAAGACCTTTAAGTTGTTAATGGGTTACTGAATACAGTCACTGTTTAAGGTTGAATGGTGACTGTGAATGTGTTTAAAGGTGAATAGAGTCACAGCGTTTTTGGGTCGTTGCAGAAAGTAACAGTGTTTATAGGTGAACAGAGAGTGTACATGCATTGTATGGAGAATGGAGAAATTAAGTGTTTTTATATATGGAAAAAGTCACAGTGTATTTTGGTCAATAGAGAGAGTATCAGTGACTACTTTACATGGATGGTAATAATCCAACTACTGTCCTCATTGTAAATTAGATAATATTTTTATTAAGGTGTTTACATGTTTACAATGCACTTAAATAATGCAATTAAAATTGCAATACTTCTCAAGTATTAATTTGATTATTGCTTACTCTGACTGACTTAATCTGAGTATTGTCTTAATTGGGTTATCATTGGATTATTGTTGTCCATGTCACAGTTTATCGGTGAGCACTAGGTACACCTGTATTTATAAGAGATATGTAGAAAACATAGGTGCTGGATGAATGAGGGGGAATCTGTGCTGATATTTGAATGGAAAGAGTAACAGCGTTATGACCGAATACAGAGAATAATTGTATTTTTGCCCCCTGCAGTGGAAGCCCACTTCAAGCACAAGCCCTGAGGGGTGGGGCTAACATCCTTTATCAGACAGGACTGACGGGCGCCTGGTGTTCTGCATGAGCTGAACTGGTCACCCAGGAAACGCACCTGGACTCGGGCGGGGCCGAGGGCAACGAATGAGCATCCCTCAGCCCCTCAATCCCCACCCCTGCCCCCCCACCCCCACCAACCCTTAACCTCCCGGCTTCGGAACAAAGAACAAGCATCCGCTTTTGTCCGTCAATGGAGGGCCGCAACTGAACAGGAAGCCCAAATCGAGCATCTCTTACCCCCCCTGCTGGTTCCCTGGTAAACCCTGCCCTCTCCACGCCAGAGTCCGTGCAAATCTCGCTTCTCTAATGTACTGCTCTGGAACCCCCCCACTCCCCCGCAATGTTATCGAGAAGTAACCTTTACATGAATGTTGTGTTAACTTATTTGTACTACACTGTTGTGATGAAATAATGTATTGATAAAAAAAGAAGTAGCAACAAAGAAAAGAAACGATAAGCACTGACTCTTAACAGCGATCACGGATATACTGATTATTTCAGGTTGCGTCGCCATCAGACTTTTTGGCTCACTCAGACAAAGATGTCTTGAATTAATGGAGATACACTTTTTAAACGTGAGACGGTACACACTTCATCGGCCTGGTCCAGTTATATTATTTTCTGGGCTATTGCTGAGCGAGCTGCACCAAAAAAAGGATGATATTGGCTCAGTATTTCTTACTTTCAGTGCAATGTAACAGTAACAGTGGAGAGATAACATTCTTCCATCTGAAATGGGAGCCGTTCTCACCGTTTTTCTTGAAGAGTAGAAGCGTAGGTGGTTCAGGGGGATTTACCACTTTAATTGGTCTTCTGACATTAGCGGATGTACTGTAGTTTGTTGTGGTTGCAGTCCTAGTTGTTGCAACAAAAAGAGGAAATTAATGTTCCACAGTCTGATCGTAAGAGGTTTCTCAGGCCAATAGTTATTTCTGCCAGGAAGTGAGGTCACTTATTCTTCTCTTTTTGTCTTTCTGACTTGTGTATTCACACACAAAAGGGCGCACATTGTCTTTCTCTGCATTCACCCAAGCGTACGAATACACATTCACACATCCGGACACACACACACACACACACACACACACATTCATACACATATGAAAACATACACATGGGCCAAACACACACACACACGCTACCACTATCCCCTGGCAAGTTCTGCTCCCATTTTGAAGGTCTTTTCTTTATGTTGAATCTCGTGATCACGACCAGCCCACGGTCATTTTGCCTGCTGATGTACACTAATGTAAACTTTCTCAGAAGATCTGCTTGTAACTGACAAATCGACCACAGTCTGGTGGTTAGCTGCTGTTGGTCTGTTACCACAGCGAGGGAAAGAAAATAATGTACATTTCTCACCCGCAGAGCCAGTCCCCAGCCGACCTCCAACTGAGCGAAACCTGAGCGGCCATTTTATGACCTGTCCTCTGTTGTGTATTTATTTATTTATTTATTGATGCCTGCGGAGAACATGTGTTCTGCCTTTTTTTTTTTTAAATATAAAAACAAAATGAAAATGATCTAAATTTGTGTTCAAGAGAGCAAATGGTGCTGAAAGGAGAGGAGAGACTGCTTGCTTGATCAACAATTAAAAGAATTAAAATCAATGGGATTAATAATCATGCCTTAAATCCTCTGTTTCTATTTTTGCTCAATGGGGAAATGGGAAAAGTGTAACAATTTGAGCAATCGTCAATACAAAAAAAAAAATACCCGATGTTGCAAACATGCCCCATTTTCCATGCTATATGGGATAGTTTGATGGCCAAGTCGCTTCCGGTCTTGCGCAGCTGCGAGGAAAAGTTGCTTTAGCGTGCGTGGTTACAGATACTTGGCCGTACGATACCGAGCGTAGAAGCTGTATTAAGGAGCTTTCAGCTGCGGAATGATCATTTTCTCGAAGTTTTGAGAAGGGCCGTCGATAGCGATATTCAGGTGATCGGTATAATTTCTAGTATAATTTTTGGTGTTGCCGTCAAGAATCACAGATGATGTAGATCAGCGCTTCTCAAACCTCTCCTGGAGTACCACCTCTCGCGCATGTTTTAGATCTCTCCCGGCGGGCATGGATGATTCTAATGATTCGGTCATTATCAAGCATCTTCACGGGTTTATAATGAGCTGATCATTTGACTCAGCAGTGCTGGAGCAGGCAGAGCTCTGAAACATGCAGGAGAGGTGGTACTCCTTTGAAAAGCGCTGATGTAGATGATAAGATAGCTACTGCTCAATGTTATTATGCACATGCAATAGACCTAAGCAGTAGCAAGCTGCGCACTGGAAGTGTGATAGTCTCAGTAATGCAAGAAATTTCGGCAAGAAAGCTAGATCTGGCTATTTTTTTATATTGACGATTGTTGAATTGAGGGATCTCAAACTCTAATCCTGGAGAGCTGCTGTATGTAAGTTTAACTCCTGTCCTGGAGGGCTGCAGTGTCTGCAGGTTTAACTCCAGCTCTGGGGCACTGCAGTATCACGTAGCTTTACCTCCATTCCTTGCTGGCCTTAGTGTGTGCAGGTTTGACTCTAGTCCGGGACTGCGGCTGCATCTGTAAGTTTAACTCCAGTCCAGAGGGGCTGCAGTGTCTGTAAGTTTAACCCCAGTCATGCATTGCTGCAGTATCTGCTGATTTAACTCCAGTCCTGGAAGGCTGCAATGTCTCACAGGTTTAACTCTATTCCTATGCAGGTTTAACTGCAGTCCAAGAGGGCAATAGTATCAGCTGGTTTAATTCCACTCCTGGAGGGCCATAATGTCTGTCAGTTTAACTCGAGGCCTGGAAGACCATAGAGTCTGCATGTTGAACTCTAGTCCTGGAGGGTTGCAGTGGCTTGCAGGACTAACTCCAACCCTTGGGGGGCCTTAATATCTATAGGATAATTTTGACCAGTGACAGCAAAATGAGTTTTAATGACCAAATATTGGAAATTGAGTTCTCTACATCATCGTGTAGGTGACACTGATTTGCATTATCGGTGAAGTTGGACCAGTCAACTGCCAGGATGGGGGGGTTGTCGAACTCTAGCATAGCAACAAGGCTAATTTGTTTTCAACTTTCAATGGCTGTTATTAGCTGCTTTTGACATGTAATATTATAATGAATACCATTATTCTGCGCTTTATTTTGGTATATAGATGACGGGGATTCCCCAGCTAAAACGTGGATTAATTTATCAGTGAAACTGGTTAGTTAACGGATTGTTTCAAGTAATTTTTCCATCATGTTCGCAAATAGCCCATTTTTTCAGCCTTTAGCGATGTTTTCTCACCAGGAAAGTGTACCAGGTGGAATTTTACTATTATTAAGTATCTGAAAAGGGACAAAAGTGTTTTTTGAAAATGTATGCCCTCGAGCACGTATTTGTCATGTTCTGGAAATGTATAGGTACGCCTTAAGACTCATTTTATTATCATGGGTCACATTTGGGCTCCTGTGAGTGAACAATCAATTTTAGGCCTCTGTAGAATTATTACTGTAACTGCAATGAAATTATATAGAGCCAAATACCTTGTTGTCGAGATCTCAAATGGTTTCCTACTGAAAGGAAATCACAGATTTCTGTGGACACTGCAGTCCTCTATGTTTGTTGCGTGGCATCCATGGTGAGAGATAACGTTTGTTCAATTTGCAGTTGCATTTTATGTCCACCAGAGGGATGTAGCGACAGAAGTACAAAAAGTAGGTGTTCTTAATGGTGTTCTAGCAAAACTCCTTTGATCCCCTCCATATCAAGGGCACAGGGGTCAATTCATTGGAGCTTGGTTAATTAGGACTGTTTCATCACTGTTTCATCACTTCAACACTGATCGATTTTTGAAACCAATTAATACAGCCAGCGAATAATTTGCTGTTAAATGGGGCCCAGAATTTTCAATTAATTAAAACCTTAATTAAGCTTTCTTCAAGGGATGTTTAGTGTAAGCAAAAACATGTTGAATAAGCAACTTGTGTTTATGTAGAATTCACGGGTCCCAAAAGTATATTTTTAATTCCCTGCACAAACTAATTAAATTTGGGGATGTCATGATCAGATTAGATTCAGCACATTAGGTTCAGGGATGTCAAATGAAGATGAGGATTAATTATCATCGTAGACATCGTTGATTACACGAGTAGTTGATGTTGAGGAAGGCTCTTATTTTGTATTCTGTTCTATGAACAGCAGGGGGCAGTATGTGATAGTTGGTCAGCAACTAACTGAAGAAAAATCCACTCGGACCCTCCCACTTGTGTTCTTTATTAAACTCTGTTTTATAATTCAGTTTCAGGTACACGCACACTGAAAATTTCTGCACAAAAAGTTACATTTGCAAGAAGGCTACAATACACTGACTTTTAAGACATGACCTATTGAAAAAATCTGTACATCTCTGTTTAACGTAGAATTGACAGTCATTTTCGTAATAAATTATGAATGCTGGGTTGAAAATAGTCAAATACATTTACATTAGTCAAACACATCAAATACTGTTACTATACCGTAGCAACCCATCTAAAAATTAGAATCCTCATGAGTAAAATAATCTTGATAGAGACGTCCAAAAAATATGATTGTGCTGTATTACAGTGAAATGGGAAATGCTTTTTTACACAGTATATGCAGCATACTCAAACATTTTATAAATAAAGCAGCAATCAACATTTCCTAGACTTGACAACAAAACCATACTTTAGCTTCAGAAATATTGCAAAGAATAAAAATGAAACATGTCCCTTTATTAACATTTCAAGTTGCTGTACAATACTGATACAAAATGACAAAGTACTCAGGCTTTTCAATTATCTTCATTGATATCTTGGTCTTTTATCCTCTCTAGAAGTTTCCAGGGTACCCCTCACCTGCAATGTGGTAACATCTATATCTCTAAGTCACTAAAGCATTAAGATTTCTCAGCCGTAAAAAAAATAACCGCTTACAGAACGAGAGATGCTAATGCTAAGCTCAAGACGTTTATATACTCTGTACAAAATAATGATTTCATATGTACATTTTTATTTCACTATTTAATTTCTGTTTTGGAGTGAAAACGAGTGACTGCCAGCTTCCTGACTTTGGCTTCTGTTCATCTCACTTCGTTGTTACACTTGCTGGACTGATTGAAATGCAGACATTGTTTTTATGGGGGGGGGCGTCAATACCTGGGCTGACTGGGTTTGAGACCTTTTACTCTCAGAAGCGTACAGTATACAGTAACAGTAATACTGGGAGAGTGTGGCATTATTAACTTTGCAATGCGTGTATGTGGACTGTGAAAATATGTCAAATGGCTCACAGTTTCAGGGACGCTATTGACCTGGTGGGGGTGGGGGGGGGGGCTCAACTGGGACATTTTGTACCAGGCCAGACCTGAGGAGGCCCAGCATATGGGGTGCAAGAAATTATTTTTAATCTGTTTGGAAATATACATTGGTTTATACAGTATATGTGTTTTCATGCCAAACCTGATAATTCATGCTGCTGCTGCTGTCGAACCCTTGATGAGCTCAGTCATTTTATTGGTTCACAGCAGCTGGCTGGTGATTGGCTGAATGCAGTTCTAGTCTGTACTTGGTTAATGGTGCCTCACTCCGGCTTCATCTCATATGCACATTTGGCCTTGGGCGGCCTTCAGTTGAATGACGGTGCAACCAATTATTTTTGTTCTGTTTGCCTTTGTACTCTCCCATGCATGTCAATCACGAGATCAGAAGAAGCAATCAAATTTTGCCTTGAAAAGAGGAGCCAGTATGGTGGCTTCAGAGCAGTGTCAGTGCTTGCTAACTGACTGACACGATGTTGGTTTAGAAGTACAATAAACGCTACAACAAACACTGCCCTTGGTGGGACGTGAACCCACATCCTTCTTTTTAAGGGAGCAAAGTCGCCCTCTGGTCTGCAGTCACCATATTGCTGAATAGTAATGAGGTTATTCACCTGTCCCTGGTCTGATATGGTCTTGGCCTGAAACTGTGTGCATTTGCTGGCTTTTGAAACGGCACTACTGTGTAACTACTCCTTTTATCTTTGTTATGTTATTCAAAACAATGTTAAAAAAAAGCATTTACAATGGAGAAGCACCTCCAAAAAAAGGAGGTGGTCTGTGTTCTATCCTTAGTTTTCCATACAGAGGTGACTGGGGACTGAGCTAGCAGATCGAGCAGAGCTAGCCCTGAACGTCACTCACGACTTATAGCTGGTGAAAATGGTGGCCTTCAGAGACTGACCATGGAAACAAACCAACAGTGAACTTCACTGACATAAATGGGACTTTGAATAGTCATTACAGCCTTACGCGTGGTGTGCAGTGTGTGTGTGTGACTTCTGAGCGCCCTCCAGCTATACAACAAGAACGAAGGCGACGGATGATAATTGCAAGCAAACCCATTTCTTTTGCAAAGCTGTTAGTATAACACTGTCACAAGATAGCTTGTATGGGATTGGGGCAGTATGATAGCATGATAGAGTTAACGGCCTGGGGTATTTGGATTTGGAGGTAAAATAATCAGTGGCACATAAACTTGAAATCACAGTTTGGGGCATTTGGCTGCTGAGATAACAATGTCTTGGGCATATAAACATAAGGATAACAGCCTGGGGTATTCAAGATTTAAGGTACCACCTCAAATTCTGGGGTTTATAGCCATAAGCTGAGGCCTAGTCCACACGTACACGTTTGTATTAAACGGGTTCATCCTCCTTCGTTTTCCGAAAACGTCCACACGAAGAGGTAAAAATACAATTAAAGCATCGTCAAGAGCATGCCAAACCAGCAGGCGGCGATAATATAATGTCATGTCTGACTATATAGGCCAATCACAAGCCTTAAAAACTCGCTATAAGGTGCACACACTGATGTCACTGGCCAAAAACCATTTTGCCTGTCCACACGAAAACAGTGAAAACTTCAAAAAAAATATTCACCCTGGGAATCGTTTTCATTAAGGTCCGTTTTCAGTTACAGAAAACACGGTTTGTGTGTGGACGAAAGGCTGATGCGCATTCTACGTTTTCAAAAAATACCCATGTACGTGTGGACAGGGCCTAAGAAAGCCAGCAGTCTTCTTAAG
Source organism: Gymnothorax javanicus (assembly GCA_029692085.1). NCBI lineage: Eukaryota > Metazoa > Chordata > Actinopteri > Anguilliformes > Muraenidae > Gymnothorax > Gymnothorax javanicus. Next base: position 46,259,071 of record CM056206.1, on the reverse strand, counting down.
GGGGTAAAAGCACCTCCAGCTGTTGAGCACGGTGTGCTTTGTTTTAGGTTGATGTGAAAACCGACAGGACAGTAGAATTCCAGGAACAGGGCTGGGCAGCCATGGTCTTGGGTATGGGCTCTCAACTTTATCCAGAAAGGGCCAGTGTGGGTACAGGCTTTCATTCCAAGCGAGCAGTTACACACCTGTTTCTACTTATCCAGCAGGAAATCTAGGGGTTGATTGGTAGTTCCAGGTGTGCAGCTGTTCGGCTGGAATAAAAGCCCGCACCCACGCTGGCCCAGACTGGATGCTGTGGAGGAAAACTGACTTAGGGTAATTATCTACAGAGGAAACATAGTCTGGTGTGAGTAATTCTGCCATTTTCGTGGTAATTCAAGGGTGTGTAATTCTGTATTTTTCAGGGTAATTCAGAGGGTCATGCCATTTGAGGTATTTATCCACGGGTGATAATTGAGCATTGGATGGGGGTGGTAACACAGTGAGTTTAAGGGTGGGTTTTACAGGCTTTTCAATCAGGGATACATTCACAGCTGTAGAGGGAGGTGGGCGGAGCTAAGATGGCATGAAGGTGGGGTCATGGGAAAGGGGTGGGGTCAGGGGGCAGGGCAGGGAAGAAGTCACAGTCACAGGGCTCAGAGGAAAGTGAGAGATGGTCAGTGTCGTCATGGTGAGTTCTTCTCCGCACAAGATGGTGACTGACAGCTGTTGTCACACTCGTGTCTCTCCACTGACTAAACCAGCCAATCAATCCCCAATAGAGAGCGACACGCTGAAATCACTTTCCTATCCCTCACTGTCACACACCAACTCACTCTTCATCACCATCTCACACACACACATACACACGACTGCACCGAGACTCTCTCTCAGACATACACCTGCACTTTAGCAGGTTACCAGAACAACTAACCCCTCCAAGAACTTCAGTACTCAAAAACACTGATTCTCACTAACTCAGGCATAAATGCATTTAGATGCATAAACACACATGCGCATGCGGGCACACACACTCACTCACACACACACACACACACACACACACACACACACACTCGAAGCCTCCTGCTTTGGCTCGTTCTTTAGGACCATTTAGGACCTGCAGCACCCAGAGCTCTTCATTTCCTTGTTGACATAGTCCTGCAGCTTAAACTTGGGATCGCTGGGCTCCTTCATTGATCTGTGCTTCAGCTCTCTGAGAGAGAGGAATGGGGAGAGAGTGCGCGAGAGGGAGGGAGGTAGGGTGTAAGAGAGGGGAGGGAGTATGAGAGAGGAAGTGTGTGAGGGAGAGAGTGCGCGTGGGAGAGGGGGAGAAAGAGGGAGAGCGTGTGAGAGACAGGAAGTGTGTATGGGAGAGAGAGGGATGGGGGAGGGAGAGCGAGAAAGAGGCAGGTAAACAACAGGTACGATGTGTGGAGAATCACTTGCCTCTTCCATAAATTAAGACAATCTTTCCAGAATTTGGGCCTCTCTAAGAGAGAAAAGAAGTGTACAGCTAACAACTGCCAGATCCGAGAGGGGACAGTGAGTGTTGAAACCGATAATGAAAACTACATTCCCAATGACTTGCATCCTCTCGCATAACAGATTTTACTGTATTTCATTGTAATAACATTGCAATTGTTTTGTTCTGGCTCCCAGAGAATAATCCTTAGCACTTTTATTCTTGTTTTGCTTTGGTGGCAAGCAGTGAGAGTAAATTTACCAAAGCACATTTAAACTTTGAATAACCATGGAGGGAAAAGGAAGTAAAGCTAATTAGGCTGGTCTTATAAAACACTTTTGGAATCTGCTGAAAGACATGTCATTTTGTAATAATTTGGGGTCCACTGGAGGATGTTCTAATGCTCTTTTGCAGCTCCGAGTGAAATTAGCATTATAATAGCTCCTGTAGTGACTTACAAGCTATTTCCAAGGACGCCTCTGGGGTTTCAGTACACTCCAGATTGGCAAAAATTGTCAAGTTGCGATGTTCTCTTTCCAGGATAACAAACGGATGGTTTGGTTTAAGTTACAAATAAACATTTTTTTTTTTCCAAGAACTGAAATCAAAACTGTCAAGTCTGCCGAAATTGGTTAATCAAAAAGCATATGCCGGCTGGCATCTCCAACTTTCCTTTACTTACATGGAAGTGAGTGTAATTAATTCAGGGGCATCACTTAACCCCTTATATGCCAAAACAAGTAATGCCAAGTATTTGCCAGTAGGTGGCACCAAACCAAAAAATTGCAAAAAAACCTTAAGATGACAATGGGCTCCTACTGTGCCAGATGTGCAATAACATGACTGCAGGTCAGTCACAAGACCAAAGCCAGTGATAAGGACAGTGTTAACAGTGCATCCTATTTGATAGCTAAACCAAGGTGTTTTCTCATGTTCTGCTCTCCTCATGGTCCATACTGTATCTACAAGTTTCTTGAAATGAAAGTGCCAATATTTGGCCTGTTAGACTGAGTTGAAAATCAGGAATCTGCTCCAAGATCAGTGCCTCCCTGCTTGACACACATTGTCTTTCCCAGGGCTTCCTTCTTTAGGCCCATATATACTCACTTGGCAACACCGGTGAAAGCAAGCTCCACGTTAAGGCCTGATTTAGCGCTGGTCTCCATGAATGGCACCCCAAAGTCCTGCCGGGACAAGGTAAAGCAAGGAACGAGGTTATAAGATAAGATACACTTTATTGAGCCCCGTGGGGCATTTGACCCATCGTATAGTTAGGAGCAGTGGGCAGCCACAGAGCAGGTTCCGGGGACCAAATCCAGTTCTAAAGCCAGTTCCTTGGTCAGGGGTACTGGTTGGAGTGTTCCTATGATGCATGTTTTTTGTGGGTGGGGGAAACCAGAGTACCCAGGAAACCCACGCAATTACAGGGATAACATGCAAACTCCACACAGAAAGGCCCCAGGCTGGATTCGAACCCATGACCCTCTTGCTGTGAAACAGCAGTGCTAACCACTACACCACCGTGTCGCAGGTTGACCCAGTCCCAGCAGGTTGCCTGAACTGGGAGGTAGATACAGCGAGCTCCATCATTCATTGGACAGTGGCAACTTCTTATTTTGGTCCAGTATTCTAGCTCTTGAAGTTAAGAGGACATAGTGACAATAAGACTGAGGTGCAGCTCTGATTTTTGGGTGCTTTCATCCATATTAAATTAACTGTTTTGAGATTTAACACTTGGTTGCATATCCTTTGCAAGCAATAACTGCTTGAAGTCTGTGACGTATTGACATCACCAGACACTGGGTATCTCCCCTTATGATGCCCTGCCAGGCTTGTACAGCAGCCATCTTCACTTCCTGCTTATTGCCTTCATTCCTTTTTCTATGTAAAATGCTTAAATTTGATTTAAATTGGATTGACTCAGTTAGTAGTACCAAAATAGTAAAAATAAAAAAATGGGTCACTGTCCATTGAATTATGGTGCTCAGTCTATATATGAGATTCTGAAAGATTATCAACAGGTCATTATTTAGGGTGATATTGGCAGATATCTCAAGTCACTGCAGTCACTTTATCACTCAACGCCTTCTTCATTTGTTATTAATTACTCACATAAAGCATATTTCAACTACAGTATATTAACATCTAAATGCATAAATAAGATGTATTGAAGGAAAGACACAGCAAAAAACAATCTCAGATGAGTCCTTCTTCATCAAATAGAACAGAATCCAGCTTAATACATTTGCAAAAATGACAATTTTCCACTTCAAGGGTGGATTGTAATATTGTTTACCAAAACAAAACAATAAATTCATCAGGAGCTCTCCCAGACTGCATTGTGCCAGTCCCTGCTTCATTCAATTTGCAATCAGCAAACACAATTTTTTCACAGAGATGAAATCGTCCCGCTTGCACACGCTCAGTCCATTTCAGCCACTTTGTGTCTGACTGATGAGTTTGCCAGCATCAGCGTGAGAGGAAAACCTGCCTCGTATTTTGCTTCAGTTTGTGAACAGTGAAGAAGTGATAAGAACTAGGAAGACGGAGAGAAGAAGAATGCATGGAGTTGAGTGCTGTCAATCATCCTTACATACTCTAAACCAAAATTTCTTTTTCATCCATAGTGACACAAGGTATGTGGCTCAAAATGGAGAGAAACTCATGGCTGTGCCTAAAACGGCCTTCCAACTTCTGCAGTGTCCACTATATGCGTACTGCAAGCTACCTTACCCAAATACAGACCTTTTGCCATAATAAGTTGAGTACATTAGATGAAAAAGTTATTAATTGACAAGAGGGAGTCACTGTAGGCAAAATACCCTTGCAATGTAATGTACTTATAATCACTTTTCAGCAAATAAACCATACATTTTGGAAGTCCAAGGGAGGTCGCGGCAGAGGCAACCAGATTATCATTCAGAAATACTATTAAAACTATTAAACCTTTTTAACAGCATCGTTATCAAGAGTACTCAACTGAGGTCAGCATTCAAAGTCAAATTTGCTGTTTTTGGAAAAGGCTCAAGTTTTGTGTTTCTGAAGTCCTGCTCTATGATTGTCCACTGCTATAACTTTGACTCTGGAGAGTGCTTCTGCCCCTGGTGGTGAACTATGGAACTGCATATCTCATGGCTGCATTTCAAACTCACCTTAGCGAGCCTCTCCCCCTCCTCCCGCTTCACCACCCTCTCGTGCGTGGCGTCGGCCTGAAATGAAGCGCAGACGGTCAGCAACTGACCCTGAGCACTCTCAGCGCAATCCCATCTGTCACCTCCATTTCCAAGCGCACAGCCTCCCGTATGAGATTGAATGTGCTCAAGGAAATTAACCTGGGTGAGTAATTGTCAGGTCATGTGAACCCAAATGGCACCAGGCCTCAGTGCAGAATTACAAAAAAAAAGAGTAGTTCTTGCTTTGAAGCCTGATCACTGGCACTGATAGATGCAGCTCTTGTGTATTAAGCTATCGGCAAAGGTCCATAATTATTTGGACTGTGGTACTGAATACTAAAGACTGAAATTCTGACATGGGGCACACAATATAGATGTACTTTGTACATATTGACTAATTATAACTGTCACTCTCTGCTTTAAATTTTTATCTAGTGCTTTGTTTTCTTTGGCAAAAATGGTTCGAACACTTACAGACCTCATTGAAATACTGGTGTAATCATGACAGGACATGCTCTCTGTTTATTTTTGTTAGCGTAACCTACCCACCTCATATTTTTTGACCGCCTTCCTCGTTTAATCTGTATTAATCACTGGTGCCAGTCACCATGCATGCCTACCCATAACACAGCTGTCATCCCATGACTCCATCCACCCACTGTGCTATCCATACCTCGCTAATATCTATAATAAACTCGTGCATGCCCACCCATGCGTGAACCCTCCACACCTCCATCTGCAGCGAGGGAATATCCCAGCATGCCTCTCACCTTGTTGCCAAGCAGCATCAGCACCACATCCTGCTGAGCGTATTCGTGGATCTCCGTCAGCCAGGCCTGAGAGGAAGAGCAGAGTGCAGAGGTATGAAGGACCAGACACACACAAATAGGAAACTGGGAGACCAATCAGAGACTGTGAGAGATCAGCAAGGGACCAATTGGAGACCAAGTGATCAGTGAGGGACCAATCAGAGACAGAGAGGGACCAATCGGAGACCGAGCGATCAGTGAGGCACCAATTAGAGACTGAGAGGGAACAGTGAGGAAATGATCGGAGACAAAGAGATGAGTAAGGAACCAGTCGTAAATTGACAGAGATTAGTGAGGGACCAATGGTAAATTGACAGAGATTAGCGAGGGACTAATCGAAGACCGAGAGAGATCAGTGAGGGACCAGTCAGACTGAGAAAGATCACTGAGGGACCAATCGGAGACAGAGACATCTGCGACGGACCAAGTGGAGACAGAGAGATCATAGAGGGACCAATAGGAGACTTGAGAAACCTGAAAGGATGACTGGAAGAGAACATATAGAGACCAATGGGCGATTTTGCCAAATCAGATTAAGAGCTTCTCTGACCCACCACAGAAGGACAATTGTCTACAGCACATCACATGTTAATTAAAACTGTCTTTCAGCAGTCCTAGTACAATAACTTTCTGTATTTGTAGTGACAGAATTTACTGGAAAAACTTGAAAGAGACCAATATGAAAACTGTACACTAGACTGTGACAGAGCAGTGAGAGACCAATAGGACACGCAGTAAACTCACAGAGGGAAACCAGAAGAGGAACGAGAAGTATTAGAGCAGGGGTCCTCAGTTTTATCCAGAAAGGGCCAGTGTGGGTGCAGGCTTTCATTCCAACCAAGCAGTTACACACCCGATTCGACTAATCAGCCCTTAGAGCCTTTGCTAAAGTCCTTGTTTCGTAGTATCAGGTGTGTAAGTACTTGGTTGGAATGAAAGCCTGCACCCACACCGGCCCCTTCCGGGTAAGATTGAGGACCCCTGTATTAGAGCATTGTACAGTATGTCACTAGAGACGTGCAGTTCAAAGATGCCAAAGAGAGAGAGAGAGAGAGAGAGACCAGGAAGAGATGTTTATGAAATCATCTATGAGAAAGCAATGATCTCTGTCAGATTTACATTAACTTGATAGAGCCCACCAGACCTCCGACATACCCAGAGATAGATAGATAGATAAATAAATAAATAAATAAATAAATAAATAGCTTTTTGTTTGAGCTCACGTTGTGTATCTTGTGTTTTAGCCGTATACCACATGATTACATTCCAGAAACAAGAGCGATATCTTGTCCTCAAACGAAGCTTTATGACTGCATTTTGGCCATACAATTTGTCCGTTAAAAGCCTTTCATTTGGGAACATCAAAAAGACATCAAAAATAAAACGGGCTGTCTTTAAAGGGTTAACACTTCAGGCATTTGTCTGCAGCTCTTACCCAGCGAACACTTTACATAGAATCAATGTATACAGCTGGATATTTCACTGAAGTCATTCCAGTTAAGTGGTTTGCTCAAGGGTACTAAAACAGAAGCCCAGCCGGGAATCAAACCCACATCCTTTGATTTACAGGCTCAGTTCCCAAAACATTATGCTCGATTGCCAGCCCCTGGGAGATAAGTGATAGCTGCTGTGAAGAGTGGTATTTATAGGAATTCTATGAGGACCAATGAGTGATAATTAGAGTTATCCTATAAATGGGGATTTTATGAGCTGCGGTTATACAACAAAAATGGATTTCAGACCATTAGACTCAATCTTGTCTTCCTTTCATGTTGTACTTTTATGTTGCACTTGTATTTAAGTCTTAATATTTTACGCCTTCATCCTATCCTTTGTGCTTCCATTTGGAGCTGCAACTTTTCGTACATCATTTACCCATATTTAGCATGTGTACTAGACTTTATTTCCATGGCTGCGAGTTTGTGATTCTGTACGTGAATTTGACCTTATCTGTGCTTTGTTTTGTAGTCAATCTTATGAAAGTGTGTTATGCGTTTATTGTGTGTCACATAAAAGTGAATTATTGAAATGCCATATTCCTGGGTCTTATTTCGAGGGAGCGATATCCAGATTCAGCTCATGAGTTGTTTTCTGCATCCTCCCACTCGCGTCCTATTGCTGTCACTCACAAGCTGTCACTGTTCTCGCCGTTTTGAAAAGAGGCTACAGAGATATGAAAATTACAGCTATGAGCACAAAAGACTTTGCCCACATCTCCGTTAGTGCATGACCTGACTCTGGCGAGAAGGTATCTATCGTAAATGCGCATCAGAGAAAAACTGACAATGAATCAGAAGTAAAAACATTCAAAGAAAATAAATATTGCTCAGATTTTTTTGAACTGACTGCAAATGAGAGACTGTATGAGAACTGCTGTGAGATTACCATGAAATTGATGAGGGGCAGACTGGTTACAATAGCAGTGAAGCTGGAATGATCGTTCATGAAATAATCCCAAAAATCTCCACAGATCTTTTGCAAAGGTTAACAACAGTCATCAGGAGATGGCGTATCCCCGCAGCCCCGGCAAAATTATGAAATGAAAACAATTCTATCATAGCAAAGACAGTTCTCAAGCATATGGTTTATTTCGTTCACACATTCCAAATAATGCTGTGAAGTTAGTGATAGCTTAGAGAGTAAAAGGGATGCAGAAATTTGATTGGCTGATAGCGGAAAACTTGTTTGAGCACTCAGCTTGTTCTTATGAATATCCATAGATCCCTCAAGCAACATGAAACATGCTAAGTTTTAAGTTGATTGGCTCACTGGTTCTGGAGTTTTGACTATTTGTTTGCTACTGTTCCTCCTATAGACGGATTTACACCAACTTTGGTATGCTTGAGTTTAATGGCCTGTAGATGAGGGATCTCAAGTTTGGAGATGACTGGACACTGCACACAGGAGTTAGAGCTCATTATATCATTTAAGGTCACATCCACAAAATTCATTGCCTTACCGCAGCTGCATATTTTAACATAGTAACTTCGTGTATAAATCATTAAAAGATCATTGTGTGAAGATGCTGTGTAGCAAATTTCATGCAAATTGGTCACACTTTGGGAGGAGGTGATAGAGTTTAAAGGTTTTACAAAAAAAAATCAAAATCTACGGACAGCATGAACATCTATTTAGACAGCTGGATGGACAGACAGGTGGACAAAGAGATAGCTTCATTCCCCCTTTATGTGCTGGGGAGATGAGAAGCAATGAGGGAGGGAATGGAGGAATGAGAAAATAGGAGCGAGAGAAAAGCAGTTTTGGTAGCCGACAATGGGAGAAAGTGATGTAAAGTGAGAAAGAAAGTGAGTAGTAGGCCCAGAGCACGTGCACACCAAAAAATATTTTACGTGCTTCTCTGACCGTCCCATGAAACAGCTTTGGGGAAATGGCGCGACTTAAGAAGCAGTGCTGAGCGTCACCTGGCAACATTGGATGGGATTAGCAATTAATAAATGTGAACGGCTGGCAGTGCCTTCTCCCCTGCAGTCTCTTCCATCTGGAGCTTTTAAGATTTTCGAGATTTTAAAACGAGTTGAGCGCGATGTAGGGGAGACTGGGGTCCGATGAGCCATGGGGACCAATGAGCCATATCACTATTTTGCGATCAATCGATGACAGAGCTGCTTAAAATAGGCAAAATATTTGACCATTGACTGATGAGTCATGGGGATAAATGAGCCATATCACTATTTTGCCTATTTTAAACACCTTTGGCATCGAATGATCGCAAAATAGTGATATGGCTCATAGGTCCCCATGGCTCATCGGACCCCAGTCTCCCCTACCTCCAAATTCTCAGTGGACAAAAATAATATCCCCTCTTTATGTTTTTGCTGAAAAATATTATTGGAGACGGGAAGACTGAAGGTATTTTCCATTAAGGAAGACTGGGTTTTCGGACCAATTGCAAAATCAATCTGCCCAGCGAATTCCTCGGACAATGTCCAAGAAGTTTGTGATTTTATGATTCAAATACACGATTGTCTTGTTTACTTTGAGCTAGGAATACCAAACAGTTATACACATATTTTGTTATGGATATCGGTTAGATCAGTTCATTTCTAATATCGCATTAAAAGGCTACTTGTTTCAGCGCAGCCGATACAGAACTATTCCCTCTCGTGCAGTAATGACATGTTTATAGACGAACTGTCTCACCGAGGCCAGTGGTTGTCATTTTCACTGGTTGTTATTTGTAATTAGATGCTTTTTATGTTTTGAGGGATCATTTACACTAATAAATCGCATTGTCTACAATACAAGCTATGCAGAAAATAATTCCCAGATTTACATTGTCCTCATTGCGCCAAATCGCACAGTATGACATAAAAATAAGTTTAAAATATTTTAATCAATCTAATTAAAGGCTTGAGTGAATAAATAGGCTCTAATGTTACTTGCAGTTGACATCTGTCCGCCTATTACAATGCAGTGACAATGAGCCAAACCTGCATTTTTGTCCAGAGGATTGAGGAAAGAATTATGACAGAACTTCGGCGCTTGAAATTATTACATAACCTTAATTAATACACAAGGGTCCCCAGGTCAGAGATCTAGAGCCAGTCAGGCAAGCCAATAAAGTGCTCTCCTGACTCACAGTGACGATGCTAAGAGACAGCTGCCATCACCGGCCATAACGGCTCCTCATGATAATCACCGAGAGCCGTATTTCCAGCATTAAAACTTATAACTCCCTCCAGTAAAACTTAAAATATTACTACATCTAAAAATATTTTAACCCCTCTTACTCAGATTTTTGTTCAGATTTCCCCTTGAGTAGGTTAAAAGTTATCATTTTTTCACTCATATTGTTGGAAATATTGTTGAACAAAGTCACATACATATTCTTTACTTGCTGGTTGCAGCACTTCACTGAAGCCACAGCACCCTTGTACTGAGAGAAATACTCAAACCCAGGATGCCATGTTTTTATGGCAAAAGTTACATCAAATAGAAAATATCTAGATCTTGTGTATCATTTTAAGTGCAATACCCTCAAATTCAGCTGGACATATTTCAGATTCTTTGAAACCTTGGGATCTCAACTGGAATCTGAGATAAGTCTAAAGTTCTACATGTCTGAATAAAGTAACATTTCACAAATCCACATTGCAGAGTTGAAGAAGTTAACGGGCCTGACAGTGTTCAATAATGGGTACACTGTGTGGCAACAGAGAGCTGCAAACTTTGGTCATAAGCCAGAACCTCTTGATGATTAGAAGCTGGAGGTCCAGTAAAACAAAAGATTATACTCCAGTCATACAATCAAAACCTGTAGAATGGACAATGTCATGTCATAGGGTAATGATATCCGGAATGTGCTAGTACTGGCTACCTTTCTTGGGTAAGACCAAACCATTATTGTGAACTGCAATGACATCGGAAAATTCAGACCATTGAATTCTACACAGGCTGGCAAATGGTAAAACAAAGCATAGGTCTTACCCAATATAGTGGACAGGTTGACACGCCCAGGTAATAGTCATGTCCGTTCCACTGTTTTAGAATTCTACGTTTTGAGCCCCGGTCGTACCAACCGGCAGTGGTCGGCAGCTTTTTCAGAAGTAGCGCGCAATTGGCCAATGTGCTACAGGGATGCAAATTGGGAGGGGTCTGCCGGGAAGGGTAATATAAGTTGCTTTGTTGGTTCCGTAGGTGCCCCCTGTTGGCCAGACGGGCGCTCGTCAGGAAGATTCTAAGCTTGTTCATGTTCCGGTATCCTCCGCTGTCGTTCTGAACTTACGAGGATTCGACCAGTGAGTGTATAAGAAGCGGCGGCTGACAGGCGCGTGCTTCGGAGGAGAGCCGCTAGCTGTCTTCACTCTCCTGAGTTGGCAACAGGGGGTCGTATATGCAAAAGCCTTGCACATAGTTCCCCAATTGGACATTCCAGATTCGGGGTGGGATTGGAGATGCCAAATAAAAAAAAAATAAAAAATTCTATGTCCCCAGTTCTTAACCCTTTATCGGGCGAGGAACCATATTTGGTGACTTCGGTCGGCGTCCAAAGTGGCACCCCCATGCCTCTCCGTGAGGCTGTAGACCCACAGTGATTTCTCCCAGCCAATGAGAGAAAATCAGGCTATATCACAGGCAGTGACATCAGTGTGTTCGACCAATCAGCAGTGGCCTAGAGCGTCTCAAACTTCTTTTCTTCTCCAGACCTCTCACAGTGCGGTTGTGTGCCCTTACCCAGTCCCACTCACAAGGACCTAACATCATCACTCACAAAAAAAAACTGATGAAAACTCACGCATTAAAAAGTTGAAAAGGTTTGCTAAAAGTTGAGATAGGTGTTGTTTGTGTAGGATTTCTAGAAATTAGTGAGATTTTGCATGAAAAACAAAAAATTTGGTGGTAAGGCCATATTTGATCATACGCCCTTTTCACCTAAGTCTACAGCAAGTGATGGTAAGACTATTTATGGACATACACCCAACGCACGGTACTTTTTACAGTCAGCTTCTAAGGGTATTTTTTAGTGTCCTATAAAGGGTTAAAATGACAGTCCTTGCTGGCTTTTTACCTTCTTTATACCTGGCGGTCAGGCGTGAGTCCAGTCTAGCCAATCAGTTGCACAAATAGTTTAGGCACTTAGATAGGAGGATAGAAAATCAGGACCAGATTTGGATTGGAGGACCATTTTTGAGGTTCTGTTCCCTGCGGTCCTTCTGTTAACACTGGTGCCCAGTTTAAAGAGAAGAGCGATGTGATACCCTGATTTCACTGGGCTAATTTAGCCAAATTTATCGCAAAATACACGGCCGTCATGCTGTTCTGTGCATGAACTAAAACTTTGGGTGATAACTGCCGAATCTGCTGACCAAAGTTATGCATCGTGTTCATTAAATGAGCCATAACCTCGTCAGAGGCAACTGTTCCAGCAATTCTTACAACTGCAGCTATCCATTACAGGCACAGACCCACCAAACAGAGGCCTTGGTCGCTAAATCTGCTCTGACAGAGGTGAAGTTCCTCAGAAATCTTCAGTTTCAATTATCAGCTCTGGGCTGAAATCCCTTCCTCTTTACTTCTGTTAACAGGACTGGCTACACAACCGCGCGCGCTAGCGGAGTGACAGATGAAAGATCCTTCTCCCTCAGGCTTAAGTGACTGCTGCGAGTAGCTATCTCCTGCTATCTCTTTCTCCCTCTCTCTGTCTTTATTGCATTATTTTTCTATTGAGCTTCACTCATATGTGACGGGCTCTCCGCTTCATGCGCTCAGTCATCATTCCCCATCCAACAGCACTGCCATTTTCTGTTCTCCCCATCTCCGCAACCATTTTCAAACCTCTATTTAAACCTGTAATTCTGAGTTATACTTTAGTTGAAGGTGTATTCAATACTGGGGGGGGAGTTGAGGAGATCTGGAAACTGGACAATGCCACCGGCACCTGAGAGAGCTGAGGTGCCACCCTTTAAGTCTCGTGAGTGACTTTTGGGAGAGGTAACATCAAGCATAGCCAGAACTTCAAAACGTGTACGTACGGAACATCCCTTTAAAACAATTATTAATTGCTCTAAATCATTTTCCTTCACTAAAATGTTTTCCAATTATAAGAATAATCCATGGGCAATTAAAGACACTGCTTTTTTCTTGATGCGAACTAAGGGCGACTCAATAATGAGCTAAATTTAGTGCAAAAAATAATTTACTCATGAGTAGGCATTTGCTTCACAAAAGGTACACTGCTCTGGAACTTCTGTGCTGTCTTTTGGGCCCTTCAGGTGATCTAACCTGCATTTTATGATTGTTTAAATTAAGCAAAACATAAAGATCTGAAACACCTTTGCACAGTTTTGAACGAGGGTGATTGAAACGCTCCAACTACGAGTGCAAATGAATGGTTGCCGTCTTGCCCAATGAGGAGAATTACCAACATCTGATAGTGTGGAGTGCTCTCAGCATGAATGTATTGATAATTAAGAAAAACGACAAAGAACAAGCCAGGACTAATAATTTTTGCAAAGGGATGTTCTGTGCGTACACATTTTCAAGTTCTGACTATGCCACTGCATCAAGTGATGCGTGGGACTTGAAGGGTTAACGAGCCAATGATTGTATGCAAGGCAGGGTACTTCCACCCACTCCCCTTCCTGCTGATTGAATGGACCTGCTTGACATGCATGTCGTGGCATTCTGTGGCTGCCTTTGATTGCAAGGCTGGCACTTCAGCCATCATAAATGCTATGTTTCAGATCTAGCAAAATGTCCTGCTATTTTTAATCAACTTTCATGCTTTTCTGACTTGCCCAAGGGTGTTTTTCTCAGCGTGCTGTAAGTGTATGTTGGTGCACTGTGAGAGATAGGTCTGTGCGTGTGTGTGTTCGTGCGTGTCTGAGTGAGAGCGAGAGTGTAATTATGTGTGTTTGTGTTTATGTGTGTGTACGCTTGTTAGAGAGAAAGAGTGAGGAGGTGAGAGTGTATGTGTGTGCGTGTGCGTGTGCGTGTCTGTTTATCGTCCTTCATCCTGATTACTGGACTTCAGTTTACATAGCTGTGCAGACTTTTCTGGAACATAATCCCAGTGACTGAATGGTCTTGTTTATTTGGTTGAACTTGCGCTTTGTATTAGAGCGTTGGCTTCTGTCTCCGCACTAATGAGGTCGTGGATGCCTTCACTACACCTGGCAAAGAGCCCTTGGTCTCTGGGCGAAACCTCATCTGCCCTGTAATTAGCCTGATGGAGGAGCTTCGTTACTCAAGAGGAGAATTGGGACACCAGGCAGGAACTGACCCCAGACAGTAAACCCCTCTGGGGGGGCTGGTGGGGTCCACATGAGGTCAAATAAATCCCCTTTATTCACTCCAATTTGGAAGCGAGAATCGTGAGCCATAACCAGTCACTGGAATGATTTATTTGTTTGTTTGTTTGCAGTTCAGGCTTATGGCAATTTTCAGTCTGTGAAGTAACCAGGACCAGGCAATTCAATGGTGCCTTCACACATTGATGACACACAGAGAATATCAGTCTGCAAATCCTAAATTTGGGAAGAGAAACACAGCTATCGAACTGTGTTTGATGAGCCCAGTTTCATTCTGACTGGTCATACAGTGACGCTACCTGACCATGCTTTGATATGCAACAAAGAAGGAGGCTTTAGGCGTCCTTATTTGTTGCCAGTTTAGAAACAAACTCTAACCCCCTAACCCTTAACTCGAACCCAAACCCTAAATATCACGTAAGGATGCCAAAAGCCTCTGTTTTGGTCGTATTTCGATGGTTGGTCAGGCAGCGTCACTGTAGTCGGGATGAGAATGTGCTGATTTGATATCAAAGCTGAAATGCTTTTTTCCAAGCTTTCGCCAAGGTTTTGGCTTCCCACTGAAGCTCAAACGTGTCAAAAAAAAAAAATATTTCGAGGAATTTTACTGGTAGTATGACATCGGAATAGAATAGCTGTTGGTCTGCTTTTTTTTTTTTCTCTCAAAATGTTGTTCAGCAAATATAAACGTGTGGGGGGGGGAGGGTGTCTGGCTATGAGGGGTTATGTAACCACCGCCAATTCGCAGCAGCAATAAAAATAAATTCGCATTAGCATTTTGAAATTCAGCAAGAACAACCATAATGCGCTGTTATGCCGCAGTCGACAATAAATACTTGGACCTGGCGGTAAAGATTTTTAGCATGTCTGCTGCGCAGCTACATTTGAACTGCAAATCCATTACATGCTCCAGGAACTGCCGGCTTTAATCGCCGGCTGAATGTGTTCAGTGCCTCCATCACAAGGACCTTGTCGGCGTTGTTCATCGATTGTGAGTCATCGGCTATTCATTCGCTCTTTCAAGGCAAACAGGCCGAGATGGACCGAATGAATGCCTGCGACTCTATTAGGGCTTTTATCCCCACAGAAGGCTGAGGTCGGTCACAATTCTCTGTGGATTTGTCCCCCTCCCACATGCGTGTGGCTTTGACATGGGGGAGGGTTTATCGAATCTCTGCGCGACCCTTGCAATTTTTTTTCGCCTTTCTTCTGTACGTACCATTCCTATACTGCCAATTCCTCCATAGTTTTCAGTTCAGAGAAGAAGAAGTAACTTCGTTGAAGAGTCCCGGGGTTCGCAACCCTGGCTCCTCAAAGCAAAACAAATACCTGAAGCTAAAAGTAGCCCCGTGTTGTTTGGAGTTCTTTGTGCCTTGAAGGTTCCTGACTGTTTCAAAAGCATATGAAAAGTCCTTGGCTTATTCAAAAAGCCTCAGCCCACCCTGAAGACTTAGAAAGCTGTACGTGGGCTGAGACCAGGGCCTGAGGAGGCAACCATTAAGACATAGGCGTTAACAGATAATGTTTTCAGAAAAGAACCTGTGGCAGTTCACATGACAAAAAGGTCTTTCATTTTTCTCTGTTATTCTTTCCTTTTGTGTGGACCTGAATGTCAAGGTTTTTTGTGTCTTTGGCAGAATGCTCACATTTTGATTTATTAAATTCCTTGAATTCTCTGGTAATTTTATTCAATTGTGTAAACTACACGAGGCCTCAATGGCAACTTTGAGAAACTGGTCAAAAGGATCAGACCTTTATTTAAAAAAAAATATATATATATGTAAATGAGTATTCTTGCATGTGTTTATTTACTGGTATTGTAACAGTATGTCCTTGAATTTCCCTAAATATAATCATATAATTGCATTTGCGTTCCATTTTCTTTTTTCCCTCTTTTACGCAAGTACTTTTGCGCGTCATTTTGTATTCAGAGCTTAATTTAGAATGTACACAATATGGTCACAAAAAACAGACTCCATCAACAGGGGGCAGTAATAACTCTTGTGGAGAGTTAAAACTGCACAGGATGTGTAATTCTGTGCAAGACTTCTGGGTTGATGAGCTGAATCTGCCACCCCGCATTGAACAACCCACCGGTTTTATACCCGTCCTAATCCGAGGACAGACCTGCCACAGAAGCACTTTTACAATCTCCCTGACTGTAAATTGTAGACAGTGACTGCTTTTGACTGCTTTTTACCAGCAAAGAGGCCAAATAAAAAAGTAACACTAACAAAAACAAAACAGGAAAGAAAAGTAAACAACTGTAGTAAAACTAGTAGCAGTTAAATTCTCAAATTGACTCAACTGCAGGTTTTCTCTCTGCCTGAAAATCACTGGGTATAGTATTTGTTGGTATTTGTCTGACGGTGTGTCTGCCAGTAGTTTAGCGCTAAAACGGTTTGCTCAAATTTCACAAAATTTTCAGGAAAACTGATCCGTGATCCAAGGATTGCCCTTTTTAAATTTTAGACCTAATTGGGTCAACGTCAAGGTCACCAAAAATCTAATCACTTTTCTCATGGTAACTTCCTGAAATCTGCTCCATTCGGTTTCTTATTGGATTCAAAGAGGCATTTTTCAATTCCACTCCCAACACTATGCTACACCATGGTGTGACGGCTTCAGGCTTGTTAGTGGTTGGGGTCAAATGTCAGGGGAGGTCCCAGGTTATTCGACACCCGAAGCACTGAAATGTTTCCCTCAGGCAGGGTTGGTTGTCCCTGGCACCACTGGCTGTATTATTGATCACTTATAGATTATGTCTAAAGTAATGTGTTAAATGAAAACAATTCTCTAAATTTCACTGTCTAAAAATAAAGATTGTCTATTTGCTAAAACTGAAATTGAGCAAATGGTAATGCTCTGAATCAGAACGCCTACAAACATATTGATTTATCTTTTTCTTCATTTTGAAATGGAAGGCATTTACTGGCATCACAATTAGTTTTACAGCGATACAATGGCACAGTAGGTAATGCTGATGTCTCAGCAGGGGGGTTGTGGGTTCGAATTCAGCCTTGGGCCTTTCTGTGCATAGTTTTCATGTTCTCCCTGTGCTTGCGTGGGTTTCCTCCGGGTACTTCAGCTTCCTCCCACCAATCAAAAACATGCAAACAAGAGTCCAAATGCCCACACAAATGCCCCAGTCTTTGTACTTAGTCAAGTGGCCACTTGAGTGACTTATTTCCAAGATCTGGCCAAAGAGTATCAGTAGCTGCAAAGACTGCAGGTGCAGTGAGGTTTCGTCATCTGACGTTGGGATGCAATAGACAAAAGTAAAAAGTTTCCAGTTGAGGCCACAGTTTGAGGAGTTTATGAGCCAAGAATGACATAAACAGGATATATATTCTGAATAAATTTGTGAATAAAGGCCCAATTAATGATCCAAACATTAATAAAACAAACATTACAACATTGTCCAAAATGATAAATAAATACAGAGATAAATTAGCTAATAACGGCGTCAATGAATAAGCAAGCAATTAGATCACAGATGCTCAATTTACTGAGTATATTGCCCAAAAACAGAAGCTTCAGAAATTTAACATTATTTACACTGGATAATTGTCTTGCCCGTCATAATAAAAAAACCTCTCCTTCCTTTCTGTGTACAAAATCCTGATGCATTGTAGGATGCACTTAGCCATTTATACTGCTCTGAGACGGTATCAGGATAAACGTTCATAAAAATTGGATTAAGGAGTCCAAAGCTTGGGCATTTTCTGGAATGGGACAGTCTTCCATACTTATTCAGTGAGCTACAACGCATTCAAGACTGCAAGACAGCAGGTGTGGGTATTGGGATGAAGCTTCAGCTAACTGGAGACTCTAAATTGGCATAGGTATTGGGGCGGCATGGCTCAGGAGGTTCGGAAGGAATCGGAAGGTTCCTGGTTCGATCCCCGGCTCCTCCAGAGAACGTGTCAAAGTGTCCTTGAGCAAGACACTGAACCCCACACTGCTCCTGATGTGCAGGTTGGCGCCTTGCACGGCAGCCTCTGCCATCAGGGTGAATGAGAGGCATAATTGTAAAGCGCTTTGTGTCATCTGACTAGAAAGGCGCTATATAAATGCAGTCCAGGTATAAGTCTGAGGGAATGGTGAGTGAGCCCCACCATGGATTAGCCAGCTGTCCAGGGTGTGTTCCTACCTTTCACCCATAGATGGCTCGATTAGGCCGCAGCCTCCCCAAAGTCGAATGAGGAAGAAGCGATTTAGATAATGGGTGAACGGACAAATAGTTTTAAAAATGTAACCAAGGAAAAATACGCGCCTCAGCTGACGAACAGTAGCCAAATCGGCGCCTCTCAGAATAGGGCATAAGTAATCAAAGTCAAAGAAAGAAATATGGGAGCACACGATTACTTAGGCAATTTATTATGGTGCAGGAGATCAACGTTTCGACAGGGCATCTTCTTCAGAGTCGAACCTGAGGTTCGACTCTGAAGAAGATGCCTTGTCGAAACGTTGGTCTCCTGCACCATAATAAATTACCTAAGTAATCGTGTGCTCCAGTATTTCTTTCTTATAGTTTTAAAAATGTATTGTAAAAGTTTAAGAAAATACAAATGCATTTGTTTGAGTACTCTTGGCAGGCCACAGTTGAAACACTTTCTGCTAATTCTACTGCCATTTTTATCACTGACAAAGCTATTACAGTCACGGCAACAGCGGCATCCTCCTTCCATCAACCACGGCAAGGCTCCCAACCTGACCGGCTGATACATGGCGACCATTTAGTGAGGCTGCAAGGAATGTATTTTCACCCATTTTCATTTGTCAAAGAAGTATTTGTGACAGCAGGAAAGAGGCATATCTCTGTAAAGGATGGATTATATCTGTTGCAGAAATGATTTCAACAATTTTTTTTTTTGCCAAATTGGCCGCTCGGGACAATTTAGTCACTGCCGAAACTTAGTTGTTATCTACACAGTAGAAGGGATATGGGTGAGCAGATATCTTAATTAACCTCATCCAATCTCTCTCTCTTCCTCTTTGGTTGTTACCGCTGCTTGGGTGACTGTGAGACCTGTGATTAATGATTTGTCAAATGGCCGCCGTCGCTTTGCTAGCGCTAAACAAACGCTGCCCTTTAAGGACCCCAAATCTGTGAGGCAATTACACTGACATTTCTCATTCAGGATGGGAAGCACTCAGTTAGAAAAGCAGGAGCAAAAAGGAGGAAAAAGGAAAGCTGAACCCTCTCTCTCTCTCTCTCTTTCTTGCTTGTCTCCTCCATATCTCTTTGCCTGTCTCTCTTGCACACAGTATTCATACTTCTCTTTATTGGCACACTGTCACAACATAATACCTCCAATTACAGATGGGAAATTAATGGCGCAACTGCAGCAACAGAGAGATGATAATTTACTCACTGAAATAAGTGGCTTGGTATTTCACCGAACAAAAGCACACTGAGATAAGCAGAAAAAAAGAGCTCTCGCTCCATTTCTCTCTGTCTCTCTCTCCCTCCCTCGCTTTTCTTCCACCCATAATGGTACCTGTCTGCACTCAAAAGCATGCAAACTATTTCCAGCTTCAAGGTGTATTTGCTCTGAGCTGACAGACAGGAAGGAACTGGAGAGTGGCTCAAGATAACCTTGCTTCATGGCCAGTTTGAAGTTATGAAGAGCCTTACTGGAAAGCCGAAAGCTATACAAACAGCAAAACAAAATATGATTCAGAATTTTAAAATACATTGTATACAAATATGCATTGTCTTCTTGCTGAGTTGGAGATAGTACATTTCTTTCTATTGGGGACTAACCGGAACCAATTGCGGCTCTCGTAATATAAAGTCATTTCACCTCAAAAAAAGGTGTCAGCACAAGCTAGCTCTGCTTTGCATCTTATTTGCCTGCGTCTTCGGGGATGACACGCGCTTCGGACAAGATTTACAAGCTCTCCCTTCCGCCTCGAAACCGGCGTCAATCCATTATTCACGGAGAGCTTTGGAGCCACGTTTGCTTTATGGCCAATTACAGGTTGCCTTATCTGTGTGCTTCTGCTTCGCCGGGAGGAAGTGCTGTTTACAGCTAGCTGTTAATAATTGATGCGTTTGGATTCTGGGGTCTTGCACTTCACAGCTTACTGCTGTGCATTTGGGAACACTGTCAAAAATCTCAGTGAGAGAGAGAGAGAGAGAGAAAAGTGAGAGATTGAGGGTGAAAGAGAGAGGGAGAGGTGGATGGGGAAAGAGCTAGAAAGAGGGATGGTAAAGAGATTATTTTTTAATTCATATTAATCGGGGATCAAGGGAGCAAGTAACATGGAGAAGCCTGCCACTCTCCACAAAATCCTATTCCTTACTTCCAGGGTGAGATTAAGCATGAAATTTACATAGCTACTTACATACGACCATTTTACTGGAGACCAGGGCTGTAGGGGAGAGGTGATATTCTATGAATAAAATGCAGGAAATTTACTTCAAATTGCACCTGGATTAACTGAATTCAATACCTGAATTCATCTGACCTGGGGACTTAGGAACGCTGTTTTCCACTGCAGGTACCCTGAGCTCAAAAATGTGCCCTTATAAGGAAGGATTGCATCAAAAAAAAAAATGGCACCTTGGCAATGTTCTGGGGTCTACTGCTCCAATGTGCCTCACAGACTTGCGCTCATTCCTGACAATACTGGTCCTGACTGGGGCACCTAGAGACAGTAGGGGTACAGCTAGCCATGGATTCAACAAAACTACAGTCACAGACGCCTTTCTCATCTCGGTGCAGGAGACTGACTCCTCCTGGTGGAAGCAGAGCATAGCTGGTGGGCTGCGATGACTGCACTCTGAGAAGAAGCAGCGTCTTTGGATTCATGCGACGGCGTTAATGCGGCTGGTCACTATGGGTATGGTTTGGAGGGAGCCCTCGATGGCTCAAAGAGAAAGAGTCCATTCTGGACTGCTGGGTTGGCTCGCTCTGCGCAAACGCAAGACGCCGCTTGCGTTGCTATGGTGACCACCACAGTCTCAGACTGAATCTGGCCTCGCCCGTGCCGAATGTTGCCAGCAGCCTCATGAGAGCGGGGCATAATTGGCTTCGTGCTGCTCAGGGAAATGGAAGGGACACAATCAGTTTGGGTTAGCATTGTTCATTGTTCAAGCACATCCAACTGGCCATCTGCGCACCTTTCATTTGCCTCCTGGGCAAGCACGTTCGGGTTTCCTCTGCCCTCGTTAGCACATGCTAGGACTGAGACCGCGATAAAAAAAATCGGCGGCCGACGCGTATGTTTTGGAGAAGGACCGTGGACTCTGCGCTCTCCTGAGACAGCAGCATGGCTTGCTCTCGAACATTCTGTGCAAAGTTTGCCGCTTGGACACTCAAGATTCTGGTGGGATGCCAAGTCGAAAAAAATGGAGTCTGGCCAGGAGTGCAAACAACTCAGTACTGTGAGCCCAGAGGACAGGATGAAGGGGTGACCTTTATGCCATTCAACCAATCAGAGCCAAGCTCTGGGGCCCATGACCTTTACTCTTCCCATTAGGGAGCTTTTTAAATCAGAAGCTTTCACTGAATACATGGAAAAATGGAACTGTAAGCCTTGAATATATTTGAATTAACATATATTTCATATGGATAGGAACTAGGTCGCATATCTTCTTGGTCAGTCAGGGGCTAATGCCTCAAACACCTCTCAGAGATGTACTCGATACTTGTGTTATAAATTGAATTGGAAAAAAGTGTATTGGCATTCACAGTGCGATGAATGACAAATGAGGAGTAAAATAATTATCAGATTTAAAATTTAGTATTTCATTTATTCTGTGAAAGCAGTTGAAAAGCAATTTGAAATTCTCACTTTTCCATTGATATTCTTGTTTTTTTGAGTCAATGTACGTCTTAATATTTACTGGCCGTGCCATTTTTTTGAGCTTCACAAAATGATTGCAATGCTTTAACATTACATTTAATTCATAAATACTATACAATAATACAAGGGAGATGTACTGTCAAGAAAGCAAATTGTGAGCTAAAATTCTTCCATAAACCTCAGGACAAGACACCAGATGATTATCACGGCTCGATACGTGCAGGGAGCTTACGTAATAAGGTATTCTGTTGTGTTATTGAGTCTAATTAATCTCATTAGTGTAATACCCTGCTGCATAACCCTGATAGGTTTGTGTTCTTCCAATGAATCACTGATTTGTAACAGCTGAATAACAGACTACATATGTCGCACTGCTGTTCCACATAGCAACAGTCAGGGATACTCCCTTGCTCATCCAAATCACACGACAAAGGACAAGATTTTTACTGACTGACTAGTTAGTGAAACCAGCTAGCTAAACTAGAAACCTTTTCAGCGAACACAAAGGCAAACAGAGAGCAGAACTGGAGCTGTAGAGTCTCTAAAAGTCTGAGAAATCACCATTTTTCTTCATCTTGCCATTATACCCACTGCTCACAGTAGGTTTCTGTGATTTAAGCTCTCATAGTATTGATGTTTACTTGGCTCTTACTCCTTTCTGTGCTGTTTTACAACAGGTACTTGCGCGAAAGCCTTTTCAGCTTTACTCCCCTTCAATTCAATAAATTCTTGCACTCAGATAAATGTTTTGTACTCACATCTATGGTTACCAAGGAGACACTGAAGCTACAGAAGTGACCCTTAGCAGGGAATTTTTTTAATGGACGACTCAACATCAAAGCATTCTCTTGACAGACTTCAGAAACTAAGATGACGGCATTGATACAAGAGATTCCACTTGAAAGCGGAAAAGCAAAGAATTAGAACATGAAAAGAAAAGGAGACAGGTATGATCGCTGTGTGATATAAGCAAACCTGGCAAAAAAAAGAGTTGGCAAGCTTTGAGAAGCAGGATGGAGAAATGTGGTATTCTGACAGAGAGAGAGAGAGAGGGAGAGAGAGAGAGAGATATGGCTGGGGAGGCAGAGAAAATGTGGTGAGGGAAATTGCTTGAATAAAAGGGTACAGACAAAATTTAACTTTTTTTGGGGGGATTGTTTTTGGTTCGGTTTGTTTGTTTGTTTCTTTGTTTGTTAACAGTTTAGCAGCAAAACTAAAGGCCAGATTCACCCCAAATTGGGTTAAGGGATTGCCACTGACCCGGAATAGATGACTATTGAATTTAGGAAAAGTAGGTCAAAGTTCAAATTTTTTATGAATTTTTAAAATAATTTTTTCCCCATTCAGTTATAACGAGCAAAATTTCAAATGTCTATAAAAGCGTCAATTTTACCCCAATTTATTTAAAACTTAGGAAAGATATAGAGGCTAATTTTAGACATTACTCTGTAAAATATTTAAGCGATATGTAATTTTTCAAAATTTTGGTAAATTTTTGAAATTTTTTTTTCGCCCCATTTACTTATAATGGCCGAACTTTCAACTGTCTATAAAAAACACAAATTTTACTTCAATTTACTACAAACTTTGCAGGTATATATATAGAAACAATTTATACACATAGCTCTGTCAAACAGTTAAGCGATGTCTCATTTTTCAGATTTTAGCTGAATTTTTAAAATATTTTTTTCCCACCTTTTACTTAACATTGCAGTACTCGGCCATTATAAAGCATAGGCAAAGCAGTCAAATTAAGCATTTCTAATCAGCTCATTCTATAATTGGACTTGGCATATCTTGACACCAAAAATATTCTACAAATGTATGAATAAAGTCTATATTCCAGAAGGAAATTGGACAAAAACTGGATCAATGCCCAAATAAGCTACAACATGTGCGAGGGGCGGAGTTTGTTGTGCCTGGCACCCCTTGAACAGAAAACAGAAAACTAGCAAGGTACAGGCGGCACCGCTACCAGGTACGG
Source organism: Gymnothorax javanicus (assembly GCA_029692085.1). NCBI lineage: Eukaryota > Metazoa > Chordata > Actinopteri > Anguilliformes > Muraenidae > Gymnothorax > Gymnothorax javanicus. The sequence goes on along the minus strand of CM056206.1, from coordinate 46,235,072 downwards.
ACAGGTGGCATCCAAGAGATGAATTAGCGAGCTGGCTAGCTGCTTTGGGTCCAGTGCTGGGCAGTCAGGTTCAGAGAATGAGAAATGGAGAAAGAGGGAGAGAGACAGAGAGGGAGAAGAGAGAGAGAAAGAATAGAAATGCTGACAGCCGTGCGAGAACTGAGGACACTGCAGGTAATGATGTGCACTGACCCCCAGTCACAAACAGAATGCTCATTAAAACACAAGAATGCCAGCTTTCCTCTTTCAAAACAAACCTAATCCTCCAGCGAAAAGTACATTTTAATCTGTCTAATTATTATACCACGGCCTGTCAAGAATAAGAACTATTATGGTGGACCGTTGATATAACGGTCTATATGCAGCAGTGGCAGTCTTTGCCAATGCTAATTTCTGTCAATTCGGCTTTAGTGCTTCCTTAACAAATTTAGTTTTACCTGGAAATATTTTTTGATCCCTGTTCTCTCAATATTATTCCCATTATGGAGTGCCTGAGTTGTTTTTGAAGATAAATCCCATTGCTGCAAGGCCAGTAACAACAACAACAACAACAAAAAGAATATCAATGATAATATTAGTTTAAATTAGTGAATTAAGTTTTTTACTCATTCATTCACGTAGAGGGCTGCCAAGCATCCGAGCGTCAGTTATTTCACCGCAGAAAAAAATCTCACTCAAAACTACTAGACAGGATGCACACAATCTGGCAGCCGGTCCACAGTTCCAACCTCCAGTCAAGGGAGGATTGGAATGGAACTAAACGAAACACTGAAAACCTCCAGGTTTGGGAAACCACAACATCTGAGTTCCTCCATCTCTCATGTGGCAAAAACTATTTGAGACATCTCACAGGATGCTAGGATAGGGGCACAGTGTGGGAGAATGCCCCCACCCCCCCATTTTCAATTAAACATGCAAACCCTCATCAGCTGTGATCCTTCGAGCAGTCGCCCCCCAGACTCGAGACCTCGTTTGCCCCATTCCGCACAACGGCCCAACTCCCGGAAACTGCCTGACCCAACACCCAAAAATGCATCTCCAGACTGTAGTACTTCAGATAAATCCAAACACCTTACAGTCACTAGATACATTACAGTGGAGAAGAGCTTGCAAACCATTTATAAAAAGAAACGGCTCGTTCAGACTGGTGAGAGACAGTCTGTGGCTGGAACACTGCATAAAAATAACAGCTGTGAAATCGATCCCGACGAAGCCTCTTTCTAAGTTTAGAAAAATTCATTTTCATGACTCACAGTCCACCCTCATTAGGTATGTTTTCTACTTGCAAACTGAGAGAGAACCAGAGCAGGTTATATATAAAATTATAGAGTAGATAAAGACGTTCATATGAATCAGTGCTTCTTATCTCAGTGCGGGTTGCAAGCCAGGCTCATGTCATTACTGAGCTGTGGGGCCGTCATTTGAAGTTCAACAGGCAGAGATATGCTAACCTCATCACCAGCATGGCCAGTAGAATATGCTCATTCTGACTGATTTATGCCCTCCCATTTGTCAGTGAGCCAATCATGTGCCTCCTCATGGGACTGCTAGCCACAGTCAGCACTGACACGGCCCAGGGGCATGTTCAAGATTGCAGGGTCGAGTGACAGCCCGCCAGCTCTTGCCTCTTGAACGATTAAACTAGGTTTGGCCTTGCAAAGACAAACGTGAACATCTGCGAACAGTCTTGCTTTGGTTTTCAAGATGGCGTCCAGAATTCTCACAGCTTGGTCAGAGGTATTTGATGCAAACCATAGTTGGAAGCCATGTTGGAAAACGTGCAAGAACCCACAATTTGTTCGAAACCTCAAAGTCTTTCCTCACGAGACCTAGGAGTGAGACCCTTTGATATCACTCACTCACTCACATGCATTATAGGAACACCCCTACCAGTACCCCTGACCAAGGAACTGGCTTTAGAGCTGGAGTTGGTCCCTGGGCGCTGCTCTGTAGCTGCCCACCGCTCCTGACTATAGGATGGGTTAAATGCAGAGGACAAATTACCCCACGGGGTTCAATAAATATCTATCTATCTATCTATCTATCTATCTATCTATCTATCTATCTATCCCAGATTTGATAACAAACCATGGAGATCACTAGTCCAGCCAATCACCAAAGCAGTAGTCTCCAACGCTGTTCCTACAGTGTAACCGACCCATCCTGAAGATTTTCACTCCGAACAATGCAAACCACACCTCATTTCCCAGGCAGAGATCACGATGAGCTGCTAGTTAGCCAAATCAGGTGTGCTGCATTAGGGTTGGAGTTAAAACCTACAGGATGTTAGCTCACAAGGAACAGGGTTGAGGGACAATACACTGGGGCAGTGGTGTTCAACGTCGTTCCTGGGGACCCACTGTGTATGTTGGTTTTTGTTCTAACCACAATTGCAAATTGTAGGATTTTAACAAGCTGTTAATTTATCTTAAGTGCATTTAATGTTTAGAGCAGTTATTTGTCCTCTTAACCACAAGTTAACAGAAATATCTATGTCTGCCATCAAGAATAGAAAATACATTGCAATATATTGGAAATATCAGCATTAAATGAGAGATAACAAATAACCAATCCAATTAAAGATGTCGTTAGCGCCTAATTGGTGAAAACTAATTGGCACATCATGACAAATTTATTCAACAAGCAAATGGTAAGCAGTCAAACCAGCTTTGTGTTATGTTAATCTAATTAAATTCTCCTGAAGTTTTTTGAAAGAACTTGAAACAGTTGTGTCCAGCAGCCTAATTTGGGGTTTACTGATTTCCTCAGTGTCTAATTTTACCTGTTTGAAATGATATATTACTTGAAATTTCTTGCAGTAAAGAAATAAATACACTATCCTCTGGGGTATTTTATTCTTCATAGCATGTATGGATGTTTCTGTGTAACATTTGTCTTAAGAAAGTAATTAACAACTCATTTTGACATTAACAGCTTGTTAAAATCCTGCAATTAAAATTCTGGTTGGAAAAAAAACCGGCATACATTGTGGGTCCCCAGGAAGGACATGGAAGACCAGTGCCCTCGGGTGTGAGTGATCAGAATTCAGAAGGTTAAATTCCCCACCCCTGGTACTTTGTTCAAACCATCAGGATTGGCTCATTAGGACAATTCCTCTGCCAGAAGGTAGGACTCATTAGTACATCAGCGAGCAGAGTTTGTGGCTGTAAAAAACACTTGGCAGAACATTTACTTTCTGACATCTGGACTTTCTTACTCTGGGTAAGTGCCAACTAACAGCCCCAGACACAAATTCTGATCTGCAGAGGTGCCTAATTTTATCTGAAAACTAATGACACACAGGTTTTATTCCACTTTAGTACTAGCTCACCTGATTTTACGGACCACAGTCTTTATTGTGGACCCAAATCAACTGAATCATATGCTGGATAGCTGTGGTCGGAACAAAAATCTAAATCCACCCTGACAGGTTTTTGGATTGTATACACCTACACGACTGTCTGCTTGCTAACGGTGAAACTGCCTTTAATTCGAGCTTTTTCCAGTGTGCTGTTGGTGCTTCTAGTTTTAGCTTTACAAGTTGGTTGACTTTTTCCATGGAAAGGAATATCCAGGGAGACTAATGCTGTATATGCAATGCTGCAAGCACGGCTAGCTGCCCGGTAACAGAGGAGGAGACAAGGAGAAAATGTGGATGAGGAAGCAGATAGAATATAGGCCTTGTCCCCCCAGACTCTCTGGACGTGCAGACTTAGTCAAACAGACAGGAAATTGCTAGTGCTGCTTCACACCTACATGTGAAATGCGATGCCAGTGAGACCGAGCTGAGAAACAGAGGGACTGTTGTGCTGCTAACTGCCAAGCCACTGACGCGGGAAAACTTTTGCACTGAATCTGTGAGCTACACGTCCAAGCACTAATACACACACACGCGCGCGCACACACACACACGCACACGCACACACACACACACACACGTGTGCTCAAGCACATGTGCACACATGCCCAAGCATAAATGCACGGAGATTGTGAACACTCAAAATATTCACATGCAAATTTGCACATGTGCACACAGACAAACATTTCTGTATGAGTGCACACGCAAACACGAAAAAAAAAAATGAACACAGAGTCCAGTGGAACTGTGTGCACACAAACTCACAAATGTAGCCAAGAAAGCCTTCAATAAAAACCAATGATGTAAACAAATGGCAGCTCCAAATATTTTACCACCACAAAAGCAACTCCGAGTCAATTGAATGAATTGGAGAGCTATACCGGGAGGATGAGGGAGGGATGATCTTCAGTCCTGGGACTCATGTTGTTGAGAAGCACATAGATACAGCAAAATGTGACCTGGCTAATCTCTCATTTTGTCTCCCCCCGCGTGGGAGGTGGGAGACACAGTGTTATCGGCTCAGTTCCCTTTTGCATCGGCGTTCCGACTTCGTTTCCGGAGCGTAACTCCAAAACCGTTTGCATGATCTTAATAAAACTTTGCATACTTACCACTCAGGTCCTGCAGTGGTGCCTTTTGGTCTGTGCCTGCCTGCCTGTCCGTCTGTCTGTCCAGATGTGCTCAATTTTTGTCCGAGCATAACTCCTAAACCGTTCGCATGATCTCAACGAAACTTTGCATACTTACCACTCAGGTCCTGCAGTGGTGCCTTTTGGTCTGTGCCCGTCTGTCTGTCCGTCTGTCCGTCTGTTTGGTGGGTTAGGCAGGGAAGGGGACCGGGGGGGGAGACGTACGTTTTACAAGTAAAAACACATTCTAGTTACTATTGCTTTCATCATCATCACTGTCGTCATCATCATCATTCTCATCATTGTCGTCATCATCATCATCATTGTTGTCCCCACCATGTTACATCACCACCATAGCCATCATCATCACCGAAGTCTGACTGGCACCCAGCCAATCCGAACTAGTGACATGGCAAAAAAAAAGTGTCCTTTCAGCAGAAGGTATTCTATCAATGCTACATCTGAGCAATATCTGACAGGTCCTTGCTTGGCATTCTGCCCAGAAGAGACAAGTCCGAGGAGGCATTTTTTAAACTAAAGTTCCTCTAGACTGACACAAAATATCGTCCAAACAATACTATTGTTAATATTTGATAAATATTAAAAATGCATGTAGCTTCATGTTATATTTCTCATTCTTGAACAGTATATTCTCCATAGACTCAGATTAACATCATATGCATTAATACGCTCGGTTGAGGCCGGTAAACACCAAGACCCGTTAGTCTATGCAAGGAACGCGCATGCAAACCTGGGGCAAATGCAAGGGCTGTTCCTTCCACTCTTGCGTATTGAAACGTGCAGCCCAAAATTAGTGGGGCCACGTGTTTCGGGAAAAGGGCACTTAATGAAAATTTGAAGCTCAACTTCCAACAAAGAAGTCATTTTCTGTGGTGAATACTATGGTCTCAGAATTGATGCATGGATCCCAGCATTTTTAAGATGCATCATTGTCACTGCATGCCAAGGGAAATGCCGTGGAAAATGCTTGGAGTGAGCTGTCCAGGATCCAATAAACAGATTTTGATATACAGTATGAGTGAAGCTTTCTTAATTCGCGGGAGTTTTATCGCAGGATCATTTTTATTTTTACGATTTGAAGATTTGCCGCTCTATTTGCACCAAGAATACATTCACTAGGTAAACTCATGGATTCAACTGTTTAGTTTTTCGTTTCAAATATAGCAATATATTTGGTCCTCCGAAGACGAGGATGCCCAGAGTCAAAAGACTCGATTCAGGCCTCTGTCACCAAAATATGCTGTTTAAATGTGACTAAAATAAGTGTAATAGGGTTGCAGACCTCTAGCTAGTAGGGCTTCCCCATGGCAGTATGTGGCCACACTACTAACACGTCCCTGTGGCATCCCTAGGAAAGGTCATGTGACCACTGAGGACCTCATTTTGTGGATGCGCTGCACAATGACCCAGGAAGGATGGGCCCAACTGACCCATATGAGTGTCGTCATTGGCATTCTGGACACCTGAAATGCTCAGGACAGGGTCTGACTCCACATCACTTCGAGCACGAGGTCACCCCCGAAGTTTTGAGGGCCTCATATCTGGCCGGACAGCGGGAGGTAAGACCAGCGGTTTATCATGAGCCGCCGCTGTGCAGTAATTAACTGTTTTGCCAAAGGTTAGATCTAGTTTTGTTGCATAATTTAAGGTCATCGCAATGTGAATGTGCTGGTTAATTAGTGTATCCTGTGTTGTACGGTGGCAGTAGCTCAGGAATTGCCCACTGAAGAAAGGTGGTGGTTGGTTTTTTCTGTTCTTCAAGGCAGGTTTTGTATTCAGAGTTTCTGAACTGCTATAACTCATGATTGTGTGCCCTGCCGCTAGCTTCTGTTCATGAGCGCATTTTGAGGCGGATTTAGCTAGGTATCACCCAAACAATGATGCATTGAAAGGTCTATTTAGTAAGCAGTGCATGCCTGATGCAGCTTTTAATGCGCTCAGTCACGGGAAATAATTGACTGTTTAGTCTGCGTCAGTCTTTCTCTCTCTCTCTCGCTTTTGCCCTCTCTCTCTCTCGCTCTCTCGCTCTCGCTTGCTCTCTGTCACTATAAATGCATGAGTTTTGCCTTGGGTATTGGCATTTTGTTTCCCTTGAAAGTAATCTGTCACATTCTTTTCAATAGGTCATGTTGTTGGGAGAACAAACAAGGGACAACTTGGTGCTTCCCATTGCCGTAAAAGGTCATAGTTCAGAGTTCATAGTTTGACTGCTGTCGGGCAATTACCCTTGTTTTGTAAACAAAGCACTGTAGTTAAGGTACTGTAATTTTTAGGAAGTCATAAATGGGAAGAATAGATTGAAACAGTACAAGGAATCAATTTCACGTGACCGGGTAAATTTGTTTTGAATCGATTGTTCCACTGGCTGCATGTGTCAGGTGACCCAAGGTGTGAACATCACATTTGGTCACATTAGAGGTTTGAATCTAGACATGTTGTGTGATGGACATTCGGTGCTCCAGTGTTAATGGGTCCTGCGCTATGCCAGAGAGCACAAGGTTAAGGTGGCTGAACGTGTGCCTATCCCTTGGGAAATTATTATAGCTTAAGGTGATGACCTGCTCTTGTACAACAGGGTCAATTTCACCTCTTCCGGGCAAATTGAATGTGTCCAGACAGGGCATTTGTCAGACCAATCAACAGTGACCTTGCCACAATGTCACACAGTGCTTCAACTTTAGTCTGTGGGTTGTTTGTCTTTTCTTTCTTGGTACTTGGAAATTCATTTCAATATGGTCAGCTCTAATTGAAGAAGCTAAAAGGAGGGAGAAATGGCATTGAACACCAGGCTTGTCTGACGAGGGAGAAGATTATGCTCCAGATTAAAAAAAGCGCTTGAAAGAAAACACACGGTACTCTGGGTACTTTTAGAGCCAAATGCATGAATACAGGAACCATTATAAAAGCAATGCAAATCGGAGTCTCAAGTTGTCACTGAATCAGAGAGAGAAAGAGAGAGAGAGAGAGAGAGAGGGAAAAAAGAACTTGTATGAGAGAGAGAGAGCGAGTGAGTGAAAGCAACATGGAGCTATAAATTGAGTTTGGAGGTGGCTTGACAAAATTTTTATGTATTACACTGGAGTGAGAATCAAATCAGTCTCTGCTCCACATATCTTGCTCCTTCCGCATGTTTACCAGAACAAAATAAGGGACCCATGTTTTACCCCAGACCACTGGTAATGTGATTGGAGCAGGGACTGGGGCTCCGCCCCCAAACCAATCAAATCACTCAAACCACATCTGTGTCTATTGCTCCCAAATGTGCACTTGCTGGAGGCTCTTGCTTCTGAGTTCGGAAAGTGTAATAAAGACATTGGTTTTATCAAGCATTCAAGTTCGCTTGGTCAGAAATAAGAACAAGAATGGATGCCCAACTGAAGCATGTCTTTTCTATTTCTGACTAACAGGTTTAAAAAATTTCTCACGCGTGAACAGATGGGCAATACATTGATGGGAAAAAAAAACCTGAATACATGCAGGTACAAACATGATAAGTAGAGAAGCTTCAGTTCATTTTCCTGGCATGGCTTGGCTCCACTAGTCCCACTAAAGGCAGAAGGGTCACTGCCAATCAATGCAGAGCTATTCTGCGTGATCACCTTGATATTGTATGATGAAGCAGTCCCTCTGTGATGGGAGCAGTCTCTTCCAGGATGCCAATGGCCCAAGCCCCACAGGGCACAGGAGGTCACTGAATGATTTTTATGAGCATGGAACTAATCCCAAGCATACCACATTGCCTTGAGTCACTAGATCTCAAACCAACTGACCTCATATGAGAGATTTCGCGGCAATATGTTAGACACTGCTGTTTGTTGCCATCATTAAAACTAAACATGGGGGAATATCACTCAAAATATGTCCATAAGCATGCGTGACGATTAAAAATACATTTAAAATGCATGCTAGATTCTTAATGGTGAATAATTCTTCTGTGGAATAAGTATTACTGTGAAGTGTAGCGCTTTCTGCGATTCTGTCATTATTACTGTCTTGATGATAAGCCACTAAAAATATCCCAACTTTGCAACTCTGGTATCTTAGAAAAATCTGAGTTTTTCACAGGCAGTTGAAACTGTATAGGGCAGTTTGTGCGTTTCAGAAACCCCAAAGAGCACATAAATGCAGCAAATCCACTTGCTGAAATGACAATGTATTTTTGCACCCCGATCCCGAGGCCTGCAAAGCCCTGGTTTGTTTCTGTGCACTTCTGCCTGTGTCAAACCCCACCATGGGTCCCATGGAGATGTCCAGGGCCTACATTGCTAAAGTTAACCCTTTGTCTTATGACTCTTTTTTTCTTTGTTCCATAACTTCTTTACTCATTGACTCCCTCCTCCATTTCCCCATTATGACTACAAAATGACAATGCTAAGGGAGGCTAGGGAGGAGGTCATTGATACACATATAGGCATCATATGTAGTCATTAAGGGGAAAAGACTTAAAGCTGCAGTTGAAGGAAAACCGAAATAACACAATAGTACTATTGATGTTAAAAGTTGACATGCACTAAGGTGTCATGTCATAATGGGGAAAAGAGTTAAGGGTGGCGGGTGAGTTTGATTACTTTACTAATCGCTGAGCAACAAAGGGTTAAACAGCCCTCCGTCAATATTGCACCAGTGGGCTTGTTTCCCCCCTATATCATGTTTAATGGGGAAAAAAAAAGCCACTAGATGGCAGTATTGACAATTTTTTTCTGTTAAGCCCAGTCTGGAGCTAGGTTGGGCATGTCCTGGGCATGCCTCAGAGGGGGCTGGACAAGAGTATGTAAGGAGAAAAATTGAGAGAGTGGAAGAGTAGTAGGAGAAATTGCAAGGAGAAATTGTGGAAGGATACATTTGACCAGACCTGTCACACTGTTAAAGACCTGTGAAGCTTTTTGTGGATTTTTGCCCGTGTTGGAGCACTTTCCTGTCCCAGGACATCGCAACATAGCAGCCCATCTCAATTACCAAGGGACTGTAAATATCTCTTTTTTTTTTATTTCAATCTTGGGCAGTAGGGTAGATTGTAGATTAGTTCTAAGTGTTTGTTTAATTAAATCTGAAGTTTAAGAATTTTGTCTGTCATCCCTTGCTGTCCGTGACGTCATAACAAATTGACGCCATAACAAATTGGGGCCATAACAAATGCCATAAGTAGACTTCTAATTGTTGACTCATTACCCTGTCCAATTGCGATTGTCCTCTGCTCGCAATCTTAAGATGTGCGCATTGCACAAGGTTCATTACACTGTTGGGCTTCTTTTCCTCATAGAATCGCTTCATATTTTGATGTTTTTGCCGACGTTAAAGAGGAGAGGGAGGCAGTAGGAAGATTACAGTGACCCAGCGCTGTGTAAAATAACATTACGGTGCTTGAGAAAATCATTACAGGGCATTTATTCAGCTGGCAGTTGCCATTTCCCTAAAGCAGAGTGCTGCATGATTACTAGATGGGGTTACTGGAGCAGTGCAGGGTGTTATTTAACACAAAGCTGACCGGAGGCTGTCGCTGCTCAAACGAACCAAATTGCATTTTGAATAAGCGCACAGATCTGTTTCTGAGCCTTTAGTGCTAATCAATAGGAGAGAAGAAACAGAAGGAGGGTTGACAAATGAAGCTGAATGATTATGACTGCAGCTATAAATGTGAGTTATTTGGTCAGAGTAATTGAGTCTTGGACTGGAGTGCAGACCCTGGTGACTGTGGAACTCTGGGGCTTGAAGTTTATGAGTTCTGCAAAAAGGACAAGAGAAGTCCAGTTAAATAAATTGTGACAAGGTAAAGGTGAGAATCCACCTGTCGCACCAGGATTGGGTTGGGGGGGCCGTCATGGTAACTGAGTGCACATACTCCGAGGGATCGATTCTCTGTAGAGGTGGCCATGCTCGTTTCCGCCCCTCTCTTCCGTGATTGGATGATGTCCTCATGGCGATGTCTTTGAGTGTATTGCTTTACAGTCATTTAACCAATGCTCTCACCCAAAGCAATGTGCCGTTAACCAAGCAAAGCCAGAAAGCCACGAGCAATGCGATTACGGCATAGGTTATGGAAAAAGTATGGACCCAGTCTCTGTGATGTCTCTAATCGCTTTTTTCGGACCCCGCGAAAACTGCTTCAAATCCATTTTTTTTTTTGCAGATTTTGGGCGCTACCATTTTGTTAAATATTAGAGTGCAATACGTAGAAGTGCAGCTGGGTTTGAGTCATCCACTAAACAGACGAGATGCAGTGAGGTAAAACTGTTATGCCACAAAACTTTTACCCCTTTGTCAAAATATCACAATAATTTGGCTCACAGGAAGATTTTAATGTTAAGAAAAAGCTTATAAAATCTGTACATTGTCTTTTGTAATAATAAAAAAAACAAGCTCAAAACCATTCAGACCCATGGTGTCAATTGCGCATACGTCCCACTTTAACATCCCAACATTGCATCCTCGAGTGAGTGCGTAAGCGACCACAGTTTTCGATGTATGGCAGTTTGCATGGCATGGGTAAAATATTGAGCGTATTCTGAACACATTTGTACCACTGACGTCCAGTGAAAACTGGCTGTGAATGACCTGCACTGGAGCCAATCGCAGCACGGTGACAGTGAGCAAATTCTCATAATGAGACCTGGGAATGAGTCTCAAACAAAGCCTGGTCCTGGCCTCTTGGGTTCCGAGACTCGCTCCATAGTGCCAACATTGGGGCTTGAACCATCAAGCTTCTGGATCTCAGCCGAGTTCTTTAGTCCAACTGTGCTGGAACTCCATAGCAACACATTGAAAATCATCTCACAGTAGCACAGTCACTTGTGATTTAATTCATATTTTATACAGCTGAATCAGTTGCACTAAGCCCACAGTTCATTAAAAGAATTTGCTTTTTTTCTGAGTGAAAGGATCAATGTTCAATTTAATCTTGTTCTCTGAATATTGCAACAAACAGAATTTATGGAGGGATCAGTGGCTGATTGATTACCGGTACTTGGGCTGTAATAAAGATTACACCTTTGTTCGATAAATCTTGTTTAGTTTGATACGAAATGAGTTTGGAGACTGTATTCTTTACTCTTGACAGAATAAATCCCAGTAATTAAGAAATGACACATATAACCACAGGCAGAGCTGCAGCACCTAAATTGCAGCTGTCAACATGTTGAGTTTGTAGGACCCACATCACGTCCAAAGTGGTGCGAATCGTTTACCCGCAATTCCGGATGAGTGAGGCCCGGCCGTTTAACATTCCTGCCGCAAAGCTCTCGCTCGAGCTTTCGATACAACCCGCCACCCACCCGCCGCCAAGCTGTGAGCACGTAAAATGGAGGCCATCATTAGCTGAGCTGGAGAGGGATCGGAGACGGTGATGGGCGCTTTACTACTGGCCGATTGCACATTTTGATGGATGCAATTCGGCTAGCACCTCAGGAGAAAATGAAAAAATATTATTAGGGAGCGACCCAGAAGCTCTTGTTGACGATATAGCATTCTTAGAGATCGAGAGGACACAAAAGTAATATAAAGGCCATAAACTGGGGGGAAATAACATTCACACTTGCATGAAAATTTGAAGATAAAAAGCAAGTCTCGAACGTGTGATGCAGAAGGCTGAGGAATAGTTTGAATGAGCTGGAGAGGCAGCAGCAGATTCACCCAAACAGTGAGCAACTCTCATCCTCAGGTTCTCAGGATTGTTTTTTCTCTGTTCCATCGACACTCAAACGTGTGCGTCAAATGTATAATGAAATGCTCGTGCCTGAATTATGTAAACCCAAAGTTATCTGCTTTCAGCAAGCAGCATCAATAATATAGTTATCCCTCATGTAGTCTTGGATAAAGCAAAACCAAAAATCGACTCTTAAATCTCGGTAAGCACGTTGTGCAACCCTTCTCTTCATGGTATTCTGGGTTTGGGGTCTGAGCTGCCTGTATGAGAGGATGCATAATCTGATTTCACCATGTTACTGTTCCAGGATCAACGAAATGCTTGTCAAGTCCACCAATGAGTTGCAGCTCTGCTGTGATAAGTATCAGAGCCTATTCTATCAGTGGACAATGATGTAACTCCAGGAAAAAGCATTAGTAATGAGCATAACAACTCCTGGACAAGTATTAATGATCCCAGAACAACACTAACAGTGCAATACCAGATTGTGCATGAATGGATACCAGTGTTTGTTCTGATCTGAAGGCTGTGATGTGCATTAATAGTGTGTGAACACACACTTCAACGTATTCTCCAACACAGACTCGTCGAAAAATACACTCTCTGACATGACCTGTAGAACAAACTCTCCAACTCTTAACAAGGCGCTCTCCAAAACATTCTCACCCGGCGAGCTGCTAAACCCCTAATCCTCAGTGCACAATAACACCATTAACATGTTTTTTTTTCCTCCTTCAAATTTCCATTTTTTAATTTAGCATTGAAGAGTGTGCAGTGTGGATTAGCATTCTTTTTCTGCATGGACAACCGCGCCGTAGCGATGGATGTGTAATTCACTTTGCAGCAAAGGCTCATGGGAAACTTCTTTCAGGCAGCCTGTTGTTTTTATGCCTTTTTTTAAAAGTCTCAATCTTTTACAGTCCGTAAAAGAGCGATATTTTCCCCTTCAGGCGTACAAGGCAACATGGGACGACCTGTATTTTGCAGCGAACATGGGAGGGGGGGGGGGGTTGTGTTTTATGGGTTGCTGCCTTTGATCTGAGGCATAAATGGATGCCTATTTTGCAAATGGTGCATGGTTTTAAAAATAGCCTGATAAAAGTGTGCATCCACAGCAGAGCTGGCGCAGGGAGTCGTATGGTCTGGCTGATATATACGCCCCTGCTGTGTCTGGAATAGGATATGCAGGTAGCTAAAGTGCCCCAGTAGCCCATGAGACCGCATTCATCTTCGCAGCCGCTGCATCTCTGTGACTCGCGTTTGGTGAAATGACTCGGATATGATTGAAACCCACACCTCGGCGCCCCAGGAGTTCATTTGTCCGCCCTTCTCCCCCGAGCTGGCTGGTCACGTCCTCTTCCTAGAGTGATGGTGGGTGGTGATTGGGTGGGCAGAGGTTGGGGTGGGGTGGGATGGGATGGGATGGGGGGGGGTATTTTTCTGCTTCTATGTTGAGCTGCCTTGTTCAAAAGACTCCAGTATGGATTCGACCTCAGGGAGGAACATGCCTGTCCGTGTGAGAAATGTCAGTCTGTTCGAGCAAGTCCACCACACCTGCTCCATAAACAACTGATTTTACCCCTTGGCAGCTTCCTTAGACCCTCATTTAGCTAATTAAATATCAATAATTACATGTATAGACTAAACTCTCACGACATTGGTGCTGACGCCAAAATGGATCGAGATGTAGCTGGAGGGTTAATATACTATTCAAATATTCAAATGCAGAAAAAGCTTGTGCCCAATAATGTCACCTCGAGGTCAGATTACCACAAACATTGTAAAACACATTCCTTATCGCCCATAAATCAAAATTTTGCCATTTAATCCATAATGCTGCTGGAAAGGCTATCTGCATAAACAAAAATGGACATTGATCACATCATTATGTCCTTGCCAAAAAGCTCTTTTCTTCAAACAGTTACTTTGAATCTCTGATGCTTGTGGTTTCTGAAAACTTGCTCGCCTGTCCAAAGCGTTTCAAAACTGCAGCCATTTGCTTTCAGGTTCAGGTACAAAAACGGAGATTAATAATAGAGCGATAGTCATCCTGCGTCAATGTTTCAGTGAGTCAGACTAGGGCATGAAATAAGGAGGAGATGGGGAAACGGGTCACCCCCCCCCAATAGTGTGCTGTGATAAACGTAAAATCAATGAAAAAAAAATACTCTCATGGATATGACTGGTTCAGGTGTTCTGCCCCCCCAATCATAAACTAACTGATCGGCCTGTGAGTCAGAGACTCGAGATGCCTCTATTCTGCCTAGAACCTCTTGATGGTGACCTTTCTGATGTTTGAAAATGCCCTCTCCCCACGCTGTGAGCTCTTTCATCTACAGCAGTGCTGCCGTCGTTTTGCTGTGAGACTGCACACAGCTTTCTACAGTACTCTATCTCTGCTAGGTATCTGAGGTATGGGGTTCTCTCTGTCATGTGAATACTTTTCTCCTTTGAACTCCTCACCGTGTCCAACCAATACGCTCTCTTCCACGGAAAATCAGAGAAGAAACCCACGCAAAGCGCGGTAATACGCCCACATGGCAGCGTTATCGATGACGTGTTCTTTGACTGAACGTTTTCCAATCATCACCCAAATCAATAGGGATCGTCTTCATAACACCATCGACCCACAAAACAAAAATGAAAAGAATCCAACCAAAATTGTAGTCTGTAGAGCGAGTAAAATAAATTGTGGACGGACCAATGGATGGGCTGACAGACGGACAGGGGTGATTGCAGTATGCGCCCATCTGGTGGAGTATGAATATAAAAATCATACAAGACCTTCAAGCAGTTTCTAGCAAACTAGAGAAGGTTTGGTGATGAAACGCGAGACATGCTGCTATTTTGTCAGCCTCACATCAACGGTAATGAACTGGGCCCTCTTTTCCTCTGAGTGTGCTTTCCCAGCTGTTGTCCCCACAGCCAAGCACTGTTTAGGCCTAACACTATACCCACAGCTCCATCCCTCCACTCCCTCCCTGGCCACCTAAACTATACTGCTCTGGTCCACTCCAAATCGCGTAGCTATATTTAGCCGTGAGTAGCTGCTGTTTTTGCGATCTGTGCTGTGTCATCATTAAATGGCTCTCAGGAGAGGTTGAAAGGGATGATCTGCAAAAGTCCAACTCAAGCCCCTTCCGCGCAAAATATGATTACGGTCTATTGCTGTTAAGAACATGAAATTGTTCCATTAATGCTGTTTCAGAAAACCATTTTGCACCGTAGCGGTGTCCAGTGTTTAGAATTGCACCTCTGAATATTTCATGTGGTCCCACATTAGCAATTTACTCTCAAACAAGGTGATGGCTGAGTGTTAAGGAGCCTTCATCAAGGCAACAAGGGGAGCCTTGTTATTATTTCCATAAATCACTCAGGGATGAAAGCTTCTCCATCGCTGTGGCATCCGGCCTCATCTCTCATGTCCCATCTGCTGCGGCCCTAATCAATTTTATGGGCAATGAAGTGCTGCTCTTGCGGGCGCCGGATCAGATGAATTGTGATGGACTCATCATGGATAGCGTTACGATCAACTGAAGGTTTGCCAGGTCTATCAGGACCACTGTGCGCCCCAACCCCCCCCCCCCCCCCCCCCCCACCCCACCCCAATGCTCTTGACCCCTGTTTTCCATACGCATGGCAGAAGTTTTGCTAGAGATGAGTCGTTTGTCATGGGGATGACTCTTTTGTCATTGAAGCCTTTCCTGGCCTCCTCATTTCCTTACACACTGCAAACACAAAGTCTTAGCCAAGCATTTTAATTATCTCAGCCCATGAAATTATCTCACCCCATGGACAAATCTAGAAATTAGTCAAAATTATCTCTCATCAGTGGCAGAATTCCATTTTTTTCTAAGAAAGAAGGAAATTGAAATGAATGTTTTGAGGCCAAATACAAGATTAAAGTGCAGCTATTATGGTTTTTCATTATTTTAATCTTGTTGTGTGAATCATATATAGTTTTTATGTGCAAGTTCAAGGTCCTCATCGATAAAAAACTTGAAGTCACCTCCAGAAGAAGCTCTCTCTGCCACAAAACACACTGCTCCAGACCTGCCTGAAACGCCCTGATAGCTTTCAGCCATTTCTTTCATGAACTGGTGACGTCACAAATCGTATTTTCGTACCAAGCAGAGAGTTTGGCACGCCCTTGAATCAAGCTGGTTATGCCCAAAAGCTACTATAGCAGCTTGCTCATTCACACTCTGGAGTGGAAATCCATTTATGGTAAGGGGCACGACATTTCCGACCCGCGCGCAAAGCGGTTGACCAGTCAACAGTTTACTGGGGTTTTTCGGGAGGGTGGGGCTAGGACCTCAACGGAGCATTTCACATACAGGTCCTGCAGAAATGGCCAGCATGAGAAAACTCGTTTTTTTTTTTTTTTTTAAACCATGTCGCATTAATTTAATGCGTTAATTAATAAATTTTTTTCAGTAGACTTCAAGAATACTAAAGTGACCAAGGAAAAGTAACTTAATAGGTGCACTTTAAAATGCTTGGTGATGTTCTTTTTTGGCAGTGCACTTCAGCAATTGTGTGTGATTGTGTGTGTGCGTGTGCGTGACTGGTAGAGTGAGAGAGGGAGAGATTTGCGATGAAGGTCGAACGACCGGATCTGAACCTCCGACATCGTGGCTTGTAAAGATGGTGCCCCACAGGCTTTCCACTGCGGCTCCCTGTGGTGAGTGTTTTTGTGCGCACTTGTGTAGTCAGTCCAAACACCTGCCCCGGTCCTGACACCTGCCTCTTCCTGTGAGGAGGCAAGAACTGTGAGTGACTTCACAACTGTCAGAAAGAGTAAAAATCAATTCCAGAGACTGAAAAGGATTGACTTTCAATGCTGTGGGCTGTTTTATAAAAATATATTTATGATGTATATGCAGGGCTTGTAGGTACCCTCAGCTGTAGTGGTAAATTCAAACTCCTGGGATTGATTCAATTTGACATTTATTAGATACCTGGAGGATAATATAGCACTTTGCTTAGTCAGGTGTATTGCCATATCTGAAGCATGGACTTCTAAAGTTAACTATTGCACTGGCGCAGACCCATCCTCGTAGATAGGAATGCACTTTGTTTGGGGCA
Source organism: Gymnothorax javanicus (assembly GCA_029692085.1). Classification (NCBI taxonomy): domain Eukaryota; kingdom Metazoa; phylum Chordata; class Actinopteri; order Anguilliformes; family Muraenidae; genus Gymnothorax; species Gymnothorax javanicus. The sequence continues at coordinate 46,217,836 of CM056206.1, read as the reverse complement.
GCATTTCAGTTACTTGCTGTCTGGGAAGTGACCAATGATGCATCCCCCTGGACAGTGCGGGCATCTGTTTCCCACAATACATCTCTTTTATGATGTCAGTCCCAGGCAGAGACTGGATGGACAGATGAGGGATTGCTGAGAGGGGATGACTGTTGCTCTGTCCTCAGAAGACTTCAAGAACCCCTCATGCCCAAGATGGCAAAACGAGAGCAGAGTGAACATTTATGATGAAAAATGTGCCCTGAAAAGCCAGAAATGTTGAGGGTAGGGGCTTTGCTTGGAAGCAAATACAAACTTGTACAATCAGGACTTGGCAACCAAGGTTTGTCGCTATAAAGCTGGGATTATTTGCTTGTTCGTCCCCAGGGCATTCGTTTGTTGCTCGTCAAATCAAAAGCTACCATAATTGGATTTCCGGGAATGAAATTTTGCTTGGAATGAAAGCGCACTTCAAAATCTGTGGGGAAAAGAGATGGATGAGCATTTGGCGGCTCAACCGGCGCCTCCAAAATTCTGCCTGGTCTCGAGCCAGATGCTACTATCTGTTCCTTTTTAAGACACTCTGCACTGCACGAGCAAGAGATTTGTCATCAGTGATACAATCTAAAGAAACAACGTGATTTCTCAGAGATTCAATTTACTTGGGCTCGGAGCAGAGTCGCAAAATCAAATCATTTCGGCTCCTGAATTTTTCCAAGCTTTCCACTTTTCCTGCATTAATAAAACTGTGTTCAATAACGGAGTAAACGCAGATGCTCAGACTGGCAGAAGGGAGGTGCCTTCAGGTTAGAGCCTAGCGCTCAGCCTTGACCACCGGAGAACTGCCTGGTTACTAGATCCAACTGTGAACTCCCAAGAACATCTGCTTGCTAGTTCTGGCTCCCTTGTGGTGGAATATTGGTCCCTTATAATTCAGAACAGTGGAGACTTTGATAACCTTCAAGGGTTGCGCGAAGACTTTCCTATGTCCCCTAGCTAAGTTCATAACTTTTATTTAGTTTTTTGGAAGTTGACTTTAGCAAAACTTGTTTTATTTATGATGCTAACTTCATATTATCTGCCTGGATTGCTTAATTGATTCTTTCGTTAAACCCAGGGGTGTCAAACTGGTCAGTTAACTCTTTCAACCCCAGATATTCTAGCATCACTATACCCTTCAACCCCACAGCCCTCTGTAGAGGGCTGGTCATTATCTGGACATTGTATCTTACTGTTGTCTCTGGAATCCCATTAAATGTAACCTGATATGTTCCAATCAATTAGTCAGATTGTTTGAATTTTCCCTACAGGAATTTGGGGTTGAAGGGAATATGTTGGTCAGCCCTCTGGAGAGGGCTGTGGGGTTGAAGGAGTTAAAGAACAAAGGGGCTGCAGGTTTTCAATCCATCTGAGCAGAAGCACCCCTGATACAACTAATTTAGTCAACTGTTCTCAGCATCCACAGTTGATTAGTTATATCAGGTGTGCTTCTGCTTGGTTGGAATGAAAACCTGCAGCCCCTTGGCCCTTTTACGGACCAGTTTGAGGCCCCTGGTTTGGCTTGTTTATATACAGGATCCAAATCCTAGCTGTGTGGTCACTCCTCTCACATTAATGTATTTCCCTTTTGGATTTTTAGCAATTTCCTACAAGCTGATGCATTTTTTGTCATGTGTCCATCTGGATAAGAACATGAGCTAAATGCTCAATAATGCAAGGAGAAGCTATAGTCTGCTCCAGCCATATTTAGCAATGGCTTGATGACTGTTGACTTCCGATAGAATCCAATCCGGTATGAAATTGCAGACTTCAGTTTTGCAAAATTTGATATAGTTGAATAAATGAAGGTGCGATGATCTGTATTCAGTATTGGTGGCCTTATGTGTAGGGGTGGTGGTGACGAAATTACTTGTTGAGCGGGTTGTTTGTTGAGCAGGTTTAGTTTTTCCTTTGCCTTCCTCTGGTTAAGGACATTTTTTTTTTGATTTATCTGGTTTTATTGTGAGCAATTAGGATGCCAAGAAGAAATGAGCAGCTGCTGTGCACCTGGTTCTTTTCTCCTTGTTGTCGTTAACCTTTATTTTATATTACTAAACCTCAGACAAAAGGCTGTCACAAAGGGAGTTTGTGATAATCTGTGTATATGTACACAGAGCAAAGCAGGGTTTGGCGAAAGCAATGTGTGTCTGCTCTGCTGGATGATCCATTAGCATCTACACCTACAGACATCTAATCAATCTCCAATCCCAGTAACAGTAATCAGTGCCATGCTAATGTCCAGGAAAAATGGCCGCCTGTAACCTGAATGTCCTGCAGAGATGTGACGCCCACTACAATTTCCTCCAGGCCTCTTCAATATTCTAGTACTCAGTAAAGCCCATTGCTAGTACATAACGCTCTGCACTGAAAGGTCGGCATGACATTGAACTGACCTTAATGTGAGCTGAACACTGTGTGTCCTGAATGATAATAAGGCTGACGCTTCATCATTCAAAATGGTTAATATTGCCATGTGCTGACAGTGACTCGCCTACGTGGACCAATCGATGGGTTTCAATGGGGAACGAAGTCCTTGGTTTGGTTCTTATAAATCTGTGCTTTTCAGCTAATCTCATGCAGTATCATAGAATTATTATAGGGTCATTCCATCCCAAATCAACCAATCAGTGAAGAATTTCAGATCTAAAAAATGAGCCATTCTCCCTCAGCAGTACTGCAAAGGTACAGCATAATTTTGCAAAATCAGCTTTCTCTCTATTTTGGGTGGTCACTAGATGAGCCGGGACTGAAGATACACCTTTTATAAAGCCAAAAATGAAAAAAAAAACAGGAAAAATTAGCCCTATATGCAAGATTACAACCCTGCAGCAGGAGAGGCCTCAGCGCGTCCGTATGAGCAATACCATCTCTGAATGTCTTGTCTTAAACACCGGTGTCCCACAAGGATGTGTCCTGTCCCCCCTTCTATTCTCTTAATACACAAATGAGGTCAAACTCAACAATGAGGACTCTGTACACCTTATCAAATATGCAGATGACATGGCCCTTGTTGCCTGCCTACAGGATGCTAACTGCCCCTCTTACTCTCAGCACGTCAACCACCTTGCCACCTGGTTTGACAGCAGTTACCTTGACTTGAATGTCAGCAAGAGCAAGGAACTGTGCTTTGGAGGTAAGAAGGGAACAAGCAGCAAGGGACCGAACTTCATGCCCATTAACATGAAGGGGAGGGATGTGGAGCAGGTCACTAATTCTAAATACCTAGAAACAATAATAGATGAAGATCCCTCCTTCCATCCCAATGCAGACCACATTTATAAAAAGGCAAGACAGCGTCTCTCCCTCCTCAGGAAACTGCGAAGCTTTAACACCAGCAAGCACACCCTGACCATGGTGTATAGGTCACTCACTGAGAGTGTTCTCACATTTAACATCACCTCCTGGTATGGGAACCTCTCAGTGAAATACAGGAACAAGCTGGCTCAGGTAGTGAACCAAGCCAGCAAAACCAGCTACAACTCCACACCTTATACAGTCGCGCAATAACACAAACAGCCACTCGGATCTTTAATGACCCCACCCACCCCCTCCATCCATCTTTTCAGCTGTTGCCATCTGGTAGAAGGTCAAGTGTCCCAATGGCCAGGAAAAACGGGTACAAAAGGTCATTTGTGCCTTTTGCTGTGGCCGTTCTGAATCAAGGAAAACTAAAATAACTTTCCTCCCCCCTCACCCACCATTGTAACTATGGGAAATCAAAGAACTGCACTAGTATGGTTTATGCTTATTTATCAACTTGGTTTTATATGGTATCTATTTATTGACTATGAGCTGTCTTTTTATTTTTTTATGCTTTCATGTTACCAGAGTGCCAAAGATGATTTTCCAGTTTATGTAAATTCAGTGGACAATAAAGTTTTTATCTATCTATCTATCTATCTATCTATCTATCTATCTATCTATCTATCTATCTATCTATCTATCTATCTATCTATCTCATTGTAAATAAGCAATCAAATTTGGTCAAAAAATCGAAAAAAATGTCGTAAAATATAAATGGCCAAATCTCAGCAACTACTGCACTTACAGACCTGAAATTTTTTGCAAAGATTCATTCCTTGGGTAATGCTTCAACTGTAAATTTTTTCAGAATTTTCTGAGACAGTGATTTGGAGCACTTCCACATTCTGGTTGATTTGGGATGGAATGACCCTATTGAGGTACTTGTTCAGAATGGCCTTCATTTCAAATGGCTATGATTCCAGATACAGATGATCATGAATGGCTACCATTTTAAATAACCCGTATGTTTCTCCATGACATGTAAGCCTTTCTTTTGCATCAGGTTAACTAACTGGTCTCTCGGCATAGCAGCTTCTATCAAGGGCCTGTTTCTCAGTGCATTTTACGTTACATGCTCTGTCTGGGCATTACTGAGCTAAAAAAGACCTCATTCATAAATATTAATGAGCAATTAAAACATTTCTTGGTTTGGTTAGGACTTTAATAACTGCAGACAGTTATCCTGGGACTATCGCAGTAGCCAATTGGGCTTCATTGAGATCCATTCCTGACCTGCCAGTTCATGAATATTCATGATTATGATGGAGCAGAAACACTTGGCCCCATCCTGGAGGGCGGCAGTCTTTCATCAGCTGGCGTTTTTTGTAGCCAGGCACTTATCCGGATGATACAAGCAATTGCCCGTCTTGATTGAATCAATTCAGCTTGCCTCAGTTGTACGGAGAGTACGTGACCCAAAAGGGCTAAGGATGCCTTTGGGATTGAGAAGTGCTCCCTCGTGACAGAAAATGAGTCTTTTTTTTTCCAGGAAAACCTTGGCAATAGGGAGTTATTATGATGATGGACAGCCTTCAATGCCAGTCTTTGTAATAACGGATCAGTTTACCTTGTTGTCATTGCTGTTTCCAAGGCATGCAGCAAAGGCTTTACTCGGTGATGTGGGAGGGAAGGACCAATTGTAAAGGCTCTATGAAAAAACAGAGCTATTTGCTGGCCTGTTTTATTATTCCTTTAAGGAAGGGACATCGGGCTCCAATCTTGAATGTCAACATTTTCTGCCAGTTCGTGTTTTTAAAGGTATTATTCCAAAAAGCTAATCCATGATCCATGATAACATGCCTATAGGAGAAATGCTCACACAGAAGGAATAGAGTAGTATAGCCTCGCATTCTTTTATCCTTGTACCACTCCAGTGTTCTGAAGCTGTAGTATGAGTAACCAAAATTACACTCAAAATTATTATTATTAGTCATGCAGATGGCCTTATGAAGTGTGACTAACACATACTGCGCTGCAAATGAAAACTAATCATAGCTATCTCTCATATTTCAGCGCCCAGGTTCAAAGAGAGGTTGAGAAATTTCTTCTGCCCGCTTTCAACCTTTCAAGCTGCGAAGGGTGTTTATCAGAGGCGTCTTTAATGAAAAAGCAGCATCTCTCTCTTTCTTTAAATGATAATCCCACCCCCCCACCCCCCCCCCCCCCTCGTGAAACTCGCCTACCACGTCCCCTAGTCTGTCATGATTTACTTGTGAATATGCAGGCCGTGATTCATGTAAGATAAGCTCGCTCTTATTAACAGGACAGTAATGAGTGTCGTCTGTCTCATTAACACTGCTCCAGCTCTTTGAATCACTCGATCGGGCAAAGCGCGGAGATGAATGGGCGGGCATCTCGGGTCTCAGGTGTGTTTACTCATGGTGTTACAGGAAATGTACTTATCGGCTGGCAATCTGGAGGGCTCAGTCCTTCACATCACTGGACTGCTGGTGCTGTCATTTCAGTTCATTGATTTCTTCCCCCCTTCAGAAACATTTCATCACAGATGGCCATTTGAAGCAGATACAGCTTGTGAACTGGTCATGAACGAGTAAACATTCGCGATGGAGGGTGGCGAAATCTGCAAACCTTCCTGGTTGGAACAAGGGAAACATACTCCATGTATATTCATTTAAATCACTAAACCAATCCAGTCGCCTGCCATTTTTACTATTTCAAAACATTAGATTCTAGATTACAGAATATTTGCATAAACCATATGTTTCACGGGTATTCTGTAATCTCAACAGTCGACAAACAAATGGAATGGAATAATTATACGACATCAATATGAATAATTAACGTAAAATATATGGAGGCAGGATTTTTTCGTTTTGTCCAGAAAAATGTTGAAAACACAAAATAGACTGAGTTTGCGCATGCAGCATTTCAGCACATACTGTGAATATAGATGAATACATTGTCCTCCCTCCACTTCTAAAAACTAAAGCTGTGTGAGCAGTCAATTAATTCAAATTCCAAAATCAAACAGTGCTTTTTCAGCCAGCCGTAATTACAAAACTCCTGCCAAGGTGGACGAGTAGTTAATTAAGGAAGCCTCAATAAAACTCATTCATTCGTGGTGCATAGATCAGGATGATGGGTTTGCCGGTGATGATCGATCAGACATTAAAAAGCCCAGGGAGTTGTGAGGCGAGGGTCAGGCCTTTTGGACTTCAGCTGAGTCGCCCGGTCTCCGGCTCCGCGGCAGTCCCACACGACAGCAGTGTACCTAATCTTTCCGTCCTGCCATGGAACGTCACGGAGAAATCCTGAGCCCTTACGGCAAATGCCGGCAGAAAACAATGGCAAAATCCCTGAAACACAACCAGGCTGCTAATTTTCACGACAATCGGTTTATCGACTTTCAGTATTTTGGCAAAAGGCTGCGGTTCCCCAACTGTGGGTCAGGGCTCTAAGTCAGGTCAAACTTTGGGGGGGGGGAGTAAAAGAAATGGTAATTTTTTGTCCATAAAATGTTAATGTAAGCTATTGAATATTGAAAATCACAATAACCCGCACATAAAAATCCAATCAGGCATGAAAGGCCTTGATGTATCACTCGTATAGTCATGGTGAAGTGGTCTTGCTCGGCACAAGGCATGAATCATGTCTGGGTTATGCGGTTGCGTAAACAGTAATTTTGGGTCAGAAAAATTTTCGGGGACCTGCGCCGTACGCTCCTCCCAGACCCGATGAAGAGCACTTTGGGCCACTGACTGAAATTCAGCCAACGTTACAAGGATGAAATTTTTCACAGCGATGTTTTTATCGAGGTTCGGGAAATGGGTTTTCAGAGCTCAAAATGACTCTTGAAAACCACTTCACTCTTTATTTCCCCGCACTGTAAAACTTACAGAACTGAAGCAGCTTTTCCAAGGTTGGCCCAGCATCTGAATATTCAAATGAGTCCCTATAGCCTTGAGTTTTCTGAAAGCTAAATGGACTGCACCGAATTGTTCTCTCTGTATGGCAGATTTCTGGGTGCTGCCCGAGCAGCCTGTTCTCAAATCGAACAGAGCCTGCAAGAATTATATTCCCTTGCACATTAATCTTTGCTTGGACATTAATTCAATTTTTAATTCCTGGCTTAATTTGAGTCCTTTTGTGTTGAACTCCTTGGCCAAAAGGTGACATGCAGTAAATTACACATGAACGTAACTTACTGTAATAATCCGGATAATTTTTATTTTTAGAATTTTGTATCTTATTTTGTTCTTTCATAATGACCCCACTTGTTCTAACCCACTTTGCAAACTTCTGAAGGCAATACCTCAGGGACTCTGTTTTCACATCTGAGTAATCATTGGAAAACATCTCTTGTGTCCCTTGCACGGCAAATATGCGAATGATACATTCAGAAATCATTACAAAACCCATTGGCCATTTTATGTCCCATAAAGATATTTTGACATAAATTCAATATGCCTTCATTTTGTTTTCATTTGCTGAATTTTGAAAAGACACCCAGACTCCCCCTGCCCTTACAGCCCATATGGATTGGCCAATGATGATTGTCTTCCTGTCACCTGCGATTAAGTAATCCAATCGGCTGTCACTTCCCATCTGCAGCTGCTCCTTTCCAGTCTGTTTGCCTCTGCAGGGTTCGATTCCTGACTGTCTGTCGCATCTCTGCACTAAAGACTTCTGCCTACCCAAGGGGCCTGCAACTTTGTATTTATACATGCACTGTCATCCAAGTACATAATTTTCTGGTTTTATTAAGCAAATTAACTGGCTTCCTCGGTCATGGAACTGTAGTCAATGCGTCTTTTGATAAGTAGCATACAGAATGCTGTTGTATGCATACATGGCGTATTGCAGATTATAACCAAGTGTACCAACACAGTTAGTGTTCAGGGATGAATTTTAGTCGATCATCTTGAATCTCTCAAGTTGAATTTGTTAAATATATACAGTAATTAGTGTATTGGCAACTTCTGGTAAAGAATTGCTGAATGGATTTCTCTCCCGTGCTTGCTTGGTGTCCATATCCAGAGACTGAACTGCTGACTCTGTGTCCATTTGATTTGGAGTGTCAATACCGACAGGTCTTGGAGTGCCGCTAAAGGATAACCCTGCCCTAATCTAGCATGCAGTAGGATGCAAGTCTCCAGGCTGGATCCGATCAAGGCTAATCCTTAACGGGTAGATGTCATTATGAGCCTAGGTTCGGCATTTATTGCACAGGGTGCTTCTTTACTCAAAGATATGCCACGTTACGGTGGATTTTCAGCCTTGCTGATTGTGTTTACAGTCAGTTTCTTCTCCTACATCCTCAACCCCGTCAGGTGTTTTTCATGTTTTACGGCTGTTTTTATTTTTATAATCACTCTCTATATGATAAGAAGAAATACGCATCACATTTTTGATGGCGGTCACCACTGAGGTTGAACAATCCATAGGTTAACTCTGGTTTTTAAATGGCCCCTGTCCAATGTTCATTTCCATTTTTTTTTTTTGTACGTGCCATGGCCTTGCTTGTGTTTATACACAGTTTTATGTCTGGAATCGCCAGTAGCTTTGGATGGCTTCTGTTTCATTGGGTAAGAGACCCAAACCTTGAGCCTACTCCTCGAGCATGTGGAGCGTCAGAATAAAAGCTGTAAACCGGGATGAACGTGAGGCACCCTCCTTGAAGACCCTGATGGCAGAGCGTCAGTTCCCCCCCGCCGCTAATCTCCCGAGAGCTGTGTGGAGGGGGTAAAACCAGGTGTTTTTGTGCACCTGCCTCTTGTGTTCCCGTGGGCGCACACCTGCACATTAGCGTTAATTAGCTCTCATTACAGTGGCGGGTTTGATGCGATGCTGTGGGCGGGCATCTGCCGTGCGCCAGCAGGTCCTCGGGGCTCCTGCGGGGGGAGGGTAACGCACCTGCCTAATCGGGGGCGACTGATCGAGGACAGCTGTGCAGGACCTACTGCTGAAGGTGGAGACATTGAAACCTCTCCCTCTCTCATCTTCTCCCCTCCACATTCCTGAAATCCACCCCATGCCGAGCTCAGGTGTATAACTCCTCCACTCTTCCCCACCCACCTCCCCCACATTTCTAGTATTTTCTAGTGCTTCTCGTCCCTCAAGTCCCAATGTTTCTCCTCCTCCTTTCGACTCCGTAGGCGTTTTCCTCTACAAGCTTCTTACAGTGAGCTACGATGTTCTGATTTTGCCATAATTTGCCTCTTTAACATTCAGACAACTACGGAAAGAGAAAGCACCGCTGGAGAATAATATCACCTCAGGTCTAGAAATGAAATTGCCTTGAGCAGAATCTGTGTGTTTGTGAAAAGGATATGAATGAGAATGATGGGGGAAGAGTTATGCCGGAGAGTGAGAGAGAGAGGGAGAGTGATGGATAGGGAGTGCAGTGTAAGTGGGTCCTTTCCCCGGCTTTTTTTCTGTAAACTCACGAGGCTGGACCGTGTGATTCATCGGTATTCCATCACGATGAAAAGTGTATTTGTACCGGGCACCTCTAGCCATATCTGACACCTAGCAAGCTCTAATCCCTTCGTTCTCTTTCATTTCAAGCTCAAGAGACCTGGTGAGTTCCTGTAGGGATGCAGGCATATGCCAGTCATTTCTCTGATAAATCCAGTCCGATAAAAAATCAATCTGCAGCTCACCGGGCCGGTCCACTCGCCGGTCCCCAGAGTGTCAGGAACAGCGGGGAATATCGGGATTCCTCCTGCCACGGAAAAGCCTGCAGTCCTTTTACCCTCGATGTCTTTTTTGCTTCTTCTTAGTAGCTTAGCAATGATTGATAGCCGACCAATCCCAATCTTGTGATTGAGTTCTCTTAGCAAGTTGGCTTCTCTTCCTAAGAGATGGTGAACCGACCAGCTAACTTCCATCAGAGTTGGAAAGTATCAGTTCACAAAGTAAAAGTCCATCTTGGACTCATTAGTTCAGCCAGCTGGCTGGGTTCATGGGCAGAAGAAACGCATGGCAGAACTTCTACTGTCTGACTCCTGGACCTCCTACTGCTGACGAACATAACCCAGTCTCAAAGCTACTACTGGCAAGCTAGCGACAATGCTATCCATTTCGACGGAGCCTATGGCACATTGATGGCTTCATTAAGCAGTGGCAACCACAGCAGAGCCAGTCCTCTCAGGGCTGCCATTTTAAAACGTTGCCGATTTTTCCCACTGTACCCAGCCTGTTTTTCTCCTGAGCCTTGGTGATACTACTTGTGGCTTATTCACAGGATGGAAGCGACTATTAAAAGTTCAGGCAAAGTCCACTCTGATTAATATACCTTCAGAGGGCGTCTACCACTGCGGATTCTCAATATCATACGCGAGCAGAAAAACTTGTGCCTAACTGTTATGCTGCAGTCTGCAAATGGGGCCACAAATCTTGTGTGGCCAGGGGTGGGCGTGCAGATATGCTGTGAAGGCAGGTTCTTTCCCAAGGGTGTTTCTACTCTACGGTTCTGCGCTCCAAAGCCCCCGCTGTAACCGATTCTCACCCTTCCGCCATCTGCTCCAGCGATCAAGCAGCGGCGATTAACTTCATTTCACATTCAATTACCTCGAACACGGATTATCACGTTCTGCCGGCCCTGATTCTCCACGCGATTAGTCTTGTGCCCGGTTCATGCGCACAGCCGCGCAGTGGCTCAACTTTAGCGGTTTATGGATTGGAATTTAAAAAAAAGGTGTACGTGGCTCGCTTGGGGTCTGTTGTTAGTTCATGAATCTGATTAACAATGTGGGCTATACATTACATGATTTAGGTCCATTATTTGTTGACTTGGGGTCAGAATGCAAAGACATGAACTTCATGGTTTGGGTCCACTATTGGCTTACAGTGGGTCAGAAAATGAAGATATGCATCATTTTATGAGTCTGTTTTTGGCTATTTATTGACCTTGAGTAAAAATATGTACATCATCACAAAGTTTAGCTTTAACAATTGATACAAGCCTGGCCACAAAGGATGGTATAGTATTAAAAGTTGATATGCTGCTGGCAAAGTTTTAATTTTTTTATTTTTTAAAATTTTTTTTAGAAAAGCTAAGTGACCAGGGGGATTGAGGCCGAATAGCTGGTCGTTGCTATGGCAACCCAGAATGACTGACAGCCAGTGAAGGGTCCCCTTTTCTTTACAGATCTAAGTAAATCCATGTAATTATTGCTAAACATTGTGTCAAAGTCTGTTCTAATTTAGCTCTGTCCATACATGGGGGCCATACATGCCCCAGAGGAACTGTCCCTCGTTTTCAAAATTGATTTATTTCTTCAAGCGACTGAACAGTTATAAGAGCCTCCCTCCGAACATTTCATCTTTTTTATCCTGTAACTCCATAGCTGCCTGAGGACCCAGACTGAATGGAAAATTAATTCAGCATCCAAAAAGCCCTTTATTTCTTTCACAGATGCTTTGAATTGGCCATTATGGAGAGAAATTTCTCAAATATGATTTGCCTTGAACCTGATAAATGACTGAATAGGCGGTTTAGCGGGTGGGGTACTGCTATTTATTGAGCCACAGTAATTGGTATGGGAAGGGGGTGAAGCCAAGCTGTCAATCAAGTTGACACCTTGGGCCCCTCCCATCTTTTCCAGCCTGGGGTGTTGAGTACTGTAAACCAGACCCCCCCCCCCCACACACACACACACACACACACACAGCCACTGCATATTGGTGTGCAATTACACCACGCTTTAGACTGCTGAACAGGCTTCTTTCTGTTTGCGCCTCTTGTTAGCTGCGCGGCTTGACCACAATTAGCCAAACATGTTCCGCAATGCAGACCTCCCTTGCTCGCTCTCCTAAGATAAACATCCCATGGAATTGTAGGCTCTTACCTGGATGTTGTCGAAGGATGTTTTGTTGGTGACATCATACAGCAGCAGAAGAGCTAAAGAAGCGAGGGAGAGAGCGAGAAAGACAGAGAGAGAGAGGTAGAGAGATGCAGTCAGGCAGGCTCTTTCACAAAAGCTTCATTGACAGAACACAGGCGACCAGATACTCTTATCCCTCGGGAGACCATTAATAATCATCATAATTAGCCTTGTAATAGACCACTCTGCTGGGCTCCATATTCATCTATCTTCATTTTTCCACTTGTGTAGTTTTCCCGTAAAATATAATTTACATTCAGTCCCAGTTGCATGGGGTTGCTAAAGAAATGACAAGGAGGGATGGCTATTATGTTATACGAGACCAAATAGTTTTAGTTTTTATGGATCATTTTTCCTGCCTAATCTGAATAGTTTTTTGTTGCCTAAATCACTGTTTTTTGATTCTGATCTGTTCCTGTGAAGCAGCTCTGTGAGCGTCCCTTAAAGTTCGAAGAGCACAAAGCAGAGTCGAATTGAATATGTATTGATTTCTCCCAATGAGATCACTGGACAGAAGCAATCATTTCCCAACTGTCCCGTGTTCTGTGCTCCAGCTGATTGGGTAATACTGAGCTTCCCAAACCTCTCCTGGAGTGCCACCTGTTTTAGTTCTCTCTCTGCTCCAGCACAGATGATTCACCCGATAAGCTCATCACACACAGCTTCATGAACTTGTAATTACCCGATCATTCGAATCACCTGTAATGGAGCAGGGAGAGATCTAAAACAGGCAGGACCAGCGGTTCTCTAGGGGATGTTTGGGATCCACTGGGTTAAAGGGAGCTCAAATGGAGCAGAGGAATCCGTGGTACAAGAACTTGATGGTTGGCCTTTCATGTCTGCTCAGACTGATTTAGTTCAACAGTTCGATGGCCACTGGTGACCGATGTTGACTCTGCCTGATTTAATTGAGCCTTTCAGTGGCCACGGGTGAGCAATGCTAACAGAGTCTTATTTAGAGGGCGATTTGACGACTTGTCTCTGCTAATTGATACTTCCACAGCACTGCTGGGTTTAGCTGAGTGGGTCAGTAGCAGAGTTAGAACAATGTTTTGTCTGCGTGGCCTGATTAAGAATAGCAGCTCAATAGCGAGAGGTGAACGAGGTTTGCATTGCGCTGTTGGGCGCGATTCGATTTACTGTGATTACCCTGTCAAGTATACTCCACCTGAGGCAGCGTCTGCGATTACTATTCACAAAGTGCAGGTGTGAATTACTGCATGAATAGATAGGCGAAGGTCAACCCAATTTGTTAATTTCATTCATCCATAAAAAAGTGATATTAATAATAAAAACTCAAAAAGTAAGGCTCACTGCTTGCAGAGTGGTTACGTCCCAGTGCCTGAGGTTGACAAGGAACAGCACATAATGAATGTACTGGGCATACTGTGTCTATCTCACAATATGCAGAGCCCTTCCCTCTTGGCAGTTAGAGCCAGCCATGCGGAGTGGAATGTGTCACTCTGCCTGTAGCCCTGATATTATGAGATGGGTTTCGCTCTTTGTGCAAGGCCATTAGCTGCCAGAGGTCTGCACAGAGTTCAGCCATCCCAGTGCAGAGCATGATGGGAAGTGGCAGGTGAGTAATAGGAACAGGTTCCACTGGCCAACGCCACTCATCTGACTCTTGCTCATTACAAGAGCTAGAAAGATGTGATTAAGGGAGGTGAATTTGTGCACGCGCTTGTATGTGTGTGTGTGTGTGTGTCTGTGGGTGTGTCTCAGCACAAACACGTGAGTTTGTGCCCGCTTGTGCCCGTGACTGCGGTTGCGGATGACTGAGCGCGGTCCTATATGTGTGTGTGTGTATGCGTGTGCATGTGTGTGTGAAAAGGAAACCTTTTAAAATGCAAAAGCAGTGGCAGCAAGTGACATTTCAGTTGACAGACTTTTTAATTGCTGCAATTTCATGAAAGCGGAAGGCGCAAACATCCACCATTGTTCTGCTAACAAAAGCTCCGTAATTCTGGCGGTTCTGTGCTGCCAGAGATGGAGTGGAGGAGATAAAAGGAGAGGCGGGATTCACAAAGAAGGATACACACTTATGCCCATAATCACAGACATATACGCACTCATGAGCACAACCATTCAAACTCCCATATATAATTCACACTACCAAATTCACACACTTGCACTCATGCGCATAAGTGCCTGTGCTCACATGCGTGCACTCACACTCACGTTTGTTTTCATGTTTTGTGGGGACATTCAATAAACTTCCATTCATTCCCTTACCCCTTTCCCTGACCTTTACCCTCAACAGTACATCCCAAACCCTAACCTTATCCCAACCCTAACCTTAACCCCTAACCCTGAAATAGCTCAATTTTTTGTGGGGATTTGAAAATGTCCCCACAAGTACAAATAAATCTGGAATTCTATGTCTTGTGGGACACTTGGTCCCCACAAGGGTAGATAAACATGGCACACACACACACACACACACACACACGCACACACGCGCACACACACACACACACACGCGCGCACACACGTGCATTTTCTATCTTTATCATCTGAGCTTTGGTCACACTGCCACATGTCAGGCCAATACGGCGTCTTCAAATTGAAATGAAAATTGAAGGAGTGAGAGGCAGAGGAAAACAAGATGGATGGAAAACAATCAAACAGAGAAGACCAGAACCGGAACAAGAGAGGAAAGATGAGGTACGAAACAGTAACTGTTAACCCCTCCATACAAAGAAGCTATTGATACTTGTCAATTTTTATCATGAAATGATACATTGGGATCCCAGTTTCTCTCTGCAGAAAATTACGGACAGGAAGTGGGGAGGCAGCAAAGAGAATGGGGTTCCTGTGACAAGAAGAGCCTACAGAGTCAGAAGAGCAGCATATCTTAATGATGTGCCACGGAGAGTCCAAAAAACCTGAGCAGCCAGCTGTCTGCGCACTGTCCTGAGAGCCAGCGGCTAAAGCCCGCACTCTCGCACCTCTGTACACCCGTCAGATACTCCTCCAGTCCTCCCGCCGCCTGCTGGTTTTCCCGTGAGGGTTGTTGGGCTTACCAACTGCCATTATGATCCAATCAAACGGTCTCATTAACAAGAAAAAAGGCCCGGCGAGCTGAATGCTAATTTAGTATTGTTAGCGGTCTACATGTGTTTGTGTGTGCGTGTGTGTGTGTTTGTGTGTGTGTGCGTGTGAGTGAAAGACTGGGGGCACATACTCTGTAAATGTATGTACACTGGGTAACCCCCAACTCCCCTTTTAATCAACGCTTCACACTTTCTTGGTGCTAACAAGCTACCCAACTCCTTTCCGTAACCAGGGTAAGATTGGATTGAGCGTACTAAACACGCATATGCTCAGGGACACACAGATGCATTGTATAGGGTACTTTTTTGACTACCTAAAGTAGGCGTGTCTAAGAAATATTGAATGGTTTTCAAGTTATGCTCCGGAAACGAAATGTTCACAGACAGACGAACAGGACGGACGGACAGAAAACCGCACCCATGACTAAACCCCCCGCATTAAATGCTGGGGGGATAACAAGCATTTAGCTTGCTCTGTTGCTGCCTCCTTTATCCTCTGAGAACCGCGCTCCAATGTAGTAATGCTCGCAGGCGCTGGGGAGGATCGAGGTCGATTCACCAGGTAATGCGTTTTGTATGAAAAGGTGTTGGCAATTTAAATTGTATAAAAACTGGCACTCATGGTATTGAAACAAGGATGAGACTGAAGTTAAGAATTTGCATTCCTTCCGCACAGAGAAAATATTCAGATGCATAAAAATAGCCCTTCACCCTCCCCTTCCAATAAGAACCCATCACCATTTTGTTGGCATTATTTATAGGGTATATAACAAAAATGAAAATGGGAAGCAAATGTTATGAGTTTATTTCCGAATAGCTCTGCTGGCTTTGATTCTGTCCCATTATACTACCATCAGGCAACAGGGTTTGCATTCAAAGGTGATCTGGGGGAGTCAAAATGTAAACAAGGTCAGTGACAGGAAAATTCCACAGTGCCAGCTTTATGCATTGACACATCTCCATTTGTGCTGTCCAACTCCTTGAGACAGAAACACTTCTATTTTAAAGCAGGAAATTACCAAACTGGGCGAAGGCGATAAATATGCCGTTTGCAGTTGACACAATCGTGCATAACGTTACCATGGCATGCATTTCCACTTGCAAAGGCACAAAAATGGAGCCCGTACTCTACATACACACACACACACACACACACACACACACAAACAAACACATACATAAGGAGACGTATGAATTCTTACGCACACAACTGCACTCATACAGACACAGGTGCACCGCACATAAATACAAAGACACATAAATATAGAGATGCACACATGTGAACATGCGCTCACACTAACATGTGCATAAACAGGTGCACACACAAAAACACACACATTCACGGACACATACAGATTCACATAATCAAACACACGCAAACACACGCACACACACACACACACTATACAACGTACACAGACAAACCTTTTACTCAGCGACGCACCCAGATGCACAAACATACAGATTGGTGCACACAAGCACACACAACTGCATGCATCGCTATGCTCACAGTTGCGCACACACACTAAGACACTTGCCCAAGGAAATTCACACTTTGAGGGCAAACGCACGGAGGCACACATTGCACAAACAAACAGCATCGGTTTCTATACACTTTTGGGGACCTAAAAATGATTTTTGCTTCAGAATCCTTTTCTCCCTACCCCCAAACCCTAAAAACCAACCAAATTGTACCCCCTTACATTAACCCTTGCCTCAACCCTAACTTACAAACCCCAAAAATAATCAGATTTTTAACCCTAATTTAACATTAAAACTTAACCTTGATCCTGATTCTATTACCTACCTTAAAACTAAACCTGGTCCTAACAATAAGCCCAGTTGAAACCCTAGATCTAAACCTGACCCATCATCCAGAATTATGCCTTTTCCCCATAGAGATCCAAAAAAATATCCCTGCGGTGTTTTTTTTACAGACTTTGCTGTCCTCATGGGGTTTTAAAGTCCCCACCAATTATGTTTGGACCTCAGTATAGAAAAATGAGTCCAGGTATGCACACACAGAAACACATCCATTTGCATGCATGCATGCACCCACGCCACTGAAAACCCATGCATATGTATGCCCACGCTCGCAGCCGTTGATTAATTCAGTAATGTTGAAAGGGGTCCTTATTGACCTCTGATTCTAATTCTCTCATTTAATCACAAGGTGCTTCCCTCCCCCCCCCCACTCCCTGCTGAGCTCCAATCTCACCGCATTTGTCCGCAAGTCGAAAACCCACTACGCTGGCTAATAAATCGATAGCACTGAAACGTCCTCATTAGATGATATATTCATTTCTCTTGTATCACTATCAGAAGTCATCATTCACAAAGCCCAGGGGTCCACAACTGCAATTCCTCCTGCCGAAGCCACCGAGCACCTTACTGGCCAATTCATCACACCCAGTCAAGGCATATCTACACTAGCAGCTCCAAGGAATATCCCTCATTATCTCCAAGGAAGTGCCCCTCATCAGTTGATGTGCTCATTCCCAGTTAGCACTCCTCAGCTTCTGTTTTGCTGAGTTCATTTCTTGGGTTGCTTTAGTAGTTGTTGCAGTTGTATTGTCATGCTCTTTGGTTGGGTTGCTACAAAAGGTGCCGCTGTAGTACTGCTATCCTCATTGGTTTGATTGTTTGATTGTTACCGTGGATTTCGTGGTTATAGAGCCATACTTCTTGGTGAGGTTGCCCCTGTGGATTCTGTTGCTGCATTGTCAAGCTCATTGGCTGAAAAGGTGCTATAGAGGTAGTAGTTGTATTGCCATTTTCATTGGTTGGATTTTTACAGTGAACACTGTTATATTTACCGCGGTAATATTTCATTGTTGTATTTTAGGGCGCTCATTGTTTTCTGGTGATCGTAATTGTGCTTGGGTGTTAAACCCGTCTCAGTCCTAACAGAGCCGAGGAACTTGATCCGGCTGATTTTCTCTTTGTTCTCTCCAAGAGGTCTGAGTTATGCTGGTTTGAAATGTGAAGAGATTCCATTAATTAAATGGATTCATTCTGGAGACTGAGGCAGAATGGGCGGGTAAGGGCTCAGGCTGTTGATTGAGCTGTAAGATCAGGCTGCTGGTAGAGCCCTAAGCTTTTCAAGATCTGGTAAACAGTGGTTAGGGCTTTGGATGAAAGTCAGACCTGTGGCGGAGCTGTAAGCGGATCAGCGCTGACTTTAGGCATTAGACTGTTGGAGCGGATCTTGTCTCTTCTGTTAAACCTGGCCCGGCCGATAAACTCTTAAGATCTAAGGCAGATGCAGAGGATAAGCCGGGATTTCTGGGACAGATTCGCTTCCGTATGGTAGCCCATCCTAACAAGTCTTTGCAAGTAAACGTTCACATTTGCTGGCGCAGCACTCCCTGTTCCTACCCCTTATCAACATGCTGTAGATTACATTTGAAATATCAATTGCAATTCCACATCTTTGACAGCACACCATCCTAGAATTTTAGGCGTGGTTTTGTGCTACTCTTAAAGTGGATGCCTAAGACCCCCTTGTTCAGGGTCGATGGTTTTTTCTTTGATACAGACCCCTCCCCCACCTCCCCACCGAATCGCGTTGAGTATGGCGAGCTGGCAGAGGTAACTAGCTTTATTTAGAAGCATGCAGGCCCTGCTGGAGCTCTGATAAAGGCCATCGCTCAGCAGGCTTATTAATGGAGAAGGCAAGGAGTCTGGCTGGCTCTGTGATAGGATTGGCGGTCAGGGCCCGGAGGCAAGCAGGTGCTGTCAGTCAAGGGCCGAGGGTTCCTAGTCGGGCCGTCCCCTATGGTTTTGAGTCCATGGTTGGCTATGTGGTGTTGAATGAATGGTCGGGCAGCTGACACGTGGCATGTTAGCATGTTAGCATGCCATCATAATGCGCATCGCCTGACTACCGTGTTGTTAGCATGTTTCGCAAACGAGCCTCCTGCTTTTTGCATTCTCAACCCCCGGACAACACCAAACATTTTACAAATTTTGCCGCATTACAGTGCCTATATTATAACGCTTACAGAACATCCCAGTAATGTTGTGTGAACATTCTGCATTAGCTGGGCCCTACTCTCCGCTGAGCATGAGCCGAGTTTGGTCTGTGGGGTTCAGCTGCTCACAGAAATCCGCCGGAGGAGCCGGCCATCGTCTGCAGTTTTCCCGCGATACGCTCACGCACCGGTGCACCGAGACGACAGCTGGCACCGTTCTCATACACACTATAAATAGGACTTTCCGTACCTCCTTGCTGCTTCTATCGCTATCAACCTCCCATGGGTCCCAGGGGGAGAAGAATACAGTATGCTGCGGGGGCGTCCTGATGCAGGTAGAAGTTCTTCCCCATGGCTGTCAGTGTTTAGTATCTATGTTCATTATTTTTCATGTTATTTTTTGAATTTGTCCTTATCTCTGTTATTGTATATATTTCCCCTTTGTTTTCTCACTCCCTGTTCAGTTCCCACGTATTTTTGTCTTTCTTCACACTTGCACTCGCCCCCCCATTCACTTTATCGATTTGTTCATCCGATTCCCCTGTTTGCAACCACGCCCCTCGCCACATTTTCCCTTGCATGCAAACCTGCAATCACTTCCCTGTTTCCATTGGTTTTCCCTTCATATAAGCCCAGTTTCCTTTAGTTCTTTGCAAGTGTGTTCGGCAAAATAAATAGGCACTACGAGCCTTTCTTATTTTTGTGAGCTTCCCCAGTTTTTACTCTGTATTGCATCCATGGTTTTTTTTAGATTGCCTTGTTCCACTTGTATTGGGATTTCTGGTTTTGACTCAGTCTTGTTTTATATGAACCTGCTCTCCTCTGGTTATGGCAAACCTGCTGTTTGGCTTCCGACCTGTGGACTGTTAAATGACTATGATTTGGATTATCACTTTTATGCTGCATTTCTACTGATTGAAATTGAACCAGACTGACCAAGTTTATACTCACAAATAAACTTGTGGAACTGATTTTCTGCCAACGCCTGAGTTTTGAGTCCATGTCCTCTCAATGGCAGCCATGATTGAACTTAATGTAAAGCAAACGGGATGGGGGAACAGGGCGAGTTCTGCTCCAATTTGATGAAGCTTTGAACGCCTCCCTCTCCTCCTCCTGAGTCCACTAAAATAGTGGACATAAAAATCAACCGCAGCATAAAACTCTGGTCGATATGATTTGATCTGGTTCACTGGTCATCCTGGTGTGCGATAGAGGTGTATTTGATCCCTGAATACCAATACCATGCTTGCATATTCAGTGTTTGTTTTTCTATGTTCAGTTTTTTAACCTTTCCAAAATTGAGCAAAGATATATATATATATTTTTTCAGTAGTTAGAGGATATGTAATTTGAGTGCAAAGACCTCAGCCGTACAAGGACACCTCGGACGATGAGCTTCTTACGGGCAGTGCTTTCTTGCCCCGTTGATGGATGCATTAAGAAAATTATGCACGATCAACAGGCCCCCCTCTTAGCCTCTCTTGGTTGGCATTTATCTGGGTTCCTTCCCAATCTGAACTGCTTGAGTTGAGCCATGGAGTAAAGACTTGTATTTACCGACGGAAGCTATGGTAGGTAAATGACAGTAGCTGTAACTTTGTGTATTATCAGCTAAGAAATGTATGATTTTCATCTTGAAAAATTGAGATGATGATTTTGTGGGCGTGAGTACATGTTTCGTTATTTATTTTCTAGATGATGTTTGAGGTCAGATCACAGCTCTGTTAGATGACCACAATGTGGAAAGCTGGTTTCAGATTCTGTTGTCTTTTTTGGAGGAAAAACATTGAAGGAAGAGCACATACTGTATATACTCGGGAACAAAAGCAGACACACACGTGCACTCTCATACATACAGGAGTAAAAGCACCCAACCACATGCACACATCCTTAATACATGCACGTGCTCAACAGAGGCACACGCAGGAACAGAAGCACAAACACACACACACACACAAGCGCAGGGAGCCGTGATGTGGAAATGAGAGGTTGCAGGTTTAAATCCCTGGTGTTGCGCAGTGAGAGACTGTACACATGCTCGTTCAAGCCTTCAGGCGGATCGGTCACATGAGCAATGCGCCTCAATGGCAAAGCGCTCTCTATCTCAGTCTCGGATAATGACATTCCCCTCAGGCCCGTCGTCCGGAGGTCAGGCGCAGACACGGCCCGTAAACTCGGCAGTTATTTATGTCTCCTGCCAGCTGGGACCGCACTCAACCTAACAAAGCCGTACGGACAGCGAGCACGAAGCGATGCAAGTACTTTTTGTCACACAAGTCCCATTCCCTACCGAGGCATTATGAGAACTAACAGTGTGTGAGTGCACAGCTATTCACGTCTGTCTTTTCACTTCGTACGGTCGATCTGTTCCTCGCATGGAATCACTCGCCGCTGACTATATCGGGAGGTAGAGTCGCTGAATGAAGCTGTACCCTGAGGAAAGTAGCAGGCTCTTCTGTGAAGGGCTGTTCTTAGCGCACGTCCCTTTTGCAACAAGGGCAAACACACCAGTTCTGCTAATTCCCTGTACCAGAGGTACCAATTCCTGGTTCAGAATGTAAGCCCACTCCAGAACTTCATTCCAAGCAGCTTGATTTGCTTCAGCCAGGAGTTGGTACTATTTAGTGCGATTAATTTTCTGGGAGAATGAAAACATGGCAAGATGTTTACTTTTAGTCCCCTGGATTTTCCTCTTCTATCATTTACTGGACTGTAAGAGGCTCGAGGACATTTGCCACATCATCTTCTCAAATGGTACAGTGACTGCAGATAGGCTTTCTTGTCCCCTGAATACACCACCAGAACAGAACTGTAAGCTTCCTCCACATGAATCTAATGTTATCATGACACAAGTGTTGATTGTGAACCTGGCTATCAAACAGGCAATCACAAAAACATCCTCATGAACAACATTTTTGAATTACAGCAGCAGTCTTCCAGTTGCAAAGGGCTGATGCACTTTAATCTTTCTCAGAATTGAGGCTGCCTCCTAATTAATCTCACGTTATCGTGACACGGGCAATGATTGTGAACATAGCAACAGTGCACACAATTGCAAAAATAACCACATGAGCAACATGTCTGAATTACAGCAGCAGTTTTCCAGCTTCGAATGGCTGAAACGCTGGTATATTTTCTAGGGTTTAGGTGACTTCCAAATTAATCTCATGTTATCTTGACAGAAGCATTGAATTGGAGCACTGCAATCGCACGCAATACTGAAACAATGAACGTGCTGTCAGCTGCTTGGACTACATTTCTTGAATGATATATTCCTGTTAGATATCGCCACAACACTGATACAGTACCTCATGGTTTGGCAACATGTTTGAGAGTTCTGCGATAAATAAAAAAAAAGAAGGTCGACCCAACTGGGCATTGAGATTATGCAATAAGTGCAGTGAGACATCTCTGCCTATAGTGGTCTCTCATACAGGTCTTTCTTACATTCAGAATGAAAGTGAACTGAGGGAATTTGTTTTGACTTATTACTAGCTTCGCCTATTACTGCGACGAGTACAGTTCTCGCTAACGGTATTAACACTGTAACAAGAAGTGTGGCTGTTCCTAACATAAAGCACAGACATTACATTTGGAAAAAAAATGCTGTTCTCAGAGGCATCTGAAATGGTTTCCATCCCCAACCCTTGGACAAACTAGAGTGTCAGGGGAATTCAACCTTCTCCAGAAAGTGCCAGTGTGTGTGCAGGATTTCGTTCCATCCGTGCAGTTGCTCACCTGAGTCCGTCGTTCAACCCCAAGGGTCTTTGTCAAAGGCCTTGGTAGTATCAGGTGTGTAATGGATTGATTTGAATAAAAGATTGCATGCAAACTGGCCCTTTCTGGATGAGGTTGAATTGCCCTGCCCCAGTTTGTCCACCATATAGGGGACTACAGCTGGATTCACGAGAGCCCATACCTCCACCAGCATAGCTGGATTTGAACTTTGGCCTATATCTCAGCTGTACTTTGGCCTAGATGTGCCAAAATTTAATAATTTGTTCCTCTTGTGCTACTCTAACATCCTGCAAAGTTTGTTTAAATCTATGCAGCCATTTTTTGAGATAACCTGCTAAAAGACAGACAAACAAATAAATAAACAAACGGAAGCAAAAACATAACCTCCTGGCGGAGGTAATTAGATAACCACTTCAGAGAGAGTGGAGAGAATTGCCACGCTTACCATGAGCGTCGCGGTAGTAGGCATGTGTGACACTGCGGAATCGCTCCTGTCCAGCAGTGTCCCAGATCTTTGGGGTGAAGAAGAATACAGCAACAGTCAATTTGTGGTCAGTTCCATCTTTCTCTACAGACTGAAACCACACTTGTGTAAAATACGGCATGACACCACAAATTCTGACCCTGAGGTCTGGGTTGAATACCCCCAGCCTACATATAACACTGCACAGAGCAGTGTAATATATAGTATATATAGTATATATAGTCTTCGGACATTTGTGTAAATATAATGTAAGCCATGTTAATTCACTCTGGAGCATAGCGTCCGTGAAACTTTTCAAAATGCCAAATTTAAACTTCAGTAAATAGAAAAGGCTTAAAGATGTGTAAACACCAGGCTCTTAAAATTCTAGTAATTAAAAATGAATAATTTAATGATTGAATTAAATATGAGTATAAGGTCGTCTGGGATATGAATAATGTAAAAACTGTTGTCATATCTAAAGTATTCAACAGGAATAATATGTCAAAGATTCCTCTGATTAATGTGTTTTAAACCCAGAAGTACTGGTGAAATGAAACTGGGGTGAATTGCTGTCTGCTTTCTTGCCTCAAGGAGGTGATATCTAAATTAAATTTCTGGCATTTTCTTTCATGATGGATGCGAAAACAAAGCAATCAAAGCAATCTAATTTTGCATCTTGAATCTTGTTAAACAAACACACTGGCACCTTCAATTTGAATCATTTCACTCAGCTGGCACAAAAAAGAGGTGAATTCTCCTTTGAAAATCTACACACGAATGCAAACACTTGTATAGCAATCTTCAAAACAAACAAACTGAAGTTATGCGCTGAGTAGAATGCCTTCATTTTTTGCACTCAGCTGAAACTACTGACACTGAATCGATCTGTTGATACTTGCCCACTGTCTCCTTTTTTCCACAATGGAGCAGGTATTTTTCTTGTACAATAAGTATAATGATCATTGAGGAGTAGAATCAACCAGCAGTGGCATTCCTTCTCTCTAAATGTGAAATGTTTGTTTATCGTGTTAAATTCTGCCATTCTATTAAGTCAACACCTCTTGTGGCTTATCAATAGGAATGTAATTTTCTTTCAAACTTGTACGGCACCCACCCCAACTTTTCCTTCTCCAAAACCACAGAATTTGCAAATGCTGATGAGTGACTGATTCTGCCGGAGACTCGAGATGTACGACATGAATTCAAAGTAGGACTAGCAGCTGCCCTAGAACTGATCCCTGAGGAACTCCACTAATTAACTTGACAATTTCCTGCAGCTGTTTCCTTAATGAATTCCCCTGACACGTGCTACGAAACATCTCCAATTCTGATTGGAATCTGAATGATTATATCACTGTTCACGTCTTCAGGTGAACCACTGCTTGCCTGATTTTGTTTTCTTTTCCATTTCTTTGAGCTTTAGCGTTTTGTTATATTTTTGAAATCTCCCTAAAACAAGGAAGCCCAGTAGGTTAGTCTCATATATATACATTTCCCAAGTCCCTTTGTGCCTCCCCCATCACCTCATGTTTGTGAATATCCCAGAAGTCATTGGAGGAAGTGGAGCAGCCAGAACAAGATCAAAGCAGCCTCAACAACAATAACAGCAATGCTGATTGCCTCTTAGAAACAGCAGTTTCAAAGCAGAAAAGCACTGGGGATATTCAGTAATACCAGACCATGGAATAGAAAACTGCAAAGCTCTGTGTACTCAGAGCCAACTTGGGCACTAAGACAGTCAGTCACTCACTTGTTGACATGCTCAGTATGTAACTCAGTCACTCTCTCAATTTACTCAATAGCTCATTCGCTCTCGCAATTCACTCACTTGCTTAATCACTTGGCTCACGCAATCACTCAGCGTCAAAGACTTGTGGCTCTGTCAGCTTCTCCTATCAAAAACTGATCAAGTAAAGTGTGGCTGCTGCATGGTGATAACCCTTAAAAGATTTACTGATGGGGAAATTAAATCCTCATTATGTAGTAGGCAGCTTCCCTCTGGTAGTCTTAATTGAGCTGGGCTAAAAGCTTCCTTCACAGAGATGAAGCTGGTATGTGAAGTGAAATTGAATTTGGGCTGCTGTCATCTTGAGCTCTTGTGGATAAAGATGTACGTACCTGCAGCTTAACCTTCATCCCATCAATGCTCAGCACTTTGTTCTGTAAAGACAAAATACCAAGACACTTAGAATAGCACATTTTTGCCTACTCACAATACATCTAGACACACAGACGCTCAATAGAAACATTGTTCAACAATTCCATTAACCGCTAAAACCCATTAGATTATTCATGTGAGCTTGACGATGATCGGTATGCAAATGGAAAACTTTGCCCCATTTATAATGCATGACCCCACAATTTTTTGGTGTGTGTATATACTATACATGTACATATGGATGTTTCGTTTTATTACAATCCCCATGAGCAGCCAATTTAATGACTGCTAGTCCTCCTGAAGTACTCACAAGAATATAATACTACATTACTAATACAAATAATTATGATAATAGTAACAATAGATTAAGTAAAAACCAAAACAGGAAATCAAAATTAATACTTGACTTTGATAACATAACACAAAATTCAAAGTCCAGTTTACCCCGTTAGGTTTTTAACTACATACATCATTTTGACAAGGACCACATCAACCCACCATTCCGTTGATAATGCCCCAACGGCCATGTTTGTGTACGTACCTGTGTGCGCATGTATCTGTCTGTGTGAATTGATACTTTGCCTTTTGATATAACCGAAGCGCTGCACGGTCCCTGACCGTCAGTAATACAGACTGTCATGTTCTATCATGCCCCTTGCATTTCTATTTCTCTTCCTTGACTGTTTCCTTCAGCGCTGATGTGCATCGGGAAGGGGACCTCATATTTGGTCTGAGGTTCCAAATCGAACTCCGAAAATGGAACATGACGTCTGCTTTATGTTTCCGAAGGGAAAAACTCAAATGGAATAAGGTATCCGCTCCGTGGTTTCAAAGTTAACTCTGCAAAGTGCGCATCTCGTCTGCTGTGTGGTTCCAAGCATAACACCACAAAGAGAATGTGCTGTTGGTTGTATAGTAACAGAGCTGAAGTCTGTATCCCCAAACATGGAAGCCCACCTCTGACCAATTGCCTCCAGCATGTCCTAATTCTTCGCCTTAACAACAGATTGGCTGGTGGCCTGGGGCAGACAAGAAATGGGTCCATAGGGAGACCCCTCCCCACCCCCGGACAGGGATTGATGTTGCTATGGCTGCATACCTGTGCCCTGCTCTGGCCCTTAGTGGACCCCATTAAATCTTATTGATTTATGAGCGCACGCAACCTTTTCCCCTTGCGTGTCACCAGGCCATTAAATCACATTGATTTATAAATGACTGATGCAACAGGTCCACGCTTCCGCCGCTGTTGAAATTCGACTTCATTGGATAAGGGTGTGTTCTCCTCATGGTTGCCGTGGATTTACTTCAGTTTCCTCCCATTGTCCACAGACACACATCCTGGGATCGTTGGTAACCCTAAATCTGAAAGGTATGAATATGTGAGCGAATGGAGCATATGTGCCTTTCAGTTAGCTGGCAAACTGTCTTTGGTATAATCCTGATTCTCACCTATTAGATCGCTGGCCTAGGCTCCAGGTGCCCACTGACCCTATTCAGAGAAATTTGGGTTTATTTTGGATGTATGGATTAGCTAGGGAATGGCGTTTCGTATGCTTTTCAAGGGCCACTTGAATCAGGCATTTTGTACTCAAAAGGGATGATATGGGTGCATATATATTGCATATTTCAAAATGCCTTTTCATGTGCGTACACTTGCCGCCGAGTGAGGGTTGTGGCAGCCGGGCTGCCTTGGTACAGGAAAACAATGGGAAAATGTATAAAAAGAAATTGAGTTTCTCCTCTCTGGAGGGTTAGTGTTCTGAACATTTCTTGCATAATTTCCATCATTATGTCTGCTCAGGGCATAATCTTTATGGTTAGATGACACTTTGACTTGCATATTCATTGATTTTTGCATTCTATTCAACAAAGGAGCTCACATTCACGAATGATCCAGCTCTCACATTGACGCACCCATGCTGGATTTGGCGCTCTGCTAAGTTTCATCCGTTGTTAGGTTCTGGCAGGAGGTATTCTGTTCATGGAGCAAGCTGTCCCACTGGAGACAGAATCAAGGTGTACTGACACCTTAGCGTACTGTACTTCGCCGATTTGACAGGTACTGCTATGCTTAATTTATTACACCGTGCCTGCTTCTCTCGGCTCAGTCGGGGAACTTGACGTTAAGTAGACAGCCTCAAATTGTGTCTTTTTGAGATTAGTGTCTTGAGTCCTGTAAAAATCAACAGACCGCCATGTTTAATTTGAATGAATCTACTCCATTTTCTCAAATATCTCTGGTGAATACTTTGCTGTAAATCCAAACACATTTACACACACACGCATACACACACACACACACACACACACACACACACACTCTTTCCATCTTTGTCAGCTCTCCAAACCATCAAAATTACAGTGAAGTACCGGGTAGGTTCCCTTCATTTTTACACGCTACTGCGCGGCGGTCACTTAATTCCCTCTGCCAAACTGACATGACATCATTTCATCTCCGTTAAACAGCTTTGGTTTAAGTGACTCGTCACTGGCTTCCCTAACCCTAAACTTAACTCTAACCCCTAACCCTTAACCTAGCCCCAAACTTAACCTAACCCTAAATTTATCCCTCTCCCTAACCCTAAATGTCAGTTTGACAGATGGAAATAAGTGACGAACCTACTGCATCTGTTGTTTTTAGAATCGGCGGGTTGCCCCCCAAACCCACAGGACCACATTAGCTACTGAAATGACTCCGAACATGTTATCTCTGCCAGCTGTTTGGCCTCTGTACTGGCAGGTCCAGCGGGCTGAAAAAGGCTTGCCCTTTTGATATGAGAGAAAGCCAGCTAAACCCCGCTTCCATTAGCATTCGCGCACAGCAGGGCAATTCTGCACGGCTTTGTTTTTGATTCGCAGCCTCATGACATGTCAACAGTCCCTCTGTCCACCTGTTGCGACCGCAGCCCTCGATCCTGTGAATATTCATGAACATTCTTCCTATCGGTTGTTTGTGAGATTGTTTTAAAGCCTTTGACAAGCTTTTCGGCGCGAGCCCAGTAAAGCTGACTGCGAGCGATGAGAGCTGACTCTTCCTGTCTAATTACCGTGTTCTTTTATACGAGACCCAGCAGGCCGTCTGGCCTAGCTCTGGCCCAGCGTGTCCTTCACTGAACTCTCTCAGCATGGGACTAAACAAACCCTCCGGAAAGTTCCGGTTAAAAATGCATACATCGCGCTGAAGTGAAGGCAGCAGATACAGTGAAAACCATAAAACTGCATTTTATGGCTGATGCTGGTGGTCTTTGGCGTTGTCATCACTTACTTTTTGCTGACCGAGTGAGTACAAACCAACTTGACGAACCCCGCTACGCTGTTGTTTTTTTCAGATTGAATCTGTTTCCGCTCCTTTGAGAACATTTTTTCCATTACCGCCTCACCCCTTCTCCCCCCCTTTGAAAACAAAATGGATGGCAGCAGCTGTCTTCATGTATCCGCATTGAGTTCAATGCCATCATTTAAAAAAAAATGATTCTCATTTCATGGAGAAACTGAAGAATCACATCATGCCTGTCTGTTCTGCTATTGACTTCTTACGGAGCCCAGTATCATCCTGACTCGTCATATGATGACATTACCTGACCGAACGTCGATATACAATGAAAAAGGAGGCTTTCGGCATCTGTATTTGACGCAACTGTTAAAACAAACCTGACCCCCTAACCCTTAACCCGAACCCTGACCCTAAACATCAAAGAAGGACGCCAAAAGCCACCTTTTTTGTTGTATATCGACGCTTGGTCAGGTGGTGTCACTATATGACGAGTTGGTTTGAGAATGTGTTGTCTTATACAGTGGGGCTGTACTGATCTTTGACCATGATCCTGCCATTAAAGGGCTTTAATAAGCAGCTTCTCATCCTGCTGTACATTATCTATGACCAAGGCCAGCTATATCTGGTTATATCTGGCATTCATTTGGGGTTAGCTACATAAGTGCCCCCCAATGAGCCTGTCCAGGTCAGCTTTGGTTCTTCGGCCTCTCCTCCTAGAGAAGGGCTCCATCCATCCATCCATCCAGTTTCCTCCTGGGAGTTTTTCTGCACTGCTCTTGGCCTTGGCGCGCTCCTTGAGAGCCTGACCTTGATATGCCAGTAATTTTTCAATGCCCTTCCATTTATGTCCAGGGCTGTCGGAATAAAAGGGATTTTAATGAAAAGCGAATGGATAGCTCTGCAGTGGAGGCATTGGTTGAAATATCTCAACCGCATCGATATTTGGCACTATGTGAGTTTGCACAATCATTGCGCATTTCACTGCACTGAAAAGCAAAAAAAAAAAAAAACCAGCAGCGACTGCTGTATATAACTTCAGGATACACAACTCGGATCAGACTGTTTAGTGTCAGAGCATTTCATCCATATTTAATCGTGAATTCGAGATCTTAGCCTTATCGGAAGCAGTCTCGCAGTCACTTGACGGCAAAGCTGCGACTTGTGGAGAGCCTAAATAACAAAGCCAAAGTTTGCTCGACATTGGCATTTTTCAAATGATCAATTCTCACACTCTCTCGCATACATCTCTCTGGAGAGTCCTGGCTGTAGAGCTGAAATTAAATGAATATATGAAAATAGCTGGAGCATCAAAAAAGAAAGCAATAAAAACAGAGTGAATCAAAGGACTGCTGGCAAAAGGGCAATTAAATGAATGTGGCCATTGGAACAGAGCAACGTTGAGCGACGACTAAAGTAAGAAACGCACAGCGGGGCTCTAGAATGGGAGAGACCCTGTACTGTAGCTCTAGTGAAGCCATTTTAATATCAGTGCGAGACTCTTCATTCTGAAAGACCACCAAAGGCTCTGCCTCTTACAGTGAGAGAGAGAGAGGGAGGGGGAGTGGGGGATGGAGGAAGTGAGATGGAGAGATGGCAGGAGAGAGGATTGGAGAGATGGGAAGAGGAGTGGAAAGAGTCGGGGGGGTGGGGTGTGAGAGACAGGTAGAGAAACCAAGTGGGAATGACGGAGGGTCAAAGGGATGGAGTGATGGACCAAGGGGAGGAAAGGGAGTTGGGGAAGAAAGGGAGTGAGAGACAGGTAAGGAAACCAAGTGAGGGAAATGGAGGGTGAAAAGATAGGAGAGATGAATAGAGAAGAGGAAAGAGCTTGGGTGGAGAGGTAGTGTGAGAGAGAGCGGTAGAGAGAGACTAAGTGAGGTAAATAGAGAGAGGTGGAGAATGACTGGGAGATAGAGGGGGTGAGAAGAGAGAAATAAAACGAGAGGGGAGGAATGGGGAGAGTGATAAAGGAAGGGGCAGAAAGGGACACAAGGCAGGGATGCATGGGGGGATGAGAGAGGGCATCAGTAACATGGTGGCAATAGAGGCACTTGGATCGGAAGGCCGTCTCAATGAACAGCCGTTGTTGGAGACAAGGAGGGGTACGTTTCGCAAAAGCATAGTTGCTAACTAACTAACATAGTTGCTAACAGCCGTCGTTGGAGACAAGGAGGGGTATGTTTTGCAAAAGCATAGTTGCTAACTATGTTAGTCGCTAACTAACTAACATAGTTGCTAACTATGCTTTGTTAGCAACATACATAGTTCGACCATAAACAATTAATGTGAATGTACCTAACTCTAGTTTCTGATGACACCAGTGGTTTTGATTTTAATAGATACCTTTTTATTATTTATTCACGATTTTTTTTTTTATTATATCGCATGTTGTGTTTTTTGTTCATTTATACTGTGTATAGTTGAATTTGTCTAAATATAATGTTGGTTTTATTGTTGTAACTGTTTCATGCTGTCTTCTTGGCCAGGTTGCTCTTGGAAAAGAGATTTTTAATCTCAATGAGTCTTTTACCTGGTTCAATAAAGGATAAATAAATAATAAAAAAAAATGGTTCCAACTTAGTTAGCATTTGTGCTTTTGGGGAACGTGCCCCTGTGCGAGACTGTCTCGTCTACATTTGAAAAGTTTTCGAAACTCCGATCAGAATTGACGGGTGAGAATATGACATGACGGATGATATTGACGCAAAGAAATCAGGTTCTAAAAGAGAGGGAGGAAGTTGGGAATTCAGTTGTCGAAAGAGCGAGCGAGGGAGGAGAAAAGCAGCACACCGCAAAAAACTTTTCACCTGCACAGTGTTTGTCACACACCTGCCTGATTTTTGTTCTTCTGCGAGAAACCTCCATCCAAAAACAGAGGAGTCCCAGGAAAAAATTTAAAAGCCCCCTTTTGGTTTCTCCAAGAGGGATCCAAACAGCCCCCTGTGAAGTCTACACTCATCGGTAGGGTGAAGGCAACACCGCTTTAATACTGAGGATAGACACGCAGCTGCAGCTAAGGCTGTCACACCGCCGCGGAGAGGCGAGTGCGCAGGAAAGGAGATAAGAAGGGAACTGCTGAGGAAAAGTAGGGGAATAGAAAAGAGAGAGAGAGGGGGGAGGGAGGAAGAGGGAGTGAGGGGGGGAGAGGGAATCTTCAAAAACCTGTCAGAGCGCTACAGGTGCTTCTGGAGTCCCAGACGGCATGCTACTGAGCGCTGGCACAGGCAGTCAAAACAAACAGCCGGGGGAGGGGCTGTTTATTTGGGTAGGAAGAGAGAGGGGAGGGGGGGCGCTACTTAATTACATGGAACTGGGTGTGAAAAAAAGCTTGGTCAGCTGTACGGGTTGCCATCCATCTTAGAGAGACCAGCTCCTGGCGCTGCTGCAAACACTGCTGAACCTGAGAAGCCTGGAGTCGGAGCGAGAGTCGGCGGTTCTGTGTTTGGGCTGGAGCGGATGCTACAAGCCTGAGTTTCTTTGTTGTTTGTTTACTGTCATCATCACTTTATTCCACAAACACACAGAGTAGTCCTGGAGTATTTACTGTACATTGTCACTCAACTGCAGCCTTTAAGGCTCTGTACTCTTTTACTTTGGATTTGATAACAATGAGTGTGACGTTAATGTAAGGACCATCCCAGACGGCCATATTGTGTACAACATATTGGGTTTGACACCCTGTATATGCGCTCTCACAATTCAAACGCTTATGGACTTCGTTGTGTGTATAATTCAGTTTGCTGCATATTGGACAAGTGCGAATTTTTTGTGAAGATGTGGTGGGGTTAGATTAGTGAGGCTTCAGTGATAAAATTGCAGAAAGTATTGTGGCATTTTTCAGAGAGTAAAAATGGAAGTTTGAGCCAGCAGTAGCGTAAACACACATACACACGCGCGCTCACACACAAGCAAAAAAAAAAACTCCAAATGTTTCAAGTTAAGGTGCCAGTCTGTGACTGTGAATAATTTATTTTGGCTGACGTGTAATCTTGGATTGAGGCACCTTCCCTTCGGAGAGGCAAGCTGTTCCCTGTATTCTTCAGCGAAGAGAGCTGTCACACAGCTCAGTGGGAATACTTTGCTTCTCCCAGCGAAGACTCTTAACCTGTGACAGCCTCAATAATCTCGCTGGTTCATCTGGATGCTATTTCTTCCATCGACCTGCTGCCACTGCGCACGGCTGCCACATTCGCCCCCTAGATTTGCCTAAACTGCCCCACCCCCTCCCTCAAAAAAAAACCCCCCTCCGGACTGACCCTGCTCCCCAGTTGCATAGCAACGTGGTTTGTGGTTTGCTGCTGTGCAGCCTAACACTCAAGCAGAGGGGTGATATGAGGGTGTGAGGTCACAGGGGCATCTGATGGTAGAGGACCAATGGGGCCTTGTGCTTTTGTGATGTTATGTTGTCTTTTTCATGATGTATGGATAGCGGGTGGGTGTAAGACATGGAAGGCACTCTCTGAGGGTTGGTGGAGGGGGTGTGGGGTGGTACAGAGTGGATGAGGGTGCGTGGCTGCAATGTGAGGGTGGCAAACTGAGCGATCGTGGGTGGGAGATGGGGGCGCAGGTGACTAAGGTATCCTGTGTGTTGTGGGGTGGGGAGGCAGGGAATACACTGTGGCAATGGGTTTAGGGTGGCGTTTTGGGTATGACTGGACCAGTGGCGGCTGGTGAACTGGCGATAGGGGAGGCTCAAACCCATCCCTTGAAAATAATGATTGGTCACGACCTGTTTTCAATCATTAATTTAAATTACCATCGCAAAAGCTCAAAACTCTTAACATTATAAGGTGTGGCCAGTTCTCATTAATAACGCATACCTGTCAACTCTCACGCATTCTGCATGAGTTTTAATGGTATATTTTCGTTCCCCTGCTGTAGTCAGCAACTATTCAATCAACACATGTGTAAGAGATTCTCTCACGGGTTTGAAGTCCTTGTGCATGGAGGTTTATCAGTTTCACCTGCGTTATGACTCCGGACTTCTTCCGCTTTTCTTTACTCAGGGGTTGGAAGCAATGCATGTGTTTCATTATCGTTTTAATAGTTTAAATGAAATAAGATCATTTGAAACGTCTTCATGCAATTCCATTGCTTCCAATGATCTTATTTCATTTAAACAGTTTAAACGATCATGAAACACATGCATTTCTTCCAACCCCTGTGTAAAGAAAAGCGTGAAGAAGTCCGGAGTCATAACGCAGGTGAAAGTGATAAGCCTCCATGCACAAGGACTTCAATTCCGTGTGAGAATCTCTTACATATGCTTTGATTGAATAGTTGCTGACTACAGCAGGGGAACGGAAATATACCACTAAAACTCATGCAGAATCCATGAGAGTTGACAGGTGTGCGTTATCAATTAAAACTGACCACTCCTGATAATGTTGAGAGAGTTTTTGGAGCTATTGTAATAATGTTGAGAGAGTTTTTGGAACTTTTGTAATGGTAATTTAAATGAATGATTGAAAACAGGTCATGAACAATCATTATTTTTAAGGGATGGTTTGAGCCTCCCCTACCGCCAGTTCAACAGCCGCCACTGTACTGGACAGTGCAGTGGTCCGATCAGAGGTACGGCCCACAAAGAGTTATCACCACATGGAGGGATGGCCCACAGCCTGCTTGCCCTAAAATGCAGGACTGAAAGGAAAGGCCAGCCACTGATGTTAGCCTTACCCACGGGCTGGGCCGTTAAATATTTCAGCACAGCTCCACTTCCAGGCCCCACACTGATCAGCGATCAGCCTGTGACCTTACAGCTGTAGGGGGGGCGTGTTCAAAATTCAGGGCTTCCCCTCCACACACACACCCCAGTGTGACTCATTACTATCACAGCACTGAGCCCAGCTGCGACAGACACACAGTCATAGCCGCTTACAAACACTCACTCTTGAGCATGCTGACATGCTGCATCCATCACTAATACGCACATACGGACGAGTGACTAGGGTAAGACCTACTGAGTCTTGGTAAGTGTAGAATAGAGTAGTGCACTAGTTTGCTAGTCACCACTTTGAGCTAGATTGGTTGCCAATCTTGCTTTTACATTGATAGCCCACAATATTTTTAGTTATCTTATTCAGCCAAAGTGCCATCGGCATGCGATTTGCGCTAACCTGTTTGAATAAAACTTCAGGTATAGCACTAATGTTAATTATTTAGACTGAGAGTGGGCTGGCTGGCTGTCGCACTCTTGTTGTTACACATCTTTGAAAACCTGAAGAACTCCGTTGTTTTGTCAGCATAGAGCTTGCAATCCAGCCTAAAGCGCTGTGCCATCTTTGAAAAAAATAGATTTTTGGATGGAGGTAGAAATATGAAAAAGGGAACTTAATGCTGGCAATGAAGATCCTAAAACGTCCTGCTGAATGGGAGGTGTCTGATTTGCCAGGAATGACTCCCACGCTATCTTTGTGTTGGTGTAGTGGATAAGTAGTTTACAAAAAAAAAAAAAATAGACTGCAAACTCACTACAAGAGTAATATACGTTTATTTTCAAAGATCTGCAAACAATTTCAGCCATTTAGCTGATAAGTTAATCATGGAGCATACCCGCTCATGAAATTATTTGCAAATCGATCATTGATGGAGAGTGTCTGAACCTCATTATAAATTTTCCAGTGGATGTAACTTCTGAAGCAAGCAAAACTCTTGAAGCATACTACTCATGTTAGGACAGACCTATGTCATCAGTGGAAAAAGTTGATCGCTCGGAATACCTTAACCCATAAAGTACTTAATTTTCACTCTCCCTATCCCTCCTAAAGTTAATCATTCATCATTTTAGCCCCCGGATGAAATCGTGCGGCTACTATGGATTCATTGTCGTCTCCACTGCTGTCGCATCCGCGTCCATAGACACTTCCTTGTGGAAGCTGTACAGGCTGTAATTTATGACCGATTACTTTCATATTTGATATGGACATGTTATATTTCACTTATGACACCTATCAATTTTGGTTGCCATGGCGACAGTACTGGCCGAATAATGTGCTACAAAGGGGAGAAGCGGGCTTTTGGGGGCTACACCCATGCAGTCGTGGCCGACCGGACTGTCTGGTTTAGTTGAAAAATGCCCTTCAAAAGGACTCCCATATATTTTGCACCTTGTGTGAATGAAGCAGTGATTAGCACTTTAACTCATTCCCTACGGCAAGCCGCTGCCAACGGCGCAGCAAATTCTACCATTCCCTTTGCTAAGCCGGTGCCAGCGGCGTGGATGACCATTCCCAGTCCGATGAAAACACGAAATCAGTTGACGATCGCGGTCATGGGCCACCTGTACTTCAATACTTTATATTGTGTAATTTTCGGGAAAAGTATTCCGTACAAATGCAACAATTTTATATAAAAATATTCCGTAGGGAATGAGTTAAGGGATAACACTGTCACCTGTCTGTATATACGTACAGTACACGTGCTCACAAGAGCACACATCCAGAGACACAGCACGCAAACATGTGCGCGCGCACACACACACACACACACACACACACACACATTCAATCTCC
Source organism: Gymnothorax javanicus (assembly GCA_029692085.1). Lineage (NCBI taxonomy): Eukaryota > Metazoa > Chordata > Actinopteri > Anguilliformes > Muraenidae > Gymnothorax > Gymnothorax javanicus. Next base: position 46,181,486 of record CM056206.1, on the reverse strand, counting down.
GTAAAAGCATGCAGTAATGGTTCCATTGGGAAGCACTGCTTGACAAGTAGATAGTAAAGTGATGGAGCACAGAAACCCACAGGAAATCTATCATTCTTATGCCTGCCTTTTCTTACTGGTTTATTACCAACGTTATTAAACATATCAAAACTACAACCATAAAACTCGCTGGGTGGACTGCACCATTTTCGGGGAGGGGGATCACTGTCACCTGTGACAATAACTTTCCTGGACGGTGGATCCTTCTCAGTGGATACTCAACAACTGAGTGTCAGCGAATGGTCAGTAATCTGTGGTTTTATGATTTTTTTTTATTGGTGGCGGAGAATGCGGCAAGTTGCTGCAGAATTCAATCCGTCCCACATCTTTTACATCCCTTTTCATCTTTCTCCTTTTCGATCGCTGTCCCTGTATTATTCTGCTCCTCTACCTTTCTCCCATCCTCTCTCAATCTCTTTATCTCTTTTCTCACTTGCTTTCATTCACTGATTCCCTTGCTTTTTTGCACTGTTTCCTCTCCCACCCTCCGTCTTATCACAGATCTCACAGTCCTCTAAGCAACTGAGTCTGACAGTGTTAGACTCCTAGTGTATCACGCTGAGAGTTATATTCTGAGTCTTAAACTCAGGGTTTCTGACCCTTGGTGTCATTCTCAGTGTTAGATTCAAAGTGTTATACAGACAGTGTTAGATTTTGGGTTTTAAACAGTGGATTTCATGCCCTCAGTGTTGAATTTTCAGTGTTACTTTGAGTGTTATATGTTCCATGCTGGACTACATCATACACTTAGTGTTGGATGTTTAGTATTAGACTCTGTGTCATATGGTCAGTGTAAGATTTATGGTTTCAGACCCCCCAGTGTCATGATTTCAGTGTGAAACCCTCTGTGATAGTCCCAGTGTAAAACTCTCATTTTAAATTTTTGGTGTTAGACCCTCAGAGTTATATTCCAGTGTTAGACTCTCCACATCACTCTGAATGTTAGATTCCATTATGTGTCTCCGTGGATCTTCTTGACTCTCTGTTTTCAGTTTGCAAGCAGGAAGCTGCCATATTTCAAAGGTGACCTTTACGTTTAGCGAGGCTGCTGGGCACCTTAGTCCAAGTCAGCATTCCCTTATTCCTTGTATAGAACCCTTGTTACAGGAGACATTCCGTTCAGTAGGTTTTCACTCCAACTCTTAAAAAAGCACTGCTAATTGAATGGCTGGACATCCTGTTGAATTGCTAATTAGTCAAGCATGCCAAATTAGGCTTTAAATGAAAACCCACTGGGATGGCAGGTCTGAAGTAACAGGTTTGGACACCAATGCCTCATTCCAAACAGCCTCTTCACTCAAGGCTAGCAATATCTCTCTCTCTGCTCAAGAAAAAAAAAATATAACAGCCTGTGCTTATGAGAGCCATCCATTTGAAACTATGGCAACACTTTTGAACGAGAGGTTGATAGTGACTTCTGTGAATGTTCTTCTCGATGACACAATTGAGAGGCAGCAGAGTGACAGATCTCTGTCCTTCGCTGTCAGCAGTTTAATTTATGGCTGGCATTTTTCCCAGACTTCATCCTCAGAGATGCAACACTACTGTATCAGATTTCCAGGCACAGTTTAGAGGGCGGTCATCAACCACTCAAAGGTCTTGTGCTGCCTCTGTGTAATTTGTTGTTCTTTTTTGCGGCTCTTAGAAAACTAGATTGTCTCTCGCAAGAATAAAGAGTGACAGCTGTTGTGTCTAAGAGAAGAGGACTTGAGGACTTCCCCCATTGATTTCTCCTCAAATCCGTGTTGGCCTCATGGCTGCAACCTCCCCTGCCCACATTCCACTCTCCCCCGCCCACATTCCTTTACCCAATCAGAGACCGCAGAGCGCTTGCGATTGACGGGTAACAACTTGTAACTCTGGGATTCACGCGCAATTCTGTCAGCTCAATTTTCTACTCTAGTCAGCTGATTTATCTTGATCGACTGATACCGAAAAAAGCATGGGACACTGGAATGTTCTTTCAATTATGTTATAGGAGGGACGAGACGTATTTCATTTTCTTCTCTTAAAAATGCATTGTTTGTGTGTTTTTCACCCTTTTGGGAGCGTTGTGATCACTTGACTGACAGATTAATTTTCTTGGAGGAGCCACCCCTTTGCTGAGCATCAGAATGCAGAAATGTGAGGTCGTCGAATGCCTCTTTGAATTAGTCAAAAAGAAACATCAGACTTCAAAATGTTCCGATAAAACTATATGAAAAGCCATTCTGAATTTGCATACACTGAAATATATGAATATGTACCAAAAATTAAGTTACATGTAGTGGTCATGGCATTTGCCTGAAAGAACTAACTGTACCTCTATGGTTGGTATTTGAGTTCCATACAGCATCCTTAACTGCTTCCTCATCTCCCCACTAACAAAGATGACATCTTTGGAGAACATTCAAGCAAAGTTTTTCTCTCTCCTGCAAAGTGATTCCAACTCCAAATGCCCCAGGGCTTTTGAAGGCAATGAAATCCAGGTGACTGGAGAGACATTGGGGGACTTGAGAGGACATCATACTTTCCTCCTTTAATGATACATCGTTTGAGAGCCCTGTGACAGCTTAATTATGTTGGGGGACGTGCCCCTATGCTGCGTCAAGATAGGTCAGACTGAGTGATTGACAAGGCTGTCAGAGAGAGATGAGGAACAGGGGGGCGCAATGCTTTTAGCACTGATTAATGGGCTGCTTCAAGGAAATGAGGAGGTATGGAATCTCACAGCGGGAATAAATTTGCCATGACACAGTTTGTCGGATTGTGTTCTTTTTGCCCTTTGAAGAGTCGCTTTTTTGAAAATTCCAAGCCAGTGTTCCAGAATAGTGTTCTGGATTGACTGGTCCTCATCATTGCTTTCAGTCGTCAGTAGTGGTTCTTACTACCTACCACGAAAGACTCCAACTTCAACTCTCGAGGATGTTAAAAAACATTGAAATGCGAATGACTGCAATGACGCATGTAACCCTGTGTGGAAGAATGACTCATTTCTGTGTGGAAGCTGGCCAGCAGAAAGCCATTCAACTTGGCCGTGTTATTGTCACCTCCATTTCAACTGGCCCATTCAATTGAGATCTGCTTCGAAACACAGAAGGACACCGTGACTAGCATTCATGGTCTCGCTTTGAGCACAAGTCACAAGTGTTTGTTCTTTTTTCATCTTGTGCCGTAGACTTATTTACTGTTAGTTCAACAGTTGCCGCCTGAAAAATGCGTAGCTGTTTATTGTTCGTCATGAACCTATTCAGTCTTCTCTTTTGATTGCCCCCACCTCTTTGCTCTCACACAAATGTAATACCGTCTTTCTGCACAATTTAATTCACTGAGGGAAGTAAACATTCCCAAGAGCTCTTTCGAGAATGTCTTTTCTTTCTTAGCCGGAAATTAGCTGTAATAAAAACAATGAAGCTGAATCATGCGTGTACTCGGAATGCAATAAGAGGAAAGATAAGCCCATATTGGCTTAGGGACAGAGGTGGAAAGTATCTGCTTGTTAAGTAAAGGACCTCCTCAGTACTTTGTTCCAATTCCCTGGGTGTACTAATTAGTGCCATTCCTCATTCAGGAGGCAGGCATAATTGGTAAAAATCAGCTAGGTCCATCGGTGGACGAAATCAATGAGGGAATTTCTGCTTTCTGCACCCCGGGACAGTCCAACCCTACAGAATACCTGCTTTCTTAGCTTCCAGCATTACAATGAACTCCCTCCACAAAGCACTTTATGCACATATTTCTTTGCAATCCCACACCTAAAGCTCAAAAGGGATGGCCGTTTGAGGAATGGGCTCCATAACCGGCCACCTTTTTGAACCTCTCCCAACTGCTACTTTATTCACCTCTGTGTTTGTCATTGTTTTCCCCCACTGGAAACTCATTAGCTGGTAATTCAACATTCTCATCCCGACTGATCATGTAGTGATGCTTTCAGACCAAGCGTCAATATACGACAAAAATGGACCCTTTTGGCGTCCTTATTGACGTTTACGGTTAGGGTTCAGGGTAGGGTTAGGGGTGGGAGGAAGGGTTCATATTGACAATGACATTTAATCAGGATGCCAAATGCCTTTTTTTTTTTTTTTCATCGTAAATCAATGCTTGGTCAGAAAGCGTCACTATATGAAGCATCGGGATGAGAATGGGCTCAGCACTTTGGGGGTTAAAGCCAGGGGTTACCCTTCCTGCTACTTTATAATGTATTTTTGTGATGGTAAAAAGTGCTACACAGGAAAACTAGATGTGATTTCACCTGGATAAGAGGACGTGGAGGTATAAACACTGACTCCTGGCAGCACTGAAGATGAATGAGAGAGAGAGCCACTCCTGTGAAAAAGCCGCCAGCCAGGCTGAGCTGTGATACACAGGCGAAGCTCTTTTTTTAATTAGACTGCTCTACATTTTTCTTTCTCTTAATGAATTCACAGCGTATGAGCTAAGTGTTATACCGGCCTGTTTTTCTTGAGCTGTACTTCACGTACTCCTGAACCAGTATGTAACGAGGGAGGGTTTTTTACGCAGTGAAATATAGAAATTTTCATCGCGCCTACCCACCACAGTCTCTGCGTTTGCTCACTTGTAAAATGTATGCAATTATATGCAGTAAAAACGCTATCTTGTAGCACTTACTTTTACTTTGGGGGAAGGGAAATTCTCAGGTAAATGTTGATGTAATGTGTTATTACATAACCTAATATACAATCAATAATGTGTCATATAGTGTGAAATGGTACACAGAGAAGTGTGGATTTAATGTGGGCTACCTGCACCTCTGAGCCGTATACCTGTCTGCTGTGCGGGTGATCGATGTGTCCCAGCCCACCCTGGGGACTGTGGGGGTATAGAGTTTGGGTGCCCCTGTTGCACCCCTGCTCCCCCTATGGCCAGTCAGAGTATTACAATAAAAAGGCAAAATTCTCACGTTCATTCATGAGAGATGTGTGTCCTCTCAATTTCTGTTTTTCTTTCTCTCTTTAGCTTACTCCATCTCAGGTCCCTTCTCCCTTGCTCCTCTCTTTGTCTTACTCAAATTCATATTTAAATGTCTCCCTTCTCTTGCTCTCAATTTCAGATTTGAATGCCAGTTAGCTTTACTGGCACGCTAAATATACAATTAGAACGCCAAAGCATATACTGACATAAACACGCAACATTAGCAATATCGAACGAAATAATGGTTAACGGCCAATGAAGGACAAAATAAAAATCTATTGCTGAAAGACAAACTCATAAAATTTATAATGGACCGTAATATATCTTTTTTGTATGGATGTTAATCACTGTCTCATAGTTTATGACGCATAGAAAAGCACTGTGCTGTCCAAGCCTCACTGTCACCAAAGCTCTCCCTCTCTCCATCATTTCTCTCTTTGTTTTCTCTTCCTCCCTCCCTCTCTCCCTCACTTTACTACTGTTTCCTTCCTCTCTCTCTCTCCCTCTCCCTCCTGCTCCCTGACACTTTCCCCACTCTATTTCTCTCCCTCTCTATTCTTCTTTTCCTCCCTTTCTCCCGTTTTTTCCTCTTCTTTCTCTCTCTCTTTCTCCATCTCCTTCTTCTCCCTCTCTCTCTCTCTCTCTCTCTCACTCTTCCAGGCAGCATGTTTACTATTCTGATACATTTTCTCTGTCTCTGTATGAGAGACTGGAGTTTTGAAGGTGAAAGGGGACAGCTGCCCGGTTTTTTGCCTGTTAAGTATGACGAGTGAATGGTGCCTGACAGCGAGCCCCATTTGCATTTCTCAGCTCACCCAGAAACCTGTCACACCCTCCCTCCCTCCAGCACCCGCCAAACTCCGCCGCTGATTCGGATTAAACCTCTTCCCTTTATCTCGACTGAAACTCTGTGCTAAATTTAATCTAGAGCCCTCAAATCAAAGCCATGCTAACTCAGTCAGATAAACCGAGAATCTCGCCTGTGCGGACTGCTGTGGAAACGGGCGACAGGCGAGTGTGCAGGTGTTCGGTGAATGTTGGAGCATGGTACTAAGAGTGAGGGAGGAATAGCGAGACATCTCTTTTGCATCTTGTTAGCTAGTCCTGTCGCCCTCAAAAGCAGCACCAGGCTGCTCTGTGTTGTAAGGTTTGCCTGTTTCAATCCAGGACATGACCTGACGAAGACGGAACATCCATCCTCAATGGGGGGCAACACTGCTGGGGAGGAGTAAACAAATTTGGACCTAAAATCCAAATCTAGCCTTTGTTTTCTGTCTACCTATGTAATTAGCTGTTCAAATAGTAGCACATATTGGCCAGACTGGCTGCAGATGTGACACCTTGGTAAAGGTAGGGTGGAAAACCAATGGTCTGTAGCCTTCAAGAGCTGTGATTTTATTTTCCCTGCTTAAAGCTATTGGTGCACATTTGTGTTAACAACTCTTCCCTGCCTAAACCGAAGCAGTACTGAGTAGCAGTGGGAAGGTAACTCTAACATTTGTTTGTTATTAACCTGGTTTTCCTGCCTTATTTGGAAGGCGTGAAGCTTTTGTAAGCCTGATTTATCGCTGGAACCCTGACTGGTCGTGGGAGACCAGAGATGAGCACTTCGGTGATTGTGGGTGAGCACAGATAGGTGCTAACAAGGTCATGCGCTAACAGGTTGTCGAGAGCATCATTGCTGCGGTGTTAGTGCCAGGCGCTAGCAGCTAGCCCCGAGCACACACCTGTAAGAACAATATGAAGGAACCTCCAGACAGGAGGATGAGTCAGATGGTTTGCCCTCATTACATCATGTTTAAAATAACCCAGCCTGGCGCCCTTTCAGTGTTGATCCTGGTTAAGAATATGCCGATGAGTGCTAGCAGTGGTTAGCAGTCTGTAGGAGGGCTTCAGCTTTTGTTTGGTTGAGGATGAAAGAATTTGATGAGTCTGTCAGTTGGATACATGCTTGCTTAGATGCAGGTGTGCATGCCCACTCAAATGGAGAAGCACACAAACACTGAAAAATATGCACACACGCACCCGCGTACACAGACATACAAACAAACTGGTGTGCCAAGATACAGGCGGACACACAAGATGTGCAGTTATGCACTCTCATGCAAACACACACACACACACACATTCTTGCAGATAGCCACACACTCTCACCAACACACACAGAAACCCACTTTTCTCCACAAACACACACACACACACACGCACCTACACCCAGGTACGCACACAACACTCACCCATACAAACACACACACACACACACACAGAAGCAAGCACACAAGCACATGAACACACACAACAATCACAAAAGCAGAGACGCACTCATCCACAAACGCAACCTTTTCCTTTCTTTCCAGTCATAACAAACTCATCCGATTACAAATGGGCAGAATCGGAGCTCAATGCGCTTTTTCCGGAATGTTCCATGTCAGCTGCCATTCTCCAGAGTGAGTCTCACTCTTAGCGAGTGTGACAGCATCAAAGCAGAAGGCCGCTGTCTATCGCCTCGTACCCCCACCTCTCCAGTATCTCCGTCCTGTCAGACACTCATTTTTCTCAGTCTGTGCCTCGCACGCTGCCGATGTGACACATCACACGTGTGGTGGCTCGGCAGACATTTTAACGCGAGCATAAATCCCGAGGTGCAGTGAGTGCATGTTACCGCGGCAACCAGACATTAACTTTGATAAAACAAGAGCGCAGGAGAACGTGGAGTAATCGTCTTATTATAATGAGGGAAGGAGGATGGAGATTATGATGAATTGCCTTTCTGTCAAGCTTCCCACTAGTGTGTGCACTCTCAAGCCAGAATACGCCTGGGGTCCAGACTTTCTTTGCTGGACTGGTTGGACTTCTTTGTCGCATCAGTTCTGGCACCAACACTGATATAAACTGGCACCTTTTTTGCCAGTTATGTTAACTGTAATTTTACTATCAGTTTATAGCAGAGGTTCATGTTAACTGTAAACCACAGTTAAATGCGCTCAGGACTCTACTTACAGTTAAAATAACAAGGAGACAATGCGTTAATTTAACTGTTAATTTCAGTCAATTTATGACAGTGAACCTGCGACAACATATTTTGTATTACTTATATTAGGAAACTCAGGGGATTAAAACTTTGGACTAAAATTAAATCTGGTCCAACCTTTGAGATTTTACTCATGACCCATGACAGTTGAAAACCATTCCTAATCATCCTTTCCACTTTTGTAGAACTTTAGCAGTTTAATCTCTCCAGCTTTTTTCAAGCTGTTTGTTTGGAAAGTATCCAGGAATTGTGAAATTGCACCACACCGCCCAACAAAGCAATCTGAACTGCCGAGCGTCATGGTCACCAGTCGCTTGCCGCGCATTGCCGGACAAGAATTTTACCGAATATCATTGGGATACGCCAAGTCTTTGCATGAAAGCTACGTGCTTTATACTACTTTTAAAGTAAGACTCAATCACAATTATCCCAATCGTGTTTTAAGCTGGTTTGTGACTATGAAAATATCAGTCTTATTTTATTGAGTCTGAAGTCTTTTGGATTGGCTTTTGGAGGGCTTGAGTCTTCTGACAGTATCTTGTGACTGCGCAAGGAGCGCAAGGGTGGGGAAAACCATTCTCGCTGCAAAGCCTTGTTTTTCTTTTCATTTGATGCATTTTTTGAGAGCCACATAAAAATATATTTCACAATTATGATTCTTAATGTGTTAATAAAAGCTCACCAGAATTGGAAATGTCCAGAAAACGCATCGACCAATTCAGATTCTGTTGCTTATGGCAGTCATTGTATGCGTTTATTGTTTATTTGAAGGATGCAGCACATTGGAATTATCATGAAGATTGATGTAAACACCTAATTCTCTCTTGAATTTCTCCTTGGAAAGTTAGAAAAAAAAGCATTCTTTTCCCCATATTGTGTAATCTTGTTACATAAATATTCCATATCTGCTGGTTGCAGTATTTCACTGATGCTACATTGCACTTACCTTGAGTGAAATATTCAAGCCCAGGATGTCATGTTTTTATGGCCACAGTAATACATCAACATGAAAATATCAAGATCTCGCGCATCAATTTATACACATTTCCGTAATTCAGCAGGATTTATCTAGAATTTTGAAACCTTGGGATCTCCACGAGAATTCAAAGTAGGCCTAAAGTTTCACAGGTTTCAATAAAGAAGCTGCTTTTGATGGAACCACATATGGGATTGCAGTGTGGAAAAGGTTGAAAGGATACTGTAGAAGTTAACGAATACAGTTCTTCCTAAAAGGCATAAGCTAGGTACTTCGTCTGCATGAAGTCTCAGGAATTGCCTACTGAGTGATGTGGCTTCAAAATGTTTACATTCACCTTTTTTAAAGTGCTATATATAGGTGAGAGTGCACTTGTGGACATGCGAGCACATGAGTGTGCACGTGGGCGGAGACTTGAACATGTATGCAAGTACTTACGCACACACACACACACACACACACACATGCGTGAGCATATGTATTCCAGCGTGCACAAGTGCTTGTAAGTTTGAGAGGGGTCCTTGGGGTCCCCAGCATTGGCGTTATTCTCGAGGGGTGCGCTTAGAATGTGCATGGCTGGGGATATGATCCCCTTTAATTTCAAAGAAAGTCATTTCACTCATCTATAAACAAACATCCTCACTCATCCTCTCTTTTCTCTCATAGCAAACTCCAGTAATAACAACAATGCTGAATCAAAGCTCAATGTGCTTTTTTCCAGAATGTTACATGCCAGTTTCCATTCAGGAGGAGGGGAAGACTGAGGGACCGTGTAAAAAAAAAAAAAATAACACAAGACAAGGAAAAGAATGAGGAGGAAATGTAGATGGGAGAAATGACCAGGAATGGAGAGAGAGAGAGAGGTGGAACACTGTTATAAACAGACTGAATTTAACAGTTAAATTAATGCATTGTCTCCTTGTTATTTTAACTGTAAGTAGAGTCCTGCGCGCATGTAACTGTGGCTTACAGTTAGCATACACAGAAGCTCGTTATAAACTGATTGCAAAATTACAGTTAAAAATAACTGGCAAAAAAGGTGCCAGTTTATAACAGTGAAGAGAGGGAACGATGCTGAGATAGACTGGAAAGGAACAGTGCTGAGGGTGAAACAAGGTCTTATCAGCACAGCCGTAAACCTGACAACTTCCTTTTGTATAAGAGATGAATGTGACGCTTTCCTGAGAAAAACAGGTCTTTGTCTTGTAAACTGATTCTCGTGACACGTTTCTGATGGAAAATTATGCATACGCGCACTCAAACGGACAGGCTCCCCCGCCCACTTCAGTAGCTAAACACTTGCCCGTAATCAGGCACACTCATACTCTCACATACACCCTCACTCGCCCACAAACGTCCACGCTCATGAACACATACGCTAATGCGTGCACACTCATCTGCTTAAAGACTGAACCATGAACATGCTCACAAACACACAACGCGCACACACACACACACACACACACACACACTAATCCTTGTACTTCTATCCTTGTAAGGACATTACATTGACTTTCATTCACTCTTTCTGTGCCTCTACAGCCTTTCCCTAATCTTAACAATGAGCAGCACGTGCCTAACCCGAACGGTTACACTCATCTTAAACTATCCCTAATTCTAACCTTACCCCCAACCTTAACTAATGAGTAACACTTTGCCTTTGTAGTTGTCAGGACAAGCAAAAATGTCCTCACTTCTCAATAATGTCACCACTTAGTAGGAAAGAAACGTTTTCTGATTCTCAATGTATAGCAAGTACAAGAACACACACACGCACACACGCGACTCAATCTCATGAAGAGGATAACCATTTGGAGGGTTTGTGTGGGAGATGGCTCTAGGAACTAGGCAGTTTTCTTTTCTGATATATGTAGAAAAAAATTCTCCCCACCAGGTAGTCCTCACCCTGTGGCGCAGTGGCTGACTTCTGACTCGGCCCATGTGCTCATGAATTTTAATGAAGAGGCCCAGCAGGCCCCTGATAGGCTTCTTAACTCTTCAGCTCCCAGACACTATTTTCAAAAAGACTTCACATTTTTCATTCTCTCAGGTCTCACCTGTGGCCCTGCACTATCATGGAGGGAGAAAGGGCAGGAGTTTATCACAGTTAAAATACCATTGATATAATAAACAGTACACCTGAGCCAGGTCATCCATAATGTTAGTGTGAGTTCATTAACAAAGTACCTTTACCTTAAATAAAATTTTTGAACCAATTAGAAAATGCTTATAAAATGCAATCATGTCATAATAGGCTGGAGGTAATAGGATGTTATAGGTTTATATATTTGCACAGAGTTGTCCTTTAAGATGTATAAAAAGGTGACACGCACAAACTAGTTGACTTGTCAGGTGACTCTTGAAAGCTTAGAAAATGTTTGCAAAGTTTCTGGACAATCAGAAAAATCTTCAGGCAGTCTCACATTGATTTACCATAGGATGAGCATGTGTATGAACAGATAACGATTTCCCTTTGCCAGCCAACCTGTTCCCAGAACTTCATTGATCTCTGGCCACTTGCGAAATCACCGCATGATCACAAACAAGAGATAAACACTGTCACATGTGCAGGCACACACTTGCATTCATGTGCATACAGGAGACTTATCTCATTCTATTGCTAGGTGACTGAGTGAGTGAGTTGAGACATTCGCAATGAATGTGTGATGCAAGTTCCCCGGCTCACACCTGAGAGGTGAGCATTAGCAGTAGGGATGTGAAGGGATAAGGGTAGGCTTTGATCTGTTGATGCATAATTGGATCTTTTGTCATTTATGCCTCTTTTTGCACTCAATGTTTAGAAGGGATATTGGGCCGTTTATAGTGGTGTTATAAGACTGGACACTGGGAAATTGGCCGCTCAGTGCATGCATATCGTTAGCCTAATAGCATAGTTGCCCAAGTCATATTTGAACATTTTCAGAAAACAAGAAAAAACACAATTTTTAGCAAGGGAATTGGTATTTTTTTTGATATTGCAACAGTAAGCCAAAAAATGACTTAGGCAATTATGCTATGAGGCTAACGATATGTTACCTTAATGTAAGTGCCTGGAATCAGAGCACGGGCTAATATGAGTGGGTATGGTCAATAGAAAGGAGGGAGTGGTCCTTTATTTACAGACATAAATGGAAGCAAACTTCCACTCGTGCTAAATAGTGATTATGCCAAAAGTAAACAGACAAGAGATTGTGTTTCTCTGTGATGTGGCCATATGTTTATATGTCAACAGTGCATTTGAGTGTGTGTGTTTGAGTGTGTCTGTGTGTGGTGTGTGCTAGTTGTATATGCGGATTGGGTTAGCAGCGTCCTTGCACTGCATTAAGTGTGCTTCCTGTTACAAGAAAGCATTTATTCTCTCTTTATATTCACCGCAGGCCCATGCACGGCTACGCTTAGTCGCAACAGCAATAACACGACACTCACGTGTTCACAAGTGTTAGACGCTACACACAGTCAATAGATCAGCCTTGAACCCAGGTGACACAATCTCTGAATTGAGGATGTTTGGACATGTCTTGTCAGGTGCCTTGATGTCTTAAGTGAAGATAAGGTTGAAACAAATCAATGCGGTTGGATTTTGGGCTTAAGGCTGTCAGAGCAGTGCAAACACCAGCAAAATCATCACTTTAAAACCCTTAAAAACACACTTGTTTTTTAATTGGATAAAAACTCCTGTAAATCAGAAAAAAAAATGTTTTTTTGATACCATTTTTTGTAAAATGAGCTGATTTACTGAATACACAAGTCCACCCAATTAATACATGTGCTGCGTGCCCATACTTCAGTAACCCACATAGCAGAAGGGTCTGGCTTGGATCTGGCGTCAAGCCAGCGCTGCTGGGCAACTGCTGGTATGTTCACAGGTTGTGGGCCAGGTCAGGCAATGATGGCGTCGTTTATGTGATGGCATGCCACATGTGAGCTGATTGTGTCTGCACTGGCCCATATGTGGGCCAGCTCTGGCAAACCAGATCTGGGCAACAAAAGGGCTGTCATTCTTGCTGCACGTGGGTCAGAACTGGGCTGTGTAAGTGCATTATGTGGGCCAGAACTGGACCAGACCAATTTTGCTATGTGGGAAGGTTCTGCATAAATATGAAGTGGTGTGTCAGTCAGCACTCTGGAGTGTTCCATCAGGTTACAAGCCATCATGATAGGGAGTAACCTTCCCTCCAATCTACCAGGCCTTGTCCACTCTAAGACTCAGAAATTTCAGCAGGTCCCTGGAATGCTATCATGCTCGTTGTGTTGTTATGTATTGGGTGCGGTTACAGTTTTGTCTGACATTAAATGTTGGAAAATCAGGGTTCCTGATGCATCAGGGTTCAATATTTTGTCCCAGACACCTGGTTTTGGTAGTACTGGTTTTTTTTTTTTTTTTTTGCCGTGCTCATTTCAAAACTGAATTGGAGAGGGTGGAGAAGTGCCAAAGCAGTCATTGAGAAGCGCCGCACCAGCACCATTTTGATTATTGATGCATGTGCCTCATGATTCTGTCACCAGAGCATCACTCCATGTGTCCCAGATACACAAAGAAGAGGCTGACAGTCACACATCTGTCACTATAAGAGACAAACAGCCCTTTACTGTTCTTTCTGCTTGTCCAAGACATCCCTTGCATTTAAAAATTATCTGGGGTGCCACTGTTGTATTGATGGTCTCAAACAGTTGCAGTTACACAGTTATAGCCCTATGCCACTGATTGATGTGTATTTGAACATTAGTCATCTGGCACCTGGGTTTAATAGTGAAAGGTGAAAATAGTATCCCAGTGCACATGGACACAGTTTCAGTGCTGGGGCCCAGAAGATGAGGGTAATCCAGAATCCCCCCAAACCAAGACAGTCATAAGGAGTTGGCTGTCCCAGTGATCCTTCACAACAATGCATGAAGATCCAGATAAACACTAGACAACAGTAATAACTCTTTGTGCATTCAGCTCTACCATGAATATGTTACTATCTTGTTCAGAGTTCATTTGCATTTTGTCTGTTTTTGTTTTGGTACATTACTGCAAGGCGGTGGGCCAGGCATTTCAGTCAAAATGATGACCAGGTGAATGAGATTATTACTCACTTGAGTAAAATGAATGCTAAGGCACTATCACTGCCACCATCACCGACTGAATTTAATTGATCTAGACTGCATGTTAAGGTAAGCTGAATGCATTTAACTTGTGTGACGTCCTACACCATTACATGACATTATTAAAATGTACTTATTGTTTGGATATTGATAGAGTATGCGATAGAATTAACCAAATTGCTTGTTCTCATGAATTCAAAAAAGAACATGTACATTTTAATATTCAAGTGACACTGACTCTGGTGCATCAAATTTTGACAGTCCTTCCATTTGTGCTGCTGTATATCTGAACAGACATAAATTCGTTATGTGCCTTGCTGTTGCCAAAGGGGACACCCAGCAGTTCCCCATCTGGGATTTAAACCAGCAACAAGAAGAAGTAAGAAAAGTTACCTAAACCTTGTTATGACTCAGTTGGCCCCATAAATCTCAGTTGGTACCGTTCTGGAATAAATGCGAGACCAGGAAAAGAGCAAAAAGATTTAGAGGGGGGTGAACCCCCACAGGGCAAAAAACAACGGTTTTTTAGGGCAGAACTTCAGTGCTGCACTTGGTGTGAAAGATATTAGTTTGACTGTTGACTGATGTTTGACTTGGTTTTTTACCATTACTCATCCTCTACAAGGCGAGAAACCCCATCCTAAACACTGGCGTTCTGACGGGGAACTACGGACCATGAAAGTCACATGCTATGATTAGGATCAAATGAGAGACTAATGGTGGTCTATTGCTGCAACGGACCCAACCCTACAGCCCGGTTAGGGAGTTCTAAGTTTGAGCTGAATGCAGAGGATCTTAGCCCCAGGTGCGGAGACTAGCCATTTAATCAATGCCCATGATTTTTTTTCCAAAGCAGAGCACTGTTCAAACACTGAAAAAAATCCATCTTTTCCCCTCTTAGCTTAACAAAAAGACCAGACGTTCATCAGAATGGAGAATCTAACAAAATGGGGGTTCAAAATGCAAAAAACTAAACAAAAGCAAAATTAAAACCAAACAAATTAGAAAGTTAGATATTTTTTTGCACTTCAGTGGCACTTGGTGTGAAAAGATATTAGTTTGTTTGACTGATGTTTGACTGATGTTTGAACGTCATGCAAATGGTGGTCTTTTACCAAGCTGAATAATTAGCCCCAGGTGCGTGCCATTTTCCCTATTTTTTTCCCCACAAAATGTCATAACAGGGACTAGGAAAACAACAACCATGGCAAAGAAAAAAGAAAAACGAAATGGTTTACTCCCGTTGCATAAGCACGTGTTTATAGTACAGATGGCGTGCGGAGAATGCCAAAATAAGGAACAGTTGCTGTTGTTTTTTTTTTTTATTTCTTGAAGAAAACAGATAAAATGACAATAAAAATGTGTGAGTACAAACACGAGCGAGCGGTTTCATGGAGGAGGATGGGAAAGAGGCTGCTTTGATAGGATCTGCAGAGAAAGGGCCTCGAAGATGGCTAGAGGGAATGTCAATGCAGTTATCGCATTGCCTTGATATCAGTGAGA
Source organism: Gymnothorax javanicus (assembly GCA_029692085.1). Lineage (NCBI taxonomy): Eukaryota > Metazoa > Chordata > Actinopteri > Anguilliformes > Muraenidae > Gymnothorax > Gymnothorax javanicus. The sequence continues at coordinate 46,165,938 of CM056206.1, read as the reverse complement.
TGCTCTGTGTGTTCCTGTTTTAAAGCCCCTGGCTGACTCGCCCTGTTTGTCCATTATTTACCCTGAAAGAGGTACTTAGCCCATAAAAAAGCCCTTATCCAGTTTGTTTGAATAGCATGAGAGCTTGTTTTGTAGAATGCAAATGGTAAATAAGCTCTTAAAAGATGAGAGCTTTTTGCTGTCTGAAGATGATGGGCCGATGATAAATGTAGCACAGGGACCGATGGGTGTGGTCAGTCACGAAAACTTGGTGTGTTTCGACAATTTACAGATCGGTGACAAATTAAAATGAAAAAAAAAAACCCTGAATAAATGTGTAGACAAACGTAACAAATGCAGACACTTCCGTTCATTTTCCTGGCATGGTATGTGTCCACTCGACCCCTTAGAGGTGGAAGGGTCACTGCAAATTTTTGCAGAGATATTCTGCCTGATCACTTTTATGTCCTGTGATGGAGCATTATTTTTACATGAAGGGATTGATCTCTTCCAGGATGACAGTGGCCCGAGCCCCACGGTGTGCAAGGGGTCACTGAACGGTTTAATGAGTGTGAAAATGATCCCGAGCGGAAGCCACGGCCTTCAGTCCCTCAATCTCAAACCAAATGAGCTTATACGGGATATTTTGGGACAGCAGGTTCGACAGCGCTTTCTGTCACTATTATAAAAACACCAAATGGAGGAATAGCTCCTGAAGGAAAGTAACTCCATCCCTCCAGTAAGGTTTTACACTTGTAGACTATATGCCAATGAGTTTTGAAGCTGATCTGGCAGCTTGTGGAGGCCAAACACCTTACTAAGGTTTTTTATGTTGATTTTTTTCTATTAATTTGTCACCTTTCTGGATGAGCTCAGTGAGGAAAAAAATTGAAACAATTAAATAATTTAAAATATTGGTTGCTCACCCATACCAGTCCGATAGCAGTGAATTGAACGAAGCAGCATTTGTCATGGTTTCTCACAGTGGTTTTGCAAAAATGTATTTTTGCAACTATGAAAAATTTACACTGATTTCAAAAACCCAGATTCCATTCTTTTTTTGCTCACTGGCCGATAGGCCGAGAGCTGTTGGGATGGCGCAGTGTCCAGCGTCGTCTTTGTCTTCCATTAGCAATATCTTCAAACATCTTCTCCAAAACCGCTAGCCGGATTTACTTATAATTTGGTATGGAGCTTTCTTGGGACCATGTCACTGAAGTTTATTCACAGTTTTGAAAATTTTTCATTATTAGATTTTTTCACAAATTTTTTTTCAAGTTAAAATTTCCCCATTTACTTATAATGGTGAAATCTTTCACAGTCTTCTTCTCTGAAACCACAGATGGGATTTACTTAAAATTTGGTGTGGAGCTTTCTTGGTACCATGTCTCGGAAGCGTGTTTGCAGTTTTGAAAATTTTGATGATGTTAAGAAGTGATGTTTGTATGCTTGGTTTTAATTGGTTTTAGTCCATTCTAGCATATTTCTAGTGTATTTATTGTATTTATATATTTATTCTGAGTTACATGTTTCATGTTTAGAGAATGAATGCTTGCAGTCTCATGTCTTACTTTCCTCTTGTTTCTTTGTGTGGTGTCTTTAAAAGTTTCTCACTCTTTCTTTTCCATTTCGGTTTGGTAATTCCTCTTCCTTCTCTCTTGCTGTTCTGATTGGACTATCCACACTTAGAGCAGTTCAGTTAGGCACGGGTGATTAGTTAGTTCAAAGTTAGGATCCCACCTACTTCCTCTCTCTCTCTCCTATCACCGTCCTTGCTTTTCTAGATCCGCCTCTCCTCTCACCTGTTCTGAGTTTAGCTAGGCCTCCACTTAATTTGTTTGTGTATAAAAGACCCACTTTCCTGCTGCTTCTTGTCGACTCATTTCTTCCGCCTAAGCTCGCTTTGGTCAAGTCTCGTTTTCTGCATCTTTTCTCTCGATTTCTGCAAGTTTGTATTTCGTGATTTCTCCGTGAGTCTTGTTTACGTTGTTGTTTTGCGTTGTGTGATTGAGATAGTGATTGTGAGTACCACGTTTACCTTTATTCCCATTGCACCAACTTTGTTAGAGATTTCCTTTGTGCTACCCTTATCCTCTCCAACTCCCCTTTTCCTTCCCCATCCAATCCCTTTAGTATTTCCCTGTGTTACTGTCTTTGTGCGGACTGACACCCTGGTTTATAGATCTTTCTGCTTGTCCCTTGAATTACGATTCTGCCTTGCCTAAACCATTCCTGTTGCCTGGCTTTAATTTCTGTTCTGTATGACCATGAGCTCACCTAATAAACGCCCTGCCATTGCTGAACTGCATTTGGAGTCTCAAGCCATTCCTTTCAGATGATTAGATTTTTAACAATTTTTTTTCTAATTTTGAATTCCTCATTTAGGTCTAACAGTGAAATATTTGACAGTCCTCTTCTCTGAAACCACTGGCCGGATTTACTTTGGCGTGGAGCTTCCTTGGGACCATGTCTCTGAAGTTTGTTCACAGGCATCTTCATCTTCTTTAGCAAATTTTCAAAGTCTATCTCCTCCAAGGTTTATAATTGGATTCTTTTTAAACTTAGTACAGGCATTCTATGGGACAGTCCCCTCAAACCAATCGAGAGCTTGTTTTGAAGTTTTGATTTTTAAAAATTTTTTATGAATTTTTGAAATTTTTAAATGGGACTTCATTGAAATTCTAAAATCTACATATATCTCCTCCGACATTTATGATCCAGATTCTTTTGAAAATAGGCATAAACGTTCTATGGACGAGTCCTCAAACTAATAGAAGTTTTTTTTAATGCTTGATTTTTGAATTTTTTAAATTAATTTTTGAAATTTTTAAATGAGACTTTACCATGTTAATCAGTTCATTTCAAATTCTTTCTCCCTCTACATTTACAGATCCACATATTAAAAATAAGTGTGACATTTTTCTTAAATGACTTATTTCTTATGTGCCGGTGAGCTACAGAGCCATTGGTCCTATTTTTTATTATGTACTAAGTAAAATATCCTGTCTGCCGAGCATTTTCCTCTCCCAGAACAAGGATTATCATTTTTACCCAGAGAAAATGAACTCATTGCTTAAAGTTTTATTGGTCTTCTCATTTTCATGCATACTTTTAACATCGTTCAATCAAAATAGAAATGGAACCAATTCCCAATCCATACAAATGTCACATTTTATAGTTTCTCGTGGGGGAGGATGGAGGATTGGGGCCAACTTTCTACACTGAAAAACATTACTTCTGTGGCCCTCAGGTAATCATATCATTTTCTACGGAGTCAGATTTCAAAATAGCGGCAGCATCCCTGAGGTCCACTTCTTGGCAGGAGCTGAGTGTTTCTTTATTGAGATATGGCTTTTGGATGGAATCACAGCATGGTGAAAGCTGGATCATTGTCACAACGGAGGAATGCAGACAGGGTGCCTTCAAGCTGGAGTCCGCTAAGCCCTCTGGTGATGGTCACGCTTGTTGTGTGGAGCCCAATAAATCCTGTCCGGGAAATGGCGAATTAGTGTGTGCAGTGGTGAATCTTGCATGCAATGATAAACCATGCACATGAAAGTGAAGCGTTTAACGGAGCGTGGCGGGTCGTGCCATTAAACCGACGCACCTTGTGGGCCTCCCGCGTCCCCTTTACCGCAGAATTCTCAGTCAGGGTGGATTACAGTGAACTAACCGTCTCTCAAGCGCCCTCCATAAACCTCATTAAAACTTCCATTACACTGGCTCCCTCGACGATTCGCGATTCATAAACACTACACAGATGGAGCAATAAAAATAGAACTACAGCAACAAAAGATGAGGGTCCTTTATTTTGCTACAAGTGCGGGAGAATGATGGGGGGGGGGGGGAGTGTGTTTTCGCATCCATGGAAGACGAGGCCATCTGCCCCGGCAACAGGGCCGCAGGTTTTCCCGTCGACGGCCGCTCGGAGCGGAATGCAGAAACGACGTTGCCACGACAACGAGGGCCGAAAGCACAACAGCCTCCTCTCTCTCTCTTGCGTCTTTTTGCGAAGGAACCATCGGGCGAGTTTGATAATGGACTTGAAAAGCAAGACTTAAATGACAGCCCTTCCTTAATGTGCCAGGCATCGAGCAGGGAGTCATTTTCTGTGAGGGAGAGCCATTTTGATTTTCTGTCTTTTAATTACAGAGCCCCCATCTTATATAAGTTAATGAATAATCAATGGAAGCAGACTGTCTTGATTGAAAGAGAATGAAGTGACATGAAGTGATAATGAGCAGTGGAACTTGCATAAGTGTGAGAGTTATTTAAGCCTGTGGAGAGTCTGCCGCAGGAACTAAAATCTCCACCACTCTCCAATCTCCATTGAAGGGAACCTAACTCCAAACCATAAACGCAACCATGTATAGGGCTTTAGTGGCCTTGTTGTTACCCAAAGACCGGATGACATTCGTACTAACCAGATGAGCTATTTCTCTTCCACTTTAAATCAAAGTTCTGGATAATGATGTCTGCGTCTTCTCCGCAATGCACAGCAGTACAATCATGCAGAATGCAGTGCGTGTGGTAATGCTTTGGCACAACTGCTGGGCCTCTGTGTGCTTACAGTCTATGTGCATGGAGTCTTTGACACCTGTCAGTGTGGGCCACTGAGTACCACTGCACTAAAATCCACGCAGCTTACTGCAAACTGGTGTACATGTTCTGTGTGCACTCTCCCAGCAAACGTTATTTGGTAATTTTTTGGTTTAACCTTTTTTTTTTTTTAAATTTACGCACTTTTAACTAAAGTAATTGCAAAGGCGTGCGACTTGACATGACAGGTGACAAGTCAAAGGATCTGAAATAGATCTTGCTATATTTTTGGGTAAATAAAAAGCAATAATTTGTGAAATAAACAAGTGAACTCATTTGTTCATTCTACTCTATCTTGTATTGCAAGAAGTATGCGTACCATGTTCACATTGAAAGACGTACAAAACAGTCATTTCCTACATATGCCCAGATGGTGTAATTGATCCTCTGAAAATTCAAAGTGTTCAATGATTGACTCAATTCCCTCTTATCTAGTCACATTTGCTATGAACTGAAAGAAGAGGGCCTGTTGGGCCTCTTATAGAAATGTTCATAACAAGTTGGTGGGTGCTGTTACAGACCATAATAGGGACAGCAGTGCCTGGTAAATTAAGATCAACCCATCTACCATTGTTCAACATTGGATTTCAATTGTTGGACTGATACTTTTCCGTTTTACGATGCATGGAAGTCTGATTTTTACCATAATTCTGGTAGTGCTTAAGAGGCTGGCTAACGTTGGCTAACCAGCTATCTTGGGCAGGCAACGGCTTTCTTTTATTTGTTAGCTAACTAGCTACATTTAGTGGTAAACATTTTGTTCTGGGAAGTTACGACAGCCTTCCTGCCAATCTCCTGTTCTTGTAGCTTCAAATAGTGTCCCATGTGAGACGGTATCCGTGAAAATGATTACACAGAATGTTCCAATACAAAGTGTATGTTGTGTGAGTATTGAGCAAAGTATGTAGTGCATCATTTGAGACACAGCACTGGAGACCAAGTGCGCTTTTCTTGGCCTTTATTACCCATCAGCCACCACCATTGAATGGGATGCACCTGATCTCGCCTCTCCTGTTCAATAAAAGAGCAAACCAGAATGCTGGGGAAAGAACCACTCCCTTAGTAAAGTTACTGGATTAAATCAAGATAAGGGCAACAAAGGATGTTTCCAGAATGTCCATTAGCCAGCTGTTCCCGCCGAAACGGTGTTATCTGTCTACGACGAGCCTGTGCTGCTTGTTGGCGATAAGCCGAAAGGATTGCACATCGGTCATTAGCACGAACGAGAAAAAATAAACCGTCAATGCCGCCCGCTCCTTCAAAATACATAAATAAGAATCCTGCCAGGTTCTATCTTCTGGGAGGACACTGAGGAAGGATAACATGTGTTCAGTGAGACACAAATTATAACAACAATCGAGGTATTTTTTTATCCGCGGTTTCCAAAAGAGGAGACACTGATGTACAGGCAGGAGACCGTCGCAGATTTCCGCATCTTGAAACCACAAGCGGACGAAGCAGCAGCGCTCGCCGATTTCAGCCAATCATATTTATAAGTGGAGTGACCGGAGAATGGACTAATTGGTTTGAACGAGGCTGTGCACATGACTGCTCATTGAAACCGCACCCATTGGAGATTTTTTATTTCCGATCTGAACCTCGACCATCCAAAAGTAAGCAGGAGCCGCAAATGCAATCAACGCATGTTGATGCTGATTTGAATGCCGGGCACGCACGGAGCAGTTGGAGAGGACAAGGCCTGCAGGCAACAGTCATTAATCCGAATAATGGCCGCCCTGCCTTTTTTTTACGACTTTATGATTCCATCGTCGTATCATTGCACTGAAATGGCTATTCTAGTCTACCCTGATTTAATTGAAACTATTGTGTCATCCAGGATCATCCAAGAGCTAATCAGGAAACCTCAGTACCACATTCAATAATTAAAACTGACAAAGCTGTGGAAGTCACTTTGTCATAATCAAAAAAAACTGAATGGCGGTTTAAACAGGCCAATTTTATTTAGTTTTTGTAAAAGCAATTAAATATACTTGGAAGAAGATGACAACATGCAAGCATTGATCATTCTGTCTGAATTAATTGCCAACATAATCTTCTATGGAATGTTGGCAATTAATTTGTATTTGAAAGGTTAAAAAAAAAAAAAAAAAATAGAACTAGAGAATTTGACCTGGGTTCTTGTCACACAAAGACAGCGGCTCATTCCTCAAAATACTCTGCCTTTGCTCTTAGAAAAGCCGAGTGCAGCAGAACGGATTTGTAAATGTTCACTGCCAGTAAAATTCAGGCGGCAGCCAAATGATCTGATTAAAATCTTTTGGAGAACATTGTCTTCTGTGACATCACAGTTTCAATTTAATGCAAATTATCTTCTCTGGCAGAACTTTGCTTATTGCTGCCAAGTTTGGAAACCCAGAAATGTGATAATAACTTTCCAATGTGCATAATCCAACTAATGACAACAGGCACATTGGTGCTCTCCATTCACTGGCTCAGACTAAATACAAACCCAACGATGTTTTATGAGGATCAAGATGCGATTTCAGGCTGTTGGATGCTCATTCTTAGAATAAATCAAATGCATTTCAAGGAAAACTGAAACTACTTGTAAGCACTGCGTGGTTGTTGAGAACAGAATCTGACTCTACCATTCTCTCAAATTCTCACACACACACACACACACACACACACACACACACACACGGCGCGCACACACACACACACACACATACACATCCTTGTACTTAAATGCTTGTGAGGACATTACATTGACTTCCAGTCATTCTTTGTGTGTCTCCACAGTCTTAACAATGCACAATGCATGCCTAACCCAAACCCTTACCGTAACCTTAAATTATCCCTAATTCTAAACTTAATCCCTAACCTCCACTAATAACTCACAGTTTGCTTTTATAGTTGTGAGGATGTACAAAAATGTCTTCACTTGCAAAAAAAATATTCCCACTCTGTAGGAAAAAAATGTTTTATGGTTCTCACTTTGTAGCAAGTGCAAGAACACAAACACACATGAACACACCAACATCCACACACAGGAATGCACCAACATACGAGTATGCCAACACACACACACACACACACACACACACACTCACGTAGTCACAAATAAACAGCTTGTATGTGTGTCCATCAGTCTGTCTGTGTACATCATCTATTTTGCGTGACTTTGGACAGCAAAGTCTTGAGGGGCCAAACTAGCATTTCACCAGATAGAGGCCAGTGCACTGTACTCTCTCATAGGCCAGAAACAGTCACATGTCCATCATTGCTTGCCCTTGCTTCAGACATGGAAAGAATGAATAACCCTGTGACTGCTGTAGCTCATCTATAATCATAACACACACACACGCATGGGTACGCACACACACACAGAAACGTACACACACAGCCTCATGCACACTGGCAGTCTCTCTTACACCCACCCACCACACACACACACACACACAAACTCACAGCGAGCCTGAGCAGTTACGGCAGACTGAGAAATATTACAGCTCCACGGTGATGAGAGACTTCTCACTCGTTTGAAGGTTCAGACGCACACACTTCCCTTGAACAGGCACCTAAAAGCCGAGCACAGATTTATCTCAAACTGCATTCGACATGAATGGCAGGGCCGCCCATATCGCCGTACGGGCGATCAAACGCAGCGGCAGGGATTACATCTCCGCCGCTCCGCTCCGGAGATCGGCTACCTCATCCAGAGGAAAAAGGAAAATTGCCTGTGACGGGGAAGAGCAATTTTTCCCAAAACACGGCAACTCCAACTCCATCTGAGACAATGGGGTCAACCCCATTCCTGTGGAAGGACATCACGGTGTACAAACGACCGCTCTACAGGTTCGATTTGAGAGTCGCTCAGTTTGTGACAGAGGCCGTTCCTGCACCTAAAACAAACCGCCCAAGAATAAAGAAACGACAGGCGAAATGACTTCGTTTAAAGCCACCGACCCAGGGGTGAGGTCATTAAATATTTACAGGCTGTTTAATATGGAGTCAGTAATTATTCATGAGGCCATTAGCGGGGGGGTGGGGGGTGTTATTGGGGGTGGTACGGTTTGCATTCCAGGACTTTGTCCTCATACAACCATTTGTGCAAGTGTGAATGAACTTCTGTCTCTGTATTTAAAAGTGGCTGTGCTGGAAACAGTAGAATACTTTCCCACTAACGGCTGCAGCAATTTCTCGAGGCTGTGCAATCGCTCGACTGCTAATTACAGGCTAAAATTATAATGTTGCCTTGTTGATTCGATTCTAATGGCACAAACACAAAATGCCTTAATGTTTTCAAAACGGCTCCGCATTGACCTCTGGAGTCATGTAATCCATTTGCTCAAATGCAGCCCTAAATTAGTGTTTCCTGATGAATTCTCCGGTAATTGATGCATTTGTGTATTTTGTGGGCTGCACACACCTGAGATGATTTTACTGGAGAATATGAGGACCGCTGATGGGAACTGACTTTTCAGGGAGACCCCCCTGAAAGAGGGAGATGGGTACCTCCAAATGGTCTCCGTCAGTAATGTGGACCACATGCCATCTCCTCACTGCATAAGCCTTTGCAGAGTAGGTTTCACGGAGTTTTCTTTCACGATTGTTGGACTTCATTTGTTGTCTGTTACCAGTATGTTTGATTCAGTAGTTCTTCCGTTAGCACGGGAATGTACAGTTATTTTTACTTATTTATTCATTTAAGTATTTACTTATTTATTCATTTTTATTTATGTCAGCTTTATTTAACCAGGTTGGTCCCATGGAGATTAAAATCTCCTTTACAAGAGACTCCTTTACCTGGCCAAGACTAGCAGCAGTGCAAGCAGTTCATCAACAAACTCACATCAAGACAAAACAATTCAAACAATGCAATACATTAAAAAAGTGCATCAGTCACAACACAGTTAGAATGAACATTTAACAGGTGTTGATAGACTCTGCTTCCATATACTTTATAATGGGTTTAAATTCACTGAGAGTCAGTAAATCTCGAGTTGAGAGCATTTTAATCACACATATTGCATATTTGTGAATTTGCACCTTAAAAACCTAAGGCAGCACTAGCGTCTAATTAGACAGCGAACTTCCCGCGGCAGGAACGGCGAAACCGATTTTTAATCCAATTTGCGCCAAATTACCTTGACTTCTCGGGACTAATAAAGCTGAAGCTCTCTCTCCTGTTCTTTCGCTTTTTGGAAAAGCGCCGGGCTCGCGGACTGCAGAGACTGGCTCTCGGGAACGGCCTTTAACAAGGGACGAGTGCTTGTCAGAGCATCGCCGCAGAGTGGGGCTGCTTTGTGCCGCGTGATGCTTGGCTGAGCAGCTGCGGAAACGTCAGTCTGTTCGGCCAGAGCTGCGCTTTATCCCTTCAAAATCTGCACAGCTCCGTGCGAGCCTGTGATCCTATATCCATTCATCTTGTCAAGTCGTTTTGCTTTTAAGCACCTCTCCATCGGCGTGGATGCTGTAATTCGTGTCAGTTTGGACCCCTGTGTATTTACTGGGTTTTGCTTTTTCTGTCTCACTCTTCATAGTCCTCTCTGTCCTCCTCCCTCTCTCCATCCCTCCTTCTCTTCACCCATCCTTTCCTCCCTCCCTTTCTTGTTATCCCTTCACACCTCTATTCTACCTTCCCTTCTTCTCTCTCCATCTCTGTCCCCTTTCTCCATCCCACCCTCCTTTTCTCTCTCTTACTGTCTCTTTCTGTCCATTTCTCCTATCTCCTTCCCTTTATACCCCTCTATCCCTCTTTATCCCTTCCTCCCCATCCCTCTCTTTCCCTCCATCCATCTGCCCCTCCTTCCCTCTGTCCCCATCCCTCCCTCCTTCCCTCTCTTACTGTCCCTTTCTCCATCCCTCCTATCTCCTTCCCTTCCTATCTATCTTTTTTAATATCCCCCTCTATATCCTCTTTCCCTCCATCCATCTCCCCTCCTTCCCTCTGTCCCCATCCCTTCCCCATCCCCTCTCTTTCCCTCCATCCATCCCTCTATCCTCTGTATCCCTTCTTCCCTCTGTCCCCATCCCCCCCTTCTTCCCTCTCTCTCTTACTGTCCCTCTCTCTCCATGCCTCCTATCTCCTTCCCTTAATACCCCTCTATTTCTCTGTATCCCTTCCTCCCCATCCCTCTCTCTTTCCCTCCATCCATCTCCCCGTCCTTTCCTCTCTCCCCATCCCTCCCTCCCTCTCTTACCCCATCCCTACCTTTCTCTACCCTCCCTCTATCACTGGAGCTGAGCCATACTTGCATTGTCTTCACAGAGCCTGTGAGCACTTTCCAGAGGATTGTGTCAGGTGCGAAAAATCACTTGGCAAGCAGCTGTGGTTCCTTCACTTTTTTCTTATATGATGGTAATTGCAACATAGGCCATTAGTGCTGAGAGAGAGTGAGGGATCCAGATGTTCTGGTGTGCACCTTCAGCCTTTTTTTCACCATCTTTTCTCTCTTGTCATGCATATGCTCGCATTTTGTGCATTACAAATGCAAGACACATCTTACTTGTGCATAATCTTCTGCTCCAGCTCGAACGAAAGTGCGGAATTGAGATGTTGAGTTGATCACAGATTCACTTGCTCCCACTGAATGTTTGCTAATTGCATCTGTCCTCAGAGATTTGCAGCATGACCGTTTGGCAAGGTTTGCTGTTGAAATTTACGTTTCACACTGCGTGCGGTTACTAGTTAGTCCTGGTAACAAAAGGAGGTCTCTTTCATCTCCCCTTTCCTCCGCTTTGCCCCCCAGCCCCCCCCCACCCCTTCAGCTATTGGGGAACTAGGGCACAAAGAGTGCACTAGTTTGTCCTGAATGTTGCTTTAGACATAACTACAGCATGTTTTGGAATCAACACTTTGAAAATAGGTCTCCTTTGCACAACTCAACATTGCCTGGTTGGTTTAAAGAGAGCGGAGTGGTCTTTACTTTAAAACATAATAACTGTGAAATAAGTGCAACATTATTACCAGGTCCTTAAAAGGCATAGCTTTGCATTTCGCCACAAAATGAGCTCCAGATTACTGCTGTGAAAGTGTAGCTCACGCTAATGCAATCCAGTCTCTGCTCATCCTTAGACCGCATGCTCCCGTATTTGACTGATGAAACTATTTACAGGAGTTTGCAATGGGGGGATAGCAAGCCTGTTTTGAGCTTTAGCCCTCATTGTGTGTGCTTGAATGTCTGTCACTGGTGTAGAATCAGACTGTAGCCAAAGCATGTGTGTGTACATGTATTTGTGTGTACATTTGTGTTTTTTGCTTATTCGCATGTATTAATGTGTGTAAGTGTGCACGTGTATTTTTTCCCAAAACTCACTCTGAAGTCGATTCCCACAGTTGAGATGAAGCTCCCAGCCAGAAAGGCTCCATCTTTGAAACGCACCAGCAGGCAGGTCTTTCCAACTCCAGAGTCCCCAACCAGCATCACCTGAGAGCAGAGGGAACAATGCTGTGATATTGGTCCGAGACGCACTGAGCCAGTTCTGAGAGACACTGAAACATAGCAGAAACAGACTGTGATGCAGGAGAAACACATTGAGATGCAGGAGAAGGAGATGCAGCAAAAACGCACTGAGACGCAGCCAAAATGTACTGGTGCACAGTAAAGACCCGCTGATACACAGCAGGTACACACTAAGACAGGCCAGTTACACTCTTCGACATGGTATATTCATTGACGCAACTGAGACACAGGTGAAATGCGCTGACATCGCAAAGATACACTGATATACAGCAGAAACACACTGAGACATGTCATATACACCCTGAGACGCAGCAGAAACTTGCTGTGGCGCAAAAGAAACACGTTGAAACACAGGAAAAATGCACCGAGATGCAAGAGGAACACACTGAGATGCAGAAGAAATGCTTTGAGACTCAGGAAAATTGCTCTGAGACGCAGGGAGAAAAGCTCTGAGTCGCGGGAGAAATGGTCTGAGATGCAAGAGAAATGCTGTGAGACACTGAGGAAATGCCTTGAAATGCTGAAGAAACATACTGAGATCCAGGAGACACAAGCGAGACGCAGGAGAAATGCACTGAGATCCAGCAGACACACGCAAGACGCAGGAGAAATGCACTGAGATCCAGGAGACACACGCGAGACGCAGGAGAAATGCACTGAGATTCAGGAGAAACACGCTGAGAAGTAGGAAAAACTGAGACGCAGGAGAAATGCATTGAGACACCAGAGAACATGCTGAGATGCTGGAGCAATACATTGAGATGAAGAAGAAACACACTGAGATGCAGGAGAGATGCACTGAGATGCAGGAGAAACACAGTGAGACACAGCAGAGAGTCACCAATACATAGCAGAGACCCACCGATACACTGCATATACACACTGAGACAGGCCAGATACACACTCTGACACAGGAAAGATGCATGGAAACAGCAGTGACACACTGAGATACATCAGATACACACTGAAACACAGGTTAAATGCATTGAGAGCACAAAGATACACTGAGACACAGCAGGAACAAACTGAAACATACCATATACACAGTGAGACCATGACGGTGCGTTCAGGAACCACTCGCGAGAACAGGAATTCCAAAAATCGTAAGCCTTTATTGCAAAATGGGTCAGGACCAGAAGACACAGGAATTGCCAAGCCAAAAACAGTATCCAAAAAGCAAAGTCGAAATAACAGGCAGGGATCAGAACCAGTAAGGCAGATGTGCAACGGTACATAAACAGTAAGCCAAAAATCCAAGTCAGAATCCAGAAGGGTAGGTCATACACAGGGCATCCAAAACAGAAATTGTGGTCATACAAAAATAGGTCAAAATCCAAATAGACAAAACAAGAATGGCAAGGGCAAGGCAATCTCAAGGTCAGACAAAACAGTCATGAAGAAGCAATAAACAAAAGGCATACACGAGGAGCTCTGCACAAATGAATACTGATCAACGTTCTGACAGAGAATGAACTGCAGTGAAGACTTTAAGTAGACAAGAGGGAAGTCACATGCTATGCAGGGAACAGGTGAATTGGATAAGAACTAATTACAAAGGGAAGCACACATGGGGAAGTCCTAAACCACAACAATTGGCAAAAGCCAAGACATGGACAGGATCCACGCAGACAACCTATGACAGATAAACAGCTCCGGTCAAGGAGTTCTAAGTGCACAGACAAAGAGTGCAGGATAGCAATTAAGCACGTGCGAGAGATCTCGCGGAAACGCAGGAAGATGCAGGGAAAGCAAAGCAAGAGGCGGAGACTAGAACAGGGCGATAGCTGAGATTGCATTAGTAGTAATTAGTAGCGGTGCAGTTCTACAAATTAACCCAAGTGCTCGTTAGTAAATTAGTAATATATACATGGATTAGTTAAGTTAGTAGACTATGATACAAAATATAAATGTTAGTATTATTAGTAATCAAGCAAAGCAAGGTGAAGGAAGTAAACGAGAATTGAAGTAATAATATGAAACACCAGAAACAGGCCAGATACATACTTCGACTCAAATGAGATGCATTGACTCAATAAAAACACCTGAGACAGAGATGAATTGCATTGACACTGCAACAATACACATATCATATACACACTGAGACACAGGAAAAATGCACTTTGAAGAAGAGGAAATGCACTGAGCCGCAGGAGAAACACACTGAGACACAACAGATACACACTGAGACAGCAGAAATGTACTGAAACACAGCAGTTACAGTGAGACGGCCGAGATGTACGGAAACACAGCGTTGACACACTGAGACACGGCGGAGATGTACTGAAGCACAGTAGTGACACATTGAGACACCGCAAAGATGTACTGAAAGAGCAGTGACACTGAGACACAGCAGAGATGCACTTAGTGGTAGCATAGCTGAATTGAAAGACAGCTGAGGTGTTCTGAGACAGGGCAGAGATGGGGTCAGAGACACTGAGAGACAGCAGAGAAGCAAACTGAGACTGAGACACACTGATGCACACTGTGACACAGCTGAGATGCTCTGAGACACAGCAAAGACACATTAAGACACAGAAAAAGCACACTGAGACATGGGTGAGACACACTGAAACATAACAGAGACACACTGAGACTCAGCAGCTACACACTGAGAAATGGCTTGGATGCATTGAAACACGGAAAAGACACACTGAGACACGGTTGAGACATACTGAGACATGGAAGAAACACACTGAAACATGGCAGAGACGCACTGAGACACAGCAGTAGTGCACTGAGAGAAGCGGAGACATAGCAGATACATACTGAGACACTTAAGAGACTCCCTGCAACACAGTAGTGGCGCTCTGAGACATATAGAGACACTGCAGAGCTGCACTGACATACAGTATTGACGCCTGCACTATTACAGAGACACAGCTATTTACTGTGATCCTCCACACTAATGCCACTTTTCCATTACACAGTTTCAGCACTACTCGCCTCTGCTGGACTCTACTTGGTTTTGGTCATTTTCCATTACAATTGAGTGCCACCTCAACGTGGGTGGGGTCATCATAGCAAGCATCTCTCCCTGGCCAATCAGTGGCCTGCAGTCTGATGACATCACATTTTCAGCTCAACTCAGCTCGCTTGGAACCCCGGCCGAGTAGGTACTGAAAAAGTATCTGGTACCAGGTACTATCACCTAATGGAAAACCCTAAAAACCGAGTGGAGTTGAGTAGGTGCTATTAGAAAAGCCCTATAAAAGAAAGTTTTCACAAATGCTCCCATATGCCTGTAAGGCACATAAACTTAAGGACAGTTAGAGATTATATGCTTTCGCTCACTCTGACACACTTAAGTCCCATTTCCTATGCCCGACTCTTCACAGGAAGTAAGCTACAGCAGGTAATGCTTCATCTTCTCTTATCCTTTTACAACGCTCCAACCCCCTTCTCCACCACACTGTGGATGTGAAATATGAAACACTAAAGGTGTCTTACAGCACATCAGTTTCAATAAGCATCTCGCCTGAACCCCATCGCTCTTCCAAGGCGCAAACTCCCAGTTGTCACACATAAAAAAAAACAAAATCCTTCCAGCTTCAAAGCTCACATTAAAAACTCAGCACAGTTCAGAGAATTCTCAGAGACTTTGTGTTATTGACACAAGTTTAACTAGGTCCTCGAGCGCACGGCTGTCATGCCCAACATTTCTATTCCTGACACACAAAAATACATTTATGCATGTTTAAAATGTTCTGCAAATCTGTGAAATTTGATCTTGGTTTTATATCAGGATGAGCTGTGCTGCGAGTCGCTAACCAGCAGTTCATAAAGAGATGGTAATGTCTGTTTACCTTCAGAGGATGTAATGTATTTCCTGTCAAGACCAGTGGTTCTCAACAGCCTCTCCGGAGAACTCCAGCCAGATCCTGCTATTTGTTTTGTTCCACCTTAAGCTCTCCTGATGTAAATAATCATGGACTTGATCAGTTAGTGTAGTTAATGTGGGATAGAAGAAATACCTGGGTGTAACTGGCGTGCCCGGAGGAGTCGGAGAAGGAGTAGTGCCGTGAGCAGGTGTGTGTTATGTAAAGGTCTCATCCAGTACGTAGTCTTTATGTGCCTCTGTCTGCTGCGGAGTTGGACTGAGCCTATTAGTAGGTTTATGCTCTACAGAGCAGGATTGATCCTGTAACTGCAAACTATGTGTGGGCGGTGCTGTGTGCAGTGGAGTGCACTCAATCCTGTGTGTTAAGAACCCTGTTCACTAGTTTAATGCCACCTCCATTTGCATTAGGGGCTGCTCTGAACAGCGACTATCGCCAAGCTGACCTGCAGGGTTTACATTTAGCTTGGAGTGCGGCAATTTCAGGTGCCTGAAAAGTGAACAGCTCTTCATTCTGACAGCTCATCTGCTTTCTGCAGGAGAGGAGAGAGGGAATGAAGGGTGGCAGTTGAAGGTAAAAGTGCTGTAAATGGAGTAGAGTGGAGTCGTGGGTTTGTGAGAGAGAGAGAGAGAGGACTTGGGGTGCGTTTCATTAGCCTTGTTTGCTTAGGAAAGTTCCTAACACCTTGGAAATGGAAGAGTTATTTACGTGGCAGCCATGATAAGTACTGTTTTAATACTCTAAATGCTATGTAAAGGAGCCTAATGCTTCCTTACTTATTTCCTTTAGCATTGGGCACAGTGGGCCATCCCTTATGAAATAAAGGGAGACAAAACCGTCCCACGATTCCTTGCGGTGGCAATATTTAAAGCGATGCACTATCCATCAGGCCACTCGCAAAAACAAATGAACATGACAGGCCAAGGGATGCATGATGAACTCGCCGAGTGTAAGTGCTGTCGGATTCCCTTTGCTCCACGGTTGTCTTGTCTTAAGTCCTTAAGAAATCTCCTTTACATCTTTCCTTAACCTTATATTTCCTATTGAGGTTAAGGAAAAGTGATTTGGAATTAGACAATTAGATGCAACATTTTGGCTATTCGAACACTTCCTGCGTTTTGTTTTACGCAGCCCAATATAGTCCACATGCTGGGTCACTGACCAGGTGCAGAACTCGTCGGACTTCTCTTTCGCGAGCAGAAAGCACAAACATCAACAGGATCTTATTTCACAGACTCTCAGTAGAGCTCAAATGGGAGGCGCAGTACGAATGGGAAGCTGTGTCTGGCCTCTCTGAGAATAACCGCAAGGAAGAGATGGGCAGTACCAGCGTTTATGGCCATCGCCCACTTAGGCTCTCTTTTACAAGTGAGGACCTGGTGGATCAATGTCAGTCAACCAACCATAAAGAATGAATCACCAGCTTGACTTAAAAAAAAAAAAAAAAAATTCGGGCTGTGGTCTCATACAACATAATTATGTGTGATTTAAAATAATTACGTATTTCGTATGAGTAATGCAGCTGAATAACAGTATACGCGACCACAGATTATTTTATTTTTAGTATTTTTTTTTATGTGTGTGCTTGTTTAAGTTTAAGAAAAAATGAAAAAAAAAAAAAAACTTGTGGAAGATTGAGAACTCCATCGCTGGACTTTCCCTGTCTGTCATGCACCTCCACCCGTCCACCAGGGACTGTTCTCTTAACCCCTTTGCCCAGAATACAAATATTGCCAATTTTTTCCTGCTATCCAAGAGCCTATTTAAGGCTTTTTAACTCTGTATTTGTGTCAAAGAGACTATGGAAAATTGTTCCACTAAAGCAAGACATTTTGAAATTCAATTTCAGAATTGTTTAGGAATTAAATTTCGGAATTTACGGATACCAGCATCTATATCTGTGCAAAGGGGTTAAGTGCTGCCTGTTAGCCACCGAATTTACAGTTTGAATAAGAAACACAGAAAGAAACGAGACCCCAGTGTGATCCCACTGGCACCCACTCCACACAGCGCTCATAAACCGAGCCTCAAGGCTCAACCCATTTAGAGGGCCTGTCACACTGTCCCAAATCCCCCTCGCCAACATTGTCCCCATTTGTCCCCATCTGCTAGTCTGCCCGGAACACAGTCCTCTCCCTGTCCCCACTCACCCCCTCCCCCCATTCGTGGGCGGAGTTGCTCTGTCCTTCACTTTGGAGTTAAATCATGAGAAATTTAATCCCATTAATCCAGGTCTGAAGCGCGAACCGCATACAAAAAAAATACTTCAAAAGAAACGAGGGCATAAATTCCTGGGGAGATGTCAAAACGCCAGGCGTAGTGTGACGTGAGCGGGTGGAGTGAATACAGAAGTGGACGCTGGCCGCCGCCAGCATGAGTCCCATCCCAAGCAGCCCATCTGCTGACGGACTGAAGCCCACACCCTCCTGTCCTGTCCCAGACAGCCCGACACCACAGCGGCACCAGAAATGAGTGTCAAGGAGAGGCATTTATGTGCCATGACCGAGGGACGTAAATCTGTTTGTCCATATTCCTGCTGGTCTGTACATCGATTTGGGACCACTGAACTTGGCCAAGGACAAATTGGGTGCATCTCAAAGCATACGCTGCAGTCTTCAAAGGCTACAATTTTAGGGATTGTCACTGATTACCATTCGCCAAACTAACATTTAGGGTTAGGAATAAGAAGAAATTTATGGTTAGGTTTAGGGCTAGGTGTTACAGTTAAGGATAGGGTTAGGGAAACCAGTGACGACTCGCTTAAACCAAAGCTGTTTAGCAGAGATGAAATGACATCATGTCAGTTTGGCGGATGGAATTAAGTGACGATCCCTAAAAATGCAGCCTACGAAGGATGTAGCCTACGCTTTGAGATGCACCCATTGTTTCTGTGATGGCTAATAGACTCCATTGGCTGTTGCTTGCATTGTGCAAGCAGTTTACTAGAATTCTGAGTTTACTTGTAGTTTTCTCACAGCATTATACTCTTTGTAAAACTGTGTCATCTTTACATGGTGATGGTAGAATAGGATTTTTTGAGCCAATTTACCCATATTCCCAAGAGAGGGAACATCAGTTACATATTGTTAAGACTACGTATATACTTGGATCGGGCAAACAAGCAAGGTGCATACAACAATTCTGTATTGTTCCCAAAAATGCCACATGTTCTTGCTCTCCACTATAATCAGAATGATGCAGGAACCCAAATCTAGGATGGCAAACTGTGGGTCCTAAATTCTGCTTAGTACCACTCTCGAGACACCTGAACACAAAGCCATCGACCTCTGGAACCTGCAGGTTTTTTGGGAAATGGCTGTGATAGGCTGAAGCCGTAATAAGATATGTGTTGGTGAAATCTGGATTGATACTTGAGGATTGACCCTGCCTTGATCTCTGAACGCTAAATTTTGCCATACTGGGAATGTTTAAGTTTGACTTATGCATTGCATGGAGGCAGACAGGAGCTGAAATGCACCAACTACATAAGTGGTTTGGAAAGAGGATAGTCAGTGAGTAGCTTCAGGCGGCACCCAATATGTCACAGTGGATTGAGACAGAAAATTTTCCAGCGGCATTTAAATGTCTGTTGTCCTCTATTTTCTGTGGGTTCTGAAATGAGCCATTTTTTTAATTGTAAATTGTTTTATATCAGATGTAGTCCAGACTAAATATTAATGGATTACTGTTTTAAAAAACCACCGCCACCCCCCCACACACACACATAAAAAATGCACTCGGAATTAAGCTACCGCGAATAAATGTTAGACAACAGTTTAGTCCGGATTACACCTTAAGACAGTGCTAGATCTGGAACTGAATGCTGGACCTGGAATCATTGGGTAATTAGGTGTCAGTCTCAACTGATCACCATAAGGAGCAGTATTATGTCTGATTTTAAATTGAATGTTAATCCATAGGGTTCATTTGAAATAATCGCTAGTAGTCTTCATACTGGAGAAGTACAAGGAGAAGATGTCTAGTTGGAAGTGCATCGTTAAAACCAGGAGTAAATTTCCACCTTACAGAGGTATGCATTCACCACGCTTAATAACCATGTGACGTGTTTGTGTTGGGTCTCGTCAGAAAGAGGCTAAAACCGTGAATCTTTTGAGAATATTGGGCTGCTCTGTCCTTCTTTCAACAACGTCACATTGCCATAACTAATAAATACATTGTCATCCAAGGTGGGCTGGTCCTTGTGATAACTAAAATTGACAGCCCTCTTTGTTTCCACTCCTCGCCATCACCCAATCAGTGATTGTCATTTGATGTGACATAGGGAAAAAGCCATTTTGCAATGGAATTCGGAGCCTTGGAAACAGATTTTCGCCTTTAATATTGATGGTGGTTCCTCAGTTGTGCAGGCTTTTTGCCTAATTTGTACTGAAATCAGATTCTTTTGCATGGACTAGGCTACCAATATCTCTTGTGTCTACAATAGAAACTTTAATTTACCATCTTGTTGATGTCTTGTTTTGTCAGTTGCTTCTTGTAAGTCTGCATTCAGTAAATATGTATGACTTCAATCCTTCATTCTTCTTGACTGTTAATTTAAATCAATCAGTCTTCAGTGTTTGTTTTAGATTGTTTGTTGACTCCACCAATTTCTGGTTGACTTTGGACTGATGAAATAAAATACTTCAGTAAAATATTTTTAAATGTAGTTTAAGTGAGCGGTTCTAGCACGCACTGTCAAAGTGCTGAACAGGTTATCAAGGTAAACGACAGTTGGAGTCACTTGATACAGAAAAATAATATGTTTTGTTCAAACTTCAATTCCCCGGCAGCCCCCGATCAGCACAGATTCCCGCCACTAGCTGATTTACGGGAATAGCGGTCCTGTGATTGACAGTTTGCAATACCCCAATCAGAGCTCACTATTTCGAAGCCTCCTCTCTAATATCCAGTGAAGAATCGTGTGATCAGCACATGCCTGCCGACCTGTTGAGAATTGATGAGACAAAAAAAAAAAAAACACCTCTCAAGAACTCAAATGCCACATAAGTATGGCAGGCAAGCAGGTTGTGCAAATTTAGGGGAAAAAAGAGGCTTGTGTCAAGGTTCTGTCCAACCACATTGATCTTCTGCATCAAATATTGATTTACATACCTTCACGTAAAGCAGTAGCAATAAAACTGATTGTCTATAGCGCTCATGTTAATTTTTTTTTTCTCACAACATATGTACAAGGACATTACACGTATATTTAATCGCAATGCACGTTGGGCTAATTGGACGCCTGCCCATATACGCATGAGTGAGTGAATGAATAATTCGTGCCCTGTCAACTTCGTCATAGATTATACATCATATCTGCATGCGAGATGTGAGAAAGAATAGATATTAAACACCAACAGTTGGAATATTTACCAGTGTAATGAAATATACAATAAATATATTGCGTTTGTAGGCTTATACATCACTCAAAACAATTAGTTTCGCTTCGTTGATATGAACTCTTTCTCTTGCCCAGATGCGCTATCCACTATCTTCATAGTCACAGCTATGCAATTTTACGCTGTTTGCTTAGATCTTGTTCAACGTGCAAGTGGAAACAAGTGGGAGTCGGACAAGCATGCATCATAGATTGATATTCAACAATTGCCCTACGACGACTATTTCTATCGGGTGACAGTCACTTTGAACAACGTGCCCCGTAGTAACATCAAATTCATATGCATTTTATTACGTTAAAATGAGACGCCAATATCTTAGCTGCTTATCTAAGGCAGACGCATCCTCATCTAAGGCACCCGCCTCTTTCGGATAACTTGTGGCTACCTATCCAAAGTGTTTGGATAGTTTTCGTGACAATTGTTTTATTTTCTGGCCATTAGCGGTGGTAAATTCCTATTTAATTGGTGATAGATGGCATTGCCTGTAGGCTATCATTTTATGGTCTATCAAATAGTAAAGTGAGAAAAGCAAATAAGGAGACAATGTCCTGAAGTGCGCTCCATAAACCAAAATCGCATTGAGAACGGTGCGTAATTCAACAGTACTCGGCAGAAAACGTTCGCCGACCAGCCACAACCGAATTCTGCGAGAAGTTAACTTTCCTGTCGTCCAAACCTCGCAATCATCGGCAAGCAATTGTCGGCGATATGGCCAAAATCACATGGGCGCTCACCTTAAAAGCCATATCGTAGAACTCACTGCTGTTGCTGAGAGATGGTCGGCTCGGGTGGACCACTCCGTTTGACTGAACCTCGCTACCAACTGTGCCTTTTCCGGCTTTTCCATCGCTTTTCCCGTTAGTCGAGGCCGTTGAAGGGCTGTTGGTACTCTTGCCCTTTACCGTCTTTTTTCTGGACATTGTTTCCACACGAAGTTTACGCTCTTTCCTGAACAGCTCCAGCAACCTTTCTGCAGTTCCTTCTATAAAATATGAAAATCGTGGACCGATTTAAATCGCACAAACCGCCTGGCTTTAATGCACTTTTGATCAGGTTATCCAACGTCCAGTTGATGCGACTTTATCTGTCTTTCACCTGCACGTCAGCATCTTGGTTGAGGATGACTTGAACATTTTGCCGTCTCGGGTTTTGCTTTGTGACTACAATGCCTGCACTGACAGCGTTCTCCTGTACTCCTGAGCTGTGGTGATAGAGCCGCTCGCTTCCTGAGTGTTTTCTCTCCTCTCTGTTGATAACGATGAGAAGGGGCTGTCCTGAATATTAAGAGTTGGTTTACAGAAGGCTGCGCCTTCCAATCATCGAGCTACTTTTATCTGTGTGGACCAATAATGCTACAATTCTGAAACTCGGGCTTGGCGAATAAATAATTACATAAAAGCGCAAAACAAAGAGTTGCGCTTTTCACTCGCCAAACAATAAACAAAAAGATGATCCGATGATGGAAAATACTGTTTGCTCGTTCATAATAGCTGAACGATTTTGCTTGGGCGTGAATTAATTAATGCATTTGTGATCCGGTCGTTCACATTTGCAATTGATTTAAATGATATTTAAATTGAAGTCTGTACTTTGACTTGAGTAGCGGATAGTATTTGGAAACCTACAGGGCACTGTGCAAAGCAGTATCTCCGTGACATAACTGCCATGAATACGATTGAATGACCGCTACGAATACAAAAGAGCGTTTAAATCATCTAATTAGTTCGGAGTGAATCGCCCGTTCCGCACATGCCCAAAGAAAACATGAAAAATAAATAAATAAATAATAAATAAATTCGAAAAAGTCAATACAAAAATAAAAAAATCGCATGTGCATGTCCTAATTTGAGTCATTATCTCTGGAAAGATATGTTTGATTTTGTATGCTTTGGGTCAATGCATTAGTACTTAGTCATGTCAAGTGCATTATGTAACCGCAAGTGAGTCCTTGGCCCATCGGCTGACTCATTTTATATAAAAATGTGCACGAATAACTGTCTTCCAATGCCATCTGAGTTTGGCAATATTGAATCTGACTCGCCAATGATTGTGCTCTCAGTGCTGTAAAAATAGGCACTGCCTTGTTTTGCTCGTCTCTGTTATTTGCGCAGTCAATAAGTCGAAAGAGAGCATTTTATTTAAGCTTATATTTATTTGACAGTTGGAGCTATCCGTGGTGCTGAAGGAGCCGTGCGCCCTTTACAGCAACTGCGCGCATTTAACTGCGCGTGCTGATGTAGAAATGATCAGAAAATGACTAAGAAATGATTTGTAAAATATAGATGACCACATCCTTGGGTCATTAAACCACATAATTTAATGCACGTATTATTCAATGGGAGAACGAGGAACCGGGATATATGCTTTTCTTCCCCAAGCATCCTAGAAACCTTGTACCCTGTGACAGAGCTGACTACGTTCCGTTCCGTTCCCTTTCGGAAAGTTGCTGGAGAATGATTATGTTCAGTGTGAGCTGTTTGAACATGCAGAGTTGGTATTTTGATATTTTCCTCTGAATGGATTTGAGCTCTGACGGATTTTTTTTCTTCTATTCAAACACAAACAAAAACAGCGTTGCGGTAGCAGTGGAGTTGGTGATTGATTTCGCTGTGCTTGTTTACATGAAGAAATTATGTCTTTTATCTGCGGTGTGCCGATGTCGCATGCGGTGACGGCAGGGCAATATAGACCAAAGCTTTGACGGCATACTCAAACTCAGTGGGTGGATTGGCTCAATTGGAACCAAATAAAAATGACACATGAATAAAAGATATCAATGCAAGAGTTGTGCACATATATAGCAGGCGTCCTGCAGGCTAACTGTCTTCAGTCGAACCGCAATGCGCTCTGTCTTCTGCCAGACAGCCCAAATTATTGACGCAGCAGTTCAATATTTCTTCCTGCAGAATTTCAGCGGAAAATCAGTCATAATCTCCCTGTCTGGCCAGAGTGCCTTGCGGTTAGAATGCACAAAGCGAACAAGGCTCTCGCGGCCTAGTTCACGAGCTCCATGGAGATTACTTGGCTCATACGCGTCCGGCTGCTACATCGGCTGTGTCACCGGTTTTGGCAATGTACGTTTGTGTTGCTAATATTACTTTACTGGAGATGCGGGGAAGCTCAATGTGGAACCATTCTAACTGTCAAATTTGATGAAGATGAAGCTTCTCAAAGCCACCGGGTCAATGTAAGTGTGCATACGTGCGTGTGTTGACTTGTTAAATGCATCCATGTCTCTTCCAGGCGGAAACTCAACGTCTATTCAAGAATGAATCGACGTTGAATCGCAGAATTTCGATGAATCAACATTGATGTACTAAAATTCTGAAAAATAATAATTATCATAGTGATTCAAATGAGTTCCATTAATTTCACTTAAAAGGCAGCCTTTGATTTTTGATTAATAAGTATTTTGTTAACATTTTTACAAACGTTTAGCATTTAACGTTCTTTATGCGCATTTTTTTTTGACGTAAAAACAACAACTGGCATTATTTCAATCGCATTTTAACGTTGAAGGTCAGTCAAGTGGCGGCTATGCGGCTGTGGGTGTGCGCCTGCGTGTGTGCGGACCATTTAAAGGACCCTACCAGAACTCATCCGAAGTTAAGGGCGTAAAAAAGTAAGATGTCATAGAATGTGCACATATTAATATTCATTTTCCGCACAAAAATGAAGGAAAACCCCACGTGATCAGTTTACTGTTATTTTCCTCTCCTCTTTTTTTTTTTTTTTTTTTCTAATGCACTTCGGTTACTCATGACTAAGCCCTCCAGGTATGTGAGCACATCCAGCGCGCCTTTTTATCCCACGCGGTGCTTGAACATTTCCATTGCATTGCTAATGCACCCATAACATGCCGGCCGACTCCCGCCGAGAAGGAATAGATTGCCGTACAATTAAGGGCCACTAGAGGGTGGTAACAACCAAGTCAAGAAATTCATTTTTTGACCGGGAATTGGCTCCCTTGAAATTACTTAACAATGGTGAAGACCAGAGCCATGCCCATAAACTACTACTCATTTCAATTTACTGTGCCGAAGGATCTTCTGAATCCAGTGTGGGGGAACGTTATTAGGACTCGTTTCTATTTGTGTTTTCGCCCTGAAGACAATCGGCAAAAAATGAATGTTTGTCCGCATGCTGTTTAATCCCCTTTGCAATTATTCTTCCCTTTAACTCTGTCATTATTCTCTTTAGCCTGCCCGCTCTTTTGCTGTTGTGGAAAATTTCTGTTCTGCGCATGTGCTTTTGCACTGAAGAGTGCTCAAAGCTCAAGCAATAAACGCTGATTTATCACTTTCAGGACGAGCTGCGTTTGAGATTCATTGCTGTTGGTTAGATTAATTTCCCGGATTAGTTTACAGCATTTTTTTTTTCAAAGGGGTTATCCTAGTCAACAGCTTGCTGTATTTTAATCAAGGTTCATTCCGAGTGCAGTAGTACAGGTGGAACGCTGGGTGTTTGGAGAGCAGTGAAGTATGAGGGGATTGGCTGAAGGGATTGGGGATGGGGTGGGGCCGGGCGTAAGGGGGCGTGATTTGATGAAGGACAGCAGCTGAACTGCGGCTCAAGTCATCGTACATTACTACTGAGTGACAGCACGCTACCGAGTGAGAGAGCGAGAGTGTGTGTGTGTGTGTGTGTGTGTGTGTGTGTGTGTGTTGGGTAAAGGGGAGGGGGGTTGGATTTAAGGGGTTTCAAGCTCGCCCCTTAGACTTAGCTCTCCGAGTCGGTCCCGACAGCTGAGATTCGTTACGCGACACACCCAGCTGTCTCCTGCAGAAACAGCTGGACATTTTGGAAGGAAGTTTTTAAACCGGGAGAGGGGGGAGGTGACGGTTGTGGGGGGATGGAGAGAGTGAGGAATTCCTTGCTGGTTTCAAGGAAATTAACGACCTTGTCAAGGAGGGTTAGGCATGCTCTCCGGGACTGCTTCTGAGTGTGTGTGTGTGTGTGTGTGTGTGTGTGTGTGTCAGTATGTGTGTTGGTGTGTAACTGTTAAGGCTGTTTTGGTCTATCGCGCAAATTAACCTTCATAAATCGTATTTGTGTGTAACTTAATTTGTATGTATTTCTATTTGTGGATGTGTGCTGACTGTATGCTGTGGTTTTTTTTTAAATAATCATGAGAGCTAACAGAACGTAAAGTTTTCCCAACACTGAAGGCTACCGAACACTTTGGATGCTAAATAACTGCATAGCCTGAGAAAACAAGGTTTTCATCACCACTGATGTTCATTACTTTAAACTGAACAAATTGGATGGAAAAACTGTGCATATGGTATTTTATGGAAATGATGAAATGACAAATGAGTCTCACTGAAGATGTATTCATACCACTCTACACAACACACAAGCCCAATTAAAATGTGCTGGAATAAGTGAGGCCTGACAGGTTGTCAGTGCCTGAAATGAAACAATTTCACAACCATAACTGTGTGTTTTGTGTAGCTTCACACACTCAAAGTGTAAAGACTGCGGGTATAGCGGGAGAAGACAGGTTCTGGGTGCGATGTTGAAACCTTGTGAGTGTGTGTGTGTGTGTGTGTGTGTGTGTGTGTGCGTGTGCGTGCATACTCATTTCAACCTGCAGCTTGTTTCATAGGTCGAACAAGACCCTTTCCACCATTATTTGTCTAATGTCTGAAGTTTACTCGCATCACCTGCCCTCACCCCCACCCCCCTCTCTACCAATACCCCCCCGACACACAAACACACACACACAAATACAAAGGAACACACACACACACACACACGCACACACGCACACACACACACACACACACACACACACACACACACGCACACACATACAAACACACACACTCACACAAACAGTGACAGCAGGCCCAGTGAAGGCACACAGCAAATCTTTTTCTTTCATTTTTACCATGTTTACTTGTTTTCACCTACAATTCCCACGCTTTAACACCCTCGCCAACACCGCATGTTATTTTATTGTGAAGGGGAATGCACAGTGTACAGTCCATGAAGACTTGTTCTCAAACATGTTCTTCAGAGAAAATGAGCCGAAGCCAACAAGTCCCAGGTCTGAAAAAACAATTCACTCCTTCAGTTTTCTTTTTGTAAACATTCAACAAAGTCCCAAAGTCCTGAACACCACATAACGGTTTAGTAACTGTATACTGACTTCACAACAGTACGAAAAGAAACCAATGCATTAAGTAGAAGGAATTGAAACTGGCTGACCTGGATACAGACAGCAGTGCTAGTGATAACAAAGGAGCTGAGAGAACAGAACCAGCAGCCTATCAGCTGCAAACCTGGAAATGTAAAATCTGACAAACTAACAAAGTAGCAATGGAGATAGAAATAGTATATCAGAGATGTACAATTATTGCCTCCACCAAGGAGGCTATGTTTGAGGTTCATTTAGTTTGTCTGTTTGTCAGCAGGATAGACTACTGGCCTGATTTTCATTAAACTTGGTTGAAGGGTGTAACACAGACAAAGGAAGAAACCATTGTATTTGGGAGTAGATTCAAATCACCGGGCAGACGCACAAGTTATTTTTCACTTTATTAACATTGCGAAATTGGGAATTTGGGTTTGGGAGGAATAAATGCCATAAAACCTAAAATCCAGCAGATGGTAGTAAAGGTCAATTGCGACAAAACATAGCTAATTTAGAAGAGTGGACTGTTGGCCTTGGCAAAGGTGTGCACTTTCTGAGTGTGATTCTAGTAAATTGACCATGGCTGGTTGGGGGAAGGGAGTCCTGGCGCCCAGTCTCATCGCGACTCGTCATATAGCGACGCTTCCTGACCAACACTGTAAAACTGTGGAACATGTGACATGTTTATAATCTAAACAGCAGTGTGTAAAAGCTATATGCCTGGTAATTATTTTTGTAAATAGGTGTTCTCTTTCAAAACACTGATGTTTATTGGATGTTGCAATCAAGGTTTTTCAGATTTGTTGAATACACTTTAAAACTGAATCTAAACACTTTAAATGGTGTTACAAAAAAGTGTTCAGCATATGTTCAGAACTTAAACATTTGGTTTTACAGTGAAGCGTCAATATACGACGCAAAAGGAGGCTTTTGGCGTCCTTATTTGACGGCAGTTATAAACCAACCCTACCCCCAAGCCCCTAACCCTTAACCAAAACCCTAACCGTATGCTTCAAAAAAGGACGCAAATTGCTTCCTTTTGCGTCGTATATTGACGCTTGGTCAGGTAGCTTCACTATATGACGAGTTGGAATGAGAATGTGTTTGGTCGTGAGGTTTGTTTGGTGCCGCCAATCGAGTCTGTGCCCGATTTGAGCCACCTCAGTCAAAAAAATGTCCGGACGCGCCTCCCACATATTGCGATTTAATCCTTCTTCGTCAGTTACACCAGACGCCCTCCCCCTGCGTTCTGTAACTGTTATCCTTATGAAATTTTCAATTTATGAAAAGGAGTAAAAATGAAGCAGCGGGAGGTCTCGCGTTGTGAACATTTAAACGATGAGTGCGCCAGTCCTTCGCGCTTTAGTTACGCCCGTGAGAGTTAATCGCACCAGATTCCAGTCTGGAGTGTTGAAAATAATACACGCGTAGTCCTCCGAGGGGCCGTTAAACAGGCGCTAAATGACTTTATCACATACACTGTGATGAAGCCGGCTGGGTGAATTTTAAGGAAAAAATGAGGAATGGGTAAAATTCAATTAAAAATGTAAACAGTATTCTGATACGGATTGGGGTAGGATAAACTAAAAGGTTCACTGTGACAAATCGCACTATATCATACTTACTGTATAATTAGGCTTGAAACCCATCCCTATTCCATTCACCCGAGGAGAAGAATTGTGGGATAAAGGTTTAATTACTTCTATATCAGACAAGAAAAGAAAAACGTAGTTATGTTTTCATACCTTGACATGTTTCGACGGGAAACCCCGTCTTCTTCAGAAGCATAATCTGATGGTGTGTGACGTGTCTTATCAGCTAATGAGAAGAAGACGGCGGTGCCCGTCGAAACACGTCAAGGTATGAAAACTAACTACAATTTCTTTTCATGCCTGATATAGAAGAAGTTAAACCTTTATTCTAAAACTAGAGACATAATGAATCTCATTCAACTAAGAATTGTGGGATTTGACATTTTTTTTTTACTCCATAGGCCAAACACATAAAAGGGTAAAACCCAAAATCTGCCAGTCTCCAGGCTGAAACTTCAATGATCATACTTATCAATTTTGAGCAATGTATTTCTTACCATAAAACAGCAATTTAGGCTTTGTTAAGGAACAGTGAATAAATGTGTGTTTCTTAATGAATGCATACAGCTTAATTAACGCAGTTAATCACCACGGAGGTTGGTGGGAAATCATCATTTTTCTAATTCTGTCCATAAAGCATATCTAATTTGCATATTCAGACTGATTATATACAACCTCATTCATTGTTTTTGGATGTCCTGCATTGGTATTCCAACTTGTATCAATCGCACACACCCCACATAATTTTTGTTTCTCTAAATTCCGTCCGTAACGCTTTCTGAGGTTTTGGATCTGACCCAAAAGCAGAAAATTCAGGCAGTGGTGGGTTATGGGACTCATTAAAGTAAAAGAATTCAGGCTGCGTCCAGTTTATCTAAAAGGTAGTTTATTCACCATCATTCCAACCCAAAATATAGAACTTTTTCTTCCCTGCAGTCAATTCCTTGATAAGAGTTTTATCAGGGGCTTCTCTAGATTAGCCAGACCTCGGCTCTGGTGATGGGAGATCATTTGTGATGACAGGCCTGCTGTTGCGCGGAATTTTTACCCCCCCCCCACCCCCACCCCACCCCCGCCACTCCTCCAGAGATGATTGAGTTAACACACTGTTTGTGCAGAGCCCGATGCCAACAGCTCCAAACGGCCCTTGGTCAGAATCCAACGGTCCCGAACGTGGCAGCGACGAAATCCCCTCCAACAACTGCGAGTTCCCTCCGCGCGCTAATGCTAACGCCGGCTGATCCTGCGCTTAATGAAAAAACAACACGGCGGGAACGCCGCCCCTCTGCTCCAACCGCTGCCAACCGTTCTGGCACTTGCCGCGCCCTCCAGTTGTTGCGGCTAAATCCTGGCTGGCGAATAATCTCATCGTCGCCCGCCTGTGTCCAACTCTGCCCCCCCCAAAACTCTCACACCATGGCCCTCGTGATCTGGACACTAGTGCTAAACCCTACAAGTACATTACAAGCCAAAATATTAATAACACCCTGCCTTTTTCAGAATTTGGCTGCTTTTTCTTAACTTAAAATATATTTTCAGCAACAACAAAAAACAGAATATCATAGGAACACATATCTTAACTAGAAATATGCAAAATTATTTGATAAGAGATATACATGTTCAAATTCGACTGTCTACAAAGTAGCCTCCCTTAACCTTGATTACAACCTGACATATCCGAGGCATTCTTTCCAGCAGTTTTCGGAGAGAACTTCCAGGTAACTCATTCCAGGCTCTCAAGAGCTGGAACTCTTTAGAACTTAATGGGCACACCTCTCTGACTGCCCGGTCAAGTTCATCCCACAGCAACCCAAGTTGAATTTCAAGATGTACAGTTGTCAGCAAGCAACATTTTTGGTCAATACAAGTGTACCTTTGGCATTTTTTGTGCCTTTGTTGCTCAAAACTAACTTTAAGCTGACGAAAAGCAGCCAAATTCTGAAAAATGCAGGGTGTTTGTAGTATTTTGGCCTGAAGCGTACATGCATATTGATTTAGATGCGTAGGCTTGTGATTGCACACTGATATTCTTGCATGCTCTACTGGTCACGTGTGCACACACACTCACACTCAAACAAGCATGCACAGCACAGGCAAGCACACAATCCCAAACAAATTCAAACATACTCAAATGCTTGCTCACACAGAATGCGCATGCATACTCGGACACATGTCACAGACATACTCAGACACACACGTGCGCACGTTTTTAAACACACCCATAAACACACACTCCTACTGAAGACACACATGCACTGATAAACACTTGCTCACACACTCATGCTCAGAAACGTTCACACTTGTGTGAACTCACATGCATGTACATGGGCACACGCACACATACTCAAACAGACAAATGCTCACAGAGATGTTTAAACACATACACAGACACACACGCACACGCTCCCACATACTTAAACACACGTGCATATGCATATTCAGGCATGTGCACACACAAACACTCAGACATGCGCGCAGACACACTCAAACACACACGGATAGGCACTCGTGCTGAAGCACGTGTATATAGGACACATTCACATGCACGCACATAAACAAATGAAAACCACAAAGGAAAACGATCAGAGTCCAAATTTTGCATTTTTGTATATTTCATATATTATTATAATATTTATTACATATTATAATATTTATAATAATATATATAATATTACAACCCCAATTTCGAAATAGTTGGGACAAAGTGTAAATTGTGAATAAAATCAAAATGCAATGACTTTCAGATCACGAGCCAATATGTTATTTACAATAGAACATGGATAATATTTCAAATATTGAAACTGAGACATTTTACATTTTTATCCACAAAATGAGCTTATTTCAAATTTTCTGGCTGCAATAGGTCTTAAAAAAGTTGGGACACAGGCAAAAAAAGGGCTGAAAAAGTAATTAATATATAAGAGAATCAGCTGAAAGAGCATTTAGCAAGTAAGTATGTAAACTAGCATCAGGTGTGTAACATGATTGGCTGTAAAAGGGATGTCTTAGAGAGGCTGAGTATCTTGGAAGTAAAGATGGCCAGAAGCTCTCCAACCTGTGAAGGCTTGCGTAAAAAAAATTGTGGAATACTTTGAAAAACAATGTTCCTCAACGTCAAATTGTAAAGGCTTTGAAGGTCTCATCATTGACACTGCATAACATCTTCAAAAGATTCAGAGAAACTGGAAAAATCTCTGTGCGTAAGGGACAAGGCCAAAGACCCTTACTGGATGCCTGTGATCTTTGGACCCTCAGATGCCACTGCATCACTCACTGGCATGATTCTGTTATTGACATTACTAAATGGGCCCAGGAATACTTCAAGAAAGCACTGTCTGTAAACACAGTCCTCCGTGCCATCCACAGATACCACCTAAAACTCTCTCATGCAAAAAGGAAGCCATTGTTGTGCATGATCCAGAAGCGCCGCCGTATTCTGTGGGCCAAGGCTCATTTGAAATGGACTGTAGCAAAGTGGCAAAGTGTCCTGTGGTCAGACGAGTCCAAATTTGACATTCTTGTTGGAAATCATGGGCGTCGTGTCCTCTGGGCTAAAGAGGAGAAAGACCACCCCTCCTGTTATCAGCGTTCAGTTTAAAAGCCAGCATCTCTGATGGTATGGGGATGCATTAGTGCATATGGTGTGGGACACTTGCAAGTTTTAAAAAGCACCATGAATGCTGAAAGGTATATAAAGGTTTTAGAGCAACATATGCTCCCCTCCAGGCGACAACTATTCCGGGGAAGGCCTTGTGTATTTCAGCAGGACAATGCAAAATCACATACTGCAGCTATTACAACAGCATGGCTTCGTAGTAGAAGAGTCCGTGTGCTGAACTGGCCTGCCTGCAGTCCTGATCTTTCACCGATTGAGAACATTTGGCGCAAAATTAAATGAAAAGTCCGTCAAAGGAGACCCAAAACTCTCCAGCAGCTGGAAGCCTGTATTAAACAAGAGTGGGATCAAATTCCAATGGCTAAACTCAAGAAACTTGTCTTCTCAATGCCCAGACGCCTCCACTCTGTGTTAAAAAGAAGAGGGGATGCTACACCATGGTAAAGAGGTCCTGTCCCAACTTTTTTGAGACCTGTAGCAGCCATTGAATTAGAAATGAGCTCATTTTGTGGATAAAAATTGTAAAACTTCTCAATTTCAACATTTGCTATGTAATCTCTGTTCTATTGTGAATAAAATACTGGCTGGTGTGATTTGAAAGTCATTGAGTTTTGATTTTATTCACAATTCACACTTTGTCCCAACTATTTTGGAATTGGGGTTGTATATATTATTATAATATTTACATATTTCATATTTTTTGCATATTTTTCCAGTGCTTTGTTTCTAAGATCGTTTTGAATTTTTAACTAATCATTTCTCCACGACGTGAAAATGTGACTGATCATTTTTCCATCGTGGCCTTCAAATGCACACTAACATTCAGACACATGCTGAAACACACACGCACACACGTGCACACTCAAACGCACACAAACATGCACACATACTACTACTACTACTAGTACTAATATTCATAATAATAACAATAATAATAACAACAACAATAATAGTAATCTTTATTCGTATAGCTTCTTTCATACAAAAATGCAGTTCAAAGTGCTTTACACTTAGAAATAAAATCAATACAATTAGGAAGTACCATTTGGAAGTTTACAAACACATGCGCACAAGCATATGCACACATGAAAATAGACATGCCCAGGCATGTAGCAGTGACATGGATAAAACTGCTGTCCACCAACCTCTCCACACCTGTCCCACCCACTGACACTGATCCAGCCCCTGCCCCTGTGACACCAGTACCAGGCCTAACTCTCTCCAGCACACCACCAACCTCCTGTTCAATTTGGCGCTCTTTCCCTTGCCCACCAAACCAGGCAGAGCCTCCGTCAAGCCCCCACAGCTGCCTTCCCTCGAGGACAAAACCAGCCGCCCTGCCTTTTTCTTACACACCCGACCTTGCTGTGTGTCTGAGGGAGAAGTTCACCCATGTATCAATCCTTCATAGAAAGTTCTGGAAGCTGTGAATTATAACTGTAATCAAAGGCAGTTTTCACAGCATTATGGGGCATATAAGTCCAGAAACTTCTCAAAGTCTAATCAATAACCTTTTCGTCCCAGAAGACCAAGCTCAATGACTTTGTTGACTAAATTGAGCTGTAGATGTCTAGTTTATGTCTGGTTCCTTTGGAGATCTGTAGATATTTTATATGACCTCCTGATTTATAAGGCTCCAGCTGAGTCCCCTGATTCCTGTTTTTGGACCCCTGATGGAGACATGAACTTAAATCAGGGTGGGAGCAGTTATTTTTCTGCTACTGATGGGTTGGTTTAATAGCATTTTCCAGCTCCCAATTTCAGCTGTAACCACACTTCTCCTACTCCCGGAAAATGGACTTATGAAGCTGCCAATATTTTTCCCTGAATAAACGCGTACATTTTTCCACCAGCCATTGTCGATCTTCATCCACTAAAACCATATTTTTTCTCTGTTATGAATGGTAAAGAGCGTATGTACCGTTTTCTCAGCGCTGCAAGGATTAAAACCACATCTGTAAAAATTTCTTATTGGGTAGTTAGAAGCTTTTTGCCGCAATGAAATGGCGTCCATCATGCAAATAAATTTAAAATTAAAGTTCCAACTTTGTGACGCGCGTTGACTGCGGTGGAACTCCCGGGTTTTCCCTGGTATTTGGTTACGGAACTTTAGCTGATAGATGTGAGTTTCTGTATGTGTAATTATGAGCCGTTATTTATCCAGGGCAACTCGCTGTCACCGCGCAGCTGGGGTGTGTCACCAGCGTCAGCCGCCGGAGCGTAAATCACGCCGCTGGCGCGAGGGGAGCGTGGTAATGGCATCCGCACAAGCTTTCCGCAGGAGATTTACCGTCGCCCGATCCGGGAGCCCCGCCTGTACGCGAATAATGTGTGAGAGTTGTGAGATTGACGTATGCTCGCGTTAGTAAAGACAACAGCTAGAGGCAAGTCGTCGTCAATCAAGTCTTAGCCCTGGAGGCATGGTTTATCATGCTTTTTGATGTTATGGGATGAGGGAGTGGCTTCGTCCAAATGAGGGCGACCACTGCTCTGACATGTCTCCTATCGTAGTCCAACACTCTACATGAGATGATCGATTATTTGCGGTGAAAAGATTAATGAATCAAATTCGAGCACGCGCAGAAAAAATGACTTTTGACGCAGCTAAGTGGCAAAATGCTGTGGAGTTTGTGGGATGTTTGTCCATAATATCAGCCTTTAGACTTCAGCTTGTTGATTGATGTGGTGGCTGTGTCACTGCATGAATAGTGGCAGTGTCAGCTGCATGAATGGCGCGTTGTTTATTTTTTTTTATTAACGCAGAAAATAAAAGTTTCCCTCGCCCTTTTTTTGTTGAAGGGCGCAGGCACTTTAAAAGCCAGAAACCATTAGCGGGGTCCTCAGGGACAAATTAGCAAGATGTGGAAAAGCAAATGGCTCCGCAGCATTTACAACCTACTCTGTCCTCTTCTCTCTCCCCCTGCTTCTTGCCCCTGTTATGTCTCTATCCCCCCCTTTCCCCATTTGTCCTCTTCCTCTCTCTCCTTCCCTTGATTTCTTTCACCTTCCTTCTTTTTTGTTTGATACTGGACATTGACATGGTTCTGAATTGTCTTTAGCCTCTGAATTAGCAAGCAGTAATTAACCCTGCGCCAGCTTCCCACTTCATTACTCCTCTGTTTTTATTTATTTGTTGTTTATTGTGGGGAGGGGGATTTGTTTGCCTCTCCAAGGTCCCCTCGAAGATGCTTGAAGCTGCAGGCTGG
This sequence comes from Gymnothorax javanicus, assembly GCA_029692085.1. Classification (NCBI taxonomy): domain Eukaryota; kingdom Metazoa; phylum Chordata; class Actinopteri; order Anguilliformes; family Muraenidae; genus Gymnothorax; species Gymnothorax javanicus. The sequence continues at coordinate 46,130,142 of CM056206.1, read as the reverse complement.
TGTTGTCTTCAGGCTGGAAGGATATGGGGCAGGGAGTGAAGGTTTAGAGACCAGACCACTCCATTTACTGAATGTACAGGGGTGGTCTAACTGGTGGTGGTGGTGGTGGTGGGGGGTGTTAGGAGGAAAGAAAACATTAATTTTCTCAGCCTGTGCTTCTCAAATATTTACAACCAACCTGAATACTTTTTCAGACAGACACATTATTAATGGTGAATGCATAAGGATTGTGAACCAGTGCCCTCTTGGGTGTGAGTTCGTAAAATGATCATTGTCTGCTGAATGATTTGTGGAGGAAACATCCTTACTTCTCAGAAATTTGGCCCACTGACTGACATGGAAAGAAATGAGATGGTGTTTAGGACTCACATGAGTTTTATGAGCTGTAGTTTGAAGGTTTGGCTGATGGCAAAGTTTTTATTTATTTATTTATTTTCTGACAGCCATTGATCTCTTGTTTGACAGTGGTCGTCAGGTGTTAGTGGTGATACCTTTGTACACCACTAGATGGCGGTGCAGCTTGAGACTGTCGAAGTCAAATCGACGATGAGCAATTCCATGATTACAGTCCTGCTTTTTTAACTTGCAAAATAAGTGCTAACGGATTAGCCCCATGGTTTTTACAACAGATTTTTGAGTGGGTGAAAATGTGTTTGAGCGCTACAGTTTTAAATCTCTGTAAAGCGGACTAAAATATCATCACAGTGTGAAGCACTGTGTGCGATTCTCATACTATTCAATTAAATTCATGTTCTTTTAATTTGGAGATTAGCAAGGGGCACATCGTGGTAACTAATAAAACCCTTTTCACTGTGGGACAGTGGATTGAAGGTCAAATATCCATCACACTGATTGATTTCCACATTTCAGTAGGGATAATGGTGGTTGACACATTGTGTAGTTGGCTTGTAGCTTAAACCGGTGGTGCATATAAATTGAGAATCTGATATTTGCAATACATTGGCCAATCTGATTACAAAACATGTCAAAAGGGGTGAATTCTTATGGCTTGTTTGCATTCTGCGGAGAGCTTCATTCAGCTGCTTTGACTTGGAGACTGCAGCAGCACAAATAGAGTTGCTGCAGGCCCTAAGGGAACATGGGATTCGGGGGGTGGGGGTGGGTGCTACAGGTTTATGTTGGCCATGGTCACCATTCATCTTTTTGGCCAAGAGCTCTGAATTCACCCAGTGTTTGTCTTTAGTGAAAAATGCACCATTCTGCTAAACGATGCCAGCTCTCTCCTGTAGCACAGTGCAGTCGGCAGGGGGTCTTATATGGTCACTGGGTTGCACATGTTAGGGGAACTGTAATATTTTAGCACTTGCACCTGGGGGCTGACCTCTAGTACAACACTGACCTCAATGTGCAGAATGCGTCAGTACTCAGGGCCTACATTTTCTCTGTGTGGGGGAGTTCTTCAACTTTATATTTAACATGTGTCAAGATGCAAAACTGTCTAGAGTTGGGTAGCGAGAGGCAGAGGGCTAGTGTGTAGATATCCACACATGCAGGACCAGAGCACCTCAATCAGATTTATCTCAAAATGGCGGTACTTCTGTGAAGAAATTGAGGCACAGAAGTAGCTGAAATATCCTACCCAGTGTGTGAAACTTTTCTCTTAATGGGGTGTGCGTCAGTCTAAAACCAGGCAGCACTCAGGGAGTGCAAAGCTCTGTTAGGGCAGCTAAGAGGCAGCACTGTTGAAATTGCCCAAATTCTGCAATGGTGAAGGATCCTTTAAATATTCCTGGATCTGGATGGTGATCTAATTGACTGTTCCTTGGGTCATTCCCTCTCCTCTAAAAATTTTCGACAAAATAATTTCATAACTTTTTGTGTAAACTTGCTAACAAACAGACAAACTCAGGCAAAAACACAACCTCCACGCCGGAGGTCGCTCAGACATTTAATTATGCTCCGTTTTGCTGAGGTGAGGGCCGTCGAACTGCTGCCGAGTTTCTGCCTTCAAGGCCAAAGTGTGTTCGTTGCGACTGCGCCGTTCCTGCATTCTCTCAAACGTTACAAACAAACAAACAAACAAACAAAGAGGCAGGAAAGGGAGATGAGGGCAGGTCTGGGGAGAAGGGGAGGCTCTGAAATGGAGCAGACTGGAGATGCGGTGGGGGATGTGACTGTCGCTGGCCTGTGCAGGGTTTTCACAGGAGGCGCAGAGACAGACGGAGAGAGAGAAGAATGAGAAGAAGAGACAGGGCTGGAATTAATAAAGCCGCTTCTTTATTTGGGGACGAGGAGCAGAGCCTCAGGACTGCTAAACCACATCCTTCCTTCCTTCCTGCTGCTCGGGGACAGGAAGGGCTGCCTGGGGCGTGTGTGTGTGTGTGCATGTGTGTGTGTGGTGTACGCACGTGTGTCACAGCGTGCATTTGTTTGCATGTGTATCCAGGGGAGAGTGCGTGTGTGTGTGTGCATGTGTGAGAGTGTGATCAAGTGTGTGTGTGTGTGTGTGTGTGTGTATGCACGTGTGTGATAATGTGTGAGTGTGTGTGATAGGGTGCATGCATTTGCGTGCGCTTCTGCTTATGTGAGTCTGTGATTGCATTTGTGTGTACTTGTTTTAGTGTTGGCAAGTAAGTGTGCATTCTTGTTTGTTTGTGTGTATGTGTGTGTGCATGCATGCATTCATGCATATATGTGTGTGTGTGTGTGTGTGTGTGTGTGTGTGTGTGTGTGTATGTGAGATTGTGTGCGTGTGTCTGTGTGTGTGTGCATGTGTGTGCATAGGGCTTGAGCACATTTTTGTTTTCGCATGTTTACAGAATGGCATATAGTGTCCTGGGTTGTGTTTGTGCCTCTCTGTGTGAACATGTTTTGGGATGGGTGTGTGTATGTATGTTTGCGCGAGTACAGTGTGTGTTTGTGTGACTTGTGTTCTGGTGTGTGCGATATATTGTGTGTAAAGCTGGTGCGCATATAATGTGTGCATATGTGTGCTTATATATAGCATCAGTATTGGTGCATGTGTGTGACCTGGTGGTGTGTATGTGTACAGGGGAGTGTGTGCGTACGGGGGGTTTACGAGGTCAAGCTGCCACAGACGGTGGAGAGCCCTGCCGCTTCCTGCTGGGGTCACCAGGGGTCACGGGATAAGTACTTCCGGGGTCACGGAAGGCACCACCTGTCTCCGGTTGGTTCCCCAAAGCCTTTTGTGCCCCTCCCCCACTCCCTGCCCCAGCGCTACACCCAGGTGGAGCCATGATCGAGGAGGAGGAAGGGCAGAATGCTGGAGAGACTGTTACATCATCATCATCATCGTCCGCTCCTTCCATCTGCGAGTCACATGGCCGCCTTGTGAGGCCTCCATCGCTGCTTCCGCCCAGAAGAGCTCCCCGCCCACTCCAGGTCAGGGTTACCCCTTGTGTTCTCCCCCTATCCGATGGACTGCTTTGGACTGCATTGTCATGGCAACTACAGGAAGGAGGCCTCATACTTCTTCTGCTTCCATTTGTTTGTTTGGTTAGTTTTGTTACCCAGCGTTGGTCTAGTTCTGTGATTTGATGAAAACTCCTCCCTCACACCCTTCATGTCAGTTGTACAGAGATCATGGCTCCTGACCCCTCTCATCACAACACTGAAGCAGTCACATGACACCCCCCAATTACAACTGTTTCTCAGCCTGAATGAACTAGCTCTTCTCATTATTCTTTCTGTGCATTTATGCTCTGACCATGCCTCCAACGACAGCAATAATAATAATAATAACTATCATTATTATTACCCCACCCCACCCAAAGGGTGAGGGCAAGGGGTGTTGTTTTTGGTTCGGTTTGTTTGTGTGTTTGTGTGTTTGTTTGTTTGTTAACACTCTAGCGGCAAAACTAATGGCCAGATTCACCCCAAATTCGGTATAGGGATTGCTACTGACCAAGAATAGATGCCTATTGAATTTCATACAGGTAGGTGAAAGTATGTGCGAGGGGCGGGGTTTGTTGTGCCTGGCACCACTTGTTGTTATTATAATTATTATTACAGTATATGCAGATAATAAAATGAATCATTGCTTTATTCGTATAGCTTTCATGCAGGATGCAATGCAAAGAACTTGAAAGAAGCAGAAAAGCAAAGGACGATCACAAGTAACATGTCTGCGTCACAAGCTAAAAAACAAAAATGCATTTTCAAACTTAAAAAATGTTTAAACTGTTGCATTTAACTCTTGCATGTTAAAATTGAAAATAAAATTTAAAAAAAATGTAAATAAAAATATGACTATATAGTGTGAGTTATTATATGGGCAGATTGCACAAATAATGAGCACCATAATTCATTGGACAATGACACATTTTTAATCCGACTGCACACCAGCTCCAGCTCTTCCCTGGTGATGCTCTCTCAGGCCTGTACTGCAGCCATCTTCACTTCCTGCTTGTTTTGGGGAATATTTGCCTTCAGTCCCCTCTTCAGCGTGTAAAATGCATTTTCAGTTGGACTCAAAACCAAAATCACATAAAATGTGTCACTGCCCAATGAGTTATGGTTCTCACTGTATGTAGGGTGCATTAGCAGCAGATTACTCATAGAATTGTGATATTATGAAATAAAATTCTGGTGAATTGTCTCAATAGCATAATCAGGCCTGGTGTGGAGACAATAAGCCCCACCTCCTATTTTCATGGTTGCCTGGGTGACGACTGAGTCAGAATCCACATTCTTGCCGGATCCTCTGGGTGGGAGGTGAGATGTCACAACAGGACGGGAAATGGCAGGCATCTTCCTCGATGTCCAACTATGGTCACATGACTCAGTTTCCCCAAAGGTCATCCTGCGCTTTGTCATCTCCCAGGACTGGCATGGATGTCAGAAGTCACGTGACTCTGGACAAGATGTGCTGAATGACTCTGTACAAGTCACAGATGTAATGGTGCTTCAAAACACTGGATATCTCAATCGATTTCATTCAGTATGTGAGGGAAAAGACACATATCGCGTCCAACAGGTCACATGCCGTGATAAGTGAGCTGACATAGGGTCATGTGACATACGCACGCTCCACACACTCGCTGGAATCCGATATCAGTGTTGGCTTCATCACCTGCTTTCAGACCGCAATAGCAGCCACTCATTTGATTAAAACGCAGTTAAATGGGCCTAATTTGACTGCGCTCTTGATAATAGCGGGTTAGGAATCTTATTTTCCTGTGTGTTGGGCCTTTTCATGGCAGTGCTCATATTATATTTAAAGATTAACAGACACTGACCGGGAATTTCAACATCTCAGTGAAGCTAAGCAGGGCTATGTTAGGGTATCTCAGTTGCATTTATTCATGCAGATTAAACCCCATGCCCTCTCTTCCAGGTTATGGGTTAAGAACCCCAAACGACCTGGTCGAGTGGTGTACGAAAGCGAGTCTTTGTATCATATGAGCCGTTTTTTTTTGTTAAGCAAAACTTTTTCTTCGCTTCATGGTTTTATTTTCTCTTCTTTTTTTCTCACATCTGGAATGCTTTGACTTCTCTTGGTCCTCAAATGGGAAGTTGGGCTGCGTGGGGTGGGTCGGGGTGGGTTAGGGGGGTGCTGCGGAGGGTGGCCGTGAATTCGAGCCCCGCTCCTCAGAGTGAGAAGAAGAAGAAGTCGGAACTGTGCATGCAGTGTGTTTGAGTCAGCGCCAAGTCGACCAGAAAAGTACCGGCAATTTCCGCGAGACTCGGAGCTGTACCACACTCCCTGGGGACCCCAAACAAACTTCAGATGTGTGAGGAAGAGGGAGAGAGAGATAGAGAGAGAAGGGTGGAAAGAGAGAGAGGGAAACACAGAGGGGCTGGTGGGAGAGATGAGAGATTCTGCCATTATTCTTTGTTATGTGATGTTTTACATGTGTCATGTCATGCTTTAGGAATAGAAATGACAAGTTCTGCCTTGCCATGGAAGTATTTTGAATTTGATAGAGAGAGTAGAGAGAGGGAAAGAGAGAGAGATGAAGCAGCGAAATAGAAAGTAACAATCAGAGTAAGGGTGAGCGCTACCGAGAGAGGCATTTAGAGGAGTGTTTGGAAAAGGGGGGTAGTGCAAAATGAAATGGAGGCGTGAGTGCGCGTGAAAGACAGAGAAAGAGATTAGCACGGACACTGAGTTCAGAAGTAAAAAGTGAAACGAAGAAGCTGATATTAAGGGATTTCCCTTTCCACTTCTAAATCCTCAGATGTCATCTGGTGAGGTCTGCAGATGTGCAGTGCTGAGATGTTTGTGCGCACTGCTGCCCACGTGTGCAGGAGGTCAGGAGAATCCACAGCAAGGGAAACACCAGGCACATTAGAATAGTCAGTGATGGTGCGAACCCGTTGTACAGGACCATATCAACGTCCAAGCCACATGAAAGTATTCAGTGATTGTGTTCCCCACTTTAAAGGACAATAACAATGTGGAAGCCACATTAGAGTCACTGCTGATGAAGCCAAATAATTTTTCAGGACCACACAAATATAAAAGTCTCACAGGGGTCAGTAATGGCAGTAACTTGTTTTGCAGGACCATGCTAATACACATAGCTTCTAACCCATTTTACAGGACCATGCTAACAGTCATAGCATATTCCATGATAGCACTATCCCATTTATCAGGACCACAACAATAAACGAATCATTTTCAGGGAGTCACTGTTAGAGTTAACCAATTTAACAGGACTGCAACAATGCACAAGTGTCATTAGAGTAGTCACTTGATAGCGCTCACCCGTTCAACAGGACCATACCAGTGCAGAACTCACATTAAGAGTAGTAAGTGATAGCGCTAAATCATTTAAGTTCGTTTAACAAGGCAATACCAACACGCGCGCCTTAGATGCGTCACTGACAGTGATACTATTAGTGGCGGCCTCTCCAGCAGGTCTAACCAGCTTTACAGTGCCACAGTAAACAGCACAAGTCGCATTAGTGGAGTCACTGACAGCGTTAACCTGTTTTACAGTATTGCACAGTGTGAATGACGCGCAAAATATATTACAGACATCTGGATTCGATATGCTGAACGGTTAGAAGGGCGCGTTAGTGTAACCTAGTTACAGCGAACATTTGTTGTCTTAAACCTCCGGACTTGAGTCTTTGTGCGCGCAGAAATCAAGAGAAACCGTGAATAAATGATGCGTTGTGTTTCAGAGCCGCTGGCGTCATTAATCTTGTTTGTACAAATGAACGTAACCTGTCAGTTAACTTCCTACGGACTTCTGAAACACACCCTCCACATCGCTCCCGGTTGTGTTGGGATTTCCTTATTCCGAGATATTACCAGGCTTCATCGCTTTATTGGTCCAGCAGGGAAATACTGGTTCATTCCTTTTGTGTTATTCTAGCTTTGTGTTTTTCACGCGCTGATTCCCACCATCGACTTATTTTCACGATGCTGCCAAGAGCCTGTTACATTTTTCATTTCCAAGCTTTAATCAAACGGAAAAGTGAGGAACTTAATTTTGCAGCGTTACATTCTTTAAGTCACCATATTACTTACACTTTTACTCCATTGCACTGATACAGCTGATGTGCTTTGCACTTCTGTCACATTGTATGTACTCATATTGTATTCAATGGAGCTTCTGTAGCTGATGTCGCGCAATCCGAAAATGCACCTGCCATTATCGGAACTGAGCCATATTGGCAGGAATTAATGAGCTGTACCAATTCAATGCCATTCTGTCCTCTTGATTGTAACATTTATTTTAAAAATATTCTGCACATGTAAGGCTGCAGGATGCCTCCTTAATAAGGGACAAATTAGATTTTAATCGCACTGTCAAAGGGTAATTATATTTTATTGGAAAGCTGGGCCCATACTTATCAGCTGCAACGGCGTCGGTTGGTATTGTTTTCACTAAGTGAGTGTATACAAGAGCATGTGTGTGTCTGCCATGGGAAAATATGGTTCTGGGGACATCTAATGTAGTGGAAACTACCACTGAAGGGGTTCTAAGTACTTTGCTAGGAGTTTATATGTCTGTCTGTCTGTCTGTCAGTGGACGGATTTTTTTTCAACGCGATTGTGTCACGATCATGCAAGATGGAGTCACAAAACATAACAGATATTCAGTGGAGATCACAGTGAAGGTTGAGCAAGGCCACCGGAAGTGAGGAGACAGGACGAGTGGATGGTTTGATCCCATCACAAGATGCTCCCCGGTTAATTCCTTTTTTCAAATTTCTTCTACAAAGGAGGTGCTAGTAAAAGTGCAGCATATTAGCACTTCACACCCACCGTTCCCTACAGAGTCAGTCTGCTCTTTCAGCTCCCCAAACTTCCTGACTCAATCCGTCTCGTTGCGGCCTGTAAATAAACAAATAAATCACTGCGTCGTTTACCTTCGCTAACAACTGGCGGCAGAACCTTCCCAGCATGCTTTGCTCTGCAGGTTCCTGCTTAGCGTCTCAGGCTGAATGGTAGCACTGTCACTATGCATGGAAAAAGGGGGAGGGGGATGGAGGGGTGGCAGTTTGGGTAAAATTTATGTGGGAGTGGACATGGAGGCCTTGCTCTGTCATTGAGGTGGATACAAGTGGGAAAGAAGCAAACGGAAGGTGGATGTAATGATTTGATTGTACTGGTCATGGTCACGATTGTCCCTGGATTACCACATCACTCTCCTGGAGTTGCCATGGAGCAGTTTTAGCAGCCGCAGGGTGAAATGTCAACAGTGAGCCCATTTCGCCAGCCACTGCCCTCGAATAAATCAGGTATCATTTCATTTCTCCCTTGTGCTCTTAACCTCCTGTTCAGTTTTAGGACTAAATCCACGAGGAGTGACTTCTCACTTTCTGTTCATTAGCGTAGTTCTCCTTCAACACATGAAATCCCAGATGATTTAGTTTCTTCAAATTAATTTTCTGTTTGTCACAAGAGTAGGATTCCCCCCTGCCTTTCACAACACCACCCCAAGCCCAACACGTGCAGGTAGGCGCCTCAAACGCGTCTGGAGACAAAGTGTTCTTTTACCGCTGCGGTCGGGCGAGTCGCCAGACGTCTGTCCACACCTAGCGCCGAGGGAGCCTTTACTGAGCGTGCTCTCTGGACCTGCTGTTACCTTAGCCGTCACAGCTCTCAACACGCGGGCCGCAGCTTTTAATAGCGCCTTCAATACCCGAGGCTGCCTAATGGGGCTGTACTCGCTTCTGTCTGCAGACCAATAAAAAGGGTGCTCCCGGGAGCTCGCGTCTATGAAGCAGACTTGCAGCGCCACGCTAATGATGTCACAAGGTCATGCTGATACGTCCATGGTTACCGGAGTGAAACTGTGTTAGAACACCTGCAACGGTAAACTTTGTATTGAAGCTTCTGTTAGTTGAAACCCTTATATTCTTGTCAAAGTGGAATCAGTTTCAATGGAGGAATCAGTATCAGGGAGCCAATATTCACTGTGACTCTGCCCATAATGAACCCCACACACCCTGTGCTGAAAATTTAATGAAACATCCTAAGGAACATTTCCTCTTAATCAAAATGGCAGCCATTCTGTCTCCTTCCATTTTGCCTGTTGTGGGTCCAATTTGGACCTTCGTTTTGGCAAGTGGCTGGTACTTATAGGGGCAATAAAAGATCCCCTAAAAACATGTTGCAGGCACATTGATTTAGAGTAAATCTACAGTCAAATCACCACAACCACAGAAGCAGAACATGTTGAACAGTCCCCATAAATTAGCGCGTATGACTAAGTGTTTGTTTGCGTGAGTGCGTGTTTGTGTGCAAGCCACTTACAAAAACAGGGCAGTGAGAGAGATGACTGAGATGCTTCTGGTGTTGCTGCCACAGTGCATAGATTTGTTCAGAAGCACTCACACAAATTCACACATGCAAATATACACAAAAACACAGGCACACTCCCACATACTGTACACGTTCTGTCACACACACACACACACACACACACAATGTGCAAACACACATGTACAAGTGCATGCATGCACACTCATACACATATACTGGGCAAGCACACATTGATATATATACACTCACAGACAATACACACGCTCATGCACACTCACACACGCATATGCAAACACTGCACACATTCACTCACATACATTCACTCACACACACACTCACACTCAATGACACACTCACAAATACCGCACACGTTCCGTCACACATACAGGCATGCATACACACACACACACAATGTGCTTACACACATGCACAAGCGCACACACACACACACACACACACACACACACACATATATATATATACATATACATATATATATATATATATATATATATATATATACACCCTCACAGACAATACACACATGCGTGCAAGCACATACATACACACACACACACAGTGAAGAACACCCTTGCCCTGAGCAGGCAGTGCAGAGGACCTTGGGGTGGAGAAGGGTGGTGAGGAACATTGGGAACATTGCAGGGGACACGGTGTCCTGCCCCGAGGGAATCATGTACACTCAGAGAGGATGATGGGACCCTGGGCCACAGGAACAATGGATGCTTTCTGCTCGCCATAAACAGCCGCAGTGACAACCCCATGACTAATACACACAGCACACGGCATTCTGGGGGGAAAAAAGCAGCCATGAATGCTGCGGCACTCAGTAGCATGACATAACTCCTCAGTAAACCGGGAAAGACCCATGAAAAAACCAGTGCTAAATTCAGGAGCCTGGGTCAAGGGCCAAATTTTGGCCCCTCTTTGTGCTAAGCTCTGAGATGCCTCTGATGCCTTCTATATTGTAATCAGTGTTATTGTAATGGAATTTTTAATAATTGTATTGATTCAATGAGTTCAAATTTATACATTCAATTACCTGTACCAAAATCCAATACATGTCACTCAAATTATGTTGCCAACATTACAGTGTGAGGCAACATTATTGATTTCTTGAAGGCAGTCTACTTTCTTCAGAATTGTTATCATTGCTTTGTCTTTGGATAAAATTAAACAGCTTTATTTAGTGTAAAAAACATAACTTTGTCCACCAGGCAGTCAACCAAAACTGGATAAGAAAGGACAGACATTTTAAGCAATTACAGGGCCTACCCGTACATTTGTGTCAGTATATATGGGGAGCGGGAGGAGCATCTGTCAGGGTGACAGATCTTAGTGTTTTGGTGAGTAAACAGGGCACTGGGTGGAATCAGTGAGTGTGTGTGTGTGTTTCAGGGGTGACTGAGCGTCATGTACTGTACAGTTCCTCCAGGAACACACAGATGTGATGTCACTGACAGATGTGTCAGCAGCAAATACCTCCTTCACTGAGGAGGGGGGTGGGCAGAGTGAGGGAGTTTCGGTTGGGTTTGGGTGGGGTTTTGGAAAGGTTTTTGAGGACCAGTGCTCAGGGAAGGATGTCAGAACAGCTGCTATCTGCAAACAGTTTAAGTTTCTCTTTTCCTTTGTGTTGCTTTCCTCACTTTCATTGTTTTCTCTGGTGTCCAGTCTTACTTTAAAATGGAAATCACTCTCCAGTGAAAGCTGGTAACATCAGTTGTTTGTAGTGCCTTTTGGTGGCAGCGAGGCACCAACACAGATCACATGTAGCACTGTCTCTCCGTGTTAGACTCTAACACCATTTCACCAGTACTACACTGCAAAACATAAAAAAATTCCTTCTTACCAAGCATTTTAATCTTGTATTTGGACTTAAAACACTTATTTCTGTTACCTTTCTTTTCTTCGAAAGACAAAAATTCTGCCAGTGAGGTGACAAAATTTTGACTCATATCTAGATTTGCCAATGCGTTGAGAATTTAACTTGTCAAGCACATGGTAACTTGAAATAGGGTAACATTTTCTACTTGAGAGAGAAAAAAAGATGTTTCATAATGAGATTGAAAGACTAGTGAGGACACATGTTTTGCAGTGTACTCTTTGAAACAAGATTTCCACTGGAGTCTCTGTTTCTGCACTGCGGTTGAACAGCCAGCTTTGCCGAAGGCGTGAAGCAAGGTGTGTGTGCCGCCGCTGGTGGGAGGTGATGTAAACCCTGGCAAAAGCCAATGTGCTGCAGTTTTTGCGGTCCTTTCTGGGGAGACCACACCATTAGCCTGATTGGAAACAGGCACAGGTAGGTGTTGGTGTTAGAGGACCCCCAGCCTCCACATCTACATCTTTATTTCACTGCAGGAAGAGAGGGGGGCAGGGTTGTACCCAGTTGGTTTGCTAATGATCACAGTTCGCGCTGTGGTTTGATTACGGAAATGGCCACTGCGTGTCCCAGATGACTGTTAAACCCCCCTGGATTCCATTAAGCCCAGCTCGATCAAGCTCCAGGTGCTTTATTTGCCTGGAACATGTCTTGGGATGTATAGTGTTTCTTGATGGACACAAAAACACAAAACTAATATGGATTTTTAAAAATTTTTTTACTGCTGAATTGGAGGCACCAAAACCCATTGTCCATCTCGAAAGGAAATGATATATAATACACTCTCTTAAGGGATCTAGAACTTTTTACATTGTTTGTGTTTTTGAAATGTTTTACTTTATTTTACTTTAATTTTCCTCTAAAAACCGGGAAACTTTGAGGCAGATTTTCATTAATTTGTTTTTTTTTTTTTTTTTTTTTGAAAGTTTGCTCAAAAAATGACCAAAAAAACCCAAAAAACTGGCCCATACTTGCAGTGGGTCTGTTACCCAGATAACCAGATTACAGTAGAAAACAGCTGCTATTTTCTCCAAAAAATGACTTCCATCCTGTTCAAGCTATTCTATGCATCCATAAATTCATGAAAAAAAAATCAGCATTTAAAAATCTGCCCCTTCCTTCATAGAAAAACTGTAGACCACATTACTGTGATGTCAGTTATGGAAAGTCTTGGGTATTGGTGGAGGGCATCTTGCTCAGTGAAGTGCACTTTTCAGGCACTGCTGTGTTGTACAGTTTGCTTCCAGAGAATGTGCAGTGTAGCCCCCAAGTCCTAGTTACCTCCGCCATTTTCGCCCCTGTTTGTTTGTCTGTCTGTTTGTGAACAACATAACTCAAAAAGAAATCATGGATTTGTCTGAAATTTTGTGGGTGGATTGCTATTACATCAAGGATGGATCCTATTGATTTTCACCATGATCACTGAAACAATATGGCCGCCAAGGCAGCCATGTTGAAATCCTATCATACGCAATAACTCAAAAAGTAATGCACGGATATGCCTGAAATTTTGTGGGTGCATTGCTATTACATCAGGGATGGACCCTATTGATTTTGACCATGATCAGTAAAACAATATAGCAACCACGGCAGCCATCTTGAAATCCTATCACACGCGATAACTCAACTTTGCTCCGTTTCATGCACATTTGGATTGTGCTGCCTTGGCGGAGGTTTGCACCTTACGAGTGCCTCTAGTTGTCAACTAATTTCATTAGAATCAGCAACAAATATCAGCTCCTGATTAGTACACGGAATATTTCTCTCTTGTCCAAATAGCGCACAACTGTATCAAAGTAGCACACAGGAAGTTAAATGGTCAAAGACAATACAAACATTTAGTTTTTAAATGGAAAAAAAAAAACCCAAAGCTGACTTTGTATTTTTATGTCAATTGGTATTGACTTGAAGGGAGAACAGAAATCAGCCCAGTGGCACAACTGGCAAATGACTCAGGATAAAGGCCTCATCTGTGTATTTTAAGTCGCAATACTTTAAGTTGCCTGATCTCCCTCCCACCCTCATTGTCTGGATCCTTACTAAGAAAAAGATGTGTTAAAACTCAACCATGTTTTCCCCACAAAGAGTGCATGTGTTTGGCATGATGGGGGTCAGGACTTTAGGGGGTTTTTAGTGCAGTCAATGTTAAAATAATCATTTCCTCCGCCAAACAAAGTTGGCAGGAGGTTATGTGATCGGTGCCATTTGTGTGTTTGTCTGTTTGTAACTCAAAAAGTAATGGACGGACATCTCTGAAATTTTGTGGGTGGGTCGCTATGACATCAGGGATGGACCCTATTGATTTTCACTGCGATCAGTCAAACAGTATGGCCGCCACGGCCGCCATCTTGAAATTATATGACACACGATAACTGACCAAGATTTGGACTGTGCTGCCTTGGTGGAGGTTTGCACTCTATGAGTGCCTCTAGGTTTTGATAGTGTTATATGAGCCCCTGAGGACAAGAGTGGTTTAACTCCATTTTTCAAGGTTTTGAGATAATCTATGCCAAAGTTCAAGCCCTGGATAAAATTCAGGACACATGTAGGGTATGCCATCTGTTTTTAACCTGAGAGTTTATGACCATGTTTTTCAAGATAACACAACTTTTTTTTCTGCAAAAGTTATGTTTCAGAGGTTACTTTCTCTAAATTTTCTGAAAAAGGCCCTTTTTATAAGTTAGACCACTCTTGCACTGGCTGTCTTAACAAAAGTAACTGACTTAAGACAAGTAAATCAATTACTCAATTTTAATAACTCAATAATAGCTTTAATTTCCGGCATCCTTGGAATTCGAAACACAAAATAGCAAGAGAATACAGATCAAAAGTGAAACATTGTATCGCAAACTGCTTACCCCTGAGAAAGTCATCCATCAGCTAATCTTGTTCCTCACAGCTGTCTTTGCTTGCATAATCTGGATGAAAGTTAAGGCCATCTTCATCTTCGATCAGACCTAGATAAAATGAGTGGTGGACAGGCGGTACAAGGTTGAGATCATCTTTAAAATCCTTGACTTTTGAAGGGTTCAAAGAGTAAGACCACTGTTACACTCACGCTTTTTGTCTTAATGGAAGTGAGGATAACTAAAAATCTCTGTATAGTAAGATGCATCACTGTGACATCTAGACCACTTATGCCCTGAATAGATTTTACCTTTAACTTGCGAAATATGGGTCTAACTCAAAAATGGGAAAATTACAGTTACACTCAGTGACTCATATAAGGTTCTGAAATGTCTGTGTTATAATATAAAGTGGGCTCTAACTGGAGTTACAATCAATTTATTTGCTGCGCATAATTCTGTCCTGATACCGTAAAATTAGCATCATAAAATGAATGTCAGTTGCTTTTTTGCCGCATGAAAATTTTTTGTATGATTATTGGGCCAAAAAAAGCAAAGATAACGAAAAAGAGGAGAGACCCTTACATAGTAAACAAAAGATTTTAGCTTGATTTTCCCAGCATGCACTGCAGTCCTCTCCCTGTTTGTCCACTTTACTGCTGATGTACACACAGTTCTGCGATACTCTGGTATTCATGAGCCTCATTTACAACCATCTGGCTTCAAAATCAGCAAGAAGAGCTTTAAATTTCACAGCCAAAACTCACATCTTAAAAAAATAAAAAAATGAAGAGACAAAGCTTTTATTCCAGAATCAACAAATAAGTTTTTGCACTAACTCTGAGCAGCATACAATATAAGTTGCCAGAATTGCTTTGCAGTTTTTTGTGGAGAAAATAAAATTATGCTGTGAGATGAAGACCTCAGTTTCAATGAACAGTATGGTTCGCCTGCTGTAAGTGGAGCCAAAATGGAGGACAGCTGAATGTCTTTATTAGATAATGAATGGATGATGATGATAATGACTGTAGTATGGGTCCAGACCTGTCTGAGGATGCCAGTACTGAAATGCTTGTGAGTTTGTGTCTGGGATTTGTCTGACAGGGGAAGGCGTGGAGTCCAACTGGTGCTTTCCATTTCGATTACCCCATGACTACTGCCGTGAACCACCCTTCTCTTGGCCTAGTGTGTGCAAACTCTCACTTACCCACAAACCCCATCCAGACGCTAACATTGGCCATGAATCAGTGTTGTGTCTTTCAGATGTGAGAAATGGAAACCAGAGCGTGGCATCGTGCATATACACAAAACAAATGCACACACACACACACACTCACACTCACACTCACACTCACACACACACACACACACACACACACACACACACACACTTATTCTCACATTCACACGTGCTTGCATAAATTGTCAAGACCCGGCTCAAAAAGCGAGACAAGGGGGGGAGATGGACTCCAGCAAATGAACGTATTGATACCAGATCTACTGAATTAACAGAGTCAACATAATGGTGCGGACAGAGTGTCAGTGGAATCAATAGTGTAGGTGGGTGCTCGTGTGAAAAGTGCACTGTTGAATGAGGCAACTGCAACAGAAAACAAAAAAATAACCTATCAGGCTGGATGCTGAGAAAGAGAAAGACAGTCCTGGCTACTCAGGATTTAAGTCCTTGGGAACACAGTACCCTAAGTGTACCCAGTTAGCCCAGTTGCACACTTATATCACTTACCTTAAGCATACCTGCAGAAAAGAGGAGAGAGAGAGAGAGGGGGGGGAGTTTGTGATAACACGCACGCACGCACACACAGTCACACGCCTGTTGTGTTTTCATGTTTTGTGAGGACGTCCCACAGACTTACATTCATTCCCTAACCCCTTACTATGACCATAACCATGAACACTACATGCCTAGCCCTAATTCAAAACCTTACCTTAACCCCCCACCCCAAAATAGCTCAGTTACCTAATGGGACCAAAAAATGTCCCCATAAGGATGAAGAAATCTGATCATCACTTGCAAAGACATTCAGTCCCCACAAGAGGTAGGAATACCTGTCTGTACACACGCACACGCACGCACACACCCACACACACACAATCAGAGACGTCAACTGAAAAGGAAAGTCACTGCTTATAAGAGAGTTATTTGAGTTTTCAGCTAATCCAGAATTGGATTGGTTATAGCTTTTTTTTTTTTTTAAGTCAGAATTGAGTACTCCCCACATAGCAGACGGGTCTGGCCCGGATTTGGCATCAAGCCGGGACTGCTGGGCGACTGCTGGCATGGCAAGTGGTCTGTTACCCGGATGTGGGCCAGGTCTGGTAATGATGGCACCATTTATGGGATGGAATGCCATATGTGGGCCGATTGTGTTCGCAGCTGGCCCTGTGCTGGCTCATGTGTGGGCCAGCTCCGGCAAACCAGATCTGGGCCAGAATAAGGGCCGTCATTCTTGCTGTATGTGGGCCAACTCTGAGTGGATCACCACCAACACATGATCATGAATCAGCAGGAGAAGTAACTGCTTTTATTCAGAGGGAGGCTGGTCATCAGTGTCACCCCGATATGGGTCAATTCACTCTGTGAGGTTATCAAGCAAAAATACTAGGCTATTTCTATGCAGCTGCCATTTGCACAAAACTATGCTCAGCCTAATCATACTTATTCCTGAATTTTTGTGACTGCGTGGTCCTTGGAATGTCTTCACCTTTCACCTCACAAGAGACAACCATGAGCACAGCCCTTAATGCACACAAAACTACGCTCAAGTTATTAGCAGCATTCATTTCCTGACAGCTCACGATGTACGCACAGCTACATTCAGCTTAGCAATAGCAAATACCGCATAACAACTGGTCTCCCGCGCTAGTGTCCTCCATGGTTAAAATTTTCCTTAGGGAGAGCAAGGCTGTACGATGATGGCCTTATCTGCTTTCCCAATCTAAACCCCAATGCCCCCCACCCCACCCCACCACTCTCAGCCTGCCATCCTCTGCTCGCCAGGGTTAATCACCGAATGTAAATCCAATAAACCCAAATGCAGACCCCGTGCATAATTACAGGAAGAGGTCTCGCAGCTCTCTCCCTGCTCTCTGCCAGCTCTCACATACGCATTCCTTTATAGAGGGACATGCCCCGCTAATTTGCAATGGCCGCAGTTAAATTATGTAACTGCATTAAACCGCATTAGTCTAATGCCATCGTTTGGAAAAGATTGAATGTCGGCGTGCACTAATAAATGATTGAACTGCTCAAGAAAAAAAGGCTGCGAGAAGCCAAATTGTTTTTTTTCCCGCTGCCCATCTTGTCCTAATTAAGTGACTGTTGTCATTGTTTCAACGAGTGTATATAGACATATTCAAATTTAAAGAAATCCCCTTTAGGCCAACTTGAACCGAAAGCACAGATTACCTAGTTTGTGAGGTAATACAATGGTTGGCTTTTATTCAGGGTTTTGTAGTAATGGAGGTATCATTTTCACACTTTTAATAACATTGATATCCTTGTCAAGCATTATCTTTATCAATGTTATTACTACACTTCTCAGAAAACTCCTATCCCTCTCTCATATTCCATTCATTAGCCCTCTCTTTCTTTTCACATTCTTTTCCTTTTATCGCTATTTTCCTCATCGCAGTCCTTCTCCTGTGTTGTCTTTCTTTCTCCTTTCAAATTTCTCGCACTTCCTGTCTTAATTTCACCTCTCTCTCCTGTCCCACTTCCTGTGTTCTGCCCTCTTTCTGAGGATGGGTGAGGTACAGACAGACCTGTGCCTGAGGTCTTACAGCTGCCCCACATCGTAGGCCGCGCTTCCTGCGGAGTCAAGTGAATAATTGGCTTTATTTGTGAGGTCAGGGGTCAAACAAGGGGAGTATGGGAGTATGGAGTGAGCAGGGCTTCCATTCAGTGTGAGTCATTTTGTGGGAGGAGTCTCAGTGGAGTGGACCAGTACACCATCTTGGCTTTTGTGCTTTCTGCTATCTCTCCCTGGTCAACTGAAGGAAGACTATCTCATCCCACCTTGGTGACAGCTAATGGGGATCCTTTTAACAATAGACAATAAACGGATAGAAACCCTTTAACTTCGGGCCCCACCCGCAGCCAGTGGTTCTGAAACTGCTCCAGCTTGACTGTCGAGGGAATGAAAAACCATCAGGGGATTGAAAAATGTGCCATTTCTGCGTTTGACGATCAAAAACCTAGTGACCTGGCAATTGACAGGGAAATTAGTGCTCGCTAACGTGGTCTAGCGCCTGAGATAAACCACACAAACAGCAGCGAGAGTCTGGAGAGTTTCACTGTCGATGTAGCGGGCGGCTGCATCACTGGTGGTCATCTCTGTAGCTGTTGAAGCGGAGAGGCCCCCCAGTCCTCCAGCAGTTTGGGAAATGTAAAACTGGTGTAGAAACAAAAATTGTGTCAACAAATCCCCAGGGGAAAACTCGGGATCTCCCCTGTTTCCTGGGAAGTTTTGCTCCAGCATGCAAAGTGGCCAGACAGAAATTGTTAATTTGCCCTGGGGCAGTTCCCTTCTCTGAAGAACCACAGTCTCGTCGGGTCGAAGCCTGATGAGAACTGCATGCTGCGTCCTCACTGAACCCCGGGGCCACTTTGCATGCGGTGATATTCATCAGAAATATGCCATCTGTCCTTATATCCTACTCATCACTTCCCTTGTAAATCATTATAAGTTATCATTTGCTTACTCGGCATACTGATAGAGAACGTTCAGGATCATTGCCTACACCACCTGCTGAAACGACACGCAACTCTCTCTGGGAAAAATAAGGCAAAAAGTTATTTTATTTTATTTTATTGGCTGTTTATTAGAAAAGGCATTTCCTGTTTTAGTCCTTGGCTATACGTGGTATAAATGGATCTCTTGTGTCCAATATATAACATGAGGAAGGGCTATTCAGCTTCATCCAGAAAGGGCCAGTGTGGGTGCAGGCTTTCATTCCAACCAAGCATTTACACACCTGATACTACTAACCAACCCCAAGAGTCTTTACTAGAGAGCTTGATTAGCAGTATCAGGTGTGTAAGTGTTTGGTTGGAATGAAAGTCTGCACCCACACCGGCCCTTTCTGGATAATGTTGAATTGCCCTGGTATAAGGTTTGGGAGCATCTGCAGAGAGTAAATAATGTCAACGCATTCTCATTCCATTTGTCATATAGTGACGCTACCTGACCAAGCGTTGCTATGTGGCGCAAAAGGAACATTTCGGCATCCATTTAATACATAGGGTTAGGGTTTGGGTTAAGGGTTAGGGGTTAGGGGGTAGGGTTCGTTTTAAGCTAGCGTCAAACAAGGACGCCAAAAGCCTCCTTTTGCGTCGTATATGGACGCTTGGTCAGGTAGCGTCGATATATGATGCGTCGGGATAAGACTGGGCTCATAATGGGTGCTCATTGGCTTGCACATTTTAAGAGGACTTGGTCCATGCCCCAGAGTGACCACAATAAGACCAGGCTCAAACAAGCCAGAGGGCTTATAGGATAAGTAGTGATCAGAGTCAGGCTGATGAAATTTGTATTGATATTTGATAAAATTAAAAACCTTAAACACAAAATTATGCCATACTGGACATGTTTGAGTTTGACACGTGAAACAGCATCAAGCTGAGGCGAGCTGTGATGGACTGACTGAGGTATGCTCAGTCTAGAAGGAACAAGAGGCTCCTCAGAGCCTGTACTCGGGCCGGGTCTAGGCCTGGGCCAATTCTTGAAACCAAGACGCTACAAGATGTGTAGCACTATCGCGAACCGGAAAAAAAAAAAAAAAAAAAGGAACGGAGCCGAAACTTAGACTCGTGGCCTACCGGCCCCAGTAAAAACTGCAGTCAGTGGTTACAGGTGATACTCATAGTATTAGTTACTGTGGATTGAGGATCTTTCTCCAACGGTATTGAAATGTTATTTGTCCTTGATTTCCTTGAACATCTGTAATTTGAAATCTATCAGTGAAATCTTGTTTTTTCCACCCTCCCGCTCGTCGAAAAAAACATCACAATTTTGCCACTTTGTGTTACAGACCCTTTTTTAACAGTGGATTACTGTATTGCAGTGTTCTGGATGCAGTAATAGTCTGCCGGGTGCTGAGGCTTATATAAACCAACAAAGAAGCGTAATTAGACCTCATTTATGCCCGCCTCCAAACTCTTAATGGAGACCATTTTGGACAATCAGTCCCCTTGCTCATCATTTTATCTTTTTGTTTGTGTGGTTGTGGATAGATGGACATCTGCACGAAAGAAAGGCCTGAGAGTCCGTGATTCAGTTTTGGCGCCCTTTGGACCTCTCTCATTGGCCTCTGTAAACCGTGGCCTTGTCTCAATCAATGAAGAGGGCATTTGTCGCGCAAAAAACGCGACGCGCTCTGCGCTTCCTGTTTGGCGCGTGGTTGCGGACAGGGTTTTCCAGCTGGGGCCGGCAGAAGTGAAAAATGATTTAAAAGACGGCAGTGTGTAAGGCCCGCAGCGGCCGGGCCGAATCAGCCTTATGGAGAATGCTAATGAGCCGAGCCCGCCCAATCACTGATGAAAGCATCTTTAACGTCCTCCTTATGAATGAGCCCTACTGTACGGCTGAATACCAACCATCTGCAAGACACACGTGCACATGCATACAAGGGCACACACACGCCCAAACACACAACGATATACACATACATATGGAGACATGAACGTACAGGCACACACATATGTACAAAATAGTCTGCTCACACACACACACGCACATGCATACAAGAGCACACACACATACACAAACACACAGCGATATACACAAACATATGGCGACATAAATGCACAGGCACACACATATAGTACCAGTCAAAAGTTTGCACAGGCCCACATTTTTCTTACAATATATGTTGAATAAAGAAATAAGCAGACTTTATTTTGCAAAAAAAGATCTAATTCTTAAATCCATCAAACTAACCACCACTTGTTGTCATATTTGCTGAGCATTCTCACATTTTTTCTTTTTTAAACAAGGGCAGTCATCTGACTATCATGAATTTGCAGCTGCAAGGCTGTCTAACTTCCCAAAGATGTGCTGCACTTGAGGTGGCTTTTCATCAACCATTTCGCCCAGTAAGTCCCAAAACCGCTTGACTTTAATTCGGCTGTTGGAAAATAGAAGGAGCTTATTTGTCTGTTGACTTTGCAAAATATGGCTTCTTTGAGAATTCCAAAATTTTGGACACTATTCAAACAAGAAATTTATTCTCTTTTCACTTCTGACTGTTTAACTTTTACAAGATTCCATTTGAGATTATATAGAGAAGTTAAGCAGTATAAATTTCTCTAAAAACAGAGTGCTGTGACGTTAGCAAAGCGTGTCCGAAATTTTGACTGGTACTGTATGTACACAAGTAGTCTGCTCATTCTCTCTTTCACATACACACACACACACACTCATGCACAAACACACAGTGATATACACACGTACATATGCAGACACAAACACACGGGCACACACGTACATAAGTAGCCCACTGACACACACACACATGTTCATGTGTAGATATGCGCATTGACTCAAATACACATGAACACATGCATACACACACACACATACATAAACTCATGCAAGTAAACATGGGTGAGTCTTCATAACTGCCAAATGATGTGTGTTCACATGTGTTTTTGTGTGTTCAAATTTGAATTTCCATGGCTAAATGCAAGTGTACGGGTGTGGAACCCAACTTGGCAGATGTTTGCCTGGTTGGCAATTGTGCAAGGTTGGCCTGATAGCGTTGTTAGGTGGCCAGGCCTTTGGAGAGCATGATTTTACTGTTCATTTGCAAGGAAAATGCATATCTTCTGCTTGGCTGCATGTGACACTGTTTAAAATAAGGAACTTGGAGATGTGTCCGTGGCCCTGTTCCGGGGCGAGAAGATAGATGTCATCGATCTGGCTCAAACTCTGTGACCCCCCAACGCAGCGCATTACAAACTCAACACTGATAATATCAGTTTTTCGTTAGCTCCCATTCTTTGTCATGTAGCTTCGTTTTTGTGCTGCTTTTTGTGGGAAAAGGGACCTCGAATGAATGGGGTGTGAATGCAGTCACGCCGAAAAAACGCATTTTTAGGACTGTCGTTTTTCACTTTTAATCAAAGGCGTTCATGAAACTGAAGCATTTTGTCATTTTGTAGAAACTAAAATGTCTCCTTGAAAAAAAAAAAAAAAAAAAACTCTGCAAAGCTTAAATGCCAAGTTGTATTGTATGTGGTCATGATCAATTTTGCTGGTAATTCGATGTATGTTCTATATGCTTTGAAACTATGAAGTGCAGCAAAATGGTTAGCAAACTGAGGGAAAAAACTCAACATTCCACTGAATAAAACTGTTTTGCTGCCATTTTGAGATGACAGGCATGCTAAAATATACTAAAAAAACAGTATTAACTGTCAGGTCTAATAAGCTTACCCTTAATCCTGACCTTAGTTTGGTTACAAGTTTTCCTTTATATTTTAGTCATTGGAGAAGTCGATAGCTATGTTAAACAGTGACACCTCTGTCATTATGGGCCCTTATTTGGCTTCGAACTTTGAGTTCATTAGCCTTATTCGCAATATTGGATATTTGTCTTATTGGATGATTAATGGAGGAGACTGAGATGAAAGACACGCAACATTAGGGGTGATGATGACAATTGTGGCCTTTTGTGGTTTTTGGATCATTCCAGATCTTCCATGAATCAAATTTAATCCTTTCATGCATAGAGGTCACTACAGTGTACAGCTGTTTAAAAGTGTTTTTTCTCTATATATGCCTGCAACTTTGGGCACTGCTGCATATTAGTAAAAAAAAAATCCTGACTGAGTTTATCATAATTCATGCATGAGAGGGTTAAGGTTGAAAAAAATAATCATAAAGTCACAAAAAATGATAGGCAGATAAAATAATGGTCGGTGAGGACAAAAAAGGAGAGAAAGACTCAGGAATGGGTAGTGGAGGGATGATTCGTTACTGATTTATTAATTATAAATTATTGCAAATGGCATAAAGATGAACGCAGAGGTGGATAATTATTCTCTATATGAACTGATTTTTAAAACACAGATAACCCCCTCCCCCCGCCCCAAATTCACAAACACCAACTGCCATTTTTCCACTGTCCTGTCAGAGACACAATAGGCTCATTCAGAATCCCTCATCTTGTCCCCTACGCACAGTCTAGTACCCACTCCCTCCCATACACAGTACATCAGTACCCAAAGAGGCGGGCCCATTAACATTCCAGCCAATTCCAGCCCGCGCAGCTTGGACTGACAGCCGCACAAACTGACATACAAACCATTTGACATAAAACTACACTGACAGACTGAAGACAGTGTGAAAGGTTGATAGACCGATTGGTTAGCTGCATTCAACCCTTTCAGGTCTTGTAATAGAGAAGGAAACTGTAATTTGTTACGACCAAGGCGGATACAGTCTGATAGCAGAACGCAAGAAACTCAATATTCAAGCAACTGTCAGGCTGAATCGCCTATTCTCTTCATTATGTTTTGCTATGTTATGTTATACTATGCCATAAAGTTTTGTTATGCTATTCCAGAGGCTTTTAAAAAGACATGAACAGACCCAGCTAGAACAGTAAACCTTGCTAACAACCTTACTTTGTCAAGTCTAATCCTAATCTATTCTACCTGCCTGGAACCGTCCCGTTTTCATGGTCACATAGCTTTAACAGGCAGCTCTGCGCGAGTCAGGGGCTGAATTTCTGAATGCAGCAGGCTTTTGGGGCTCGCGGGGCTTTGCATAACTCTTCTTCTGCCCACAACTGAGCTACAATAACACTAGCCAAGGGCCTAGATCCAACACACATTCCTCTTTATTGCTGAACTAACCAGAGGTGTGTTTCCCAAAAGCATAGTTGCCAACTAAGTTAGCAGCTTACATAGTTCGTCCATTCACAGACAATGGGTCCAACTATGTTAGTTAGCACCAGTGATTTCAGGACACGCACCCCAGCCCAGGTTTGTGAGCCCTGTGATGGCATTTTATGTTCGCTGAAATTCAGCACAAACATTTACTGGATTCAGGATATAATATTACAGAAACTAGCCAAAAAAGGCTTGTTTGATTTCTTTAACCTTTCTGCTTATCTCAGAGATGGCGAAAGGAGAGCAAGTGATTAAGAAGGAGAGAAAATGATATTGTCAGGGCACACCAGGGAGAGAGAATGGAATGAGATTAGGCCTGGGATATTTTAGATCTCAAGAATGACCCTGTACTCAATGGTAACTATAGCCTGTTTTTTCATATACTATTAAATGTGGCCTCAGTCATTTGATTTTTCATATCAGATTTAGCTCTAATTCAACATGTTCGTTTCACATTCTGCTACCATCAGTTATCCTTGCACTTTCCTTTCTTATATTTTGCAGTCAGGGCTTTTCTGCGAATGTACGTATTCTTTGGCACTGCAGATGCGTATTCGTCACGCCTGTGAAAACAAAAATTGGAATGGATGAGCGAAGGAGGTGAAGGTCAGGTTGGGAGGTGGAGGGAGGTGAAGTACACGGGAGCAGGGAGAAGCGGAGGGTGAGGGGGTCGGGCCTCGCTGTTCCTGTCACAGCAGGACCACGCTGGGCCCACGGCAGCACAGAGAGGGGCTTGTTCCCTGGCCAGGGGCTGGGTAATGCAATTCAGCAAATTAGTGTAATTATTCCCCATGTTAAGAGATTACGCTGGTGCTGGTGGTGGATTGGTGGGTGAGGGAGGAAGGGAATCAGAGGGGTGTGTGTGTGTGTGTGTGTGTGTGTGTGTGCGTGTGCGTGCGTGCATGTGTAGGGTTATTCTGCTGACAGGCATAAGTAATGCAAAGTAATTCATTTGCTACTTATGCTGTTTATCAGTGGACATTCTTGAATTTATGACATTATGTTAAATTGGATAAGCAGACTTGGAATGGGCATTTTTCCCCTCTCAAAATGTGCTTCCACTAATGTGAAAATCGGCCTCCACCCCCCCAGAACTTAATTCCTATTCTGCTACCCCCTGCACTTCTACCAACCGCAATCTTTTGGACTGTTGAGGTCTCTATTGGCTTCTATTTGGCTGAGCTGCGGAGGTTAACCATTCTGCCATACTGCCTTCTGCCAATCAATGATGTCTGTACAAAGCCTGTCAATCCTCTGTTCTTTATGTAACATTAATGCATGGACAGGCAAGTCAGACCATTTTCGTGTACTGTCAGCCAAGCCTGTGCCTGTAACAGCAAGTGTACAGTCTTCATTTTCTATATTCAGACTTTATTATGCAATATATGCACTAAGTTATGCAAGATGCAACCTTAATCACAATATTAAGCATTAACCATGCAATATAGAGCCTAAGTAATGCAATATACAGGCTCTCGTTTGCAATTTACAGTCTTAAACATGCAATATACCGATTTCATAATGTGCAACCTTATGCATGCAGTGAACAGGCTTTTTCAGGAAATATACTGTTTAAGTTATGCAATATACAGGCTTTATTAGACAACATAGAGCTCTTATTTATGTATGATAAATGAACCCCAGCCAATAGCAGCATTACAAGCAAAACAGATTGTTCCAGCAGTGACTGCAAACCTGATTCACTGTTGCACAACCTTCAGGGTGACTGAGTGACACGAAAACAAACAGAAGCGAACAGTAAGTGGTGTTTATTACCCGTGGAATAGGACGTAGGATGTCTGGGATAGCTTATGATGAAATGGATCACGCTGGATGGATACAATATCAGGATGACCAGGAGAAAAATGATTGCTTTTTAGAAAACATACCAAATGATTCTGAATCACATTTAAAGAGGGTTTCCTTTAACAGGTTGTGTAAAGTCTTGTAATGGTTTCTTGGAGAGAGCTGTATCAGTTTGAGTCGCTCTTGGTTCCTGGGCAGTTTCCCCAAGCCCATCTCCTGCCGCAATTAGCTCTATTTCTATATTGTTACTGTGTTTCTCCTCTGTTTTTTCATCGTGCTGTTGCGGGCCTGAAAAGGTCTTCAGTTAAATACTTTAAAATGAGGAGAGCAGTGGGGCAGTCAGATGAACAGTGCTTCATACTGTAGCCTCCCTGCTGACTGTGGGATCCACTGTGTGAGCAGTTTGGTGTCAGCCATGCGGTGTTAGCAGTGTAATGTTAGCAGTGCGGCATTAGCAGAGTACTGTAGTGTTAGCAGTGTGGCATCAGCAGTGTAGTGTTAGCAATGCGGCATTAGCAGTGCGGTGTTGGCTGAGCAGTGTTAGCAGTACGGCGTTTGCAGTGTAGTGTTAGCAGTACGGTGTTATCAGTGTGGTATTTGCAGTGTAGTATTAGCAGTGCAGTGTTAGCAGTGTAGTGTAAGCAGTGGAATGTTAGCAGTGCAGTGATAGCATTGTGGCTTTAACAGTGCTGTGTTAGCAATGTGGTGTTAGCAGTGCAGTGTAAGCAGTGCGATGTTAGCTGTGCTTTCCTAGCAGTGTGGTGTTAGCAGTGCAGTGTAAACAGTGCGATGTTATCAGTGCTTTCCTAGCAGTGCAGTGTTAGCAGTGCGGTGTCAGCAGTGTAGTGTTAGCAGTGTATATTAGCAGTGGAATGTTAGCAGTGCTTTGTTAGCAATGTGGTGTTAGCAGTGCAGTGTAAGCAGTGCGATGTTAGCTGTGCTTTCCTAGCAGTGTGGTGTTAGCAGTGCAGTGTAAACAGTACGATGTTAGCAGTGCTTTCCTAGCAGTGCATGTTAGCAGTGCGGTGTCAGCAGTGTAGTGTTAGCAGTGCATATTAGCAGTGGAAAGTTAGCAGTGCTGTGTTAGCAATGTGGTGTTAGCAGTGCAGTGTAAGCAGTGCAGTATTACCAGTGTAGTGTTAGCAGTGTGACGGTAGCAATGCAGTGTTAGCATTGCGGCGTTAGCAGTGCAGTGTTAGCATTGCGGCATTAGCCGTGCTTTCTTAGCAGTGCGGCATTAGCTCTGCTGCCTGATCTCAGCCCCACACTCAGCCTTGCTCAGTCCTGGAGGTACGGGGGGGCTGTGGACAGGCTGTGTTTGATCCCTGCGCCGCTGAGCACCAGACTGACTTGGTCACCTCCTGTGACATCCTCGTGGTGTCCTCAGAGGACAGTGGAGGAGGCACACACACACACACACACACACACACACACACGCGCGCACACATGCACAAACTTACATGCCTACGTTCCCATGTGGACACACTTTTGTACAGCTTTACTTGTGTGCCCTTCGTATTGACATAACATTATTTCTGGACAGCTTTCCCCAAACCATAACTATAGTCAAATTATCCATAACCCTAATCCTAACCTTCATCTAACCTCAAGTATAACCGCCGCCCTAAATTTAACCAATTAGCTGTAATCCCATTATCCACTCTGAGGAGCACCCATAATGTCCTCACAACATCTGCAGTTTCTTGAGAGTTGGTTCTCATAAGTATTGCTTTTCAAACCCCCTCATACACATGTCTACATATCGATGCATTCATGCACACGTGTCCACACACTCACATATGTATGCATTCACACTCTCTCCTATGCACACACACACACACACACACACACACACACACACAGCCACATTCACTTACATATGCTGAAATTCCCATACATACACACATACACACACATATAACACATACATACAATCACACACAGGCACACAGTCAAATACACTCACATATGCTCGCACACACACACAGTCACATTCACTTACGTTTGCACGCAATCAATTACATGCACTCACTCAGGCTTGCACGCACACACGCACACACACACACACACACACACCATTACATACTCAGGAACACTCACTCAAGCTGTACTGGGAGCAGCTCTCAGACAAAGAGTGTCTGGTTTCTGTGGCTGTGTGAGAAATTTCATAAGCTGGGTTTAAGGGCCGTGGGACAGTGGGGAGAATATTGTTCAACTGAAAGAGCCCATTAAAAACACAGAGTAAGATGCTGGACATGTCAGACAGAGTGATTCGTTGTACAAGTCTGTTAAAGACGGGCAGGAAAGGGTAACACATCCAGGCAGGTGCATAGCCAATGCGGTCCAGGTGACTCATCGCTTTTTCAAAAGAGCCAAAAGTATTACTCCCTTTCAAATGGCCTCTAATTCTTATGTTTGACAAAGTGCTTTCTAAAAGGCTAATGCCTGAATGCGCATTTTAAATGTGCTCTAATAACATAATTACATGTACGTCTCTGCATGTTTGTACTTTTATCCCTGCGGTTTTTACTCGGCTATTACCAGGGATAAATCATTTGCATGATAGCTTTGACGCCGAAAGGGCAGACGCTTATTTTTGTAATCTAATTACATTGACGCAAATTTGGTAGGAAATGGCCGAAAATGGTCTCGTGGGACATTTATTTTTAGAACCAACATGATTACAGCAAAATTAAGCTTTTTTGGGGATTTTTTGGAACTTTGCACATGAATATTGATGTTCTTGAAGACATCATTCCAACATTAATTGAATCACATATATAAAAGCTAGAAGTGCGTGGTGACCGATTTCCTGTATTTGGGCTGCCTGTAAATTTTTTGCCATCCTCTTCTGACATTAAACTGGATTGAGATACTTTGCACTGTGTTGCGGGCAGTCTGGACCACTGGTCAGCTTTAGACTCTGTGGGTTTGTCCATTTGCTCGTCCAGTTTACTCTGCCTTGAATTACATCGGCGTGAAAGTCGGACCCCATAACTTGCAGGACAACAAAAGGTGCACATTCCTGCGAAAAATGTACCTTACTGGAAGCGATTCCCCTGCGCTCTCCAAATGACTGCTAACTTTCCTCAGCTCTGAACTGAGAAACATTTCACAGAGCGTGAGAACCGGGTGGACAATATCTTCCATTTAAACTGAAAATATCACTTTTTCCAAGGTCCTTCCTGGAAAAGGTAAAAAAAAAAAAAGTTTTTCAGTAGGCTACAATTTGTTTACAGGTAAAAATGAGCAAATGAGTAAATATATAAATGCGTACGCAAATGTACAAATAAATAAATTGATAAATAAATCACCGTATCAATGAAAGGATTTCTCAAATGAAGCAGGGGTGTGATAGATTTATGATGGCCTGTTACGGTGAGCGTAAGGCAAGGGGCCAGGTTGTCAGGCTCCATTACCACTGCCGTTTGTCAGTTGCTAAGGAGATGGCTGTGTTGCCG
The DNA here is from genome assembly GCA_029692085.1 of Gymnothorax javanicus. Classification (NCBI taxonomy): domain Eukaryota; kingdom Metazoa; phylum Chordata; class Actinopteri; order Anguilliformes; family Muraenidae; genus Gymnothorax; species Gymnothorax javanicus. The sequence goes on along the minus strand of CM056206.1, from coordinate 46,100,510 downwards.
CCGCGGCTCCCTCGGGAAGTGATTAGGCCGGCCAGGCCAGTCGCTAATAAAACTCGCAGGCCACTTGCCTACGCAGGATTTTGGGGAAGAGGTCCGGCGGGACCGCGGCGAGCGCGGGCCGGGTCGGCCCGAGGGACCATGGCGCCGATTGCAGCCAATAAGAGGTTTGAATTCCCCGGCCGAACCCACTGTATTCTGCCCAATGTCTCGACCACTTGTTTTTCGCTCATTCGCCCTTCCCTGAATGCAGGAAGAAGTCAACACCAATCAACGTAACCATAACGGTGCCTTCGTATGAAACCTGCTCCTTCCCCAGCAAAAATACGACTACTACCACCGCCAGTTTTGAGACTAACAGCACTCCAGCCAGTGCCTAGCACAGGCTGCAAATTATAACTACGTTTCCCAGAGGATTCACTAATTTGCAGTCGTTCAGTTTTGAGGAGGGTGGTTACTTTCACTCAGACTGGACTTTTGAGACAAAAGACTGTGAATGACTGCCCCAAACACAACAACCCCCCCAGCCATTTAAAGAGGTAGTGCAGACTGCCTAAACTCTGCCTGACTGCCTCAACCAACCACCAAAGTATTGAAACCATTACCCACCCCCCTGCTAAATCCAAACATTATGTTTCTTCACTGGATGCGATTAACTCAATGAAAAGTAACTACCCCAACTATATATTTCAACCCTTTGCTTTGCAAGGATTAGCTTGTGCTGGCGAGAAGTTTATGTTGAACCCTCCGCGATGAAAGCATGTTGCCCTTCTACGTTTTTTATATGTGCACAACGCTCCCATCCGGTATGTTCCATTCCTCTGTCCTGTGTGCGACTGGACTGGCTCTCATCCAACGGAAGAACAGCCCTGAGTTTATCTTTCACAATTTGCATTATTTGGTTTATTTTGCGAGCGTGTGTCTCTTGGCATGTGGCTGGGTTCCTCATGTCCGGCACTTTTAGCGCCGTTTGGTTTTGGGTCATTTGCACATGGCGTGAGAGTGAATGGCACCTCAACACACACACACACACACACATGCACCCTTCAGGCAAGGCATAGTAGCCAGCAAAGGATGAGAGAAACCATCTCCTTTTGTGGCTTCCAGAAAGAGACATTAGATTAAGTTTCAGTCCAAGATGTAACACTGCCCGAGCCAAGGATGCAGACAAAACATAACCAGGCTGCTTAGGAACACAGTGCAGAAGTGCGCTGGCAAGAGCCGACCGCAGCCGTAAGTGAAAGCAGAATGGATTCTGCTAACAGAAAACACATCTAATAATACGCTCAGAATTTACACAGATAACACCACCCACAGCACTCACACTGTAGGTGCTAACACACTGCGCTAGCTCAGTAAATGCTAACACACATGGATTATAAACACAAGTAATGTCACAATGATTCAGTCGTGGTTCGGTCATAAATGCAAATCCAAGACTGTACCTCTGTAGCTCTGCCAGGACGCCACCACAGAGATGCCAAGCTCTGTAAATGGGAAAGTTTTGTTTATTTTAAGAGCTAGAGCAGTGTCGCAAGCAACAACCGGCTAGAAAAAAAAAACCTAGCTTTGTGTGACCAAGTGAAGCGCTTCAGTAAAAGTGAAGTAATTGTTTTTTACTCATGAGAAAGTCAGCATAGCCCATGAAATCTGTGTCTTTAGGACAGCAATGAAATGCAAAAATAAATAAATAAGTAAATAAATCAAACATAAATAAAAAGTAAATTAATTGATTAATCCTGTGACATCAGTGTACGCAGCAACTTTATTTCCCATCATCCACTTGGGGAGAAGATCTGAGCCATGATTCTGTCTCACTGTCGTAATCAAATCCCAACCCTGCGCCCTAAACATTGTCAGTGGTTTGGCATTTCAGTTCACCTTTAGCCTCTAAATAAGCTGCAGTTTTGAACCATGGTTTAGAATGAAAAGAGAGGTAATTTCTCAATTAAGCAAGGATAAATTTAAATTTAAAGAAAATTATGTTAAAATCCCACCCATCCCCATCCTTCAAAACTATTTGTAACAAAGCCCGACTCAAGGTTTGGTCTGCAAAATATGATTAAATGTATTTGTGGCAATTAGTGAAGAGGACAGAAGATTGGCTGTGCCTCACCTTGAAGTCTACTGAAATGTATGGAAATCCTCCAATTAGACAACCAATAACTGTATGACTGTGGACTTCATTACAGTACTTCACTATTAGCTTTCTTTTGTAATCTCTTAAATTTTACTTGATTGCTGTTGTCTAGCCCTTTCATTTAAAACAAACAAACAAAAAATTAACTAAAAAAAATCGCACCACTAGATGCACAAAAAACCCACATCTTCAAAATGGGGGATGAACATGGTACGGAATTCATAATTTGGCAAAAAAAAGGCTTCCCAAAGCTGTAAGATGATTTGTAAGCTGTTGGAAATGTTTATATGTCTTGGAATGCCCTATCCATGGATATGAGAGAAAATAGACTCTGAAATGAGGCCGTCAGGAGACTTTTTCAAATTCTGGCCTTCCATAGTGAGGTCTCCAATGGGCTCAAGTCTGGATTAATAGTAGTTTCAGAAACTATGCTAGATAGCATACCAAACCTGAAGAAAAGAACACGCTGCAACAATTAATTTCCATTGAACAGCTTTTTAAAAAATGGATGAAAAAAGATATAACCAATTTGTGCTGACGCCCCTTTTCTCAAACCCTCGTAAAATTTGAACGAATTGAGACTTTGGGCTGAAATGTTCTATTTTGTTCTCTTGGCATATTGGGGGGAAAATGACTAAAATCTGAGGCAATTCTGACATTTTCCCATGACCTGGGGAACTCTGGAGATGTTCTGGCAATTTTGCGTAATAAGAAATGTCCTCTCTTATCACCTTTTTGTTTCTTGGAACTGAAAGGGCTGTAGTTTTTGTGTTTGCTTCATTTCAGTAGTTCGATATGAAAGCTGCAGAGAAAGCAGAGTGTTATAGGATGGATGCTTTGTCAGAGGAGTGTCCGAGTCGCTGTGTGGTCCGCAGCAGTTACAGCCCAGCGGACCGAGCCTCACCCTTCGTCAACACGGCTCCGGCATGTTCCGGCAGACCCCCCCCAAGGGGTCCCGACAAATGTTTTTTCCCAGAAAATGACTTGCATCCTAAGTGGGGGCGGCAAGCCAAGGACCTACCTCCCCCCCCCAAAAAAAGAAGCAATCAGTGTGAAGATCATAGGACAAAGTACAAATTCTTAACAAAAAGAAGAGTCCACAAAGTGAACAGCGAGCCTGTGGCTGATGATCCTTTTTCATAGGAATGAGAAGATGATGTAATGGTGAGAAATGAAAGAGGTGTGGAGGAGACAAGCACCTGGGGCACTGAGGAATAACCATTTCAACACACCCCCCTTTACCACTATGAACAGCTGATGGAGTGAAAAAAACTCATTCAAGGAAGAACGGAAAATGGTTGAAGTCGGAGATAGAGGTATGAAACTGTACTGGTTGGAAGAGACTGGCGGTGTCCAGCCTTAAGTCTTTATTAACCACCGCTGTGATTGGGCCTCTGACCATACCCAACCCCACCCCCTCACTGTAGCCATCCCGCGCGAGTCTGCTCTTCGTCCGGATTAGGCTGATTAACCCGGCCTTCCTCCTCAACAGGTGTGGCGTCACGCTCAGATGGGAATGTGAGACGCCCAACCGACCCAGCCAGAGGAGCAGGGCGAGGAAATGGAAAAGGAGGAACATGCTCGTAGAGAGAGAGAGAGAGAGAGCTAGCCTATACCAACAGCACAATGGAGCTTCATGGTTTCCATATCACTTAGTGGTGCCTTCTCTTGAACCTGACCTATGAACTGTGGATGGCAAAGCCATCTGATTGGTTAAAAAAGTTATGTGGCTGGGTATGCTTATTTAAGCCTGATGTATTATCTTCACTAAAATGTTCCGTCAGCTTTTGCATTCACCTTAGAGGAGGGTACTTGCCTTGAATTACTTCTGTATACTGCATGTCCAGTTGTATAAATGGGCACTATTTGTCATGGAAGAAGTCATATAGTGAGCACCACAATTCAATGGACAGCCACACAATTTTTTTTTTTTGTTATTTAGGTTCTGCTGGCCAGGTCAGTCACCAGATCTGAATGCAAATGAACATGCATTTTACATGCTGAACAAAAGACTGAAATCAAAAGTCCCCAAAACGAGCAGGAACTGAAGATGGCTGCAGTACAGCCCTGACAGAGCATCACCAGGGAGGATAACTGGTGTCTGCTGATGTCAATGCATTACAGACTTCAAGCAGTCATTGCATGCTATGAACATGTGACAAACTGTTAAAATTTATCACTTTATTTTGTCAAACTGTCCAATATTTTTTGATGCACCCAAAAATGGGGGGACTATATACAAAAGCTGCTGTCATTTCTAGATGATTCTCCTGTTATGGGTGAAAACACCGTCAAATAATAGCTGACAATCTGCCCTTCAATTTTACTACCATTGTTTTCTCTCCAATGCAAAACGCTAAGTACAGAACCAACATAAAAATGTATTGCTGGCTGATGAATTATGGCGCTCCCTGTGTTTATCACACATTATTAAGAGAGCCTGCTAACTACTGGTGATGTAATACTGCCACAGATTTGGAATTGGATGTCTTATCTGTCTGTGGTCTAGGTAAACTCTTGTCCTTAACTTTGACTGGAAAATAAATGCAACTGTTCAGTACTTTTTGGATTTGGCAAATTGTGTTTTTGAATAAAAACTAGGTACATGTTAAACGGCCATGGGTATGTTACCAAAAAATAGACAGTAGGCACTGTATATACTAGTTCAACTGAGAAAAACTATACAGTCAAAAGAGATCATGCTTATTCTGTCTGTCTCCTTCCACACTGAGCATCTTTCTGTATTCATGGAATGTTCAATTAACTTTAATAGCCCATGATTAGCCTATGGGTTAAATAACAATCACTAAGGAATTAAATGAGCAATATAAAATAATTAGAATTCAATTTTCCCTCAGTTAAAATACTGTTTAAATGGTTTTAAAATCCTAGTGATTAATTGGGTCCTAAAAGAGATGGAAACACATGTAGTCACTTATTCATTACAGGCAGTAATTGCCCTTGTGTCTGAGGGAAAGTACTTTTGGTGACTACAGCCAAAATCACTCACAGGACATTATATTGCTTGGCACCTGGATTTCACAAAAAACATGGTCTCTCCTCTCCAGGGCCAGAATTGTTAAAAAAAAAAAAAAAAGTCTGCTTGTCCCAACTCGGCAACTCCTCCATTCAATACAGGCTTGCCAACCTCCAGCCACAGACCACATAAAAAATCCAGACAAGAGGTCTGACTGGTCGTTTATATTTTCACTTGGGATATACTGTGAATCTCTGTAGTGCAAATACAATACTAGTTTGGGCTGTGGTGGGCAGCACTGGAATGGACTCTAGGGGTAAAGCTGACTTTTCCAATTATTTTTAAAACAAAAAAAAAATGGTCTAAGTTCAATCAACAGTGACAGCTGCAGCCATATCATTAAAAAAAGTCATATGAAACGTGTTGAATTAAAGACACGTATTTCAATCTCTGGCAGGAAAGGAAGTTCTCGTAAAAATGGGGACCATGCAAAATGGGTTATGAAAGTTTAAGTGCCTTACAGATTATTCTAGACATCCATTTTACATTTTGGGTATTGTGTTCAGTCTGCATAGATGTTTAGTCTGATAAAGCACTGTGATGGTTGCCTAGGGGATATAGCACAAAAAATGCCTCCTCTTCTGGTTCTGTGTGTGTGTGTGTGGGGGGGGTGGGGGGGAGAATCTCTGTGCGTACAATAGGGAGCCAGAAATAGGGAGCCCTAATCCCCCCCCAAAAAAAAAAAAAACCTTGCAGGTAGATAATCCTGATGCTCACACTTGGAGAACATTTGCTTTCTCCCAGTTCTATGACCCAGGAAAGCCACTAACAGGGTCAATACTGTATCATTGAAGTCCCTGACCGATATCAAAGGACTCAAATGCAAAGGAGCTTTAAAAAACTCAATTTTAATGCCCCTCTTGCAGCGTAACTCCACCTTGTATTTCAGCACTTCTCTGTGAAGGTTTTTATAGCTGAAGTTACAAGTGTCAAATTCTGTGAAAGAAAATGGACTGACAAGTCGTCACGTCAACTTTAGCATTCTCTGTCCAGAGTAACTGACACACAAGGTTCATTTATGGTACTTAAAGGAGGAAGTCAGAAACTGCTACTCCACAGGTATTACACATCAATGTCCTATTAGCTGTTCTTATTATTTGGGTTTACTCCAGATGAGAAGCTAAATCCATTTTTGTAAAACAACATGGGAAGAATATTTCACTCTCATGAAGGGTTTGTGATCTAAAGACTCAAGCTTCCACAAGCACTGATCCTAGAACAGATTTATCTGCCTCTCAATGATTTTAGCAATGCATGATAAGTGGCCTAGACTGCTGTTTTCCTGTATGGGATTTCAGTGAATCGAAGCGAGCAGTGTAATAGTCACAAATTCTGACTTTAAAAACCCAAGTTGCATAATCCAAACATTACTTCTGGGTGCTGTTCTCACTGGCAGAAAACTGACGCAGTAAATTAAATCCCTTATGGACCCTTAATAAGGCTCCGATATTTCAGTTTTGGCTGAAGTGTTAACACCGTGGCTGGAGAGACAGACAACCATAGATCTACCTATAACCCAGCAATAGGGAAGGAATGAAAACATGCAAATGTGCCTTTTTTTTGCTTTGTTTTTTTTACTTTTGTATCTGACACTTCCTGATTTGAGTTATGTGGAAGCTGAAAGGGAGAGTAGGGTGCTTTGAATAACCAAATCGGAGCCCTGTTTGCACTGGGCATTATCAGATCCTCAGGAACGTACCGCTGCACTGTCGTGTGTCCATGCAAAGCCAGCGGGCCGCGAGCGATCTTTATCGCTGTCCTGAGTTCTCAAGGGAGACATGGAGTGGGAAAACAAACTGTTGCATCTCTATAGTCGTCTCATGCCGGAATCCCGGGTCGTTCAGCTACTACTCCATCTTAGCCTGAGTGAGAGATTTTCTAACAGGAAGCAGTACTCACATACATGCATATAAACATACTAGCTTGCCAACACACCCTAAAAAGTATAAACTGAATTGCATGAAAACTCACAACAGTCATTTATACATAGACAATACACTTATGCGTACTTTCATGCATTAGGTTCATGGCAGTTAACTGTCACAAACACCAACATTTTCATACTGACTTACCAATCCATCTACAGGGGACTCCAGAATCATTGACTTTTTGAAATTGAATTTGTACTGAATTTTCTGCATCCCTCTGTATACACACATCACGTGTTTAAATAGAGCTTTGTCTTGGCAAACTCACACACATACATATGTAATACACATGCATTTTACACAAAAATGCGCATGTATTTTTACTTGCATGCATGTACACTGAGCACCATTACTCATTGGACAGTAACGCATCTGTTAATTTGGTTTTGTACTCTAACACTGGAGTTTGAAGGGATTTGATGACAATGAGGTTGAGGTGCAGACTGTTAGTTTTAATTTGAGAGAGTTTTCATCCATATCGGATGAACCTTTAGAAATGACAACGCAAAAATATTGTGCATTTCAACATTACATAATATAAAGTAATTATTTTTACATTCGGCCGCATATCCTTCACATGCTTGAAGCGCATGATGAATAGATTTGAGACGCTGGTGTCTTCCCTGTACTGCCCTCACGAGAGGGTCCAGTTGAAGAATAATTTAATACAACGTAATATTAAAATGTACAGAAGCAGCATACGGACGTTTCGCCTCAAAGGTTGGAAAAGACCTGTGAGTCGAAAAGTCCGTATGCTGCTTCTGTGCATTTTAATATTATTAAATTGTCCTTCAACTGGACCTCTTGCGAGTGCTGGTCATCTTTTTTAGAATCGCTGTTTTTTTTTTTTTTTTTCACCGTGCACCCAAAATCATAAGAGATTGAGTTGTACGTGCCACTAACTTTCGGTGGGACTGAGTTCTCCGTATTCCGTCGACTGCAGCCATCCTCAGTTCCTGCTTGTTGACTTTTTGCCATCAGTATTCACTTCAGCATGTAAAATGGCTGTTGAATTGGATTCAGATCCAGTGATCTCTGTTTACTTGAACTACAGAACTAAAATAACCAAAAATGTGCCGCTGTCCAATGAATTATGGTGCTCACTGTACCTATGCAAGTGAACATATAAATATCCACACTCCAAGCTGACGTACTTAGATATTCATTTAGGCTACATGTCTATAGGCACACTCACACACACGCGCGCGCGCGCGCACACGCACACACATGCACATACACACTCACACACACAGCATTGATGACCGTCTCTGCCCCCCCTCACCTCCCCCCACCTACAGCAGGCCCAGCTGTGCGCCACTGAGCCCAAAATCTGAGCAGAACGCCCACCCTTACTAAATGCCTTTGGGCACTCTCAGCTGCCCTATGAGAGATCGTCACGCTGCGGGGTTAATATGCAGCGGAAACCAAGAGCATGTGTGTGTTTGTGTGTGTGTGTTCTTGTACATGCTACAAAGAGAAAACCAAAAAATGTTTTTTTTTCCCCTGACAGAGTAGGGGCATTATTGGGAAGTGAGGACATTTTTATTTTTCATTTTCAAATGTCCTCACAACTACAAATGCAAATTATGACTTATTAGTTAAGGTTAAGGGTGAGGTTAGAATTTGGGATAGGGTAAGGTTAGGGTAAGGGTTTGGGTTAGGCATGCAGTGCTTATTGTTAAGATTAGGGAAAGGCTGTAGAGGCACACAAATAATGAATTGCAGTCCATGTGATGACCTCACAAAGATATAAGTAGAAGAATGTGTGTGCTTGTGCATGTATGCGTCTCTGCATGTATGTGGGCACAGCTGTGTGTGTCTCTCTCTCTGTGTATGTCTTCAGGCTCGTCACTGTGCGTGTGTCCCTGTGCATGTGTGTGTGCTTGTTTGCGCCAGTGTGTCTCTGTGTGTCCATGCATCTCTGTCGGCTCGTCCATGGATGTCTCTCTGCATGTGTGTGTCTGTATGTGTGCGTCTGTTAACATCTGCGTGCCGTGAACATGTGCGTCTGCCCACAAGCACCTCAGCCTTCTCCTCCCCCAGAAAACCCTAACCTCCCCCCGTCCCCCAGTCAGTGGGAGGCAAACTAATCTAATGGCGTCCAGCTCCTGTGACTCCAGTGAGTCCCATTGGGAGGACTGCCTATCCCAGAAGCCCTCTGAGCTGGAGTCAGCAGGGGGAAAACCCAGTCAGCATGTTTACTCAGAGAGACTCCAGCAACTACTGATTATCTTTGTGGGGGTCCATCCCTCAAAATATGAATGTTGCTGAACATAGTTTCATAGAGTTCAGCTCCGCTTTACTGACAGGAACAGTGATCAGATCTGCACATGAAAAGGACGGGCTAATACCCGAGACCTGGAGCTTACTGTGACTGATCTATCGCTGAAACATACTGTTTTCCAACCTCATAAAGGGCTCCAAATCAAACAACAGAACACAAGACTATGATCCCTCTAACATTTTCGTACAGTTAATGGAGTCCGTGAATGGCACTACGCAGAGATGTAACTACACGGTACGTAATGTCTCATTAACCAACTTACAGCTGCCTAGTCCATACTCCCCCCCCCCACAAACATGCAAGGTTATTAGATTACAAGTGGATGGGGTTTGAATGTTGCTATCTCCATGCAATTCCTGGCCGTATTCATCAAAAGCAGCAGTGTAGGCTAATAGCCTGGGATCTGGGCTTGTAACTTAACGGTTCTTAGTTGTTCCAGAGGGCCACGGCTATTACTTTTAGCAAGATATTTAACTTGAATTGCATCAGTGAACAGACAGGTGGACGTATTAATTGCGTTTTTCTGTATCAATTGCTTCGGGTAAGCATGCCCACTTAAAGCCCAAATTCATGTACACACGAGGCCACATTCGAAGAATATATGGTTCTTTGATTCAAAGTAGAAAAACATTCACTCGTATTTTTAAAACCAAGTGGCCAAATTGTTATTGGTGAATGGCTGAGTCTTTTCTTACTGTCAAAATCGCAAAAGCTATGATTTCCTCCAAGCCACGCAGGAAGCGCTTGAAGCTGGAAGCAGGAAGCTGACGGCCAGTCACCCTCACCTGAGCACTAAAGTTGAAGCATGGCTTGCCCCAAATTGCAAGGTGTCCATGTATTGCCCAGTCAACTTGAACCCCAACCAATCGGCAGGCTCCTCGCTCCTGTATTCATAATAATAAGGATGTGTGGTCACCCCAGTGTCGCTCTTGTGTTGACAAGCACTCAGAGCATTTGATTCATCACTGCAGTTTTTGTTCCTGCAAGCCACATACATTTTGGAGGGATATTTTCAGGGAATGTTTACAATTCATACTGACACTGATGAGCAGGTCTTACTCCTATTGACTGAAGGCTCTGCTCTGTCATAGTGTGTAAGGGTTGAGCAGGTCTTTCTCCCTTGCAGCCCCTCTGTCATAGTGTGTAAGGGTTCTGCCTTGCAGCCCCTCCCCCTCCGGCTGTCTTCACCTCCACTTCAGCGAGCCACACCTGTTGCTTGTTGAAGTGGAGGTGAAGTTAGGATATTTAAGATCTGCATTGCCAGTAGGCAGTTGCAGCTGCATTCTGGTTTTTAGAGCCCTGTTTTGTGCTGCTGACTCCCCTGTTTTGTGATTTTAAAAGTATGTTTATTAAATGTTTGTCTATTTTTGTATCAGCCTGTGCAAGTGGGTCCTTTCCATGCTTTTGCGTACACGGTCCCAGTGCCCGCCGGATTGCAGGTTGCATCCGGCGGGACCAAACCATGACATAGTGAGGCCGCTGTACCAGGTGAGAAACGTATGCAAGCCAAATACAAACTCTGTATCTGCATGACAATATGGTGTAGAAAAGCTGCTTCACTGGCAAAAAGTAAGACATTGAGTATTTACACGACATAGACTTGGCCTCTGGCCGAGGATAGACATAGTTTGGCGTCTATGTGGTGTAGAATGATGCTTTATATGAGGGTTGGGTTACTGTTCGGTATGTACTTTTGCTCTATAAGAGAAGAGTTCGAGGTTAATGAGGGGCACAGGCCGCTATAGTTTTAGCAGAAGTCAGGCTCATTAAAGCCTCTCGGTGACCCTGTGCGTGATTTGCGATAAGGATGCGCCCCGGATACCCCTGGGAATACTAAGTGCGCGGAAGACACTGGCATCTTTCAGGAGCCGGGGCCCAGAGCCTGGGGGCCGCGGGTCGACTGGGAAGGGCCTCTGCGGTCACCCATTATGTGTCCATGACAGAGAACCCTGTTCTCCGCGGCCGCGAACAGGGCGGGGGGTGTGGGGCGTCGATCGAAAAAAAAAAAAAAAGCGGGAGAATAGAAGGCGGAGTGCGCTTCTGGGGAGGAAAAGCCCCCTTTCGTTCTTTCTATCTTTTTGTAGAAAGAACGGAAGACTTCCCACACCACATCCTGCAAAATCCTTTCATACATTCCCCCTCCCAAAAAAAAAGAACCAAATTTATGAAACCGCATTAAAAAATATAGCAAATGCATGCCTCACAAAATGGATTCCAAAAATAAACCTGTTACGCTTTTTGTTCTAATATTTTGGTCAGGAAATAGGCAATCAGCAATGATGGGACACTCCTATATACGCGCAAAAACGGTGTAGCCAGTGTCAGGTGCATCTATGTGGCTTATAAAGTTTGATATACGATCCGTCACACACTGAGGCAGAAGGGAACATTTCCTTTCTTTTCTTTCATTCAGTTCCCCTGCCTTTCCTTCCTCTCTTTCTCCTGGGTAAGGCGGATGAGTCTCTCCTTACTAACCCCCCTATTAAGGATGCAGTAATCTGGATTTGGCAACCCGCGCCCCGATAACAGCACTGACTCTTGGATACCCCAGGGCTACCCCACCCCCCAGCCCAGCCCCCGTCCGTTTGTCTACCGCCACATAATTATTTCAGCACTCACATTTCCTCTACGGCTCTTCCAAAGTAAAAAAAAAAATTAAATTAAACAAATGGAAATTTTGTTTTGAGCCGATGTAGAATCCACAAATCCAGAGGGAAAGCAGTGCTCTGTAGCGAGGGGTCTTATGAGGAGATACAGGGCAGAATGCGTCAGCACCTATGGGCTATTGGATGAAAATTTCAGCACAATTATATTGCTCTTGTCAGTGATTTGGAGGTGCTCCTGTGAGTCACGCGTTGACTATGTTGTGTGACATGTTGGGTATCTTCTGACTGATGTGTCGAGCATATTGAGCGGACTGTAAAGTATGTTGTGAGTGATGTGTATATTAAGCGATGTGTAAGGTATCTTGTGAGTGATGGGAAGCGTATATTGTTTTGGCTGTAGGGTATTTTAGTGAATGATGTGTCGACCATATTGTGTGATTTGTAAGGTATCATGTGAGTGATATGTTGAGTATATTGTGTGGGCTGTAGGATATCTTGGGAATGATGTATAGAGTATATTCACTAGTAGCACCTAAAAACCGAGAAAGTGCACCTTTTCCCAAGAAATTCCTACAAAAACTTAGAATACGCCAAGGTTTACTGAAGATTTGAGGCCGACTCGGTTAACCTCGGAAAAATTTTACCGAGGTAGACCGAAAAACTTTCAGATATATGAAATAACATGAATATTCGCCGAATTTCGTGGGAACTTTGGAATGGTCAGTACTGTAGTTCAGCCTGCTGTGTCTGTGCTGCATACAGGAACTGGCAAAGGGCAAACCACCACCATTATATTAAGAACAAAAAAAACACGTTAAGTATTCAGAATATATTTAATCTGCAAAAACACCAATTTACAAACAAATCAGATACACAATGTAATTTTTTAAAGAGGGCATCTTGAGAGAAAGTGAACATCGAGGTGTTGTCCAAACTTAAGAAAACCGGACAGACTTCGGGATACCTTGGTAAAATTTTTCCGAGGTTTACAGAGGCCTCAAATCTTCAGCAAACCTCTGTGTATTCTAAGTTTTTATAGGAATTTCTCGGAAAAAGGCGTACTTTCTCGGTTTTTAGGCACTAGTAGTAATTGTGAGATGTGTAAGGTATCTTGTGAGTGATGTCTAGCATATATTGTATGGGCTGTAGGATATTTTGTGAATGATGTGTAGAGTATATGGTGAGATGTGTAAGGTATCTTGTTAGTGATGTGTAGAATATATTGTGTGGGCTGTATGGAATCTTGTAAGTGTTCTGCAGAGTACACTATATTTTGTGCGTGACGTAACCTGCGCTCTCGGCTGTGTTCAGTGCCACCTCCACTCTGTTTTCAGGTGCTGTTTAGTGTGTGTGTGTGTTACCGTAGGACTGGAAGGGTGTAAGCGTATGCTTGTGTGTGTATATGAGTGCATATTTATGTACACATATACTACTGTGGGAATGCAGTGGTCTTGAACTGTATATGGGTCAATGACGTGACATTGTCCGAGCGCACTACTTTGGCTTAAAATAATTTTCAATGATTCAAAATAAGATCATTTTATTCTATAAAACCTGCTTAATTTGAACATATTTCCAGTTTATCATAAAAATTATATACAGCGCCCTCCATAATTATTGGCACCCCTGGTTAAAATGTGTTAAAAGCCATAAACTAAATTCAATTTTTATTGCAGAAGCATACTCTCACACTGAAAATTGTAGAAAAATGTAACCTTCAACTCAAGTGAATTTTAAGTGGAAAAAAAATTTCTGACTAAGAAATAATTATTTTTCATAAAATCACCTGTTCCACAATTATTGGCACCCCTAACAATTCCTAGGAAATAAATGTAATTGAAGTATTTCTGTCACTTCTACAGTAGTTTACAAAGTTGATCAGAGTATCTAGGAACATTTAATTAGTAATTCATCACTTCCTGTTTCCCTGGGGTATAAATATGACGTGACACAGAGGCCATTTCTCTTATCCACTCTTCAACATGGGAAAGACAAAGGAACACACCATTCAAGTAAGGCAGATGTGTGTCGACCTTCACAAGTCAGGCAATGGCTACAAGAAAATAGCCACTCGCCTGCACCTGCCCATATCTACTGTCAGAGGAATCATTAAGAAGTTTAAAACAACTGGAATAGTGGTAAACAAGCCTGGACGAGGACGCAAGGTTATTTTGCCACCACGCACAGTGAGGAGGATGGTAAGAGAAATAAAAAGTTCTCCAAAGCTCACTGTTAAAGAATTGCAACAAATGGTAGCATCTTGGGATCACAAAGTCTCCAAAACAACCATCAGGCGCTATCTAAATGCCAACGAGCTGTTTGGGAGGCATGCACGGAAAAAACCTTTTCTCACTCACAATCATAAACGCAAATGTCTGGATTTTGCTAAGCGGTACTGGGACTTCAACTGGGACCGTGTGCTTTGGTCAGATGAGACCAAGATAGAGCTTTTTGGCAACAAACACTCTAAGTGGGTCTGGCGGAACACAAAAGATGAGTATGCAGAAAAGCACCTCATGCCCACTGTGAAGTATGGGGGAGGATCGGTGATGCTGTGGGCCTGTTTCTCTTCCAGAGGCCCTGGGAACCTTGTTAGGGTGCATGGCATCATGAACGCTTTGAAATACCAGGACATTTTAAATCAAAATCTGGTGGCCTCTGCCCGAAAGCTGAAGATGGGTCGTCACTGGGTCTTTCAGCAAGATAATGACCCTAAACATGCGGCCAAATCTACACAGAAATGGTTCACCCGACACAGAATCAAGCTCCTCCCATGGCCATCTCAGTCCCCAGACCTCAACCCCATTTAAAACCTGTGGAGTGAGCTGAAGAGGAGAGTGCAGAGGAGAGGACCCAGGTCGCTGGATGATTTAGAGAGATTGTGCAAAGAGGAATGGTCAAAGACCCCTCTTTCTGTATTCTCCCATCTTGTGAAACATTATAGGAGAAGATTAGGTGCTGTTTTGTTGGCAAAAGGGGGTTGTACAAAGTATTAACATCAGGGGTGCTAATAATTGTGGCACACATGATTTGATGTAAAAGAATTATTTCTTAATGTGGATTTTTTTTCCCACTGAATAAATGCACTTGAATTAAAGGTTGGATTTTCCTCTTTTTTTCATTGTGGTCCTATATTATTTAGAAAAAAACTGAATTTATTAGAAGCTAAAGAACACATCTTAACCAGGGGTGCCGATATTTATGGAGGGCGCTGTATATGTTGTGTTTTGCCATCTCAAACCCTCAAAATGTCAGGTGGCGCAACCGTCCAAGCAAGTTAACACTATGTGAAATGTATTAAATATGTAATTTAAAATATGAATTAATATAATATTAATATGGGGGCATAATTTTATATTGAAAAACTTTCAAATAAACAAAGTTTAATAGTTTAATTGTTCTTAAATTGTTTGGAAAACCAAAATACCCGCCCCCTACAATAAAGAATCCATAAGTTACTTTTAACACCCAGCTCAACTACAAAATGGTAATGTTTTAGGCAGAGTAGACACTCTTAGGTATACTTACTAAAAAAATCACTTTGAAAAAAAAGAGGGAAGTGTGCTTTTTTTTTCCAAGAAACTTTTGGTTGCGCCACCTGACATTTTTTGGCTGGTGAAATTGCAAATACAGTCTAAAACTGTACTAAAACCCTGTAAATGTTGTGCATCCATTAAGACTTGTTTAAACACACTCTTCCAACTTCAAATAAATGTATTATGTACATTTTTAAAGATTTATTAAAAAAAAAAAACATTTTTAAAAGGCTAATTTGTCATTGACCCATATGTTTATGCCTGTGTATTAGTGGATGTGAGTGTGTGCGTGTGTGTGTGTGTGCGCGCGCACATTTGGATGCATGTGTGTGTATGTCAGTATTTGAATGTATGCTTGTGTGTCTGCATCTGTGTGTGTGTGTGTGTGTGCATTTGTTTGTGTGTGTTTGTATGTGTGTGTATTTATGCGTAAGTATTCGCTTACATATGCATGTGTGTGTATATGAGTGTTTGTGTGTGTCTGTGTATGTGTGCGCATTTGTATGCATGTACATATGTGTGTGCATGTGTAACTGTGTGTGTTTGTGTGTTTATGTGTCTGTGTATGTGTGTATGTATGTATGCATGTGTAAATGCGTATGTGTGTGTTCCTGTGTGCATGTGTGTGTATGTGTGTATGTTTTGTGTGCGTTCGTGTATGTATGTATGTGTGTGTGTGTGTGTGTGTGTGTGTGTTTGTGTTTGCGCGCACACGTAAGCATTAAAAAACTTGCTCAGATTTGGTGTGTGTGTGTGTGTGTGTGTGTGTGTGTGTGTGTATGTTTTGTGTGCGTTCGTGTATGTTTGTATGTGTGTGTGCGTGTGTTTGTGTTTGCTTGCGCGCACACGTAAGCATTAAAAAACTTGCTCAGATTTGGTGTGTGTGTGTGTGTGTGTGTGTGTGTGTGTGTCTGGCCCACCTGCTCCCTTCTCTCTTCAGTGGGATGTGCTACAGCAGCTGCATTCTCTCACAAAGCGCCTCTTTGTGATCTTCCTCAGGCACAAACACAGCAGCCCTCCACACACACACACACACACACACGCACACACACACAGACAAACACAAACACATGCACGCACACAGCAGAGAGGAGGGACAGAAGCTCAGTGCAGCCTCACTGCTGACTCTCTCTGCCACTGCAACAGGGTTTACAAAAACTCACTGCCACTGCAACAGGGTTTACAAAAACTCACTGCCACTGCAACAGGGTTTACACAAACTCACTGCCACTGCAACAGGGTTTACACAAACTCACTGCAACTACAACAGGCTTTGCCCAACTCATTGCCACTGCATCAGGCTTTACACAAACTCACTGCCACTGCAACAGGCTTTACACAAACTCACTGCCACTGCAAAAGGCTTTGCACAAACACATTGCAGAACTCACTGAAACTGCTACTGGCACTGTGGAGCTCACTGTGGTTGCACTGCACTGCAACAGACACTGCCTTTTTCACTGGCTGCACCCAAATGCACTGCAGCTGCCAGAAACACTGCAGAACTCACTGTCACTGTACTTCACTTTGCACAAACTCTGCAACTGCGAGTGACCCTGCAGAACTACGACTGCAATAGGCACTGTGCAAGACTACTGGCAAAAACTAGTTGCACAAACTCACTGCATCTGCATTGACTTTACACAAACCCACTGCAACAGCTGCAGGAACTGTGTAAACAGACTTTGTAAGGGTCGCAAACTCAGTACACCAGAATCTGTGCTATGGACTCTGCGCAGCCTCACATCTACCACACATCTTTCAGGGAGGCTGTCCTCGGAAGCGAACCTGTCCCCATTCGCCCAACCCCATCCCAACCCATTGACCCAAATCTTCACTCCACACCACCCAAAAGCACACTCCACATGTTGGAGATACACCACCTACACAGATAACACAATTTCAAGGACATGACAGTACATCTGGGGTAAATGCTCATTTGTTGTGTGGTGGAAGTTATGAGGACAACAAGTTTGTAGTGCCAAAAATGTTTTGGCATGTCATTACTACTTACGTTTGAAGAAAAATGGTGACAAGGATTTTTACCATTTTTTCCAAATGTAAGCAAATTTCATATGTATTTGGTACTGTTTTATTTATTTATTTGCCATCATTTCAGTTGTGTAGCCATTATTGCAGTATCCAGTGTAACAAAAAAAAAATAACATTTGAAGGACAGCCAGAAATATGGAGGGGGGAAAAGAGCATTTTGGGAGTCTTTCACTGAACTTTCTGAGGGCAACGCGCAAGAAACATAAGAAGTATCTCCAAGTTAAACAAGGCAGAGAAGCTCCCAATTTCATGGTCGGTGGACAGGAGATAAAAGGCAGGGTTGTGTGTTGTGTGTCATTTGGGCTACACAGAATGACTATGGGAGGACATCTTGTTAAGACACCTTGTGAGGTTTAAAGGGTGCTGAGATTAATGGGAAACACTAAAAGCACCCTAATCTCTCCTTAGGGTTCTGATTAGAGGAGAGGTTATCGGCAGCGGTGTAGAGGAGTACACAACATCGGTAAATCTACCTTTAAAACTCTGTCAGCGATGTAAGAGATTGTACTCCGAGGAAAGATGGAAATTGCACAACAATCTCGAGTGGGTGGACAAACACCCTGGGAGACGAGAATGGCTTTCTTGAAAACAATCCATTTCCGTCCCTCCGCATGATTTGCGAAGTTGTCCTTGGCAAATATTGGAGTGTAGCATAGTGTTGTGTTGTAGCATAGTTTGAGAGCGAATTGCGTTGGTTGTGTTTGCATGTGTGAGCGTGTGGTTGTGTATATAATTGTGGCGGTTGTGTTTGCATGTGTGAGCGTGTGGTTGTCAGTGTAATTGCGGTCATAGTGTTTGCATGTGTGAGTGTGTGGTTGTGTGTAATCACACTGATTGTGTTTGCATGTGTAAGTGTGTGGTTGTGAGTGTAATTGTAGTATCTGTGTTTGTATGTGTGAGTTTTTGTAATTGCAGTGACTGTGTTTGCATGTTTGAGTGTGGTTGTATGTGTAATTGCATTGATTGTGTTTGATTGTGTTGATGTGTGTTTGTGAGAACAGTTCTGCCCAGTAGCAGCAGTCCATCATGCCAAACTGAGCTTAAAAAGGCAGGAAAATATTTCTTGACATGCCTGTCTATACAGAGAGTAAATTTAGTGTGGAAACATATACCAAACATAATAAAAACGTGAGCTAAATAGTGATTAAACACTCACTCAACCATCTTCCTTTGAAGACATTCAAAACATTCCTTCTCTCCTGTGTCCTTCCCCGACTCTCATCTGCAAAGGAAACAGGAAGTGACCCGCATGACCCCTGACCTCTGTGGGACTCTTTGGAAACCCACTGGGTTCCACATCTTCACTGCCCGCTTTTCCGCCACAGGCATTATCACAGGTGTGTCCAGAGCCTCCAGCCCCACTGACCCACATCATACCCCCTCCCCTCCCCTCCCCCCCGCACACTCACACTCACACACACACACACACACTCGCACACACACAAAGCTCTGTACAGGACTTCATTACAGCACCAGCACTGGAAATATTTTGCCTCTGATATTTGAAATTTCATCTTCAGACAACCTGAATGTATTCCATCTTCAGTCGCCTCATACTGGGCATTTTGGCAGCTTTAGCTGTGCTAAAGCTAAAGCTATAACACCTTCCATTTTGTTTCTGCATAGTGCTTGATTCTTTATCTCTCCCATTTAATTGATTTTGCTGTCACACTTCACTCTGCCAGATCATTTGCGCTAAAACAAAAAAGTCTGGAATTGTTTGTGGCATTCACATGGTTTAAATGGAGAAAACTTTGTCTTACTGCAAAACAAAGATCCAAAACATAAATCCAAACTCTGCAGGGATTTTTTGGAAATGAAAGACCAATTTTAATAATTAAAACTTACATTATTGTTGTGGGAACCCTAGGATTATAAAGTTTGTGAAGTGTGCCTATCTGTAGGTACACCTAACAAGACATTTTGCAGTCCTCAGAGAAATTCATTAAGAATCATAACACAGTAATTAAAATCTCAAATATGAGAAACCACTAACACAGCTATTTTATGTATCTTTTTGAAAAATGATGAAATTACTTATCAGTTTTGCTTTCAAAGGTCCCATGACACCCAAAAATAGAAAAAAAAAAATTGCTTCAAAACTCTTCTATTGTACTTTTATTGTGTGAATTTGAATCTGACACTGGTTGTCGTACTTGTATTCATAAGAAGTGTGAAATGCAAATTAAAACCTTGCCTGGGAACACCCCTTGAAAATTGCTAAAAGATTACATAATCCATGTAACATCATCTCCACAAACACAATGCTCTGTGCTGAGTCGGGGAAAGGGGGTTTTTCATGCAGTACCCCACACATTCATATCGAGCCACTGACAAACGTTTGCATTTTTCACTTTTAAATTCAATACAAATCATGTGCAACACTTCCAACAACAGTAGAGAGGATGAGAGAGAAAATGCTTTGTTTTCGGAGTCCGCTGAAGTATCAGATTTGTCAGAATATTGTGAAATTCATGCTGGAATTTGGGCAGCTGGAATAGGTCGGCTGTATCATTGTGATCCCGAGGTGGAGACAGGTTTTAGAAACTGAATGCAATGTCAGTATGATGCGAAATAAAGTCATTTTGGTACAATCCAATCAGCAAAACTGGGGGCTTAAATAACATAAATTTTGCCTGGTGAACTGAAAATTGGTGAAGCCCAAACCATTCCTTAAAAATAATGTATGGTCTTGACCTGTTTTCAATCATTTATGTAAATTGACATCACATGAACTCCAAAAACAGTCGGGACCATCAGGTGTAGCCAGTTCTGCGCGCTAAGAGAAGAGGAGCACTCATAAGCCTCGATCTGTTTTCAATCATTTTCCTTGATGAACACGTTTTCCAATGATAAAAATTAGCAATCGGCAGTTAAATGAGTTAAATGCTCAGCTTCCTTCCTAATGCAGTGTTGCAACGATTAAAGAGAAAATGTTTTATTCACTTCACTAAAAAAGAGAAACTACAATATTAACTTTTGTGTTTGCTTTAAGCACATCCTGCTCAACCAAATTTTAGCTTCATGATTGTTTAATTACAACGAAGAAAGCGAAAAATAGCTACAAAAATCCGCAAATGAATAAGGTTGATTGAAATGGAATTTTATGTCAAAATAATGCGTTTTCTTTGTGTTAAATTACTGAGGAAAACTTGTTGAATCTGATAATGTTGAATGTTTTTGGAGTTTACATAATGTTAAAATAAATTAATGATTGAAAAAAGTTCAAGACCAGTGATCATTTTCAAGGGATGTTCAGCGCTTCACCAATTTTTATTTCACCATCCATCACTGGTGTGCAGTACTCGTATGACCACGGCGATGTCTGTGGTGTAGCTAACTGCAGCTTGATTAGATTTACAAGGTTACGTTATTGACATTTTAACATTCTTTATTCTTGCTGACTGACATGTGATGGTGCATGTTTTGACTTGCAAAGTTCCATCAACTTTAGCTATTACATGTAGATCTCTATACACACCAGCTGCCTCTCACTGCCTAGCAATGTAAAAACAGTGTAAGTACAGCATGCAGCAATGAGATGGTAGTTTGAGGCCATAATCTGTGCAACAAGTACGTATGAAATGGCTACCTCTAATGTTCTATAAAAAAGAAATAAATCTATTTCGAGATGCATTCTTTCGATATGCTGACTTTGCACCTGTAAACGTCCCTTCCTGAGAAGCTGCTCCAGAATTGTAACTTGGTACCTGACACAGGACAGCATTATATTTAGTATGCAGTAGTTTCATCCAGTGCCTAAGCCCCTTCTTTGAGTCTTTTCCTGGGGATCTTTTCCCTCCGGAAAACTGAGTCCATGGACCAATCCAAGCCCTGTCTCGCATCATGTGATCACTGTGTGCTGCTGTCCTGATATCCTGATCTGGTCCTGATCCAGTTCTACCCCATCCTTGCTTTACCACCTCTCTCAGCCACAGACCCCACTGCTTGGATATTTTAATGAGTTTTAATTGACTTTAATTGAACATTATTAATTAGCTACCCAGCGAAAGATGGAAAACCCCACTATAGCGGGGTTCCTCCTGAGATTTCTTCCCACTGGGGAGTATTTTCTCACCACTGCTTGAGGATTTTTCTCCCTACGAGGTTTTTTTTTTTTTTGGCCTTGCTTGCTATAGTGGAGATTAGGCAGGGCACTGCCCTTTTTGCTCTGTAAAACGTCTTTGCAACAGCCTGTCTGTGAAAAAGCGCTAAATAAAACTGAATTGAGTTGAATTGAAGTATTCGGTCACAAAACTCACATTTGTGGTAAGTGAACTTGTTTTTTAAGGGGTAGGGCTTAGGAAGTTAAAAAGTACACACAAACTGGATCGAAATTTCAAAGAGCAAAATGATTGAGTACATGGGACCTTTAAATACTTCATACTAAATAAAACCTCTTAAAATACATTCTGCTGTTTATTTTGTATAATTTAGCCACTAAAATAGGACCACTTTTATCAAATACAATCACAAGGGCTACTTAAACGACTGGTGATTCCAAACTTGTGAGCGGTATTGTATGTGAATATAGCGCTTGTGATGGCTGTTTGTTTGTAAAACCTGCATGCGTGCGTATGTAATACACATAATGCCATTTGCTTGTGTGTAATAATGTTTGTAAATCTATGCGCTTGTGAAATGGCCCCAAAGTTACATCATTCAGGCTTGGGCGAAATTCATGTGTGTGGTTTTGAGAAATCACCAGCACACTGACAAACACGGTTGACGCAGATTGTTCCGGATTGCTCATTAAACGGAGATAAAACAGCGAGGGAAGAGGACGGATGGAAGATGAATCGTCTCTATTGTCTCGTCCTTAACGGCGGAGGCAGCGTATAAACGCTTGTCCGGGGCACGTTGGCCCAGTCCCAGGGATCCACGTTAGAAGCGATTTCACTCGAATCCCCTCTGAGGAGGGACCGCTGCCAGAACGGGCCGAGCGAGAGGGACTGCGGTAACTACTAGCGCATCGCCAGCATTTCTCTTACTTCTGTCAGTTTGGCTCGTACGCACAATGCTATTATTTATTCACTTGGCCAATGCCTGCGCTTTTAACGGGGCTTTAAAAGCTCAGCACCATTCATTCGAGCAATTATTTACTGGGGGAATTTGTCCTTGATGACAGCAGCGTTGCAATTGGGAGTTGAATGCACAACCTTGCGGTTTCAAGCCCAGTTTAATAAGAGCCATCATTCCTGAATGTGCCCCGAAAATATCGCTGTGAACCAATGTACCCCTGTACATAAATCCTTCTCTCAGCAACCACAACTGGCAAACAGTGAGTTTTTTTTTCTATCAGTTTTCATATGTATTGTTCGCAGAAAGTTCACCAGCCACAAATTTGGCTGTGGCATCACACTCCCGGGTTTTACAACGTCCGACAAGCTGTCATTTATTTTTGGCGGGCTACTAACAGTTGTTCTTCAGAAACGGTCTGAAGTGGGAAGGCAATGTTCCGATTGAAAACCCCGCTCTAACTCTGGTGGCTTAGAAATTATTTCAGCGTAGCGCTGCTCTACAGTTGCTACCTTTCTCGTTCAAATGTCCGGATGCCTAAGTGCGTCGATCAGCTGAGATGGAGCTGAGGAGAACTGACTCATTTACTCTGGCCCATTTGCACCTGCAATATTGCCCTAATGACACGGTCGTGACTCACTCTGCCCAAAACATGCAGAACGTGAATTCGCTATTACACGAAGAAATCACAGTATCTCAGAAAAGTGGAACAAATTCCTCAGCTTTGTTCTTCTTTTTAAACAACCCCTCCGTCCCACCCACTCCATAATGGAGGCGCTCTAAATTGAGGATAACCAAATTAGAGTTTCTTCTCGGGGTGTTCCACAGAGAAACAAGGCATTCTAAATGGTTTGATTGAATTTCCGTGTTTTGGCCAGACATCTAAGGATTAGAAGCACTCTGATCTGTTAAATGCTGCAGGATCTTCTAAGAGATAAGCAGGAAGTGGTGAAAAATATTTGTTGCCGTTTCCAAGGCTTTCAATACAGTGATTTGCATTAAATACCTCTCCAGAGGATGAGCATGAATTGAAAGTGTCTTTCAAAGGAATATTTCTTCCTTTCTTTTTTTCTTTTTCCCCTAAATTTGAAATGGCCTGCTGTGCCAAACAGTGGTCATATTACAAGCTGTGCTTCCCCTGACAACCGACCAACCGGCATTGACCAGAGTATGCACCTGTGTTGATTGAACGCAAGAATAGCTGGCTCGACCACATTTTATTGTTTAAAGCGGAGATGGCAGTGAAATGTTCACATCAAACATCATGTCATAGAGGACAGCTTAATCATTGTACGCTAATTATCACAGATGCTATATATCGACTGTTCCTCATTTAGGCAGAAGAAGAGACTTTTCCGCCAGGTTAAGTGGCAGTCCGCCGCTTCGTATTAGACCAGTGCGAGGGAGAGGCCAGTTCCCCAATTCCCCGTTTCCACGACAATGTGCACACAGGCTGTTGGTGGGTCGCGCGTCCTGAAGCGCGACCCTCACTGTTCTTACTTCCGTGAAGACCCCGGCGAAAGCTTGCCGCTAATGCTGCCCGTACGCGAAAACAGCTGTCAGGTTTTGGAAAGGGGTGCGGCAGATCGGGTGGGTGGATGGGGGGGTCAGTGGAGGGACGCTCCGAAAAAAAAATCCAGCTGCTAGTGCTCATTTAACACTTCCAGAGCACGGAGCCCCGGACCCACACACTTCCTGTCCGCTAACACCTGTGGGGCTTATCGCCAGGACCTCTTTAAAACATCACTCCACTAGCAGTGCTGCAAAAAGTACAAATCATGAATCAAACTCAGCAAGTACTTTTGTCATTTTTCTAATCTTATATCTGTCTTTTACGCTTGTTTGTCATATTTAATAGCATAAACGTTGCTGATGAGGTGAGGCTGTTTGACTGCTTTCAATATTTTAAACTGGGGTATGAAAATCTCAAGCCAACAAATTGAGGTAATGTCAATCAAAAATAAGGCAACATTTTGCTTATTTCCTGAGTTTCTATGATAAAACGCCCCCATGCATGGTGTTTACTACTGTTACGCAGTGTTATCTCTCCATCACTTCAGTCTTTGTCTTCCTCCCGGCTGGGTGTTCATGGCAAGGACTATCGTTTTTCCTTGTATTTTTGGTGCCTGTGAATCAAACAGAGAAATCTGCAAGTATTTCAGAAATGATACTGCATAAAAAACTGCAATTGCTACATTGCTGGATATGATGGTAAACGCAAATTAAAGCTATTTTGACCTCATTCGTATTTGTTGTTCTCAGATGATCCCGTGTTCTGGAGTACTGCAAAATGACATCATTGTCCCTATACTTATGCACTGCTCTCCAACTCCCACCAGATCTGATCTTCTTTTCACACTGAGCATTTGGGCAGGGACCGTGTCCTGGATTCGGCTAAGTCTGTAACTTTGACTCACAAATAAATCAAAGTGTTAGTTTTTCTCTTCGCAAACATGACTTGGCCAAAGGAACAGTCACCAAATTATACTCACCAAACTACACGGGAGGGACAAAATCACACTTGGTTTTAAAAACTGTCAAAAAAAAAAAAAAACTTTGTCTGTTCTCATTTTATAAGTTATAAGTACACTTGTGAACATAATTAAAAAAACTGAAAGATAGACAGACACTGTAACAGATTGGAAAGCTGTCCAGGATGTGTTTTTGCCTTGCGCCCATGGTAGACTAGGCTCTAGCTCCCCCGCAACCATGATGAGGAAGATGCAGTTTAGATGATGGATGGATAGATGGATGGATGGGCCAATAGATGAATGGGCCGATAGATGGATGAATGGTTGGATGAATTCACTGAGGGACAAGTGCCTTTTCATCTAAAGATCTCAAACATATTGGCTGCGCCTTTTGTGTTTGCACAGCTTCTGATGCAGCAGTTGGGGCTGGAATTGCGGAACTGTTCTGGGATCAGTCTGTACACCTCACTGATGTTTACATTCACTGGCTCTTACTCCACAGAAGGAGTCCTTCATTTTGTCTCAATGCTACATCCCCGCTGTGTTCCCTCTTGACAGCTATTTTTATTCAGACAAAAATCCACAAAATTGAAAAAATGTAATCCTTCTGAAGACCACAAACAGTGCACAAAGAATGACACAAAAACAATAAGAAATGATTTAATGATCCAAGACTGACACGAGTACATAAATGCAGTCACTTAAATATACATATGCACACATAAATATATGCATGCTTACATAATTACACCTTTGCACACAGCATGCACAAAGGGAGATATAGCTACAATGTAAGTCAATGCACATGTAGTCATGTGCACATAGGAGTAGATAAACGCACTTGAGCATGTATGCGCAAATTATCACATGTACTCAAGGAATTGCACAAGCTTGCATTTAACAGCGTCACTATGACACACATGCATGCACAAACACATGCACATGCAAACGGCAGTCCATAATGAACAGCCACGGGCGGTACACATGTATCTCCTTGTTAAATATCCCCCATTTCTCTCTATCTGAAGCCAGACAAAGCACGGCAGCAATGCGGCCCTGGAAAACGGTGAAACGCGGGTAGGAGCGGAGAAGGGCGAAGGCACGGGCACTTGGAGGTCACACGACTGTGGGAAAATTGTCCCTTTTTCCCGTAAATCCCGCGCGGTTCTTTCCGCGCACACACAGTCTCCACTCCCGAGTCGTCCCGCACCATCTAATTCACGAGAAAATTAGTAACATGATTTACGAGAGTCTGAGATCAAAAAGCGGCCGATCGAAATGACTGCTCGCACCGCAGCCTTTATCCAGAACATATGGAGAGAGAAAGAGAGAGAGAGAGAGAGAGATGGGGGAAGAGGGAGAGAAAGAAACTGAGAGTCACCAGGAATGGGATAAATGAAGAGAAAGAGTAGCAAAGAGAGAAAGGGCAACCGAGAGCCAAACTCATAAAACCTCTCGGTGAAGCGCTGAATCCCCTGCTCCAGAACCTAACCTTATTCACTGCAAGCTAAAAAGAAGAACTGATTCCAGATCAGTGCAGTTACCCCACAATGTTTTATGAAAACTGGATTGAATTCGCGAAAAAAAGGGAGAGAGAAGGTAAGCGAGGATAGAGGACAGAGAGAAAGAGAGAGAAAAACAGAGGTGTGACAGGAGGGAGGAAGCAGGCATAGGAAAGACACCTTTGTAGGCCTGAACTCAGGAGGTCCTCATACACACCTGAGAAGTGAGATACGTACGTCAGCCCTGTTCACTTGACCCTCACACATCTATAACTGCTGGCAGCCATTACAGCACCCAGATGTATAAGACCAGTTCTATCTGAGTCTGAGGGCTCTTAGCTGGCTGTAGTTACAGGCTGGAGAGACGAAATTACGAAACGAATCGCGGTTTCAGGCTCTTTTACTGTCCCAGAGACGCTCGCTTCCGCAAAGGTCAGACCGTCTGCTTAGGTGGGGCTAGCACACGGACCGCCAAACCTCCAAAGCGGCTCCACACGATGTGCCAGGGTACGGTAGAATAGGATTAGTTGGGCAGTTTGTTTGGTTGTTAATAACAGATGTGAGAGATGCTTCAGTAGCTCATCCAGTTTGATAATCAGATGAACAAAGTTGGCACACTAGATAATCTACAGGATTAATGGAATTCAAATAAATGCTAACTTACTAAGTCAGCACTGTGGGGGAGAAATTGTTCATGTATTTCCTAATGACAAATGTCAAGTTTCTGCTGTTTAGCAAATGAAAAAGAATCAAAATATGTTTTCTAATGCAGCTCAATACTGAATACATTTCCTTTTTGGGTTTAAGATAGACATTCCTGGATTCAATTGCCCCAATACTGACTTCAAACTAAAATCTATTATTCATGCATGTATGTAATATTTGAAAACAGTTCCAATGCATGTTAAATTTTAGTCACTGAACCTCCAGCCAAACTTGGAAGCTCTGTCACTGTCTCTGTCTGGTTAAAATGTCTCCCCTGCTCCCCCTGGTTCTTACTAAACCACAAAATTAACTAAGACAGGGACATGTCAGGCTAAAACACAAGTGTCTGGAAGCACTTCAGGACATTTTTCATCCTTGCACATGAAACACATGTCAGATTGAACTCAGAGTCGTTTGCGCTAATGGTTTCCTTCAGTTCGCTAAAGTTCCCCCTGCACAAACTCATCTTACCAAACCCCAGCTACACCACTGGTGGGTTTTAATAAAACTTCCAATTGGGCCTGTAAACCCCTCATTAAGCTGTTTTTACTGAACGAGTCTCTGGGAGCAGGAGGTCAGGGGTCGGGTGGGAGGGGCTAATGTGTAGCAGCTGTCGGGTGGTCGACTGGAAATAGCAGAGTTCAAATGGCAGGACCACGTAAACATCCACCGGTGTGTGCGTGTGTGTGTGTGTGTGTGTGTGTGTGTGTGTGTGTGTGTGTGTGTGTGTGTGCACGCGCTACGACCGGGCTAACTGACAACCTGCAAAACAGATTTGGGACTGGTCCCTTAGCGAAAATATCCAGCAACCCCCCCCCCCCCCCCCTCCCCAGCCCCTGGGGGGAGGGAAGAGAGAGGAGAGCGACGGACATCCAGCTCTCCGGCGCTTTTTTTTTTTTTTTTTGATGTGCGTGGGAACCTGATCAGAGGAACTGAAATCTGCTTCAGTGTTCGTACTGCCTGGAGACGTTTGAGCTTAAAATCCGTCGCCCTGTCCCCCAACCCCCTTCCCAACTTTATCCCGAATATGCTCCAGGGGTAGACTTACGCCCTCCCAAACCCACTCCGTTCAGTTAGAACTGCCTGCCTATCTTCTGCCACAGACTGACATGCACCTATTTAATCTGTGGCCTAATGATGGCTGACTGTTCATCTTGGCTTTATGAGCCCCAAGCAGGCAGTCAAAACCTCTGTCCAGGGACCGAGCAGTGCAGTCTGTCACATGATTTCACTTACATCTGTAAGCTGACGTGCAGTGTCTTTCACCAATAGTGGCACCCTTCACGAATATTAGCCATCCGCGCTGAAAAAATGTTTGCTGTTAATCCTCCCTATCCATGATTGAAAATATTAACAAAAGTCCAGCCCTGAATTTATAGATAACAATTGAGGGGGGGAAAAATCTGTACGGCACAAACAGTGACACCCCTAGACACTCTTTCAAGAACAAATTAATTTGAATGTATTCTCATTAATATTTTACTTTAAGTTCTCCCTTAATGATTAAGCAAATTTAAATGGTCACCTTGGCTTTGACTTCCTGTTTCCCTGGGGTATAAATATGAAATGACACACTGCCCAATTTCCCTTACTCATGATTACAACAAAAAAAAAAAAAAATACAGCAATGATCTGCGACAGGGAGTTATTGAGCTTCACAAATGTTGAAATGGCTGTACAAAAATGTCCATTTTGACTATCAGAGCAATAGTTGAGAAGATTAAAGCAAATGTGAAAAATCTTCCTGGAAGTGGATATGCATCTATTTAGAATGCGTGCACTGAGGGGAGGATGGCTCAAGGAAACCCCAAGGATTGTAGTTGGACCATTGCAAGCATTAATTATGTCTTGGGATTAGAAACTCTCCTAAACTTTGATCAGACGCCATCATGGAACGACAAGATGTTTGGGATGTTGGCCACAAAAAAGCCTCTGTTGTCATCGAGGAACAAACTCATGCACTAACAGTTTGCCAAACGGAACTGTCTTGGAACCTCTGATTGGATCAAGTTCTATGGCAAGATGAGAACAAATCCACCAAAATTTTTCGACGCCAAACCCACCTCTGGTTTGTATTGTCAAAGATTCCGTTAAGAATTCCATGAAGGCCCTTGACACCACTGTGAATTATGGTGGTGGATCACTGATGTTGTGGGGCTGTTTTGTTTCCAAAGGCCCAGGATGACTTTATAAGATTCATTTTATTGATGGATTCATGAATTCCATCAAGTACCAACAGAAATGAAATAAACACCTGACTGCCTCTGCCAGAAAGGTGGACTCTGGCAACAGGACAAAAATCCAAAGCATGCATCAAAACCAGAGGGCGCCCTCTGCCTATGTCTGTTCTTTTGGTTGCAGAATATTCCGGATCACTTCCAAAATTAAATCATCTCTTCCTTGGACTACTGCCTATCATCCTGCTAAATTTTGTACCAAACTGTTCATAACTTTTTGAGTTATCAGGTCCGAGATATCATACAAACCCGCATACATATATTTTAATTCTTTCAGATTTAGAATCCAGAATATGTTCTGGATCACTTCCAAAATGGATTCAACTCATTCTTGAACTACCACCTATCATCCTACCAAAATTTGTGCTAAACTGCTCATAACTTTTTGAGTTATTCCGTTAACAGACAGACAGGCAGGCAAATAAACAACCAAACAAACAAACGGGTGAAAATGTAACCTCCTTGGCGGAAGTAATCAATACACAAATGGTTCACCGACCACAGAACCAAGCCTTTGCCAACGTTATCCCAGTCCCCTGACCCAAACCCCATAGGAAGCCTGTGGGGGATGAGCTAAAAAGGACACTGCATTTCATTATCATTTTTATCTCATTAATTATATTTTAATTAAATGTTATATTGTTTAATTTTGAATTAAATATCAAGGGAATGAACAATAAAGGCATTAATTCATAACCACTTTTTGTGCTACCACTATTAATGGTGGGCACTGTATACATCGCCTTTAATGGTGCTTCCAGCTTTGTACTAGTGGCAGCAGGTAATAGTGATCTCCCAAAACTGGCACCATTTTACTTGCACTTAATGAACACAGTGTTAAATTCCTGAATTTAATGCTGAGTCAGAATATCCTTTCCCATGGTCATGTCCGTGGTCACAAACAACAGTGTCAGCATAGCTATATATCATACGAGACCCACTTGATGTCCAGTCTAGAGTTCCTTTCTCAGAAGGTTAGGAGGAACTGGAACATGTTATGAAGTATGACACCATGTTTGATGCCAGGGGTTGAATTCTTGTTGGCAGAATGGAGTTTGAGCCATAAACACACTGATATTGCACATTAATCTGTCCTTGTACTTTATGTATATGGACTGCATAATCACTGAAATGATTTACTTCAGTAGCTTGAGAAAACATAATTATAGAGTTATGATTTTTTTTATTTACTATTGCCAGTTGAGTTACAATAACTTATCCTGCTGTTAAGCTCAGTTAATTGAATAAACTTTGTTTTACAGTGTAAGTGGTCCATTAATTCAAATCCCAGGGGAAAAACAGACTTTGCCATAAAGACATCGATTGATATTCCAGGTGCTGGACTACAGTGAAGTACTACAGAAAACATTTCTACCTGCTCATCTCTCTGAATAACTCAGAAAGTGATTTATTTGCCAGTCGACCAAAAACATGTTTGTATCTCTTCAGTCACAGTCTATTAATTTGCTCTCTGATGAATCACTTTTCTGGAAACATCACACAGGTGCGTGACGATCGTTCTGTATCCTGTGCACACAGTATCCATAGGTTTTCTCTATTCCCAGTTTCCCCTTCTGATAGCTGGGATGTGAGTTAGCATTGTAGAAAGTTTGGCCGTTAATCTACAAAGACTGACACAATGATATGCTGGATCAGTAGACGCTATACACAAAGTGATATCCACTGGGATGGATATACTGTAGGTTTAAACCCATGGGGATGTAGCCTTATACAAAATACATTTTGAATTAAATTTTAAGCACTTGAAATTATCAATCATTGCTGTTTTTTATGGTGCGGAAATTTTACGAATATTTGGTGGGACACAAAAAATATCATAAAAGCACATCACGTCATGGGGACAAAAATCATATCTGACATGGTGTGCTGAAAACATGCTGGAGTAACTTGAAAAATATGCCCCCCAGTATTGCGTATGCCATATTGTACCATATGTTATTGGTGCTTGGTTGCGAGAGTGTACTGAGAGACTTGTGATTGACAGCAGCGACTGCTGAGCAGCAGAAAAGTGGACTAACTAAGTTTGCTGTGACTTTAATAACAGTCCTGAAAGTATTTTTCATTGGGGACCAGTTTTAGTGACAATCACTCATCCTTAATTGGATCCATTTTACATCACAGGGCCAGTCAGCTAACTGCTAACCACAGTGTACTTCCTATTAATTATTGTTAATTGTAAACCAATAGAGCCGATTGCAAGGAATCATTTCTGAGAAATAGCGGAACTGATCCTGTTTTAATTTTTTTTAAATCCCAAATTTGTTGCTAACATGTCCAAGCTTTGTCAAAGTCCAATTTTGTGACCAAATAGAAGAACTGTCAATAATTTTCATTATAACAAGTGTCAATGAACAGCCACATTCTTCTACTTTGACCTTTCTGTTGGTTAAATCTGAGAACAATTGAAGACCCGCATGTTAAAAGTACTGAAGTCAGAAAGTGTTAATTTTGAGAAAAAAGGGTCTGAGTACATACGTAATAGATCCATAAAATCTGCTAATTGAGGAAATTGCTAATTTCTGCTAATTGCTAAATGGCTAAATCTGCTAATTTAATTACCAAAAGTACTTAAGTAACAAAATATCCATTTTGAGAAAATTGAGAAAATGGACTTGGGTGACTCAAAAGGACATTTATCCATCCTTATCTCAAGGTGTGTGAAAATATTACGTAAGCACTTTTAGCAGTAGGCTCTTCAGTTCAAAATCTTGTAGTCGAACTGCAGAGGTGGCGAGTTCAGACTCGGACAGTAAGAATCCACTCCAGAATTTAGTTACAACCACCTGGATTTACGATTTAACACAACTCATCAGCCAGGAGGCGGAATGAATCAGAGAAATCAGCTGAATGAGCTCATGGGTGTCAGTAAAACCTGGCAGTTTTTTTTTTTTTTTCTGACTCCTGGATTGACCATCTCTGCCTGCTGGGTGCCTGCTGATATTTAAGCCCTTATTAAAAGCTAATGGTAAAAACCACTCCCCTGCTACAGCTAATCTGGGGAAAGGCTCCTGACCAGCCTGATGACCTGTCCCCATGGTCAGTGCTGCTTTAATTGCATCACACTTGCTCTCCTATTAATGTACCAGAGAGTTAAGCCTATTACACCCACACACGGGCGCTCCTACAGCCACACGCACTGAGGAGAATGAAATTAAAGTTAATAACATTACACTGGTCGAAGTTCAAAAGAAACAGAGCAGCAAAACTATAAAAATAGCAAAGGTTGAGTGTGATTTTGGTGATGAAATATGAAATGATTCTTTAGTCTTTTAATGAAACACTGTGTTGGTTCCGTTGATGGGGAGTAATGTTTGTTTCGAGGCACCCCTGCCTTACACTGCACAGAGTTTTTGAAACCCGGTTAGCTCTTGTAAGAGGCTTTGCAGAGGGATTTAAACGGTAGAATGGAAGCCCCACAGTCTCTCATGGGGAAGAATTTAACACAGGTCTAAGTGCAACAGCAAACATGTGCCTCTCCCTGTACTCTCCGTTCTGTGGCACTCTCACAATCTCTCCTCCCCTCCTTCTTCTCTTCACTCTCTCTCAGGATCTCTCATCTTCAACTCTCCCATATGAAAATATCCTATAGATATTTGTTAGTAATACTGTAGTATTTATGGCATAACTATTGTATTACAATTGTATGCATAGTATAACCAGAGTAGTTCTACAGCCATCACTGTACAGTACCATGATATTTCTATAGTCCACACAACTGTATTGCTGTAGTTTGAATAACCATAGTATCACTATAGTGATACTACGTACACTGCGGTGCCGAAAATATTATCCATTTACTATAGGATAACTATAGCTTGGAACTGTAGTAATTTTTCATAAAGGCTGTGTCTGTTAAAAATTCTCTCTTCTCTCATTGCTTCTCATTCTTTTTCTGTCTTTCCCTTCTTTTTTGAGCCCTCCCCTTGCCCCCTGCATTTTAACGTCTTCCTTTTTTCCCTCTCTGCGAATTCCCTGTCTAGCTCTCCTTCTCTCTACCCCTCACTTTTCCCTCCTCCTCTCCTTCCCTCCTCTCGTATGACCCGTTGTCCTCTCGCTGGCAGTCCCCCTTTCCCCTGCAGGAGGGAGGATGTTGTGATTACAGGCCTTCCAGCTCCCGGCGTGGACCATCTTCCACCACAACACAGAGACCAGGCCGGGCCAAGCGCCGGTTTTTCACCGCCTGTCGCCATCCCCAATTCTCTCGGCTGCTTCCCACCAGACCCTACCGAAACCGCAGTCCCGTACCCGCCGCTTAGCAGCGACCGAAAACCAGCCGTCATGGTTCCCTTCCGTTTTTTTTTCGGGGTGAGGACGCTTCCTCGCGCTAATTACAAACCGTTGCTCGGCTCCCAGTAGTTTCTGCTGGGCGATAGCCTTCTTCTCCTCCTTTTCTCTCTCTCTCTTTGGGTTTTTATGTCCCCCGACACCCCCAAAATATGCCACCCGCCCCTCGTTCGAGGCTGCACCCCCCTCTGTCGCAACGGAGGAGACTACTGTAGCGGAGCGCTCGGCGTCGCTCCGGAGAGAACATCTGAAACGCTTTACACTGCTGGGAGGGAGGGGCCCCTCCGCGTCTCCACGGCGAGCTGCAAGTCCCTTTCTTCCCGCCGCGACCGCGCATTTCCTCAGCCCTCTGCCAGCTGCCCCCCCCCACCCACACTTGCATATATTCCAGAAGTCCTTCACCCGTGCAGTCCCTGTGTACTGACACTAACATGGAGGGCGAGGAGAACTGCGGTCACATCTCTACATTTCTTCCTTGTGTCCCAGATCCCTGTTAGACTCAATAAGGGAAATACGTGACTGTCTGGTGTCCCATGGCCACCACTGGGCCACGAAATTATTATAATATGGATTATTTACTGTGTTGGACTATTGGTACCCTGGTGTTACCAGACCTTGTAATATCTCATCTCAAATGAGATATAGTCTGGAATAGCTCAGTATGAAACAGTTTGTGGAAGGGGCGTAGCAAATAGATGTAGCCCACACTTACTGTGAACGTGATTAGAAGAGCCCACAACCAATAAGAGCCGTGAAATATAGGATGTGTTGTGGATACAATGCCCCGGCGAACCGCTAAGTTGAATGCACAAGCTAGAGCTCTGTGGATGGCTGGCTAGGAAGAATAGCACTTCTGACGAGCTAAATTTCATTAAAGAAAATATGTTGTTTCTGTCATCAAAATTTTTGTGCCAAAGGTGTTGTATTCCACTCAAATAACAAGCTAAATATCCTAAAGTTATGGCAATTTTCCATGATTCCAAGTGAAACATAGACAACACGAGTTTGAAATGAAGAAACTCAGTTACAATCAGCATTTGTGTGTAACGTGCATCTCATTCACAACATTCACCGCAATGTTGTATTGATATACCATTGAAGAAAGATGGTTTCACCACTTATTGTTCAATAACCATGACCCCGAGCTACCAAACAAAAGCTAGCACTGTCCGTTGAGGATATCGGGCATGTATCCACTCCCAGATGCATTGTAGTGGTCTTTTTCCAACCCCGGCAGGGAGAACAGCAAACACATCTCTCCCACCCGTTAATGCCCTCAGTGTAGTTACTAGTTCTTCTTTTAACCCAGAAATAGAGTCAATTTCAACTAAAATAGATTCTAATGCTTTATCGCTGAAACATCGGCTTGAGTAGCCATGTTTGGTATATTCTGGAGTCACTCATGAGACAAGTTGTGCCCAAATTTGGGAGCGGGGAACCCCTGCGTTTGTCATTTTTTGTTCCAAGTGCAATGGCAAACCCAGATTTTTTTTGGACAAGCGGTTAATTTTTCTAAACTAGGAGCTTATATTGTAAAATCAATTAAACTCTTAAAACTTACAAATCACATTCTGTCAGAAATGGCTTTGCATGCCAAGAAAAATTCATCTGTGGACATGTAGGCCTGCGTATTGGATTACATTTCAAAAAGTAAATGTACAACTGTAATTGCCTGATAAAAGAGATTATCTATAACCAAAAAAATTGTGCTGATTAATTCATAGTAGTGTTGAAATGTTAGTTTATTTGCACAATCAAGGCTGTTAATTTATGAATGTGCCCCAGTTCCTTTTTGTCCACTGAGGTCTGTCAGCAAGCTCTGGTATGTACACCTGGCTACCAATCCTAACCATGTGGAAGACCATGAAAAATTAGATGAAGACTCAAATGATAATGAGGTCCACATGTATTGTGTTGAGGTATAAGGACAAAAATGGCAAATTATGACACAGTTAACAATTAAGTTAACTTGCCACTTTAACAGGTAACAAAATTAGCCCTGTCATTTGTTACTGATGTTTATATTATTGTTCTGCTATAGTGCAAAAAACACCATAAGTGTATCATTGAAAAACTATGTTGGCCTAATGTGAATTAACAAGGTAAATAATCCATCAAACATCAAAAGCACCTAATTCATAAAAATTAGGAACAGATTCTGGAATTGCAATTGTAATTGGAACAAAAACCAATAAACCAGCAAACATGGGAGTCCCCCTGGACCAAAGTTGAGTTCCACTAATCTAGACCATCTAGACCACATCCCTTAAACAAATGATTGGTCAGACTGTCCGTCATCAGAGCCCAGTCTCATCCCAATGTGTCACATAGTGAGGCTACCTGACCAAGCCTGGCTGTGGGATGCAAAAGGAGGCTTTTGGCCTCCTTATTTGATGCCAGTTTAAAACAAATCCTAACCCCTAACCATTATTCAGACCCCTAACCCTGAGCATCGAATAAAAAGCCTCCTTTTGCGTCAAATATTGATACTTGGTCAGGTAGTGTCACTAGTATGACAAGTCGGAATGAGAACGTGTTGGTCAACAGCATAGATGGCTGAAGACGAACCAACATGCGGGGCCCTAGGTGGAAAGCGAATTCAAATGTGAACCATGAACTCACAAGATTTCCGTGAACTTTCTAGGTCGATAACTGGGCCCCCAAATCAAATCCTGCTCAGCTCCCTGTGAAGACCAGGGTGGGTGGTGCTCGATCCTCATCCCTCTCCGGTTGCAGGCAACCTTTAAGTTTCTCACAACAAAATCGTTATTATAATATTTTAACCACAAATGATTTCCTAACTTGGGAAACTTTGATCAAACTTGTTGACATTTCGCTCGTATTTAAAATTAGTCATGGTCTGCAGCTTCCCCTGCTCAGTGAGTTCATGAAACTCAGTCTATCAACAAGGGCTGTCAGCAGTGGAGACGGCTCAGTTCCATGTAGACAACATGCTTTTGAAGGTCGGCCCCTGCATCCTGAGCAGCTCAAAATGGGAGCACCGTCCCCACACATTTTGATTCTGCATGAAATCCAGTAAACAGGATTGATTATTTCCCCTCTGGGGGGCGTATTTTGACTCCTCCTCCTCTCTAGGTCGTAGGACGGTGTATTAGGGTCAGAGTCCAGTGCCAAACCATCATTGCATTTATTTGTTAATATTTGAAAATCCTTTACAGTACATCACTTGATCCAAAGATTAGATATTTTCAATATATGCTAATATGTAAGTTCTTAGCAACTAAAAAAATGCTAAATATATGGGGAATAGAGTCATCACCCCTTTGCCGATTCTGTCAGGAAGAAGTGGCGTCAGTTGACCGTTTATTTTGGTACTGTCCTATTATTTGGTACTATGCCTTATTTTGGATAAAGGTACAAAGCTGGATATCTCAGCACAATAATATACAATTAGATTTATTTAAAGTGTTACTGGGTGATGTAACAAAAGGAACACACCTAATCTGTAATATAATTATATATTTAGCAAAAATATTTATTTTCGGGTTGGCATCTGTGGAGGCATTAAGAATTGAGAAATTCAAAAATTTTGTCAAGTATTACAGTAGAATTGAGTGTGTGATGGCCTATGAGACAGGACTTGTAATTTATGCCAAAAGATGGGATATACTAAGGGAGGCTGAAGGTTGGGAATAATGAGAGATGGAATAGGTGAGCTAATAACGACTAATGCAAAAGGTAGTAAAGCATTGTGAATGTAATTGTTATTGTATTGTATTTCTATTTTTTATTCATTTATTTATTTAATTTTTGCGTGTGTGTTTTGTTTTGTTGGGTGATGTAGGAGGACTCGTACACAATTATATAACTGACTGAATCAATAAACTTGTCCTCCAAAGCGGGGGGATGGGGCCGGGATATAAAAAATAAATAAATAAATAAAATATTGGAAGTGATGGCTTCTGCATGAGTTAGTGGACAGAAATATACTGTAATAACATTCTTTGTCCCTTTTTTAGCTATAGTACAAATGTTCAAAACAGAATGGGCAGTTTTAATGTTTCTTCCAAACCTGTAAATAACTGGATGACTGGTTAATTTTAATGGGTTTAGATATAAACATGAAGGATGTGAGCCCAGTCTCATCCTGATGCACGATATATTGAAGCTACCTGACCAAGCGTTGATATACAACGCAAAAGGAGGCTTTTGGCGTTCTTATTTGACGCCCGTTTAAAACAAACCCTACCCCCAAATCCCTAACCTTTAACCCAATCCCTAACCCTAAGCGTCAAATAAGGATGCCGAAAGCCTCCTTTTGCGTCGTATTTCAATGCTTGGTCAGGTAGTGACACTATATGAAGATGCGTCGGGATGAGAATGTACAACGTATATGGCTCATAGACTCTGGATGGTCTGGATGGTCTGTCTGTGCTCAGTTAAAACTAATCAGATTGGATGACATCCAGAAATGCTATAACCATTCAAGACTCCTCTGCAAAGGCTACCTGACCCTTATCTCAGTCATATGCTGCGTTGAAGTGTAGTGTTGCAGATAGGGAATTACAGTGGTGCTGTTGCACAAAGTGATTAAACATTTTGAATGTAGAATTACTGAGATTATTTTCAGAGTCTTTAGTTTTCATAATTCTAAGTGAGTGTTCTCTGTTGAAGTCAATTTATCGTAAGTTATAGGGACATCAGCATGAGAAAGTTCTGTTGAAAACATGTTTGTGACCTGAGAATTTAAATTATTTTTTGTTTGTTATTAATGAGAACTGTTTCAGAAAGTACCCAACAATATAAATGCATCCTCTGTAACAAACAGGTTCCTCAAGATATGAGCATCTGCTAAACCATTAAAATGTCAGTTGAAGGTGATGGTCATTGTTTTGCCATCCTCAACCCCCACAGCTGGAGAAAACAGATTCATCCAGAATTTTCTAATTCTCCTGCCCACAAGAATGGCCATCCCTGAAATCCCCTTGCCAACAGAAGTCCTTTTGTGGGAACGCAAAGTTTGTAAAACCGAAGATTAGGCGCTTCGGTATACAACCACTTCCTTCAACTCGTCGCACAAGTCTTACAACCCGGAGATAGAGGAACGCATTGATTCCACGCTGTTCCTGGGCCAACTTCCCGCCCCTCGCGTCGCCGGCAGTGATATAATTATTTTAGAATAAAATCACAACCCAACATTCACCCACTCGATCTCGTAGTGAAAATGCTAAAGATAAAAAAAAAAACAAGACCCTTTCCTTTTTTTTTCACCCAGTAAATAACACAATCGCTTGCCACCACACAGAAAAAGGACAAAAAAAAAATAAATTATATTTCCTTCTGGAGATGTAAATGTTGCTTGGCCATTGTTTGAGTACACAGTCATATCCACAGATATGTTCTCTGCTGTTGCTCCAACCGCCAACCCCCGGCTTTAGCACTCTCGAATGCCTGCCAAGTGACAGTGCGGATACCTTTTCTTTTATACGATGGACAGCGATAAAAATCAAACTTGTAATGCATGAAGACAAAGAATCCCTCATAAAGACATCAATTCAATCTGTCCTTTATCTCTCCCTCCCCCCCTCCTCCTCCCATCTCCATTCAGCATCCCTTATTAAAGGGCCTGTGTGCTTCATGTGAAAGTAAAATCCGGCAAACAAACAGGCCTCTGTCTGAGAGCCTCTTCCTTTTCTGACCAGGGCAAACCTGCAGCGATAACGGTAACAATGGGACCTTTACATGGGATCACCGGCGATTTGTCACCGTCACATCAAACATTAACAGGGCTCTTGCTGGGAACCAGAAGGAAACCATTGTGTCTAGTTTGTGTCAAAACGTAGCTGAGCTGGTTCAATTCAGCCTGAGGCCCACAGAGGTCTGCACACAGGCCTTTCAGCCTCTCAAGTTTTGTGACAGAACCTGCAGTGAGCGTGGGCAATACTGTTTCGAGCTTCTCTTTCTTTGCACTGATACTAAAGAAACCCCTTTTTATTTCCGTTTTTTCTCTTGCATCATGTCTGTAGAAACATTGCTTGGCCTGGGGCACATTAAGGGAAATACTGTTATTATTTAACAGCTGTACACATTTGTTTTCTCTGAAATGGCAAACCACTGCATTTAGTGTTATGCTGGAGAGCGGAGCACGATCCAACACATTTTGGTTTTGGCTAAATAATTTTAAAAATGTTTCAGTTTGATTGACCAAATTTTCATATGAGCAGCATACACATCTCTGCCACAAATTAACACTTGATGTTTGTTTCTAGGACCTACCATTCTTGTACAATTGCACCAAAAGTGCTGGAAATTAAATATTACAACTTACTCCATGGTGAGGGTTAATTGTAACAGACCATTAAACTGGGTATAAAAAAGTCTGTTTGAATGCAATTAAGTCAGTAGAATTCCATCTACTGTGTGCACTATATGTGGATACTGTTAGTGGACATATCTATCATAGACTGATATCCACTGTACTATCCACCTATCCACCCCTCATCTAATATCCTTCTATTTTGGATAAAAAGATCAATACATTGACAGATAGATATTTGTGGATACTGTGTGTATATCCATTTCTGTCATTATTGATGGATGGATGGTTATGTGTGGATGTCTGTCTTTCCATCTGTATTGGGGATGGATGAATGGGTATCCATACCAATCTGTTTGCCTATCCATCCATCCATCCATCCATCCATCAGTTGGTCAATAATTGATAGATATTTAAATGGATAAACCAATTGATGCGGACAAATCGCGATATCCACACATCAATAGATTTTAGATCCAGACTTCAAAATGTTTTGATATTGTCAAGAGACTTTGTGTCAAACATTGACAAATCTATTTTTGTCCATAAGGTAGGAAGCAATAAAATAAAACAGCACTGGCAGATACCATATGACTTCACCACTCCTTTGATAGAACTGCATCAATCCACAATCCCATACAGAAAAAACACAGAACGGCTCTACTTACTACCCTATCTGATTTTTTATTTTATTTTATTTGCATTGGATTATCTTATTCTGTGGAAAAAAGTCACAAGAATTAGTTGTTTTCATTTAATTATTGTTGTACAGTATGGGTGGCCTAGGATCACAACTAACCCTGCCATGCAGAGTTTTTCTCAAGCCTGGCTAACACTTGCTATGAGTTGGTTGGTTTCAAAATGGTGTTATGTTTAGGGCAACAAGGTGGTCATTAAGATAACATATGCTTGGATATGGTGACTTTGCACACAGCTCAGTAATCAAAAACAAGGGTCATTTAGAAATTTACTTACATACTCCAAAGTCACTGTTTGCCATAGATCTCTGTGAAAAGACATCCAACCTCTTTAAAAATTAGTAGGGGATCATTTGTTGGGAATACAGCAAACAGACCAAAAACACATCCGGCTCAACTCAGCTTAACAAAAAGGTCTGTGTTGCAATTAACCTCGCATTAGGAGGTACCCCACGCACCCCTAATAAAGCTCTTTCATACTGAACCATTATGTTATTCTTGGCCAATTTTAGGAGACAGTAAAGGTCCTTATTCAATCCTAAATTTGGCTACAGGTGACTTCCTCATTTTCCCCGCAGCGAGTTGTTGATATTCAATAGCTTTAACTGAACTGGGCAATTCAGTTTTTGTCTTGTATAGAATCGCAGAATCTTATATGAAGGGGTCGTATGTGCTTACCGCCTACATTATTCACTTTCAGTTTGGTTCACATTGGGGCATTCATGAGCCACAAGCAGTCTACTAGCAGGTGGCCCGAATGCCCTAACAAGCGACCCAGACGAGGCTGCTGTGCCACAACCCACAAAATTAAACAAAACCACGTGGGAAAGGAGGGGCTCGTTCGGGTTCGAATAGCAGATTTTGCTTTAAATGCCTCATAATTGCACTAGTCCAGCCAACATTGAGGCCATGCGCGCACTATAATTCGTTATAGCAGTTTATAAATCCAAGGAAAAGAGTGTCTTTCTCGGAGACCATGTACGGCGCTGTGCTGATTGCAACTGCGCGAGGACTGCAGGAGTGTCCACTAATGTGATCTCAGCAAACCACCGAACTTGTAAAATGTTGCGATGGTTACTGACCATTTTTAAATTAAATGGGTAATATTTTCATAAATTAGACTTCCTGTCGAAAACATGAAGCGGTCTTTCAATTACACCTGAACCAGAAAATTCTTAGAACGTCATAACTGTTATTGATAGCCGTGCGTGTGAGTATTGTTTCCCCCAACTAATCCGCATACGATCATAGCTGTTTGGAGATGGTTCCAACGACTGACATTTTCATTGGTGTGCTGTCTTTGGAGATATCAAATTCCTACTGCACAGAAGTCTCCCACTTCACACAAGGTCGCATTTCAGGGACAACTCATTCGGGTGATAAAATTTGCCCACTATTTGGCAAAAAATTAAAAATAGCACATTGCCTACCCTAATCGATTCGTCTTCTCAGTGCATGGTTTGAGAGACTTTTTTTTGAGAGAGTTGTTTTTTTCAGATGTTGTTTAGTATATATATATATATATATATATATATATATATATTTTTTACCATTGACGTTCCTTGATTGGAGAAAATATTTTGTCGATATAGTTGCATGAAAGAGGCTATATACATGACTTAGGCCTACATTTAAAAAAAATTACGCAAAGATATGTTTAAAAGAAAGCTGAGAAAATTTTTACCATTACATCTACTAACGACTAAAATCGCTTCAGCTTATTTCATAGTACTTTACATTGGTTATACTGCGTTTCAAAACGCACTGCATGTAAAAAAAAAAAAAAAGAGAGAGAGAAAGTACCACCTCAGTATTAGCATGTTGGCCGTTGCCCATGTTGATAAATTCGTGGGGTTTAAAATTAGTATTTTTTTTAGATTCATACACAAGGGCTAAGATTCGTCTATTTATTTTGTTACACATAACCTGTATGTACTTCGCTTTGTTTCTTCCTGGTCAGGAGGACAGATATTATCGAAATCTATGCATGATCAAATTACCTTGCATGTCTGATCAGAAGGGTAATTGCAAATTTTGTGCGTTTAAACAGCCTACATTGAACCCGTGATAGATCGAATATGTCACCTATTCTCATGAAGAAAGACTGTGACGCTTACAACATAAAATAATAGTCGATGCACTTCTGAATGTAAAAACTTCTTGCTTAAATATTTTATATTTTTTTCAGTTGGTGAATCACGTTCAATGTTCAACCATGTAATTTAATCTGGTTAATTTATGTGTATTGCTGAAATCATACCGGGCATTTTCTCCACGTTTGTATTACATTACATAACTGAAAGATGCATACGGCTATGCCTTCAGCAAGCTCATGTCAAAATGATTCACTCACGCACTCGGCTGACAAATCCATGCGTTTAAATAATTACGTGGATTTTTTTTTTTTTTTTTTTTAACGTTCTAAGAGAATATACTGGTATCTCATTTTTTTAATGAGATGAATGAGCTCGTTTTTGAGACCAATAGATTGTTCATTCAATGTAACAGATTAAATATCTTGATTGGGGGGGGGGTGGGGGAAAAAAGTTTTTCTATAGTCATCTGGTCCGAGTTGTGTACACATTCTGCAGGGTGCCAATGTAGACGAAATTTGAGCTGATGCTGAATCTGGAAGTCATTGAATTGCTTCTGTTTAGGATCCAGATACGCCACCGTGGATATAGGTTCCTTGATTATACTCCATCCAGAAGTGGGCATTATCAATGCATTAGATTTCTAGCAAAATAAGGTAACAAATTACACAAATTATTCGTTAATGATTTATGAGTCATTTAAGCATATAAATTGTTGCGTATATTCAGGGTTTTTTTTTTTGTTTTGTTTCTTCTGTAAGGTCTTTGGCCTGTCAGCAGATAATAACATCTGTTTCAAATCACAACTTTCTGTATCCAGTTCCCATCAAAATATGATAAATTTGTTTATTCAAGTGCTATGAAGTCCATGTTTTCTCACCTTACTTAGTAAGTTGTCAAAATATCCTCAAAATTGCCCATTAATTGAATCTCTCTGGCTTTTTTTTTTTTTTTTTTTTGGAAGATTGAACTTTTTTCTATTTCAATCAAATAATATAC
The DNA here is from genome assembly GCA_029692085.1 of Gymnothorax javanicus. NCBI lineage: Eukaryota > Metazoa > Chordata > Actinopteri > Anguilliformes > Muraenidae > Gymnothorax > Gymnothorax javanicus. The sequence goes on along the minus strand of CM056206.1, from coordinate 46,056,624 downwards.
TGCCGTTGCTTAGATATGACCGCTGTATTAATTCTTTTTTTTCTTTTTGGAAGGCTTACCTGACGCTTCGAATGCACCTTTAAAGCCTCTGTCTTTTTAAAACCTATTTAGCATGTGAATGGTTCACTGAAAGAATGTAATGCGATGTACCAAGCTCAACGGTTAAACAGAAGTGCCTCGCATGCATGCCATCAAATTGTTATACTTTGGCCATTACCTATGATCGAACATCAGTTTGTAGGTGCATTTTAAAGCTGTTCATAAGATGTATAACTTCTTTGCAAACCCCAAGCTAAAATACGAACGACACCTCGAAGCGCTGTTAAAGTCACTACCTAAAAAGAAACCAATCGGAAAGACGGATTGCAATACTGTCTGGCCAATCAGATTTAGGTAGGTGGAGTGAGGGGACGAAACTCTGACAAAGTTCGATGAACATTTAATCGTTGGATCGCATAACGGAGAAGAGACCACACGCCACAGTTGATTTTCAAAGCAAGTGGAAAACCAAGCGACAGAACAACAAAAAACAAACAACCACGGATAACACCCGGCATCGTTTTGAATTTCGCTGTAAAAAGACATCCGCGACTAATCCTATCAAAAGATGCATAAAATGCGCGTTTTTATATATTTTGAATAAATTTAGATAATTTATTTGTACAGATTCTCCCTTGATTTTCTCAGGAAGCCTTACTGAATTTGCTGTGCCACCTCTTTCATCCGGCCACTTGTTTCATTAGGAAACGTTTTCACCGATGTTAAAAATGACAGAGGACCCCGAAAAATCGCTCAACGAGCCTCCGTGCAGCCCTACTGGGACCAGCAGCTCGATGTCGCAAGACGATTTGGATTCGGACGCACCGTCTTCTCCTACGGGTTCCGACGGACACGGTTCTATGCTCCTTTCGGCAGTGGGGAAAAAAATTGACGGCGATGAAGACGACCGGTTCCCAGCCTGCATCCGAGACGCTGTGTCGCAGGTCCTGAAGGGATACGACTGGTCGTTGGTGCCCATGCCAGTGCGGGGGAACGGAACGCTGAAAAATAAGCCCCATGTGAAAAGACCAATGAATGCATTCATGGTGTGGGCACAGGCGGCTCGCAGAAAATTGGCGGACCAGTATCCCCATCTCCACAATGCAGAACTCAGCAAGACTTTGGGGAAGCTTTGGCGGTAGGTTATTTATTTCGCAATCCAACTATCACATTTTGAATTGGTCATATTATCCTCGATGACATTTTAGATTTTCTTGCGTTACTTTTTGATCACCCATGGTAAGAATCTGACCATGAATCAATGCAAAAGTTCTTTCATCGTGATTGCTCTTTCCTACGAGCCTGCTTATATCACATGACTTTCCTATTTTAGTGATTGATCAGTTTTATATCCACGAATTCTTCTAAATAGCGGTGAAAAAATATACTTTTCTTTGTAATCTTGAATCTCTGCCGCAGGTAAATTCAGCTGGATAGACTTTTTTTCTCCAAAGCGTATACATACAACCAGCAAATAAACAAATGAAATCTTTTAGTGCTTGTAACCTCATGTTCTATATTATTATTATTATTATTATTATTATTATTATTAATAATAATATTTTTACAGATTGCTTTCGGAGAGTGAAAAAAGACCATTTGTGGAGGAAGCCGAAAGGTTGAGGGTCCAACACAAAAAAGATCACCCGGATTACAAATATCAGCCCCGGAGGCGGAAAAGTGTGAAGCCTGGTCAGGTTGAATCAGACTCCGGTGCCGAGCTCAGCCATCAAATGTACAAGGCCGAACCGGGGATGGGCGGTCTGGCAGCCATGGGAGACGGACACCACCCCCACCACCACCCGGAACACACTGGTGAGAACGTTTCCGAGAAGGAGTGTCTGGCACTCCTGAGATTTTGGCTGTCGCTATACTGGGTCTGCAAATTTTCACTGATTTAACTTTCAAATGGAATAAAGGTGTAGGGTATGAGTAAACAAAAGAGCAATGTATGTGGTATGAAAACATTATGTTCAAAATTTAAATTCTGGCTTCATCTGTGATGAGAATGATGTAGACATTGCAGGCCATCATACCATCGTTTTTTTTTTTTTTTTTTAACCAAAGCAGATATTTTAGGAAGCTATTGCCTGTTAAATACTGGCTATTTATTTGTGACTCATTTTATTTTAGTTTGGGGCTTATTTTGGCATTTATTATGTTTAGTTTTCCACCATCTCTCTCCCTCTTTTTCAGGCCAGCCTCACGGTCCGCCAACTCCCCCCACCACGCCTAAAACAGACCTGCACCACAGCGGAAAGCAGGACCTGAAACACGAAGGCAGGCGCTTGCTGGACGGTGGCCGGCAGAACATCGACTTCAGCAACGTGGACATCTCGGAGCTCAGCACCGACGTCATCAGCAACATGGAAACCTTCGACGTTCACGAGTTCGACCAGTACTTGCCGGTCAACGGTCACGCCGCCTCGACCTTACCCGCCGACCACAGCCACGGGCAGCATCCGGCAGCGTACGGCTCGTCATACTCTCACCCGGCCGCCACGGGAGGAGTGTGGAGTCGCAAGAGCGCGTCCTCCTCTTCCTCGGGCCCAGCGGGCGGGGAAGTGGGATCACAGCGACCCCAGATCAAGACGGAGCAGCTGAGTCCGAGCCACTACCCCGAGAACTCGCACGGCTCTCCCTCGCATTCTGACTACGCCTCATACAGCGCTCAGACCTGCGTGGCCTCCGTCGCATCGGCCGCAGCCTCTGCCTCCTTCTCCAGCTCCCAGTGTGACTATACAGACCTTCAGAGCTCCAGTTACTACAGCCCGTACTCCAGCTACCCGTCGAGTATTTACCAATACCCCTACTTCCACTCCCCTCGCCGGCCGTACGGCAGCCCGATCCTCAACAGCCTGTCGATTCCCCCGTCCCACAGTCCCACCAGCTGGGATCAGCCAGTATACACAACACTGACCAGACCTTGAGCGGCTGCACTGCGTAAAGACTTCCCATTGATCGCTAACTGAGTGTTCCGGACGTTTTCTGCACTAACAAAGGAATAGCCAATCACTGTAGAAAATGATTTGTTCACTCAAGTTGACTGCGTTCCTTTGACTGAGTTACGTTCTGTCGATGTAAAGAATCGGTATCATCACTACTAAACTTGACTCTTTACATTCAGAGAACTTAACTCCATCAAAGCAACAAGAACTCAATTTGAGTTAACCAATAATTTTCTACAGTGGACCAGGGGTGGCTATCTCTGGTCCTGGAGAGCTGCAGGGTGTGCTGGTTTCAGTTTTCACCAGCCACTGTAGGGCCAAGATACCTGGTGAGGTGTGTTAACTGGGCAATCACTTGCTTTAATTGACCAATGAAGTGCCGAGTAACAACAAAAACTTGTTGACGGTGTGGCTCTGCGAGACCAGTGCTGGCCACCGCTGGCCTAGACTTAGATGGGGGGCACTGTGCCATACAATAAGAAAAAAAAAAATCTACGCTTGCCTATATGCATAAATAAAAGTGCCTGCTGATTTTAGCATTTGTGAAGATAGATTATTCGGTGAAGAGGATGTGCCATTGATTTTTAGACTTTTCACTTTACTGTGGACACCTTGGATGAAATCACCAGGCCCAAGATTGCTACAGCTGGATTCTTTTGCAAGGGTCATAAAAATGAAAGCAACTAATGGACTCGAGCACTTCTGGGGGCTTACACCTCTGGGTTTTTTGAAAAATTGAACATGGTTGAAATCAATCAGGTTGCACAACCGCTTAGCTTAGTGAAACCAGAGGTAATCATACACCCACATGTCCACGTACAATGGGACCAATTAAAATAATTTTTGAGTTATTCATACTTTCATTAACTGCATTGCCAATCAACACTTATCATACAGCCAAGGCATGACCAGTTGTTTCTTTTAAAGTTCCACCAAACTATGCTTTGGTTATATTTTGGGCTGTTTATGGTGTTGTCTGATTTGCAAACTGTTGCATAGCTTCTGTTTTTAGTGTATTGCATTGTCGTTCTTGTTTTTTTTCTGATTGATTGAATAATTACATAAAAATCGTCAATGATGTCTGTCATATTAGAGCGGAAATGAAAGTTGGTTTTATGGACCGTAATCACTTTAACTAAATTACCGGAGGTCAACTCGTGTCTCCAATTCAGATCGTAAAATATGCTGAAAACTCGGTGACCGGCGAAATGCCATGAGATGCAACAGCTGTCAAATGCACCGCTTATCCAATTGTGATTAGTCACGATACGGAGGTTTAAGGAAATGGGCTACAAAATGCGTGCGCGCGCACTTGAGTGACAGGCCAGCTGAAGGCAGCGCTAAATTGAGCCGGAAGACCCACGAAGTGTCTCAAATGTATGTACCTCTCCTCCCCCTTCCTCCGTTCTCGTGGAAAGTACACCCGTGCACCAGCACAGGTGCTTGTGTGAGCTCAGCTTTCAAGTCCCTCGTTGTAAATTAGCTTAAGTTTTCCCAGATGGCTAGTCGCGGCACAAATCTTAAGGACGGGAGGAAAAGCAACCCTGTCGTATTTAAAAGGCGAATATTACAGACACTGACACTGCTTGAATTTGACCATTTATTTTTTTCCAGTTTGTATGTCTCTCCGTGTCAATACTGTATACATTTATATTAGATATATTGTATGCCGGGCATATGATAACTTTATATACATTTAACACTAACTCGTGCCTTCAAATGCTTATTTTTCTAAACTGTTTTTTTTTTCTTGTTGGACTCCTTGTTAATAAATAAAGAACTGCATGATACATGCAACCAATCTGCTCCATTACATTTTAAAAATGAATAGAAAAAAGTTCTGATTGGAAATGTTGAAACCGGTGCTTTTGAACTTTTTGAAACAACTACATTTCAGTTATCGTTTGAACACCGTAAATGTGTAAGTGTTATGTTTTGGAATATAATGCCTCATAAAATGTAAAATTGAAAATGGTTTTTCTTTTTCTTGTTTTACATTAACATTGTATATTAAACAAATTGTTTGCAGAAAGGTGTTGTTTTCACAGGATAATTATCACAGACACGTTTAATATTTTTCGCTGGTCATATTGAAGAAAAGAAATAAAATTTTTGTTGATGTCCAGTGCTCTTTCACTTTTTTACATGGACTAAAGAACATTCATACATACATGCATACTCGCTTACTCACATCCTGTTTAGTTGAGAATTATTGGCAGCCATGATAAAATGAATGAAAAAGGCAGCATAGAATTGACAAGTTAATAATTAATATGCTCAATCATATAGGGAAAATTATTTTCTATTATTTTAAAACATTTATTGTTATGTCTCAATGTTTTTCATTATGTAATCTCATGTTTTATGAAAATCATGAATGGCAAAATTATTGGCACCCTGGTTTACCACTTTCTGAAAATATTGGCAAAGATGACTGCGAGTCTTGAATTGGTGATGTGGCTTCAGAACATTTTTGGAGGAATTTGTGATCATTCTTCCATCCAAAGGTTTTCAAGATCATCGATAACCCTTGTTCTGTACTTATGGACCAACCCCTCCAGTTCAGACCACAGGATTTTGTTGGGAGATCAGTGACTGAGTTGGTCATTACTAAACATGGAGGTTGTTTTCACTTAACAATATCTTTGTGAATTTTGATACATCAGTGTGGTCAAAGTCCTTCTGGAAATCATTTTCTGGACCAGTGGCTGCAAAACCACCCTGAAGAATCGGTGGTCCACCTCCAGATTTCATTGTAGGGTTGGGGAACCTCTCTTCACATGTGTTCGTCTTGCCACCAAACATGCCAGTGGCACCCCTAGCCAAAAATTTTCATATTGGTCCCATTTGACTTGGCACTTTCTTCTGGTCATAATTCCAATAACGTTGGGCATACTGTAAATGCTTAGCTTTCTTTTTTTTTCTTAGTAAGGGCTTTCTTCATGCAACCCTTTCTAGAAGTTAATTATTGTAGATATGACATGTTATGATTGTTAATTAGACTTGGTGACTCCAAAGGGGGGGGGGAGGAATCCCTGCAATTCATGAACCATCATTCTGGGGTTCTTTATTGCCCCCTGACCATCCATCTCACCCTCCACATCCTTGCATTTTTTTATGGCTATTTTGCCTCCATTCCACAAGTTTAAAAAAAAAAATATTTTCATTACTGTCCTGGCATTAAGTGGAATTTTTATTCGTTTGTTTTTTATATTCTTTGGAACCCATAACTGCACTTTTGAAGGTCTGTTGCAATCTTTCTCTTTTGAAATGACTGTGGTTCATGAGCACATGATTCTGCATGAATTTTAGTTGATTTTTTTTACCCTAGTGAAACCGGAAGGGAGGTAGTTATGCAATATGGCTCCTTTTGAATGAGTTAAACTTGATGGCCATTACAACTTTAATTTTATTTGCAGTAATTGTTAGGGGTGGCAATAATTTTGAAACAATTGGTTTTCATTAAAAAATTAGTACTTGATAAAAAAATTGAAATCTGACGGAAAATTATTAAAATTAGGTGGATAGTTTGCTTCCAGGTTGAACTTTCAGATTTTATAAAGGATGATAATAATTCTTGACCCGTTTATACATTCGTAATCACGTGAAACTATTGTGACCTTCAATATGAAAAACAAATTTCATAGTCAGCGGACACAGACGTGAGACTGAAAAAGTAATTTCATACAATTCAACTTGACTTTGTCCTGCTTTTGATTGGCTGATGAATGAACAGTTGTGTGATTGTAGCAGGTCTTGCCCTCAAATGCTTAAACCTGCTAATTCAAGGTGAAGGTAGAACATATCAGTTTTTGAGTTGTGTGAAATGCCAGCTAATTGAGCCTCTCTCCACAAGTACCAGTGCACAGGGATGGGGACATTTTCTTCCTTCAGCATACTGCAATGTCACTTCTCTACTCTTCAACTCGCACTTGCCAGTCTAGCCAACTTCTTTCAGGTTTTGTTTGCTTCGCTCAATGTTTTCCTCTTTTTATTTGAGTCTGTTGGCCTATAATTTGTCTTTTTCCAATCGGTCTCTCACTCATTTTTTGCTTGTCTGCATGTCACTACATTTTTTTTCCTTTCCATTGTCTGCTCATACATTCTGTCTTTCTCTCTCTTTTAAACTCTTCTAAATGGTGGCCTCTGCAATGCCTGTTGTATTAAACTCTTTTCAAGTCCCACTCAGTTGAAACACGTCCCAGCGTCTGCGGCGATCCAGTCGAAATTATTCCTTAAATCAGCACCGAAGCCGTACCGCCGTTTCTCCTGATTTGAATGAAGCACAATGGGATTGTCTTACTTTGGCTAACTTTGACGTGATTAGCACCGATGTGGTTGAAATCGCATCTGAAAAACATTGATAGGGCTTTTGTATGGGAGTCATTCATTGTGCTGAAATATTGGGTTCTCCTGGAGAATAAGCAGGGAACCGCAGTAATGCTGAGTCACCAGGGGGCATAAAAATGCCCAGTGGGCCACTTACCACAGTTCAGCACACTGGGCCACAACATGCATGTTGTGTGGAGCAAACCGTGGCAGACTGTCGCTACATATTGCATTATAATTCTCAGTCTTGCGGGCACTAGTTGTATGGCATGTTTGAAACGCGCTTCAAAAAGGCTGGACAGCTTAATGACAACTTGCATCTAGATTCGTACTTATAATCTGAAACATGAACACCAAAATTATTGCTATTTTGCCATTTCTGATCGAGTTCATGTTCTTGTTTGGCATATTAGTACTGCGCCCATGTACTGCATTGTGTATGTGTACAGGGAGATCGTTAACTGTCTCGATGGCGACATAATTCTAAAGTTCCATGATGCCAATATAGTTCAGTCTGAATGTGTGTCACGACCCTGTGATTAAAGTTCAAAGCATCAGCGTTAATTTAAGGCTGTTCACATGTATTGAGTAAATCTTTACGGAATACAGCTTTTTGAATTTGAACATTCTTTGTCCATAATCTTACTAGTTTCATTGTTGATGATTGAATATAAATGTGCGTGTGAGTGAGTGGGGGCATAGCGTGGATGTGTGGGTATGTGCAAGGGTTTGTATGAAAATGTGCACAAGTGTGTGTGTGTGTGTGTGTGTGTGTGTGTTACAAGGGTTACGGGTGAAATGTCCAGTTCAGTAGTTTGTGGTGTGGAATTTTAAAATGGGGCTACAGCGCGAATGCCAAGCAGGCCTTCCTGGCCAGGCCTGGGCTTGAGGGGGGGGGGGGGGTTTGTTGGGGGTGCATCCAGTGCCAGTACCGAGGCCTGCTGAATTTTAATGATTCATTATTTAGTGGAAGGGGTTCCTTTGTCTCCTTTTATCCGGGGACCGAGAAAAGAATTAATTGGACAGAAAATGGAAGGGCAAAAGAACTGACAAGTCATTAAGCGGGACGTGAATGGACGATTAGATGCACATGGGGGAAGAATTTCTCTCTCCTCCCTTGTTTTTCTCTCTTTTTTTCCCTCTCTCTCTCTCTTTCCTCCCTCGTTTCAAGTCACAGAGTTCCGCGAATGGCAACAGTGCCGCTAGCAACAGCGAGAAAACAACAATGACGAGCGACTATAGTCCGAGCAGCAGCAGCAGCCAATGAGCAGTATCTAAGCGAAGTAAAACAAAAATAAAAATAAAGAAGAGATGAGGTGAAAACAGATGGGATGTGGGCGGCACAGAGCCGTGCTGCTTCTCTTCTTTAAATGTGGTTTTTGCCATCATTGTCCTCCAAGCTGTTTTAGTCTGAACCTCCTGAGAACGGACAGGGCTGGAGAGATTTTTATTTTATTTAAATGCAAAGACTGTTCATAGTGCTGCTTCTCTGAAAACTGCCGCCCTCCTCCTCATTTTAGATTAATGTTCGAGGTTGGTGCCGTGTCTTTGGCTTTTGTATGCATTTAAGGTATATAGCAGATGTTCTCATCCTGACTATAGGTATACATACAGTCTTTTAACGCAGCTGAAGCAGGTCTGGTGATGAACTTTGTTCGATTTGCACAGCTGGCATGATTCAGTCAGGGAGGGAGTTCCAAGCCTAGTTCCTAACCTAATGTTGAGATTTATTCTTTGGATTTGAGCTTTAGTCTTTGGATTTGATGTAGGTGTGCAAGTCTGCCCAGGTTAACAGACTATGAATGTAAGAATCAGTGTGTGTGCGCATGCTAGCTGAAGGGTAATTCCATCTGAAATCACCTGAGGCCTCTCGACTGACAACCTCAAATTTGCTTCAGATTTGTGGAGCATAGTGTTCTTGTATCCAGTATATTGTGTGCAAAATTTTCAGCCTATATCTTCATTAATAAAGTTGAAGGCAATCTGAGGTGGTCAGTTGGAAACTTTTTTTTTGAAATCAAGTGATTGGAAATAGAATTACCCTGAAGTATTCATAATGGTGCTATCTAATATTTAGAATTTACAATAGCAAATGGTGCAATGTAATAGACTTATCTTTTTCAATGTCTTTGGGACAACTGGACAATGGAAAAGTCTTATGTAACCACTGGTAAGCCTAGCCAATGAAAAAATCAGAATCATTGGTATAATTCTGTGTCATCTCAGTGTATTTATTCATTTATTTGCATAATACAGACAAAGAAATGTGTTACCTTTGAAGCCGTCATCACAGTAAATGCGTAACTATTGCGTAACAATTATGAATAGATCTCATAAATAGATGATTTGATTTTGTGAGGAAGACAATCAATTATTTGGGTGTCCATCAATACATTGATACCCTGATTAATTCTTGCTAGCTTGCAGTCTGCACACTGAACTTATTATTTATATTCATCCAGACAAGTCTTTGATCCATAATTCTGTTTTCACTGGACTATATTTCATGTATACTTTTCACAGTATAAATAGTCAACAATCTGCATGTTGCAGTGCAAAAAAATTTATAATCCATGTTAAACATTTCCACCAAGTTGAATAAAGGCTTTGGTTCTTTCTGTTCATCATTTGTTTTGGTTCTCACGCAGCTGTGAAATTTAACATTAGACATTCTCCCCAGCTACCAGATACAAAATAAATTAAGGCAAATGCTTTTGCAATGAATATCTGAACTCATTTGCCCTTCAAATTTATAAACTAGAAATTGTGGTGGCCATTTTGACTGAGAACCTTTATCTAAAGGTACCAGAGAGTATTACCTATTCTTTCTTTGTGCCAAGTATGAAAAAGAAAGAAAAATTCTGCAGAAACTGGCTGGGAAATTTAAGCATTTATTGGAATGTGTCAGGAACAGCCTGAGGGTATCCAAAAAATTTAAGCGGCAGCGAAAGTAAGGTGAGCTAACGATGAATTTTCTGGAATGTAAATGGGGAAGTTCTCACTGCAAGCAGCTGGCCCACGAGGTGGGAATCCGTTGGCCAGTTAACTGCCGGTCCTGAAGGGGGGGGGGGGGGGTGTAGGGGGCTGTTCATGCTGAGAGGGCAATAGACCGGGCTGAAAACGAGAGAGAGCTTGAGTTACATAAGGAAGTTGTATGAGCGGGAGCGACTGGGTGTGGATGTCAACACTGGTTGTAGCTCTTTGCCGTGATCCCCCATTGTGGAGAAACTGGAACAGCTATCTGTGTCATAGTTGCTCCCTTTTAATGAGCCTTGAGGTTCCTGTACCGGGGAGGGACAGCTGGGAAAGGGAAAGCTAAGGGGGAACGAAGGCGGGTGGGGGAAGGGGGGGGAGCAGTGGGCAATTGAAGTGCTGGGAACTCGGCCTGATTTGCAATGGAAATGAGCTCTGAATGAAACGGTTGGTTCTATCGCCCGCTCAGTCCACGGCCAGGCTCTGGTTACAGTTGTACCTCCGATTTCCAGATAAAGGGGCACGGCCTCCAGTGCAGACAGTAGTTGTGTTTGTCTTTCCTGTGTTTGTATTGACCAGCTTGCCTCCACTTTCTGCTTCAGGCCTCAGACACTGTTAATGCTTCAGGCAAAGAGTTTGGTGGAGGAGGTAGGGTGCTTTCCCCCAATTCACTGACAAAATAATTTTAGGGGCTGGTGTGAACTTCTATTTACACTCTGGAACATTATCTTTCCCCTCTTATGTCACATTAAGAAAGGCCTGCTGTGACTGCTGCATAAATCTTAACCTCTTGGGGTGATTATGGCCCAATACGGGGACTGATTGATGCTTAGAAAATTTACACTGAACCAACCCCCCTGCCTCAAAGCATCAAAAACAAGCTCCTCCAATGTTCTGCCTTCACCCTCCTTCCATGAACACTATGACTTGTCCACTGTCGCCTCGCTTGTCCACTTTAATTTAATGACTTCCTGAGGAGAACTTGTCACCGAGTAGAAGGTTGCATGTTGACATTGGTTTCTCACACACCACGCAGTTCCATACGGGCCAAGGCAAACAGCAGTCCAGACAGAACCAACATTGACTCTCACCATCCCACAGGGCCGGGGATGAAGAGGTGGAATTCATCGCAACCACCTTCAAACTGCCACCCCCACCTCGCACGCACCGCTAAATTAGGACGGGCTCCTCTGAGGCCAACTCTGTTCAGTTGGTCATACTCGCCTTGACAAAACACCCTTCCACTGGTCTGCTAGAAGCAATGTAAACTGAAGCGGCTGTTTACTGCACAAAACATCCCTTAAATAACATTTTTTTAATCTATGTAAAATTTTTAAACATTGATGTCTTGGGCTACAGGGCATAAAGTGTGATATTCTATCATTCATAACTGTTCAGCCAAGTTGGGCATATGCCATTGTTTCATTTCAGAATGAATGGGTGTTCTAAAAGGTGCTGCTAACAATAGTAGTTTAGAATCAGTTCTGGAAGAGAATGCTTTCGTTAGAGAGGGGGGGTCAATGCTGTTTTCCTTTTTCCCTTTCTGCCTCTTGGCTCTGGTGGCAGAGCTTGGTGTGAATATTCATTTGTCTATTTTATGTTACTGGCTGCCACTTTTGTAACTATGGTGACTCTCCCCGTCTCTCCCGCTCGCTAGTAGCTTTAGTTATATAAAGGAACGCACGCAGATTGTTGCTTTGGTGAATGCAATAATGAACAACATAATTCATCAATATTATTATCAGCAGCTTTACATCTGAACGCTCAATGAGAATGTAACTTGGTACATGTCCAGAGCGCAGGATGATGCCGTCTTGAGAGCTGCCAGCCGTGGTTCATAGTGCGAGTCAGTAACCTGAAGTAAACAGACAACATAGCTAATGCTCTCAAACCATCTTCTGTTCACTGGCAATTTTGTTGATTTGATTCATTCCCAGATTCTTGTGCGATTGCTAATTATTAGAGCGTCGATTATTCATTCTCAATATGTTGGTCAGTCAAACCACATATTTTGGTGGCTATTAGCTAAATTTGATAGAATTACATGAATTTTGTTGATTATGGCATTAATGGGAGTCTCTGAAATGGATTCAGTCCGTAATTGTTGTCATGCACGCACTTAAGAGGTGAAAGGCGTCCTTTGTGACAGTATAGCCTAAGGCTGTCATTAAATTAAGATGACTACTTTTTTCAGGGGGTATTTAGCCTAAGTCTCCCCAGCCGATCAGATTAGCGGGGTTAATTGTTCCGCGAGACGTAGGGTGGCCGCCGTGCCCCTTCTGTGGGACGAACGCATCGGTGGTCCGAATGCGCACTCGTCCTCTCGCCCACGCTGCGCTTCTGTTTCCTCCGAACGCCGTCGGCATGCTGGTCCGCGCGCACTCCCGGAATGTTGAGAGTGGGAGGAACATTTGCTGCGCGTTTTTTTTTCTTTTTTGTCAGGCTCCCTCCCTCTCTTTCTCCCAAGTGCTTCTGGCAAGAAAAAACATGGAAAAAGACAGAGAGAATGGGAGAAGAAAGGAGGCAAAAATGTCTTAAACTCAGGGAATTTGTTAGGCAGAAGAGCGATCCTGACTGCCAGTGAACAAATTAATTTCTTGCATTGCTATGTGAGAGCTACAGTTGCATATTTGGACTGGGACACAATTTCAACAGGCTGTGATGCCGAAATTGTTAACAAAATACAAGTGAATGCAAACTTAAAGTGCAGATTGTCAGCTGTCATTTAAGATTTAGTATCAAAATCAAGTGCATAGGGATTACAGACCTTTGAAATTTTGTCTGAGCCCAAATGCTTATGAACCTCGCTGTACATTCCAGCTCCTAGTCTTTCATACACAGGGTCAATGACCACACAACAACTTCATATGAAATGGCACACGTTAACCAAATGTTTTGGCTGCCCTGATAAAATTTCTGGAGACCCAAGACCAAAACTTCCCCATTATACTCTGGAGGGTACCTACATTTAGAAAAAACATGGTGCCGCAGATCAGAAATATATCATGTCCCTCACTCTTTTACTCTCAGTGGCATTGCCCCATCTCTCTGCTGTTTTTGTGTGTGCAGGTGTGCATGTATGTGTGTGCATATTCATGCATAAACGGTCAGACAGTTTGGCTAGCTAAAAAAAGTGACAAGCGGAAGATTACCTACAGCTCCTACTCCTTGCGCTATACAGTAAAAATAATGTGCCTGCTTCACTGAACCTAGGGCTGTTCAAATCTCTCTTCTGGAGCGAGTTTGCATCTGCATCGTGTTTCCTAGACCTGCAGCGATTTGTCGATTAATTGATTTGTTGATCAAAAAAATTTAGTTGCCAACTTTTTAAATAATTGACTGATCGCCATATATTTGGGAGTTAAAATAACACAAAAATTTTCGGACTTATTTAAAATGAACATTGCTGCATTGGCAGATAGCCTTAAACAATCATTCTTATACTGGAGGTCCCTACCCCTTTCCGTTGCCGGTCGGGTAAATGTTATCAAAATGAATATCCTGCCAAAATGTTTGTATCTTTTTCAATGTTCACCTGTTTTTATCCCAAAGTCTTTCTTCAACTCACTTGATCAATGTTTTCATCTTTTATCGGGGGGGTAACCCCGAGAATTGGTAAGAGACACATGCAGAGATCGAAAGACCGGAGGGGGGTGGGGGGCTTAGCATTGCCCAATCTTCAAATTTACTATTGGGCTGCAAACTTCAGAGGACTTTTATATTGGATGCCTGCTGGGCCTGAGTGTATTCCTCCTGCCTGGGTTCAGATAGAGTCAGAATCTTGTAAGCCTGCTGCATTGCACTCTTTGCTATGCTGCTCTCTTCCAATCTCAAATATTTACTCAATTATCAATGGTACTCAGCAGCCATCCATGGTGGCTTTGAAAACCCAGTGTGGATGGAGATTTTAGGGAGGATTTAGATGAAGCTACCTGGAATTCTATTTTGCGTAGGATTGATACTTCCTCCTTTAGTGAGAGACATGGTCTTATTCAGCTTAAGGTGGTGCATCGCCTTCATTGGTCTACGGCTAGGTTGGGGAAGATATTTCCAGATGTTGATCCGACTTGCCCTCGCTGTAAATCAGAGCCAGCCACCTTGTTCCACCAATTCTGGTCCTGTCCTGAAGTGACAGATTTTGGATTTTTAGTTCTTTTTCAGGAATCTTTAATGCTGGTCTTAACCCCTGCCCTATTACAGCCATATTGGGAATTCTACCTATGGGTTCTCCCCTCTCCCGCGCTCAATCAGACACTGTGGCTTATGTCACCCAGTTGGCCAGGCGGCTTATTTCCCAAAACTGGAACCTCACTGCCCACCCTCCTATAGACATTGGGTTAGAGACTTGTTGGGCTGTCTTAAGCTAGAAAACCTGAAATTTAGTGCCCGGGGTAAGTCTGAACTCTTTTATGAATACTGGGACTCATGTCAGTCATATTTTGAGCTTTCCAACCTGAAATATAGGATAATTTACAGATATATAGCATTCCTCTTAGCTCCAGCCCTTACATTCACTTATTATTATTTTTTTTTTTTTGATGTTCGAAATTGCATTGTCAGTGTTAGGAGATGAGATGATGTGTGATGTGAATTTTTTTTCTTTAATCATAATCTTTGCTATTATTGTTATTTTGACTTTTTATGTTTGTACTTATTTATTTACGTAATTATTTTGTGTTAATCTTATTCTGTTTTCTGCGCTCTGTTTCTTTATGTGTTGCTGTATATGTTGGGGTGTGTTTTGTGTTTTTGCGAATTAAACTGAAAATCTCAATAAATAGAATTTCAAAATAAATAAATAAATAAATAAATAGACTAATCGTTTGAGTCATTTTTCAAGCAAAAATGTCAAACTCTTTCCGGTTCCTGTTTCCTGTAATGTAATGTTAGGATTTGCATCTTTTTCATCTTTTATCACAGAAAATTAGGAGTCTTTGGGTTTTGCTGGAGATTGGACTAAATAAGCAATTTGAAAATATCACTTAGGGCTTCGGAAAATTTTAATGTGTTTTTTTTTTTTTTACAATTTTTCTACATTTTATAGACATATATAGACATATCATATTTGACATGATCAATTGATTAATTGTGAACATTTGCAGATTAATTGATAACATATCTGCAGTCAGTTGCCAAAAAATGAGTTAACGAGGGAGTTCTTTTATTTCAATACATTGACAACAAGGTAGGAGAGGGTGGCTGAGGGAGAGGATATCCAGAGTGGAGCACTTAGCCAGAGGAGACCCCCATTTCTATCCGTCATTAGATTTGTGAGGGCAGAAGCAATGGAGGGTTTGGGCCTATGTTTGAGGGGCCAGCAAACCAGTGGTGTGGCTCTGTAATGGAACGACTGGCTCCCAGGATCAGCGGTTTGGGCGAGACCAATACCTCAGTCTCAGCAGTGCGCAAGTCCTCAAACAGGTGTCAAAATCCCGTACACTGAAGATGCCATCTTTAAACGTGACCTCGACTTCTGTTTCTCCCTGCCATCCTTCTCGTCCGACGCTAACGTTCACCAGGGTGGCAGAACCGGAGAATATCCAAAGACTCGACCAAGTTTAAATTGCAGAGATTATGCTTAACTGCTCTGACCTCGGCTTGACCCCATAGAAGACCAAGGGGAAGACCAGTGACGAGGAGGCAGCATTTGGCTCTATGCGGTGTGCTGGAGGGCATTACGGCGGGGAGAGAAAACCGAACGCGGCATCCGAGGTCACCCGCGGCACGCCGCCCTGGCGCCGCACAACGACGCAGCGTCTCTCCTCCGACTGTCGCAGACGGCCTTCGGCGACAGGCGCGCGAAAGCCAACGCGCAAATTAAAAACTCCTCCGAACTTCGCTGGGGAAGCCTCTGCATGTGGAAGGCAGGAATACGGAATCTCCCTCAGGCGCGGCGGGACAGCAGAGAAAATTGGGTGTTTATGTGCAATATTCCTGATTTAGAACAGCCGCGTCCCTGGTCTTTTGGTACAGAAGTGCACTGGGTCTGACAGTTTAAGGACCTAAACTGGGACCGTGACAGACTCATACGCTATAAACACAGATAGTGTGGTACACTCAAATGTTTTGTGGAAACCGATTATCTCAAAAGATTGTGTAAACCAACCTAATTGCCTTGTGTGGACCGTTACTTAAAGAACATGGTATCTATTTTGAAAAGTTATGTCACCATTTTTTAAGTGCTGTGAACTCACTATGTTGGCTTACACGATCTTTTGAGGTGGTTTCCACAAAATATATGACAGCGTATCACAGTCTGGGTTTACAGAGTAGCACTTGGGTTAGAGGAACTGTATCTGAACTGCGTAGGCTGCAAGTTGAAGTCCTACGCAGTGAGAGCTATTGTTCTTTTGATAATTTACCAATTCATGAAGGGACTAATAACACTTAATGTTCAGCTTTAATGCATAGTCCTGTAAAATGAAGTCTATGATAACTGATGGTGGCAAATCCACTGCCCAGCATTGTAGTCTGTGACTCTCATGGGCTACTGTTACCAAAGCTGGTGACAGTGTGTGTGTGTGTGTGTTTTGGGGTGAGTTTTGTGTGCATGGGAATGTGGGGCGGGGGTGGGCAGTTTTGGAAAAGTGGAGGCTGGGGTACAGATGGAAGAATCATCACCACCCCATCTTTGAAGAGCAGAATAAGGGAAGGGGTGCCATTACTGTCTGCCATGTCTGCAAGCCACTGATTTATGGCACCGTTCACGCCCACACTGTTAGAAGCCTGCTGGTGTGTGTGTGTTTGTGTGTGTGTGTGTGTGTGTGCTAGTGAGAGGAAGAGAGAGACTGTGTTTTTTGTGTATGAGGTTGGGAAAGTTGAGTGTGTGTATGAGTGAGAGAAAGAGTGCATTCATTTGTGTGTGTGAGAGAGAGAGGGGGGGGCATGCGAGTTAAGGGATGCGAGTTTCTGTGTATGTATGTATGAACTCAGTATCCCATGGTGCACTGCTGGTTAAAAACCCCATGGTGTTTGCCTTGTCTTTCTCTGTGGTCTCCCTCACTGTTGATCTCTGGAAGGAGATGGTTGACTCCCATGTTCTCTTGCCTTCAGATATCAAAGTGTCTGTCCCTGATTCCTTAACGGTCTGGCATCTCAAGTTGGAGCGCTTCAGCTCTCCAGCTCACTGAGGATTACCAAAGTGAGGGGCCTTGTCTACCACAAAAAAACACACGTTTTCCGGTACATACTATGGAAAATTAATGCATTACTCGAATGAAAATCGATTTGACTTGATTAATTTTAACTGATGTTCTCACAAAATGACACAACCTTAAAGGAGTACTCCATCCCTCATTAGCGTGCTAATCCTAAATTAGCATTTAGTATTTAAAACCATCCACATCTATTCACTTCAGGAATGGAAATTAAGTTTGGAATGAAAAACAGCTTGTATGGACATTCTGCAGGGGCGAGGGTTGGGACCTGCTGCAACTCTGCAATCAACCATTACGGTTAATTACGTGTTTTTGTTTTTGTTGAACAACTGTTAAGGCCTAATGATAGTAAAAAGAATTCTGGATGCCCACAGGCACAGATGCATCACTCAAGGGTGTGGGATGTGTAGTTTTCAGCAAATAGAATTTTGTTTTGCCTACACAGAGAAAACCTGATGTCACGGTCCGTGATGTCACCGACATCATAGATATCAGTTCTCAGTTGATTGATAGCTACGCAGTTCAAGCCTGGACTGTTTGTTTTTGCGCAGGATGCGCATATGCTTGGGTATTTGTGCGCCTCAGTGTTAGCATGTGTGTTTCTTGTGCAGGGGTATGTGTTGGCATGTTTGTTTGTGTTTCTGCATGCTTGCTTCCTGTTGTGTAATGGTCAGCCATTCATTAAAAGTGCTAATGAGCCTGGACCCTGGTTGGGTGCGGGGACAGACTGAATGGGGGGGGGGGGGGTGAGGAGTGGGTATGTGACAGCCCGTCCCTGGTGCGGGCTGGCTGGTTGCTGTAAAAATTTAACAAGCAGAGCGAGGGAGAGAGAGAACGGACAGAGAAGGAAATGTAGGATGGAGATTGAAAAGAGGAGGGACTGATTGTGTTAAAGATCTAATGAGAAGAGAATTACAGGGGAAACAGAGTGTGAGAACGAGGATAATGGCACAACAAGGAATGAATGGAGGAGCTGGGGTTTGACAGAGAGAGAAGAAAACAGAATAGGTGGAAAATGAGAGGATGAGAGGAGGGAACTTGAGAGAAAGAGGAGAGAAGACATGCTTTGGTGGTCTGGGTTGAGAAATGTTTGAACACCCAAGCATGAAGACATATACAGTAGTGTGCAGTGATGATTATAAACCACCACTTTCGTCTAAAACGGATCCTAATATATTCTTTCTCGACAATTTTTTGGTGAAAATGTATTGAAAAAATACTATTGCCGGCAATAAGAACAAAAAAAAAAAATCATTCCCACGGGTATATTGTGGTAAAAATATGGGTAATAAACAAAAACACTGAAAGCATCCATTTACAATGGAAAGGTGTCACAAATTTCATTTTTCTGACTCTTGCATAGCATGATTGCATGTTTGAAGGCTCATTTCATGATTATTGATGCAAAAAATTAGTTTGAACTGATTTGAGGCAACATTATTTTGCAAAATTACCTCTGATGGTCAGTCATTCCAGTATATGAGGAGACATGAACTTTGAGCAGTGTCACAGCATTAAACACGATGGCACGATGGGAGGGGATGTCTGAGATTGTTTGTAGCCATATTGTGGCTTTACATGATGCTGAAGATGTTAAATGCTGATATGGCACTATAAGAAACACCATCAAGCGTTTCAAAGAGACCGGTTTTCTGAAAACTAGTGGCAATAAAGGAGCGAAATGGAATTTAAGTGCCTCTGATGTTCATTATCTGCATATGACAAGTAAAAAAAAATCGGTGGTTGACAGCAGGACAACTTCGTTGTGATATTAATAGCTCCATAAGTGAAGAGATGAAAGTATCAAGATCTACCACATGTGTGAAATGGTCTGATTGGTCATGTCGCTGCCAAAAACTGGCAACATCAAAAAAAGACTTGAGTTTGCCAAGAAGCTCAAGGATTTGATGGCAATGGACTGGGAACATGTCCTTTGGACCAATGAATCAAAATTCAAAATTTTCTCATCCAAATGCAGAGCTTTTGTGCTCCTCAAGGTTGGAGAATGTTTCAAAAATGACTGTTTATCCCCTTCAGTAAAACATGGAGGTGGTAATATTATGGATTGGGGTTCAGTCTGCTTGAAAGGAGCAGATGATCTCATACAAATGGATGGAATCATGAATCAAAAGAAGTATGGCAGCACCCTTGTGAGGCACACATTGCCATCTGGAAAGAGACTGATTAGTCAGGGATTTTATTTTCAACAAGATAATGACCCTAAACACACGTATACTTGTGCAAAAATAATCTCAGTCGGAAACAGTCATATGGCCTGCTCAAAGTCCAGACCTTAATCCAATTGAGCAAATCTGTAATAATATTGAAATAATCTCTTTGGAATGAACCTCAAACCATATGGAATGGTTTTGTGAATGAGGAAATTTTAAAAGCATTTGTGAGAACTAAGCCTGAAAGATTGAATGCTGTAATCAAAACAAAAGGTGGCCACACTAGATATTGACTTTTTCTCTCAAAAAGACATTATTATTGTTGTTTTTACTATATTGTCATCTATTTACTTATTTTCATCTATATGATAATTACATGAAATAAATACAACTGTATTAGAATAGTAGCCTACTTAGTTTCTGATGTATCTTCATTTTGTTAAGTGCATAATTATCACTGCACACTACTGAACACACTCTCACAAACACGGATACACATGCACCATGCGCACGCAATGGCATTGTACATGCACACAGACACAAATTATACACAGACAAAAATTATAAGCCGAATAGATGCTCTATAAAACTACAATCAGCCCATGAGTTTTCTGCCCTCCTAAAGGATAGCTTTAAAAATGGAGATTTAAAACTGTGATGCTAAACAGGTTTGAAATATAGCAAGGGATACAATACAATATGACGCAATAAAATCCATTACAACTTCATTGTCCACACTAGGTGGAAAACTGTCATTGGCTCACAAGTGCTTCATTAGATCAACATGTCCATGAAATCACATAAAACGTGCTTACGAAGCAGCACTTGCAGGTGCACACGTTGGCAGGAATGAGGACAACCAAGAAATAACAGCAAAGCTAAAAATCTTGTACATGGTAATCTGCTGTGAAATGCTTCGTAAACCCTGCTTCAACCCCCTTTCCTTCATTGTTGTAGAACAGTGCCCCTAGTGGCCTGTGTTGTATATTGCTGTGCCAGATCGAATACAACTCGAAAGGACAGAGCAGACATGAATCCACATATGCTGTTAGGAGCTTGTGTTCATATGACAGGCAACCAAAGGAACGTGAGGCGTCATGAACTCCCAAAGGGAAAGGAGTGGTCACATGATTATACAGCACAGACCTGTCTGCGGCTGTGACAGACTGTGGTCAAACGTTGCATGCATACACACACACACACACACACCACAAGCACACGTGCAGACAAAGACATTAGTGACTACAGACACACACTCATATAGAAGGTCACATACAAAGTCGCACACGCATTTACATACGCACTCACATCAATGCCTGCAGATTCATCCTGACAGACACACACACACACACACACACACACACTGACACGCCCCGCACATTCAAAAGTGCCTGCAGACGCACACAAACAAACACACAGACATACAGTACACGTATACACACATACTGGGCCCAGTTGATATTGTTTCACTTGCAGGCAGACTTCGTATTAGACAGGATGGGATAGGAGGAGGATTATGTGTGTAAATTGATCTGGTCTGGGGTGGGTGGCTTTCTTAATAAATCAGCATTTTCTCTGTGCTCTGATACCCCTGAGAAGGCCCATTCAGGGTGGTATGTGTGCGTGTGTGGTGTGTGTGTGTGTGTGTGTGTGTGTGTGTGTGTGTGTGCATGTTTATTGTGTTGTGTGGGTGTAGGTAAGCTACTGTTTCCATATAAATATTTTCTTTGGTAAAAAAATGACAAGATTACCCACAGTTGCTTCAACACCTGATGTTGATCTTCAATAGGGAAGAGGGCTAGATTAAGCCATCTTGCTACAGGTGCTACAGCTCTGCTGGTGATTTTTGTGTGTGTGTGTGTGTGTGTGTGTGTGTGTGTGTGTGTGTGTGTGTGGGGGGGGTTGGAATAAGAAGCAATGATAGCTAAGATAAGGCACCGTTACTTCCAGCAAGAGACGCACTCGGATTCCACAGCTTTGGCATAGACAGATGCTAACTCTGCTGTTGCTGTTTGGTATGGCAGCTGGGAAGTGTAGTTCTACAGTGTGGTGCTGAGGTGTCCACACTGCAGCCAGAGTGTTCCTGCTCTCCTGTGCTCTCAACAAGAGAGATCAAATCAAATCCAGAGGTGTGAGCTTCACGAGCTGCTACGAGTCGCGAGGGACATCCGCGAGGGGGCGGGGGGGGGCGGGGCGGGCAGAGGCTCAAACATGATGATGCACCTGCATGGTGATTGAGAGAGAGGGTCCTGAGGGAGGTGGTGTTATTGACCCCTCCGCTTGCTCCATCTCTTGCCCCACACTGCGCATGAAAATATAAGAAAATCTGTTAACCATAACAAATTCCCCTTAGAAAGAGAGAAAGAGAGAGAGAGAGGGAGAGAGTCAGGAAGAGAGAGCAAAAGAGAGAGAGGGAGAGAGAGAGAGTGGGAATGTGATAGCCAGAATCTCGGGGATCTGTCAGCTGCTAGTGCGAAGTTCAGTTTTGCTCTGTCAGCACTCCTTGAACATGTTCCAGGAAAGCTTTTAATCTCACATAATTTGGGGCCAGTCTTGCATTCTGGGGTCTCCTCCCCCCCCCCCCCTCCAAACCGCCAACCTTGCTCCACCCCCAACCGAGCACCAAGGCTTCGTCCTGACTTAGGATGTCAATTTTTGAATTTCAATTTCAATTTAATGTGCAATATTGGCATGACAAATCAATGCATCTGTGTTGCCAAAGCATGGGAAATATAAACGAACAA
Organism: Gymnothorax javanicus; assembly: GCA_029692085.1. Taxonomy (NCBI): domain Eukaryota; kingdom Metazoa; phylum Chordata; class Actinopteri; order Anguilliformes; family Muraenidae; genus Gymnothorax; species Gymnothorax javanicus. The sequence goes on along the minus strand of CM056206.1, from coordinate 46,034,263 downwards.
ACAAACAAATAAATAAATACAAATATCACCAAACATTGACAATACCTGTAAATCTGGGACAATTATGTTATCCTTGAAGACAATGTACGGACAAATACAGTACTTGCCTCTCAGTATAACACAACGCTTAGATATTTAGCCTCGTATTAAGGCAGGAAAAAACATGGCTGCGAGCCCTGCCGTACAAATAATCAAAAACAGGGCTGGCTGTTCGACTGAGTTTGTATCCGGATTATCACAGGATTGAATCAATTTGTATCTGAGCCAGTCTCGACAAAGAAAATATACCGTGAATTTCACAAAGACTGGCATTTGTGTCTGTGTTTCTAATGATTTGACCTTGTAGGCGTGCAGACAATAATCCTTTCTTGTGGGCAATTTACACCTGGAAATCCCCCCTCTCAACAACACCTATTTGTGGAGGAATTTTTTTCGGCAGGTAGGGGCGAGTGAGGGGGATTTTTCTAGATTTGGTAATGGAGACGCGAGTTGCGTTTGGTTCCTGTCCCGGCTCTGGAGCGCAACACAAAGGCCGCGACTGTTCTCCCTGTCGCTCTGTGGCTGCTGTGCTCAGCAGTAAACACAAAAAACCATGATGGACAAGTTTGCAGCGAAGCCAAGATTACGCTCGCGCTGAGGCGCGGAGTGCCGTCGGTTCTCAGTCAAAACATTGTACAACTCTGTCCTCGCGGCCCAGAGGGCGTCGATTTTAGCGCGATGTCTGCGGGTGCTGTGTGGGCAGAAGGAACATGAGAAAATCAAACCACATTTTAAAAATGTACCGATTTACTTCTTGGGAAAAAAATTATCAAACACCCACATAACCAATGGATCTGTGAACCTTACTTTTACCTGTGGCAGTAACCACATGTATACCTGGAGTATTACCTGCGCCAATGAGTCTCCCTTTACCCTTATCTTTACCTCTGCTTATAGCTGCACCTTTAACTGTAGGAGTAAGTGAACTGGTGCTTTCCCTTATAGTTTTACCTGTACCAAAATGTGTCCTTTTACCTGTAACTTCACTTTAAGTCTATACTTTTACCGTAGCATTGTGTACACCTATACCGTTCTCTGTAGTCTTACCTGCAGCCATGGCTATCCCTTTACCTGTAGTTCTACTTGTTTTTATTCTAGGAGCCATTAAAAACGCACTGGTGAGGTATGTACTGTATTTGCTATAAATTGAAGAATTAATCGATTTTTATTGCTTTTCCAGGGAGATAAGGGTAGAAATAAAGAAAAGCGCATGGTATTGTAATCCCGACGCGTGCCACATGGACGCGCCGCGCACTTCAGTGATAATGAACATTGAGTTGTTTTTAATGCTTAACTTGTTCTTTTGGGTGTATCCAGTGGGTTGCATAAAGCAAGGGGAAAAAAAGCTATGGTATCAATAAAATGACACTGCTTACGACACGAGAGAGAGAGAGAGAGAGAGAGAGACATTGGTATGTTACTGGAATGTCTCAACCGCCGAGAAAAGGCACGTCATTTAGACTGTCACTGGTCATTAATTAGTTGCCTGTCTGTCCGAGAACGGTCGGCATTGTTGCCCACCGTTCCTGCTTATGGCAGCCACGAATGGCTACTGAAGCTCAAGAGTGTCACATCCGCTTCCAACATGGACGTGACAGATTCTGGACAGCAACTTAAACAGGTAGCGAGATGAGGGGTCTTGTCTTAGGCTTTATGTGAGCTATTGAACGCACCCAAAAGGCGAAGTCAAGCATCACTGTCCACATCAAAAACAACTCAATGTTCGTTATTACTAAAGTGCTCAGCGCGTCCATGTGGCGCGCGTCGGGATAACAATTCCAGGCGCTTTTCTTTATTTCCACTCGTGTCTCACTGGAAAAGCAATAAAATTCGATTGATTCTTCAGTTTGCAGCAAATACAGTACAATGCTCATCCGTGCGTTTTTAATGGCTCAGAGTATAGGGGAGACTGGGGTCCGATAAGCCATGGGGACCAATGAGCCATAGCACTATTTTGCGATCAATCGATGACAGAGCTGCTTAAAATAGGCAAAATATTTGATCATTGACTGATGAGTCATGGGGATAAATGAGCCATATCACTATTTTGCCTATTTTAAACACCTTTGGCATTGATTGATCGCAAAATATTGATGTGGCTCATTGGTCCCCATGGCTCATCAGACCCCAGTCTCCCCTACATATATTCACACCTTCACCTATTCTGGTATGCTTACTAGTACATTTTCCTGTATTTTATCTGTAACTAATACATGTCTTCGTCTGTCATGTGAGATACCTTTACCAGTAGCTTCACCAGTAGACATACTGGATGCTACTGAACTCGCTGTGAGGTCGAAAAATGAGCCTTAAGCTGCTTTCACACCGGACGCGAAATGAATTTTTCGTATGACAGGTTACATTCAAAGTCAATGCAAAGACTTTGCATTGACTTTGAATGTAATCTGTCGTGCGAAAAATTTGTTTCGCGTCCAGTGTGAAAGCGGCTTTAGGATATGTTATTGGCAGTTATCCTGTTGCTATGCTCAATGTCCTGAGGATCAGGTAGCTTTTCACTGCTTCTGCCCATTTTGCAGCTCACATCACTATAAATGTTTAACAGATATACAGTAGGAGGAGGTGTTTTGATGCTTGTTTTCACATCCTGTCACCTTTAGCTAATGCATTTTGTAGTCTCAACAAAACTGAGTGACTCCGCTGAAAAGACAGGAGTTTAAACCAGCAGTAATCCAATAAAATGGCTTCAGGTAATCCAATTCCTCAAAGCACTTGATTAAACCGTGCAGTAGGGACTTTACAGCACTGGATAAAGTCACAGAGTAGATGAAACTTCCTGGTTGGCGGAAATTTACAGTCTGAATTTTGGAAAGCTTGTGATTCGTCTGGAAGTGTTCGATTCTCATCAGTTGCAAGCTGCCAGGTTTATACTGTATTTACAGCATGGGCATTATGCTGTCTTTAAATCTCTCACACACTCTCTGAGCATTTAACTCAGTCCAGGTGTAAACATCACTGGGTATGGTGAATATGTCATGCTGATGGTTTAATGACTTGAATCAATTGCTGGTTGGAGTCAGTTTTGGTATTTTTTTCTTGCTGCTTGCTTAGCAACAAAGTAAGCTGTCTCAGAAAATTCAGCTGTGGGAACTCAATGTTCTAATACTATTTGAATTTCTATGACACATAAGTGCAGAGGTGAAAGGTATCGCTTCCTGTCAGGAAAAGTGGATGCCCATTACAGGAAGGTCCCCCAACCATCGCCTGGGAGATTACGTTCTACCCCAAACAGTGCGGCCAATCGGATTGGATTTGGCCATTTGAACATAACCACAAAAGAAGTCTCCCTTACGCTATAATCCCTTCCACGTCAGAGAAGGACAAGTTCTAAGTGTTTGCATGAAGACTGTCTAAACAGAAAATGCTTACCTTTGCTCCCATTCTGGATGTGCTTTTAGGGGGCAGAATGTAGTCTTCTGAGTTGGCTAATCGCAGGCTCCTGGTTAATGTTCATGGCACCAATGGCTCAGCTGGCTCCCTGGGGGGGGGGGGTGGGGGGTTTGGAGCTGGTTAGCTACCTGCTCCCAATCCTTTTCCTGCCACTATTCGCCGTTTGGAGCTGGTTAGAGCTCAATCTTTTAGGGCGCGAACAGCTCACTACCTCCGTCTCTCTCACTCTCCAAACCTCGACCTGGATCAGCCTGCAGCTGCTCAGCCAGTCGAAGCTAACCTCCATAACAACAGCTGTACAGCCCCCCCCAAACACACACACTGCAATCACACACACACCCCCCCCACCCGACCCCAGGACACCAAATAAGTGCAGACCAGCAGTGTTTCAAATCATGACTCTACAAACTATCTGACAAGTGAGTCTCGAAGCACAACAGAGACACACACACTTGCGCTCGCCCGGATGGACATATACACACGTGCAGACACACACTCTGCAGCTGCCTTCTTGTTTCCGCTCTCTGGCTGGGGGAGAGCGACAGAAACATACAGAATCTCTATCCCGACCGAAACTGGGTGATTCTGTCTGTCAGACCAGGCAGCTCTGACAAGACAGATGCCTCACAGGTGTGCGCGTGTGTGTGTATGAGAGAGAGAGAGAGAGAGAGTGTGAGTGTGTGTGCGCGCGTACACGCGTGTGTGTTTGTGCTTGTGAAAGCCAAAAGCCCGCGTAACTACGTCTAGTTAAGTCTTAGAACTAAGGGCGCTTTCACACTAAGGTACAATTGGTCAGTACCGTGCCACGATTGTCCCCCCTCCCCTCTCCCCCCGCTGCTCAGCTTTCACACTAGTAATATCGTACCGTACCCAAGTACACTTGCATTCAGGTCAAAATTCCGATACGTTGCAATATGCACCTCAGTGGTTTTAAATGGGGAACGATTTTAAAAGGAGGCGCCAATATATTTCGGGGTGTTTTATTTTTAAGAAGGGGGTTTAGAATATTAATATCGAATATTAGCTAATATCGCGAATGCATATGCTGCGCGTGCCCTAGCAACCCGGTGTGTCATCTGTAACATGGATTACTATGCATAGCAGCATGAAAAATTAAACTCAGAATTTTCTTGACTGAATGCTTGATGTTTTTACACATCCGAATCTTTCTCTGGGTACCCAAACTTCAAGGTAAGCCGAAAATGTACTGATTACACTCGATATTGGTGGATGTTGCATATGGAAGCCTTTTGTCCTTGTGTTTTTTTGGCCGATTATCTTGTCTACTGCCTCATACCACAAAAATTTATCGAACCTATCTCATAACTTGAGCTGCCAGACTTTTGCACCGCGTCCCGCACCGCAGCCGCATTTTCTTTAGTTTGTCACGGCACTGATCTATTATTCTGTGATAACTACACGAATGTAACTACTCACAAATTATTCCATACATCTCCGAGGTTTTGCGTGTTGTGTCCAGTTGTGATTGTGTGTTTTCGTCCACCTACATTCCAAGCAAGCATTGAATTTCCTCATTTGAATGGAGATATCTTTTCGCCGCTGCATTTCTTAGAACAAGAGAGCCGTAACACATAACAGTAATCTTCTGTGCTTGAGTACCGTTGCTTTCACACTTGGTGCGAGTACGGATGAACCGTGCCCGAGTACGGATGAATCGTACCCAGGTCCACCTCTTCCATCCGTACTCGTGTACTGTGCCCGAGCATGGTACGCTTGTGTTCACATTTACCAAATGAACTGGACTTTGGGGTCAAGTGTATTCGGATCCGTGCCTGAGTCCCAAGTGTGAAAGCACCCTAATTTATGAGGCCTCACTGGGCCTCACTACGTAAAGGTGATTGCAGGGCCAAGGGTTATGGTTTAGGTCTAGGGTTACAATAGGGCGTATGTTCAGGACTAAGTCTAGTTTTCAGCTTAGGTATCAGAATTAGACCATAGTTCAAGTTAACATGTTACGTTAAGGTGAAAATTAGGGTCACCTTGCAGGATTTGGGAGTTATGGTTAAAAGTAGGGTTAAGGTTAGGGTTAAAAAAGAGGTTAAGATTAGAGTTTGACCTTAGGGTTTGGGGAAAAAGGAACAGTATTCTTTAAATAAAACACTTTTTTGGTCCTCACAAGTATAGAAGTGCTGGTATGTCTGTGTGTGTGTGTGTGTGTGTGTCTGTGTTTGTGTCAGCGTATGCAAGTATGTGTGTGTGTGTCTGTGTTTATGTCAGCATATGCAAGTGTGTGTGTGTGTGTGTGTGTGTATGTGTGAGGGAGGGGAGGTTGAAGTGTTGATTTGTACAGTTTGGTTTCTCAACCATCTCCTCCCACCTGCCGTCAGGTGTGGCAGTTGAGTGGATGGTGTGGTGATGGAGCAGATATTGGAACAAAAGACAGGGTGGCACAGCAGTGTAAAGGATGGTGTGGAGATGGAGCTGGTGCTTGGACAGAATAGTCGGGTCCGGTGGCAGGAGTGGTTGGAGGGGAAGTAGGAAAGGTGCAAGGGCGTTAGAGAAACTATGGGGTTGAGTGGTCAGGACAGTTAGTGGATGACAGGCCAGGTTCGGAAGCAGGAAGACGTGCCCTGCATCCAGCTTGATGTCAGTATTTCTTGGGTGTCAGGTAGACAGACTAAACTGATTGCCAGCATGGAGAAACAGCATGGTAATGTAAAATGCTCTTTTCTTTTTCTCCCCAGTTTGGAATACAAAATCATAAATCTGTGCTTATCGCTCTAGCATCCTCAATCCATCCTACGCGGCATGCAATGTCAGAGGGCGCTAATCACTAAGTACGTTGTGTTAGCTGGTCCGATAACGGTGTCTGCAAACCCCCTTCAGTGTGCATATGATATAATTTTTACACGTCATCAGTCGAACTTGCTATTCTTTGATATTTGGCGCCACCTAGTGCTAAAAATCCACACTGCAAGTTCAATCTCGAAATAAAGCTAATAATGCGCCTTTTATAATATTTTTATGCAATGTGACGAACATCGCATTTTGGACAAAACCCAACTTCATTCATTATTTAAAGGACTTAAACCTGTTCGCTAGCTTTGAACAACTATGCTCAACCTTCAATTTGCGGAGCTCGGATTTCTTCCGCTATTTTCAATTACGTGACTTTGCTAGGACCCACTCACCCCAGTTTCCTCAAATCCTTCCTCCTAGTGGCATAGATCCACTGCTTAAGGCAAAAAAATTTACCTAAAGGCCACATTTCATATCTTTATAATCTCCTATCTCCAATTAATGAATCAGCTGTGAATAAGATTAAAATTGACTGGGAAACTGAACTGCAAATCAATATTACTGATGATTTCTGGAAGAAGGCGCTGAGTGCCGTAACCTCCTCTTCTAGTTGTGCCAGACTTTCTCTAATACAGTTTAAGATACTCTTTAGGCTACATTACAGCAAAGAGAAACTCTTCAAACTGTATCCAGACAGGGCCAGCGAGGCATGTAGCAGATGCTCCCAGGTCCCATGTAATTTGTCGAATATGTTCTGGTCATGCTCTAAATTGTCCAGTTACTGGCAGACCTTTTTTAATTCTATCTCCAACATTTTAGGCTTAAGCATCAACCCTTCTCCACACATAGCTATTTTTGGTGTGTCTCCTGATGAATTACTAACTACATCTATTCAGAATAATGTTATTGCCTTCGCATCCTTGATCGCGCGGAGGAGGATTCTTCTTCTGTGGAAATCATCCACCGCCTTCCTTTAAAGCCTGGCTGCAGGACATTTTATTTCTACTAAAACTGGAGAAAATTAAGTTCAGCCTTTGAGGCTGTTCTTGGAAATTTCATTCTCACTGGAAGCCACTGCTTAATTACCTTGAACACCTTCCCTCTTGTGAAGTGGCTCCATAGCGATATGTCTGAGTCCAATTTGCGCCCAGTCAGACTTAGCACCCTAGCAGCCTGTCCGCGGGTCCCCAGATATGAACCCCCTGATCGGGGGCAATATATAACACGCGTGTAAGAGGGTAACCTCGTTCTTTACATCAGGTCGGCCTGAGGGCGAGCAGCACCGATGGATTAATCAGGAATTATTAATCATTATTTATTTAGATTGGATTTATTCTGCATATTATTAATTTAGTTTATTATTATTGTTATTATCATTTTTAAAAAAAAATTAATTTACTTATTTATTTATCTTTATTATTACTGTTATTGCAATAATTTTACTTTAAACTGACGAGGTCATGCTGGGCAGTGGGAGGGTTAAGGGTCGGGGGAAGAGTGTTGGTTGATGGGGAAGGTTGTGAATGTGAGGAGGGGAAAAAAAAAGTCTACAAGTTCAATGTACATGATTGTAACCTGATTTTGAATGAATGAATAAAATATACGTTGAAAAAAAAAATCAAGTCATGCAGTTCTAACAACAGGCACATAAAACAGTTCTTCTCACTATGAAGTATTCCTTGATACAGGCAGGAATTCTTAACCTTATACAGAGAGGGTCGGTGTGGGTGCAGGCTTTCATTCCAACCAATCGGTTACGCTCCTGATGCTACTAATCAAAGTCTCTAATAACAAGTTAAGGGGGTGATGAGCAGAAGTATGTCGCTGCACGTCTTGAATGAAAGTCTGCATTTTCCAGCTCTTTCCGCAAGAGGTTGAAAATTCCCTGCAGTATGTGCTTGGGAGCATATGAATGCTCCAGAAGCGTTTTTAACTGATGCTTCTTTGTGATTGTCTCACCAAATTTTCTCATAAACACATCATCATTGTAAAATACAAGAAAATTACATTACAGTTGCCAAAGTAGTTTCAGAGAGGACAATTTTGTTCACAAAAGAGAAGTTCTAGTACATTACACCAACTTATTTTTAAGTGCTAGGCTTTGCTGGGACGAGAGAAATTCAGCCAAATGTACTTTCATGAATCATTCTTTTTGTCCCATCTTGTGAAATTGTACACAATCAATAGTAAGTACACTTCTACATTCAACATGAGCGCAAACCGTTAGTTCAAGAATTTCCTTTGAACTGAAAAAAAAAACAAACAAAAACTAAACTAATATTGTTCCAAACATCATTTAAAACAGTTATCTGAACACTATTTTATTTTTTGTGGGTATGTAAGCGGCTGGTGTCAGATTGGATAGAACCATTTTCCATTTGTTGCACAAGAATCATTGCGAGTGGTATGATGAAGTATCCTAAATCCACCTGAAAGGATTCTGAAACATCCTCTTAAGACCAGGCCTAGTGCGGTAATTCCACAGCGAAGTCCATCTTACGTTGCCTCAGGGGTAATTAGGACACGATTGATTATGCTCTTTGATGAGTGAGCCCTGCATATCTTTAATCTTTTTAGAAGTAATTATTCCCACTATCATGTCGGAGAACACTGATGGCCAAAGATCCTTGTGGAAAACCTGCATCAGTTTCACTGCCAGCTTTGACAGACGCCTCAGTGGACACCAGCAGTCCTTTCTTTTGTCAGTTTAACCATGTACACCAATGAGCCAATACATTAAAACCACTAACAGATGCAGCGAATACTGTTGATTATCTCAGAACAATGGCACATATCAAGGTCTGGAGACAGATATTAGATGGTAAGCGAGCAGTCGGTTCTTGTTTTCAACATTTTGGATGCGGGAGAAATGGACAAAGAATGACTTTGACAAGGGCCAAATTGTTATGACCCGATGGCAGAGTTAGAGCATCACTGAAGTGGAAAAACCTCTGAGGCGCTTCCTGTTCGGAGATGTGAGTTCCTACTGACAGAGGTCTAAGGAGGAATAAACCACGAACTAGCGGCAGGGTTTCGGTCGCCCAAGTCTCATCGATTCATGAGGTGTATGACAGCTATCCTGTCTGGTCCAAACTGACAAAAGGGTGACTGTGGCACAATTTGCTGAGAATTTCGATAATATTTACATAAGGAATGTGTCACAACACACATTGCATCATACTCTGCTGTGTATTACACTTTTTTGCTTGCAGACCAGTCAAAGTTCCCGCTCTAACCCTGGTGCACCACTAAAAGTGCCCTCCATGGGCACCTGAGCTTCAAAACTGGGCCTTGGAGCAGCTGAAAACGGTCACCTGGTACAGTGAGTCCCATTTTCTTTTACAGTTTGTGCTTCAGCTGGGTACATGTGCACCATTTACCTGGGAAGAGATGGTGTCAGCATGCACTGTGGGAAATGTTCTGCTGGGAAACCGTGAGTCTGAGAACTTAACCCTTTGAGCGCTGAATACATTTTCAAGGAATTAAAAATGTAGTTATCCTGAGCTGTTGAAAACCTATCATGTGGCAACTTGTTTAAAAGAGCTCCCCTGCGGGAGCTCTTTTAAACAAGTTGCCACATGATAGGTTTTCAACAGCGTCTGATTTTGATATCTTATATCCGGCGCTGAAAGGGTTAAGCGATGTCAGTTTGATGGAGCCGTTCTGGCAGCACATGGGGGACCTTCACTAAGTCAGGTGGATGATTTTAATCTTGAGGCTGGTCGGTGTATGGAGTAGTGGCAGTGGTGGCTTTTTTTGAGTTTGAGGGTAGTTCATGCCACTCATATGACAGACTTACCATTCTCAAACCCACAATTAAAATGAGTGATTTTTGTATAGTGATTTTTTTAGTTTGTTCTAAATGTAATCGTATGAGCCAACTTCAGATAAAAAGGGTACGACTAATGATCACTATCTTGTTTTGTTGGTACCTGCAGTATATCTCCTAGGCCTAAACAGGTGAGCACCTGATTATCTTCCCTTCACCCTCTTAGCAGTGCAAGCTTGTGATGACAATCAATCAAGGAAATAATGTGTAAATCCCATTTAATGGGATGGCCATACATTTCGATGGAGAAATTGCATAAAACTGAAATATATATTTACTTCAGCATAAAAAAAGTTGAATTGGATCCAAATCCAGCTCCATTCCTGCCTGCTTTAATACATCTAGGTGTTTGCTGAAGCAATAAATTAGACCTAAATGTCAGCTTTTTAAATGTACCTTTGAGGGCTTTAAAGGTCCTCCATCATGTCACTGGATGCTGAGGCAATTAGCCATTACAAGCCATTTCAAAATCTATTCTTTGTGACATCATAAGGGGGGGATCATCAGAATAATGAAAGGATTGATTGAGTGGTTGGCTGAAGTTGATCAGTCCTTTTTGCCTGTGGGCAGTTACTTCCTCATGTGATGTCACAATGAAACAGACTTCTAAATGGCTTGTAATGACTTATTGGCTGTGCACCTGGTGACATGATTTGGGGACCTTCAACTTTTTCCTAAAAAAAAAAAAGCAGTTTGTTTTTCTTTTGACTTTTCAACGACTCACATTTCTTTAAAACAATACATTTAACTACTTCTGTTTGCCCTTGAAGTAGCGACTTTCAGCTGCACCTCCATGTGCTATTGCCTTGAATTTTTTGGCTTTTAGCTGTTGCCTGCTTGTTAGCCTGTAATCTGCATGTTCTCATTTGATTTGTTGGAGGCTTTCGCCGTGTTATGCTCTTATCTGTTATTACATTCACATTTGCATGAAATAATGAAAATTTTGAAACCGCCTATTGGTAAATCTGAGCATCGAATGTATACATGTACAACGTACTTTCATGCAATTAAAATCAAAATTAGTTTGCAATTTCGTCAAATTTTTGGCCTGGTCAAATGGTATCCTCTCCTAATAAGAAGCTCGATCATCATACTGCAGCTATTGTGACTCATTGCACGTATGTCGCCAAAAGACTTGGCATATGATCAAAAATCTGGGCAACTGCGGAGGAGACCGTTGCACTTCCCGGTAAAGATAACTTATGCCTTCAAATGGGAACAGAGCTAATATGAGCGGCTATATTTCATGAGAAAGTTTAGCTTTGGACTTGTATAGGCAACCGTATGTTATTATGTGTTTCTGAGATGAGTGTAGGTTCAGACGTTTGACGCTTGGAGAAGGGTAGGTAACTTTAGGCGGGTGACAATCGTGCTGCCGCCACGAAAGCACGCAGCTCACTGCCTATCCGCGCGTTGCCCATCTTACTCATCATTTGAAGTTCTTGAAGGTGATTACAGTAATTTACTTTCGTAGAGTGCCTTGCTCCAGAAAGACGGCAATCCATTTCGCGTCTTCCCCTTCTCTTAAATAGATTCCCGCCGTTCCTAGCATCTCAATATGCCTGCGGATGAGTCGCCTACGAGAGAAGCGTGATATCTCCCCTTGTGTGGGTAATAATCACCTCTGAAGAGGTGCTATTCAGGTGAACGCTTATGGTAAGAGACGGCGCGAATGACTTATCGACTTCTTTCCGAGACACGAAGTGGCCCATTGGGAAGTGAGAGGTGGGCATAGTTGAGATCCTCGAATGACCAAACCTACATCAGCCTGACTCGTACACTGGAGCGTTTTGTGGCTGCTCGCACCAGTCCGAGAAGTTCTATCTGTGCACCCGCGTACGGGAAACAACGACACACACAGCTGCTAAAAATAGTCACGCACGCTACACTGCCCACGCAGCAGCTGGCCTGTGTTCTCATTATAGCATAATGCTTTTTGCCATTTTGAACGGCGCGAATACCGTCGTCGTCTAGACACACCGTGAGCGCTTCTCGTGGAGGTTGGTGATCCCTGTTAGGCATCTCCAGTATATTTGACTGCTACCTGTTATTCTTATTTTATAGCTCATTGATTGGTATAGTTTTGATAACCTCAAATTCCTGTGTTAGTCATGCCTTTAAAAAGTTGAAATGTGCTCACCCAACATCGTCATCTATCGCGATCCTTCCCGTTTCCATGATGCTCTCCCCCTGCACTTCACATTCTAATTATATTTGTTCAAGAACAGAGATCTATCAAGGTGGGTATATACCGGCACCAGAGGCTGAAATCAATTTTTGAGGCTCACGGCTTGCAGTTATCCACATGTTACAGCAGGGGGCAGACTTGGAACGTAAGTCCACTAGTTGGCTCTCGTAGTTAGCTTCCGCGGAGGCCGTAGGGCCAACTGTTGCATCCTGCGCAGTCGTTTTGCATGAGCATATGGTAAATATCGTCTTTTTAGGCTAAGCCTTTTATTTTCATTGCTTGTAAAGGATCTATGGAGACATATTGCTTTGGGATGACCCCGGGTATCCTTGGGATGACTCAATTTAGTATCATCATGCCATAATAGAGCATTTCCTTTATTGCTTTTTTGCCATCTGTCAGCATTTATTAATCATTTAGCTGATATCAGAAAGGAACTGGTGTCCGATGATACTTTTTGTACATCCTGTTTGTTCTTCAAAATGGCTGCTGACTGATTTGAATGGAGGTGTGAGGTAATTCCGGTCCACACAGCTGGAGCTAGTTTGTAGGTCATCACAGCATCCTTTTCAGAGGTGTGTCCCCTCGACTCGATGAATAAATCCGCCCGTTGTTATTTCATCTCCTCCCCCCCAAGAGATGAGGATAGGATGATGCATCATTTGATGACTGGGGCACACTCCAGGGTTCTCCAAAAAACTCTTACCTCCTTTCTGCTGCCCTCCTTTTGAAAGTGCCTTGTTGGCCACTAGAGGGCAGTGTTGAGCGTTGTAGTTTGGCAGGTGAGCCGGCAACCAGGTTAGGAGGCTCTAACAGAGGTGAGGTTCTGCTGTTGGGTTGCTGTTTTTTTTTTACCTGTTTTAGCGCACGATTCCATTTTAATTATTGACATGCACTGTAAATGTCAGTTGCGCTGATTAACAGTGGTATCTGCCGAGTGATTTGACAATGAACTTAATATGTAGTGTAAAATAAATACGAGATATTCTGCAACGATTGTTTGAAACAGAGTGAGGGATCATGTTATTGTACTCGATGAGAACAGTTCACACTCTTTCTGCAGGTGGTTTTATATGGGAACAAATGACACAGGTTCCCTGGGAGTGCCAAGTATTTAATTTTTGGCTTGCACTTTCTCTCGAGCATGTGTGTGTATGTGTGTGTGTGTGTGTGTGTGCATGGATGGGAGGGTTCAGTTATATTTGCTCATCTCCCTGGTGTGGTGCAGTTGATTTTGTCTTGTAAGTGTGAGGATAAGCTGGACCTCTGTTTCTAGAGGGACATTGGAGAAGCTTGCAAGCTGGCTTATAGCGCAGTATCATTAAAGGAATTATTGCCAACCCCCCCCGATTGGCTGTTACATATTGCTTTGAGGCCCTGATAGGCTTTTTCAGTGTCATTAGGTAACAGATGTACCGGGTCCAGTTGGTAAACTCAGGGCCGTTCCCACTCTGCTCCATGTCGATTGCCCTTTGGAGGTGGGGCTGTCCTCCAGTCCATATGCCGGTCTTTCAGTCATGTGCCACTGCACACCAGTCTGTTGTTGCTGCCTATCTGTCTTCCAGCATCTTGTCTAAACTCAGGACATTAACTCACTTGACTGAATGCTAGGAAAATGTCATAAGCTATCAAACATTTACAAAATGAAAAAGGTTGCAAAATGCGCTCGCAGCTGAACGAGGTAGCAGGGTTTGATTTCAGGACAGATCAGGTTATCGCGCTGCTAGCAGCCCGCAGTGATATTGTTGGCTCTACTGCGTTCGTCTACCTGCAGTCAGAGGTGAAAAATCCTGGAGTCAGAAAGTCCTGCCGTGTTTTTCCTCCAGCTCTGAATTCAGTCATGTGACTTCATTTCTACCTGCTGTCTGAAAACGTGCAGATTTGTGGATCTAGACGGTTGGAAGAAAATACTGGATTGGACTTTTACTTTCTGAACCTAGGGTTTCCACCTCTGTCTGCAGTGTTAGGAAAGAAAAAGGCACTTGGATATTTGCATTGTGCCCAAGTGGCCTGAGCTGGGCAGCCAGTCAATAAATAAAATCAATAGAAAGTGGTATTTTCCTTTGAAAAGCCATTTAAGTTGACTCTTGCCTCTGTGTGAGCAGCGGCTCATTAACGTCTACTATAGTGGGCGGAACTCTAAAGACACTTGTTTATTAGCTATTTTCTTGCCCATAGTTTACCTCATGTGACCGGTGATTCATTAGGGTCTGCCACAGTGGTCTCAGCTGTAAAGGTTGGTTATATCTCTGAAACTGAGTTGTTGGGGATATTATGAATTTGCCTTGACCACTGCAGCAGATCCTTCGTGTTTGCGCAATAAGTCACAGTTTTCATGGACATTGCACAGAACTGCTTGTATTCATTTTTGGTGCATTGAGGATGAACCTTATTGTTTGTGTGCCCATACCACCTCTCCTGCAGCGCCGCCATCAGGTCAAACTTTAAATTTACAAATGCAGTAACTAATAGTTTTAATGGGAAGTACTTTATACTTCTTGTATTCATTCCTGGGGCATAAAGGACAAACCGCACTGTTTTTGTGACCCTACGACCTATTCTGTAGTACCACCACTAGTTCAAAATGCACATTTCCAAATGCGATAACTCAAACAGTTTTGATGGGAATCATGTCACGCTTCTTGTGATTGTTTCTGGTGCATGAGGGGCTGTTATTGATGTTGGTCTCCCTAAAAGCTTTGCTGTTGAACCATCATCAGGCCAAACATTAAATTTTTAACTCACCTGGACTGATGGTCTGATGGGGTTATGTCACGGTCCGTCTGTCCGTCGTCGTCGTCGTCTGTACACGTCATCTTCTCCGAAACCACTGGACCGATCAAGCTGAAACTTGGCAAATATGTGCCTACCCATGAGGACACCAAAGTTTGTTCATGGCGTTTCAATCCCATTTCAAATGGAGAATGCCATATTGAGTCATTTTGTGAAGCAGTTTTTGAGGCAATTACACTGATATTTGGTTTATGGGTAGACGGAAGCAAGCCCTGAAACACATTTGATGGGTTTTGTGAAATTTTGAAATTTGACCTTGATTTGACCTCAGCACTTTGGCCACACCCACTTTCGAAGGTGTTTACTTTAAGCATCTTCTTATCCGAAACCACTGGGCTTATAAAGCTGAAACTTGGCACAAATGTTCCAACCCATGACGACACCAAAGTTTGTTCATGGCTTTATTTAACAGCCTGTGTAAGTATAAAATCCATGTGAGCTACAGTGCCCGTGGCACTATTTTTAAAAATTGCAGTAACTCAAAAAGCTTTTATGGGAATCATGTCAAATCTGCTGTCAACATTTCTGATGCATAGAGGAGGGAGTTACTGATTGTGGGAGTTTTTCTAATGTTTCCTGTAGCGCCACTACTTGGCCAAATTCTACATTTCCAAATGCAATAACTTGAACAGTTTTGATTGGAATCATGGTTACACTTCTTGATCATTTCTGGTGCATAGAGAAGAGTTGTTACTGATATTGGTCACCTTATGGCCCTTGCTGTAGCAACACCACCAGGCAAAACATAAATTTTTCAAAAATTCAATAAATCAAACAATTCTTATGGGAATTTGGTAAACTTTTCATTGACCATTCCTGGAATCGAGAGCAGTTTTCCTGATTTTCTGGACCCTATTCCCTGTCCTCTTGCGCCGCTATGAAGATAAATTATACATTTTGCTGATGGGATGAATACTGTAGTGTTGGTGATGCGCTGTACCAACTGTCGTCCACTGACAGCACTTGTCCAGTTTGTTTTTGCCCACAATGCTAAGGCACATAAAACTACTTTTTCCTGAATTTTCATGATGAAGAGAGAGTTTGGTGTGTACAGTGCGTGTAAGTTCAAAGAGATGTTCGTATAGCCGTGGACTGCTCTGTTTGCTACAAAAAATGGAAAACCCATTCATAAAATGAAGACTCCATACTAGCAAATACTGTAAGTCCCTGGCCAACAGTACTCTATCTTTCTTAGTCAACAGCCAGTGCTCCATAGAGTCCGGAGTACACTCACACGTGTACAAACACACACACACACTGATGTTTAATTTTCCTCTTAATCACACATCCACGTGCTTTCTGTTGATGTTTTTTATTGGCTTGTATACACCCGCAATTCAAAGACAGATAAATACACCAGAAATCAATAACGATAAAAAAAATCAAATAAAACCTGTCTGTTTCCTTTGCAAGTGGCCAGCCTCATCCAGCTCATGCCACCACCCTTCCCTAACAGTTCTGTGCCACTCTCTCCCTCCGTCTCTCTTCGTGCTGTACATGGAGCTGCCTTGTTTGTGTTCTGCCACACCACGGATGTATCTCTGAGCTGTTGTTCTGCCTCCCATAGTTGTCACAGTCGAGTATTCACCAGACACAAACACTGGGCCTGCACAGCCAGCTGAGGAGACCGCCGCGCTCACTCATTTCCTGTCTCTCATCACGTTTACATTTGCAAAAAAAAGGGTAATCATTGCACGAGGAGGCCAGTGTTTGTGTTTCCACTCAGCCTTACCAGCCCTGTATTTAATAAAAACATAGAGTAACCTGTGTAAATAAATACCCTTCTTTTCATGGATATTTCGTCATTTCCCGTGTTTCAAGCCGGTCAAAAAATGCTATCTTAACAACCTGACTTTTTAAAGAGTAAATTTTTTTTTTTGTAGTTTTGTTTTCAAAATTTGAAGTAGGCATTTGAGAGCTGTTTTTGAGTAAGCAGAAGCGATTGTAACATCACCATGTGAAAGTTCATGTGTTTACCTACTTACCTGCTGCACCTATAAGGCCCTGTATCTCTCAACTGGACCAGCCAGTAGTTAGCTGGATAACCACACTGAGTAAGACTCCACAAAACATTTACGTGGACTGAGTTAAAAGCAGTTGTCACAGGTTTAATGAGAATAGTTCTCCAGATAACTTAGCTGTCCTGTTTTGTGAAATACTTTACTGTTCTGTTAAAACATTTCAATGGGAATGCTTTTGTTTGCCATAAGCCAGAGGGGGAGGGTCATTATGGGACTGGACTGTTATGTTACGGGGGGAGTGGCTTGGCCCTCACCAGGGTGCTAGAACATTCTCAGAGTTATTCCAGAGGTGGGCATCAGTTATGTAAGCATGTGTGTGACATGCGTAGATTGCTTAAATATGACACAGGGTTATGGAGGGCAAACGGTGGACAAGTTCCAGGCTTAAGCTGACTATTTTGCCTCGTTGTTCTGCTATGGTTGAGCAGAAATATTCCAATCAGTACAAACAAAGTGAATGAAGTAGAAATAATTGATTATGAAGATTACATAGAGAAAATCTTGAAGTGAGAAGTATTTGGCACTCAGACTTTTATATTTTATAAATTTATAACTGAGGGGCAGCAACTCTGTGCAGCAGCATGATAAATCCCCCCTGTGGAGTCCAGTACTGGTGATGATAACTGAAGAACTGAAATTACGCTGACAAAGCTAATGAGGCCGATTAATTAGAGACACTGAATCAAGGGACTTGAGGTGGTGACAGGGAGGCGGAGGAGAGCATATGACACCATCATAAAGCATCAGAGCATGAAGAGACACATTTAACAGAACAGCAGTAAGATGATAGGCTAGCAATGAAGGAGTGTTTTTATGCAATTGGATAGATGTGTACAGGTGATCTAGCTCAACTGATGGCTTCGGATAATGACTGCATCGGAAATCCCGAGTACGTATGCATGTGAGATGTGAATGCCAGGATGGGATATATAATTTTAGCCCAAGCATGAAAAAGTTAGTCCTCCTGACTGAACTTTTGCTTGGCTTCATTTGTCTGGTACTGGTGGCTGGTTGTAGTGTAGTTTTTGGAGAATGCTTAGGGATGGATAGATGGAACATAGCGTGCGATAAGTATTTACCCTATCCATTTACCCTGAGCTGGCAGAGCATACATGTGTGATGGAAGTTGTTTTCATTCATTCAGAAGCCCAGCCACTACTCAGATAAGTCCAGAATCAAATATTTGCACTAATTTGTTCCAAAACATTTAATCTTGTACAGTGAAAACAGCCCAACAATTAAAAAATGGGACTACATTTCCTTGTCCCATCAAGGTTTATTTTGATAACATTGTAAATCTCTCAATCTAATTCGCATTCGTTTCCTACAGGGAGACATTGCGCCTGTCGATAAATGACAGCGAATGGCTGTCGAAACAACAAACTGCGTAGTCACTGTTTATACTCTGCAACGGTGTTGAAGGTCATGCATGCGCGCCAGTCATCCTGATGGGTAAATAAAATGTCACTGGTTTGTATCCCTGATGTGGGCGAGGCTTTACTGTACCATTCATAATAATCATAAGTCAAAAATCCCCTTTTATTTTCCACCTATAACCGGATTTGGGTCCAGGACACGGTTAGTCGAGTTCAAATAGTGATACCAGGATGCAAGTCACATTTCCTTTGAGGGGAAAAAAAAAACACCTCCAGTGTTTGATATATTGGTTTACTTCAAAGAGGTTGTTTGGCACACGCTGTGATGATGTATATGAAAAAGTGGAATCGACTGCTTTATACATTTAAACAGAGCTAAAGCATTTGGTGATCATTAGCAGTGCATGTAAACAATGTCTTAGCTCACGTTTATGCACATATGCGGAGGATTCTTATGAGCTCCAAAAGAAGTGCACTTTGCACATTGTTCATCTCAATTCTTTTTCATTCTTGGGATGCGAGAATTGTCTCATCACCTGGCGCATCGGAGCAGCGCGCCATTGATCGGGCATGGGTGCGTCCATGTAGAATGTTTGCATATGTTCATGTTTCCTTTCACGTGTCTGTGTGTGCGTGTGTACAACGGCCGCGATGCCTGCGCTGGGGAATTGGATTGCGGACGCCGTAACTCGTTAACCCTGGTCAAATGAGCAGGTAATAGATCAGCTGATTTGACGAGGCGACAGTGACAAAGTGGTCGCCGCCTCATTAGGCTTAATGGAGAGGACGGTGGGACTGAGTCGTGAGAACGGTAAAAAGCCCCTTCAGTCTGCGTGGGCATCGGACCCTTTGCCTATAGACACAGGTGCATGATGCATACAGCCTGCACAGAGAGTACAGCAGCAGGCGGTTACCTCCGGTGACTTCATTATGGCATCTGTTTTGGTCATGTGCCTAATCAAAGCCGTGCTGAGAGAGAGAGAGAGAGAGAGAGAGAGAGAGGAAGGGCTGGTCTGTGTCTTAGATAATCTGACTCCAGTGCTCTTGCAGTCATGTATTCGAAAAGCATTGTGTTACCTTCATTTAAATGAAGAGTTTGTTTCCAAAACCCAATAAGTGCCAAAATTACAAAAATTTAGATCATACCACAGAGCGATAGCCCTTTGCTTTTTACACATGGTGCAAAAAATCCGTTTTTTAGAAATTCATAATATAAGGTATTTTTTTTTCACGGTCAAAGTTTGTGTTTTTCTATAAAATGCAATAGGTACCAACATAGAAAAAGCTGATTTACTCAAAATGCGTAAATGAGTGGATATATTGCGTTTTGGAAACAAACTTTTCAAATCCTCTTACCCAAAGCTAAAATTGTTTCCCTGGACTTTCTCAAATACATTAGGAGTCTAAATCCGGGTTCGGGAGGTAAAATTCCAGCCCACTATTGTTTTCACCGTTTTACTTGACTTGTATTGTGATACCTTAGCAGGACAGGAACTGATTGGTGAAATCATCTGGTTGAGTTTATAACTTGAAGAAATGCGTAGTTAGACAATTACTGTCTGACCGTGTAGAGTTACACTTGTGATGTGTTTGCTGTAGCACTGTTTTGCAGTACATTGAAATGCGCTCGATGCTGGCTTTATTGAGAATGACTGTCCTCCTTTATTCGCCTGCTTGGCTGATGTGCACAGATCTTGTGTTTTAGAATTACATCTATGCTGCCTTTCATTTCAAAAGCTAATTGTCCAATTAAGTTTGAGAAAATAGGAGGCTTGAAAAATATGCATCTGATTACTACTGCATATAATTACAGCCAACCATCATTTTGCTGCTCAGAGCGAAGTTAGTATATCTACTGTATGTCAGGGATGAGCAATTTTGGTTCTGGTAAGGATGCAATTTCTTTTGACCAATTACCATGACTAAATGAGTTAATTGGCTGCATAGAATTACATGTGTTGACACATAGTTTAGATCACAGTAAAATGTTTCATTTTGTGACAGCTTTTGGTGGGCTTTGAAGTACTTTTAATGACATTAATTCTTTTCATGAAATGCTGAAATGTCAGATTTCATGAATGCTTAGGCTTTGATTAAGTAAACTGAGGCCAAATATTGGACCAGGAGCAGATTCAGCCCTCAGTGCCGAATTCTATAGATGTGGAGAGGGAGACTCAATTAGTGATGTAACTCCAATTCACTAGAACAGTTGTTGCTGTTAAGAAGAGGTCGGGGGGACACCAGATGCAGGATCCAAAAGTGTTTATTGAAACACCAAACACTAAATGAGAAAGGTAGGCAACAAGCCAGAAATAAAACACCGTGCACATGCACTGAACGAATGGGAAAACTAAGGTACACTGCCCAAGGCAGGGGGAAACAGAAGTACACACTCCAAGAGTGGCTAAACTAGAAAAACAAACACTGGACTTAACTAGACTGACGGAAACACTGGGAGACTTAGACAAATGGCAGACAAGACGTGGACGTAGCAAAACACAAGGCTCGGGAATCATACAAAGGAAATACTCGGGAAGGCACAGGAGCGGAGATTTCACAATGCAGAACATAGCCAATGCAAAGTTCCGTCTGACGGTCGCTTCCCTCTTGCTTACTGAAATACCCACGGGAGGAGGCGGGGACTCGGAACGCAATCTCGAAAGGAAACAGAAACACATGGGATTAATAAACAAATTCACGAGAACCGGGTTAACAATAATGACTCGAGACAAGATGTTGAGACAATCAATCAAACTAGATGGTTTAGGTTGAGGTAATCTAAATGTGACGAGTATAAAAGCACCAAGAGAGAAGCAAAGGAAAGCACAGCTTTAAACGCAGTTAATCAGAGAAAGTTCGGGAAGGAATTACAAAAGCTAGAAACACTCGCACTCGCTAATGAGTTAATTAGGTTAACACTACGTGACGAAATATATACAATCACCCTAAAAATAAGTGCTGGTTAGTACGGGTTAGTAATTATCCTATCAGAGAACGCACTCACTCAGAGTTTAGCGAGACCCAGAATTAAGCACAGGTGGAAGTAATGAATGAAATACCACAGCCGATTCCGAATAAGGAAACACGAGACGCGGGCATGCTGAAGGCTGTCACATGACATCACAGGAGTTTGGGCAAGAGAGAATCAATCGTCAGACGGCGGACTGAAAGCTGAAAAATAAACAAGAGTAAGGCACGGGAGAAAAGGCAGAAGCACAAATATAAAAGTAATAAGCACAATGACAAAACAGCACACATGAGGCAGAACCATAACAGTTGCACGTTTCATTACGTACAGTGATGTCCTATAAGTATTTGGGCAGTGACTGGCTGTGACACAACCGTACTGGGCTGTAATTCCTACAAGGTTCGCTCTACATGCTGATAGACTGCCATTTTTAATTTCAGGATGTTTAAATTCATATTGACTGAAGCGCGTAGGAAGTCCTGCACTTTACGTAGTGCAACTGTCCATATAATTCCGAATCTCACCATAAGAATGTGTTACGTTTATTAGGATGAACCCACTGAGATGGACTGTCCCATTTTTGAGGGGTAGTATACGTAGTGTTTCAAAAAAGCAATGCTTACTGTTGATGTAAGCTTTTTGCTGCTCAGCTTAGTCCGTGCT
Organism: Gymnothorax javanicus; assembly: GCA_029692085.1. NCBI lineage: Eukaryota > Metazoa > Chordata > Actinopteri > Anguilliformes > Muraenidae > Gymnothorax > Gymnothorax javanicus. The sequence goes on along the minus strand of CM056206.1, from coordinate 46,012,218 downwards.
AGATGTGATAAAAGCACAGTCGAGGATTTGAGTCCGGCTCTGGCATAAGACCCTGCTATTTTGTATTCACTGGCATGTTTCATTGTCCTTGGCCCAAGGCACTAGCTACTTCCAGCACCATTAGGATTCAATTCTTTTTTGAATAAATGATCACTCTTGGTCTGTTTCCCAGTACTAGAGGCTTTGCAGAGAAGGATATGTTCCCAGAACCCGATGACCCTGATGTAAAAAATGTAGAAATTGTCATTCAGATTTGCACCTGATCATCCGGTCCTAGAAAATTGGTCCATGTTTTTCTCTCTCTTTTTTTTTTTTTTGTTTTTTAATTTAATTTTTTTTTTATGATGAGCCTGTCTGCTCTCCCCGCTTCCCTCTCAGTGCAATGCTGGGCCTGTCTGTTTTATAAGCGATTAGTACAACAATCTACACCGCAAAAAAATGTCTTCTGTCAGTGCTGTGGACAAATCCTATTTTTTTAAGGCTCAAGTAGAAAATCCTACGTTACTTTAGTTTGAAGACAAGTATGCTTGTCAAGTGAAAATTTTTTTTTAGTCTATTCGCAAATCTTGAAAAATGAGTCAAATCTCAGGTTTTTATCAGATTTTAGTAAAATTAGTGCAAAATTAGCCTAGTATTAGAACCAATGTTGTGCTCTCAATATAAGATCAAATTATTTAGTGAATTACCTTTAGTTTTTGCACTGTCAAAGAAGTGAATTGGGATTAATGGGTCAATTAAGCCTGACCATCTCGGGCCAGCCAACCTGTTAGGATGGTATTTCCAGGTTTTCCCTTCACATCACACACACACACACACACACACACACACATGCACACACACACACACACTTGTTAGGTAACCTGGACTTGTATTGCATAAAAATGCAGTTGTATAAGCTGAACTCCAGGGGTTGAAGTCAGTTGAAGTCTTTATGGCTTCAATGTTATTGTTATTATCTGCAAGTCCAGGCTTGCTGCTTTTCGGAGTGAACAGCTTGTGTGCGTCTTCAGCTGATATTATAAACACGGTATATTGTGAACTGGGCCTATGGGCTTTGAAATTTGAGCTCAGCCTGCCATGAAAACACACCGTTGCCCTGCAGCCGAGTTTTGAGAGATAATTTCTGCGTACGACTGCCCGCGCAAAAGTGGAGAATAAGTTTCGTAACATTATCAAACGTGTTTATGCGTAGCGAAATGCATGCGCACACACGAGGGGCGTTAATTCAATTATTTGCTCCACTGTTTATGTCCCGCTCATACGGTTTTGTTTCCCTTCCCTCTCCCTGTGTGGCTAATGTGAGGCGGTGTGCAGCGAAAGTGCGAGGGCGGGGGGTACGGGCAGGAGAGGCTGAGTACGGCGGTAAATCGGCAGAATTCGCCGGGCGTATGCGAGAGCACGCCTCGCGCTTGCATAGTACATTTCTCGCGGTGTGTTCTGTCCTCCCGCCTGCTTTCCCCTGTTTTGTAAGGCTGCTTTCACACCGGACGCGAAACGAATTTTTCCGCACGACAGATTACATTCAAAGTCAATGCAAAGACGCGAATACACGTGAGAATGCAATCTATCGCGCGGAAAATTCGTTTCGCGTCCAGTGTGAAAGCGGCTTAATACTTCACCTCTGTTTCGCTCAGCTGTGTTCCTCCCCCCTCCCCCCACAATACGTAGGCTACTCCTTTATCACTTATTGAGTGTAGTATGAGGGTCACTGACCTGGGGCTATATTTGGATTGGATGAAACAAAAGAAGTGGTGCTTGGTCAAGAATGACCTAATTCTTAAAAACAGCGTGTGTACACTGAACTACGTGCAGTTTTACCTAATGAATTGCAGTTAATTTGACGTTAAGTGCACAAGCCTATTGATTGTAGGCCCCGGACGAAGTCGAGGGGCTACTATGGATTCGGGGTCGTTGTCTCCGCCGCCACCGCAACTATAGAGGTTTTTTTTCTGGACGTCCTGCATGCCTCAAATTTCAACCGACTGCTTTGATATTTGTGGGCTCATGTCAGGGTTAGGTCATGACGCCTATCGATTTTGGTTGCCACGCCAACAGAATTGGCCTAATGAAGCACAATTTCATGCTGTAATTGTGCCCATTTCTCATTATGACTTGAGAATACTCTACAGGGCAGAGTTTTTGAGATATCACAAGCGGGCACTTGGGGGCTACACCCTTGTGGGTTGCGGGCGACCGAACTCTTTCATTTTAGTTGTCGACATCAATCTTGTGTTGAAACAATCCAAATCCACAGGGAATGTGCTTCAAGTGTCCACAGGCCTTGGGCTTGTAACCCTGAGGGTGCAGGTTAGATTCCCAGAGAGAAGGCTGCTGTTGTGCCTGGATTGAGTAACTGAACCTGAATTGTAGTACAAAATAGTTTCCAAAATAGTTGGTACGCCTTGTGAAATGTAAGTAAAAACAGAATGCAATGATTTGCAACTCATTTAAACTCTCAACTGAAAATAGTATAAAGGCAATATAGCTGATGTTGCAACTGAAAAATGTATTGTTATTTGAAAAATATCTGCTTGTTCTGAATTTGATGCCTGCAAAAAAAAAAGTTGGGACAGGAGAATGTTTACCACAGTGTTGCATCACCTCTATGATTAACAACACTCTCCAAGCATTTGGGAACCGAGGAGACCAAGGGCCTTGACCCTTGTTTGGAGAGATTTTTTTAGATTCTCTGAATCTTTTAATGATATTATGTACTGTAGATGGTGATAAATCCCGAATTCTTTGCAATTTTACATTGAGAAACTTAAATTTTAATTCAGTCTTTTATAGAGTGGTGAAGCCCACGCCATCTCTACTTCTGAACGACTCAGCCTCTCTGGGATGCTCTTTTAATATCTAATCGTGTTTCAGATCTGTTACCAATTAACTTAATTATCAGTGAGATGTTCCACCTGGTGTATTCTTTCTGCATCGTACAACTTTTCAAGTCATTTGTTGCCCCGTCCCAACTTTTTTGAAATTTGTCGCTGGTATCAAATTCAAATTGAGCAGATGTGTTTCAAAAAATAATTTTAAACATTTGATACGTTGTCTTTGTACTATCTTCGATTAAATATAGGTTTTGAATGATTTGCATGATCATTGCATTCTGACTATTTACATTTTTAACAGCGTCCCAATTTTTTTGGTAAACCAGGTTGTCAATGTATCCGGCTGCTTTCGCGAGAAAACAGATTACTGAGTAATCTGAGTAACTTCAATGAGCTACGAGACCTCCAAATCTGGAACAAACTTGCTGACTTCCAAACCTGGACCTGGAACATTTACTGACGGAAGAGATGGGTTTTATTCAGTGCAGTTGCTTAGCTCTCTCAGTCAATCCTACGTAGCAATTCATGTCCGCACCAATTGCGTGCGCGTTCCTCTTTAATTAATTGGTTCCCGTGGTGTACCGAAGATCTCCGAAACGGAAATGCCAATCCTGCTTTGCGATACTGGCTACACAAATTGCATGTCTGTTTTTCTTCTAATGAATCAGTTCCCTTGGTATAAAGAAAATCTCGTGGATGGAAACATCAATTGTACACGGGTAGTCAGTTTTCCTGATTAAGATGGCTCGATGTCGAATTTCAGTGAGCTTGGGGTACGTGCCGGAGTGCAGCATTTTCAGCAAGACCCTGCCTGACTAATGGAGGGATCGAGCCCTTTGCTTACTCACTATTTCCGGTGAATCCGTACAGTTTACTCGATGCCGGGCAGGCTGCCGCAGAGGGCAAAGTCCACTGGCGTTGAAGGGGAGGGGAGATTGAGAGCCTGAAAACAGGCAGCATCAGTTTAATGTTGCCTTGAGAGAGACGTTCGCTTATTGAGATCGTGTGTTTGAGCGTGCATGCATGTACTTAATGTTTCTGCGTTCAGACGGATGTGGTCCGTGTACATATACATACGTTTGTGCTATTACTAGTGTGTCATTGTGTTGTGAACACCAGATTCCCTTTTATTGGTTAAGAGAGTGTGACCACATTCCCCCCTTTGTGACACAGACTCTGCTTTTCATGATGACAGAGTTATTATCAGACTAGTGGCAGATGCTTTCATCTGCTCGCTGTCGTACACATACACTTTATTTCAGGTTTATTCCATCATATTCATTCCTTGAGAACTCATCATTCGTTTTTATGTCCGCTTGTAACTGATGCTGTGATGCAAAATTAAAGTGAAGTTACATGCAAACATATGAAATCAGTAGCTAATTTATGTATTGTGTTTTTAAAAACGTAGCGACTAAACGGCTAAAAATTAATGGATATTTTTCCTACTGAGTCATAGAATTAGATACTAAATATTACAATAATTGATAATACAGCTAAAAAAATAACCAAAATTTCCACCCTGGGGTGGCTTTGTACTTTTCTTCAGCATCTCAAAACAGTGAATGAAATGGCGTTGAACTGAACTATGACACGCTTAATTACTGCAATCATACAGGTAGCTCTAATGATTGGTTGTTTTACTTGTCTAAATGCCCTCCCCCCAACTCACCTCCCCCATCTTCATGCAATCTTACTGTGCTTAAGAGTACGCAATGAGTCAGTCGGCGAATTACGGATCAATCTAGGGGTCCGAGCAGGTGCATTCGACTCAGATGGATATAATACTGGACGCACGTTTACCGCCGTTGAATGAGTCACTGTCAAATGATCTAACCTCCTTCACCTAGAGACAGCGGTGGGCAGATTGGATAGTTGTGGCTGTGATACCTTTTCCTGATGCCACTGTTACTATTATTCGCCTCCCCAGACCACTGCACTGATCATCACGTACCACTCGTCTCCGTTTCCACAGTGTACGTCAGGCTGCTACGTCGAACAACGCATCATCTCGCCATTCAATGTATCCTCCAGCGGTTCACTGCTCCGCCTTACTCACCAAACTCCACACGCTGCAAAAACTGAAAAATAAGTCCACCTTACCAAGCACGTTAATCTTGTATTAAGACTGAAATCGCTTATTTCTATTACTTGCTCTATTACTTTCTATCACTGTTAATTAGTTAGGTAATTACCTGGAAGAAAAGAAAATCAGGGATGGATTTGGATTTGAGGGGCAGAGTTGATGATCACTGATGACCTTGGTCATAACATCAACATTCTCCCAGCCACCTTCACAATTTGTCACCATTCACTACGTCACCCTCCTCACCGCATCATGTATTGCACTGTCAGTCGGTCTAATCCTGATTTTTCCAAGTCAAGCTTTCATCAACTCTCCATTCACAACATCATCCTCATTGTGTAATTGAAGACCTGGGTGCAAGAAGTACTTAAGTCACATTTTCCAAAAAATGAGCTGACACTACTACCATAAAGTAGAGTATCATGTGCATCATTTAAAGCCAAAAAATTCCAAATATAAGTACTCAAGTCCTCAATACTGATATACGGCCTTCCCTGAATCTACTGAATTTTTGTGCAAGAAATACTGTCTTTGCAGAAGTACTCAAGTCCTTGACGTCATCAGGAACAAGTGCCTAAGTCCATGACTGTCCAATCAGCTGCTAGTATGCATCATGTGACAAGCGTAGCAAAAATGACTGTTTGGCAATCAGAAAATGATTGAAATGGCATTTGTGTGGTAAAAGTACCAAAGTCCATGCATTTTATGGCAATAAGTACCGAAGTCCAGGCATTTTATGGTAAGAAGTACCAAAGTCCGACACTGATTTTCTTGTTTTTTTCGTAATAAAGGATTATTTTTCCACAAAAACGTGTCTGTCTACTTTGTATAACCCCTGGGACTAGCAGCAGGCGCCATTAAATGTTATCTTTTAAAAAAAAAGTATCTGCAGCATGTTTTCAAAACTTTGACCCTTAATATCTCAAAAGTGTTATTTTTTGACTAAAGTACTTCTTGCACCCAGGTCTTCAATTGTTCTGGTCACCAAACAACTTCAACACTCTCCTACCCACACACCCATCATCGCACCATCCCCAACATCACCCTTTTCCTAACATCATCAGTGTGTTTGCCACGTCAACACTTATAGAGACATCCACATCGTGACTATAAACCCTCACCACACTGTATGCAACATCAACACTTTCGTAGCTATGTCCAATTCATCGCACCATTGGCTACACACCCCTCCCCCGCTACATTGTCACACTGCCCACTCAGTCCCATCATGCCTCTGTTTAGTGGGTCTTGGCAGGTAGCAGCAGTACGAACCTGCACCCACTGCCCTGCAGCCCGAACCTCGAATATGAACTCAACAACCCCACCTGGTCCATTACTGCCAGTATTCTCATGCACCTAGCCCCATGAATTAGCACTGTCCTCAAGCTCAGGCCACAGCCTTCCCGGCAAACTACCGCCAATTACCCACAGTGACTGTGAACCCTGCACCTTTGCTCAGCTCTGCTCGGTGCTGGGGATGAAAAGACGGGCCTTTGAGGTTGGTGGCGGGAAGGTATCGCGCAGGTTATTTGCACAGGCTTATCTCCAGCCTGGCTTACATTTCACATCTCATTAGCAACATGGGCCCTAGCCTGACTTCTCCCAGGGGGGCCCAGCTGAAGCAGCCAAGTTCCCCTGTGACATCAGTAGATCTGAGTGGTCCGCCAGCTTGTTTGAAGGTCTTGCGATTCCGTCCGCCGTTAACCGTGGAGGGTTCGAGGCTGCCGTGTATCTAGCTTGGGCGTGGCCTCCATGGTTGCGACCGCCTCGGGGGACTGCATTCAGTTGAACCACACTGAGGTGAACCACTTTTTGTTGTTGTGAACTGTTCTCAAGTGAATCACATTTGACTGTGGGGAACCACATTCAATTGTGGTGAACTAGGTTCAAGTGAACCACGTTTCATAGTGGTGAACTGCCCTAAGCGAACCACATTCCATGTTGGTGGACTGCAGTCAAGTGAACTATGTTCCATTGTGGTAAACCACACTCAATGGAACCATGTTCCATTGTGGTGAACTGCACTGGTGATATGGTGCCGTTCCTTTACACCCTGACATCACTTAAAACTAACCAAAAGTCAATGGAGAATGCTCGACTGAAAATTAAAAGCACAAAAAAGTCTCTTAAAAATTATGGTTCATCTTCACCCATTTTCAATCACCTTTATTGAAAAACTTCCCAATTACAGTAATCAATTGACAGGTAAGCACACAGCTTCTTCCTAAATTCAGAAAAATGTTTCAGTCATGAACAAATCTCTGCGTTAGCTTGTAAAATATCAGGCAATCCAAGCTACCTGCACTTGATTACCTGATTATAACAATTATTAGCTGCACATATTTCCAGTTTTAAATGACAGCAAATTTCCAGTTTTAAATGAGTATATTGCACTGAATTTCGTATCAAATTTAGTTTTATTTCTCATCTTGCCGAAATGTGGAGAACTGGTTACACATGATAGTGTTCAGTGTTTTCAGAATTAAGGCCTTGTTAGTAAAGGGAAATGATTGAAATTGGGAGAGGATTAATCAGGAGTTAAAGGGATTTTTAGGGATATTTTACTTCAGCAGTTGCCTCTTCAGATTGGGGGTGAAAGTAACTGAGGCCCTTGGGCTGAGTCTGAAATGCAGTGGGGGAGACGGGTGTAGCCATGGCCATAGAAATCGCCTCCAGCATGCAGAGGCAAAAAGACAGACAGTTGCGTAGGCTAATAATAAAACATTATAGTCACGCTCACAAATTTAATGAACATGCTCAGATCTGCATTAGTTTTTTATTCACCTTTTTCATTGAAAAATTATCAGGGATCTGCTGGGTTGTTTTTCACTTTTGATCAATAACAGTTAAGCTGAATGATTTTCTACTCTTTTTTCGAATGAGGCAGGCCTCCGATTGGTCCCTATGAGGTTTTTTTTTTTCTTTAGCCAAAAGGTAAATCGGATGATATCCCATAGACATGATATTTGAGGAGCATATTAATCAAAAGAAGAAAGCATGTTGTGAAGATGAAGCGTACCTGTTATGAGATAATGACTCTTCCTTTTCCACATAACAGCACCTGCCAGTTGGGCTCATTAAAAGGACTCTCTTCAATCCGTGGCTCTCTGTGGTGTTCATCAGGTTTGTAATTAGGGTTATGTAATATGCTCCTCTCTGAGCTTCTCAGCAGAAGCTTCCGGGCTTTCAGATCTCAGGTACGGGGGAGGTCGCAGAGCATACGCTTAACATTCAGTGAGGAAATGGAGGCTTGAGCATACTCATTTTTGTGGTTCGTTTTCTGACCTGATGCTTTCTCAATGGTCTTGCCCTCTCTTTCTGTCCGAATACAGCCAAAAAAAAATCTTTCATTAGCAAAGAATTAAATAGTTTGAAATACCTTAATGTATGTTTTCAACCAATTATGTTTGAGTTTAAATTTGAAGTAAAGGACAAACTACGTCTGAAGTGAACTGTGAACGAACTGGCCCATAAGTATTAAAAAGTATGTTTTTGGTATTTTTAAGACAAAGCTGAACTGAGCTTTAAATACTCATTATTTTTTAAGCTATGGCCAGTTGATGTCACCGGCCTAAGCCTTTTTGAGGGATAGAAAGATCAACCTCCAGTTCTTTTTTTTTATTGTTTGCTTGTATTTTCATCATTTGAAATGTTTTAGAACTTTACAGAAAAACCACAAAAAATCCAAGTCATAATATCGCACTTCATGTGGGCAATTCTGTAAATTAATATTGGTTTTGGGTGAAAGTTGTCTTTCACTTTAAAATATTAGATCTCTTCTAGTGTCCATTTTTGAGACGGCCAGTTCTGCTGTGATAATGTGGTAATTATAAATTAATTTATTTACAATTCTGTTCAGTGCCTTGGAACAGGAACAGTTGACACTCGATGCCCGGCTAGGTGAGTGACCCTCGTATGGTGAGTGCACATGGGTTAATGGAAGCGGGTAAATAGATTCGGGGAGGGATATTCTGGTTTGGTTTTCATGAAAACTGAGCTGATTTTTCCTGAGCGTGGACTCTGTGCCGTGCACCACTCGAGCACACAGTGAACTTTGCCAGGCGTGTGAACTCTTTGACCTGCTGAATAAATGGACGGAGCTGCGTGCGTTCGTGTCCGCGAGGGTGTGAGATTCGACCGATTCCACTCACTTTGAAATGCAGTGCCATTTGCCCTTGTCTGCCTCTCATCAAATTCGTAACTTCAGTCCCCCCACTTACCTCATTCTCACCTCACAGTCAGAAGCTTCCTCCATTTTTCTGTTTCATTTTTTTCAGTTTTACTGGTGTTTATTGGTGCATTTGAGGTATTGTAGAATTTTTGCCACAGCAATATTTTCAAGGTTAAGGTGGCTCTGACAGAGGATGTATGACCTCTTTCAAACTCTGCTGTTCTCCGTGAGAATTTAATCAACTCCTGGTATTTTACTTTTTAGATGATAAAGAAATGTTTTGCTCCAGGCTGGCTTCCTTTGAGGGTGTGCAATGTTGCGCCATGAGCGTCTCTACGCCATCACTTACGCTGCTCTAAACATCCTCACCCCCCTCGGCCTGGAGTGCAGACCCCTGCCTGCTTCAAACGCTCGTGGATATGCTCTCGCGTGGCCTGAGTGAAATTCCACGTGCTTGGGCCTGACTTCTGGGCTGCCAACGCGCAACTTCACCTCATGGGCAAAATTACGTGCGGTAGTCATGTCTGGCGCCATGGCTCGTGCTAATTGCTTGTTTCTCCCAGACCGTAAGCTACTTTTGGATCAGAGGGCCCAGGCAAATTAACTTAATGCAATTATGAGCTCGGCTGAACTGCAAGCTTCCGTAATTAGAAACCAACACACTGCAAAACTAGCGCGTTTCACCCCTTTGGGAGTACCTGAAACCTAAAATCAGCTCTATTGTGAAGCCTATGTGGCCCTAGAGGGCTGTGAGAGACGTGCTAACCGGTTATATTTCACATACTTTGCCTGTCCAGGATCATGGTAAGTCCAATGAAAATTGTTATAAAATTATCCATCATTTGATATGGTAAAGGAACTTGTGGGTCTACAGCCAGAGTGCACATGATACTACAAAACAAGGAGTCTATGCATGCGTATATGTGCCCTTTGCACATCATGAAAGTCATTCATCTGATCTTCTTCAAGCTTGCTAGGTGTATTGCTGGGGACCAAAGGAGGCACAGTGTTAAAGTCTGACGTAGTTTGGCTGAGCGTTACACGAAAAATTGAGAAAACTGCAAGCACCTGACCAATACTGGTTAAGCGGTCAATGAACAGACATTGCACTATACAGCACAAGCAGCCACTCAGAGGGCACTGCACAGGGGTACGTTTCCCTAAGGCGTAGTTGCTGACCGAGTTAGCAACTTACATACACTACCGGTCAAAAGTTTTAGGACACCCCAATTTTTCCAGTTTTTTCAATTGAAAATTATGCAGTTCCAGTCCCACGAATAGCTTGAAATGGTACAAAGGTAAGCGGTCAACTGTCAGAAGTTTTAAACGACAGATAAGGTTACCCAGGTTTTTTGTACGCCATTGAGTAGGTGAAAGGATGGTTCCTCAGTGTGTGACATCTACTGTCAAACATGGAGGAGGAAGTGTGATGGTCTGGGGCTGTTTTGCTGGATCCAGGGTCAGTGACTTATAGAGTAAAAGGCACCCTGAACCAAAACGGCTACCACAGCATTCTGCAGCGCCATGCAGTACCCTCTGGTATTCGCCTAGTTGGTCAGGGGTTCATCCTACAGCAAGATAATGACCCAAAACATAAGTCCAGGCTCTGCCAGAACTACCTTAGGAAAAAAGAACAAGATGGTAACCTTGAAAGCATGGAGTAGCCAGCACAGTCTCCAGACTTAAACCCCATCGAGACGGTTTGGGATGAACTGGACAGAAGAGTGAAAGCAAAACAACCTACAAGTGCCACACATTTATGGGAACTTCTGCAGCAGAGTTGGGAAGAACTTTCTGAAGAATATTTGATTTCCATTGTAGAAAGAATGCCACGAGTGTGTTTCAGCCATTATATCTGTCAAAGGCGGCTACTTTGAGTCAAAAGTTTAAGATACATTTTGGTTTATAAATTGATTCCATGATTTCTCTTTTAACTTCGACTGTTAATTTGTTCTATCATGTCTATGCTTTCATTTCAGAGTACAATGAGACATTAAACTGCATAACTTTCTATTAAAAAACTGGAAAAATTGGCATGTCGTAAAACTTTTGATCGGTAGTGTAGTTCGTCCATTCACAGTCAATGGGTCCAACTATACAAGTTAGCATCTGAGATTTTGGAAACGCACCCTGGTTAACTAAAAAAGCAAAGATTAAGGAGGATTGTGAAGACCCTGTCCTAAGGAAACAAGGGATCAATGGTCTTTGCTTTAGTCGGGAGTATCGCAAGAAGCTAAGGAACTTTCGAGGAGGGGGCTAGGGGGATCAATTGAAGTTAGCTCTCATGTTTTCCAAGGCATGGTCTTGGTAAATCCTTGGATCCTTGTGTTTATTGCTATCCTAATTAAAGTAGTATTGAATTGAAGCTCTTCACATGAAGTGCACCTCAAACCAATTTTCCAGCAAGATCCAGAAATATTATAAGAGAACAGTATGTGCTCTGCTAAAAAATTAAATGAGTGTAATCAGATTTTTAAGGGTCTTAAATTGTAATGGAAGTTTCAGGATATTAAAAAGAGTTCGCTTGAGCTTTTCGACACCTTCTTGTGGGATTTCCTGTGACCTTGACTATGCTGTTACTGATAAGAACCCATATTAGTGATGGTATACAGCACGGCTACTTGCAACAGCAATATAAGAAACAATGCCACCCAATGTCACACTGACCCCTGTTCATCAGTCTGCTCAATAAGGGACAGGATGAGCATCTGTGGTTGTATCCTCAACCCACGTTGGCACACTTGACCAGCCACGACCATTTCCCGAACTTGTGTTCCTGGCAGGTTGCGAACACTGCATTCACTGTGTGGGCCACTTTGTCATGTTGACCCAGAATGATGTGACCGAACTGGGGTATCAGGTGTGCACTCATGGCACTATGTTGAGTGTTGTAAGTGGGAGGTTGACGAGGGAGGGCGAGCTTGCACACTGATTACGATCTCGAAACTATGATGTGCAAAGAATGACTAGACATTAAGAGCCACAGATCCTGTTTGGGCATATATTTTTTTTAATTTATTTAACCTTTATCTTACCAGGGAAGTCCCGTTGAGATTGAAATCTCTTTTTCAAGGGAGCCTTGGGGGGTAGAAGGGGAGGGGGAGAGGACTAGGTGCATAGCCAATTAGATCAGGGAATGATTAGGCATCAGGTTGAAAGTGCCAGGTTGGGAATGTAGCCATGACACAGGGGAACCCCCTGCTCTTGTCAAAGTGTGTCATAGGATCTTTAATGACCACAGTGAGTCAAGACCTCGGTTTAACGTCTCATCCGAAAGATGGCATCACCTTCAGTGCAGCGTCCCCATCACTGTACTGGGGCATTGGGGATTATTCCACCAGAGGGAAGATTGCCACCTACTGGCCCTCCAACACCTCTTCCAGCAGCAACTTAGTTTTCCCAGGTGGTCTCCCATCCAAGTACTAACCAAGCCCACACCTGCTTAGCTTCAGCCACACTGCCGGAGCAGATTGAGAAGTGGCATGGCTGCAACTTTGTAGGACAGCGACAAGAGCCTATGGCAAACTACAAGTGTTCTTTAGAAACCAAAACGGGAATACATTTCATCTGCAGTACAAATTACAGAGTTGTGTGGAGGACTGAAACACCCTTTTTTATCACCTTGGATGTAGAGGAATGAATACAGTTAGTTTCATCTATGAGTCCCAGTATGTGGGCACTGGTCTTGAATCCTTGAGTTCAGTTCAAGCCAGATGTGTTTGATGGAAACAAACCAATGTAGAATGCTGTTTAGAACAAATTTTGCTGTGTGAAATAGTGCATCATCTTTCCATTGTTGTTAATTCATCTTGGCAAGTAGGTGGCAAGTTTTAGAATACTACACTTCTCTATGCAAGTTACTTGCTTCTCGCCAGTCAGTGTGGTAGGTGTGTGGCTATGAAAAAGAAAGCAGAGGATTGTAATTTTTATTTTGAGTATCCAGTAGCCACTAATTGCAGTTGTTGTGCAAGTCTGTAGTCTGAGCTGGCCTTTATTAATGCTGTAGAGACCTTAGTCAATGACTCTGGGTCAATGATTGTGTGAATCTCACCATGTAGGAACTGTTGCTGTCTTATTAACTCGTCAAGGTGTCAGGTTGTCAGCACACAATTTAAGCCTTTTTATCCGAACATTCTGATGTTGATGTAATAATTACTATTAGCTATACATTTTTACGGTCATTGACTCAGATATCTGAATAAACACTCTTTAAAACCTTGAGTCTAAAGGTTTAAACATGCCGTTGAAGCTGAACCTGTGGTACATCTTCACTTAGCACCAACTCCCACACTCAGAGTGGAAGTGTGAGTCGGGCATCTTGTGTGTTGCTATCGGCCGCCCTCTCCTGTGATTAAATATGTATCGTGCTGAAGGCCTTTGAATACAAATAGGAGCCATGATATCTCTATGCAATGTCAGTGTGCTGACAGAGAAACATCAGTCCTCTTGTGAGTTTATTTACTTCAGTTCCAAAAGCCAAGTTCTTAATTTGCCAAGTTTAGTCGTAAATTCAGCATCAGGAGGCTTTCTGGAGTTCAACAGAATTTTTCCCCCTATTTGCCTCTCACTAGTTGTTTTTAGTCAATTGCTGATTAAAGTGGTTTCCTGGCAACAGCATGTGAAGTTACATTACGAAATGGACACGCAAAGCACAAACTCGTGCATTTTCCTCTTATAAAATTACCCTCTTTAATGTCATTCAGTCACCTAAAAAATGTTCGTCACGAAGCAGCAAACTATGGTGACGTGCATTTTCTGTTTTGAGGCAGCAGTTCTAAAATGCTGCTTATTTGAAACAGCCCCATCTGAAAAAACCCACACCAGGCAGCATGAATTCCAAGCTGGTCAGTGCTGGTGAATGCTGGTCAAGTTGGTGAACCAGCATGACCTCATTTGTTTGTGCTGGTCAGCTGGTGTAAACCAGCATAGATGTGACCAAAACACAACATATGCTGGTCATGAGCAGGATCAGACCTGCTTTGCAAATCTTTTCAGCTAAGGAAACCTGCATAAACCAGCACTGACCAGCGAGGAATTCATACTGGTTGGTGTTGGTTTTGTGAGCAGGGCCAGGTCTGCAAGAATAATGCAAAGCCCGTTCCTCAGAATGTGTTAGGCTGTGGATGGCAACCATTTTGTAATTATTCAAGTTTATTTTTTTTTTTTTTTAAGTGGAGACAGGCTGCAATGCAATGAAGATTTACACAAATGCATCATGGGAACTGATGACAGCTTGGTAAATTATCTTCTCTTATCTGCGCATAGTGTAATTATACCATAATCCTACTTCTCCTTCCGACAGGTGGAACTCAATTGTGTGCTTCATTTACCGTGACATACGAATGGTTAATTCTGCTTCTCAAATGCAAATTGTGAATCAAGGAATACTGAGGCATAGCATCTGTGTCCGCTATAACAATGCTGCTTATCACTAGCTGATATGAACCAATCAAAAAGCCATGGTCTCCATAGCAGAGCAATTTGCCCGGTTTAATCCTCTGAGTCATCTATATTGCCATCCGTTTCCTGAAAATAGTCTGTGAAACCACAGTTTCTCATTAAAGACCCATGGATGTGTGCTCTCTTGGCTTGGCGGAACAGTGTCTCGTCATATCCTTATCGCCAGTTCGTGTACTAGCCCCTTGGTGGGATAGGCCACGGGTTATACGAAAAGCGAAAGTAGATAACGGCCAGCAACAGTCGCTTTGGTTTTATTGAGCTGAGGAAATTAGGTTTAATGAGGCTCACAGTTTCCTTCCTGATTCTGTGGTCTAATTCAAACAGCCTCTATCTTTGCAGCATCGATTCCCATTTGAATCTTTTGAGGTGTCGCATGATGAAGATTACCCGATTATCTCCTCCTGAGATGATTTTTCCATCTTTTCATTTTTCCGAGTTTATATTTGTGCTTGGAGTCAACATGGAAACTTTAACTTGGGGAAAGTGTCCGACTGCACATGCCAGGCATCCTCCTGTTACTGTCTGGGATTTGATGTGTACTTGGAATATGTCATTAGTTCAACAGTACTTTTAAAAAGTACGCTAGAAGTCAAGAGTTTCTGTACATTTTGCCTGTGTTTTGTTCAAGTTTAACTTAAATACAAGCCATTTAGTCTTGTATAAATAACCTCAAATGGCACAAGATATGAAATGAATTGTGAGAAATTGGAAATAATCTGTTATATCACAGGTTGATGAAGTACTATGGTCCATGAAACTGACAGCACTGTTCAGCTGGTGAAACATTTTATCAGCTGGTTACATTTTTGATTAAGCGGTCAGCTTCAAATTGACTATTTATTACTCTATTCCCAGAACAGCCAGTATGAGGGCATTCAAAGGTGGTTTAGAAAATGCTTTTTCTTGAAAACTCAAATCCAATTCACACTCAGTTTTTTTTTCTGTCCAAAATGAGACTTTTGGTGCCCCTTGAAATATTCGCAGTGCAGTGCTAGTGTGAATTGCAAGTTGACCAAAATACTTGAGGTGGTCAAACATAAGGAACAATATTTGCAATGAGTTACATTGTTTGCTTGTTTCTCCCATTTTCGCCATATACCCTTCTCTTTTCGTGATATGTGTATATGTATGTGACTATTTGGATCAATTTTGAGAATAATTTTCTTTTGCAGCAGAATATACTTTTAGTCCCTCTGTCAATACTGTATTACTATCAATAAACCCTACTATTGGATTTTACTCTGACTCTGCATTTGGTTCCTGGTCTGGATCATAACACAATGTCTGTTTTTGATGATAGCGCGTGGCTCGATCTGCTGCCAGCGTCTGTCGTTTCCGATTGACGTCATGGCTTTCAGCTGAAAGTCCTCTGGGAAGGCCACTCCTGTGTCCCCTTCCTCCTGGCTCCTCTGAGCTCCCTCCTTGCTCCTCATTTCTTTGCTGCAGAAATAAGAGCTTTGATATGGCCTGCAAGCTGGCAAATCCGGAACAACTTTTGGTTAAGCGAGGATTGAGGAGCAAGGAAACGTCAAATAAGAGAATTGAGATGCACCTAATGAATTTGGGAGGACAATATGGTTTAGGTGAGTGAAGTGGAGTCGCAGGGAGAGGATAACTACGTTACTTCGGAGATGTGTGGTTAAATTGCTCACTCACAAGTACTTAATTATTGTACCTTCTGGGCAAGGCTGCCTAACTCTGTCCCCGGTAGTATACTTTCCTGATAATTCCAACCCTAACCTAACAGTTTCAACCCTGACCTCGATTTATTTATGCTACAGGTTTGTGGAAAGAAATGTGTCAAATTTGGCTTGAAATGAAAACATGCAAGATGGGAGATATCCAGGACCAAGTTTGCACCACCACGACTGGTTTTCAATCTGCAACCTCATAGTTACAAGCCAATGTTATTGAACTTTGCACTGCACATTGTCCAAATACATTACTGCTAGCCTTCCTTTCGGCTAAGTGTTTTAGCATAAAGCTCCAAGCAGGGCCACGTAACATTTTGACATTTCAAAACTCGGAAGGCAGAGGAGGCTCTTGCATGCGAGACTCTTGTGATTGACTGGTCATGAGAAAAACAAACGCTAGCACAGCCTTTACTTAGCTCTCTGGGGTTCTGACTGATGAGGACCGATCGTCCACGCGTCATTCGAGCGTTTTATCTCCCGATCGAACTGTAAATAGTCCTCTGGGGGGTGCCGAGGGTCGTAAATTGAAAAAGCACCTGAGTGACATGCATGGAGGGAGTAAATACTCCTCTTTCCAAGGTATTGAGTTTCAGTGCCTCTAACACTCTCTATTTTGGTGTGTCTGTGCAAGAGAAAGTGGAAAACATTCGCCCTTATTTGTTTTCCCTCTTCATCTCGAACTGCTGAGAAAGCCTACCTCGTGATTTCTTTTCCACCTCAGCTCTAAATATGAGGGCAATTAAAACACGCTCCATAAAGTTCTCCTTTTAGCGGGAAGGCAGTTAAAGCCGGTTTGCGGTTTCACGAGACGGAGGCCGTTTTATTTACTCCACCGGTGTGATGTTGCGGCCAGTAACACACAGCAGATTGCCAGGGGACTGGGTGGGTCTAGAAACTAACAAAAACAGTGTGGTGCTCTCATTTTCTCTTCCTCTTTCTTTTGCTGTCTCAAATTTCAGTGTATATTACGAGCCGGACTATAAATGGAAATATATTGCCAGAGTAAATGCCTAAAAGCTCATAGTAAAGACCATCGTCATTAATTTGCTGGTTCGTACACCCATCTCAACTGAACATGGTGAATTCTGGCGCTTTTTAAACTGTCACTAAACACACATTGTTCAATTACACGATTGCATGTCATGAAAACAGAATGACAGTCTCTTTAACTGCCTCTGTTGCAGTCCCTCTCATTTTCCGCCACCCCCCTGGTCCCTGGACTCAGCATCTTCACTATTCCTCTGTCTCGTGACGTGATCGCCTCTCTCCCACCTCTGGTAGCTCTATTTGACCAGGTGTCATTTGTTTTCAGTCAGTCATCCCCTGCTGCTCTGTCCTGGGGGAGGGGGAGGTGGGAGGTGGTCGGGTGCATTAGCTGTGGCTGAGGCCTGTTCTTCAGGGATGGAATGTACAGGTCGACCGGTAATGGCAGCAATGATCTGAATGAGGGCCGGGACGTGCAAATTAGGTGTCCTTTCAGAATGACACGTGAGCTTAGGCCCTTTCAATCCAGCGTCTTCGCTGTGAGCAATGCTAAACGCTGCAGCACGAATGCATGTCCGCCTATGTAGGACAATGGTCTCACAATTAAATCGCTAATGAAATTAGCCTGCTCGTCATCTGTTAGCACAAATTGCTATAATGTCCTAGAGTCTTGATTTGTGAGCATGCACGTGCAGGCGTGTGTGTATTTACCTTTTAGTGTGTGTGCTTGTGTGTTAGCCTGTTTGTAAGTGTGATGTACTGTTAAAGCTTGCGTGTAGGTGTGAGTATGGCTGCACACATCTGCATGTGTGGGTGTGTTTTTGTGTGTGTGTGCATTCTTGACTGTGTGTTAAGTTGTTGAATTTGGGGTGTGCATGCATGCATGCATGCAGGAGTACATGCACTTACTCTATATTGATGTGTGCTTGTGTGTGTGCGTGTGTGTGTGCGTGTCCACATACGCGCTGTGAGGGGGTGCATTTGCATTAGAGCACTTTTTGTGTGTGTGTGTGTGTGTGTGTGTGTGTGTGCGCCCACATATGCGCACGTGCATGTTTGTGCGTACGTTTGCATTTGAGCACTTGTGTATGGGCCTGTGCGCATACCTGCCCTAGTATGTGATTAACAGCTCTACGATAAGTCTTCTCTACTCTCTCCGGCCCACCCCCATCTCGTGACCTCGGGTTGCCAGATGGCTGACAGCTGAGCACGTGTACAGACCTAATGGCTTCATTTTGTTCATGTGACTCGGTGGCCCTGTTGTTTACTGACCGCCTGCACCACTGACTCAGGAAACTGCTGTGGAGAGTGGAGCTAATGCTCGGGCTAGCGCACCACCAGCTCGGTACTGCAGCTAAATATTAAGCTCACAAAGAGGAAGTGACTTCCCATTCCCACTTCCCATTTCCTGCATGCACCTTTCTTATGGTGGCCAAAGCCACATTCATCTTTTGAGCACCTCCTGTTTGTTTCCTGGATACTTGATTCTTGAAGGTCGAGTCGCGACTGTAGGCCCCTCTTAGCTTTGTGTTCTTCCGTTCATTCCACAGAGTTGTGAATTTCTACCTTCCTCAGTCCTACTGCAGCAAGCCAGCGACAACTTTTCAGCTTCTCTCACACTTGTTTCTTATTAATATCTACAAGTGCAGTGCCTGTTTCATAACACAAAAACCTGTAAAGCCTTGCTGGAGATGTAGGTGACAACATCTTCGATTCAGAATGCAGAGCCATGAAGCCTGGTTCCCCCTGCTGCACAGAGCGTTTATTTCTGTTTAATTAATTCATAGTGATTGCGCTGCATGTTCGAATTGGGCCAAATTCGACACTGCACGCCCTTGGGTCACCCGCAGTGCACCCACCAAGTCAAGTAAATCACATGAAAGGCTCTTCAGGTACGTGAAGGACACACCTACGCACAGAAAATGGTTCCTTGCTTTATAGTGAAATGAATTTTCTCTTGCTGAAAATTTTTCTTGTTTTTTTGTCCCAACGGAAATAGTGGTCTGAAAAGCATGCGGGATTAATCATAAAAACAAATGAAGCAAGGTTAAACAGCCGTCAATCTATTGGTCATCATGAATATATCTTGCATGTCTGTGAGGGTTCCTGTTTGAAAGAGCAAAGTATTTCAGGTAGGCAATAAAAGGCCTTGACAAAAATAGGTGAATGTTAGTTTTATGCCACCGGTAATTTAGATTTCGACCACTATGCTCATTTTTGGCTTTTTAAATCTTCAGTGCTGTTTGCAAAGTTACATACCCTTATATTTATTATGCAGTAGTGTTCAGTGGTGATTATACACTTAACAAAATGAAGACAGATCAGAAAACAAGTACTATTCAAGTATTTATTTAATATAATATTGGATCATATAGATGAAAATAAGTAAACAGGAAACAATATATAGTAAAAATGAAAATAATAGTGTCTTTTTGAGAGAAAAATTCAATATTGAGTGTGGCCACCCTTTGATGACAGCATTTACTCTTTCAGGCATAGTTTCACATTTTTGTTAATTTCATCACTCTCTAAACCATACCATATGGTTTGAAGTTCACTCCAAAGAGATTCTTTCAATGTTACAACAGATTTGCTCAATCGGATTATGGCCTGGATTTTGAGCAGGCCAAGTCATAATTTTTATGTCACCAGATGTCTCTTTCCGACTGAAATAATTCTTGCACGACTTAGAAGTGTGTTTAAGGTCATTGTCTTGTTGAAAATAAAATCCCTGACCAATCAGTCTCTTTCCAGATGGCAATGCGTGCCTCACAAGGATGCAGTAATACTTCTGTCGATTCCGTCGATTTGTATGAGATTACCGGCTCCTCTCGAGCAGACTGAACCCCAAACCATAATATTACCACCTCCATGAGTTACTGAAGGGGTTACACAGTCATTTTTGAAATGGTGTTCTCCGACTGTACGGTGCACATAAGTTCTGCGTATGGCTGAGAAAATGTAGAATTTTGATTCATCGAACATCGTAAGCACATCCGTTTAGCACCTCTATTGCCACTAGTTTTCAGCAAACCAGTGTCCTTGAAATGCTTGATGGTGTTTCTTCTTCAGCATCATGTAAGGCCACAATGCTGCTACGAACAATCTCAGAGAGCTCCTTTTATCACGCCATCGTGTTTAACACTGTGACACTGATAAAAGTTCCTGCCACCTTATATACTGAAACAACTGACCAACAGAAGTAATTTTGTTGAATAATGTTGCCTCAAACCAGTTTAAACAAATTTTTTAGCATCAATTATCATGGATTGAGCCTTGAAACATGCATTCAGGCTATGCAAGAGTAAAGAAAAATACATTTGGCGACACCTTTCAATTGTTAAATGGCCGTTTTCAGAGTTTTTCTTTATTACCCATATTTTTAACTCAATTTACATGTGGGGATGATTGTTTTGTTCTTATTGCCTACAATAGTATTTTTCAATACATTTTCACCAAAATATTATGGAGAAGTAATATATTAGGACCCCTTTTAGACGAAAGTGGTGTTGTGTAATCATCACTGCACACTTTTGTAACCCTTCAACCCACGCTTCGCCCATCTACCTCCGGACAAAGATACAGAACTCCGCAAAACGACTCGCTTTGAGACAACTTTTTGTGGCTTCATCCATAGCCGCTGAGATGATCTGGCATCATACAGTAAGTAGTCAGGTATTAGGTATCAGGAGGATCAAAGTATTTGTGCAAGGGCAAAGAAAAATAGAATTTTTATAATATGGGCCCTGGGTAAATGGGACTCAAACGCTCCACTTTTTCCCTGTTATTGTTGTGTAAATGTGTTCATACTGGGAGTTGCATACATCTGCAGTCTGAACCGTAATTCATGGAGCAGTGACAATTTCATTTTTTTTTTTTTTTTTTTTAAATTGAAGGTCTGTAACCTACTCTGGCACTGTTAGAATGGATATAATGACAATGAGGCTGAACAGCAGACTGTCAGGTTTAGCTTGAGGGTATTTTTCGTATTGGATGAACCATTGAAAAATGACAATGCCTTTCGTACATAGCCTCCTTACTCCATTTTTGGCACAGAAAATATTGGAGTTTAACCTAATTTAGAATATAGTAATGATTTTGAATATTTTGTCGCATATCCATGACATGCAATGACTGCTTAAAGTCTGTGACGCATATACATCACGAGACGCTGGATATCTTCCCCGGTGATGCTCCGCCAACCTGTCACTTTCGGTTTCTGTTCATTTCTGGGATTTTTTTCCTTCAGTCTTCTTTTTTTAGTGTGTAAAGTGCATGTGTGACTAGATTTAGACCCGGCGATTGACTCGGCCTGTGGAACCAAAAAAAAAAAAAGTTATTGTCCAATGAATTATGGTCCTCTTTGTGTGTGCGTGTGTGTCTGTATGTGTAGCTTTGAACCTGAATATCCTCCATAGGGGAAAAAAATAGAAAGTCATTCTCATCGAATCAGATAAAAGCACTGATCATTCTGACATTTTTCTTTTCCGCAGCAATCGTGAACGTAAAAAGAGAGGGCAGCGGAGTGCAATTAAATATCAATCTGCAATTTTGTTCGATCACCAAGTACGCATCTCACATCTGAGTGAGTGGTCTCTGGGCAGATTAACTTCCTCCCTTTTAATGCTCCAATTCTCAATCCCAGCTGCTTTGTGTTGTAAAGGGATGGAGTGGTAATCATTAGACGTCAGCCTTTTCCCTCTCTGGCCATGATGTAGTATTATATATTGTGCATATCGTATAAATATACATTTGACATTTCTGTGGCAGCTCGGGGGACGTAAGCAGCTGTCACGGAACGATCGCGTTTGCGTAACTGCGCGAGTCTTTGGGGCGAAATCTATTCTTTCGATACAAAGCTAAGGTGGTGAGCAAAATGTCTGCACAGGTAGTAATTTTGTCATTAAATTTAGAGACGGATCTTTGCTGAGATGCCATTCACAATGATTGCTTTACTCCCGAGATTTCCATTTTCATTATATCCCAACCTTTCCGCCCGGCATTTTTATATCTGCTTATACTCTGCCTGATTTTCTCCATTTTGAATGCTGTTCTTTTTTTCAGTATTTCAGCCAAACTGTGCTCTCCTGCAACTGAATCAACTTGCACTTAATTAGAGCACCTAGCAACGATGACGTCTGTCTGTCCGTGCTGCTCAGTGGTTGGTCTAAAAAATATTCTTTCATCAAATGATGCGATACGCAAAGTTTGCCTGCAGTGACGAGTCTAGTGTTTTCAGCATACCTGTTATTATGCTCGTGAGGTGGGTTGGTAATTCAAAGCTTTGTTCCGAAGTGCGGTCTGTCTCTGTTTCGTGGAAGAATATTATAACATGGCTTTCTCTTTTTAAGAGTGGCTCAAATCCTGATATTCTGCAGAGAAAATAGTCCACAGGCATTGCTTTTCACCAGCCAAGCGAAGCTGACGCACTGTCCCCGTGACCTCGTGACCTTTTCTGAAACTGCATTTTTACATAAGAAGTCTTCATTACTGCGAATCTGATTCCCACCGTAAAAATTGTTGTGCCTTTTCTTATTTCAACTTGTTGAAGTTTCAAGTCAAGAGAACTCTCTGTTTTTTGAAAATGTACGTTTAAATTTCATTCAAAGTTGAATCAACATTCTATAGCAAGATGAAACCACTAAAGGCACTGCCAATATTTACAGCGCTGGACCAATTCTTCGATAATGACCACAGGTCTGGGGTCTTGATCTGTGAGAGACTCAATCTGAACCACAAACAAACAGACACTGTTTCTTGAAATGCTCCTCTCAGAGATAATAATAATAATAATAATAAAAACTCACTCATATACTCCCTTTCCACTCTGTAATTTTCTCCTGAAAAGTTCTTGGGAACAGAGAAATGAATGACCCTTTTTGAAAATGGCTGCCTGGTCATGGGCTCTTCCCCCAAATTAAGATGTAGCACAAATGGCCGCCAGTGCAGTTTTCTGTTCACAATGTAGATCGATGTGCCTCAGTGTGTCTGCTGCTACAGTTGTTGCTGACAGAAGAATAGCTCCCGCTCTGTACAGTGCACTCAGGCATCATAAGAACATGAAGGCAATTCTTTGCTTTCCCGGGAA
Organism: Gymnothorax javanicus; assembly: GCA_029692085.1. Lineage (NCBI taxonomy): Eukaryota > Metazoa > Chordata > Actinopteri > Anguilliformes > Muraenidae > Gymnothorax > Gymnothorax javanicus. Next base: position 45,988,904 of record CM056206.1, on the reverse strand, counting down.
TATAAGTGTCCAGCTAGGTTATATGTCTTCTTTACATTGTCATGCTTTCAGTACTTGCGTGAGTTTGCCCGCCGCGTCCGCTGCCGCCGTACTTTGTTTCGCCTAGAACTTTCTTGGTATCTTCAACTAATTTCTAATACTTTAGTCACAGTTATTATACCCCTGGGGAATTGTTTTGGCATAGACACTGGTCACTTAAATGGTCCGGGTTATGACAACTGGCCACACCCCTCAAAATGCTTGTTAACACGATAGCTTCAAAAGTATTTATGACAGAAAGCTGTAACTTGGTATCTGGCAACTATAGAACAGGGCTCTGCGTCTTTTAACTTCTGGGCAAATTCCATGGAAGGCCAAGGTCACAATGAGGTCATGACATCTGACCACACCCCTCAAAAGGCTTGTTAACACTATAAGGGCAGGTGGAATAGAGGGGCTGCTCAGTGTTTGTGGTGTCCCACAAACACTTTTCTAGTTTGACTATATTTCTAGACTGTGGGTACTGGAATCTTAATCCAAAGTTGTGCAGAAAATATATTTTTTTGTTATTGTCGTTATTGTTAGTTTAGTTTAGTTATCTTTGCAAAATTTGTGAATTAGAAAAGCTATTTCGCACAGACTGGCTTTCAGTGTGTTGCAAACGCACGCTTTTGTGGTTGTATAGTGATAATAACCTAGCAATAAACGTGCATGCATTTGTTGCGACAAAGGGAGACTGCAGGGTTGTAGTTCGTCATCAGTAAATATCAGAGATGGAAACTTGGCAATATCCTTTATTTTTGAGATGCTCAGTAAGATATTTTTTACCTGCTCTGGATTGCTCAGAAAATAAATTAATGAACCATTGTCAGGTTGAAACTTTAGAATTGTGCTTTAGAGCCGTTTATGTTTGTATGTGCCTTTGTTGTGCTTGTGCGTCTGTCAGTGTGCTAGTGTGTGTATATCTTTCTGTGTGTGCATGTAAGTATGCATTTGTATGTTTTTGTGTTTGCCTATGTGCTTACAGGTGTGTCTGTGTGTGTGCATGCCTGCGTGTGTGTCTGGTCGATGTGTGCCCCAAGATGCCATCATCACGCATTGGTATTCTTGGCTTATTCCTCACTCTGACTGAGGCTCTTATCAAGTAATAACACCTCTGCGATTGGCTGCAATGACGCTCTAAGTCAATGATAACTGTTTTAAAAATACAAAGTCTATAATTGTCTTCATTAGACAGCATGTACTCATTGTCTTTCTTTCCCCACCTAATGTTTCCCCATTTGTTAATTTGTTGAGCTGCTGTGCTATTCACAGCAATGGAGAAATAGTTTATGGACGAATAAAGCGCCGGTTGCGTAACTGATTTGAACTCCCTGAGCTTCTCCTCCATGGGTCTACTGCACAGTCTCTGGCTACAAATTTTACCGTGAAACTGCGCTACAATATCAAAATGCTTCTCTCCGAGCATTGTAGTCTATGATGTATATGTGTACTTCATGGTCTGTGAGGTATGTGTGTATGTGGCTGTATGATAGTTTATCTGTATGTTACTGTATGAGAAGTTCAGTCTGTAAGTCACTGGATTAGGCCAGCGGACTGGTTTGCCTGTGCCCAGGACAAGGAGACCCCAGTGGCCCCATCCCCCTACCCCCCTTTCCCACGCCCCGACCCACCCCAACTTACACATGTGCCCTATCTCCCAGACGAAGACATTCTCTTACATAATATCAATTCCTGATAATTAACCACCTTTGTTTTTTTCAGTCCATCTTTCATATGTAAATATGTAAAACAGATGCTGATTGTGTTACATATGCCATGCCCAGAGACTTACACGCACAGTATCATTGAGCAAAAATAGGCATGCTATCATTGTAATCAACAAATTTAGCCCAGCATAACATGTCATAACAGTCTTAAAATTTTTGTGTGGCAAGAAGCCTTCAGAACAACGTTCCAATAGTTCCAGTGTCTTGTGCTTTTGTTGGTGTTTAAATGTTTATTTTTGAACTCTAAATGCATGCAATCCGACAAACTTTTGAGTTAGCACTGTCATTGATGAGACTTCAAAGTCCAGTCTCTGGGAAATTTGAAGGAAGGTTACAATATGAGTGTGTATGGATGGAAATTATTGAATTATTAATTAATTAGAAAGGAAATCTAAACCTTATCTAAATACCATTTACAGCGGCATTAACTTCATAACATTCTACTTCAAGATATAATTTCAAGAAATTTCAGTTAATTGCCATCCATGCAATCTCATATTGTTGCCTTCCTCTTTGACGCAAGGCTGAATGTCTTCATCATTAATGGCAATGCAGCTTATCGGTAACCTATTTGCACTGTAAATTGATTCAATTAGTTGTCTGATTCTTGATTGTAAACAGGTTGAGAGTTGACTTGTATTATCGTCTGGGGTCTGGGGTCCAAACAGCATGGGGTCCAGCTGGCTAGGGACTGGGGTCCAAGTGATCAGGGGTCCAACTGGTTTGGATGCAATTGGTCGGGGGTCCAACCGGTACTGGGTTCATTCAGTTAGGGTCCAAGTGGTATCGGGTCCAAACGGCCTATACCCGGCAAGTCCCAGGTTGAAGTGAAGCTAGGCTTAAATCTGGTTGTCAGTGGCTGTGTCGTGTGTTTAACTATTTTACCTTGCTGTAGGATATCCTCGTTGGTCACTTTGTAATAATTTTTTGCACTTCACAAATTTCGTAATGAAATCCCTTGCACCTCTCTTTTCATTTTCTCTTTCTCGTTTCTCGTGTCTTTTTTGCGCTCCTGATTTTGGCGGCTGGCCTTTTTCACAGTTTGCACTCACTAGAAGCGGGTGGTTTTTAGCCAATAGAACTTTTGAATTTAGGTGGTGTAATGGGCCAAACCATTTTTGTCGGGATGGAAAGTAAAAAATGTTTTCAACCACTATGTCAAGGAAAATTAGGACAGCAAAAAAGCACAAGCATTATATTTGACACAAATACTATACTTTTCTTTCTACAAAAAAGCAAATATTGACAAATTATTCCAGCAGATCTTTTCACGGTCAGAGACTGCAGTTCTGGGCCACCCTGACCCAGGGCCTGGGACATCAGACCCGGTTGTTCCCCCGTGTCAGGGGCTGCCGCGGCGCTAGAACTGGGAATCGGGGGGGCACAAACACATCCCTTTATGACAAGAATTAGTCCTGGCGAGTTCTCAATCATTTTCCTTTATTGACGCGTTTTCCAATTATCGTAATTGGCAACTGAAGACACGGTTTCTGTCCATATGCGATCTAACAGCGATGAAATCATGGGCTAAATTCAGTACAGAAAAATAATTTACTTATTAATAGGCCAATGCTTCGCGTTGATTGAACAGGTCTGCGTTCCAATGAAATATCGCCTTTCGCTTTCAGTATTTCGTCGGTTGATTAAAAGAAGTGGCACTCGGCAGTTAAATAGGCTATAAAAAGCATGCGGCTCAAGCTATTTGCGCAGGCATGCAATTTTGAATAACGTTGATTTAAATACAGCAAATATGCGTCCAGATGAACGATTGTCGTCTTACCTAATCGGGGAGAGCAAGCAGCACCTGTTAAGTGTGGAGTGCTCTCGGAGTGAACCTTTTGTTAATCATGAAAATGACTGAGAACAGGTCGGGACTAATAATTGTTTTAAACGGATGTTTTGTACAACCCAATTCTCAGTTCTTGTTCCGCCACTGTACTGAATTTAGCCCACGATTTAATCGCTGTTAAATCGCATATGGAGAGAAACCGTGTCTTCAGATGCCAATTACGATAATTGGAAAACGCGTCAATAAAGGAAAATGATTGAGAACTCGCCAGAACTAATTCTTGTCATAAAGGGACGTCTCTGTGCCCACCCAATTCCCAGTTCTAGTGCCGCGGCAGGTCAGGGGACCTGCTTTGGTCAGTGATGTTATTACAGTTTTCACTGTGTGCTCTTGTAAATTGGATGAGAAATGATATTGTTAGTATGAGCGTAAAGTGCTGACAATATACTTGTGCTATTCCCATGCAAGGGCTATGATTTCCAGCCCTTTTATACATAATTCCTCAGTTTTGTGGCGCTAAAATAAACTGAACCAGTGTGACTGCACGCTGAAAGTGCATCACTGATCTTAGTTCTTCTTGCAGCCGCTGGGGGTATTTAAGGGTTTTGATCATGTTTAATGTCAGTGGCAGCAATTTTGGTCCCTGTGCCCAGGTGTGTGTGGCTTTAATTAGCCGATACATCAGACCCCCGCCACTCTCAAACCAGCGCTACCCCATAAGGCATGCCGTTTGATTAAAAGGCCATCCTCCAATCAATGACAGAACCGAGGGAGGCCAATTTCCTAAAAATAGCGTGCGCTATACGCTTAAGTGTCAAGAAACAGAGAGGAAGACGGGGAGATAATCAGAGTGGCCTTTTGTCACGACTGTTACAATAAGCGAACCTCCGGCCCAGCATTTCAGACAGACTCTTCTTCCCTTAACCTTCTGCCAGCAGAACACTTTGTCATGGTGTGTGTCACCAAGGACCACTCTGCTCCCCTCCGACCATAACCCACAGTGCCCCAGTGCCCCAGTCCAACAGTATTATTGATGATCAAGCAGCTGCAAACTGTTTCCATGGCAACTGGCACAGAAACCTGTCTTTGATTGGAAGGTGAATTGGGGGGGAAAATCAATGAATGCTTTCAATGGCAAGGACGGTTGGGGTAAAATGGCTGACGCACTGCCGGGGAAAATGGATTTTAGCACTCAACCCTTTTTTTTGCAGTTTTGCTCCTCAATTTTATGCTGTTTAGATGGGTGTGTGTGCCTATTGCTTGGAAACATGGTCAAATGTACGGTCTGTAATGAAAACTGAGGCAGAAGTACAGAAATATCCATGAAAACCAATAATTGTTCATTCTTGTGGTTGGAGATTTTCATAATTTTGGTTCAGAACTTATTTTTCTATCCATTCCTTTATCTCTTTATGTGGTTGTATATATGTGTGTGTGTGTGTGTGTGTGTGTGTGTGTGTTCTTGTCTTCACTGAGTAACAAGTACTAGAAAACACTTTTTTCCTGCAGAGTGGGGACATTATTAAGATGTGAGAACATTTTTTCCTGTCCTCAACTGCAAAGGCAAATTGTGGCTTATTAGTTAAGGTTAGGGGTAAGATTAGAATTAGGGACAGGCTAAGGTTTGGGTAAGGGTTTGGGTTAGGCATGTGTTGCTTAACTGTTGTAAACTTGCACCTTTTTTGCTAGTTATTTTAACTGTAATTTTACAGTTTATAATAGAGGTTCCGTGTATGTTAACTGTAAACCACAGTAAAATACGCAAAGAACTCTACTTACATTTAAAATAACAAGGAGACAATGTGTTTATTTAACTGTTAAATTCAGACAATTTACAACAGTGTTATTGCAAAGATGAGGGAAAGGCTGTAGGGGTACACAGAGAATGAATGGAAGTCAATACAATGTCCTCACAAAGATAGAAGTTCAAGGATGTGTGTGGGAATGGAATGTGCTCCTCATGAAGAAGATCTGGGAGTGATTGTTGACCAAACCCTCACAGGCTCTAGCCATTGTGCAGTAGCAGTTAAAAAAGCCAGTCGGATGCTGGGATACATTGCCAAAGCATTGAGTACAAATCCTCTTGTACAACACATTCGTCAGACTATTGCTCACCTGTTAGGCCTAAAAAATACTGGGAGGAATAGATACAGTACATTAAAAGCATAGGAGAGACTGTGAGGTTTCTTGCTGTTACTGAGTTGCCCCTCTGTGGAACCTCTTAGAGCCCTCTGTCTATGAATGTTGATTTCTTTGCTGGGCTTTTCCTGAAGCTCTTTGAATACACACTCACAAAGGATGCTAAGCTTAGAGATATCGCCAGTATACCTCAAAATGCAAAGTATACTTCTCAAAATTTGCAAGACAAGATTATTGAAACCCTGGAAAATATGGTGTTGCTTCAGATTAAAAACAAATAATGCCATGCTGACACAACAAGGCTTTGCATTAAAAGTGATGGGTGCAACATAGAAAATCTATCAATAATTAGTTTTTTTTTTCTGTTATTCTCTGCTTCCACTTTGACTTCACTGCTACTAGCACTTACACTTAGCACTCTCCTCCTCTGGTGGTGTGTACCTACTCTTTTGTTTACTTGAGGTTCTTCATTGTAGCTTGCAATGCTTTCATCATTTTGTAAGTCGCTTTGGATAACAGCATCTGCTAAATGTAAATGTATTAACAAATACTAAACATTTTGAATAAGAAATGGCATAGTTTTTTTTTTTTTTTGCCTGAGTGTATGAGTGTGTGGAGGGATGGGTTCGGGGGGGGACGTTTAGTCTCAGTATACTGACAACTAGAAACTAGACCACCACTGTGTACCATTATACCCCCCAGAAATTTTCACTGCACCCTCAGTCAAAGCAGGCTGCATCCGGCCCTGTGACTAATCAGTGAAATCAGCCGATGTAGCCTCTGGTTAGAAGGAATAACTGAAGTACTCCAAGGCACTTGATTGGACAGCACTGCTCTACCAGTCTGATTTCTTTTCTCTTGTGTGAAGCTTTGAGAGCTTCATCCTGTCCTCATTTATCTCTCCCTCCTCAAGAACTGAGGGCCCTAAATGCGGTAACATATGCCTAACGTGACGACACATGTCGAGCTGTGTGGCTTGGCTCCAAAGCTGTGGCAGCCATCTTCAGGAGATGTGGAACAAGCACTCATAATGCGCTGCCAAAGTCGTGACGTCACTCCGTGGTCAACCTGCCGAAGCCATGGCAACTGGTTCACGCCGAATGAACCAAACAACTTGCACAGTGTTTATCGCCATGACGCTCGTGTTTATGTGTGGAATTATGCTTTATTTTCAGCGATCTTAAACCCAAAATATGCTCATCATAGAAGAACAGAAGGCATTTCTCAGTGTATTATCATCGTCAAATACTAGGTAATTCGTGCCGTGTGTTAAGTGTACGAGTGAATGTGTCGCGATGCTGTGTGTGTGGACCATTGTCGGGGAAGTGTGTGCTGACCCCAGCCAAAGTGATTTTGCACTTTTTCAGCGCATAATGGGGTTCCTGCCTCCTGTTTAACCTCCAGTGCACAAGATTTTGGCCACTCTGCCAAGGAGGCTATGCTTGATGTTCCTGAGCCTTTCTGTTGAAAAGCCAGAGACATACATTTTAACGGTATAATGCTGTAAATATTCGCTCTGAGGACAAACGTGTTCAAATGTGCAATGCTTTTACGCTCAGGTTTTAGTGTAAATTCCCGTTCTCGTCTCTGTTCCTTCTCCCCTGTTCCCTTATGAGGCTCTGTGGTACACAGTGTTCATGGGGATTGCCCAGTCTAAATTGCAGCTTGTTTACTTTTTTTTTTTTTGTTAGCCGAACGTGACCTAGCCTGCCCTTGCTTTCATGAACTAATGGGGAGAAGCCCACATTGTTGTGATGCTATGAAGATTAATTTGGCTCGGATGAAGTGAAAGTGTTTTTTAAGGTCAAGTACCTGGACTGCACTGAAGCATTGTAATTGGGTGGATGGGGGGGTGCTTTGAGATGGGGGGTGATAAAACTACAGCAGCAATGGGAGAAGGGGTAAAACTGAAAGTAATATATTATTGATCAGAGAGAGAGAGAGGTCTGGAACTGTATGTGATCATCAAACAGCAATTTAAACTGGCTAATCCCCTGCAAAAGATGTCAGTCTTAACTAGCCTATTAATCTTATTATGAGACTTAACATCCTAATTTTTCTCTCTGAAGTTGAAAATATGACCTCATTTTACGTTGCCATGTCATTGACAGGTGATTTATTCTTATTCCATTAACAAATCCCAAAATTAGTCAAAATTATCTCACCTTATTGGCAAATTTTTGTCTTGCTGAGATAAAAGGTACTAGAAATAAGTGTCTTAACTCTTAATTCTTAATACAAGATTAAAATACTTGGTAAGATGAACTTATTTTTGATTTTTTGCTGTACTGCACTGGTAGTGCAACATATTTAGTTAGGTTTAGAATTGGTTATTAAATATATTCCAATTTCATTGTTATTGAAATCATATTTATTTGTTTTCTCGGTTTTGGACTATGCTTTGCTTGTGGACTGGGTGTGATCATTAAATTGGGCTTTTGCACAAATAAAAATGAATGTGTTTAAGTGGTGGTTTCTTGATATGGAAAAGTTCCCTGAGACATGGAGAACTAGACTATGGACAGTAGTGTTTACACCTCCTCTTGTGCTTTTGAAAGATCTTTCCACCTGATTGGGCCTCTAGACAGCTCTGTTTGAAATGAATAATTGAGTCTGTGGTTATAAATGTGAGACAGTATGGAAATGAGTACATGACACAGAGGGTCTGGTGGTGGGACTGAAAAAATAATGGCACCAATGATGAGCCAGGCACGATGCGTCCTCCCATGGCAACATCATAGCCAATTCCTTAATGTTACCATGGTAACCTATACTGTCATATTATTGCATGCGTATTGTTGCTATGTATAGCTTAAATTGAAGCATACAGTACCATTCAAAAACTCATTTTTTAATCCACTTTAAAAAAAAATAAGTATGGTTCTTTTTGAAGGTAGCATTATTTCAATTGAAAGGTCAAGGCGTGTCTTTAGAAGCGTGAGGGGAAGGCAAACTCGGATTTGGTAGTGGTGACACCAGATCTATGCAACAGGAGGCAGAGAGCTGTGACCCTTGTCCTCTATTCCACCTGTTCCAGAACTTTCTCTTGAAAGTTCCATCAAATTTTTCTCCACTGTTGTGTGAAGCTTTAAGAGCCCTTTTCTTTTCTTACTTACTTTCCTATTTCCTCCTGAGGAACTGAGGGCCCTAAATGCTGCAACATGCGCCGAACACGACGGCCTCTGACAGAGGAAAGCAACTGTGTGGCTTGGCTCCAAAGCTGTGGCAGCCATGTTCAGGTGATGTGGGACAAGCACTCATAATAATGGGGTTCCTGCTTCCTGTTTAACTTCCAGGGCCCAAGATGTAGGTGCCTCAGTGACTATGCTTGTGTTCGCTTCCTGAGGTAACTAAAGCTGTTTGCTGAAAAGCCTAAGGACACAGTTGACGTCCATAGTTGTGATGATGTAGTGCAGTAAATGCTAGGATTGTACGTAAACGCATTCAAACGAGCAATGCTCCAAATAAGACCTTGGTCTTCAACTATTAGGGTGACCTTGTGGATTTTTATCTCCTTGGAAACCAGTCATTTTGAGACTGTGCTGCAGCATTTGAGGATTGATTGAAGGTCTTGTTGAAATGGCTGGTCCATTCGCCGCTCGGGAGTGAAGGTTTTAAGGCTCTCGAGAGTAAATGCTGGCTCTGATCTTTATTCCTGCCCGCGTGTTCCCTTATGGGCCTTTTAAGTACACAGTGATTGCGGGAAATCCCCAGTTTATACTGCTGCTTGTTTCCTTTTTGTTAGCCAAGCTTGACCTTACCTGCCCTCAATCCAATGACCTAATGGCAAGAAGCCCACATTGTTGGGAAGCTATGAAGTTTAATTTGGCTGGAATAAAGTGAAAGAGTTTTTAAGGTCATGTACCTCGACGGCACTGGAGCACCATAATTAGGGGGTGTGACGTGTGCGAGGTCAGATGAGGGCTGATGAAAATACAAATGGGATTGTTACCCTGGAAAGAGGAGGGGGTAACACTAAAAGCAATAAATTATTGATCAGAGAGAAAGGTCTGGAAGCGCATGGTGTGTCCATCTAATGACAAATTAAACTTCCCAACTCGCACTGCTAATGCAAAATACTTAATATTAGTAAGTGCAGAATTAATATAATCATGTAAACATCAATTTCTTTATGATTTTGAAGTATATTGTATTGATTGGCTATATTATGGACCAAGGCTTGCACAGAAACTGGGTGTGATGTTAAGATTTGGCTTTAGAGCAGATAAAATAAAGGTATTAAAAAAGGCTGTTTCATTTGATGGAAAATGGCTCTCAGAGAACTGAACAATGGACTAAACAACCTTACAGTGTTCAAGACAGTGGTGTTGTAAGGGTTGTGTCACGTACCCCAGAGACAGGCACGGAGGACAAGAAGATGCGGACCGGACCCAGGTGCAGGGATGGACTTGGTGGTATTTATATTTATTATGCCTGAGGCACACACAAAACTAAACAGGAAACGAGGTTCCTTAAACACTATTGTAATACAAACACAGGACTAAAACTCTGGTTAGTGATGTCTTAAAGAAAAGGAAACAAGGTTCCTCTAAACGGCACATAAGGTGCTAAAACGTTAAGGAGTTAAAATAGTACACGCGATACACAGAGAATATATCTATACAAAGCTAGAGCTGCGGCACAGACATAAGGCTTTACAAGACTTCACAACAGGTGTGTCTTCATCAGAACACAGTTAAACTAGCCAACTATTTTGCGGTTAGGGAAATTAGCCCGATAGTAGGAGTTTGTGCCTCCATTAGCCCGAAAGCCCTCCGCTCGAGAAATGAAAACGCAACACAAATAGCGAGCTAATTCGCGAACTAGACCAAGATTTGGCGGGAAAATTTCCCATCAAATTAGCGGGATATTTGCGTCTTCACTACAAAATGACCAGCTAATTTGACATCGGGCTAATTTCAAAACCGCAAAATAGCTCGCTAATTTGAAACTTCATTCTAATGGAGACACGCCTCATGACTGAATACGAAGCTCTGCCTTAAATAGCTCACTGCTACCACTCAGTGGAATTACTCACAGGTGCAGGAAATGGAGAATGGGTCGAGGAATGCGGTCCGGGTCTTAATAGACCGGTGAGCTGAACGACTGGAGGCGTAGTCTTATAGGTGTTCGCACCTCATCTCTTGCTCTGAAAAAGTTCACTGAAAGAAGTTTCCACTTGATAGAGCCCCTGAAAGCTCAGTTTGAAACCAATGGTAATAAATGTGAGCCTGTCTGAATGGGAATTCATGGCAATGAGGGGCTGATAGTGTGACTGAAAAAAAAAATGAAGCAAAATAGCAAAATTGTGTCCTCATGATTGGATCAGTTTTTTGTTGGCATAATTTAATGAACTGCAAGGGCTAAGATTGCTAGAGCTAAGGTTAAACTGAATGGCGATTCAATGCATGGAATCATTAGTTGCACTTGCGGGGTCAAGAGGAGGTACAGAGTGTGGCCATACATTTCAGCCGTCGTTGAGTGCTGGAACAGTTGCATCAGAGGTTGAACCAACTGCAAAAACAAGCAAGGAAGAAAATTTAACCTAGAACTCTGGCACAAGAGGTAACAGGACTTTTCATCCAAAGATTTTTCATCCCTGGATTTTTTTGTCCCCAAATTTTTTGTCCCTGGACTTTTTGTCTCTGGTCTCCTCATCCCCATGGACTGTTTGTCCTCGGACTTTGCGCCCATAAGGACTTTTCATCCCGGAACTCTTTGTCCCCAACAATTTTTCGTCCAGGGATATGTGGTCCCCTAATGATAACGAAACGTGCCCCCATTGTTGATAGATGGATGGATGGATGGATGGACGACGGACGGTTCACCATGATATAACGGTTAGGGTTAGGGTTATAATGCAGGAAGAGGGCAAAGCATTATTGGGGACGAACAATCCAGGGGACATAAGGTCCGGGGAGGAAGAGTCCATGGGGACGAGGAAGTCTGGGTACGAAAATTCCTGGGTCAAGAAAAATTTGGGGATGAAATATCCGGGAATGAAGAGTCCTAGAGCTGGTGCAAGATACTCAACACAAACGACGTACCTGTTATTTATACTATACTCGTATGAGAACATCCATTATATGCTGTATGTGATCGGAGTGGGTAATACATGTCAGCTTGAGCACGGAGCAATAGGCTCGTCTGTCTGCAGCGCTCACTGCAGGGGTATAGCGACACATTAATACACATGACAAATGCACGCGTGCACATGTAGCGGCCCGAACGGCTATTCCGTCGCGTATCCACATGGGACAGTCAGAACGGGGTGTTCGAAATGCGCAGCGACCTTCCAGGAGGAGCGGAGCGTAGTCTTCTGCCGTCGTTTTAATATCTAATACTCCCAGTACGCCGAGAGAGAGTTTTCTTTTATTTTTTATTATCCGCGGCGTGGGCAATGTTCTCGCCCTTTAATTAGATATTGCGTGCGATATTCTCGGCGCCCAAGTTTGCATCTGTCCCACTGAGCTTATTAAAACAGAACGTTTTGTCGTTAATTCGTTTATTTTCCCTTTGCCCCCTCCTTTGCTCCCACCCTCTCTGTCTTTGTGCTTGTTGTCACATTCCTGTGATGGAGTGTAGAGTTACTGGGTGCAAGTGTCTTCCCTGTTCCCTTTCATCTCTCTAAAGAGCAGGGGTATTAGTGTCAATGTGTCGGGCGAACAGCGCGGTCTATTGTCTAATCAGGAACATGTCTCAGGGGTCTACTGTATGTTTGTGTTTGTGTGTGTATGCCCTTGCGTGTGCATGTACATATGTGTCTGTGTGTGTGCCCGCATGCACTCCTCTGTAGGTGTTTGTGTGTGTGTGTACTCCTGCATATGCGCTTGTGTGTGTGTGCGCTTGTGTGCTCGTGCTCCCATGTATGAGTGTGGTTGCGTGTGCATGCACATGGGTGCTCCTGTGTGTTTGTGCTCCTGTGTATGTGTTTGTGCATGTGTGTGTGTGCGCGCATGTACTCCTGCGTATGCATTTGTGTGTGTGTGCGCTTGTGTGCTCGTGCTCCCATGTATGCATGTGTCTACATGTGCATGCACATGGGTGCTCCTGTGTGTTTGTGTGTGAGTTTGTGTGTGTGTGTGTGTGCGTGTTTGCACCTGTTTATGTGTTTGTGTACATGTGTGTACATGCTCCTGTGCATGTGTTTGTGTGTGTGTGCGTGTGTGTGTGTGTGTGAGAGCATGTGCGCCAGTGCATGAGTGTGTGTGTGCACGCATGTGTTTTCTCTCGTTTATGTTTCTGTGTGCGTATATGCATGCATGCGTGTGTGCATATGTGCGTGTGTGTGTGTGTAAGTGTATTTGTGTGTGTGTGTGTGTGTCCTGTGTATGAGTGTGCGTGTGTGCATGTGTGTGTGTGTGTGTGTGTGTGTACACGTGTGTGTGTGTGTGTGTGTGTGTGTGTGGTGTATGTGTTTGTGTGTATGCATGCCTGATATCTCACTGAACTCTACTCGTGCTCCATTCGGTTGATGGCACAGTCGACTGCTGTTGCAGTGGAAATGTCAGCTCTGCCCATCTAACTCAAGCTCAAACGACAAACTCACCACCATGGCCCTCTAATTATTGGCTAAAGTGATCTGTGGCTACAGATATGATAAAAGTCTTTTTTTGGTGCTGTGAGATTTAGTGTCTATTGCTATCCTTGTGTGCAGATGAGCAAATTTCAGTTGTTTGTGGTTCCCTTCTCTACTGCTCCTGTTCTAGCTGCTCTCTACCAATACACTGACCCAATCTTCAATCTCAAAAGTCTCATATTTTGTTTGTATATAACTGGGCTCCTGTTGCAGGAAGTACCAAGCTTCTCTAGCCTCTCTGCGTATCAGTGTGTTCATTTAGGTTTACTGGCCTTCCAGCATCTAATGGCATTTTACTCCAGATTTTATCCTGTGGATAACATATACATATGCCAGACAAGTAACTTTACTTATTGTTGTTCAGGAATTCACTGAAATAGATTTCTGTGTGTAAATAATCAATTGATCAAAGCGGGTTCTGTAATTTGAATTATCTTGATTTGGCAGATAAAAGATTTCTCCCACTTCAGTTCAGTGCTTTTTGTCTTTTTTAATTATAATGCTCATCTGGATCAACACAGTTTGCACTGATATAAGCACCATAGTAACTATAATGATCCAATGATGACTTGCTTCAGTGACAGTAATGGCTCCACAGCTTAATTCTGTGCATTTACAGGAACAGGTTCCAAATGCAAATGTCACATTTAAAAGCAAGTAATAACCTTTTACCTGCTTACGTGTGAATGAAATAACGAGGAAATGTCGCACACCTGACCTTTGACCACCTGTGCAGCCAACTGTCCAATTACTTTTGGCCCCTCAAATAGAAGGGGACCTGATATAATAATTGTTGTAATTTCCAACTCTTTTAACCCTGTTTGGATGTAAATAGCTGAAAACGAAAGGTCAAAGTCTGTACTCATGTTCATTATTTCATTTCAACTCCAATGTGAAGTGGCAGACAGCGAAAATACCAATAACTTTGACAATGTCCAAGTTACGTACCAGACTGTATTTCATAAGGACACTTCATTTTTTACAAAGCAAAATGGTAATGTCTGGAAATGTTGTTGAAGGAGTTTGTCAATGTCGGTTGTAATGTGCCAATCGTGCCCCTTTGGAGCACTAGGAACCGTTGGTTGCACTGAGCTGCTCGATGTCAGAACATATGCAGTACAAAGAGAGAGTTGACAAAATGTAGCCAGCACCCCTGAAAAGTGGTTTTAAATTTGAAACATAACAACAAGGATCTACACATTTCAAGTCATTTGAATGTTAATTAACAGCGCGTGTCCGCTTCAATGACGTTTAACAAGCGACACTTTGCTGGGTAATTCTCCAAAGTAAGAAAGGTACTAACATAGTTCCAAACTCGCTATTTAGTTGGTGTCCAGGTCACCAAAATGGTGATACTGGGAATTATGACAATAAACGGTAAAGAACTATGGCCACAAGTCAAAACCCTCCTACAAGGACAGATGGACACTAGATAAGATAGTTCCCAATTACCACAGAATTACAGCTCTAAAATCAACACAGAGTTCATTCAAATCGTACCTGCACCAGTCTAAAAACTGTGTTGCAGGCTTCACAAAGGCGCTACTCACGGTGGTTTTTCTATTACATGTTTCCAACATGTAGAATAATTTGTGTGAACGCATTGCTGCAATTTGTACAACCCCATGCAAAAAACTACGGATGTCATGGAAAATGCACATAAAAACAGAAAGCAGTGATTTCAATTTTTTTTTTTCCCGGTATTTCATTGCAGACAGTATGAAGACCATATATTTGATGTTTTTTTCTGTTCAACTTCATTTTATTTGCAAATATACATCTTTTCCTGCCTGCACCGCATTCCAAAAAGAGTTGGGAGGGGTGCAATTTTGGCCAAGTAATGAGGTTTAAAAAGAAAAAAAGAAAAAATGAATATTGTGACATCAAAGTGGTGATGTCAGCAGATGCAATCCGTGATTTGGTACAAATGCAGCATCCAGAAAAGGCCTAGTCCTTCAGGAGCAAAGATGGGCCAAGAATTTCTAATTTCCCGAAAATACATGAGAATTTCATTGAATGGTTTGAAAACGATGCTCATCACAGAAACATAGGATGGATTTGGATTTGTCACCCTTTAGTGAGCGTGACATAATCGAAAGATTCAAGGAATCTGGAAGAATTTCTGTGCATAAATGGCAAGGGTGCAAGCCTCAGCTGAATACCAGTGATCTTTGATCACTCAGCAGCTTTGCATCAAGAACTGTCATTTGTCTGGAAGTGATATAATGATAAGGGCTCAGGGTTATTTTGGCAAACCTTGCAAATTTTAACAACAATGCAAAATCACATTGTGCATGCATTACAAAGGCATGGCTGTATAAGCAGAAGGTGCGGGTGCTGGACTGGCCTGTCAGATGTCCAGACTTGCCCCCAATAGAGAACTTGAGGTGCATTTTGAAATGCAAAATGAACACCCCATACTGTCTCTCACCTTAGGACTTGTTTGCAAAAAGAAAAAAAAAATTCATCGAAGCATAATGCCCAGAATGATCATGTTATTACTGTCTGATTTTAGCATAACTGTGTTCTCTATCATTTGATTTTGATTAGTCCTAATTTAATGAGACATTTTATATGGGAATTACAGTTTCAAAAATTTCAACTCTGGCGTAATGAATGGAAATTATGCTTGCTGCTAATGTGTAGTTACTAGGGGCCACAATTCAGACATTTTTAATGGCAACTTCATAATGGAACTCTTTCAACCACAAAGTCGTTGCAGTTCACTCAAAGCAGAATGTAACAGTTATTTCTCAATGTTTGTTTTAAACTATTTTTTTATTTTACCACTCATGACTTAAAAATAGAGCACTTTACAATTGAATCCACCATCCTGTTCAAATTACTACATTTTTTTCACGCTGGGTAAAGTGTTACACAGATTTTACTTACGATGGGTTCTATTCTTTTAAGTCCCCAGTTAGGTTTGTGTTTACACTATGGCTGATGTCCCTCTCATGTGCATTAACCCTTAGAGCACTGAAATAAATAAAAAATATATAAATTTAATTCTCTTGTGCTGTCGAAAACCTATCATGTGGCCACTTGTTTAAAAGAGTTCCGATGCGGCAGCTCTTTTAAACAAGTTGCCCCATGATAGGTTTTCAACAGCTTTGATTTTGATATCATTGAGCAACAATAGCTGCAGTTAGCACTCTAAGGGCCTGATCTACTAAAGCTTTGCTTGTATAGAAACGCATGCAAGTGCCATATCACCCGCAAATTAACCTGCAATCTCATCCACTAAGGGTGTGCACTGAGGATTGCGTCTTTGAAATGCGCAAATTTGCACATTCTATGCAGTTACTACTTTTGGACCTAATGAATGTGTAATAAGGGGCGTGCCTATCCTAGCGTGCAAAATATGGGAGGAGAAAATGCAAATACAAAATTTTAGCACATGCATAGTGACTTCTCAAGCCTGAAAGCAATATCAGTGATGGTGATTGCGTTTGCTATTTAATACCTTTGAAGGGTAGGTATTAATTGGCTCCATGTAATTGCGCACAGACATGGCTGCCATTATTGCCGCCAGGGAAGTACGCCAAGAACGGGTGTTCTCCATCCGTGAGACAATGTTTGGGATGTCAGAGGAGAGAATAATCCAGCCATATCGCATATCCAGCAATGCCATTTTGGAGCTGTTAGATGAAATAAGGGCTGATTTAGAGCCAGTCACAAGAGGAAATCATGCCATACCTGCAATGACAAAACTTCTTGCTATTCTCCATTTTCTCGCAACTGGTTCATTCCAGCGTACAGTTGCTCTCATTGCTGGGATCTCCCAAAACAGTTTCTCGTGTGTACTGTCTCAAATACTGGATGCCATGTTGCGCAGGATGGGCCGGTACATAAAGTTTCCATCCACACAGAAAGCACTGAATGAAACCAAACGCAAGTTTTATGCGGTTGCTCGCTTCCCAAGAGTAATCGGAGTGAGTGACTGTACTCGTGCAAATTGTTCCCCCCTCAAACACTGAGCATGCAATGTTATAAATTTGCACCTTTTTTTGCCTGTTATTTGAACTGTAATTTTACAATCTGTTTATAACACAGGTTCCGTGTATATCAACTACAAACCACAGTTAAATGCGCGCAGGACTCTACTTACAGTTAAAATAACAAGGAGACAATGCGTTAATTTAACTGTAAAATTCAGTCCATTTATAACAGTGTATTTGCTTCCTCCACAAGCACCTCCAACTCCATCGAGTCGAATTTCATCCTTTGTTTGCGTTCATCCTTTTCCTCCAAACTGTCCACGGTGGAAATGGCTGCAGCACGCAAAGTCCTCATTTAAATAATGCTTTTTGCACCAGCAGTCATTTAGGCAATTACTCTTAGTAGATCACCTGCAAAATGTAAGCAAACCAAATGTGCAAAATGTTACCATGAGTACGCAATTTAGCGCTCTTTATCTGGGATCTTGGTAGATCAGGCCCTAAGGGTTAAGTAAATGCCACTGCTAGAGGATCTGTTCCAAGCCTTTAAACTTTGCTTTAACTTGTACTTTCACTACTAAATCTCCCATAGTTACAATGTGTACTGAAAGCGTCCTGTATGAATCAGCCACTGTAAGGAACACCACAGGCAGCACGATTGGGTGACAGGTGGTCTGTTAGTTTGTTGTATGTAATGAGTCACTCAGCCTATTTGCACAGGGTCACACGGAGGGCAAGGAAAAAAATTAAAACATGTATTTATGCAGAGTCATCCAAGCTGACCTCAGTCCTGTGTTACTCGATAACCTGGAGTAGGACAGATACTGAGGGAATCAGACGATCCTGTCACAAGGAAATGATCAGTAGTCCAAATGACCTGTCGAAAGTGATGTAACATTATAACGGTCGCATTGGGGTATTTCGACAGGTGGTCTCAGCTGCTGTATGGGGTTGTCAAGAGTGTTTGTGTATATGTTACAGTCGGATAGTTAAACCAGTCATTTGATGAAAGGACTAAAAATTTCAGTCAGACACATTTCAGTCAGCTCATGAAATTTCTAAAATTTTTCATTGTTTCACAAAATTACTAGTTTCACAATCTGACTTGAACACATAGAAGAATGTGGTTTCACACAGTGGATGGAAAGGCTCCTTCATTAATTCTCAATAGAAATCAATAATTCTCATATTAAACCGACCAAAAAATGGAACATGTTGCAAAATAAGCCACACAGATTATGCAAATAGGTTTATGCAGCTATAATTAAATAATGGGAAAATAAAAAGCTTAAAATAAATACATTTATCAAACATAGTTTTCTGAAAGGTATTTATGCATTCTTGAGGGGCTACAGAGCAGTTACTGCATTGTCTTCGTGATTTAGGGCTGGATTGATATTCCCTGTTTTTTTGCAGTTTACTCTGAGTGTCCATTGAGTCAATGGTGAGGGTTTTAGCCGGTGACTCACAGAATACTGCGTGAAATATAATTATACGAACACCAGAATAGACACAAAAACTGATTTAAAGGCAAATAAATCACTGGAGGCTGTCAGTGGCGAGTGGTCATGTCCACCTTTGTAAACACAATCTGTGGCCCAGGGGCTTGCAAGCAATGGGCTCGGCCAATGAATGGAATGGAGTAACTTCGAGGGGTTGAAGACATGAAAACACTCAGCGTGATTAGATGGTCTGATAGCTGAGGGCAGTCTGACCTTGATTCTAATGCAGTCTTATCTCCGTCGGTACATAAACAATGGGGCGTGGGAGGGGGTTACTTCGTACTCTGGTCTGTGTCTCCATGAATCTCCCATATAATGGATTATGGTGTCTTACCTGTTGCCTGGTGATATGGATTGGCATTTATATGGCTGTGTGTCTTTGTGTATAACAGCTAGATAGGTAAAGAGTGGTGGCTGGCTATAGTATAGGTGTGTATATGGAAACTGTGAGTTTGTGTGTGCGGGAGGGAGAGGGTTGGAGAGAGAGAGGGAGAGCATGAAATGAGTTAAATGACTGGCTCATACTGGTAGATTTTATTGAGTGGACCTCAGGTCCCTCCCCAACCCTACTATTTCACCATTACCTGCTTTTCTAATGCTGCATCCTGACCACCTACCTACCATTCACCCCGATGCTAAGATAGTCCAGAACACTGTGGTTCCATAACCTAACCCTTTTATCAGGGACAGTATCTTTCGGCACCGTTGTATCGCTTGTCTTCTTCCAAAACCTATTCATAAAACCTTTCAGAGTTTGAGCACTGATCTGGGACCAGTATCCCCTCCTTACCTCTACACAACATACACAATAAAGTGAAAACGGATTTTAGATCCATGCACTGTTATCCTGAGCAATTAGATCAATTGGGTCTCCAAAATCACTTTAATTCCTTGTCAGAATGGATACCGGATTATAAATTCCAGCTCAATCGGGTGACTGATAAATCATTGCCACGAGGATTGTGTGCTGAAAGAACCTCCAGTGAAATGTATCCCTAAATCTTACTCTGAATTTGCCTTCATCCAACGGGGACTTCATATGTTCCTGCAAAACTATACCAGAATGCACACACTTGAAAACACACATTTATTCCTCCAATTGGGATTATTTATTTATTTATTTATTTTTACCTCATTAGCTATTTTGGGTGATTCGCACTGGGTACTTGCCTTACTGCTATTCTGTAGAACGAATTCAAATAAATTGCCATATTTTTCACACCATTCATTATTCTGTGAAATAAAATCTGGAGGATTTAGGTAGATTGATGGATATTCTTTATTTGAATTTGTGTCACTAAGTCAAAGTCTGCACCTCCCTATTGCGAGGCAACAGTGCTAACCACTGTATCACTGCACCGCCATTCAGTCAAAACGTAGCTATTTGCATACAACTACGCTTGGCTTTTAGCTAACTGGGGAAACACAAAAATTGACGTCTTTAACATGTTGGGTTGCGTTAACTGCTTCTCCTGGCGACTCTTACCTCAACGAGGGGTTTTACCTGAGCTGGCCTAGGTAGAAACAATGGAATGGACCCAGGAAGTGAATATTGATGCGAGATGGAATGGAGGCAGGTGACCTGGGTTAAGGACACGGCCGAGTCATGGCTCAGCTGCCCGGAACTGATCTTATCGCCTGTGGGCTTTCTCATCTTTTACGCAGGATGTCGGGTTACCTTCTGTCGTTCATGCTTCAGATTTGTATTAATTTTTTATTGTTGTTTATGTTTGACTTGTTTTGTTGTTTCTTATTTTGCCCTCTTTAGATAACGTCAGACCACGGCTCATGTTGCAGTTTCGCCCAGATACGTGCCGAACAAGGCCTTCGTACTTGGTCCTTATTTTTATGAATGCGAAAAAGTCTAAACAACTCGCAGCTATAAAACACACTGTCCGCTGGATGTCCTGAACTCCCTTGGCCTGCGATGCCCTGGCAGCTCGTCTTGCATCAAACCCTGAGGTTAACTGGGGTGGAGTTTTTTTTTTTTTTTTTTTACTTGTCTGAGCAGTGATCGAGCGCGAAGGCACACGTGTAATTATAGACAAGAAGTTTCCTGATTTTATCCTGTTTGCCTTCACAGGCCATACCCTAACCTCAGCCGCCCCTCCCCCGGAATGGAACCCTCGGCTACTTCTACTCAGCTGAATGGAGATATAGTTAACCAGTGAAGGGTTATATAACCTACACTTAAAATTTTCCGGCCTTACTATTAGTGTAAATGATCCATTTATACCTCTGGATGTTTTCTTGCAGCATTTCCTGATGGGTGGCTCAGGGGAGCTCCAGCCTGAATAGACCCTCAACTTACGAGCTTCCTGAAACCAGACAGAAATACTCTTATTTGAGAGGCTGATGTCAATTGTCAAAACAGGGTGGGAAGATGTTTTACTTGAATATATATTGACCTTAAATACAGGGGGCGTGTGATATGGACAAAATATTGGAAACACTCCCATTAAATGACGTTGGAGTCTCTGGATCCCATAATTACAAGATTATCAATTCAGGTTAGTCTTATTACTTTGAATGTTAATAAGTAGATTTGTTCTACTTAAAAGGGGTCTTACCAACCGTACTTTGCCAGCTTAGTACACAAAGCAAGATGAGGATGCAGTACCATTGGTATTCCAAAGAAGCTAAATAGTTGACGCGCTAACTGCAAGTGTCACGAAAATGGCAAAAATATTTAAGGTAGCAAGAGGAACAGTGTCAAGCACTCTCATCGAAAGCAGTGCACTGAGAGCTTTAAAAAGCTGGTATTTGATTTATATCTGTGTTCTATTTATTTTTACATGATATATTTATCTGTGCTTAATAATTGTTATGTTAATAATTTGAGACTACCCACTGTATTTTTTCCCAGCATGAATTTCTTTGTTGATGAGAAGAGTAGAGGCTTATCGGTAAAAACTTAAAACTGACTCAATTACTTTACATATACTTTATTACATGGTAATTACACAATAATATCCTGCTTTAATGGAAAGGGACCTTAGTGTACCTAGTTCTGACCACTTAGAGTTGTAGCATTCATATAAGGTTATAATATTCTTTCTTCATAGACTTGGGACCCGTTTGGTTGCAAAATTGTTCAGCACATTGGTGCAAAACCGATATCCACGTCAATGCTTGATCTTGATTTTAATGCTGCTTAAATCTTTTGCTGTGTCTTAAGCAAATCCAGCCCTCAGTTTCCAAAGTTAGTTTTTACCTATCGCTCAACTTCAGGTTTTTCCCAAAATGCACAATGGCAGCATCTGCATCTGTCACTCTGACACAAACCTCCTCAGCCAGTCCCCCTGTGTTTCTCTGATCTACCTCGACAGTGTGTTAATGAGCTAAGTACCGAGCTTGACCTGATTACCTAACGCACCCATTTACAAGCACCCACCCCTGTGTGTAATTACACTCAGCAGTTCATTTTCATTCCTGATTTCACTTGGCCTTCTTCACCTGGGTCCCATGATCCAAATGCCAGTACACGATAACTAACTGTATGGGATTTGTATGTTTAAATATGCTGTGTGGATCAAGCTGTAAGTGAGCCATACCTGGATAGCAGACAGCACTTGGCAGAATTCATCGATGGGTGTCCAGTTGATCCTGAGCTATCCCATAAGGCTACTGGCGTAGTGATAAAGGGGAGATTTGCTGTGTGGCAGCTACAGTATGTTTGACATTGTGCTTGCTGTTCTTTCTGCTGCATTCACTCTCTACCTACTGCGTTGATGGTTGGGCTGTAGGTTTCAAACCAAATTCAGTCTGAGCAGATATAGAATGTGAATTCAGATGGGCCATTCGTCGTTTTATGCCTCTGCCCACACAGTAAATGAATGAATGGATGAATGGACATTGCATTTATATAGCGTCTTCTCGTGGATACTAAAAGCGCTTTACAGTCATATGGAGTAATCTCATCTCACCACCGCCAAGGTGTAGCGCCCACCTGGGATTTGCGACGGCAGCCATTCTGAGCCAGAACGTTCTCCAAACATCAGCTTGAGGTGGAGAGGGAGAGGACTAATTGTATAGCCAATTAGTGGGCGGGAGGTATACTGTTTTCCTCTTCTTCGTTCATGCATGTGTCCCACACACGGTCAGTCACAAATATCGTCTCTGAGCAACGTCTACTGAAGAAGAGGAAGGATTTTCACCAAATCAGACGTGGTAGCTAGCCCCCCACAGAGGGTAGCGGAAGTACGTTTTTGGAGGTCACAGTGTCAATATTCAAGGTAAAATAAGGTCAGTTGTACGTGGGGCCCGAAGAGGACCATCTTCTTAGGCGCACAAAGCTACGGCAGGCGGAGGCATAGCAATCAACGCTTTACGTTGTTTTTCCGTTTTATTGACCCAGTTTTGCTTTCTGAGTGCGGAGGATGTTTCCACACTATCACCTCTGTAGTCTAACCTTCATGTATTCAACTTCACTAACTTTGTCTAATGAGCATTCAGGAGTAGAACATTCAACAAAAACAGCTTTGCTCCATTTGTACTTGCTGTACCCTGGGAGACTTGCTTTGTTATTCTTACCTGAACTTGAACCTGTCTCAGAGGCTTCATAATCAACCCAGAAGGCCATATTAGTGAGATTAGAGTTGTTTTTTTTTTTTTTTTACAATTATCAACAGAGGTGTGAACAGAGTTTCTTTTAAATCTGTGTGTATGGGTCATTAGAGCATGACAGATTGGATCTGCCTTTCATCCAGGATTTATGAGTCTGTTGGTCGTCGCATGACTCATTGAGTCACTGGCCTAATTTCTGCCCTCTCCTTTCTTCTACTTTTGCAGCCCTATTCAGTCATAAAAGGAAATGGTGGCATCATTGTGTGTGTTTTTTATTTATCGATTTTTTCAAAAAAACGTGTCGCACAGGACTCTAGTATTCTAGTAATGGACCAATGGCTAATTTCAGAGTTGATATTGCAACTTCCACAGCTACTAAGGCTTTTAAAAGGCTGCTCTGTTCTTTTTGAGTTCAGGAACCGCTGGCTGATTTAATTGCCAGTAATTAGAGAGATGACTTCCCAATTAGCACCTGTCATTAAATATGTTGGAGTAATTGGTGATGGGTTAAGTAAGTGGTGGCGTTTGAGTACATGTAATTGGTACAAAATTTACAAATTAGAAGACATTGAGCAAAATTGAGGGACCTCTCTGGAAGAGCTGATTGCTTTAAATTGAAGTGGTTTCTTCCTGTGTGTTTGTGTTTTGACAAGTTTGCGTAACTCAAAAGAAACCATGTCAGCTTCCTTGGAACTATAAACTGCACCCCAGATGGGTCCATGACTATAATGCAGGTACAGAGAGAACCAACAGCCATGCGACCTAAAACAGATGCTGAGAGGAGCCGTACCAAAAGGGAAAAAATCAAGAATGACAGTGAGAAATACAAGGCAGCCAACAAGAAGGACAGGGAAAGAAAAAAAAAAACATTTTATAATAATCATGTGTGTATCTTCGGTCATTTTGGTCCAAGTAAAAAAGTGCCCGACACGTCCTGTCCGACACGCTGACTAAGTGGGAACTTTTGACCCCGCCCCCTCATATATACTTTGAGTTAAGAAACCAAAGTTTCCTCTGAAATCTAGCTAAGATATCAGGGAACACAACTGCTTGGCTAAATTCTATGAATACCATGTGGTTGGACAGAACTTTGCAGTTTTCCAACATGGCAAAAATACCACTTCACTTTTTCTCCTGTCCAACACAGACTTTCTGGCTTCATTTTGAACTGGAAAAATGAAATCAAAAGACTTCAGTTTTTTACCATATAAAGTGGTCCTATGGCTCTTGCTTATGACCTGTTCAAACTTATTTATCATTCTCCAGAGTAATGAATATGGTGGAAAAAAAACCTGCAAATGTCCTTTCCGACACAAAACAAATACCATGAAATGACCCTACAAGTGTTAGTCCTGCCAGGCCTCATGAAGGTGGCTGTAGCATAGCCCTGGAGCAGTGGAGCAAAAAGTGGGTCTGCAGTGTATGCAGTGCATAGGAGCGCTACGCGAAGGGGGGCACCAAAACAATTGGCCGGAAGCAGATGAAGATGCGCGATTGAGTGCGCAATATCAACGAAATATCAATGAAATAAAACGCATCTCTCACACTTCAATTATTGACCTTTGAGGATTTTGCAAGTTCAAACCGCCAGCCGAAATTCCCTGATCCTTCGTGGTTTCATGACATCATCATAGCAGAGCTGCTACTGATTGGTGGAATATAATGTTACTCTAAGACAAACATTGTTTTTTCGATCCCGGAACAGCACTTAACACAGCGATATCCACTTGTGCATGACTGAACCAGCCTGATCGAACTAGCTATTCAGCAACCGCAGATGGAATGTTCCGTCAACCGAAATAGGTCTCCGTTGTCTGAATTTAGCGGTAGCACCAGGCGTCAATCAAACAGAAGTTAAATGATATTTGTTGAGGTGGAGGGAATGAATATAGACCGTGGGAAAAGGAGATGGAAGTTAAATTGTTCCGAAGCTGGATCACAGCAGGCCCTGTACCCTTCTGTCCTGTTCTCTTAATGTGCTATGATTGCTGCTAGCATTAATGCAGGAAAGTGCGTTTTAGCCTCTCATTATTAGCAGAGGGAAAGCGCTCAAATGCTTGAACCACATGAGCACAGTAGCGGGCCGTGTTGACTCCGAGCCAATCATTTCATGTTTGTTTTTCCGCCCTCAGTTAATTTGCGCTGCAGATGAGCTCAAAATATTGAGCCTGAAAAATATCATAGGCGAGGCAGCCTACCTTCATGATATGTGTATGCTTCTATACAGAATTGTTATGTTTCTCTTTATGTTTGTTATGTAAAACCTTTCATTTCATTATTAGGAGATCACAGCACTACAGAACCCTTTAGCGTTTTGTTTTGATGTGTTGATCGGTAATTTATGGTTACCTTTAGATTTTACTGGCCACAGTGAACCACACAAAAAACAACTGTTCTATTCAAGATGCACACTTTTCACAGAGCTGATAGACCAGAATATATCTACTGCAATTCAACACCGTTTTCCTGTTTTTCTCCCATGCTATCTGCTCATTTTATTTTTCTTCTTCCTTTATATTTCCTGACACACAAAGGCACTGAATATGAGTATTGCGGCAGAGCCATACACAATCCCTTCCCCTGCCGTCAGAAATGAAGCACCAGAATAGAAATGGTGAATTAAAGAGCAGGAAGACCATGGACTAGAGTGATAATAACACCCATCTCCGCTGCCCCTCCAGTAATAATCAACCCTTTTATGGTCGACAGAAGTCCATATCAAGCCCCTCAGACTCTGCTAGATCTCATTACTCTGATATTCTCCCTTTGTGATAGCTTTCCTGAGTCACCGCACTCTCAATACCTGCCAATCATTACTGCAAAGCTGGTTGGTCGGCTGGCTTAGGCTAGGCTATGCCAGCTTTGTCCACTCCAGCCCTTGCTGACTGCATAGAGACCTGACACTTTACAGCTAATGGCGGGGTAAGAGTCATTCTGCTTTGCCCGCTATCTAAAATAATTTTAACTGTGCTTTAGGTTAAATTTTCATAAAATCATTTGATAATTGAATGTGTTTTTGGAATAATTTTGGTTGTAAGGCCTCAGGGAGATGCTTCCTGCTATTGCAGGGTAATCAAACTTCAGTCCTGGAGGGCCACTGTCTGCTGATATTTGGCGCATGTTTACACTGAATCAGAGCTCCTAGATAGACAGAGTTGTGACTTGGGTTCCAGAAAAACCTGGACATGTGACCTATGGAGTCATTAAGTTTCTATTGCGTTATTTTGCCTGTCTCAAAGTGAATGATTTAATATGTGAATGAGCTCATAATTTCGAAAATAAGTGGCAGGCTGCTGCACCTATGGGTGCAGCAATAAGTTGGCAAAAGGTCACAAAATGTACAGGTTCCCTGCTGATCCTGAAAGAACTAGAATATGGGCTATTAAAGTCCATCATGGAGGCTGGAAACGAACCTCGTCACCGCTAATTTTTGAGGTTAGTGCCTTCTCCTGTCATTAATTTTGATCGGCAACAGGGATACGTTTTATCTCCATTAGCGATAAAGCAGCATCAAATAAATAAAGGAATTTCCTATGTTTGACAGTATATGGTAGCCTATGATGTAGCTTGTCAAGATTAGCTATATCAGAATGATGACAGCGACATTTATTGTTAGCTATAAGTTATGATTAAGCCACGTCCATGGTTTGTCCTGATTACTGTCTACCATTTTCACAAAAAATAGGTATACAGAAACTAGCAAGCATTTCCTTTGACTAGCTAGCACCTTAAAAGGTTAGCACGGATTTTTTTTTTTTTAAAGATTATTTTTTTGGGAATTTTTCCTTTATTTGATAGTTATACAGTGTAGACAGAGACAGGAAGGTTGAGGAGAAGAATGGGGGAAGACATGCAGCAAATGACCTGAGCTGGAATTGAACCCAGGTTGCTGCGGGAAGGACACAGCCTTTATGGTGCGCGCGCTTAGACCGATGAGCCACTGGGGCACCCCAGCACAGATTTTTTTTAAGAGAGGTTATGTGAAGTACTTATCCATAGTCAATGTATTACCTACGAGCGGTGATCAGAATACACCCAGTTTGGAGAAGCATAATTTGGCATAAATATCCACTTGGACTCAAGGATGAACTGATTAGATTTTGGTGGTCAAAGGTTGCTGTGACCTAAATTTTGAACATGCAAGGACTTTGATACCATTTTGTGTTTCTCTGAATTTACTAACTAAAATACATACAATATTAACAAAAAACAACAGAACTGAGATAAGAGGAAGAACAATGAATCACGCTGTAGCAAACAGCAAAAGGAATACTTTTCCAAATACACTGGACTATGGAGGTTTGCGATTTACCGTAACTGAGAAAACACAACCGCATGGTGGTATTTCTAGTTTGGAGCCTGGACTGTACTCAGTGACTGCAATGATTTGATTCAATGTCCTATTCAAACAATGACCACCTGTGTTTCTGTGTACAAATGTGTGTTTCTGTGCATGATGCACTGTAACAGTGTGTGCACAAATGTGTGAATGTGTACAATTGAAGTGTGTAGACTGTATGTCAATATTTGTGCATTTGTGTCAGTGTATGTACCGTCATAATGTGTGTGTGTGTGTGTTTGTGTGCACACATGTGTACATAAGTGTGTATTTGATTGTGAAAGCACGCATATTTTTGTGTGTGTGTCCATCTATGAGTGGCATGAACCCTGTTCTTCTCCCTTGGACCTCATCAAGTCTGGGGGCATTGGGTCTCTGTTACCCTGCCACTCTTTCTTTGCCTAAATGGGCCTCATCCCCAGTCATCAGAAAAGGTATAAGCTGCTCCTGATCCTCACGCTTTCAGCCTCCAGAAGCTTACCCAGCATCCCGCTGGCTGCAACTCGCACCAGTCGTGTTTCAGTGTCATGTGTGTGCCTTTGCAGAAACACGGCCAATTTAGCACATCACATCATCTCCTCTTCAAACTGGGCGTGATATTAGCCATCAATACAGCAGGCT
Source organism: Gymnothorax javanicus (assembly GCA_029692085.1). Lineage (NCBI taxonomy): Eukaryota > Metazoa > Chordata > Actinopteri > Anguilliformes > Muraenidae > Gymnothorax > Gymnothorax javanicus. The sequence continues at coordinate 45,960,680 of CM056206.1, read as the reverse complement.
GGGAGGGCATTGGAACTATTCATTACTATAACAATCACACTGGCGGTTGCGGCGGTACCAGAAGCGGCAATAGTATTTTTTTCGCCGGGCATATTATAGGTGCTCAATACTTTATTTCAAACCAAAGCACACGTGTGGATAACTGTACGATGCCTTTATGGAACCACATGAGTCATTTGGATCTCCTTTTATGAAAGCACAATACCGCATTGTGTTCACAAAATCCGGCAAGCTAGGTTTCGTTTGTGACATGTCAGTGCTAATGTCGAGCAGGCTATAAAGTCATGAGGTGCATCTGTAGATTTTTTTTTTTGGCCCAGCTTCTTTCTCACGTGTGCGATGCTCCTTTTTTTAGAAGCCACATGCAGTTTTTTCTGGTTTTTCCACAAACTGCCCATTTCCTTTTGTAGACTGAAAATGAGCAGAATTGCTATTAACTTTAGAAAAAAAAGAATAACACTGGACAATTTTGTGCGGCATTGGTAAATGTAATGACCACTTACGAGTGTCTTTATAAGCCTGATGCAGATGGACCAATTCAGATAACAAAAGAAAAAAAAACAGAGAATATATTTGGTGGGCAATCACTGGTGTGTACCACACTAAAAACACTTGCACTTGGTGCTTTGTTCACGAAAAGATGTAGGGTTGCTTGCGTCAGGCACCAGGTAGTGACTTGATATGCCATCCAATGTGACGAAATTGTGATATTGGCATTAATTTGTTGTCCAAGAGTCGCAAAGCAGTGCATATCCTATCACAATATAATAAGCATTCAGCTTTTGCTGTCACGGTCAATTTCTGTCCCAATAAATGGGGCACAAAACAGTATATACCGTATTCCTACATGGGAGACACTATGTACTAGAAGTCCCGATACACAGATGTGATTTTTGCAGTTTGTAATAACAAATCAGGCATCATGCAGAGAAACATCACTGACGGGAATACAACAGAACAAGTGAAACATAAAACTAAGCCACCAGGAACAAAATTATACAAGTCTCGCCCAAGTGTCAACGCAATGAATGTGTGATCGACATGCTCTTCCTCTAACAGTTAACCTATCTCTATTTGTCCACTTGCTATGTTTCGAAAGTCTTATGCCTAACATGCGAAAAGCATTTGTGAGTAACTGCTCAGTGCATCTGTCTGTTTTATTGTTCTTAATACTTGGATGTTCTTGAATCGGATTTTACATCTTCCTGCTGGTCATTTGAACTACAATGATTTCTTTTTAACTTCCTGTTTATTTAGTTGTGTTACTTTGAGTTATACTTTGTTTTTGCCTTGTTTCCATGCTTTCAAAGCTATACTAACCCACAAACTATGGTGTTATTTTTCTCTTTTTATTACCTTTTTTATTATTATTATCTCTATATTTCTATATTTCTATATATCTTTTATTATTTTCTTTACTGCTTTTTATAATTAATAATTTAATGTATATCTTATGTCCTGTATGTGTGTATTTTCATCTGCATTCCCGAGCCAATGTCCATCTGACTCGGGAATGCAGATGAAAATTAGCCTCTCAGGCTAAATCCGGCATATTTATGAGTTTCCTCATCAAATTAACTGTCCCAATTAAATAAAATAAAAATAAATAAATAATTAAGATCTCATAAAATTTATTAAATAAAAAGAAACCTGCCATGAATTAATGGTTTTCATGACCAGGACTTTTGCACAATAAAACGAGCATCGGTTGGGATGCATACAGGCATATTTCTCCATGATAGTTAAATTGCAAAAAGGTCATGTATTGACATAGCAATCACTGTATGAATACAAAGATCATCAACTGGTAAGCTATGGTAGGAAGCCACATAAATATATTAGACTTATATTGATGCTCCCGACCCCACCGTCCAGCCTACTGCAAAAGGAAAGCGAAGAGGCCCTGCTCAGGTGAAGGTGAGCTGTTGACCTGCTTTTGGTGGGAAAAAAAGTTGGATGAACTCGTTCAAGGCCTGGTGCGTAAACCACAGAATTTTAACAGTGTTGCTTTTCCTACTGTTTTTTTTTTCTTAAGAAAAGAATGTTTTTTGTCAAATTGATTGGGACTGTGCTCTGTGGCACAGCTTGATGCTATAGCGCAGCTGTGGAAAGCGCCTGATGGCTTTTTGTTGCTGCTCAGCGTGTGGTGAAAGATGATGGCCAGCAAGCCAGTCATTATTGCAAAATAAACCTCGACAGGGTGATGTACGACCGCAAAGCAGAAGGGTTCAATCACCCTGAGGGGGTTTATTTTGCAATAATGACGGGCTTACTGTACATTTTCCCACTTATTACACAGCTACTTCTGAAAGAATTCAATAATTTGCCATAAAACATTGATTTAAGAATGATTTTACTGATTTAAAATTGACTTCTGCTAAAAAAAATAGTCTGTTAGATTCTGCAGTTGGAACTGCATCACGCCCACAGCAAAGATGTGTTCTTCATAGCAGTGGTTGTCTCTTCAGAAATAACAAACCATGTGTGCCGTAATTAACCAATTAGAATAGAGTATTCAACAAAGCTGTGTAATAAATTGATCAATTTAAGCAGTTTATTGCGCGGCTGTCAACGCACTCCACTTGGTTTTTAGGGTTTAAAGTCAACTAGAAAGCACCCTGCAACTCTCCAGGACTGTGTTTAGCCACCCGTGTCATAACGCTTACATAAGAAAGATAACAAGGCTTGGAAAGGGTGCTTGAATGCGCCCAAAACTGGGTGAAGGATGAGGGTGTCATATCTTTCTCTGGCCTACGCCACCTACCTACCCCCCCTAAAAGGTGGCCAAACTTCACGGGTTCCACTGAGAGTACCATGGGGGAAGAATAGTGTTCCTTTAAAGCATCTGCAACACATGAAAAATGAAGAAAAAAAAAGAAAACCAAAACTGCTTCTGCCGGATATTATTCAATAATGACGTTATTGCCAAGGACTCATGGCTTGGCAGGATCTCCAGCTAAGATGCTGTGTTGTTCATTACACGCTCATTTTATTCAATAGCCGTATCTGTCTTTGTTGTGAAAAGCTTTTCACAATTTCTTTTTTCCTGTTTGTTTCTGTAAACTGGTGGGGGGTTTTTATTTTTTATCAAATTGTCATATTGTTTTTTTCTTTCTGATAACCGGTTGAGTGGTGTCATAGGAACTGATAAATGGAAAACACCGGGGTTTAAAATGGAAGAATACTTGTCCTAAGTGCTACAGCACCATAGCGGGTGATGACAGCTCCTGCAGCTAACAAGTTCGAGTTTCTGGTTAAGTCAGCAACAACAAAAAAAAAAAAAAAAACCTAAAACTTTTCTTACCTAAAAGCAAAGTCAGGGGCAGACTTTACTCCACCAAACTGCAAGATGGCAACTGTTGGCATCAGACAATTTACAGAAAAGTAGACTTGGTGTAGTCCATAGAATTTGAATAGAAACCTAAAACACATGGAGGGGTTAAGTATTGCATTCACAATAATCAGTAATATGAAAAACGAGCATTTTAATTCTTCATTCAGTGTTGTTCAACATTTGTATCAATGAAATGATCTTTGAGATGAATTCTTAAGTGCCATCAGAATACAAAAAAGACTCACTATTGTGCCCAAACAGAAAATTTTTAAAAATTGTACTGCTGGCACTGATAAAGATCTGGATTTACCAAATGCCTTCAAACATTAAAAAGAGGATATTCTGTAGATTATTCTATAGAAAATAAAACAGAAGAGATTTTCTTGTGATTAGAAGTCAAAATGAAAGGCTGATTGAATGCAGGTCAAATCCTTGATTCCCAGATCAACATTCTAAAAGGTCCCTTCGTGGTAGAGCTGGGTCTCTGTGTTATTGGGTCAATTGCTTCACCTGCATTCAGCCCCTTCCAATCCCATAGCACATCAGGACGGTTGCTGCCCGACAGAAGTGACGAGGTCAAGCCTTTTAACAAGTTCATTTGACACTCACTCACAAGCCTCCATAATCCTTTTCTTACTTTTCTAGGTCAGGAACCCTTAACACCTTTAGACACTTAACACTTAACTGAGGACTGCAGGGAACGGAAAAACATTTTTGGCCTCTTATTAGACCGGCCGTTGTCCAAGTTAGTGACTTTTGATTCCACAAATCTTTTTTTACATTAATAATCACTTACACTTGTTTGTTACCTACCTCTGCTTTTTGCTTCCGTTTGTTTATTTATTTGTTTGTCTGTCTGTAAGCAGGATATCTAATAAACTGTTGCATTGATTTTAACCAAACTTTGCAAAATGTTAAAGTAGCACAATAGGAACAAGTGATTCAATTTTGGCATATCTAAGTAAAGTAAAGCTGAGATATAGGCCAAAGTTCAAATCCAGCTATGCTGGCGGAGGTATAGGCTCTCGCGAGTCCAACTCTAGTTGACTTTTGATTCCAGAAGTCTTTTTTTTTTTTTTTTTTTTACACTTGTTTGTTCATTCATATTTTAGTAATTAGACAAGTTATAAACCCATTACCCATTGTGGATTGTTTTCTTAATGTTCAAATTGACCAGGGGAATTTGTCTGGATTTTAGAGCAGCACCGAACCCGAAATTGGGAAAATTCTTTACAAATATCATCTGCATCTCAATTCAGAACAATATACATCATGTTTGCGGTTTGCCAACAAACTCTGCTAGATCCCATTTAACAATTACTTGGCCATTCTTTCTTTTGTGCAGAAAATGAATTCTTTCAGAAAACTACAATAATAAAGACATGGGTGACATAAATTATGCCTAATATCCTCAAAATAAATGAATAAAAATGAAACGAGGGTATGTCAAGTGATGCTTATTGTGTTGTGCTGACATGCGTAAGAACCTAATTTGTCATAGCTGGCTTCAAAATAATCTCTCAGCATTGCATCAATAAGAGAAGAGAGACTGTGCATGTACTTGGCCATAGACACATCACTTGATTAACAGAAATTTGCGTGTTTTCTGTCTTTTGAACATATAATTCATACTAAACGATAACTGAGAAAGCCTCAGTCCTGCAGTAAGTCATTTTATCTTGTCACCTTCGCCTGCAAAATACCTTTATCTATTATAATATCTTTATTTGGACGAGAGCTGTGAATCTTGCAAGCTGGCTGTCCAGTTCATCTGGATAAATAACTTGCATTTTTAAAAATTTAAATGGATTTTATGTAAGCTGTGTAAATGGATTTAACTTTGTAAAATATTAGCTTGAATGTTGAGTGGGTGGGTTGCTGTTGCTATTCCTGATAAAGGTAAAAAAGCAGTGAAGGGTTGCCACAATGTGCCAATAATAAGCTCTCTTGCTATTCTGAAGGTAGGTTCTCACATTATGCAAAAGTGGCACTGGTGTGCAATCCTATAACAATTATTAAGCACTAAGGCTACAATACTGCCTAATCATTGCCTTTGTTTAAAAGGGGTGTATTTGACTCTGTTTTTTTTTTTTTTTATTGGGCTGATGGCACTGGACTGAGGCTAACGTTACTTTGAAAATATGCATTTATTCTTTAAATGTCCTAAAAATCACTGATTTTTATATTTTGTTCATTTTTTGGGATTAATTTTTTTTCGATGCTGCTACTTGCGTAATTTGGGGTGTATGAAAGTGCTTTTCTCTCGGCCATCGCATCTTGTCCTCTACTCTTTCATTTGAGTTCCTTAGAGGACTCTTGTAAGTACTCTCTGACTTATGAACACAGCTATCACGTATACAGCTAGCTAGCAAACTAACTCTCAAGACTTTTTTTTTTTTTTTTTTTGCTTAACGTCCATTTTGCTTTATTACACGTCTTGGAATTCACATAATAAAGATTACTTGGATCTCGTATCCGTTAAATTTCAAGAAGGACTAATAATGATAATAATCAGATAACTTCAAGAACCCAATAATCATTAACTGGCGATATTATACAGATTGTACCTTGCCATTTCCTGACCTATATTTGATAACGATTTGACACTTCGGCTGTGCAATGGGAGGTTCAGTTGGAGCAGGTGTGGCCCACTTGGGTCTTGGTGGGCCGTGACATCCGCTGGCTTTTGTGGTAGCCGTTCAGTCAGCGGTTGATTGATGCCTTCGGAACGAGGTGGGTGGCTTAAATGAATTGCTTGAGCAGAAATCGAGCAAAAACCAGCAGACATTGTAGCGCTCCAGGAATTCAACAGCCCTGAGTTGGAGGGATTGTGGTCCTGATCAGTTAGGAAGGGGGGGGGGATACATAAACTGCACGCCCCAGGGGGTGTTTGGAAGGTGGAAATTGTAAGCACTTTTTCATGCTTTCACTGTAGATCCCACGACTATGGAGCATGGTCACCAATCAGAAAAACATTAGCCTGGCAGCGGGGTGTGCATGTCTGTGTGTGTGTGTGTGTGTGTGTGTGTATGTTTGTGTGCGTGTGTGTGTATGTTTGTGTGCGTGCGTGCGTGTTTTTTTTTTTTTTTTTTTTTACATAATCTGCTTAGGTAAGCACAGCTCCAGTCCCCAGCTGAGTGACGCACCTTCCTCAAAGCCGCCAGACTGGGGCTTGTCCCAGAAGACTAGTGTGTTTGGAAGACGTAGCGTGTGCGTCAGCGCAGTTCCTCAATGGTTTGGCCTGGATTTGGCCAGTGACCACCCATCAGTAAAAGGGTTGTGGAGCGGGTCGTCCATTCAGCAGTCACTTTTTTTCTCAATTTTTCACATATCAGAACAACCACATGAGAACACAAGATTACGGTATACTCTTTTACATAAAATAATAGAATGGGAACATTTGTGTATGTTCAACAACAAAGATTGTTTCCTACCTCTCCCTGGAAAGCAATTCGACTTTGAAAATGACATCTTCAGGCTCCAGCGAGCTTGGAGTTGATTAAATCAGTTGGGTAGTCCCCTCCAGTGTCCTTTTGCATCCTCATGTAATGACGTACAAATCGACTCTCTTCCCTTTGAAAACTCCACCGAAAGTTTTACTTTACTTGCATATGGGTCAAATCATGGAGCTTGCTGAGCTCTAACTTTCATTTCATGATGACTGATGACTGAATGTATGTACTCAACAGGCCAGTTTAAATCCCGATTGTGCCCCTGCTGAGAGGCCCTGGTAACCCTGTAGCTCAGTGCATAATTGACGTTACATGGGGAAGTAGCCATCCTGAGGCAAGAATGACTGATCAACTTCAGCCAACCAGTTAATCAGTTACTTCATTATTCTCTTTGGCAACTCCTCCTTGTGATGTCAGGAAGGGCAAATCATGAAATGGCCTGTAATGGCTGATTGGCTGTGCACCTGGTGACATAATAGGGGACCTTTAACCATTTTAGGGATAAAAATGAGTAGAATCTTTTTTACAAAATATTACAGACAAACTGGGGCAAGTGGAGAGAGAGCCCAGGCAGCTGTGACATAGGGTCTCATTGCGGCTCGTTTTCGTGCTGATCTTTGAGTGCTGGAAAAAAACTGTGAGTGCGGTGATGGCACCTTTCTGCTCAAGACCCAGACATGTTCGGCAAATGAGTTCATCAGAGATATAAGGCAACATGTTTCTTAATAGTGCTGAGGGCTTTAATGGATAGTAGGGAGTCAAAAGCGAAGGTAGAGGGAATCGAAGTTGCTCAATTCGATGCCCTAATGAGGACTCTCACTCGGCAACTGTGCAAGACGTCAACCATCTCCACACCGCCAGCAAACCGCTACGACTATAGGTGATAAATGAAGAAGTTCACAAAGGACGTCACATTTAGCATCATAATGATTACTTAAGGGAATCGATGTGTCGCACAATGTAATCAGCTCAGCCTGAGTTGATAAGCTTAAGAGGGATCATTGTTTTGGTTTCACAGAATGAGGGAGAACAAAAAAATTTGTCCCTATCTGTCTCTCAGTCATGGTTATATAACCAAACAACTCACCCTGCAGTCAAAGAACATCTTTGACTCAAAGCCCGACTGTGCATCATTCACAAGTCTCACTGCTGTGGGCATGAATGTGGGGTATTCTTTTGTGACTGAGCTTTTTCTCAAAGGCTGTCAAATGGACTAAAGTAGGTCAAATGATTCGCTAAGGGTGTATCCTGCATTGTCAGTCGGGCATCTCCAGATGTTGGTCACTACTTTCTCTTAGTCACTTTCAAACCAGCTGTTAAAAGGTGGCTGGGCAGTTTTGACTGAAAGAATTACTCATTTGAGCCCTGAGTGAAATTTAAAATATGCTGTATACATGCAATTTTTGATATTTTCATGCAAACAAAGAAAAAGGATACCATAAAATCACCTTTTTCATTTACAGTAACTTGGCTTATACTGTCTTTAAGAGTGACTTAGAATTGGGGAAGACAACAATTTATTAACCTTTTTGACTTACACAATTTGTAGGTCAGAACTTTATATTTGCTGAAACATTTTTGCACAGGAAAGAACTGACCAGTTTTACCCTACCTGTCCAGTTTCCAAACTCCTGGAAGGTTACACAGTGGTCTTTGAAGGTCTTATTTTTGTTGTGGCCAACAAAGTAACATCATTACCAATCACTTACAGTTAAAACATTACTTAGCTTGAGAGAAAACCAACTTTATGACATTTAAAATGCTGGACGAAGTACCAGAATGCTTGATGACAGACTGAAAATTCAGATTTCAAAAGCTTCCTAATCTAGATGGCTTCTTTGAGGGTAAACTTGGGTTACCATTTTGATTTTTCCTGACTGACTGCCACAGATGTCATCCCAGAGATGCTGGTTGTGATGCTCAATGGAATTAGAAAAAGAGTCCTGGGTGGTACATGTTCTGCAAATTCTTTGTCTCTGTTCATTTCTTCAGGTTCATGGATTTTTTAAAACTATGGCAGCTATAGTGAGGGAAATATTTGTGTGGGGTGTGTGGTGGGAAAATATCCTAAAAGATTCTAAATTCAAAGTAAAACCCTAATCTCAATTCAACAAGAAAACCTTTTTTGAACTACTGTACAAGGAGTAGCAGTGAAGAAGCAAAAATTTATCAAGCTGCCAAGAAACCTAAATAAGCCAAACTCTGCAGAACCCTCAAGGCCGGCCTAATGAGCTGACCTTCCGGAATGACCATATCAGTCAGCTTGGTCCCACTACCTGAGCATGCGCACCTGAGTGTTCTGGAACCATCCATGGCCTCAGATAACTTACTAAACTTTAGGTGAACCCAAGGTTTGGGAGACTTAGGTGTGGTCTTCGAGTGTCCCTGGCGGCCGAAAATGAAGGTACACTATGATGTAACGACAAACTTGTTACTAAGGGTAGGGGGTTGCTATGGGACAATGTACCAATCAGAGTCAATAATATTGGATAAGGTAGAAAGAGTCGCGTTTCATCCCACCTAAAGAAACGTGCCAAAAGGCCAATAAATATGAGGGTTTGGACAGCTGGAGGGCAGTCGGCGTGGGGTGATTGATGAAGAATGAATGCTACGTGGTTTGCGCAGACCAGCCTGGGTTTCTTTGTGCTTCTTCTGGATGGATGTACAATAAACCCAATTACATCAGACTCTGGAGAATGGATCTATTTTTTGGAGATAGATTTGCATGGGTCAGTGGAACACTTTGTCCACTTGCTCGGACAAAGTATTCTCCTACAACAGGTGTGCGACACTATTCATGCAGATAGTCACCTTTTTGACACCCAAAGCAAATGAAACATTGTAAACCTGATTCTTATGCTGGGCGGGGTAATATTATACAGGGTGTTTTAAGTAAAATCAGCTCTTTCTAATGACATACCACTCTTAAAATAAAATGCAGTAGTTTTTGTACAGTATAATTAAAGATTTGTACAGATGATTAAAGTTGGGTATACTTTTTTTTTTTTTTTAAACACCCTGTAGTTTGCCCTAATTTCATATTTCTTGTTCCATATTTTTGTTTTGTTCAGATAAACAGGAGTAGCAGAAGAACACAGGCAGGCTAACAGGAGGCTTAGCAGCTCAAAGTGTGCCATTGTGTGGGTCGGCTTGAATATGGATTGCAAATCAGCCACCCAATGGACAGCCTGCCACGTCTTGACAGCCAGATGCTACTTGATGTTGACGCCACAGTGTCCTGGCATGCACAGATACTCCAGGAGTACATGAGCTATTGAGGACATTGCTTGTTAATCCTTCAAACTCTGATTTTTGCTTGAATTTTTCCTTAAGTAGGTTAGAAGTTACAGAAAGAAATTTTTTTTCATATTGTAGGATAATTTCGCATGACTGACTGACTGACTGATCCCTTAACATCCTGGGGTGTTGCGAGGGCTTTGTAAAGAGGAGTAACACACCAGTCGTCTCCACTTCTCCTGGTCATGTGCTAAAGCCTGTGTCTCTGCAAACTGACAATATCACTTAGCTAGTGGCTAAATGCTAAAGAGGGTGACATTGTCAGCTCTGTGGCATTGTCATTGTCGCATCTGGCATCACATGCTGAATATGGAAGTGTTATTTCACCCTTTACAAAGCATGACATTTGCTTATGAATGATTTATGAAGACATTATGTCTCATTTATGAAGGCATTATACATGCTGTATTAAGCCTTTATGAGCAACACTTCATCTAAAGTGTGACCAGGGCTGTTTTATATTTCTGTGCAGTTGATATGGATAAATGTAATTTGCGCTTTGTGCGCCATTCACAAATGGGTAAAGTACTTACGCTTGTACCACATGTTGTGAAGGTCGTGCAGGCTACTCTGGTATGAAGTACAATGTCCATCTAAACTGCTTATTCCTTATCAGGGTTGCGGGGGAACTGGAGGCTTTTCCTGCCTTTATATGGGTGAAAGGCAAGCGCACACCATGCCAAACCAGAGCACGGCTCACACATCACTAGTTCACACATATTTTGTAACTATAATCAATTTGGAGTCACCAGTTAGCTTAGCATGCATGTCTTTAGTCTGTGGGAGGAAACTAGAGTACCTAAAGGAAACCCTGGTCATCACAAGGAGAATATGCAGCCATCTTGCTCTAAAGCTACAGCTATACCTAATGCACTAAAGTCATAACAAATCTTTAACATAATCATCCACTGAAACAATGAGCAAATTACATAAAACATCTTTGGCTAGCTTCTTATCACCGCTTCATATTCAATCTATGTGGACGTTGTTTGTGACAGTTTAAAGTGACTCTTTTTATACACTATCCCTTTGTCGGCCCGTTTTTACTTACATATTCTCATCCTGACTTGTCGTATTCTGATGCTATCTGACCAAGCGGCGAAATACAACGCAAAAGGAAGGTTTTGGCATCTGTATTTGGCGCTTAGGGTTAGAGTTTGGGTTAAGGGTTAGGATTTAGCGGGTAGGGTTTGTTTTAAACTGGCGTCAAATAAGTACGTCAAAAGCGTCCTTTTGCGTGATATATCGATGGTAGGTCAGGTAATGTCAGTCTTTGACGTGTCGAGATAAGACTGGACTCATTTTCATGTGCGCACTGCCAAAGTATAGAACAACGTTGAACAGATAAATATAGAACAGTATAGAACAGATAAGCTCATGTGCTACACTTTTTCACTAGAGCATTATTTCAACCAAACTCGCAGCAACATTACATGGAAAGTCCAGTATTGTACCTGCCGCAATTCGATCTGGGTCACAGAATTAACCTCTTACAGTATATTATTCTTAGGGAGTTTTCTGTCTATGGCATCCGCCTTAAAGATTCATGTTCAACATGGCGTCCGGACAAAGCCACAGGCGATAGCAAAAACTGGCGAAGCACATGCCAAAATAACCAATACAGAACCAGGGCAACAGCAGGGCCCGCATAGAGGGTATCGCAGACTTGTGGCCGGGGCACAAATGAAGTACATCATTACTGTGTAACCATGCGGTAATTCCTGACACTTCCATCACTGGCTTGCTGAGATGTATAGAGTTTATTCTCTCTGCTCGACAAAAGAGGGAAAAAAACAACAAAAGACTTCTGAATCATACGCAGGTGTATTTTTGTATTTCCAGAGAATGGCCGTAGCGCTGCTCCGAAAGACTTTTTGGAAAGCTGCAAAGATTCTGGGGCCACCTGTTGCGGACATTATTATGAGAACGGGTGGAGAGCTCCCGTCTGAGTATTCATCGAAGAGCAGCGGCTGCTGAGAGCGAACAGCGGGGCAGCTGCACCATCCCCGCATAACAGAGTACCGGACAGACGCAATCATCCCATTTCCTGTGCCTCGCTAGTGCTGCTTTCATATGCATCAGATCTCTTCCCGGAGAGATACAGCCTCTGCTTTTTTTCTAGTTTTACACAGATCTTCATTGGTAAAATGAAAGGAGTCATTTCAGCTAACTGATTTCTGCTTGTGTCTTACATCTCGATTGGTTGCTGAGATTAATACTGAAATGACTTGATTCCGGCATTTAGCCCCTTTGCGCAGATATCGATTCCGGCATCCGTAAATTCCGAAATTTAATTCCTAAATAATTCTGTAATTGAATTTTCAAATGTCTTGCTTCACTGGAATAATTTTCCACAGTCTCTGTGACACAAATACGGAGTTATAAAGCCTAAATAGGCTCATGCATAACAGGAAAAATTTTGCGTTATTTGTATGTTGATCAAGGGGGTTAAAAACTTGGAGCCCAGTGCCGACAGAGAGTGAATTCTTGTGTTGAGAAAATGAGTGGATCCCAGCGCTCTCCTGAGATTACTGAGTGTAAGTGCTGATGTAGGAACAGGTTTCTCCCGGTCCATATCCTGACATTAGTAAAACAGAACTGATCCCAGTTCAGCACTCACTCTTGGGGTCCTGGAGGGCAGTGTGGGGGCGCAGTGGGTAGAACTGCTGCCTCACAGCAAGAAGGTCATGGGTTCAAATCCAGCCTGGGGCCTTTCTTGCTTTACTTACAGAGGAGTGGATCCCTGTGGCTGAAACGAGTAGAACCCAGCACTTAAATAAATCCTTGCACTTTAAGATATTGGATATCATTGTTCCCCCACCCCCCGGGAGGTCAGCTTTATTTTTATTAACAAAATATTGAGGGGAGGGCACAAGAAAAGAGAAAGACAGGAGGATGGGTAATACAAATAAATCTGAGTCAAACAAACAGCTAGGACTAAGACTGATGTGATGTTAAACATAGACCAAACTAATAAAGTGGAAGGGCAGACAGGGGAGTGATTCACTCATTTAAACATTAATAAACATTAATAAACTTTTTTTTTTTTTTTCCAGTCGGGAGCATGATTTGTTTGGGTTTATGTGCTATTCAGGCACTTCATTTTTTTTTTTCAAGATGGCTTCAGTGTTAATTTAATATACTTGGGCTTTGCTGTGTTATGGCATTAGCTCATCGGTAGCAGAATAGAGTTGAGGAGTGTTGAATATGTTTTATTAATTTGTTCAAGTTGGTTTTTATGTATAGCTGACTGTTGTTCCATTGAAATCTGTTGTGTTAAGAGATTCAACCACTGTGAAATATTGATGTTATTCTGACTTTTCCAGTTTAGTAATATTGTTTTTTTTGGCAATTGTCAGGGTTACATGTAGGGGTATAGTAATTGGTTTGGGGTTTGGATACCATTGCTTAAAAAGAGTGAGTCCCATCACTTAAAATTGATCCCAGTGCATAAGAAGTCATTTTTCTTCCCACTGAGCATCATTAATAAGTGGCTTTTTTGTGGCCACTGAGCTGTTTAGTCCCAATCCTCCATGTTCTAATTGTGTGCGTGAGTAAATGCTCCAACTTTCACTATTAAACATAGTGATGAGTCATGCTGTCAATTTTTCATGGTGAGACTTCGCCTGGCATTTTGTTGATCTCCAATCATGATCATTTATGATTTTTTTTTTTTCTGACCCATTTCTTCTGGGAAGTAGACAGTATACCACTTTCCATCCAGATTTTAATGACGCATTGGACAGTTCTTATCCCAATTCCAGAGATTTCAGCAACCTCCTTGAGCTGTTTTTTATGCTTGATGCCAGCCAGTAATTTACCCCTCTTGAAACGCACTAACATATTTCGATGACCATGAGAAACATCCTCCAACAAGGTCTTTTAAGAAATGAGAGGTTATGCACTGCATCAGACAGGCTTAAAAAAAAATGTTGCCTGCTAAAACATATTAATCGTTGCAATAATGTTTCAATCATTGGCTCTTCAGTATTTACTTATTTAAATAAGCAAATACTGCCTTGTTTTAGCCAGGAGTGTATGAATCTTTTCTCTGATCAAGTGCTGATGAAGGAACAGCTTTCTCCTGGTTCACATCGCAAGCTTATCGAGACAAAACTCATCTCAGATCCACTGCTTTTGTTTGTTTGCAGGTTTTGTTTTTAGTTTAAATTCAGTTTTTTCAGCACTAAAAGGAATGTTAAAGTGAATGTTCATCGCTTGTGCTGCCAATTGAATATTTACATTGGCAGCCCAAATCATTTGTATTTGCAACTCAAAGAAGAGGACAATGGATTTGTGTTTAAAATAGCTCAAAGTGTGTGCGGAGCAAGCACTTTGTGACAACAGCGGCCAGGCTGCCAGTGGTTGCCGTGAGCGGTTGCTATGTATCACACCCCCCTCCTTCTTTTTTCTTTGACTTATTTTTGCTTCTGTTTTCATCTCGCAGTCCATCTCTCTTGCCTCAGTGCCGATGGGGGGATTTGAGAAAAGAGAGGACAAAGGATGAAAGAGGCTTGCTTGATATGTTCATCAGTTTACAGGTGTAAGTGCCTGCAACTCTAACTCTACCAAATTGAACATGTGACTGAAAAGCCTTGTGGAATTGTGTGAAAAGACAAAAAAAATAAATAAAAATATGGGTCATTCCATGCCACTTCACCCAGAATTCAGAACTCTTCCCTGTTCATGTCACAGAAAAAAAAATCACTTAAATTCGTGGGACTTTGTAAAATTCTATAGCTCCTCTCCAAAAAATGTTGAAATGATGAATATTTGAGGTTTTCCCCTCGGAGCAAAATGTGATCATTTATACAATTCTTTGTATGTGGATTCAATTTTTTTTTTTTCAATTTCTCGCTGAATTGGGTTGGAATTTGTTCTGAACATCCCAAAAACCCCAAGGATAATTTACAATAAGTATGTATCTCAATAGTTGTTGCTGAATGTTTTACAGTGATCACATTATTAAAAATAGTTATTTTTCTTACCCCCCCCCACACACACACACAGAGAATCATAATTAATTAAAATTAATATTTCCCTTTTTCACTTTCTTGCTAACAAATTTTGATTCTCTGTAGTATTTATATACTATTTAGAAGTTTTTGCATTTAAAAAGTGAGTGCTTCAGAGCTGAAAAAAAAACACTTTTTGGGATATTTTGATTTTATTGTTTCTTGCAACCTTTTACGGGATATTGTTAAAATTCATTGCAAGTATTTAAAACAATTTGAAAATGTTACTGTATGAAGACAAAGAGAAAAAAAGATTAATATATGTTATTCACATGATGTGGGGATAATGTTACGACCCAGACCTGGAATCAATTGCGGAGGCAGAGTACAATCCAATAGTAGGGCTAATTGATAGTAATATGATAACAATAGGATGGAACCCAGAAGAGGATAGCACAGTTCAGTTCCGATGTTGGGGGCGAAGTTGAGGAGGGGATGACAATCGCCGGCCAGTGGCTGTCCAGGATGACAGCCAGATGGATTGAACACTCTGCCTGAGCATAACTATCTTAGAACAGGAAGGAGTAGCTTAGGTAGAATGCGGTACCAACCTTGATGACCGTTGAAGGATTGGGAGCCTTTTCCTAATAAACTGGACAGAAGAACATACTTGGACAGGATTTAACAAGAACGTGATCTCGAGCCCAGGACCCTTGAAAGAGACTTGGGAGATTGCTTTCGTTAGCGGCATAAATTATTAATTAAAGGTTACGTTTTGACGAAGGGTATAACTAGCAAGTACTGACTGTGTTTAAGCATGCAAAGCGAATTACACTCCAGCAACTTGCAACTCAGAGGAGGAGGTGGAAATACTGTACATGTCACAGATACAAGGGTTGAGAACTACAAAACAAGACATGGGTATAAGACGGCATGCCAGATGCAAACCAATCAAAGGAAACAATACATCTAATACACGCAAGTGGCTGAATGGGCTGAGACACCAAAGGAATTCACATAAGGGTTGTGAAAGATAAAGCCTTGTCGGAGAAATTCTTCAGTACTTAAACTCAACTGGGAAATTAGCATTTGAGGGGCATCAGCCCTGAGCAGCAGTATGGTAAATCCCCTTGTGGAGTTCAGGTACTGGTGGTGGTGATGGCTCATGAACTTAGATGACACTGATAAAGCTAATGAGGTCGATGAATTGGGGTTACTGAGGAGTCTGTGGAGATGTGGAGCTGCAGTGCTAGGTGAGGCGGCCACTGGCTGTATGTTCTGTTCAGAGCATGGCAGGCCTCGGGTGTTATATTATAATTGATATACTTCTTAAAATGATATGTCACCTCGTGGACACTGATGAGTCTGAGAGGAAAAAGCAGTGATATGGAGGGGAATGGGTATGATGCGTGTGACATCAACATGAAGCCCTGAAGCATGAAGAGAGAGCTATAACAGCGACTTTCATAAGATGGCTAGCAATGGGCTTGTGTCTCTATGCTACTCGACAGACATGACCAGGTGATCTAGCTCAATTGATGGCTCTGGACAATGACGAGTGAAATTACTAGGTCGCACGTGTGAGAAATGTGAATGGCAAGGCATGAATGGGAGATATAATTTGAACTTAAGCGTGGAAAGGATAGTCTTCTTGAATGAACCTTTGTTTGCTTCATTTGAACAAGTTTCAACCCTGTATAATTACGGTTACTGCCCACCCTATTCATGAGTTTAAATAGCACTTAATATGTTACATTATGTTCAGGGTTCAGATGGTTTGTTCGCGCGGATGGTATTGGCTCTGGTTTGGGACACTCAACATGAAGGTGGATAATTATAGTGGGTGTCATGCTGAAATGCAAAACACTTGTTTCTCAGCAACAGGAACTATGATACAAGGACTCATGTGACTTTACAAACCAATTTAACGGGCAATTCTATCAACATCTGAAATGAGGAGCTGTCAGTCATGCTGCTAATGCAGCAGGTAAATTACGAT
This sequence comes from Gymnothorax javanicus, assembly GCA_029692085.1. Taxonomy (NCBI): domain Eukaryota; kingdom Metazoa; phylum Chordata; class Actinopteri; order Anguilliformes; family Muraenidae; genus Gymnothorax; species Gymnothorax javanicus. The sequence goes on along the minus strand of CM056206.1, from coordinate 45,943,643 downwards.
TTCCAAAAGAGGGAACCATATTTGTACGGCCAATTCGTTGATGGCTTTATGAAGTTCATCCTGTGTTATCAGCCCTAGAAGTGCAAGATCAGACCCCAATGTTCTCCAGCTGTGTGCTATTTCAAGTCAGCGACGGCAAGGTGTCACAATGTACACTTTTTTAGAACTGGATGCAGCTCTTTTCTTCAAGAGAGATGCTGTGACCGAGCTGTGTAGCCAACTGATGTATTAGCCTTAACGGGAACTAACTGTGGTCGTGGTAGGGTACTAACTGTGCCCCAACCAGTCGTTAGCCTACACTGTGTCTTGGGAATCCCCTGGAACAATGTGCACCAGCACAAGATCAGCTAAGGGAACTCAAAGCTCAGCCTGCATGCCAAACTGATGAAGTTTTAAGTGCGCTAGCCAATTTCGCTAAAAGCAGAGACTCTCAACAAAGGGTCATCTGTGACATAGTGGACAAGTAACTGATTTCAATTCCTCACTGCTGCACTGTGTTTTCACATTTTAAAGAAGGTACAGAGTGAGGCATTTAACCTGACACATTTCTGTGATTACCCTGTGGTAAATGTATGGGGACTGGACAAGAAAATGTAGCTTAAGTTTGGGAGCAAGCAAATGTCTCCTACCCAACAAATGCGATGTGAGTCTTGGCAAGAAAGGTCAGCTGCAGTTGCCAGTGCTGCACAGGCTAATCAATTCAGCTTGCCCACACGCGTACCACCAGCATGGAATAAAGACATGCTGCTGTTGGTGATGTTCGCTTCGCCTTGGAGGAGGAAATTGCAACAATTGGTGCACAATTAGACTGAGCGCGCATTTATTGCGCTGCCCTTTCATGCGGAGATGTATCCGCCCAGTCTTTAGAGGAGGTGCCATTGAGGATTCCTGTGAAGAGGAGGTGCATATAGCCAATGTCTCCTTCTCCTCTCTCGGCTGAATTGGTTACACTTTACAATAACAGTACATCAGTTAATGCAGTAATAAACATTAACAACCAATTAATTAACAGTTAACTAATGCACCAGAGACCTAAATAAGCATTAGGTAACCTAAATTTTCCATTTATTAATGCTCTTTGACATCCTTATTATGAAGTTGAAAACATCCATTAAGTATCCCTTGATTAACACTTCAAACTATCAAACTATTAAATAATGTACTTTAGTTAACATGAACACCATTAGTAATTGATTAGTAGACCCATTAGTTTGCTGTTAATTAACTGATCGTTAATGCTTCTTACTGCATTAGCTAATGTAAAGTCTTACCGCTGAATTAATTCCTCTCGAGGTTCAGGTTTAGAAAGCAAAATGCCTCCCCTGTATTTTTTATATTAAATCAGCTGCAGCCAGCTAATTCCACAAGTTCTTCAGCAAAGAAGTAGAGCTGGTGAGATCAGTTGGCCAAGTTATTGGGCGGAAGAATTGCGTGGCCTCCACGCATTCCGCCTCTTCTCTGGTGATTTGTACTTGTATAGCCTATGCTTAGCCAATGTGCTGTTTAGCTGTCTTGAGCAAGAGCTGTGGAGCTGCAGTGCTAGGCAAGGCGGCCACTGGCTATATGTTCTGTTCAGAGCATGGCAGGCCTCAGGTGTTATATTACAATTGATATACTTCAATAATGATATCACACCTCGTGATAATTTGTCTTGTACATTTGACCAGTTCCTAGTTGCTTAGGAGCGGCAGGCAGCGCCATAGTGCAGTGCCCAGGGATCCAAATCCAGTTCTGTGTCGAAAGCTTCGGGACAGGGTAATGGAAGGGGTATTCCTATGGTTCAAAGGGTAGGAGGAAACCATCGTATCCGGAGTAAATCCGCAAGGCCAAGCGGAGAATGTGTATACTTGGTTCAGCGGAGACTAGAACCTGGAAGTTCTTCATTGCAAGGTGACAGTGCACCGTGGACCGCCAGTGCGAAACACGATGCCACAACAATGGCGATGGGCTCAAAATGACTAGTTGTGAGTTTTAAGTGACGAAAGCAACGATAGAGGAGCTAGCTTTCTTTTATTTATCTGTGTGTGTCCTACTGATACCGTAGGTGTCAAGTGTTCAAGAGGAACAGGCCCTTCTGCCTTGGTTTTGTATCACTACACTGAGTGGATTATCACTGGCCACACCCCTCTCAGCCGTCATGGCAACTGCATGCAGAACAGCGTTCGGACAAAACTGTCCAGTACGGTCAAATGAAAACACCTCAATGGCAGCAGTAATATTCGTCCCATCTTTTGTTTTTTGTTTTTCGGATTCATTTGCTTTCTATGACACCTGTGCTTTTCGACCCTGGCTTTGTGTAAGGTTTCCATGGAGATGGCCCATTGCGGCTTGTATGGCAACGCAAAATCTTGAGTTGTGAGGCAGATTTTCAGAGTGGGGGGTGTTGGGGGGGGGCAACGAAGGGCTGCATTAGAAATTGAGTTCCGTAGTTTGTTGTATTACACATAATAATAAGATTACTTATCAGTCGAGCGGACACTTTTGTTCAGGACATTTTCATGCTCAAATGATACTTTCATGTCTGTTGCAATGACCTCTTTTCCCTACCGGTACTTGAAGTAATCCTTTATGAAAATATCCTATAGTAATTTCTAAGTAATACGATAGTATTAATGGCATAGTATTAGTATTACTATAGTTTGCATTGGATAACTAGTGTAGTTTTAGAGCCATCACATTATAACTATAGTACTACCACAGTCGACAATACCCTGATATTACTAGAGTCCACAAGACTGTGTTGCTGTAGTTTGAATAATTATATAGTATCACTATAGTAATGCGGCACTATGATGGTGAAAATACCATCCATTTACAGCTGTACTTATAGGATAAATACGGCTTGGAATATGGTAATTTTTCATAAGGGATATTATACAAAGGCATATTTGGTTTTCAAGGAAGTTTGTTCGGAAGGTTGGCTCAGAAATGCATGTATGATGTGTCTTTATTAAAAAGTACGTCGTAGACTGAGCTGTTCTGTTCATTTCCAGAGTTAAGCCGCTTTCACACCGGACGCGGAACGGACTTTCCGCACGACAGATTACATTGAAAGTCAATGCAAAGAAGCGCGCGTATTCGCGTCTTTGCATTGACTTTGAATGTAATCTGTCGTGCGAAAAATTCGTTCCGCATCCGGTGTGAAAGCAGCTTTACATGGGTATTTGCTTTCAATTCAGTTCAGTTCTCATCAATTCGAATCAATCACATTCAATTCCATCAAGTCTATCCCGCACTTCCTGCTGAGTTAGTGTGTCTCAGGGAGGCTTTCCTAAGACTTGAGACAAGAAAAATGAAAAAAGCACAGCCGTGGAACTCCGTGAAAAATCCTTCCAATGAGGTTGAAAAGTCTTCTCTTGCAGAGGTAGGAGAAAAAGCTGTAAGGAAAAACTGATGATTCTGTAATGATCATTTTAATTGCCTCTCTTATGCAAACAGATGCAACTATTTCTGTGGCTGGAGCTGGCAAATGAATCTGTATAACGCACAGAGCACTAAAATAGTATGCATCTGATTTCATTACTGCGTCATCGGTGAAATGTAGATTAAGTGCCTCTCTATAATGTGTGACTGCATGACAACTAAGACCTCTCCCTCAACAATAAATACATTAAAGTAAATAAAATTGGTGTTTGTTGCTTAAATTTTGACTGCCTTGTTTTTTTTTTTTTTTTTTTTTAAACATGATGAAAATAACGCCAATGGTATAAGAAGGTTTGACTCATTTCAAGATTTGCCGAAGGCGTCAGACAATTTCACCGGTCAAACCAAGCAATAACTTCAGGGAACATTTTAAGCTTTTGAGAAAAAAGAAAATGAATCGAAGACTCATGGCAAAGAAAAGCACATTTTATTCTGTAATGATCTGCTAACCTGGCAGTCAGTTGCATGCCTGGCCTTTTTTTTTCTCCCTCCGGGGGACAATAGCGGCTGCTATTGTATATTCTAGGAATCTCCCAAGGCCACCATTGCCCTTAAACACCATGAACTTGGACACACCACAGCTACTCAAACAATCAATATTGATATAGGATAAGTGAGGCTGCAAATTCTCATCCCCAACCGCAATGATATAATGACGAGCCAATTACCTCTGACCCTTGGCGCTCCCATGACTGCCATTCAACTCTTTATGTGGAATAATGGTAAAATGGCTCTGTGACAGCCCACTCTGCATTAGCCCTCTTCACAAATGGTGTACCAATTTAATGGTGGCCTAATTCTCACCCACTCGCTCCTTTTCCTGGCGCTATCTCCGTCCGCTGACGCACCCCTCGTATCGCATTGACCCAGTTCCCCCCAAAACGTGCGAAAAGCCTCATCGATAACAACCGTTCGCTAGCAGAAGGACGGCGATGCCGCACAGATGGGTACGCGAGCGGACGGCGAAGGGAACAGCAGAGACGGGCAGGCGGAGTATTAATTTATTTGCCCGTTTATTTTTGTGGCGGTCGGTTCTGCGGCTTCTCAGCTGCTCTTCGAGCACACTCGGCCGTTGTTGTATTGTCCAAGGGAGCTGGCCACATGAACATCGTGTGCATTTCAAAGCGAGCAAAGTAGGTTAAATGGCTCGCCATGGTGTGGGTCTGACTCCTGTGCGTTAGAACACATTTCATATTCAGCTGCAAATTAGGCCCTGAATTATTTGCTTGAGTGACCTACTTTTGCCTTGAACTAGGTCAAGGGCTTGGCCTGTGTCATCATCTGTGGTCAGAACTACCCTCATCCACTGGGGGCCGCTGAAGCCACAAAATACCCTCCCCCAGCCCCCTATAGGTGAACAGCAGGAAGAGCTTTTGGGCTTTTCACTGGAAAGTCTGTAGTTTGGTTCCTGCAAGCATCCATTTGATTGAGGTCTCCTTGTTTGGTGTGGTTAATGTACAGCTGTTTGAAAAAAAGCACACTATGTGCTGAAAGTTGCGCCATCAAACGAGTGCAGGAACGACAACAAGCGAATAAAGACTGACGCGCTCTAATGATTTGTGCCTGTCCTCAGGCCACGTCTACGTTCTGTTCCAATTTGGCATCTTCCCAAACCCCCACCCCTTCATCTGCGGTGTGGTGTAATTCCGTATCATGGCTTTGTCTCCCAAGATTGTCAGTTGTGCAAGCTCACCATTTGATGTCTTGAGACCAAGCAAGCTACCTTAGAATGAAACCTCGAACAAATGAATGGTGGCTCTTGGTGGTCGTGATAAATGCCTACAAAACTAGGCCAAAAGTCATGATAATTTGTTACATTTCCCGATATTTGGCAGAGTACACTGCTTGGGTTTCCTGGTGAAGTGATGGAGAGTGTATAGGCTTCTTAACCCTTTAAAGCCCTCCATGTTTTGTAATTATGTCTTTTCAATACCCCCAAATGAAAGGCTTATTAAAAACACAATGTATGGCCAAAATGCATGGAGAAGACCTCAGTTGAATTGCAAAATCTTCTAGTTTTTGGATAATGCTCTTATAGTATGCGGATAACACACGAGCTGCACCTTCCAAAGTCAAACAAGAAGGTATTTATTTTTTTATTGCCAGTGGCTTTATCGAGTTTTTAAAAAAATATTTCATTCAAAAGCATCTGTTGCAGGAATTTTGTCTCCATGCAACAATTATATTACCGATATCACCAAAATTTTTACTGTTTGTTGCCTATCTCTAACCATGTCAGTATTCTTGTATTTAGAGAGAATTCAAGAACTGTTGGCACCCTTCATGGAAATGAATGAAACTGACCCTGTACAATAAACCATTAACTGAAACATTTAGCGAAATCACTAAGATTTGCACTAATACAATGTATACACACATGATTTTTTTTATTATTATGGTATTTTTTATCAAAAACTTTGTGGTCAGAATTATTGGCACTCCTGAAGTATTATTTCAAGTAAAAGCCAGAAAAAGGTTGAGTGGCAGTGTCCATTTTAAATATGGTTATTGCCCAGCTGCAATACCGAATGTATTTGAGCACCCGGCTGTGCCGTTTGGAGGGTTTTGGAAGCAGTGTTGGTTCACAGAGCCCAATGAGGCTAACATCCATTTGGTGAGCAGATTGGAGAAAAAGACGTGTTTTTTCACTCTGAGCACTGCCATTACAGAACCTGAATGTGCGCTAAGTAGTAGCCTGATGTCACCAAAAGAGAATTTATACCACCCTTCCTCGCATTAACCTAGTTTGCGGCAAGAGGCGCCAGGAGCGATAGAGTGTTAATGTGATTCTAAGTGAATGACTTGGTGGGAGGTGATACCTTTAATTTTTGCTATTATTTAATCAGAATGACTCTCCTCCTTTATTTTCAGTTGAGCAGCGCTCAGGCCATTGTCGCTGCATATCCTTTCAGTTTTTTTTTTCTCAGTATTGAGGTAGCAAGTCCTTGTTAAATCTGTTTTGGTACCATAGAAACAAGAGGACGCTGTGCTCTTTTGTAATGCTCACGGTGCTGATTGTACTGTCTTATTTCTGGAGTGGCTTGTTGGAGCAAGATGTATTAATGAGCCTAATAAGCCCGAAATAGCATGTTTCAGACATTGCCTCTCCGCGTTGATTGTTTGAAAAATAACGAATGCAAGTTTGGTTGATTGACCTGGCTTCTACAGAAGATCATCAAAAACATTATTTTTGTTACTAAACGATTTAACATGCAATGTAAATCAAGGGTCAAAAGTAAAATTTCTCACTGGTGTTCTCTTCTGGCCATTTGCTAATTTTTCAGCCGAGAAAGTGAAATCATACTGCTAGGTGCAGGGGTGGACAACCAACATGGTGGACTGGTTCCTCTGGCCCCAGGACTTTACTACCCTTTGATAAAAAAAGACAACCATCACACGGCAGAGAATTGGCACTGTTGTGTGATTGATGATCAGGGATAGAAGTGTGATGTGGTTAAGAATGTATTTCTACATTGCGGTGGCGGAGTTTGGCACTGACTCCGTGCTCTTTAATGACGTATTTAACTTTTCTGCTCTTGTTACCATGCAGCATTGAGCCTTGTGAATTGCCATTGTAAACTGAGGGTGTATGTTGTCGACTGACATTGTAAATAATTTGTCTTATATCCTGATGAAATGAACACAGCTGTGCAATTTCCCCCAGGTAGTAAAATTTGTTAATCATTCCATCTACCTGTCTGAAAAAATAATTGAGGTATTTTATCGTGGGTGGCAGGGTAGGCCAGAAATAGGTCACTTGATAGATTTGCTGGTTCACAGCAAATGTTTGGGGTTTAATCAACTCTTACAGAGTTAATTTGATCCCGTTATGGTGAGAGTGGGCTCCAATCTACTCTGTCAGAGTTAATTTAACACTCAACATTTTACTGCGTTTGAGCCCCTCGTGGGGCTTTGGATTCTCGCCTGCATCTGGAGAGATGGAGTCGGGAAGAACTGTGCTGTTTGGCCCTCGAGTGAAGCCGTTAAGCTCAAAATCACCCCAGGGACCTTACCTGTGTTTTGCTGCATGGCTCACTGCTTGCAAATGTTCTATCTGACATATCATCCAACACACAAAAAATTGAAGCGTCAGATTTACTTAAAAATGTTATGTCAATTTGTTCCACACAATTGCTTTAAGTTACTTCTTATTGAATTCTAACATTTTTGGCCAGTTTAATTAATTACATTGAGTCGAATGTACTTATCTCAGTTTTGTGGAACCAGCTGACAGAACGTTATGAAGTAAATTTAACTCTTCTTTTCTTTCTTTTTTTGAGTGAAGGCTTCCTGGAAAAAGCAGAACATTTTCCACGTGGAACTTTGCAGCTTAAATGTAAGCTAACTATGAAGTGAAAGTGCATTTTTTTTTCCATCACTAGTTGTTTACTTGGACTGAAACTGGTCGCAGATTGGGGGGTTGAGTTTATGAGGTGTGAATGCGGGGTTAAGCTCATTGATATCACCCATTAGCTTCACTAGTATCTCTCTCACACTGTCTCAGAGATGCTAATGACGATCCATGGGTAGCTTTGGGCTAAACTTAGCTTGGCCTAGCCGAGCCATTCTGTGCTCAGATGTGCTTGGTGGGGAGAAACCATTGCAGTGGGACTCCTTGTTCGGTGTTTTTTTTTTTTTTTTTGTCAGGGACAGGGGGACGCAGTGGTAGAGTGTTTCAGTGCAGGGTGTGGAAAAAACACCTTTTCCTGGAACAAAGTGAGAACAGAGCCCTCCACTCCCACCCTCCACACACCCTCCCCACCCTAAGGGTTTTTGTTCAGAGCGCAATGCGATACACTCGCAGCGCCATGCTGAAACGGCCGAGCACGTGTTACTCCTGAGAACACGGAGGCCCGGTCCAGACTGCTGAACCTGGGAACACGGTTGGCCCTGCCTGGACCAATGAGATGAGCTAAAAACCACCTGCTGCTGCCATCGTTACACAAACCCAGCGCAGGGCTGGAGATCCCTCAACACATTTCTCCTGCGTTACACAAACACGGACACGTACTGGTTTTGTAATGACTTCCATTGAGCAAACAAAAGACCAGCCATTTTATGTCAGGGATACTCGAGTCTTTGTGCTATATGTAATAGACCTTACACATTGTGCAATGTGTACACTGTAAAATGCTCTGTCAGTCAACTTCTTTTAAGAACATTTGGTACCCAATCGAGTACATTGCATTGCATTGCATTGTGTGCTTATCGTGAGCATCATAATTGACAATGAGGTTAAAGAGTTGACTGTCAGCTTTCATTTGAGGGTGTTTTGGTCCATGTCAGCTGAACTTAAGTGACATAAACTATTGCACTTAGTCCCCCCTTTCTTCGGTACATCAAAGAATATAGGTCAGTTTAACATAGCGTACATTACATTTCAAACACCTCCTCTTTGTTACGGAGGGATAAAATCATGGTGAGTCAATTGCAAAATGCATTGTACACATCGGTTACAGCATATTAAGCCCTATATTCAAATTTGTGAAAATATTGCTTTAAGAACATCTTATGTAACTGATCCTTGGCTTGTTGAGTTACATCAGGTGAACTTCAGGTGGAGCACAACAAATACCTAGACTTGTTTAGTCTGCCCCGAGGAGTAGTTTGAGAACCCAAACAGAAGCAGACGGGGGCTAAGCCTGAGTAAAGCTGCTTTCACACCGGACGTGAAACAAAATTTTTGCAGGACAGATTACATTCAAACCAGTGGTGTAGCCAGCGAGTGTGCCAAGATACGTCCCTTTATGACAGCAATTAGTCCTGGCTAGTTCTTAATCATTTTCCTTATATTGACGTGTTTTCCAATTATCGTATTTTGCAACTGAAGACACGGTTTCTCTCCATATGCGATTTAACAGCGATTAAATCATGGGCAAAATTCAGTACAGTTGCAGAACAAGAACAGAGAATTGGGTTGCACAAAACATCCGTTTAAAACAATTATTAGTCCTGACGTGTTCTCAGTCATTTTCATAACAGAAGGTTCATTCTGAGAGCACTCCACACTTAACAGGTGCTGCTTCTTCTCCCCAATTAGGTAAGATGACAATAATTCATCTGGATGCGTATTTGCTGTATTTAAATCGAAGTTATTCAAAATTGCATACCTGTCGACTCTCACGCAAAAAGCTGGAGCCGCACGCTTTTTATAGCCTATTGAACTGCCGAGTGCCACTTTTTTTTTTATTAACCCACACAATACCGAGAGTGAAAGTCCGCGTTTCATTGGAACACAGACCAGTTCAATCAACGCGAAGCATTGGCCCATTAATAAGTAAATTATTTTGCTGTACTGAATTTAGCCCATGATTTCATCATTGTTAGATCGCATATGGAGAGAAACCGTGTCTTCAGTTGCCAATTACGATAATTGGAAAATGCGTCAATAAAGGAAAATGATTGAGAACTAGCCAGGACTAATTGCTGTCATAAAGGGACGTGTCTTAGCACACCCGCTGGCTACGCCACTGATTCAAAGTCAATGCAAAGACGCTGTATTCGCGTCTTTGCATTGACTTTGAATGTAATCTGTCGTGCGAAAAATTTGTTTCGCGTCCAGTGTGAAAGTGGCTTTATCTGGGCTGAAAGTCTCTCTGTGTTCATCAGCGCTGTGAACATTACAGAGAGTTCAACACCTTCTCAGCAGTCATAATGAGCTGCATCGTGTTCCTACTAAATAAATAAAGAAATGCAAAACCGTATTACTTGCTGCATAATATTGAACACTGTGTCATTGATAAACAACTCCTGTCTTGGCCCCGCCCCCTCCCATTTAGAGCAGAGAAACTGAACATAGGAGATTAATGTGTTCGACGGAGCCTCCTGTCCCTTATTCAGTAACACCCTGCCCCAAAACCGCCCAATAGACATTATGTGCTGGTCATTCCATTCGTGAACAGAAATATATCTCCAAAGCAGGGTTTTCAATGCAGTTGGCTGTTTCTAAAATGAGAGCAGCACCTAAGTGCTGTAGAAGTGGTCTCTCCCATAATTATTGGTTGTTGAAGCTAGTTTCCATGATGGCTTCTTGCGGCTGTCGGATGAAGAGGAAGCGTGATGGGTTTGAGGGCCCGAAAAGGTTTTTAGGCCAGGTGACGTACATACACAGCCCAAAAAACCATTCCCACTGCCACCATTACCTGCGCGTGACCTACTTACCATCATTTACAATTATAAACCCGGGGTTTCATTAAAAGAATATTCGAGTCAGCGTGATGGACAGTGTCTACTCTTATTCACTTCCAATAGCAGTTTCTATTCAGCGCGCTCAGGAAATTAATTGAAATTCACTTTTTGAATGTAAAATGTACAAAATGTTCTGCAAGGAATTTATAATTAACTTGTTTTCATATCGGCTCAGTTCCTGAATTAAATTGATTGAAACTCAGTCCTGCTTTCTGCCTTTCGCGTTGGCGACAGTGAATGGTACTACGTTGTATATATTCATTTCGTCAGTGCTGCGTTGAATGAAACGGAATCAATGGGAGAGTTGTGCATTTCTGTGTATGTTCACATTTATATTGGCCCCAGTCTTCACCTCCTGTTCCTGTTCCTGTTCTTAAAAAAATATCTTCTTAGAAAAATCATGGAAATATTTCTATGATTTTTCTATCATGATTTTTTTAAAGATGAGTTGTACAATTTTATGTGTCTATTTGTATGTGTATTGTTTGGGATTTGTCATAATATCAGGTGATATTGGTCATGTGTCCGAGGCCTCAGACTTTTTAAGATGGCGACTTTATATGTTATGTTAAGTCTGAAGCTCGAAATGTCTGGCTGTGAATAGCTCAATTATCATTTTGTACAGGGAGCTGAAGTGCGCAAACTGTTTTTCTTTACTATTGTTTTCACTTTTAACTTCTCACTTTTGGGGATTTTGCCAGGTCGAACTGCTAGCAGAGGTCCTTGCTAGCTGTCTGCAATGCACAGTTGTAAAGCTTTTCTGCTGTCACCATGATGTCAGCATAACTAAACTGCTATTGATTGGTGCACCATTATTTTACTCCTGGACGAGCATTATTTTGTTGATCCCGGAACAGCACTTACATGGCGATATCAGATTGTGTGTGGGTGACATGGGTATGTAGTCGGGGGCTGTTCTTTCGTTGTCCATATTTTCGGTGACTTGTTTTGTACAACATCTCAACCGGCATGTACAGGAGATAAAGAAGACCCAGTACTTGAAGAATAATATGATGAAAATAATCTAGAACTTAAAAACATAAGCAGCTTATGCTAAAACAGGTCACTTCTAACTGGTTCCTTTTATTTGTTAGCATGCGTGTGTTAGTGTGTAAGACAGTGTTTGTGAATGTACTCAGGCCCCTGTGTCTGAGTGCATCCTCACGTGCATGCCCATGTGAACCTGTGCTTGCAGTCGTGCGTGCATGTGTACCCGAATGCAGGTGTGTACGTGTGTCGGCACACTTGTTTTCTTGCATGTCATGTCGGTTAGAGAGAGCAACACAGCTCCCTGTGTTGTCTAACTGAACCCCCCTCCATTTCAGTTTCTCTTATTAATGGGGCCTGATGGGGAGGCTTGGGTCCAGGCTAAAAACAGTCGATACTTATTTCATTGGCTGTTTCACCCTGAGTTGAGCGTCCCACCTGAGGCCACACACATGCTTATAGCCCGCTGGGAGGAAAGCTAGCTATTAGCTCAAATACGATAAACAGAAATTAATGGGGTTGTTGGTAGTTATGTCTGCTACTCTCTATAGTCACTCGCACATACATTAAACAGAAATGAATGAAGATGCTGGCTAGTTTTTTCTGCTACAAACTACTAGCACAGATGTATTAAACAGAAATGAATGGGGCAACTGGTAGTTTTGTTTGGCCCCCGCTATTAGCTCTCACACACTACACTGAAATGAATGCGGCATTTGTCTGCTACTCATCATTAAAGCTGGATTTATGGTTCTGCATTGAACCGACGCTGTCGCGACGCAGAGCCTCTGCGGCCACGTGAACCCCCACCGCAGAGCCTCTGCGTTGCCGGCTGTGCACCTCGAAAATTTTCTAACTGCACGTCAAAGCGACGCAGACCGCAAGGGCACTGATTGGTCCACTCAACTACATCACTTCCGGAAACCTGACGCCACCTAGCGGTTTGGCGGTGAACTGCTTCGCGTCAAGGCGACAGCATGCCCTTTGCGTGGAGTCGATGCAGAACCATAAATCCAGCTTAACACTCACACACTCTTCACCATTGACAAGGTCCTGTCCATGGCACCACCAAAATCCGACGCCTAAGTGCTTCCCAGTCTACACCATCAACGCTCCTTGGTCTATGGTCCCACCTGGTCTGACGGCCTGCCCAGGACTGCATTTTTTAACTCTTAGAGCACTATATTCAGCTATTGTTGCTCAATGAGGTAAGATATCAAAATTAAGGCTGTTGAAAGCCTATCATGTGGCGACTTGTTTAAAGAGCTCCCCTGCAGGTCGCCACATGATAGGTTTTCAACAGCACAAGATAATTAATTTTATATATAAAAAAAAAAAAATTATTTCAGCGCTCTGAGGGTTCACTGACTTATTGACCATGGTGGTCATTACAAAATTATACATGGAGTTAAAAGGAGGATGGGCTTCCCCCTTTTAAGCCTGGTTCTTCCCAAGGTTTCCTCCTCTCAGTGCCACATAAGGAGTTTTCCCTTGTCACTGTTGCTGTAAGCTTGCTTTTAAGAGAGTTCAGGCCAGGGTTTTACTGTAAAGCAGCCTGTGACAAATGTTGATGAAATAAGTTATACAATTTGAGTTGATTTGTGTATAATTTTGATATATAAGGAAAAAGAAGGGAAACTCAATCTGATAGTTCAAATATCCCACATTTCAGAGCTCAGCAGTGCAAATGCCATTTGCAGGAGTCAACAGAGATGTGGAAAAAGAAACAATGGCTGACAAGACAACCCTCACCAGATGCTTTATGCTGGTTTTTCCTTTAATTTGTCACCCGTCTATCTCATTTCTAGTTGTATTGTTATTCATAAATTATATGTCCCGGTTGTGGACAATAATACAATATCCCGGTAATAATTTGAGAGGATATTGGCTGTTTTTGTTTGCCTGGCTGAAACTGAGAGGACTTTCAGTTCCCATCTAGCTAAGTCCTCTTGAAAACTCCATTATTATCATTATTGTTCTGGCCGGGCTACTGCCCTCCAGCACGAGGAAATGACAAATTCAGATGAGCTGTTCTCATCTTGGTAATTTTCTTTTTAATTTTGCAAACCATTGTGTTCAATGAGTTTTCATATCCCCAAACCCAAGTCAACTGAGTTTGCATTAAGCTGGCAAAATACTTGCTTTTAATTAACTGATTAGTTTGGGAAGTGATTGATCGTGAAAGATTTTTTTTTTCTATTTTGGTAACCCGAAAACTAAATCATAATACGTCTGTGCCATTAATTAGTATGACTTTTAATAGGGAACTGTAAGATGAGAGATCTGCATTTTGAGGAATATCACTGCATACTGTATAAGCACTATATTGTGCGGAACCAATAGCCTACGTTCTGAATATCAGAATGAAACTGCTGCTTAAGGTTTGCAAATGCACGCGCACTGTTTGATTCAGATACAATTTATGGACCAAAGTCCGACTCCCATTTATTATCCGCTTGCTCCGTAGTTGGAATGGATGTAACTGAATCGAAACAGGAGCGCCGTCCTGTGGTTAAACACGGTTTTTGTATTTCGCTGGTTTTCGCAGCAGGCTTCAACGCTGCGGTCCGCTTGCCCGAAACTTTCAGGGCGAGTCCAGAAACTCAGCTGCATGACAAGCATCGAGAGGTGAACAAAAACGCTCAGTGTGCCAACAATAGGAGCTGCATATGGGCGGAATAGTGATTCTGTGCGGATGAAAAGACGAAGACCTGCTGGATTGTGTTGCACAGCCTACCCGGCCATCAGGACCGGTCGTAGATCAGTCTTGCGTTTCAATGCGAAGACGCGTGTTAGAAAAACGATATGAGTGTCGCGAATGTACACCAGAAGTATCGTCATCAGTTTCACTCTCCTCCTCCTCTTCTTCTCCACCTTCCTTTTTAGTAATAATAATAATAATAATAATAAATGAGAAGAATAGTGGCATACTATTGCTTTTTAACCAATTATTTTCTTTAGTAATAGAAGCAGTCAGAGTAACATTACTATTTTTTAATCATCATCATCATAATCATCAACAACAACAACAGTAGGCCACCATGCCAGTTTCAGCATGTCGCTATGTTCGCGATTTCAATCGGACAATGTCATCAATTATGGCCTGATTAAAAAGCATACAAGAAAACAGTAGTTGCTTTCTTTTCACCCTGCGCAATATTAAATCAGTATTCTTAATTTTAAGTCGCAGACCAACTTTGTTGAAATAGACCGACTCAATTGAACTGTACTTGGGCACATCACAAGATTTGACCAACCCGCTTGCAACCAGTTTGCGCAAAATATGACTACACTGATACGTTTCTGATGTTTGCTCGGAGATTTCTCTTCCCTGAATCCAGTGTACGAAGAACATCAATTAATGTAAATATATTTTATTATATTTAATTACGCGTCTACACGCAGTGGTTTCTGTTTGCAAATGGGTGTTTTTAATGACAGCCTATGCAAGCCTTCACAAAAATTTTGTACGAAATTAAGATGTAGACCTAGTGATCTTCAACATTTCCATCGAAGTACTGCTGTAGTCATCCATGCTAGTTTTCGCAGGGGCTGACGCAGAAGTAGGCTCAGGCACAGTCCATCCACCCCCTTCCCTTCCCCAGAACATCTGACGCGCTTCAGAGGAGGGGTTACCGTTCACTCCCTATATAAACCTGACCGTCCGTGTACACAGACTCAGAGAAGCAACTGTGCTCACTGCCGCGGGTGACTGGGTCTAAATCTAGTACACTTTACCAACTTCGCATCGTCCGCATCACTAACACATCTTGCAATCATGATCAAGAAAATGCCTCCTTCGGAAAACGAATTCGATATTCCAGCCAAAAACTGTTACAGGATGGTAATTCTGGGCTCAACTAAAGTTGGGAAGACGGCGATTATCTCCCGGTTTCTGAACGAAAGGTTCGACGACCAGTACACGCCGACCATTGAAGATTTCCACAGGAAATTCTACAGCATCAAAGGAGACGTTTACCAATTGGACATTCTCGACACTTCTGGAAATCATCCTTTCCCTGCAATGAGGAGACTGTCAATTTTAACAGGTGAGTTGAGAGTTGAATACAAAATTACAGAATTACAGAAGTTGGCTAAAAATGCAGCATCCTGCACTTTGCATAGTAGGAGGATGGTTAAAATAAAGTATTGTGAGGCTGTTAAAAACCAAAATGCATGAGTTATGCTTTCTTTAACCACGTTTGACTCTTATGATTTTCTAATATTTGTTGGACAAGTATAACTCAACTTTTTATCTTTCGCGCTGCAGGAGATGTCTTCATCCTGGTATTCAGTCTTGACAACAGAGAGTCGTTCCAGGAGGTTAAGCGTCTGAAGAAACAAATCTTCGAGACCAAGTCCTGTTTGAGAAACAAGACCAAAGAAAACGTGGACGTTCCCTTGGTGATCTGTGGAAACAAAGGGGACCGTGAGTTTTACAGAGAGGTGCAAGAGGATGAGATCCAGCAACTGGTGGCAGGCGACGACCAGTGCGCCTACTTCGAGATTTCAGCCAAAAGGAACACAAACGTGGACCGCATGTTTCAGACTCTGTTCACTATGGCCAAACTGCCGCACGAAATGAGCCCAGACCTCCACCGGAAAGTATCTGTGCAGTACTCCGACCTGTTGCACAGAAAGTCTTTCAGAGGCAAGAAGTTTAAAGACGGAGATGCATACGGCATCGTTGCACCTTTCGCCAGGCGTCCAAGCGTGCACAGTGACTTGATGTACATAAGAGAAAAGGCGGTTGGCGGCAGTCAAGCGAAAGACAAAGAGCGCTGTGTTATCAGCTAAGAACTGTTCTTTGAATGGGCTGGAGAACTTCTGTAGGGAAGAGCGCGCGCAGCAGCGGCTGTTGCTTCCCAGCAAACATGAGACGTCTGCCTGACGTGCGCCCACTGTGGAGGTCCAGTGACAAGAGACTGCGAGAAGTGAGCTATGTGTTGCTGGACTGAATCATGAGGCTTGGACGTGGAAGTATGTTCTGTTTGCGACTTATCTGTGGCGTTTTTGGCGCTGCATAGTGATGCGTCCTTCGAAAACCCGGTCTGAGTTGTTCATCTCAACAACACGCTGTAAAAAGTCGGTGTTTTTAAAAAGTCCTTTGCAGAAAGGCGCGAAGTCATTCCAGCTGCAGTCTGGAATAGGGAGGAGTAGAACTTCTGATGTTTACATTTTGTTATATTTTATAACAAATCACTTTGTTGAATGTTTGTTTTGAAATGAACAAATTCTATTGTGAATGTATATTTATTTTTGCGTCAGCGTTTACGTTTTCAATGAAAAAAGAAAAGTATTAAAAAGAAATCTAAAACTTCACTTTTGCCTCATGTTGCTATCTCTTCTACGATGTCTGCATGTGTGAGTTCAGCATGAGTGATACATGAGCTGTCAACTGATAACACAACATACTTGTTTCGCCACAATGAATAATTGACTTCAGATTGACCAATGCGGTCACACATTTTTCAGTTGCAACAGTTTACACTTGCAAATAAATATTTTCAAATTTTCCCAAGAGATGCACAAGGTAAGAATGTTTGGAAAACGATCAATCTGAAGTACTCAGCCAGGCTAACGAATCACGATTCTATTTAGCGCATCACATGAAATAGCAGCAATAAATCTTTTAACAGTTTTTTAATGTGCTGAATTTACATCACCCAGTAAGAAAGCATGAGCAATGTTTCAGTTTTCTCCACACTCCTGCTCCATAGTAAGCTAAAGAAAACAGGCATACTGCCACTCACAGAATTATTATCCTTTGTTGTTTTTCTAGTAAACCACAATGACACTGCTTTCACATTGGGTGGGAATGTTTTTGGGCCAGGCCCATGAGGCTCTGAGGTTGTGTGAAAACAGAGATAAACCTTGAGATTTTGTCTTTGTTTGGCTGACAGCACAGACACACATTCACATAGTCACACATCTGTTCACATAATACAAAGCTACCTGCTGATGGATGCAGCAGTGCAGAGGTACAATAATTCTAAGGACAATAGTTCTTTCATGGATTCTAGAAAAGATAGCGAAAATTCATGCCGTGTCAGCACCAAAACTTCTGTATTAATACATTTTTCTAAACGTTACACAACTATTAATGGGATAATTTCTCTTGGAATTATTATTATTATTATTATTATTATTATGTCTGTGGAAACAGGAGGCTAGATCAAAGCTGAGTAACTTACATGTGGTTATGTTTTTGCTCAGTCGTGACAGTCCAAGATTAAAAATAAATAAATAAATAAATAAATAATTAAAAAAAACAATATATATATATATAATTTGTCAGCCTGCATAATTCTTACTGACCAAGGGGTTAAATTGAAACAAAATTACTTTGAAAAGTGCGCAGATCAAGCAGTCTGCAGGGGGCCTTTTTCAATATCCTGCCACCTCAGCTGAGGTTATTGCTTTCGTGTGTGCAGTGGAACAATATACTTGAACCTGTCAATAACCGGGGCTGAATTCAAAAATTGATTATACCTTCACTGGTGACTTGGAAAGTTCTCAAATTAAGGAAACACGTTTATTTTGCTTCAAAGAGAAGTGTCAGTTACACAGAGGCCATTGTCTTCACAGTGTCCGTCAGAATCGCGTGGAGCTGTTTATACAAACATGCAGTCAACTCATTTAGTTTTAATTTGACAGTACTCTGTCTACTTCCTGATGGTGCATGTGTGCATGCGTGTGTGTGTGTGTGTATTTGTGTGTCTGTCTGTCTTTGTGGATTGAACTAATTGGCAGCTATGACTAGAATTGCTATAGGGTGGGTTAAATGCAGAGGAAAAATTACCCCACGGGGTTAAATAAAGTGTATCTTATAATGCATACTGCTACTCATTCAAAACTCATGCTGGGGACGACTTAAGAATTCTGTGCCCACATCGATTGAGAGTGTGTACAGTAAACAATGTTGTCTCTTTGAGTATCCTATATCGAAACTGGAAGACTCGCAGGCACAGCACCATAAATGGCAAAGGTTATTTTTCACAAGATATTACAAGAGCACAGTCATTGGCTTGACTTGATGCCTCTATCCCGGACGATCAAAAAACAGCTTTTTAGGCATGATCCTTGCAACACACTTTTACTGAAATCCCTCACCAGTTCTTTGTTTTCAATGGCTGAAAAGCAGGTACTCTAACCTGTGTTGGTTAAAGGAAAATCTGTCTCATTACTGAAGACAGATTGAGAAATGTTAAAGATTGCAGAAAAAAAGTGACAAATTATCTAAAATTACATTAGTGAGCTTAAGACCAGACAAATGAAGCAAAAATGAAGTCTCTAATTGAGGACCCCAGTGCTCAAAGTGCTCGAGTCACAATGCCCATTTTGAGAAAATCGAGGCAATAGGCTTTGGTAACTATAAAAGACATTTTCCCATCCATACCTCATAGTGTGTGAAAATGTGACCCAAATACTTTTAGCTCTAGCTTCTGCAATTAGGAGACGAGGATATATATTCAAAGCATTCTACACGGTCATAAACTGACTGAATTTAACAATTAAATTAACGCATTGTTTCCTGGTTATTTTATATGTAAGTAAAGTCCTGCACGCATTTAACTGTGGTTTACACTTAACATACACGGAATTCTGTTGTAAACTTATTGTAAAATTACAGTTAAAATAACTGGCAAAAAAGGTGCAAATTTATAACAGTGTATGCTGTAGAATCTTCAGTGTTAGATCAGTTCTAACCTCCTGCACATGGACCCTGTTGGACTCCTTTGTTCTTTGTCAGAGTTAAATTTACACTGGGGATCTTGTACTGCATAGTACAATGGTGGATGAAAAAAACCTGAGATAAAAGCAGGGGCGCTGAGGACTCCGATTCTTTTTTGATCTTTATTTTGCTAGTGCTTTGTTGTGAAGGACCAGTCCTGGTGTGGAGGGGGGGTATGGTTGTGTCATAAAGTGACATGCTTCCTGACAGTCATTGTGGATTTGCGCACTTACCTTTCGATTCCACCTATAAACCCAAAACCCCCCTGACTGGCCTACTTTCCACAGCAGCGGGTGGCCGCTGGGAAAGATGGGTCACTGTGATTCACTCTTTGCCAAAAGCGTCAACCTGTGTTTTTAAAATCGATCCGTAACGCCACTCAACGCAGATATCATGATGTAAGACATGGCCTCCTGCCATGTTTATCCTTATAACATCGCTAGGATTTCGCACCTTATCTCATCTCTCTGGGGCCTAGAAAGACAGGAAGTTAGCCTATCAATAAAGAAAATTCTTCCTACCTGGCCACCTGTCCCTGACCTAGTTTTCAGGCTCCGCTTTATTTGATACGACTGTGTTTTATTAATTTTCCTTCATTTCAATAACTTTATGTGGGCTGTTCTTGCATTATCGTCATTATCAGTGTAAAACTCCTGAATTGTATAGTAAAACCTTGCTATCTTTTAATGTACAGTACTGGGTATGGCAGACATGTTGGTGTTCGGAAGTATTAGCTGCTAGTCTGGGAAACTGTTGACTGACCTGGAATTAAACAGCCTTTTGCCGACAACAACAAAAACTGAGAAATTGCTAAACATTTAACTGCTGGTCGTATGCCGAGGCAGCCCTCATCCTTCTGTACGGTAACTACGGGCTGCGGGTTTGTGTGTGTCAGTTGCGTTTGGAGCGATGATGTAAGGCAAATACAGTTTTGATGTAAACAACTTATTGTGTGTTTTAGTTGTAAACAACTTGTTGTGTGTTTTAGCATGTTGATTTCAAGGACTATGCACTGACTAGGCAAGGGTGCATTCAAGTTCTTTAAGTTTACGTTGTCAGTGATTATCTTTCAGATCATTGTGGGGGTGTTACAGATGATTGCACGATTAGCATAATCATTTGGAGACACATTGGATAGGGTTTCTATTGTGAGGGTTCTTGTTCTGATCTATTGGTTGAAGTTAGTGATGCGAATAGTGTAGGATGTGAGGTCCGGGGCATACTACATAGGTTCAGAGTTCAGGAGATTACAAAACCACCCAAACGCAATTCCGCTAACTGTCCCTTTCACTCTTAGTCCCTAGCCAAGAAGAGGCTAAGACTGGTTAACCGGAATATTGTGTCTAATTTAAGAAGGCTTGAGTCGGAGGGGCACTGAGATACGGGAAAATGCTTTTGAGACATCAACTCTAACTCACTCAGCAGATCCCCTGTGCAGCTTATGTAACTTACAATGGACATACTGTGCACTTACTCACAGCTGGAAATACACTTAAATGCCTCACTGGTGCAATCGCAGTATCTGCAGGTTACGGTTCCATCTTTTGCCGAATTCCTGTCTAACACAGTGATCCCTCATTTGACAAGCCCTTAAAAATGTGTCCATTTGCATTATGAATACTTACAATAAACAAAAATGCAGACTCTTTTTCTCACAGTCAAAAAATACAAAATCCTGATGTTCCCTGCTTTTTTGATTCAGATTAATTCAATTTTTAAAAACGATGCCGGGAAATGAAACTGAGGTTCCTTTTCTATTTATTTGTATTCAGCAGATTTTGTGAAGGCTAGTATACTGTATGGACACATATGAAGACCACAATGGAAAAATGATCAGAGTCACATTTTCTTGTTGGGGAGAAATGATGATTTAAACATTCAAAACAATCTTCAAAACAAAGCACTGAAAAAATATGCAAAAAAAAAAGAAATATTATAATAATTTATAATATTATTATATATAATTATAAATATTATAATAATATAAAAAATACAAAAATGCAAAATTTGGACTCTGATCGTTTTTCCTTTTAGGTCTTCTCGTATTCAATATTATCTTCTTTCATAAAATAAAGGTGGATTAACGCACTCAAATACAAGATAATTTAGAAGTAAAAATAAACTCACGATTATGCAGCTTAAAGCAAATCCTTTAACTATAATTTGTCCTATTGTTTGGATCTCTTCCTTTTCATTGAGTGTTTCACTCTGAGTTTCATTAATTTATCTTTCATTACTCACTGCAGTTGTCTTGACCCTGAAATGCATTGGGCTGTTGTGATTGGCTGAAAAAATATAACCTGGCCACAACACTTCAGTTTCATAAGCAAATCAGTCCTCAGATCAGTTATGGTCACGACTTTCATCTGAATTTTTTTTTTTTTTGCCCCTCAGGAGTCAGGAGTGATGATGTCATCTTACTTTATGTCATCACATCAACATCAAGTACTGATGCTCAGAGAGCTGGAGTGTTTTTCAATTATTAAGATGTATTTATTTACAGGTGAACACTCAGAGGCCAAAAACAGTCAGCGCACGATATTCTTATGAAGCATTCCCAGAATAGCACCGTGGCTGCTGCTGCTTTAAATATTTATGTTTTATAGTTTGCTATGATCATGAGTCAAGGGCATTGTGGGACACCTGACAGATATCTGCATTGCTGTGAGATTGTGTAATGTTTATTTGCTGTGTACACAGCAATAAAGTTAGATCACTCTTAAAGCTCGCTCTAACAGATGATATAGCTGGCCTGACATAGCTCCTCAGTGTTTACACTACAGCCAATCGTGCACCTCCGCTAGCGCACGTCTGGCTTTGCCAGGGTCCTGAAGAGGGCAAAAAGTGTCATTCTTACTTCCTCTAAATTATCCATAATTTGACAAGCCAGTATTCAAAGTACTATCACATTTTTCCCCCTCCATATATTTAACACCCAGTCAGCAAATAACTTTTCCTCTTCATTCTGAATCCACACCAGAATGAGTCACCCTCAAGGGATTGGGATATAGATGATTTGGATTAGGTGGTGAGGCGGGTAGTATACCTGCCTACCAACAAGGAGATTGTGGGTTCAAATCTGACCTGGGGCCTTGCTGTGTGGAGTTTGCATGTTCTCTCCATGTTTGTGTGGGTTTTCTTGACTCCAGTTTCCTCCCACATTCCAGCATTAGTGTGTTACTGAATGCTGTATGATTGGTGTATGTGCCATGCGCATGGATAGGCAAACTGTCCGGGGTAGGTCCATGCCTTTTACCTGGGCTAGGATAGGCTCCAGCTGCCCCACAACCTTACTGAGGAAGGTGTGGTTTAGATAATGGATGGACTGATGATTTGATTTATAGCTAAAGTTTGTGCTGCAGCTTTACACTCTGGCACCTGTTATTACCAGAACTTTACACAGTATTATCTCTTGGCCCTGGCTGAACGACAGTAGCTTTAAACTGAAAACAATGCAGAAAAGCACAGAGTCCCTGCTTGTAGTTCACTATCAAATGGTGAAGGAACTACTGGCCTCCTTCAACTCAGTAAGTCAAGCAGCCAACCTGAAAGATCCTTCTGCCTCAAAATGGAGGAATTCAAGGTTTTCATTTAATTCATTTGACAAATAGGCTCACTCTCCTCCTTTGGCAGTGTGGTCTGTCCCAGTAACAAATCTGAAAAATTCCATCTTACTTTCTGTGGTGGTCTATGATTGGTTGTACTGGGTGCTCTGCTCTAATTGGTGGCCTCTTCCTGGTGCCATGAGTAGCAATTGTGGCCAAAACTGGCACATCTCTGCACTGGGCTATACTATTGAAATAACTCCCATTATGACGTCGATAGCAGCACAGAACTGATATGGGTCATTTTGGCTGGTGATTTCTCAGGAAGGTCGTCATAGCAACAATGCTGTGACAATCTCTCCTCATATACTGTCAGAGGTTTGGTAGAGAAAATATGTGTAACTGTGAGGTAAAAATGTTTTTTAGCCCGCTTGACTTCTTGGCCAATCGGGCTTGTGCTGTGGTTGGATGCCTTCATGGTTTCAAGAACATAGCGCATGAGCAGGGGTTTACCACAAAATTCTTGGCCGGGCTGTGTAAGTCTGTCATGGTCTGTCATGCGTCCGTAAACTTTTTGCCTTGTCAGCACTCTGGCACCTTCAGTTTTTGACGGATCCTTTTCATATTTTATTTGCATGTATATGGGATGAGAATCTAGGCCAAGTTCGATTTTGGCCATGTTTGGCCAAGCGGGCGCAGTGGCTTGGCCACTATTTTTATGCAAGTGGGTGTTTACAGCATGGAGAACAGGTCATAGAATTGGTATATAGGATAGGGATCCCAAAATACTAATCCCATGACACAGATAACGGTTTGAACCATTTAACACCACTGTGTCTGGCTGTTATTCAATCAGTATCATGACACTGTTTACAGACTGGGCATGAAGACTCTGCTTTCATATAGGAGTAGAACTGCTAGTCCTCCGTTTTGACCTATTAACAGCTGCAGAAATGACCTATTTACAGTTTTGCGCTCTTTGCTTTTCTGCTTGAATAGATCCCGGCAGGAAATGTTGCATCATGGGTGTAATCTGCAGGAGAGAAGCCTCTTTTCACCATGTTATCTAACTCTCAAGTATGTTCAGCTTTGTGTCCCTGCGTCAGTGCCGCCTGTATGCCTGTGATACCATGAGTTAGGCCTCAATTTAATCAACCTTTCGTCCATATTTAGGATTTACAAGTTAACGCAAGGTAAGGGCCAGCATACTGGCTGAATACTGGCTAGTGTACCAACAGTACGGATATGTAACTGAGGTTATAATTCGCATTCATTCTCACCTTTGATATGTAATTGAGGTTATAATCTGCATTCATTCTCACCTTTTATATGTAACTCTAGTTATAATCAGCATTCATTCTCACCTTTCATATGTAACTCTAGTCATAATCAGCATTCATTCTCACATTTCATATGTAACTCTAGTTATAATCAGCATTCATTCTCACCTTTTATATGTAACTCAGATTATAATCAGCATGCATTCCCACCTTTCATATGTAACTCAGATTATAATCAGCATTCATTCTCACCTTTCATATGTAACTCTAGTCATAATCAGCATTCATTCTCACATTTCATATGTAACTCTAGTTATAATCAGCATTCATTCTCACCTTTTATATGTAACTGAGGTTATAATCAGCATTCATTCTCACCTTTTACATGCAACTTTAGTCATAATCAGCATTCATTCTCACCTTTTACATGTAACTGTAGTTACAATCAGCATTAATTCTCACCTTTCATATGTAATTGAGGTTATAATTCGCATTCATTCTCACCTTTGATATGTAATTGAGGTTATAATCTGCATTCATTCTCACCTTTTATATGTAACTCTAGTTATAATCAGCATTAATTCTCACCTTTTATATGTAACTGTGGTTATAATCCGTATTCATTCTCACCTTCTATATGTAACTGTAGTTATAATCAGCATTTATTCTCACCTTTTACATGTAACTCTAGTTATAATCAGCATTCATTCTCACCTTTCATATGTAACTCAGATTATAATCAGCATTCATTCTCACCTTTCATATGTAACTGTGGTTATAATCTGCATTCATTCTCACCTTTCATATGTAACTCTAGTTATAATCAACATTCACTCTCACCTTTTACATGTAACTCTAGTTATAATCAGCATTCATTCTCACATTTTACCTGTAACTCTAGTTATAATCAGCATTCATTCTCACCTTTCATATGTAACTCTAGTCATAATCAGCATTCATTCTCACATTGCATATGTAACTCTAGTTATAATCAGCATTCATTCTCACCTTTTACATGTAACTCTAGTTATAATCAGCATTCATTCTCACCTTTTACATGTAACTGTAGTTATAATCAGCATTCATTCTCACCTTTCATATGTAACTCTAGTTACAATTAGCATTTATTCTCACCTTTCATATGTAACAGGTTATAATCAGCATTCATTCTCACCTTTCATATGTAACTGAGGTGATGATCAGCATTGATTCTCACCTTTCATAATGCAACTCTAGTTATAATCAGCATTCATTCTCACCTTTCATATGTAACTAGTTATAATCAGCATTGATTCTCACCTTTCATATTTAACTCTAGTTATAATCAGCATTCATTTTCACCTTTCATATGTAACTGAGGTTATAATCAGCATTGATTCTCGCCTTTCATATGTAACTCTAGTTATAATCAGCATTCATTCTCACCTTTCATGTGTAACTCTAGTTATAATCAGCATTCATTCTCACCTTTCATATGTAACTAATTATAATCAGCATTGATTCTCACCTTTCATATGTAAGTCTAGTTACAATCAGCATTCATTTTCACCTTTCATACGTAACTGAGGTTATAATCAGCATTCATTTTCACCTTTTATATGTAACTCTAGTTATAATCAACATTCATTCTCACCTTTCATATGTAACTCTAGTTATAATCAGCATTCATTCTCACCTTTCATATGTAACTGAGGTGATGATCAGCATTCATTCTCACCTTTTATATGTAACTGAGGTTATAATCAGCATTCATTCTCACCTTTCATATGTAACTAGTTATAATCAGCATTGATTCTCACCTTTCATATTTAACTCTAGTTATAATCAGCATTCATTCTCACCTTTCATATGTAACTGAGGTTATAATCAGCATTGATTCTCGCCTTTCATATGTAACTCTAGTTATAATCAGCATTCATTCTCACCTTTCATGTGTAACTCTAGTTATAATCAGCATTCATTCTCACCTTTCATATGTAACTAGTTATAATCAGCATTGATTCTCACCTTTCATATGTAAGTCTAGTTACAATCAGCATTCATTTTCACCTTTCATAGGTAACTGAGGTTATAATCAGCATTCATTCTCACCTTTTATATGTAACTCTAGTTATAATCAGCATTCATTCTCACCTTTCATATGTAACTCTAGTTATAATCAGCATTAATTCTCACCTTTTATATGTAACTGAGGTTATAATCAGCATTCATTCTCACCTTTCATATGTAACTCTGGTTGTAATCTATATTCATTCTCACCTTTCATATGTAACTGAGGTGATGATCAGCATTCATTCTCACCTTTCATATGTTACTTTAGTTATAATCTGCATTCATTTTCACCTGCCATATGTAAATCTGGTTATAATCAACATTCATTCTCACCTTTCATATGTAACTCTAGTTATAATCAGCATTCATTCTCACCTTTCATATGTAGCTGAGGTTATGATCAGCATTCATTCTCACCTTTCATATGTAGCTGAGGTGATGATCAGCAGTCATTCTTACCTTTCATATGTAACACTGGTTATGATCAGCATTCATTCCCTGCATCATATGTAACTCTGGTTATAATCAGCATTCATTCTCACCTTTCATATGTAGCTGAGGTTATGATCAGCATTCATCCTCACCTTTCTTATGTAGCTGAGGTTATGATCAGCATTCATTCTCACCTTTTATATGTAGCTGAGGTTATGATCAGCATTCATTCTCACCTTTCATATGTAGCTGAGGTTATGATCAGCATTCATTCTTGCCTTTCATATTTAACTCTACTTATAATCAGCATTCATCCTCAGCTTTCACATATACACAGAACATGCACTTGCAGAAATGCGTACACGTGCGCATACGCGCTCGGGTGCACATTATTCGCAAGTGCAGTCATCTGCGCACAAGCGATCACATGCGCAAAGGAGCTATTGTGCGCACACGTACGCACTTAAACACATCTATACACACACGGGCGCACTCATGATTGGGAACAATTGTTCTCACGCAATCTCCTTCGCCCGCTTCGGTGCCCTGATACTGTTAGCACACACCGAAAAACACAGCGCACTTCCTGAGTCCTGGCCTTTTCTGTCATGCTGTCGACTGACGCAGGAGGCAGCATCTGGGACAATGAGCACGATTGTCAACGGCCCCTGGGTTCTGAAGCGTGTGACGTCTTTTTGAGCGTGGTGAGTGGTAAGTTATCTACAAGCCTTGCTGCCCTGGGCCTACTTCACTTTCAAACACACAAGGCCATCACCGCTGAGGGAGTTGTGGGTCTCATGGTGAAAGTGGAGGGGAGAAGCCTGAAATTCAATGTTTGTCATGGTTTCTGAATTTTAAAGGCGCGGGGGATCCAACCGAACTTACACAGCCCGGCCAAGAATTTTGTGGTAAACCCCTGCTCATGCGCTATGTTGTTGAAAACTTTGCGTCACGCGAAGCACTCGTGGACTGCGATGCACTCGTAGGAATAAACACAATGTGCCCAGCAGGCTTTTTATTTTTACTCTTTTTTCATATGGGTACAAATATTGAAAAACACAATCATCTGCACACAGTGACAAACAGTAAAACATATCTTTTTTTTTGAGATGGGGTGTGGTGTTAAAGCACGACCTTTCAAATATTTTGTTCTTCTTGAAATTTTGTTTGTGATTGATGGCCCGTCTGTTGACACCGTTCTGCAGAAGGACTGAATTGAGCTAAATTGTGACCAGTATGCGTCAAAAGTCACGCGCACAATGTTCAATCAAGCAGAAGTGATTAAAAAGAAAGGAAACACCCTTTTATTTTTCAAAAAAGGTCCCAATCTTCACTTTATCAATCACATTAGTTGAACATGTTCACATACTTTTTCTCCGGTGGTTTTGTGAGTTCGCACCAGCATGGCAGTAAAGTTCCCATCGCTAAACTGCTCTAGTGATTAGCTTCTCCTTGACCATTCTGTCCAAAAAGTCCCTAATTAGCTTGATTTTCATTCACATAAGGCTGAGAATTTTTGGGATATTCACGTCAGATTTAACCATTGATTACAGGACAACATGTATTTGAGTTTGGCGATGACTCTGCCCAAGTGACGCTCTGGAACAATCTGACCAAGCATGACACAGACAGTTCTTGAGATCACTAACCCTCCCCTTCAGCAGAGTCTAAGATTCTTTTCATTTAAATTGTTGAACACAATAGGAACAGATGCTGCTAACAATGTACAGTGTTATTCACAAAGGAGGAGTCTGGGGACGTGGGGGAGAAGAGATGCAAGTTTTTTGCAGACTCAAGTAGGAGCGGTGTTGAGGGCACAGAGCCAGAGAAATGAAAGAACGTTGCATTGATTATAAAAACTCGCCAGTTGGGTGGGAGATGCTGAAGTCAAGAATGATTGGACAGAAAGAGGCTTATGGCCAGCCTGACTTCTGTGCCTGGCTGAACTATTGCTAAAGCTCATTGAATCTAGACACCATTCTGTCCATTATTCTTCTAACTTCAGACTGTTTACATTTTGCTTTGTGCCATTTGGGGTCATTACTGAGGGAAACCAGGACAGAGTATTAAAACACCAGTAAAGGGTGTCCAAACTTTTAAATGGTACTGTAAATATGTTTATAAGCAGCCTAGACTTCTGTTCTTGTTGCATGCAATGCCGGATATGGTGTGTAACCCACAGGCAATGTGGTGGAGTGCACTACTGCATATTTCATGACAGTGCGCTGTGACAGAATGATCCTCAAGTAACGTATCTCGTCCCCTGTAGAGGAGCCTTTGCAGGTTACATTGCCCTCAACAAAGTGAACCATCGCGGGACTTTGCGCTGCTGGTGAACATTGTCATGTCATCCGCATTTCCGTTCGGTAAAAGGTGGCTTTGTCACAGCTGGCTTTCAAACAGGAACAGTGGACGGACAGAGGGAACAAGATGTGAGATCGATGGCACTGCAAAGCCAGAACAGGTGATGGAGGCAATACCGTCCTGCTAGGCTGTCCGTAGGCGAATTTTAGGGGCATCTATGCAAAAGTTTGACACCCTAGTGCCCGATGGCGAGGACACCCTGAGAGCAATTGCTGTAAATTACCCCTGCAATTACCCAGAGTCCTGGAAGCAAAAAAAAAAAAACATCTGAATGTACTGGCTGTACTGCTATTAAACACAATCAGAGACCATTTACGGAGTGTGACCAAAACTAGGTCACCAGAAATGGCTTGCGCAGATTTCAGCATCTGGTCACTTCGATGTGCGGTTTTTGTTCTTCAGCTTTTATCATAATCAGCTGAGTGCTGTACTTGTTATGGCTTCGTACACAAGTTACACAACACGGAAAATTTAGCTAGATTCTGCTAATGAGTTATTTATTAATGATTATGAAGCAGAGAAAAAAAAAGAACACATCACCTGATGGTGAACTCACGTGATTGAGCACTTATTTCCTCACTTTGTTTTCTGAGTAAAGAAACAGTAGCTGGTTTTACTGACCCATAAAGGACAGCCGGGCTGGAGCTCATGCCGAACTTTGTGCCCAGAATTGAGACATTTGATTTGCTTAATAAAACAGTGAGGCACATAAGTATTTGGACAGTGGTATGATTGCAGTGTGCAGAAATTCCTACATATGAATATCTGTTCCCTCAAATTAAAGCTGGCAGTTTTGTTTTCTCTTTAAGGTGTGGGGATTCACACCTATATGGAGTGAACAATGCAAACCATGTAAGGCCCTTAATACACTGCTGTTTGAATACATGCGTAAGGATATCACTCTGCCTTATGAACTGGGATCCCTTCTCTCTTTGTAACCTTCCCGGCTCTCTTTTAGTTTAAATAAAGCAAAAAACTATCTAACTGGACTATCCAGTTTTATGGCTCTTATTGGCTTAACTGCAAGTGGTGAAACGTTTGTAAATACTTAGCTTTCGACTGAGCAAATTTATTATTAACATTTCCTCTGTATGCACCCAGATGGAGCGGAAAAAAACATTGTGCAAAGAGTCAAATTACCCTTTCCTTTTAAGTTAAAAAAAATGAACCCTCAGAACAAAGTGTAAATGTTTTCTGGGTTGGGTTAAAAATTGCCCTTGCAGTTTAGCAACAGGAAAGGGAACACAGTGGCTCTTTAGTGACTGTTCCCACAGAGTACTCGACGTTCCCGGGTTCTCATCCTTAATCATCAGCTTTATCTTACTGTAATGCCAGACGTATCAATTTACGCTGTCTTTGTTCCATATTCTAAAGCATACGTTTCACACATTCATACTCTCAGTATTTAGCCAGCAAGGCCCTATATGTGCATAACACACACACATACAGTAGTGTGCAGTGATGATTATACACCACTACATTTGTCTAAAAGGGGTCCTAAGATATTACTTCTCAATAATTTTTTGGTGAAAATATATTGAAAAGTACTATTGTAGGCAATGATAGCAAAAAAAAAAAAAAAAAGATTCCTACAAGTATATTGAGGTAAAAAAAATATGGGTAATAAATTAAAAACGCTGAAAACATCAATTTTTTATAACAATTGAAAGGTGTTGCAAATTTTATTTTTTGAGTCTTGCAAAGCCTGAATGCATGTTTCAAGGATCATTCCATGATCTCTGATGCCAGAAAAATTGTTTACACTGGTTTGAGGCAACACTATTTCGCAAAATTACCTCTGATGGTCAGTTGTTGCAGTTTTTGTGAGGCATGCATTGTCAGCTGGATAGAGACTGATTGCTCTGGGATTTTCGACAAGATAATGACCCAAAACACACTAAGTGTTGCAAAAATTATCAAAATCGGAAAGAAACATCTGATAGAATAAAAGTTATGACTTGGCCTGCTCAAGGTCCCGTCCTTAGTCCAATTGAACACATCTGTGGTAACATCAAAACAATCTCTTTGGAATGAACTTCAAGTAATTTGGAATGGTTTAGCCAGTGAGAGAGTAAAAAAATATGTGAAAACTATACCTGAAAGATTAAATACTGTAATCAAAGCAAAGGGTGGTCATGTGTACTAGATATTGACTTTTTCTCTCAAAAGATATTCTTTTTGTTTTTACTATATTTTGATATGTATTTATCTATTTTCATCTACGTATTTGATCCAACATGACCTGAAATAAATACTTGAATAGTCCTTAGTCTCTGATTTATCTGTTATGATTCTGCTATGTCTGTCTTGTTTCTGCCATGTTTATTATGATTCTGCCATGCTTGTTATGTTTTCCCTATTCCCTGTTATGTTTATGATTATGTTTGTTAGGTTTTTGCCATGTTCTGTTTAGTTTTTGTACTATGCCATGTTTTCGTTTTTGCCATTCCCAATCCACTTTTCTGTTATAGTCCGGTCCGTGTTTTGCCATGCCCTTCTTTTGCACTTTGTCTCCCTGTCTGGTCTTTTTGTAAGCTACAGCTTCTCCCCAGTCCTGCGTGTCACATATTTAGGTGATTTCATGGTTTCTGGGTTTCAAACATTCCTTCCAATCTCGTTTGCTTCCTTCGCCTCTCTTTTCTATATTACTAACCAATACTAACAGTTTGTTGTTTTGTTAAGTTACTAACCCAGACTAACATTTTATATAATACTAACTTACTAACGAGCACTAGGGATTGTATAGCTGCACTTACTAATTGATTAACAAGCTCTCAGCACTCGCCCTATTCTAGTCTCCGCCTCTTGCCTTCACTTAGTCTTTGCTGCAATTCAGCGGATCCTCCGCACCTGCTCCACTCTGTCCTGCCTCTCATTATCTGTGCACATTAGAACTCCCTAACCGGAGATGTATGTTTTGTCATAGGCTGTCTCGTGTTCCCTGTCCACGTTTTGGCTTTCGCCAATTTCATGTGGTTAGGTTCTCCCTCATGTTTTGCTCCCACGTAATTAGTCTGATCCAGTTCACCTTTCCCTAATCATAGCATGTGACTTCCCTTGAGTGTACTTAAGCTGTCTTCTCACTGCAGTTCCCCATCAGAACATTTCCCGTGTTGCTCTTGTTTCTTGCCTCGTACTCATTGTGTTACCTTTCTGACTGGACCGCCCGACTACCTCTTTTTGGCTCTGATTTGGCTTTATTATCTGCTCCTGTGTATTGAACCCTTTTTTGTCTGACCACGATTTCTGTATTGCTGCCCTGGTTTTTCGACTCTGGATTCTGCCCCTAGGATTGTGATTGTGGACTTTGTACTTTTGCCTTCGGTCCTGCGGGGGTTTACCCCCTCGCCAATAAAATCACACCTTTTGCTATTTCTGGTTATCGCGACTGGTTCCTGAACGATACCTCACATTATCTTAATTTTGTAAAGTGTATAATCATCACTACACACACACACACACACACACACACACACACACACACACACACACACACACACACACACACACACACACACACACACACACACACGATAATACATGTGAGTTAAAGAAAGGTGGACTGAATCCATGCTCAACAGGCTTTGCTATACATTCCTACCGTCTGTAAACTGCCTGAAATGCAGGCTCTTTTAATCTTCCCAGCTTGTAAGAGTGAGCAGGGCTTGGACTTTGGCCTGTGTTGCCAAAATGGCCACCTTTAACACAATTGGGCAATTAGGCTATTAGGAACACATTTGGATTTTTTTCATGTTTTGGTGTGTCAAAGACTTCAGTGACTATTACTTTTACTCAGTACACATTACTGTCACAACTCTCGTATGAGTCCTAAATGTTTCCTCATCCCATCCAGCAACCTGCTTATCTTTTGGAAGTACTGTCTCCTTTAATTGGTTTAGCATGTTGTGTGCCTCTCCCTCCAGGTGTAATACATTTTTGTTCTCCGTATGCCCTAAAGCAACCAATCAGTTTGTTCCTTAGCAAATTATTTGTAACCTTTAACAATGGCCAAATGCTGAGGCGCTCTACTAAGCCTTATTAGTTGGAATAAGCTCCCGAGCCTCTTCTTCGGTCTCCAGGATTGGGACTGCGTTCCTGTTAACCTGAATCCCCAGTTTGTTCCTCTGGCCAGTTTATTGGGAACACCTTCACAGCCTTCAGCGGTCTCCAGGATTGGGATCGCATTCCTAAACTCTCCAAACTTGCCATCTGCTAGTTCTGCTCTGGGGGGAGGATCACCATCTGGCTTCTGCCCCGGGATGCCACTGGCCAGGTGCAGACACGCCCCTAACCCAAGTCATTATACCATCTGAAATTAAATATGCTTATTCCACTCTGGGCTCCATCCCTTCTTGTGCCTCCCATATTCCTGTCAATAAACGCCTTCATTGGATTGTACTCTAACTCTGCATCTGCTTCCTTGTCTGGATCATAACACATAACAGGGTCACTATGACCATAATTCAACCCACATTTGTCATGCATTCTGGCTGAACTAAATGCACTACCCTTTTCCAACCCAACTCAGTCCGGACATGCTCTTGTTATTGATTGCCAGACTCACCAATGAATAACTTATGGAGGACAAATTTTAATTTTACCCCAGCGTCAGTTTACCATTGGAATAAATATGGGTTTGCATGAAAATAAGTGGAGGGCACACACACTCATTACTGATTGTTTTTTAAATCTTTTTAATATTTTAATTGGGTTTTTTTATTTTTTCCCTTTTAAAGTCTACTCACCGTCCGTTCACTTACCTGAGGAGCTCAGGAGAGTGTTTGTATGTTTGGGGGTTGAAATTCGCCTACTGCCTGTGTCACTCCTGGCACTTCAAACCACTTTTTTGGCATTTATCTGGCTTTGACACAGGAGGCAGTGGGGTTGGGGGGGCTGAAAATATGGCTCATGTCCAAAAGACACTGCCGTGGATCTGCAAACACCTGCGAAATTAGTCACTTCAGCCTCTTACGCAACCGTTTTGGGTATTTAGGCCTGAGTCCAAGCGAAGCCCAGTCTTGAGGTCTGTTCACTGGCACGCACTGGGAAGATTTAAAGAGCCTGCACTTCAGGTAGTTTACAGATGTCAAGAATGAATTGCGATGCCTCGCTGCGCATGGATTCTAGATATACTGCAGCTGTGAGGCTGCGAAAATATTCTCTATCTGTAATGGCCGATTGAATTGAGAGGCCAAGTGCAGCGGCAAGAGAGAAACAGAGCAGCAGGGATTCAATACAAACACAGAGAATGATACAGACCACACAACAGGAACAGCTCTCGCGCTTCCAAAAGGACGTCCAACCATCCGACAACACGGAAGCAAAGTGAGAGAGATGAAAGGAGAAGTATCTCGGTAACCGAGATAAACAAAGCACCTCAAAAAGAGCGATACAAAGATTAGAGAGGAAAAGAAGAAAAGGGAATAACCCTAGAGAAATAGAAACTCCAATAATAACGAGAAGATTTAAAGTCAAATAAATCCTGACTACAGATATCTTCGGCTATCGAGCTTAACGACAAACAACACTCTAGCGAAGGAGGCGTGGCGAACCTCCGGCTTATATAGAGTCCGGGAAGGCGCCGCCCAAGTTCAATCAGTCAGCCGGGTAAAGAATCCGAAAGAAAAGGAATTCGATATTGTCCTGGGACGAGAGCCACAAAGAAAAGTCCTTAACCACACAAACATCCAGAACCATGACACTATCACTTTCAGAATTCTGTACGGCTGTGACAACCCTCATGTGATTTTCTTGCGTGTCTCTGCGCAATTCAGCCACTTGAATGTCTATTAGTTGAATGTGTCTTGTGATTGGTTTGCATCTTGTGCATCTCCCCCGTCTGGCTGAATCCTGTCGCGCATTTATTTCCTAATTACTGATGGGAATTTAAAACCTCTGCTTTATGTGCAAGTTGCTGGATTGCAAAGTTGGATCTGTACTAAGATCCCAGTCAGTGTTTATGAGTAAGAGTTTTTGGTCTTCGTTTAATGCAATTTGCACCTTGGTGACAGAATTCTCTCTCAGTCTTTATTGTCATCTAGTTAATTTGAACAAGCTTCCAGTCCTAATCAGGCTCCAGGATTGGGACTGAGTTCAAGTTAACCCTCTCAAGTTTGGTCTCCTGGTCCAGTTTGCGAGGGACAAGCTTCCAGTTCTAAACCCGGGCTGGGACCATGTTCCTCTCAAGCAACCTCCTCTTCATCTGGAACAATTCAATGCTGGCGAAGTTTGTGCAACATCTGGCAGCATCCTGTAAGCCACTGGTTGGCGACTGGCAGCCCAGCCTTGCCTGTTACATGTATGCTGAACTGTGCTATCCTATTCTGCGGCTCCACCTCCACTTCATCATCAGGGGTTGTGTCCCCACCCTGTACTGTATTGCTGTCAATAAACTACCTGTTGGATTGCACGTCTGACTCCAAACTTGATTCCAGGTCTGGACCATAACAAAAGTCATGTTTGGAAGTGGTTATTTTGTCGGAGCAACGATCAGGAAGTTTCTGCAGGAGGACTATATGGCTGTCCTCATGTTTGCAATTTGATAAATATATTTTGCGGCAGCAATGTTAATGTTGAAAGCCTTTTATAAGCTTATTGATAAACTGATATAAATAAATGAGCAAATACATGGCTTGATTAGCTTCTCAGTGAAAATTCAATCGATGTTTCCGAAATAATTGTAGGCTATGCTATACGTAATCTTTGCACTTCCTTTCCGTTGAATCGTTTGTAAATTTTCCCTGGCAGTTCAGTAGGATAAGTATTCTTTAGTGTTGACGTCTGTTCAGCCCAGTAAGGCCTTTGTGTCTGTGAGCAGATGTCAGTGTAATGTGGGCTTGAAGCAAAACCACGGCAGTAAAGGGAAATAAAAGAACCGAAGTGGGCAGAAGCCTGACGTTTATTTTGGGGGGAGTCCCCACGGCTTCATTACTGGCGCATAATTGCGCGGTGGACCGACGCGCATTCCACATCTGAGGCCCGTGCCAAGCCACAATACTCGTTCGCATTTTGAGCTCACCACCACTGACCTCTGGCTCTGTTCCTAAACATTGGCATGTTGATGTCATTCAGTGGTGAACCGTCCATTCCCACGCCCTGCACGACTGTGATAAATCGCCACACTTCTACACGGTGGCTTTTCAGAAGGTCAGGCAAGTTCAAATCTAAATAACAATCACCAAGTCTGCTCAGGGTCAAAGGGTAGAGCTGTGTTGTTGAGCGACCCAAGAGCGCGGGGTTGCCTTGTCTAATTACCGCATGCAAAGTGATTCTGATAGCTAGGAATCCCAATGGGCCTTTTGTGGTAGTTTAATAAATACACAGTGCCTGTCAAAAATTTGGGAACACCAGAATCTAACAATTAATTATTAAAAAAAAAGGAATGAGCTCATTTTATTTAACAAATAAAAAAAAATTAAATCAGAAATCCGTCTAACCATCATTTGTAATAATAATTGCTTAGCACATTGCTAATTCACATTGCACATTCTAATTGCTAATTCACTCCAGCACGGCTGTAGAAATTCCTGAGATGTGCTGCACTTGAGTTCCGCTTTTTCTTGACCTTATTATGCAATAGCTCTCAGACCAGCTTGATTTCTAAACCCTTGTTGGAAAATGGAAAAAATGCATTCATCTATTCATTTAGCCAATTATGACTTTTTTTTCTAAAGAATTACAACTATTTTAACACCATTCGATCAAGTAAATTATTCCTTTTTAACTTCTGATTATTCAACTGTAACCATATTCCATTTGAGGTCACATACTGGAGTTTAACCACTTTAATTCCACTAAAAAGAGCACTAAAACATGTATGAAGTGTATCCAGTCTTTTGAGCATTACAAAGTAAACAAATAAATATTGTTCTTTATAGTGTCTAGGGTTATTTTTCCATGGACCAATACCTGACCATTTCAGTCTTTGAGTATCTTCCTCTGTGTCTACTGTCTATCTCATGTTAAATGAGATACAAACAGATTAAATTTTTGACAGGTGAGACAAAACAGGAGACGTACAAAGGCTCGAGCTGTGAATAACATTCCATCAGTGACGACAATGATGTGGACATCTGGAATCCAGGCAAGTTCAAATTGATTTCAAATGCAGTGCCTGTCTTTTATGCAGGGTATATAAGTCCCTCAATTTGTCCATCTCTCTTCTTTCCATCTGGTTTGCAGATTGTCTGTATCAGTGCCATTGATTTCTGGTCGACCATTTCCTGTTCCAAATTTGGAGGGCGCTTGGAACAGGAAGTTAACCCAGGCATGTTGAAAGGGCTAACTCCTCAACAATAAGGAGTCTCCTTCTGACCTAAACTTCTAGAGACTATTCAGGGCAGTAAATGGAAGGGATTTTGGAAGTTGAATCCCTTTTTTGTAAGGTAATTAAACTAGCAAACTAACTCTGCAAAATTTTTTAGTGTTGACCGCGAAGACTTGAATAACAACACTAACTTTTACCAACCATCGGTATCACAAAGTACCATCCAACTTTGAATGTCAACAACAGGCTAACAAGAATCGTTATTATTTATTTTTAGTTCTTTATTTATTAATTTTTTTGTAATTGTGTATCAGTCAGTGTATTTTTTTTTTTTTGGGAAACTGTGTGCAACCAATTATTATATTTGGTACTCTGTATATAAATCTCTGGCTGAGATAGATTGTTTAGCGATAAACTTGCTTACTTGTCCATGCTCTACATGTGCTAATGGTGGTTGCTGACTTAACAGTTTTAACCTGCCATAAATTAACAGAGTATTGAGTCTATAGTTATCTTAATTGGCTTTGCATACAAAATAATATTGATTGTGGTCATAACCATCACTGACTTCTGGCAGTTGAGACAGTTTGTAATTTAAATGTATTTATGGAACAGACCTAACTGTTGACATGAATATAAGTTGGTTTTTATGATCCCATCCCTTCTAATGTTGGCGTAGCTTACTCCTTTTTACTGATAGTCGAGACATTTCAATTGATGCTGTGCGCACTTTAAATTCCCTTGACTTAAACAATAAAAAAGCCCCTATGCCCCCACGAAAACATCCAGCTAATCTACAAAATGCTAGGTAACTGCTATTGGCAATTTTGTGTCAAATTTGCTGTATCTTTTTCAACATTTGGGCTTGTGACATTCTCTTTCACTACTAATGGCCAATAAATACTGCAGTACAATTGTTTTTAGTTCATCTTCACCTTAATGTTCAGGATGGTGGAAGAAAGTCAGAAATGGTCAATCTTTTTAACCAGTTAGAGACAAAAATGAGGCAATTTTTTCTACTAATTCCATGTCAAGCAATATGAGAAGGTTCTTTTCTATGTTTTGTATCATGTTCACCTCGAAATTCTGGAGAACGGTTGTTGCTGGTTAAGGAAAATGAAATTTTATGACATAAAGCAGATTTTTTTTTTTTTTTTTTTTTTCTTTTTACAAAAAATAATGGTCACACTTTATTTGAAGTGTTGCTCTTAAAGGCTTTATACAGCATGTATAATGCCTTCATAATGTCTTCATTAATCATACATAAGCAAATGTTTTGCTTTGTAAAGGGTGAAATAACACATCCTCATTCAGCATGTGATGCCAGATGTGACAATGACAATGTCACTTAGCTGACAATGTCACCCTTTATCACATTTAGCCGCTAGCTAATTGACATTGTCAGTTACATCACATCTGGCATCACATGCTGAAGAAGGATATGTTATTTCACCCTTTACAAAGCATGATATTTGCTTATGTATGATTTATGAAGACATTATGTGTCATTTATGAAGGCATTATACATGCTGTATTAAGCCTTTATGAGCAACACTTCATCTAAAGTGTGACCAAAATAATAAATAATTTACACACTGAGCAGGGTAGGTAGGTGCATTTTGAGGTTCTGATGAAGAATTGTACTCAGAAACTTCAAACACTGTAACAAATTATATACTTCATCAAATCACTGTGCGAACTACTTGCTGCTTTTCACACGGAGCATGGCCTGCCAGTATTCAGAGTCACTTCTTGGAAGATCTCCGTCTTCAGAGCTGAAGACCAGCCAGGATTTGAGAACAAAGCCACGGGCAGACAACCTGTCAATGACTCAGCACCAGCAGCTTTGAACTGACCTGGACAAACAATCCCATTTCGCACTGTATATTATCAAGACACCCTTAAGGGCTGACATCACACTGGTCGCTAGCTGACAGTGTGGTAGAAGAACCTTCCGGAGGGGGCTTGCAAAAGTGAGAGGGCCAAGCATGAAGGTCTGTTCACGGGGAATCTGGAAACAGGGCTGGAAATACAAAGTGCAGGTCTGTTAACGTCATTGACGATTCGTGATGCAGTCCCTCTACAGAGCAGGCAGTGTGCTGGGAAACAATGAAGCAAGTAAGTGAGCCACTTGCAATGTCGCTCAAGCAGCAAAGAGAGCCACAAGATGGATACTGGTCATGAGAACCATGGGGCACAGTGTAACCTCATAGACCACTTGAACACAAACCGAAGTCTGATCAACACTGGCTGCAGGGGCGCCAAAAGGGGTCATGTGACATGCAACGTGTTGGCCACCACATGAGGGGGGCGCCAAAATAGAAGTTTTAAACAAATGCAAATACTGCCTAGTATCTTAATTCAAAATAATGAATTTCATTGCATGAAATTAATTTAAACAATAGCAATAGAAAACAGTAAGTTTGTTCGTAAAGCTGTTTTTGGCAACTTTTAATGGGTTAAATGCATTCCCAACTAGAAGCCTACATACCTGCACTTGAGTAACCTGCCATTAATCCACAGTGGAAGAAGACCTAGCTAAATTACTAGTTGCTCACAATGTTGCTCAGGGGTCACTAAGTCTGGCAAAAATGGACCGCAGGAGGGGGGAACTAACTGGGATAGCTAAAAAGAAAGAAGACGAAACCATTTTTGGAAGTGAGAGGAAATGCACCAATGGATGAAGAGGAACTGGTAGTCTTGACATAAACTTGAAACTAAAAATCTCAAAAAAGGCTTCATTTGACGTTTCAGAGACTGAAGTTTCCATGCTATTGAGCTATAGTGAAGTTAGAGGTTAGTGTAGCTAAATCTACACCCTTGGGGAGGTGGGGATGGACACCAATGTTGATGTCCCATAACCCTGCCTGGCAAGGTCATACGGGTGATAGTTTAAGAAGTGGGAAGACCTAAAAAAAAAGTTTGTAAGCCCAAGCGCTCGTGTTTGGAAATCCCTTTGCTTGCGTTGGCCTGGGTTGCTATGTTTACCTGGGAACAGACTTGCTGTGTCCTGGAGAGTGAATCAGAGTAGTGTTTCTCTGGCCGTGAGGCATCACATAGAACAGTCGTGTCCCCCGCAAGACGTCAAGACGGTGTTGGTTGGTTTCCCGACTGAACCTCATGACACAGGAACTGTTTTCATGGTCAAATCACGCTTCATGATGTTTATTCACCATTCCCGCATGCGGTTATCTTCTTTTTACAAGAACCATTAGTGATGTCCTTGTGGATGTGAGATTGATGCCACTTCTAAGATTCAAGCCTGCAGGCCTTTTTAATAAAGGTTGTTTTGTTTGCGCTGAATCAATGGAGATGTGTGATTTTAATCCAGCTGGATAGATGGATCGCCATAATAAGCCATGCCTTTTCTTAACACAACAAGGAACAAGGAGTTAAGTTAACCCTTTTAGCTCCTTTAAACCTCTAAATACATATATGAGTCCATAAAATACAGCTGCTGTATTCACGCCAGTGGAATTTTGTGCCTATTTTATATTATAATGAAGATCTCAAGGTTTCCAACAATCCCAAATATGTGCTGCTGAATTACAGAGAAATGTGAATAAAATGATGCACAAGATCTAAGCTGTATTCGAATAGTCAAAAAAAATGTCATCCTATCCTCTCATTCCTGACCACTTTTCTTTAACTTTGGTGGAAAAGGTCGCGAGGTAAAGGTGTAAAGGAGAATTTTTTACAGTTCAGGAAGACGACCGCGCTGCTCTGAGAAGCCGAATGCACTTATGCCAAGCGACGTGATCATGCGTCTCTTACTGGTCATGTTTGTTTGTTTTAACGATTGGCCGGATGGATGCTTGTTGCTTTGAATATTGCTGCTGCAGGGAATTGTGGGATGGCATTATCCTTTCTTTTCATAAAAGATGGTTCAGTGTGCCAAATGCCAAAGGAGATAAGTTAGGAAGCATTAAAGCACCTTTCCTTTAAATTTAGAGAATTAGAACACATTTATCATGGCTGCCACTAATACTTACAGGCTATTTTTTAGGAGTTGGGAACTTTTCCAAGCAAAATAGACTATTCAAATGCAGCCATAGATACACCTTCGCGCAAATTAATTGAAACAAGCTGTGAAAAAAGTAAATGATGGATTTTTTTCAAATTTCAACTGGACTTTTATCATGAATCATGTTGATTTACTCATGTTAATACATCATATGGCCTCCTCAGTTCTTAAGACTGAATGACTGACATCAACTGTACTTGCAATATCCTTGCATGACTTGCGGATGTGTTTGTGCAAAGTCATGATCTTCGCGTGGGTTCTCGGGGGCACATCCATTGCAGGCAACGTCTGATTCACAATTAACTGTCCAGGGAGACAAAAGACCACAAATATCCAAGAAACATGCGGTGCAATACTGATTGATGTAACAACTGCACATGCACAATTTCTACATCGTGCACCCCACAAATATTATGAGATTTCTTATGCAGTATGTTTTCATTTTGTCCTGTTGAAAGAATGAAAAAATAAAGATAAAAGGCAGGTCTTTACTTGAGAACATGAATTGGGATGAAAGACTGAAAAAACATGGCAGCTTGTTTCAGTTAATTTGCACAAGGTCGTACTTTCTGTTTGTTGCAACGCTGCAGCCAAAAAATCATGGCAGACTGGATATGAATATCTCTCTCCGTATAAGTGTGATGTAGCTTCAGTGTAGCACTGCAAACATCAGATACAGAATGTGTATGTGACA
The DNA here is from genome assembly GCA_029692085.1 of Gymnothorax javanicus. Classification (NCBI taxonomy): domain Eukaryota; kingdom Metazoa; phylum Chordata; class Actinopteri; order Anguilliformes; family Muraenidae; genus Gymnothorax; species Gymnothorax javanicus. The sequence continues at coordinate 45,901,653 of CM056206.1, read as the reverse complement.
TTGCCCACAGTATGAAAAAAAAGCTTTTTCTGACATTGAGCCTACTAAAGGGAAAACTAAAGAGAAAAAATAGTTTAAAGTCTTAAGAATAGGTTATTGGAATGTTTCTTCAAAGATGCTAAGCTAGTGTTTTAGAAATCATTTGTTTTTAAAAAAGTAGTGATTGCCACAAGGGCATTGCAGTGTCTGTTTACTTCACAATAGTTACTTCTTGTCACATATTTGTGATTATCCTCCTTGAGGGGTTTATAACATGACCTATACCATATCTTTCCATGCTCTGTTGCATTTCCTGATTATTTAATGACATGGAAGTTGAGAACTAGTGATTGCGTTGTCGCTACTGTTTTGTTGCCCTGGCGCATGGCGTGTGTCGGTATAGACGCAGGTGCTAGAAGGAGGTTCTCGAACATTCCATCTGCCCGTCTCATTCCTCTGCATTGTACTCCCTTTGCTCCCACGCCCTCTGCTCCCTCCCTTACCCCTGAAGGCTCGTGCCCCTACACGTGGTCTCAGGACAGCTGTCCATAAACAAAGAGGGGCGGGAACCAGGGGCGCCGGATTCACTTAAGAAGTGGGGGGGCCAAAAAGTGCCGTGGTGTGTGTTCAGCTCATTCGCAGTGCCTCTATTCCGTGCACCTCATTAGTGCCCCTATATTGCAACACTTACGGTATAAAAAAATAAAAATACGTTTGGCTCATTCCCGTTAACCCAGACACACATGCCCCAAATCCATCAGCTCTTCTTTAAAACTAATGCTATGGACTTCTCGTTTCAATGCACATCATGCATTAACGCGTACTGAGGGCCGAGGCTGGGTAGGCAGGATCAGCCAGAGCTTAAATCGCATAGCACTTGCATGCAAAAATATATATTACGTTGAACTCATTATTTAAACCACTGTATAGTCAGTCTACCTCTTGACATCGACGGATGATAGCGCGCTCACAATTACTTGCAAGTGTACTCGCGCAAAGTTGTGCATCTAGTTCGTCCGCAAGAGTTAAGGCGTTTACGATGTTGATACTCTGTAGATTCCAATTTAACATAATTTAAACGCATTGTACGATCCTCATAGTGTTATAGACCCACGTTAAACACACTAAGGATTACTACACAATTTCATTCTATAATATAAAGTTTCCTATTTCTTTCTTAACATTATCATCTTAAAATTATTATCTTAATAATGGTCATCATCAAGAACAATAAGGCATAATGAGCAAATGAACGACATATGAACATAACTTTATTGGGATGATCTGAAATGTTGTGAACAGCAAGGAATTGTGGGAACAATAATCAGCGAGCGAGTGGACATCGTAAAAACAGCTGATCTGCGCTCACGCTCATGGCCATTACCCAGAAACACTTGCTGTCTCAATGACGAAATCAACAGCAAAATAAAATTATCATTGTTTGTTTTATAAAGCGTTTTCCAAAAAGAAATCTTAATCGTTTAATGTTATAACGGCTTATGTTCAATTAAAATGATGAACAGAGAATCGTGATGGAGCGACTTGCCGGTACCATGACTGAGAAATGAATGCATTTGCAGTGGTATAAAAAATCGGCAGCTCGTTAAGCAAATGGTATATTTATGTGCACACCACCATTGGGGCAAACTAGTCAGGTCTGAAGGAAACTAATGCTGTCATCGAACAAGCCTGACACTATCGCGACTATGCCCATCATGCTACTGCAACTCAATGCCGTTATACCCGCTGCGCCCCCTATTGGTACGCCACTGGGCAGAGAAGCGCTGTGCCTAAATGATGCCCATCGAAGACAACGTGACAGTGAACTATGCATGCGCAAACCTTTTAAACTGTTAATGCTTAAAAAGAAAGTGGGAGGAGGGTAAAAGTGGGGAAAACGGCCCCCTGGCCACCCCCTTTCCGGCGCCAGTGGCGGGAACTACCCCCTCTCTACCCAGGATCCACCTCTCTCCTTTCTCGGAGCCTGGTCTAGAACTTTCTGTCTTGAGTTGTGCATTGCGATGTGCAGCGACATAAAGTCTTAAAATTGATGAAACTGATTCACATTGTTACAAAGTTAGAGACAAACCGAAGTAAATGGGGACTAATTGCCTATCTGGCCCCATGGACTGCAATCCATGAAGAAGCAGAATTAAAATCATAGCTGAAGGCTTATTTTTCATACTTGGATATTTCATACTTTGTCTAAATAGCAGTAGTGAACCTAGAAAGCAGTATAAAATGGAGGAGGAGGGGGAGGGGTGGTAGAATAGTATGTTTTGATGGAGCATTATTGTTTCATTTGCTATTGTGTATCATAGCAGCAGGTAGGAGTGCCAGAGTGAGTAAACACAGGCAGGTGATGTAACCACTTCTTCACTAGCCTGAAGTCAGCTACTCAGCTAGTTCTGCCACATACTTACTCCACCAGTTACGGCAGAGAAAACCAGTTAAGACCAGTTTAGGCCAACCCAGAATCCCAGCAGCTCTGAGCTGGAGTGTTCAGCACGGAATGCTTCTGACCTCCTTGGGAGAAGTATTTGATTTTCTAGAAGGAAAAAATAATAAAATTTGGTGTGGGTATGTGGGCGCCAGTGACGTTGGCAGAGGCGTATGAATAAAATGATGCTCGAGAAAAAGACATAAAATTTGCAAAATGTCAAAACTTCATCTGCTAATGTACTCAATGACGTCATAAACTGTATGCAGGAATAAGTTCCAGGAATTATGAGTTTCAACGCAGGAGAGACAAATGAGTGCAATTACACGCAAATCATGAGCGAGTTTGGAAAATGAGGAGCAGTATGTTCTTTGAAAATGTCGCGCATTGGTGTACGGTTTCTGAAACGGTTTCTCTCTGCTTTCTCAGAAAAGCAGAGCAAGCTGCCCGATCCAGGTGCTTTGCTGCAACGTCTCCTGACTGGCCCCTACCGGTTCGGGCCAGCTTTCCCAGAAGCACCTGGACTCGGATTCCAGTCACAAGTTCAGGCCCTGCGTAATGATTTGAATGGGCTGCTCCAAAACAAGCCAGTGCACGGGGTGGACGTTAAGAAGCCTGTAGGTTGCGCCATTGACGCAAATGCCATGTTTACAGGGCTCTTGAAAATGATTGCCGCGTCCTCGTCTGGCCGCGAGTTCAGCCGGTACCTCGCCGGTCCGAGCCGGCTCTTATGAAGAGGCCTCGATCTCGCTGTGACGCGCGGCAGCGTGGCCTCTAAAAATACCTGAGATGACTGAGAAGTTTTTTGCTGGTTTAAAAGCCGCGCAGGTAATTTTCGGTGGTTGAGCGGTCGCTCCGGAACGAGGCCGAGTGCCGTGATGCGATGTGAAAAGTGTGCTGTCTGAGGTGACCCCACTTTCTATACCGTAACTCCGAGCCATCAGAGAGCCTTATCAGGCCATCCTTATGGTGCATTATTGCTTTTACGTCAATTGTAGTCCTGCACGCTTCCATGTTAAGCCGAAAAAAAAGCGCACACGCGCACACACACACACTGCACAGCGTCTGTTGGGCATGTGCTCCCCAAAAGGGCTTGTCCTCATTTTCCCTCATGAGATATGAGATAGCTTGTGGCCTTATCACAACTGATAATGGACCTAGTGTTCTAGGAATCTTCAAGTCAAAACACGGGGGATGGAGTGACTAATGCACAAATTTGTTTGTATATCCTCTATTAAATGGTTTTCTTCCCATAACTTGGGGCATGCAATGATATGTGACAAGTGGCAGGTGCAATGGAGGCATTGTTTTTTCATGTATGTATTTATTTGTTTGTTTGTTTTTTATTTAACTTTATTTATACAGGGAAATCCATTGAGGCATCAGTCTCATTTGCAATGAAGCCCTGTTCACAACAGAAAACAATACATTAACATTAAATAAGGACAATACACAAAAATATTCACAATAAAATCATCATATAACAATTACAATTTATGGCAACATTAATCAAAACAATCACAGACCACAACCTTTAAATCCTTCATCACCTTTTTGAATTTCTGTAGTGAAATTAATTTATTCAATTTAGAGGACTCTTGAAACTTGTTCCATGTCCTTGGAGCACAGTAGCAGAAAGCAACTGGGACTCCGTTGGGCCTCCCATTGAAATTTGCAGAATCATAAACGCTGCTCTGAAAAGCTTCATCTTTCATATTGTAAGGAGAAGAAGTCAGTGCGGGGAATGACTTTTGAAATCCCAAGTCGAAGTAACCTTGTGACCTTCCTTCAAACTTAATTTTGGTGCATTACCTGTAATTATATACTCTTCTTTCTGGAACAGTTGCCAAGTCTCAAAGTTCACCTCAGAAAATGAGGCAGTCGTTTGAAAGCGTGTTTTAAATTGATATTCGCAAAAATGAGAATTTTGTTTAGTTTTTTGTCTGAGAATTCATTTTATTCATACTTCATCGGATGTTTTGAATCTTTCCGACAGTCTTCCGGGATTTTCCTGCTCCCTTGTTTCTGAGGAAGCCTCCTCTCATGCACGTCCCGCTGTTTTTGTTTCTTCTGACTTAAAAGTTTGGATAATTTCTTTCCCCGCTGCAGCTGTCTGGCTCAGATTGTTTCCAGGGAACAAAATCACAAAAAGGATCGGAATGGCTTAGTGACCTTACTTCAAACTAAATTCTGATGCAGCGCCAGTAGTGACGCACTCTGTTTCTCTGGCATGTGGCTGTACCTCCGTTGCAATGCCGCAGTTCAGCTCACTGCCTGTTTTTCAAGTAAATTACCCGGCAGCTTTCAAAGCCATACAAAGCATGTTTAACCTTTGTTGACCCGGGGGAAAATTTGACCCTTCTTGAAACTTGAGAGGCAAAAAAAAACAAACAAAAAGACCCATTCTTTGTTTTAGCGTGAATTTTTATTATGCCTTTTCCCAAAGTGACTCAAAATATAGATAAGAGACTATTTCACGGTTTAATATTTTGGTTTTCCAAGGCTTCTATGTGTGTATTAAGAATGAGGTATTAGATTAAAAGGAAACAAATAGATAGCCACAGTAATAAAATTTTACAAATGAGCATTAATTTTAAAGACTATCGTTCATCCTTCAGAGACTGTTCTCAATATTCCCATCAGCCCTTATGTCAGGGGCAGGCGCCCAGTGACGCACACGTCTCCATTTCCATGTCTTTTTTCTTTAAAGAGTTTGATTTCATTTCCTGCTGCCTTTCAAAGCTACTGCCTTGCACAGATGTTTTTTTTTCCTGTTTAATTTTTTTTTCTGGAGAAGTGTGTGAGCTGTTTAAGATATCTTGGAACCAGAACATCTCTGATGATTTGGAAGACTGTTCAGGGTGTGTTCATGCCTGTCGCTCATTGGCTGATAGACCCTGCAGCCTTAGGCAAGCATGAGAAAGAATAAGCAAATCAGAAAATGAATGGATGAAGGGGAAAATGGAGTCAAGACATCACCAGAGATTACTCTCTCAGGAGTTTTTTTGGAAACTAATTTGGAGTTGATTCCCTCAGGATCTGACTCTTGTCCTCTTCCTGCTACCATTAGCCCTTACTCTATGATTCTCCATGACTGGGCTTTTATATACTCACTGCCTCACGTTCTCTAAACTTTGTTGAAGCTCCTATTGTGAAAGCTTTTGTTCGGTATTATTAATGCAGAATTATGTTTTTGTCTTTATCTTTCTCTGCTGACAGTCTCACACAATGACAGCCTACAGCCCTGAAAAGAAATGGAAAAAAAATGCTAAAAAGGGTTTTGACAAAGGCTGAACAACCATTATTATTATTTTATTTTTGAAAGTACTTATTTGTGTTGAAAAATAACTTCACAGGGGCCTTTGCTCTGCTTTTATAAAAGCAAACCCACGGGGACTGTTGTTAGCCAGAGGGTGGTGGACAGCACAGCGCAGAGAATATGTTCACTGGTCACAGCTTGGCTCTTCAGTTCAGTGACAGTTTTGTTGTGGTTAGATGCATTTCAGCGATTCCGTACTTATAGTGACCTCTCCAACTGAGAGGGCAACTACTCTGAAAAACCTAGCGCGCCCTAATTTGCTCACCCGAGATACAGCTTGCACCCACAGGCTGCCTACATAGTGACCACAATGTTTTGATTTGACCTGACACAACATTAATGTGACATGGAGCCCCTATCTAATTGCCAGTTTTTGTAAATTTAACTGATATTTTTTAATTGTAAAATTAAATACTTTGCCTTTTTTGTGCATTTAGTTTTATATCAGATTTACATACTTGCAGACTGGGGACTTCGGACTTAGGCGAAGACAGGATCAATTTCTCAGACTTTTTTGAGCGTGTAGGACTGGTTTTGCAGTCTGGTTCAGCAACTAGTTCAGTAGACTTACAGCACAAAGACAAATATCCAAATCAAGGCCAAATACCAGGCTAAGGGTCAAAAGCCAGTGAATGAGAATGCCAAACTAGGAAGGAGACAGAATAATAAGTAGAGTAACCAGCCAAATTAGTAACCAGAAATCACAATACACAAGGGACAAGGTAAACATGAAAACCATGGACAAAAAACATCAGAACCGGAAAATCACTGTCAGAATATGGAAGGCTTGAAAGTAACTTGGGGAAGAAACAGACTCACAAACTAAATGGGGAATGGGGAACTTCAATTACTAACATATCAGAGAGGGCAAACTCAAATCAGGTGCGGTGAAAACTAGGAAGCGAGACTTGGGGCACGGTTACAAACAAGGGAACATGAACTCATTAACAGATGGAACAGAGAGGGCTAGTGCAGGGGTGCAATTAAAACAAGTACATATGGAACACAAATGGGGAATGGGCAAAATAACAAAGAAAATTCCACCCATTCTCTATACACGCTTCTTCCTCACTAGGGTTGCAGGGGGGGAGCTGGAGCCTATCCCAGCTGACTATGGGCAAAAGGTAGGGACTCACCCTGGACAGCTCGCGCACACCATTCGCTCTCACACTCATACTGTACCTATGGGCAAATTAGCCTGATATGCATGAGGAAACCGGAGTACCTAGAGGAAACCCACGCAAACAAGGCAAGAACATGCAAACTCCACATAAATAGGCCCCAGGCCAGATTCAAACCCACGACCTTCTTGCTGCAAGGCAGTAATGCTAACCACTGCACCACTGTGCCGCCCACAAAGAAAACTGAATGATGAATTAAATATTAACAACAATAATGAATAAATAGAAAAAACGGGTAATAAAATGAAAAATAAAATAAACTGAGTACAGATTGTGGACACGTGCCCTCTCAATGGGCGCCTATTTTTGTCTGTTGAATGTGGAGTTTTTAATGTTAATTTAACAGTCTGGAATAAGCTTTCATGTCAAGGGCGTACTGGTATTTGCCCAGATGTTTCCCTGAATGCATCATCATCTCATACTTTCTAATGGTAAATGAGTAATTCAGAAACCCGACCTGAGCCTAATCTCATGCCTCTCGTGCAGCATCTCAGCTGCTCCTCTTCCTCCGCAGTGTTGCAGTGCCCTGACTGAGGCACTCAGACGATTTGGACTGGGAGGTTTGCTGGGACTAGAAGATCTTCTCTGTGACTCTCATATGTGACGAATGGAAAATCAAACACGGAATTATATATGAGAAATAGAAAAAACACCAGGTCCATTGCGCAGATCAGGGGTATCCCACTATAGGCCTGCATGGCGTAAGGTCTACTGCTCTCCAGTGGTAGTATGCTCTGAATGAGCACCTGATTACTTTGACAACTCTCCTAAAATTTGCTCTGTTTTAATGCTTACAACATTTCAATATGTAGATAACGCATCAAACCTTGACCCTATTTCAAGAAGGATCAAATCTGGATACTTGCAAATGAAGAGAATCCAGAATGCTCCCAAATCTGGAACCTGGACTGAAGAATAAAGAGTTCTTATGGGGTTTTCCCAATGCAGGATTACAGCTGACTCAGTGATCCTGCAGCATAAAAATGGGCCCTGGGCTTTCGACTGCTTGTTGGGTGATGGTGAACCGCAAAACTATGTGACGATATTCATCTCCTTGATCCAAGCAAGGGATTCCTAAGGGAAGTGATATATGCTGAATATATGAATATTAAATACAAAAATGTGCTACAGCACACTGCCGTATGCTGGCAGTGATGTGGTCAGTGTATTTTTCTGTAAGCTGAACTTTTTTGTTGGCTTGAACTTGTGATTGATAGCTTGCAGCTCTAACCATGACTATGTCTATAGACAAAAACTGACGCATCACTAGTTGAAAGTATTAGACAGAACATTCTGGACTGTTGGGTCTTCTAAGATTTCAAAGACTCAAGACACCCAGGCAACGGCTGTGAGGATCAGTGCGGAGGGAGGGACCTTCAAACACAAATTCTCTCACTTGGCTGAAATGTACACATTTCACGAGGCCTGTCCAGGACTGTGAGATTTTATGTTTTATAGCAACGGCCTTTTGTTTTCGCAGGTGAGCGCTATGTTTGCTGGCAATATTATATTACGGCTGGCGTTATTGATCTGGGAGTGTCGGCCCGGGGTGGGGGGCGTGGGTGGGAGCGAGTTTGGCTGCGTGAGTACAGCCTGTCCTCATGAATTTATGCAGCTCGGAGACTGTGACAGAGAGGAGCGGACGGTTTCAAAGGCAGATACAATCCCCGCCGTGTTCCTGGGAATTTTTTTGTTCCATGACCGACAGGGTGACACTAATGACAACCTGTGACTCGTCGTCTCCATGACTCTCAGCTGAGCATTGCTTGCAGCTCAGTGAAATTCCCTCTGTTCCATTTTAGTACACTGCACATCTCAGAGACCTTGTGCAAGGCAATCAAGCGTACGGAGGTGCACAAATCTGATGCATGCGTGTACACTACGATTACGGCTCGCATCAATTTCACATTTTCTTTGTTGGTGGTCATGGTATCAGCTAATGAAGCTTATGAAGAGCCTATTAGCACATGCACATGAGTGGGAATGGGATTGTGGGAAAGAAACACAGGAGTCATTAACCTTTAAAACTGATGGATGCTCCATGACTGGATTTCAGAGTCGTGAGCGCACTTATTCCTTGCCTTAATTCCTGTGTAATTGCAGTTATACCTCAAACAGTCCATATTAGTCTTGTAAACAAGAAAAAAAAAGGCTTACGTGAGATGGATGATATTTATCAATCCAAAATATTGAACGGACAGCAATGATTTCTTTGTTCTTGTGGACGAGAGCTCATATCTACAATGTACTTGAGGGTGGAAAAATATACATCTACAGCTGAAGTTGGATGCAACTTTAAACTCTAACTTTAAACTTGGTCTTTTTTTGTACAGATTCGTTTCAGTCTAATTGGGTCTTTGACATTATCATTATAAGCCAGAACTAACCTCATGTTTGGCTGTATGTCATATCATCTCCTATGTGTGTACGTGCATACATACATTTCAGGCCAGAAGTTTGGAAGCAAGGCCAACACAGGTCAAAAATTTGGAAGCAACTTCAAGTTTCTGTTCACAATGCCTTTCTTAAAAACCAGTGTGAAATCTATGGATTTTGGAATATATTTACTGCATGATTAGACTTTTCTTTCATTGATATGCATCATTTTCCTCTATTTACCTTTAGGTACTGTATACATCGATGTTACCAGACCATTGCTGAATAAATGTTAACAAAAGAAAGTAGGGGCTTAGTTTTTGGGTTGAGAAGATTTGCAATAGTCACAACTTCAGTGAAAAAGTAAAAAACAAATCACAGTTTGCATTATTCACTTTATGTCATGGTTTACAGCCCACCGGACGCCAACGGCAATCCGGCAGGCACTAGGACCACCATGGGCCTAGTAATATGGGCCTGATAATTTGAGTAAAAATGTATTCTGATCGATGACTCTTCATATAATAATTATGTTTATTTTGTTGCAAAGTATGCCAATGAAACTATGATCTTTTTTTTGTACAAATTTGATCTTGCTTCAAAAGTTTTGGCCTGTAGTGTACACCAGGATGTCACAGAGTACTTTTTGTGCTGAGAGGGTAGGGTCTTGGGCTTTTGATCTTCAGCTCTCTGTACACAGTAACACTACAGAATATGAGCCGGATGAGAACACACAATGTTCTCCGACATTTCTGCTCTAGAGCTCAGGGAGAGGACTCTCAGAACATGGATCATTACAGGCAACTATTTTCAAGTGTTGTAACACCAGTCCTGCTAGACTGCGAGAGGTTGCAGCAATGGAATAACAGTATTAGTAATAATGACCGCAAACATTGGATGACGCGGCTTCGGAGTCATCAAGTTGCAGAGCTCTTATAGGAAACGCTTTTGGCACAGCTCGAATCAGATGGCACCCGGCGTACTGTACTTCTGTTGCATTGTATGTTTTCAGAGTGTCCGCTATTATTATCGGTGGCACACCTATTTGCATTTTGGGAGTGCTGTGTTCTGTATGTGTTCGTGTTTGCATGTGTTAGCATGTATATGAGCTTCTGGACTCCATGTATGTGTTTGAGGGTTCGCATACGTTCTGTATTTCTGCCATTTTTTGATCATAAAGAATTGTTATGGGGATTACAGTGCAAAATAATACCTTGCGCAAAAGCTAAAAGCAAGAATTGGTGCTGTAAAAATAGGCTGGATGTTTAAGTGACTTACATCAGCAACGCAGAAGAAACACGCAGAACCCCCCTGAAATCACGTTTCTCCTCAAGCTAAAGGAGAAGCTTCTTCCCTCTGCTGGTTCCTTCTGTTCTCCTGCTCCTTCCTGCTCATCCTCTTCGATTCAGATTTGTATTTCCTCTCTGATAGCACTTTAGTGTCCGTCCACTCGTGGTGTGTCTTTTCCCCCAATTATGCCTGAGGCATGTTCTTCAGATAGTCACCCAACAATATGAGCAATCCAACCTCAAGAACTCTTAAATAGCAATTTGAGAGAAAATGGCAACGGAGCATTTCTATCATCTGGTTGTCTTGGAGAAAAGAGAGTGGAGAGATGACTAACCTTGAGCTGTAGAATGGTATATATATAGTACCTAATTTTGTAGAGATCCTATATGTTTTATATGTATGTATAATTTTGTAGACTGAAGTAAGCTAAATCAGTCCCCGTCCCCTATCTCTTAGTATATGCCCCTGTGATTTTTTTCATTTATGTTCAAGAAATCCAAAATATTAAATATAAGCATTTTACATAAATTATACTTTGTAAAATGTATGTTATGCTTCTTGAATGTGCAGTATAATTCATGCATTAGCTTTGATGGATAAGAATTTTTAAACTAATGGCTACAGGTAGGCATAATGTGGAAGGTGGCATTTCTTGGTTAGAGAATGGGTTTAAATTTGGTTCATTTACTGCCCTTGCTGCAAAAAATAAATGGGAAAATGAATTTATTATTATTATTATTATTATTATTATTATTATTATTATAGTAGTTGTAGGAGGTAGTGGTAATAGTAATAGTTGTTGTTGGTTGAGGTAGTATTTTGGTAGTAGTAGTAGTAGTATGCAAAAACAAAACAAAAACTAGAGGCACTCAATTGTAGTAATATCAAATGGAGGCAGCAAAAGATGCAAAACAAAACAAAATGGTGCAAAGAGTAAAATTTCAGACAAATCCTTGCATTACTTTTTGAGTTATCGTGTGTGATAGGATTTCAACATGGCTGCCGTGGAGGCCATATTGTTTCAGTGATCGCGGTGAAAATCAGTAGGGTGCATCCTTGATGTAATAGCAATCCACCCACAATTTCAGACAAATCCGTGCATCACTTTTTGAGTTGTGTTGTTCACAAACAGACAAACAGACAGACAAACAAACAGGGGCGAAAACATAACCTCCGCCCCAACTTCGTTGGCAGAGGTAAAAAAAGCAAACAAACAAACAAAAAAACTGGAAGGCAACAAGACACTGGAGGCTGTCTAAACTCAAAAACTTGAGACAAAGGAAATCAAAACATGTGGAGACAGAACTCTGAAAGAATAGCTTGTGAGATGCAGCAAGACTAAGAGAGACTCAGGGCTTAAATACCCCGGGAAATAATCAGGGAAAGACATGGCAGGGGAGGAGGCAGGCAGGGAGCAGAAAGGGGCAGGGCAACAAACAGCACACTGAGACAATGAGAGAAACAGAATGGGGAGAGGAAGACAAGAGAAAAAGGGAAGATAGACACAGACATGTGGAAACATTGAAAATGACTCATTAAATGAAAAAGACAGGCACAGTAAACTGAAAAGAAAGGCAAACCAAATACTAAAGTGAGAAAACAATGATAAAACTGTGGAATACTGACAGTGGGATAATAATAATAATAACTAGAGGGTGTGTCCGGAGGCCACAAACCCCGCCCGCGCCCACGACCTTCAAATATGGCCGATATTTTAGAAGTTTTTAACTGTCAACTACTCATGGTTGTTGCCCTCCCTGGAGGGCTATAGTGTGTTGATGTTCAAGTGATTTATTATGTTTTTGATGGAGTTATTAAAGAAAATGTCGAAATTTGCCCTATCTTCCAATGTTAACAAAATTTTCAAAGTGATCTAGAATCCACAGTTTGATCCGGATCTGCACCAAAAACGAATCACTTCTCATTTGGACCATTACCAATCCCTCTGTGACATATGAAAACGATCCGACCAAAACTGCAGCCTGTAGGCTGTCCACAGACAAACACACACACAGATAAATAAATAAATAAACGGAGACAAACACATAACCCCTCCCACACTTCGTTTGCGGGCGGGGTAATAATAATAATAACAATGCCAGTCTGTAGTTTCATTGTGACATCACTAACAGCAGTGGTACCAAGTGTACAGAATAGTAGATGTGTTTACTATATTCATAGAACTTGCAGAGGAAGTTCATGAAACATTGATAGGGTCTTAGTAATTTCTTGATTCTATTTTTGCCGCAGTACCATTGTCTCTGTTTCTCTCCTTCCGAGGCCAATCTGATTTATTGGTAAGGAAAACTATTATACATATCCACTATGTAATTAAAAATATAATTTTGCATTAAAGATTGAGCTGACAAACTGAAAAAAAGATATTGGTGGTGAAAGGTACTGTAATAACAAAAGCACTGTATAATTTATACTCTCTCAAATTGATTTGACCCTGTGCTCAAATCAGATAATCATCAAGACCAGGAGTAGAATAGTATGTTCTGTTTCCATCAATGCAAGGAATAGCAAGATAGCTCAAGGTTCTCTGTGAAATAGGTGTTCAAATGTACAGCCACGCTTCTATTATATTGGAAATTGTTGTCACGTAGCTCAGAGTGGGTGGAAGTGTTTCTTTACTCACCACTAAAAAGGATCAATATCTGCGTCATCAGAGCCAATGATAGCAACATATCAATTTGAAGAATCTCTAGGAAAATAAAATGTTTGTACTGCCTGTCTGCTTCATATACGAGAAGGGAACCTTATTGAAAAGTTTTTTTGATGCTTTTCATTTTGGTTGAAAAAATAAATTAATCGTGTTTGCTGATGCAACCTCAGCCTGAAATGGTCTCAAGTCACAAAGAACAACTGCTCATATGTCAGTATGTAGACTACAGGGGGAAAAAACATTCATTATTCGCTTCTCACTAACCTTGGAGAGATTTCCTGACCATAATTTGAGGCCTATATTCCCACAGAAAATTTTCAGGGAGGGGAATGTATATCATAATTTTATTTCTATTTTGATAATGTTTTCAAGACTCACGTACTGGGACTTGCAGCTGAGTTCTGCACGAGTCCACATTGTCAGCCAGTGTGTTGGTTGCGGTCTGTGTCGAGTCGAACTTTGATTTATATCTGTGCAACACTGCCCTCTGCTGAAAAATAAACTGCAGTGCCAGTTGACAACTACAGCGGGTGGATTGCATGAGGATTTCAGGCTAACTTCTAGTCTGAGGATTTATGCTATCACACATTTTAGCCGCATTTGGTCGGAATAAACCACTGTTAAAGATAGTGCTTACATCTCAATAAAATGCTTACTTGAGATGTGAACCATGAGGGAACCATTGTTGGAGTAAAAGGCAGATTTGCACAACTGGCTTGGATAAGTCTGTATAAATAGCAGTGGAACAAAATGGGTCGTCCAGGAACAGATATTCCCTTCAAGGGATGGGGGTTACAGCCTCTCTACAATTATGTTTATCATCTTACTTTGCATTCTTCAAAAAAAGAGCAATATTAAATATGGTAAATATTATACATTTGTTCCAAATATATGAGTAGCTTCGGACGTAAATCCCAACCCAAGAGAGCCATGGGCTTTTTAGGAATACACTATGATATAGAAACTTAACGAAAGAACCCATCAATTGATTAAAAGATAACATGGTGTGCTTTATTTGCCTAATTTCTTTGGTTCTTGTTCTTAAGGGGTATACTGGAACCAGAACCCAAAAGCTTTGCAAAACCAGAGGATTGTTGATCTGGACACAAAGACTGGCTGGAAGTGGTGTTGATGGGCCAGTTGTTGGTGGTCTTCCTTTTGGTGAAATAATCCCCAGTGACCCAGAACAGTGGTGGGGACAAGTTGTCGTAGGAGACGAAGTCTTCAAGATGAGATATTAATTTGAGGTCCTGACTCACTGTGGTCATTAAACAACCCATGACTCTCTGACAAGAGCTGGGATTTTTCCAGTGTCCTGGCTGAATTCCCAATCTGGCTCTTTTAACCTGCCACCTTTTCATCCCCTGATTTAATTGGTTATGCACGTTGTCCTTTCCCTCTTCACCTCAGCTGATGTGAGGTGAGCCATCTGACACAAAATGGCTGCCGTCGCATCACGCAGGTGGGGGCTTCAGTGTCACAACACTTGTGTGAATCCCTGGTGTGTCTCTTCACAATTCAGCGGCCTGCGTGTCTATTTGGTGTATGTGTTGTGATTAGCATACGTTTTGTGCGCATCTCCCCTCTCGGCTGAATCTCGTTACTGGTCTGTTTCCTAATAAGTGAGTGACGGGTGTTTAAGCCTTCTTGAGCACATGCTTGTCGTTGGATTGTACAGTCGCATTCGTGGTGAAATTCCAGTCACATGTATGGTAGTAAAACTTCTTTGTCTTATGCAACCAGTACTTAAGTGGCAGCCAAAGTCTCCTCGAACCCTTTATTGTCATTAGTTAATTTGAACAAGCTTCCAATCCTAATCAGGGTTCAGGACTGGGAGCGAGTTCCTCTCAAGCAATAACCCTCCTCTTGGGCAGTCCAGTGCTGGCAAGTGCTTCAACATCTGCCAGCACACCGGAAGCCACTGGTCAGTGACAGCAGCCCAAGCATTGCCTATTATACCTGTGCTGAACTGTCGCTCCTCCTCCCCAGAGTTCTGCCTTCGCCTATCCTCTCCAGGGCTCCGTCCTCGTCATTACCATACTGCTGCCAATAAATTATTAGTTGTATTGCAAGCCTGTCTCCGCACCTCATTCCTATAGTCTGGACCTTAACCCTTTCAGAGCTGTGGGCAACTATAGTTGCCCAATGATGTAAGATATCAAAATCAGATGCTGTTGAAAACCTATCATGTGGCAACTTGTTTAAAAGAGCTCCCGCAGGGGAGCTCTTTTAAACAAGTTGTCGCATGATAGGTTTTCAACAGCTCAAGATAACTACATTTTTAATTCCTTAACCCTTAACCCTTTCAGCGCCGTGGGCAACTATAGTTGCCCAATGATGTAAGATATCAAAATCAGACGCTGTTGAAAACCTATCATGTGGCAACTTGTTTAAAAGAGCTCCCGCAGGGGAGCTCTTTTAAACAAGTTGTCGCATGATAGGTTTTCAACAGCTCAGGATAACTACATTTTTAATTCCTTGAAAATGTATTCAGCGCTCGAAGGCTTAAGACTTCACATTGGCGGAGTGAGATGAGCTTACTCAGTGTGACTGTGAAGCACTTTGAGTATCTATGGGAAGGCACTATATACATGCAATGTTCATTCATCCATGTTATGTAGTATATTGCAAGCAGCTGATACAAAACATTGCTTTCTACTCCTGCTGCAAGAGCTACGTTTGGAGAGTAAGATTGCCCGCGTAAAACAGCAATCATGGATATAAACATGCTGGCAGCACAGAGCTGCTTCCACGTGCTGTGGGCAATCAAAACACACAAACACCAGCACGGTCTCGCAATCGTCCGGACTTCCTGCTCTTTCAGACAGGAAGGGAGGTGATATCGCGGAGATCAAAACAGTGGAGGACAGCCACACAAGCCCTGTTCAAATACCAAACACACAACAGAGAATAACATACTCACACTTCCCCTCCCTTCTCTTTTGTTTTTTTTTTCTCCTCGGTATCGCTCGACTGTCTGTGCAAACTCATAAAGCCAATAAGATAACAGTCAATGATAAATGAGAGTTATGGGGAAAAAAGACTGCTTTAGATAACCTGTTTTTCCACAAATAGAATGCTTCCTGCTATTTTATTTTTCCTTTTTCCACTTTAACCTGTCATGTGATTGTTTGTGTTCGCTGATAAAGTGGAAAAATATATATTGTTGCTGTAAGTGGGGTGTTGTGGAAAAAAAATGGCTGAACAGCTTTGAATAGGAAACATAGAGCACATTGTAAAAAAAAAAAAAAAATGCATCTGGAACACTTCACCAGAAATTCAGGGCCGTCCGTTTATTTACCTGAAAGGTCACTTACAAACAGTGCCTTAATCTAGGAAAGTTATTTTCTGCCTCATCAAGTTTGGCTTTGAAAACACCAACCAAGCACAGAAAGTGAATTAAACTCTAAAGCATAAAACAACTGGACATGCTTGCCTACTTTTTCATCACTGGCTTACACAGAGGCAATTTAAGGAAATACTTTTTGAACAATGTCAAAGTAAAGAGGTTATTTCCTCTTCTGGCCAGTCACCCGACCAATTTTTTAAAGCGCATTCTGTGTTCGGTAAGTACACGCTCCTCGGACTCGCATTACACATGACCTGGAGTGGCATTTATGACAACACACATAGTGCAGACTCACAACTTCCGGATGGATCGGTAAACAATTCTGTGCATGTGTAGATGGGGTTGGATGAGACCCATTCATAAATCTACAGTACAAGTGACCACAGGGGGGCACTCGAATGGCGCAGCCTGTAGGCGCATCTCAAAGGGTGGATCTCAAAGCATAGGCTGCAGCCTTCGAAGACTGCATTTTTAGGGGTCGTCACTTACTTCTATCCACCACTCTAATATTTAGGATTAGGGATCAGGATAAATTTAGAGTTAGGGTTGGTTTTGGGGGCTCGGTTTAGGGTTAGGGGTTAGAGTTAAGTTAAGGGTAAGGGAAACCAGTGATGATTCGCTTAAACCAAAGCTGTTTAACGGAGATGAAATGACAACGTCGGTTTGGCGGATGGAATTATGTGACGACCACTAAAAATGCAGCCTACGAAGGCTGCAGCCTATGCTTTGAGATGCACCCCGTGTGTCTCTGTGTACTGACGTGCCCCATCATTCAGCATCATAGCATGACCACAGAAACAGTGTGGGCAGCAGCCCTGCAGGCCCTTGGATAAATTTACAATTTCCCTTGGTCTACTTGTGAAGGTGCTATATGTGTCACCATGGAGACCAAGCCATCAATTAGACACCCCCAGACTGACAGGGCATTCTGAGGACTATAAAGTGAGCGCCATAATTACCTCGCCAAGGAGGTTATGCTTTTGCGGACGTTGGTTTGTTGGTTTGTCTGTCTGTCTGTCTGTCTGTCTGTCTGTTTGTGTACAGGATGACTTAAAAAGTAATGAACAGATATCCCTGAAATTTAGTGGGTGGTTTGCTATTACAGGGATGGACCCTATTGATTTTGACCACGATCACGCAAACAATGTGGCCGCAAGATTTTGACTCTGCTGCCTTGGCGCAGGTTTGCACTCTTGGAGTGCCTCTAGTTCATTGGAAAGTGACACATGTTCATTTTGGTCCTGTACTCAAGTACTTTTGTGTTTGAAAGGATGCAATGACTATGAGGTTGAAGTTTTTTTCAGGCGCGTAAAAAAGTATTGGACAGTTTAACATAATGTAGAATAAAGTAGCTATTCATTTTTAACATTTGGTCACGTGCTTTCTAGGCAATGACCGCTTGAGGTTTGTGATACATAGATATCACCAGACGCTGTGTACCTTCCGTAGCGATGCACTGCCAACCCTATACCACTTGTTTAAGGAACTTTCTGACTTCAGACTCCTCCTCAGCATGTAAAATTCATGTTCAGTTTTATTCAGATCTGGCAACTGACACGGCAAACAGAACCAAAATAATAAAAACGTCACTGTCCAATGAATTGTGGAGCTCAGGGTATATGTTTAGCAGGACATACTTGCACATCTATGCTGTGCAAAATTACTTGTGTTACTTATGTTGTAGCATAGGCTACCCCAGATACAGCATAGGCATTTTGACTTCTTGAGAAAAAGCAGGTGGACAATAACCTGTGTTGTAGTAAATAATGATGACATCTTCCACAGACTGCTGTCATTTGCACCAAGATGACAATGAGCCAGTCAAAGAGTCAATGATTATGTGTGTGTGTATGTTAATAAAAACTAAACAGTCCGGTCAACCGTGACCGCATGGGTTAAGCCCCCGAAAGCCCGCTTCTCCCTTTTTTGCGCATTATTCGGCCAATATTGTTGCCATAGCAACCAAAATTGGTAGGTATCATAAATGAAGTATTACAGATGTCAATACCAAATATGAAAGTAATCGATCAAAAATTGCAGCCTGTACTATGTCCTCAAGGAAGTGTCTACGGACGCGGTGGCGGCAGAGACGACACATGACTCCATAGTAGCCGCCCGACTTCGTCTGGGGGCTACAAATATATATATATGTGTGTGTGTGTGTGTGTGTGTGTGTGTGTGTGTGTATATGCACACCGATCAGCTGCAAGATTAAAATCACCTGCCTAATCTAGTGAAGGTCCCCCATGTGCTGCAAAAACAGGTCCATGAAACTGTCATCATTTAAATTCCCAAGCTCAGGGTTTTCCCAGCAGAGCATTTCCCAGATTATCAATTATCACACTCCCTCCATCAGCTTTTCGTCTTCCCGCAGTGCATCCTGATGCCATCTCTTCCCAGGTAAATGGTGCACATGTATCCCTCTGAAGCACATGATGTAAGAGAAGGTGGGACTCACTAGATCAGGTGATTTTATTCAGTCCTCCAAGGTCCAGCTCTGAAGCTCAGGTAGCCATTTGGGGCGCTTTTAGAGGTGGACCGGGATTAGAGCGGGCACTTTGACTGGTCTGCAAGCTAAAAAGGGCAATGCACAGCAGGGTATGATACACTGTGCATTGTGAAACGTTCCTTATATAAATATTAGTGAAATTCTCAGTCACTTGTGCCACAGTCACCCTTCTGCCAGTTTGGACCAGACGGGGTAGCCTTCATAACTTCCTGCATCGATGAGCCTTAGGTGCCCAAAACCCTGTCACTGGTTCATGGTTTGCTCCTCCTGGAACCACTTTCAGTAGGTACTCACATCCGTTGCACGGGACCATCCCAGAAGTCTTGTTGCTTCAGAGACGCACGGACCCCCTTGTCAGGCCATAACGATTTGACCCTTATCAAAGTTGTTCAGCTCCCGTTTCTCCCACATCCAACATGCTGAATATGAGAACCGACTGTTCGCTTACCGTCCAAGATTTGTCTGCAGACCTTGACATATGCCATTGTTATGAGATAATGAACTGCATCTTTTTATGTTTAATGTTTTACATCTTCTTTATATATCTACATATCTTCCTCAGACTCAGTTTGACCAGGTAATTCTGGACAGCACAGATGATGTTGAGACCGTGGCTTTATAAAGGCTATTTTATCTTTATCAACTGTCTAATGAAATCCAAACATTTTATAAAGATCTTTTTTTTTGGTGTCCCAAATGTGCTTTTATCAACAAAAACATTAATGAGGAAAGCAAAAATAAACATCAAAGAAAACATGTAAATTGAAAAAATTTAGTGAGCCTAAAACATTTGCAAAAAAAAAAAAAAAAAAAAAATTGCATGAAGGCGGCCAGCTGGCAGCAATGTATGTGGGAGTAGCAAGGGAACATTGACCTAATCCCAGAACAGGATGTAAACAAACCTGAGGATGACATGACGTGAGGCTTTGCAAATATTTTGACTACCCTGGAGTCTGGTGGAAATTTATTTTCTCAGCACATCCATCATTTTTGACCACCATCTGTTGATGATTCTTATGCATAATATGATGTTTGAAGCCAGACCGAGAGAACCTGCAGGTCAGTGGCCTAGGTTGACAAACAAAGGGACAATACACTTACTGGTAGTCTGGAAAATCTGTTGGGTAACAAAAGATCTATAAATCTGATAAGGAGTTACCTAGCTCTGTATTTTGACTGCAGATTGCAGCTGAACATCAGAGGCTTGCCCCATTCTTGCGAATGAATGAGTTACAAATAGCCTGAATATCAGTAATCTTTGATATATAAATATTTTTAAAGAAGCAAAAAAGAAGCAAAATTAGTAATTTAATTTTGCTTCTTTTGAAAATTTTTACTTCTTTCTGTGAAATCCTTATTACATTTCAGAGTTTGCAAAACATCAAATTTAACGTGCAAATTAATATTTGCATTATGAAGCAGCAATGAAGATAGTATCAGTTGTATGGCAAATGTTATCTGGCAATTATAGGGTTAAGAGAAAGTCGGTTCCTGTCTGAAATCACGTCGGATGCAGCTCGTAGTTTAATGAATCTCGCGATACTCTCAGTTAGTGGCGGCTGTCTGGCCCCCTCACTCAATTCTGGACTGGTCTGAGGTATTTGAATGAAAGCAGCCTGAAAAACGACAACCTCTCACCGCGTAAGAAAGAATGGCGTCGGCTCTGGAACAGTTTGTGAACAATGTACGGCAGCTGTCCGCCCAAGGTATGTATAAGCAATATGCTGGGACTTATTAATCGATTTGAAATGCTGGCTAGCAAGATTAGCAACCGGGTGCTAGTGCTAAATTAACGCCCCGGTTCTAGGCAAGCATTTTTGTTATGTCATGTAAACACACCTGAGCCTCTCTATCGCAGGTTTACTTTATTTTGAGCTAACACAGAAACGAAATGTTATGTAATCATGATCTGTGCATGTATTGTGTCCTTACAACTAACGTCTGGACTTCAGGGAGGAGAATTGCCTTCTTTATTTTCCTCCAGAAAATATTTCTGGGGGAACGTCGGCATGTCGTTAATACCACCCACATTTCAACTGATTGGCTAAAGCGGTTTAGAAATAAGTCTCACTGGCTAGTGAGCCTGTCAATCAAGTGTATTTTGCTCACTAGTGGTTTATGGTTATACTTCCCGTGGAATTGGAAAATGTGCAGCAAGGCCTTGACAGCAATGTTCAGCTGGCTAACGTGCATGCTAGCTTGTAGCATAAAACCGATGTATACATCTTCTGTGCGTCAGTGGAAGAGTAAACTACAAACAAACCACATATTGCGCAACGATTGACCCCTGGGTCCGATGTGTGTAGTTAGCTAGCGAGAGCATATCGTGATATGGAAACGCGCCCTGCTAATGGCTAGCATTTAGCGGTTAGCTAGTCGCTAGTATATGCCACCAAGCTTGAGTTAACCAGTTTGTTTGCTTAAGGTTGAGTGAATCATATCATGAATACGATTTATATATTTAATCATTGTGAAATGTGATTTTAATAGATAAATGAAGGTTATGAATGACTTCGAGCTGAATTGATCATCTGCAAAATCAGCGGACCGTACATATGGATGGGAAAAGTGTCTTATCTTGGATGTGAAACGTGCGGTATCTTTAATGGGCAGTGTAAATATTGGTTGTGTTATCTCGCATACTTTACGAGCCATCTATCCGTCCATCCATCAGGTCAAATGACTCAGCTATGCGAGCTCATCAACAAGAGCGGGGAGTTGCTGGCCAAGAACTTGTCTCACCTGGACACCGTCCTGGGGGCCTTGGACGTGCAGGAGCACTCCCTGGGTGTGCTAGCTGTGCTGTAAGTGTATTGACTGAGGTCTGACAACATATGCTCGAGGTTAACAGTAACCAAATCTAGTTAGGCTGCCCCACGTATTCCATTCAGGAAATCATTAAATATTGCTGGGCTTAGTTCATTGGCACTCGATTCAAGGATCTGATTGAAACCTTAGTGAAGACAGTGTCTTGCAGCTTTGATATTTGAGAGATTGAGCTTTGTACAGCTGGAAATTTTACTGCTTCGAAGTTGAGAGTAATTATCAGAATACAAAGGTTTTTCACAGTTTTAAGTCAAATGCACAATCTTAGGATGGTAGTATGGTTCCCTACCATTATGCAGTACTGCCGTCCCTGAGTAGATTTCAGTGTCATCTCAGTCTAAATTTCCTTGGCTGACATGTACAATACTATGAATCTAACCAGAGATTTGAGGTCTGCTCTACTTCTATGAGGGTTCCTTGCTTAGCGATGTTGTTGCTAGTTCTGAAGATTCTTGATTTTCTTTGGGTGGGACTCCAATTGGATATGATTCAAGAAATCTGAACGGATGGATTTGTTGCAAAATGTTTGCAAATCATTGTGCTGAAAACTATTCTTTCTGAACTGTCTCTTGGTCCTTCGAAGGTGGCCTTGCATTTTCACAATGTATTTAGACTGGGCATGTGGTGCTTTGACTTGAGCCACAGTAGCTAATTTAACTTGGAATGATTGTTTTGTTGCTGTGAAACAGGGCTGCCTAACTCTGTTTCTGAAGATCTTCCACCCTGTGGGTTTTCATTTCAATCTTAGTTTGCTATTCTTAATTAAATTAATGAGCAACTCTAAATGTTCCTCTGTTTTAATGATTTGAGCAGTTGTTGGGAATGAATACTTTGAGTTCAATAGATGTCCTGGGAGAGGGTTAAATATCTCAGCCAAACGATGGAAACCATGTAGACCCTGGACCGTTATTTGAACTGCCTTTCTTAACCTGTGTGCAGGTTTGTCAAGTTTTCCATGTCAAACATCCCGGACTTTGAAACACTCTTTTCCCAAGTTCAGCTCTTCATAAGCACCTGCAACGGAGAGCACATCCGATACGCAACCGACACCTGTGAGTCCCCGTGTTTAGCTTCCTTTAGTCATGAACCCGCCACCCAGCCTGCAAAAAATGCCCTTAACGTGTGTCTCTCTCTCTCTGATTACAGTCGCTGGCCTCTGCCATCAGTTGACAAACGCCCTGGTTGAACGAAAACAGGCAAGGAATCCATACCATAATAATCTTATGATTCTGTATAGGATACAGCGAGAGGTGGATAATCCAGCGATCAGAAAGTAAAAATCTTGCCATGTTTTGCTTCCATCCATGTGCCAAGCCAGCTGATCTCACTGACTGATTCAACAGTCTGGCTGAAGGGTTATTCTAGATGTTTTATTTTTTTTATCTGTGTATACTTTGGGGACTGAGCCTGAGTGTTTTTTAACCTTGGAGGCAACTGTAGTTGCCCAACAATGATATAAGATAACAAAATCAGATGCTGTTGAAAATCTATCATGTGGCAACTTGTTTAAAAGAGCTCCTGCAGGGGAGCTATTTTGAAGAAGTTGCCACATGATAGGTTTTCAACAGCTCAGGATGATTACATTTTTAATTCCTTGAAAATTTATTCGGCGCACAAAGGGCTATTTTTTTGAGGATTTCGGCCTCAACTGTTCTTAAAATGTTACCTTGTTTCAAAAATCTGCTTAACATAGTTTTTCTGTAATGGCTGGTGACTTTTTTGTAATTGGTGTTTTAAGCAATTGATAAAGCATTTTCACAGACGTTGCAGTTTATGGACTAGTCTTTAATTTCTAATATTTTGACTCAAGTTGCTGACTTTAGTACTCGTTCTCAGTTGCAGTATGTTCTGAACTTGTTCTTAATTTTTGGGCATTTTTCAATCTCAATGTTCACATATAAGAAGGTTTATATAAAAAAAGAATGAAGTAAATCCAGGAGGTTTGAATTTAATACTGGGAACGACTTTCACTCGCTGAACCTGGGCCCATGTTCCCAAAGCCCGCGTTAGCATAGCGAGCTTGTTATGGTGTAGTTATGCCATCATTACTAAAGGCCCCCTGTTCCCAAAAGTCTCGTTATGGTTAGCGAGGTAGTTATTTTAACAACGGGTCTAAAGCTATCATTAGACCCTCGCTAGGCAATAGTTAGGGAAAAAGGCATACCTGTGGCTCAGTTCATGGGTTCGTTGCATCATTACGCAAGGTTTTTCGTATTGTTTGAATCAGTGGCCTAGCCTGAACTTAAAATTGGGTGGGCACTAAACATCTCTTCAAAACATTTTAGTTCTGACTCGATCGCAGTCATTTTTTCTAATTAACTATACATTCAATCCAAAAACACTCTGCACTTTTTGGTGTTGCTTGTTCACCTCGTTAAGGCAAAAAGTCAATCATTCATTTGGATGCACAACTTTGTGCATTTCAATTCAGTGGCATAGCCAAAACTGAAAAGGAAGAGGCCATTTGCCCCGCAGAGCTTCGGCGCCAAAGTTCAAAGAGCGGGGTGGATTATAAAATGAAATCTCTTATTGGCCCACCTGCGGGGCAAATGGCAGAAGTGCTTCTCTTAACCACCCTGCTGCGATGCGAATAGCGGAACTGCTTCTCTTGTCAGTCCGAACGGATGGCCGATCTCTTTCCCCCAGTTCATCCCGCTGCGGGGTGAGTAGCCACTTCCAACTGAAAATTGAGCGGTCACACAACATCACTTTACTACAGTTTTTAAAACTAACTTGTTATCAGTCATTTTCCTTTATTCTAATAAATGGAAATTATTTTAATAATTGGCGATTAAAGACATGGCTTCTTTCGTGATGCGATCAAAGGGCGACTAATCAATAGGCATAATTCAATTCAGAAAAATACGTTACTCATAAATTGGCCTATAGGCTACTTTTCAAGAGGTAAACTGCTCTGGAACTTCCGCTTTACCTTTGTGGCACATCAGGCGATCTAACCTGAGCCTCATGATCGACTAAATTGTTTAAATTGAATCAAAGACAGAGATTTGAAATGCACAAAATTGCACGTCCAAATGAATGATTGTCATTTTGCCTTAACGAGGTGGACAAGCAACACCCGATAGCGCGGAGTGTTTTTGGATTGAATGTACAGTTGATTAGAAAAAATGTTTGTGATCACACCGACTAAATACACATGCTGACGCCGCTGACCTATTATACGCCACATTACGCAATATCCATCGACCGCGATTTAATTTTATTGCCGTCAGGTATATGAGAACCATGGCACAATGACGTCCTTCGTTGCGATTTGGTAACGATCCCTCCACGATGGCTTTGGCTAACCGTAGTTGTCCTTCTCGTGAGGGTCCTGGTAAGCGACCTAACGATATCGTTAACTGCAACTTTTACGATGGCTTCGGGAACATGGGCCCTGGATTGTCCACCTCTGGGCACAACAGGCAGCCTGCTTGGACAGACCTTTGGCTTGTTGCCTTGTGTTTTGTCTGTGTGCCTTTATTCTGTTTGTGTTTTTGTCTCAGTGTTGTCTGCCACCTCTCCACATGTTTTTGTTTTTGTAATGAGGAGAGCAGAGTAGTCTCTGACTGGGGGGCTGGCTGCACTTTTGACTCTTGTCCAGATGAAATTTGCCCCTCATAGATACTATAGCACCAGCCTCTGCTGTTGGCCTTGGAACATTTTGGCTACAAATGTAGATATTTAGTGCATATATTTGGTTGCCTTGGCAACGTTTACAGATTACTGGCCTACGGAGGGCTTGAATGTCGACTCTGCGAGCGAGATGGTGTTCAAAATCAGTGATAATGGGGACTGTAATATTTGGAGGCAGCGCTACCACTTTGCAACTACTTTTGTCCTTGATGAACACGAAGGTGCCAAGGTCATTGCTAATAGTCTTCTGTTTGTCTCTGTTGTTGATGTTCTTCATTTTTCCTCTGGTATGTTATCACACCAAATTGACATGAGGGTAGGAATAAATGGATAAAATGTGTTTTTGTTTGAAAGTTTGCGCTTGTGCACTTCTGTGGTTTAATTTTCCGTTTGTGTATAGTACTGGGACCTGAATCACAAAGTAAGAGTACAGTGTTAGCTGGAGAAATTTACTGATTAAAACGCAGCCCTCCCAAATCTGGAATTTGGACTGATATGAATTGAGCTGTTATGGATTTCACTTTGGTGATGTTGCCTCGCTAATTCGGTAATCCTGCTTTAGGATTTGGACCTTATGTCTAATACTTTGTGTGTTTCTTTTGCTACAGCCATTAAGGGGGGTTGGTATCCTAAAACAGGCGATGGACAAAATGCAGATGAATTCAAACCAGCTTACCTCAATTCATGCAGATCTGTGTCAGGTAAGCAGGCTGTGAAATGTATCCATTTTGTGAAAATGTCTCTGGATAGTGCCATTTTTCTGAATCATAATTATTTTTGAGTGTGCTGCAGCTTTTTTTTTTGCATATGGGGGATTCCGAGGTATTTTAACAAAACGTCCCCTCTGTGACGAGACACTAAACCGTCCCCCCAAAAAAATTCTGTTGATGCATTAAAAAGTGTTTTTTTTTTTTTTTACAATTTATGGGTATAAATAGTTCACAACTATATTCGGGAGGAAGAAGCTCCATTTTTCCCTCCATTTCCATTTGTTGATCATTTTCGTGTCTGTCACGGAGGGGACATTCGGTTGTCAATACCTCGGGATTGCCCATATGTACCCCTGTGTTCCTACTCACTTACTGGACCAGCTGTTGATTGACAAAAGAGGGCTAATTTTGAGGTTAGGGATGTCTTTCTGCAAATTCTGTGTACTTAGTATATGCAGGCAGAATTTGTGATTATGGCTACACAACTGTAAAATCATGTGCAGGCAGGTACTGCGTTTCTGACTCGCGGGTTATGGGGTTAGTTTCGCCTCTCTTATTTACTTATCATTGATTATAAGCGGGAACAGTGTGACTGAAAGTTCTGGCTTGTGGACTGGTGTAATTTGATCAAGTGGGTGATACAAGACTGACATCGTGAAACTTCTATCGACAATTGCCCGCAGCTATGCTTGTTAGCCAAGTGCTTCAAGCCTGCCCTACCGTATCTGGAGCTCGATATGACGGACATCTGCAAGGAGAACGGGGCCTACGATGCCAAGCACTTCCTGTGTTACTACTACTACGGAGGAATGATATACTCAGGGCTGAAGAACTTTGAGAGAGCACTGTATTTTTACGAACAGGTAACGTTACCGGCTTTGCTTGTCCAAAATCGATGCCTCACGTTTGTTGACTCTGGCGCTGCGCGACAGCACCCATGTTTTACCGCAAGAATTGCATCCAAGCTGATATATTATGCTGTTTCACTGTTCTTGTTGTGGAGTGTTTACCAGGGATATTTGAGTGTATGTTATGTTCAAGAAGAAAGGTGAATGTATTCCAAAGTGTAAAAAAGATGACCTATTTATTTGTGACTTTCTCCTTCAGAGTGCTGGTGTTTTATCTGCATACCAGTCAGTTATTATAGCCACCTTTTGTTTGGCTGATGACTCCATGCATATTAAAGGCTGTGTAGAATTTGCCAACTAGGATCGCAAGCATTACTGTTTCAGACACTGTGCTGTTCTAAGAAGCTCATGTGCCTCGCAGCTGTATTCCACAGTCATAAATCCTTATTAAATTTTTCATTACTCTGCGTGCACATCTAATTTTTCATCGGTTAGTCAGGCTCATTTGGAGACGGTTCTCCATTGTGTGTTTTCCTACCCAGTGAACTGAACTGCATACATTGTTTGCGCACTTGATTATTTCTGAAATTGATTAACAATCCTTGGGCAGGTAGCAAGCACTTCATGTGACATGGCCATTGTTCAGCGAGAACTAGCCTAAGTTTTTGTGGAAATGGAGAAAACAAACATATTTGTCGGATAATGAAAGTTCCTCATGATTTTTAAGTCTTTTCTTTTTATATCTGTGTGCAGGACTAGGAAAAGGGGTCACTTGGGTCATTTTATGAAAATTGAGATTTTCCTACAAAATCAAAGAGTGATCCAAGTTTTTCACAGCAAAGTGTTATAAATTGACAGTACAGTGGTTTGAAATTCTAGCTTTGCACATGCATTTTCGGTTAAATGGAACAGGTTGAACTTTGACCCCGTTAATCTCAGAATGGAAAAAAATCCCAAGTGACCCCTTTTCCTAGTCCTGCACACGTCTTTAGAAATTCTCCTTTTTGGATCATCTAAACATTCTTTGCGAGATTATATTCTCGCCTAACTCATTCCACCTTTTCACTTTTTTTCCACAGTTTGTATTTGTTTCTTTGCTAAATGCCACTAGTGCATGAGCTAATGACTCTCTCCTGCTCTATGCTCTCCTCTTTGTCCTTACAGGCCATAACCACTCCAGCCATGGTCGTCAGTCACATCATGCTAGAGGCCTATAAGAAGTACATCCTGGTGTCCCTGATTCTGCATGGAAAAGTACAGCCGCTGCCCAAATACACCTCTCAGATAGTGGGCCGCTTTATAAAGGTGAGGCCTCGGCTGTAATGCACGAGACCGATCTCATTAATGCTGTCGTGTAGGGCTGCCGGTATGAGGGGCATTTGTTAACTCAAAAGGTATTATTTTACCTCGCTTGCACATTCTGTGTGGGTTTTACTAGATTTTAATTTTAGGAAATATTTTTTAAAATTCTAATACCCCCATTTTTATTCACAAGCCACCCCTTCCGGTAAATGGATCAGATTTTAATTTGATGTTCGACTCTTGATGTCAATTTTCAATACCTGTGGCATTCTGTCACACGTGTTCGGTTCCGTTGAAATGTGTCTCGCAGTTTGTCCAGCGATGATGTATTGCCCCACATGCAACTGTAAATCTCTGTTCATCTAATACTACCATATCACATTGTCTCATTCTGCCCACGAACTGGACTCGTTCAAATAATCCGAAAATCTTTGCGCTTCAGTCATAATCCTGATGTCTAGTACTGCTAAAGCCAAATTAGTTTTTGAAATACACACACACACACTCACCAACCTTGTTTTCAAGGTATTAATTGGTTGTTGACTTGGAGAACAAACCTCTAATTCCCTCCAAGACAAGTTAATTTGGAATTCTGATTTTTTTTTTTTTTTTTGCGTTTTTTCCAAAAATCATTGTGTCTTTAAACCCACCCAGCCGCTGAGTAATGCCTACCACGAGCTGGCACAGGTGTACGCCAGCAACAACCCTTCGGAGCTGCGCAGCGTGGTGAGCAAGCACGGCGACGCCTTCGCCCGCGACAGCAACACGGGCCTGGTCAAGCAGTGCGTCTCCTCGCTCTACAAGAAAAACATCCAGAGGCTAACCAAGGTGAGAGCCGTCCGCTGATCCTTCACACGTTACCGTCCAGACTCACAGCTGATCCTTCACACGTTCCCGTCCAGACTCACAGCTGATCCTTCACACGTTACCGTCCAGACTCACAGCCTGGTGGGGTTATGGTGGTCAGGGTTTCTTCCAGGATTTTTTGAAACTGTGGCGGAGGCTTCAGCGTCGGGTCAAAACTCAGCATTATCAGGTGTGGCCAGTTTTCATTAATCAGCACGTAGGCGATGTAATAATTGAAGTCTATGTGCATGGAGGTTTATCAGCTTCACATGCGTCACGGTGGATTTCACATATAATATGAAAACCGATTATGACTCCGGACTCCGGAATTGGAATTAAATAATCATGAAGATACAATTAGGTAGAGCAGGATGTGCTCACAGCAAACACAGAAGTTAACATCGTAGTTTATCATTTTGCAAAGTGAGCAAAATATTTTTTGTCTAATCGTTGCAGACATTGCATTAGGAAGAAAGCAGCGCATTTTACTGCCGATGGCTAATTTTTATTCATTGGAAAATGTGTTCATTAAGCAAAATGATTGACAACAGGTCAAGAATTATCAGCGCTCATTTTAAGTTAACAAGGAGAACTGGCAATACCTGATTGTCCTTAGGATTTTTGGAGTTTATGTAAAGCCATTTTACACAGGCATGGCAGCTTTTATTTTGCCGTGGCGGTGCGCCACGATCAATTACATGTAGCGGAAACCCTGGTGGTCCCCCAGTACGGCTGCTTATCCTGGTCTCTGTTGCCTCCATTCTGGCTCAACAGCGCTACATCTTTGCCCTTTTTGTACTGGGACCCAGTTTAGCTATACTTGTAAATATCAGGCTTTGAAATGACAAATTCCTGCCATTCTAGGGCCTGTAAAATATGCGGTAGTATAACCTAGCGCACTAGCATAGACTGCAGACTCGTTCCGAGACTCGTTTTCTCCTGTGACCCAACCCAGAGTTTGAGGAACGCTGTGATTGAATGAACCGTCAGTGGTCATCTGGACGGCATATATGGCGGCCATCTTTTTTCTTTTCATCGTTCCCTGTTACACGTTCTTTAGCTTGAAATGACCTCTGGATTCCCTGTAACTGCTGCTGTGGAGTTGGAACACTATGACACGGATGCTGTAATTGTTTAAATGCTGGAAATGAGCTGTGCCAAAATTGATGGCATTACGCTACATTGCAGTCTCCAAGCAGATGGTCTTATATCTAGCAACAGACAAAAGTGGAGAACATCCACTCAGTTACTCTGGGGGTCAAGCAGAAGAACAATATCCCCATAATGGCTTAGTGGGCCCTTTTATTATTGGTTACAGGGTGAGTCACACAAACATTGTAAACAAGTTGGCATCGTAAACGAAAAATGGCTTTTCACATTATTACTCTGTCATATACATCAGCTCATTTCCCTAGAGAAGTGCCACCAGCAGGCTAGCTTCAAAAAACAAGCAATTATCTTTTGAATTACCAGCTTTACACTATCAGCCTTTGTGGAAGAGCAATTTTTTTTCCTTATACATTGTTTGTATGCTGCTATGTGCAAGCCAATTTTTTTTAATTCTCTTGCATCTTAACAAGTAAGCATTATAATGCTCTGTTCAGTATGTGTCAAAAATTTGTTTGTTAACCACAGGTTTCCAGTCTTGTAATAATAGCCCAAAAATTCAATGACTTGACGCACATGACAGTTAGTCATGTTGCTGCTCACATATCATAAGCTAGGCAACCTCAGCCTGGCTATGTGCTGTTATGGTGTGTCAGGAATTCAGAGAATTAGCTGATAACTTGGTAGCTGAAGTGATGGTGGTCGTGTTTAATTATGTCTCAAAGCATTAGGCTTCTCAACTGTCCCACTCTGTCCTTTTGCTTTGGCAGACATTTCTCACGCTCTCCTTACAAGACATGGCGAATCGAGTGCAGCTCTCCAGTGCGCAAGAGGCCGAGAAATATGTCCTCCACATGGTGAGACCAACAGCCCCTACTGAGTTAATGATGCAATCTGAGTACATCCGCCTGTTTTATGGACATTCAGTCATATACATTGGCCAGAGGTGTCCAGTCTTTTGAGAATGGACTGTGTGAGACCATTGTAGCCCAATACATCTACCCGATTCAGGTAACAAACTTCAATCTGGACACTTGAGGGCCACAATTAGGTGCCACTGTGCTGGGCTGTTACAAAACCCTGCACCCACGCTGGCTAATTCCGATAAGATTTGTCACCTTTGTATTTGGTGGACACTGAGAAGCTGCTTGTATGTTTTCTGTTTTTACTCTGAATCCATTTATGTGGCTGTAAATGTACAGAAGTGATTTCAGTTGAGTTCCTAATTCAGGGGTACAGGACTTGACAATGAACCCATTGACCCTCTAGTCATGCTCTCAGTTCCTTAACCAATGTTTGATTAGCTGGTCTTACCCGAACCAATTCAGGAAATGGGTGACTTTCGCAAAGTTGCAGTATTTTGTTAAGCAAGGAGATGGATGCATGAGAGAAACTGGTTCAGAGTTGATCGATATATCTGTGTGTTTGCAGATAGAGAACGGGGAGATCTACGCCAGTATCAACCAGAAAGATGGCATGGTCAGTTTCCATGACAACCCAGAGAAGTATAATAACCCTGCCATGCTTCACAAAATTGACCAAGAGGTAAGATGTACCCTTTGGCATTTTGATATTGGGGCATTTGAAGACATCTCCATATGCATGATGTTTGCTGATGGGAATGTAATTTATAGATTATTGATTATCTGAGAAAGGATGAGTTACTATGACGGAATTTGCATTATTTTACCAACCTTGAAAGACTTGGGGTTCCAATAAAGTTGTGCTAAATTACATCAACTCTGCAATTCTGAGTGAAGAAAGTCTTGCTACATTAGATGACTCCAGCCAGGGCCATGTGGAGAAAGAGTCGCGTCAACGGAAGTCCAAAATTCTTGATCGTCACGTGGTTCAAGGAGACGGCGAATAGTTCCAGGAAATCGCTGGCAGGAAATTTAAATGCGTCTGTCAGATAGGCTGCAGAGAGACATACCTGCAATTCTCGGTAATTACTAGTCAATAAATAGCGTTATTTCTGTCTTGTTTACATATTTTAGGCTTGAGTGAACGTTTGCCGTCTCACTTAAGTGACCCCAACATTAAACAACCGCGAAAAAGCTACATTAAACGGCAGAATGTTGAACATTTGCACTCAATATAGGCAGTATTCAAGCGGTTTTAGTGCCTTAGAATTATAAAAATAATTAAGATGACTGAAATGAGATTTATTCAAATTAAAGAGCGTGTTCCTGTTGTCGATTGCTTTGAATTCTTGGTTTTTGCTTTTGACTACAATGCTTGTTTAATCCCATCCTAATGTTTATTATGCAGAGGGAGGGGAAGGAACGTTTCAAAATTCTGTTTAATTTTCTACCATTTCTTTATTTGCTTGGGGTTTCAATAATCCCATGGAAATGGAGGATCTAAGTAATCAATTCAGTAATGAGGAATGTAATCTTCATGACTTTCAGAAAGGACAGAGGACTGACAAGTGACTATCAATGAGTATCAACTGACAGCACAATTAGTCCCTGCATCATTAAAAGCAGCATAATGTTCAGTGTGGCATCTTAGAAAATCCACTGGAAATAATTACAATTTATCTGTTCATAATTTTTATGCACATCTGCACTTATCACTAAACACCAATACATAAGTTCAAAACAACTTTTTCATTGACTTTTTGCATGCAGAAGGTATACATTTATCTAGGCTTGCATGTACAGTAATATTTTTAGAAAGGACTCATTAAACACTATACATCCAGAGAGAACAAGACACATTAACATACAAACTCATATTGTTATACACATACAAACACATACATTTTCTATATATCTTTTTATTTTGCTCTTATGTACTACAATTACTTCATGAAAAAGAAATCTTGAATAAACTCAGAAACATGAACAGCATGTGAAGCAGTTTGTCTGTGCCCTCTCTTCCATGTTGTCCTTGTATATAATCTCTACCATGGTTTGCTTTGCTACGTGGGGATGCTCCAATCGCTGGGGGGTTGAGTACAAATGTACAGTTTGTAGGCTCAATTCAGCAGGAGAAATCTAACAATCATTAAAAATTACAACAACAACAAAAATGTGAGGTGATCAAATACTGCGCATGCATTTTTTCACAACCAAAGACCACACGATTTGGAAGCTTATTGTCCAGTTTATTAAAAGTAAGGAACAGGGAAAGGCTTGCACAGCTTAGGGAGTTAAGACTCAGGGTGCAGGGTGAGTGTAGTCTGTCTCACTGCAGGGAGTTCTCTGGCTCTTATTGAATCGCCTGCAGTTCTTCTGCTGAAAGAGAGAGAGGGGGAGAAAAAGACAGGAGAAACGGTTAGACATGCCTCTATGGGCTTGGATGGGAAATGGTGCTGAGAGATGAGGCGTGGTCTTTGTTTCCCATTTTGGCTTATGGAACTAAAGTAGTTGTGATCAGCTTTTGCTGTTGATGTTTAAGAAAGTATGGTAAGTGGCATCAGTAACATGTAACAGGAATTAATATAAAGTTGGATCATGTTCTTAGCATTCTTTCAGACAAGTAAAACAGTACAGCTCAATATTTATGCTATTCAGTATGATTCCCCACTTAGTCTTCTATGCTTAATTTTCCAAATTGTTTGGCCTATTTGGCCGGTACTTTCTGTTTTCAATTTTCTATTTGGTCCTCCAGCTTCCCTCTCCCTTAATCATCAATCCAAAGTTAGCAAAATGAGCAGCAACATAATATTGACAAGTTATAGTCAATAGAATCTCAAATCCTAAAAAACTCTAACTATAGATAACGTTTTAGTTCATTGAAAAGCAGTAAAAAAATTAGCTCTAACAATCAATATTAATAGCGATGTATCACAGCAACCGATGGCATCTTTAACATTGTGTAATGTGAACTTTATTCTAATAGCTAACGTTAGCTACCTTGTACTCAAAGAGAACCTCACTTCACCACCTCCACTACTATAGCCAGTCTGATGTTATATTTACATTAATTCTCTATAACATTTCACTCCTCCACCCCACTCCGCAAAAAATCACTTTAAGAAGCCTTTTTCTCCAATATCGCGTCGCTGGATGAAATGACACTGAGAGAGCGGAGTTTTCAATTATGCTGCTGCTCATGGTTACCGCTAGTAACCGTGTCGCTAACTGTACCTAGTTAGTATCCTAGCCTAATTTTTTGCCCTTAAACGTTCAATATATCTCGAATTGTACAGGGGATAATTCAGGAAAACGCTTTACTGTACGTGTTAATTTAATTCAGATGTGCTGACAATATACAGTCTAATTCTTTAAACGTCTTACCTTTTGAAAGATTATCACGAACGGTCTATTCCGCTTCATCTCAACTGCTGGACTAGTCTTCGTTGCCAACTTCCAGGAACTATTGGGAGACTCCACAACCCGCCATTGCTGTAAAAAATTGGTCCATTGGAGTGAACGGAGTTGACGCGACTCTCTCTCTACATGGCTCTGACTCCAGCATGAGTCCGTGTTCTGTTAATCAGACCTGCTACATTATACCAATCCTGCATCAGTCAGGTTTTCAACAACAGATTGGTTACATTGTATCAATTCCACATTATTCTGGGTTCCAACTGACTACTTCGCGTCAATCTGGGCTCCATTGAACAAACTTGCCGCATATTATATCAATTCAGCGTCAATCTGGTTTCTATTAAACACAGAATTGCTTTACCCAGTGTCAAAGTAATTTAACGCTCAGTGGAATGTATCTGACTCCTTTTGCTGAAAGCCCTGTGGCTTGGACAAATGTGCACCAAGTGTATTGCGTGCCATATACACAAAATGGTGTTCGCTTTATGACGAGGCCTTTTGAGGTGGCAGTGTTGCGGATTGCGGTCTATCCTGAAACCCATGTCACCAGCATCCGAAAACCTTGAGCCACTTAGCCAGCGTATTTTGTGCATCGTTACCTTGTGTTTTAATGCTTCCATTATGAGCTGTAATGGCTGAATTCAGTTTGACCTTCTAGTTAATGGATTAACCTGGAAGGACTAAAGTAAGAAACTGGAGAAATTATAACCCCACAGTGAAAATTAGACTGTGGCATGTCTTTAGGCGATTTTTTTTTTTTGAAGAATACTACTTGAAAAAATCAAGTGTTTAATTGAAATGCGTTCCAAATAACATTCAAATAGTTTGCAGAAAAAACCCCAAAGGCAGTGTTTCGGTAAGGGGATTTGTTGTTTGGAATGTGTAACAAACCTGATGAAGTTCTAGCTACAGCCAATTTGTGTATTTGTTTAAATTGTAGCAGAAATTAATAGGTAAGGTCACAAAAATTTGTCTAAAAATTCAGTTTAGGAAAGAATGCAGTTGGGTATGTCATTTTACTTCAAACCTTTAGGTTTTCACAGATCTTTCCAGAAGACTTTCAAATGTCAAGCAGTCCTGATGTTTGCATCCTTAGTTCTGTTTTGTACATAGCCTTTGCTGTGCAAGTGATGCCCTTTATTACATTAATGAAATGGTGTTTCTTTGCCAGAAGTTGGAGGTTTGTTCACCAATATACATGTTATATATTTTTTTCCATGTTATATATTTTTTTTCTACTTTTCAAGGTCTTAGTGCCTGCTGTCCTGGATAGTCTTTGACCCGCTGTGCTTTTATTGCTTCGCAGATGCTGAAATGTATAGAACTGGATGAGAAGCTAAAGTCAATGGATCAGGAGATCACAGTAAATCCACAGTTTGTACAGAAGGTGTGCACTGATGCACTGACCCAGCCCTTTTCCCCCTTGGGAATGAATGGTCTACTTTTATGCCATTCCCACTCCTACACCCCCCCCACCCCCCACCCACCCTCTCCCCAGTTTCTTGCTGGTTGAAATGGTCAGTAGCAATACTCAATCTCTGCTGCTGCCATTGATGCCTATTTGTGTTAGAAAGTTCAGGTTGTTCTACAAAGCTTGTGATCTCCACACTGGCCCGGCCCATGTTTGATAAGTCACGGAACTCATCTGCAGTCTTGAAGGATGACTTTACAGGATGAGCCAACTTGCTGCTCTAAGATGTATTTACTTATGGCCTTATACTGACATTCAGTGCACTGTGGCCAGAAACCTGACCAATGAACTGTCTGGGCCATGTAGCTTAGGCGATGTAGGTCCTTGTTTCTTGGGT
Source organism: Gymnothorax javanicus (assembly GCA_029692085.1). Lineage (NCBI taxonomy): Eukaryota > Metazoa > Chordata > Actinopteri > Anguilliformes > Muraenidae > Gymnothorax > Gymnothorax javanicus. Next base: position 45,865,179 of record CM056206.1, on the reverse strand, counting down.
CAATATTGGTTGCTAATTTTAATGAGCATAAATCATTACATCCTGTGGCTCTGCAGATGCATGACTGAAAACTTTATGTTGCTTTTCTTGGAATTTTGGTTTAACACCTGAGTTAATTTGTGATAAAGGGGACTAATGTGTTATCTTAAACCGTTTTTTTTTTTTTTTTTTTCAGAGCATGGGTACACAGGACGATGATGTTGGAAGCAAGACGTCAAGTTACTCCTGAAGACTGCCGGAAATCGTGCCTCAAGTCAGGTTCTTTTTGGAAGGGTTTTTTTTTTTTTTAAAGGAGGAAAATATATATATTTGAGTCTGGACATTGTTCAAGAAAATCTGAGTGTGTGAACTAATTTATTACTTTCACACATTGCCTGGAGGAAACGAGAAAAAAAGGAATAAAAGTATTTTATTTATCAATGTTCAGATGGAAGAGCCGCTTGCTGCATTAACAAAAATAAAAGAAAAACTGGACTTTTTGTTCACAAGAAGTAAATAAGTGATTTTTGTGTGTTACTTTTATTATTAATGCCATTTCAATATGTATTTGGTTTACACCTCATTTTGAAAGGGTTATTTTAAGGCTGTGGTTCTCTGTTGGCCCTGGAAACTCACTGTGTATGGTGGTTTTTGTTCCAACTGCAGTTGCTATTGTAAAATTTAAATAAGCTGTGCCTGTGACTTTGTCTTACTTGGCCGAATTTTATGGTTAGAGCAGTTTTTACCTTTTTTTTTTTTTTTTTTTTTGTGCACCCACATGTTGACAGAAAAATGTCCATGCATATCACAAAGAATAAACATTCCATATCCAATGTGATATTTTTGGAAGAACTGCATGAATAGGGAAAAAAATGTAACCGGTCAGATTAAAGAATTTTTAGGTTCCTTATGGGTGAAAACTAGTTGACGCATGGTTGTGAAAACTAACCATTTATTATGCAAACAAATGTACTTAAAGGGACATATTATGAAAAAAAAATCACTTATTCAGTGCTTGTGCGCATACATTTTTGGTATCAGTAGTGCCTGTGGGCCCACAAACTGAAATGAAACAACCCAGCCAGTTTTCTGGGGGCTGCCTTTTTCATTAAATTTGGCGTGTGGCATTCCATTCAGATTTGGCTCCCCCTGCTGCATCACATGCAGGCTCATGAGAATTCTTCCGCCCCTCATCTGAATATCTCCACCCACAGCTTCTTTTTTTTTTTTTTTTATGGTAACATCCCAACTGCAATCTGCAATAGCCTATACATTTGCGCGATCTACTTTTTGTCTGACTGTTTTATTCTACCAGGCTGGGTCAGTACAACATGGGACTGGCAGCAAAATTTGTATTAATGGGGACCTATTATGCTTTTAGGAAGATCAAAAGAAGTGGTGGCCTCGATTTATTTTCAAGGACAGTGTGTGGCTGGCTAGTTAGGTGAGTTTTCCAGTTTCAGTTATTGAGCATTGTCGGAGACTCGTTGATAGGAACAGATGGAACGGGTGACTTTTTGATGGAATTCAGTCCATTTTTAATGGGGTAGTGCTGCTATTCAAAATAAATGGAATGGTTGCTGACAGCTGCTAATATATGGATGCTAATCGCCGATCATTCTTAACTGATTAAATTCCAAGTGGAGTTAATCTTTTATGGTGACTGCATGTTGCTCTTCTTTGTGAATGAAATGACCATCCATGCCGAACTGCAGACATTACTGTTCCATACTCATTGTGTTGCTAGCTGGGTAGCTAGTTACTCATTCGTTCATCTGTATTTAACAACTTGTCAGTTGCCTCTTTGTTGACATGGTGTTCTGTTTGCTGGCCAATCAGAACAGGGCTCATTTCATAGAGGTGACGCCCACTCAGAACATCTTGTTTTTCAGAGGGCTAGGAATGACAGGAATCGCCAAGAAATCATGGATTTTAAAATTTTATTTATTTTTGCTAAAAAGTTTGAGCTTCCCTTTTGGACATCAAAGGATATGGTAACTGGGGGTGGGGGGTCAGAGGGGAACAGCATAGTAGGTCCCCTTTAAATTTAAGCAATTATTTTGAAAGAACTTAAAACATTTGTGTTCAGCGAACTACTTTGGAGCTCATTGATTTTTCTTGAGGTCTAATTTGATCTGTTTAAAACGGTTTCTGGAAATGACTTGCAATATCGAAAAAAAAGCACAGTGTGTTCATGGGTCTTTCATTCTTCATGACTTGCATGTGTTTCACTCAAAGTGTGGGTTAACAGGGTAAATAGCTGCTGAACAAGAAATGCACCTCATTAATACGAATTAACTGCTTGTTAAAATTCTATGATTACAATTGTGGTTGGAACAAAAACCAACATACACAGTGGGGCTCCCAGGACCTGTTTGAAAAGGAATGTTAAGTGCAATATAGTGTTCGACCACTGGGTGTCATTCTACGAATGAGCTTTTGATTTCTGTAACCTGAATATGTATATTATTCTGGTGGTATAGTAGAGATGACTGGATATGTAATTGCGGTGCTTCCTGAAGCAAAACAGTGGTAGTAGCGGATATATTACGCTTGATTCGGAGAGGGAGGATATTGCACTCAACCCTACATTCCAATCTGATTTTAATTTTGATTTGGTTTTATGTAGGATTTAATTTGAGCTATGCCTTTTAAGTTTTAATTTTTGATTGCATTTGAACATGATTCCACTTTCGCTCTCTGGCTGTCTAAAATATTGATTAGCACTTTCCAAGCTGTCATGCTAATACAGACTTGGTGAGATTTGGCTGTGCAAGGCAGTTTTTGTCTTTTTTTTTTTTTTTTTTTTGGCTTGCGGTTCAGTCTTAAAATGTGATTTTAGCTCAGTGGTTCCTACTGTGGTTGCAGGTTTTTGTTTCATCCTCCGTTGCTATTGTAGGATTTTTTTTACAAGCTGTTATTTTTTTTTGTTAGAGTGCACATTTAATGGTTAGACCAGTTAATTACCCCCTAAAGCCACATGTTGACAGAAATATCTATGCTTGTCATAAAGAATAAAGATTACATGTGCCGATTGTGACATTGGAAACAACTGCGTGAAAAGACGGAAAAACTTGTTCAAAGCAGTATTGGGTTCCTAACTGACAAAAATTAATTGACACACGGTTACGAACATATAACCTTTTATTTCGTGAGTGCATGATTGTCAACTCCTGTTTTGTGCCATGCAATTAAATATTTTGAAAAAATTTGAAACCCTTGAGTAGAGCAACCAAAACTGGAGCTTTCTGATTTTTATTTCCGGGTATAAGTTGATCTCTTTTAAAATATTACCTGAAATTACTTGCAGTATAGAAAAAAAGCTCACTATGTCTAAGGGTCTGTTATTCTTTACGGCATGGATGGGTGTTTCTGACGAATTGTGGCTTAGGAGTTTAAATTACTGCTCTAGCCCAGAAATGCACCTACATAAATCAAATTAATCCCTTGTTAAAATTCTACTATTGTGGTTGGAAGAAAAACCAACGTACAGAGTGGGCCACCGGGACCAACGTTGGGCACTACTGATATACACGCTTAGTGGCATTATTTGGGAGAGGCTGAAGGTTCCTTTCGGTCGAGTAACTAGATCGCTGCTGGGATCGGAAGTGACGCAGTGCAGCACTTCAAAGCTCAATGGAATACAAACAAGCTTTTCCCTGCCCCTTATGGTATATGAAGTAAATATACCGCGGTGTGACGCCGCTAATCGGGCGCTATCGATCTTTTCGTGTTAATTGTCGGAAATGATCCTTTTTCGCGCTCCTGATATCTCGAATGCAACTTTTGGCATGGGAAAAGGACCAGAGATACTGTAGGATTTTCTTGTTTTAATCTATGGTTTTGATTGACACCACCAACTCGCGCTCCCTGATCAGCCAATTGGAGTTTTCATACGGCTGGAAACGTACGCCGAAGGCGAATGGCATATCAATACACCAATCGGAACGTTTAGGTGGCCGGGAGAGGGCGTGAGTCTTGCAGGAAACAAAACTCATTCCATCCAATACAAGACAAAACGATCTTGTGGTGGCCAATCACGGCAAGGAATTGGGCGGGCTCGACAAAGCTCGCCGTGTTCAGTTCATTTCGACCATTAAAAAAAAAAAAGATAATCGAGAGAGTGGAAGTAAGGAAGCCAAGAGTATCACGACAGACAAACAGACTGGGCTACATTTAAAGGGACAGGTGGCTATTCTCTACTAGAAAACGAAACATCAGTAATTTAATGATTATTATCACTGACCCTGGATGTTGGTTTGGCTGTCTCGTCTCCTGTCCGGACCGTTTGTGTGCAGATTGCCTCCTAACTGACAAGCTAGCTTGCTAATTTAATTTTTCTCTCGGACACGATTCATCGTTTAAAACTGTATAAAGCAAGCTGAATTGAATGTTGTTTCTGTCATGAGTCCGGCCGGCTGCGCTCATGTGAACGGTTTTAAGGTGGACAACTGGAAGCAGAATCTACGAGTCATATACCAGTGCTTTGTGTGGAGTGGGACTGCTGAAACCAGGAGACGCAAGGTAAAATAAATAAAATTCAGAACAAGATGAGATCGAGCAAGAAAACTAGCTGGCTAAGAATGAAACGTCAAACCACAAGCAAGAAAATGGCATGCATTTACACTGATAACGTTGTAGACACTGTTCACACGCCACTCCCAGTTTGAAGCACATAGCACAACTCTCAGAACGCTACACGCGCACACCATTTGCTGGGATATCAGTTTCAATCCAGATAAAGTGCACCAGGTTGGTCTGAGCAGTGGCTTTGTAACTTAAGTGCTGGATAAATCGTAACCCTTGCACTGAGCTTTATAGCTACGTGGAAAAGGTAGTCATCCTACGTCGGGTAGTGTAGTTTGGGTTAACGCTATCTTGGCTTGTGAGTTGGCCAGTAATGTATTCATAATTAAAGACATGGTTCCAAACGAGCCATTAATCTAGCTAGTCGGCAAGCCTTTCAGGTAAATGTGGTGAATAATTCATTGATCACAAACTCCGTTATCACTCGATTGGAGAGAGTGTTCCCAAGTGTCTGCACTGATGTTCAGTTTTGTAGCTAAGGCAAATTAGCTGTGTTACTTATAACGTTGAGAACAATTAGCTGACTAGCTATGGTCAACTCCGGCGACAGAGATGTCTTTCGAAACAAATCCGGCCGCTATCTTTAGAGTTTGGTGGCCTGTAGCCGGCAAGTCTTATCTAGTTCTAAAACCGCTGTTGGTATCATCCAAGTAGTAACGTTATCTGAAATGAAAATGCACGCTCCATGATGCAGGGTAACGTAATCCAATTGCAATGACTACTGCAGGAAACCCTAGCTGGCAGACATCAGTGTCCTACCTAGAGAGATGCCCAAGTTAAATGCATAGAATGCTAACCGGCTAAGTTACGGCCGGCGAAAGTATGACGTTAGCCGGCAAACATTTAAAATATCTGGGTCTTTGCTTATTCTGTGGTAGGTCGCATACTAAGTTGATGGCATGGATTTAGATGAAAAGACGAGGAGAGATTTTAAGCTAGCATCGATTTACCAACTTGCTTGCTAGCTTCACATCACTTCAATGTGAACATCCTTTCACACCCAGTGTGTTCGCATGGCGTGTTCCGTTTCCCTTTTTTCAGGCGAAAGTGACAATGCAATTATAATTCTAGCAAGCAGGCTACTCGGTTACCGTTAGACGGCTTAATGGCAGATTTATACCCCGGGACATTTTCCTAATAAATAACGTTTAAACACAAAGCCGAATAGGTGTATTTGTGCGGCAGATGTCCATCTCGCCAGGCCTGCATTGTTAAGAGAGGAGAAACACGTATTACCACCCCCTGCTTCACTCCACCCAATCTTCATTCAGACAGAATTTTAATGTGGGTACACACGAGGGCCAGATCACTCTTTTTGTCACGCCATCTGCGCTCATCTCACCCGGTTTCATGACAGAGTGCGTTGCCAGCTGTTTGCAACCTCCTCCTCTGATGCGGGGAACTTACGTTAATTCATGATGTGGGCATTTCATTACCCCCAATATACATTTTCTTGATGTTGTGCTTGCTTTTAAAGTGCATACATTATCCACAATTTAGTCTGTCATTGAGTTAATGGCAAATAAAGGTATTGGAAATGTGCATTATTTTCCTTATGGTCTTTTTAACTACCTCGATTCTGGGGAGTTTGATTAATCTTGGACTGGAGGCAGAAATCTCATGTTAAGCATGGTACATTCGTCAGGACTATTGAAACTGGCAAAATAATAGATTTGCAATGGCAAAATGTATTGAGGCCCATTGCACTTTTGCTTTATGTATTTGTATGTTTACCATTACATTTATGGAAATTTAAAAGAGCGTTTTGTTCTTGGGGGCTTAGGACTTGATGTTAGCTTGTGGTGCTGTATTAAATTGTGTTTGTTCTGTATGATATGTAAATATCCACTTTATAAATGGCTGTAATGTGTGTATTTATGTCTGTTTTTTTTTTTTTTTTGTTTTGTTTTTTGTTTTTTTAACGTTAATTTTATCAAGGCAATCGCAGCATGGCTTATATATGTCATACATTTTTATTTCATTGTTGATGAAATAGGTGCTACAGAATGATGTGGGATGGACTTCATTGGTGAGTCAAAACCCCCCTCCTCATGCACTGACATCATTAGAAGCCTTTTTGTGATACACTAGCCAATGGAAATGCTCTCTAACTGTTTCTAGCCTCCCCCATTTTCTATGTCAGTGATTGTTTACTAACCTTAACTGTTTTCCACTTTTGAGACAGAAGAACCCCTGGTTGAAGTGCTAGTCTGGCTGTTGAATAGGCATTGAGGAATGTCAGAATGGTAGTCTTGCCGGCAGCAAGAATGATGGAATCGGGGCTTGTTGCATAAGGACTGTCCTCACATTGACAGTTGGTTTGCTGGCGAGAAACAGTTTGAGGACAAACCGTACTCTTCACCAAAGGTCAGATACCTGCCGTTCACTCCCTGAGATTTTCAGTGGGCCGCACAGTTAGCCTCAGCACCTGTTCCCCTGTGCTGTTTGCAGTCACATTTAACTTCACCATTCCCCTCAGTAGCGCCTGTTTCCAAAGTGATGAACAGAAACACTGAGCCCTGCGCCAGTATTGTGTGCTGCTTGAGCAGAGAGTGCAGTAACGAAGCTATCAGTACAGGCTCTTCTAACCCCCCCTTTTTTTCGCTCCAAATATTGTGCGTCCCCGAATTCCTGAGTGAGCCGAATGTGATTATAATAATTACGATGCCGTGAATGAGGCCTAATGCAATTAAGGGCAGAACACAACGGCTCTCGTATCAGTGTGTAATTGCTTGCCATTGAACATCTCACAAATGATGATTTTGCTTTTTATAAGAGGTGCGCGTTGTAGCAAGGGCCAGACTTACGGGGTTGGTGGGGCCGTGGTGTAACTGCGCACAGATTGGCGGCAGAGTGAGCAGGAGCCTTTCTTAACACTGGCTCCAGCTGTGGACTTCGTCTCCCAAAATCCACTGCAGAGAAGGTCACACGGGGTCGCTTTTGGAGTGTTGGCACCAGTTGCTTTGCTGCATTGGCTCAGTAAGATAAATGTGCCATAGTGTATGTTTGCGAGGAGGATGTGAATCCTAGCCCTCAGAATGAAGAACTTGGCAAGTTGCCAAGCTCCCTACATAGAATGAGCCTCTGCAGAGGTTCGGTTCATCCTGTTCTTCAGCTGACAAGTTTAAATGGGACGTTCAGGGATATGGTTCAGCCCACGACGGCATGCAGTCACACAAGAAAAATAATGTCGTGCAATTAGATCATGTATGCTCAAGTCCTGGGCCTATATTCAACACACTGACCCGAGATTTATTTCCCCCATCTATCCCTTTGAAAAAATACACTGAACAAAAATATAAACACAACACTTCTTATTGTGTGAAATATATCCATGTTCAGAAACTCAATGTACTTTCATTGAGTGTTGACAGATTGTATGGCCATATCGCAATACATCTGAATAGCTGATTGCAACGGATGTCACGGTGGTTTAGATAATGAAGGGGATGGGGGTCCATTGTCCAAATTGCACAGGTCGATATATGGAATGTTTGCCTATGGCCTGCTGCGCTGCTGCACATCTCCGCCGTATGGACAGAACCAAATGGTCCGTGGTTTGTGGACATTGGCTGGAAGTGGGAACTGATGCCAAACTCGTCGGTTGAGGATGTCCCAAAGATGCTTGATGGGGGACAAATCCGGAGAATGAGCTGGCCATTTTAGCGCACAAATTTTTTTCAGCCGTAAGGAACTGTGTGCATACACGGGCAACATGGGGTCAGATGTTGTCATGCTGGAATATGGCGTCGTTTTGATGGACGAGTGGTAGGACGATGGGCTCCAGTATCTCATTGCGTTATCGCACTGCATTCAAGTTTCCATCAATGAAATGCAGTTGGGTGCGATATATATGAGGTACTCTCGCTGAAACCAGCACTCCTCCATCACCGTGTGCCACCCTGTGCACCATGCTGACATCTGCATAACGATCCCCTGTGTGGTACTGGACACGTTGCCATCTGTCCGCTCGGTAAAGCTGGAAACGTGACTCGTCAGTAAAGAGAACAGTCCATCATTGTGCCATTGAACATGTCTGTTCACCGAGTCTAACCGATTTCTTTGTCAAGCTAGAGCGAGGTTCACTCCACGAAGAGGCCTACATGCGGAGATGGACTTCCTGGAAACGATTTTTCATGGCTTAGGCGTAAATGTGGCGATTGTGGAGAACCAACCGTCTCGCCTGCTGTGGCAGTTGCTGGTCTCCGATGGTCACGGAGATGGAGAGTCTGGATATGGCAGTCTTGGGCAGGGGTCGTCACATACGATCGTTGCTCATGTGGGCGGTTTGGTGTCGTGCTTAACTCTTCAAAATTGTGTCTTGGGCAACTCATTGTCGAAACATGGACATTAAGAGCCCTTGCGACAGCCCAGAGAGACATTCCCACATTGAGCGTGCCAATGGCGAAGTCCTTGCAGTTTTTGAGTCATTGGAGACGTTTTGAAAAATGAGTGAACTTGGGCTTTGGGTGGCCTTTTAATGACCAGAGGACAGTGTGCCTGGACCGACCGTACCTGAATTCAATAAAATTGACAAAAGGCATGAAATTGACAATCATTTTGTGAAGATGACTGAAATGCACATAGACCATTAGCACACAACCTCGGTTACGTTATGAAATTCTACCAATTCAACCACGTAAATAATTTTGGGGAATATTGAAAGAATTGAATTGTTGCATTTATGTATTTGTTCAGTGTATTTTGGATGCTTTACCTTTCAACTTTATTAATGTCCCGAGTATTTTTGGCTTTTATTATGCTGGATTCTTTAGGACTCAGCAAATTCAAATAAATGAGAACCTATTGTATACTGATGGGTGTTGGGTCTGAGATCTTCATGGATGCCATCCTTGTCTTTGAGTCCAAACATGATGATGTTTATAGCATGAAACTTGAAATGGAACTGTAACTGCCAGATGGTCGCTTTTTTTCGCAAATAATTCTTGGCGTAAGTGTGTTCGTTGTTTGGTTTAAAACACTGATTGAATGGCCAAAATGGACTTGACCTGCTGCATTTCTGTGTTGAATCAAGGCTATTTTTTAAATCATTAGTCTTGGTGTACTCGCACAGGCTGAGTGCTTGTCCTTGGAAACAAGTCTAATGGGAGCTAGGGAACTTACTGGTGTTTGATCATTGACTAACAGCTTCTTTTATTCTGCAGACTTGCCAAAAGCCAGAAGTCCAATTAGAGAAAAAACTGATTGCACGTTAAACCTGACCTATGATTTCTTTGTTGTAATCGGGAGTATTTATAGTAACCAGGCCTATTTTATGTGGTGCAAAGTAATTAAAGGTAAATGCACAAGGGTACTATGAAGCTGTAAAAGACATTATTAGAGTGAGGAAGGAGGTGATTGTGGGGAGTACTCTGATGTGGCGGACTCTTTGTGTCCTGGTACATAGATACAGCTATGCTATATACTGTTACATGGAAACATGCATCTTATGTACATAGTTACAGATATGTTACCCTAGTGATTTGTAGACAAACCTGTACCATGGATTGCTTCATATACACAGACATGCCATGTACTGCTACATAGAGACAAATATGTTATATACTCAAACATAGACACATGCATATTATTATACTGTTACAGTGCTGTAAAAACGTATTTACCCCTGTCCCAATTTCTTCTATTTTTGCCTGTGTCACACTTAAATGTTTCAGATCATCAAATTGATTTTAATATTGGACAAAGATGACCTGAGTACGTTCAACACAAAATGCATTTTTTAAATGATTTCATTTATTGAAGGGAAAAAAACTATCCAATCCTACCTGGCTCCATGTGACAAAAATAATCGGCCCACTTGTTACTAAATCAACCAATTAAATGCATTGTATTGATAGTTGAGTTCAATGTCACTTGACACACCCAAGCATGATTACTGCCAGCCCTGTTTAATCTAAACATCACTTAAATGCAACCTCTCTGGCAATATGAAGCAGGCAAAAAGCAGCACATGATGCCGTGATCTGAAGAAATTCAAGAATAGATGAGAAACAAAGTTGTTGCCATGTGTCTGCCTGGAAAGGGTTACAGAGTCTTTTCTATGGCCTTGGACTCCAGCAAACCATGCTGAGAGCCATTATTTACAAATGGGGAAAAGTGAAACCTTCCCAGGAGTGACCGGCCTACCAAAATTCCTCCTAGAGCGCATTTATGACTCATCCAGGAGGTCACAGATGAACAGAGTGAAATCTAAAGACCTGCAGGCCTCACTTGCCTCAGTTAAGGTCAGTGTTCACAATTCCGCAGTAAGAAAGTGACTGGACATTAATGGCATCCATGGAGAGCAGCAAGGCAAAAACCGCTGCTGAACCAAAAGAACACAAAGGCTCGTCTCGCAATTGCCTGAAAACATCTTGATGACCCCCAAGACATTTGGGATTCTAATCTGTGGATTGATGAGTTAGAAGTGGAACTTTATGGAAGACATGGGTCCCGTTACATCTGGTTTAAAGCTAATGCAGCATCCCACAATGAGAGCATCATACCAGCAGTGGAACATGGTGGTGTTGATGTGATGTCCTGGGGCTGCTTCGCTGCATCAGAACCTGGGCGAATTGCCATGATTGATTAAAACATGAATTCTGCTTTCCACCAGAAAATCCTTAAGGTGAATGTCCTGCTGTCAGTGTGTGACCTAAAGCTCAAGTGCAGTTGGGTTATTTAAGGTGCAGGAGGTTACCTTTATAAGAATAACTTTTATATTTGTTGAAACAAAAAAAGAAAGGGTACATTTGGCTTCTCCCAGTGCCTCTAATGGCTTTGGCAAGAATCCACCCTGCCCAAGCAAAGTTTACCCATCAGAGCCAGGAGGAGATTCTAATGCAGTGTCAATCACTTCTTGTGCACATACAGTTCAGCCCCATCCTTCGCGCATCGTCTCTTTGTTGATCAAGCAATCATCTGCACCCGCTTCCTGGAGGAGCTTGAAGTTGCAGTTGGTGACTATTTTCTTGTTATATTTGGTAAAAATGTCATTAAACCATTTCAGATATCAGGAATTGAAGTGGCCTGATAGTAAATTTGGATTTCTGTATGGTGGACCCTGGCAGGACAATCCAGAAACATGGAAATCTCCCTGTCTAGCTACACTTCCAGGTCCTCTGCCGTCAACAACTGCATTACTTTCATACTAGCAGAAGGAAAGGCCCAAGACACTAGCAGTAAAAGCTGTCAACCAAGAAAGAGGTAGAGTTTGGTTGTAATAATTTGCACCCTGCATTAGCCAGGCTTAAGCGCTCAAAAGATCTGCTGGCGTTGTGTTGGTAAGTAGCTTGTTAGCATGCTTCTACTTTTCAATGGTGTGGACATTTATTTACAGTGATTGGGCTTTAGTTTCAATAACGTAAAAGCAGTCCATCTGTGGAGGAATAGTCGATGGCGTGTAATACTTAGAAACCAGTGGTGGCTGGTGATCTGGCTATAGGGCAAGCTCAAACCAGCCGGTAAAAATGATGATTGGTCATGACATGTTTTCAATCTTAATAAAATTGACTTTACTTGACTCCAAAAATCCTAAGGACCATCAGGTGTCGCCAATTCTCCTTGTTTAGTTAAAATGAGCACGAATTGACTAATTCTTGACCTGTTTTCAATCATTCATTTACCATTACAGAAACTCCAAAAACTCTCAACGCATACTTGTCAACTCTCACGCATTCGGCGTGAATTTTAGTGGCATATTTACGTTCACCTGCTGCAGTCTGCAATTATTCAATCAACGCTTATGTAAGACATTCTCACGCAGAATTGAAGTTCAGGGTTTCTTCCTGGATTTTTTGGAACTGTGGCAGAGGGCTTCAGCGTCGGGTCAAAACACAGCATTATCAGGTGTGGCCAGTTTCCATTAATCAGCACGTAGGCGATGTAATGATTGAAGTCTGTGTGCACGGAGGTTTATCAGTTTCACGTGCGTGACGGTGGATTTCACATATAATATGAAAACCGATTATTACTCCGGAATTGGAATTAAATAATCATGAAGATGCAATTAGGTAGAGCAGGATGTGCTCACAGCAAACACAGAAGTTAACATCGTAGTTTATCGTTTTGCTAAGTGAGCAAAATATTTTTTCTATAATCTTTGCACACATTGCATTAGGAAGAAAGCAGCGCGTTTTACTGCCGATGGCTAATTTTTATTCATTGGAAAACGTGTTCATCAAGCAAAATGATTAACAACAGATCAAGATTTATTAGCGCTCATTTTAACTTAACAAGGAGAACTGGCAATACCTGATTGTCCTTAGGATTTTTGGAGTTTACGTAAAGTCATTTTACATGGGTGTGGCGGCTTTTATTTTGCCGTGGCGGTGCGCCACGATCAGTTACATGTAGCGGAAACCCTGAAGTCCTTGTGCATGGAGGTTTATCAGTTTCGCGAGCGTTTCGGTGGATTTCACCGCTAGTAATTGGAAGTCGATAATGACTCCGGAGTTCTCACGCTTTTGTTTACTCAGGGGTTGGAAGAAATGCGTGTGTTTCATGATCGTTTAAATTTTTAAATTGTTTGAGTGAAATACATTGGAAGCAATGGAATTGGATTAAGATGTTTCAAATGATCTAATTTCATTAAAAAAATTTAAACGTCCTGACTTGAATTTGATTGAGATGCTGTGGCTTGACCTCAAACGGGCAGTTCTTGCTCAAAACCCCTCCACTGTCGCTGAATTAAAACAATTCTGCTTAGCAGAGAGGACCAAATACTTTTTTCTCAGCACTGTACGTAGAAACCGATATTTGCGGTTACATAGACCCATACATGCTATATGCAGAAACATAGACGCATTCAGTACATTTTCAGTACTCTTACGTAGACATAGATATGTTATGTTCAGTTACATAGGCACAGATATTCCACGTAACTCTTACATTGGCACAAAAATGCTATGTACCTTTACATAGTAACTCATTGTACATTCTGTATGAATACAACGACAAATATATGCAATGTACTGCATGTTCACAAAGAATGTCCACAGTAACGTATGCTACTGTTACACAGGCACAGATGTGCTATGTCCTGCTACATAGACACACATGCTATGTTCTGTTACATATACACAGATAGGCTATGAACAGTTTCAAAGACACACACATGCGCGCGCACATATATCCTGTAGTTTTCAATGTTACATAGCATTACGTAACATACTATGATCTGGTGCAGGGGTCTCAAACTGGTCTGTAAATGAGCCAGAGGGCTATAGGATTTCATTCCGAACGAGCAAAAGCGCACCAGATGCACCTAATCAGCTGTGCCTACTGAGATAAGTTGATTAAATTAATTGTATCAGGTGTGCTTCTGCTCAGTTTGAATGAAAACATACAGCCCCTTGGACCTTTTACGGACCATCTTGAGACGCCTGATCTCCCGGCTCCATGTAATACTTCAGCCCACCCAGCCCATTGCCGTCAGAGCCGTTCCCGATTTTGCGGGGAGCATGTTAGCCTGGACTCCTGTTGGTGTATTCCTTTCACTGCTCGGCTACTTCTAATATACCTAGAACGGATCAAAATGCACAGCCCCTTTGGAGTCTGGAATGGGGTCTCAAGAATTCTCTGGACTCCTCTGCTTGACCAGAAACTGATTATCTGTATTCACAGACTTTATGCTTGGCATATAACCAAAAGATATCGACCCTCGTTTTCTGGATATTTCACATTGTGACTTCTGAAACAGTTGAGAAATGGCGAGAAAGTACTTTTAGTCCAGTCCAATCTCAAGAGCAGATGTTAATTGAATGCTTGCTAATGCTACACCCGTGGTGGTGATGCGCCCAGCTCACACAGTATATATGACAGCTGGACTTCAGCACTGTCACGGAAAGGCACCGTAGCTTCTCACAGTCCAGACAAGTGCGCACACTCCTGGAAAAGTTTGAGGTCAAATCGATTCCTGGAAGATGAGACGAGAGCTCATTCCAATCCCTTATTTTATCTGCCCTCCTCAGTCCTCACCTGACCTGGAAATCGATCGGCCGTCTTTTAATGCACCAGTTGGGAGCGTGGGGCTCGGAGGTTCCCGTCAGGTGTCGGGGCAAGGAAGTGCGTGTCCTGTGAAGTATTTTTTTAGGAATACGCATTGTATAAATCGGGAGCCCTCGAAATCTGGCTCTCAAATCCAATTGCATCCCTGGTTTTCTCTCCTTCCAGGCAATTAGGTGAACAGTTATTGCCACTGATTGCCCAGACTATCATCAAACCTGACTCCCAGGTAAAGGGAGGGTGGAAAACCAGCAGTTCTCGGCCCTCGAGGACCGTGATTGGGAGAGGCCTGGTGTAAATGATTTGTCTCTTGATCCACCTCTCAACATCACTTCATCTATCCCTTGGAAGTGTCTGGAAGTTCCCTTTCCTGTTATATTTCCTTGAATCCTCTTTTATATCAATTTTTTGTGTCTGTGAAATGAAGTAGGAATGATGCAAGGAGGTCAAAATAAGTGACTGGAATACGCCCAGGATGTGAAACCAAGTCTTGAGGCCCATTCGCCTACTTCAAGCAGTCGAAACGGCTGAGCAGGTTTAACCGTTTAACTGCTCTCGATCAGAAGTACTGTGAAGATACAAGCGCTGGAAGAATTGAACCAGCGACCTGGTTAAAAGTCCTCCCAGCCCACTGATTCCGACAGGCCCCCGTGTAGCGTGCCGTTTTTAGCATGACGACATTGTCACTGCTGCAGCTTTGTGTTTGATTGGCAGGCCAGGCTGAAGGGGGCGGGGGAGGGCGGAGGGGTGCTGAAAGAAACCCCTCGCAGCAGAGCGGAGTTCTCTCCTCCGTCTGCTGGTTTCCACGGCGATTTCACCGCCTCCCACGGCAGATGGCTTGGTGTTCCAGGAGACCCCTCCTCTCCCTGCCGCGACATTGAGGCCCGATCCGTCACGCTTGTCCGACCGCCTGCCCAGCTGAGCTGTGTGTGTGTGTGTGTGTGTGTGTGTGTGTGTGTGTGTGTGAATGAGAGAGACTATGGATATGCGATCATAAAACTTCAGCTTTTATTAAAAAGCACTTCAGTAGTATCCACGGGGGGAATGGGACCTCAGTAGTCAGCTCCAGATGAAATGGACACCCTTAGGTCTGGTTTCCCAGACAGATTCAGCATAGACCGTAACTAAATTGAGTTTTGCATGGGATATCTCTGTGTAACATTGAATTTAGTATCAGATTAAGTCAAAGTGAATTGGAGATTATGTGATCTCGGTCTGTGAAAGTGACCCTCAGTGTGTCATGCATTAGCTGTTCGCAGTTTCCTCTCCTGATAAAGACCTCTTGGCCCTCCAATAAGGGCCCTTGATTTGAAATATCAATTGAGAGAAAAAAAAGAAGAAAAAAAAACTGCTTGGGATATTGAATTGTTGGGACAATAGGGTGTCAAAAAGACACTGGCTCTCCTGGACTAATAAAATGCTGTGGACTTTAGGATGTGAAGTAGTCACTGACAGTGTGGTTTATAGAGTGTTAATTAGTCACTGACTATCGTAGTGCCCTGCTTGCCGAGCGCATAAAATGGTCTCTGGCTGTTTTGCAACAATACTTTGACTGTGGTGTGTTAAACAGTCACATGGTTAAATAGTCCTGCACTATTTTGTCCTCTGTTTCCTTTATAATAGTCACTGGCTGTCCTGTGGTTTTTAGATTGTAGTGTGTCAAATAGTCACTGACTTATTGCGCTGTGCAGACTCTATTATGATAAATAATCTGGATGAATTGTAGTTTTTGTGTGGATTGTAAGTGGTGAAATAGTCACTGAGTAATGCAGTGCTCTGTATTCTAGAGTGTATGATGGTCACTGGCCCTCCTGCAGTACCATGTCCACTTTTGATTTTAAATTCAGCTCAGGCATGGCAGCTGACCCACTGTGTAAATGAGGGGTGCGTGGAAGAACGCACGATTTCCTGCCGATTTGACCCAGCATCTCTGTGCGTTTACCTTATCGAATATGGATGCGGAACAAGATCAGTTAGGTGAAGCTAGCTGCACCCTGCGAATGCAAGCCTTGGTTACGAAAGTTGGCCACGTCCTTTTAGCATACATTACACCAAATAGTGCGCTTTATACATGCTTGCATCCTCTCTTTCTTGCTGGGTTTCTTCTTTGAAGGAGCAACTGAAAAGTGGGATTGAAGGAATGGACCGGCAGATGATGCCTCTTATCTGGGGGAACGATCAAAAGAGAAACCTCTAGGATTGAGACAATTTTCTGTCCTCAAATCGAGATTAAGGACAACACGGTAAACTCACTGAAATGTCTGCAACTATGTCTTAATACCTGAATGATTCCTACATCCTTTAAGTATCATTTATTTTTAGATTGATTGATCCTTATTGTAGTAATAGAAAGTTGATGAATGATGTCAAACTGAGGAGGATAAACGAATGAATCGAGTGCGAGGCGTTGTCCTCTGTCAGAATGTGGCCTCTGACGTGACGAGAGGCTAGAGTTTGTGTGAGATTGAGTGCACCTTTCCTCGGGGTCCTTCTATTAAAAGAAAAGATTACTTCTGACCTTGGCGGGAGCATTCGTGGAATACGAATGGAAATATCCCCGGGAGGTTTAGAGGTGGTAGCGGGACAATGGAGCGATTTTTGTGGCTCTCGGCTTGCTGATTGTGAACGCCACCAATCCCCTGTCTCAGACTTAGTATTCATTTTTTCTTACCTTTACTAATCCAGCCGTCTTTCTTTTATTGATTTATTTTTTGAGTTCATTGGTTTAATACGGACAAGAGGGGGAAGTTACGGCAGTATTGTGAACATTGAGTGTGTGTATGTCAATTGCGTGCTTTTGTCAATTGGGATTCTTATCTCTGGATGTAATGCATCTTTGCTCAGGTCTCGTCTGTAAACTGCTGGCGGGGTAGATGTGATTCTCGGTAGGAGGCTAATGAAGCTGGGTTGTTTTTTTTTTTTTATATTTGACAAGCTCATCATCCCCACGACATCTGATTGGCTATACAGTCTGCAGTAATCCATGCCCTCTGCACCCCAGGGTGATGCTTCTGGAATGGGACTGCTCTCCTTCTCTTTCTTTGTAGGGACTGGCAGTTTGAATTACTGCAGTTTTACAAACTCATGTTGGTTTCACTACCTTTTTATACGTATAATTTTAGTTTAATAAAAATTGTATTTTGGTTTGCTTGACCATTAACCATCTGGCACGAGTAACTGCCGTACTGCTAATGTACAGCTGAAGTGTTTTGCTGGTGACCTCCTGCTGTTGAGGAACGAGCAGCAGCACCCCCTGCTGGTCATCTGTAATCAGCTGTCCATTGTTGAAAACCAACAGCTGCACACAACATTTGCGAAGACCTGTGGCAGTCTTGCCTTTGACATTGCGCCCTGAAGAAACCGCCTCCCACTGCCTTACTGTTTCTCAGTGGAAGCGGGGGCAGTTACGTTTTACCTTGCCACTCAAAATATCTCGGAATTTTCCGGCTCAGAATCTGCAGTTTTACCATGCTTCTGGTTTTGGCTGATTTGATATGTCAAATATACTACCCTCTGCTTCACACCTCGAGGAAACCCTGAAGTCAGACATCGCTTCTCTTTAACCGCCGTCTCCCTGAATATTCACATCCTGATATGTGTAATTACTCCTTAATACCCCCCGGTACCAGCACAGAGTGGAGCGCAGTGGCCCTGTTGAGAGAACAATTAAAGCAAATTGAGCGATGCCGGTAAAATCCCGCACTGGGAGAGAGCTGAGGGAACGCTGTGCTCTCCCAAGTTTCTCCTGTTAAAGTGTTCTGCTAAACGACAGATTAATTAATCTTGCACAAACCTGCTGTACTTCTTCCGTTTTTTTTTTTCTCTTTTTTTCGGTCAGGCACCTCATCTAGTTCTGTTCGAGCACTTGTCAGTTTGATGAAAAGCTTGGTCACACGGGATTGGAAGTTGAAGGAATGGGGAGGTCCGGAAGTGGAGGACCCTCCCGCTTTTTTTTCTGGCCGCCTCCCCCAGTTGGTGACTGGCAGCTTTAGGGACATCCTTTCCTTCATTTTTAACCCGCTTAGCCTCTAGGCCAGTCGGGCTTATGCTGTGTTTTGATGCCTTCGTGGTGGTCTGTCGTGCGTCTGTAAACTTTTTTGCCTTGTTGGCGCTCTAGCGCCTTCAGTTTTTCACGGATCCTTTGCATACTTTATATCCATGTGTATGGGATGAAAATCTAGGCCAAGTTCGATTTTAGTTGGCTTTGCCACTCTTTTTTTTTCTCATCCCGGGCGCTTGACAAGGTTATGTTGATTCGCTGATGAAATGGAGGACATTTTGTTGGCACATGGTCAATGACCTTTGGTATCCATGCAAACTTGTTTTCTAAGGGGCAAAAGTTCAAAATTTAGGAGCCCTCTAATGTGTCTCAATGATGGGATGTGCTTCTTGATGTTTACCGTAATTATTTTTTCCAGTTAGCGCACCTGATTTTCCAGTAGCTAAAGCTTCAAAACTGTGATCCCTGGACCCTATTTCTGAGAATATGGAGAGGGGAATGCAGCCATTTTGTATTCTTTGCATGTGTTTGCTGTTAGCGGTGCTTTGACTGCAGCTGTGTTTTGGGAAGCCCCCGACGTGCTTGCGGTTACCTCTTATAGCCAGGGTTAAATCGCTGCTCCTCCGTTAATCAGAATCTACCGGCACTTTCCCGTAGAGAGCGTACCTCTTTGATTTTTGCCAGAAAAGGGAAGAGATGCGCATAGCTGGTATATCTTTTCGCTACCCCTCCCCCACCCTTCCCTGTACGGGGGTGTATTCCGCCTTCGGCTGTGCTGTTACTCTCCATATCAGATCCATAATATTTCACGGGTACCCTGCGTGCTTCTCCCGTAAAAACCTTACTGTGGCTGGTGATTGATGCTAGAATCCAGGCCCTGGTGGTCGATAGCACCGCTGGTTGTCATTTTTCTCTGAACGTTTTTTTTTATTGATTAAAGTCGGTGATTGGCCTAATAGCTCACCCACCTTGTATCGCAGGTTTAAACCTCCTCCAGAGTTGGTGGAAAAGAGTGATTAGCTATGCTATAGTCCTCCTGGGCCTCATTTTGGTGCTTCTGCTCAGCGGTGAAGTCACTTTGAGCCTCACAACACATAAACACAGCTGTGTAGCGAGCAAGTTGGCTAATCCTTTGTGATATGTTCAAGTATTTGTCTTCCATCTATTAATCATTTATATTCAACACGTCTTGACTTAAAATGTACTACAACCTCCAGAAATGGTCAGAGGTGAGGAACTCAACTGTAGTCTGACTCAGCGGGTTGGGCCTATTGAGCTGCCAGTAATTTGGTCATCAGTAGGGAGGTGATCTAACTGGCTTGAGTTTTATGTGGGCAACACTTTGGGCTTAGCTCTTGCCTCTCAGGTTTTGATATGGTGTCAACAACCAACCTTCCGTCAGTGGAGTGAAAGTCTGTGCTGAAGATCTATGATTCCACACCGTGACATTTTAACAAGCTTGGCTGCATTCTACGTGCTCAAGGTGAAGAACAAGCAGTCGATGAATTTAGCATAACAGTGTGAGAACATAGACCTTATTAGCACATGCTAAGGGAGCAGAACACGTGCGTCGTGCTGAAGCTTTTCAAAGCCTGCCTGCTGTGTGCATTTTTTATAGGGTATTCATAATTCACCGTTATTTATGAATGCTTGAATGGACTGAGCTCTGGCTTTGAAGTGGGGGAAGCTCACACATATTTAGTCTATATTTCACATTTTATATTTATTTCATGTTTTATTTTGTTTTTGTTTTATTAGCCACTGAAAGTGGAGAGGGCTGCGGGAAATGTCCGCATTGGCGGTAAATTGTTAAGGGTAGAAGGACAGGGTAATGAATGTGACTAAGTACACTTATGCGATTACACTTTGGCGATTAAGTACTCTTTTGCGATTCGGGGAGAGGGGTATATGAACCATGGATGAAATTGAGGCTGTAGTGGGAAGTGTTTGTCTGCGATGGAAGGTGAGCTTGTGTGACATCACTGGAAGAATTACGGACAGGGGTGCGTCAGAGTGTGTGATGTGACATCACAGGAGGGGGAGGGGTCACTCACTCTGAATGCTGTAGAGGAGATGAGGAAGAGGAAGAAGGAATAGATGTGCTGGCCTACACGCGCACAGGCACACACACACACACACACACACACACTCACACAGGGTTACTGTAATGCGGTTGGATAGAATTGAAACACTCATCCTCCATCTCCTTCTGCTTTCAGTTCTTCAGTGCTTTTTCTTACCCACAAACCACCACCCAGTCTCTACCTCCCTCATCCTTTCTCTCTGTCTTGCTCTCTCCTTCATACTGTCACCCTCCTTTCGCTCTCTCTTTCTCTATCCCTCTCCCTCCCCCCCTTCTCTTTCTCTCTCTCTGCCACAGTCAGCAGCCTCTCCCATTGACTTCAGTGCACTTCACAGACAGGCTGAGTCCTCTCACTATCGCGTTCAGCCCTGTTCCTGTCTCTCGCTCCTTGTCTTCTCCTGCTGCCTCTCTTCTTCTACTGTTCTGATCTCTCAGCCTCCCTCCTGCATCAGTGGCGCTGCAGTCGGCGAGTGACTTTCACCTGTCACTCAGTTACTCCTGCTTTAGTCTTAACCTTCTGTCTGTTCTCTCCTCTGTCTTACCCGTCTCTCGCCTAGTTTCTCCCCCACCGCCTTTGTGCTTTGACTCTCTGATGTGTGAGTCATTGAGAAATGTGCCGAACCTCTGAGTTTGTTTATACTGGGGAACATGCATCATGCTGTTTGATCTGATGGGACCAGAATATTTCTCCCTTTCCCCCCGAATGCATTAGATCTCTATTCTTTCCCTTTTATTTCCATACATATTCACTCCTGGTCTCCAGGGGCAGTGTTCATCTTCAGATTACTTGAGTCCCGCTCAAAGGGATGTCATCCCGAGCGCTTGCTGCTATCCCTGGCCTCCTTGTGCAGGGGGCCTTTAATATTTAGTGCTGGAGACATGGAGTGGGTTTTTGTGTCATTTGTGTGTCGGGTGGCTGTGAAAGTAGAGGGGGAGGGGAGATTGGGGTCTTGAGCAGCAGGTTGAGAGAACGAGTGGCGATATCAAGCTAGGTACGGGCGAGAACCGTGCTGGGCACTGACTGCGATCCTCCAGAATCTTATTTAACGAATATACCACCCTCTGCCCCCAAGCACCACTGTGGGCGGGGCTGAGCATCTTTAGGGGCGGAGCTGTAGTGAAGAGTAGAGGGGGAGGGGAATATGGAGGCTGGTATTCGTACTTCTCTATTTCCTGTGCTTGTATGAAAAAAATGTGAAATGGCATTTCTGTGATTCATGCCTTATGTAAGGGTTTATTTTTTTTATACAGAACTGAGGCTTGATGCTATCCTCGGCAGAATATGGTCACATGAGCACTATTGGGCTACTTCATTTGCACTGTTAGGACCCTTTGTCCCAGTTGAGTGGTCTGAGGAAGGTTCTGCTGTTTGATGTATACAATCTGGCTGGGAACATCTTACCAAAATCATGGAGCAAAATATGGGGTTGCTGGTCTCACCTAAAAATTATGTTAACTGCTCTGCTTCAGAGAGTCTGCTTTATGGCAATGATGGTCGATCATGGTTTTTACATGAACACCTGGCATAAGCATCCGTGGCTACAGTGGAGCTGGATTGCTGGCTGCTTTGGTTTTGGTCTGGATTGAAACAGAGGTGACTAAATCCATGGTGTCCGACCAATGCATCTTAAATGCTATCTGAGATCCTCCAACCCGAGAGCTGCATTTTCAAAACTCAACAATTGTCCTTTTTGCTCATGGCGACAGTAGGGATCCTCCTGTGGAAGCCAGTGAGATTCCTAATTGCTGTTGACCAAGCCCTTTGAACCCAAAAACAGCAAAACCTAAGCCTTTCTCCCAAATGTGGTGACGGGACGTTATTCTCATCTTGAGCAACCTCTCTGTGCCGCATTTGATCTAGTAGCCCTCCCGTGAATTTTAAATCATGTTTGTTCTCGCATCCTTTATAACCTGCTTGGACCTGGTCAGGGTTGATATGGAGGCTTTTGGAGCCTAGTGCAGCATCCAGTGGAAGAAGGGCTGGAATCGTTTGTTGATCCATCACATAGGCCACACGATTCACTCACTCTCACACAAATGGGCAATTTAATCCAATTAACCGAGAATCCGTGTATTGGGACTGTAGGAAGGAAAACATTAAATGAGCTTGGTAAGAGCACACAAACTCCAAACGCAAAGTCCTAGGCCAGATTTGAACCCCTTCCTATGTTGTTGTTGGGGACGCGGAACCACAATGGTTAAGCGGGCTTGACATGGGAACGACAGATCCTGAGTTCGAGTCCCCGCCACGGCTTTTTCGGTGTGTTCTTGGGCAAAACCTCTTCACTTCCGCAGTGCCTCACTCCACCCAGGTGTATAATTTGGTACCAGCAAATTGTCAGGGAAACCTGACTAAGAGCTGGGGGAGATATCTGTGATGGAGTAGCATCCCATTCAGGGGGAGTAGCAACACTCCTAGTTGCTACATGCTACAGAAACCAGAGTTGAGCTCCGGCCTGATGAGCCATGAGGCTCGGAACACACTGTCTTCTTTGGTTGATGTGAGGCATTGATGCTACCCTGTGCTCCGTCTTGCCACTCTTGAGACCATGTGGAGATTGTGCGCCCATCGACCCCCCTGCTCATATCATCCTGCTTGCGTCAGGTGGGCGTTATCTTTGGAAAAGCGGGATGGAGAAGAAGAGGAGGCATTGTCGCGGAACATGCCCATCGGTGCGGCGATCGATACAGGGGCCTGCTTGAGTGCTATGCCCATCAGATTGGAGCGCTGACTCGGCACATGGGGGGTGGGGGGAGGAGCTGGAGTTTGGGGCTGGCATCGACGTGACTGAAGGCTGTTGGCTGGACCTTCTGCTCTGCAGAGCTCCTCAGAGAAGGCAGATTACCGGGGGACTGTGTGTGTGTGTGTGTGTGTGTGTGTGTGTGTGTGCGCGCGTGCGTGTGGGGCACGGGCCGATGTAGGGGCATGGTGCTTTGCAGTGCTGTAGTTTCCCCTCGGTTCTGTGCTGATGTGCTAAGTCCAAGGAGTCGGACCATAAATTCCCTTCTGTGCGTCTGTTCCACCCAGGAACACGGCTGAGGGGTTTCCTTTGGTAGTCCTGCCCGCTAACTGAAGCATTGTGCTTCCGAGCAAATGTACTTGATTGGAACACAAATGCCAGAGGATTTTCACTTCCCCAACCATGACTCTCCACCTCTGGATGTGTGTCTATCCAACTCTTTCACTCTTCCATCTCCCTCTGGCCCTTTCCTCTCCTGTCTCCTCCTCTCCCGGTTTCCTCTCCTCTTCCTCTCATTCACTTCTCATTTGTAGCTCATTGGCGCAAAAGGCAGCACTGTTGCCTCACAGCA
The DNA here is from genome assembly GCA_029692085.1 of Gymnothorax javanicus. NCBI lineage: Eukaryota > Metazoa > Chordata > Actinopteri > Anguilliformes > Muraenidae > Gymnothorax > Gymnothorax javanicus. Next base: position 45,841,213 of record CM056206.1, on the reverse strand, counting down.
AGAAGGCTGTGTGTTTGAATCCAACCTGGGGCCTTTCTGTGTGGAGTTTCCATGTTCTTTTCATGTTTGTGTGGAAGACATACATGCTGGATGAAATGGAGACTCTAAATTGCCCAAAAGTGGAGTGAATGGCTCGGGATTCCAAGTTTTGCGCATGAAAGAGTACGATTTGTAACATGATATGTCCTTAACCCGTTTGGGCAGAATACAAATAATGCCAAATTTTTCCTGTTATGCATGAGCCTATTCAGGCTTTAAATCTCAGCATTTGTGTCACAGAGAGTCTGGAAAATTATTCCAGTGAAACAAGACATTTGGAAATTCAATTACAGAATTATTCAGGAATTAAATTTTGGAATTTATGGATGCCAGCCTCTATATCTGTGCAAAGGGGTTAAGGAAGCGCTGAGGTGTCGTTAAACACGTAATTTATAAATAAATTCTCTTTTCTACTCCTCCCTCACTACATTTTGTCACGATCTCTTGCAGGCTCTCTTTCTTCCATGCCTTTTCTCTCACACACTCAAATGTGCGCACACACAGCCTATCAGTCAGAGTACAATTATTGTAATGAATCATTTCACCACTGTTATGTTGTAGAGAGCCGTTCAGGACCCTAGACTTGTGGGTGGAGGCTTGCGAGTTTGAATCATGGCCCTGGCTTTGCCTCCTGGGCCCTTGGAGAAAGTAGTTTTACAAAACCATAAGGCTGCTCAAATGGACTGATGGTGAAGATATGGAGCCTGTATCCTGGATCTGCCCTATTGAACATCTGGGCCAATACTGTGGTTATAGCCGATATACTGAGAGAGCCTGTGTTTGAGATTCCCCCAGTTCAAGGGCTGCGAAGGCGTTCACATGTACGTCTTCATCACTGAAACCACCCTCCTCCTCCTCCTCGCATCGCTCTGAATCTCTTCTTTGTCTGGTGAGATTGCAGCAGGTCTGGTCTCCGCAGGCCTGGTGGATTGTGGGGTGAAAAGCGTTTGTGTGAGGGAGGGTGTCGGTCAGAAGTGTCAATGTGTGTGTGCGTGCGTGCGAGACTTCCTCTCGTCTGTGATGGCCTGGGCCTCTCGTTGAGGTGTCTGCTTGTGCGAGAGAGAGTGTTTTTTGTCTGTGTGTTTGTGTTTGAGAGATTGTCCCTCAGTTGACATTATGCCCCTCTCTCTCTCTCTCTCTCTCTCTCTCTCTCTCTCTCTCTCTCTCAGTCGCTGAGTCATATAGGAGGCTCATTCATGGTGGGTGGAGTGACTGTGTGGTTTAATCTCACTTTCTCTCCCTCTAATTTGCTTTCGGTTTCTTCCCTTCTTTCTCTCTTTCTGGAACGCTTTCCGGATCTTTCTCTCCAGTCTCTTTCTCTCACTTTCTTTTCTTCATTCCACCCTTCATCTCCTCTATGTTCATGTCTTCCCACAGCTGATTTTCGTCTCTCTCTCTCTCTCGACTCAGTTGATGAGTGGCAGTGATTGGTTACGCGGAAGTTAGCTTGGTCTCTGCTGTAATCGTGACTAACACAGCCTTAGTAGTCCAGACTGTGGCTAGGCGCTGCGCTGGATGTGGGTGGACTGCGTTTGCAGCTTAAAAATAGACTCTGTGGAGACTGCAAGTCCTGGCTGGAGCTGCTAAACCAATGTGACATCACAGACAGGCACACAGGTGTCCAGAACTCTCCAGAACTCTGGCGACCTGAACATTGCTCTTCAGTGAGGTCCTAAACGCAGTCTCTTTTCGTTCTGAACATCATCCCACGTCTCCAAAGTGCCCCCCTCCAAAAAAAAAAAAAAATGCTAATCATTGCTAATCGTTGTCCAGCTAGCATTGCATGATAGCGATTATTGTGGTGACAAACCAGTCCCTGTTCCTCTTTTTGACCAGGGGTAGAAAAATTTAGGTTTGGAAAGATAAAAATCCTCCCTGGCATTTTGCTCCAACTTCCTGATAATGCTGACTGGCTCGGTTCTTTAGCCTGGAGGTAGAACTGTTCTGTGAATTCTGCTGGCATGGTTGTTCATATTAGTTTGTGGTAAGAATATTACAGCCAAACTTTCGCTATCTGACTAGAGTGGTGTACTACCAAGGGGAATTAGTTGGTTAGGGAGGTGTGTTTAGCCTTAAACTGGGGTCTTCTATGTCAAAAAGGTGATTCTCTCTTAACCTGCCATGCTAACGTGTGGTATCTCTGACTTGGAGTTTAAAGTTTCTCGAGCCAGCTCACACAAAAAAAAGCTTGGCTACTGTTGAAGTTGCCCTATAGTACACCCCTCGGGGAAGTTTCCACCTCTGTTGTGGCCCCCTGGTAGCTTGGCATCGGCCCTACTTGTTACTTGAACTTTTAGCAGCTCCTTTATAAGCTACTACACGTGTGCCTGCTAAAGCGATCTCATCAGCGACTGTTGCTGGTTGGCTAGTTGTGCTGATGTGGATTGCTTTGATGCTAATGCGTATTGCTACTGACAGAAAGTTCACCGTAAGCTGCGTCAATCTAAGGGGGCTGTAGAGGTGGTGGGTTAAAATGGTGGTGGGGATTGCTGCAGCTGCGGGGATGGCTCTGTAAGCTTGGTGGTGTCGTGGGGTTTTTACCTGCTTAATGGCCTCAGCGTGAAATCTACAGGAAATGGGTTTCAACTACAGGAAGGGAGTGGTATTCACTGCATGTCTGTTCCTACTTGGGTCAGAAGTTTGCTGCAGTGTGGAGTCGGTGTCTGTCTGTGCTGGTGTCTGTCTGTGCTTCTGTTTATCTGTTTTAATATGAATTGAGTACTGACCTAGTCCTCCTCCTCGGAGTCTAACGGGGTTTCAGTGTGCATCTGTACTGACAGTGTGTTTCTGAGCTCTGCATCTGCGGGGCTTTTGCTGTTCCAGCTGTTTTTAGTATCTTGTTTATGTCTACATCTCTCTCTCTCTCTCACTCACACACACACACACACACACACACACTCACAAACATGCGTGCTGAGGCAGACACACAGGCACTGAAAGTAATCTCTGACAGCAAAAGAATAGTAGAAGAGGGCGTGGCATACCCGTACATGCACGCTTATGTATATGTGTGCACCACAGACACACAGGCAACAGAGGTAATCTCAGACAGTGGGGAACATGTGTGGGTCTACACGTTGACACGCATGCTCTTCTCTCTCTCGCTCGCGCGCGCACGCGCACACACACACACACACACACACACACACACACACACACACGCGCTGACTCGCTGTCATACCTACAGTATCATATTCCCCCACAGGAATGTCTGCCTTACTTGCCCTTGCGATTCTTAACCTCACTTACCATAACCCTCTCAGATCCCTCCTGGTTCTTCCCCTTGCGCTCTCTCTCTCTCTCTCTCTTCCTCCCACCCTCTCTCTCTTCCTCTCCTTTCCTGCCTGTCTCCTCCCTCCCTTTCTCCTCATTTCCTCTTTCTCCGTCTTTAACTCTCCCTCCCTCTCTCTTCCTTCAGGCCCAGTTGACCTCACAGGGAGAGAAGGAGAAAGGGATGGAGGGAGCATGAGAAAGAGATGAGGGCACTGGTACAGGAAAGGAGGTCGTCTTGTGTTAAAATGGAGGGGATCTGTACTGTTCTTCCCAGTATTCTGGTACCTTCTCGGACTATGTTTACATATAAAAAATACAAAATCAACGATGATGTAGCAAAAATGAGGATGTGACTCTACTCAGGAGAGAGTAATCTAGAAGGAAGGCTATTTTAAGATGGAAAGGAGATGGAAATTGAAAAAGGGAAGGTGTTTAGATTGGATTTTTATTTGAAGACGTCAAAATGAAAACATAAGAAAACAGAACAGGAATGATCTACAAATAAATGGAAGACTTACAGAAAAATCATTTCAAAATCAAAATTTCATGTCCAAAAGGACTGGGCAAGAACTGCAAAATTATGGAGTCCCGCCCCTTTTTTATATTTTATCTTTAAACTTAAATCAAAGCTTAATAATTCAAGCTTTCTGCTGCGATCATTACAATAGAAAAACTCGATAAAGAATGAAAGTAGAGAGGATTAGACAGAAAAAGTGTCTTAACCTCTCTCCCAGTTCTCACAGGCAGCAATATGATCATCTCTCCAGTCATAAGAGAACGCTGGATGAAAATGATGCCTCAGTAATGGACTGGGAGTTCGGGGGCTCTCCTATCAATTGTCTCTCCTTCTCTCTTTCTCTCCCTCGCTCGCTCTTTCTCTCTCCCCCATTTCTCTCTCTCTCTGTTTCCTTGTTGTTCTTCATGTTTTTTTCCCCTTCTGATGTCTTTTGCTCGTGTTTCCCCCATCCTGCTTGTTGCCCCCTGCAGGCCAAATCGTGTATATGTCACATGTGCGGGGCCCATCTCAGCCGGCTCCACTCCTGCCTGTACTGCGTCTTCTTCGGCTGTTTCACCAAGAAGCACATCCACGAGCACGCCAGGAACAAGAGACATAACCTGGGTACACACACACACACACACACACACACACATGCGGCCACCTCTGAGTATTGTTAAAACAAGCATATCAGACTAGCTGGCACACACAGGCATCCTGAACATGCCTGCAGCGAGTGTGATAATTGGTAAGAAAGCACACGCACACGTGCGTACACATCCCCAGCACTGGGGCTGGTTCTTTCACACTGGCGGAAATTGGCATTTAATTAGCCATTGTGCACGAATCAGGTGGGCTTGGGTAGATGACAGCCATGCAAATGTAGCCTATTATATTTGGGAGAATGAGTGTAGCTCTAAATATGCGCCCCCTTATTAATGATTTTTTTTGAACATTAAACACTTATGTCACCCTATTATTATTGAGAGAGTGTCTAGACACTAAAAATGTAACTCCTTATCATGAAGAAAATGAGCTTGTAAACACTAAGTCATAAACTTATTATTTCCGAAAGAGTGAATGTCTAAATACTAATGATGTAGCCCTGTTATTACTGAGTGTGTCTGAACACCAAAAACACAACCCCATTATTACTTGGACAATGACAGTACAAAAAGTAATATGATAACCCTATTATTACTCAGAGTTGGTGAATAATGAGCTATAATTTAATCACATTTTTACTGAGAAGGAGTTTATAAACCTAAAAAATACTATCCCTTATTTCTCAAGTAGTGGGAGTGTAAGCACTAATAAAATACTTAATTATTTTTGGTAGTTACTGCAAGAGTAACTGTTTTAAAACTTATAATGTAGCCCAATTATTCCCGAGTGAGTTGGTGTATAAACACTAAAAGTACTGCCCAATTATTACTTGGACGAGGCAAATACAAAACACTAATAATGTAACCCTATTATTACTGAGACGGTTGGTGTTTTAACACTAAAAATACAACCCAATTATCCCCTTCCCAACAAAGGATGTATATACACAAAATTTTTGTGTGTACCAAGCGGTTTGGAGGAGAGTTTGGAAGAAGAAAATACTGATTTAGAGAGTGAACATACTCGGCACAAACGAATCACTGTCTTCGCCATTTTCGCCGTATTTCGGGTCTGCATCCACTAAAGTTTTGTTCATATCTTTGATGTGTATACACAAGGGTGACAAGCTATTTTTACATTCAAAACATGAACAAGTCGGGTTTTCTGGGAAATAAGCTAATGCATGTCGTCAGTGGTCTTTACCTGTCAGTAACAGTGTCTTCCCTGCCATTAGCACAAGTAGCGTGATTGTATTCGCACAACCAGACTCTGGGTCGGACGGTTGTTTTGAGGAAGTATATATGTCCTGGGTCCCTGCATGGCTGCAGCAAGGATATATGTATATGTGTGTGTGTATGTGTGTGTGTATGTATATATATATATATATATATATATATATATGTGTGTGTGTGTGTGTGTGTGTGCATATGGATATATATTTGCCCTTATTATGGTTAATACTCGTACACTTGGCGAACAACTGGAAAAACATAACTTTTTTTCTTTGATTTTGGCACCTGCGTCCTTTTTGAAACCAGGTCTTAAAGCTTTTCTACAAGTATAAACATATACACATGCTCATGGGCACAGGCTAAACCACGCGCCTGCACGGTTGCATACACACGCTTGGACACGCACACTTGGACACAAACGCATAAATGCACACACTCATCAACTTTTGCTTGTATCCTTACACACCCGCACTTACTTGCGCTCATGCACAAATAGGCTTACACACCCAAACACACTCACTCTTTACAGAAAGCTGGCCAGGCTGTGCAAGTTTAAAGGTTAGTTTTTTTTTGCTGGTCCTTCAACCTTTTTTTCCTGTGTAATTATGGCCTCTTGCAGGACAATTGTGGTGGAATATTTGAGCTGACAGCGGTCGGTTGTTGAATACAGTACATTAACCACTTGTTTCCCATATATTTACATTACCGCAACTCATGCCTGCCTGATCTCTTATCAGTTGGCTTATCGAACTTGCCCGGAAACGTGTGTACTCGTATTACTGCCGACCGGCTCGAGTCCCGGAGCTGCATCTTATCCATAAACTGTATAAAAAGATGGACACAGCGGTGGGGTCTGGAAACTGAGGCCTATGCGGAAATCTCCAAAATTTGCATTCTATTTAATGGCCAGCAGATGGCGACGTCGGTGGTTGCAGAAGTTAGTCCTACAGAAGTCTATGAGAAAATGACCCTACTTTCCCACCTGATTTCTTATTTTTGCTTTGCATCAAAACGCAGACAATGGTTTGAGTTCATGTTACATTGGTCTTGGGTGGTATAAGAGGTAACGTGCATACATTCCATTACTTTCAGTTTGTGAATTTTGTTTCGTTCATTTTCACCGTGATCACATGGTGACAGCCAAACGAACTGATGCTGGTCCTGCTGTGGCAGGACAAAAAGCTTGTGAAGATGCTGTCAACCCGCGGGCCACATGCGCGAGACAGTGAATAGGAATCGTCGGGGTGAGGGAATAGTGAAACCACGTTGTATTCTTGATAACAACTACGGTATGAGCGGTGTTGATCGCAGTGATCAACTGGCTAGTTTGCACCCACCAACTGCGAAAAAGTTGAGACTGTGCAAATCTTGTGTAGTTTCCTTGTGTAAGGAAAGAGTCACGCTACATGTGCGTGAGTTATGAGATTCCATTATGCGTCAAACCGTAACTTACCAAACTTGGCATACTGTCAAGAATTTTTTATGTAAGTTTTTTTTTTTTTCATGTCACCATCATTCTGTCACCTTGCAATCTTTTTCTTTGTAAGTAAAAGATGTATATAGAGTAATTGATTGCATCCTTTTCGTATATCGCATGAACTCAAGTCACTGTTTAGATGCTAAACAGCACAGTTCTTATCACCCATTACGCCAACGACCATCAGTGAAAATAATCCAGGCCAGCGCGCACGGCAGCACTCACTGCTGCCCTGTTAAACACGACTCGCATGAGCTATCGTTCATAGATGGATCTGGGACTTAAGCCCGGCAATTGTTCAGCGAGTAAACACGGCTCCCAACGCTAAGTGGTTAATGAAAGTAATAACACGAACAGTCGTAGGGCAGCTGTAATGGTCTTGGGTTGATGAGTTTGGCTTTGGGAATTCCTCACAGCGTGGCCATTGCTCTTAATCACTCTTAATGAATCATCCTCGATTGTTTTTCTCCTTTGTTAAAGACTCAGGTACCCTAATTTGGGGACAGGTTTACTCTGTATGGAGGTTAAAGTGCAGATTTGCGGGTTTAGGAAAAGCCGCAGTGCAACAGAATAAAAATTCCTATCCCAGATCTGATATATGTTGTTTGTGAAGTTTTTAGTGTTTCTGAGTTTGATGTGTGCTTTAATTTGTAGTTTCATATCTGAAGCCCACCCACCCCCTCAACTCTGTCCTGCTGCCGGTTCCCATGGTAACCAGAACCAGGGAAATCTCCTGTTGGGTCTCAGGGCTTCTGAAATTAACCTGCCCCCGACCGAAAGAGATGGGACGTCGTCGGGGGCTCCGATAACGTCCACTGCGGCCACCTCATTTTCAGTTGCACTTATTGTTGAGTTGAGTGTTAGCAGAAAAGAAAACCAAGGCTGGATTAGGATTCAAACGGCAGAGTTTATTATCCCCCCTGTGGTGAAAACACTGGGATTCCCCCTTGTTCCTGTGCTATAGCGGTCCGACCCCATAAATCGGCGGGGGGTTTCCCGGGGAGTTTTGGGAAGAGGACACGTAATTAGCGGTGTCTCCGTTAAGGGGAGATGGAGAACTGCTGAGAGGGGAGACTTTAAATGTGGACGCGCTGTTTGTCTGGGCTGAAGCTGCTGGCACTGCTGTGTGCAGACGAGTCTTTTCAATTTATATATTTTTGTCTGCTATAACGGACACGTCTCCGTGCACGAGCTCAACACTGGACCAGCTTTTCCGGCACACTCAGTTTGTACATGCGTAGTCGATGTGCATTAGTCAGCGTGGACAGAAAATTTTGGTTGCGCGTGGACAGCCTCTGCAGATGACGAAATTCGCATCATGCTCACCGTACACCAGCTAATGCGTTTTGCGCTCATGAACCAGGCTTTACACCAACACTTGCTTGCCTACTCGTTGTCCAATAGACGCACATGCCTACTTACATACTCACCACCCATTTTCCCATACATGTCCACACATGCGCACACTCACATATTCATACACATACAGTCTTGCACGCCCATACAACTGTGACACTCTCTCACACGTGCATTGCACGCACTTCTATGTGCGTTCAAACATTCTGCCCTGGCGACTGACCCTATATAAAGAGGAATGCCGGTGTGCCTGGACTTGCCTATAAATAGGTTGTCACGGCAACAGAACTTGGTTGCCGTGGAGTCTGAGCAACGCAAATAGAGAACAGGAGACATACTGGCCGGTTTCTTCATCACGATCATCATCATCATCATTGCTGTCATTCTGCCCCTTCCCCCCCTCCTGATTACTGGTGCCAAAATACTGATGGAAAACGTAAAATAACCCAATGTGATGACGATAAACTAATGAGTGAGCCTGTGGACTCTGTTAACTATCATCACTCCCTTTGAAATTAATATCAAATCAGGTTGACCCTGGAACTCTGTGTTAACTATTATCACTCCCCTTGAATTAAATATCAGATCATTCTGACCCTGGAATTCTGTGTTGACTATTATATTTCCCTTTGAATTAAATATCAGATCATTTTGACCCTGGAACTCTGTGTTAACTATTATATTTCCCTTTGAATTAAATATCAGATCATTTTGACCCTGGAACTCTGTGTTAACTATTATATTTCCCTTTGAATTAAATATCAGATCATTCTGACCCTGGAACTCTGTGTTGACTATTATATTTCCCTTTGAATTAAATATCAGATCATTCTGACCCTGGAACTCTGTGTTGACTATTATATTTCCCTTTGAATTAAATATCAGATCATTTTGACCCTGGAACTCTGTGTTAACTATTATATTTCCCTTTAAATTAAATATCAGATCATTCTGACCCTGGAATTCTGTGTTAACTATTATCACTCCCTTTGAATTAAATATCAGATCATTTTGACCCTGGAACTCTGTGTTAAGTATTATCTCTCCCTTTGAATTAAATATCATGTCATTTTGAACCCTCTTCCTCTCTGTGTCTCTCCCTCTCCATCTACCCTCTCCCCCCTCCCCCTACAGCTATAGATTTATTATACGGAGGCATATATTGCTTTGTGTGTCAGGACTACATTTACGACAAAGACATGGAACTGATTGCCAAAGAAGAACAGAGGAAAGCCTGGAAGTTGCAAGGTAGTATTTTGTTCAAAATGTGCATTGCACCTTTTGGGTCTCTTCATTTCATGTCTAACACACTTAATTTGAGCTCAAAATTAGTGTGACAATTTATTTCTTGGGAGTAAAAAAAAAAATGTCTGGATTTGGTGGTGGAGTCATAGAGAAGTCTGTGGCACACTCATGGTCATGCTCCAGCCCGTCTCTCACGGTCTGTATGTCTGTCTTTCTGTCTGTCTGTCTCTCTATCTCTTACTCTAGGCGTCGGAGAGAAGTATTCCACGTGGGAACCGACCAAGAGAGAACTAGAGCTGCTACGACACAATCCGAAGCGCAGGAAAATCACCACGAACTGCACCATCGGTGAGTTTACTCCCAATCTCTCTAGTCATTCCCTTGTTGTAGTTTCGCTTGTGTCAGAGATGTCCGGGCAGAATCATTTAGTGCAGAGTTTGCTCTGGGTTCTTTGGAGCTGCGCTCAAAATGAACTTCAGTACTATCCCCCCCTAGTGTCAGATCCAGGGTATGCCACTACTTGTTCATCCTCCCAAATCCTGGTTTTGGCGGTGGGTGGGTATCGAAATTGGTACCCCATCCCAGTATTGGACTGTCGGCAGGAACACCACAGTAGACTTGTATTAATTTTGTTAACCCTTTATCGCGTTCTGAGCTGTCAGTATATCTTACAGAATGTGAAGTTTGGATGTACGGATTTGGTGTATTGCCGTTCGGTTTCTGCTCCTAACATGTGCCTCCCACTCTCTCTGTTTTTCCTTCCATTCTGGGATGGGCAGGCTTGCGGGGCCTGATAAATCTGGGGAACACCTGCTTTATGAACTGCATCGTACAGGCGCTGACACACACCCCTCTCCTGCGGGACTTCTTTCTCTCGGACCGGCACAAGTGCGAGATGCAGGCCAACTCCTGCCTAGTATGCGAGATGGCACAACTCTTCCAGGAGGTGAGATTGGTTGAGACTGAAGGGCATGAGGTAGCTAGTGAGGGACCAAGGGAATCATTACTTCCTGGTTTGCACATTTTATTGGGAGCACAGCCCCAAACCCTATATTGATCCAGAGGGATTGGCCCCTTTTTAGTGTTATCAACTGTTGAGTTGGATAAAGGTATTGACTGATTAACCGTATCGTAATGCACAAAATGGAGATGTTAGTTGACTTCTTGTGCTGTGTTAAAGAAGTCAGGGGTAATGATTGTTTACCGTGAATTCAGCAGTCATCTCCTGATTTATAAATTCTTGTGTTGGGAGTGGGTCATAATCCTCTTTGCTCTTTAATACGCAATTCGACACTCTCCGGGCCCATCCTGGTGTTGCGGGGGGTTCGATATGTGGGAATCTATCAGATTTATATGGATGGGTGAGCGGGTTAGGGCTTGTCTTTAGACAATGCTCATTGGTTCTTGTTTCTCTGTGGTAAGTTTAGAGCAGAGGTGTAAAACTCCTGTTCTCGCGGGCCACAGCGTCTAAAAGTGTTTGTGGTTTCCACTGAACCAGCAGCCAGTTTATGCCTTGAGAAATTAGTTTGTGGACCCTTTACCAATCTGTAACTTCAGTTAACCTCTTGTGCTGATAGTTCTGGAGCCTGACTCCCCTGGTGTAGTGTTTCTGAGAGCTTGTTGTATGAAGCACACCGCAGTCACATCGCAGGCAGCGCAGGAGGTTGTTGTTGGAAAGCGCTAGGCTCATCTAGCCCGGGGAACGTTAATCTCTCCTCTCTCCTTTCATTTCCTCTCTCAGTTTTACTCCGGCCACCGTTCCCCTCACATTCCGTTCCGGCTGCTGCACCTGGTGTGGACGCACGCGCGACACCTGGCGGGCTATGAGCAGCAGGACGCCCACGAGTTCCTCATCGCCGCCCTAGATGTGCTGCATCGCCACTGCAAGGGTGGGTGTCTCTGTAGGGGGGTGGTGGGGGGACTGAGGAGTGCAGCCGTCTGAGACAAACTAGGGCAGAGGTGTCAACCTCCCCATCCTGGAGGGCCGAAGGTCACAGTTGGTGTTTGGTGCGCGTCTGTGTGGTTGATCCAGTCAAGTCCCTGTTTGGCTTGATTGGGGTCTAGACCTTGTTCCTCAGGAATTGAGAACCACGGACTGAACCATTGGCTGCCAAGGTGACGACAGAATCTCTGCAGGCACTGCGGCCTTCCAGGACAGGTGTTCGACACGCCTTCAGTAGCTTCGGCAGTCACTACCATTGGTCTCCTTATGTTCTGGTGGTGGGATGTTATCTGTGGTCATTTGTCTGGAAAGAGCTTGTGTGAGTGTCGTTGGAGGTCGTGGCTTGGGGTGTGGCATGAGGAGGAGTTATCCAGAACACACCCTCATTACAGCAGGGTTTTGAGTGTTGTGTTTTGGTGGTAGGGATTTAACTTTGGCCCTTTCTTTGGGAGTAAGTGTTGGGAAAGGGAGCTGGGCTCTGGAGTGTTTTGAGGCGTTGTCCTAATGAGACTGACCTCTGCTTCACCTTCTTTTTTTGATTCTGGTAACAAAGGCGATGACAATGGGAAGAAGGCCAACAACCCAAACCACTGCAACTGCATCATCGACCAAATCTTCACCGGGGGGCTGCAGTCAGACGTCACCTGCCAAGTCTGCCAGTGAGTGTGTGTGTGTGTGTGTGTGAGTGGGTGTCCCTGTTTTACCTTCCCCTCCCCCCTCTCACTTTTTCTCCTGTTCCTCTTTCGTACGTCTTCTCTTCTCTTTTTCTCTCTCATTCTTCATCTCTCCTGAGCTAAATCTTCCCCTAACCCAGAAAGGCGTGCTCTATCCCTGGCCGAACACCGCGCTGGGAGATGGAGGTGCGCGGTGTGGCCTGTTTTAAAAACTCAATTTCCCAGCGGGCCAGCCTGAAGGTGCTCGCCTGCCCGTGTATGACCCCCTTACCCAGAATGCCCCTAATTGCAGTCCTGCAGAGCCCTGCCCCTATCCCTCTTCTTTCCTCTCAGCCAGACTGTGCAGTGAGCTCTCTGCTGCCACCCTGAGGAGATATAGTGCATTACCGCACTATGACTCATCTCGAATCATCAAACAAACTCTTATTTTATTTTTCTCTGTAATTGAGATTTCTGTGTCCGCTGCTCCACTCTTGTCTCCCATGTTGGTATTTGTCCGTGTTCTTGTATGTTTGGACAGCTGTTACCATGAAAACTATGTTGATTTTTTTTTTATTTAGTAAATGCTGTTGGAGCAGTTATATTATGAAATAATGTTCCTGTACGTGCCATCCCTTGAAAGGCGTCCAGCTGTTGTTGCAGCCGCAGGAAAAATGCTGCACATTATGTCGCATTACGCCCATTAAGCAGATGCTCTCAGGAAGTGAGATTTGTAACACTAACTATATGAGTGCTTTCAAATAGGGCAGTAAAACTGAGCGAAATTAGCACTGAGGCACTAACAGTGTAACTGATAATGCTTCATTGTTCAATAAACTGACACGGCGCATGCACACACAGAAACGCATGCATGCACTCGCGGTCATGCAGACTCACACACTTGCTCATCCTCACACACACTCTCACACATGCACGTATACACACGCGTACGCCCACATCTTCAACATGTGCATGTATCCACATGCTCGCCCGCCATTGCTCTTTCGGTTTCTCTCTCTCACACACACGCAGGCACTCACACACATACATTCACAGTCACGCACACGCATACATGCGCAGACACGCGCGCACGCACACACACGTATTTTCATTCACTCCAACTTACCAACACACATACTGTCTCACACTCTCTCGGATGTTCACGCGTGCTCGCACTCCCACAGATGCTTTCTCTCTTTCGCGTACATACACACACACTCTCACCCTCACACGTGCTCTATCCCACAAACACACACTCATACACTCTCTCGCATGCATTCTCTCTTTCACACTTTCACATGCTCTTTCTCACAAAAACACACACATGCACGCATTCTCTCTCTCTCTCTCTCTCTCTCTCTCTCTCTCTCACGCACATACACACCCTTTGATCCATTCATTTAAACCCCATCTCTCTCTCTCTCTCTCTCTCTCTCTCTCTCTCTCTCTCTCTCACTCACTCATACATGCTCTCCCTTTCTCTCTCCCTCTCTCTTTCTCACACTGACACACACATACACAAACACACACACAGTCTCTCACGCCTGCCCTCTCCCCTGTGTTGTTACAGTGGGGTATCTACCACAATAGACCCATTCTGGGACATCAGCCTGGATCTGCCCGGCTCCTCTTCCCCCTTCTGGCCTCTGAGTCCCGGCAGCGAGGGAGGCGTGGTCAACGGGGAGAGCCACCAATCAGGGGCCACCACACTGACAGACTGTTTACGAAGGTACCTCACTTTGCTTCCTCATTCAGCCTCTTATTCTCTCCGTTCCCTCTTTTCTCTCCAACCTGCCGTCTGTTCAGGGTGTCTGCCTGTCTCTCTTTCCCCCTCTCTCTCTCTCTCTCTCTCTCGCTCTCTCCTTCCCTTTTGATTTGGTGCAGTTCCTAGCTCTCTCCTTTCTATTCTGGACACACAGTTATGTCTGTGATGTTTGCCTCACAGCCTGGCCTTGTGTTTTTATGCACTGCTGTATTTGTGTTCTTTCCCACCTGGGTCCTGGTTCTTCCCTCTCATCTCCTCTCCCAAATCTTCTCTCCCCCCTCTCCCTTCTCGGTACCCCAGGTTTACACGGCCGGAACATTTAGGTAGCAGTGCCAAAATAAAGTGCGGCGGTTGCCATAGTTATCAGGAGTCCACCAAACAGCTGACGATGAAGAAGCTGCCTATTGTAGCGTGTTTTCACCTGAAGGTGAGGGCCACCTACACACACACACACACACACACACACACACACACACACACACACACACACACACACACACACACACACCCCAGACCCTCTCCGCCTCTCTCCCAAAGTCCTCTTTTTAAACCTGTGAGAGCTGTGATTGAGAAATATTGAAACCTCTCCACTCAGGTCTCTAGAATATTCTCTGTGTGCTGCTGTTGCTTGGACATGCTTAGGCTGTCGAAGTAAAGCAGCTCGTAAAGTCTTGGTCCAGTTTTTGGGACCTCGAGGGTGCAGGTCTGTCTCTTTCCTTAAGTCTTGGAGGTGATTTAAGGGTTCCCTATCATGTCATCAGGTGCACAGCTAATTAGCCATTCCAAGTCATTTCAGAATCTGTCCTTTGTGGACATCACAGGGGGGAGTGTCCTCTCAGAATAATGAAGGTACTGAATAACTGATTTGCTAGATTTGTTCAGTCCTTCTTGCCTCTTTGCTGTGACTTTCCCTTGTGATGTCACAAAGACCCAGATTTTGAAATGGCTTGTTATGGCTAATTGGCTACGCACTGGATGACATGACAGGGGAGCTTTAAATGATGGTTATTTAGCTGTTAGTTTCTCCCACCCACATGGATGAGCTTCAGGTATTCAATTTCCCTACCCCTCCGTCTCTCCCTCCTCCCCATCATCTCTGTTCTTCCTCATAATCTTTCTTTCTCTCTCTCTCTCTCTCTCTCTCTCTCTCTCTCTCTCTGTCTCTGTCTCTGTCTCTGTCTCTGTCTCGTTCCCAGCGGTTTGAACACTCGGCCAAGTTGAGGCGGAAGATCACTACGTACGTATCCTTTCCCCTAGAGCTGGACATGACTCCCTTCATGGCCTCCAGGTAAGCGTTGCCTTCTGACTAAATTTACCATGTCAAATAATTGCCCTCTGCTAGGGCTATTCAGCTTTATACAGAAAGGGCCGGGTGGCTGCAGGGTTTAGTTCCAGCCACGCAGTCAATCACCTGATCCTAGTCGTCAGCTTCTAAAGCATTTGCCACAAGACCTTGATCAGTAGTGTAATATGTATGGCTGATTGGTTGGGATAAAAGCCCACACACACAGTGGCTCTATCAGTATTTGGCTGCACACCCCTGCCCCATGCCTTGATCAGCACCATTCCTGTCCAGGCCTGTTGGTACTCCTCTTTATTGTGGTCCGTTGTGTGGCTCCATCCTTTA
Source organism: Gymnothorax javanicus (assembly GCA_029692085.1). Classification (NCBI taxonomy): domain Eukaryota; kingdom Metazoa; phylum Chordata; class Actinopteri; order Anguilliformes; family Muraenidae; genus Gymnothorax; species Gymnothorax javanicus. The sequence continues at coordinate 45,825,502 of CM056206.1, read as the reverse complement.
TCTAGTAATGAATCAAGTGGCCTGTGCTGGACCAGCCCTGCATTGGGCTGGCTTTTTAAACCGGCCGGACAAAGTCCCAGCCTATGGATTCGGCGGCTGAGTCGTGACTCGCCACACGGCGCTGCGGAGCGGTTTAGCGTATATCTCGCAGTTTTCAATCGGGCTCTGAAATGCCGGCTATTTCCCACTGTGTTCTTGTCGCATGCCTAAATGGGAAACTTGGCATTTTCCGACTTGGTTGTTCAAAATGACCTTTAAGCTGTTCCAAACACTGAGGCTCAAATTAAGCCTTTCTGGGTTTTCTAATCTCTCTGGAGAATTGGCACCGTGAATGTGTACATGACTACCTGAATATGAAGGCCATTTAATGGTGTCGGTCTATCGACTGGGCAGAGGAACTGTGCTGTAGTTGAGGTTCCCCTGTTTTGTAATCTTTATTCCCAGTGGGTCAGCTAACTTTATGTGTGATTTTAGGTGCAGAGGAGGAGTTGGGAATGAGTGACACCAATAAAGTTTTATGGTGGCTCTCTGATTAGTGGGCCAAGGGGAGGCGGAGGAGCTTTTAAGAGCTGAGCTTGTGTTTAAATGTTCCTCTCACCCTCCTTTTCTCCTGCAGTAAAGAGAGCAGAGTTAACGGACAGTACCTACAGCCAGTGGACGCCCTCAACAACGACAACAAGTGAGCACCCCTTGCTGCTGAGAATTGGCCAACTGGGAACTGCCAGGGAGGCATTTCCTGTAAACTGCCCATTACTTGTAGAGTTGCGATAAATTGGAAACTGGCTTGATGAGACCGCAACTTTTGGTCCCTGTACATTGCTTTGCTTCCCTACATTTATTTGGTAGTCACTTATGATGACATTTTGGCCAGTCTGTAGTAGAGGGTGAGCTGTAACACGATTAGTCAATTAATCAGTTTGTCGGTTGAGCATGTTTTAGATAAGTGATTAATCATTTGATTTTTTTAAAGCAAATATTTCAAACATTTGCTGGTTCCAGTTTCTTAAATGTGAACACATACTGTTTTTCCTTGTCATTTGAGTCCTTGGGTTGTGGACCGTTGGCTGGACAAAACGAGTAATTCAAATTTGTCAGTTTGGCCTTTGCCCTTTGGTAAATTGTACTAAGGATTTTTCACAATTTTTTTGACATCTTATCGACTAATCGATTAATCACAAGGATAATTGGCAGATAAATCTACAACATAAATGATCGCTATTTGCAGCCCTTAGCAGAGGTGGGCATTTCTAGGTTGAAAAAGTTCTGCTATGTTTTGCTTCCTCCCATGAGCTTCGCTAGCTGATTTCACTTACTAGTTCTACTGTCTGGCTGAAGGACTGTTCACATCAGCAAGTACAGGTAGCTAGAACAAAACTAGGTAAGAAGTTTACTTTCTGACCCTGGATGGTCCACTTGTGATCAGTAGGATTTACATTTATCAGCAGGGAGAAACAAAAACGACGACTGGATTTGGATTCAGTGGTTGGATTTGTTGATCACTGACAAATGCAGTAAACAGAACTGAAATCCCTCTCTGTTATCTGCCCTGTAGGTACTCCTTGTTTGCCGTGGTGAACCACCAGGGGACGCTGGAGAGCGGCCACTACACCAGCTTCATCCGCCAGCACAAAGACCAGTGGTTCAAGTGCGACGACGCCATCATTACCAAGGCCACCATCAAGGATGTGCTAGACAGCGAAGGGTACGCTCCGTTTTTATGCCTTTTTATATCCGTTAATTAAGATCATATTATGATTATATTACTTTTTATATATTAATTGTATGTATATAATTATGCATCTGTTTTAATGTTTTTACTATAAATGTTGCTACTTATTTAGACAGCAATAATGATATGATTTACAATATTTAGCCAGTGTTCTTGTCAATAGAGACTTGAAGTGACATCAAAACGGCAATACAGGAAGTTCTGGACAAAAGTGTTGCTTAACACACCAGGAAATGGTTCTTAATTACTTGTGCACTAGTAATAGTGAGCATTAAATAAGGACAGGAAGTTGCACCTCCAGTAGTCTAATTGAAGCCCTCCATGCAAGAACCAGTTTTGTCACTTTTTGGTGATTTTGAGATTTTCCACCAGATGGACCTACAGACGTCTCCTCTATCTTATACTGGAAGCTTATAAAAAAAAAAAAAGTGACATGACTGGTTCTTGCACGGAGGGCCTCAACTGTCTTCTATTTTTGCTAAAACAAACATTTTAAATGCTCCACACATCTGGCACTCAATAAAGACACAGGCCCTCCATAGAATAAAATACAGCGTTTGTGGTTCAATGAGATTTGTTAATGCTGCATTTTAAAATATTTGGCATTAGTTGGCATCCCCTCTACCTTTTCATTTTTATTTATTTTATTTGTATTGTTTTCGAGTTCTCGTTGGTGTGTTTCACATGGGCTGCGTATGATTATTGCCTGGGAAAATCTTTCCTTATCTAGCTAATGTGACGGTCTGAATTCCATTTTCCTTGGTAATTTAATTTAAACTGGAAGCAACAATCTTGGTTGCTGCTCTAATGGAAGGAATAGAAAGATGGTGCAAGTGTTCTGTTATCCTTAGAGCAGTGAAGATAACAGAATTTAGCTGAGTAATATTTAGATAGTGCAGTTTTATGTCTTCCTCGAAAGAGGTCCCTTGGTTCTCACTTCGCTGATGTTGAACCAGTAACGTTAGACGTGCATTTTAGTGTGAAACTTCATCACTCACGAGTCCCGCAACTGCATTTGAACTTTCCATTCTTCAGCAGTGACTGTTATCGACTGTAATGGTTAGTGAGGAAATGAAGTCATAAAGAAGGGTGTCAGTACAGTTGCCATGGAAGCATATTGGCATGTCTAACTTCCCCTTTTTTTCATATTCACAGGTATTTACTGTTTTATCACAAACAGTTTCTGGAATACGAGTAGCCTTATGGAGGGCAATATGGACAGCGATACTGGAATTAAAAGGAGGAAAAGAAAGAAATGACAAACTATCGCAGAGCTAAAGAAGCAGGAAATAAGGAAGCGTGACACGATACACAAACCTACCTGAAACTCCTACTAAAGATGATCTTTATCCGAATGAACAGAAGCGTTTAATGACAAGCAAATCATGCAAACTTAGGAGAAAATGCAGCACTGAGCTACCAGTATGTACTTGACGACAAACTGGGGGTGGGAGAGGGGTGGTGGGGGTATCTGATGGAATATGCATACAGGTGGAGGCGGAGTTGGGGGCAGCGCCGAAAACTCGGCCAGAATTATGGGAAATGCCTGCAGCTTTCTGGGGGGAGGGGCCAGGGAGAGGGCATATCTGAAATGTCATTGGTGTATTCATCCGTACCCATGGTGCTCCAGGTCCAAACTGACCAATCATTTTGAAAAATCACGCTGGAAGGACGACCTTTTTTTTTTTTTTGTTTGTTTGTTTTTTTTGTCCTGTATATGCAGAACAGTCTGAATGCAAATAAAAAAAAAAAAAAAAAAAAAATGACTGCGTATGATATGAACTTTGCGAGAACTTATTTTTTTATGTACTGTATTATTTGTGACAAAGGTTCTGGAGTACTGTAAGAATTGGGTTAAAATATGTTGGAAATTAATTTTTGAAAAAAGTGGCCCTACAGATTGAGGTGAAGATGGGACAGAGGGAGTGGGATCGTAGCTTGGGACACACCTTTGGACCGCTGTCACCAAGGCAACAGATCACTACTCTTGTCCATCTATTCTTTCTATTTGATTTGTTTGCGGGCTTTTTTTCTTTGTATGGAGTCGTTAAATTTCTTTGCTATGATGTATCTTGATGTCATGGTACAGATGTTCTTTTTTGGGCATATTATTTTTTTATGGTTTGCTTTTTTTTCTAAATATTGTGAATGTTTTTTTATGGTTGCGTTCGTTCAGTTGGTTTTGTACGAGTAAGATTAATTATGGACGTCTTGCTGCAATATCGATGCATATGCATGACTTTAATATGGTCAGTGTGGAAGATGAGAAGTATTACTCAAAATTCAAAACTGTAGCACAGTCAAGAATCACACGCGTAATATAACATTGTTTCCCTCCTTTAGATACCAGAAGGTTGTTGGTTCAGACCTCAGCCAAGTTGTACCAAAGACTAAAAATGGTTCTGGTTTGCAGTGGTTAGTTGTGGATGTTACAAGCATGCCCCAGTTCCTCTACGGGGCTCACACAGACATCGGGGACACTGTGGGTCCTCAAAATTTTGGTGAAGCACCTTAATTTACACATTAGTACACTGACCTGCAGAGAAGCTTTGCTTGTTTGCATTCTGCTCATGACTATACCAGTGTAGATGATACTTATCTGTGCGATAAGCGGAATCACAATGTTAAGTTTACTGCATATGCTACCTTGACCAGAGGTGGAAAGTTAGAAAAAAATCATGAAAAAATAAGTCACTTCCATTTGCTTCCTCCGTTTATGAACTCCATTTAGTTAACCTATTAACTCATTGTTCTGGCTGAAGAATTGTGCTCATACGCAGAGTTCATTGACAAGAACAAACTATTGTCGAGGGAATTTCCTTTCCGAACCCAAACACTACAGTATTGTCTGTTGCGACGTTATGCTCAACCTTAACAGCATGCAGTGTCTTCAGGTGCTGTGTTGTAGAGTTCAGCGGGTTGTCTACGGTGCGGTTTGATCTATCTTATAACTGGCTGTGCGGAATATAGTCATGTCTCGCGGCGCTTTATGTTTTGACTTGTTCTCCACCTAAACGCCGCGAAGGTTTACAAAATGCAGATTTTTCCTTATCAACCGCCATACGTGCGCTCTGCAGAGTGAATGAAAGTCTTGGCTAAATGTTTTACTTGAGGGGACAGAACATATTATGCTTCGACTGAATCATGGCTTATCTGTTTTTTTTTTTTTTTTTTTTTTTTTTTTGTTTCATTTTTAATTTCATGATCCTTCTTTGTGTTGCGAGAAGAGGCTGAGAGCCGGGCTGTTGTTAATTATGTTGCATTGCTGCCGCCGACCTCGGAGAATCGAGGAGCCGTTTGGACACTTGAAATCAGACATATACTTATTTCCTCCAGTGTGCTGCAAATATTTATTTTTATTACGTTAAACCGTAGAAAGTGGACAAAATTTAAATGAAAACATTGACACTGTCGACAAACTGGCCGAGGCTCTCGATGCGTCACGGCGGAGACGGAGGAGAGAGGGCGAGTGAGCGCCACCCTCGGGCATTCAGGGACGGAGCTGAAGCGTGTCTGAGAGAAAGCTTCATCTGTTCAGTGATTAAAAAGAAAGAAAAAAATCCCTGCTGGGTCCTGTGTTTTCTGTTTAACTTCATTCTGCATACACCCACATTGTGCGTTTGCCGTCTTTTTCCCCCGACCTCTGCTGTTTACCATCGGCAATGGTTTGGACCATCGGCATTGATGGCTTGGAAGCCAACTGAGGCTGCGGCTGTATTTGGCCTCATTTACTGGTATCAGTAAATGCAAAGGATTAAGCTTCCACTGAAATCCTGAATGGAAAAAGTCAATGTTTCCTTCACTCGAAGGGTCAGGCACTAATACTATGTGACCTCTGACCTTCATGGCTTTATGAAAGCCTATCGGTGCACCACCACTTTTATTTAACATTGTCTCTTTGTTTCAGATATTGATTACATCAGAGAGTTCCTTTTGTACACTGGAGGTTTCTTTTGGACCGTTTTATTGCAGCAGAAATGCTCAACTATATGTCCCCAATGACACATTTAGGTATGTGGAACCCACTGAAAAGGTGAAAGAGGATAACATCTGAGCAAACAGCTCTATGGTCTGTTTTAGAGGCAACTGTACTGAGCCTGGTTAATAACATAAACATGATGTAATAGTTGCCTACCTCATTGGTCCTTTGAGTAACACATGCTGGCTACTTCATTTGGCACAAATGTCTGGCCCTCTTTTGCTTGTAGAATAGTACAAATGCTTTGAGGTATGAATTTAACAAGGAATAGGAAACATTATCTGGGGATCTGAGATGACTGGATTGCAACATGCAGTTCCTGCGAATTTCTCAGCTTCTCATTTGAACAGTGGTCACCGTATCTTAAAGTGGATCTCTTGTTTGGGGGCTGTGCTGGCCTTAGAAGTAAATTGAAGTCACTGTGTTCATCTGAACCAGCATGAGACGGTGTTTTTCTTTTCTTGCACTGGCTCTCTATCCACCTGGAAATATATATTTGGAAAAGGGACTGACTTCTGCCATAGAGGGATCAAGATGGTATGCACTAATCTAGGAGATTGCTAAAGACTAGAGCTTGAAAATTTCAGGTAGGTATTGATTTCTGATGAAACCACTATGTCTGGCACCAAAGATCACACCATTTTCAAAGTAGCTTTGGCAAAGCATCTCCCCCATTCCAATGTTAGGTTGAAAAAAAAAAAACTAAGCCTCACAATGTCTGGTTGCTTCATATATGGTATTGCAACTGCTTAATTTTCTGTTTGGAAAAAACACTCAACCCACATTAATGACTGGATACATTTCATGAAGTGGCCATCTGATGTGGCTCTTCATTAGTCCCATGTCATGCTGCTTTCCAAACCCCCAAGATATCATATTCTTGGATGTCCAGATGGGAGGTTAATGAAGTCAGTCCCCTAAGATGTACTTTTACCAAATCTGTTTTTGTTGTTCTTGTTGCAGATGACATCCAGTTCCAGCCAGACTACAGCATTTCATCTGTTGGTAGACAAAATACAACCATGTATTGCCACTCCAGACTGACTATGGCTAATTTAACTGTATTCTTGGACATCTTTACTGGACACAATGTAAATAAGCTATAAGCAAGTCATTTTATGATGTTGAAAGCAGCTGGATCTCTGAAGGACATGTTTCGAACACAGGTGGAGAAAGGGAGTCCGTGAAGCAAACCTTTGCTGGAATGTTAGGAACAGAAGAGACCACTGTTTTAAGTGGATTTAACTGAGATGCCTTTCTCCCTAGTAGTGAGCCTTTAATTTTATTGGCAATTCCCTAACTATGGGTCAAGGACTGCGTACAAAAATATTCATCTGTTTAATATTTACATCATGTTGTTAGTAATATTTAATATAACTGTACAATATCTAACTCAACATATTAAAGTATTAGGCCAAAACAGCACAAATCATCACACTGCGAATATAAATTCATATCGCTAGAGCTTAGTATTCAGATGACCTGGGAATTCTAGAATCGAATTCAAATGCAATTCAGTAATGTGATGTAGCCTACCACAAGATGGCATTATTTCGCCATGTACCCAGTAGGCTGGTTTATTAAAAAGAAAAGAAAAAAGACCAGGCAACAATTCTTTGCACGGATTGCACAATAATGTCGATGTAAGTATAATATGTGTAGCTTGCGCTATATATTTGAAAACTTTCATTAGTTGTTTTCTTTCTACGGCAGTAGGCCTACATTCGTCATTCAGCAAATGCTGTTACAGAGGAACTTAAGTGGAAAAATATCAACGATATAAATTCATTCCTAACTATGATTGATATTTTCTATCCATAAAAGTAGTTGTTGGTTTGTATTACTGAAATTGATATTTTTCATAGTACAGACTGTTGGTTTGCCGTGGAGGGTCGGTGTTGGTCAGAAAAGATGGCAGCTGGGAGCCCGAGTGTGAACAGAGTTTAATATAGTAATACCACGAAGCTAATGAAGGCACAGATTCAGATATGTTATCATACGAACACGGACACATATACTGCCTTCTCTACACCCTTCTTTGCGGCCAATTCATCTAAAACGTGGAGTTTTTTTTTTTTTTTTTTTTTTTTAAATACCTACCTCGTTACGTTAATGTGTAGGCTAGCTAGTTGTTCAACTGTGCGCAGCTAACGGCTCTGGGCATCCTGGCATATTGCTCTGTAAACTGAACCTATTACTAAGCTGAACAGAAGCGGACAGAGAACCCTGGTGTTCATGTTCTTGCACACTGTTTCCGGATTTCAGTAACATGTCGGTCAATACCCCTGCGTCACAAAACTTGACACTTTGTCCCCCAGAGGGATTGGGGGTGCCCTGTTCTGTGTGCTGTTTGAATGATAAGAAAATGACTGTGCCTTCACACACGTACAAATTAAAGCACTGCGGGAAAATACGTGACGTTTCAGGACGGCACAGAGTTCAGCATCACTGCTGCGTTTCAGGTCCAAAAGCTACTTATGTTCATTCCCACTGCAATGACTCCTCGGTCTTTCAATATGTTCCGTTTCTGCCTTGATTTGGTGTTCCTTGCGTATCTAGTTTAAGTCACCATAACCTTTTTCCGACTGGTGGTGCATTAATATAGCTGCCTTTATTAACTGGTTAAGTATGTTATTGCTCGCATAAAGTAAAAACGGCCTGCCAATGTAACCTGTGTTGGCCGAGTTCAGCAGGTGCACAAATAGTCGCGGACCTGGCATTTAGCTCTTTAATGAGTCTTGAAGTCGCGTACTTCAGAAGTCATTGTCATAATATTGTCATGATAGCACAACATACTTAACCAATTAATAAAAAATATTATAAATTGCTTATTTTAGCATTGCCTGTATTGTCTTTTGGGTCGTGGTATTAGCCCGAGGCCGCCGGCGACCCTCAAGCAAATACCAAGGCAATACGGAAATAAGCAATTAATAACATATATTATTGCCCTTTCTAGTCTGGCCACTCTGCAGTTTCCAGTCTTGTCAAGGTCGTATTTCGCGTGCCTACTGTCCGCAGTGAGGCAAAGGAACCTGTTGCTATGGTTATGTATTACAAAATGTACAGTGTTTCTTTGACTCTGGCCGTATTGGGTTGATTGAACGCTGACCGTATCTCTGCGTGTTGCGACATTCCGTAATCTTCTGTTTACTATACCAGTTCTGCACCTCTTAATCACGTCAGTATAATTTTAGTGCTCATTTAGGATGTGAAAATATTCCATGTTTGTCTTCCTTTTTGATATTTCAAACACTGGTACTCTGTATAGAATACTATATACAGCATACTCACAATAAACCCTGGGCCTGGCTGTTTTCCTGTAGTGTGTAGTCCAGAAAAGACACAAGCTCAATCTGTTCATATTCAGGTTTTAAATTGCAACATTTTTGCAAAGAATAATTCGTTTCAGTTTGAATAAGGGGAGGACAAATGCGCGGTCTGTGCCCTTGGTCTTCTCAGGCCATTTCACGATTGCCTGTTGTATTGATCTGCTGTTTTGTTGCACTTCGTTCTTGCAAAATAACGCGCTGATTTCACGTTGGCCTGTGTTGCTCTATGAACGAATGGATTTACATTTAGTGTGTTCACTTGCTTGTTAGCCTGAATGAAATCCGGCGGATTTAAATTTATTGTGTCAAGCAGTGCAGTTAACTTTGTCAGTGCCCATGTCTGTGATAATTTAATCTAACACACGGACCATACATGATGTTCGCACCCGCGGATAAGCCTTGAACGCAGAATTTTCAAATATTGGAGCAATTCATGTAATGTATAATACTTAACAAAGACAAATATATATCTGAAGAAACTTTAAGCGTCCTCTCTGCAAGCAGATCTCCGTTCGGTGTGTAGGTTGTCCAAAAAAATTACATTCCAAACTTGTTGATCACTTGCGGCCTCCACTGGCCGGTCGAAGAGGAGTCCGCAATCACTGGTGGTATAAAAAGGTGCTGGCATTAAAATGTGTTTTCCCCCCCACCGTGATAGTGAATCAGCCCGGTCATGAGAGGTCCTCCAGCGTACAGTTATAATTGCACACTAAAAATATTAGGCTGATGGGTCCAGTTGCTAGTATGCGAGATCTGGTGAGTACAGATGCACACATGGACACGTGCTTGCATGGCCATGCGCATGATCCCCGCAATTATGTGTTCTTCGTGCTCCTGCGAACGTGATTTGAAGTTAAATGTACAAATTACCACTAGAGGGAGTCGTACTTGAGTAAGTCGTTTTTTATAAACCAGCTTTTCCATTGCGATGAGAATGCCCAAATTCATTTAAAAGTCATGAGCATTGATTTCGTTTTCTGGATAATTTATTTATGCACAACTGAATCAGAGTAAATCTTGATATAATTTAGATTTCCTGAATGTGAAAGACGACACAACTGACAAGAAAACTTCACGTCAGAAATACCTTATTACCTATCTTAAGATGGAGAAGAAATACAATCACATTTCAACAGTAGATGGCTGTGTTTGTCTAACAAAGATGCAGATATTCGGGATGCCTAAATGTGAATTTGAATCCTAAATGTGTATCTGAATATGTGTGTCACACAGCAAAATGCTCTGTGTCAACACATTTGGAGACATTTGAGTTCAGAAGGGATCACGTGTATGCAACACGAGTTGACTCAACATTTTGCCAGTTATGGATGGGCACATCTATGTTGGCATGAGCATGAATGAGGTTTCCCGTACCATGATATTCTTCACCTTTTGTTCTGTGTGATCCGCTGCGAAAGAGATGGCGAATTCACTTCAACCAACGTCAGCTCCTGAAAGCTTGTGGAAAAGGCATGCTTTTTACTGATTCTTTAGATGAGAAAAACAGGCAAGTCAGGCTCGAAATCCATTGAATAATGCAAGAGATGGAAAAAGGAAATAAAATAAAAATAGGAGGGAAAATATATGCATCTAATTTAATGATTTAGCGAGTTCAGTTGGGGTAGCGAGCTGTTCGATGCACATCCCCCATGGCCAGAGTTGCCTTGAGATGGAAGATGTTGCAGTTCGAAGCTCCCACAGTTCAAGCAGTGGAAAGGACAGAAGAAAAAACTCAATTTTATATATTCTACCCAGTCTGGCTGTCTTTGTTGGCCTTCAGTACGCGGAAATTTTAGCAAATCCTCTGAACAGCCTTGCGATCAGCGCGCCACACTGAATTTCATGTTCATGTTTCCTTCCCAGAGTTTGTTCAACTGTAACTGTCACAAAGAGGCTCCAGACAGTATTTGTTTTTTTTTCCCCTTTAAATCTTTTTCATTCCTCCAAAGCATCTGTTGCCCGCTTTGTGTTCCAATCATGAGATTTTTCCGCAAAATGGTGTCTTGAGTTTAAAATCCAAGCACAGAACCACATACAAACACAAGAAAATTGCTCAGAGTTCAGTTTTTGTCTTTCCAACAGTAAGAACATAGCACTGTAACATGTTAACCACAGAGAGAGAGAGAGAGAAAAATGATAATGATACACAATATCGGTGTGATTTTCTTAGTGGGATATGTACTCCCACAATGCACCTGCACTTGGACCACCCAGGGTCCCAGCAGTGCTGAAAGGCACGATGGACTGCTTTCCTCCTCCTGTTAACGGATTCTGCCTGACAGAGATCCAGCATGTTCCCTTTCATGGCAACACAAGTACCTGGCCTAGGTCCAATGGACTTGGCAGCCTGCGTTTTTGTGTGTGTATGTGTGTGTGTGTGTGTGTGTGTGTGCATACGTGTATGTGGGTGTTTTTTACACTTGTAGAGGTGTGAGTGTGTGTGTGTGTGTGTGTTCGGGGAGGGGAGAAGCGGTAATTGGGAACACTTTCACCTAAGCGGGTGTGTGTTCTAGCCCTTCACAAATGTTTAATTTTAGAAGAACACCTCACTGGTATCCACACAGTTTCCACCATCTTGGACCGTCCCCCGGAGGAGGAGTGGAAAGGTCATTTTTCCTGCTTCACGTCTGTATCTCACGCAGGGTATGGGACATCCTAACCAGGTAAGTGCCCCCATCCCCTCCCTTAAACACTGCGCTGCAGATTCTGCAAACTGCTAAAGTGGCCTTAAGAGCTTGGCATTTGCCCTGCGTTACTTGCAGATCTGTTTTCATTAACATAATCTGCCCACCCACAATAAATTACAGATATTTCAATAATACTTCATTCCTATAAATACAAAAAAATTACTCACAAAATATGCTGCTTTCTTAAATACAATATCTATTTTTATTTATAGTGACATTGATTATATTGATTTTAATATATCTATAATAGTAGTAATGACATCAACTGGTAATCTTTGTTTGGAAAAATGGCGAAAGGAAAGTTTTTGTCATCAAAGATAAATCGTCAATTTTTCCCCACTGCTAAATAAAAATAACATATTTAACACATCAGTCCACTAGAATATTTACTGGATACAAGCGAGGCCTCTAAAAATAGTATAGATCTATACACTAGCAGCAGTTTGGTATGTGCCTGTGACAGTGGACCAGGACTGTACATTACAGCATTAGTATCTGGATTTTCATGGTGATAAAATGAAATGCTGTAACTCCAGTTCCCCCCATTGCCAGGGATGGTGTGCTATTTTATACATAAGCACGCATTCACTCGTTCGCGCTCATGGCACGAATACGTACACATATGCTCAACAGTTTTCACTCTCCTACTTGAGTAAACATGCACACAAGCACAGACTCCCAATGGAGTGAACACGCACATAAACTTTCTCTCTAGTTAAAAATGCATACATTTTAAAAATATAAGAAGTCTACATTCGCAATATGCTCGTGATAGAACGGGTGGCATTCACATTGTAATGTCTCACTACTTGGCATTCGGGGTGGGGGGGTGCGTTTTTCACAACCTGAACTACTTGGGTTAATTTGACCGGGAGGAACGAGGAACCGGCAGAAGTGAATTTATATTCGTCTTTTTTTAATAAATGGCCGCCATGGAAATTTACGTACATTCATCATCTCGTTTCCTACAAGTAGCAAAGACCTCTGATGATGGGCAGCCACTAGCGGTCTTTCCAAATACTGTACGATCCCATTGCCTGGGTGCCTAAATGCTGGCCAGGACTCACTATGGCCACTGCCTTGAAGGCTGCGACAGATGGCTGCGATGCCTTTCTAATGTGAATTAATATTAGTGGTTAATTAAAAGCACATCTGTTGTTGGGAATGTTCAGCGAGAACAGAAAACCAAATCTTATTAGTACTTGGCAAAAGCATCTATTCCTCCACAGTTCCTATAAAACACAAATTATTTAAATTATTGAGTAGGGTGACAGGTGCTGTGTGTTTAAGTCATAAAATTTCTTCAAAAATTTCCTTAACACCACTGCTTGTTTGTGCTACAGTATATCTGGGCTCCAGTCTATATCTGAATAAGACATCAGTCACATCAGAATTGCTTTCTTGAAAAACTCATTACTTTGGGAACAAAAAAGTGCCAATATGACAGGCAGCAGAAGTGCAGTCAGTGTACCATAAGACACAACTTTCACACCACTGATGGAAAATTATGCCTTTTTTACATTTTGAAATAAAGTAAAACCAACTACTTTTGAAGGTAGTGAACCTGAAAAATATGATTACTAAGCATGAGTACACAATGTCTATGAATTTTTCTTGGAATCGTGCAAATGTTTATCTGGAATGATGAAATAACTAGGGTGATATGCTTGTATATCTCTCATACTGCGTGAGTCTGGAATACACATGCGTATGTAACCTCAAACCTGTGTATTGGAAATGCATATGCATTTATGATTTCTGAGGAACTCTATTAACCAGATCACATACACTTCATAGGTAGCCAAGGTGTCAATATCCCTTCAAAGCATACTGAAAACTGCTTCTCCCAAGAGGACCAATCACAATCTACCCAGACCACAGGACCGCCCATGGAAACTTAATAAAAGTCATTTAGGTTTGTGATCCTTTCAGTGTGTTTTATGCAGGTACAAAATGTCTTTTGAACACAGCTGGTTAGAATTTCCATTCTCTCCTCGGGAAAACATGAAGAAACGTGAAGAGGCAGGAGTTGAGAGTTGTGACATCATTAAATCTTGGAAGGACCGTGGAGTCTCCAGTGTCTCACCTGGAGTCTTCAGAAACAAATGTTTAACAGTGAAGTGGTGCAGCTTTTCGGGTCGCAGAGAAAGGGATGCCACCTGACCTCCATCCCCCTGGTACTAAGGGAGAGATGGTGAGGGATGATGTCCCTATGATAATCCATCATCCTATTTTCTGATACATCTCTTGCTCTCTGATGAGGTTGGAGTTCGAAATCATGGGATGTTAACCTCAGTCACATGGGGTCACGCCGATTCCCATGTTGTACTTCACCGAGCTTACTGAAAATAAAGAACTGCTCTTTTCTGGAGGACCTCATCCCCTTGAAGATGATTCTCTGGCTGTGAAGTGAGGGAATGAGAAAATACATCTCGAACTTGGATGCTCCCAGATAGCGTTTGTGGCTCATTATGTTTCGGTTGACACAGAGGTATGTGGTGAACCGCTGACCATATCTGGATAATCTCTGGTCCCTCCTGCAGCTCAGATGCTGGTCTGCAGGTCCCCATTGAGCAGCGTGCTCTGCGTGTCCGTGGGGTCGTTCATCATCCGCGACTTGTCCTGCCGGCTGTCACTTCGCTCCACCTCATCCAGCCCACCCACCTTCTTCAGACACAGAACGTTCTGGAAGCTCTTCTTGAAGTTCTCTGACAGGAAGGCGTAGAGGATGGGGTTTGCACAGCTGTTGGCATAGCCCAGTACCACCACAAAGTCGAAGGTGCTCTTGAGCGCAGGCGTGGTGCTGATGGTGCCGGTCACAGAGGTGACATTGAAGACGTAGAACGGCAGCCAGCAGAGGACGAAGACGGCCACCACGATGGAAACCATGCGCGTCACCTTCCTCTCGGACCTCTTCCGCTTGGATGAGCCTACCCGGATCCCCGATGACTTCACCTTGATGATGATGAACAGGTAGCAGAGGCATATGACTGCCAGCGGGAGGAAGAACCCGAGAAGAAAGGTGTAGAACATGAAGGCGGTCTGGTAGGCCTCCTCTGGCTCGGGCCACACGATGGTGCAAAAGCAACTCTCGTTCTTGGTAATCAGGCCACTGTAGATGACAATCGGCAGGTTGACCAACAGAGAGATCCCCCACACTGCCAGGTTGATGGTCTTGGCCATGCGAGGCTTCCTCCACTTCGTGGATTTGATGGGGTGGACCACGGCTAAGTAGCGGTCGATACTCATTACCATCAGGCAGAAGATACTGGTGAACTGATTGAGGGAATCAACGGTCATGACCACGCGGCACAGCACCAGGCCAAAGGGCCAGTGGACCAGGGCCAGCTGGACCGCGATGAAGGGCAAGCCCAGGATGAAGAGCTCGTCGGCCACCGCAAGGTTGAGAATGTAGATGTTGGTGACGGTCTTCATCTTCGCGTAACGCAGAATGACGTAGATGACCAGCGTGTTGCCACAGAGTCCGACGGCACAAACCACAAAGTACATAAAGGTGATGACCACCGTGCTCGTCTTGTCAAAATTGTGGTCAGAGGAGTTAGGGTTGTGCCTCAAGTCTGTCTCATTGCCCAGGATGTAGCTGTCGTACATGAGGGGCTCCGACAGGTTTGGTGGAGTGGAGGGAAATATCCAGGTATCCATGGCAACGTGTTTCTCAATTTGGCCAGCTGTCTCACCTGGTGGGAGGGGTCAGAAACAGGTCATGTCAGTACAACATCGTACATCAAAGAACACCGCTGGTAACAGGCTGCGATAAATGCCCATGCTCTTTAAGTATCCATGCTTTTGAGAATTACACGCCACTGAAACCTAATTGTGTGGTGTTTAACTCTGTGATACATGCAAAATGCTGGAAAAAATTTGACAGTCCTTTTCAAGCCCTGTTGGTACCTGAAATGATTCTGTTATGTCTCTTAAAAACCGTTCTCCAATCCCATTGGCTCAATAAAATAATTTCACTGCACAGTAAAATATAAAAAGTTGACTGAACTTCAAAAGCTAAGGCAAGTGCAAAGTATTTTTGAGTTTGCTCTCGTTCAAGTCCCAGTGGTTGCACAAACTAATTTTTGAAAAAACTTGCAACTGTTCATGGAGCCATCTCAAAAATGCTTTGCAGCTGGTTACCTTTTTTTTCTTCTTTTTTTTTTTTACAGTGCATGGATTGAAAAAAAGAAAAGAACAACATGGTCAATTTTTTTCCTTGCAATTGTGTTGCATCTCATCTGAATGCTTCTGATTGAGGCCTACATTATTTTTTTCCGAGTTGCTGACAATTTACTTCCGACTGCCAAGACTTCGTAATTTCATTGTGTGCGACACAAGTAATTTTGGTTCGGTAACCGAACTCAGATGAGCGCCACCAGTTGCCATGACATCACTTGCCATAACATTGTGACTTAAACCCAAGAGTAATTTTTTCGTTGGTTTGAGTGCAGGTTATTGATCGGGTTTCCGGGCATAGAAATCCTGCAGAACAGATTCTGGATACAGTGCACACATAACAATCCTGCAAGCACCCCTGTATTTGCCTCCGGCATCTGTTCCTGCGATCCAGTGACATGAGTTGACTTAGTTATCTGAATCAAATCAACGGCTGAGGTTTCACGAGGCTTCTAAAATGCATTTTCATGATGGAAATCTCACAGCTGCTGGTTTAAGAATGCATTGATGCAGTATCTAATGCTAGACCGCTGGCTTTTTCACACAGCGGGTGCAGTTGCGTACGTGCAAATGTGAATATTCATCCCATCCCGTTCGGCTTCGGGGATACCGCATTAAACAATATTAGTTAACAAGGAAAAGCGCTCTTATCTTTTCAAAATTCCACCGTGCGTTCAATGCATGCTGGATATTTACCGAAATAGGTCATGTAGAGTGTCTTGCTCAAGGCTGGCACAGCACACATTTGAACTGGTGACCGCCTGGCCACAAGTGCAGAGCCCTGACGTCAAAAGCACATTGATGAGGAAATGGCACTGAGGTAACGAGCTTTTTACTAGGAATCACAGATTGTCATTAATATACCTCGCAACTGTAGAAGGGAATCTAAATCCTATTGAATGAGGAGTAAGAACATTTTATTGGTTATTTCACAACCTATACATTTGGGAACTTCTACAGACCAACAAAAAGGTGAAAACAAATATTCTCTTGTCGACAAAATTCTTCCGAGTTTTCTACAAATGTATTCAATGGAGGTAAATCCTGAACTCAGTGTGCTATGTATATTAGCTGTGACTCAAAGTCGACTCAATAACAAAAACATGCAGCTTTACTTTTGACACTGTGTATATTCTTTGTAATATACACATAATTTACTTTGACAAAATGTCTTCCTCTGTATTTTTTTCATGCGTGTCCTTAAGGAAAAATAAAAACTGCGCCACAGGTGTCCCATCCAAAAACAATATTAATTTTCAGTGTTTAGGTATTTTTCATCCCGTGTTTCGTTGCGCGAATTCACGCATCATTTTCTCAAAAGATGGACTGAATAAACATTAACTCCATGTTATGTGCTGCAAACCTGTTTTCATATTGTCAGCAATTATGCATCGTTCTTGCAGCTTGAATCAGACTGTATTGCGGACCAACTCCAGCCAAACAGATCTTATCGGCAAGTAAAATCAGCAGTTGCCTACTTATACCCATGTTATATCAATGAGGCGCGCCATGTAAGGAGAGAACGCGCCAATCCAATCCCCCCTGGTCTGAGTTTCCTGCGATGAGTGACACTGTCTTTTGAAGGTGTCAACCTAGAACCCTCGAACTGTATTCAGAAAGCGCTATCTGTCTGTCTTGGTCAGTCTGCAGACCTCTCGAACATCAACGAACTGCGTCACTTTGAGTCCTTCGAGAAAGCGAACACAGAGGAAAACCCTGTCACCTTGCCGTATTTTTGACGATTTAAGTAATTTGTGTCCCAATGGACAAATTTAATCAGCCCCTAACCTGGGAGTGTGCTGGCTGAGGCACCAGGTCAATAGGAAAGGCATGACAGTTCTATGTTAAAGGAAAAGTATATGACAGCGTCAAAGGAAATTACACGCGCTCATGTTATGACAAAGCATTCATTTGTCAAATTTACCAGAGACGCATGCAGTTACTACGGGGAGTGAGCGCGCAACATCGCTCTCTAACGAATTTGCGCCACGACTGTGCCAGTAAAAAAACTAAAAATAAATAAAATTGGAGAGTTTTAAGAAATAACTTATGCTTATCTTAAAACGCACAAACGTATAACGACCTGTGAACATCCCGTTACG
This sequence comes from Gymnothorax javanicus, assembly GCA_029692085.1. Taxonomy (NCBI): domain Eukaryota; kingdom Metazoa; phylum Chordata; class Actinopteri; order Anguilliformes; family Muraenidae; genus Gymnothorax; species Gymnothorax javanicus. Next base: position 45,807,494 of record CM056206.1, on the reverse strand, counting down.
TTCTGGCGATTTGTTAATAGGACTTCATTGGACAGTGAAAAATTGTCGCTAGGGGTAAAATGATAAATTATTGAGGACTTTGTAAAGCCTACTAATTGATATATCTCATTGTTTAAGGCAACGTTCGGTGAATTTGAAACCCTAAACTCCCAATCAGGAAACTACCATTTGATTGCACTGGCTATCATGAATGCATAGCCTACACACGGTCTAATAGATCGTTAAACAAGTGCTGAAGCAAATTGACAGGCGTTGGCTATCGTCCCTACTGTTCTAGTCGCTTCGGTTAAGAAATGCTTCATTAGGCACCTGAAAAATTACGACATACAATAATATGAATGATTGTAAATTGCAACGATCGTGTATAGTGCGCTCCACAATTTTTAAATTGCCTTCAACAACGATGAATGTCAGTTTGATCGAAGCACTTTACACCGGTTTACAGACTTCATTATTACATCATGGGGTAGACTATACATTAAAAAATTAAAGTGTGGACTTCTTAAAAACAAGGCTTACCTTAGGTCGTGAAAGTTAATTCCGTTGATGTGCATCTCAAATTTGCAGCCAAGGTTTTAAAACCATAGAAATCCGTTCACCTCTGACACCTGTTCGCTAAATGCGTACCGAACTGCATTCAGTCGCGGTGAACCGTAAGTGCGTGCGCCGTCTTAATGGTCCACACAGATTGAAATAAACACACCCCAAAATTCCGTTGCAGCTTTGCCTTTTTCGATTGCGACTTCATCTTGCTGAATGTGAAATCGATATATAGAGTAGGGCTATTCGAAAATTAATGTTCTTCTTTGTCCCTGTTGTTCAGAGAGACGCATAAGATTCGGCATGGTGCTGTCTATAGCCTAGGTTTGTCGGTGCGCCAGTGGTTGGTCGGAGAACGCGGGAATTGCTTAATTCGGTGCGCATGAGTTTTCCGTTTGGCTCATTGATTGGGCTATGCAATCGGCAAAACTTTCGTATGCGGTTGGGGTTAGGGACGGGATGGGAGCAACTGCAGCGTTTGGCATCGGCTATACTCCGTTCCTCTAGTTATAAATCCTGCCTGCATATGTAAAGTATATACGTGCCTGTCACAGCAAATTGACAGGTGATGCAGACACTTTGATTAAATAACCCATCTCTCTCTCTCTCTCTCTCTCTCTCTCTCTCTCTCTCTCTCTCTTGCTCTCGTAATTATTGGATCGTGAATAATTTATGGTTATCTATTTTTGATGTCATCATTGATCTAGCCTGGCTTTTGATGTCTAATTTTAGTAACATGGCGTAGAATACCTTACTTCATTTCAATAATACAAGGATTTAATTAGAATGAATTAATGGATGATCATGGCGAATTTAATTTCTTACTGGATATCACTAAGATTAGTCCACAGAGCACAAGACCAGCATGATCAAAAATGTTATCATAAGGAAATAAGCCAGCGTAATTGGTGACCTTTACTTTAACTGACGGTATTGTTTCTAAGTCAAAGAAATTAAATCACGTTTAATTATCCATAGCGAAGCGTCTGCCTCCCGTATCAGCTGCTGTGCAGTTGACACTGCTCGCTTAAGTCTAAACACAAATTCTGTATCTGCATGAAATAAACGCGTTTGCTTTAATTTCACTTCTGCATATAAAGAATAAGCTCATTTTCTGTGGAGATTTGTTTGTGCTCCTTCCATGAGCTCGCCTTTTTGTCACAGGCCAAAAGACAGTTCTGCGTTGGTGTTTTCGTATTTGTTGACTCTTTGGTTAACGTGCTTGAATGCGTTTTGTGGTTCCAGCGACACCAGTTCCGTTATCGTGTATGTCCAGTTGAAGCGAATGTGAATATCTATTACTGAGCTGCTTGCCTGCTTATGGCAGTGACTGCTAACGCCGTGTCTCATTTTGCCTCCAAACAAATTACGCTGCTTGGCCGCAAGCGCAGTTTTGGAGTCCCTCAGAGTCGAGGCAACACAAAACCGCGAATGACCGCAGTACTCAGGCCTATCATAACCTGCACAACCTGCGAAATCTGTTTTGGGCAAAGAACCGTATCTACTTTTTTTTTTTTTAGATGCATCATACTACTCACAGATGCAATTCCGCAGGGGAAGATCCCCGTACATAAATTTATGTTAACTAAAGTCTATGGTGCTGTGTTAAGAATTTGAACTTTGAATCATGACCCCACACTGTTGCTGGTTATCGCAGCTACAGTATGCACCAATCGTTTAGTTTCGCCCACTGTGACCCAGTGATGCGGTCCTTTCAAAATAACCACTGGGCTTTCCCAGTCCAGACTCTGATCACGGCTTCCAGGCCCTGACTGTAACCGTGAGAATGACTCCCTTTCCCAAACCGTTCCCGCAGACTCTCCTCGACCTTGACTTTTCCGCCTTAAAAAGTAAACAAACGTCGATAAATAAAAGAGGGTGTTGCGCTGAAATGAAGTGTGGGAAATTTTTCTCTCGGTAATGCAGTTCTAGTTTGTAGAAGACACCGTCAGCACTCTACCGTAAAACACAGATCAGGCCATGTTCTAGTCGAGAAAGTGATAAGAAGGACTTAATGACTTGCAGTGACAGTTTCTGCTCTGTGACTGAACCCAGTTTAGCTTTGGGTATTTGTGTTTCATGTACAGTATACGCTGCCTCTTTAGCGTGTCATATATGCAATAAACTGGTACCTGGTGCAATGGGACATTTCTATTAACCACTCTGTTACAGGGAAATGGGGATTGGGTACAGTCAGGGCATGGACAGATCATCAGAAACATCACCATAAAACCGGCTCCGTGGAGCTTACGTCGTTCTGCTTTCAGATAAGGCCTGATTTAATTTAGCGGTGATTTTTTTTACGGCTTTTCTGTGGTTATTAGCAACTACTCTATTAAAAGTCTCTCGGTTAATGAGCTTTGATTTGAGCACAGTTGTTTTTTTTGCTTTTTTTTTGTTTTTTTTGTTCCAACTAGGTTTTGGCGTGTGTTGACATCATGTCTGTCACTGCTGCCCTTGCAACGGTATATAATTGTGTTGTTCTTGCTCCTCCTGCAATTTGGGAAGCAACTATTAAGCCCTTTTGGAACTCAGTTCGTATCCTCATCTTGCTTTGAACACTTACCTCAGCAAGTCTTGCTTGGTAGACTTCTTTTAACCAAAAGCGTGCTGATAATTGGCTTTTAATGGAGGAAGGATGACCTGAGAAAACAGTAAACAGACATTTTTACATTACTTTTTACTTAACGTTTCAATTTGGATTGGTCGTTATGGCCTGATTGGAGAGACATTCGGCTTACATTTGAGGGTATTGCAGTTCAAATCTGTTTTAGTATTTGATCTTGTTGCGCTTACATGCACAGAAATGACACCAGTTTCCAAACTGTTGAGCTGAATTGTATGAAAATACAATCAAATGAAAGCTGAAAGTCAGTCCTATCAGCTCATAATGACCAATTACTTCCTAATTCAATTAAAATGTCAGTTATTTAGAATTTTAAAAAATGTCTGGTTTCTGTGTTTGTCAGTGAGGTAAAGTCGACCTCACAATTTTGGCTACCATGCTAAATGTCATTCAAGAGAAGGTAACTGGGACATGCTCAAATAATCTTTCATTTTGTATTTTAATGTTCTATTTTGGATATAAGAGCCAGCCGATGGCTCTCGAGCGGGTCGTCCTGAATGGCTTTCAGGAATAAAATAATATGTCATGAAATGATGAAATTAAACCAGAATCGATTTTATCTGAGCAATTGTCCTCTTTTTCTTCAAATTTAGAGAAGTCATTGAGCGGCTTTGTTCATTTTTTGTGTTCTTTTTTATTCACGAGGCTTGTTTTAAATTCTCAAGGGCACATGAGCAACCTTGAAAACGGCTATTTGTTTGATGTAAATTACAGCAGTCGATGAGGAAGATCGTAAATGTTTGTATATTTATGCTCTTTGTTATTTAGAGTTATGTGGGAGGACTGCCATGAAAGAGAATTTCAAAGTTCTCTTGCCACCCGCAAGTGCTGTATAATCAGCCTGAAAATTTGGGGAACTTTTTTTTTTTTTTTTTTTTTTTTTTTGGTTTTTCAAATCCTTTCATTGTTGTCTCTGAAAACTTTTTCCTCTAAATTTTGATACAGTTTTTCCCAGGCATACTTGGAGCCCGGTGCACAAACAAGCCCACACACGCTAGCACTATTCAGCACATGACCTTTGTCCCCAAAACAACATGGACACTCATAAAAGCTTTATAGGCTATCATGTTTTTCTTTTTTAGGAGAGATGGGTTGCCTCATGATTTTACGTGGTTGAAGTGGAACCAGGATGCCTATGAGATGCAGGTCTGAACCAGAAAGATGGCTTTTTTTTTTAAAATGTGATGGGTTAATTGGCCAATCCAAAGTTGCTCAATATGTTGTAAGCATTTTAAGTCTACAATAAGCACTATTAGGTACCCTTAGGACAGACTGACAGACAAGGATTTGGTGCAATTCTATGGCTTCTAGCATAAAAATTGATTCTTTACTGTGGACCTGTCACTAACCAAAAGCACAATCCAGCTGGAGAAGAGTTTAAAATTTTGCTCAATGCAACTGATTCTTGTTGTAAAATGGTTAGAGGTTTATATGGGTTGATTGACTCTTAGAGAGTTATTTGATCAAAGTCTGGACAGTTTTAGTTTTCGAATTCTGTTGAGAATATTCTGTCCATAATTCCTGTCATATTCCTTTAGTTGATTCTGTCCACCGCACATAAAACACTCACAGCCAGAGAATCATTGGATATAGGGAACAGCCTTTTAACCTTAGTCTTGTGCTGTTTTTCAGGACAAAAAGTTTAATTGTACTATTTTCTAGTTTCAATTCACTGCATTCTATAAGTTGTATCCCCATTATGCTTCTGTTTGCAGTAGAATATATTCATGCATGTAAATGTGCCATGCTGTGCTAATGTTGTTTAAGATAATAACAGTTCTTTTTGTCTGACAGCCAGAGGAGAAATGATCAGTTTCAAATGATGCATATTGAAACAGATCCGGTGTTCGCATCCAGTTGTTTCTCTCATTATTTTTTTTCCCTGTGTAATTTTTTTTTTGAAGTAATTTGTTTTCAACGGAAGGTTTGTAGCCGAGAGAGTGTTACGTGGTTTGTGTCTTAATGACTCTGCTAATGTGCCCTCTTATAGTGCTTTCTAAACACGCTCATGAAATGGCTTTGATTTGCTTGTCAATTCTTTGTGGCTAGGGTGTCTGCCTGTGGTCTCTGTCTGCCAGTCTGTCCATCTCTCTCTCTCTATGCATGCAGTATTTGTATAAATTACATATTTATAACCTTACTTTGGTCTAACTCCCCATTTCTCTCTCTCTCTCTCTCTCTCTTTCTCTCTCTCTCAACACAACAGTGACAAATTTTTCCTTTTGTCTTTCTAAAAGTCCACTCAACCAGCGCAATATGGAGTAATTCATGGCAACTTCATCAAAAAGACTTCTTTCCAGCTCAGCATCCAATGAGAGATGAGAGACCATGAAACAAATTCAAATGTTTTGTTCATCAAGCGCAGACATTAAGTCCCAGCCACTGCCAACTTGTTTTCACCCTCCGCTAATACATATTAATCTCCGGCCTCTTTGAAAAAAATGTTCCAGTGGGACTGGGAATGCTCAGATAGACTGGACTAGAAAGTACACAGCTTCCAGGCACAATGCTCAGTTGTGTACCCGGCAGCTTCAGGTGACAAACACGGATCACCTTCAAAGCGAGGCGATTGATCCATGTCGTATGGACTAATGGGTCAAAGCGAGCCATAGGCGAGAGGTGGGCTATCATCTTAGTTCGGCCGGTTCGATAAACACCAGGCTTCTTCATACAGGACAAAGGAGATCCTGAGCAAGGTGTGCAACTGTCAATAAATTCTTATCAGAATTGTATACAGTTTATATTTTCCTGGGCTTTGTAAGCTGGTGTGCTGGATGTGAAATGTTAAGAGGCAACAGTAACAGAATCCTAATGAGACAGTATTGCGTTCAGTCAGCTTAATCAGATTTCTTGTGAAAGAATGAGTGATGCTACAACAGAGAGTTGGTTAAGAAACTACTGAGTGACCGTTACTCATTGTTTCCTACAATGGGGGACTGTGTGAGAAAATGGCTGTTATTTCACCAATTAAAGCTTGCAGTCTGCATTGTAATCTCATATTCATGATTTCAAATTTAATTTCGTGGAGCTCTGAGCTGAAACTCGTTTCACTGTTCAAATACTGTACTTATGTAAAGCACCACAAATAGATTCTTTTTTTTTCAGCTTTTAAAATTGTTCTAGAATCTTCAACAGGTTTATGTAACAGTATATGAAAATTTTGGGCTGATAGCAGAGGAAATAGCTTTGGTATTTGAGGTGTGTGTGTGTGTGTGTGTGTGTGTGTGTCTGTCTGTGTCTGTGTACAGTGGAGTTTTTGAAGAAGGATATAATAACTAGCCTCTTTTTCTCATCTCTTATTGATCTCTAGTTTGTCCCAAGAGACTTTCCTTTTGTCCAGAGATGCTTGGTCTTTTCTTTCATTCAGTGAATGGAGGAGGAAAAACAAAGGCCTGAGATTTGATTTCCTGACAGACCTACGACTCACTGCGGAGCTTGACTTAGTCAATTTGTGTCCAGCTTTGATTTTAGAGCATGTTTTTACATTTTTATTTTCATAATTTCCCTTTTATACAGCACGTGGGAATTGAACCAAACAAACAGCCTATTCATAAATACAATGAATGTGAGTAAATCCTCATTGGAGAGATGACTCTGGGCTGCCTTCGGGTTGTATGGTCATTTCGATACTGAAAAATTGATGAATTGATTGGAACTTCCCATAAATCCCCATTCAAATAGCTCCTTATAGATCAGGATGTGGTTGATTGAGTGTAATTACTAAAACATGGATTGCCAGGAATGGTCACTCCTCTTCGTGACTCGCACACCAGTGCTAATTTTGAGGAAGGCCAAAGGTCAAACTCTTCTGCTGTTTTCCCAAGAGACAGAACCGTTTAGATGTAATATAATCAATGGAATTAGTTTAATTAGTTTAACTATTCAAAGACAGGGCAATGATTGAGATGTGACCTTTGGTTTACTAAATCTTAAAAGGTCACAATCGCTTTCTGTTACTGTCAAAAGCACCTGCGCACATACAGCTCTTTGGGAATTGAGTCTGACACCCTAGGCTAACGGGGTTTAGCAGGGATTAAATGAACCCACACAGTGCACTTCTGCACTCGTGACCTTTAAAATATGAACAGTATAAATGGATGTCTAATTTCATTTACTTTGACATTGGCTTAGAAAAAACCCATGACACCAAGCCAGAAATGTCTCATTAGAGAGATTGAAAATCTTAGTTTTGTCTCTCGTTTCAGCTTAAGCTACAAGGGGCAAAATGGCTGTAAAAAGATCACTGTATAGATGAGAGAAAATCATGGAAATTTTCAGATCTTGTGGACACCTCCAAATTGTCCACTTCAATGAAGACCTGTCTGACTACACTCTTCCACGGCTACCTCAGAGAAACTGGTGAAGACAAATGAGTGAACAGTCAATCCTATAGTCCTGGCCACATTCAAAATATCTTGACTATTCACAATGTTTTGGGCTGCTTGCATTGGCATGAATAGCTCAATTACAACAGTTCCTGGTAGCCTGTGTTCTTCATTGTGCATTAACTTTCAGGCTACAGCTGGCAACAAATCTCTACATTCATAATGAGTTGCGCTGTATTGGCATCGAAGCAGACTGTTCTAGTTGAAGGTAATTTTGAGTTGTTCTGTTGTTATGACTCTGACTGCGGTCAGATTTTCCCACGTCAGTCGATAGCAATAACAAAGTAAATTAATTGAAGAGATAGAATTTTCTGCCACGGAACTTAGTATACTAAGGAAAAAGTAGGTGGACTGTCAGGCACATTTTCAGTGAAATGAATTGCCTTGCTTCCATTTTTAAACAAACGTCTCACAGTGACGCAAACGCCAATAATTGGATGGCCTAATGGTTCCATGGAAAATCGCTGTTCTCTCTATGTTTCTTAGAATTGGATGATGATGTAACCAGAAACGAGAGAGCACAGTGTTATTGATTAATAACATTTCAATATAGCTGTGTAGGGAAGACATTCTCATTGATTCATGTCAAAATTGATGGGATATTGTATCATCTGCTTCTAATTTCAGAAGTGTGGGTGGCAATAATATGCTTTTTGTAAATTTCATTTATGCTGCTCAAGTTCTCTTGACAAAAACACTTGACCAGCATTTTAATGTGTTTAAGTGGAATTAGTTCATCCATCGTAAGGCCAATTTGGAGCCAGTTCTCGGTATTTGGAACATTATAATCAAACACAGTCCTGCTCAGTTGTGTTCCAACCCAAGGAACATTTGGACACAAAAAGTCCTGTGGCCATTTTCCATGGTAACCTACTTGACATGCAAGCATTGAGGCGAGATATGGTGGGATTTCAAATAAAACACAATTCAAAGCACAATGGTGGGTGTGAAAACCAAGACCAGTGATAAATCTTGGAGCAGAAGTGGTGCATTTCTATAAATTACATCTCCATAATAAAGCATGGGGAGTCTCATTGTATGCACTTCTATTCTATCTTCTATTTTCGGAATTGTAGCGAGCTCTGTCTCTATGCAAGAAGCCTATTTTACTGCTCATATTTGTCAAATTTTCAACATGCATATTAAAAGTCAACTCGTTATCCAGCCAAATATTAAAGTATCTATAATATGGAATTAGTTATATTTGGACATCTTTCAGAATGCAAATATTTTTATAATATTTTTTTTTTTCAAAATTGAAGATTACCATGTGTTCAGTTTTGAATAGAGATTTTTGAACAGAACTAAAACATGCTGAAGACTAGATAGCCCCTGCTGAACCGAAGAAGCAATTGAGTAAATAAGTGTCGTCAGCATATTTTTACAATGATCCAAAGATAAGCTAACATTATTAATGTAGATGGTGAACAACAAAGGTCTCAGAATTGAGTCTTGAGGGACTCCTTCTCTGATTGTGACCGATCTTGACTGAATTTCTTTGAATTATATTGAGCTCTATGCTCATGATGGATTTTACAAACAATACAAGAACATTTATTGAGGTAAAGTAGAAGAAAAAGTTTTAAGTCCCCTCTTACTGGTCCCAAGCCCAGATGAGGAGGAAGTTTCAGCGAAGGGTTAGCTTATCCTCCCTGTGGAAAAAAAAAAAAAAAAAAACACTTAATACAGAAAGGTCCGCAAGGGAAAATCAGGACATGTTGGCTCTGGAAGAGAATGTGCCTTCAACAGGATCCATGATACATAGGGGTGAAAGCCGTCAGGAAGTCATTCAGCTGACTTCCATCCTCAATTCCAGTGTCTCAATCACCATTGGAACAACGAATGTACAAAGCATGAAACCAGACAGACTGCACAAGTGGCTACAGAGATGAGAGTTTACCACCTTTTCATTTACGGAATCAGGGAGTGAAGATGGATAGGATCGAGATAGAGGAGACTGACCACAGAAAGCTTGCTGCTGTTTTAAGGTGATGAAGGGGACAATGCACCCCATACCCTGGGAGTGTCCCTGATGCGGTCAAAGACTGCCTGGACAGCTCTCTCTGGATGGGAGACCCATGGTTCTCAGATCATCACAGCTTCTTTGAGGACCTAGAACAGGAGAATGAACATGAATGTTATTCAGTGCTATGCCCCAATAAATGATAGTGCAGATGAAGATGAGGAGGAGTTTTACTGAAAACTACAAACCATCATACAGAGCATTTCAGGAAAAGAAATTAGTATTGTTTTGGGTGATTTCAACACCAAGATAGGTCGTGTCAATTGACGCTACATGGAGGTCATGGGGCAGCCAGGGCAAGGGGAGATGAATGACAGCGGGGGGAGGTTTGCAGACCTACAGTATGAGCTGCAAACAACTCCGTTGTTGGCGGAAGCATTTTTCCTCATTGACAAATACACAAAGCCACCTGGATACCACTAGATCTTTTTACCATGCATGAGACAGATGACCTTTGCATCACCGAGAAGTTCAAGAGGTGACTCCAAGATGTATGAGTCAAGCAAGGAGCCAACATTGGTTCAGACCATCATCTCCTAATTGGGAGAAGCTGAAGTTGAAGTTGAGAAGAAGCTACACATAGTGCAAAACATCAATGGCTTACATACTACCACTAAGTAGCTGTCAGGAAAGTTTACTGAACCGGAGAAATCTGTCAACGATAAGAATGGAAAGACTATTTATAGTGAAGAAGAACAAAAGAGGAGATGAGTTGTGTATTTTGAGGAACAAGATAATGCCACAAACCTGCCAGATATCCAACCAGCTGATAGAAATCTGTCCATAGACTGCGGTGTGCCAACTAAAGAAAGGATCTGCAAAGTGAATAAGGAGATGAAGAACAGCAAGGCTGAAGGACCCAACAGTAATTTGGCAGAGTCGCTGAAGGCTGATGGTATCCTTTTTTTTCAAGAAGATCTGGTAAGATGAATGCATACCATCAGAATGTAAGGGGATTACTGCTTCAACTTACTAAACTTGCCACCTAAAGTGGGGGAATCGCATTACTATGAATTCCTGGCAAAGTGTTCAACCTATTAGAAAGGATGAAGGACGTCATAGATCCTCAGCTCCGAGACCAGCAGGCTGGTTTCTGCAAGGACTGATCTAGCATGCAACACACCACAATGCTGCATATCACTCTGGAGCAGTTACTTGAGAGGAGCTCGTCCTTGTATGTCAGCTTCATTGACTACGAAAAAGACCTAGACTGCATACATGAGGAGGCCCCCTGGAAGCTGTTCAGACACTATGGGGTGCCAGAGAAGATCACCAACATCATCTGTAACTCCTACGAGGGGATGCCATGCAGAGTAATCCATGGGGGGCAATTTACCAACACCTTTCAAGTGCAAACAGGTGTAAGACAGGGCCGCTAATTTTCGCTGTTTTTGTTCCTGCTGGTCATAGACTGGGTGATGAAGACATCCGCAGCAGAGAAGCGAAGTGGGATTCAGTGGATGCTATGGAACCAGATGGACAACCTCAACTTTGTAGATGAGGTGGCCCCTCTCTACCACACCCAGTAGCTTCTGCAAGACAAAACCAGCATCGTGGTAGACAACTCGTCTATGCTTCAACATCCATAGATGAAGAGCAGAGTCTTTAAGGTGAACGCTACGTGCACATCCTCCATAGTGCTAGAAGGCAAAGCACTCGGAGAAGTTGATGACTTTACCTATTGTGGCAGTATTATCCACAAGCACAGTGGAATAGACGCTAGTGTCACTGTCAGGATAGACAAAGCCAGAGCAGCATTTCTCCTAATACAAAGTATCTGGAGCTCCAAGATGCTAGCCAAATCAAGATACGGCTCTTCAACAAAAACGTGAAGCCAGTCTTACTGTATGAGGCCGAGACATGGAGAACACTGTCCCCACCACAAAGAAAATACAAGCCTTCATTAACTCCCGCCTGACAAGAATATTTGAATACACTGACCTGACAAGATCAGCAACGCAGAACTGTGGTAGCATACAAGAAAGAACCAGCCGACAAAGAAATTCTCCAGCGATGCTGGAGTTGAATTTGCCACATGCTTCAAAATCTAGCTTGGATCACAACAAGACAAGTGCTCACATGGAACCCACAAGGAAAGCAGAATAGAGGTTGCCCAAGAAACACCTGTTGCTGTGATTTGGAAGCCAAAGCAGGAAGGATGGGACACATGGGGACAGTTGGAATAACGTCCTCAGGATTGGGGTGCCTGGAGAGTACTTGTCATCAGCCTGTGCCCCAGGAGGGCTGACAGGCGCAAGAAAGTACAAGGAGATTTATCGAAGTAATGTAGAGGAAAAAGTTGCCTGGAGACCAATGTGTATAAATGAACAAAAGCTGGACTTTGCGGTATCAGCCTCTATTCCTGTGGCGGCACTGAGAGGCAATATAATGGATTGCTCCCCATTTCTAAATAGCTGGAGCCTCTTGTACTTTTGGTCTATTTTAAGACAAAAATGAATTGGCGAAGACCTTCAAATGTCCCTACACTGTAGTGTTGAATTTATTACATCAATGTTTCAACTGTGAGAAGTCTTCAATATGATTAATGCTTGTTAATTATATTGAAAACAAAACTCATAATTCAAGACAAATGTGGAACTTGGTTTTATTGAGCATGGGACGGTGACCTATGCAGGTGAGTGATGATATTGCGACTGTAAATATCTCATCGAAGAGCCTGAAAACTGGAAAAGAAAAGCACCCACTGGTTGTTGGTCCACCGAAACTATCAAAGTTTGGTCTATTTCAGTCAAAATGGTGCCGCAAAAATGACACTCCAAAGGGTCATCAACATCATCCTTCTTCTTTGGAGCTCAGTTTGAGGCTGTGGATCAATTTAAGTGGAGGACTGAAAGAGGGTCGTGCATTGTCTACCTGTCAGGGCTTAAGGGTACTGCGATTAGAGGTCTGATTTTCTGTGAGTGGTGCTTTCTCTCTCGCTTTGACTTTTGTGGTCTCTTTCGATCATGCCCTTGCTCTGTGTTTATATAGACAGTGCATGACTCTCTTTGCAGGACTATTGAGAATGAAATAACACCCAACTGATATTATACCCCATCCCATCTACTCAATATAATCTGAAAGATCACTCTCTGCAGAATTGCTTTGGGCTTTCGTTGGCACATATGATAATTCATTTTGAGCATTTGTTCTTTCAGAGGTTTTTTGAATGCACTCAGGTTCACAGATCTCTTTTATATGATTTAGCATGCTTTCCAATATTATGATTCTGTTTTTATTCTTTTGAGGGAAGCATATGGTTTCTGCTGAAGTAAAATTGCTTTTGCTCCAGATCCTGAATAAAATACTGATATCCTAATGTGTCAGTTCAAAGTTCCTCGGTCTAAAAAATGTATTTTATTCAGTGCTAGGATATTGAAGCTAAGTACCTGCCATGGTTGAATTTGAAAGAGTTCTGAATTAATTTTCCGCAAGGGTAGTTGACAAAGTTGGAACAGGCTTTTACGATGCAAGAAATGAAATAAGATCATTTGAAACGTCTTTATGTAATTCCATTGCTTCCAATGATCTTATTTCATTGAAACAATTTAAACAATCATGAACACATGCATTGTTTCCAACCCGAGTAAAGAAAAGCGCGAGAAGTCTGGAGTCATAATCATGCAGGAAACTGATAAAACTCCATCCACAAGGACTTCATATCCGCGCGAGAATCTCTTATAGTTGCGTTGATTGAATAATTGCTGACTACAGCAGGGGAACGTAAATATGCAACTAAAACCCACGCCGAATGCGCGAGAGTTGACAGGTATGCGTTATTAATAAAAATTGGCCACACCTGATAATGTTGAGAGTTTTCAGAGTTTCTGCAATGGTAATTTAAATGAATGATTGAAAACCGGTCATGACCAATCATTAATTTTAAGGAATGGTTTGAGCTTCCCCTATCGCCAGTTCACCAGCCACCTCTGGTCTCCAATCTTCCGGGAAAGTTTTCAAGTCAATGTCGGAACATTCTGGACTGAAAGGCATTTTGAAGAATGGGCTGTGCTATTGGGCGATTAGATCTGACTTGAGTTGGCTGTTGAAGTCACTCAAAAGCGTTTTGATTGCTTCACAGTCAGGGCTCTTTGTAGGTGAGTAGAGTTATTCTCCTCCAACTGTGAAAAACCGGCTATAGACCTCAAGCTATGCATGGGGCTATTGTCAAAATTAAACAGGAGGGGGCTTTCCTTAGCCATTGAAAGCACAGAATAATCTGGAACATCATTATATTCTATAGCAGCACCATTTTGATACAGTGGAACTCAGAGGCCCTAAGCGTCTATACTCCATATTTGGCCAAATTAACAACAAATTCTCTTCATTTTCCAGTGTCTGTTAAAATGAAGGTAGTTTGGAACTTATAAGGCATAGAGGTTGAGAATTACTGAACCATCAATGCTAACAAGCTGACCACACAAAGGCAGCAATGTCATTCATAGGAAAAGAAAAAAAGCATGCTCAGCAGTTACTACTGCAAATGGTGGTTGTTTTGAAGAGTTGAGGAAAATTTGTAACATTATTTTATTTATTTATTTTTTAATGTCGTCTTGCTTTATAAATTTAGGTGCGCCAAAACTTTTGATTGGTACTCCAATAATACCCATCATTTTCTTGCTTGAAGCTTGAGAAACAGATTTGCAGGTAGATATGAATCAGCAGCCCGGACATTGTACTTAATAATTGAATATGATGTATAGATTCTTCAGTGGATTGGACCTGACAGCCTTCTGGCTCTGTTGTCTCAACCTTTTTGCTTTAAATCTGGACAGGATGTTTGCCTGCAGACTCATCAAACATTCTCTTTCATTTGTCTGGGGCCAGTTTGGTTCCAGCCCCGCGCAGATATCAAAAGCAATAGGTTTGCTGGGCTGGAAGGTTGCTTCTTGTCAAGAATACATACAGAATTTAATCAATGGTCCGTACAAACTTTGTGTTTGTGTGACGGTCAGCGTTCCGAGGTTGGACTTTGATGTTCTTGATTAGTCACCAATTTCATTCTGATACCCCGCAGTGGGAGTTAGAGGGTGTTTTTTTTTTTTTCCGTGCTGCCTGTTCCTCTTCGACTTTTACTGATTAGTTAGTTATTTTCCTTCTTTCATTGACGTCATCCTTGTGGTTCTTCCAGAACACATTCTGGCAATTTGAGAGGATGGATACATTTGGGACCCCAACTTGATTGAACTCGCTGTAGATCCCTGCCAGTTTTGATTGTTCTGCAGGATAAGCGCAGGGCTTGGGGGTTGGGGAAGGAAAGGGGGGGCTTGGGTTGTCCATAGCAACAGCAGGTTCTGGACTGTGCTCAAACTGTGTATTTAATTCCAAATGGCCAGTAAAAATGTTTCTTAACAGGCTGGCAGCTCAAGCCTTCGTGAGAGAGAGCCTGCACAGTGCACAGAGACATCGGCCATCCTTCTGATGCCTGTGCTGCCTTGGCTAATTAGGCTCCCACAGACGTGGAACAGAACTTTGTACATTTGGTGCGAAAGGTACACATACAGAGCAATAAATCTCTCTCGTTGTTGGCTGTTTACTTTGCCTAGCAGATGATGGTTACATGAAGCGGGATTTCATCATTTGGCACTTGCAAATGTATCTCCTGTGATGTGATTTTTTTGTGTGTTACAGTACGATGTCTATTTTGAATTTTTTAATT
The DNA here is from genome assembly GCA_029692085.1 of Gymnothorax javanicus. Classification (NCBI taxonomy): domain Eukaryota; kingdom Metazoa; phylum Chordata; class Actinopteri; order Anguilliformes; family Muraenidae; genus Gymnothorax; species Gymnothorax javanicus. The sequence goes on along the minus strand of CM056206.1, from coordinate 45,792,261 downwards.
CCAACTTAAGGTTTCAAAAAAACTTTCGCGTCAGCCTCCGTAGATTGATGGATCTTTATATTTGAAAAGCTGTTTGAATTAATTTTGGTCTTTTGTTCATGCATTATGTTCCTCAACTGCTGTTCAAATATCAACTCATGAGAATCAGTCCAAATTCTTCCATCTGGTTTACATATAATATAAACGGCATACAAACTATGTGATGTCACAGCAATGACAAACTAAAAGTTCAGCCATTACAGAAAAATGGTATTCTGCTATGTACTGATCAATATTTTCACTTTTTGGAAGTGTAATACATATATTTCCTGCCTGGATTGTATTTTCCAAAAAAAGATAATATATTGCGGTCTTAGACAGCAGTAATTATGTGCATTTACCTTCATATTGATCCAGGCTTGAGCAGAACATCGATATGAGCTCCTTGCACGATGCATTGAAGATCAGAATAGCCAGCAGGCTCCCTGAGTCTACAGTTGAATAGGTCAATTAAAAAAGCAAGCAGAAACAGGCAGCTGAAAGATTTTTTTCCCATTGAAGTTTGATTACTTTTTGACATTTGCAGTTGCTTCAGGCTGCATTAAGCCCTTGGAGATTGTACCCTAAAAGACCTTTTGCACAATGTAATGTAATGTATGCCGGAATGTGACATTAAAAATCTTTCATAACCGCAACCTTTCGCTGCGCATTTTCCGAAAAGACTTTTACACAGTTACTCATGAAGTGCTTTTCCCTACTTTGCCTAAATCCCCCTTAAGAGTTCCTCGAAAGATAGGACGGCTTTATCATAACTTTCTTATTATTTTATCTTGTTCTGGTGCATTACTCACAAGCAAGTTTGAGTGAACGCTGAGTCAGAAATGTTTATTTACTGTGAATTACAAGCAGCTTGAGAGTCTAAAAAAACGTTAACTGTTATGACATTAACAGGATGAGATGTCATAAAAGTTCTGAAGCTGTCTTTGGAAAGGGCCGCAGTTGCCTGTAATTGCAGTCTTTTCAAGGTCTTTATATTCTGACACTCCTCAGATGTTCATTATAATGAATCGGTTTCTTATGCATCGAGGCTCGCTTATAATTGGGGACTAACTCTCCTCTTCTCTTCAGCTACGTACAGCCTGAATCATTAAAAAATAAATAACACTCCTGCTACTTTTAAAAGCTTTTAGACAAGACTGTGCTCAAGCGCATAGTGACTATGCGAGGCCTAAAAAAATTTAGTCGTATTTCTTTATCCCAGGAAAAAAATATATTTATGCTCATTGACCTATATACAACACAAAATGACAATATTGATCATTTAGGAATTCTTTAGTGCTTGTGTGCTGTCTCAAACTATTTGGAAAGTGGCACAGTTTGACACCAAATACTCTTGGCTATGTGCTCCTGTACGTTGGACTTGGAAGCAATGAATATGAGCTCATGATTGTGTTAACATCCATATCTTGCCAAACAAGCTGGAATTGTGGCCCTTTTAATATGTTATTGTACGAATACTTACGCATTATGTGTGTTTGTGTGTTCACACATTTCCATATTCCCCTTTGTTCAACAAGTGTCAAGCAACTTCACTCATTAAGAGGCCCCAAAAAGTGCACGTGTCCCCTACAACTTGGTAGAGTCTCTCCAATCTGGAATTCAACTTTTAACACTTGGACACTGTTCATATACTGTGCCAGTCTACAGTTTCAATCATTCATTGATTCCATTTTTTACCTACGACACATCAAAGGCCAACAGGAGCCTGTAATAGGTGTGAATGCGGGCAAATGTGGCAACATGATGGGTATACGGGCATTTCTTGTGTCTGGTACTCTTTTGAACGCTCTACAGTGAAATGGACACTGAGATACCGGTGAAGTCTCGCTGTTTCAGGATTCTCCATAAAACTACCCTCTTACTAGCTTTGATTCCCTCTGTTGAACCTTGAGACCGTTTCAACAAGGAGTACATGTCAAATTTGACTCGAGACAGCCTCTGTATATTTTAACTTTTGGATTACTTAAGGAAAAGTTATCAAATTTATGGCTGAAAGACTGCCATGTGGGGTATTTTTTTTTTCCTTGCTTGAAACCTCAAAAAAGGTCAAATTGGAGTCTGTTTGAGGTTGAGAGTTGTGACCACCCCACTGGCACTCGCTGCAGCTACAGGCTGGAGCTTCGCCTCCGGCCGTATCATTAGCAGGCTGTTGCTTTGAGTTGAGGGCAGCTACGCTACACCGTTTGGTGGTGTTACTCCCTGGCGTTGGGGAGGGTTTGAGTTGGCCAGACCCAAACAGCAAGCTGCTACATCTGTTCCACGCAATGATGTGCCAGGCGGTCCTGGGCTACCAGATGCTAAGAGCGAGATACGGACGCTCCAGTCTGGTGCTTTGGAGAGGTGTGGGGTGGTGTAGCGCATGCTAACATTCAGAGCATTTTGTCTCTTCCCTGCGTGTGGTTCATTTAGTTGCGCTAAGGGCCTGCCAACAAGCCACCTGGCTGATTAATAGTGACAAGCTCCTCTCAATTTTCCCGTGACAGGAGAGGGCATGAAAACATCTCTGGCAGAGCAGAAATAGCGAGAAATCATTACAGGCTAGCTGGCTGGGCCTCAGAATATGAGGGCTGTTTATTGGTTTGAACGTGGGGGGGGGGGCGGTGTATGTACTGGAAGTTCATTTTCTTTCTGGCTTACTTCGCCGCATGTACACTTGTTTTTACTGCTGGCATCCAGACAGTGGAATCATGCTAGCTGGAGCTAATTTCAGATGCAGTACACATTCACATGCAGTTCAGTATCTGTAAATACAGCCTTTCAATGCAGTTTGTGGTTACGTGGAACGAGTTTAGTGGATCATATTTTTTTCATCAATACTGTTTCGTTTCGTAAGGCTGGTAAAAAGGTATTATGCAATCAGAGAATGCACAGGGTGATCACTTCCGATGTAGATAAAATGGAATAATAGAATTTGAATTCTAAGCCAATGTTTAATATGATATTGACTGAAACTTAAGATGAACTTTTCAAGTGAAAAAAATTCTTAATTTGTGCTGCTAGGCCTTACGTACCACAAATTCAAGGAAATGAGTAAGTGCAGGGGACTTTGGTCCATTGGATACCCTTTGTCGTATTTGTAGACCTAGCTGATAAACAGCTGACTGGCGGTAGAGATATGTCAGATTGGTGATATTCAGTGCATAATGGAGCTTTGCTTACACTTAAATGTAAAGTTTTGAATATCAATGTGATGTTTTTCCTCTCAGTTGCAGATGGGATCGTGGACTTTGTGTGGAGAGGGTCACTGGGATTGCAGATGGACCCCTGAACTTTTCATATGGATCATTGATATGTTCCAGACCTGGAATCAAGAACAGAAGCAGAGTGCAATCCAATCGGTAGTTTTACTGACAGCTCATACAATGATTTGGGGACAGAGCCCCAGAGGAAAAGGTGGGAACGGAACCCCAGATAAGGATAACACAGTTCGGTACAGATTTTGTGGGCAAAGTTGAGCTGTCAGTTGCTGTCCAGTGGTTTTCTGAATAACAGTCAGGAGGACTGCACACTTTGCCAGTCCTAACTGTCCTACAGGAGGATGGAGTAGCTTGAGGGGAACTTGGTTCCAATCATGACGAACAATGATGGATTTGGAGCCTATTCCTGACAAATTGGACGGAGGAACAGACGTGGAAGGGTTAACAAGAACCCCATTCCAATAGTGGACCCTGATTAGGCCTGGTAACTTGCTCCCATGAAACTAGACAGATGAACTGACTTGAGCTGGGTTAATGTGAACGTGGTTCCACACTGTTTTAAACTTGCACCTTTTTGGCCAGTTAATTTAACTGGCACATCTTTGGCCAGTTATTTTAACTGTAATTTTACAGTAAGATTTACAACAGAGTTCTGTGTATATTAAGTGCAAACTACAGTTAAATGCTTGCAGGACTCCACTTACAGTTAAAATAACTGGTAAAAAAGGTGCAAGTCTATAGCTGTGCAATCCTGGACCCTGAATAGGCTTGGAAGCTTGTTTGAGTTATCTAAGAGGAAAACTTCTGGGACTCGCTACCATTAGAGTACAAGTTACACAGAATAAAGACAAATAGTTTCAACTGGGAATACGGACTGGTACTAGGCACAAAGAGCAAATTACAATCCAGCAACTTGCAACACAAAGCAGGGGGTTTAAACACGTCACTCGAACATTAGAAATGAACCATGAAACGATATGCAGCTGAGGAGGGGATTAGACATGAGACGTAAACCAATCAAAGGAGAAACACTTCCAATAGACACACACGTTGCGGAATAGCAAGAGACACGAAAAGAGCTCACAGGAGGGTTGTGACAGATCATTGCCCTCATCCTTACATGGTCCAGCTGAACTACACTTTTACCTAGTGACCTGAACTGCCGTTATGTTGTTTTAGCGTGGAGAGAAAAAAAAATGTTTCTCTTGTTGCTGTAGTTTTCTCATGCTGTCCTCGCGGCTCGCTTTTCCGATTGAATTAGATTTTTACAGGGCCAGTGAAGAAACGCAAACAGATGGACGGTGCTGTTCAGGACATTAAAACTAGGTTGTCATGGTGACTGAGGCCTCATGGCAGCAGTCCACACCACATACATCTGCTATTACAATGGCCAGGTCCTCATGCTTGAACTGGTTTGGGCATGCTCCACGGCCTTTGCGATGATCAGCCCATGGTTGACCAAAAATTTGACAAATTTCATAAGAATTTTGGCATCTAGCCCAGATTCTTCCTCTGTCTGGACTCCATGCTGTCGTATAGTCCAACTTGAAGCTTCTCCGTGCTGTACAAACCTCTGAAAAATAACAGAAAGGTATAGTTTCCATAGGCCAGGTATGCAGTCAACCAGCAAGTGCGAGGAAGTCTTTCATCTTACAACTGTGTTTGAGTGTTTGAACTGTCTGAAATGTGGTTTGGACTGTCTTAAATGTGTCAAGAAGAAGCCAAATGACATTGCTCTTCAACTTTTTCTAAAGGTAGTTAATCTTATGGTACTGTGAAAGTGATTAATCTTTTGATTATTGCATCCATATTGCTAGTTTGACTGTCAGCCTTTGGGAAGAGCAATAATGTGCTAAACAGCTTGTTGAGATGCGTTGTAGGCTTTGAATTGGTGGGTCTATTGCAGCAGGCTAATTGGGCAACTTCTGGCTGTGTGTTTTTAGTAGTAGGAGGATAAGTTTTCCTGACTTGGGGGTGTACAACATATGGCGGTGAAGCCTGATGAATACTGCTCAGCTTCTGAGTGTGGTAAAAAAAATTTCCTGGAACTTTTGATAGGCAACCTATCTTAACTTATACGCTTTGTTTTTGTAATAGAATTAGACTATTGAGTCACTGAAGAGTAATCAGTACTAATGCCCAATCTGGAGCCATGATTGCAGTTTTTATTATTATTATTATTATTATTATTACTATTATTTCATAGAGTTCCATTTTATCTACACATAGCCCTTTAAATATTTGAAATTGAGTGTTTGAATCATTTATAATTTCCCTCAACATATGGACTGTTGCTTTTTTTTTTTTTTTTTTTGGATAAATCTGTTTAATGATCTTTAAATGATCTCTTGCTTTATTTGTTTTTAATGGTTTTGTAAGTGGTTCAATTGGTTGAATACCGAATCTGTGCAGAAATACTCTTGAGCCTTTTATGATTTTTCAAAGTTTTTTCATTTTTTGACAAATGTGAATGAAGATGAAATGAATGACCATATGACGTCTGTAAACATTATCATGTTTCCATGAGACTGGGTGCCAGGTCAAATTTCATTTTAATATGAATTATAACATTTACATTGGTGTTACATGTAGTCTCTCACAGTATGTCTTCTCAAAGCACATTATGCTACCAGAGGAGGAATATGAAACATAATTAGATTTGTTATTTACCCTCTGCCACAATCCCTGAATTATTTATACACATTAAGATGCCTTCAGAAGTGGCCGATCAACGTAGAGGTGATTAAGAATGTTTCACCAGAAAAGGCTGTTTTTATTGCAAAAGTAGAAAATGCTTGTCTTTGAAACTTAATAGGTTTTCAATCAAAAGTATTCATACCTGCTGTCATTTTATATATTTATTGCTCATATTCAATGTCATCTTTGCGTACAATTACTTGACTAATCCTTTAGAGTCGCCTATTTAGTTAAATATATCTCAAAATGTCATTAGAAAAAAAAATAATGATGCAATAATCATGTTAGCACACTAACACAGGACATTTGCACAGTAATGTGTCCCTTTCAGAAACTTGAGCTTTTATATGTTACAAATTTACAGGGGCATTGCTTTAGCGAGCCCCCAAAAGAGTGTTCTTCAGCCCACCCCCCACCCCCACCCACAGACAAATACCATACATTATTATCATTATAAATCACCAATAGCTGGTGGAGGGAATGTTACACCAAGTCCACCCCCTCGAGTAAAGGCTTATTCTCCAATCCATAAATCTATAATGACACCCCCGCGAATTGCAACCGGTTGAATCTAGCCGTCTCTGTTTACTGGCACCCTTGCGGCTTGCTTGCTGCGAGTGACGTACAATAAAGTGACTTCTTTCTCGCTCATGGCAGCGAGTGAGCACACCCACTGTTGTGCGTTGGGACTGCACTGGGTATCTGCCAAGCAGATAAACACAGTTGAGTAATAAAAATGTTCTGAGAGTCAACCAACCGTCACCTCAAAACTTCACCCAAACTGTCAACACCGCTGACTCTGTGGAGAGGTTACTTAATCTGCAGCCAGTCTATGTGGGTGCCATTGTTCTCTTGTCTTGTTTTAGAATCCCTGGGGTCTATCTCAGTCGTAATTTTGTCTCATTTACTCTAAATAGAGTTGTATTGGTGTTTCCCCACATCTTCTATTGAAGTGTAACAAACAGGAAACTGGGTTTACAACTCAAAGGCGTGTTTCTCCTGTGACATCCTATTGTTGTTCTCCTGAACATCGTCCTAAACTTGAAATACTTTGGCAAATAGTCAACCGTTCAATGATTGTATTTAAAAACAAATCGAGCTCCATGAGTTGCGCTGGATAAGAATATTGGTGATTTACTTGTAGGCTATGAGCAAAAGGTAATCTCTTTCCTCACTGGCTTGTTGTAGACTGGAAAGCTGCAGTTCTCAAAATATAGTATGTTGTCTAGCTGTTAATGGGATGTCTATTCTCATTCTTAAATGGGTTTGTACTGTTTTTTTTTTTCTTCCCCATACCAAGAGCCAAAAATGGCTGTACATCACCAGATCATGATCTAAAGCAAAGGTTCCATATCTCTAGAGTTGGTGTGCTTAAGTAGGAACTTGAGAAATACCTGGATCTGGCCGGGGGAACACAAATATTGACCTGAATAAGGATGACCGGCAACTAACACTGGCATTTTTATGATGAGATTAGAAAACTGGTCTCAGTTCAGAATCTATTAGTTCAACTGAGATGTTGGAACAGTTCAGTGATTGAAGTCATATTGGTCACTTAAGTGGTTTAGTGTTATGCAAGGTGCACAAAACAGTTCAGCTGAAATAACAGGTTGCATTTATCTTAGTTATGTGCAGTTGAGAGCGAAACTAGGCGTGCAGGGACTTATGGGTCCGTAGAAAAAAATTTATCAAAGAAAATCAATATCAGTTTGGGGTGAAAGCAACACGAGCTCTGAAGTATCTGTTTATCGCTATGACCTTTTCATTTGAAGCACAGCTTCCGTGATTAATGACAGTTGGTGACCGGCCTGCTTCCTCGTCGGGGCGAAGCATCTGTTCAATTGTGCCCGCGGTTAAATTAGCGCCCTTCATGTAGTTCTGGCAACTAGAGCCTGAATTTTGTCTTTCGTGTCTCATATTTGTTGGCCCACTGGCAATACTGTGTATTTCTACAAGATAAACTTTAATTAGCATAAATATTCAACAGACGAGCTTTATTTTATTCTGGGAGTCGGCTTATCATTTCCGTGTCTAATCAATTAGTAAATCTTGGCTGGATAGAGGCCTGAATGAACCTAAATGACCTTTTCAAAGAGACATTTGTTCAAATACGTGTCCTGCTCCGTCGTCTTCTTTGTACAGTGTTATTGACCGTAGTCGACGCTTTCAGACGGGAGGGGTGAAAACTGCAGGGTCGCTGAAATAAAATGAATGTCTCTGACTACAAATACCGGTAGAACATTTGTACTCAATTTCCATCCACTCGCTAGTCCCTCTAGCTGGACTGGAATTAATTAGTGCATGGAAATGTAAAGGAAATTAAAATCTTGTCCAAATGATGCGGGACCACAGGTCTCTTTTGACGCCCAGCTTTATTGTGTGTGCTCAGTGGAGCGTTAAGTCGCTTCCACCGATAGAGTCAGTATTGTTGGTTCATATATTCAGCAAAATTTCTTTCCAGTCGATGCTTCAAAACAACAACAACAACAAAAAAAAGTCCTTACGCCCTGCAATAAGCAGGAATGACAATTAGCCCCATCCATGTGCCTCCAAGGGCTTGTTTTAACATTCTGACATTTACTGGCCCAGTAGAGTCACATGCCGTGCCATTGACAAAACCTGCAAAAATGGAAATCGCCAGGCCTGGCAGGTCTCTCAAGCTCCAGCCAATCAGCGCGCGTGTCACAATTTCATGGCTGTGCCGTGAACGATTCTGGGCAGGAAGTTAGATCTCAGGGGTGAAGTTTTGCCTTTTCCAGACTTATTCTTCGGAATGAGAAGGAGTTACGATGAATGGTTGGTGCCGAACGAAACTTTAATATATCGTTGTTACGCCGATACCAGACACAAGGTAAGACAAAAGAAAGTTTTGACGGTAGCAGCGGTAGAAGACAAGTGGTGTCTGGCGATTTCTGTTTATGCAGGTTTTGTCAATGGCACGGCATGTGACTCCGCTGGGCCAGTAAATGTCCGTATGTTAAAACAAGCCCTCGGAGGCACATGAATGGGGCTAGAATGACAATGATTTCTGACGGCAAGCAGTTCGTCAGTTAAGCCTCTGAAGCAACAGGTGCACCAATCTTTACCCCCAGGGACTGACTGAAAACTAAATTTTTAAATGGCCAAATCAAAATTTTCTATTTGGCTAACTGGGATGACGTAGCAAGTTTATTGCGCAGTTATTGCACTGTTCCTTTTACACAACCACCGAAGCGGCCACAGAATAGGAAAAAAAAAAAAAAAAAAAAAAAGGAAAACGTTTCAGAACTGCTGATTCCTGAAAGAGACCAGAAAACATGAATATCTGTTCTGATAGGAGACGGTCCCAATAGCCAGATAGGAAGTGGCTATTCGCCCCGCAGCGGGGTGAATTGAGGGAAAGAGATCAGCTATCTGCCCCGCAACGGGGTCGACAGGAGAAGCAGTTCTGCTATTCGCACCGCTGTGGGACGGATAAGAGACGCACTTCTCCTATTTGCCCCGCAGTTGGGCCAATAAGAGATTTCATTTCATAATCCGCCTCGCTCTTTGATCTTTCGCGCTGAACCGCCGCGGGGCGAATAGCCTCCTAGCAGATGGTGCCCTTGATGTCCATTATTTCTGCTCCAGCCAAATCTCTAGTTGGTCTGCGTGCCGGACGTCGCGGATATGAAAGCATTTATTGTGAAGTAAAGTTTTTAGAGATGGTGATATGCCAAGTTAGATCATTTGCGAGGTGACCAGAATACCAAAGCTTCTAAAAATGAAATCTCAACTTCTCGCCTTGTGCCTGCATAATGAATGCATAACGACCTTCCCAAAACGCCAGACGTAAAGATTACACCTGCTTGCATCAACAATGAACAATGACTATGACAACAGGATTGATAGAAATACATGAGATTCCAAACCGGTTCGGCGCAGATGCAATCCCTGATGGAGGCGACGCAGCCAGCTAGGTAGGCTTGAAGCATTTACCCATTTTAGGGAATAAGTTAATCTTAAATACGTGATGTGTATGAATTGTGATTCAAAGTTGATAGAATGACGTCGGTGTGTCAGTTCGTTGGCTCTTTGTGGCATGTTTAAGGGTTGAGACCGAAAAAAATGTAGGCTACAGGCATGATAGGATGTGGTGTTCACGGTTTTGAGGCAGTTGTCAAGAGGAACGCCGAGAAATGTTCATGTCTTAACACGGCTATATTTTCCACTCTTAGGGGATGGCTACATACATTAGGACAGAAACATAGTGCACGGAAATACGCGAACAAAAAAAAAAAAAACAAACAAAACAAACAAACAAACAAACAAACAAAAAAAGACAAACAAACAAAAACCGCCAGGCCCCGTTGACAGAAATGTTCTTGTCCTTACGTACCCTTTTGAGACTGGTGCGGCGTTGCTGTTGGATTTGCAACCCAGAAACTCCCCAAAGTAAGCATAATTATACGTCGAAGCCGAAATCTGCTTGCACGCTGTTCTTGTAGTATTTAAAGTTTCAATTAGTATTCACGCTCTGCGGAAATTTATGAGGATGCTGAGCAATGAACTAATAAAAATGCTGCAAAGCTGCATTATATAATATGGAAATATTTGCCAACACAGTAGCGGGAAAAGCTTTTCATGGCGGTTTCTTCTTCTGCTGTTTGATTTCTGTGGACCTGCTCAGCTGGAGAACTTTCTTGGGTTCTCAGCAATACATCCGCCAAGTGTGAAGACGATTGGATGAATGGTTGCGGAGAGAATCGATGGGCATACAGACAGACAAATGTATGGTGCCATCTCGGTGTCACTGCAAAAGTCACTCGCTAAGAGTAGTTAAATGAGGGTTAAAAATGGCCTGCTTTATTCATGCTTGCTTTTCTCTCCAAATCAATCTTCCGTTTGATGGGGTCGTCAGACAGCTCTGTGGACCTGCAATTCATGAGGAGGAAAGAAGGAATAGCAGGTTAATGAAGTGAGAAAAGATCCATTTTAGCCTCATTAAAAACAAAATTTGGACTTCTGCTCGAAAACCTTTGTAAAATGGAGTTGTTGTTTTCATTCAGCCGTCAAAAAATTGATTTTGGTGTTAATTCACTTTTGATTTTTGTCATACTTCAGGTTTGTCAGAATTGAATGTCAAATAGAATTGTTGAGGAGCAGCATATAAGCAATTTACGGTCAGTCGATTCCATGCTTTGGCTTATCGGAAGCCAGCCACGGTTGGCTCAGAGCCTTATCGTAAATGACGGAGAATAATTGAGGATAGCTCCGATAATGGGGGATATTCAGTAAGACCGACGTCCTTGGGTGCATCTCAAAGCCTAGGCTGCATCCTTCAAAGGCTACATTTTTAGGGGTTGTCACTCGCTTCCATCTGCTAAACTGACATTTAGGGTAAGGGACAACATTATATTTAGGGTTAGGTGTTAGAGTTAAGGTTAAGGTTAAGGTTAGGGAAACCAGTGAAAATTTGCTTAAACCAAAGCTGTTTAACGGAGATGAAATGACGTTACATCAGTTCGGCTGGTGGAATTAAGTGACGACCCCTAAAAATGCAGCCTTCAAAGCATTCAGCCTATGCTTTGAGATGCACCACTTGTCTTGCTCAAGCTTATTTCTTTGGTTTGATCAGCTGTCCTTTCCTTAGCCTCTTCGATGAGAAATTGATTATGTTTGGTACTGATAAATGGAAAGCCACCATTACTCAATAGCAGTTGAAAGTGTTTCCATGTTTTTTACAAGGCTAGGTCAAACCATGGGTGCATCTTAAGCATAGGCTGCATTTTTAGGGGTCGTCACTCACTTCCATCCACCTAACTAACATTTAGGGTTAGGTTTGGGGTCAGGTTTAGGATTAGTGGTTAGAGTCAAGTTTAGGTTTAGGGAAACCAGAGATGACTCACTTAAATCAAGGCTGTTTAACGGAGATGGAAATAACGTCATGTCAGTTTAGTGGATGAAATTAGGTGACGACCCCTAAAAATGCAGCCTTCAAAGGTTGCAGCCTACGCTTTGAGGTGCACCCCAAGTATTACTGAAGGAGCATAGTTGGTTTTTCATGGAAACTTGATGTGAAGCTGCTGCCATTCTGCTTTGCTTCGGTGAACTTGAAATGCACTTGTTTAATAAAAAGTTGCCTTTTTGCTAGTTAAAGTTTGTTTTGAAAATTATTTCCTTGGTCTGCGATGTATTTCGGAGCTTAAATCTTTCTTATGAGCAACTTTTAGCACTAGTGTGTAATGATTAATCTATCCTGTTTATCCTGAAACCGCACGCCCGGCGCTTGGCTTCCTTGGTTTTTTTCCCCCAAATCTGCCAACCTCATCAAATTAATCCACTGATTTTATGGGAGCTTGTGAAATGGGCTAATCATTTGATGCTTGGATGTAAAGTAGGAGGAAAAATGAGTCTAGGGGAGTGCATTTTATCATTCTTTTCCAAGCCTGAGCCTCTGGAGACTGCGTCTTATTAAGATGCCGGTCACTGAAACTTTGGCTTGTGGAGAAAGTTCAGATGAGAAAGTTCTCTTCCGTCACCCAGTCAAATGCTCCGTGAAGCCCAAGCCAATATTATCAACTTTAAGGCTTTTGTGAGTTCAGAGTGGTGGCAGTCCCTTATTCATGAACACTGTAGGCTAGCATTGACAGAGCCAGGACCCAATGTTTTATACATTTCTTATACTTCATAGCTCTTTCTGCCTTTTGGATTATAGGAGATGGATTCCATTTGAAGAAGCTGCTTGAAGCTGCAGGAGTGTGCAGGATCAAAACCAGTTCTTTCAAAAAATTTGGCCCACCTCCATGATGAAAGTCCAGCATATTTTTAAGATCAATTTGACGTTTTGCCTTTATCCAGGTTCGAACACCCTTCTAAATGGACATTGAATGCCATTACAACATTGCCTTATTGCGAAGACTTCGAAGAGTGCTGGATCCACTTCCTGAGTCCAGATTTAACGCACAACAGCACCAGATGGAGGAAAAAAACTTGACTCTTTGAAAAGAGCAGCCAACCGAGTGACAGAGCGCAGCTTTTGTCAACCATTATAAACCGGTTTAATTGCACTTCTTAGCGCAGTGTCACTTATGCAGGCAAATTATCAGTAATGGCTCCGCGGTTCAACTGCGGCGTCTAACTGCTCGTAATTGTGCCGTTCCCAGCTGGATGGGCCTCTCATGATGTGTAAAGCCTTTTCTCTATTGAGCTTTGCACTTGCACGAGCGCATGCTGTTAAGCGATTTGTTCATTTTCATCACTTCCTGTGATGTTTTCGCTCCAATACCATTGAAATGCCTGGATGAATAGCCTTTATATCCTCACTCAAACATTCTGCTTTGTGATTTTGGAGAGTGTTGGGTTATAGCGTTCTTTAGTTTGAAATTTACTGAGTTGTTGGAATTTCGACAACTTAATATCGACCGTTCCGCTGGGCTTAAGTGCAGGGCTGTTTTTAGCAGACCTAATGGAATGTACAAAGACAGTTTGATTGCCCATTAGATGCTGCTGTTTGTTTCCCTTTATTAGAAATGGTATTTTTAACTTTTTAGAAGTGATACTCATGAGGCCATTCACTAACCGTCAATGTTATGATTAGGTTAATCGCAGGTCAATGGCTGTTCAATGGTGCTGAAAGCAAATTTGTTTGGGCTGCCATGTTGGGCTATGGGATTTCTGGCACCAAAACATCATATCCACATTGTGAGCTAATTTAACACCAGAACGTGCCCTGGGTACCTTAGTGGGAAGAGATTAATGGGAATTAAAGTTGAAATGGTGGGGTTGCTGGATTGGGTCATTCAGTAAAAGGTGCTGATTGCTGTGCAGATTGATGACTAAGGCATTGAATCAAATCCGTCTGTGCCAGTACCAACTGTGGCCAACAGCCTCGTGAGAGCCGCACATAACTGGCTTTGAGCTGCTTTGGGAGATGGGAGGGATGTAGTTTGGGCTAGTAGAGTTTGTTGCTCGAGTGCCTCCTGCTGGCCATCCGGGCACTCATCAGTTGCATTCTGAGCAAGCACGTGTTTGGGCTTCTTCCACCCTCGTTCTGTGCTTGTTAGGCATGAAACTACAGGTTAAAAGAAGTAGCAGCAGAAAGTTTGCGGTTTTCATCTGAAACATGCGCCTCTCTCCTGAGATGGCAGCATGAATTGTGTTCGAGTGTGCTTATACAGTTTCCTGATCAGACATTTTAGACTCGGGTGGGATTGAAATTTAAAAAAAAAAAAAACAAAACATACAAATACAATTCAGAAGTATTGGTCATATATAAAATGTTCCTACTGTGAAGTATAGTTTAGAATGGAGGCAAATCAGGAAATTAGATTTTTGGTAGCGGAGGCTTAAGTTGCAATACCGCTGGTGACTACTCGGTCAATCCACACCATCCTCAGTGGACTGTGCTCCTGTCTTTCACTGAGTACACTGTAACCATATGGAGGACTTTTAAGATGCATTGTTTTTTCTTTATCTGGGCAGGAAAGTTCTGGAACTTTTTGCAAGGGAAGCATAGAGAAACAACCTAAAAACTCTTGTTGCATGGGCCCAGTGTGCCACTGTAAATAGCTTTTTTTTTTTTTTTTTAACTCCCTCAGCCATTTTTGCCGATGGGATATTGTCGTCCACTCCTCCATCTGTGGATCCATCTGTCTGTCTGTATGTCTTCGCATTGCTTGTTGCCACTCTGGGTGCTAAAACATTGTGGTGACAGCCCTTAAATTTAAACAGGTTATGCATATTGGGTGTCTCCGGAAGTCTATTTGATGTCGAGGATGTAGCGCCGATTTTTGACCTCATTTTGTCTGGGTCAATGGTCGAGCACGCTCACTTGTAAGGCACACCGAGGGGGTATATAATGCTGAGTGCAATCTAGTCTTGTGATTCTGTTACTTGCTCAATAATTAGCTCTCATCTCCTGCTTAATTTACATAATGGTGTGACATAAAAATCTCCAGAAAATTGCAGCCAAGATCTTCACAAGGCATTGCTGCATATTCTGAGTATTTTATCATGTATATTATTTTATGAGTTTTCATGCCAATGGTTATCTCATGCAATTTATTGACCAACAGCCAGAACACAATGGTTAAACAAAAAAAGAGTTTTTTGAACTTTACCTCTAGTTTGTAAATGTGAGCACACCATTTGTATTTATTAATATCTGTATTAATAAAATAATCCAGATTATTTTGCAGATAAAGTGCAGAGTATACAAGGACACCACATTGCTTTAAACTGCATTTATCGAAATCATTTTAAAGGGGCTTTACTGTGCGCTTTATGAATGGTGATGAGTTCATGCAGTAGGAAGTGATCTTGTAATGTGTTCCACTCGTTGACTCATCATATTTGAATGATTAAAATGGAAATGGGGAGAATTAAAAATGTTTACATTTTCAGATTATTCAGCCTATGCTGTCATTGACACTGTTACACCAGGGTTTTCACACAGATTGCTGTTGTGTGCTTTTTAATTTCATGTCGTACCCAGCTGGCTGGATACAAAATTTTTAATGGCATTTAGCCATGGATTTTAAGTGGTTTTACAGGGTTTGTGAACTCGCCTTCCTGTTTGTAAATGTATCCGTCGTAATAATCATTCATAAACATAATATTGCCAGGGACCTCTGGTAAGTTTTTTTAATATTAAGTTGAGGCTTCAATGCTGCATCATCCTTTGCGTGGAATAATGTCCTGTCCTTTTCTGTCTAGACTATTCACATTTTCTACAATGGCATTTATTATGCAGATCATGATGTTTAGGAAATGAATGAGATGTTTTGGAAGCCATTTCAGCCCAAATAGTCAATCAATTTTTATTTGCAGTGATGACCTGACGTTGAAAAATAAGCCCAACACGCAGGAAGTTAAAAGACCATATTATTTACAATGCATTAAATGAAGCTTTAGCGTCAGCATAGGCAGACAGGCGCGGAAGTCAGTTCTAGTCACAGGACAATTTCTGTCCAATTATTCTTGACTTCAGTATCTCCCACCCAATTAGTGAGCTTTTATAACCAAGACTGTGTTCATTCAAACCCTCTGCTCCATGCTATCCATGTCCCTCCTATTCTAGCCAACAACAGGTCTGCACCTCATCTCCCCCGTCTCCCCAGCCTCCGCCTTCAGAAATAACAATGTTAATTTAAAGCAGAATTTGCTTATGTTGTGGTCGTGTATTTAAACCTCACAAATCGCAGGCTCTGCTGGCGGTTAGTGAGTTTTGGGGACTCTCTGCGTCACGATAGCTCAGAGTGTTGGAGAGCATCACTCGAGCTGAGTCAACGCCCAACGCAAATGCATGGGTAACACTACAATAAGGGTACAGTAATAAACATTAGTTAATGTGGTGACAAGCATTAACTAACAGCTAATTAACAGTCAACTAATGTGACCGATAACATGAACACCATTTGTAAATGATTAACTCTGGTCTTAATTTATACATTATTGAATAGTTTGTCACGACCCAACTCAAGGGAAGGACAAAATATGGAGACCATACAAGACTCTTTGAAATTAAGAATAATTTTATTACAGAAAAGTACATCAAACTTGCAATTTAGAAATGTGTAAATGTGCAGACCTGGAAAGCAATTTTAGAAAACCAAAATCAAGCAAACCAAAATCTAACAACCAAGAATCAAACAAACCAAGTGATCCAGGGTAGAGAGAGAGAGACTGAATGCTCAGGCACTCATATATAGATATAGATTAGTAGTCACCACCCCCAGGTGCCAGCAATCGCACTCCAAGCAGCCACTCCCAAACAAGTAATTGGGCTAGAGGCCTAGGGGCCGTCACAAGTTCATACGGGGTACTTGAGGGATGTTGTCAACGTCACAAATAAAAAAATTGTTTACTTTGTTTATATAATATTTATTCAGCTGTCTGACGCATTAGGCAACGGTTAATTAACTGATTGCTAGTGCTTCTTACTGCATTAACTAATGTTTATTAATGTACCTTCTACTGTAAAGTGTTACAGTGTTGCACGTCAGTCTGTAATAAATGGTTAAATCTGATGTAAGTGACTGGCTTGAACTGAAGTTCAGTGACTGGGCTAGTGTTTTTGAGCATAGAGAAGTGCTGGGTAAACAAGCAATGTTTTAAACATTATGAATTACATTTACTAACTTCATTTAAAATGGGTTCTGCAGTCTTTTGAGTGCGTTCACTTGGAAGTGATTTTTAATTTGTCCCAATTCATTGGCCGCCAAGTATTAGAATGATTAAAATGGAAATGGGCGGTTTTAAATATGCATTAGTTTTCGGTGGTCAGCTTCGTGTCTGGTGTTGGCAGGTCTTGTGTGTTTGTTGTGGGGGCTGTAGATGAGAGATTTCTCTCCAGCCGACTCTGTTCCACTGTAATCATTTTACAAAACAAACACATGCTGTGAGCCTTGCCTCTGCAGATAACCACACCAATGAATGTGTGCACTTGCACTCTCAATTAAAATAGCACAGGATATTACAGGAAGGTCTTGGCTTGACACAACATCATTCCCCATGTAAATATTCGAAAAAAGGTGCTTCTAAGTTTCCGAGTTACATGGCATTCACACTATAATTGTATTGTATGCCCAATATATTGTTTGTGTGTTCAATTTTGGTCTCATTTGACCCCAGAGCCTTGTGGTGGGGACACATTAGGCCTAGCAACCTCCTTGCATTGTTCGTGCAATGGTGGATGGGGGTAAGTTGGGGCACTCTGACCGGTCTGCGGCTACGCTGCCTCGTATGCAGTAAATTATGACGCACATTGTGTTGTGACGCATTATTCCCTTAACCATCATTCAAATATTCCACAAAAATTGAGTTATTGTAGCCTTTCTGTCAGTTCGGATCAGACGGGATAGCTTCATTGCTTTTGCACATTGATGAGCCTTTGTTGCCCCACACCCTGTTGCCTGTCTTGATCTTTCCACTCTTGAACCATGGTCAGTAGGCTCTCATGACTACTGACCATAAGCATGCCCTACAAGCCATGTCATTTCGGAAACGTCTTGCCATGACGATTTGGCCTTCAGTTGCTTACGTCTTTAGGCCTTTGTATTAATCTTGCAGACAACATGTCAACTACAAGAACTGACTGTTCGCCTACTGTCTAACACATCCTAGACCTTGATGTGCCTTTTTAACGAGATAATTAACATCATCTGCTTCATCTGAGAATGGTTGTAATGTTTTGGCTCATTCTATTTTATGAACATTGCAGATTGGAAAAACTGCTTTCATTTCACTGCACATAACAAACAGTAAATTAAAAGAATGGCTGGTTCCATGGACTGTGAAATTGCTTTAAAAATTCATAAGGATCAAATAGATTTTATAATGGTTATTTATTTTGACTGGCAAGCTAAAACAACAAAATCATGATATCATTTACTATTGATTTAAGGAGATAGTTTCCCTTTTAGATTAAGCATTTGACTTGAGTGTTATGACTCTGAGTAATGGGTTCATATATTCGCAAATGAACGTGACTGAGGAGGTGGGGGGTGGGGTTTAGTGGTGAATTCAGTTCAGAACCATGGACAGAGCTGTCTCTCCTGCAGGCATGCATGTCTTTGACTACTACCAGTCCAGCTGTGGCTCGTTACCCTCCCTAGTGTACAAAGCCATACATCTATCTGTGTGCAACTTTCCTGTATGTTAGTGGTCTTCCACATACAGCTTTTTATATCTCTTTTCTCAAGGCTTTTATTGATTATTGTTGGAACACTCAATGTTTAGGTTTGTTTTGGTATTCCCCTCCACCCCTTGTCACAGAGAATAATATCCCTTGGCTTATTCCCACTTGGTTTTTTTTTTTTTTTTACTTTTTGGTTGCTCTATCCAAATGAATTAATTTATATTCAGTTTTTGGCATTCAGCAGACAAGCGTATCTTGACCAAGTTGCACGGCACACATTATTTTTCCATTTCTTTTGTTACTCGGTCAGATGTGGTATTGGTGCATTCATTAAACCATCTGCGTTTATTTTGGGGGGAAAATTATAGTTGTAAAGATTTTTACATTGCCTAATCATAGGATTACAAGATTAGCTTTCCCGGGCTCCAACAACTAGCAGACATGATATGACATTTGTAAGTCTCTCGCTGGCTTAAAAGTTTTCAGCGGGGGAAAAAAAGTGAATGAAGGTTTTTTCTTGTGGTTCTGACTTCGGAGTTCAGTGTCATGCAGAGCTCAAACGTTTCAGGAGTTTTGGCTTCAGCAAAACTTGAAACAAATGGCACTCGTTGCGTCAGTTATTACAAAAAGCATCCATGCATAAGTGACCCTGATGACGCAAAGTGCTGGTAGCAAAATGAACCAGCAGTTTGTACTGGAGGGGTGAAGGATTCTGCTCCATAGGGGATAACCTTCGCCATTCAATACTTCAAAGATCAGTCTGGTTTATCTGTTTACCACTCTCTCAGGTATTCTGAACAGGAAATATATTGGGGAAAAAAAGTAGAATTCAAGTAAACAAGCAACAAAACCAAACACCCTGGCCTTCCTCTTGGATGGCCTGTACTGCGGAGCGGCTACATTGATTTGCTGTATTTCTTCCAAGGATCATAACAGTGGATATGGCCGAATGCGTGCCCGCCTCATGTATTTTTCACTGTGTTCAGACGGAGGGAAAGGGAGGGAGACGGATGGATGTTGGATCTCAGCGTCGGATGTAACCCTCAATCAAGAAGAAATTGATTGAGAGCTGGTCGACTGCATTTCCCCTGATACAGGCTTTTAAAAAAACAAAAACTCCGGAGTTCATTACCATAAACTTTTCATCCAGTGCCATTTCTGAATTCAAATCACAGCTTAACCATCTCTCTTCCCCCTCCATAAATTGTATCAATGTTTTTTTGTTAGTTTTATTTAATTTAATTTACGTTGTATTTATTTTATTCTGGTTGCTTTGTTCTTCGTTCATGATTGTGTTGTTTAAATGTATTATTTTACTCTGGGTGTAAAATGACCCTGAGTACCAGAAAGGCATTCAATGGTAACACTTTACAATAAAGGTGCAATAATTAACATTAGTTCATGCAGTAATAAGCATTTACTAACAGCTAATTAACATTTAACTAATGTATCTGGTAATCATTAACAAATGAAGTTCACATCAACTCGGGTACTAATTTATACATCATGATTTAACGGTTTGAAGTGCAACATAAGGGATACTTAAGGAACGTTTTCTACTTCACAATAAGGAAAACAGAAAATTAATAAATGGTCAATTATGGTTGAATAATATTTATTCGGCTATCTAACGCATAAGTTACCTGCTGATTAACTGATGGTACATGAATTAGTGTACCCTTATTGTAACGTGTTACCCATTAAATAAATAAAACATTATAATTGTCATCATAGTTTAATTATAACTGAACAGATACAGCAAGCACTTTCCGAGGCACTGTTTTCTGTCTTTCATTTTGGGAAACTGGTGACTTCTGCCACTGGCCCATAATATGTAGGGTTCGGCTCCAGTCCCCGAGTGACCCAGGAATAAGTGGGTTGGAATATGGATGGGTGAATGGATGGGTTTCACGGTCCTTGGTCCTGACCTTAGACGAGTTCCCTCTCTCTGTATGAATGTGTTTGTTTGAGCATTTGATCAGTCACTCTACTGTGGCTGTTGCAGGCATGAATGCTGGGCAGCTTCCACTGATTCAGTCAGCAGGTTGATAAACAAGAATAGCAGTTTTACCGTAATGCTGTAATTGGTCTGTTGAGCCGTCTATACAGTGCTTGGGATGTGTGTTTGTTTTCTTCATATATGTGTTTGTACCTGTGTAAGTTTGTGAGTCTTCACAGATGGTGATCATGGTTACTAAAATGGTGCTGTCAGGGTGGTTACAACAACTAGATAAATAAATATGAAGGCGTCTGTAAGGAAGCAGGCTCAGGACTCAAGTGCAAACTGGAGTAAAGTTTCGCACTGTTTATTTTGGCAATAATCATGGTCAGACTGAGTGGGTCAATAACCAGAGGTTGGATTGTGATACAGAATCACTGGGCAAATACAGAGAGAGCATCACACGGGCATTTTCATATCACGTTTCATGTGATATGAAAATGCCCACATGATTTTCTATTTATCATATACTCATTTTCACCATAATTTACAATGCATTTTATCCAAAGCTATGGCAATAGTGTTGCTGCCACTGATACAGGTTTTTGCCCGTGGGCTGATACAGCCTCGTGCCTCACGCTTGTATCTCAGGTGCAGGCTCCCTAGAGTTTTAAGGAACTATATGATAAAAAGGTCATAACACAGGCTGAAGATCAGGACCCAACTGGGCAGAATACAGTGGAGGGACAAAAGCAGAATCATTGACCAGTGATAAATTCAAGTCATATCCAGAAGTATCCAAATGCAGGGGTCAGTCTGAAAACTTGTAAATCAAATAAAGTTGAAATTCAGGAATCAATACTAGGAGTGAGGCTTGCAAGTTACAGGCAGGGCTGAGACAAACTCACACCGAGGTGAAAAAAAGAGGGTGTAAATAACTGGTAAGTAATTGGTAGAAAGATTGGAAAGGCAAGCGGGAGAGAGCAGAGAGGGATGTGGCGAAGAACAAGGGAATGAGAAACAATAAGGTAAAAGTGGGGAGGGAGGGAGCGGAATGAGAGCAGGGGTAAATAAAGACGGGTAGGAGCACAAGAAACTGAAGAAACCGATCCATAGTGGAAGTAAAAAACAACAAAAATAACTAAAACCTAACCAGCACTGACAGTGTCATAAAGTTTGCAGTCATTGTCAACCACAATTGCAGGTGTTCTATAGCATGGTGATGTAGCTTTTTTTGCCTTTCAGAGGTGTGGTGGTAACATTTCCAGTGTTGATAACATGGCACGTGTGCTTTTAGGCAGCAAAGAATTGAAGACCTGGGTGCAAGAAGTACTTTAGTCACAAAATAACACTTTTGAGATATTAAGGGTCAAAGTTATGAAAACATGCTGCAGATACTTTTTTAAAAAGATAACATTCAGTGGCGCCTGCTGCTAGTACCAGGGGTTATACAAAGTAGACAGACATGTTTTTGTGGAAAAATAATGCTTTATTACGAAAAAAACAAGAAAATCAGTTTCGGACTTTGGTACTTCTTACCATAAAATGCCTGGACTTCAGTACTTATTGCCATAAAATGCATGGACTTCGGTACTTTTACCACACAAATGCCGTTTCAATCATTTTCTGATTGCCAAACAGTCATTTTTGCTACGCTTGTCACATGACACTTACTAGCAGCTGATTGGACAGTCATGGACTTAGGCACTTGTTACTGATGACGTCAAGGACTTGAGTACTTCTGCAAAGACTTGAGTATTTCTTGCACAAAAATTCAGTAGATTCAGGGAAGGCCGTATATCAGTATTGAGGACTTGAGTACTTATATTTGGAATTTTTTGGCTTTAAATGATGCACAGGACACTCTACTTTATGGTAGTAGTGTCAGCTCATTTTTTGGAAAATGTGACTTAAGTACTTCTTGCACCCAGGTCTTCAATTGATCTCTGTGTTTACATTTCATCTTATGATGTTCTGAACTGCATGCCCCAAATAAAGGGCGTACTCCGAATTACAGTTCAAATGATCACACAGTATACGCACTTGGTGACAGGGCTGTGTATCTTTCATTGTTTTTTTTTTTTTTTTAATAAATTTGGCATCTCCAATCCCACCCAAATCTGGAATGCCCAATTGGGGAACTATGTACAAGGCTTGCTCGTGTGTGACCCCTTGTTGCCAATTCAGGAGAGCAAAGACAGTTCGTGGCTCTCCTCCGAAGCACGCGCCTGTCAGCCACTGCTTCTCATACACTCATTGGTTGAATCCTCGCAAGTTCAGAATGACAGCGGAGGATACCCGAACGTGAACAAGCTTAGAATCTTCCTGACGAGCGCCCGTCTGGCCAACAGGAGGCGCCTGAGCAACGAACAAAGCAACCATTTTATATTACCCTTCCCGGCAGCCCCTTCCCAATTTGCATCCCTGTAGCACAATAGCCAATTGTGCGCTACTCTGAAAAAGCTGCCGACCACTGCCGGTTGGTATGACCGGGGCTCAAACCCGCGCCGTGATAGTCATTTCTGCTCTGCAATGCGGTGCTTTAACCGAGTGAGCTATCCGGCAGCTTTTTCATTGTTTGTTTTTGCCCTTCGAGTGGTACTCTGTTGTGATTGAGAGATGATATGTAAAGCCACAAGCAAGCATGTGCATGGATTATTCAAATGAGTGTCGTACAGGAAGTGTGTCGTGTGCTCACGGTTGGGGGTAAAGGGCTTGTTAATCAGTAGAATCCGTGTTTTCAGCCTTCATCCTCCCAATGTTTTGTTCAGGTTGCCAGAGTAAAAAATTAAACCAGTGTTGGATTCACTGCAGCAGAAAAGCTGTGCTGTAAAGTCCGTTTTGTGATTCTAATGCAGTCTATGGCAATCGTGTGCTCTACCATATTACCTCCTCGACCTTTCCATCCCAGACTGACTAATATGCCTTAGCGATTGATTTACTGTGCATGGAACATGATTCCACACGCTTGCATTCTTTAAAATGGAAATTCAGTTTACTCAGAACGATCTGAAATTCAAGCCGTAGTGCTGTCTTACTTGGTGTATCTGTCTGTGTGTATTCATGAACAGTGTATGGAAAAGTTTACCCATACATGATGAAACCAAATGTACATCTGTCAATAAAAGCTGAAAAACGGCTATTTAACCACGTATGAATGGTTTGATGACAAATGGTGACTGACATGCCCAAATGAAATTAAAGCTGCAAAAAACGTCCCAAGTGCTGCAGAGCTCACTTTATATAGATATGTGAACAGACTGATACATTGAAGGTTTTTGGTGACAAAGTTCAAGGGCTGTTATTGCAGTTTACCTCCAGCAGATTTAGAGTCCATTTAAATCGCTTGTCATCAGCGAAATAAGCAGCATCCAGTGAAATAAATTATAACCTATAGATCTCGCGTTCAGTGTCAGGGGATGTCATTATATCACATTGTTGTGAATTACTGGCCCTAAACCTGTCTCAGTTACACAAGGTCTCTGATTGGCTGGCCTGTGTGCTCTTTGCACAAATGCACGCTGCCACAGAGATGCAGTGTCGCCGGGGAGACTCAAGTCTCCCATATAGATATCAGCAACATGAAGACAGAAACCCAGGCTTCGGTTCACTAAACCTTATCATTGTAAAATTGCTAATCAAAGAAGCGAAGGAGAAAAAAAGTTCCGGAAAACATCTTATAATTTTACTTCAGTGACATCTTATTTCAGCCCTTGGAGCTGGTGCATGTTACGGGAGCACATAGCGTTAGACCTGCTAATGTTATTGACAAAATGTTAAGGTTTCATTTTAGTAAATGGGAGATTGTGGCTTTTTTAAATGTCGTACATTGTATTTTATCCCCTGGAGTGCTTAAATGTTAAAGTATTATCCTGCATGAGATCTGTCTTTTTCTTTTCTCCTCATTAAAGTTGCTTTCTCTCCTCTCTCCCACTAGAAAAAGGTGACCATCTATGCGTGTCAAAACTTCGGCAGTATTTTTTGTCATTACTTTTTTTTTTTTGTACTGTATTGCCATTTCCCAAAAATAAATGTAAACCCTGGTGCTTTCACAGTTTCCCAATGCCTGCTGTTGACCTGAGGACTGGAATCCCATCATTCCTCAGTGAAGGCGAGGTATTGAGGTTAAGAGCATGAAGATGACCTGACAGTTTTGGCTTTAAAATTGTAGAAAAGTGCTGTGGAACGTACTCCATGTTCTCTGTATGAATGATTTATTGAGCTTGACTTCAGCTTGTCTTGGATGAGTAGACTGCCAGGCTCATGGTCAGGGCTGGTGGTTGAACATGGGGGGGGCAGGGGAGGCCAGGTTTTGTCACTGTTCTGACCTCACCCACTTTTCTACGAGAGGATTCAAGCAATCCTACATGCAGTGTAGACTTGTGGGCATGCTTACACACACACACACACACACACACACACACACACACACACACACACACACATACACACACTTACCTGCACATCCCTGAAGGATGTGGAGACCCTGTTAATCTCTTTTTGATGTTATTTACCAGAGGTCGTCATGAGAGAATAGAGGCGGAGATTTCCTGGCTCAGGGTATTAACAAGAAGCCGAGATCACAGTCCATCGGGAGACCGCAGCTTTTGCAATACTGTGCAGTCCTGCCTGGAGCATATCTGATCTTCTCACTTCTGCAGTATGAGAGAGGAATGTAATGTAAGATGTGAGCCCTTTGTGCTGCCGGGCTAGGCTAATCTTATATGCTTTTATTTCATGGGAAAATTGGTGTTGCCAAAATGTCCACAAGTGCAGTATTTCCACTTGATGTGATGGTTTGGAAATATTTTCCGCCTGATGTTTAAACTTACAAGCATTAATGATGACATCTGAACCACAGTGGATCTGTGCGTGTGTGTGTGTGCATGTAGGGAAGTTTGTTTTTTTTTTTTTTTTTTTTTAACTTTATTTGCTGATTGACTAATGGTCAGTAATTGATTGACTAATGACGATGCTCCACACTAATTGGTACTTACTTTAGGTGACTGTAACATTTTCCCACTAAAATTGGTATGTATTGGCATCTTACGCATTAGCGAGGTAATTAACCTTAATTACTTCGCTTAGATCTGGCTGCATTAAAGGATTACTAGTAGTGGTCTCTTGAAGAACTCTAAAATGACTGATTGAATCCTCTGGTTGCAGCAAATTATAGCATTTTGTCATGAATGGGAGAGACTTTTGATGGGTTCAATGAGCCAAATGACAACAAACATTTTACAGCCAAGTGAGCAAATTTACTTATGGGGACCTAAAGCTCCAGTGACAACTTCACAAACCTGTTTTGTTACAAAACGCTCTAGGCATGCCTTCTTCTATGGTACAGGTGCTTGCTGCAGTACCATAGAAAGCTCATGCTGTGGCACATGCTTGAGCAGTACTCTGCTTTACCCTGAAAAAATATTTTGAATGTCAATGTGACTAGTGACCTTCTTTTTTATTAACAGTTCTAGGCTTTTTTTGGACTGTTTTGGGAGAGTGGGAGAGACATGCGCCGAAGGTCAATGGCCAGAATGGAACCTGCAATGTTACAGATCGTTAGGAACGTGTTGAAGATGCTTTACTGGGGAGCTGTGCTGAGACACCACCTTCTAACCCTTTGGTTTATCAGTTAATAGTGATTCACAAATTTACTTATTCTCATTTATATGTGTTTGTGGAGGTTGTTTTCACCTCTGCCAGCTCCCCAGAAACTGCAGGAAGCACGAAATGGCTCATTCACAGCCAAAATATTCCTCTTCGCTCTGCCTGTCACTATTGTGCATTTAAACAAGGGGTGGCGGAGGAGACGCGCACCGAACCCTATACGCTAACAGTGTGTACACTTTGTCCTGCTGTGCAGAGAGCGATAAGCGCAGAGAGGCTTATCGTTCCCTGCACTCTCCGCACGCTCTGTTCTCCCGTCGCATCGGCAGAGCGGCTCGTCCATCCCCCAATCTCCCCCCTTTGTCGCCAAAAACAAATGCAGGGCAAGTTTGACGGATCATTTCTGTCATTCGTGTGAGGCTTCTGTTTAACGCTTAGGGCGCTGTAGGCAGCTATAGTTGCCCAATGATGTAAGATATCAAAATCAGATGCTGTTGAAAACCTATCATGTGGCAACTTGTTTAAAAGAGCTCCCCTGCGGGTCAAGGGAACCAACGGGTCAGGAGCTCTTTTAAACAAGTTGCCACATGATAGGTTTTCAACAGCTCAGGAAAATCACGTTTTTCATTCTTTGAAATTTTATTCAGCGCTCTAAGGATTAAACAGTTGGACATGTTGGTTCCCTTGACTGGCAGTTGATTAATTCCCATAAGAGGGCCTTGGGTTTCAGGCCCCTGAAATCTATGACCTCACTGTCACAAAATGGATCAATATTCCACTATAAATTTAGACTGAAACATTGCTTTTTATACCAATTACTGTCCTGAATCCTTTGGGTTCCCTCTCCTAAACTGCAAAACAAGGTGTAGGTATAAATTCATACTTGTAATATGCATAGTTCTTGAAATGGTCATTCCAAATTTGTTTGGGATTGGAGGTGCCAAATTGAAAAACAAGTTTGTAATTGAACCTTTATTTAACCAAGGAAGTCCAGTTGAGATTGAAATCTCGTTTTCAAGGGAGCCCTGGGGGTAGAGGAGGAGAGGGAGAGGACAAATTGCAGAACCAATTAGATCAGGGGATGATTAGGCGTCAGGTTGAAAGAACCAGGTTGGGAATTTAGCCATGACACCAGGGAACCCCCTACTCTTATCGAAGAGTGTCATAGGATCTGACCACAGCTAGTCAGGACCTGGGTTTAAAGTCTCATCCGAAAGACGGCGTCTCCTTCAGTACAGTGTCCCCGTCACTGCACTGGGGCATTGGGGATTATTCTACCAGAGGGAAGATCGCAACCTACTGGCCACCAACACCTCTTCCAGCAGCATTTTGGTTTTCCCAGGTGGTCTCCCATCCAAGTACTAACCATGCCCACACCTGCTTAGCTTCAGACACGCAGCTAGAGCAGATTGAGTAGTGTTATGGCTCCTGGTTATCCCAGAAAACAAGTCATTCAACTTAAATAATTAATATTGGTAAATCAATGAATGGAGGAATGAATGCAATATTGGGTTAATAAGGCGAGAGAGAGAGCCAGCGCTCTCTAAAATGAGCTTTTATAGACTTTTAAATGGTGTTGAGTTGGACAGTGATTGAGGGCTGCCCTGGGAGTGCAGTGTAGGTGTAGGTGCGGCTCCTGGTCTCTGCTCTGATTTTTTTCATTACCAGCTGATTACCAGCAATCAGACATCTGTGGCCAGGTCTGATTGCAGAGATGAGAATAGCCTTGTGTGTACGTGTTTCTGCATGGGAATGTACAACCCCAATTCTGAAATAGTTGGGACAAAGTGTAAATTGTGAATAAAATCAAAACGCAATGACTTTCAAATCACACCAGCCAGTATTTTATTCACAATAGAACAGAGATAACATAGCAAATTTTGAAACTGAGAAATTTTACAATTTTATCCAAAAAATAAGCTCATTTCAAATTTGATGGCTGCTACAGGTCTCAAAAAAGTTGGGACAGGGGCCCATGGTGTTGCATCCCCTCTTCTTTTTAATACAGTGTGGAGGCGTCTGGGCATTGAGGAGACAAGTTTCTTGAGTTTAGCCGTTGGAATTTGATCCCACTCTTGTTTAATACAGGCTTCCAGCTGCTGGGGAGTTGGGTCTCCTTTGACGGACCTTTCGTTTTTATGCGCCAAATATTCTCAATCGGTGAAAGATCAGGACTGCAGGCAGGCCAGTTCAGCACTCGGACTCTTTTACTACGAAGCCATGCTGTTGTAATAGCTGCAGTATGTGGTTTTGCATTGTCCTGCTGAAATACACAAGGCCTTCCCTGGAATAGATGTCATCTGGAGGGGAGCACATGTTGCTCTAAAACCTTTATATACCTTTCAGCATTCATGGTGCTTTTTAAAACATGCAAGTGTCCCACACCATATGCACTAATGCATCCCCATACCATCAGAGATGCTGGCTTTTGAACTGAACGCTGATAACCGGAGGGGTGGTCTTTCTCCTCTTTAGCCCGGAGGACACGACGCCCATGATTTCCAACAAGAATGTCAAATTTGGACTCGTCTGACCACAGGACACTTTGCCACTTTGCTACAGTCCATTTTAAATTAGCCTTGGCCCACAGAACACGGCGGCGCTTCTGGATCATGCTCAACAATGGCTTCCTTTTTGCATGATAGAGTTTTAGATGGCATCTGTGGATGGCACAGCGGACTGTTTTTACAGACAGGGGTTTCTTGAAGTATTCCTGGGCCCATTTAGTGATGTCAATGACAGAATCATGCCGGTGAGTGATGCAGTGGCATCTGAGGGCCCGAAGATCACAGGCATCCAGTAAAGGTCTTCGGCCTTGTCCCTTACGCACAGAGATTTTTCCAGTTTCTCTAAATCTTTTGATGATGTAATGCACCGTCGATGATGAGACCTTCAAAGCCTTTGCAATTTGACGTTGAGGAACATTGTTTTTAAAGTATTCCACAATTTTTTTACGCAAGCCTTCACAGGTTGGAGAGCCTCTGGCCATCTTTACTTCTGAGAGACTCAGCCTCTCTAAGACATCCCTTTCATAGCCAATCATGTTACACACCTGATGCCAGTTAACTTAATTACTTGCTAAATGTTCTTTCAGCTGATTCTCTTAAATATTAATTGCTTTTTCAGCCCTTTTATGCTGTGTCCCAACTTTTTTGAGACCTATTGTGGCCAGAAAATTTGAAATAAGCTCATTTTGTGAATAAAAATGTGAAATGTCTCAGTTTCAACATTTGAAATGTTGTCTATGTTCTATTGTAAAGAACATATTGGCTCATGAGATCTGAAAGAAATTGCATTTTGATTTTATTCACAATTTACACTTCGTCCCAACTATTTAGGAATTCAGGCTGTATGTGTGTGCGTGCGTGTGGGTTTGTGCATGTGTGCGCACGGGTGGGTGTGTGCGTGTGTGTACCTTCTTTACCAAACCTTGTGGGGACCAGTTCCAGATTTCTTTGTGCTGGTGGGGACATTTATAGGGCCTCACAAAGAAATGTAGCTGTTTCGGGGTTAGAGGTTAAGGTTAGGGTTAGGGTTAGGATTTGGTATGTACTGTTGAGGGTAAAGGTTAAGGAAAGGAGTAAGAGAATGAATGGAAGTCTATGGAATGTGCCATTAAAATGTGAAAACAAACGTACGTGTGTGTGTGTGTGTGTGTGTGTTTAGGGGGTGGGGGGCTTGTAAAGGTGCACGTACATGGCATGTGTGCTTGCGTGGGTGCATGGGTGTGTTTGCAAATAGACCTGTGTGGGTGTGTGTGCATGAGACCCAAAATGTGCTTGCCTGTGCTTGTGCACCTATGTATGTAAGAACACATGTGTTTCATAGTGAGAGTAAAAGAGCTGTTTCTGCATTTCCACCAGGCTTGGATCAGCCCCAGTTTAGAGCAGGAGGATGAGCTGTATTGGCCTGATACCATGCCAGATAAATTAGAATTGAAAAAGGGTGCGTTGGACTGAAATGCCTCATCATATTCAGTGGCATGAAAGGAAGAAGAACAAAGACTTTCAGATGTGGAGAAGACACATCGCAATCACACACAGGCACGAGGGCGCGCGCACACACACACACACACACACGCACACACATTTACACATTAATGACTCCATGATTGATGAAACTCAGTAGCCAAAATTGACAGAGCTGTAGTAATTTAACAGACATCCTTACAATGACTATGCTTCTACACTACACAATGTAATTTAGCCTCAATGTAAGATCATACAACCCGTTAATGACCAATCCCCGCCCGATTTCATAAAGCCAGAACATAGACATTGCAGGATTACTGCAGTCAGAAAACTCGAACTCTTATGAAACTGGAACATGGACTGAAGTAAATGATTAAGAACTGTAAAAAGAGCTGTTCCTGGTTTTATATAATGCACATTAGTCCATCCCGACTCACCATTGACCTCCCAACTAAAAGGTCTCCAGGCTTACATCAAGCCTGCACTGAAACCCCTCAAGTGCTTCTGCCATTATAGATGCACTATGCAAGTTTGTTTACTTTCTGCGCGATTATATTTTTGTCTCAATTCGCCGACATCTCTCCACGATCCGCTAGCTGCCTGCCCCCAAATTCACTGTAAAAAAATCCAGGCTCTGGAGACCGCACAGGCATCACAAACTGCAAATAAACACAAGGGGCACAGGCTGTGCCCCATAACATAACAAACCATCCCGGCCAATCACCGACAAGAGTTGACAGTTATGGAAGCATGGGAAGGAGGGAACTATGGGAGGGAGGGGCGGGCTACCTCTGTTTTGTTTTAATTGGAATGTCAACAGAAGTGATGTCAACAAACTTGCATAGTGCAGCTTTAAGACTTGGCTTGGTAAGCTGTATGAGCTTCCTAAAGAAGGCTGGTTTGACTGAGGCCATCATCGATTTGCGTCTAGTGCTCTTCTAATGAAGATTGACAGCAATACTTGCACGAAACTACATGCCAAATTAAAGGCAAATTCAGTTACATGTTGGCTGAAGTATTTTTCTTAACACAGCTGTTGGGAACAAATGAACCAAATGGCACTCATGAAAAGCAAATGTTGAGATACCCATTAAAGTTAGGAATCATTCCAGTGTGATAGCGCTCCCGTTTTCTTTGGTTTCCGGAGTTCTGATGGCACTTTTGGCCTGGACTCGGGCTTTGGCTGTGGGGGAGCGAACATTGCGAGCGCCTGATGTAGCCTGCGGGGATAGCTGGCTGTGAGATGTGCTGCCCATTCCAGCTGCAAAGCTTGAGTGTTCCTCTGTGGCTCGGGCGAAACAGTGGAGTGAAATAAACAGAGTGGCAGAGAGATCTTTGTCATTTTGGCAGAGGGACTCAATCGACTGTGCTTTGCTAACAGTAATGCAAGGACCTTGAAATACTCTCCTAAATTTGAGTGAATGCTGATGAACTTTGAAATGAGGAATGGGGAGGACAGGGGGATAGAAGCAGGTGATGGTCTGTCATAATCCTCAGCAACTTTTAGATGTGGGATCCAGAGTGAAAACTGCCATGTTAGTTGTGATGCGTACCGTACACCTCACTTACCTGAAGTTGATTCACTATCAGTTCAATGCAGTTTGATGTGGACATACCATGTTCCCTCCTATCTACCCCTCCATGCCAATAACCTGGGTTAAAATCTTCGAGAACACGGAAAACTCATGCAGAGTTGGTCCACACTGCTCCTCCATTAAACACATGAGCTCATCAGCAGACACACGTGAAAAATCCCCACCTTAAGGAGGTGCCTCAGGTAGTGTGCCCCAAAATTACCTGTACATCATTCTCCTGCCTCGATGTTCTCAAGATAACATGCTCGTTCAAACCTTGTCAATGGCAGCAGTTGTGCGACAGCAAACGGAAGCCTAATCCCTGAGCCAATCTGAATTTTCCAAAGGAACCCGTCTTTCATAACGGACATAAACCAAAAATAGTTTGGCTCATAGCCGCAACAAGGAGCATCGAAATTTGTCCACTGCATGAAGAAAATTGGGCAGTTGGGTCCTTTGCTGCTTTTTTCCAGCAACAAACCTCAGAACCAACCTTCAAAGAAAGGATTCATAGATTTTGGACCTCAGTCTTTTGGAGCTGTAGTGACAGGACACGTCATTCATCAGTTTTCCTGTTGAATTAGTCTCGTCATTATCAATCGCCATCGACGGAATTACCTTTTGAAAGAAAGGACACTCAATTTTTCATATGTCCCAAGGAAGCTTAAAGTCCTGCCACTTTTTCTTGACCCATGTGACCTTTTCTAACATGAGGTGAAGGAAAAGTGGAGTGGAAAGATAATGGACTCTTCTGTAAAAATTTAGATACACCTCTATCTGGAAACTGAATGTTATAAAGTGCGTTTTTGAAAATGTAAATTGCTTTCTTTTCGGTAATTATTTATTGATGGTGTTGCAGCATTTGTTTAGCCTGCAGGTGTTTGCTGTTCGTGGTTGAATATTATTTAATGATTGTGTCCCAGTTCTTTCAGGTGCAAATGCGCATTAAATTAATAGTGGTAATTATGCGTGTTTAAATGTGTTAAGTTTTGCAATTCTCATTTTGCACATTGTTAATTTATTATAAGTTAAGTCAATTACCTGATGTATGACGTAAATCAACAGCTACTATTAGAATTCCTAGTTGAATGAAATCTTTGCTCTGACAATTAGGAGTAATATGGGCCAATATCCATGTATTGTGCAGTGACAGCTTAGCAATGGATATAATTTATTGTGTTTATATGAAGCATTTGGCCAGCATGGGAGCACAGTGTTTCACGCTGTTGCCCCATAACAAGAGGGTCGTGGGTTCAAATTTGGCCTGGGGCCTCTCGGTGCGGAGTTTTCATGTTCTGTCTGAGTCTGCATGGGTTTTCTCTGGATACTCCAGTTTCCTACATTGTCCAATGAAATGCATGTCAGGCTAATTGCAGACTGGAAAGTTGCCCTTAGGTGTGAGTGTGTGAGTGAATGGTGTGTGCACCCTGTGATGGATTGGCGGGGGTGGTTACATGCCTTTCGCCCATAGTCAGCTGGGATTGGCTCCAGATCCCCTGCGACCCTAGTGAGGAAGATTCTGTTTAGATGATGGATGGAGGTGTGGCATTGATGCGTTGAAGTATTGTGTAATTAGAAAAACCTTCTCTTTTATTTTTTTTTTAATTGTACAGTACCTGTCAAAAGTTTGGACACGCTTTGCTAATGTCACAGCACTCTGTTTTTAGTGAAATTTAAACGGCTTAACTTCTCTATATAATCTCAAGTGGAATCTTGTGAAAGGTAAACAGTCAGAAGTGAAAAGGGAATAATTTACTTGTTTGAATAGTGTCCAAAATTTTGGAATTCTCAAAGAAGCCATATTTTGCAAAGTAAACAGACAAACTCCTTCTATTTTCCAACAGCTGAATTTAAGTCAAGCGGTTTTGGGACTTATTGGGCGAAAAGGTTGATAAAGAGCACACCTCAAGTGCAGGACGTCTTTGGGAAGTTGGACAGCCATTCAGCTGCAAATTCATTATAGTCATATGACTGCCCTTGTTAAAAAAAAAAAAAAAATGTGAGAATGCTCTGCAAATATGACAACAAATGGTAGCAAGTTTGATGTATTTAAGAATTAGATCTTTTTTTTTTTTTTGCAAAATAAAGGCGGCTTATTTCTTTATTTAACATATATTGTTAGAAAAATGCGGGTGTTTCCAAACTTTTGACAGGTACTGTTGAGAAGCGCGCACACGCACCCACATGCGCACAAACACACTCACGAATACAAATTACATTTTTTTTTTTTTTTTGCATCTCCTGTCATCTCGTATCAACACAATCTTCAATAAACTCCCATAAGCTGCACTCCAGTCCAGGGCTTTGGGTTTTCACCCAAATAGGCTATCATCGTATAACTCATGTTGTCAGCTGCTCCGTTTGCCTACCATGCAGAATATTTTTCACATTATTATCACATTTATCACGAAGGGAGTGCGTGTCCCGCTCAAATCATCCGTTTCAAAGATGGAACTTAAATTGCCATGTGAATTTACATGATAATGACTGTAATTATCATGTTATGTAGCACAAGGTGCCTTTCCTATTCTTGAGAAGAGAACTCAGGGAATTTAGTAGTTTTTAATTTTGATGAGCTCAAACCTCCTAAATCTCAGGACCACTTTTGGTATTATTATGGCCTCATGCTATGGTGCTCAATTTTGGCCAAGCTGTCAGCAGTCTAGTGAACCTCTGAAATCAGATTCGGACAAGTTTTAATGGTTCCGCAGGATCGTTGCGACTGCGAGTCTGTGTGCGAGAGACTGTTAAATTTTCATTGGAAAACGCAGAGGACGTAACGGAAAATCCATCACAAATGAAGGTTGATGAAAACAACACTTGGGGAAGTGAGAATGAATAAGGGAATGGGCTTCAGTTGCCCACGATGAGTCATGTATGAATGAGTGTTAGACTCATGAATATCATCTGCCTTCATTGGCGCGTGCTAGCGCACATGCCGAGGAGAATGCACAAGCACGTGTGCACAAATCTTAGGCACAAGATTTTTTTTTTCTACGTAAGAATGTCATTAGGAAATATGAAGAGTTTGTTTCCAAAACACAATAAGTGCCAAAATGACAAAAATTGAGAACACCATGAAGCGATAGCCCTGCGCTTCTTACACATGGAAGAAATTCATGCTATAAGGTGTATTTTTTCTCATGGTCAAAGATGGTGTTTTTCTATAAAATGCAATAGGCGCCAACATAGAAAAAGCTGATTTACTCAAAATGAGTAAAATGGATACACTGCATTTTGGAGACAAACCCTTCATATATTTTCAGTCACATATTTGAGATTTAGCATGCTATGGAAAGTTACAGATTGTGTAGCTTCCATAGGGCTTTGATTTTAACATCATCAGGACTGAAGGATCCTTGAATCTTTGTTCTTTTGTAGATCAGTCTTTGTTTGTACAGCTCTATTTGTATGTGTTTGTTCTATATACTTCTATACTATACTTCTATTTACATCTTTTTGTTTTCATGTGTAGCACGTGCAGTAGGTCCTTGCATGTATGAATGCAGCTGCAAAGGATTAATTATTGCACTTCTCATTACTGCCATTGCTTCTATAAATTTTTTTTTTTTTTTTTTTTGAAAACTCATGGAAATAAACAGAACAGAAAATGTATCATATAGGAATGTAAGGATGAGGAAAATTATGTTCTTTATTGTGTAAATGAATTGACTATTGGCCTGGGCTGCCAGCAGCCCATGATGAGTCATGCATGAATATAAGTGTAAAACACATGAACATCATGTATGGACTGTAAGCCTGCTCACTGGAGAAAATAGACAGGGGACGAGGTGAGATGTACTCGCCATGTAATGGAGGATAGCCATGATCCACAAAGATCAGTACCATCATGAGGGCTTATAAATAAATCTGGAGATTGAACAGGGGGATTGCAGTCCTACTTTTTAGGGGAGAATGGGGTCAGTAGTAACGCAGGACAAAGGTAACAAGCTCTATATATTAGAGCTAGGAAATTATTCACCTGCGTAATTTATTGATGCGATAGGCCAGTGGCGCCGTGGTTAAGTGTGCTTGACTTGGGATCGAAAGGTCCTGAGTTCAAGTCCTTGCCATGGCATTTGTGGTGGGTTCTTGGGCAAAAACACTTCACTCCCACAGTGCCTCTCTCCACCCAGGTGAATAATGTGGTACTGGCAAATTGTCAGGGAAGCCTAACTAAGAGTTGCAGAGAGGGAAGTTGCATCCCATCCAGGGGGAGTAGCAATACTCCTAGACGCTTCGCGCTACAGAATCTGGAGTTAAGCCCCGGCCTGATGAGCCACTATGGGCTCAGGACAGACTTTGCCTTGATAATTTTGTGATCACATACTAGAGACAGATGTTGACCTCTTAGCTAAAAATCATGCCGCTATGTAAAACCTTCTTTTAGTTACCGCCAAATGTGTTTTTGACCCTGGTGAGTAAAAATAAAAACTGACAACGATAGCATTTTTCTATTAGTATTCCAGGCTTATTTAATATATCAATATTATCTGAATTCAATTGT
This sequence comes from Gymnothorax javanicus, assembly GCA_029692085.1. Lineage (NCBI taxonomy): Eukaryota > Metazoa > Chordata > Actinopteri > Anguilliformes > Muraenidae > Gymnothorax > Gymnothorax javanicus. The sequence goes on along the minus strand of CM056206.1, from coordinate 45,756,132 downwards.
ACACTTTGTGCTTAAACTAACCCGAGTGAAATTTAGCATGACTGCTGCGCTGAAATGGCTAAATAGATTGTCGAGGCGAATGTAACATTGTGTTCTTTTGTCGCTCCGCCAAAGCAATAATGCTTACTTTTCAATTGTGGCAACATAAATGTGGTTGTCTTGCGCCGCACTTGCCAAATATGCCAAGAATTAGTGAGGACAATGAAGAAAGGGCAGTCCAGGCCACTCAGATATGAACAGTGGCCAGATAACTGAACATCATGAATCAATAGGTGTATAGTTAATATCTTTCAATTTGGCCGTTGATTTGACTATTTATTATTTGGCTATTTATGAATATTAAAGATTTATCTGCTGAAAAATGCGAAGGCGCATGAGCATGGCACTCTATTTAAAAAAAAAAAAATTAAAAATATTGAGAATTAGCATTTTCTACCTGTTTTACTTTTGCCCCGAACAGCTGTTATATTCGGCCGAGTGGGCAGAGTGGAAAGTGACATTACACAAGTTCCAGTCTTGATTCAACTGCATGCAAGCCATCACTACTACTATTTGAGAGATGTGTCTGTCTCCCTCTGTCGGCAGTGCGTAGCGCACAATGTACGTCACTCATCATCGTACGTCATTACGTTACTGTGAGATGAACGCTGGCCTTATCATTTCTCTTCGCTTCACACAGGCTCGATTCAGCCTCGCTTCGTTTCACGCTGCCGGACCCCAAGTTTGCAGTGCTGGCTTCAGTCAGTCTGGAGTGAACTCAAAAGCCAAGGTGATCTTTCGATAGAAATCCGAGCACATTCTGAGATTAGCTATGAACACCATGGCTAAGTTCACCGCATTCGCTAGCGAAATGCTTGCATCGGCTACGCTAACATTATATAACGCCACCGTTCATCTGTACATAACAATACGAATATGTGCACATGCCCAAGTATCATAGAAGTAAAGCCAAGGTGATCTTTCGCTACAAATCCGAGCACACATTCGCTTGTCTAATATAGGTCTGTAAACATGACTGTATTTGACATGAGACCGTTACAGGGCGTATGTCGTGTACATTTGTGTTTCTGCCTATTACAATTTATTGTAATTTATTTTCGAGTGAAAAATGTACCTTCCGACCCGGTTCTTTCTTATTTAGTCACAAAACACAATGTTCAACCTTACAATTATACCAGTATATGAGCTGGGGTAAAAAACAAAGAAGAGACTATCAAAAAAGAATCAAGCAGCTTTGACACATGCATTCGTGAGAAGATCAAGACTTGGTTGTCTTTTCAGAGCTATGCTGAACTCTGTTTGGTCTCACTTGAGTAAAAATAAGTTCATAAATGAACAAACGCTCCTCCAGCTGCAACTGATACATTTGTTCACACAGAATGTATGGGGAATGTCATAATGCTCTTAAATCCTAATATTTTTATATAAATATTGCTCCTTTGCACTATAAAGCCTGGCAAAATATGAAATATACAGTATTTAGTGCTTGTTTACGCAGTTGCCGGAGGACTCAGCAGCACCCAGCTGGATCAGTTTACTGTAGTTTGAGGTGTCCTTCACTTCACTGTTCTAATTTTTAATCATTTTTAGTGAATGTATTTTCCATTGGCCTGGTCCGTTATCTTGGGCAATAGATATTTTAGATACTTGTTTCGGTTAATATTTCTATCTTCAAAATGTCTGGCCTTTAAAACAAAAAAAAATAACTTAAAGCAATTCCTCTGCTGTCTGTAGATGGATGTTATCTCTCCTGCAGTTGTAAGAGTGATAAACCTGTTTGATTATTTTCAGTTTTTTTTTTTCAGTTCAGACCATTTCTTGTGGCATGCGGAGATTACTGTGCTCAAGAAAATGACTGCCAGCATGATATACAGCTTAGTGCTGTGGTATATTTCCGTTTGAAATGATAAAGAAACACTATATTAATGCGCTTATGCATTTTGCCCCAGGTCAAAGGCAAAAATGCAGCGTGCCATGTAACGGGGTAACAGTAGCGACTGTGCAGTCAGTTGAAATGGAAGTGCTTGCTTTTAACCACAAACTCACAAAGCCCTGTGCTAGCCATTAAAAAGTCAGGAGGTCAACACCAACTCCTGAAAGTATCTAGAATATTAATCGTACAGAAAACCCATGTGGGAAAGATGGGAGCCAGCAGTATAATGGAAATAAACTTTTTTAAATCCTGAAAGTAAACTATTGAACTTTGCTCTATTTTTTACCAGTGCTTCTGGCGATAAGCTAACACAATAGCTGTGAGACACGGAGGTGTTGACCTGGTATAACACCAGCTTCTGTTCTCCGTTCGCCCAGAGACAGTGTCAGAATCCAGCCCTTTGTGTCCTCTCACCCTCTCCATCACCCATCGCATCCCCGTGGGCGCCAGAGCTCAAGGATTTCACCTTTCTTGGGCCTGTGTATCATTTATATTTATATTTCATTGGGAATTTTTCAGTTTTATTCCACTCTGCCCCCTCCTCCAGCATTGACCTATCAAAGAATTTCCCCTCTTTTGGGACCTTACCGCTTCCATCAGTTCATATTTCCTGACGGCTTCCTCCTCTACCCCTAATGTTGTTTCTTCCTCAGTCCTGCCCTCCGCCCACCTTTTAATTTTGCAGACGTTTTGCAGAAGTGAAGTTCTCCGCTCTTGGGTACGTTAGCACTGATTTGCCTGGGGATCAAGCCTGCGAATTTTGGGTCAAATGACCAGTCCTCCACAATGAAGATTAGGGCCTTTTTTGTCCCGCTCACCCAGCTTCTCACGAGGATAGTTTTGAATCCGTAAGGCTTTAGCTCTTCCTGCTTGTTTGGCTGGTAGTATCATTGTAAGTCACCAAACAACAAGTATTCCCGCAGCAAAATTCAGGATATTTAGAGTACAAAATGTGATTGAGGGTGATCTGGCTAGTTGTATTGTGACTGTCAAACACTTCTACCTGGCAAGTCGTGTTAGTCAGAACAGTGTGTCCTCATTTGTGGTTTGACAATTAAGGGAATACTGGGGGCATTTCTTTGAATACAGAACTATCTAGCTAGTTGTGTGTTATGTTGTAAACACCGCTTGTCCTTGTTATGTGTACTTGTAAGCAGGTTTCAACTGCAGTGACCTCGATTAGTTCGAGGACCAAGCAATTGATTTTGTGATCTGGTGGATGGATTTATTTCCATGCTTGTTGATTAGTCTAATTGATTAATTGACGGGGTTGTTTGCCTAATTTATGGACTGATTAATGGTCTGCGATAACATTCGGCACAACGGGGTGGCATCAAGACACGAGCTGCGGGACCAGGGAGTTCTTCACTGCCCGTCAGTTTCCATAGCAACCACCGCCATCGGGCCCGGCCGTGGCACGCAGCGGCATGTAATAAATTTAAGGAAGTGTAAATTCAATTAATTTGCCAAACTCGAGGCATCAGCGGGGACATCACACATACTCTTACAGCCAGCAGATGTGGCAGCGAACTGTTATGGAAGTTGACCCTCCGCGTTCCCCACCTTGAGGGTTGTGTATATATTAGCATACGCCGTGGGACATCATCACCGCCTTCTCTCATCTTCTCGCTGGCTCCTTTTATTCGGCAGACGTGGGATCCGCAGTGATACGCTGGCACACTTGTAGGACAGAAATCAAACAAGCTGCCCCCTGTGATTGCTTTTCAACTTTTTTTTTTCGACTATTTTGTAGTATTGTCGTTGCTCAACCACTCACTCCCCTCCCCCGCTCTGAAACCAAAACAAATGAAGCTCAATCTCTTGACTCTCCAGTCTAATCAGAAAAGGATAGCAGGTCAGCTTTCTTACCAGTCGCTGTTATCGGCATTATGAAAGGAGTCTTAAGAGTCTCACCGCATGATCCAAATCGATAGTTCTTCTGCCAGCTGATTCTGGCTGTGATTCTCAGCGCCAGCATGGAAAGTGCTAGAATGACATGGCCTATGCCCCGACATTGCTGCTCAGCCCCATAGGAGAGGAGGGTGTTCTGACAGAATCTACCCTCTAGGCATGTAGGGAGTGAAACCAGGTTAAAAAAAAACACTTGAGAGAATACATATATCAATCTATCTGAACGACATTGCCTGGTGCTTGTATTTATGAATAGCATATTATGCATAGAGTTGAAACAGTAGAATATATGTTATTGGGCACATTGTCAAAGTAAATGTGTATTTTTTTGTGTTTTCTCTTCTCTCATGTCTGAACGTCATTCCCTCTTATGCTTTTCGAAACTGTTGCTAGCTGGTGTATTGTTTTTCCCCCGAAATTTAGATGTATCTCTTCGAAGAAAAGAATGAAAAAATTCCGGTGATTTCCATTGTGCTAAGCGGCTCGATTTCACGCAATGGAAACAAAATGTCTCCCATTCTTGAGTTGTTACGACTCTATCTGGGGACTCCGATAGGGAGGGGCAGGGTGGGAGGAGTGCCATTGTGTTATGGTTTCATGTTGATCTCTGGCGTATACGCGAGTTTTTGATGTATTATGATTGTATCAATGTTTAATGCCTTGGACCCCGGGAAGTGTAGCTCCTACACTCGTTGAAGCTCGTCAGGTTCTTAATAAACAAAACTAAAGTAAACCCCTGGCCTCATTTTGCTTCAGAAACCAACACCCGCACGCTGTGCTACTGCTGCCACTGGGCTCCTCCATTTCCACCTCCCGCCTGTTCTGAGATCCGCCGCACCGTCGATCATTACAGAGCGACGATAAGCGCAGCGCTCCAATTGCCTTTGTGGCGCAGGCATGCTGGGATACAACTGCTTTATTTCAGTTTTCATACCCAACTGGAAGACAACCAGAGCGGCAGTACATAATTATTCCGTTTTTTCTTCCGCCTCCTTTGAGTAAGCACCTGGTATGAACCTATATCTGAAACGGTTCTCGGAAATTATTATTCAAGATTCAAAGTGTCTGGAACAGTCATTTTTTTGCATGCTAAAGCACCGGGAAATACAAAAAATGATCAAATGGAGTGAGGCCTATTAAAGTCAGCATACATTATGTACCTAAGGGAAACTAGTTTGCCGGAGTCACTGATCTGCGATGTTTAAGCATGAAAAAAGATTGTTTTTATGCAGTGGCTTTTCATTAGTACATCTGCAGGGCTGGCAGAAAAGGAGCAAGGGGGCCCCCCCCATGGGAAGTAGAGAAGGGCTCCTCACTTTGAGGAAAAGAAAAGATTTTACACTGCGTAAATGAAAAAGCTAGTCATATCTCTCAATAACATTTATTTAGACTTACAAGCTGAAGAAGACAAAAAGATTGCGAATGAAGTCAGACAGTGTTTTAGTCAATTCAAGACTAAAAATTTTCACCTGTTGATCAAAATGTCACTTAACATGTTTTTTAATGCTGTAATTAGTTAATTTTGAGACAGCTGAAGGAGTAGTATTTTTGCTGACATCAGGTCTGGCAATGGATAGTTTGGTTTGGGGGAACAGGGTGAGGACAGGCCTGTCTGTGTCTAAGGACTAAAACAACTGGGATCAATAGTCCCCCCTCACCTGTCTCAACTGTGTTTGCTGCAAAGCCTTTAATAATGGATGGCAGATGGCTTGCATGCCACTAATATTGAGACACAGCTCCTGCACACTGCAAGGGAGAATTTTAGTCCCAGAATTGGTTAAAAATTTTAGTTTTCATCTCATGCAGAAGATAATGGCCTGTTTTACATGACCTTTGGCTTGAGCAGTGAATCTACCCAAGCTGAAAAATCTTGATTTAAATTGCCTCAACCTGTTGGCAGCCTTATTAACTCAAGTAATATAAATAAAATATTTGGTCTGAATGCAAGGATAAAAGTCCAATGACTGTGTTTTTATGGTTTTTGCAGCTCATGACTGTCCTCAGGGACAGGACAAGCCGTTAGAGTTCAACAACAATGTAGGAGCTCTCGAGACATGCTAACAAAAGCCGGCTGGGAAATTAGCGCTGAGGGGGCTCGGTAACCCATTGTTCTGAATGACTGCTCATCACAATGAAGGCTAATCTTAGAACTGACAGTTCGCTTTTTTTGATATCGGGAGCAAAATTTGAAGTTATTCACCACAAAGGGCTCTGGTAGCACCTGGTGCTACCTAACCTGCTTTTCGCTGCCCGTTGCTCTCCCGAGATGTTTCGGTGGGGGTTGAGAAGACGACCTTGTTCTGTCTGACAACCCGCCTCTATGGATTTTAAAAAGGTTCAGACTGTCATTGTTGATTTGGGAGATGGAGGTGGAAAAGTCGAACGTGTTGAAAAATCTGACTGGTTCTACAGACAAAAAGATGTCGGCAGGCTGAATGATTTTCAGGGCAGGTGGTGTTGGGGAGATTGAATGGTTCAGCTGGATAGATTTAAGATATTCCACTTTATTTTCTGGGTGGTTTACTCGATCAGTTACAGAGTATTGCTTGCACTGGATACTTTGCTTGTGGTGGATATATACTGTATTTTCTGGAGTCTCACACATTATTCATCTCTTCAGACAAAATAATTGAAATGCGAATGCTGCTTCGAATCTCCCTTGGTTACCGCCTCTTCTTGTTAGAAAAAGAATACTTAATATAACATCTTTAAATTGCAGTATTAGCAGCTGTAATTCTTATCCAGAACTTCTGAGCTCATATTTGTTGCATGTCCAATATAGTACACACATACAATGCGCCTGTCTATATGCAGCTGAATCTTCACTGAAGCACAAAGCGTTGTGCATCGTAAGGTGTGTCACAAGCCAGCTTCCCACACCTTGAAGTATGATTGCCATTTAAAATTTGTTCAGAATTGCAATAAGTGCTTGATTGTTCATAGTACTGTGCGCAGCTGGGCTTTAATTTTGGGCCATTTTTTTTTTTTAGCTAGTATTATCCCAATTCTATGCTGCTTTGCTGCTGTTGGCTGACATATATTGCACTGTAAGAGGCCTTGTGCAACACAGCCTCGTGCCAACTCGTTATATAGTGATGCTGCTACCTCGATATACAATGAAAAAGGAGGCTTTTGGCGTCCTGCTTTGACAATTAGGGTTCGGGTTGGGGGCAGGGTTTGTTTTAAACTGGAGTCAAATAAGGACGCCAAAAGCCTCCTTTCTCATCGTTTATTGACGTTTGGTCAGGTGGTGGGTGCATCTCAAAGCCTAGGCTGCACCCTTTGAAGACTGCATTTTCAGGGGCCGTCGCTTACTACCATCCACCAAACTCACATTTAGGACTACGCATAATGATAAATTTAGGGTTAGGTTTGAGGCTAGGTTTAGGGTTAGGGGTTAGAGTTAAGGTTAGGGTTAAAGAAATCAGTTACGACCTTAAACCAAAGCTGTTTAACGGAAATGAAATGACATCACGTCAGTTTGCAGAGTGGAATTAAGTGACAACCCCTAAAAATGCAGCCTACGAAGGATGCAGCCTACGCTTTGAGATGCACCCAGTATCTCCACATGACGAGTGGGGATGAAAGCGCTTTCACACCGGACGCGAAACGAATTTTTCGCACGACAGGTATTCGCGTTTTTGCATTGACTTTGAATGTAATCTGTCGTGCAAAAAATTCGTTTCGCGTCCGGTGTGAGGCAGCTTGAGACTGGGCTCCCTTGTGGAACACTCAACACATTTTCTCGCTCTATGGTGGCTAAGCAGCGATAATCACACTTTATTTCTTAGTGTCGTCGAAGTTGCATGCTAGTGCCATGGTTTTTGGTACTAGTGTTCCAGTAGGATTAGTTACAGAAATTTAATTCTAATTCATGGTAATGCTGGGTTTATACATAACGACGACAAGTCACAAATGCCACGAATCTAAATTCGTGACCGACGATCACGAATTTGAATTGAATTTGATGATTCAGGGCAGAGGCGTCACGCGTCATTCAGTTCAGTTCTTGACACCATCGAGGGTGATTCGTGACATTCGTGGAAGATTTTTTGGCAGCCAAAAACATGCTCCACGAATGTCACGAACCGACACGCGCTGTTAAGAACCCTATTCAGATGCATTAAGTCACGTTACGAATGTCGAATGTGTCACGAATGAGGGGAAAATGATAATTGTAACGCATCTTGCCTATGTGTAAACCCTGCTTGACTTTAAAGTTAAAAATAAATAGTTAATTTTTTCTCTGAAGAAAATTTATACTCCGTATTTTTTTTTTTTTTTTTTTTTTTACTTTTTTTTCCTAGCTGTCTCCTAATATGGCAATTTTTTAGCGTGCAAAGCTAGCATGCTAATCAGGAGCTGATTACGTCACTGCATCCAACGTGCATAGCGGCCGACCCTGTAATTTGTTGACTTCGGCTCCCGATTACAGGCTGACGCCTGAAAACCACACTTCTGTGAGCCAAAATGCTTTTCGCCAAGCTGGGAGAGAAGTCAATAGCTGACATCCTGACATGGTCTCGCTCTTCTACCGTCTTAAGATGGTGGCGTAACAACCCCATGCTGTATTCCCTCCCCATTTTCACTTGGAGCCTGCGGCCGCATCCCAATGATGCTCTGGATAGCTCTTCTCAGTTCTCAGTGGGTAATTAACTAAGAGAGACAGTGAAGCTATAAATTGCCTTGTGTTTTGGCAGAAGTGCACACGCTTTCTCCTACTCGGGCTCATGGGGCTCCTGAGTTAATAACTGATTATGCAAATGAAGACAGCTGTGGACTGTCAATTAAAACATGGGGAAAGGCTGTATCTCAGTTTCTGGCACTTTCTGGATGAGGGCTGCGAAAGGGAGGCATCCATGTCATAGGCAGGGAGTTGGGATGGTTGTGGTTATCGTAACGGCAATGGAAATTATGTCAATCTGTCTTGAAGAAAGTTTGAAATGAAACGGCATTGTGTTGAAATGTTTTGCCTGCTGATTGTTTTCTGTTAATGGCATATCTGGAAACAAACCTTACCAGCCTTTCTTTGAAAATAATTTTTTGTTTCTTCTCAGTTATTAATTTCCTGATGATCTGAGTCACTTTTCTTTGGAGCTATGCATACTGTGTATTGAAAGGATATGCCTTTACTGTTCCTTTTCTGAGCATTTTTTTGTGACAAAAGGCTAATTTGATGACAAACTGCTACTGTTGCTACTACTACTACTGTTTTAATGGCTGCTTAATTAAGATGGGAATTGTTATTTCTACACAGAAATATGTTTGGGAATGAATGGAGGTTGAGGTATAAAATATATTTAAATGTGTAAAACTGGTAAAATATATATTTAAATGAAGAATGTTTACTGGAAAAATGAAGCAGGTGTACAGTATGGCATCACTTGTATTTCTCTCCTGTTCATGGTTGATTACCCACAAACCCCAGCAATCACAACCATAGCTGCCCTAAACCCAAGTAGCACAAAATACAGCTATATGCAGTGCAATACGTAACCAGAATTACATATATTAAGTTTTTTAATGGTTATTGGAGCAACTTCTGCCATCATTTTGTACAGACTAGTGCATGCTTCTCATGATATCGGAATGTTGTCGATGCTATCGCTGCTACGTTGCAGGAACATTATGAGAATGTTTTGTGTTACCTGGGTCTTTTTTAAAGCACGTGTTGCTGTTTCTTATGACACTGAGTTTATCAAGTTGTTTTTGCACTGACTGGAGTCAGAGGAAGAAGCATTAGCATTTAGCTTGGCAGGTGGTCTCGGGAACCGGCAGTTGAACAGCAGGGGTCAATGGCTCGCACTGTGCTCCAGTCCAGTTCCTAGCTGACTGCACTGTCTCAAAATGGTTGAATGAGGTCAGAGCAGGAGAGCTTTGACCACTGACATGCTCCACCCCCCCACCCCCATAAGTTAAATGCAGCTTAACTTGTTTAGTCTCGGCTAATCTCGGCTGACTGCCCCCCCGCCCCCACTATCCCTGGTTGATGCCCGCAGACCTGGCAACCACCACCAGCACGGATACAGGCCAGATTCAATACGAGGGTATTGACCCTGAACACACTCAGGGATTCACTCTCAAAAACCCCAACCCCCCCCGAAAAAGACAAGAATACACGAGACCCTCTTCCCCATTCCAGTGGTTTTTTTTTTTTTAAAAAAAAAACGTCCAGTTCTCCATCACACCCCGCAAACACTGAGCTCAACTCGTGTGTGTCCTATTAAATATGAATGCTGTACTGCGTTCCACCGCATGAGTGATTTATGAATAAACCAAAAACGGACTCAAGCAGAACGAATAACGTAACACCTTCCGAGAAATCGATTGAACTTGCAGTATGTTGATATGAGTAATCCGCATAGACTACAAATTGGTGACCTGGCTTACTCTTGCGAAGGACCTGGGAAATAATTCTTCTGTCATCCATACAGTTGTTATCCATGGTCATCTGGGCCATTCGGTGCGGCTGTGCTTACCAGTGCGTTCTTGCTTTTTACGAGTCTAGAAAATAGTTAATTTGGCAGCATCTCATGTTTTTGCTGTTTCTCTAATGAGTTTATTGTTTTTTTTTGAAGCTTATGACAACTTGCTTCAGTGGTGGTGAAATCTTTTAGGATTTCATATTTCGAGTTAACAACAACAGGTTCCAAACGTAAATGCAACACTGGAAATCAAGTCTAGACTCTATATACTATTGACTCTATCAAACATACACCTGGCAGCTGTGCTGCTATTTGGTCCCTTAAAAAGAGGAGACCATGTATTAGAAGTGATGTAATTCCTTCAATGTTCACTGGATTTGGATTCAAACACTCTCAAAGCTGAAAATCTGCACTTTGAGCTTATACTCATTATTTGATTCAGACTTCAATATGCTGTGGTAGAATAACAGTGACTTAGCCAGGTCCATAACCATTTCAACTTTGACAGTTCATATACATCCAGAACTGGAAGCAGATGTTTTGCCCTAATTGAATTGATTCTTCCAGAATTACAGAAAAAAAGATAAAAAGGCAACAGACAGAAGTGTCCTCAGTTATCTCACTCACTGTAGCGGTCTGTGGGCCGTAACAAAGGCCTTCAGAAACCTCTCCTTTCAATGCTTAATAACCTAAACCTCTCGCAGTTTATTGTTCCTGATTAGCAACAGTTGCTCAGACTAATTGGTAAAACCAACGACAGTTTAATTTATTTTCGACAACATTGTTATACAGGGTGTTTCAAAAAGATGGACCCGGTCAATAAAACGTGATAACCCACAAAACCATTTGTAACTTTTTGTGTAATTGTCCCATGTTGCTATCAAGAAATATACTGCATTGAAATTGGGTCCATCTTTTTGAAACACCCTGTACATTGCACCACAAAATTATGAAGCGTTTTCTTCCGCTCATAAATGACGACATAAAATATCAATATGTCTTTATAATTTCTGCACTCGTGTAACAGTACAGATTTGCATCATTTGCGAGGTTCATGAAGCAATAAGCCATGACAATCTGCTCTATATTTTGAATGTAGACATGGCTAAAGGGCATTGTTTGTAAGACTCAGGGCAAAGCAAGCACATACTGAAACAGACACAGGGGGAGAATAAATGCACAGTTGGCAAGGAAACGAGAAACACCTGGGGAGAGAGGCGAGAGGGGAGCACAAAGGGATGGGGTAACAAACAAGACAATAATTCAGGAAATCATGCCATTAAGCAGGGAAGACATGACAGTTAGAGACAGAAGGTAAACAGGAACACGTGGGAACGCGAAAGAAAGACGAATGCAGAAATGAAGGGAAACGGAGAGGAAACATGACAGAAAATGCACAAATGATTTGCTGGCAATGACAATGTGTCACCTTCTTCCCTGCCTTCATTTTAATTTTCTTGTCTGTTAGCCCCAGCTGAGGACATTACACACTGTCAGAACTATCAAATGAAGCTGAAAACAGACCCCTGCCTGGAGTGGAGAGTGAATTAATTCCAGCATTAGCTTTGAAAATGTTCTCAATTTCCTGCAAACACATAATTTGTAGCTATCAGAACTGTCCCTCTGACAAAATGACTGCTTTTTTGCCCAAGAGAAACGTTTGCATTTGTTATATCTGTCTTGTTGAAGGGAATACTGGATTTAACACCGCCTGTGAAAATATGGTCCTATTTTTGACATTTTCGGGTCTCTAGCTATAGAAAGTTTGTTTTGATCGCTCAAACGCATCTGCTTGCTTGGTCTGATGTTTAGCAATGCTTAATCTTACAATTATAAATGCGGACAGTTTTAACTCACCCAATTCAGGCACACGTATAGTTCCAGAACCACACCTCTGGCTTGCCAATAACATCATAGGAAACCTGGTGATTTGCTGTAGTAACTTGAAATTTTGTTTATCTCACTTCCTACAGTGAGCAGCTGTTGTCCAGTGGTTAGTCAGACACCTGTAGTTTGGCTGCATCAGCTGAACATGGTGTGGTCATATCCCATGCAGTGATTTTGCAGGTTGACTGCAATGCTGAGTGTGACACAGCCAGCAGTACTTATCTTTGCCTCCATGAATTGAAGGAAATAACTGTCCAGACGCACCCCATCTTTGTTAAAGGGGTGGAATGATAATCCATCCATCAACTTTGCATGAACACCACTTATTCTGGGTCATGGTTGTGGGGTTGAGGGAGGGCATGGGTTTGCCTCTTTCTGCATTAAATGAAGGAGATTCAGGAATACACAGTTTGCCAGTCCATCACAGTCCACCCACCATTTACTCACACTCTGGGATGCGTTTTCCGAAATCACAGATGCCAACTTACATAGTTGGACCCATTGACTGTAAATGGACGAACTATGTAAGTTGCTAACTTAGTTAGCCGCTACGCTTTTGGGAAACGCACCCCTGGTCTCTCTGGGCAAGTCTCAGTTTAGCCTTGCTAGCCTTACAGTCTTTGGGCCGTGGGAGGAAACCAGAGTACCTAGAGGAAACCCATAAAAACATGGGAAGAACATGGAAACTCCATACAGGAAGACACCAGACCTGATTCAAACCCACTAACTTTTTCCTTTGTGCGAAGAGAGCTTTCCCTCCATTCCCCCCCAGAATGGTTATATACATATGACAAAATAACTTGTACCTACTGTCAACAAATACCATTATTCAACACTGCTCAACAGTTGTAAACACTACCTTAAAATGGAGTCACTAGAAGGTGAGCTTTCGAGGTGAATCACTTTTCTGAGGATTTATGAAGGTGGCGATTCAGGTGAAGTTCTCTCCCCTCAGGCCCTGCATCGTGGGCAAGGTTAGACAAATGAAATTGAAACGGACCCAATTACCGCATGGTGTGTGGGTTTGGTCTCAATATACCCTTTGTCACATTTTGCCTCTAAGCTTCTATTCAGCTCCTGAAGTAAAGAAACTGGCGCGGACGGCGTAGAATCTTTACACCTGCGGCGAGTTTTAAGCTAATTAATCCCCGCGTCAGTGATTAATTAAAAATCACGGGATGGCGAAGGTTGGTTTTGCCCTGGCGGAGCTGAGACAGTAATTACCGTGCGGCGTCGTTAATAGAGCAGTTGGCTGTAATCCCGGGGCGCGTAAATTGCCAGACGACACTGGAGAGGAGGCGCTCTTTGGTCGTAACCCCGTTGGATGGAGCCTGGCGCTCCCTGCTTGCTGGTTTTCCGTTAACGAGCAGACAGGATTAAGACCGTCGTGTCGCTGTGGCAAAAAGTCTGTTTATTTAATAATTTATTTTTATTCGAGCGCTGACAGAATGTTCTCAAGTGCTTTTCCAACTTTTTTCAGACGTGAGACTAATGGAGATGGGATCACGATGCCAAAAGTGTAGGGTGGGATATTTAATGACGAGGACAGAGCAGGCTGGGCAGTTCAGGATGTGTATGACATCAGACACTCATTTCCAGCTGGTTCATCATAATACAGTTACGGTCAGTTTTACAGCTGTAAGCTGTCACACATTTTTAATTCTCTAAGAGTATTTAAAGGCTCCAGTTCAGGACTTTTGCACATATATATTCAAATGTTGAGAGGAGGAGGACTTTTCGTATGGCTTACAGTATTTGTTTAATGAATTTTCATGGCCAAGAAACCGACAGGAAAGCATCAGTGAAAATGGAAATTCTCTTGGTATTGGGTAGAAACATAGGGATATATAGTGGTTCGGTGCACCTCAGTAGCCTTCTAGATGTCTTCCATGGGGTATCCAATGGCCTGGAGCAGAGGTGGGTAACGAGGGCTGTAGCTTTCCGTGGTTTTCACTCCAACTTTTGGCCTTTAATTAATTATCTAAATTAACCAAACTATTTATGAAATCTGACTTTTCTGCTGCATTTCTTTAAATTATCATTAATGACCACCAAAGACTGTTCTTGTCTCCATACACAAAACATTTTCCTTTAAGCTAATCAATGCGCAAATCTCTGTTTTCGCAAACAACCAATTAACTCAGTTCAACTGGGTTATTGATAGAAATTAAAACCCGCCAACTCACCAACCCTTCGGCTCCAGGACCAGAATTGCCCACTCCTGGCCTGGAGAGGTTTAGTGTTTGCCAGTGAGTGCAACACACAGTTCAAGTCTTGTGTGACATTCGTCGTCATTGGGGCAGTTCCGCTGTTTCCTTACTACTTGAAACTGGCGTGGCAGGCAAAAGTAGCATTTGGAATATGAAGGCCAGGCTAAAAAATTAGAAAACGTAACAGAATTCAGTTACGTGAACATTGTCATGTCAAAGAACTTGTTTCATCCAAAGTGAAAGATGGAAAGCAGTAAACACTTTAGTAAAATGGCACTTTTTTTCGTCGAGAAATTCCAAAAAAAGAAAACATTAAAATAAACGAGGCTGAGTACTGGCTGCTTCCTCGTTCCTCTGCTGGCTGTCTAATTGAAGACCGTGATGTCTCACCGTTAAAATCAATTATCAGCGATTGTTTATTAGCAAAGTGAGCAGTGCAAACAGTGGATTTTGGCAACATGTAGGCACTCCCCACGACACTCCTTTCCCCTCCTCCTCAGAAAATATTCTTTCACCAGTTTGCTCAACAGGGGAGGGAGGAAGGAGTTATTGACTAACAAATGTGTGCAGACGGGCAGAACCACAGAAGGACAAGATGCATCCGAGATTAAGCAGTTTGTTCGATTCCATGTGAGAGCCGCCTCTGTGATCTCCATGGGCAACAGTACACTACCTGCTCTTAAACTGGAGCTATTACCATAAAGAGACTCGAGCGAAGCAACAGCACGGTTTGCCTTCGCGGTCTAATTTGGGCAAAACGAAATCAAATTAAACCCCTTATTGTAAAGTACCCCAGCGAGATCGATAACCACAGAAGTTTTTTTTTTTGTGTGGCATCTGTGTAAAGAATCGTTACCACGAGCGATGCAGCTTTGATTTCTCTAACCTTACAAGTAAAAGATGCCTTGTTCAGCTGGTTTACTCTTGGGATTCAGGCCAACGACGGCCATAACGCCAGAGGCAGGATTGGCTATTAAAATGGAGAAAAAAATGTGTGGGATTAATTGGGGAAAAAACAGTCCTTGTTTGCTATCAGGTAAGAGAGACGAGTAGACTGGTCGCAGATCCTCGCAGCTGGAGCTGAGCTGAGATTGGGGTCCAATGGGAGCAGTGCTGTATAATCTTACCTGCCAAGACCGTGCCCAGTCACTCTTTCCTCAGGGGTGGAAGGGTTCCCTAATTAGTAACTTTGTTAATTAACAGGGAAAACAATGTTTACATCCGTTGTCAGTGGAGACTAATCTGTTGATGAGGACATGACAGTTTTATTCCCATAGTCCTACTCTGTAAACCCTGATAGCGTGGTGAACTCAAATGTTTTGTGGAAACTGACTACCTCAAAAAATTTGTGTAGGCCACCTTAATTGCATTGTGTGGAAGGAACTTAAAGAAAATAAGGTAAAGTTATTTATTTATTTACATGTTTTAAGTGATGTGAACAGAAATCATTAAGTTGGCGTACTCAGTTTTTTTGAGGTAATCTGTTTTCACAAAAAAATTGAGTTCACCACACTTGTCAGGGTTTGCAGTGTACCATATGTTGATGAATTTAGAGCAGGTTTCACTTCCAAAGATTGAAGTTGACATGACATGGAAGTCAGAGCATACTGATGTATCTAGTCACCGTCATGTCCACTCTGGTATCCAATGACAACACTAAAATAAAATCCTTTTTTTAAAGATTTGTCCAGCTGCCAAGTAGGGAAAAAGTGACTTCATTTTGGCCTCTCATCAACTGAACTGAGTTTTGTGTGCGAGCCATTAAAAATACAATTTAGGCAAGGGAATAGCTCAACCTGTGTCTGTGATCCGGCCCACTGAGTTTTAAATGATCTGAGTCAGCTTGTGCTTTGATGGGGTCATTATCTTCCCTGTGATTGTGAGGGTCTCAGCAGTCTGAAGAGTGTCAGAGGTGCAAACTCGATTGGACCCAAATGAGGTGTCGTGTTGTGGGCTTTGGCACTGGGGCCAAAGTGACTTGGCAAACAGGACTCGTGGCAGCCAGAGATCTTGGCGATTGTCTCTTTACAGCCCAAGAATATCCCAGAATTGTTTGGTAAGAGGTGAGGACTGCTATCTTTTTCTATTCGCTGTGTAAAGTCATTTTGTGGTGTATGGGGTCGAGGAGAGGGGCTTTTTATTCATATTACTCTGCTTGATGTACCACAACCAACAGTGTAGTGAATAATACGCCATATTGAACTGAATTTTAATAGCCCTATAGTAGCATTCTTCTGAACTCAATAGCCTAAAACTCTGTATCACATCTCAAAGCAACTCCTGTGTCTGTTACGTACGATATAGCAAGATGCAGATGGACAGCTCTGTCTGTGATGTCTGTCTGGATCTTGTTATGGTGTGAGGAGAGAGGACTGAGAAATATATATTTTTAATAAAGGGGAAGTGAAGAGCTGGTGCAGTCTGGGATTGTTTTGTTGGGAGAGTTTACAGTGACCTGAGTCGGCTGCTGCTTTGATGGGGTTGTTTGATCTTGCCTGTGATTGAGCGGGTCTTACACAATTTGGACCAAATGGGAGGTTTAGCTGTGGGCTGTGGGTAATGGGACCAAAGTGACCTAGCAGATCAGTCTCATGGCAGCTGGAGAACTTGCCGATCATCTCTTTGAAGCCCAAGAATATCCCAAAATTCAGTCCTGCCTGCTGTGTAAAGTCACTCAATATGATGTTCGCATTAGGTGGAGGAAGAACTTATTTTGTGGAGGAAACCGGGAGGGAGTTAATTGTGGGAGTCATGATACTTCTCCTGTTACATCTTGGTGTCATTTTCAGACCCTGAATCACAAGTCGTTTGATGTTTGTGGGCTGTCATTTTCCTCTGGTCCAGCTACCACTGCATGTTGTGATCATTTTGTGGCCTGAAATAATGAGCCTTTCCCTAGTTTGTGTTGACACTGTTTTCAGGCCCAGACTAATGAGGCTTTTTCTAATGCCTACTGTGAAGGCTGCGAATAATGTATCCTCTGCCACGACATATCGAGGTTACTTTGATGTCCAGAGTCATGAGTCCTCTGTTACCGCATATTGGAATTGTTTGCTGGTGTTCGTGCAAGAGATGACCTCTAATGAACCCTGGGATGGGCCAGACCTAACCCACAGAGGGAATTGTGCTAACCCTTTGAGCGCCTTAGGCAACTATAGTCGCCCAATGGTGTAAGATATCGAAACCAGATGCTGTTGAAAACCTATCATGTGGCAACTTGTTTAAAAGAGCTCCCGCAGGGGAGCTCTTTTAAACAAGTTGCCACATGATAGGTTTTCAACAGCTCAGAATAATTGCATTTTTAATTCCTTGAAAATTTATTCAGCGCTCAACGGGTTATCAATAATACTTTTTCTCTGAAGGAGAGTTTTTCGCGATGCACTACACGGAAATAAGGGGTCTCGTGGGTCAGGGGGAAGCCACGGTAATTTTTCTGATGGCTTCCAATTATGGCCGAAGAAAGAAAATTGTTGTACTCGTCAGGCTAATGGCCCTTTTGAGGCACCCAATTTTGCTTGATAATCCTTGCTCTGCCTGTACTGTTGGGGTTGGGTAATGCTGCTGTGTTATCGCTCCCAGACAGGTGTAGTGTAGAGGAGTGCAGGAGGTTCGCTCTCCACATCCACAGAGGAAGAAAGCGCATGTTTCAGGTTGATTACTCCATGGCAACTGAATGCGCTGTTGCTTCGCTCACCGTCTTAACAGGCAGACTGAGCCTTTATAGATGAAGCAGGCACTTTCTAAAGGTGCTCCCACTGTTATGCTCCGTATCAAACGAACACAGTGCCTTCATTTCCTCCTCAGACGCAAATGCAACCTTGGACTAAGGATTATTTGCGGCCCCCATGGTAAAAGAAAAAGAAAAAAGGACATTGTAGCTGCAATATAGCACAGTCGACAAATACTGAGCTCCACCACCCGCTATCCTTAAGAAAGTGTCACGGGGGAAGAATAACCTTCATTGTACATAAAATATGTTTCATAGACAAATTTAGCTCGGCATGTCTACTTTTTAAAATTTCTGCTGATAATTGCTAAAGAAAATATTTTAATAAGGCTAAGGTTGATTTCGGGGACAGTCCCTGCTACTTTTCCTTTTTCAAATTTTGTTTTATTTGTGTTTGTAATGTTTGACATTTTCGTATGTAATATTAGCTGGTAAAACTAGTCTTGGTTATTTGACCGAAATTCTTATAACTTCTATCTAGTATGAACAATTTTCGTTTGAGATTTCCCTTGCTAAGTTCT
Source organism: Gymnothorax javanicus (assembly GCA_029692085.1). NCBI lineage: Eukaryota > Metazoa > Chordata > Actinopteri > Anguilliformes > Muraenidae > Gymnothorax > Gymnothorax javanicus. The sequence goes on along the minus strand of CM056206.1, from coordinate 45,737,518 downwards.
CTTGTGTTTACACACACCCTTACACTCTCAGTCTACCTCACCCTCACAGTCACACATGGACACAAACACTCTTACTCTCCATCTCCCTCTTTCTCACGCTCAAACACACACAGGCGCAAACACACAGACTTACACATTCCATCCCTCTTTCATAAGGACTCAGATACACAAACATGTGCGCACGGGTGCACACAGAGACACTTTGATGTTTGTCGGGTCACGTCTCGAAGCTCGGTGTCAGAAAGTAAGGCAAGTATAACCAGCAGGCTCCCAGTTTATCTCCCTGGGTCCTTTGTTCACGACTGCGTATCAAAGTCTCCTCTCAACCCCCACTACTGTTGTTCAGAGCCAGGGCTTCCCCATTACACCCCTATGTGTAATCAAAGCCTCTGTCTGCCAGACAAAGCCCTGTTCAATCAATGAATCAAATGCAATTACCGAAAGGCCTTCATGTGGCTTCAGTCAGGCTCCTCAAAAATCAACTAGACTTTAGTAGGGGTTAAAAAAAAAATAATAATAATTTTGACGCAAGATTTTCTCATTTCTGTCGGTTGTTTTCATATTTGAATCGCACATATTTTGTTTTAGCTCCGTGGTGCTTTGCTAGGTTGAAAACTCCTTTTCATTTCCTGCCTTCAGTCATCACTCCTGCCCATGCAAACGCACTCCCACAAAAAAAAAAAACCTTACCGCCTCATCGAGCCTCATTTGTACTGAGGTTAACACGGCTGAGCGAACATCTAATCTCGGTATCTTACCACCCAGTCCAGACCCCGCAGAGAGTGACAAGCCAACTTAGCACCATTAGCGCGCTAATACAGAGCACAGGAACCACGCGCACAGCTTTAGCCCCGAAGCTAATTGGCAGTCGCTGGCGTTCCTTTCCTGCTTAACAGCACCAGCCATTGGAGACCAGGGGGACACTAGAGGCAGGTGTTTGATTGGCGGGCGTCCAGGCTCTCGTAAATAACTTCGTAAAACGGCTCCACAAAATTGATTTTTCTTTTACAATTGAGGATTCACAGATGGTGCTATTGTCAAGGAATTATGCCGGTGGGTGACTTACCCCTGGATCCACTCAAAGCTGCCAATTTGCCTTTTGTGAAATTTTTAAATCGTTCAAACAAAGTAAGGCTTGCTCCTGAATGAAGCCAGTATCTTTCTACGAAAGGGCACATCCCAACAGAGAAAACCGCCTTACAACAGTGCTGTTTAACCCTTGGATACCCAGCTTACAAAACCCAACATGACTGCTGTACCCAAGTTAAGAGCACTCATATCAAATTCAGATATGCCCAAAGTTTTTATTACATTTTGAGTTAACCAAAAAATTTCTTGGTATGAAATGGTAATATTGATGTTGCTCATTAATTTCATCACAAGTTGGATGCATTTCTTTGCAGCAAAATGAGGAAGATTTTACAAGTCGAGAACAAATATTCAGAGAAACATGATCAGTTTGAATTTGAATCTTTGCTCAAGACCTTGATTAGTAGAATCAAGTGTTTCTGCTTAGTTGGAATGAAAGCCTGCACCCACATAGGACCTTTCTGGATAAGACTGAGGACCTCAAGGCAATTGAAAAACACGGAAAAATCCATATTCGGGCAGAGGAGTCAATTAGCATAGTACGGGAATTTCAGTATGCTGGTGTGAAAGGAATAAGAAGTCTTGAATTGGAATTTGCTATTCTATGGAAGGTGTGCACTGGAAAGTGGGCTGCCTTTCATTTTAGACAATAAAAGAGACTCATTTCAGGTTAAAAAACAAAGGTGGGAGGGTATTTGCGCTTGTGAATGTGTGCGTGTGTGTGTGTACATGTTTAGCCATACTGTTGGGGACTGAACAATGTCTAGCATGGACTTAAAAACCTCAGGAATATAGTAAAGTCAGAACAATGGCATCTTGGGGACATGTTTTGGGTCCCCATCAGGAAAAGGCTTAATGTTGGGCCAAGAACAAGGTTCAGGTCTAGGGTTACAATTGGGATTATGGTAAGGACTAGGTCTAGTTTCATGGCTAGATATTAGAATTATGCCCAAGGTTAAGGTGTAATGTAAAAGTTAAAAACTAAGCTATTTTGGAGTTGTTTGTTAGAGCTAAGGTCAGGGTGAGTGAGGGCATTGGGGTTGATTTTAGGGTTTGAAGTATGAAAATAGGATTTTGGTGCAATTCTTTTTGCCCTCAGGAGTATAAAAACAAATTATGTGTGTGTGCATGTGTGTGTGTGCATGTGCGTGCGTGAGCACGAGCAAACTTGTGATACATTTCGATACTCCTGAAAAATGATTTGCTTGCTTTGGAAAGCAGTCTATCAATGAAGCTGCATTGCATTTGCCTAAATAATTCATCTCAGTAAGTCAATTTAAGTACCTTTGTGGGCCTGTCTGCCATCTGGGCTGCAGAATGACAGCTGGATTCTCGAGGTGTTGAAGAAGCGGGACTTTGTGTTCCAGTTTCCAGCCTTCGGGACTCTCAGAAACTGCTAGACATGTCAGCTGAGCTGTAAAGAGCAATTGCCTCTGTTACAGGACAAGAAAAGCCGAATTAGAGACATGGCAATAAAATACAATGTTGCCCTCAGTATCTGCATGCTTATTATTTCAGCTTGTTCTGATTGGTCTTGCCTTTTATTTCAGCGTGTTCTGATTGGTGTGCCAGGGGTGCCACTAGCAATTTTGGGCCCTATGACTGGAAATCGATTTGCACCCCCCTGCTGACATTACTTTTGGCCCTGACTCTAAAGCACCCGTAAGAATCATATATTCAGATTCTGTCATAGGCCTTGACAGTAAGCCATCGGCTACATTGGCTAGACACAGTTGTGATACAGGTTAACTACGTTGTATTTGATTGGAATGAGCTGGGCATGGATAACCTGCAAGGAAACATCAACTTTGCATTTTGAATAAAACTAACTCGCACACCTGTCGTAGTGTGCCAGTTTTTCCAGTTCATTTCAATAATTATACACTAAGGTAGCCTAGCATGTTTGCACAAATATTCATTTTACAGAAATCTTAACCTCAAAGCCTTTTATTCAGGGACTATTGCAGGCTATGTATCATCTTGTAGCCTATAGTGCTCCTTCCTTCCATTCGACTGTGTCTTGTGTATGGGGGGGTTGAGGAAGATTTCCTGGGGTTGCTGCATCTGTGCATAACGGAATTTAATATTAAACGTGCATTTTGGAAAAATACGTTTTTGTCGATTTCCGGACATCGTCCTCACTCTCGAGGTGCGTTTCCATTACCCTTAGAAATGCGCAAAATCTAAATAGCGAAATAAAAAACTGGTAATGAAAACGCAGTCTGATATCACGAAATTTGCTCTCCGATCTGCAGCATTAGTCACCGAAGCCAAGGCCTAATAAGTAGACTCTTGAACTTCTGCAGCAGACCAGCTAGTGTACTTGATATTTCACGTATTGTGGAGCACTTTTATCGTTATTGTCAGACGAGCATTTACAAATTTGCTGTGTGCCCAACTCAGCTGACAGAAGGTCGAATGCGTTGCCATTCTCATCGATGCATGAGTACAGCCGAGCTGTGATTGGCTGATGGTACGTACAATGGTACCACAGCCGATCTGTGATTGGCTGATGTACGTAATGGAACAAACCGACCTGCAGATAAAAATTTCGCACGCAGCCAGTAGCGTAACTTGGGCCATGCAAAATGATGAATAGTAAGGTGGGGGGTGGCCCATGTGCTGAGATTATTCTTAAATTGAAAATTGAGAAACAAACAACAAATTCATTTTAAATTGATCAAGTTATTGCGAAAATTAAAATATGAAATTAAAGTGTCCATATATTTTATTTACAAATGTTTATAATAATAACAGTATCCTCTGTGGGGCCCCTGTGAATGCTGGGCCCCTAGAATCATCCATAGTTACAACCCCCCCCCACCCATCCCTTTACGGCGCCGCTGTGGTGGGCCATAAACATCAATGATTCAGGCTGCTGGAGGTTGAATGCTTTATTTCAGTCAGAATTAACCATGAAGAACCTTTGCATGAGTTTCTTTGTAAAACCAAGGAGAGATTCACACCTCAGCTGACAAACTAAAGCAAAAAACCAGTGCCTCTCAGAAAAGGGGAAAGATCATCAAATATCAAAGGAAAGAGTCCTGGAGCCCACAGTTACAGTATAAAAGGCGATTTATAGTGGTGCAGGTGACTGAGGTTTCAACACAGTCTTCCTCAGAGCCTTTGTGTTGAAATGTCCGTCACCTGCAGTACAATAAATTGCCTATTATAACTGTGTGCTCTGGGACTCTTTCTTTTCATACATGATTTTCTTTGTTTTGGGTAAAGGCATAATACGTTCAGTAGCATTCTAAAACTTCGCACAGGAAAATCGGAATTTGTTCATCGGACCGTGATTTTCAGGCTGGGAAACTAGTTGAAAAATGCAGCTGGTATTGAGAATGGTGTGACCACCTGTTGGGAATGTCTGGTCTTGAGTGGTGATTTAAAATGTAGCTCCTGCTGGCCCACGGCTGTTGGATTGCATTTGTCCTCTCAGTCTCTCCATGGTGGTGTGGCTAGCCTAGCCTGCTTGTGTCTGAATCTGATAGTATTTTGCCACGAAACGCTGAGGTTACATTAGAGAGCTGATTGCCTTCATTTTTTCATTTTTTTTTTCAGGATGAAGATTCCAGACTGATAAAAGTTCGTTTTACTGCTCTTTGGGTGTTAGCGTTTCTAGCCTCTCACTTTGCTCTAAGTCCCCAGTTCCTGCTGGGCATGCAAAAATTAAATCATTTTTCTGTTACATCAGGAAGTATTTCTTGCTTTAAAAAAAACTCTACTTTTCGTCCGCCGAGAAATCTTAGTACACACCACAAATCCTCGTACGCTGTCTTGCGCATAAAAATTTAATGCGCGAAATGGCTCCCTGAAATTGGTTCTGGCACCAGACTCTTGAGGGAATGTTCAAGACTAGGCTGGGGACGTTTAACTGTATGTCGAGCCGACACTGATGCCTGTCCGCATTATAAAACATTCATACTTTCTCTCCTCTCTGCGGGCGTGGGTGTATTGCATTTGAATGATTTGTCTGTTCCAATCTTTCATTAGTCCACACTAGACTGAGTAAAGAAGGGCTTCACACACTCTAACAGCCAGGAGTCCCACGTTATGCACGATTATAGTCTTTATTTCTGGGGGTCCATGGGGCCAAAGTTCCTTGGGGTCCATCTCAAAACAAATTTATCCTCCAGCTGAAGCAGGGGTGTGGGATATCTGTACTATTGTAACTGTGCACATCAGTGGTCCAAGCTCAAATCCAGCAAGGTGGCAGTTTTAAATAGCTTTTTTTAAATGGCGAATATAAATTGCACAAAAATTACATGGAGATATTTAATTCTGTAAAAGATGTAGTAATGCGCTATTGCCTTCAAAAAAAATATTGACAAAACAAAACTATTATGCCAGTGGCTCTTTTTATCTCTCCTGTGTCACAAGCCGTTCCATTTTCTTGATGCAGCAGCATTTTTCGTTTTTTTTGTTGGCTTTATGTAGGCTATTGACCAAACCCAAAAGAACAAGTCAAGTGTCACTGTACACATTACAAACAGCTCAATGTTTGTTTTTACTGAAGTGCTTGGCGCGTTCATGAGGCGCGCATCAGGATTACAATACCACGCGCTTTTCTTTATTTCCTCTCGTGCCTCACTGGAAAAGCAATAAAAGTCAATTGATTCTTCAATTTGCCGCAAATACAATACATATGTCACCGTTGCGTTTTTAATGGCGCCAAGTATATTAAAAGTGAGGGGTTTGTAATTGTAATAAAAGGATACATGCAGTTGTTGTGCATTTGTTTTTCTGTTTGTCATGTTTGTTGCGGGCTGTATTACCTGGCTCTAGCCATTCAGCAAAGTAAGTCTGTTCAGAGCCCAGTGGCTATCAGGCCAGTGCTTAACCCGAGTTTCAGTAGCATGAAGCAACTAGGAGTATTGCTACTCCATCGCAGATTACCCTGCAGCTCTTAGTCAGGTTTCCCTGACAGTTTGCTGGTACCCAACTGCACACCAGGGTGGAGTGAGGCACAGTGGGAATGAAGTGTTTTGCCAAAGAACACACCGCTAAAGGCAGGGCAAGGACTCAATCTCAGAACCTTTCGGTCCCGAGTCAAGCACTCTTAACCACTGCAGTACTGCTTCCCCATTGAGCGGAACACTTGTCATAAATTGCTTCAGTAGCTGTACAAGTGGTTTGTATGTTCAAATGTTGGTTGTTTGGGTTTAAGTGTCCAGAATATATGAAAGTAATGTGGAGTAATTCATGTCAGTTGAAATGTTCTCCTTTTGCTGAGAACTAGAGCACTTGGATCAGTCAGTAAGCATCTATATTTGAAGAAGCCCTGTTCAGCCCATGAGAGCTTGTGCTTTTCGCAGAGTCATGAGTGATCAAACTCCGGTTTCTTTCTGAGACCCACAAGTACTGTATTTCCCTTCAAGTTTCAATGTGAGAGCACGTCTGATTTCTGGCTCCTTCTTTCTCCAAGCCCTGCCTTTCTGTGCCTCCGCTATCAAAACATTGGTTCTGACGAGGTGTTATTTTTGTTGTAGTAAGTGAGAACTGAATCCTGACAAAAGCACTGATTGTACTAGTTGGAGTGACTCCATTAAGAATGACCTCATTTTACTTATCCCTTTGATTACCAGAGAACAAGGCCAGTTGATTTAGCCAGTCCCTGATGTGGGCTAGCTAATTTTGGCTCGCTGCTGCATTTCCTACAATTTCGTTGTCACCAAAAAAAAAAAAAAAAGATAAGACTGAAATCTATTTTTTTATGTTCCTGACATTTAGTGATGAAGTTTATTGTTGATTTTGTGGCGTTACTGTGCTCACCTAATTTTGCCAGGTTACCCATAATAATACTACAGGAGCAATAGTTTGGTCAGTTTCATGAGGAATGTTTTAATTTTGACCCTGGAGGAAGCAAACCTATGGTTTGCAATGAGACCCACTGCCACTAGGGGGCATAGTGTTTTTGCCAGGCAATGGTCAGAAATGGCAGTTGTTGCTGGGAACAGTGTTGATTAAAATTTTTTTTGTTGTCACATTTTTATGCGTTGAAGTTTTGAACCATGGGTGGGTGGGAATGTAATTAATTATTGCAAAAAAAATTGAGCAGGCGTATATCTCCAGAGGGAATATTGTTTGCATCATTTGTTAGATTATGAAAATAAATGTAAATGTAATTAAATTAATTTCACAAGCTGAATCTCACAAATCCTCGTCAGTCCATTGCTTATGCATATTAAATATTCAGTGCATTATCCACAGGTCTTGGTGTACTTCCTTGTTATCTGACAAGGGAGGGGCAGCTCACCCACTTCAATAAGAAGATTAGTGCAACGTCAAAATTATGTAATTATTACCATGGAGATGCGCCATATTGGCTATAAACAAACCGGCTCGCTATGTTAAATGCCGTATGCGGGCATAAGCCCACCATATTATTTTAACTTGTATCCCTCTTACTCGCTTGCACTTGTGATTTCAGTGTTGAGAGTTACCAGTGGTGTTGTATCTCCAACATGTGTTCAGACCTGACTGCATTTTCACCGTGGTTAAGAGCCTCAGCTCCTCTAAAAAGAATAACATTATGCTGAACAAGCTTTTGCATTTTTGTTCCCTTCCAAGGGCTGTCGCTACCTTGAGTTATCACGTTAGAGCGAAGTGATGAAATTGCTCATCTTGCCCATCCTGGGGTGCGTTTCCCGAAGTCACAGATGCTAACTTACATAGTTGGAATCGTTGACTGTGAATGGACGAACTATGTAAGTTGCTAACTTCATTAGCAGCTACGCTTTTGGGAAACGCACCCCTGAATGTTTGTGGGACTGTGAGAAATGGCCGCAGTTGTTATATCCCGATAGCTGCAGCAGGCTTGGGATTTCTTTGATTAAACCACCTCTATGCTTGAGGACTTGGGAGGGCGGAGGAGTGGAGAAACCGAGGCTGACCGTCGATTTCCGCTCTCCTGACTTATGTCTTTCATTGATCAGCCTAAGCTTGCCGATAATTACCCGCCGTTTAGCGTCGAGTATCAGTGAAATCGATCCTCGCTGTTCACGCACGGTGTCCTTGCTTCACGGCTGTTATGAAGAACTGCACCAGTCAAAATCTATCCAGGCTTCATATGAGATTGGACAGAAATATCAAAGCCAGGCAAGGGAGAGATGTAGATACTGTGACATAGTGTTTTTCTTCTTGTGCAAGTTTGTCTGCCCTTTGTTTGATCTGAAAATTATAACTGCATATTTCTTTCCCTTCCTTTCCCCATGTGAATTAAAATTCATTGTGTACTGCAATTTGCTTCACATTAACCTGCGCTCTGATCAATTTTGCGACTTAAATGTGTATCAGGTGGGTGGGTGTAGCTTGTATACTCAGTGAAAATTAATAATATCTTTCCTCCCTCTGGTCCTCTTAGAAAAAGGTAAGACTATGAGACTACGGTAATATAAAATACTACTGTATTTCATTGATTTTTGCTCCATAAAAATGTACAATTATGACCCGAGCACCATAGGAGGGTTAAACTGTGGAGAGGCTTTACGAGGGAAGATAAAGCACAAGTTCTGATCTGGACTGCTGTGCGTGAGCCAAATATTGGTGAAAAGCACGTCCGCGCGGCAAACGTCCGTTCTGTGCTTTACATCATTCCAGCATCACCCTAGGACATTAAACTGAGGCACAAACACTGGTAGGATAAAGAGCTAACAGTTGCAGCATTCCAGGAGATAATTTGGTGGGGAAAATATATTGGCCATCTCCTGCTGGGTAAACTGTTCAGTGCTGCACACTCAGTAAACAGTTAATGAAATTACCTTTCTTTCTCGGCCGTGTCCCTGTATCTCTCGATTACCTCTGTCGATATTACCGATTGATGGACCTGCATGCAGATAGTAAAGATTTCTATTTGACTTAGCATTGATGAGGCTGTGTAGTGTGTAGCTGGGGAGCTGTACTTGGGTTAGGGCGTTTGCGACGCTCAATCAGTGAAGACAATGTGGAGATATCTTTAGTCTTTTGATTGACATCATTCTAGCCCCTTCCCCCTTTTCGAATAGTGTTTATAATGATAGTTCTACCTTGCCTTGGATGGTTCAAGATGGAGCGTGGGCGTTTTAGGCGTTTAGGGCACCTGATGAGGCCAACTAGGATCTGTCAATCCGGGGCATGCTTCCAGAATGAGCCATCTCTGTTTAGTTCAGTTAGGTTCAGCCTTATTTGTCATCCTACATGCACATGCTGCGTGTAGGCTACTCCAAAACATAATGAGCACCATAATTCTTTTGACAGTGACACAATTTTAAGGTGAAGTGGTGCGAAGGTCCTGTTGTGATGCAAGGGATTATGATTTTTCCTCTAAATGAATCTCATTTTTTCCAGGGCTAAAGAAAATTCACATAACTTCGCACATTATTCAGAAGTGGTGAAAAATTATCTATTTTATGGGTCTTTTGCATGGGTATGGCAAGATGGCTCAATAGCACCCCCTAAAAAAATTTCACCAAAGTACCCTATGTAGTATTTTTCTTCGAGATCAGGGGTTCTCAACCTGCTCCAGAAAGTTCCAATGTGGGTGCAGGCTTTTATTTCACCAATGTTGGTATACACCTAATTTTACTGATCTAACCGTGGTGTCTTTGCTTATGACTTTGTTCTGTAGAATCAGGAGAGTAACCGATTGTTTGGAAGGAAAATCTGCACCCACAACCTGTAGTGTAGGCAGACATTGTGTTTTAAATAAATGTGGCCGGGACAGTTTTTTTCCCCAGCAAATATCTGCTCAGATTACACATTAGAATGAAAAATATACAATGCTTTCTTTTGACGTAAAATGAAAACTTCACTGTTTTCAATAATTTTCTGTGAATATCAAGTTATCTGATTATTAGAATAATCCGTCAGCAGTTAAACACGCAGCTTCCATCTTCTTGCAATGTTGCAGCGATTAAATAGTAAATTAAATTTAGAAAAAAATGTTTTATTCTCTGAGTAAGCTTCACTAAAAAGATAAGCTACTCTTAACTTTCGCATTTGCTAATGCGCATCCTGCAATGCAAGCTGTCTAACCTGCAGTTTATGGTTATTGTAACTACAGCAAAGAAAGCGATTAGCAACAAGTATCTATTAGCTTGAATAATGTTTATTGAAATGCATACAATTTTTCGTCCTCACAAATGTTTTACTTCTTATATCTGCAAGGAGGACTCTGGCCACAACTGATAGAGCGTTCAGTTCCCTTATCCCGAACATGAACTAAATTAGGACTCACTCACAAAACTACATTGCGTGTTCATTATGTGTATTAATAGTAAATAAATCAATGAACTCATAAATCAATTTTCAAATAAAATATTTTCATACCTGGGTGGGCAGGTGCCGCCTTGGCCCAATACTCACTACGTCAGTGCCCGCAACTGCCTTTCCAGAATAAGTTTGAGAACCACTACATAGGCACATGTAACATGCCAATATTTAAAAGAAAAAGGAGGCCCTAGGCGCTATGACCAAATCCAACAGCAAGCAAGCCATTTTGAATTAATTGTGAAATTTCAGAGTAATTTTTGCTATTTACTGGGGTCATGTTTTAACAATCTCATACTAAGGGGTTAACCGGAGCCACCTCAAATTTTAAAGTCAATATATATAAAAGACTATAAAGATGATATATTCTGGAGCTTTTGACTGTTTTTCAAACGGCATGGCCATTGCGAGGCGTCAAATTTCTGTTTTGCCATGAAACAGGAAGTGGTTTGTAACTCCACAGTCCATGGTCAAATCTGCCGCGAACTTCACATATTTCATGAGTCTCAGCCAGAAGACATTTACAGGCCAGAAATGAATCATAGTCGTGGCACTTCCTAGTGGCAACTGGAAATGAGCTTTGTTTGAAAAAACATCATTCACTAAAAATTACATTGTTTGTCAACACTTGATATATGAGCCCAGTCTCATCCTGACTTGCCATATAGTGACACTACCTGACCAAGAGTCTACATACAACAAAAAAGGAGGGTTTTGGCGTCCTTATTTGATGCCAGTTTAAAACGAACCCTACCCCTTACACCCAACCCTTAACCTGAACCCTGACCTATATCGACGCATAAGGCCTCCTTTTTCATCATATAGCAATGCTTGGTCAGGTAACGTGATGATATGACTAGTGGGGATGAGAATGTACATGTTTGGTGTGCATTCTCTCGCACCACATAATGGAAACAGGGAGTGATACAAAACGTGCAACATCGGACCCACCGCCATGCAGGAAATAACATCTTACTCATTCGCTCAGTTTCCAATGGTCTCAAAAGTGCACAGCTGTGTCGACTGGCAATCCGCCAGCACCCCTGACCCGGGTGGAGGTGCGAGAGCCCGATTATCGCTGCTTGCATCTTTAATTAATACTCTGTTCTATTGCATCTTCAGTTTGAAAGGACACAATGACAATAAGGTTGAAGGTCAGACTCAGCTGTAATTTGAGGGTGTTTTCATCCATATTGGCTGAACCGATTTGAATTGACGGCCCCTTTTGCATTCCCCCCCCATTTTTTACCGCATCAAAAAACATCGGACAGTTCCTCGTAATGTAAAATAATGTAATAAGTTTTATGAGCATTAGACCTCACAACCTTTGCATGCAATGACTGCTTGTGATGCACGTGCCCTGGCAATGCTGTGTCTGGCCTGTGCTGCAGCCATCTTAAGCTCCTGCTGGTTTCAGGGCCTTCGATCTTTTCTTCATCATGTAGAATGAACTTTGAATTGGATTCAGATCTGCTGAGTGACATGACCAACAGAACCAAAACAAAAAAAAGTCACTGTTCAATGAATTATGGTGCTCACTGTAATTGTACATAACATTGCTCACTGCAGTACATCTCAAGACGCTCATTGGTACCCCTAACCATTCCCAACTAAGCTTGTAAGAGAGCTGTTCTGAAGTACACTCGATGAAAATTATAAGCGGCTCATATCAGCTGAGGACCTTGAAAAGGAATGCTTAAAATACCAGGATCTTTTGTCAGTACCCAAGGAGAGATTTGGGAACCACTGGCGCCTGGTAGAGCCATTTATAAGTATCATTAATAAGTGACAGTCAAATCAAAGGGCGGCATTCCAACAGACAACAGTTGATTGTAGCTACTCTGCGGTCTGCATTCAAGTAGGAAGCGCAGGTTATGTCTTTAGTGCTGTTGGTAAGATACAAAAAGGAATGAGCAGGTGAATTGGACTCTATTAGTCCTTTGCTATAGCTAAGCTTTATTGGTGTGTCCCCGTGGCGTCCCCATGGTTATATCATCCCCACGGATTGCGTGTCCCTGGTCCTGGAGTCTAGATTTTATCATAGTCATTAAATGAGTAGAATTACCCTGGGTTTACACCATGTACGGGGTGAATGCTCCTGTTCAGGGCAGCAATGGTGGAACATCGTTGAGTTGTTATGATATTGCGATTGTGGCGAAGTGACAACTTCAGCAAAATTTTACAACCACATATTAAATTGATTGTGTTTGATGTTCGTGCCTGGGGGTGCCTGGGTGGTTGTCTGTAATGGCAGAAAGACACGTTGGATTTATTTTCGACTCCCTGGCATGGTCCCCTTCAAATGATTTTGTTTGCTCAAAAAATGCCATTCCTGTTCTAACGGGGGGGGGGGGGAAAGAGATTAGTGTGGCTGGACACTGAAAATGGTTGTTTGCATTTATGATTTGAACAGTCAAAAGTTGGCATCTGCTTAACTTCTTCCTCATGTGAAATGTTGTACATGTGAAGTTATTTTGAGTTGAGACCATAGACCCTCATCTGACAATGAATGTAACTTCCCTGCAGAGCGACTTGCGGAAGGACATGTGAGAATGGCTGCATTGTGGAACTGACCAATCTGAAAGCCACTGGCACTCTCTGACCCCTTTGGATTCTGGGTAATAAGGTAAGATGCCACATCTGGGCTGTTTCTCAAAGCGTAGGCTGCATCCATCAAAGGGTGCATTTTTAGACTGCTACGTCTGTACAGGCTGTTCCATTGTAAAGGTGCTTTCAAATACAGCCAAGAAATGCTGCCTTCATCTCGCCTGATATCAGACAAAATTCTCATATAGTTCGCATTTTTTTTCCATGTTGACAAGTCCATTTAATGTCAGGCAAGATGAAGCCTCCATTTCTTGGCTGACTGCGAAAGTGTCTTCACAATGGAACAGCCTACAATGATGTACCAGCCTAAAAATGCACCCTTCAAAAGATGCAGCCTATGCTTTGAGAAACGGTCCTGATGTCTGTTGCTGTGTTTGAAAATGAATACTTGTTTACTGCACACTACATACTGCACCAGTATGTACCGGATACTGCATAATACTGTTGATAGTAGCACACTGTTGAAACAGTAGAATGTGACAATTACTACGCAGTCACATGACCACCAGACTAGAAAAATTGCGTGGGTCTCGGTGGTACGTCACTACTGACTATGTCGCATTGCAGTATACATTATTGGTATTGTAAAATTTGGCTGATATGGAGTTTCATCAGGGTATACTTTGCATAATGGTAAATGTTGACCTTGGTCACAGTATGAACTCTACTTGCAAGTTTGGGCCACAATCAGTAATAATTTGGTATGTTGCAGGCAAACACAGCATTTGTTTTTGAGGGGATTTCATTGGCTTGATCACAGTTGCTGCAATCACTAGCTGAGCCTCTGGGCCGGGACTGAATCGATTTCCCGCAGAGAAAGCATTCTTCCTGGATGTGATGTTTTAATTGTCGAGCGTGAAAACCCGTCAGGAGATGAATCTCTACCTGGTTTCCCAGTCTGATGTTGCCCAGAATAAACCAAGCTGAAGCAATGTTTGAATATTTGTTTGTCAGGGGTTCTGTCAGTGTGACAAAACTGAAATTTTCCACATCAGGTGGTCAGGCAGCTTTTAAAAGAAAGTTTTAGTGATTTAATTATAAATTGACTTTAAAGGTTTCCTGACATAAAATAGGCTCGAAATTAACATTTAGAACTCCCTATAGTAATTTTTCGCCATGAAAACGAAGATGCAAATGCTTTCTGGATAATAAAAAAAAAAAAAAAATCGGCCGCTGCTACAGTTCTAGATAGGGGACACATGTATGTGATGTAGTTTTAATCTGTATCGGCTACCACATGTTGAAAGACGGCAAAATATTGTCAGAGCTGTATTACCAATAGTATGCGTCAGACACCTACGACTGTGTTACAGATGTTAGAGCCCATAAGTGACCTAACAGTAACATGTTCTGCGGACGGTTTTCAATTAAGTTCGCGGAAAGACGGACCTAGCTGAGTAAGTGTTGAACACACATTAGGGTCTAGAGTAGGCCTATCTACTTATCAAACTATATATATACCAACGGCAACAAACAAACGAACAAAACTACGATTCAAATGACTATCAGAAGGAAGAAGAAAATAGTACTGGTATAAAATAAGAATCACTGAGTGAATTTGCCGACAAGTATAGTATCGTTACGTACCAGTGACTGTTCCCAAGCCGGCCTTCGGCGTCCTCTTGCACCTCATCTCCAGCATCTGCAGGATCATCGTCTTCTCCGCTTGCCTCCGGCTCAAATCTGTATGGCAAAATACCTTCTTCGACCGCAATTTCTTCATCCGAATAATCTGATCCAGAAGATGGCGAAATATCAGAGTATGAGGAGTCTGATTCCGTGATCATTTTTGACTGAGCTTATACGCGGCTAAGTAGTTTCCTCCCCTTACGAAAATGATCTAAGTTACTATAGTATACTATAAGAATTGTGTAGTGTTCTAAAGTGTGGTTGTGGAGTTCTATAGTACGTTTCACCAGCTATAGTAGTATTACAATTTTTTTTTTTTTTTTTTTTTTCAGTAGTGTTATTTTATTAGCTATGGTAACCCCACAATATTTCAATCGTAACACCAAAATCTCTATAGTACATTCCAAAAAAAAAAAAAACATACAATTACTACAGTAGTACTATAGTTTTTTGATGGTAAATTTTATGGTATTCCAATAGTGGTTTTTTCTAAGGGACAGCAGGTGACAATCATTTTATGTTCAGTCTTGACACGATCTATTGCTAATTTGCTTTCCTTGAATCGCAATTTGACGAGAGAAACAAAACGCACGTTTGAAGTGTTCGTGGCGAATAGCCACAGACCCTAGGTGCAAATGGATTATAAATTCGGCTCTAAAACGAGCATACTCTTTTGCAGCTAACGCTTCAGATATTGTAGCCTACTAAAAAGAATGCCACAGCATTTAGCCTACTCTTGTTCTTTTGCAATGGGACACACGTTAGTGCTCTTGTTTAGTGTCCATCGTGTTTCCCCTCATGTATGGTATTCACATTTTTTATTTTTTTGCCTGTGCTGTGGTTAGCACCCTTTGAAAAGGCCCATTCCCATTAACAGGGCTTACTGTTCTCTTATTTCTGTGTCATATAAGAGACACCTACCAATGTAGTCGACCCTGCCTTTCAAATCAATGAATAAAGGGATTTGTTTTTTTTTTTTTTTTTTTTTTCGAGTTACAGTACAGATCACATCAAAATTAAATTCTATCGCGGTAGGGTCGGGAGAAGGTAACGGTAACTTCAGAGCAACATGAGGGTAGAAACGCGGTAGGTTGTCTGAGAAAGCGCGGCGCAGGGACACAGAGCATTTATAAATATAGTACCCAGTCACGAAACCCCTCCAGGATACACATCACAGGTGGTCCAACGTGTGCTGAAGAATGTCATGGTAGGCAGAGCGGCCGGGAAGCGTCTTCCAGCAGGGGATGCTTTCACACGCAGTCACTGTAAATGGTGAGAACTTACCAACCCCACACTACCACGTAAGATTATTTCTTCCTATTCATACATTTATTTGCTTGAAATAGGTGCTTGTCGTTGTATTTTTATTGTTGTAGATACCTTTAAAATCACAAGTTTTTCATCGGTAAACCATTGCATGTAAAGGAACGATGTATGAGAGATATAACCAGAAGTACACTGCATGACGTGGCTTGATGTGTGGGATTTGTTTATGAGGAGAACAGCGGAAAAAAAGAGCAGTTCTTTTGGACAAAAATCATAAAACTTTCTATGCATGTTAATGCAGACAGGAAAATTCCTTTATTTTTGTTGTTCACTCTTAACGTTCTGTGAAAATGAATGATACATGTTACCGTATAGGACACATCCGCTGTCATAGTTTAGAGAAATTTTCACCTTGTTTCTGTTATATTGTAGATTGCTGGACTTTGTGGCGCTCCTGACATCCAGAGAGAAGATTTTAGTTACATTATGAACTCACACACACAGTTGACACGCGTCTTCAAAAGCAAATTTCTTCCATGGTTTCACGTGCTCAATAATGCGGTTTCTCACAAGTTTTAAATTGAAAGTGCATGTTATGTTTTTGGAAGTACTATTTGCCCCACAGCGAATAGGAAACCAGACGTGGTCAGGAACTATATTTTCTTACCTGGCGCCGCCTCACGATCACCGTCGGCAGTTAAAAGGCTTACAGCGTTAATCTCGCGAAACAACGAGTTAGTCTGGCGGTAGAGTAGCGATACAAAGATGGCAAGACAGCGGTAAGTTTGGGAGAGTTCTTGCGATTTTTAACATTTTGATGTGCGCTATATGGTAAGTACTGCCTATCCAAAGGAAAACGCATTATTACAACAAACCAGCATGAGCGTGAAATAAACTGTTACATATACTGTCATAGTTTCTCTGTTTTCTATTTTAGGTTTTGACTAGGATGAATGAGGAGGCAAATCCACCAAAATGCATGACAGAACATCCCGGCTTCCTAGTCAACTGTCTAAATGTATGTGTCCTAGGTAATATACAGAATATCTACCAGGCTGACTACGGACGTCTTCAGTGGAGAACACAAGAAGAGTATGTTTTTTGTTGTGATTTTTTTAATTAACCTTATGAACATATGTACACATTCAAAACAGACCAAAAGATGTAGGCATTTATACAAATATGAAATTGACAAAATGTTGTCGGCTACATAATTTACCACAACCATTCTTGTACACAGGCATATATACAGATTTTTTTCAAAATGACCGCAAAAATGTTTTCTGTCTTTACAGGCGCCTCAGATATTTTGCCTATAGGTGTTTTGTGAGTTGGTGCTGGGAGCATCTTGGGAGGACAATCCGAGTTGTCATCCCGTCGTGTGTGGTGAACCAGATACGCCAGGAGTTTCCGGATCCTCAGGGACGGTATGTTGGCTTCCGGCGGCACCCTGACTGAAACGGGACCTGTGCTGGCTCACCATCTCCTCCTTGGATGGCCTTTTGAACTGTGCACAGAGGTCTTCTGGGATGGGGATCTGCTTCAGCTCCTCAGTGAATCTGACGGGATCCCCCAGCACTTCCTCAAACAGGAGACTCATCAGGTAGCTGACATAGTCTGTGAAAAACAGTGTCAGAATTTTTGCCTTTTTTATTTATCATCTGTTTGTTATTTTTATTCAACAAGGCCATAGGCTAATATTTGTATGCTTAATTTATGCCTTAAAAAGTTCATATTAGTATTAACAAATAAATGTCTGTTTACTTACTGAATTTTGGCGTTGTTTTCGCAGGTCTAACTGTGCATTTCCCCTTCTTTGATTTAGGGAAGCTCATCTTGAACATTAGTTCCCCAGCTGCAGTAGTGGCTTGTTCTCGCTCCGCATTTTCATTGAAATGCGTGGCAGCAAGATACAATCTAGAAAAACCAATAAGTACAATCATATTATTACTTTGATGAACGAGTATATAAGATAAGACTGTAGAGTACTCATGGTTGCATTTAGATGATATATACATGATAAATACCTGCACAGCATTCCAATGAACGGGAAAACCACATTCTTGGGTGCGAAGCGGAGAATGAGGCTGTGGAAGGCCTCCAATGATGAGGTTTGTTGACTGTGGCTTAGTTTTGCCACGTCCCTGACAGGTCTGGTATCCAACACAGCTTTCTCCACTTTGTAGAATGGCAGTGTGCCTAAACTGATGAACAGCAAAGGTCATTAGTACCAAAACACATTCCCAAGGGAATTATTTAATGTACCTTTTGGCACGAATTCAGTAATTTGGAGAAAGTTTGGTACACAAAATGCCATAATTACATGGTTTAAACCATTTGTCAGGGTCTGTTGTGGCTTTCACGGGATGAGCACACTGGGGGAAGAGCGGGTCCTCGTGTGTGTGTGTGTGTGTGGCAGTTCTGAATGTAATTGACGATTGACTTCCACTTTGCTGCCTTCTCTGGGCCGGTCTTTGACGAGAGGGCAGTCCAATACATGTGGTTTTTGATTCCAGGCATCCATTTGCGCAGTAGCTCACACCCCTTAGGCTTGCTCAGTTTGTTAAATTTCTTAGACAAACCTGTCAAAACAAAAACATATGTTCAACATCTTTCATATTGTAATGAAATATCTTGTGATGTTGAATAACAATTGAGTGAAGTACTTACTCTTCTCCACGTGCCACACATCGTAGTACTGAGTCACTCTGCGCTCTCTCAGATATTTCTGGACCTGGGTGTGACGGTCAGTCACAATGTAGTCCAGCTGGGTGTTGTTGGACTCCAGAGGATCAAGGGCTCTTTTGAGGCCTTCCTTCTCCATGTGAGCACTGCCACCCACTTCATTGCTCTGTAATAACACGACAATAACAAGATGATATTTTCTGCTGTACAACACAAATATTTAACAACTGTATGTTGAGAATTGTGAAGTTATATTTACCTGGACAAGCTGAACATCCACTATTTTGTTGTTCTGCAGATCCATGATTGAATAGCTGCCGTATTTAGCAGAATGCCCTTGAGAACAATGATTTGTTCAATTTGAAATTTGAATTTTAAGAACAAGAACTATAGCCTCCTACTCCCGTATTTGTGTTTTTTAGTCATAACTTGCTCCTAAGCAAGACCATGATAACCATGACCTTCACTTAGTTGCATAAGCTGTTACACCAGTATGCGACAGGACTGGTACTTTTTTCACTATTTGCTGAATGAGGCATGGTTTTACGAACTTTGTTGCACTCCAATATTGCACTCTATGGCTCACATGCAGTGGTTGTCAAACTTCTCAAAATAATGATGGAAGACATTTGCAACTCCTCCGCAAAAGCTTCGCACTTCCTCAGATGGGGCACCAATTTACTAAAAGTTGACAACATTTATATTTATTATTATTATTATATTAATTAGAAAAGATTTACAATAATGACAGAAGATTTCAGGTGCAAAACCTTCATAAAATATTAATATCTAAAAGTAATGTTGTCATGGTTATGGTTTTTGGTCATGTTTATGTTTATGTTCATGTTCAGTGTTCATGATTTTGTCTTTTATTTATTCTTTTTGGTTATTGTAATACTTTGGTTTTTAGTTCATTCCATTTCTCAGTTCCATTGCACTTGTCTCCCCTGTCTTGTGATCTAGTTGGTTCAGTCCGTCTTCCCGGTCTGTGTGCTCACTTACTTTGGGTGATTTAAATGGATTCTGGTGTGTAACGTATTCCTTCGATTCTCGTTTACTTCCTTCGCCTTACTGTTCTGATTACTAACAAAACTAACGTTTGTATTTTGTATCATAGTCTACTAAGACAACTAATCCATGTATATAGATTACTAACTTACTAATGAGCACTCTAGTTAAATCTGTAAAGTTGCACCGCTACTAATTAATACTAATTCCCTCTCAGCAATCGCCCTGTTCTAGTCTCCGCCTCTTGCTCAGCTTTTAACTATCTCCCCTGCGTTTTTCTGCGAGATCTCTCGCACGTGCTTAATTACTTTCCTGCACTCGTTATCTGTGCACTTAGAACTCCTTGACCGGAGCTGTTTAAATGTCATAGGCTGTCTGCGTGATTCCCGTCCGTGTCTTGGCTTTCGCCAATTTTCGTGGTTAGGGTTTCCCTCATGTGATTCTCCCATTGCAATTAGTCTGATCCAGTACACCTGCTTCCTGCATAGCATGTGACTTTCCTCCCGTCTATTTAAGCAGTCTTTTCACAGCCAGCTCCTTGTTAGAACGTTGATCAATATTTCTTTGTGCAGAGCGCCTTGTATGCCATTGAGTATTGTTTTTCTTCGACTGGTTTGTCCGACTTCGATTCTTGCCATAGCCCTTCTTGTATTGTTTTGTCTTTTTGGATTTCGACCTATTGTTTTTGTATGACCACGATTTCTGTGTTTGGATGCCCTGTGTATGACCCTTGGCTTTGTTCATCGACTACGACTTTTTGCCTCCCGCCTATGTACCTTTGCTCATCTGTCTTACTGGTTCTGACCCCTGTCTAGTCGACACTGTTTTTGGATTTCGTATTGTGGCTTGGCAATTCTTGTATTTTTTGGCTTTGACCCGGACCTCATTAAAGGCATACGTTTTTTAGATTTCCCTTTTTCGCATGTGGTTCCTGAACGCACCGTCACAAATGTTATGTCTGGAAATCACCTTCGGACCCCCACTTTGAGAAACACTGCTTATTTGTGCAGATGATTCAGTCATGTTTGTTCCCTCTCCAGGTGAGTCAGCCCTCATGTCTCCCCCAACTGCAGTTTTGTCTTGCTGTTGAAGACTCTATCAATGCCTGTTGATCCGTCTTCCACTTGTGATTAATGGCAGGTTCAACCAGATTTTGGGCATGTCTTCGGAATGTGTCGTACCTAAACATCTGTATGTTCGTAGCTTTGAATGCCTAAAGACATGTAAAAGAGACAGTCAGAATTTTGTCTGTTCTTCATTAACAATGTTTATCCACACAATGTGATAACACCTACCTTCTCTATCTGAAAGAATGGTGCTTACCTGGTGTATGAACTCAGTGAAAGAGGTACCGGGTTCATAGGTTGAGTCAAGAGGCTCAGGAAGGGCTGTTTCCTCCTCCTCCTCCATCTCTTCCTCACTTTCCTCGCGCCGTCTCTTTCCTGGTCTACTGCCCGGAGTCATTGCAGATGACTTGATGGGTCTGGATGAAAATGGCACTTCAGCTGTTGTCATGTCAGTCACACTTGTGTGTGGCACTTGTATTCCTTAAGATGAAACAATGTTTAATTTTAGCAATAAAGGTTCAGCCATCACTGCAGGAGGTTGGTAAGCAATGATTCTATATACCCAAAACAATATGTAGCGCCTATCATATTCCAGAACAGTTCTATTTAGCTGGGGTCAGCATAAAATGGTTAGAGGTGTAATTATACTATTCAAAAAAAGTAGGGGATATTGGATTTACAAGTACCATGAAATGCAGATCATGAGGTCAGGAAGGAAACAAATGACATAAAAACATTATGGAAACATTTGTCAATTTATTCGAAACCCTGTGTACAGTCAGTAAAGGACAGATTCTCCAGAATAAGGGTCAACACAAACACAGGGTCACACAGCAAATTTACCACCATTGTGAAACAGAGTCAGTAGCGGGTAAAACCCCCGGTTGGCTAGACAAGTGGAATTCGGCGTGGCATACTCCTAACGAGACGTCCCAGGTCATTTTGGGGAACGTTATTCCATTCCTGTTGCAATGCTGCAGCAAGTTCTTGGACATTGGCAGGAGGTTGTTGACGTTGGCGTAGCTGCTGTCCAAGCATGTCCCAGACATGCTCGATGGGGGGAAAGGTCCGGACTGAGTGCTGGCCATGGTAATGTGGTGATATTCTGCTGCTGGAGGTAATCTGTAACGATCCTGGCCCTATGACATCTGGCATTGTCATCTTGGAAAATGAAACGGCGGCCATAACGACGTGCAAACGGCACAACATGGGGTGCCAAGATGTTGTCCCGTAATACTGCCCTGTGACACGTCCAGCAACAACATGCAAGTCTGTTCTGCCGGCAGCAGTGATGCCTCCCCACACCATTACAGATCCACCCCCATACGGATCATGTCTAATGACGTTAGCGTCATGGAAACGTTCGTTACGTCGGGCGCCAAACCCTCCTGCCTCTGTCAAGGAAGTCCACAGTGAACCTCGACTCATCTGAGAACATTATGTTGTTCCATCGACGATTATCCCAGCGTTGATGATGGCGACACCATTGGAGTCTGGCCCTAATGTGACGATCCCTCAAACAGGGAATGACACGAGGACGCCGGGCGTGTAAGTGAAATCTGTGCAGACGATTCCTGATGGTCTGGCCACTCACTACCAAGCCAGTATCCCTTTGAAGTTGAGACCTTATCTGATTTGCTGTTACCATACGATTTCTCAAGACAATAGTGCGGATGAATCTGTCCTGAGCCTGAGTTGTTGCCCTTGGTCGACCGGATCGTGGTCTATCCTGAACAGACTCTGTAGCACGATGTCTGGACCATAATCTGCTGATGACAGACTGGGAAACATTCATTGCCCTTGCCACAACGACCTGTCTTGTGCCAACCTGTAGCATGCCAAGGGCACGTAACCTCTGCTCCTGTGTTAGACGGCGCATGGTCTCTGTTTAATTAACGACTTCAACCACTGATAATCTGATGCTTTCTCTTCAAAATCTTCCTTTACAGTGGCTCCAACCTTCCAATTCAGAGTCATGCAAATTTGTGGCACAACCCCCTTGATCAACAATAGCATCCCGTGCAGATCGTGAGAGTGTCATTGATGTGTTTGGGTGATGAATTTCTTTGGAAATGCTTCCTCAGTAAGGAACTATACAACATGGTTTCGTATCCCTTTGTATATGTGAAAATTTTGATCTCAAAATAAAATATCCCCTACTTTTTTTGAATAGTATAGTATGACAGACATAACCACTAGTGTAAATACAAAAAGCTTATCTGTTTGGTAAGGACAATTTATGTCCAAATAGTCATTCTGTTTTGTTTATTGAAGAAACCATTTGCTCACCCTTGCTTTTCACGTAGGTCAATGTGCCATGAGACAACTGTGTTCCTTTAGATGTTTGTGTGGGTGACACCCATATCTGCGTGCTGGCAGGCACCATCAGTGGTGCAAACTGTGTTGCACGCGTCGATGAATCAATGGGGTCTGCCTGGTATCCAAATACATTGTGTGTCTGTGCAAATGTGATCTGTATGAGAGCTGTGAAGTAACTTTGATTTAAAGGGATTGTCTGCAGGGTAAGTAGAGCTAAAAAAAAAAAAAATAACATTCAAACACCGTTTTTAGCAGAAGTATTTGTGAAATTAAAGGAGCACAAGTAGGATCAGGACAGAGCTTTATTTCAGAAGGGAAAGAAATTCAGTAAAGCCATGAAGTATGAAGAGGAGGTTACGGTGATGGGATGGGTTAACGAGGTAGGGAAAATAATGCTCCATTAAAACACAACAAGAACAAGTGTTGCCACTAAATGTGGCCACGTCCCCCTCCAGGTCATGGAAATCGACTGGGGTCGGCGTATCACACTAATATACATTGAAGACAAAGATGAATGAAATCGGTCAAACCGTTCTTGAGAGATTGCGTTCACAACAAACGTGATGGACGGAGCTGAATACTATGTCCCCCGCTCCGCTCGCCACTGCGGCAGCGGGGGACCCAAAACCAGTTTACGTGTTATCAGGGCTCAACCAATAATTTTTTTTTCTTGCCTGCCCTTTTGGGCAGGACAATTGAAAATGTGCATGACACTCAAAGAACACTTTCTCATGCTTATCAACTTTTTTGAATATTTATTGTTCACATACTTTGCCAGGAGAGTTCAATTTTACTTGCAGCAATTTTCACTTGGCACATGGCAATCGGGCAAATGGGTTTATCAAAACCTGCCATTCGTACCGATAAAGTAGTGACACAGTTAACACATTTAGATGGTCCAACATTTGTTAGGGGGAATGTCTGAATACCTCTGCTTGGGGTTGTCCTGCATGGCTGGAATGTGGTTCATCATCCTGATCATGACCTGATGATGATGGGCCCAAGACTGTTGATGCTGCTGACTCTGCCAGAAGTTCCTCCAGAACCTACAAAAAGTAGGAGGAAAGACTTATAATTACACTAAGTCATCTTTGAATGTGCTTCAATAGTGTGCTCGCTATAATGGAATCATTTACACTGCCTCTAGTACTACTGTACAAAATACACTCTTACCAGAACTCCAGTAACTGTTTTACTTCCTCTGATGCTCGACACTGTAAAATTGTATAATAGTTACTAGGGTCTGGAAAAATGCAGTCTATTAGACACAGCACCACCATGCTCACAAAATATTAAACATCGTCTTCTGTCAAACCTAGAGGTCTAACAAATGAAATATGATCTGGGAATGGAGGTAGTGTAGAAAAAGTGAAGCAAAATATAAAGTAGGGTTTCTAGACGCAATCACACAAAAAAAAGTCACCATGCAATCAGATATTTCACCAACAGTAACCTTAGATTATATTAGAAATAAGGAAAGAGAGCGCGCAGACACACAACTCTAGAAGGAAACATATATTTATGATTGCGTGTGGAACAGGGAAGGAAGAGGGCAGAAAAGCAGAATGAGAATGATTTGTGTGCATGATCATAAACCAAGACAGGTCCCTGCTTTTTATGTAATTATAAACATGTAAATTACCTTTTGCAGGAGCACGAGTCTACGTCACACGTTGTTACTAGCATGGCGATCAAATGAATGACAACGAAATTTACTTACTAGACCTACTCCACCATGTAAAAAGGGAATTTTCAACGGATAGGAGCTTACAATCAGGTAATGGGTCTATGCTTTCACTGATCAATTTATCAACGCAATCTAGTTCTAGTTCAGAGATGGTTAAGTCACTGGTAATGCAACAGTACCCAAGAACATCTGGCATCATTACACGTCGAGGAGCTCGTGGAGCAAGGCAGGCTGGCAGGCAGGAGGAGCAGCTAACTAGACACTATATATACACTGAACAAAAATATAAACGCCCCATGTCAGATATTGATGCCACATGGAGTTAGCAACTCTAAGTGAGCATATGCTGACTTTTACTTGTACAATAGGGATATTTCTCTTGATTTGTGTACCATTTTTTAATCCATCTCTCTGTCAGTGAGCATTTGCTCAGTGATGCAGTGATTTCACTCAGTACATGGGTGTGGCATTTCCAGACGGTGATCAGACAGAATGAGCAGTACCCAGATACTCCTTATACAGGGAACAATAAAAGGCCACCCCAAAATGTCAAATTTTGTCAAAAGTCATCATGCCTCAGATGTCTCACGTCATGCAGGAACGTGCCATTGGCATGCTGGATGCAGGGATGTCCACCAGAGCGGTCTGCTTGCAGTTCCTTGAAGCAGAGCACATTCCAGTTCTGGACTGGCCTGCGTATTCGACGGTGTTCCAGTTCCGGATAATGTACGCCAGCTCCGTGTGGCCCTCCGGGAAGAATGGAATAACATTCCACAGGCCACGATAGACAACCTGATCAACTCCATGCGAAGGAGATGTGTTGCTCTGAGAGACGCAAATGGTGGACACACAAGATATTGAACATTCAATTTCTTCAGCCTGACCCCCAACGTGTTCAAAGGATTGTCACTCCTTTGCAGATGCCAATATCAAGATGTAATGGATGATGATCTGAAGATTAGTCATAAACAAAAATGAATTTTGATTCGCTTCATATATTGCATAACCCTAATGTTAATAAAAAGTCAAAAATTTGACATGGGGCGTTTTTATTTTTGTTCAGTGTAGATCTGGAATCTGTCTAAATGCTAGAATTCTAGTCGAGATTTAAGAGACTCTAGTGGGTTGTTCCTTTGACGGTCTAAAGCAGTCAACCGTAGGCAAAACAGCATTGTATAAAACTTGTGTTGTAATAAAAATGTATTGTTGGTAGACCCCCTAATAACATGTTAAGTTAGCCTGGGCCTGGCCAGGGCCTGTCTGGCTGGCTGGCAGGTGGTTGGTTAGGTTCAAAAAACAAACTTTCGACAGTGTTAAGTTGTGGTACGCTTACCCTCATCTTTCGCCGTTTCTCGGCAGCTGCTCTGTGAATTGTAGATATACTTGCTCTCTTTGGGGGACAAGTTGAAGGCTCCACACTCCTGATGTTTGGGATTGCATCGGGCTTCAGTCGCCTAGGCCCCCTCTTGATGTTGAATGCTGCACACAATCCATCGTCAATGAAATCCTCCGGTGAGAAATGTGCACTGCATATCGCGCTGGTGTCGGTGGGTCCTGCCCAGTTCCCCCGGATGAGCTTCACTCGAGAAGTCCATATTCTCCTCATTCTGTCGTCTCGAGGGAAGAAATGGAGACTAACTCCACCTTTAGATGTATTTCTACATCCTGCGACGATGCATCGAGTTGGCATTTCGCTTCAGACTTCCACAAAACTTCGAAAACGTGTGTAAAGGGACCGTGCAGAGATTGCGATGACAGAGGTGCCTGCCTTGGGTGACGTCATAGGATCATGTGACTTAGGTTGAGACGGCTCTCGGAAACTTCCAACTTTTTCAGGGGCGAGGGGCGTATGAGTGCAAAAAATCACTTTGATTTTTCAGCCATTTCAGAACTTTTGAGTGCATAGAGAGATATCAATAATCATGTAGAACAAAATAATCCAACACTTTCAGACGTTGTGCTTCATGTCAGGGAACCTTTAAAAATGAATCTTCTGTCTGCAAGTTTCATTGGAAATAAAACTTAAGATTGCTAGTTAGAACAAAATGGCATCTGAATTTTATGTGCTTTATGTGGCTTCCGTAAAAATTCAGTCAGTTCGAACCCCCTTCTCCCTCTCCCCTGCCCCACTAAACTACCTTGCTCAGGGTGTAAGAGAGAATGTTTTGACTAGTTTACAAAATGCTGAAAACTTTTTGCAATCTAAATGAATGTTTATTTCCTCAATTCAATCAGCTTTTTTGAAACAAATCATCGCAAAGGCTCTGTACTGACAAACAGGAAACGGGAAGCCATTTCTTCTGGCTTTTAGTATGACCATTATCTCACTTAATGAAGACAGCACTAGTGGGGAAATGGTGTTCGACCTCTCTTGCACCCTTTGAGTGAAATTTCGATGATACGTTCACTATAAACATTATGATTGATGAATAACTTGCTGGGAGTGCGGGTGGCATGGTAAAGACTCTTTGTTCCGGAAGCTTATAATTTGCAAACAGGGTCAAATTTAAATGTCGGATTCGAGACTCTTTTAATGTAGAAATATAGTGGCTGCTTATTTTCCCTGCATGAAAATAATGCGGTTTGATTCCGATGTGCCGAAAAATGTATCCTGCAGGGGGGATGTGTGTGGGATCTTGGGCCCACTCTGCTGATATAGGCAGCTGTGAGAGAACTCCGTGTGTGTGTGTGTGTGTGTGTGTGTGTGTGTTTATTCTTGTACGTTGTATTTATTGCACAGTGAGAACTAGAAAATTTTTTTTTTTTCCCCCAGTAGGGACATTATTGGGAAGTGAGGA
Organism: Gymnothorax javanicus; assembly: GCA_029692085.1. Lineage (NCBI taxonomy): Eukaryota > Metazoa > Chordata > Actinopteri > Anguilliformes > Muraenidae > Gymnothorax > Gymnothorax javanicus. The sequence continues at coordinate 45,710,114 of CM056206.1, read as the reverse complement.
CATTTTTGGCTGTCCTCACAACTACAAAGGCAAATTGGGGCTTATTAGTTAAGGTTAGGAGTAAGGTTAGAATTAGGGATGGTTTAAGGTTCGGGTAAGGGTTTGGCTAAGGCATGTGTTACTTATTGTTAAGATTAGGGAAAGGCTGTTGAGACCATAGACTGTATAAAAATATAGACAAAGCAACCGTGACGTCACCCATTGGTTTCAGCAGACCGTTTAGGAAGCCTCAATTTTGGCAATTTGAACAGCGCCATTTTGTCATTTTGAAACCAGATTTGATTCCTACTGGACAAGAGCGTGAATTGAAGATCCAGGGAGGAGCGAGGGGTGGATCTATGGGTGGATCTGATTGTATCAGACGAGGACCAGAGGATAGCCGCGCCCCCGAAAGCATATTTGGCTTTATCCTTTATTCTAGTCTATTTGGGACCATAATTTCCAAAAACAAACATCATGATATATCGAAGGAGACTTGAAACTTGCGATAGATACCATAAAATAATGTGCAAAATCATTATTGAAATAATAAATCAGGTGGGAAAGTAGGGTCATTTTCACATTGACTTCTATAGCACTGAACTTCTTTTTGCAACCACCGACATCGCCATCTGCTGACCATTAAATAGAATGCAATTTTAAGGCTCTACCGCATTGGCTTCACTTTTCAGACCCAGCTGCTGCGTCCATCTTTTTATACAGTCTATGGGTGCGTCTCAAGGCATAGGCTGCATCCTTGGGAGGCTGCATTTTCAGGGATTGTCACTTATTTCCATCTGCCAGACTAACATTTAGGGTTCAGGATAAGGTTAAGTTTAGAGTTAAGGTTAGGTTTGGGGTGAGCTTTAGGGTTAGAGGTTATAGTTAAGGTTGGGGTGAGGGAAATCAGAGACAACTCACTTAAACCAAAGCTGTTTCAAGGAGATGAAATGATGTCATGTCAGTTTGACGGATGGAATTGGGTGACGACTCCTAAAAATGCAGCCTTCGGAGGCTGCAGCCTATGCTTTGAGATGCGCCCTATGGGTGAGACACACCAAGAATGAATGGAAGTCAATGTAATGGGCTCACAAGGATAGAAGTACAGGGATGCTTTTGTGTGTGTGTGTGTGTGTGTGTGTGTGTGTGCGTGTGTGTGTCTGCGCGTGCGAGCGCGCATCCGTATGCGCATGTGTGAGGCTGTATTTTGCACCCACACTTGCATAAGTGTAAGGTTACTTATTGAGACTTTCTCACAGAGTGAAAGATTGATGAGTGCCGACAGTCTGAGCAAGAGAGAGAGAGAGCGGAAGAAAAAAATGGAGTGAGAGAGTTAGAGTGAGATGGAGAGGGATGCTGCAAAATCCTGCTCTGTTCCTGTGACATTCTGCTTCAGCAGTTTGTTTAAGAGACGGGGTTGGGGTGGGTCAGGGTAGAGGTGAGCTGTTGGGGGCTGGTGCTGAAATGCAGGTTCTAGTCCGTTGATAAGTGACAGGATTCGAACGGATGCCAAGGATACACAACCAATCCCAGCATGCCTCAATACCGAGAGAGACGCCGCCCTCTTTCATATCCCCGGAGATTTGGGTCAAAATGATGGATGACTAGCATAATATCCTTGTCCTGATTTGAATAAGGAATAAGAACAAATTTATTTGCCTTGTCTGACGTCTCCTCATGGCAGTAAACTACTGAAACGATCATTTTCTTCCAAAACCCCTGCGAGGCCTGGCCGCATTACAAATTCTGTTGGCTGAAGAGGATTGAGTGCAAGTGTTTTAACCAGACACCACCCCTGCATAATTACCACCGCCAAGGAGGTTATGTTTTCACCCCTGTTTGTTTATCAGTCGGTTACATGAGACGTCTGTTTGTCAGTTTGTTACTTACGCTCCCTTTTGTCATTCATCCTGCACCAGTCTTATCAAAACTTGGAGGCATGTTAGCATTGGTTACTCGCCACAGACTTATACTTTTTTAAGTTTCTATGTCAAAGATCAAGGTCAAAGTCACGCAAAAAGTCGAAAACACATTTTGATCCAAAACTTTGTTTCTAATTAAGCTAGAGACTTGAAATTTATGCCATTCTTTTCATCAATAAAATGCGGTTCTAGCGGTTAGGGGTTGCGATGACCTCACTCTGATGTAAGTACATGAGAGTGGTGTCATAGCATGACGTCATTTTTTCGATTTTTGCCAAAATTAATTTTTTTGATTCTGTTCTTTAGACAACATGATATATCTTTTCACCTTTTTAAATTTTGATTTTGGGAAGTTGTCATTCTAAAAACAACCTGTCAAGTTTTTGTCCATCTGTCTGTCTGTCAACTGGATAACTCAAAAGGTTATTTAAGGTTTGGCACAAAATTTGCTAGGATGATAGGTGAAAGTCTGAGGAAGAGTTGATTCGGTCTTTGAAGTGATCCAGTACATATTCTGGATTCTGGATCCGGAAGAATTGCAATACATCTGTCTAACGCAGGTCTGGGTGATATTTCTGACCGGATAACTCAAAAAGTTATGAACGGTTTGGCACAAAATTTGGCAGGATCATAGGTGGCAGTCCAAAGAAGAGTTGATTTAAATTTGGAAGTGATCCGGAATATATTCTGTAACCAAAAGAACGGATATACTGTATGGATGTAGTGGAGGTATGCGCTCTACCGAGTGCCCTTTAGATGACATCATGACTTCGTGATGACTTCACTCCCTCAGGTTTCCTTGAGTTTTTGTTTGGTAGGAGTTTTGCCATTTTGCGGCGTGAGACTATCCATCAAGTGACAGTTCAACATCTGGTTAGGTTATGTGATCCAAGGCCCATGATTCTTATAGATTGGCATTGCAGAGCACTTTCAGGCTTAGGGCTTCATAAATGTCGGCTCCTCAAAGCCTTCATTTTCTGTGCGGGGCATCCAAAATCCAGGCCTATTTCAGCATGGCAGTCTGATCCTGGTGCATATCGGGGCAAGAAATTGCAAAATGCAAAGTAGACCCACTGAAGGAAATATAAATTTGCCAGCTTGTGGCAGATGAAATCAATTCTTATCCAATGAACTGACCATCGTGTTCCATAGTCGACTCACCCAGGCTGCGTTCAACTCTGTGAGAGATCTGTGCTCTCAGGAACTCCTCCTCTGCTGAAATGACCAGACAGCGGAAGAGAGCTTTATGCAGAATTTATAGGCCAGTGTAGGAATCATCAACAAATGGTCCTTAAGGGCCAAGAAATTCTGATGTTCTACCCTCACTTTACTTGGGACCCGTGTAGAGACAATCTGGCCAATCAGAGGCTCTACTTGCTCAGTAAATTGGCTAATTTCCAAGAACAGTAGAGAACCAGAGATGGATTTGGATTTGAGGACCAGATTTGGTGATACCTGGTGGTGGTTATTGTTCTTGACTGAAGTCTAGAAGGTTTTCGTCCCAGTACACGGAACGACTGGTGCTGCTTTGACTAAGGCCCTTCTCCTTCCAAGAGGGGATTGGTCCCTGCTTGGTCTGGTCAACCGATGGTTGTTTTAGTTGAAAGCTTCAGCAAAATGACCAGAAAGTCTCCACTATTTGTTTTCCTGAGTAATTATTCCAGACCTCTTTATTGTGAATTGATTGCAAAAATACGTAGACATAATAAATTAGACTGCCTAAGTGCACCCAACTCTGGATGGCTTGTTTGTCTTCCATCAAATGGTATTCTGTCCCTCACCTCTGTCATTAAGCACGATCCACTCGAGGTACCTCACAGGAAACAAAACACATTTAACTCTAATTTGATTTGCAAATGTTTTGAATGTTTATTTGTTGAGTATTTTAGAGTTTTGTAGCTGGTAATTGTGCATCAAATGCAAATCGTGATAATTGTTCCTTTTTTGTCAGCTAAGTGTCTGTCTCATGTAATGTGGCTGCAGCACAGAACAATGCATTCTGATTAATATGAAATGTGTGGGAGACTTTCACAAGTCTGATCAGAAGGAATAGCAGATAGTTGCTGTGGTATTTTTTTTTTAGTACATTTTCTTGCCCATATGATTAAATGTATATTATGATATTTAAATGTATTATACTGTTTTCTCTGCTTCTCTTCTACAGAAGGCTAAATAGACACTGGAGATGAAAGAAAGCTGGGACTTCTAACAATATTATTGTGTAGCGATATTGAGCTCACGTAAAAGAAATTGGAATCTTCTGGAACGAGTATGAAAGTTTTATTTGAAACTTTTTGGTAAAAAAAATGTGGACTGTTTTTTTTTTTTTGGGGGGGTGCAGTTGTGCTGTTCAAACTAAACTCTTAGCAAAGCTGAAAAAGCAATAGTTCTTTGCGCAAGCAGATCATCGCACGTCACAAAATATCCATTTTTTACACGGTGCTGCATTATTCAAAATGGGCACGACAAAAGCGTTCTAGCAAAGCTTCAACATTTCCTTTTGGCTTGAGACTAAGACGAACATTAAGGCATTACATGAACAAACAGTATGAATTAGTTTAATGCATGTTTTCATAATGTGGTAAAGGAAATGAGCTTCTCAAATTGAACTAGTGCCTCACACAGGCTACTGCTTTTTAGCCATAAATTCGGTGATTAATGTGGTGGGGGTTTGTACGTGGGCATAGCATAGCGAGGGAGGGTGGATGAAATCTGAAACAATGCTGTAAATATCCACGAGGAAGGTGCAGTGAACAGCAGGTCTCTTATAGAGGTCAGCGATGTGATGGAACAAGATGACGTCCCAGATCAAAATGGCGGACATGGATCTGTTTCTACCTCGAGCGGTGACTGTCAAGCACAGAGTGACGCCACCACCAAACTTCAATTTCCAGCTTGCAAAAATAATTTATTTTTAACTAAAATATAATTCAAAATAATCACTAAACAAATGGCACACAAAAGAAAAAGCCAAGACTGAAAAATAATAATTCAGCAAATAAAAACTTTGGATTATCGTGTCAAAAATTCCAACTGTTATGCCTCAGACCAGGAATCCGATGCGGAGGCAGAGCACAATCCAATAAGTAGTTTATTGACAGCTTTATATGGGGGCGGAACCCCTGAGGAAGAGGTGGGGATGGAACCCTGGATAATGATGGCACAGTTTAGTGCAGATGTTTCTGACAAAGCTGACCTGTCAACCGTCGGCCAGTGGCTTCTGGGACACACCCAGGTGGAGTGCGGACTTCGCCAGCGCAGAACATTCCCACAGGAGGATGAAGTAGCTTGAAGGGAAATCTGATCCAATCCTGATGACCTTAGAGGAATTGGGAGCTTGTTCCTAACAAACTGGACAAGGAATAGACTTGGAAGAGTAAACAAGAACGCAGTCCCGATCCTGGACCCTGCGTAGGCTTGGGAGCTTGTTCCTATTAAACTAAACTGACGTAACTGACTATAGGTGGTATAACTTGAACATGATCTCAACCCTGGACCCTAATTAGGATTGGAAGCTTTTTCGAATTAACTAATGTGGTGAACCACCAGAAAAGCAGAAAACAGGTTGGTGAGAATCCAGCCCACAGGGCGGTAATTTTATCTACAATAATAAACCATAAGACAATAGACTTTGTGAGCCTTAAGGGGAGTTAGCCGCTGTCAATTGGTAGAGTAGCAGCCAGAGCAAGGCTTTCTGGAAGGAGCGCAAACTCAGGATCCCCTGTCTCTTCCCCTTTTGACTCCAATAGAAAATTTAGAGGGAAAACAGCGGTTTGTAACACACTTGCGAAATGCACTCTCAGCCAACCTCTTCCCGTCTGCTGTTGTCCTGGCTTTATGTTGCGGTCTTGTCTAATATAGACGGGGATCAGGTGTGTGGCCTCGTGCGGAATGCACTGGGAGAGCCTCTTTCTCACGCCTTGCCGCCACCGATGGGAGCTGTGCATCGCAGGGCGGTGGCCAGGGGTGCTGAACGGAGTCGCAGCCGACATGCGCTGTCTGTGGTGCTGAAGTCGAGAGACAAAAAGGGGAGGGGAATTGACGGCTTTGAGCGATGTGACTTGGACGGTGAGCGTGTTTGTTGATCTTGTCGCCACACTTAGTAATTAGAGACTTTCAGGAGCTGCTGTCATTAAAGTACATGTTGCATTAAACAGAGACAGAATTTTCATGAGGAATACTGTTTGGTCTCTAAGCACATATGGAAATTTACAAACCAGCAACACAGAGCAGAGGGCTGAAAAACTGGTCACATGGCCATTAGAGGATAATCATGTAACAAGACAGTTGAGACAGGGGAGATGCACAAGAAGTAAACCAATCACAAGAAACACACCTAATAGACACGCAAGTTGCCACATTGACAAGAAACACTCAAGAAATTCACACTTAAAACCACCGCGACAAACTCAGAGTCTGATTCATCTGACACAAATATGAGCAAAAATGGGGTTTTGACTGGTGTCAGTTGACCAATAGATCTGGTTTTGATTATTTTGATTATTGATTTCCAGTGCAGCTTATTGATAATCTGTTTGCCTGATGTTGCTTGATTGTGAATTGTGTCAGAAAACATGCCATTCGTTTTCTGTGTAACAGAGCAGTGTGATGCATGTGCCAGCTCTGTATGCACGTAAATTGCACTCATATACTGTACTTCATCAGTTTATGTAGGGTAACTTGGTAGTGCAGTGGGCAGGATCCTGTTATCCTCACAGCCAGATGGATGACCATTTCCCCCAAATTCTGAAACAAAGTCAATGCTCGGCTAATTGGAGACTATGGGAATGAGTCTGTGTTTATGAGTGTGCATGTGTGTGTTTTGGCGCGTGCGTGCGTGTGCGTGTGTGTGTGTGTACTTGCTGCAAAGTGAGAACCAGAAAATTATTTTTTTCTTAGAGAGTGGGGACTTGATTGGGAAGTGAGGGCATGTTCGCATGTCCTTACAACTACAAAGGCAAATAGTGACTCAACATTTAGGTTAGGGGTAAGGTAAGAATTAGGGATAGGTTAAGGTTTGGGTAAGGTTTTGGGTTAGCATGCTTTAAAGGCTGCAAAAACAAATAAGAATGAAGGGGAGTCAATATAATGTACAAGGATAGAGTGTGTGTGTGTGTGTGTGTGTGTGTGTGTGAGTATGCTTATGCGTCCTGCAGTGGACTGGCGAACTGTCCAGGATATGCTCCTGGATACTGAGATTAGCTTCGTTGTGTTTAGAGTTTAGTATTTGATAAAACCTATTGATGGATGAATCCATCCTGCATAGCTTGCTTTTATCACACTACTGGGATGAAGCTGCCAAGCTATCAGTCGCAAATCAAATATGAACCAAGATTCAGCGACTAAATGGCCTATTTCAGTCACAAATTGCCTGGAATTTTTCTGTCCCATACTTCAGTGGGCAATTTCGGTGTAAATGAAGAGTTTTTTGAAGAGGGCAAGTTGTTTGGAAAACCCTGGACTGAAGTGTGTCTACCCAATCAGATGGATGCAGTGATCTGAAGTAAGGCATGTCACTTGTTCTTATTGTTGCTGTTGGTTCTAAAACCACAGATCTTTAGCAAGCTTGTGGGCTGCTTGCAGTTGATTACTCCTATGCTCCTGGAAAACATCCACTAAATTGCACTTCCTGAATTATTTATATAGTATCGCCCATGAACCAGTTTGGGGGTCTGGCTTAAACCCAAGGATTCTTGCCAAAATAGTGGAGCGCACTATTTTTGTAAAGTAATCACCAAAGTGCTGGTGCTCAGATGCTATTCTCTAAATATACAATGTTGTAATTCTCTGAGGCGGGAAATATAGTCATTTGCCATTGCTGGCTAAAAGGTCGCTAAGCAATTGAAGGTTTGCGAATAATTGAAGACCTGGGTGCAAGAAGTACCCAAGTCACAAAATAATACTTTTGAGATTTTGGGGGTCAAAGTTTTCAAAACACTTTGCAGATCATGACAATGGACAATGGAAACGCACCCATACACAAGACTTGAGCGCTTCTTAGCAGAAATCTTTGGTATCAGATGATGCTCTGGCCATTGTGGCTTTTAATACTGGTGTCAGCTCATTTTTTGCAAAATGTGACTTAAGTACTTCTTGCACACAGGTCTTCAATTAGTTGAGAGCATTCAGGAGCCGATGCCTATTTCAATGGCCACACAGACAAAATAGGAGTTGCGGCTGTCAGCAAGCACATTTCCTTTTACCTTCCATAGTGATCAATTTGTGAATATTAATCACAGGCAAGTTCATACTGTTTGTGAGTTTGAGCGTTCTCGAAATTTGGTGCAAAGGGCCAGCTCCAATTGCTGCAGTTCTGCTACCAGCATTCTGTTATGCTGTCTGTAACCGTCGTCATGGCGACATTGTGTCTATATCTGATTTTCTAGCTGAAGGTGAAGTATAGGACCTTATTCCAGGATTGATTATCAGATGTTGGGGAAAGTATTGCACAGCCTGTCAGCCGAAAAATTAAGGTCAGTCGGGGAACTATTCTCCAGGCCCACAGTTGAATGAAGTGGCCTGGATTAGCCTTCAATCAGTGGGCCTGGAGTAGCTAACAATGCCCCTGTATTAGATGTATGTATTGGTAGTATTTTAAAAACCAAAGCAATGTTTTCAGAACCAGTACAAGCATCAGAGTTGAGTGGCATTAATTGGGACTTAAAGGTGCCACAGATGAGATCAGAAAGTAGAGAGTTTAATTTTTTTTAACCCTTTTGAGCCTGCATACGGAAATTTCCGCACAATGCTAATTGCCTCCTCTGCCAGAATACAGAATTTTCTGTGTTTTTCGATTGCCTTGGGCTCCTCAGTCTTATCCAGAAAGGGCCGGTGTGGGTGCTGGCTTTCCTTCCAACTAAGCAGTTACGCACTGGATTCTTCTAATCAAGGTCTTTAGCACAGATTCAAATTCAAACTGATCATGTATCTCTGAATATTTGCTCTCCATATGTAAAATCTACTTTGCTGTAAATAAATGCATCCAACTTGTGCTGAAATGTATAAGCATCATTTCATTTTACTATTTTGTACCATGAAATGCAATGGGTAACTCGGAATTTAATAAAAACTTTGAGAATATCTAAATTGGATGTAAGTAATCTTAGTTAACTTGGAGAACTCAGTCATGTTCTGTTTTGTAAAAGCTGGGTGTCCAAAGGTTAAGGATGAAGGATGAGGACTGTTGTTGAGTATTTTGACTTGTGTAGGACACTTTGAGACGCAACCAACTCCACGAGCAAGTTTGACTGAAATAATCGTAGGTCTTGACCAAAGTATGGTTTTTTTTTTTTGGTCATACTCAGATTAAATTCAGTTCAAACACAAGGGCACTAAAACAGGTTGGCTGTATCTGGCCAGTCTTTTACTTGAGGCGTAGTTTAGGCCGACAAGCCCTCACAGTAAAGCCGCTTTCACACCGGACACGGAAAAAATTTTTTGCACGACAGATTACATTCAAAGTCAATGCAAAGACGCGAATACACGCGTGTCGCGTGTATTTGCGTCTTTGCATTGACTTTGAATGTAATCTGTCATGCGAAAAATTTGATTTGCGTCTGTTGTGAAAGCAGCTTAAAGCCTAATTTATGGTCGTCCAACTCCGTCAATGCGTTGTATCGACGGAAATGTGGACCTTTCAGGCTTCTCTGTTGCTTAATGAGTGTTGCAAAGCAATTCACCACCAGGACAATAGGGGGCGTAGCGTTTTTTTTCGGAGACCCTCCTACTATTTCATGACGTCTATGGTCGAGGATTGTTTATTTACCTTGGCCAGTCACACACACAAGAAAGACAAGGAAACTGGAAGAGCGGCATTCCGGAAATGATGTAGTTAGCTGACCAATCACAGGCTTGCGCTATCCGTGGGGTCTCCGCCGTTTTGACGGATAGTTAGAAAATTTGGGAGGTGTCCGTCATGCGTTCGAGAGCTTGTCAGAGAGGGTTTGCGACGTCGGAGAGGGACTCTGTGTGTCTGCGCGTTGACGGAGTTGGACGACTATAAATTACGCTTAAGACGGTGAAAATGAAAATTGATGCAGAATTTTTCATGGATGTACTCTACTGTTGGGCCTCGGGTCCCTCAACTGTAGTCGGCAATCCCATAAAGCACCAGGCAAGGAAGGTACCAGACGACAGCGCTTTAATCTCTCCGCAGAGAGCGATTTTCGTGGTTGTGACCGATGTGCGCGGTCTGTCAGGAAAGCGCGCTCGTCTGATGGCGGCAAGTTGAAAAATAACAGCAGTTAGCGGCCGACGCTTCGGAGCAGAGCTGGCAATCAGCTGAAGCCTGACTGCAGTACTGAGTGATAATGGCACCCAGCAATGAGTCAGTGAAATGGAGTTTTCTGCATTGCAAAAGAATTATATGTAGCTAATAAAAATAAAATTATCAGTGCCTTGAAATTCAAATGAGGTTGAAAAATGGGGGAACAGGCAATGAAGGTGTGGTATTTTCAGGTTGCGACTTGCTAGTAGTTAAGCAGCGCGCTCAATTTAGCTTTATTGGAATGGTAGATGAGCCCCTGCTCCTGTCTGTCTTGGCAACAAAGCTGAGGCTGTCTAGTGTGTGGGGACACTTAATAATTTCCTACCGTGGTCGTCATGGTGATTCAGCAGCCAGCGAGAGAAAAGCGATGGACTGTCTTGCGATGGAAACAGGGAAAGTGTCAGGTGGGAAAAAAAAAACATCTTTTGACCGTACTCCAGGGAATTTGCAGCCCCCTTGCTTTTTTTAGTCCTATCAGACAGAACGGGCGAAAGCCTCGATTATCTTTTCTTTCGGCCTGTCAAACTGATTGGCTTTTTAAAAGAGGCAGATTGAGGAGTGACCGCATTAAAAGCAGGTTGGCGCTTTTTTCGCAGCTCCGCGCACTCCTCCCCAGTGCGTTATACAAGCTTTCAGAGCTGTATTTAGTCGGAAAAATGACTTGTTTGAAAGTGATTGGTTTTTGAACGCTTTGAAATTGATTCAAAATGAGTTTTTTTTTTCCCCCTCTTCCCCAAATCTAAGGCAGCGGTCATCTGGATTCTGATCGAGTTCTGTCGAGATCTCCCTCCCTTTACAAAAGACTCCCGGGTCCATATTTAGATAGTTTCATAGTAGCATTTATGATTGAAGTTTTAAAAAGCTGCATATTTTTCCCCATTTATACCTGTATGATATTTTCGGGCAAGTTTAGCAGCATCTAGCAGTATATTCCCTTTTGAAAAATTACTTCAGTTCCAAGCTATAGTTATCCTACAGTAAATGGATGGTATTTTCGCCTCCATAGTATAGTATTACATTCATGACATAGAGTTGTTTCTGTTGACTGTGGTAATTCTATAGTTATACTGTGATGGCTATAGTACCACTCTAGTTATACTTTGCAAACTATAGCAATACTACAGTTATGCCATAGATACAATAGTATTACTTTGAAATAACTATAGGATATTTTCATAAGGGGTTGAATGGGCTGATAGTATCTGATGGGATGATGCAGGGGGTATGATTGACTGATTTAGTGGAGATGATAATAGGAGTGCTTTCCCGCTTTGGTTCCTCATGACGGCCTGAAAGGATTATGCAGCTGGAGTGAGGTGTCGGGGGAATCCCCAGCAAAATGCTGCTGGAACGCAGATGGCATTTTGCTGTCAGGCCCGTTGGCTCGGCTTTGTGGACTAATTTATTTCCATCCCGGCGATGGCGGCCCTTGGAATTCATCAGGCTTTATTTGGATGGGTGTTGGACTGAATGATGGCATCCATCAGGGCCACTTACCCAAGGCCTGGGTGGAAAGAGGGGAGAGGGGGGATGGAGAATGGATGTGTGGGCCTGGGACAATGTAGTTAAGTTTCTCAGTGCTGGCAGCACAGAGCAGATGATTTAAACCAGCCCATTCTCACTCCATTGGCATCATTTATCGACATTTGTGCAGGTGCCCTGAGAATCATACAAAAAAAAAAAGAGTCCTATCGCTTCACTTTTGGATGCTGTTGGTATTTGTATAGACTTCAATACGAAACTGATGTTGCCAGTATTTGACGACCATGGTTAACACGATAAAAATATGCACCAGTTGGGGCTTGAACCTGGGACTGCATTACCATTTGACAAGAGCACTAACCGGTGCTGCACCACACTTTCTGCCAGAAAACCGTTCTAAGGCATGGTTAACTTCGTGAAAAGGTCCATTTAAAGTCAAACCATAACTTTTTCCTAAACGTCACCAAGTAGTCTTGGTGCTTCAACCAAAACAAGTAGTTTTGTTCCCAAAATCTAACCAAGTAGTCTTGATGCCTAGACCTAACCAAGCAGTTTTGGTGCCTAGGTACCTAGGTGCCTAAACCAAACCAGTTTGCAATGCCGTCAATAATGACACCAAAGGACTCACTTTGCTTTGTGTACCGACATTTAGTCAGAGCCTCACTACATGATGAGACAGGATGAGAGCATGTTTAAACTGTTTCAAGCTCGATACTTTAGCAAAGTAGCATTGAAGTCCCTGATCCTTTATTTGTGATTGCCCTTACTTCTGTGGTGCTCCTGCAGGGTTGCCCTCTCCGTGCAAGATTTCTTACCACCTGCCCTCCAGTAAAAAACAATCAAAACCAGTTTGAAAATGTCTCTTCGGGAATACTTAACATGAACTGTTTAAAATATACTTTCACTCTCCGTAGTTGATGGTACAAACATTGCAAGCATGATGCGCGCGATGCAGCCTCATGAGCAAAAACAGGAAGGATTGAGCTTCCCACGGTTCAGCCATTTACAACAATTCAGTTCTGTACGGCACTTAAATTGATGGTATCAACTAGTCGATGTGAAATGTTTTTTTTTTTTTTTTTTGAGTTGTTTTGCTGTGCCAAATTCGAAGGCAGTTTTTGCCCTGCGTGAAAACATTTTTTAAAGAGGTATGTCAAACCATTTAGAAAAACAAACCTTGCTGTGTTTCCCAAGATTGATGCCTACAGGAGTACAATTAGTAACACCCAGACTGAGCTAACTAAATGTTTTGCCTTCACTGTTAATCAACAGCTGGAGTTGGGGTTATAATTTTTGTGCTATCAGAACGAGGCCAGGCCTACTTTGCCGTGCCCTTGGATTAAGCTGCTTCTGAACTCATAACTGGGTCGTGACTCCATGGGCCTCAGCCTCTGAGGCTCTGCCCAGCGTCCAATACTGATACTGCTGTCCGCACACTATCATATGCAACTAATCTATTCGTACTGTGCGGTAAATAGGCCATGCGTCAATCGCCATGCTCTACTTTAAGTTTGTGAGATTAGTTCAGCTGCTGGAGGGATGTAGCAGAGAATGACCATCTGCTTCAGTCACAAAAAGTTAGAAATATGTGTTTTGCGAAGTCGTTTTGTCATCCTCTGGGTTCAGTTTGTTGTGGACAGTTCTTTAACATGTTATATTTGCAGCCCTCGGATGAAGTTGGGGCTGCTATGAATTCGGTCTTGTCACGCATCTGCTGTCGTAGAGATTTCCTTGGGGACGCTCTACAGGCCACAAATTTAAACCTATTTCTTTTATATGTGGTATGTATATGGGCTGTGGTTAAAACACGGCACCCATCAAGTTTGGTTGCCGTGGTAACGTAATTCACTAAATAATAGACAATTTTGTGTCAAAAATAAGCCAAAATGAAAAATGTGGGTGATTGGGGGCTACATCCATTGGTCGTGGGTGACCGACCTGTCTAGTTTCTTTTTGCCCTGAATAAAATCATGTGCAATAAGATTGGAAGGAGAGGGGTTTTCAGGCCAGTAAACTGAATGGACAAGAAAGAGGGATGGAGTGAGAGATATACTTCATACAGGGTCTATCACACTGGAACCCACCGGAACCTTCTCCCTCTTCTCCCTCTCTTGTACATTCTCTCTCTCTCTCTCTCTCTCTCTCTCTCTCTCTCTCTCTCTCTCTCTCTCTCTCTCTCTCGCTCAATTTCTCTCACTCTCTCTCCATCGCTCTAGCAGCTGGAGTTAAATTGCTTAAGGTAGAACATGGCGATGGGAGCATGGCCTATTTACTGCTCTGTGAAAGTCCGAAATACATGGTGTGTAGATGGTAGTATGAGGACTGAACACTGAGCCAAAAGCCTTCGGCTGACAAGAAGCTCTTAAACCCCTCTAACCCATCCTACCCACCACCATGCATCACCACAAGCAGAGGACTCACTGGTCTTGATACATGCTGTAATATCCCTGATCTTCATGCCTCAGACAGCTCAGACTTCTCTCTACTGGCCTGTGTTTCAGAATGGACCTTTCCATGGCTTGTCCTGTAGTAGTCTTTGCACATTGGGCACATGGAAGAAGAGAGATGGAAAACTGTTCTTGTATTGTATTCACTGAACTGAATCTCTTCTATAGTGCTCTTGGTGTGAAATCTACATCTGCCTCAGTAGCAAAGAGTAAGAATTGATAAAAAAAAAGAAATCCAAATTGGAAATTGGAATTAGATTTTTTTTTGTCTTTTTAAATCAGTGTTTAATTTCAGTTTTTTTGTTTTTTTTTTTTGTCTTCATTCTGCTGTTCATGTCTGAGTAGTGCAGTTTAGACCGTGGTCACTTTGTGCCTGGACGCAAAAATTTGCAGGGATCACATCTGTGTTATTTTTTCTTCTATCAAGAACCAATTTGGGCAGAGGTTTAAAATCCAGGGGTCAGAAAGTAAAAGTCTTGCCAGGTTTTTCTCCCTCCCACAGAATGATCTGATCACTCATTTTGGCTCTATCTCCTGTCAGAAGTAAATCCAGGTGGTTGGAATAAAGTTCTGGGAAGGATTTTCACTTTTTGAACCTGGACTTTACACCTCTGGATTTGGGTTTTTTCGAAATGACCAGTGAAAGCATAACAACAGAACCCGTACGTTGTTTTAAAATTGTGCCCCATAAGCCCCATTTCAGTGAGAGTCTAGTCCTGATAACTGCACATATCATTTACAGACTATATGAAACCAGAGAATACATCTACCATGAGCAAGTGATCCTGAATACATACCCTATGTGAAGATGCAGGGTCAGTTATTCTTCCTGCATTTATTGATATGTGACTGCTGCTGGAAAAAATGCCTTGGCATTTATCACTCTCATTTCTCCCGGATTTTGAGATTTTGTGTACACACTCCTCTTTCCTCCTCACCTCGGTTTGTTTGCAAGACGTCCTGGCGGCCCCTTATAGATGCCCTCGATGGGATATTCAGATACGCAACAGAAGTGAGTCACCGTGTTATTTCTGATCCGGGGGAAATTGTGCGCCTCAGAAAAATGAAGAAGTGGAAATCTTTATTACGTATAAAACTCGGAGAGAAGCTTTACGAGAGAGACATGCATCTTCATAGTGACAGTGCTTTTCCCCCTCTCTTTCCCTTTAATGACTGGTAATAAAGAACACATTTTCTGTTTCAGAACAAGCCGTTAAAATATTCAGGCCCTATCCAATGTTACAGAAATATATATTTTTATGGTAATTCTTTTGCATAAACTGATCTCACATCCTACTTTTTTCATGTGATCTAAGGGACGCTGGCACATAAATCCCAATAAATGCAAAAATGTGAGAACCAGAAAAATGTCTTCGTCAAAAATTTTCAAATCCAAGTGGACCGGGCTATGGGAGCCTTTGTCTCTGATTGACTGGTATACCTTGGCTGCATTTCAGTAGTCCTTTAATATGCCCTTGATGACTTCCCCTATGTACAGTACTTGCCCTTGGGGGAATCCCCATTGCCATCTTAAGTGTTGTTCCTCTTGTCTGAAAAATTGAAGTGAACTTGGCAAGGTCGACCCTCGGAGGGCTGAGGGATCGAGTCAACAATGATGGTTACTCCAAAGGTGTATATCACCCACAATGCATTGCAGTCATGATATGGTGCCTGTAATGTATGCAAAACTTTGGGTGCTTAATTCTTATCACCGATGAAAGAGATGAATAAATTGATCAAAGTGATTAAATTGAGCAATAAATTAATTACCCCTAACCTGTCGCAGTTTAACCTTATTTAATGAGCAACCAATCATTTATTTGCCCAGTTGCTGAGTCTAACTGGTGGTATGACTTACCAGTTAATTTTTTTTTTTTTTTTTCAATAAAATTTGGCATCTCCAATCCCACCTGAATCTGGAATGCCCAATTAGTGAACTATGTACAAAGCTTGCTCGTATGCGACCCCTTGCTGCCAACTCAGGAGAGCGAAGACAGTTCAGCCACTGCTTCTTATACACTCATTGGTTGAATCTTCGCAAGCACAGAACGAGAGCGGAGGATACCCGGACATGAACAGACTTAGAATCTTCCTGACGAGCGCCCGTCTGGCCAACAGGAGGCGCTTGAGCAACGAACAAAGCTATTTATTTATTTCGCTTTCCCGGCAGTCCATTCCCAATTTGAAACCCTGTAGCGCGATGGCCAATTGTGCGCTACTCTGAAAAAGCTACCGACCACTGCCGGTTGGTACGACTGGGGCTCGAACCCGCGACGTGATAGTCACTTCTGCACTGCAACGCAGTGCCTTAACTGAGTGAGCTATCTGGCAGCTCACCAGTTCATTTTTGATTGCATTATTGTCAGTGGCGGTGCAAGAAATGGAAATTTGGGGGCTACAGAACATCCCTTTATAACATCAATTAGTCCTGGCTAGTTCTCAATCATTTTCCTTCATTGAAACATTTTCCAATTATAATAATAATCTATTGGCAATTGAAGACATGGCTTCTCTCCCCATGCAATGTAAGAGCAACAAAATAATGGGCTAAATTCAGTGCAGAAAAAATTATTTACTTAAATAAATAGGCCTATGCTTTATGAAAGACAAACTGCTCTGAAACTTCCGCACTACCTTTTCTGCACATCAGGCGATTTAACTTGTGCTTCATGATCGTTTAAATTCATCGATTAAAAACTGAAAAACTTCCATGCATAAAGACTTCAATTCCGCCTGAGAATCTCTTAAATACCCATTGATTGAGTAATGACTGATCCGCCTTCCAATGAAATATCGCCTTTCACTCTCGGTACAGCGTGGGTTGATTAATAAGTGGGACTCTTTTTAATCAACCAAATTAAATATGCAATTAAATATAATATTGTTTGCCGAATTAAAATTTTTTAATCTTTTGTTAAAAGTGTAAGATTGCAGATCACGGCATGAGAATGTGATAGGCCACTAAAAAGCTTCAGATTCATGCCATATGTGTGAGAGTTGAGGGGTATGCAATTTTGAATAACGCTGATTTAAATGCGCCACATTACGCCTCCAAATGAATGATTGTCATCATACCTGAAGGGGGAGAATTAGCAGCTCCTGATAGTGTGGAGTGCTCTCAAAGTGAATCTATTGTTAACTCTGAAAATGATTGAGAACAAGTCAGGACTAATAATTATTTTATAGGGATGTTCTGTAGCCCCCGGATTTCCAGTTCTGGCGCCGCCACTGATTATTGTACATTGCATCACAGTTATGAGGCATTTTCCTATGCACTGCCATTGCGACATAAAATTTTATGACTTTCAAAGATTCTGAGAGAATTTAGCTCATGAAATGGCATAGATTTGTGTAAATTTGTTTTTGCTGCTTATTGTAATTAAAGCCTTTTTTCCTGGCAGTATGGTTTGATAAACCTGATTTCTCCTCTTAATATGTATTTGTTTGAATGCTTATAGCACCAGACTACGATTAAATCAAGCGCCATCTCACAGTTAATTATGCTGCTGAAAAATGCTAAAATAAGGGATGGAAGTTAGGGAAAGTTTGGGATTTGTTGCATCTAGTTGGATAATTGCTATCCTTACAATATCACATCCATTGCATAAATGTATCCAATAGGCAATGCATTTGTAATTATTTCTCAATTGCTGTAGGTGCCGTATGGGCTCAGATTGCTCAGAGAATGAATTGTTGATTGTTAATCAAGTGAAAAAATGGGAGTAATCATGAGTGATACAGATCTCGAACAGTGGCATAATATCTAAATCAGAAACTGATGCAGCTAATTAGGCTACCAAGGGCCGAAGTTATTGCAAGTATCCCCGGAGGGCGGCTTAACTGCACTGAAATGAGTCTGCAGGCATGTCTGATGATTTGTAAAATACAGTACAGTGCTAAGTCCGGCCATCAATCCGTGATAGGCTCAAAGTGCACAAGAGCAGGCACATTCCATTTCAATCCCCGCCCTCTTTCCCCTCTACTCTCAAAGTGACCTCCGTGTGCACATTATACCAAGGGCTGAGGGGAAGTGAATGTTGAAAGACTACTGAAACGCAGCTCTTGTTGCTACTGTGTCTTGGAAAACCAACAGATCTTGTGTGTGCAAAATACATAAAAAGGAAAGAAAAATGAGAAAATTGTTGTAAGTATAGTTAACACGCAGCTAACCCTCGGGGGATATACTTGACAGTCCGTGATAAAGCTTCATATAGTCTCAGTATCTTCTCATTAATCTTGCCATAAAAGATGCAATTACTCTTGTATAAAGCTGTCAGGTATGCTCAAGAATAATCACCATGAATTAACACTCCCTAAAAGCAGTAACTGGCCTGCTACGAGCAAGATCAAACAATGGATACAGCACATATTTAATCCATTATTCTCTTTTACGGTCAGGTCAGAGCCTTCATATTTACAACTGGATTTTGCTTTCGTGGCAGGAAGTTTCACATAATAAGCTAGCTAATCCCCATCATGTGTATGAGTAAATATATATGTGTGCATGCTTGTGTGTATGTTATTGTTTTTGGGTAGACTGTATATGCTTACTACTCTGCAAGTGAGCAGGAGATTTTGGAAGCTGTTGACCAGGGCTGCCCAAATCTGGCCCTCAAATCCAAATCCAGCCCTGGTTTTCTTTCCTTCCAGGCAATTAGGTGGACAAATAGTACTATTCATTCGACAGACTGTCTTTAAACATAAATTTTCTGGTAAAGGGAGGGTAGAAAACCAGCAGTGCTCAGCCCTTGAGGACCGTGATTTTGGGAGCCCTGCTCGTAGACTGTGGCTGACGAACAACTTCAGTCTCGTGCTGCCCTATTAGATGGCCGTAAAGCATAGGGATTGTGTGCCGGGCGTGACACTTCTGTCCTGGAGGGCCACAGTGTCTGCTGGCATTCATGATCTATCAATCAGCAGCAAATCTTTGCATTGAGAGCAAGGTACTTGTACTCTTTGGCCAATCAGTGACTTAAATGAATCACTTGTGTGGAAACAAACCAGAAAGTAGAGGCACTGTGGTCCTCCAGGACTGGAGTTTGAATAGCCTGCGATAAGGTATCTACTCACCTCACACGCGTCTACAAGCAACAACATATGATGGAGCTCTTCTCACGCCTTGAAGCCCCATGGGCTAGTGATATTTTCAGCAACGAGCACCCTTTCTTTTTTTTTTTTTAGCAAGGTCAGAAGTTGATGTCAATGAAATGACAAGGACTATCCGCGCTTACATCACCCACCCTCCGCCCCACCCCAACTCTACTGGTTTTATTCCCAGCAGTCTTCCACGAGTTGAGTCATCCATGACTAAAAGTCAACGATTTATCATCAAAGCGACTTCCGCTGCAGTTAAGGTTGATTTGGTAGGAAATCGCTTCCGTCCCACGATTTATGAGTGGGCCGTTGCTCTCCTTCAATACATATTTCAGCTGGAAGCACAGCTCAGGAGTCGGGCAGCATTTACTTCATAACTGCATGTGCACACGCACAGTTCCTTTCATCTTGTGTATTCTGTCACATTCTGAAGGCTAATGACCATTGCAGTCTATCCATCTCTCTCCCTTTACAGAGCAGTCATTCATACACGGTGGGAAAACAATCTCTTATTTTCTGCACACCGATGTACCCAGTACGTTAACCGTCTAAATGTTTTCCGCAGCTGCACCATGGGAGACATAATTGTGTACCAAAGTATTTTCTTTTTCATATATACAGCCTTCTTTTGTGGGATGTTGTGAATGTTTGAGTCATCATTGCATATCTTTGGCCCAAGGTAATGCATAATAGAAATATAGGACTTCCACTCTTATATGTGAATTATTTAGATGTATTGAATGCTTCTCTGGAATGCTTCTCCGGGCCTCTAATGTTCCCTTTGGCTGTTAGATGTGTATTTTTTTCTGATTGTAAATACCGAGCTTCTACAAATTGAGTGTTCATGTCAGAAATGACTTGGGCGGGCACAATTTATGCAACGGAGTTCTATGATCGGTCTATGGCACCTCGCTGCATTTAATGCAATTGTTGTATGTATCTGTGTGTGTGTGTGCGTGTGTGTGTGTGAGTGATTTTGACCGCGATCGGTGAAACAATATGGCCACCACAGCCACCATCTTGAAATCCTATGTTGCAGATACCTTAAATTTCTTATGAGCCAGGTTCACTCAGCAAGATTTCACTTGCTGCCTTGGCGCTGGTTTGCGCTCCCAGAGTGCCTCTAGTTTTATATGCAGCTGAAAACCATGAACAACTTCTGTTATGATGATTATGACTGCTACATATATACATTTTCTATACCCGCTTCCTTTCTTTATTAGAGTCATAAGGGGGGGGGAGCTGGAGCTTATCCCAGCTGACTATGCGTGGAAGGTAGGGGCCCACGCAGGGCACACTCCCACTTACTCACACACTCTTACATTTTTGCAATTTGATGATGACTATTATTATCATTTATTTCCTATTTTTAAAGTTTGAGGTAGATGAGAAAGAAGCTAAACTTGTTGAAAAACATGACTGCAATGACAAAGATACCCATATATTTTGCGCTGGCAAATGAGAGAGGGGCCCGAACAGCATGACGCCAGTTTCCTTCTGAAATTCTCATTCTAGCATTTTCCGGCTCTCATCAGTTTGAGTGCTCTTCACTGCCTCATAAGCCTCACTGAACAGCTGCACGTCTCGCTGCAATACAAGAGTCTATAGTTATCCACGGCTTTGTCGGCTTGGCACCAAGTCGGAATCAATCATATCCGAGGTGGTAGTGTGGCTCGTTCCGTTACCATTAAGGTTTCTTCATATCCACGCGAGGAAAGGATCAAGTGTCTGAGGCGGTTTTGATTCTTAAAAATGCCAAGATCGCTTATTAGATGCAACACATGACACCTGCTGTGCCTGCAAGATTTAAAAAAAAAAAAAGCTGTGGGGATTAACTGTCTTACCTGTTACGCTCTTTAAAAAACACTCCCGGCTCAGGCCCTGAGATTTCGTTGACAGCTGAA
The DNA here is from genome assembly GCA_029692085.1 of Gymnothorax javanicus. Classification (NCBI taxonomy): domain Eukaryota; kingdom Metazoa; phylum Chordata; class Actinopteri; order Anguilliformes; family Muraenidae; genus Gymnothorax; species Gymnothorax javanicus. The sequence goes on along the minus strand of CM056206.1, from coordinate 45,689,020 downwards.
GTGAGGTATCTCTGCTGCGGGCGCGGCGTGACCGCGCCAAATGAGCGCACGGAGCTCCCCAAGCGATCTCGATTTTCGCTGGTTAATTACAGCAGGCGAAAGCTGTTGCATGATGGGGAGATTGGCCCGGCATGATCGACGGCCCCCTCGAGTGCAGCTGTAAACGAGAGCTTTCGCCAAATGTTCCGCTGGATATTGATTCCGAAATGAGACGGCTTTTGTGAGTCACAAATGTAATTCCTTTAAAATGATGGATGTCGCCCAGGGCCCCCCTCCTTCTCTTTCTTTCTTTTTTGCTCTCTGTTACCATTTCTCATTCTCCCTATGTACCTGTCCCTCCCCTTGTTCTTTTTTGTCTTTATGTCGTCGTCCTCTCTCTTCTCTTTCTCACTTGTTGTGTCATGAGTAATGTAGGTTTGAATGAACAGTAAAAGTTTGAAAGTTGACGCCATCATCTGATTCTCTGTGTGGTATTTTTGTCAGACATGAGAATTGGATATATATATATATATATATATATATATATATATATATATATATATGTATACACTTCCTTCAGCTTTCGATTTCACAATGCCTCCCGTCAGTGCTTGAACCGTGGACGATTCGGCTTTTGTGCACTATCCTTCAAAAGTTCAGAATCATTCAGAAAAAGCCATTTTCCATCAAAATTCAGCTCTTATTCATTCAGTAAGTTAAAAATGGATGGAACATTTACCAAAGACATTGACATAATTATTGATTCCTGCCTCGAAAAACAACTTTGTCCTTCAAACTTTGCTTTCACCCAAAAAAAAAAAACCTCAATTTGCAGCAATAACAGCCCTGCAGACCTTTGACACTTTTGCTCAATAGGTTGATTTAATCTGCAGAAATATCACCCCATGCTTCCTGAAGCACCTCCCACATCTTGGATTGGCTAGACAGGCACTTTTTTTGTACCATACGGTCAAGCTGCTTCCGCAACACCACAGCGCTTAAACTGAGTGGTTGCAGCTACGTGCAGGATCGATAACGGACATCTTACTCTGCTAGGAAGTGTCGGTCCATAAAACTGACAGCCGGGGCCAATCGATAGCACAGCACTGTGTTCGAATCAAAGCCTCTGAGGTTAGATAAGACCAACTGCTGTTCTCTCGACTGGCGTATCCTTGTCTTTGTGCCGTAAATCTCATTGGGAATCCCTTTTCGTGCTAACATCCTGAGCTGTGATGTTAAATGAGACCTCATCTGTTGATTGGCCCTTAGCCTTATGGCTGAGGTACTAGAGCGGGACCTGGATGGTTGGTAGTGTAAGGCCAGGGTTAGCAGCAATAACAAAATGGCTACAGTTGGGCCCTTGAGCCTGGTCCTTTACCCATATTGGTCCAGGGGGATCGGCCCCTTCATAGGCTCTTCAACTGTGGGTTGATTTGGATGAAAGTGCTGTTAATTAACAGATCTTTTAAGGAATATTTTTTTTCCCCCCAATGTCTTATAATAGCGTATTGGCCTTTCACCTTTGGGTACCTTTGCCTCGTCGTGCTCTTGGGAAAAATCGGTTATTAAAGCTAAAATTACATTTCATACAAAAGTTAATGTGAGTAGGCTATATTAGGTGCATGCATGTCTGTCCTTTCGGTGTGTCTAGATATAAAATCTTAGAATTGAATTTGCTCTATTATTAGCTTTTTCTGAAATTAATATTAGAAACAAATTTAATATTTAGATTTCATATTTAGTGAATTTACCCTCAATCCTCAACTAATAGAACTATTCTGGGCGTAACTTGAGCCCCAAAAAAGATGATTAGAAAATATTTGAGTTACTCAATCAATTGATGAGTGGTAGTCAGCAGTCTGATGGCTCATTACGGTGCTGTTTGTCAATTGTAAAATCAAAGGGAATTATAAAGACAGAATAAAATTTGAGAATTGAAGAATCATCTGTACATTCTGGCTGGAAATGTGTATATTAAGAACAGCCAAATCTGGACCTCGAGCCTAAATCCAGTCCTGGTTTACTTCCGTAAGGCAATTGACTCCGTTAACTGATAAATTAGTGCTTGTGATTGGGCGGACTGGCTTTACGCCTGATTCCCGGGTCAAGGGAAGGTGTAAAACCAGCAGTTCATGAACATGCGGGACTGTTATTTTATGATCCCGCTGGAACACAATTGTCTCTTTGAATCAGCTTTTAGCAAGAGCTGTGTCCTTCAGGGGATGGTTTCTATACCATCTATTCATTGGACAGAAGTACATCATGCATTATTCTGGAGGTTCGTAAAGTGGTGACTAGACACCTCAAAATGGAAGAAATGTAATTATTCATAGTTGCTCACATAATTGTTTTCATTGACAAAGTTCTGATTATGGTGACAAATTACAAGGTAATAATTACACATTGCCCACAATGTCTCAGTTTTCATTACTTTTGTTTTAATAATCCATTATTCAATGGTATCAGAATTCATCTATGCATCCACCAATGACACATTAAGGAAAGAAAGTTTTTGGCTTATGTCTCCAAAGAGGAATCCTTTTAGTTCTGTATGATATCCACTTGGTTGGTGAGAAAAGATATGGACGTTCAGATTGAAAGCCATTTTTTTTTGTGAATAGTCTTTGAATACGATTTACTGCAGGACTATAGAAGAGCTAATCAGAGTTTTTTCTTCTGAGGGTGTGATTTTTTTTTTTTTTTTTTTTTTTAGTAGCAATGTTTTTGGTTTTGTATAAATCCGTGAAATGTTAACTTTTTGTGCTGCAGAATATTACAAATCCCTCATTTATGCATCTTTTCTTGACGTTTTTGAAATGTATTGGGAATACAATGGAATGAAATTTGGGACGGGAGAGGTAAACTGCAAGGCTCGGTGATCCACTGCTCAAAGCTCCTGATAGCAGTTTTCTGGATCTAGCGATGTCACGGTCTCCTTTATGCCGAGGACCACCAGTCCGCACCTGTGGAACAGAAGGAATCTGGCACTTTGTCCTGGTCCAATCTACTCCCAGCTGTCGTTTGACGCTATAGGCAGTGGAAGGTGACATCTGCTTTCAAACTGTGGTCCTGCTCATTAGAAGACTTGCTCATTTTGAGCCAAGCTCTGACAGTGGAGAAAAACTAAAAGAAAAAGGTGCCATTCATTAAAGATGCCAGTTAAAAAAAAGAAAAAGAGAAAAATCTTGAATGATTTTATTGAAAACAAGGACATTCACTCTGACGTCTTGGAAGTTAAGTTGCTTGTTTTTTCTGCTGATCCTGTCAGTGTTTGCAGCGCATGTTCGTATTTTTTTGCTATCTTTTTTATTTCCCTCATGTTTCAGTGTTTTCGTGTTCACCTTAGTTTTTTGTGTCCACGTGCCTTTGTTTGTTTCACGTCTTGATTAGTGTCTCATTCCCCATGCCCTTTCCCTCACCTGACTCCTGTTCGCTTATATGGTCTTGTGTATTTGTCCTCTTCTATTTCACTCAATCTTCGCAAGTTTGTCTCAGCTGATTTCTGTCCTGTCGAGTATGAGTCATTTTTTTATTGCCTGTCTGCCTGTTCCATGTTTGAACCAGTTTGTTCCCAGTTTTTGCTTTTTGGATTCTGCTCCACTGATCATCTGATGTTGATTGTTATAAATACCTGCCTGCATTTTTTGTCCCAGAGATTGGATCATGATTTTGTACTGCATTCTGCCCTCCTGGTTATTGAACTCCGCCTGCGACTCGACTACGCTTCTGCCTGTGATTAGGTACTGTAGTCCTGCTCTCTGGTATTCAACCCAGCCTTTACGATCCTGATTTGCTAAATAAACTTCAGTTATTTTTGATCTGCTATCTGCACCTGAGTCCCTGTGTTCACCCTTGACGGATCCTCGTTGGCATTTTGAATAGTTTGGCTAGCGTTTTTGTTCAGACCGCAACAAACTAGCAACAGCTTTGTTTTAGGATCATATGAAGTGAGGTGTTTTTCAGATGCTGTTTGGGCAGAAACAAGGTCCAGACAAGTACCTGAACGCAAATGACGCAACCTGGTTCAGCTGGCTCAGGATGAGCAATGTCATCACTTCCGCTATAACGTAACTTCACAAGGTAGCGACAGCCCTTTGATGGGTGCAAACAAAAATGTGAAAGCTTGTTCGGCATATTCTTTTCAGAGGAGCCGAGGCTCTTTAATCGAGGTGAAAATGCAGTCAGGTCTGGACACATGATGAAGATAAAACACCTCTGGTGATGACTCTCAACACTGGAAACCCAAGTGCAAACGAGTATGAGGGATACAAGTTACAATGTTACGGTGAGTTTATTCTCCCATACGGCATTCAACATAGCGAGCTGGTTTGTTTAAAGCCAATATGGCGCATCTCCAGGGTGATAATCATGTAGTCTTGACGTCACACTAATCTTCCCCATTGAAATGGGTGAGTCACTCCGTTGTCAGATAACAAGGAAGAACTCTGAGGCCTGTTGCAATGAATATTTAATATGCACAAACTACGGCATAAGCAATGGACTGACAAGGATTTGTGAGATTCAGCTTGAGAAATTAATTGCATTTTCATTTATTTTCATAATCTTACAAATGATGCAAAAACAGTATTCCCTCTGGAGATGTTCACCTGCCCAATTTTTTTTTTTTTTTTTACAATGATTAATTACATTTCCACCCATGGTTCAAAACGTCAATGCATGAAAATGTGACAACAGAATAAATTTTAATCAACACTGTTCCCACCAACAACTGCCATTTCTAACCATAGCCTAGCAAAAACACTGTGCCCCCTAGTGGCAGTGGGTTTCATTGCAAACCACAGGTTTGCTTCTTCCAGGGCCAAAATTAAAACATTCCTCATGAAACTGACCAAACTGTTGCTCCTGTATTATTATTATGGGTAACCTGAAAAAATTAGGTGAGTACAGTGACATCTTAAAATCGACAATGAACTCAGACACATAAAAAATAGATTTCAGTCTTATCTTTTGTTTTTGATGACAACAAAACTGTAGGAAATGCAGCAGTCTACCAAAATTAGCTAGCCCACATCAGGGACTGGCTAAATCAAGTGGTCTTGTTCTCTGGTAATCAAAAGGATAAGTGAAATGAGGTCATTCTTAATGGAGTCATTCCTGCTGGTACAATCACTGCTTTTGTGAGGATTCAGTCCTCACTTACTACAACAAAAATAACACCTCGTCAGAACCAATGTTTTGATAGCGGAGGCACAGAAAGGCAGGGCTTGGTGAAAGAAGGAGCCAGAAATCAGACGTGTTCTCACACTGCAACCTGAAGGGGAACACTTGTGGGTCTCAGAAAGAAACCGGAGTTTGATCACTCATGACTCTGTGAAAAGCACAAGCTCTCATGGGTTGAACAGGGCTCCTTCAAATACAGGCGCTTACTGACTGATCCAAGTGCTCTAGTTCTCAGCAAAAGGAGAACATTTCAACTGACATGAATTACCCACATTACTTTCATATATTCTGTACATTTAACCCTAACAACCAATATTTGAACATACAATCCATTTGTACAGCTACTGAAGCAATTTATGATAAGTGTTCCGCTCAATGGGGAAGCAGTAGTGCAGTGGTTAAGTGTGCTTGACTCGGGACTGAAAGGTCCGGAGTTTGAGTCCTTGCAACGCCTTTAGCGGTGTGTTCTTTGGCAAAACACTTCACTCCCACTGTGCCTCACTCCATCCAGGTGTACCATTGGGTACCAGCAAACTGTCAAGGAAACCTGACTAAGAGCAGGGGGGTAACCTACGATGGAGTAGCAATACTGCTAGTTGCTGCATGCTACTGAAGGTAAAGTGCCGGCTTGATGAGCCACTAGACTCGGAACAGCCTATTTAAAAATTTAGTAATTTTTAATCCAAATAAGTATGCATACCAATTCATGAAAATGAATTCATGGCATAATCAGAATTGCATCACTCAGACTGAAAGATAAAGCTTCTGGATTCCTTAAAAAGTCCTGAGCTTAAAGAAAATATCTTTTTTTTTCTCTAAACAAACAAAAAAAAAAAAAAAACAACCATTGGCTTATTTTAAATTAAATCCAGGGGTCACTCTCTGGGTCCAGATATTGTGCGCTGCTGTTAAAAATGTGGAAATGTGGCTGAAATAATAAATGAGCCCATGGGTCGAAATTTTAGACAGTACTAGGTGACTCCAAAATTTTGATTTTTTCCTGTGCTGTGAATGCATAGAGTGGTGCAAATACCATTTTTAAACAATCCACTCCACCATGGGGGAGGGGCTTCATAGAGCATAATAATCGACTGAGCTTTCATTGCAGAAAATATCGTGCCCCTGTCCATAGTATCTTATCCCATTCTCAATGATCGGTGCACTGGCCCAGTCTTCATGTTTGTTAGTGGCTCAATTTGGGAATTTCTTGGGGGTTTCATAAAGAGATAAACTAAAACCATTTGTTTCTATCCAGGGTGCTCAAGCATTATGCTGTTGTTTGAGCTTTTCTTCTGTCCAAACAAAGGCTTTTGTTGTGTTGGTTCAACTCAGTCCCAAGATGTGAAGGCACATCACTTCTAGTTCTGACTACTTCTTCTTTTGAGCCAATCAGCGGCGAACTTGCTTGTGTGCTTCAGATCATTGTCCTGCTGGTTTCAGCTTAAGGTCTGAAACTGATGGCTGGATGATCTCCTTCAGGATTTTCTGGTAGAGAGCAGAATTCAGGGTTCAATCAATTATGGCAAGTCACCCAGGTCCTGCAGCAGCAAAGCAGCCCCAGCCCGTCACACTACTACCACCATGTTTAACTGTCAGTATGATGATCTTATTGTAGGAGACTGTGTTTGCTTTATGCCAGATGTAATGGGACCCATGTCCTGCAAAAAGTTCCACTTTTGATACCTCCATTCACAAAATATTATCCCAAAAGTCTTGGGGGTCATCAAGATGTTCTTTTTTTGGCAAATGTGAGATGAGCCTTTGTGTTCTTTTGGTCAGCAGTGGTTTTTTGCCCTCCCAGGGATGCCATTTTTGCCCAGTCTCTTTCTTATTCTTGAATCATGAACACTGACCTGAACTGAGGCAAGTGAGGTCTGCGGTTGTTTAGATTCTGGTCTGGGTTTTTCTGAGGCCTGCTGGATCAGTCGGCGATGTGTGCTTGGAGGAATTTTGGTAGGACGGCCATTCCTGGAGAGGTTCACCATGGTCCAGTTGTAAAGTGGTTTGCTGGAGTCCTAGAGCCTTAGAATGGCTTTATAACTGTTTTCAGACTGATAGATTTCACCAACTTTGTTTCTCATTTTTTCTTGAATTTTTTTGGATTGCGGCATCATGTGCTGCTTTTTGCCTTCTTCACATTGCCAAACAGGTTACAGTTTGTAAGTGATTTTTAGATTCAACAGGGCTGGTGGTGATCATGCTTGGGTGTGTCGACTTGAGTGCAATAGAACCCACTTATCAATTAAATTTGTTTAATTACGTAGTTGATTTGATAACTAAGAAGACAAATACTTTTTCACATAGGGCAAGATAGGGTTGGATAGCTTTTTTCCTGCAAGCTATGAAATCAACTTTTAAAACTGCATTTGGGGTTTATGCGGGTTATCTTTGTCTATTAAATTTAGTTTGATCTGAAACAGTGAAGTGTTACAAATATGGAAAAGTGGAAGAAACCAGGAAGAAGGAAAACACTATCACAGCACTGTCTGCTTTGAAAACTTTTCGCTTGGTATTTAACAGGGTCACTAATTCGTTGTGAACAAGTCTGCTCTGCTTGATCTTACCATCTCTTTCACCCTGATATGCTTATTGCTTTCACTTGGAAATTATTGTGCTCTGATCCCTGTGCAATGCATTTGTGTTTATGAGAGTGGCTCTGAATAATGTTTGCAGCACAGCTTATTCAGTAGTTGCTGCTCCAGTCGGACTTGAATCCCCCTGAGTGGCTGAGAGTTCAGTTCCAACCGTCGCACCTTATGAGTTGCCATCTGTTCTCTATTTGTTACCCTCTACTTTCTACATGTCTAAATAAAGTACACAATGATGAGTATATTACCAGAGGAGGGTGGGCTTCAGCTCTTCTTAAAGAAGAGTGTGTGATGAGGAGATTTCGGGTGATGGTGGCGAGGACATGATGTTACTCCTTGTCACGGGGGGGATGTAAAGTGTAGCAACAGACAAGTTGCTATCCAATTCAGGCTACCTCCAGCCCTGCTGGCTCAGTGCACAAGTAGACCGTCTCTGGGGGTTTGTGGCCCCGTCAACATCGTATACAATGAATTCCTACATTCAAAAATGGGGCTGATGAGTTAATGGCAAAATTGCCGGTCGACACCAATCTGACCATAACCCAGTCTTAGACGTTAATGAAAGTGTTAGCTATGCTAACGACAAGTAGAGTCATAATTGAAAAACGCCCCTGTGCAAATAATTTAGTTGTCACGGTAGCTTATGCGATCCAATTTGAACGCCATTAGCTCTGCTTTAAGGCGATTATTTTCGACGGTTAATGGATTTTACCAGTACGGGTGAGTGTTCCGCCTCTTAAGATCGGGCTTTAAGCCACCAGCTCTAATTGAGCACTAAATTATTGTGTGTATAGCAGATGATAAGTCCACTGATTGGGGAATTATACTATGGCAGGCTGGCTGTGGGGACTTTGTGCTGTGTCACTCTCCACTGGGTGACAGGGATTCAGTGCACTTCACGCTATGAACTCTTGCTAGCTGCAGTAGAGAAGATGTTCCTAACGGTACCATATCTGTAAGTTGAATTAGTTATTACTGAAAAATGTGTTCATTTGGAAAATTGAACACACTTGGTATTGGGGTGAAAACGAATCCTTGCTTGATGTCGTCTATAATTCGCTTTGATGGTTAGGTGCCTGATTGAATACGTAGCCCAATCCTGCGTCTTTCTATCAAAGCTCACCGCACTCCAGCTGTCGATGGGATCCTTCATTTACTGATGATGAATTGCTGTATCTGGTCATATCATGAATTACTCTCAATGCAATTTAATTAAAATGTTAATACCTACCATCTTTGATTTTGGAAAAGGTTAGAGTCAAACCCAGTTACTCACTTGTGGCTGTATTGGGATTTACTGTCAGAATCCAATTTAATTAATTACTTAGTATCTAATATCTACCATTTTGAAGGGGCCGTAGCCAAAAGTAGTGCTTCATTTATGGCTGCTGGGTCAGCGGCAATATCCTGGGATGTCACTGGTGAGCTGCTAGTGTGTGTCTGTTAGTGCGTGGTTGTGAGATTGATGAATAGGTGCAATAAAGCAATGTTTGTTGTGGCACACCCCTTCACATTGATTAAACAGAGAAGGATCATAAAATGGAGTCAGATGAAAGAATGATGCAACATTGTTTGTGTGTGTGTGTGTGTGTGTGTGTGTGTGTAAGTGGCCAGAAGAGAGGCAGGTGATATGTTTGGACGATGACAATCAGGTCCCGCTCTCTTCTGCTTGAAGCAGACTGAAGAAAAGAATAGAGGAAAAAGGAAGAGAAAATGAGAGATAAAAGCCATCCTAGTAATATATAGCAGAATTAAAATGTATTAATTCTTCAGCTGGCCTTCGACACAACGATTGCATGGTGAGAGAAGCACGAGGGTCTTCGCTTGATTCAAATGGGCAATGGCACCTGGACAGCTAACTGCTTTCCCTGACGAGTGACACAGCTCCCCTTCAACCTTTTTGTACTCTTTCGAGTGGAAGGTAAACCACATTAGCAGAATCGTTCATTTTGCACTACCTTCTGTGCTCCTCTGTCATCTCGTTGTGCTACTGCAGTGTTTAAGTTGCCCGCGTGGTCATTCACAATGCAGGTACAAAATGGGGAGTACCACAGTAATCACAGTCAACTGAAGTGGTGGCGATGCTTTTGGATTTGTCCTGAAGTGAAGCTCCACATGATGTAGTAATTAATATAGGAACTCATCCTCATCTTCACTGAGCTAGCTGCCCTAAAAGCTAGGCTACTGGGTTCATACAATAGATGGTTCAACCTCCACGAGTTGCACCAGCCTCTCGGACAGGAATTTCTATTGCCTTTTTCGCGGGAGTGTTGTCATATTTTGTCAAATTGCTCCCTTTCACGTGTCATTTAAACCGATCATGAAATGGGCTTTAGAATAGGTAGCTATACAAATTCAGCGTGCACATTAAGGGACATTGGAACACGTGAAAATGGCATGAGGTGTATTGCTTCTCTTGACTCTTTTCCCCATAATGACTACATATGACGCCTCTATGTGGGGGCAGTCTGTGGGGAAAAGAATAAGGTGGCTGAGGGTAACTCACAACAGAGGAGCAATATTTTCAGAGAGGGTACATTTTCTGTTCTGTGGCATTGTTCTTTCCATAATGAATGATTGTTTGAAGGACAGCAAAAAAGAAACTGAAGCTGGAGCACTAGAGTGGGGGATTCAGCCATTGCTTCACTGTCCTCAGTCAGTTACCCCCCCATCCCATCCAGCTCGGCTTTTATCGTCTGCTATCAGACAGTTTAGTCATTAGGCTCAAGCTCATCTGCTCCAAAAACTTAAGGTCTTCCATGTCCTTCAAAGAAATGGGTCCATCTAAGATTACTGCCCTTTTTTTTCCTGAAATCTCCCTACCGAACCCACCGACACATCCTATCCACAAACAAGGCTTGGTGAGCAATACGTTCATCTGCTCCCTTATTACTGCACGCGGCTAGCCAAGTGAACAGATTTTCCCAAAAACATCATCCAGTACAGTCATTCTATGTCCTGTCCAAATGACTGCTATTATCATTGCTTTCATTGACAGGTTAAACACGTAGCTAATACTCCGTATGCTGCCGTTTATGAATGGATATACTATGCTCACTGTCAGTTTTAAATGTGATAGAAAGGATGAACAATTGCTAATTTATAAAGATATAGAAGTGTGTAGCAAATGTAGATAGTGTAAGAAAGATATACGCAATTATCCTCTAGACACAGTGCGATTTTTTTTTTTTAAACCTAATACTTCCCCTCCAGAATTGAAGCATGACAATTGCTCCTGCCATCTTGTTCTTATGCAAAAATGTAATGTAATGTAATTTAGCACTGTAATCAAAGACGAATGGTTTGGAAATTCAATATTAAATTTTTTTTCCCCATATGACAAGACATCATTTATTTTACTCACATATACACATTGGAAAGTTAATTTATGATGACCACTGAAATTGTAACTGTTTTTATGGGGAACAATTACAACAGAAAACAGCATTTGTCTCCTCCATTTTTTCTTATTCTGTTTCTTATATTCTGCCTTCCTATTTATTGATGTCCTCTCTTTCTTTGCTCTTGGTGTCATGTCCATTGTGTGAAATGAATGCCCATTAGCCCTCATTCATTGGCTGATGAAAGTTTGACATATCGAACAACATCCTGGCTTGACCACTCGGAACTCTGTATTGAGGGTTGTTGATCAAAATAAGGCCTAAATGTTAGTCGAAATCTGCAAAAGCCCTTATTTACCTATAGTCACAAGATTGAATTCCTCCGCCCCTTTCTCAAAAAAGGGATTTCTCATTCAAAGGGAATTTTAGCCAGCGCTTCAAAATATTTACTGACAAAATGGACTCTGATTCATTTCAATTTGCTGCTGAGCTGATGGAACGGATACAAAAAATCCATCGCGCTTAACTGTGTTTGCATCAGCAGCCCAGCAGCCCGGCACAGTCTACTTTCAGCAACGAGCAAACAAATTAAGTTGTGTTTACTGAGCGGATCGTGTCAAAGTAAACAGACTTTAGAGAACTCTCTTGTCTCTGGCTGAATCCAAAAGTCTGCTCTTTGACGTGCAAAATTGGTCCATTCTGTGAAATTTTTTTGAAATCCCTGCATTAATGTGTTAGCGTAGCACAGTGAGCTAACGTGCACTCATTTACGCGCATACTGACCTCAACATGATTTCAAAATAAAAGCATGTTTGTAAGTAACTACACATTTGGACCATATGAATCATACATTGGAAGACTGGGTTGTTTTTCTGCCTTGTTCCTATAATTATGTTCTGTTTTCCGACATTGCCTGACATCTCTTGTATTGTCTCCTCAATATGAAATTCCGGGTAGGCCCTTTGTAAAGACTGGTGAAGCCTGCGCCCAAGCGAACTCTATGGAAGTCTGCATGAATGTTCCCATGATCACCTGTGCTAACTTGATTAATTGCTGAGTCATAACGTAACATGGCGAGAACAGGCCATTCAGCTCAACTAGGCTCGCCATTTTCCTATCGCTAGAGCGAATCTAACACTTCAGATACTTTATGACTAAATGGCATCTAGCACTAAATCAAGCCTGTTCATTAAAACTCTCCAGGTTTCTGCCTCAACAATATGGTCAGGCAAGCTATTCCTCACTGAGATTACTCTCTGCGTGAAAAAATATATATATATTTCCTAATATCAGGGCTAAATTTACCCTTGGCCATTTGTGACCCTGAGTACTACTAACAGAACTTGGCCTACCTCAATCAGATCACCCCTAAGTCTCCTTTTCCCAAGACTGAAGAGATTAAGGATCTTCAGCCTCTCCTCTTAGCTTTCATCTTTTATACCAGGAATTAACTTTGTAGCTCTTCTCTGAACAGCCGTCCTGGCCACAATGTTATAATTAACACTCATTAAGTTCGCCAGTCAACCAACACGTGGGAGATTGGACTTTGGATTTGGCCTAGAAGACACTGCAGAGTTTAGTTTCATTGGCTATTGCTGATTTTGCTCCTCTTGCCCTGTTTTCCATGCCTGAAGCAATGTTATGTATCGTTTTTTAAATTTGGGTGGTTTTCTCACCTGTTTGAATGGCACCCTGGTGTCATTATACGGCTCTATGTTCACACCCCAGACTTGTTGGGACTGACACCAGAGGTGAGAAATGAATAGCAAAATATGCTTTGGCCTGGATGGAATGTGGACAAAGCCTGTCCCAACACCCAAGCTAGATCTGAAACCTCAACACAGCCAATCTCCCCCCCAGGTCGGACACACGGAGGTCTTGATCACCTCCAGCCCAGATTGTAAAGTTTATGCTCTGCTCTGACCCCAACCCTGGCCTGAAACAGAGGTCCCACAAATATTATGTTATATCCTCTCTTCCCAACTGACTGGCACTGAAGGGTAAGCCATCTGTGACTCCTGCACGGACCAGCCAGTCTGAGGACAGACCCAGAGTCACAACCATCTGGGGCGCATCTATGCAATAATAATAATAATAATCTATGCAGCAGAGGGGCCTGGCCACCGGAAAACTTCCTGCTAATTGAGCCGCTCATGATTTATAGTTACATTTTAGTGTGGTCAGGCACAGTCCAGCCCTACAGCGAAGGGAGGAAGTGAATGAGTGAATTTTTACAACTTTTTTTAAACAACGTTCAAGTGCTGCACAAAGGTACTGGTACACAACAATTAAGCATTGTAAATATAGAACAATGCAAAGTAATAAGTCAAGCATTAAGCTTAAAATAGAAATGAATTAAACAAGACTACTGGAGGCTCTTTGATATTTGAGTGAATGAGTGAGTGAGTGACTGACCGACTGAGTGACTGACACCATTGGTCGGATAGCTCCACATACTTACCTCATTGGCCGTGGCTGTTGCTCTTTCAAAATTATTCGGCATAAACAGTTTTTACCGTATTACGTCATCAGGGGGCATTGACAGCAGATCCACTTGGATGATTTTTCAAAGCAATACATTACAGGAAATTCAACAAACATTAAAAGTCCAAGTTAATTAATTAATTAATTGGGCCATACCACTGACTTTCCTGGCTACAAATTGCTCTTAATTTCGTAAGTAGACCATGGACGTGTTTGACCTAGTTTTGTTATGAGCCTTTTATGAAGTTGAGGTCATGTTTTTGACACCAGAAATTCACTGCGCTGTCTATGATCTGCATAAAATTGACTTGATCAATAAGCATCACTATTTAATTAACAATGAAAATCTTTGCTGGGAGATGCGTTGTAATTCAAGTGTTGTCTCAGTCTAGCACAATACTTTATTAGTTCACCCCAGTCTTTGATTAATGCTATTGTGAGCTGTGAAGAAAACGATACAACATATGTCTGGTTATGAATAAAAGTTATGAAGAAATATCATTTTAGTCCATATTTTAGGCTGCAGCTCCCTCAGTTTAGAAGTATGCTGTATTAGCACAAAGGATAATGGTTATTCTAATGGTGCATGTGCCTTGAAGCTGCATTAGTGTAGAGGTACCATTATGGCTTTTCTTTTTTTGTACGTTGAGGCTGCATTGAAAGTATCACAGATATTTTTGATTTAGTCCTAATGTCATGACTTTGGCTCCATCCGCTGCATCCTTTTCATTTGCCTCCAGTTATTGATTTGCTTCATTTGCATTTTCATTTCACTGCACAGAGCAAGATGAAATATGTGAAATGTACAGTTCCTGGTCTTCTGTCACTCACAATGCTCGTAAGTTTTACTAACCAGGTCAAAATCTATTCCTTTGGCTCCGATATGAGCCGCAGTTTGGTTTATTATATATTGTGCGTTCAGCGTGTTTTACTGCGATCAGCTTTCCTTCATGATTCATTGCATGGGAACAAGCAGAATTCCCACAATTCCCTGATTGATATGGAATCCCCTTGCTCCAAGAGCTCTGTCAAGCTCTGTGAAGAGACAGTGGTCAGATTGAATGCGTTAATTTTGGCCTTTTTGTTTTATTGCTTTTTGAGTGCTGCTTAACGTCGACAAATTGAGTCCAGTGCTTAAAGTACTTAAGTCAGATTTTCACACACTGTGATGTGATGATATAAATCATAAAATACCTTTTATGGTTGCCTGATTTCGTCATCTCAATTTTCGCAAAATGAACTTCATGGGACTGCAGTGCTTTTTGCAATGGGGTCTTCAATTAGCAGATTTTATGAATCTATTATATATTCAGACCCTTTTTTCTCAAAATAGACATTTTGTGACTTAAGTACTTTTAGAACTAGGGTCTTCAATTTCAGTTCATGGACAGTATTTCCACTTCCTCTTTCCTTTTGATAATGTGGGGTCAATTTTGTACTATGTGCCCTTTAGTGCTTAAGTGGGTTGACTAATGGTGCTGAAAAATGCTGAGCTTTGTGCTTTCTTTCAGATCAAGCTATTGCCCCTCATTCCTAACATGCCTCTGTGCTTCCTTCTGTGTGACTGCAGTGTCTTCTATTCATCTGCCCCCCCCCCCCAAAAAAAAAAAACCTCATACCTGAAGACTTCATTTATTCTCTGAACCCTCAAAGTGAACCCATAATGCATTTCAAAATGTGACTGCCCCTTTCCTTAAATTTTGCGACTGAAATTGTGGGATTACCCCCACAGAGTTTGAGAAGTGTCTTAGCATGTAACGCGAGACGAAGGCTCTTAGCATGTGAACCTAAGTGAAGGCTTTTAGCACATGGTACTAAATGAAGGCTATGGAAGAAGATATGAGTCACTCCAACAGCTTTAGCCA
Organism: Gymnothorax javanicus; assembly: GCA_029692085.1. Classification (NCBI taxonomy): domain Eukaryota; kingdom Metazoa; phylum Chordata; class Actinopteri; order Anguilliformes; family Muraenidae; genus Gymnothorax; species Gymnothorax javanicus. The sequence goes on along the minus strand of CM056206.1, from coordinate 45,673,582 downwards.
TTGCTGTCAGGAGACTGAAGTCTCAAAGAAGTTAATTCATTCCTGTAAAATTAAAGAATATTTTAGCTTGAAGGCTTCATATTTGAAAAGGACAGTTGTCCACAATTGTTTCTCCTCACGGAACGATGTTATTGAAGGCTAAGAGGGAACAACTCCCCTGCACAATTCACTCATGTACTTCAGATGGAGGGCATTTACCGCGCTGTTCTACATGTCGTGGCTTCATCCGTGGAACAAAACTTAGGCTTGCTGATTTGCAGTCCATACAGTCAGCAGGGGTGCTCAAACTCTGGGGAAAAAATGGCAGGTACATTATTGCAGGCGTGTTATAATGCATGTATCCTTGGCCCTGATGTGTGTGTGTGTGTGTGCCTGCGCGTGTGTGTGTGTGTGTGGTCACTGCTTTGTTGAGTTCGACCCTGATGTTGGCTAGTTACACTTTGTTCTGCAGTTAAAGATGTCTTACTAGGAAATTCAGTTGGCTTCGGCGTTAGGTGTGGGTAGTTTGGTGAAATGTCAGATTATACTCCTGGGTTAGCAGCTGATCCACAGGAGACAGTTTTGCAATTATTTAGCTGCTAGCGATGAGCCAGTGTACAATTCTGGTAATAACTTAATTCCACCCTCTCCTGCTGTGTCCAACCCTGGGTGCTCTGGTATACCAATTTATCAAACATTTTTCTGTTTTCTACAAAGCAGCACCCTAATTTGAGACCAGAACCAGAGGGGAAATGGAAGTGCATTTACTCACTGGTTCAAAACTGACGCGATATCTACTGCATTTCTGTGCTGTCAAGCACTTATTTCTGTTCAGGAGTTCTACTTGTGATTAGCGCTCTTGCAAATTTATCCTTTTTTTTTTCTCAGCAGGAAAAGTTTTTTCTTTTGCGAAGGTTTCCAGCTATGGGCACACTGAGAGTTGTTATGAAAACTTAGCCAATTACACTTATCCTTGCTACAAAATAAGAATAATATTTCATTGAACCATGGACATTTACTGTAACATTCCACTGCAATGGAATTCATCAAAAGAAGTTGCTCCATTTATTCTATTAAAGTGCTACACCTTGAGAATCCCATGTATGCAATATGTATAGCCGCCATGTAGCACTTTGACACAGCGGTGCAACAACCTGTGGGTCATAACCTCCATCATGGGTGAATGAAATATCATTCTTTGTCAATGAATTGAGAATTTTCAACATGGCTTATCTAATACGGCATGTGGACTCGTCACCTTACGGCTGACACTTTTTGGGCGTTTTACTGATCTGTTCCATTACAATGCATTAGTCTTCCCTGCTGAATGGCCTTTGGTCTCCAAAACATTCATTTTTATCCATTTTTGTAAATGACTCCAAGGTGTACGCTAAAAAAATCAGTGTTTTCTGGATGCCCCTTCAACACCAATGTCTCAAAAACGCTTCTAGACATGAAGTATTGTTTGGTTTTGTAATATTTTTTGGGGATTTCAACATGCAAATTCATTGTCTGTCTTTGGAAACGTAATTTTATTTGGAATTGGCATATTCTTCATAACTTAGGTTGCCTTCAAAAGGCTTTCATAACTTGCTTAACGGAGTAAATGCTATTTGGGGAAGACTCTGGTGAAAATGCAACATTAAAAGCAAACACAAAAGATGTTAATCTGATGCTACTACAGTAGTTGTTTGCCAACCTGGGTTGTTTTCATAATATTTTAATCCCCACCTGTTTATTCTTCTTTTGATCCTTTGAAACACATTATCAATATTTATTACAACATCAAAATGAGATGTTCAAAGCAAAATGTAAGGTGTAGATTGGCTCAAGATGGCCACCGCTGCCTCAGAACCCGTACTCCTCTCACGCAATTGAAGTGCGTGAGCATGCTTCAAGCCATTGAGCGACAGAGACGAGGGAGATCAGAGCGAGGTTCTGTCTCGTTTCGGCTGTTGTCAGCCACTTGAGTGAGGATTAGGCTCAATGTTCCCGACCGCCCTCTCATTGACACCTTTTCCGATGGCTATGTCCTGCTGGTAATTATTTCGTGATGTTCGTGATGTAGTATCACTAGCAGATGGAGTGGTTTCTTTCTAAGCACTGGGGCTAAACTTGTCCCCTATTCTCCTCCCTCCTCAACTCATACGGTTTGTTTCCTCCTCTATATTTCTGTCTCTCCTTCTCCTTCATTCTGCTTTCCTCTGCTCATCTCATCCCGTTCTTTTTTTCAGTCACTGTTCCCTGACTGTCACTCCGGTCTCTTCCCTATGATTTTCTTCATCACTCTCTCCTTCAAATTACTGTGCAGAGGATGCTGTAGAGAGTGCCTCGGGGCTAGAGGAAAGGCCTGCTGCCATATACAATTCTCTGCAAAGGTTTTTGGCTCATTTAAAACTATTCAGTAATTGAGAAAAGTATGAAAGTTTTTTTTATTTTGAAAAATGTACTGTACCATAATGAGTCATGAATGTTTCGCAAAATCAAATCATTTTTTGGGCTCTGTCAATGCTATCCTATCGGTATCAATTGTCGTTAAAGGGTTACTCTGTCCAAAACATGATGTGGGCTCAACTTTTTTGTGTCACCTCCAAAGCAGGTCGACACCGAAGGATCACTTTTGCATCGTCACGCGTCGGCTGCAGCTTAACCTTGGTTTCCAGACAATAACTATTGAAAAAATGATTGGATTTGAATGAAACTTCATCAGCTTACTTAGTATTAAGGTTTCTCAGGCAAGTTTAATTTTGGGACAGATCTGCGGATATGTGGTTGTCCACCTGATGCGGTTGTCTGCGTCAGCGAGAGTACACCAATCGCAGAGCGGCAAGGACAGAGAACCTATTACGTTGGTCTATTTAAGCACAATCAAGCTTGCTCACCTTTGCTGCTCAATTTGCTGCCGCTCACGTGCAAGGTGTGAAATGGTTTTTGCTCGCCACCTCCACCCCAGCCTCTACCTGTTTGGTTCTGCTCTGTCCGACAGTGGGGGGGACTCATAAGTTCTGCTCCCTACCTAATTTTTGGCCCTCTTGGCCTCTAGGCCAGACGGGCTTATGCTGAGGTTAGATGCCTTCATGGTGGTCTATCATGCGTCCGCAAATTTCTTGCCTTGTCAGCGCTCTAGCGCCTTCAGTTTTTCGCAGATGCTTTTTATATTTTATTTGCATGTATATGGAATGAAAGTCTAGGCCAAGTTCGATTTTGGCCATGTTTGGTCTTTTTTAATGTCCCTTAAAACAAGTTTAAAAATACTGGAAGCTGCCTTGATTTTACTTGCCATAGCTCCAGCCTGAGCTTCAGCCCGACTCTCATTTGCGCGAATGGTCTGTCAGTTTTCACGTAATAATTCATCTCATCTTCTTTTAATTAGAACATTCAATCAACTCTGATAAAATTACGCTTGTCACCTGAGGCAAATACCCTGCAATTGTGAAGGGAAAAATCACGTCTCCCTATTTCTTTGTGTGTGTTTGTGTCTGTGTGTTTCAAACAGAGTTTTATAGTGCAAATGCTGTGTACCCTCTTTCTTTCCCTTGATCAATCAGCATATCTTTCCTTTCTCTCTCTTGCTCCCTCTCATTCTGTCACTCTCTCTCTCTCCCTCTCTCTCATTCTCTCTCCTTTCCCTGCCTCTTATATTCTCTCCCTTCCCTCCTTCAACCAGTCGACAGGTTGGAAAGGTTAACGGAAGAGGAGGCCGCTAAGTCTCAGGCTAAATTAGCCTATTAGCCTGCGTCCCTGCCCTTGGACCTTTCGTCTGAGGGGAGACTGAATTGTGTTTGGATGAAGCTACAGCACTTTGACAGGCAACAAGAGGTTGGAGGAATTGATCTGCTATTTGACCTGTGCCATCTGATTTAGCGTCAGGTTACATGTTTGGGCCCTAGGGTCCACTCCTCGCTAGCCACAGTCTGCCAAAAGCAATTAGCTGTGCAAGGTGGCTGCCTGATGGGACTTGTCTAGTTCATTCTATTGCGACATCATTGGGAAAAAAAACAACAGCAGATTGAACCTAATCTGCCATTATGGTGTATTGTTTTGTCAAGCAACAAAGGAGTAGAAGTTCAGAAACGCTAAATGCCAAGGTTCAGCAGTGTGACTGGTTACGAATTATTTCAGAATTTGCGGCAGCAGTTGTCCTTTTACACACAACAAAGCTGTACAAAATTAGGGTTTAGGGCTGTTCTTTGTGTCCCTCCAAGGCATTCAGTGTTTGCATTATACCTTTGTTTCCTGTTGATTAACTTCTTTTCAAACGTTAAACTCTCAGCTGGATTTTTCCCCATTTTTCTCGCTTTGAGCTGAGAAAATCCCAGCATTGCAGGACGAGTCAAAAGTTTCTGGAGTCTTAAGAAGAGCTCATTAAAAGTTTCCCGTGCTCTGAAGTCAAGAAATCGAGCAAGCCGTCATTGTCATGCACTCTGTAAAGGCGACGTGAGGGCCGTTGAGCTACAGAGATGTCGACCGAGGTCCATAGCTAGCAACAGAGCCTGTGTGTGCGGTGTAGGTGGGTGGGGGTCTCTCTCATTATTATGGATGCGTGTGTGAAGTCTGAGGCAATTCCTCCTCTTTCATATTCCATGTTTATTGCTGGTTGGAATGAGATTGCTAGCAGCAGTGTATACAGACTTTGCTTCATGATGCTCCAACACAATAGTTCCTCCAGGCTTCTACATGCACCGCACATTTCAAAAGGTCATAACAATCCACTGCTTTCCGCAGCACCTACAGTTATTTATAATCAGCGCTCTCCCCGTTACGTCAATGGCCCTCGCTCCTTCAGTCATATATGTGCTTGATGGCCCCTGTTTATCCCTCACAGTCATTGCATACTGGCAAAAAACCAATATCCCATAATTCTGTTTTCCTCTTGCGGCGAGCGGAAGACGGGCAATGGATGAAATGTCATTCGGAATGCGAGTGCTTTTGCGTATTTCCCTGCCTCCATTATGTGAGAGAGTGTATATTTATGGTGAACTTTAGAATGCACCGTCAGCAGGGGAGATACTTGGCAGTCATCTTTTCCATCACATTAGCTGTGACACAGGCTCAGTAGGCTTATTTGCCAGTGAGCGATACCATGAACCTATGCATTTCAGATTGATGCTGGGGCAGTTAATCTCACATGGTGTCCTGGTGTGCTGTAGAATCTAATGCAGGAGAGAGGAGGCCGCAAGGACGACTCCTTTCAAGAGAATTGAGGTTTATTTTACAATTTCCAAGGAAGAAATAATAGGAAACAATTGAGTGCTATGCTGCATGCCATCCCTGAAATCTAGCTATTAGTGGTGTGCTTAAATAGACTATAGTCTTTGTCTAACCAGTGTCGGTCCATCGGCAGGAACAAAGGCCAGCGGTAACCTCACCTTTCAGTGCTTAATAACATAAACCTCTCGCAGTTTACTTCTCCCAATTAGCAACAGTTGCTCAGACTAATTGGTAGAAATTTATTTTTGATAGCATTGTTATACATTACACCACAAAATGGCAGGGCGTTTTCTTCCCCACATAAATAACTACGAAAAACATCATTGTCTTTATCACTTCTGCGCTCGTGTTGCTTGTGAAACAGCACAGATTTTTGTAAATTAGTTTGTGATGTTCAGTAAGCAATAAGCCCTGAGAATCCGTTCTGTATTCTGAATGTAGTCACGGTTAAAGGACGTTGTTGATTCGATCCACAGTTGAGTGAAGACGAAAATAATATACTGCGAAGTCAGCGAAAGTTTCAGATTTTTTGCATTTATGTTTCCATCCGAACAATGTTTATCAATTGTATAAATGTTGGTGATAGGCATTCATTTTTTCATAATCTTTTAATTCTTATTATGGATCAAGGATTGGTCTTGGTTCTTCAGTTGATAAATTGTTTCACTGTTAATCAGGCGAACGTGAACGAGAACAGCTTGAGGGCAATCGAGCGGTAAAGGGTGAGGTTACTGAAGCCCCTGGGAACATGTGACCGCACGCTGCTGTGTCTAACATATGTGAAGGGGTTGAGACAAATGGGTAGCAGGGGAGGATTGGCTTTGCATCGTGGTATTAATCCTGAGTTTTGACTAGGCCACTTGGCACAAAAGAGTTTGTTGTATCCCCTGCTGCGGACATTTGAGAGGTGTTACGTGGATTAAAAAGACAGGCATGTCTTGAAAGTAAGTGGAATACAGTAAATCCATGTATTGGTGATACTGATATTACTGGTGACAATAAAACTGGCAACCAGTCCCTGGCAACAGTGGACCCTGCGTTCAACCAGGACTGGAGCTTTTCCGTGGGCCAACCTGATGGGTCCAGGCTGAGCCTCGGGCCTTAACACATTGTGTTCTTTCTGGGATTGGAAGCTCTTGGCTGACCGGCCCAGTGGCTTCTGGGTGAACTGGAAACCTTCTGTTTTCTGACCTGACAGATCCAGTCCACAAATTGAAAGCTTTCATGGGTGCCTGCAGTGACTTTATCAAATTGACGTCACATTCCAGGAAGGAACAAGCGCCCAAAACTGTATACAGTGATCTGTGTTTCTGCATGACAAATTTCCCTGAAGAACATAACAACCTCATTCACTCTGTGTCAGAACTTGGCCGTAATTGCTGCATCTTATGCTGAATATTAAAAGACTGTTATGCCACACCCCCAGCGCTCTGCATCACCAGAGTTCTGAGGATCCGACCCGCTTCTCCACTCATTATTCACTACGAGCATCTGTGTATCAATTAGCCAATGATCCAATTTAGTGTTTATAAGCCTGAGCTTCGTACTATTTCAGTGCAAAGTCTCGTAAGCCCTTTGTGTAGCGTTTTGCGTCTTACTTCTGAATTATTGATATTTAGCCGACAATTGTTAGCCTCGCAATCTCCTGTAGTTATTTGGGAATTACTGTTTTCCCGTATTGTTCTATGATCGTTTGTTTTTGAGTGATAAATACAATTCATCATCTTTGCATTTGAATCCAGTCACTCTCATTTTTATTTTCAGTGCGCATATCAAAGCTCACTAAAAAGAGATTACACCAAATTTTTCAATAGAATTGTAAATTTAATCTTTCAGATGTTTTCTATGCTGTATTAATTATTTTTTAATCTTTTTTTTTTAAACCTTGGTATAATGAGCAACCACAAAGATTAATTCCTTGCCTAATTCCCTCTAATGTGGCGTGAAAGATTTTCAATCCCCAATTTTCTCACAAAGTGCGTTGATGCGGTAAGGTCTGCCACCGATCACAGTTCTCTCTCTCACACATTCTATTCAAACTCTTCTTTTGTTAAATTAATTGCGTTGGTACTCTAAACAGACCACAGATACCATGCCGTCCGCATTAAACCTTAATAGATTCGCACAATTTCCCTAAAGACCGCCTTGGAGTAATTGATGCCGAAGACTTCATTAGACTCTCATGTATGCTAATGTAGCATAACCTTTTGTGGAAGAATTCATGCTACACTTTGAATTAGACACCACTCTTTTGTAGAGAGGAGTAAGAATGAAATGAATGAATGAAGAATGAAAAAGAAAATGGCTGAATGCACGACAAACGTCCGTCCCGTCAAGGTCCTTGATCCCCCCCCCGGGCTGTTTGTGTTCCTGTCATCCATCTCTTTTAGCTGAGCGATTTTCATTTTTTATTTTTTCCCCTGTCAATCCATGGAGCCAAATGTCACTCGCAAAGGGGGACGAGAGATGGGGGGCACCCCATTAAAAATGAAGTGCCGTTCATTAGCAGCCCTTAAATGCCAGCGGCTTTGGCCCATGTTGCTCTCTTTCAGCAGTTTTGGTGAGCCGTGCATTGAGTGTTTCTCCCCTCCTGTGGTAATATCTTCTGTTGCAGCGCGGCTAATTCCCTGGGACATTTTCCACTGACTCAATTACCCTTTGGCTTATATGGGAAACAGCTTGAGTGTCAACTGTTTGTGACACGTTGGGTCCAATTGGCCCTTCACTGTGTATGTATGAGTGTGTGTGGTGACCTTGTGTGTGCATTCATGTGCCTGCATGTATGTGTGTAGATATGCACCTGCGCGTTTGTGTATATTTGTGTGTGTGTATGTGCCCGCATTTGTGTTTGCATGCACTTGTGTGTGTGTGTGTGTGTGTGTGTGTGTGCGCGACTGTGTGTGTGTGCACGGGAGTGTGTGTGTGTCTGCATGTGTGTTTGTGTTTTTGCGCATTTTCTTGTATGCTTGTGTGTCTGTCCTCTACAAACCCCTGTGGTGCAAGTCTTGTTTCCTGTCTCCTAGTTATGGGATATTGGGTCAGAATGTTCTCTGCCCACATTTAAATAAATGCTGCTCCAATTAATTGTTGATTTCATCCAGATCCTCATTAAAGCAGCCTGTGCAAGCTCATCGGGAGGCTGTCATTGCTTCGGTTTTACTGTTTTCTGCAGCCAGTGCTGAGGGAGATTTGTTTTTGGTCAGTATATAAATATATATATATATATTCTTAATAAAACTGAAGTAATTTAATTGCAATAAAAAGGGGGATTTTTTTTCTGAGAGGAAGACCTGCCCTCAGGATGCTGTGATATGGTGTCTGTTGCTGGTTATGATGATCAAATGGATCTGACCTTGGACCATGTTGACATTAAAGACGAGAGATGTCTCACTTACACCCCTGGCTGAAATTAAAATGCTTTGGTAAAGCTCATCTGTGTATAGGACTACGTGGGCACATCTGAAGAGAGGCTGGGCTTTGGAGGCTCATAGGTAATGAAGTTTCATTGTCAAATTACCTGGGGGAGAGGCTTTCAATGTGATGGACAATGAGCGTACACCCTGGCTCATTAAGCTGGAGTCTGCCATAATCCTTACTGTCTTAAAGGCACCCAGTTGGGCCCTTGTTGGTCATCCTGATGGATATCCTCCTCCTTATTGGTTGCTGTCAAGAAACCCTCCTGCTTATTGGTCGCTGTCATGGACACCTTCCTTCTTATTGGTTGCTGTCAGTTGAAGCAATTACATCCTGAACCTTGAGATGCCTTTAGGACATACTGCCGTAGCCTAACCCATGGGTGCAAACACCTGAGGTTTTCCGATAAACAGGCCAGGTATTTTCTCTGCCTCCCCCAAGTCAGACATGAGACAAACCATTTGATGAGCTAGACGTTGCCTCTGAGCATTTTAGGTTATCAGCTCATGGAGAGGGATTACATTTTAACTGCGAGCATGTAGCCTTCTGACTGTGCAAGTGCTTTCAGCCCTAGCTGATAGGTGTTTGATTAGCGTTATAGGAGGTAGCACGAGGGGTGTTTTATGCTTGTAAGACCGGGTCTAAAAACAGTGTCTGACGACCACTGTGATGTCGGAGGGTCAGAAAAGCGTGTCGTCCGATGGTGCCTCGTAGCTGTCAAATATTTGTAACGATGCAGACACAGTCGTTGGTTGTTTTGCTGGATGGACCTAGAGTTCTATCGTCATGGAGATAGAAACAGCGGTCCAACAGATTTTTGGTCAACGGTGATACAGCGGTTAAGACAAAAACATATGCACGGTTAGTTATAAAACAATAAATATGTTAATAATAAAGAGAACTAAAGTAAATGATTGTTTTGAGGAGAGACTGGTAGAACAGGTGAGAAAATATCCTCACCTTATTAATCGTCACAAAAGGACCTCAGGGACGCCCAAATACGATCAATTTCTGAAGGGAAATTGTGGCAGTGCTTAAGGTTGATGTTTTGAACAGAGAAGTGTCAAGTGGGTTACCATGGAGATGACAGCTTGCGCCACAGACTGATGCTTTGTTTAAGAATAATCGCATCTCTGTCATCCGACACTTTTCTTAAGACACTTCTCCACACATCTCAGACGCATAAAACGGCCTTGAGTTTTATGACAAAGTCATGATTTCGTGGAGTCACATATCCAGAACAGCACGATTTCCTGAGTTGTCTTGCATATCTTGACATTCAAATGAGAAATAAGCCAAAAAAAATTGTTTTTCAGTCCACTCACCAAACCCTATTCAAACGCCCACCGCCATTCGCACCTACTCTGACTTTGAGACCTGTGAGTTCTGTTTCACTGGGTTAAAGATATTGAATAGCTAAATTTAATTTATGAGGGTAATCCATTTTGTGAAACAGTATAGATTTTTCCTGCCTGCAGTCATTATGTGGAGATTATCTTTTCCTGTCCGGTATATATGTACAGTATAAATTTGATGATGTTCATGAAGTGCAATGAGTTCCTCTGCCAGTGCTTTACTGTTCATATATTTATAGTCTCAGCCGAGCGAGTTGGAAGCACGTATCTGTCTTCCCTCTCCAATTACACATTTCCTAACTGGCCTGGACCCTGTAATGTGCCCTTCGCTTTTACTTTCAAAGTAAATTCAAAAGCTTTAATGCTGTATTTCTACAGTAAACTCTAATTTTATTTGTCCCAAAACATTTGGATTCAACCATACTTTCAGGACCATTCAGCTTTCAGGAACATTTTTTTAATGAACTAAATAAATGTGATGTCATTTTTTTTCGCTGCCACGATGCAAACTGGAGCAGGGGATATTGAAATGAAGTTTGTTCATCCATCTGTTCATCCATCCATCCATCCATCCTTCCTGTGTCCTTCCCTCTTTCCACATAGGAGGGGACGAGTTTTCTGAGAAACTACCCAGATGAGTGAAATTTTGTATGTGTATCTTACTAGTCATGACTTAGATATATTTTATTGAACCATGTGGGGTGATTTGTCCTCTGCATTTAACCCATCCTATAGTTAGCAGCAGTGGGCAGCTACAGAGCAGTGCCTGGGGACCAACTCCAGCTCTAAAGCCAGAGCCTTGGTCAGGGGTCCTGGCTGGAGTGTTCCTATAGCATGTTTTTCTTGGATTGGGTTCAAAAACAGGGTTCCATGGTGATGGGGGATAACGATGACAATGTCATCTTGTTAAACCTGTTTTAATTCTAGGGTATTTGCAAATATATTGGGGCACGCATGTGCAAATGTCAGCCCGTTGTCGTGATATGAATATGACGCACTGTCAATCCCCTGATTTAGGCATTTCTCCCAGCTGCGGTAAATCCTTTAAACATGGAGTGAATGGCATGAATGGCATGAAATGACTTTGCCGGCGGGGCAGGTAATTTTGGGATTTCTGTCGAGTCATTAACCATTTTTATGCCCATGCTATATACGGCAGGGCATGTAGAGTTACCTTTGTTTGTCCGTCCATCCGTCCGTCTGTACATATGGCATTGTTTTGGGGATGTTGTCCTATTGCTTCTCCTCAAAAACTACTGGACAGAATTCAACAAGCTTTGGTAAATGCTTACCAGATAGATTGAAGGCATGCATCTCATATTTTGCTTGACAAAATGTCCCTCCATCCATCTGTACAGGATGCTGTCTATCCGCTTCTCCTCTAAAACTACTGGATAGAATTCAACAAGCTTTGGTAAATGCTTCCCAGATAGATTGAAGGCGTGCGTCTCATATTTTGTTTGACAAAATTGGATAATTTCACAATTTTAGGGGCTTCACAAACCGTCAGTGGCGGCGACATCTGTGTCCAAGGACACACATTTTCTAGTTGTTTCTCCTCTTCCCCAGCACTTCAGATAAGTTTGTGTGTCACTATTGCGCTTCTCGACAGGCCTTTGGGTGTTTGTGTCAGCGATTATGATGACTATGCTGGTGTCTGAGCAGCCTGAAGGACGATTGTGCGCTCCCACTCTGTCTTCTGTTCTCTCTCATTCCCTTTATTTATCTGTTTATCTTTTCTTTCCCCTGTAGTTTTTCTGTGCCAGCCAGACCATATATACTGTTTTTGTGACACAGAACTGTAATTATCATGCGGACCGGAGTGATGCAGTATGATGCTCGCTGTTTTGGTTCATTTTGAGGAGTTGTCTTTCCGCAGTCTCTTGATGTGCACAAATGAATAGGTAGCAATGGAATAAATAATATGCCTGAATAAATATGTTTCCTTTAATGTGGCATCAGCAAGAATAATACATGGCATTCTGACAATGCTTCCCATATGTTTTGTTTTTCAAGCTGTTCCTCTCTCTCTCTCTCTCTCACTCACTCACTCACACACTCACACACACACACAATTTCTTTCTCCCAATTTCAGATTCTAATGGCGCTTGACATGAAAACAAATTATGATTAGAACTGCTGATGCAAATGCACGACACTGCTGAAAAAACAAATTTCAGAGCTCTCAATTACTTTGGCAATACAATGTTATTTTTGTCATGCTAATAAAAGTAATTGGTCTGAAAAATATTCTATCCCGCTCTTTCACTCTAGCTTTGACTATGACATAGTCAAAAGAGCGTGCACACACACGCACACACACACACACACGCACTCACACACAAACCACACGCACTCTGCACTAATGAATACACCAGAGGTTTCACCTCGAATGGGAACCCCATAAATCATGTTGTGTGGCAGAAGTGCCTGACTGGCTGATGGATTCTTTGTAATGTAAGTCATGCTATTGTGTTTATTAAACAGCACTGACAGGTTATACTGATATTATAACAGTCCCATCAGTCCAATTCACAAGGCTTCATTATAGCTTTACCCCTCTCCAGAGAAACGCAGGCTGTCTCGTAATACTCCTCAGATGGAAATATTAGAAACTGAGAATGAGGCTAGATAACAATGTCTCTCTTCACTCTTTCATTTGTGTTCTTTGCAGATCTTGCCTTTTTTTGCATTGTGCCAGAGCTAGTGGCATATGTTTACATTCCTCCGAATTGAATAGCTCATGTTTGGCTTTCCCTTACTGTGTAGTGAACAATATCTTGATAAAAACTATATGAAGGTGTATAATTTGGCAACACCAGTAAATATCATTGCCAAGATTTATGGGTTTCAAGGCCTCAGATCACACTAGCGTACATCACACGTCAAATTGCTGACGGCTAAAAGGCGGGTATCCTTTCTTCTGAAATGTGGTCAGAAGTGTATACATTATGTCACATGACTAATCTGTGTTTCGCCAAAGTGAAATAGTACTATCACGAGATGAAGCGTGGGAAACAGAATTAGGTGCTAATCAGAATGGATTATTTGACTCTGCACAATTACATTTTATTTGCACTTTTTGATGGGTGCTACAGGAAATGAGCAAAATTCTAGAAGATGGGGAAAGTCTGAACTTTGACCTTCGGAAACTCGAAATGGGATGGAAACTCCCCATTGCCAACAGATCTCATGAGAAGCCTCGCTATGATGCGCAAGCTCATCCTCCCCAGGCTAGCCTAATGCTTGCCGTTAATTAAGCTAAATGCAATGAGGAAAACAGTGGGGAAACTATTCCGCAAATAATTGTGGTGCTTAAATGGAAAGTGTGTCTTACGGCCTGGGCTATTCAACAAGATGTAAAAAGTATTTCCAAGGAAAAGAGAGGGTGTGCTAATGGACGGAAAAGCAAGGCAGCTATTAAACATAAGGAGCATCTGAGGGGAAAACAACACTTTTGATGATAGTCACTGGGGAGTTGAGAGCCATGACTGGTTTATAGCTGAAATTTTATACGTAAGGATTTCACTAAATGTTAATGTTGTGTCAATAATTGGAAATGATCATTGTGTTGTCTAACAAAATGTGGTCTACAAATGATGAAAATGTTTGAAGTCCTGAAATGCACTGTGCTTTAGTTACTTAAATATGTTTTTCAGAAAATTTCTGTCAGAAGAAGGCTATATTTTTATGTGTGTTTCAAACAAAGTACCAGTGCTGTAGTTACTGATTGCCAGGATAGTTATCTGTCTATTAGATGCAGTATTTTTTGCACTTTGTCTTGGAGAGCCCTATTACATTAAATAAAAGTAAATCCTTTTTAATAAGAGAAGGTTGCAAACCTGGTATTTTTTCAGGTTAAACAAGGACTTTACATCCTTTTGTTCTCCCCTTAAGTGGTTCCCAATTCGTCTAGCGCTCAGGGTGATGTTCGGTTCACCGTGTCTCAGGCGGTTTGCGATTTATTTCAGTTTATTTCAAGCTTTATTAAAATATGTCATGTTGGCTCCATTTGTCCCAATGTTAGTTGTGTTCTTCGTTTTATGACTGGGTGTAACACAACAGGTCCTCTTGGCTCGTATTCTACGCTCTAATCTGCGCCCAAAGCGTTTACAATAAATGCTTAAATCTTTCCAGCAAGATGCATTAAGGCTGGCTGAAGTAAATCTCCTTTCTGCAAAATGAGTCTGTCCTTCCAGTGCCCAGGAGCCTCGGACGGGTGAGAAAAGAGGCCATTGATATCGATGAAGCAGCAGATGGATGTTCCGGTCGTAGATAGAGAATTTTCCGGAACCTTTATGCCCCAGATTTAAATTGTGGCTGCGGATAAAACATGGCTCAAATGCCAAGATGGAAAATCCAAAAAAGAGGAAGTAAATCTTTCCCTTACTTTTTGTCACCTAGATTTGCTAATTAATAATAATAATAATAATAATAATAATGATACATTTTATTTAAAGGCGCCTTTCAAGACACTCAAGGACACCGAACAGGACAAAAAAAGAGAAAGAAATTAACCATAATATACTAAAAGAGACAGATAGATATCATAAAACTAAACAGAGTAGGCAAGTCTGAACAGGTAGGTTTTGAGGTGAGATTTGAATGAGGACAGAGTCAGTATCACAGATGTATTGTGGGAGAAAGTCCCGAAGACGGGGGGCTGTACGGGAGAAGGCTCTGGACCCCCATGGTGGATAAACGGGCAGGAGGTGTGCTGAGGAGCAGGGACAAGGAAGAGCGAAGAGTACGGGAGGGTGTGTAGATGCAAAGGAGGTCAGTGAGGTAAGGTGGTGCCAAGTTATGGAGAGCTTTGAAAGTGAGGAGGAGAATCTTGAAGTCGATACGGCATTTGACGGGGAGCCTGTGAAGTTATTTCGGAGCCGACTGCGTTCTGGACAAGATGGAGTTTATGAATGACTCTTAGAGGATGACAGGTGAGGAGGGAGTTATGATAATCTAGACTGGAGGTTACGAGAGCATTGACAAGGATAGCTGTGCTGGTGGTTGTGTGAGACGGATGGAGACGATTGATGTTGCGAAGGTGGAAATATGCAGAGCGAGTAATGTTATTGATGTGGTATTCACAAGATGGAGTTCCTTCAAGGACGACACCCAGCATTAGCTTTATTTATTTTCTTTTTTATGAGCACAGAGCTGGCAAAGTTCATGGGAGGAAACGCCACTGTACAGGACTGGGAAAGTCCCCTGGAGTTTACACCCTTGATCTGATGCACAGAGGTGGGGCGACACACTACGTCCGTTCTTTTATAAGCAGTATGGAATTAATGTGAGAGTGAGTTAGTAAGACTTTGGGCCCCTAATAATCACATCATTTGAAATATTATTATAATATTAATAATTATTAAATATTGTATTATAACACTCATGGGCGATGCAGTGGCTCAGCATGAGGATTGTTGGTTCAAATATGGCCTTTCTGTGTGGAGTTTGCTTGTTCTCTCCATGTTGCGTGGGGGTACTCCGGCTTCCTCCCACAGACCAAAAACATTTAAGCTAGATAAGTGGAAGACTCTAAATTGCCCACAGGAGTGGTGAGTGAAGAGTGTGTGAGCCCCGTGATGGATTGGCGAGCTGTTCAGGATGTGTCCCTGCCTTTCACCCATTGTTAGCTAGGATAGGCTCCAGCTCCCCCGCGACCCGGATGAGGACGAAACCTTTAGATAGTGGATGGATTATGGCAATCGACTCGTCTTGATTTTGCTGTGGTAGTGTGTGGTTAAGGTTTTGTTCTGTATTGATTGAACTTTCCCCATGCATTTGGAGGTGGTATATGTGGGTGGATTATGGAAGAAAAAATGGGCAAATATGGGCTAAATATTGGTTTGGGTACTGTGGGCATAAAATTGTGAGTGTGCCTTCTGTCAGTAAATACATTTGTAATAATCAATAGTTGTTTTCAGTGATAGCAGCGCAGCATGTGGTTTGTTAAACCCCCTTATCCTAAAGGCCGCTTCCTCAAAATGTACCGAGTAGCCCAAACAATCAGCCGTGTATCATTCGGCTAGATTTGTTCAGTTCATGAATGTTGAAGACTGTTTCTAAATGCAGATGGGTGACATATTAAAGAAAGAAATTGTGTGGATAAAGATTACAAATGTAGATGCCTCTGTTAAGTTTCCTGGTCTGTTTAGGTCCACCTGTCTGTGTAAAGGTTAAAGGGGTCACTTACAGGTCAGTTCCAATCAATGCAGAATTATTCTGTCTGATCTCCATTATATCCTGTGATGAAGAATTACAACCATGATGGGAATGGTCTCTTCCAGGATGACAATGGCCATAGGGGTCACTGAATGGTTTTATGAGTATGAAAATGATCCTGAATATACACCACAGCACTGCCTTCAGTCGATAGATCTCAAGCCAGCTGGACTTCATGTGGGAGATGCTGGGACAATGTGTCTGACAGCGCTCTCTATCATCGCCAATAAAACACAAAATGCTGGAATATCTCTTGACAGAAAGGCACTCTATCCCTCCAGTTAGGTTTTACACTTGTAGACTGTATGTCAGTGCATGTTGAAGCTGATCTGGCGGGTAGTGGAAGCCACAAGCCTGACTAAGACTGTTCATGTTGATTTCTCCATTCATTTGTCACCTGTCGGTATGTCCCATGCGTTGAACATAATTCAGATTTCACCAATGATTAATACTGTCTAGCAATAGTCAGATATTTTGGCTGATGTAACTGGGACACCCGCATACTCTGGAGTCCTGCCGGAATTGAATTGACCAATCCCGAAGAATGAAGAATAATTACTCATGGCAGCCGTTAGGGGGTGCTGTTTTATAATAAAGTGGTTATGGAATCAATTGCTGAATATCAGTCTCACAGCTCTTAACATTGCGAACTTACTCATGGGAAGACAATCTGCCAATTAGTATTGATTCGTATTCTGGCTTAGTTTGAAGGTTTATTATATCAGTTCTGTTTGGAAGGCTCTTGTCTTGTGTCTTGAGTACACACTCAGATCGCTTGAGCGAGAGGTTTTGACGTTTTCTGTGGCCTATGTTTTATTTAAACGCTTTATTGATCCTGTTGGCTTTGTTCTATTTTTTTAAGCTTAAATGATTTTGCAGCGCCCAACCTGCAGCAAAGAAAATGAAGTATTCCTCTTGTGTGACACGGGAACGTTACTTTTCATGATTTTATAAAGCGCTAGTAATGAAACTCGGGCCCATCGCATCAATAGCGTTATTGACCAGTGCAGGATGCATTGTTTGCAAGGTATCATTTGTTGATGAAAGTGTTTAATGTTCCCATTTTGTATGAAGCCATCAAGGGTGATAAGTACACCTGCCAGCACTTGACGGAAAAGGAAAGCATTTGTTTTTTGCTGAAAGTTTCCATTGTGACTGACATCAGTCTGTGGTTCACATGAACTAGTTTTAACAGCTAAATTATTGAATCGTTGCTGTTATATAAAAAATGTAATGTGAATAGTTTGAGGACAAGATTTACAAGATTTACAAGGACTTGTTTGTGCTGGCTTTTCAATGTAAATGAAGTCTCAGTGTTCTCAGTAAAATTTCTGGTTGGAAAATTTGTTTAAATGATCGTTGGACTTAGTCATCATATATAATTCATAAATTGATTTTGATGAAATTCATGAGTCTTTTAAAATTCTAATGAATATTCAGTTTTGTGCAATTTTATTTATGCGACACCTTTCACCGAACGATGACAAAAGCCGCTATTTAGTGTATTTAGGACAAATACCTAGCCTCAACCCTCTAACGGCTATCCAGGGGGGAGGTGGAGCAGGTGGCAGGGGAGACTCGATGACATCACAAATCTTGTCTGTGAGGGAGTCCTGGAGGCAAATCATATGACAGTGTTGCAGATAAACGCATAATTGACACACACTATAAAATGGGAGAATACAAGAATACTTTGTAAGCAGAATAGAGAAAAAAAGAAAGCAGTTCATTTCAAGGCTACATTGGAGGAGGTTGTTTAATCCAAACAGCAACAACTTGTAGTGCCTTGCATCTAGTCCTCTCAACCTTGAAAGCTCCTGGTGAGACCAGCTCTTAGAGATTTAGAACCTTTTTACTCAATTCCAAGCTGTACATATTTTGGAGACAGAAAATCAGAATAATTGCTGGGTGCAGAACCCAAGACCTAATGAGGAGTAAACCATCAAACAGTGGTTTGGGAAAAAAAATCCTTTGCAGTAAGAAATGTCAGGAAGACCTGCGCTGCAGAGCGTGATTCCAACCTTCGTTGGCTGGCCGAGTGACGGCCAATAAATAACACAACCTGTATTTTTGTTAAAGGATGAAAAGGTTCAGTGTGTAATGAGTTCTGCTGCCTGGTGTGCTAATGAAGGGACAGCATGATGCGAATGACCACGGCGAGTTTGTTTGCAGTTATTAGACTAGTCTAAATCAGATAGCGCTTGCATTTCCTGTTATTACCGTGGGGCTCGTGGCGACTCATTGCTTCTTTCTCCGACAGGAAACTTTAATCATTTTCCCCTAATGAAAAGCACTCATAGTACAAAATTACCTCTCAGACACTGAGAACAATCGCTCGAGGGGAGAAAAAAGGAGAGGACATCTCTAATTTGGACGGATCAAAGCGGATATTATCGGTGATTAATCAGAGCTGTTGCTTCCCCCGCCCAGAACCGGAGATGATTTGGATGATAATTCCGCTCTGAGGATGCAATTGGAATTAATTACCGTCTGTCCGGGTGGGTTGTGGCTCCCGCTGACGATGGTGGTGGGGGTTGGGGGTTGGTATGGAGCACCATCAACTTACAGTGGGAGTGCGTGAACATCGATGTAGAGAAGAATCTGGCAGCTTGGTAATATTTCACTGTCAAAGCAGAAAATACACACAGTGTGACATGTCAGGCGCTTTTGACCCAAACAGGAAGTAACCATTGATTGACAGGCTGCGAGGCTCATTATACAAGCTCCACAGACAGACAGTCTGACATATAAATTGAACTCCATAATATTTGGGACAGATGTACTAATTTTGTCATCTGACCCTAAACTGCTTGGTTTTAGACATAGTTAAAAAAAATGCAAACGTGGTTCAGGTGCCGATTCTCGGCTTACGTTGATATTTTGTTTGTTGTAAAGAATGCATCTTGCTCCTACCATTTCATCATCAAAGACTGCTATTATTTTCAAGTGAAAATCAGAGTTTAAGGGGTTTACTGAGCTCTCATGCAGCAACATCAGGGATCATCAGCTTTTGGTGCTCGAGGGCCAAAAACTCCTGGTTTCCCACCCTCCCTTTTACCTGGGAGTTTGGTGTAAAAACTGCCTGGCCAATCAGAAGCACTAATTGTTCAGTTATTTGCTTAGTTACCTGGGGGCAAAGCAATCTATTCCTCGATTTGGATATATGGTCTGAATGCCCTTGGGTTTCACTGGATCACAAAACCATAAAAACAAGCCATTTAGATATTGTCGCACCTCTTGTCAGTCCTAAGTGTGATAGAAATCCCATATCCATTCAGGGGTTGTTCTATCTCCCGAACTACCTCCCCCTCTCTATTTCAGCCAGACCACCTAATCATCGTCTCCACGGCTGAACAAGTACTCAATTGCTGGCGTCTGCCTACTTCTATTCGGATATAACAGTCTCTCTACAGTTTGTGGCTCTTTGCGGACCCAGCATGGTAAAAACAATGTGCAACCTGCTCTGCAGTCAGAAGGCAGTAATGAGAGCCTGGTCCAGTGGAGAGACTTTACACGTTAGTTCTGTGACCTCTGCTTTGGCATGATGACATCACACTTTTTGGATTATGGGGGCGATACAGAGGCCATCCTCCTTAACCCCATTTTCTCAGCAGGGACAGGCATTATTGTTTCATCAGTTTGGTTTGTGTCCATGTCATGTTCCCTCCCTATGGCAGGGATTGACTGCATTAACCGTTTTATTACAGGGAGTTCTGAATTAACCCTGTAAAGGCCAGTTAGAATGCGAGATCCAAGAGGGGTGAACTAGCTCAGTTTGTCGCAAGATGGTCGATTTCGCGTCCAAGAATTCCGCTAATCAAGCCTCATTTGCTGAGTTCTAGAATGTTACCATGGTTACAATTGTTTCTTGCCTTCATTCAGCACTCCATAAGCAACAAGGAAGGAGTTTTGGACTGAGAAGGGTCTATCGACTTCAACTTTTTGAAAATTCTCACGGCTGCCATTTTGAGTGGTTGCCATGCAGATCTTGAGTGTGAAGTGACCTTTACATGTAAGACTCTAGATATGTTACTAGAAGGTTCTTTACCTCATTACTGATGTAATAATGTTTTATAGCAGCTGAAATCAAAGCACTGACTTAGTGTTTTGAAAAAAAAGTCCTTCTCATTAGAGGGTTACGTGTGTGGTTGGGGCCTGTGTGGGATCGAAACTATGACCTTCAGGGACGTGGGGTTTTTTTTGCCATTCCACACGTTTACATGTGTAATCGGGTTCAGTGGATGGGGCCAGAGGGAGCCTACCTCATATTTAATCATGATCATTAATCGGCTTTAATTAGTTTTGATTGTTATGCATGATTGACAAGCCCGCTAGTATAAATGAAAATTTCTAATTAAATAGGAGTGTTTTCCTTTTATCTCTGCTTCATCACAATGGATTTGGCTTTCAGCTCATATTAAATAATTCTGGTTACCAGGTGCAACAACGTTGGCCGACATTGTTTTCACCGTGTGTGTGTGTGTGTGTGTGTGTGTGTGTGTGTGTGTCATCGTGGCAAAATGCGGTCCCGGAGACGCATGTTGTCATGGGGACTATCACAGGAGTGGGTTTGAGTACTTTGCCTGATGTTTGTCTGTCTGTTTGCGGACAGATTTTGTCACCACAGTAGCGTCATAATGGTGTAAGATGCAGTCACAAAACTTTACTGGAGTTTAGTTGAGATCAAAGTGAAGATGGCGTTTTAAGGTGGGTGTAACCTGAGCAAGAACACCTGAGAAAGAGAAGTAGGAAAGAGTGGCTGGTGTGATCCCATCACAAGATGGGCCCTAGTTTGTTTGCTTTATTTGTTTCTACTACATGGTTATATGTTTTCTTGTCAGAGTGGGATCAAATACTGTATAAGAGTTGAGCTGGAAATTATTATGCATTAAAACCTTTTGAACCCTTTAGGCCGGTTCAGCGGCGGCATAGAGAACGTGCAATAACCCGAAATGCTGAAAAACCAGCCTCCAAACGTGACTTCGGTCACATGACTTTTGGTCATCACGTGACCTTGTTTACAGTAAGGTGGTTTCCCCATCACAGTGAGCTGTGATTCAGCATAGGTGTGGGTCATGACCCCCTTATATAATACAGGGTTCAAAGGGTTAAGATTCAGAAAAATTGTATGTCGGAATTAGTCATTGAGACTCGAGTTTTTGATTGGCTCTGTCCTGTGCCTCCAGTCCCAGAGTAATTCAGGTAAACCTGCACATAAGATTGTGACCTTAGCCTGACCCCGACTGGAACAGAGGAGTTCAGCACGTTATGTGCGTGTCAGCCGATTCGCGTTACTTTCGCATTTCTCGGTCGTTTCTCAGATTGTGTGCCCGTCTGATGTCTGCTGGAGATGAACCATCTGCAAATCTCTGCGCTGATTGTTCAGGCTGGGAAAAGATGGTCTCGGGGGAGAAAAAATAAATAAAAATAGTGTTTTAGATGAACCGCACGCCCTCTGAGCTGCCCTAGAGATTGGATGCCTCTCTGTGGATTTAACAAAGTCGAGCCGCAGGGCGTCTCCTCGGCTCCTAACACCCTCGGTGAATGGCCCACTCCTGATCACGCTCAGATTTAAAAGCATTGATCCAATTATTAAACTCTGCCCCTTCAGCAGGGTTGTTTAGTTCCCATGAGCTGTTAATCATGTACTCTGTAATGTATAAAAGCGTAATTGGGTTCTTCAAACACGTCTTTGGGGAATATTTGTGGATGTAATTAGGGCATTAAAATGTGCGATGATGGAAAGGGTGTGAGCGTAGAGCGATGGGAGAGGATTGCGGTTCGTTCGGCTGATAATAAATTCTCTCGGGGTCTTGATTTTGCCAGTTCTGATTGGAGGGGTTGTTCCCTGTGATGGATTAGTGTACTTCCCCATTGTATTACGGGTTATGCATCAACACACTCATCCCGACTCCTCATATATTGATGCTATCTATCCAAGTGTCGATATACGAAGCAAAAGGAAGCTTTTTGCATCTTTATTTGATGCTTAGGGTTAGGGGTTTAGGGGGTAGGGTTAGTTTTAAACTGGCATCAAATAAGGACGCCAAAAGCGTCCTTCTGCGTCGTATATCAACGCTTGGTCAGGTGGCGTCACTATATGACTCGTCGGGATGAGACTGGGCTCCATGCACCAGTCCTAGTTCAACCCTGACGAGGTATAAGTGGTTGAATGTTGGTTAGACGGATGGATGGATGGCACAGGTCTGGTTCTGTTCAGCGGCTGTTCTGCTGTTCTATATGTCTGAAGAACCGGTGTTGGCGAATGTAGCAATTGTGTTGAGAGCTCATTTTCCCCACTCATAACCATACTTTCTCACTCTCTTTTGAACTCAATCGCTTGCTTTACACTCTTGCTCATTCACCTGCACACAAACTCACCCACAAAGCTACTCTCACACTCTCACATGTGTGATCTTTTACTGTCATTCACTTGCTTATATTCCTGCTCGCCCACTCAGGCATATTCTCTCTCTCTGACACACACAACCATTCTCTCATTCACTCGTACTTGGACTCACTTGCTTACACGCTTGCACTCTCACTCTCAAACTTGCACACTTTCTCACACTCACAAGCAAGCTCTTTTCTCTCCGTCACTTATTCCCTGTACTCTCTTATTCATTAACACCATCTTTGTCTCTCCAGGAGAGTAAGGCTTTACTGCAGCTGTTGATTTTTCAGATTCACCATTAATAATATTGAATTCATTATCCCTGAGGTCTTACAGTTTTTCACTATTGCTAAAACACATTCCTCGAAACATTGCTCCGTTTTCCCAAAACTCTAAACAAAAAACACTTTTCTCAAGCTACATACACAAAACCTCACATTGTCTTTTCAAAACCAAACTTTCACATCAAAACAGTTGCTCATATGCTCAAAACCAAACTTTGACGCCAAAATCACTCTCAAAGCCAGCAAAAAAGCAAACCGTACAAAGCATCATTACATACTACAACAAAAAAAATGAAAACACAATGTTCAGGGTGTGAGAATGTTCTTTTTGCAGTTTTTCACAACTGCCAAGACACATTTTTAGAAACCTTCTTATCTGTTCTCAAAATATATTACTGTAGAGTATTGGGCATGCATAGATTTGTGTGTTTCATAGAAACAATATGTAAATGAAGAAAATACAGTTAGGTAAGGTTTGGATGGGCTCTTTGTCCTGCTTCAGTCATTGATCTGCCGTGGACAATGACATGGTCAATGACTGTAGCTCTCATTTCATCCGTAATGACGGTGCGTGATCGTCTTGCTCTCCCTCCTCGCCCCCCTCCTCTGCCTCCTTGCCCCCCTCCTCTCCGTCCTCCGACACAAACTCCTCTTCCTCTGCCTCCGTCCATTGCTGCTGCTTGGAACCTTCAGCAAACAGTGCATTCTGAACTGGCCTATATGTGTGGTCACATCATTTGCAACAAGTGTCTTCAATTTTGAGTGGTTGTGTTTAATCAATGACACCAGGTGTGTTCATTGTGTTCAAGTTTTGCTGACTGTGGCTAGCATTTTACATCACATGAGCTTCAATGTGCAAAATGTGTTTAGTGATTCAGAATTTTAGCAGAGGTTTCTGCAACATGTGTTTTAGCAAGACAAAATGTGTTTAGAGTTATGAGAAAAGGGGGATTGAGTTTTGTGAATTGTGTCTTAACATGTGAAATGTGATTATAGTTTTGGCAAATTGGGGCTAGTTTTATTAAATGTGTTTAGAGAACACATTTAGAGAAGTTGGGTTTTGCGTTTTAGCAATAGTGAAAAACTGTAATAGAGCAGTACATTAGGAAGGCTTTGTCCACTGCTATTTTGTCCCTTGAAAAGTGCTTATGTCACCCTCCTGGCCTCTTTTACATTAGACTATCTTCATCTCATTCCTGTAACCTCTCTGGGAAACAAGACCGCAGTGTGTTCAGTCTGTGAGAGCGCAGTGTTTGTGTTCTGGAGTTTGTGTAAAGAACAGAACAGCGCTCCTTTGTGCGAAACTAAGCCTGAGTGTGCACCCGGGACGGCACTGTGCTGTCCACTGCTGCCACCTGCTGGTTCACCCTGGTACCCCCCAAAGAAGTGCGAATCTATTATGACTTTTTCTGGAACAATGTAATCACTGTAAAGTATGGAGGCATTGATCACCAGCAACTATGGAAACATTGTCTCACTCACGCATTCACTCACTCACCCACCCACTCACTCACTGACTCACCCACCCACCCTCCTGCTCACTCGCCGACCTGCTCACTCACTCACTCACTCACACACTCACTCACCCAGTCACCCCTCACTCACTCACTCTCTCACTCACCCAGTCACCCCTCACCCACTTAATGATTCACTCACACCCAGTCACTCACACACTCGCTGATTCACACACTCACTCACTCACTCACTCACTCACTCACTCACTCACTCTCCAAGACTTACACTGGCAAGAAGTGTAAGCCCAGTCTGCAGGGTTGGTTAACCCTCACCATCGTACCCTTTGCTCTGTCGTCCGTCCTCTATCTGTTCCCCTCTCTCGGCTGTCATCCTTGCTGAATGACAAGGAAAAGCAGTGTGGAGGGCGGGTAGATACAAACGTCTCCCTGTCTTTTAGAAATAAATACTTATAATTTATAGCACCCATACACCGCGTCTGTCAGAGCAGCTTTGTGCCAAATGAAGGGGCAGATATTTGCGTGTGACAGCTCTCCTGGCGGCCCGGGACAAAGCGCCCCATTGTGGAGGTGATTTATGGAGCTCAGTGCTGGTGATAGCGGCGCGGCGGATGCAGACGCTGTTTTCGGGCAGGTACAGGACTGTCTGGGGTTGCAGTTCGCCTTTGGGAAAAACTGTAGACCAAATCGCTGTGATGTCAGGGATTTACTTTTCCTCAGGCTCTGTGAAAAGCATTTCAGCTCGCGGAAGCATATGCGGGCGCCGCCATGTCGTGAAGTTTTTGGGCCAGAGCAGAGGCTAAATTTGCGTCGTCCTCTAAGCGCATTGGATGCAGGGATGTATTCAGATTATTAAGTCATACAAATAGTATTTCTCTGTTGCTCTTGTAGCACTCGAGCTTTGCGAATCGGTTCATGGGAAGACAATTAGTCAAAGAAAAAAAGCAGATTGAGTGGAAATATTTTGTGAAAAAATTAATGACTTAGTATTTTTACCAAAGATGCCATTGATTAGATTGAGAGTGGAGACTCTACTGTTGGAGTCAGCTGTTGTAGTCTCTCAACACAACCGGGAAATGAGCCTCGAAAAGGAAACTCAATTATTACCGCTTGGTTTTGACATTGCGGTTTTCAGGCCCTGCTAATGTGCAGGCCACAAAGGCTGTGTCTGAAATGGTTCACTGTGTTGTGGAAAAAGTAGGGTGTCAGCAATTTGCACTTAAATGGTTCACTACATAGTGGACTTAATAGGGTGTCAGCCACTCGTTCGAAATTGGCTGGAACCCTAGTTTGTCCACTGGACAGGGAATTTTTGAATGTTGTTGAAATTTCAGATGCAGCCATGGTTAATGCATATTTCAGCACACGTACTTGGCAAAGGGCATCCAGTTAAATTACTAAGTGTTGTCGCCTTACTTTAGCATTCAACTTTTGAGTTCTTTGTTTTATTTCTTGTTTTTGCCTTTGTTGACACTAAGACTCCCTGCATTGTCAATTTTCTGCGGGGTTATCCTGTGTCCCCTTCACGGAAATACCTTTTTTTCCCCCTCCCTCCCTCCCTCCCTCTTTCCTTGGAAGACAGACCTCAGGAAAACAAAGGTGGACTTGTTATCGCGGCGAGGCCGCGTGTGGTTCCCTGCCAGTGGCCAAGCTCTAGGTGTGGAAGTGCGTGTCGAGCAACAGCCAGCACAAGCCGGCCATTGTTGGCTGCGACACTTGAACTCTCGGCAAACACGAAAGCGATCGCCGTGACTCGAGAGATAATGTCTCTCTAAGGCCTAGAACATCCTTGGCACGAAATGGCTTCCTGCACAGCCTCCCCAGTCCCAGTTTCCCTTTCAACTTTTTTTAAAAATATGTGATTGTTGTTTTGTCCAAAAGGCTACAGCAACTGTCTTTCACACCTGGCCAACTCACAGTGCACCAACTCACCTTGATTCTTTTCAGCTGCTGACTTGGTTTTTGTCTGTTTGTTTATTTTGGAGTGATGATGCACCCTTTCAAAGCTGACTCAAGAGGTGTTTTCCTGTTCATGAGAGGAAGTAACTGGACATCATTGTCCCCTGCCCATTTACACTGTCCAATGACGTCAAATTTGTCCTTCTGTTGTATTCCCCAGCACACTGGATTTAAAACAGATCAAGGAATATGAACAGGAATATGACCTTATAGAGAATGTCATCCTTATTGTACCATGAGGGTATTTACAGTCAATCGATGAACAGTGAATTATCATTATGTGAATTACTTCCTGTGTTGTACTATATTACCTACTAACCTAGGAGGCAAAAAATTACAGAAAAGTGTTCACTAAAAAAAAAAAAAAAAAAAAAAAAAATTAGTTGTTCTTTGCTCGTCCTCTGAATTTTTCGCAACTGATGACTGCCTGAAGTGCATGACCCATGAAAATCAAGTCCAATGTGCTGGAGTTAAAACATCAAGAAATTGGTCATTGTCAAAATCCTGTTTCACTTTTGCGTAATGGATTATAGTTATAATGGATTTTCGTTAGCTGCTGAGACGAAGGCAGCCAGTTTGTACAACTGTCCCAGGCCCCGAAGTAATTTCCTGAAACACCACCAATTAACTGAGCTGAATACGTAAACAGACTAAGAAAACATAATTGAACACAGATCGCTTTAAAAATTATAAAACTGGCTGTAAGTAGAGATGAAATTCAGATCAGTGTGGAGTTTGTGGTACGGTAAAATTTAATTACATCACATGAATGAAAATGAGCCCGTAGGAATTGCCCTCGGTCAGTTCTAATCTAAAAGCAAGGAATGAGCTATTTAAAGAGGGCTAATTTATTCACATATCCACTGTCCTTAACCAACGAGCAGGAATGTTGTATGTGGATATTGTGTATGTGTTGTATGTGGATATTGGCCACTGCTGGTCCTGAAACCATGGACAGGTTGTCCCATGCGTGGGTCATGCTAATACCTGGAGACACTGCAGACCTACAAGTTGAGTCACCAGTTGAGTTGCTTGCATTAGTTTATGTCACTGTACCATTTCCAAAAAAGTTTGGACTGCATGGAAAATACAAGTAAAAAAAGGAAAGTAGAGATTTGTTAATCATCTTTGTCTTGTATTAAATTGAAAACATTGCAAAATATTTAATGACTTACTGCATCAACTTTTTTTTCAGCTTTTTTTCCCCAGTTTTTTTTTTTGCGGGGGGGATACACACTCATTCTACATTTCCTGCCTGCAACATCTTTCAATAAAACTGGCACAGGGGCAATATAGTGTTAAAATGCCTTAAAAAGCAAGCAGAAGAAGAAACGCGTCACATTTGTTGAATATGCGTTATCATGTTTGGATGTAAGAGGATCATTCACAAAAGACCCATTGGTTTACAAGCAAGGGGTGGTTGAGGCTCAATACTTTGCAAGAAACTATGTGATTGAACCACCCAGCAGCCACCTAAAACACCCTCTTCAGTGCATTATATTACAAAAAGATTCATGGAATCTGGAGAAATCTCTGTGAAAAGGATGAGATGGAAAATCAATACTTGGTGCCCTTGATCCTCAATCCTTCTGATCACACTGCTTTGAAAACCGACATGGTTTTGTGATGGCTATAATTACATGGGCTGGGACTAATTTAGGTAACCTTTGCCAATAAACATTAATTATTGCATCCACAAGTTGTACAAGTAAAGTCTGTATGCATCATGGTGATATGCAGAAATTATGATGTCTTCTCTGGGCTTGAGCTCATCCATAATAAACTGGTTCTGTTGCTGCACTGGCCAACCTTATAGATTGGATATTGGTAATGATGGTTGTTGTGTTTACCTTGCCAAAAAAAGAAAAGGACCTTCCTGATTGTTCCCAAAGTAAGGTTCAGCGCTAGCGTCTATAATGGTATGGGGGTGTGTTAGTGCCCTTAACATGGGTAACGTGTCAGTGCCATTGATGCTGAAGGACATATGCATTTAGGAGTGACAAATTCTGTCTTCTAGGAGATATCTTTTCAGGGATGCTTACGCTAGTCCTTCAGGACAACTGTAAAACCACTTTTAGCGCATGTTACAACAGTGTGGCATCCTCGGCTGCACAACCGGCTTACCTGCTGTCCTGACCTGTCTCCCATTAAAACAATGCATGAAATTGGGCAATGAAGTCCCAAGATGTCTGAGCAGCTGAAGACGGCTGTGAAGGAAGAATTTAAAAAAGCCTTCAGAAATGGAACACATGGCACGTTCAGTCTCACAAACAATCACTTTGGAGGGGTGTTGAAAGGAAAGGTGATGTAACTCAGAGGTAAACAAGCCAATTTCCCAACTTTTTTTGAATATGTTGCAGGTATAAAATTCCAAACAAAAGTTTATATCCAAAAAAAAAAAAAGACTACAGACAGAAAATATTTTGTGATTTCCTTGTCAGTGTTTTTCTTTGCATTTTCCATGTCATCCCAACTTATTTTTAAATGGAGTTGTAACAAATAGACGTGTTTAGAGCCAGTTTTTCTAAGAATCAGGCAGAGGATGATATATGATAGTTTCAGATTTGCCTAAAATTTTTGTTGGTGAAAGATGGTTGGTTTAATAGAAAAACCACAAATGTTTAGGTGCCAATACCCTTCGGTTTCTTTTTTAGGAGTACCAGAAGGACTAAAGATTCTGAGATGAGAAATGAGCGCGAAAAAAATTTAGCTTTCCAGACTGTGCTCTCAACAGCCCAAGATGATTCAAAATATGATACCATGGGACATCCTTTACAGAATCAACACAAATTAAGTGTGGGATGTTGAGGGCGCAGGAGTATAGGTGGCGCTTCAGTCAGGGAAAAAGTGAAATTTGGCATTTTGGGAGGTCAAAGTTCTCCATGGGCCCTCGTCCAGTTTTGATAAAACCTTTTCTGTTGGGTAGCCTTATATGTCTACTAACTGTGATTTGAAGATTACTCTGGGTTTCTGCTGCATTAACCCTTTACAGTCCATCTGAGTAGGAAAGGTTTACAAAATTGTTCACTGAATTGCAGGGTTTTATTACCTCAGTACTTAATGCAGTATATGACACACATATATAAAAGTGCTCTTGTGATACAAGAAGCCATTAATTAATTATTTTGAACTTTAAATGGGGGTGTATAATGTGAAATACAAGCTACTTTCAAAGGGCATTTAGACTACTTAGCACTAGAGAGTTGAAACTACATTCCATCCCATGTTCACAGTATTTCAATTTCTTCATTATCACCACATCTTTTTTTGAATAAGAGTAATGGCCTCGTCGATCCAACTGCAATGCATCAAGTCTGAGGAGGAGATCAATGTGTTGCCACGAGTGCTGATCCAGCCATTAGAAATAGGAATCTGAAAGGAAAAGACATTTCGGTGACAGTTTCTAGCTTAAATGTAATACTGTGGTTGAGAAGAAGTTTTTTTTTCACTATAAACAAGCTACATGTAGGTCACAGAGTTAACAAAATGTGCTGATTTTCATTGTGCTTTCTCACAGGTTTTCTCTTGTTTCTCAGGTACTGGTGGTAAAATAACCCTCCAACATGGACTGGTATTCAATTCTGCTTGCTGTCTTACCTAAGTTTTCCTGAATAGAAAAGTGATAGTTGAGATAATTGGAGATATTTATGTTTTAATTTGCATCACAATGAACTAAACAATGGTTGACATGCCAAAAGATCACTGCTGCCACCTACCTTAAGGTTTCTGTTGGGTGACATCTATCACTGAAGTGAATAACTGAAGAGGAGAATTAAACATCAAGGCCAATTTTGTGAAGACAGATTACATTTTCCAAAGTGCAGTTAACGTGAATTAGTAGTTGCAGTCTTCTCCGTTTTTGCAAAAGGTGCTTTAGAACTGATTGTGGGAAAGGGTTAATGCAGCAGAAACCCAGAGTAATCTTCTCATCGCACATAGTAGACATATAGGGCTACCCAACAGAAAAGCTTTCATCAAAATCGGATGAGGGCGCATGGAGAACTTTGACCTCCCAAAATACCAAATTTCACTTTTTCCCTGACTGAAGCGCGACCTATACTCCTGCGCCCTCAACATCCCACACTTAATTTGCATTGATTACGTAAAGGACTTCCCATGGTATCATAATACGAATAAATCATCTTGGGCTGTTGAGGGCACAGTCTGGAAATGCCCCGTTTATTACAGCTCAAATGGCCAAAAGTAGCATCTTGCAGCTATCCCTATAGGACGCGCCCTCAACAGCCCACAAAAAATTTCAGATTATGGCGAACCCTACACACAGTAGATTGACACATGTGAAAGTGAATGTGGGCTGTTGTCAGCGCAATGATAAAACTGAATTTTTTTCACCACTCATTTCTCATCTCAGAATCTTTAGCCCTTCTGGTACCCCTAAAAAAGAAACCGAAGGGTACTGGCACATAAAAATTTTCAGTTTTTCTATTGAACCAACCATCTTTCACCAACAAAACTTTTAACCAAATCTGAGACCATCATATATCCCCCCCCCAATGGTTAACTGCCTGATTCTTAGAAAAACTGGCTCTTAAAATGAATGACTGTGTTTTTCTTATGTTTTACTGTGATGTACTGAACCAGGAAGGTTATTGGCACCTTGGTGTTGGGTGTGAAAATGTGTCAGATGTGTTGATTGCATTCACATATTGTTAGAAAAAGGTTCAATTTTTGTGTAAGGTGTATTCAGACTTGGTGCCGGGTTGTTCATGAATGTAAACTGGCAGTGTGAAGGGCGAAAAGGACCAGTTAGGCAAAGTTTTCTGTGTCAGGTGCATGTTGGCTTGGTGATGGATTTTGAGATTTTGTTCTGTTGGACTGGATATAGTTTTCTATGGAAGGTGCATGTTGCTTGGCTCTGGATTTTGAATGTAAGTATAATGACAGTGTTAAAGAGCTGTAGCAGTAGGTGTAGTTTTCTCTGCAAGGTACATGCTGCATGGCTCTGGATTATAAACATTAGTATAATGGCAGCGTTAGAGCGCTGTAGCAGTAGGTGCAGTGCTCTGTGTCAGGTGCAGGGGTGTGGTGTGGCGTGTGAATGGCGGTATTGAGGCGCTGGAGCGCTGTGGAATGTGTGAAACCCGCCTGCCAGATGTGGAGCAGCCGCTGGCTGGGAGCCAGGCAGGAAGGTGAGGCCTGGGACAGGCAGCTGGGTCCATCCAGGACTCGCTTACTTTACCCACAGCGAGCTCCCCCACCTCTCTGTTTCGCTCTTACCCACCTCTCTCCCCCACCGCTCCATCCCCGTAAAAATCTCTCTCTCTCTTTCATTTTACCGCCACAACTCTATCCCCATCTCTCTTTTTCTCTCTCTCTCTCATTTATTTTACCCCACCACTCTATTCCCATAAAGATCTCTCTCCTTCTCTCTCTCTCACTCATTTTGCCCCTACCACTCTATCCCCCCCTCTCTCTCTCTCTCTCTCTCTCTCTCAACCCCACCTTCTCTGTTGCTGCATCTCTTCCTTCTCTTCCCTGTTTCTCCCTTTCCCTCTCTCTCTCTTCTCCTGGCTCCCCCAATCCTGCACCCTCTACCCCTTTCCCTTTTTCTTCCTCTCTCTCTCTCTCTCTCTCTCTCTCTCTCGCCTCTGTTCTCTGTGTAAAGAGATCCAGATGGAGTTTGCTCGCACCGCTCTGCTCCGTGTCAGGAGGATGGGGAGGGAGGGAAATAGACCTGAGCGTTATTTCCTCCGAGGTGCTCGCAGGTCCCGATGTAGCGGACGGCTGGGGGGAGAATGCCTGGCCTTGTGGGCCAACCTGGGTCCTGCTCCGCTGCAGGTGCACCCGTATCCCCCTGCCCCCCACCTCTGACGGGCTTGATGTGGTCGTCCTGTCAGAAACAGCGGCTCGGGTGGGAGGAGAGACAGTGTTTAACTAAACATACTTTCACTCCTGCAGACACGCTAACATTCATATATACATGCGCACGCACACACAGTCACACACGCACAATACACACACACGCACACATACACACACACCCGCGCACACATACGCATACATACACACACACGCACGCATCAGGCATCCACTCATGCTGCCCGACATTCATACATACACACAGGGACTCTTGCAAAATGTGTACACTGCAAAAAGGGTCTATATTAACAGCTCTTATAATATTCTGAGACTTACAAATTGTTTTTCTAAAGTAGAAAATATTGGCTTATTTTGAGTAACCATATGCTTCACAAGTGAGTTTTTTAAATTTCAATTGGCAAGTAAAGAAATGAGTCAAAATTACCTCATTTGCAAATTTTTGTCTGACCAAGAAAATAGGTAATAAAAATAAGTGTTTTAAGTCTTAATACAAGATTAAAATGCTTGATAAGATGGACTTATTTTTTATTTTTTGCTGTGATCATATACACACGCATACTGACATTTATGTGCACACACACTCTTCCGAGCATTTCCACGTACATACTCTACACGTCCTTCATCCATACCAATTCACACAAGAGCACATCACACACACTTTCTTGCATATGCACACACAGGTGAAAAAGATCTTTCCATATGCTGTCAAAATAAGTTTTACTTTGTGAAGTTGTGCTCTTACTGAAGCCTGCATTGACTGTATTTCTTCTTTACTGTGTATTTGATTATTGAGAGCTGTGGTACTGGAGAACAAGGGAAGGTTTCATTTGTGAAAATTTATCTCCGTTTTGATTTATTTTCCAAAGTCAAGGTTTTTCAGTTTTGCACTCCAGGGAATATAAATCAAACTGGTGTTGGGTTGTTTCAATAAGATCTTAACTTTTTTTTTTTTACTTATCCTCAGTTGTGTTTTTTCTTCTTTATTCTGCCATCAAAGGAATAATACTCAAACTGGTGTTGGTTTATTCATTTTAAGAATGGCTTTTTATCTGTTTTTACAAACGAACTCTTCTAGGGAGTTGTGAGAAACGATTTGCAGGTGTTCGTCATGAAACGCAGTATCTGGATGAGTTGATGCTTGCTAACAGTTAGCATTTTGCCTCAATAACAGTGTCTCAGCTGTGAGGTACAGCTGCTAGGTGTGGCATGCAGAGGTCGTCTACAGTCGCAATATCCTCCTTGTTTCACCATGAACTGACTTTCAGTGTTTTGTGCTTTGTCCAGACCTTGCTACATTAACATCACAGCAACATCCCCTTGGTTCCAGTTCAGTGGAGGGCAAAGAGGTAGAAGTTGTCTGAGAAATGCAATTCCAAGTGGTGACCTTATGGAGAAACTTCTTAAGATTAAAATGTTAGGAGGATGAATGTGTGCTTGTTTTGTTTCATGTTTCTTTTTGTTTGTGTGTGTGTGTGTGTGTGTGTGTGTGTTATGTACTCGCTGGCTGTGCTTACTGAGTGTCTGCATGTGTGTGTGTGTGTGTGTGTGTGTGTTGTGTCTGTGTGTGTGCGCACTTGTCCATGTCTACAGTATGCCCATATGTCCACGTGAGCGTGTGCGTGTGTGTAATTTTTTGAACAAGCGCCGCCTTGTATGCAGCTGCAAGACGTATTGTAGTTATCCAAGTCAAT
Source organism: Gymnothorax javanicus (assembly GCA_029692085.1). NCBI lineage: Eukaryota > Metazoa > Chordata > Actinopteri > Anguilliformes > Muraenidae > Gymnothorax > Gymnothorax javanicus. Next base: position 45,639,760 of record CM056206.1, on the reverse strand, counting down.
AAGAAAGGATTCTTTGTCGTAGCGACCGTCTAAACCCAGTCACAAGGGACATCTTGCTCCAGAAAGCCAAACTCGCTTCAACCGCGGCATTCCTCGAGTGTTTGGTGAGCCCACAGGGGTCTTTACTCCTGCACCCCCTCCCCTCCTCGAACCCCCCCACCCCCTCACCCTGCCAGACTCTTCTCTTCAGCATGAATTCTCACCAAAACCAGGTCCACAGCGGTGCACCCCCCTCACACAACAGCTGCAAGAGCTATTTTACCCTCCAGTCCCACCACCAATAGAGTGGAATAACAGTATAATGTGGCTGTGTAGCACCAGGTGTGATGAGGGCGTTACATGGACTTCTCACGCACATACGCAACTTTTAATCTGTAAGAAAGATCAAAGTACGGCAGTGTTTCAACTTTTTTTTTTTGGGGGGGGGGCTTTGAGGGGGGGAGGCTGTAGGAGTCAATACAGGTTGTTCACCTCGCCTGAGGTGAGCATATGACCAAATCTTTGTAAATTTGACGAGAACCATAATCCCCTAACATTAGTTTTGTTTTGATTTTTTTGGATCGAGGAAAATGTGTGGAAGGGAAGCTTTTGTGTGGCTTCCCTTTCCTTCCAAGACAGATTTTTCTTGGGAATTTACTTATTTTCTCAGCTGGTGAATATCAGAATACTGTAGTATCTTTTTTTTTCTTTTTTTTGTTATCCACCCCATTCCCCACTTTCCAGCTGGAATTATTAAACTTGAAGCCTTATTTGTTTCATGTGTTACTGTATTTTCTAACCCAAACACATAATATCCACACACCTCCCACCCCCACCCTTTTAATGGACAACCATGGTTTCTGTTTCAATGAAATTGAAGCACATGTTTGTGCATTCTTTCAGTGAAAGAGCCTATTTAAGGATGAGCAATGCTTCTCAGTTTTTATACAGACACACACACTGGGACACACATATGCACACACACATGTAAACTGATAAAGATGAAGCTCAGTTATTTCAGTGCTGGTGTACAAAGATCTCCATTCATTGTTAGGGTGTCGGTGTGCCAGGCTGTTGTCCGTTGGTCTGTCTTTGCCAATGGTCTCCCCTTGCTTTGCTGTTACTTATCAGCGTGAGTAGCAAATGCTATTCTCATTTGTCCGCAGCACCATAGAACTTCTTAATGCCTATCTGTTAGGGTCTTATCAATATCATACTATTGGCGGTGATAGGATCCAATTTCCTTTCATTCCTATTTTAAATTCCTCTTTCCCTCGTCTCCTTCAAACCCTTTCTCTCCACTTAGTCTTTTTATGGAGGAACATTGTGTGACTCTATATGTGTCCCTCTATCATAGATTTGAGGTGTGAACACTCCTAGATTGAACCACATTTCACCTGACAAAGCACCCTTGAACAGAAAAGGGTTTCTCTATAGAACTGCAGGGTTTCCGTCCTTCGGACAGTATACCTCTGTTTCCTTCCTCTGGAGCTTCATCATATCCGTGCCTCGCAGTGACCTCACAATGAACCTGGCCCCGAGGGCTTTCTTGTAACTTATAGAAACCAAGACAAAACCAGGAAGCGCGAAAGATTATTGTGGTTGTGTTTCAGTGGGAAGCTAACATTGGGTGTACAGAGAAAGAGTAGTACACTTGAATGTGCTGGGAGATGTTCGAAATAACCTGTGTCTCTGAGTCATAGCCTCAGTTGACTTTCCCCATGGCCAGGAAATAAGGTCTTGCCTTTCAGATGCTTATGAGTGGCTGAGGTGATGGCTTGTGGTATGCTGAATGCACTTGAAGAGTTTTTATGCAGCTCATTCTGTAGTAGCAGGGCCATTCTTAGTCACGTGTAACCAAAAATGTAACAAATAGTAGAAAAAATCTCCTCCATTTACAAAAGCATTGGAGGTTCATGATTGTGGACCTTATATAGGAGTACTACTTATCCAAGTCTATCAAGAAAAAAATGCATTTTTGACATTAACTTTAACTATTTAAGGTCAGAGGTCAAATACGACTGGTGACGTGTGTGACTTCACACAGAAGCAGGTTTTTTATAACTCTATTTGACTTCAAAAACTCTGCGAAATTGAAAAATCTAGAATGTTCATAGTATTGGGGTATGGAAAATAGCAAGGAATAAATTTGATACCTAATATAAATTTTTAAAGTATTTCTTTATGTGATGACATCTGGTCATGAGTGTGACATTTTGGTTCACTTCTCAAAGAATGGCCCAGCAGGCTGTCTCTGAAAATAAAGCAAGGGCTTATGAAGTGGTCAGGGGCACAAGTTGATTTCGCTCCCCTTAAGGAGAGATAGTTGAGCCTTATCTTGATCCACTATACTTACCACAGAGGTGAATTTAAGCAAAGTATTTGTATGGGCCATTCTGTTCCAGAAATTTCAACCATATCCAAATAAATATCAAACTGATGGTTGCACAGTAAACCTGCACCAGACCACATATTATGTTTTGCCAGTCACTCGCCGATAATGAAACTAATGCACACCTGAAAGTGGATAGTTGCATAGGGGAAGACTTAAGGTTGGCCAAATCTGAAGAAACAAAAAAGTCCCGCACACAGTCCTCTATGCTTGCAATACTTAGTTCAATACACACAATGTTTCGGTTGTAGACCTTCGTCAGGTCGTAAGAAAAAATAAGTAATTTGCCGAAATCAAATCACAAAGCCCTTTTTTCTTCCCTGTATTTAATGCGCTTCTGTGCGATGCTCTTATTGTTTTATGGTCTTCGCTAAAAATAAATCAGAGCCGATAACGGCCCTTATCTCTCGATGTTCACCTCTGCACTGCACTCCACCTACACAGCGAGATCTGTGTGACTGCAGTCACGTAGCCATCGCTCTCACCTGTGCCATATTTTGAGGTGACGTCCTTCTGTGTTCCAGCTTTCAAACAATAACCCTGGACTGGATGCCCTATTGCCATCCGTAATCTCCTGATCTAATCTTTATGTAGCCTGTGCTTCCTTCACAGCAAATCATCCGTGTCGGTTATTCCTTCTGTTTGTTTTCCCAGTGTCATTTCAACATCAAATTTGTTTATATTTTGAGTCAGAAGAACACATGCATCATTGGATGCAAGTTCCACCCAGTGAATGCCACATGAAATCATTTTCGATGTGGTGTTCTATCACAAGTCATCATTATCATAAGCTGCATATTAGTCTTGCTAATTCAATGAAGAAACAGTTTGCTAGTAAATAAGGTGGAAATAATTAGGAACTGGTTGAAAGTAATCATTTTGTTAAAAAGTGAGGTTTATACCATAAAACTAGCGGACCCATATATGGGTCCGTCAAATGCATGTGCTGTATTCAAACTTGTGGAACTTCAGAGCTATTTTAAATTCGAGTGGAGATCCCAAGGTTTCTAACAATCACAAATATGTCCTACTCAATTACAAGCAAATGTGTATAAAATGTACATGGCCTAGATATTTTCCATTTGATGTAATGATGTGGCCATAAAAGCATGGCACCCTGGGTTTGAATATTTCTCTGAAAAAGTGTGATGTAGCCTCATTTAAGTGCTGCAACCAACAGATACAGAATATGCACGACTTTGTCCTACAAGATCAAAAAAAAAAAAAAAAAAGCCTTTTCTGACTTAAGGGAAAAATTAAGTGATAACTTAGAATTTAAGGGTAAATGCAGGCCTTCATATTTCCAAATGCAAGCAGCTGTCCGTAACGATAGGAGCTTAAGCTTCGCCTCGATAGTATTACTTTAGATTGTAGTCATAGTTTGCTGTTCCGCAGTTTGTCAGCCCAGAATATTCTAGAACCATTCATAAAATAGGTTTCTCCTGAAAAAAAAAAAAAACTGCAGTGGTCCTCTCAGTCATTTCACTTGCATACTGGAGCCTGTCCCATTTCCTTGATTTACCTTTTCATGTTTAAACCAGTTGAAATGAATCATTGTTCTCTGAGGGTTGAGGGCTGTTGGTGCAAGTTTCTCGTCGCAAAGGGACTGGAGGTTTAGTCATACAGAAGGATTTAAATTGAGATATCCTGATGCCCAAATGAACTGCTTGGTGAGACGGCTCTTGTCCAGGAAGAAGAGTATATAAATGCAAAGGAAATCGGTAGGAGAGAAGGAGGGAGCAAGGGGATGAGCCATTTTGGCTCAAGGCTGAAATATGACTTCTTTCCCGGTAGGTCTGTCCTGCTCACCATCCCTTTTCTGCCCGAGAAGAGAGCCGCTTAAAAGAATAAAACTGGATTACCTCTGGTATTGCTGACTGCAGGGGGTTTAACAATAATTTTCATTGGAGCAGAGATGCACAAATCATGGGAAATGCCGCCATTAATACCAGCTTTGAGAAGCTCACAACATAATGTTTTTGTCATGACTAGATCAGGGGCGTGTTTCCCAAAAGCGTAGTCGCAAACGAAGTTCGCAACTTATATAGTTCGTTCATTCACAGTCCATGGGCCCAACTATGTAAGTTAGCATCTGTAATTCCGGGAAACGCACCCCAGATTGATTCAGTTCCATGTGATTTTTTTGAGCTGCAGTTCCTACTGCAATTATTAGCAATTATCATCATAATTTTGGCCATAGAATTCTTTTCTACCCTTTTTTGTGTTTAACACATGCTGTCCTATTTTTTGACCCAATATCCATTGTCACCTTAAATAATTGCTCCGCCTTCAGATATTTTGTTCCGTTTTCAGCGGTATATCGTTGCCTTCCCCTTACCATAACATAGTCGTAATGTAAGAAATCCTGCCTCTTTAAGTTAAATAATATCAGGAGGCAGTGATAATGAATGAGTTGTCCAGGAGGTGTGTTCTTCAGGGAATAGTTGGGCACATGACGGGAGAGCGGGAATCAGGAAAGCAGATGAATCGCTCCGGAGTTTACAGAGGGGGCAAGCAAGCTGGCAGCGCATCGCCCGACATTCTGTGGATGCGAAAAAGTTTAAACCTAAATGTTTTTCTTTTCAGGACTCAAAGGGAACATTGTGCTGGGATTCAGAGGACTAGCCGGCCAGTGAAAGAGCCTTTTTCCTGCTCTCCCCCCCTCCCTCGCTCCCCCTCTCCTTCCCTGTCTCTCTCTTCTGTGCTGTCACTGTCAAGCCCCCCTGCTCTCCCTCGCTTTCCCCCTCAGTGCCAGTTTCTCGCTCTCCATTTTCCTCTTCATCTGTCTCTCCCAGTCTCTCTGTCTCTCGCTTGTCTCCCGCCTTCCCTCTCTCTCCATCTTCGTCTCCCTCTTCCTTTCTTTCTATTTCCCTCTGTCCTTGTCTCTGCATCTCTTTCAATCTCCCTTTTTCTACTTTCTCGCTTGCTCTTAGTCTTCTTCTTTTTCTTTCTCTCTATCTCTATCTCCATCTACTTCTTTCCCTCTCTGTTGCCCTTCCTTTTCTCTGTCTCTCCCTATTTGCCTAACTGCTTTATTTTCTTTCTCTCTCGCAATCCCTTTATCCCCCTCTCCATCACCCTCCTTCCATCTCTCTCCCCTGCCCCCATTTGCTCCCCCTCTCCTCTCCACCAGATGTTTTGCAGCCTTCGGAGGGGCTGTTTCCCAGCTGCTCCCTCCTGACGCTGTCCTGACTCCGGGCCACTCCAGCGTTCTCCGTCTGGCCGGGTACAATCGAGCCCATTCACCCCTCTCTCCTCTCTCCTCTCCCCTCCTGGCCCTGTGCAGAGATTGCTTATTGACTGCCATTCCATTCCCTTGGGAACAGTCTGCGCCACTCTGTTTCTGGCCTCGCCTTGTCATGCGGCAGGTATCTCCAGCACATGACGGAGAGGAAGCCTTAAAGTCAGTGTTCTCTCGTTCTCGATTTCAAATATTAAATTCCTGGGCGCTCACATGGGAGCACATCTTTTTACATTTGACATTTTAGGAGTTTTCAGACGTGGCATTATTTGCAAGTATTAGCTTTATTAACGATAGAACCTCTAATGCTTGCGGTAAAACAATTTTGAATTAGCATCAAAAATAGAAAAAAATTTACATTTAATAGTGATTCAATGACTAACGTTCAATTTAAGACGGTTTATTTATGAAATGATGAACTCAATAACTGTGTAGCTAGCCATATTGAGAACAACCTACAAAGTTAGTATATCATTGAACAATAATTGTGTAGTGTTGAAAGAACAAGTACAGCTACAGCATTTACACAATTGTGACAACTGTCAAAAACTATTTATGTGGTATTGAATTGCTTCATTCTATGCTTCAGTTGCCGTAGATGAGTGTTGGACGAGGATGGTGAGGTGGAATATTTCCCATTTTCTTTGAGCGGGGTGCCCCTGGGGTCCCATCAAGGCACCCTTTGATTTTGACTCTGACTGTAACAACGTGGTCTGCGCTTCTCTTTCCCACCCTCGTCTTGGAAGGGGCATTCCACCGCGGAGGCTCTCGCGAGCTGCACTCACAAAAGGACGGGAAAACAGAGCCCCTTTGTGTGGGATGAATGTGCGCGAGTGATGTTTTTTGGGTATGGTGTGGTCCTAAAACATCACAAAGTTGCTTTTGAGAAAAGTCCTCAAATCCTCGCTAGCACTGAATAACCTGCTTTCTGAGCAGTGCTATTGCTGGTGAGGTTATCTTGGCTAACAGAGACATTAAAGAATTAAAATGGACCCAAAATTAGAGCCAGCAGCTGAACTCTCTATTTCTCACAAAAAACTTTTTGGAAACCTTCACATTTAAGCTTCCTAAAATGGAGTTTCTCTGGTTTGGGACTGCACCCAACATTTCATTAAGAAGTACTGCGCAGAAATGAAGTAAGGACAGCCTGCTAACCGAACGTAGCTTGATGGATGTTTTGAAGAAGTGGAGGAAGAGGTTGGCTCACGGTTACACGTTTTGTCACCCAGTAGGTGGTCAGTACTCATAAAATTAAACACAAACCTTTTTTTTTTCAGTGAGTAACGATCTGCTCCATCAGGTGATTATACGAAAATGCTGAAGCCGCTTCTCATGGAGCGGAATGTACAGCTTCTGTAAAAAAAGAATCGTTTGAATTTAATGTGCAAAAAATGTAAGAAATCTTCCTAACATTCATTTACTGACAATGTGGGGACACATGCTTTTTATAACATGATAGGGTTGGACATTGCATTTATTTCTCACAGTTTAAGCATTTGGTGCCTCATTTGAATGGCTTCACCGTTGTATCCTTTTATCTAAAATGGTGTAAAACTGTTTGAATTTATTCTATGGTTTTGTAAGGGATGCTCCAAACCAATGATGTGTTCCTGTGGGAGCCCTGACTCCATCATTGAGACTTTGTTCCAATTGTAATTTCCTTTCTACCCTGTAGGTGGTGCACTTTTATGGCAGAGTTACTGTGTTGATTTAAGACTTGCAGGGATGCAGTTGGACAGTCGCTGTCTGCCTGGATGAATGAGGGGCGCCTCGCGTGAGAGCGCCTGTCTGTTGCTCCAGGCGTCTCAGACCTGTATCCACACACTGCTGTCTGAGCTCGATGCTGATACGTACACGTATACATTTGCTTACTCAACAAGCCCCAACACGCCCACACGCGTTCATATGCACACATACAAAATATACGTGTAAGATCATATATGACACAATTGTTGCTTACCAAAGTGTGTAGGCTCGCATTATGGTGTGCGTGTGCGCGCGTACTCGTTCACGTTATCATTTGGTAAAAGCGGGTTATGTTGGGGGCTGGAGTGTGTAAATGTGTGTGGACATGCGTGTGTGTCTTAGTGCGTTTTATCGCATGTCCTGTCCAAAATATGATTTTATTTTTGTGTGTGGCTATTTCGCACATGTACAGATTTGTAGATGCGTTGGGTGCTGTGGATTATGAAAGACAATATCTAAAGAGGGACTACACAAAGGAGATGGGTGTTCACAGGCCCATTAGCCTAGCTTTAGTCATTGGATTAACCTACCACTCACACCCCACTCCACCACGCCAGGGCTTCCCTCTGCTAAGCCCACTAGTGGGATCGTGTTCCATCTCAGATTAGCAATGTCATTTGTTAGCCGCACAATTGGTCGAAATAGGCATTTGAGATTACAGGGATTTTGTCTCCTTGCACATTCTGAAGGCTTCATTTGTTAATAGAGATGTGAAGTCTGAGAATGTTCCGGAAAGAACTCAGGGGCTTCATATCTTCTTAAGGCCAGGATTCATGTCGCTCTTGCCTCTCCCATCTGTGTGTGGGTGGTGTTTGTGCTTTTTGAAAGAAGGTGAGGCCACCTTGAGAGGCTGTTCTTCCCGCAATGTAAGTCGGGGCTGCGTTGGTCTTGTAAAATATGACATCGTGATGAGTTATACATGATTAGGTGCTGTAAGATGCTTCAGCTAACACCACGGCGGTTGCAAATGCAGCCACATGCACTTGTTTACAGGGGCTGCTTGCCTGATGCATCTCAGTTCCATAATAGAATATACAGTATAACTGTACATGAAACGCTGCGGAGTCGCTAGTCTGTGTGTGTCTCTGTTGGATGATGTGAATGGCATTGCATAGTACCTTGAATGCGGTTGCCAAGAGCAACAGTGGTCATCGTCATATGATCAATGTTACGTTACTCGCTTCATGTGGTCCATTTTTACACGACCTGTATGAGGTTATCCACTTTATAACTGCAAAGTGTCTGTCTTGACAAGTCATTTAGTCTTAATATAAGACATATGTAACTCCCTAGATTTTTTCTGTAAAATAGAAAATATTAGCATATTTTAAGTTACCATGTACTTGACAAGTGAAATTTTCTTTATCCCATTGGCAAATCTAGAAATTTGTCAAAATGATCTCACCTCACTGGCAAATTTTTGTCTTATTGAGAAAAAAGGTAATTGAAATACTGTAGGTTTTTTAAGTCTTAATACAAGATTAAACTGCTTAGTAAGGTGGACTTATTTTTCATGTTTTGCAGTGTACCTGATAACTGTAGTGAGGTGGTGTGTACGGCAGGTAATGTGTTTGAACACCACAGCCGCACGAGTAGTCATTATGGTGGATAAAATATATTGTGGTTTCAAGGATTGTAGGGTCGATTTAAAAAGGGTAACAAAGGGAACTGAGACGGTGAGAAACCCAAATTGAAAACTGAAAGTTCAATGTTGGGGCTGCATTGCGGTTCAGTGAAATGACAAGAATAAAGTTTTTTAGATGCAGCGGTGATGAAATGCAGAACCTTTGACAGAGCAGGGCAGGGTTCGCTTATATGACTGACGTGTGCCATGTGATGTCCAATTTGCATTTCTGTGGGCGGTTATTCGTTCTGAGCTGAGCAAAATGTATTTAGCGGCATTGTTTAATTAAGCGTGCGTGCCTGTGTTTGCTTTGAGTCATTCCCATCTAAGTAACCCAGGTTTCCAGATGGTATAGTGAGTCACTCAAAGCCGAAATAAAAGGAATATTTAACAAGGCCAGTGTATTGATGCCGCACCTTCTTGGCAAAGACGGCTTGTCTTGGTACGGCTGCACGCGATCTCACAGAATACTCGCTTCGTTAGTGTAGATGGCTTGTTTAGGAACATCTCGAATCACCTCTTGCCTTTAGAATTTGCAGGACAGGATATAATTTGTCTCCTTCATGATCAACACATTCTCATCTCGACTCTTCATAGTGTCGCTACCTGTCCAAGCGTCGATATACGATGCCAAAGGAAGATTTTGGCGTCTTTATTTGACACTTAGGGTTAGGGTTAGGGTTTGGGTTAGGGGGTAGGGTTCGTGTCAAACTGGCCTCAAATAAGGACGGCAAAAGCGTCGTTTTGCGACTAATATCGACGCTTGATCAGGTAGTGTCAATATATGACGTGTCTGGATGAGACTGGGCTCTCATGATTGCTTACAGTCTGTAATTAACTTAATTATAACTAGTGATGTCATGACTGCTTCATTGTTTTGTTTTTTCTTTTTACTACCGATTCCTCTCAACAGACACCAGCTTAATTTATACAGCCGCTAATTTTCATATCAAAGTGGGGAAGATCACTGCAACCTCTTCCCACCCGACCACCATCCTGATCCCTCCAGACAGACAGACTAATCTAATGTAACAAAATGTGATGTGTGGTGATCTGGACTGGAACGTCACCTGATAAATGAAATCTACCGTAGTTTTGTAAAATTTGCCTTTGGTTATGAGAAATCCCTGCTATTGGTGGCTCAGATGGGAGGGACTGGGAGCCCATCTCTCTATCTCATTTTCTCATGGTCTTCTACATATTTCCTCTGTGTTTCATTTTCCATTTGCCTGTGAGACCAGTTTGAGACCATAAAAGCCTATCCACAGCTTCTGAAATTGAATATTAAAAATTTAACTGAGACGCTTGGGGCTGGTTGGTAATAAGCTTGGTTTCCCTGAATTGATTGAGTTTGGTCCAGCACTGCCTCTAATTGATGTCTGTTAATCTGGCCCATGGGTAAATATGAGTCTCTCTTTCTATTTCACTTAATGTCTTTCATTTTCTTTTCTGCCCTCCTTGCCTTTGTGTTGAAATCAGGACTTGGAGGAAGCTGCTGAGCAGTTTGTGTTTACGGTGAGAGGGCGTCTCACAGGTTTGCATGTGAGCCGGGAAAGCTCTGACATTCCTCCTGACACACTCCTCAGAAAGATGCGGACATTTACTGCATTCCTGACATCCACTGCCATGTGTCTCACTGCCTCCTCCTTTCTCAAACACATCATGTCACGTCCACTGAATGGATCTTTTCACATCTACCCACGGAACGGCATGGATATCAGCGGAGGGGAGAGAGGGTGTGGGAGGAATGGGAAGACTGAACGAGGAGAGAGGGATAGAAGGGCGGGAGGATTTTGAGAGAGAAAGAGAGCAGAGCAGAGAGACTGAAAAAAATAGAACGGGAGGATGGTAAAGAATCATAGAATCTAGAATCCATTGTCACATTGAGGAAGCTATGTGCTGCCTGTATCTAGAACTAGACAGTCTGGTCGGCCGCGACCGCATGGCCTTAGCTCGTGAAAGCCCGCTTCTCCCCTTTGTAGCGCATTATTTGGCCAATACTGTCGCCATGGCAACCAAAAACGATAGGTGTCATCACTTAAGTATTACACATGTCCATACCAAATATGGAAGTAATCAAGAATTACAGCCTGTACAGCATCTACAAGGAAGTGTCTACGGACGCGGCGGTGGTGGCGGAGATGACGAGCACGAATCCATAGTAGCCGCCTGACTTCGTCCGGGGGCTATGAGTAATTTGTTAAAATTGCATTTCTAAATTGATGCACTGTATATTTATTAACCTTGGAGGTCCTTGTGGAGTTGATCCAATTGTTCAATACAGGAAGGTGTCAGTAACATCACCCATTTGTATTTGGTTCTCGAGATACTGACATGGCAAGGGCTGGAACTTTCTTTGGAATCCAGTCTGTGAGATTAATTGTTTACGAAACTGAAAAATTTGAATGGAAACTCCAGACAACTGAACAAATCTGAAACTGGACACTAGGAGCAAACTGCCGAGAGGATACACCCCACTCTAGAGCTGTCTTTACATAACACAGTATGACCGTCACATACTAAAGAGTTTTTGACAGTGGGGAAAATAAAGAAGGGTATTTCCCATCCTTCTCCATTGTCATGCTGCGTGACCTTATTTTGGCTTCTTATTTAGGGAGACCAAACACAATACAAACAAAGTGACACCTTGGATGCCACCCCCACGCCCTTCCCATTCTTGCTTCCTTGGCATCCAGATCGAGACGACCTCGAGAGCTTTCTCAATACTATTGTTTTTTTTTTTGGGGGGGGTTCTGTACTGTTCCTGAAAAGCATATATGCTAAACCTCTCCTTAAAAAAATGAAAAACAAGAGTTCCCATTTCCAGCATGGCTGCGTGCAATGCAGGAGATCCTGTAATGCCTTCAGCAGCTGCAGAGTTTAGCTCGGTGTCCTGTTACACAGCGGTTAGCCTCCGAGGTCCTAGCAGTGCCTCCAAATACTTTAAGGGGCTGGTAATCATGAAGTCATGATGTGAGCACATTCTCATTTTTTTTTTTTTTTTTTGGGGGGGGGTGGGTGCTCTCTGAGTTTGTTTTCTGGAGAGGTGGGGCATGTGGGTTACCCCTGGTCTTCGCTCTGCAAAGTCCGAGCCGCCCATTGTCGCAAGTCGCGTTGCGGCTGTGATTGCGGTGACCCCCCCTGGCATCCGTCTGAATGTGAGCTAATAAATCCTGCTGCTTCAACCACCCCCCCCCCCCTTCTTAATCTGCGAAAAACAAGCAAATGTTTGGGGTTTGTGTTCGGTGCCCTGGTCGGAGCCGGGGGAGGCTGAAAGGCCCTGTTTGTTAAGGCTTTAGCGGTTGGTGAGGGCTTCCTTTGTGTGCTCTGAGCATGGGGGTAATGTCTCCCGGGGAAAAGGCACAAAGAAGGCCTTCATTTTACGCTGCCTGGGAGGGCCGCCCGGGGCAAAGGTGCCAGGGGGGAGCAGGAGAGAATTTGGGGCGACTGGAGAGTTTTTGGGTGAAAATAGTCCATTGCGGAGCTTGTGAAGATGCTGGGGTAAGGAAGCCTGGAAAATATGATTGTAACAGAAGAGTGTAGAGTATCAGTGGTTGAGACAGTAGAGATTGTCCTGGGAATGCCTCCCAATACTTTATGAAGCTTCTGTTCCTACACCACCATCTCACCTCCAATCCTTTGGCTTGGGGGTGGAGACAGTTGATGGAAATGATGAACTTTCTAGATCAGTTTAATCATTCCGTTCAATCTTGTCTTGTATTGGTATGCTCTCCTTGGGCCGGTTGTACCAACCGTCCTAAGTGCTGTCCTAAAGTTACGCACAAAAATGGGTTGCACCAACGATGACTTACGACAAGCCTTGTCCTAAGTGCTGTGTCATAAGACAAATTGGTGCAACGGCTATCAACGGCGAAAAGAGACGTTGCACCAACACAAGTTAGGACATGGAATTACGACAGAAACCTACGTGTGGTGGGAGGTGACTTAAGTGTGCTGCAATCTTAAAATAAATCTCTTTCTTTTTAATTTATATGTAATGATCTCCTAAAATTGCCACAGTGAGACCACTTCAAGTATGTACATTTCAAGAAATTGCACGCAACTGTCTACATACCCCACGGCGGCAAGTGGTCACGCTTTTAAAAAATCATGGTTTAACATTGCCACATCCCAGCTCTGAATTTCATCTCTCATTGTAGCATTTTTAGGAGATTATTACAGATTAATTAAACGAAGAGATTCATTTTAAGATCGCCGTGGATTTTAGGCATGTAAAAAATAGACAAGGTGGAAAACATTCTGTATAACAAAAGAAACCTGACATTGAGATATAAATTATCGCAATCGCGCGAAATGGCCAAATGTAAGCTCACAAAAAATCGTGCAATCACATTCTTGCAAAACTGTGCCATTCTATGGCCATTTAATTTTCAAAATGCGATAATCAATCATGCTATCTTGATAAATTGGAGTATCTACTCATTCAACTTATTAAATAAGCAAATCTACTGTTTGATTACTGATTGAGCAAAGTAAATGGGGACAGGCTTAGAGTAGCCTAATTAGTTAAACAGAGACGATTTTGTAGCCCTTTGCTTAGCTCCATTCAGTACGTCGCCGAAAAATACTGATGTCAGTCAAGTTTTTTCCAGAAGAATTTCACACGTCCTCTGATGTTTGGCACTTTCTGGGTCGTTCATTCATGACTGCACCGGGATGCTGCTTTTTTTTTTTTTTTTTTTGCTATACTTCAGAGAAAAACCGCCTCTTTGCTTTTGTGCATGCTATAGCTATTTTCATAGCTGTCTTAGTTTTGTTCATTCTATGATACTAATGTTTATTTATATATTATTGTATATATCATATAAACTGCTCATGCATGCATGCATAACACCATCCAAAATTGACTATTTGCCACTCAGATTTGACCTTCCTAAAGTTGGAGACACCAGTCAGGACTTCACGGCCAGGGATGTTTGTGTATGTCATTTAGGACATGTCCTAAGACATATCTTAAGATACGGATTTTACGACACGCATAAGAGTTTTTGGTGAAACGGCAGTTAAGACATGTCTCAGCGCTGTCCTAAGTTTGGTGTCTTACGACAAGCACTTACGATACGTTTGGTGCAACCGGCCCCTTGTCTTGGTCTGTCCTAAGAATGAATGGTGATGTCACAATGGTGGGTGGTGCCTTCAAGCTGCGGTGTGACTGACAGTGGCTTCCTGCCAAGGGCAGCTCCTCCTCTGCTCAGACCGCACCCACCGCCTACTTCTCAGGCTAAAGCTCTTGCCTTGCTCCCAATATGTATGGGTAGTGATGTGACTTGGTTGGGAGGGGCAGACATTGTTTATGACAAGCTCTGTTCAGCAGGGCAATACCCATTATTTACGCTCTTCTCCCACCTGCCGGTCCATAAAACTCACGGCCAGCTGAAGGGGCACGCAAGCAATGTGTTAGTCGGCAAAACAATCGACCCTATCACAGTGCGACGCATCAATCAAAGAAGCCCGTCAACAAGAGGGCCATCCCCTAAGGAGATAAGCTGCTGGGCTTGAGGGGAAAAGAACAGCCTTCCTACCATTTTTGCTGCTCACTGTTTTCTCTCTCATGTCTTGACATCATTATGGAAGGGGGAAGTATTATCTTGGTCCATCAGATAATGGACAGCCAATGCCACTGCCTGGTGCTTTGTGATTGAATGATGACCTCCATGTGATTCTCTGCAGCTGAAGAACAGGCTGTACAGCAGCTGAGCCCTGCTGTCTCCTTACCAGCTCTCCTCTCTTGAGATTAAAAGATGAAGTGATTTTTGAATGCAAATAATACATGTGGCTCAAGTCTTCCCATCCATTATCGAATCTACATGCTAATGGACAGAGTCACGGGAGGACTGAAACCTATCCCAGCATACAATGGGTGAGAGGTTGGGACACACTGTGTACAATCCGCTAATCCTTCAGACAGAACACTCACTCGTACTTATGGGCAATTTAGAGACTATAGTTAGTCTGCATGAATGTCTTTGTGCTTTGGGAGGAAACAAGAGTTTATCTTTTTACAGCCAGTGGAGTGGTATTGTGTGTCCCTTTCCAGCCAAAGTATTGGCATTGAGAATCTTTATACAGCCAATTGAGCGGCATTGTTTATCTCTCTACAGCCAATGTTGCATTATGCATCTTTTTTTTTTTTTTTTTTACAGCTAATAGAGTGGCATTGTGAACCTCGGCAGCCAATGGAACGGCAATCTTCATCCCTTTAAAGCCAACTGAGTGCCACTGTACATTTCCTCACGGCTAATAGAGCTGCACTGACAGGCAATGGAATTGTACGGAGGTATTTCTTACTGCCCATATTGGAGAATAATGCAGATGTCTGGGTCGGTATAGCCCCAGCATTAAAATCACCTGCCTAATATTGTGTAGATCCCCTTCATCCCATCACAACAGCTGACCACTCAACGCATGGACTCCAAGAGACCCCTTAAGGTGTCCTGTGGGATCTGGCTCAAAGACTTTAACAGCAGATCATATGAGTCTTCTCAGTTGCGAGGTTGGACCTCCACAGATCCAACTTGTTTCTTCAGTACATCCCACGGGTGTTCCATTGGATTGAGATCTGAGGAATTTAGTGGCAACATCAACACCTTGAACTCTCTTTCGGGTTCCTCGAACTATTCCTAAACAGTTTTCACAGTGTGGCTGGGCGCATTTTCCTGTTGAAAGAGGCCACTGCCATTAGGGAAGACCATAACGGGTGTACATGGTTTGCAACAATGTACAGTTCGGTGGCCTCTATTAAAGTCACATGCCCATGAATGCTTGGAGACCATGGTTTCTCAGCAGAACATTGCCTGGAGTATCACACTGCCTCTGCTGACTTCTTCTTCTCATAGTGCATCCTGGTGCCATCTTTTCTGCAGTAAATGACACACACATACCATCCACACGGTGGAAAAGAAAATTTATTAGATTAGTCCACCGTCCTCTTTTGCTCCATGGTGTAGTTCTGATCCTCCCATTCCCACTGTAGGCAGTTTTGGCACTGGATTGGGGTTAGAATGGGCACCCTGATTGGTCTGTGGCTTCACAGCTCCATACGCAACAAACTGCGATGCCCTGTGCGTTCTGAAACCTTTCTATCATGAACTGCTGTCAATGCTGGCTTTGCTACAGTGGCTCTTTTGTTGGATTGGACCAAACGGGGTGACCTTCACTCCCTACTCGCATCATTAAGTACCTATGCCAGTATCACTAGTTCACAGTTTTCTTTCCTTGGGCCATTTTTGATGGGCACTAACTAGTGCATACTAGGAACACCGCTCAAGATCTGTTTTGGAGATACTCTTACCCAGTCATCCAGCCTCTACAGTTTGGCCCTTGTCTAATTGGGTTGCTCAGAACCTTGTGTTTGTTCATTTTTCCAGCTTCCAACACATAATCTTCAAGAGCTGACTCTTCACTTTGCTTGCGAATAACTTGCTGCCCACCCCATTGACAGATGCTATTGTAAAGAGATAATCGGTGTTATTCACCTCACCTGTTAATGTTTTTAATGTTGTGGCTGAGCAGTGTATTAGTCTTTGAATGTAAAGTACTGCAAGGGCAATAACAGGTTAGTAAAAATGGTCATTTGGGTATAATCAATGCTGTTTGGTCTTGGCACTTATTCCTGCAAATCAGCAGAAAGGAATTCTTTCTTTTGGGAATGTCGAAATGCCTTTTGCATGGAGTAGCGCGGAGTGAATGGAAGCAGCGGAATTCCTCGCGGAAAAGCAGGAACTCGATACCACTGTCTGTCTCAGACATGGGCCTGGCTGAATAGGCTATTGTTTTGCCTCTCTCCCCCCCTGCTCTTGCGTCTCCAACGATCTCATGGAAAAAGTTGGAGCAGCTCACGCGAGCCTCCTCTCGATGCTGGGTCCCCCAGGCTGCGTTAGACTCTTATTATAGCGGTTTATTTAGTCTTCCATCAAGGATCTGCGGCTTAAAAGAGGCCGAGGTGGGGTTCGGAGGTCACAGGTCACGTGTCGCTGTGGTCTTTCATGTTCAGCAGGGCGGTGTATGGATGTGACTCTTGTGTTTGTGTGTCTGGGTCTGTATGTGTGTGCATGGGTGCGTGTGTGCTGACCTGGGTTCCGACCAATCTTCTTATTACCTTCAGCATCAATTTGCGTACAACTTGTTCCTATTTGGTACATGTTCAGTGTTCATTTCCCAGGGTGTATTTTTGTATTACTTTCATTGCCTATTTAGTCTGTCAGTCAGTCCATCAGCCTGTCATTCAAACAATGTTTTGTTTAGTTGAATATAAAAATGACACCAAACGACCCCAAAACAGACAGCAACTTATCAGAATCTGGAAATTTCCATCTCGCCTTGAACTAACCAGTGGCTTTCAGGCATTCCCTCATCTGACTGAGTCCAGCATTCGTCCCCATACCCCTATCCACCCCTCTGATAACTATTGTTTTAGTGCTGTGGCCATGGAGATGTCTCTGCCTTCAAGCACACACATTCAACTGTGTAGCACTAACCATGTGACACAGCACAAAGGGATAGTTAAAACAGCCCAGCCAAAGAAAAATATTTCCTCTAATTTGTACTTTCATGACCTCTTTTCATGTGTTCAGAGCAGAGTACAGCACTAGCCTGCCAGGAATAGCCACCCTCTTGTTTTTATTCTCTTAAAGTACTTGCTCAGTGTTTGACAGGTGCTTGGATAGAGGTGTCACTGCTTTCTCTGGGTGTGTCTGTAACCTTTCTTCTGTGTTATTATGACTGTTTTAATCTCCCGAGCCTGGCGGGATTGGAATGCAGCTGTTGCAGTCAAGCCTGGCGCAAGTGTCACAAGCCGAGGGACGCGGGATGATGAGCTGGAGACAGGAGGTGGGACCTCCAGGCCTAATCTGTAATCGTCCAAAATGACCGTGGAAAGGACAGTCGGTCTTTTTCGGGTCTGTGCCTATTCTCATGCTCCTTGCTGCCTCTTCCCGTAAGACTTCCTGTTTATTTTGCGCTTTGTTTATTCACATTTCCTGTCTCCCTACTCTACCTCAACATATCTATGGTAAGCATTCCTCGCTGCTTATTTGACTAACTGAGTTAGCCCGGGACTTGATGTTCAGCACTGGGGGTGACTGATGCTCCATGAGATTTGCATTATATCTGACCTATGTTCTAATGACCTTTGGTAAGCGTGCATTGTTAAGCGTCTGCCAGATCAGTGTAAAATAGACCCAGAGTCAGTCCCAATTCTTGCCTACCAGCCCTCAGACGTATCCATATTTTGAGGCTGACCACCTCCCGGTCTCTGACCATAATCTTGGTTCCTCGGCTGTTCTTGATCGCTGAGACCCTTGCAATATTCCTGATTCTGACACTGCTTGATATTAAGGTCAGAAGGCTTTTCAGTGCGGAAACTTTGTGTAGGAAGTGATTATATTCGATTAGGCAATAGAACTTCAACACAATGAGCAGTATGACAAAGGGATATCTGTTCAAGATATTCCGTTCACACGGTGAAGAAATGATTAATTACGCCTGGTGATGTAACCTGGGAGCCACTTTAGAAAACAAGAGCTATTCCAGCCCTGCGAGTTCTCACCTGGGTTACGGCTGGGATGTGGCGAGGATGATGTCAACATGGCGCAGTGGAGGCATGACCACCGGGTCAACTCTTCTCAGCTCAGATCTGGGAAAGCTCAGCTTCTCAAGTCATTTCATTTTGAAATTGCTGAACCGAGGAATAGAACTTCCAGGTTGATCCAGCCAACCTCCAGACTTTACCTTTAAAAGCTTGAGGAGGTGGAATTCTAATGGCTCCTGCAATACATCTGCTGAAAATTGACCAGAGACAGGGAATTTAGGGAGTGGAGAAGAACTCATCTGGATTAATGATGGTCTCTACTTTCCATTGGCTTTTTTTGGGCTAAGGAATTCTCCTCTGCACAAATCACCCTTAAATTGAGTTTGCTATCCAGGATTCCCATGGAAATCTGTGTTACGTATTTCTTGGGTGTTAGCATAACTGCGCCTCTAGTCACCATGGTCCTTCAATGCCGAAACCTGTGGTCACCACATTGTTATGCTTTTCAGTATCCTCTTCAAAAAGACAAAACTAGAGCTGCGCTCAGAGAGTGCAAGTACCTCCGCCAATGTACTCAATGTTATTTTTGCCAGTATTAGCTGGCAACCCCTGTGTATATGCAGTCCTGTAGTCTTTGCATTTTTGACCTTTTGCATACCCTTGACCTTGATCTTTGACCTTGACCTCCCAAAATCAAATCACCTCTTTCTTGAACAATACATCCACCAAATTTGAGGAAAATCCATCCATAACTTTTTGCGTTACAAACAAACCAACAAACCAACCAACAGACAAACGGTAATGATCACATAACCTCCTCCAACTTTATTGGGTGGAGGTAATAACCAGTGGAACATACACCTGTGGAACATAAATACTGTTGCCCAATGCTGAAAGATATCAAAATCAGATGTTGTTGAAAACCTATAATGTGGCAACTTGTCCATTGGGGATCTCTTTTAAACAAGTTGCCACATGATAGATTTTCAACAGCACAAGATAATTACATTTTTAATTCCTTGAAAATTTATTCAGCACTCGAAGGGTTAATGTTTAGTCTGATGTAGAAGTCTCCTACCATTACAAAGTGTCCCACTAAATGATAAATTTGAAAGGACTGATCTTGGGTGATGATAGAATCCCTATGGGTGACTGGTTTCAACGAGCAATAAGCACATTTTGAAATATCTTAGTCTAAGCGGCATCCTTTTTCAATAACGGTAGGTATGAACTGGCGAATTCACTCACGACTGCATGAATTGGTTCGCAGGCTGATGCCAGGAAGGCTGTGAGCATATTTACAAAATGGTAAAGTTTTCTGGAAGGAAATGATATAAGAAAATCACTCAAGTACTATTTGAATTGCAAAACTTTCCTGATATAAATGAAACAACTGCATAGGATTGTTCGGCTTTTGTGGCTTCTGTTTTACACGTTTCATTAAAAACATAAGAAATTTTGAATTGCTGTTTCAACCATATATGTACCTGTGTCACTTATGTTTTTGCACTGATTAATGAGGAATTTGTTCTGCTGGTTTGTTCGTTCACTCATTCACACTCGAGAAAACGCGAATTCACTTACACTTGTATGTTCGTGCACACGCATGCATTAAAACGCACACACACATAATTGCTCCCTGTATGTATATGTACACGCATTCAAATGCACACACGCACAAACACATGCTCAGATGCGCATACACTCACAAGCCCACATACATTCCCTGCCTCTACATATGTCCACGTAAACATATGTGTTCAGACGCGCGTGCTCATACACGTGCACGTATATCACACACGCGCCGCACACATATACATACGCTAGCACACATACTCACAAGCATGCGCTCAAGCTTACACACATTCGCTACATGCATGCAGCATACATGCACACACATGCATACTATTATGTTCCCTGACACTCCCTATAGATGCCAACACACACATACACTCATATAATCCCCCAACAAACACATCATGTGCACACACATTCCCAAAAACGCACTCCCCCGACACACACACCCACACACACACACACACACACACATGCTCAGAAACATACCCCCCCCCACTCATACACACACAGAATACATACTCACTCAATCACTCCCCCTACATGGATGCACACAAACGCGTGCACACACACACACACACACACACACACACACACACACATGCTCCCCCAAAAATACTCACATTCTCTACACGCATGCATACACAGACACATACACATGCATGACTGAACACACACTCCACTTACACATACACAACAACACACAGACATACCTCACTCAGTCCCCCTACATGCATGCACACACACCCCCTACGCATACACATACATGCTCACAAACACACACTCTCTCCCAACACATACTCCCCTTACATGCATGCATACACCCACCCCAGACACACATACAGATCACACATCCTCGCTCTACTCACACACACACATACACTCATGCACACACGCACACACACACACACACACACACACACCATCACACACAGGCTGCGCTCACTGTAAGCCTTTCCGTGACTAGCTGTCATTAATCTTCTCTCTCCAGGGGCAGAGTGCTGGCCCGCTGCCAGCTGTTGTCGGGGGAAAGCCAGAGAGAGGCCTTTCCAAAAAACACGGCGGCCTTTTTTTTTTTTTTTAACTCCCGTGCCCAGCGCCGGTCCGAACCCCAGCGGCCGCCCGAGGCCCCGCCGCACTACAATAGCGTTTCTCGAGACTCCACGGAGCGCGGCCAAATACACTAAACCGTCAACAGCGCTTTAAACCGCGTCGTTTAAAATCGCAGGCCCGGGCTTGCAGCTCTCGATAGCGTGCGTACTGCGTAGGATGATCCAGGGAAACCCCACGTCTTGATGCCTGTAGCATGAATAGTGAACAGGGAGGTATGCTATTATGGCTGGATAACAATGAGGTTTTTTGTTGATTTAATGGCCGTCTTAGTTACCCATTTGCGAACCCATTTGTTCAGAGGCATTTGGTGGTAGTATTGTGTTGATAGGAGCCTGACTGTCAGGATTAAGGAAATTAAGGTACCTGGCAATCTCTCTGTCACATTGAGCTGGAGCAATAAATCATATACCGATGATGGTGTCCACTTTTAAAATAGTCTTGAACACGCTATTGGTGGCCACAAAGGGCAGCAGCTGATTGGCTAGTGTGACCTCCAGTTAGTTGGGGTTTCACCCGGCAAGGATTGACTCCCTTTTTGCCAGCAAATTGTTGTTGGACTTTGTGTGTGTGTGTGTGTGTGTGTGTGTGTGGTAAGTGTATACCTATCCTTTTCAGTACCTTATTTCTTTATCCTTATGGGGACATTTTCTCCAGAAGGAAACTGAGCTATTTTAGGGTTTAAGGTAAATGTTGGGGTCAGGTTAAGGTTTGGGTTAGGGTAGGATTTTAGGCTTGTACTGTTTACAGTTGAGGGCAGCTTAAGGGGCTCAGGAATGAATGTAAGTCTATTAGATGTTCCCACAAAACATGGAAACACAATATGTGTGTGTGTGTGTGTGTGTGTGTGCGCGTGTGCATGTGCGTGTGATCCCGCTCATCACTTACTGACTCACACACAAACTTCATAAATCTGTCTGGACTCATTTGCCGAAGCTTGTTTTGTGGTTCCCACACAGCCCTGGCAGACAGTAGCTGCACACTGGGTGGGTTGATGGAAGGACACAGATAAATAGCATAAATTAAACCCCTAATTGGAAAACACCCTTAACTAAAAGGTCCACTGAGATCCTTCTGGCTTGACCAGTTTATTCTTATGACTGAGAGGAACAATGTCTGTCCCAGTTTCCTCATTCCAGTCCCTTCCCAGCATCCTCTGGGGTTGGGTGCCCTCTCCTCTTTTTCGTCACCGTCTTCTTCGTTGGCAGCAGACTCTGGACTTTGTGTCTCTCAGTTGTCCGTATGAGCACGCTCAGATTGCCTGCTCTGTGACTGGGAAAGAGGTGGGGAGAGATCGACAGGTACGCAGGAAAGGGTTCCTGCAATGCGCTCTGATAAGTGCTACGCCGCTCCACCATGAACCACCAGGGCTGTGTGTCATGTAGGGCAAAAAGAGGTCAAATATTCATTATTATGCCAATAAGCATCTTGATGAAAAATGGTCTTAAAAGAATACAGTCTGGCTGTTTTCTGTGTGTGGAAGCTCAGGAGTTGTAACAGGTGCCCATTTGTCTGCGTGTGCTTTTGTTTGCGTGTCTGTTTGTTGGTAGTAAGTGCTTTGTGCCTCTCTGCTATCTTATCTCAGTTCTTGACTCCAGTCTTCTATCTTTCAATAGGAAGCCAATGGAACACGGATAGGAAACCCAGCTCCTGTCCCATAGCCCTGCATATTTTAGATGTCTCTCCTCTCTAGCACACCTTATTTCCCCGCTATCAAGCATCTGTCTCATTATCAACCATTTGACCAGCTACAATCATTAGAATCAGGTATCTTAGAGAAGAGAGGCATTTGAAACATGCAGGGCTATGGCCCTCTAAGAGCTCCTAACTCCTGCTGTACAGAAACAGGCTAAAAGAGCTAGCTGCAGACAGAATGGTTCTATTCTAATGAGTTCCACCTTTGAAGCTTGTTGTGGTTCTCTTTGAATATCTATCATGCGTGTCATGTTTGAGGAAATGGCCAATGGGTGAATGGAAATGCTCCAGCTGAGGTGGAGATGAGGCCATTTTGTGTAATAGGGAGTATAAGGGTGGGACTGACTGAAACAGGGCTGATGTTTTAATGTTGTTACCAGTCCCTAACCTTCCTCAGTCACGCTCAAACGAACCCAGAAGAGGCCGGAACTGGAGACCGGACCACCCTCCTCGCCCCTGTGAGGTCTCTGTCTGGTTTTACGGGGGAGTAGCTACATGAAAATGATTTGCAGTTTATTTCCACTTCCTTTCTGGTGAACAAGGAACGCGCTTATCTCCAATGCCATCAGTGCTCTTGCTGTTGACCCAAATTAGCATTTAATGAGCTTGTATCTATGCTGACTGGAGTGCTTTTATACGTGTGTGCTTTCTTTGAGTCGCACCAGTCAATTATGTGGGTGTGAGTGGGTGTCTGTGTGACTGCATGGTTGTCAGCATGCATGGAGTTGTATATGTGTATGCTTGTGTGTGTTTATTGCCTGTGTGTTTCTATATTTTGGTGTGTGTGTGAGCTGTGTGTGTGTGTGTGTGTGCGTGTGCGTGTGTGTGTGTGTGTGTGTGAGTGTGTGTGTGCTCATGCGCAAATACAGTAACTGGGGAAGCTATTCATTTAGGTGTAGAGGAAATGTGATTCAATGCAATTTTTAGTTGGCTTGTATATGACCTTTTCGTAGGAGAGATGAGAAACACTGCAAAATCACGGTCTAGCTAAAATGGAGTAAAATGGAACAACATCCCTGAAGGTCAAGTATTGCTACGATGTTTCAATTTTTTTTTCTTTTTTTGATTACTTTTGTTCATATTAGAACCAGTGGGTCGTTCAGTAAGTGACTGCAGAAAAAGTACACATCTTTGACTCATTATATTGTTAAAGTTACATATGAGAATCCGATGCAAAGTAGAGTTAGATAGCTACCTAACTATACCTAATGGTGCATTCCAGTTGAACTGGAAAGTCTAAAATTGCAAGTTCTCAGTCGGAATTTTCAACTGGAACAGCCTCTGAAGTCGGATTTCTGAATAGGATGGTCGGGGGGACCTCGTCAACCCCCAGTTCAGACTTCAAGATGGCTGCTCCCTTTATCAACAAAGTCAAAACTGAAGTAATATACTGTTTATTAGCGGTGTAACGATTCTGAATCACGGTTTTTTTAAAGCGTAGTAACACCACCTGTTACCATGGGGCGAACATCCGAGCTTTCCCTTTTCCTTTATTAATCCCCGTGCTGTCCTGAACAAAAATGCCAAACATCAACAGGCATGGGAAATGCTTCCGGAAAAAACTTGTCTGACATCAGTATTTTTCGGCTACATGCTGAAAGGAGCCAAGCAAATGAAAACAGAATCATCTCCTATTAACCAATTAGGCAACTCTAAGAAAAGTATACCTGTTCCCTTTTACTTTGCTTGATTAGCAATCAAATGGTGGATTCGTTTACTCTTTAAGTTGAGTAGAGCTGTTTATTAAGACATGTTTGATTGCTGCATTTTGAAATTTAATAGAACCATAGAACATAGAACAGCAGAGATTTGCATGAACACGATTGCCATTGCCACGCCATTTTGCGTGACTGTGATCATTTATATCTCACATTCACCTTTCATCCACTTTTCAAAATGTTTTCTACCCTGTGTATTTTTTAGACGCTTAAAATCCAGGACAATCTTACAACAAATCTGTTTTAAATTAATCTCAGCATTTAATCTCTCATTGTAGTATTTTTAGGAGATCTATAATGATAAAATAAAAATAAAGAGATTTATTTTCAGATCGCCCTGGATTTTAAGCATCTAAAAAATACACAAGGTGGAAAACATTCTGTAAAGCGGACGAAACGTGAATGTGGGATATAAATTATCACAATCACACGAAATGGCCAAATATGCGTTCTTGCAAATCTGTGCTGTTCAATAGCCATTGAACTTTCAGAATGCGGCAATCAAACATGCTATCTTAATGAACAGCTCTACTCATTCAGTAAAGTAAATAAGCAAATAAGTTTGATTGCTAATTGAGCAAAGTAATCAGGGACAGCATTAGAGTAACCTAATTGGTTAAAAGGAGACGATTCTGTAGTCCTTTACTTGGCACCGTGCAGCATGTCGCCGAAAAATACAAATGTCAGTCAAGTTTTTTTTTCTGGAAGCATTTCTCATGCCCTTTGATGTTTGGCACTTTCGTTCAAGACTGCGTCGGGGTTAATAAAGGAAAAGGGAAAACTCGGATGTTCGCCCCACGACAGCAGGTGGTGGTACTACGCCTTAAAAAAACTGCGGTTCAGAATCGTTATACCCCTACGGACCCTTCTGTCTAATTTTTGCATTAATAAATCAGTCATGAACACTGTCTGTATTGTACAACTTTTATCAGTGGACATGCTACGGTGTTCGTTCATATAATGCATTGTTATCAACTGGAAAATGTAATGGCCGGTAGTGAAGGAGACCAGGAGCAGGGAAAAGAGAGAACGTGAGCAGCGAGTAAATAGTACAAACACAGAGAACAACACAGACCAAACGCAAGAACTCGCGCCTCCAAAGGACGTCTAATAGTCCGAACACCGGAGGCAACGCGAGAAAGAAAAAGGGAGAAGAAACTCCAAAAATTAGAGAATAGAAAGTCTTTCAAAACCTGACTAAAGATTTCTTCAGCTACAGTGCGTAGCTAAACACAGATACTCTAGCGAAGGAGGCGTGCCAGACTTCTTGCTTATATAGGTTCTGGGGAAGCGCCGCCCCAGCTCAATCAGCCAGCTGGGCAAAGAATCCGATAGCCCAGGAAACGATATCGTCCTGGGACGAGAACCACAAAGAAAAGTCCAAAACACACGCACAAAGATCCAGAACCATGACAGAAAAGGCTAACAATGGCTATCCGGGCACAGGAAACCCAATGGACGCCAAATCAGTTTTCCAACTTTTATACTGGAACGCAGTCAACTCGTGGGTGACATCATTCCCAGCTCCGTCATCCCACCTCTGAAATAAATGAAACACAGCTTTCGTACCTGTTGATAGGAGCGATTACAATTTGGGCGCAATCCTAAAAGTTGTGTTGTTGTATTTGAATAATGAGAGTTAAAATTTTGGTTGTTTTTTTTTTTTATTTTTTTATCCATGTATTTATGGTTTAACCCAATCATCATCAAATCTATTCAAAATAACTACATTCATTCATTCATTTTCAATACCGCTTCTTCCTCACTAGGGTTGCGGGGGAGCTAGAGCCTATCCCAGCTGACTCTTGGCAGAAGGCAGGGACTCACTCTGGACAGCTCGCCCATCCATCGCAGAACAACAAACATAACCACTCAAATAGTTTCATACAGCTATCTTGGGGGTGTATATTGCAATGAGAAACGTGAATATTCAAAACAAGATGATTAGAGCCAGGAATTCTTGAAAAACAAAATTACAATGCCCATCTTTGGAAATATTTGCAATCTCATCAAGCTATGGTTTGTTTTATTTATATATTTTATTATGAAACCTACCCAAAATATGGTTTTGGTCACAAGTTGGCAAGCAATAAGAAGCGGAGTTGTTCATTGTGTTTGTTATGTTCTTAAGCAGATGAAATCTTGCTAAGTTCAAGTCAAATCTCAATAAATCTGAACTCTTGAGCTTTGGGCAATCTTGCCTTCATCGAAGTGTCAAAACACACTGAGCGCGCTCACTGGCAGCAGTCTGTGTTCTTTGGAGAGAGGGACCGTAACATCCCTCACTCAATATTTTCGTAACCTTTCGTTCTCGTTCAAGAGATTTTGAAAGTGTCATTCTCAGAGTGAGCCGTCTTCCAAAACCCTGCAGCCTCCTCTCTCTCAGTTGAAGCAGAGGCACTGGTCTGCTCTACCTTTGGAAAATAGACAGTGCAGGATCTGTGGCGGGGCCTTTTGTTTTAATAAGACAGCATAATTGTTTGTTTTAAGTGAAGAACCCTCCCTGCTCTATTCACTGTTGAAGCTCCTCTGCTCAATGGCTGTATTGTGCTTGTAGATGTGTGTGAGAATCTCATAGACACGGACTGGGGTGTCTGTCTCTGTCAATCAATGGACTCCTCAAGTGTGTGTCTGTGTATGAGTGAGAGAGAGAAAGATTGGATCCTCTATGCTGGGTCTCATTCTTCAGAGACCTTTGACAGTGATATCCTTACAATAGACAAAAACGTGGCAACCCGAGGCATCAGACAGACCGAAATGATTGGTTAGTCCAGACACTTTGACTGGCCTGCACATGAGTGTACTTGTTTGAATGGTCCCTCTATATTGGGCGTCAGTTTGATTGTGTATTGTGAAGACCTGCGATAATGCCTGTCTGTTGGAGTCGTTTAAACAGGCAGAAAGGTGGCCGCCTTATATTTCTCCAAAGTGGCTGCGATTAGGCTAGCTCCTCAGAATATTCATAATGCACTGCGCATTTGCATTCCAAGTTACACATGGAAATTACATGCTACAATATTAAGAGATAATTTCTTTTATTGTTATTATTGGAGTTGGATAGTGAAACGGGTAGTGCGCATAAACTTAAAAAAAACAAATGTTTGTAAAAAATACTTTCAGGACATTTGTTTGTTTATTTTTAGGTTTGCTTTGTTTTTAGATTTTTTTAACAGCACGTGGCTTCGCTTCCTAAAATCTAAACGTCCTTGAACACAGTGTCCCCATCAGTTTGTTTTCAGCTTGGTTCAGAGAGAAGTCTGGTCCATGTTGGCCAACAAAAATCACCTTAAGCACCCACCTCATATTCCCAAAGATCCGCAACCCACATACCAATGAAGGTAAATGCTGCTTAGCTATAACCAACACGCAGGATTCATTAGCTTAATTGTAAAGCTGTTGGCCGAAGCGTCATGACAAGAGGCCTGAGGTCATTGGAATGTCACTTGTGATAGAAACAGTTTTCAAGGACTAGAAATGCTCATGGACTGGATATGATGCATTATGTGCCTTTAAAAGGTCTAATACTGTAAGTGCTACTCATAAACTTGGTCTTCAGTAATACTGCCTTTGGCCTTTAGTCATACTCTCTGCTTTTGGTCTTTAATAATACTCTCTCTGTTTCTGGTCTTCAGTAATACTCTCTCTGCTTTTCGTCTTTAATAAAACTCTCACTGTTTCTGGTCTTTAGTTATACTCTCTCTGCTTTTCGTCTATAGTCATACTCTCTGCTTTTGGTCTTTAATAATACTCTCACTCCTTTCGGTCCTTCGTAATACTCACTGCTTTTGATCTTTAGTAAAACTCTCACTCCTCTTGATCTTTAGTAATGCATTCACTGCTTTTGGTCTTTTATAGTACTCTCCCTGCTTTTGGTTTTTAGTAATCCTCTCTGTGCTCTGAGCCCTTTGCTGAGCACAGGCTGCAGATATATGATCTAAAAAGAGGCCAATTCAGAATTAGATAGTGGAGCAGAATGGCTGAATTGATTCCACAATTTCAGACAATGGGTTTATTATTACCACTGCCAATAAAGTTGGCTGGAGGTTGTTTTCGCTCCCATTTGTTTGTCTGTCTGTTCATTTGCAAGCCGAGTAACAGTAAATGTTCTGGGCCGATGTTTACTATGAAACTTTGTGGGAAGATTACAGATGGCAACAGTGAGAGGTTATGAGATTTTCACAGGTCAAGGTCAAAGGTCTAGGTCGGTATTGCAGAAGAGGTCGAAAACAACAGTGCAGGTGGATATATGGACTTTACGGAGTGCCCTTCTAGCTATATGAGAGAAATCGATCTTGAGTAGGCCAGCTTGTAAATAATCTCAGAAATACCCACATGGAAAGAATCTATATGAACATACATGCGCATATATGCAACCTATATGCCGAATATATGCAGCATATATGCGCATATATGCCGCATATAGGCCAAATTCAGGTACATATATGTGCTTATAGAGAGCATATAGGTCTCCTATATAGCTCATATACCCAGTGGCAGGTTCTGTTTGTCATACCTATTGTATAGCTCATATCTCACTTTTGCAACTGTCATACATGATGCCTAGCTCATATTTTTATTCTCAAGGTAATATCTGCATATTAGTCCAAAGTCCCTTACAGAAATAACAAGAATTTTACGCAATAACTTATTAATCGCCTGTGAACACGCGAAATTGGCATCACATTTGATCTTAAATACATGTTGACATGTGACAACGGCATGTTATGTGTAAACCAGTCATTATTAACTATGGCAAGTGAGAAGAGACAAAAAGCTATGATATCAACACAAATATCTAATACTATTTGTTACATTTTTTTCCTGAAACGGTAACAATAACAAGGTCATCAATTCTTTCTTGACCATACTTATTTCCATTCTATGAAGATTGAGTTGTGTATTGTGGAAGAGAAGGAAATGTATAAAAACAAAATGGTTTGATTATGTTTATTTCATCAATGAAGCATTTTTTCAAGTTTAAGTCACTGCCAGATTCACCACATTAGATAAAATTGGATTCACATCATTACGGCTCATACACATCCACTGAAAGGTAATGCACTACACTGTTACCTCCACCAAATGCAATGTTTTCTATCTTGTCTGTAATGCAGTTTCTAGATGAATATGGCTCAGAGGTCCTTAGTCTAAATGTAGCAAAATAAAACAAAAATAACAAAATAAAAGTACATAGAAGAACATACATTCAAGTAAACATGCCTTTCAAAAGTCATTTTCATCCTCACATCTATTTGAGCATTTCACTGTCGTTAATGAATTTGAAGACAAAGTCTACATTTCTGTTCACAGTTTTAATGAACAGACACTTGTCCTTTATCTGAGATGCTTGTATAGCTACTAAAGGTCCCAGACTTTTTCCTACAGGGATGAAATAACAAGGATTCTTAAATTCCCATACGGGAAAGAACCAATATAAACATATAGGTTTTAATCCCCACCTCGTATCAACCAGCAGTGGTCAGCAGCTCTATTCAGAAGTAGCGTGCAATTGGCCAATTCGCTACAGGGATGCAAATTAGGAAGGACCTGCTGGGAAGGGTTATGTAGATTAGAGTTCTCCTAGGCGTCTCTTGTTGGCCAGACGGGCCCTCATAAAAAAGATTCTGGCCACAATGTTAATAGTATAACTTCTGCCCTCATTCTGAGCTTGCGAAAGCTTGCCCAGTGAATATGTAAGAAGCAATGGCTGTGGGTTTTGGAGGAGAGCCACGAGCTATGTATACTCAGCTGAGGTAACGATATGGGGCCGCATATGCGAAAAAGCGTAAGTACTTGTACATAGTTCCCTAATTGGATATTATTGGGATTTATTATTATTATTATATTGGGATTTGAGAAGCCAAATTAAAAAAAAAAGAGACATTTAGGTTTTAATATAGGGCGACATGAAATTGGCCATTTTGTATTATAGGCACATATATGTACATATATGTACCTATAATATATGAAAACGGCCAATTTTATGTATGTCGCATATATGCGAAACCTATATCTGGCCCTATATTAAAACCTATATGTTTATATAGCTTCTTTCTGTGTGGGTAATTAAACCATTACGCAGGGAGGGTTGTGTTTTGAAGAAACTGTGTACATGGCTAATTGTTGGGTAACTGCAGCACACTGTGTTGTATAGTTGATTATTTTCAATGTTTTTTTCTCTCTCTCTGTGCCCTGAGGAAGAGGTGTGTGGTCATGGCATGCCTCCAAACGCTGACAAAAATTCACACAACCTCACACTCATGTCATTGACGCTCCATGATGTCACCCTGTCTGTCTTTGCACACGTCCAATTTCACCCGCAAGTCATACTCATCATGGAAATAATCAAAATCAAAGCTTAGGGCGTTGTGTAATATGATACCACACACAATTACGTGAACATGCAAGTTGTGTTGGCTCGGAAATGTGCATTTCTGTGTGATACTATGTAAATATTTTTTTTTCAGTGATATGTATTTGAATTGAAATTGATTCTGCATCACCATCTCGTGTACAGGCCTTCCCTGTGCAATAACTGAACACAACACTCAGCAAAAAACCTGCACGTCTAACGACAGCAGTTCCCAAACTCAGTCCTGGCCCGCCTGTGGATACTCCCCTGTTGGTTTTTGTTCCAAACACAACTGCCATTGTCAGATTTTAATTAGCGATTAATTTGTCAAGATTAGGTGCATTTAATGTTTTAAACAGCTATTTACAGACTTAATCCACATTTTGACTGGAATATCCATGTGTGCCATGATGAATAAAAGACTCTTGAACATATTTTGTCTTTCTCTATATTGTAAGAAATTTCGGAGGACAGTATTTTTAAACAGATCAAATTGGACACAAAAAATCAGTAAACTCTAAATTAGGTTGCTGTGCACAGGTTTTCAGAGTACTTTAAAAACAATTTACGCTAATTAAATGACATAAAGATGACACAATACACATTTGAATGTATAACTTGCTTGCCTAATAAATTGTAAATTTTGTGACCATGGGTCCACGTTCTCACTGATTTGGTGCCCATTGATTGTTTACTTTTAGTTTTTTTTTTGTTTTTCTCTTTTCATGCCGTTGTTTCTAATCCATCACAATGTGGATATAGACATTTTATTCTTCATGACACAGAAATCGGTCACAATTTGGCTTAAAAGGATAAATAACTGGTCTAAACATGAATGCACCTGAATATGACAAACGAACTGCTCGTTAACATCCTACCAGAGTTTGGAAACTTCTATCTTACTGAATATGTTCACCAACCACAGTATTAGCCTTCACTGTAATGACGCCGGCATGCAGCTTGTTATACTCATTTGTTTCAAACATTTTTTCCCCCTCTTACTTCAGAACGGTAATTGAAAAATCTGTTAAACAGTCCAGGAAAGAGCCAGATTTTTGACCTTGTTTTTTTATGGTTTTTATGACTAATGAGGTGATGAATGCCTGAGAACACTCATGTTAAACACATATGAACTCAAATATTAGCTTAATTACAGAAGCTCCAATTTTCTGAGTGTTTTCCGGAAATATGAGTGCGGTTCACGGACGCACACCAAGTGGCAATATCCTGCTTCCTTGAACTTACTTTACGCATGTTGACTATTTTTATAGCCTAATTGAGCATAATAAAGAAAAATAAAGCTGCCTTTGTCCAGAGATTTTGGGAGTTTTCCCATGGTGCCTACCTAATTCCCATCCCTGATTGACAGCCCCCAACTACAATTTTTGCAGGCAATTTTTTTTTTTTTTTTTTTTTACTCTAATAGACCAAGTCTGTTGAATTAACACAGAATATCTTGCAGCTTATGCTCTGCATATGATTGATGTTAGGGGCTGTATTACATTTCCAGCATTTAAATCCAACATGAAGTTTGCTAAAAAATAAATAAATAGAATTTTGGGGCGATTGAGTGCCTTACTGGGTACATGCATTGCTTTAGTGTGGCTGAGTGGATCCCATGATTATCTGAGCTGTATTTCTGATGTTTGTAAAAACACCACTGCATTAAAATTGAAGTCTGTGAGCACTGTTCTCAGCAAGCATATGCACATACTGTATACAGTTCCTGAAGCGTAAATATATTTCAAACTGTTGGTCAGTTTGTCGGTCGGACAGTCATCATTTATAAGTCCTCACTTCAAAATGTAATTATTTATTCAAATATAGATTCAATATTATGCACTTTTTAATAATTAATAATTGAAGCTGTATGTACTAATAGCCGCACCAATATTAACACCCCCCCCCGCCCCCACCCCCCCCCTTCTTCATCTTTCGCAGGTTCTCGCGACTGGATTCAATTTAGATTTTTAGGTCTTTTATTCTGAAAAGTTTTTTTTATTATTTTGAAGTGTCTTGTTGCTCAATGGAATGTAGGCATGTAAAATGAGAGGGGGGGGTTGGGGTCTAGGAGTTTCTTCATGTGAACTCGATGCTCTCTTAGATGGAAAACCTCCAGCTAGTTACCAAAAAAGGGCTTTGAATGAGTGTGTGTGCGATCGCGCATATGTGTGTGTGTGTGTGTGTGTGTGTGAGTTCCCTTTGCCATATTTGGATTCCCGCTGCCCTCTTAATTCTCGTATACATTTCAAAAGGGGGTGGAGGGTGGGGGGGTGTTTCGGTACTGACACGCCGTGCGGTGCTGATGGGTTGCGTGCCAGGCTTCGTGCAGCTAATGCTATTGTGTTCTCGCGAATCGCTGTCATTAGCGTCCCTGGCGTGTGGCGCTGCTGTTTACAAACAGCGGGCTGACATCTTCTGCGGCGAGTGGGCTGCGTTTGTTATGCCTTCAGACTGCGGGCGGGTAGGGAAGGGGAGCTGTGGTAAACACGATGACGACACTGAATAACTCTGCCGTGATTCTTAATACCAGTGAGCCCAAGGATTGTGCTGAAGGATTGGATTCATCATTACCCCCCCAGCAGTTTTTATTCACTCCTAGTGGTTGATGCAACATCATTTGGAGCTACAGCTGTAAAATCCATATCAGGTCAGAAATTAAGTCCTGTCACGTGTTTATTCTAGTCACAAATTCAGCCAGCTACTACCACAAACTAGACAAACGCTGTCTGTGGGCGACAGCAGGATATATCCCCAAAACGACAGCATTCTCCCCATGGGCAAAGTTCATAGAACCAGTAGATGCAACAGGAAAAGGTATACAGTCCAGAAAATCAACAAGAGAACTACTCTGGGCTCCAAAAATGTTCACAGCAAATTTTGGTCGTAGGGTGACCAATATTAATAACACTCATTCTGTATGCTCCAGAAACAATCGCACAAAGCATGACATGATTCCAATCAAAACTTTTTGATTTTTTGCATTTGCAAACTTCAAAATTGACGGAGTAGTGGTGCAACAGGAAATATTACAGAACCTCCACAATCAATAACTTCCCCCTCTTTGCACATGGAATGTTGAAGGCAGATTTGACATGATTCCCATAAAAGCTGTTCAAGTTATTGCAATTTTGAAATATTATTAGTTTGATCTGGTAGTAGCGCTATAGCAAAGGTCAAAATGTGACCGACATCAATAAAATGCTGTCTCTCTGCCCCAGAAACAATCACAAGAAGTGTGACATGATTTCCATCAAAACTGTTTGACTTATTGCATTTGGAAATATAGTTTGACTTGGTGGTGCTGCTACAGGAAAGGGCGTGGGGTCACATGAAACAATTGGGTGTATCCTGTGTGTGCCAGGAATGAACACAAAAATTTTCATGCGATTCCCGTAAAACCTCTTAGTCATCGAGCTAGCACAATCTACAGTGGTGGCAGCGTCCAAGCCAAAAACATAACATTCCTCAACACCTCAGTTTGGGAATATATTTAATTTCCATCGCCTTGTTGAGGAAGTGTACTCATTAGCAAATCCAGTTGATTGGAAGAAGGTGCAGGGGAGGACTTTTGCTGTCTGAACTGGAATTTTCCACCTCTGGTAACATGACAGCTGCTTGGGTGGAATTATTTTTGTATTTCTGGAACCTCTCCCTGAACCTCTGTAGATAAACATTTGCTCTATATCGGTCCGAAGATCTCAAAAGGAACTTTGTCTTTTTTTTTTTGGTTCCTGCCTGTTATGTCACACAGGCTGATAGAGTAGGTCTCAGGTTATGAGAGGGCAAATTTAACTAAATGCAGCGGAGCTCAAACTGGCACCAGGGTGTTGCGTGCACAAATCTACGGTGCGACATTACCTTTGTACTCCCGAGCCTGGCACGTAATCTGAATTGTTGCTGTAAAACATCCAGCTGTTACGGCGGATGCTAATTTTAACAGCGTGACTGCAGATGGCACGTCAGTCTGGCTTTCGGTTGTTTGTTAAGCAAACAACTCATAATAACGGTATTCAGGGTTTATGGTACAGACAGGCGGGTCGAACACAGTGACATTTTTTACACGAGTTGGAAACAAAGGGAGTCACAGTTGCGGTCTCGGCGTCCGGGTTTTGAATTTAAACACACCTTGTGTGTCTCAATGAAGAGGGGACGGGATGGGGTGGGGTGTGTGTGGGGGGGTGGGTACGGACAATAACTCCCTTTCAGCACTCTGAGCGACGGTCGCGCTCAACCGACGAACCTTTTGAGGGCTGCAACTGGCAGGCTGGACAATTGCCATTGTTCTGGGAGGGCAATGACTCCACAGAGCAGGGAAAAGAAATGGAGGAGTGAAGTCCATTGAACTGAAAGTGCTGGCTGAACGCCAACACCTCCCGTGCTTGAAGGGATAAATCTGAAGTAGCATCAAAATGTCACACGTTCCTAATAATACTGAAACAAATGGTTTAATCAGAAATTTTAACATACTTACAAGCATAAAGATAATTCTAAAGCTGCGTTTGCTCATAATAATATCTGGACGACAAGTTGGCGTACTCTTGGGCTGCGCTTGACCCAGATGGAAAATGGGTAGTGACCTTAGGTGTACCCTTGCTTACATGACACGATTCCCAAACGCTTCTGGGTAATTTCCTATTCTCGACGGAGATGATGGATGGATGAATAGATAAATAGATAGATAAATAAAACGGTACACTGAGGCTTCAGCTACCTCACAAGTAGCCCAAGTAGTAGTAGTAGTAGTAGTAGTAGTAATAATAATAATAAATTTTCGATCTTTCATTTGTATAATTTGCAGGCAACAACTTGAGTCTTCAACAATTGTTTTGATAGAGACAGAGAGAAAGATTGGTGTTCTCACAGTAGGCCCTCTATGCCAGTGGAAGTAGCACAGGGACTCCATGAAGTAGCCCTTTCTTCCGTGCACAAATCACTTCATGTTTCCAATCAAATGGACCCTTTGTCTCCTGCCATTGTCGGCCAGGGAGGAAACAGTAGGCAGCATTGAGCAGATGCAGACAGCTAATCTCGTCTAAAGGCTTCTGAGGTCAGCAAAGAATTTGAAACGATAATTGGTCACGATTTCAGCAACAAAACAAGTTAACGCACATTTGTAAACACTGCACAATGTGGCTGCTTTTGATTAACTTCAAATTCTGCAGGTACAGTTGGGGCTTTGTTCAGTTTCATATTCCCAAAGAGAGAATGAAGAAATAAAAGGTAGCCCTTATAGGTAAAGAAAAGAACATTATTGAGGACATTTCTCTCTTTCTCACCCTGTCTGCTACTTCCTATAACTTCAGTGCCAGAGATCAGAGTAGAGAGAAGGATGAGGACATGCTGACTTCCGTTAATTTAATTGCCCAGCTTCCCTCACTCGTACAGTCCAGAAATCATCAAATGAATGAACAATGTCTTTACCATTGAACAAAAACATAGGGATGCATGTTGAAAGATATCAGGCCCCAAATTTGATGTATTGAAAAGTCCATGTTTTCAAGTTGCTCAATAGCACCTGTTTTAGCTCAGCTGATCTATGTAGCAGGAGGTTGTACTTTGAGGTCCTGCGAGTACCATATTTGGTGTGTGCATTTTTTTTGTGTTGCCTTTACATTTATACAAGTGAGAACGAGCTAAGTCGAAGTATTCCCTTACAGGGGGCTCCACTTTAGATGTCATACAGTGGCAAGCACAGAGACCCATCAGGGTTTAGGGGTCCAAGCCAGATACAGTGCTGGGTATTTAGGAGGTAAATATGTTGGTGGTTTTATGTTAGCAATTTGTATGATTTTATTGAGGGGTGTCAGTAATTTTTGAGTGCACTGTACACACAAACTTCAACATATGGTACATACATATGCATGCACACAACACACAAAGCCCTACTTATGTTCAAAAATATGCATGTGAATGCGCGTAACATAGCTGTCTATACACATTACATTTGTGTTCACTGGGAGATAACACTGAAAAATTCAAACAAGATGGAGGGCGTATTCAGAGGTCCAGTTCTGCTAGCACAGAAGACTTCAGGTGGACGTCATAAATTATGTCCATGGGCTCTAAATTCGCTGACCAGGCACAGGCGCGGCGCAGGCGCGGCAAATGGGGGGAGCGCCGCGCCAACGGGGTGTATCCAGGCGTATTTTGCAATTTCATGCCCGGCGTAGCCCGGCGCAAGTACTCCTCTGTCCTGCCTCTGTCCCTCTTGCTGGCGCAAGTAGCAAAGAGGGAGGAGAGAAGGCGTGAGTGGGTTTAACACAGCCGAGTCAAATCTTCACCAATCAAATGAGCTCCTCTCCTCACCTTTAAAGTGTTGGAATAAAGAAGCCTCTGTCCTATATCTGCATGATGCGTGAATGTTGCATTTTACTTTGCTGCTTCAGGCATGTTTTCTGCACCACTTACGTCTATATTAAGCATTACGAATATGAGTTAGCTGGCTAACTAGGGCATTCGCGAATTATTACCATTAGCGAACTTGAATGGAATTTCAAAACGAAACCACGCCAGATCATTCAAACTTATGAAGTTGGAATGAAATACGACGGTTGCTCATTTATTTCCTCTGCGTGCATCATTGGGAAGAGAAACGATGGATAGCGTGTTCTTATTATTACACCCTGTTGCTGCTTAAAATTTTGGGATTAACATGCATGGACAACAATGCAAGACACGTTACACATTTATTTTCAATATGTGATCTTAACTCAGTACGAGATCATAGCAATCAGGCTGTATTCCTTTCCCCCATTAAAAACGATAAAACCTAAGTAACAATAATAGTATTAAGTCAAGAAAGACTGGACGCGAAAATTTTTTCAAGATGACAGATTACACTCAAAGTCAATGCAAAGACGCGAATACACGTGTGTGTTCGCGTCTTTGCATTGACTTTGAATGTAATCAGTCGCGGCGAAAATTTGTTTCAAGGTCCGTGTGAAAGCAGCTGAAGGACACATAGCCCACATAGCCTACACACGCACACATCTCTCTCACTCACTCTCTCTCTCTCTCTCTCTCTCTCGCTCTCTCTCCCTGCTGATACGGCACATGAAATTCGGCCTCTCTCTGTCTCAAGTCCTGTAATGTCTCCAGCGTGAGGGCAAAGTGACATCCATGGCGTACAGCTATGTTGTGTAGCACGCAACATGCCACAGAGAATGCACTGACACTCTGAGGGCTGTCAGGTCGAGTTTCCATTACGCGTGCCAACCGCCTTTGATCTGACATCAGGACAATCGATATAGATACTGTAATGTATGTGCTGATTCAGATAGTTACATTAAATAGTGGTTGCGGTAATTATTTATTGCATTAAAATGTGCCTGACATTCTGGAAAGCTGCCTGTGAGGTTTCGGTGACGTGTGCGCACCGTGCGCCGGTCAGCCAAATTAACCACTGCACAGAAAGTAAACCAGGTTGGAGCTGGCAAGCTCTCTGCGCACTTTCGGCGAAGCCTTTATCCACGAAATTGTCACTGCGTCATGATGAATATGTGACACCTCCCCCCACTACGCCGCCACACCCATCTCAGCGCACGTCTGTCTACCAAATTGCCAAAGTGGCTGCGCACAGTGTTGCACCGCACGAAATTACCACTGCGCGGGCTGCACCGGACGAAATTACCACTGCGTGGGCTGCACGGGACGAAATTACCACTGCATGGGCTGCATGGGACGAAATTACCACTGCGTGGGCTACGCCATGCTGCGCCACCCTGCGCTGCGCCAAGAAATTAGAGCCCCATATCTTACCGAGTCGTGGTCATAAATTGCCTCCAGCATGCAGCACTAACAGACTGCAATGTAAGATTTGGGCAGGCAGGTCATGACAGATGAGATGAAGAGCTTTGCGTGTGTGTGTCTGTGCGTGTGTGTATGCGTGCCTGAGTGCAGGTTTGTGTACAAAAGTGTTCATGTCTCCTGACTTGGTTGGACTATGAAATATTTTTTGAGTTTCTGATAATTTTATATCAGGGTGATCCATAGACTTATGACAGCAATGTCTCAAATGTGTCTCAATTTTTGCTCGCGTAAAGTACAACAGAGGCTTAATCAATAAGGCAGCCGCGCAAAAACGCCACATCACAGTTTTCACTATGATAACAATTTAGTTGAATTTCTCATGATGTCCAAGTCGGTTGGGATTGGGGTACTCGTGAAACGGACAGTTCCACACGTTTGCGACTTACATTGCATATCTACTCAAGATTGCTGGTATAGCCCCAATTCTCATGTTCCTTGCTCTTGTTCTTCAAATGATGAAACATTCATTGTTTTGATGAAAAACATGGATTCTTGTAATTTTTTGTGCTCTCACATTGACAGTCGCGTTGGCTTAGCACTTGACATTGGCGCACCATGCCGTCATTAGGATAAAAGGAATGTACTCATGCATTTTTATGATTTGACGCATATAAACAGGAAACTTCTCCCTCAAGGTTTTGCATGCCTTATGATTTCATGAGAGTGCACTATTTTTATGCTAACGTGAAATCCGAAGATGTTCTCTGAGTTCTATAATTTTGTTCTGCTATATTAATCGTGTAATTAGTATTAATATACTGTAAATATAGCAATTAATTTTAATTGATGAACAGCCAATTAATGAGTGCAAGCTGGTTTCAGAAATAATATTAGCAGCGCTAGTTGGTCCCTTAGCCCTAAAAGTATCATTACCACACATCTAGGGAGGGATGGTAGGAATGCGCAGAGAATGTGGAGGATGGGAGACCATAGTGGGGGGTGGGGGGTGGGTGAGATTATATCATTGTGTGGTGGAGAGGTGGGGGGTGGAGGGGCTTGCGTGTGAGAAAGAAACTGAGATCAAGTGCGGCTCAGGAGTCAGCAGTCAAGAGTCTCTCAGGTGCTGAGTCACAGAGCAGGAATGCTCTCCTGAGAAAAGGGAGGGAGGGCTTACCTTTGTGTGTGTGTGTGTGGGGCGAGGTGAGAGAGGGAGAGCTCAGAGTGTGTAAGGGGGGGCGGAGTCTCCTGGGGGATTGCGTGCAGACTTCAGATGTTTACCTGTAACAAAGAGAAAGGGGAAGGTGTAGAAGGGAAAAAAAGAAAATAACGTGTCTGTGGTTAACAGGAGTGGGCGGAAACCAAGCGCCCAAAGCTGCAGCTTCGCACGCAACTTAACAATACTACCTTTATGAAGGCTGGATTGCGTTAGCCACTGAGCACACACGCGTACGGCTCGCCGTGTGTACACACACACACACACACACACACAGGAAAGAAAGTTCAACAGACAGTAATAGACATCGTAAGTATTCCCATTTAGTCTCCTAAGGCTAATGCATTTAGCATGGGGAATCACTGACCGTTTCATATTTGTGCATTGACGATTATAAATGAAAAAGTTATGTAAAATGTTTGTATGTAAAAATGTAATGTATGTAAAAATGAGTTTGTATTTATACATATGCACACACGTGGCCACTTTATTAGGTACACCTATTATTTCCAGGATGCTCTACTGTCTCGTGAAGAGCCTGAAATCATTATGGCTTGGATTCAGCTCAGTGCTAGCTACATTACTTATTTTGGTCCGCGCTGACATCGTAGCATCATATGGGTTCTGGAGATGTTTTAGGCTGCATATTGATTTCGCAGACCTCTTGCTATAGGCGATCCCAACAGTGATGTGTTGGACTGTGATCAGAGGACTACAGCAGGCCAGTGGAGCCAATTAGATTTCAGTTCCCCTCACTTGAGATGGTTTTGTGTTGTAAGCGGACACCTTATCCTGGGGCAGACTGGATGTATTGGCAGCATTAAAGCATTAAAACGGTGCAATATGCTATTTGGGGGCTAAAGTTTGCCCCTTCTCCAAACCATTACGCAATCATCAGCCAGCATCAAATAAATCAACATCAAACAAATTTAAAGGCCCCCTATACGCTGCCTTGTGTGCACCCAGTTAGCCATTACAAGCCATTGAAACATTTCACAATCTGTCCTTTGTGACATCACAAAGCAGAATGACCACCCAGGATCTGATTAAATGATCGATCAGTTCCTCTCACCTACGGGTGGTCACTTCTCCATGTGATGTCAAGAAACAACATGTTTTTGCTTGTTATGGCCAACTGGCTGCGCACCTGGTGGCATGATAGAGAACCTTAAAAAATTCAGAATCATTAGGCAAGACGAGCTGATAGAAGTTGATCCTGGCATGGTCTTTGGCTGTTGCATATCCCAGTCTGTGCTTGATGCATTGTATGCTGACAGATACAGGGGAGTTGTACCGCTGACTGTATGTATAATTCATCAGAGCACAGATACACCGAAGCATAAACATACATCGTAACACATCAGTAGGCATTTGGTTTATTTCTGATTGGTACTTTTCCACCAGCACTTGGTCATCCCAGAGTAATAAAAGTACATTATGAAATTATTGTATAATAGGAACAGACATAAAGCTTGTAAAAATACTTGTTCTGTCAACATGCCTACTTATGTCCCATTATTCCCTAGAATGTTTATATAAAACAAATTTCCACTGCAAACGAGACATTTTACTCTCTGGTTTATATTGCGATTACAATTTTGTAAGCCAAACCATAACACTGTATTTCATTACCGGAGCAGGATGTTCATATTTCTTTGTCATATTGATCATGAAATGTAAGAAATGGGTGCTAAATTGAGCGCGCATAGCATGTACAGGACAATCTCGTTTCCTGTTAATCATGTGATTTTAAGGCATGAGGGCAGGGGTCTGGCATTGACTTGAATTTAAGGCACAAGTCAAGTTCAATGAATGGCAGGTGAATGAACTTCTGTAGACTCTCCCTACAGTTCAAAGACTCGTCCGCAGCACCCGCCCTGCCCTATCGCGCACACATCACTGATCTGAGAAGAGCTTTGTGAGACTGACAGCTTGCATGTTCACAGGGAGTTGACTGGGGATTGCTTGAGGCATCTGCGGTCTACAGGGTGTGTGTGTAAGTGTGTCTGTGTGTGAGCAAAGAGTAATTTTCTCTTGGAGAAAGATGGAGTGAACCCCACAATACCTTTTATATTGTGACTGTGTTTGACCAGTTGTGATACTATGACTGTGTGTACCCTGCAATGTGTGTGTGTGTGTGTGTGTGTGTGTGTGAGAGAGAGAGATTCCGGTAGTAGTAGTAGTGTGTGGGTGAGAGACTGGCATTGGTAGTGTGTGAGAGTGTGTGTGTGTGTGTGTGTGTGTGTGTGAGAGAGAGAGCCCGGTAGTAGTAGTGTGTGGGTGAGAGACTGGCATTGGTACTGTGTGAGTGCATGTGTGTGTGTGTGTGTGTGTGTGTGAGAGAGAGATTCCGGCAGTAGTAGTGTGTGGGTGAGAGGCTGGCATTGGTAGTGTGTGAGAGTGTGTGTGTGTGTGTGTGTGTGTGTGTGTGTGT
Organism: Gymnothorax javanicus; assembly: GCA_029692085.1. NCBI lineage: Eukaryota > Metazoa > Chordata > Actinopteri > Anguilliformes > Muraenidae > Gymnothorax > Gymnothorax javanicus. The sequence continues at coordinate 45,597,379 of CM056206.1, read as the reverse complement.
TTGTTTGTTTGAAATCTGTCTCATTTCATTTGCAAGGAAGCATCCCATCACCCTGGTACCTAGTTAGGATCCTTCCTTAATAGGACCCAGATATTCAAAAGGTTACACAAAATGACAGTCTCAAACTGGGAAGCGTCATGTGACTAGAGTGGCTGACGTCACAGCGTAGTGCCAGTGGTTTCTACGGGAAACGTTGGCTTTCTGTCTATTTTTTGGAGCTTCAGTGCTCCACAAATGTTGCAGCAAATTTTTAATTCAACATCATCTCCAGCAAAACAGCAGATATTCAACATCTACATTGTCAATTTCTTGCCTAAAAGTGATCAGAAGTTAATTTTATAATGAAATGATCCATGAAATTTATCAAAAACGGACCATTGCCATCCTAAATCTGAGATCCAAATGGTGAATCCCCAGCTTGTCGCAAGATATTTTGGGATTTCCTTCCCTGTGAAGGAATTGCTTGATGTTTCTTTGAAATTTTGCCAAATTGAGGTACCTGACTAGGATGTTTCAACTGCTTCATACTGAAATGAGACAGCCCTAAGCAGCCATGTTTCCTAAAAATGCCACCTACTTATGGTGCTTCCTTGCAAATAAGTCAGGGCCTGAGAGTGTGTGTGACCCGCAGTGGTAGTGTGGGTGTGTGTGTGACCTCACCTGCAGTGGTAGTGTGTGTGTGTGTGTGTGTGTGCGTGAGACCTGCAGTGGTAGTGTCAGTGTGTGTATGACCTCACCTGCAGTGGTAGTGTGTGTGTGTGTGTGTGTGTGTGCATGAGACCTGCAGTGGTAGTGTCAGTGTGTGTGTGACCTCACCTGCAGTGGTTGTGTGTGTGTGTGTGTGTGTGTGTGTGTGCACGTGTGTGTGTGCATGTGTGTGCATGAGACCTGCAGTGGTTGTGAGTGTGCGTGACCTGCAGTGGTAATATGCATGTGTGCGTGCGTGTCTGTGTGTGACCCACAGTGGTTTTGGGTGTGTGTGTGTGTGTATGTGTGTGTGTGACACCTGCACTGGTTGTGTGTGTGTGTGTGTGTGTGTGTGACCTCACCTGCAGTGGTAGTGTGTGTGTTTGTGTGTGCATGCGTGTGACCTGTAGTGCGAGTGTGCGTGTGACACCTGCTATGGTAGTGTGTATGTGTGTGTGTGTGCGTGCGTGAGACCTCTTGTGTGTGTGTGTGTGTGTGTGTGTGTGTGTGTGTGAGACCGACATGAGTGCGAGTGCGTTATTCTACCGTGACTGTGAGTTTGTATGTGTCAGTACGCCTGACTGTGGTGTGAGTGTGAGTGTACACTTAGGTCCATACATAACAGAGACACAAATTTCATCGTTTTCATTTTCCGCACCACTACAATTCAACTGAAAAGAAAAATAATGTTGTGCTTGAAGCGCAGAATTTCATTTTCAATTTAAGAGTTTTTTTTTTCTCTAAAATCTTTTCTGAATCATGTATGGATAATCCTCATTTTATGCATTTAGGGACTCAAATGTAATTGAATGAACTGATATTATCAATTATTAAATTATATTAAATTATTATTTTTAATGCTCTGTGCCAAACTGTTTGCATTCAATGACTGTCAGAGGACTGGATCCTGCAGACATCAGTAGACACTGGGATTCTTCCCTGGTGATGCTCTGCCAGGCCTTAACTGCTGCTGTCTTCAGTTTCTGCATTCTTGTTGCCCTGTTTTGCCTTCAGCACGTGAAATGCATGCTCAACTGGATTCAGGTCATATGACTGACTTGTCTGCGGTAGAACATTCTACTTCTTTGCCTTCAAAAAATCTTGGGTTGTTTTTGCAGTATGCTTCCAAGTCACCATCCATCTGCAGGTAAAGTTTTTTCCAATTCTGATGCATTTACCTGAATCTAAGCTCATAATATAGCCCTATACAGTTCAGAATTCATCCTCCAGCTTTTGTCAACAGTATCATCACCAATAGATACAAGGAGACCAGCTAAATTAGCAGCTATGTATGCTCATGCACCAGAGACGTGTGGTGAGGTGAGGCAGTGACCCGAACTTTTATCACAGGATTCCCACGTACTATTCCTGATTGACAATCAAAACAATTAAGACCAACCCTATAGGAAGCCCATATACTGATAGCGGAGATAATGACAAAAAGATTCATTCACGTATACGCTTCAGTTCGAGACTGCAGGGATGGAAATCTGAATAATCAATTTGGAAAAATTCTCGGCTCTCGGTAATTTTGTATATCGTTTAAACATTTTGTTAATCGGATTATGAAAGAAGACTGAAAATAAACGCCCGCTTTTTTTTTTTGGGGTGTAAAAGCGCGTATTTAAAGGAGAATACATTGTATATTGATTAAGCATTGAACTCTGCTTAATTCGAACTGTTTTAATATTTGTTGATGACATTGCTTCGGCTTCCTGGAAGCAAGTACGCGCAAATCTGCTGTCTAATGAGCATTTCAGGTTCGATGTACAGAGTAATAACGCCGCGGAAACTTAAACTGGCCCGTCATTCTGCCGAATGGTCTTACTAAACTAGTTAATGGTCTGATTGCTAATCAAGCAAAGGGAAGGATTCTGCCTCACCAAACTAACCTCCGACCGCACGTCACTGTCATGCACAACCATTCTTGACAGATGAGGTGATATGCCTCAGGTCATGAGCAGTTCCTTCCCTTCTCCATATCCTTTTCCCATCCTTCTGGTATAAGTTGATCTTTGCCTCGTTTGTCTATAGGATGTTGTTCCAGAACTATACAGTTTTTTTTAATAACTATACAGTTTTTGAGCCTTACCAATAGTTTATATGTTAAAATTAACCCACTGTATTTACTCTGGTGAAGTCTTCTCTTGATTGTTGACTTTGGCACTGATATGCCTGCCTCCTGCACAATGTTCTTGATCTGGCCAACTGTAGTGAAGGGGTTTTTCTGAACAAGGGAAAGAATTCTTCTGTCATCCACCACAGCTGTTATCCATGTTCTTCCTGGCCTTTTTGTATTCCTGACCAAACAGTGCTTGCTTTCTTTTTAAGAATATACCAAAATGTTCAGTTGGCCACTCCTAATGGCTTCTCTTTTTTGCTGGTGGGTTTGTTTCGATTTTTCAGCCAAGTAATGGATTGCCTCACTGGCACTGACAGCACTTTGGATTTCATACTGAGAGTTAACAGCAAGAGATTCCAAATGAAATTGTAATCCTTGAAATCACCAATAGACCTTTCAAGTGTTCACTTTTAAATGAGATTATTAGGGATAAAAACACACCCAGTCATGGAACAGCTGGGCAACCAACGGCTCAAATACTTTCAGTCCCTTAAAAAATTTCCTTCAAAGTTCACCCAATTTCTAAATTGTTGACCCTCAAACTGAAGCAGAATGTCCTCACTTTGAACTCATATTTATTATTTAATTTCAACTCCGATATTCTACGGTTGAAAGATAAAATAATAACATTGTCAATGTCCAAATATTTCTGGACCAAATTGTATGTGCGTGACTGTAGCGCGTGTGTGAGTGTGTGTTTGCGTGACAAGGAGAAATACACCTGTCTCTGTCCTCAGGTAGTGTGGAGACTGCAGGCCGAGGCCTGTCGGCTAGAACAATGCCGCCTATTGTACCAGCTCTCTCACAGGCACTCTGCACTGCAGAGGGTATTCACAATCAGTTAGAGAGCTCACACCACGGCATACACACACACACACACACACACACACACACACACACATACACATATACACAAGCGCGCACGCGCACACACACACACACACACACACACACATTCTTTCACATATACACACACATGCACATTCTCACCCTCATACACACACGCACACATTCTCACAGATAAACACATGCAGACATTCTTGCGCATATACACACATGCACGCACACACACACAAACACACACACACACACATTTTTGTGCACATACCCACACACATTCTTGCGCAAATACGCACACCTGGTCACACACATTCTAAATATATTCTCATGCACATATACACATTCTCACGGATATACACACACAATCTCACAGGTATACACACACATAAACACATGCGCACACACATACACACACACTATTGTACTTCTATCCTTGTGAGGACATCAGATTGATTTCCATTCAGTTTTTCCCTAACAGCAGATATTCGACATCTACACAGTCAATTTCTTGCCTAAAAGTGATCATAATTGAATTTTATAATGAAATGATCCATGAAATTTAGCAAAAACTGACCATTGCCATCTTAAATCTGAGATCCCGAATCCCCAGCTTGTCGCGAGATATTTTGGGATTTCCTTTGCTGTGAAGGAATTGCTTTATGTTTCTTTGAAATTTTGCCAAATTGAGGTACCTGACGAGGATGTTTCAACTGCTTCATGCTGAAATGAGACAGCCCTAAGCAGCCATATTTCCTAAAAATGCCACCTACTTATGATGCCTCCTTGCAAACAAGACAGGGCCTGAGAGTGTGTGTGACCCGCAGTGGTAGTGAGCGAGCGTGTGCGTGTGTGTGAATGTGTGCATATAATTATTAATTATAATAATAAGCAATGCGTGCCTTACCCAAACCCTTACCCTAATCTTAGCCTATCCCTAATTCTAACTTTACCCTTAACCTTGACTAATAAGTCACAATTTGCTTTTGTAGTTGCGAGGACTGGCGAAATTGTCCTCATTTCCCAGTAATGTCCCCACTCCGTGGGAAAGACGTGTTTTTCAGTCCTCACTGTGCTGCAAGACCAAGAACACACAGACTCGCACACACACACACATTCTCGCACATACTCACGCGCACACACACGGGCATAAGCACACGACACTCACACATTGACACACATTCACATATACTAATGTATAGACACATGCATGCATGCCTGTATGCTCATTTGCACATAAGCAGCAATACACTTATGAGCACATACATATTCCCGCACACATACACAATACACATAAATGTGTGTATGCACACAAAAACACACATTCATGCACGCATACAGTCAATACAGTGCACACACACACTCTTTGCATTTGTGCGTGGGGGAGAGAAGGAGAGATGTAAAGATGGAGAGAGGCAGAGGGAGAGAAATACACAGGTGGAGAGAGAGGGATGAAAGAGGGGGAGATATATTGAGATGGAGAGAGAGGGAGAGCCGGAGCGACGGAGAGTAAGTATGAAGTTAGCCCTGACTGGAGGAAATGATTTAGCCCACACGAATGCGGTAAGTATCCATTAAAAAGAAAGGAGAACAGGGTCTTTGTGCAGTGCCAGCGGGGTCGCTGATGATGTGGTTACCCCGCTAAGTGGCCCCTCTCAGGGGGATCCGTTTCTGGTCGGCTCACAGCCCCGACGGGACTACCACCTTACAGGTCACCCCATCCGTTTTTGGCTGCCCACAAGTCAATCCCCAACTTTAATTCCTCCCGTAGCTGCTACATCGGTTCTTACTGGGCCAGGAAACAGAGGTGTGTGCACGCCAATTAGCATGCTAATTGCTAAGGATGAAATGTCTGATCCCTTTTCAGCCTGAATATTTTTTGCCTGGTGATTTCAGGACGTATGGCGCATACTCCAGAGGTTCCCAGTAGCATTCCTACCATAGGAGCCATTAGATACGAGTGTTGAGGGTCTTTTGAAAGTTTCCACGCCATTATTATAACCTACATGAAAGGGCTCAGGTTTGTCTGAGGTCCAGTGTCTCTCAGCTAATGCTTGTATACATGCAAATTAGGACTGGGAGTTATGTGAAGGGAAAAAAATATATATATAAAAAATATATATATATATTATATTTTTGACTGAGTACCTCAATTTTGATATTTTAGGAATATTAGTGCTTCCACAAAATACTTCTACAATGTGAATTTTGATAACAGTCATTTGTAATGTGGATATGATATGATGGCCAAGCAGGAAGAGGCAACAACTAAAGTGGTCCAAAAAAGAGCAGACAATGGATCCTTTTACTGTGATGCAGCCATTGAAACCAGACAACAGTTATGTCATGGCACGATATTACCATTTCCAAAATCCAAGACAATATCAAATCTTATCAAGATTATATCGATATATGCCCCATTCCCAAAACAACATCAGATGACACATGAAAAACATTTTTTCCAAACAAAACTACACGAGGAAAGGCTTCAAAGCACAGAATGAAACCAAGAGCAAAATGTGCAGCCTTCGCAAAGAGTCGCAGGACTGAGAGCATTATAGGAGCCCTGCAATCTGCCAGAAATTCCTCGAGTGGTTTTCTTGTCTTGGTTTCCATGCCTCTCGTCCCGTTGCAAGCTGGTTGATGAATAACCAGTTTCTCCTCCATGGTCCGGGCGCCGGGGCTAGCTCTGGGCTACATAAGGAAACGTTTGTTCTAGCGGAGCTGAATGGGGCCTTGTGTGTCGGACATAGCAGAAAAGATACAGCGGGCTGAAGACTAATGCCCCATTCACGCTGCCGAGCGCGAACCGCTTCCCGCAAGCCCCAAGCGAAAGCACTTGACCCAGCTTCACAGATTCTCCATAACAACCAGATATTCAACTATCAATCCTTCCGCCCCTTCTTCAGCATTTCCGTTACTCCTGGTGGGAAACAGAGGCACCCGGTGTTATATTGACGTCTCATCATTCTGTCTTGTCCAAGGACAAGATGGCCGTCACCGCTTAGATTCTTGTCCAGTTTATTTCCAATAAAGTGCCCTGAGTTGGCATGTTTCAGCGTCGGGTTAGGTTAGCTCGTCTCTCAGATTTCGGACGTAAGAATATTAACCAATAGACTTTGTGCTGGCAGTGCCCGAGTTAGTTGTCGCATGCCTTTCCTTTGCAGTGCACCCAAGCGGAGAACCTACACAATGAAGAACTGGCATAAGATTTTATTTAATACTACAGCACCTGCCCAGAAACTGCGCAATTAGCCAATCGATTTGCAGATTCTGTAGCACATGTATAGCTCTTTGTTGAATGACAACCAACTAGAACTTCAGCAGCTGGACGTATTCTGCCCAGATGTTGGAGGCTGTCGTGATTTCATATTCTCCCAGGGAAAAGTTTTCTGGGCCACACTAGCATTCCCCTAAGCTTCTTCTTTGTGGTTGTAATTCCCAGTGTCGACACCCTGCTTTCTCCATAATTCCACGTTTATCTCCATTGTGTTTTTGCTCGCCCATGCTGCCAGGAGCAGTGATTATCCCCATTTTTCTCACACTAACTTTGTTATCCCCATATTTGTCCTTTCTCAGGAAAAGGCTAGTACCAAAAACACTGAGTCAGGGTGAGTGTGGGGGCCAAGCTAAGGTGACGAGGCTTAGCGTGGCTAATGGAGCTAACGGAAGCCCATCCAGACATCAGCTGCGTGGGCCTGCTTGTTCCTGGCTCCGTGGTGCACAGGGGTGGGGTGTGGGGGGTCAGAGTAATACTGGGAGGGACTCGCCTGTGGTCTCTGCTTCATTAGGAATGTCATACAGCACTAATCGCTCCTGGAGCACTCTGCTCTTTGTGTGCATCAGAGTGCTGCTCGGCTGAAATAACTGCACCCATTGTCTCTCCTGCAGCTAAGCTCTCGGCTAAGCCTCGTTTCGTTTATATTTGGCGGGGATGATGGCAGAATCGGTACGTACAGGATCCGTTTTATGTACCAGAGTTAAATTTAATGTCCGTGAACAGGTACACACACACACACACACACACACACACAAAATGTACTGTTAGCACAATGAGCGGTTTCCTCTGTGGTGGAATTATTTCAACTGCACTTTCTTCTTCCTAGTTTAACTATTCCGCATTCCCTTCCCTTTGGTTTCTCGTATTGGAGGTCGCTCAGAAATTCTTCTGAAGTTATATTCCGCCTCGGCGGTAGGGAATCCGGCAGACTTCCTCCAACACCGGAGGGAGGGGTTTCCCCCTCTTGCTGTAAACACAAACAGGTAGAGGAGGGAGGGCGGGAGCGAAGGATGCCTGAGATGAGGAGCGTGAGAACTAGAGTCTGCCACACCCACCTGGGAGACACCAGCATACACACTGGATACAGTTGGTAGGAGCCAGGAGACGGCAATGCCACACTTAGGCTTGGATTCAAGCTTTGTTTCTCTATGGTACTAGTTCTTGCTTTTTTTTTTATTGTGTTCTCCTGCACACATTTCCACTGACGTGATTTCACACACTGCTGAACTTTCTGAACTGTGCCGCAAACATGCCGCTTGAATCCAGACCTTATATCGTTGTGAACTTTAACCTTTTGACTTAACCTTTAGAGAGGATCTGGCTTTGGCAGGTGGCAAATTAATTCCCCAATCTTTAAATGCAATCGTGATGAGGGGAAAATGGGGCGCGGGGAATAGAGGAGGTAAACAGAATCATGATGAAAAGATGACTCTCGGGACTCATGGATCAGCTGTATGGTGATTTTGTAATAAGGGCAAAACCATCTTCTAAGCTGTCCTTGGATATCATGACGACTTCGTAATCCATTTGCGATATTTTGTGCGTGCGCGTGCATGTTTGCCGCACCATACAATTATTTCTTGCGTCCATAAAACCCCGCAGATGTAATAACTCTCTGAAACAAACATAATTATGACTTTGCAAGCTATGAAGCAATGCCATGTCTTTTGGAATCGCGATGCTCAATTTATTGTGGGACAAGTAATTAAAATAAATAAGAATGCGAAAGTGATGAGGAAATGCATTTTATCCTCGTGGCAGTTAGGTACGTGGTCGAAAATTTACTGTTTGCAGACTATGAGAGGTCAGAACACTGTGCATCCACCCTGCCCTAACTCGGCCCATCCCATACACGGTTTCCTGCGCTCAAAATTTCAAGTCTGCTCCGCATTTCACGCTTCGTGGGTTAACGATGAAAGCTCGCTTGTCCTATTTCCACTATAAATATTTTGGAGAATGTTTTGAACTGAGCCATTGGCAATCTGCCATCATGTAATGGGGAATGTGCACAAGAAAGTGTTAAACATTCAAATTATACAAAATAAACGCTTACCTTTCCTGAACTTCATCCACGGTTCACGTTTGGGTCAACAGAACCAGACTTGTGCACATTTGTACAAGGATAAAGAAAACACAAAGCGCGTAAGAAGCCAAGTAATTTGTGGTTTAGTGCAATGAGGCACATGCAGCCAGTAACGAAAACATAATAATACGAACGCGATTTTGAACTGCTAAGTGTCTATCAGAAGTCCCTGGTGTCTCTTTAGTTCTTATCTTTATGAACACTAAATAGCAACTACATTCATTCAAAATGTAAAGCGTGGGCCTATATCACATATCCTTAGCTCTGTTTGCAGACACATTTGACACAAATCAACGAGCTTTGCGCATAATTAAAAATTAATTGCCTTTTTCCCTCCCTTTTTGTTTCTTGTGTAAATTCTCCGCGGCAGCCTTTGGAATGCGAGACAGGAATGCTGTCCTGTTACCAGAAAGGGGGTATGATCGCGGAAAACAATGTCTTTGTGTTTTGTGCTCTGGCCCTAGTCACGCAATGCCGGGTGTACACGCTTCCAAAAAACCTTTTCAGGCTCGCACTCAAGAAAGTGATCAAATACCTCCAATTGACAGAATCGCGTGCAATTCAGGTACTTCAGGAAAGCGCTGGACAAGTGCCAAGAGAAGGATATAGGCCTATTAGAAAATACGGACTGGATACACTAGCAATGTACTTTCCCTCTCAGGCAACAAACCCTGACTCATGCGTTTTAAGAGCACGCTCCACGTGTATTTGTCTCGAAGTTCAATCTATTTTTAAAAGGGGCCATAGAATTACGGAGCATTTTGCCGGTCAGTCTGGACAAGTTTATAATCCGATGCTAAGCTGCACTGCACGGGGGGGGGGGGGGAGGTCGGGGGACACCTTTTTGCACTCCACATGAGCCAGCTGTGGATGCACCAGCTTTCATACATAAGCTTCACGTGGGGTCATCCGCTGTTTTTCACCGTTTTGTCTGCAGTTTCTCGCCTCAGTATTGTTTATTTACGAACAGTTCGCTTAGCCAATTTGTAAAACAGAGGCAGATATTGGGCTTTGTATGTGTACCACAATGACTGGTAATGTTTTATTTATTTATTTATTTATGGTTTACATTGCAACAAATTGTAAATGTACTGTTAAGCGCGCATCATAGACAATGGGGTAGGCTACTCCCTATCATCCTTGGGCCCTCTATTTTGTCCCTAATAATGGACATTTCTGGTCTCAGTCACAAGAAACATTCTGTATTTCAACTGTGATCTGGAAAAACCTAGTGAATTTATCAGTGGCAAGGATTCTCGCAACTGAACAAAAACCTTTGGGTTCTGGACTTCTAACAGAAAAAAATAATAGAAACTTGATCTAGACAGTTCAAATAACACTAATAGCTAATGTTTTAAGATTTTCGCCACTCTTAATTACCGCAAAAGAGGGTCAAACTCAGTTTCTCCCAAAAGTGACATATGTAACCTACTAGGTTTTTCCAGATCACAGGAGATTTAGGTAGGAACATACACTACAAGCAGCATTCCATATAAATTACTGAATCTAACTCTTTACAAATTGTGTACATTTCAAGCTATTTATTTTGAATTTAAAAAAAAAAACACATTAAAAAAAACTACTTTCCCCATCTCCAGAATACTTTTCAGTTTTTTGTCGCTTTTTCACAATGCTGGACACAAAACAAAAGGGAAATACACTGCCTGGCCAAAAAAGTCACCACATAGATTAAACTAAGCAAATGGGTAAGAGACTTTCATTAGATCATTACTGCAGTAATTAACATGTTTCAGCGGGCCACAAGTTATTTAACCCTAACTGATGATGTGAGTTGCTTCTCATTTCTAAAACAACCATGTTGGAAGAAATATCCAGTGGTCATGAAAAAAATATTACTCTGTTTCGGAGGGGTCAAAATAGTGGCCTGCATCAATCAAAGAGAACAACCAAGAAGATTGCTGAAAATACTAAAATTGGGTTAAGAACCGTCCAACGCATTATTAAAGCCTAGAAGGACAGTGGTGAACCAGCATCTCTGAGGAAGAAATGCAGTCAGAAAAAATCTTGAATGATCGTGATTGGAGATCACACAAAACTTTGGTGAAATCAAATTTTAAAAAAATCCACAGTAGACCTCATGGCGTATTGCCCAGAACAGGGCAAAATTATACAACCCCAATTCTGAAATAGTTGGGACAAAGTGTAAATTGTGAATATAATCAAAACGCAGTGACTTTCAAATCACACCAGCCAGTATTTTATTCACAATAGCACAGTTAACATAGCAAATGTTGAAACTGAGAAATTTTACAATTTTATCCACAAAATGAGCTCATTTCAAATTTGATGGCGGCTACAGGTCTCAAAAAAGTTGGGGCAGGGGCCTGTTTACCATGGTGTAGCATCCCCTCTTCTTTTTAACACAAAGTGGAGGCATCTGGGCATTAATGAGACAAGTTTCTCGAGTTTAGCCATTGGCATTTGATCCCACTGTTGTTTAATACAGGCTTCCAGCTGCTGGAGAGTTTTGGGTCTCCTTTGACGGACTTTTTGTTTAATTATGTGCCAAATGTTCTCAATTGGTGAAAGATCAGGACTACAGGCAGGCTAGTTCAGCACACGGACTCTTCTACTACGAAGCCATGCTGTTGTGATAGCTGCAGTATGTGGTTTTGCATTGTCCTGCTGAAATATACAGGGCCTTCCCTGGAATAGATGTCATCTGGAGGGGAGCATATGTTTCCTCTAAAACCTTAATATACCTTTCAGCATTCATGGTGCTTTTTAAAACATGCAAGTGTCCCACACCATATGCACTAATGCATCCCCATACCATCAGAGATGCTGGCTTTTGAACTGAACGCTGATAACAGGAGGGGTGATCTTTTTCCTCTTTAGCCTGGAGGACACGACGCCCATGATTTCTGACAAGAATGTCAAGTTTGGACTCCTCTGACCACAGGACACTTTGCCACTTTGCTACAGTCCATTTTAAATGAGCCTTGGCCACAGAACACAGCGGCGCTTCTGGATCATGCTCAACAATGGCTTCCTTTTTGCATGATAGAGTTTTAGGTGGCATCTGTGGATTGCACGGCAGACTGTGTTTACAGACAGTGGTTTCTTAAAGTATTCCTGGGCCCATTTAGTAATGTCAATGACAGAATCATGCCGGTGAGTGATGCAGTGGCGTCTTAGGGCTCGAAGATCACGAGCATCAAGTAACGGTCTTCGGCCTTGTCCCTTACGCACAGAGATTTTTCCTGTTTCTCTGAATCTTTTGATGTTATGCGCCGTCAATGATGAGACCTTCAAAGCCTTTGCAATTTGACGTTGAGGAACGTTGTTTTTAAATATTCCACAATTTTTTTACGCAAGCGTTCACTGGTTGGAGAGCCTCTTGCCATCTTTACTTTTGAGAGACTCAGCCTCTCTAAGACATCCCTTTTATAGCCAATCATGTTACACACCTGATGCCAGTTAACCTAATTACTTGCTAAAGGTTCTTTCAGCTGATTCTTTTATACATTTATTGCTTTTTCAGCCCTTTTTCGCCTGTGTCCAAACTTTTTTGAGACCTGTTGCAGCCAGAAAATTTGAAATAAGCTCACTTTGTGGATAAAAATGTAAAATTTCTCAGTTTCAACATTTGAAATGTTATCTATGTTCTATTGTAAATAAAATATTGGCTCATGTGATCTGAAAGTCATTGAATTTTGATTTTGTTCACAATTTACCCTTCGTACCAACTATTTCGGAATTGGGGTTGTATTCGCCTTACTTACGAGAATGGGATCTTTTAATGGGATGGGAAGTTCAGTCACCGATGCAAGGCTGCATCCCGGCTTGAACAAAACTACATGTACCATAGTGCTTTGCTTCCAAGCGTCAGGCGAGCTCTGAGTGTTGACTGCTGCGCTCCACGAAGAATGGCTCAGTGTGTGCTGGCCTGCCTGTGGGACGCTGTGGTGAAATCGCTGAAAGCGTGAGAAGAGATTGAACGGTTGCAGTTCAGTGTAACCTCTGGAACACATCCTTGCCTCCCCCTCTCCCTGTTCCAGCTGCGCTGTGACTGCTTGGAATCGGACAAGACTCACTCACGCACTCGGATTAACAACATTTTGCATCGCTCATTCTTTTTCTTTTTTTTCTTGAAGAAATTTGGTACAAGGGAAGTAAGAACCTTCAGTTTCAGGACTCGCGCGGATAATGGACACATTGCTCTCGGTTCATGTGGAGGTGTGCATGTGTGGGAAAACATTTTCATTGGCGAAGATACGTAGTATGATTTCTGCATTTTACCCTTGCATGCTATCAGCGTATCATTTTGAACTTTTTTCTATTTCAGCAAGCAATAATCGGACAAAAGGTTTTTCATATATCATTCTTGTAATTTCAGTGATATAATGGAAAAGTATATCATCTTGAGGATGGGTCCCAGAGTTGGAATCTTGTCTGGTAGAATGTCACATGGGTCTGCGTTTCAGAGGTGCCCTGTCACGGATACTAACGGAGACGGAGTGCGCGCTGGGATATTGATGGATACGCATGGTGTTCTGATGAGCTGCCTCAAGCGCTTGAACTTTCTATTGGATTCATAACTTTACCTGCTGTGGATGCTTACCGGTGCCGCCTGTCAACGGGACCTACCTGTTCCTTATTTAGGGTGTATGAAATTGTGCCACCAGGATGCACAGGGATGCGTGGTCTTTGTTTAAGTGGATTAATGCTCCTTTGAGTTTTATTGGATGCGTGGACGTCTGGTTAGGCAGGTAAGACTCGTTTAATTTCAAGTATGTTTTTAATGAAGCCGATCGCGGGACTCCTTTTTCTGGGAACAGACGTAGACTTTCTTGTGGCTTGACGTGGGGGTAAGGCTTATAACGGTCGAAAGAATCCGCTCTCTGCGAATTGACTTTTATCTTTTCTAGTCAGTAGAGGGTTCAAAAGAAAACCATAACGCTGTGGAAAAAGTACGCAGTGAGGAATCCTCGCATCTTCGATGACCGGTTTTGTTGTGGTCTGCTTTTGCTCAACCCGTTATTTTTTAAAATAGCACCGTGAAATGGGGTCAGCAAAGATTTCGTTTGAAGATTAGAGTTATCATTTAAAAGCCTCGTATTTTGTTGTGGCGGTTTGCATTGTGACTGAAATGCTTTCATCCTGCACCAAAAGTTATTACATTGTCTCCTAAGAACGGTGATCGAGTTTTGTTTTATATTTAATGGTGCGATTTCCGTTTAATAAATAAGTTGTTAAAAATTTAATTGACCAATATGGGATTGGCGATGTCCTGTTGGAAACGAAGCAGACAGAAATCCTCTATGACCGGTGTCTTGTGCTGTACAACTGTAAGAGCAATTGCATAGTTTAATCCTCCAGAGTCATACTGTAGCACCTGCAGTGTAAGCGTGCGCGGGACGACTATAATCTGACACCTGAATCAGTAGGCTGCATGTGGCTGTGCATTTGAGCCAACGCGAGCTTGGGCGCAGGTGCGTGTGTGCTTTTTTAAAAGACTGCTTTCTCTTTATTTTCGCCCAGGTTTTTTTTTTTTTTTTTTTTTTTAATAGGACCTGTCGTTTTCAAAGAAAGGGCGTCTTCAGATCACTAAACCGCGAGTTTTTAAAGGATGAACCAAAACGGAGAGTGCCCTGTCAAAAGCCTATTAAGCCGTGCTGTATACAGTTTGCCGGCAGCTGCGAAGGCGGTTTGTGGGGGCTCATTCATGCCCTGCGAAACTTGGCACCTGTCCCGTATCCATGCCGCTCAGGTGTGACTAAGTAACCTTGCGTGACTTCCAGTGACAGTCATTTCCTCTGTAACGTGTAGCGCTCGGGGAAATAATTTAACAGCTGCGCAGTTTTTCCCTGTCTTTTAACGCAACTTTTATCTGGCTACGTCTGGCTAACTGAGTGAGTTGTGGGTACAGTTGAAACTTGTTTTTTTATTGTTTAATTTGTATAGCCTTAACTATATATTGTCTGCTCCTCATCTGGCAAGGTTGAGATTTGCTGTTCATGCCATATTGTAATACCATGGCATTTTGAAACCATATGGGGTCTGTCACCAATCTCATTTGAATAGGGAGCAAAATAACCCTCTTGTCCCTTCAACAAGAGGTTTTGTTTCCCCTCCTGACCTTCAGTTTGTGTTTAAAAGAGCTGGGGAGAGAGAGTGAGAGGGACCACACAATGTCACTCCTTTCATGCCCCCAAACCCATGCCCCCACCCATCTGCAGTTGATGGAGAACACAGACATCTGTCCGCTTGGAGCATAACTGAATTCTGCTTTTGCTTCTCTTCAGTGGTCCATTGTGTCTCTTGTGCTTCCTCTCATCATGCATCCTAAAACACCATGTGACTCCAGATGAACCCTGTGATCGTTCTGTTAGAGGATGGGGAGGCTTATGGGGTGCAGCTTCTGTCTCATGACTGGTTTTCATGATTTAAAACCAGTAAAGCTGCTTTCACACCGGAGGCGAAACAAATTTTTCGCACGACAGATTACATTCAAAGTCAATGCAAAGACGCGAATACACGCGCTTCGCGGCTTAATGGTGGTAAAAAGCTGGGACGTGTGATGTCGGCGCCTGGCATCTTCTGTCTAGGTGCTGATGTTGCAAAAGTCTCCTGTTCAGAGTCTTTGTTGATCTTTTGACCTCTGTTAGAAGCAAGTGCTGTAGTCTACCTCATGGTCTGTACTTGGGGTATAGATCAGGTTTACAACCATCCCACTGTACAATACTCCCTGCAAACCTGTTAGACCTCAGTCTGTGGTCGATTGTAGTCAAGTACAGCACCTTTAAAAACAAAAGGAGTTGACCCAAAGTGCTTTACAGAAGAGGCAGATACATAACAAATTCAACAGGCAAAGGTATAGAAGCAAAATAAGACAATAGTGAGGTTAAAAACATAAAACCCTATTAAGACGCAACAGTTAAAAAGCAGAATTAGATAAATAAAATGAATAAAATTGAATAATAAGATGGCAGAATTAAAAATAAATAGATAAAAAATAAATTAAAAGATAAAATAGAAAGTGTTAAAATAGGTAGTGTTAGGCCAGTACAGTGTGTGATTTATTTATTTATTTTTTGAGGCTATTTTTCTAACCCTGTGAGAGAGTTTTGTTATGAATGGGAGAGGAAGCGGAGGGTGCTGTGGAAATGGTGGTGTGCATCCGATAGGGGCGCTGTTGTGCCTACATTCAGGTCATGGACTTCAGTATGGTCGAAGGTCAGAACAAACTGCTGTCACTCCTTGAATTGCTGAGGAAAACTGAAGTAAATGCATATACTATTGCTATATGTGTCTTTTACTGTTGTGAGACATGCAGGCTTGCATGTGTCTATATGCATTTACGTATTCTCTGTTTGCATGCTGATTTTTGAGTGTTTGTGTTTGCCTGCAGTATTTTTGTTTGCGTCTGTGTTTGGTTTACATGCTTATTTTTAAGCATGCATTTCAGCATTGTTTATGCTTGAGTGGGTGTGTTTTGTTTTCATATTTATGTGGCCTGTTTGAATTTCTGTGTGATATTTGTGTGTTACTCGTGTGTCTTTTTGCATATATTTATGCACACTGTGCCTGCATTGGTATGATGTTTGTGTTTCTGTTTTGTATTCATCTATACTGAGTTTGTGTGAATGTTTGTGTGCATTATTTATCGAGTGTGTGTGTGTGTGTGTGTGTGTGTGTGAATAGACGGTGGGGGGAGCCAGCTCTCATAAGGCGAGCTCTGTGCTGCTCCTGGTCTCACACAGGCGGATAGGTGTGTTCGGAGGAGCACCTGTCTCCACAGAGTTGGGTTCTCTCCCTCCGCGCTGCACAGTGGGGCCTGTGTTCAGTCCGTTCCTGGCGCAGACACTACACCATGTGTCCTGCAGACACTGTCTGAGCACCACCTCCACCATCGAGCGCTCTCCCGCCCGCCAGCACACAGGATTGATGCGTTCACTCTGGCCCCTCAATAAAAGCATCTAGTTATTGACCCAAGCCCTTAAAGGGATAGTTCACCCATAAATCAAAATTCACTCATCGTCTACTCACCCCAAGGCATATCGAAGGGTCAGTGAATTAATTTTCGTCCTCAAAACACTTTTGGAGTTACAAAGAAAACCAGCATTGAAGACAAATCCAAACAAGTGGTGCCAGGCACAACAAACCCTGCCCCTCGCGCATACTTTCACCTACTTGTACGAAATTCGATAGGGATCTATTCTGGGTCAGTGGCAATCCCTATACCGAATTTGGGGTGAATGTGGCCATTAGTTTTCCCGCTAGAGTGTTAACAAACAAACACAGAAACAAACAAACGCACAAACACACAAACACAGAAACAAACCTAACCGAAAACAACACCCCTTCCCTCACCCTTCGGGTGGGGCGGGGTAATCAACTGAAGTCAGTGGTGACCAAGTTTTCAAGCGCAAAAAACAACATTTAAAAAAACACAAAATGCCTCCATACTGCTCATGCGGTGTAATCCAAGTGTCCGTAAGCTCCGAAATTCAAATTTGACTTGAAAAGACGTCTTTTCACCATGGTTTTAGCCTAAATGTCCAATGTAGCCACTTAGCAAGGACCCGTGTTTATCTTATCGGAAGAAGTTGACCTAGCTACGGTGGCCGACGAGGGTAAATGCGCTGTTCAGTGACCCTTTGATTAGCCTTGGGGTGAGTAGATGATGAGTGAATTTTCATTTTTGGGTGAACTATCCCTTTAACTTAGCTCTGCATTCATTGTAGATGTATCCTTCACTTTGACAGTAAATTCAGTGAGTCTGACTTGTCTGGAGCCAGAAATGGTGCGCTGTGTTCAGCCAATAACCAACATGAACTCTTCCCAAGTAAAACAAACGGTGAAATCAAGAATCAAGGTGTGGGGAATTTTGATTGAGAGCAGCTATCACCTGTAGGTTGAACGTATGTTGAGAGCACAAGGGAGATGGCTGAGAAAGCGGTGTTTGGTGTGTCGATTCTTAGCTCTCGATGCTGTCCCAGATATAATGACTCCGGGGCCTTTGCCGGGGAATGGGACACCATGGTTTATTTGAATATGACTCTCGTTAGACAGGTGCCTTAACCATTGCTCTTTGTTGATGCTCAGGGATGGACCCGTGCCCATTTGTAACTTAGACGCAGGCACCCTGCCATGTTTCCGCCGCAAATCTTACCATGATTTTCCCTCATCTCTCCACTTAGAGGTGCCTATAGGACAGGAGCGTCCAGTCTCATTTGAGAATGGCTGGTTATCTGAACTGAAGTCAAACATGAGTTTAATTTGTAGTCGTTAAATGAAACTGCACCCGGGTCAGGCCTTCTTATATAAGGTTTGGCATCTGGGCCGTGCAGTTGGAGTCTTTTGACATCTTACATTTGTAGTTCCAGTCAGCCTGTGGTGATGTGTCAGCATGATTGTGCTGATATTCTTGTTTGTTGGGTAAAGTTAGGTGTTTTCCACTCTCCTGTGATCTTCAGTTCGGGATTTTGCCTTTTGGACCTCTGGCCATGCAGGTTGCCACTAACCCAACCCAACCGGACCCGTCACGCAACCTGACCCTGTCCCTTGACTCCTCCTGCACCTTGTCCTCAAATGTAGCATTTGTAGAACTTGTGCTGCATCAGTCTTTGCCACCTTCGAGAAATGAAGCTTCAGTTTGTTTTGCATTCTACTTCTCTGGGAAGCGTTTCACAAAAGCGCAGATGCTAACTTACATAGTTGGAACCATTGACTGTGAATGGACAAACTTTGTAAGTTGCTAACTTAGTGAACAACTTAGTTAGCAACTATGGTTTTGGGAAATGCACCCCTGGTTGTCAGTCTGTCTCCCAGTTCATCGCTCTCTCTCTCTCAGGGTCTATTTATGTCTGCGTGTATCTTTCTCTTGTTCTATTCATTAGCATCTTCCTCCTGCTTTCCCTGAACACAGCCAACCTGCAGCGACCTGCTCCCATAGACTCTGGAGGAAGATGCCGTAGCCCATGTTTTCTCCAAATTATGGGACCACTAGCTCTCGTTTCTAAAACACAATGCAGTCATGCCACCAATCTCTCACTACCCATGCCATCGAAGGATAACACAGCCTGCATGGCCAGAGGTCCCAAAGGCAAAATCCCCAACAGCCAGGGAGATCACAGGAGAGTGTAAAACACCTAACTTTACAATTATCTTGTGCAGCTACATGCACTTGCCTGACCAAAAGTGGCTGCTAGGGGAGCAAAGAGACAAATATTGACTGGCTGATCCTCTATTTTCCCCCTATCATTGTTGGCTGGCCGATGCGGACCTTTAGCTATAGCCCTTAGTGGCTCTGCTGGGATTCGAACACCTGACCGCGGGGCTCCCAGACGAAAATCTCTGCTCTGAGCCACTCAGAGACCCAAGCTTCCCAATTTTTTTAAGGATTCCATCTATTGTTGCGTCTCAGGACAGAGACCCCTCTATCTCAGTATATGGTACACTAGCACCCCCCTGCTCCTGCCCACCCTCAACCCCCTTCATTAACATCTTCTCAGAACAAGTCCCCCTTTCTATGCTGAAGAGGGACCCTCTGTCTAACGGCCAGTGACTCCCAGGATGGGCCACTCAGCACTGGGACACTTGGTTCACAAAGGGAGCTAAAGTGTGGAGTAAACTCGTTCAGAGGCCCGCAGACACAAGAGGCTTTTATTCGGCCTACAGGGTAGGGACACAAAGGGCCACTTTGTGTCGGCCTTCAGGGAACCCTGACAAAAGGACCAGGGGGCTTTTTTTAACAAGGAGAGGGGTCCCGGTCTGTAATTCTCCACCCGGTACCCCTCTATCATAGCAACCACTCCCCCACGTCTTCGCTACCACGTGTGCGACGTGCGAACGAGCGGAGAAAGGGTTGGTGGGTCGCTTGTGTGGGGCAGATGACTGGAATAGCTCACTTTAAAAGCGTAAGCCGCAAAATATGTACAGGTGCAGCTTCGACTCGGAGGCTTGCCGAAGGATCTGAACCAGTTACGTTTATTGCATTCCTACCTACAGTCTCTACTAGGTATGCATTAATAAGCCCAGAATTGGACGTTTTTGACAAATTGTGCTGAAGGTGATATATTGGATTCTCAGCATGGAACAGTTGCTTGCAGATGATGTCAGAGGAAGTGTGTCACTGTTGTTGACTGTTGCCACAGACAGAACCTGTTGTTACCTTGTGTTTTTAGCGGCTTGTGTTTAACCCATTCAAAAGATGGCCTCGTGTTCATTGAAAGACTCCGTTGTTTTTCAAAGCTTGACCATCTCTTTTATTTCCTTTTACTTCTGGCCTGTTTTTTTTTGTTGTTCCGCATGTCTGTTTTGATTTAGTCCAAGATTACGCTGTAGCACAGTGCTGTACGGGAACTGTCAGGTGAGTCTGCTATAGCGCAGTGCTGTGGGCTCAGTGTCAGGTCACTGTGCTATAGCGCAGTGCTGTGGGTTCAGTGTCAGGTGACTGTGCTATAGCCCTGTGCTGTGGGCTCAGTGTCAGGTGACTGTGCTATAGCCCTGTGCTGTGGGCTCAGTGTCAGGTGACTGTGCTATAGCCCTGTGCTGTGGGCTCAGTGTCAGGTGACTGTGCTATAGCCTGTGCTGTGGGCTCAGTGTCAGGTGACTGTGCTATAGCCCTGTGCTGTGGGCTCAGTGTCAGGTGACTGTGCTATAGCCCTGTGCTGTGGGCTCAGTGTCAGGTGACTGTGCTATAGCCCTGTGCTGTGGGCTCAGTGTCAGGTGACTGTGCTATAGCCCTGTGCTGTGGGCTCAGTGTCAGGTGACTGTGCTATAGCCCTGTGCTGTGGGCTCAGTGTCAGGTGACTGTGCTATAGCCCTGTGCTGTGGGAACTGTGTCAGATTAACAGAACTGTCTGACAGAGTCCATTTCAGACTTACAGGGTCTGTGCTCAGCCACCAGATAAGTGACCACAGTTCAGGAAAAGAACATGCAGACTGCCCAATCGGCAGGAATTTACACACATACACGCACATGCGCACTCAGTGGTTGTGTTGTGTGTAGTTTTTGTTTTACACAAGGTCACAGTCCCCAGCAATATTGCCTTGCTGCTTCTTCTCACAATCAGACCACAGTCAAGACCACAAGCTAATAGATGCTCATCTTCACCCAGTGCTGGACCGACCAATTACAGGCTTATTATTCACTGCATAAGCCCTGAAGCCCTGATAGGCTGACGCAGGTACAGACTGGGAGCAAGCCTCTGTAGTATCCGTTTAAATAATTTTCTCCAGTAGTGGGGAAAACATGGAGAAATGTTGCTGGGCGGTTTAGACTGGAGAAAACCTTCGCATTTAGTGTTGGATTGCATTACATTTCTGTTGCATTGCAATGTTTGCATTTGGCAGATTCTTGTATGTGTGATGACGTACTGCACAAAGTACGTTGGTTGGTTCAGAGGTGTGGAAAACCTTTGATGGAAGCAAATCCCCATGCGCCTGAAGTGACAGCAGTTTGCCCTATGACAGGCTCCTGCATTTGTCAGGGTAAATGTACGTTCTTAGGTTAACGTGCAGTTCAGTCGGGTAGTGAGTCATGCGTGCGGTTTACATGCGAGCCGGCCACAACACACCAGCACGGCATTTAGCTGGAAGGTTCTCACTCAGCAGCCTTTAGTCACCAGCCAAATTAGGGGTTTCATCGAGGGCAAGTGCCGAGAGCTGTTACAACCGTGACCACACACGATTTGAACAATAGCAAGATGGGTTGGCATGCTACGGTAGCGTGAAGGGTTTAGCATAAAACGGTAGTGTGAAGGGTTTAGCATACAACAGTACCATGAAGGGTTTAGTAATACGCCTGTATTGCAAAGGGTTTTGCATACAACGGTAATGTGAAGGGTTTAGCATGCAACAGTACCATGAAGGGTTTAGCATACTATGATACCATGAAGGGTTTAGCATACGACTGTAATGTGATGGGTTTAGCATACAATGATAACATGAAGGGTTTAATAGCATACGACAGTAATGTAATGGTTTAGCATACAATGGTAGCTTGAGGGGTTGAGCATACAACGGTAGTGTGGAAGAAGGAAGCATTCCTCCTCTTCCTCTTCCCCATCATTCTGTGTCTGTACCTGGTAATCCCACCTGTCCCCTCCCATTATTATCTTTTGAATGTCCCTCCAAGAATCCCTGTTGGTCATTCATTGGTTTTTCTCTCCATTTGTGTTTCTGTATCCAATCAGTGTGAACTTAACTGTAAAGAACAGCCCACTTTGTTCCAGTTCAAACTTCTGAGAGCCCATTCTGGGGGTCTCTTTCTCCCTGGTGCCAGGCAAATAGCCACAGACTTCAGCAGTTGGTTTTTTTTTTTTGCAACAGTTACTTGCTCATAATTTCACCCGCACAATAAATTTAATAAAACACTGTAGGCTTTAATTTCTCAGTTTGACAACAGTAGCCTGAAGGGTTTAGTGTGGCACGAAAGGTTTAGCATACAATGGTACCGCGACGGGTTTAGCATACTGCAGTGGCAAGAAGGTTTTAGCATACAATGGTGGCATGAAGGGTTTAGCATTCGGTGCCATGAAGGGTTTAGCATACAATGGTGGCATGAAGGGTTTAGCATACAATGTTAGCGTGAAGGGATTAGCATGTAATGGTACCGTTAAGGGTTTAGCATGCAACGGTGGCATGTAGGGTTTAGCATACAACAGTGGCATGAAGGGTTTGGAATTTGGCGGTAGCGTGAAGGGTGTAGCACATGCGTTGCACCACTCGTGACTGATGCCATTTAGCTTCCTGGGGCCACGCCGAGGCAAGCTGCGTGCTGCTCCCCTCTTTGACGGCAGATCAACAGCTGGACTTCTCCAATCCTGCGGCTATGGCCTGCTGTGTACGTCTGCGTTTGTTCATTTACTCTCTCTCACTCTCTCTTTCTCTCTCGCTCTCGCTCTGCAGCAGTCTGGAGAGGGCTGAAACGTGCGCTCCATCTGACGGGCTGTCCTTTACGACTCCGCGCTTAAACAATGGACAGTTTGTCTCTAGGGCGGCGGGAGCCGCGGGGGGTCGGCGGTGGGAGGGGTGCAGGGGTGGCCGAGGGCGGTCAGGGAGTGGGCAGCTCGGACAGAAAAACAAGAAACAAGCGGCCGTCTGATGGAGGATAGCTGCTGGCCCTTCCTGAGGAAAAAGGCACCTTTGTTCTGCATGTGTGTGTGTGTGTGTGTGTGTGTGTGCGCGTGCATGTGTGTAAATTATTGAAAGTCTGGGAAAGTGTTTCTTGGCAGAAAAAAACTCTCTCCACATTGATTTCTTCCCCGTTCTTGTTCTGCTTTGCTTGTGTGTGTGTGTGTGTGTGTGTGTGTGTGTATGCATATGTGAAATCAGACTTTGTGTCCCTTACTGAAATATCTGAAATGCTCTTGATTTGTTTTGCTGGGCCTGACCTTGTGGATGAATGGGCAGTTTGCAGCATCTTCGTACGCAAGTCCTCCCCTCTCTGCGTCAGTGATGTGATCTCGATTTGGTCCCGTGGTTAATGGAAGCTCTCAGGCTTGAGGTGACGTCCACATCTGATTCATATTGATGTCATCAGGTGAACCTTGGCAGAATACAGGTTGAATGGCTGGTAGTTGCCCTTTGGCTATGTGGTGCTCTAGATAAGAGCTCATGTTATAACTTTAACGTTGCCACTGTGGTAACTTTTTAATCCAGATTGTGAGATACTTTTCACGCCAGCTAGTAATGTAGTGTATAGAGGTCATTGCATTACCAACAATTCAGCACCATAATCAAAAATGAGTACCGGTTCCATAATCCCCACCAACATTGTCAGGTTTTCAGGGACAGTCAAATTAAGGCTGTCCCGAGTGGGCTTGACTGTTTCCAGGTCAGTCCTTACTTAGTTGCGTTTAGGTTTCTCCCAATGGAAGTGCTGCACTTACAGAGACAGAATCAGTCCTTAATTAGGTGCACTTAGGTGTAGCATGTCTGCCCCTAGTGGCGGAAAAGGGTACAGCAGCTGTGAAGTAGGAGTGGAAGCGGCCAGACTGCTGGTCACAGCTGTTCTTCCTATTTATGTTGGCCGAGTGCCAAAGCCCTTGAACAGTGACACCTCCCCCCACACACACTCCAAACATCCTGTGGGGAGACACAGTTGTCTTTTTCTCTTGTTGTACATGAAAAGGGAGGGGGATTCCGTTTGAACAGGGGCAGTTGGAGATTGTTTCCTGCGGGGAAATAAATCAGCAAGACTCTTCCCTGCTGGAGTGCTGGGGGTCGCCAGTGTGAGAGAATGCTCTCAGCCTGTCATCAGCCTGGCAACCCCGCTCCCATGCCAAGGAGAGCGTCTCACTGTGGCTGGCACTTCAGTGAAGTGGGTGTCTGAGATTATGGACTCTGTTTAACTGCTGTGTTCTTCGTATCGCAGACCTGGACTACAGGATGCTACACCATCCTAACAAGTCCTCTTATCACCCAATTACCTCACCCCCCTCTCTGTTGTCTCCTTGTAACCCCCCTTACCAGTTATTACCCAGGTAACCCCCCAGTTATCACCAATTACCCTACCCCGCCTGTTATCACCAAATAACCCCCCTCTCTGTTATCACCCATTTCTCTACCCCCTCTGTTATCACCAAATTACCCCACCTTTTCCCAGTTTATCACCCATTACAGCGCTCTTACCCAGTTATCACCAGATTATACCCCCCCCCCCCCCCACCCTCCCAGGTGCCACTGTTTGACATCACCACCAACCTATTATCTCGCAATTACTGCCTTCTCGAAATTGTCCAATGACTCCACCCTCTGAAGTTATTCAATTTCCCCATTTACTACCTTCAGGTGCTGTCTCCAGTACCATCTTAATGAGGGCACATGAAAACCCTGTGAAGCTGTAGAAATCTGTGAGATCTTTCAGAGTCATACGATTTCCCGAATCGTGTCCTTTTTGGACGTGTTGATGAAGCACATGGGCCAAAAGTGCTTTTGTTGACAATATTACTTTGTGGAAGTGATAGTCGTTACTGTTTTGTTTTTAAGAATTTAAAATTTATTTGTCCTTGTTTGAAATCACTAGCCAGTAATTATATGCTTCTATTGGGCATCAATTTCTATAGTTAATTTCTGACTACGAGCACTAGAATGCTTGATGCGTCAAATTATGACTTAAGATCTTGCAGTTGAAAACAGCTGTGGAACAAGTGAGGGCAGCTTTAATCTCCCCTTCATCACCCAGTTAGACCCCCCCACTGTCCTGTTATCACCCACGGTCCCCTCTGCCCCTCAGTAACACCATTCCACTGCCCTGTATTCTCTCAGTAATTTTCCCTGTAAATGCCCTCTCTGTCACTCTTGTCATCGCTGTGTCAGTCCTGAACACCCTTTAGCTCCCCTGTCAAAGCCCTCATTTCCCGCTGTTGTTCACAGCTTAAGCAGGCGTTAGCGTGTGATGACTGTGCGGTCTGTTGAATGCTGGCGCAGTACTTCTCGTCTAGCCATGTGATGCAGACATACAGGCAAAGTTTGACAGTGAATTTTTAGACTCTGTTTTCTAATCCGTGTTTCTGGTTTACGTGTTTTGCAATAGAAATGGCTGTACTCCTACTATGAGTTTTATAGCGGGTTGTGAGTTTTTTTTTTTAGTTTTCTGGACTCAACTCTTCTGCTCCCTTTCCTTTCACCCCTTCCTTCCTTCCTATTCCTCTTCCTCGGTCTCAAACCAGTGGGGTCTTGGATACTGGTATCACTTTCCCGATGCTTTTGCTGGATAAAAACAAGCATCTATGTTTGTGAACTCAATAGCTGTGAGAAGGGCTCAGCTGTGACCCAGCTGGCAGTTGGGCTGCAGAGGAGAGAGCAGACAGGGGGTGAGTTGAGGACACTCACCCTTTCTGCCTCATCTCTACCTGTTTGAGTTGTGAGGCATTTACCTGTAGCCTCCCTCTCCGTAGAAGGGAACTGCCTGGCTGTAGACCTCCATTTTCTGTCATTCTTACCTCTTATCCTCACTTTCATCCTCTCCCTCCCAGAGTTACACTGCTACCCTGTTATGGAGGGTTTGTCCCCAGAAATATTGCATGCCTATCTTCTTATAGTCAACAACACACTCCCAAACACACAGTTTAGGGAGGTGGTCCAGCCCTGATACTATGGGGAGCTTTACGCATTTTGATGAAAAGTAATTCTTCCAGTTTTGGCCATTGTCATCTTCCCTGTTTACTCACTCATTCACACGGAGCATTGTTGTTGGGAAGAAGAGTGGAAAATCGTCGCGGCGATCGCCACGCGTTCTGGTTGGCTGTGAGGCGCTGCCCCTGATGGTTCCTGAGGGTGCGACAACAGCCTCACCGCTATGGGCGGCAGTAAGTTCACATGCTTTTCCGCTAGCTTTTCATATTTACTCTCCTATCAATATAGTTGGCCAACAGTAGTCCAATGTGCGCAGTGCTCCATTCCTTTGTGCCTGGGCTACATGCTGTTACTATGCTTAGGAGGCGCGTTCTTTGCCTCTGTGAAGGGACAGCGTGCTATCATAACGTGAAGATTACCTTGTGAACTGTGAATCTGTGTGATACCAGCAGTGAATGCAAATTCTGAAAAATTCCGGAGTGGCGACTTTGGTTGAATGAACAACATAAAGAACCAAAAGGGGCAACTGTCTTGCCTAACAGCTTTCACATGGTCTCTGCTGCCCTCTAGTGGATACAGTTGTTAACGTTTATCAACGTTCTCCTTGAGGATTTTTTTTAAATTGTTGTACTCCTGGTTGCCACTAGAGGCTGACAGTGAATGTGGAAAGATTATATTCCTTCTCCCTGAAACTTTTGTAGAATGTGATATAAAAATTATGGTATTCACCTTAAGGCAGTGGTTCCTAACCAAGTCCTCAAGGACCCCCTGTCCTGCAGATTTTTGTTGCACACCTTACTTTTTTTTTTTTTTTTTTTTTTTTTTTTACTTTTGCACACCTTATCCATGTAAGGCCCAATGCACCTTCATGCACACCCTGTTCAGGTAGATCTATTTCAACCGATCAGCATGAGGCCCTTAAATGGATCAGGTGTGAAAGAGTAGAGCTCGAGCAAAAACCTGCAGGGCAGGGCGTCCTTGAGGACTGGGTTGGGAACCACTGCCTTAAGGTTATGTGAAACTGCATATTGAAGGAAGTACTTAAATTGCTCAGTGGTCCAGTCCAAGTTACTCAAAATCTCATTCTGGAGTAAATGAAGTTCTTGCTGTTAAAACACCCAGGACTTGAGAGGTGTGGTAGTGAGTGAAATGTAAGTCAGTTTTCTCTTCGGCAAAGGCTTTTCCCCCAACCGTTGGGGCGAATTGTAAGTTTTCAGTTTCATTCTCAGCCAATGAAATGCATGGAATATTTCGCGAGCGACATCTTTTGATTAAACATTTTGGTGCCTCTTGAAGACAGTTGGGGTGATAAGACCAACCTTCCCCCCTGTTCCACCAATGGCTGAGTGAATAAGACAACCTTCCCCCCTGTTCCACTAGCGGTTGGGGGAATAAGAGCAAACCTCCCCCCCTTGTTCCGCTTACGGTTGGGGCAATAAGAGCAGCCTTCCCCTCCTGTGCCATCAACGGTTGGGAGAGTAGCCACTCTGTTTCTCTTTATGGCTGAACAAAAAATATTAAAGGAGGAGACCGCACCTCAGCAAAGTATATTTCAGCGGAAAGTAGAATTCTTGAAGCGTCTAAAATGCATAGTTTTATAAATTTTAATTCGGTAATGATCCAGTGCGACGCACTGTAAAACTGGCGAGTCTTAAAATCGGCATCAATATCAGGGGGCAGACATTTTTACTTGGGGAATCAAAGGCTGCGTCCAGAATGCACACTTGTCCACTCACTCACTCACTCTCTTTATATTGTTTTCAATGTAGAATATTCACTACATAGTGCCCTATATAGTTGATGAGTGTACATTAAATGCCAGTGCCGCGGTGCTTGTGGTGTCAGTTATTCTCTTTTGTGACGTCATTTGTTCTCTTTCTTTTCATTTGGGCCATGGAGAAGTTCAGAGGGCCTTCAGTCAAAAGCTTCACCCTTTACGGCTTGACTGCCCGCAAGCTGTTTTTATTTAAGCTGGCCTGATTAACAATCAAACAATTTATCGACTGACCGACCAAGACCAATGCATGACCTATAATTAGAAATGATAATGGAAAGGTGAATTCCTATTGCCTACATTTATGTAATTGATATGGCATTGTAAATCCAAAACTTTCGCTGACTTTGTAGCATTTATTTTCGCTGTCCTTAGGATTGTCACACAGCTGTGCAACTTGCCTTACAGCCCTTTAGCCGTGACAACATTCAGAATATAAAACGGATTCTCGCAGCCTCACAAACTAATTTATGCAAATCTTTGCTGCTTAACGAGCAACACAAGCGCTGAAATTATGAAGACATATTGATATTTCACGTCGTCATTTATGCGCAGAAGAAGACGCCTCATAATTTTGTGGTGCAATGCATTACAATGCTATCAAAAGTAAATTAGACTGTCGTCAGTTTTTACCAATTAGTCTGAGCAACTGTGGTTGATCGGGAGATGTAAACTGCAAGGTGTTTAGGTTATTAAGCATTTAAAGGTGAGGTTTCCGAAGATCAAATTCAAAGTCAGAAGATTCCCCAACTAAAACTGTCTGCCCCCTGATATTGAAGCCAATTTGAAGACTCGCTGGTTTAAAAAAGTGTCACACTGGTTTTTATCAAATTAAAATATGCATTTTAGACACTTCAAGAATTCTACTTTCCACTGTAATATACTTTGCCGAAGTGCGGTCTCCTGCTTTAATACACCACTGAATGGTTCATGGTCAGTTTTGACATATTAGAACTGTGGCATTGTGGCTTTATTATCCTATTAACACAGAAATGTTCTTGTCCTTGTTCTCAGAAAATATTTGCCTTTTTTCCTTCGGATAGCTTACCTTGGCTCATAAAGTGGCATGGATCTCTGGCTCACCCTGCTGGTGATATGCTGTAATGCATCTCTTGTAGTCCTTGCGGGGCGGTGATTACATGACAAATTTGAGGCCATTTTCTTGAAGTGACTAGGAGTGTGAATAGGATTCTCTCAGTCATATCCTAAACTTACCCATTATGAAGTAAATATACTTCCTTCTTCTTTAAGAGGTCCAGTCTTAGTTACAGATGTGTGGCGCTTATACACATACACTCATGGAGCAAGTTATGTCTATTCTCCAGGGGAAATTGAGTGCAGTTATCGATCGCACTTTTTTTCTCCCATGTTTTTTTTGTTTTCTAATGCCCTTTCTGTACTTACTGAATCAATAAGTAAAATGCGACTCAAACATATCCTAAAGAAGGACTCAAAGGACCCTTCTGCAGTTTTTAATTGTAATTCTAAATGGATGAATTGATTGAAATGGACCCATAAGCTGGTGTAACGCACTGTATTGACCATGACTTTAAAGTCCGTAGACATGGTTAGGTACAGTGACATTGCAAAAAAGAACTGAGGGCAGACTTAGAGTACTGCAAGAAAAGGCTTTTAATTAAGCTTTTTCAGTCGTCAAGCTTTTGGTCGTAGACCTTCATCAGGACAAAGACTTCAAGAAGAAAAAAAAAAAAAAAGGTACAGTGACATTAAAATGACAGGTACTTTAAAATATTGTCAGTATGCTGTTGCTAGTGCAGAAACAGTTTATTATGCAAACCAGTTATGCTTCTTACAATATATTGACTGTAATTTTCTTATTCAAAACTAGTAAGTAAAATCTTGGGCTTATGATTTGTATAATACACCTTTTTCTTCAGTAAAACTTGTGTTTAGCTCTCTGGCCTCTGTACTTTAGATGTTGAATCTTAATCCAGCATTGACACGATTGCATGACTGATTATTGAAAAGTGCTTAAGAGAGTTTAATGGCTATGGACACTGGGTGGGAGTTCACTTTTTTCTTCCACCACAGGAGTGGCACTGGTTGTATAAAGAATTATAAGCTTATTGCAGTATGTTACATTATGCATGTTTTTACTGACACACGATTCCATTAATATTAATAAGCATAATGCATAATCTTGATTATAAATTGAAATCCTATTGTGTCATAATGGCACAGATGGACCTCTTTAATGTTTGGAATACATATTTTTTTATTGTTAGCTTATCGGCTTTAGTACTTATTATTATTTATGATTAATTATGCTGGTGTTAGCTGTGTAGGTTCTGTGATTAGTGAGGACAAACTGTTCTCTGTAAAACAGACTAACTTCCAAATTGAATAAGCCTGTGCACTGCAACATACAGCTTGAATGAGCGATTATGTTTCCCAAGGATTAAGTATCATATGTACCCAGGTTGGTCAAGTGAGAACTTGTTTTCATTTAAACTTGATTCCGTTTTGTCTTGCAGTGTTTAAAGGGGTTGGCAAATAATATGTTACCAATCCCATGTAGCAGTTGGATAGCTGGCCATGGTCAGAGTTTATTTATTTATTCATTCATTTATTCATTCATTCATTTGAGAATTTGGCCTGGACCTTGGAGTTTAAACGCCTGTATAGTCTTTCAGTGTGTTCCATGTTGTCCATAATGAGTTAGAACCAGGTTTAATGTCCTTGAATGCAGAATGCCAAAAAGCCAGTGTGTACTTCTGTTCATGAGGAATTAAGTTGTTCTTGGCTTACTCTTCTCCTCTTTGCAGAGCAGTGTCTTAGCGATCTTGCACCAGTGAGCACTTGTCTGGGAATGTTGGTTGAACTATGTTTCTCATCAATATGATAAATGAACTTGCATTTCTCCTGTAAATAGCTTTAAGCATCTGCTCAGTGAATGCTTTGTGATGCAATGCACTGGAAATGGGTGCAAGGATTTGTCTGTGCTTGGGAGGAGCGTTATTTTTACTTGCTGCTGCTTCACGGCTTGCTCTTTCGCACACTGTTTTTCGTTGTTACATCACAGAGGGAACTTTGAAGCTTTGCTCGGTGATTAAATTCTTTATGATTATAAAAACGATCTTCGCAAGGCTGGGGTTGAAAGGTGCCGCCGTAAAAAATGTTGTTTTTTTTATTGATGTCATCCACATCTGGCTGCTGTTCATATTGTAACAACTCTTATGCTGCTAAGTTTCTTCCCTTCCGAGTCAATATTCAAGATCTCCTAGGACTGAAAATAAATTAATGTGCGGCAACATAAAAAAAACAAAAACAAACAAACAAACAAAACAAAACTCATGATTCGTACTATAAGAACAAGCGGCAACCTCAATACCACCGTACAGTACTGCCGTGATAGAAATGCACCTCCAACTCAAGCTGGCAACACTAGGTGGCAGTGTTGTTCCACAGTTACTTTCTTTACACTTGGAATGGACGGCAAGTCAGGCTCGGGCAATGTGAAGCTTGGGCCCCGCCGAGCAATAGATGCTGCCAGAACGGCGTTATTATCTAATCATTGCCCCGTCATTAGAACGCATCTCTCCTTGAAGATCAAAGCCACCACACTGTACTTCAATGGAAGCCGACCGTGATAGCCTGAGTGTGAACTTCAATAAAATTGATTGCATAGCCTCTGACGGCCAATCAAATAGCCGCGCGTCTCCATATGAAAGTGAAGGCGAATAGCTATGTTTTCTCTGAGGAAATCTGTTTTTTTTTTTTTTTTTTTTTTGAAACCCTCTGATCCAGAAATTGGCTCTAGATTGCATGAAATTGTAGCTGCTGAGAACAACACAATATCAAAATTTCAAAAGACAAGTGGTGTTCCAAATTGTAGAGAGGGAATATATGTATGCGAATGAAGTGTACGCTTAACCTGTAATAGAATATGACAGGCAGCTGCAGGTTGTGAGGAGATATGAATGGTTAATGCTGTATGAATTGCATTAGCTATAGGCCCAACGTTGAGTCAACACTGGGAAATGCATGTGGCATACGCACAAATTCCAAGGTGGTTCACTTTATAAAATACCTCAAATAAAGGTTTAATTTACCTTCATGGGTGTTTTAATTTTCAATATGAATGCGTATGTTCTGGCCCCATTTCAAAGATACCATGAAATAAAGGTTTGAAAAGAACACAGCTCCACAATGAAGTTTACCTGAGCTAAAAAAATTTTGGGGGGTATTTTCAATGAGAATGAGAGCTGATTTGATATACATTTAACTCTTGATATGTGACACTGCATAAGCAGACTTTGATTGTCGGGACCTGATAATAAATTGATTTGCAATTTGCTTCATTCCTCCTGGTACGCAATGACATTGTATTAAAGGTAAAAACATTTACCTGTGAGTTAAAGGAAATGGTATTTGGGGCAGAAATGCAAAGTTTTACTGTGCTACTTAATGCTTTAAGACAGTTGTCGTCTTCTTATTTGGAATTAATTAATTGAGTTAGTTGAGTGTCTTAATTTCAGCTTGTCTTTAAAGGTTTAGTTTGTGTGAAGAAGACCTTAGAACATTAGTGTATACTTTGGATCCATGGGTTCTCTTTTTATGTTTTTTTTTCCAGAGAATGCCTTCAATTTATGACCTTATACTTGTAAAAACTCATTTAAATGTGGCAGTCCTCTTCACTGCCCCTGACAAGGAGAAATGTTTCACTGTGTATTATCCCAGCATTGTGTCAGAAACCGCAATGCAGACACTGTTCGGGGGGGTATGGATTTCTGCTCTGTACAAAGTTCACTGCTGTACAGCAGAGCCGAAATGGGGCCCGTGTACAGTTTCCTCTCATGGGCGCTGGTGGAGAGGTGGTGTCGCTGCCTGGCGACGCTTTACAGCGAAACCGGAAAAGGGAGTTTCGATCGGACGACGGGCGGATGGTTCCGAACGATTTGGAAAATGCTTGGGTGCTACTCCAGGGGTTTCTGGCGATTTCTACCCCCCAAAAAACTACCTCTCCATACCCCTGACCCCCCTCCCGACCCCCTTCCCCCCTGCCTATGGAGAAAACGGGGTTATTATTGTTCCCCAGTTGGAACATAAAAGCTGTCCTACCGGTCCTGCGTGAATCTTATGTTTCGGCCTCGGATGTCAGCTGTCTTTGTTGCTGCAGAATGTGATTTTTTTTTTTTACATTTTATATTTCCAGCACATTTCAGTTATATGGCTCTCTTTTAAAACCACTTCTTCGATGAGATTCTTTACATGAAATCTGTGCGTAAATTCTGGATGTTGACTGAGGCAGGTCTGGTTAAGCACCTTGCTCAAGAGTGCAATGACAAAGCTGAGAGTCCAAATTAACCCTGCAAAGTCTGTCACAAGTCTTTCCGCAACGAATGTGCTAGGCTACGCTGCCAGGCAACTGCACAGTTTTGTGTTCTGCGTTGACGGCCCTTGTCGTCAAACTGGGGTCTATTATCAGGGCATACAGTTTCTGTAAATGTGCATTTCGTTACACTGGGTGGTGAAATATCAAAGCAATGTTAATGGCAATGGTTGAAATGCGGTTAAATATCAAAGCATTGCTATAAATTACTGAAATTGATGGCTATGGTTGTAGTGCAGTAAATTGTATGAAATTCAGTGTTGCTGTGTGTTGCACCTTTGAAGAGGGAAAACTGAAGATGCTGCTTTTATTTATGCCTGGAAGCCAGTGATGGATTACTGAGCTAGATAGTGTTTGCACCAGTATTTCAGCATGGTGTCTGTAGAATGTTCTGCTCAGTTTTATAATTATTTCATGGCCGTACATTTTTTTGTGGTTTTAGTCTCGGTCTCTCATCTGTCAGATTTGCCGTTAGGAGCTCAAGGATTTTATTCACACTGATTTCTTTTAAAATAGAATATTTATGTTTCCAAAACTTGGTCTTGCGTAAAAACGGGCACTATTCATCTCGCATCAGAATGCATTTAAAATGATCTGAGTGTTTTATTTATTTATTTATTTATTTATTTACAACAAACATGTTACACTGTAAACCCTGACAAGTGTGGTGAACTCAGAACTGTTTTTTGGAAACAGATTACCTCAACAAAAAAAAAAAAACTGAGTATGCCAACTGAATGATTTGTGTTCAGAGCACTTAAAAACATGTAAAAAATAATAATCATAACTTTTCCTTATTTTCTTGAAGTTCCTTCCACACAATACAATTAAGGGCCTGATTTACTAAGACCTTTAGCACATACAAAATGTTTTTGCCCGTGCAAAACCAATAACATTGCCACTGATTGGCGCAAGGCAAGTGCCCTGGCCAATCATGGGCAATGTTATTGGTTTTGCATGTGCAAAAAGATTTTGCATGTGCTAAAGGTCTTAGTAAATCAGGCCCTAGGTTGGCCTACACAATTTTTTTGAGGTAATCACTTTCCACAAAACATTGGAGTTCACCACACTGTCAGGGTTTACACTACAGTGTACGGTCACCACTTACGGGGTTGCTTTCAAACGGACTTTGTCGCCATTGTTGAAGAACAATGACTAAAGACCTACTCGAGAGAGGGTTAAGTATAAAATGATGATTTACTGGCATCACCCTCGACGTTGCACAACCTCACGAAGTGCATATTGACAGGATAAAATATGTTGAGGGATGGAGACTTGTACAGTGACGAGCAGACAGACGGCCTGATTGACAAAGAGACAGACGTCTTTGATTCCTTATCGCGGGTTAGCGAGATCTGTGTCGTTAAGTAAACACCTGCAGTTCGTTCAGTTTTGTGCCAGGTCTTTTGGGATTTCATCGTCTCGCACCGGCTATTTGTTTTATCGCTTATGACTCTGACCGGCAGTCTGGCGGTGCTGATCAGAGAGCTCGCGGCCCACGTGGGTGAGACAGTCGCGGTCCGTTACAAGGCGCGGTCTGTACAGTCCGACCTCCCTTTATCTTCACCTGTCTCCAGAGTGCGTTTTATCTCACACTGTATATCGCTGCTGGCGACCAGGAACCTATACGCGAAACCGCAAATCCAGCCAAACTAGCCTCGCGCTCCGTAAGCTGCTTTCGAAATCGAGCGCTGAGCAATACCTTACCGTCTGCGGTGGTCCGTATCGTAAATCAAACACTCGATAGAGCTCTTTATTCTCACGGTTTGCTATCGCTGTCGCCATTTTTTGTGAAACGTGCAGTTAGGCAATGCTTGTGAGAAAATGCAGCAGGCCCACTTTTGTCTCTGGTCCCAACTTCTTTGTTTGTTTATTCTATAAAGACTCCTGCCATGTTCTTTCATTTGGGTTTAAGGTTTATGTATTATATATATGCTGCAGCTTAACGTTTGCGGTAAAATGTGCTGCAAAAAAGGGGAAAAAATAAATTCAGTTCATGCATTCCATAACCTACTATAATATACACGCTGTTTGACAGCTAACCAATTAGAAGGCTTGATGAATTCTGCAGTTACAGTCAGCTGCATAAATCACTCATCGACTTTTGATGAATGCTTCTGGCACGAATCTCTGGGCCTGGTGGAACACGTCCTGCCGTCAGTCTGGAACAATATCTTTGCTTTTTGCCTACATACGTACATTATAAAAAAAACATATACAGTTACCACTGTGTAATGTCGGGGACAAAATGTATGTATTTTTTTCCTCTTTGCCCTTGTAACTACTCCAGAGTTTTCGAACTGTTAGCTAATTTGAGCATGGACTTACAGTGCTGATTCTGAACTGATATTAGAACATATTTTTACACATTTTGGTTGCAGCTTGTAAAAATGAGAGAACATCTTGTTCATAGCATTTTGGGGGACAATGTTCGGGACACACGGATTTGCAGGTCACTCTGCTTAATAATGTGCACTTAATTGTTTCTTTCTGCCCAAGTATAAGACCACTTTCAGTCCCTAGTTTTGATTCATGACTTTTGTTTGCCTTTTGTGTTTGTCATCAGGGTCCTGACGACGGAAGTCGAGGTAGTCATTATGAGTCAGTCTTTTGCGAAGATGGCTGCAGGTGTAGCAAATCTTCAGAAGTAACCTATGAAAAAGTTCCTTAATCTGCGAGCCCCGTCAACCGACAGTTATGATAATAGCTATAACTCTACACCTCCATCACCGTGGGGCTTTGGTCACGCGATTGGAATTGCTCTGCGGTTGCCAGCTCGTCCACGTTTGGAATGGGGGGGCCTGTTTGTGACTGTGCAGCCTGTTTACCTGGAAACCCCCGCGACGGCAGGCAGCAGCAGCAGCTGTGTTTGGCCCTGTCGACTGTCGCCGGGGCCCAGATCCAGTTTCCCCGAACTGATAATCGTCACCGTAATGACTCTTGTGGCATGCCCGGCTCTCTCTGATGTTTCTGGCACTGGGCTCTGGAGGGTGCAAAGTCCACCTTCCTCAGGCTTTATGGTCTTATCCTGGCTTTAACTCTTGCGTAGCACACTGTCATTTACTCTCTTGTTGTTGATGACTGTCCCGGCCTGACTCTCAACTCTGCTAGTGACGTTTAAACCTTGTTTGTTGAGGGCAGTGGTTACCATATCTGCTCCTGGAAATCAGCTATCATGGTGGGTTTTCATGGCAACCCTAAAAGCATTCATCATTCAATAGCCAGAGATCTTGTTGAGTTGTGTATCGGGTTGAGACGAAAACCCCCAGGATGATCGTACTCCATGAGTTGGCCAACTGTAGCCGAGGACATTAACTATGAATGTCTTCTGTCGATATTTACGTGGCCACGTCTTCAAAAAAGTAAAAAAGTGCTCTGATCTAGGATCAGTTTGTCTTTTCTACTCATTGTAGATGTGATGCGGTGGTGGGCAGGGGAAACTGGTCAGAGATCAGTGCTTCAGGTTTTGAAGGGCTTTACGAATATGGGCTCTGGTCTGTACATTTTGGGTGAATTTGAGTGTTAAAAAACAAATTTTTGGTCAGTTCATGCTGTTGCATCAAATAATGTGGGCTAAAAATACACAGCTGTTCACTTGGGAAAGGGTCTGTTCGCAGTTTCGGAATTTTAATGAAAAAAAGATGAAGTAAAACTCTCGAGGGTTTGCATGCACAATTAACACCTGTTGCAGGTGAAGGAAAGGAAAATAATTCAAAAATGAGTCAAAATATTTTTGCATTTTAAATACAAGAAATTTGAAACCATTTTGAAGACTTGGCTAGTCCAAAACATCAACCATGTTATTTGAAATGCGTGCATGGTGTACACCTGAAGATGGTTTATTTGTCATAAAAATGTCACAGTGAAACTTCACAGGATACCTTAGACATGGCCTCAGCAGCTGGTGTTTGTTTTGTGCTCTAATTACCTTGATTGACATTTTCATAAGTTTCTTCACCCTCAAACTTCCTTACATTGAATGCACATAATTACTGTTTTCTCGCCGAAAATGACTAATGTGATGTGATACTTCTGCTTTAACGAGCTTAATAAGCTTTGTTTACACCCTGGGTGGAGTTTATTATTCTCTTTGGTCCCGTGCTTTGGTATATTTAATGAAGAGTTGAGATAAGCCAAACATTCTTGGAAAAACGTTATGTTTAATGGTGGAATGGCATTAAGGTAAGTCACATGACCCGGCTGTTTCAGTCGTTACGCATGGAAATGTTCAGAATAGGTGCTGTCTGCTGAGGCGCGCAGTATTCCAGATGTTTCGTGGTCTCGTCGTGGTGTTTCTGTTTGAGGTTGGGTTGAATTATACGTCCCACGCCACAAAGTTACTCAGGAGAAACAAGCGATGGAAACCAACTGAGTAACACGTCAAGTCGTATTGCGCTGCGGAGGTCTGTCTGATTTTGCCCATGAGCATCAGAGCTGTGAAATAATGGCTAACTGCAAGAGTAGACATATGTGCCCATGGACACATATATACACCAACACAGGCCAGGAAGCATATGCACTGGTGTGCACATGGAGCATGCACAGCACTGTCTCTCTCTCTCACACACACACACACACACACACACACACACACACTTTCTCTCACTTTCTCTGTCATAGACCCGCACACTCTCTCCCATGCACACTCACACACACTCTTTCTCTCTCTCACACATACACACACCCACACACACACACACACACAGAAACGCACAAACACGTGCCTGCACACGCAGACACACACACACACACACACACACACACACACACAGAAAGGCTCAAACAAGTACCCGCACACACACGCACATGCACGCACTCAGACACACTGCTCTTGTTAACAGGGTGTTATCAGTAGCCAGGGCATCTTTATGAGAGGCAGACTCCTGGCCTGCAGCCTGAGCTGTACCTCACTGGGGGACTTTTAATAGGATTAGTCTGTTCTGCTCAGACCACCAGGTCATTACTCTGTGTGTGTGTGTGTGTGTGTGTGTGTGTGTGTGTGTGTGTGTGTGTGTGTGTGTGTGTTGTGTGTGTGTGTGCGTGTGTGAGTGTGGGCACGTGTTTGTACATTTCTGTATGTGTGTGTGTGTGTGTGTGTGTGTGTGAGTGTGGGCACATGTTTGTGCGTTTCAGTGTGTGTGTGTGTGTGTGTGTGTGCGCGTGTGTGAGTGCAGGCACGTGTTTGTACATTTCTGTGTGTGTGTGTGCGTGTGTGAGTGGGGGCATGTGCTTGTGTGTGTGTGTGTGTGTGTGTGCGCGCGCCTATGTGAGTGCGGGCACATGTTTGTGCATAAGTACGTTTGTGTGCGTATGTGTGTTTGTGTGCATGCTCCTTTGTCTTATGTGTATGCACGTGTGCATGTCTGTTTGTCTGTACATTTGTGCGCGTATGTGCGTTTGTGTGTTTGTTTGTATGAATTTATGAGTGCGTGTATTTGGTTGAACGTGCATGTGCTCCATGGCTGCATGTGTGTGTTTGAGTGTGTGTATGTGTTCATACAGGCGTGAGAGGAACAAACATTGCATTTCTGCTCTATTGACTTCTAAGTAACACCTCCCTCATGTCCTCTCCAAATGAAGTGCGCATGTCCAGTCCATACGGAAAAAGGGCCGCACTGGGGGGGGCGCTAGACTGGTCTGCTGGGACCTGCCTCACACATGGGAGGGTCTTTAGCCATCGCGGCGCTGCTTGGCTATCGCTCACATTTTAACAGGGGTTTCGAAATCGAGCAGAAAGTAGAGAGGGCCGGGAGTGCCTGTTTGTGTCCCATGACAAGTAACTGAGGTCCCAGTGAGCCGGGGCGATTTTGATAATACAAGCCTAGCTTACGGCTGAGGAACCGCGTCCCTCTAAAGCGTTTTATCCCTCTTCCCACTGGCAGGCTCCTTAACTCCTGCGGTATCGGAGCCCGCCAGCCTCGCCGAGGCCTGCTTTATTCCTGGAGCAAAGCCAGGCAGCGCTGCTCCGAACGCAGGGCTGCGAGTTACGGGTCTTCTTTTCCATAAATGTATAAAAAGGCAATGAACTTTCGATGCAAGTGAACTGGGATTGCACGTCCGCTGTGGTATCGACGGTCACTGTGTTACTGGGCCCCTGTGGAGGGTTTTTGCCTTCCTCCAGTTTGAATTTTTCCTGGTGTGAAACAAATGGACCCGTCTTTCCTGTGCGTCCTTACTCTCAGGTTGGGATAGGTGCTGGGCAGTTTGAGGCTAATAGTCGCGAATCTGCTGCCGACACTGCTGTCCTTCCTGCCTGTCTGCCTGTACTTGTGGGTCTGCATGGTTTTACAATGACACACGGCACTCTATACCCAAGTAAACCGCCCAGCGTGGCTCTCTCCAAGTCCCCTAAAGGCTCTCTACTGTAGCCAAGTTGGACAAGCTTGGAAGAACAGGCTAATAAATCACACATGTTACTGATTGAGATACACAGGGAATTAACTCTTAATCTTTTCCCCTTTTTTCTCTCTCCTGCCCGCTTCTCCTCTCTCTCTCTCCAGCTCTCTCCTCAAGCTCGGCCAAAGCAAACTAAAAGCTGATAGGCATTTCTCTGTGGACATTCAGAAGGGCAGTGAACCATAGATGTGAGTGAACAGAAATTGCCTGTCTGCTGTGACCTCTGCAGTGACCACTTTACTGGCCTCTAGTGGAGGATAGTTGCAACTGCAGGAGCAGTCTCGCGAGATTTCCTCCAGTCAAAGGCGCAAAGAAAAAAAAACTGTCTGAAGGAGTTAGAAGATCAACAGGGAGCTCAGACATTTGTTTCCTGCCCCAGGCATGGCACAGACAAAGTTGCTGGGCTCCAGACACTCAGCCGCTCTCTTGTGATTGACACGACCTCTGAGGGTGTAAGGTCACAGCTGTGAGGAACGTGTGCCTCGTACTCTGTACTTCAACATGAGGCAAGATCACCCATAGAGAACAGAGCACGGTTTTTGTTCATAAAGATACTCTTCATAAAGATAACCTATAGAGAATGGATCTCTGGTTTTGTTTATAAAGATACTTTTCATCAAGATCACTCATAGAGAATGGATCACTGCTTTTGTTCAGAACGATACTCTTCATAAAGATCACCCATAGAGAACTGAGCACTGCGTTTGTGCATAAAGATACTGTTCATAATGATCATCTGTAGGGAATTAAGCACTGTTTTTGCTCGTAAGGATACTCTTCATTAAGATCACCCGTATAGAATGAAGAATAACTTATGTTCATAAAGATACTCTTCATAAAGATCACCCATATAGAATGGAGCACTGCTTTTATTTAAGATACTCATCCTTTGAAAAATTGAGGATGATGTTTGTTCATGAAGATAAAATATCCGCATTTTCAGGGATGTTATGGATTCACCTTGGACATCTCCATGGCAGATCCTGTATAGTAGCGCAATAACCAGTTTTTATGGGCATCGCATTAAACCTCTTGTGTTCATTCCTTGTGCATAGAGGATGGACCCTATTGTTTTGTGTAACCCTACAATCTTTACTGTTGGGCCACCACCAGATCAAACATTACATTTACATTACGTTTAAGTCAAATGGTTTTGATGGTAATTATTTCACGCGTCTAGCGATCATTTCTTGTGAGGGCCAATGTTTGTCACCCTATGACCTTTGCTGTCGAAAAGAAACTTATCGATTTTTATTACTTTATTACGTTTTACTCCATTTCTTTTATTGTACTGGCGCCATTAGATGAAACCACATTTCCAAATGCAATAAAGTCAAACCGTTCTTAATGGGTGTCAGATCAACTTTGTTGCAAATGTCCTGGTGCAAAAAAGAGCAATCCTATTGTTCTGGTGACATAATTGCCATTCCTGTAGGTCATACTTAACGTTTTGAAAAATGCTATAAGTCAGGTAATTGTAACAGGAATCGGGTAAAGCTTGCTGAGAACATTCTGGGAGTCTAGAGTAGTTCCCCTGCTGATTTTCTGGATCCTACATCCTCTCCTGTAGTGCCACCTCTTTGCCTATGGGAAGATGTTGTTTGGGTGATAAACCCTGCTGTCTTCTAGTTCTTTGTGGAGAAAACCTTGTGAAGAGCTTCTGTTTGCTACTGATTACCACTGTTCCGTCTCCCATCTTCCTCTAAAACCCAGAAATCTTGGCATTTTGCAAACACGCATGTCTGGTGCTTTAAATCATGCCTTATTTCCTTTTGATTGTGTTCTGTGTAATGCATTAGGCTAGCTTATCTCAGTATTCGTGGTCCTCGGGGACCCCTGTGTATGTTGTTCTAGCTACGGTTAAGCTCTGGGTCAGTTAAGGTTGTTGAAAACATATGTTTGCATTTTTCCATGGCTCTTCATCTCTAAACTTATTTACTCAAAAATGTTGGTTTGGCCAGGTCCCATTTCCTTAATTTGTAAACTTTGTGTTTTCTGCGTGTTGCTTAATTTCGGCGAGCACTTGACAATTTATTTTATGAAATTATATGGAGGGTTCAACATTTTTGAGGTGTCTAAGTAAGAGCAAATTATACGGGGTTTTATTAGTGCATGGAACGAAAATATCCTCAAGGAGTCCTTTTGGACTAAGCTGCTAAAGTAATGTGGTACTTTGCACTTTAACTAAAACTACATTATAATA
Organism: Gymnothorax javanicus; assembly: GCA_029692085.1. Lineage (NCBI taxonomy): Eukaryota > Metazoa > Chordata > Actinopteri > Anguilliformes > Muraenidae > Gymnothorax > Gymnothorax javanicus. Next base: position 45,555,592 of record CM056206.1, on the reverse strand, counting down.
TAGTTTTATGAAAATGTCAGCCTTCCTGTGTTGCGTAGTTGTTGACCTATGACCTCCCCTCCACCCACTCTTTGAAGGAGAAAGATGTTGGATAAAATACACACACCATTAAGCATTCTCTTTTAGTTGCCAGCAGAGCAATAAACCAACAAGTGAAAATGCGTATTGCTGGTTATTTGGTCTGAAATTCTCGGAAACCTGGATTTGCGCCTTTTTTGTACCATTTTTACCGGTGTTCATGTGCACTGGCAGCCCAGGATCGTTTGTGGTGCGGCTTTGACGTCATCGACTGGTCAGTCAAATTCCTCAAGTGACCAAAGCCCATATGTTGCCCTTTTCTGAGAATGTACCTGATTAAAATGGAGGTAGGCTCAGCTGGGTCGACTGGTGCTGAATTTTGGGATGCACACAAATGAGTGCGTTGTCTTCCGTATATCTGTACCATTCTGCTACTCTGAATTTGAGTGCATTTCCTGAATTTCAGGTGGTGCATTGGACTGCTTGGTGGGAAATTCTCAAAATTTGGCTTCCATAACAGTCGTGTCTTGTCAGCCTGTTGCGTCATCTCCAGTTGTATTCAGTATGCGATAGTATGATGCCAAAAAGCATGCGCAGTTTGAGCAAAAGCACAAGCAACTCGAGTCATGTGCTCAGCAACAAAAATCCCCATCCCGATTTTTAATTTTTACTTTTTATTTACAAGTATTTTTTTTTTTATTATTTGGTGTACTCCCTCCCTCAACCTTATTCTTTGACCTTAGCTGTTGTCCTGGTAACCCTTTGATGTGGAACTTATTCCTTGCAGCAGTATATAGTTCTCCCCAGGATTTATTCCCGCTTCTGAGCTTGCCTGCAGGAACATGTGTGTGTGTGTGTGTGTGTGTGCACCTGAGCTTGTGTGTAAGTGTGCAGACCCAGACATTTCCATAAATAAACCTATGGTTCTCCCTGGCCTGCAGCTGTTTACCTTACAGGAGAAAGATGAGTGCATCTGGTAGCCGCTCAGATCTGGCGGCCCACTGATGCTGGAGGGTTTCCAGAAGGATCCTCTCATCCGATGCTAGTTGTAACTGTGATGAAATCTCCTTTATCTGACTGTGTGAGAGAAGACAGGGTGGGAATTGGGGTAGGCAATGCTGAGTCAGTGCATTACACCCTCCCATGGGTCTTTCTCTCCTGTAGTCATGGCGCCTCCTGCTGGTTTCTGGTCTGGATGGTCACACAGACGGACAAGATTACTCTGACCCATGTGTATTTTCATTACATTACTGTCATTTAGGAGAAGTTTTCATATCAAGTGACGTAACCCCATAAAAGTGTTCGTCAAATGTAGCTGCTGCATTCAAACTTGGAACTTAAGGCCTACTTTGAGTTCTAGTGGAAATCCAAAAGATTCCAATGATCCCAAATATGTTCTGCGCAATAATAGAGAAATCTGGGCAAAAAAATACAGAATATGCATGTGGCAGTGTCCTTCAATATGAAAAAAATGCTTTTCTGACTTTTAATGTACTTTAGGGAAAACTTAAGTGAAAACTTAGAGCTTAAGGAGTTAAAATGGGAAAACATTAGAGTTACTGCGAGGAACACAGAAGTACGATTACAACAACATGATAGAGAATGATCATTCATTATCTGTAATGAGGGGTGAGAGACGAGAGAAGCTGAGAGTGAGCCAGAGAGAAACTGCCCCCCCATACCTCTGCCAGCCATTTGCCCAACCGAGGAGCTCCAGTCCAAACAAATGTGAGCACAATTTGGGCTGATTTACTTATTTGTTTTACATCGGGTCCCGCCGCTTAGCGGTTCGTTTTTCTACAGAAGCCAAGCCATTAAAACTCTCAAACACCTATTATCATTAGTGAGATATTTCGCTTGGCACTCAACCGGCCTTTGCGCGCTTGTTTGTATTTTAAATGAGTCGGAGAATGCAGAACACAAAGACTTTGGAACAACAAAATTCAAAGCGAAAAATAATGGAGGAGATGGTATCATAAAATTTCACCCCCCGGTTTTGTTGCTGTAGGACAGAACTGTACAGCTGTTTATAGCACAGTGCGCTCCGATACCTGCTGCTAACAGTGGTAACCTAAGGTTTGGCGTTCCAGCAATTCTGCTATTTTGCACGTCTCCGTCATGTGCTGTTAGCTTAGCTGCGAATCGGTGTTTTTGTGGAGCAAATGCCAACTGTGATGAATTTAATTGTGAGCAAGTGTTGCTCTAGTTCGCGAGAGTGCTTTCTGTTCGACGTTAGAGTGGAATTGCTTTTGAAAATACAAACTGAAATGATCTAACGAGATGGTTCCAAACCAGTCATTATGTGCAATTTTCTGTGGGTTAAGAATGAAGTTCCAACATTTTTATTCGATTTCACATTATACCAATCGTCTCGCTGACACTATTGGTTGATTGTGATGTATGACAGCGGATTTAAGTCCAGGGTAATGAATTGAGTTTATTTGTTCACTGAAACAGAGTCAGCTGTGCCTACCACACACCTACAATCTGTAATGTGTGCGATGTTTGGAAATTGGGATGCAATAGGCTCTGTGGTCTGGGCCTGTGGATTTCCGGTACTTTCTCTGGTGGTCTGCAGTAAGTCACGTGTTATGCTGGTAAATCGTCAAAAATTCACTGGGATTTTAAGCCTGTGCCCTGCATTAAACTTGTCTTGTACATGTATCCAATGCAATCGTTGTGTGTGTGTGTGTGTGTGTGTGTGCAGGCGTGAGCATGTGTATGTGTGTCTGCATGTGCACGTACGTTTGTGTATTCAAGAGTATACCTTTATGTCTTTGTAAACATATGCAGTGCTTGGTCTTTCTATATAGTCATACGATGTTCTGTTTGCGCGTGTGCGATTCTATGGTCTGTGCAAGTGCTTTTGTGCGTATACATCTTAGTGAATGCACATAATGTACTGCCATTCTATCGAGTTTCACACATTTGTAAATATGTGTGAATGTACATCTGTTATTTGTGCATGCACATACCTGCATGTTTGTATGCATGTTTTTATCGCATGCCATTCCCTCCAGTGTTACTGTGCCTGTGTCTATTTAGGTGCTCACGTCTTTGCGAATGTATGCAAGGAGTTGCCATTCTCAGTGTTGGCCCATGTATCTGTTTTGGGTGCTACGCCCCCATTCTCTCCTGTGCGAGTGTGGCCCTTCCTGTATCCCTGTGGCGGCCCGGTGCGTGTTGACATCTTGTGTTTATTGAAACTGGATGGATGGACAGACACGTGTGTTTACATTTAATTCTGGGAAAGTCCGAATCCCCATTCGTGGAAAGACGTGTTTGGAGGCTATGTGGTTAGTTATGGTTATGCTCACTGCCTGTAACAAAGGTAATCGCAGGAGCTGGGTAATCACAGGAGGTCGGTTTATGTAGCTGAACGCTCAGCCGGCACTTCCTCCAACTGCACTTTGTCATGTAAAGATTAACTGCAGAAGACTGAGGGGAAAAAGTAACATTGCACAAGAACCTAAATTTGGACTAGGAATAATCCCTCACCTCAATCCTTTCTGACTACGTCAAAGCTGTATGAACAGATCACACTCTAAGGATTACAGGTTAACCTCTTCCTGTGTGGCCTAAAGCCATTTCTAAGAGTCTTTGGCTGGAGTCATCGGCCATTTTTTTTTTCCCTCTAAGCAACATTACTGAATGGGCTGCATAACTGCTCTGATTGAACCTCATAAACTTCTGCTGAAGTTATGTGTCCTTTTGGGTTTTCATCTGTGCCGTTTACCCGGCTGACTTGGAAATCCAGATTTGTGAAATACAATTACAATTCACCGCATTATAGACATGTAGCAGACGCTCTTATTCAGAGCAACCTTCAACACAAACTGCTTTTACTGGAGCAAAAAGTGCTAACGCACGGGGGAAGTATGTTCCGTGAGCTAGGATTGTTGACTAGAAAATGCATTAATTAAACAATCCATCCAGTTGGTGCCATAAAGTTACAGTCAGTTTTAATGACCTAACTTTATCAGAAGTTGGCTACAAAACTAGGTTGGGGAGAAGAGGAGAGCTAAGTCTGCTCAGACTTTAATGATATCTGTTCCAGGAGTCTGGCTAGTTCGGGATGTCTGTACCTAGCCATAAATCAAGCAACAGATTTTGATGGTGTGTGATATGAGTTTGTGACTGCTCTTCCATGCCAAGTTGTAGACTAAGCCCGGCTCCATCCGTAAAACTAATCTGAGCTTGACATTAACTCAGCTATTTAACTTCACATTTATCCACTGTTTAAACTCTTGTTTCGCCCAGCCTTTTCTTGACCCTCCAACCCAACCACTTTCTAACCATTAAAACCAAACATTATCGAACCCTGTACCCCAACTTTTACCCCATCCTTAAACCCAGCCTTAATCTCCGTGTTGACCTAGATCCTGACTTAGGTCCAGGTCATGACCCTGGTAGTAGACTGGAAAAGGTGCTCCCCAGCATTGTGTCAGCAACAATTGCTCATATATGCTTCTTTAGTGTTGTCAGGAGAGAGGCCAGTGAGGGAGAGATTTAGGCTTTTTGGCACTGAGTGATCAGCTGAGGTCATCATGATGTTATTTAAAGAAGACCTCCTGTTTGCTGCCTTGCCAGTAATGGATAACAGCACTGTCATTGATCTGGATCTGTTAAAAATATGAAGGGTGGACAGCGTTCATGGTTCAGTTAATGATTTGCACTGCCTGGTACTAATTATAATCTAGGAGCCATTGTTGGTAGCCAGAAGGTCATTGACTTTTAGCATTTGACTGCAGGTTGCCTGTCTGTATGGGTATGTGTAATGCAGAAAGGAAAAGTCCTCCATTTTACATTCCATTTCTGCTGTATGGTGACTCTTATTCGGTCTGACGGATACATCTGCCATACAACTGTGAATCACAAAAAAGGTTCAAATACATTGCACTTTGGGTCTGAACGAATCTTAGAGTGCTTTCCTTGCTCTTGTCCACAGCAGGATCCATTTAACGGCAGTTTCTCTCACAGATAAATTCCAGGTTTTTACATTGGGCTCTCTTGCCATTGGTCGGACGTGTCAGAAGAGCACACGGCGTAACAGACCTGGCCCTCGTTTCCATGGAATCTAATAGAAAGAAATCTGTTGCAAACTAGTAGGGCCTGTCTTTGCCCTACTCTTGTCATTTATGGAAGATTGAGTTTGTTTGAATTTCTATGAGCTGGTGAAATGCAGGAGAGGGCCAGCCAGCTCACTGAAGCAATGTGTGACACCGACGTAACCTGGTCTGACTCAACGGGCCCGGAACGGAATGTCTTTCGCGTTTTTCTCGCCTCAGCTCTGAAGACTTGCCCGAAAAAGTGTCTGCACGGAAGTTGAAAGCAGTTGTCGACGCATCACACATGACATTCACATAAAAACTCCAAAAAAAAAAAAAAAAAAACTAATTTCTCAGTATCAGGTGTTCTTTTTTTACTTTATTGAAACTGTCTGCTCTTGGTTGGTGGCAAATGTGGTGCACATTTAAGGATTTAGAAACTTTTCTGTTCAGTCTTGTGGTTGAGGTCTTCTATTGTTGTAAGAGGTGCCCAGACTGGGAGACTGGATGTGGGCAAACGAATGTCAAATCTGGAAAGTTCAATGAGGTGGGGCGCAGTCACAGTTGACTGTGGAGGAAGGCTTCCGGAAGCTTCTGCGTTACTGTCTGCTGTCCTCTCCGTGGCTCAGGTGACTAAACACCGCCGCCGTCGTTAAAAGGGAGTGAGCTTGTTTCCTCCCCTGCCGTCTTCGCGTTTGCGGTTTTCGACGTGACATGCGCGTATGGAATGCGTGGGCAAATAGACGGCGCACAGTTACTGCCCGATTGCACAGGTCTGTCGAGAGAACAGAGCGAGACCGGGATTTTACCTCCCGGCCCTCTCCTCCTCCCAAATTCCGTTTGGAATTCCCCTGAAATCGGAGTTGGCCATTTCAACCCTGTCTTAACCTCATTAAATATTGTCAGAGCCCGTACACTTAATGGTACCTTTGTTTACAGCAGGGCAGGATGAATGAAAATATACCTTTGAGACAAAGCGGAGAGAGAGAGTGAGATAGATAGATAGAGAGAGGGGGGGAAAAAAAAAGCTCGAGCGAGAGGGCGGTTTTAACTCCATACTGCCTGTTAGCCTTTGGAATTTCATTAAGCAAACACTTGATAGTCTTGACTACACCCAGAGCAGTGTGCGCCGGCAGTCTGAATTTGTCGAATGCACTGTACACCCGTATCTTGTTACACCGAAACAACAATTGTGGCTCGTCTGGAACATCAAATTGCAGTTTATTTAATGACGTGCATTGTTAACCCTGTACTCCTTCTGCTTCAGTCCGGACCATAGCCCTAAACTGAGAACCAAAAATGGTAACCTTGACGCTAATCCTACCCGAGCAGCACATGTCAGCTTTCATAGCTGTTTCCTGATGTAGACTTGCTGCTCAGTACTTATTTAGGTGACGCGGGTTATTTGTCGTGGCAAGCAGCGAGTGTGGCGCTTTCTCTCATATACTGTGTTTTGCCAGATTGTACTCAGGCTCCTGAAGAATGTTGTGTTTTTTTTTTTTTTTTTAAAAGAGTCATATTGTTAACTGCCCCTCTGTTTGTGTGAGAGCCCACCATGCCAGCAAAATACATACAGAAAAATTCAATGAAAGCCTTAGTGTTTACACTGCAAGCCACCTGCAGTTTATTACCCTACACCGGGGACCTTCTGCTCCTGCAGGCACTGCGGCCCTCTAGGACTGGAGTTAAACTGGCAGACTGCAGCCCTCTAGGACTGGAGTTAAGCCAGCAGACTGCAGCCCCCTGGGACTGGAATTAAACCTGCAAACACTGCAGCCTTCCAGGACTGGAGTTAAACCTATAGACTGCAGCCCTCTAGGACTGGAGTTAAACCAGCAGACTGCAGCCCTCAAGAACTGGAGTTAAACCAGCAGACTGCAGCCCTCAAGAACTGGAGTTAAGCCAGCAGACTGCGACCCTCCAGGACTGGAATTAAACCTGCAAACACGGCAGCCTTCCAGGACTGGAGTTAAACCTGCAGACACTGTGGCCCTCCTGGACTGGAGTTAAACCTGCAGACACTGTGGCCCTCCTGGACTGGAGTTAAACCTGCAGAGACTGCGGCCCTCCAGGACTGGAATTATACCTGCAAACACTGCAGCCTTCCAGGACTGGAGTTAAACCTGCAGACACTGTGGCCATCTTATTTCATTTGGAAAATTTTATTGTTAAGAATGCTATCTTCTGTTTGATATTTTTCTGCTCGTCAATTTTATAGATTATCATTTCATTTTCGTAACGTGAATAGGTTTTGCTTAACCTTGCCCTATTAATGAACAGAGTTCTTTGAATTTTCTATTTCAAGACAAATAGGTAATGGAAAAAGAACTTAAATTTGAGTCTACAGGAAGTGAAACATAGTAGAAAAGTGCACAAAAATATGAAGATAAAAATAATAGCATTATTTGTTAACATCTCGATCTGAACTGAGGCTCTGTCGTATTTGATACGTGACAAAACAGCCGAGATTGCGATGTCATTTGCACGAAAGGTTCATGGGGGGAAAAAATCTTGCCTTCAGAACTGAAGCTACACCTGCTGATTGCATCAGTCCAGGACTTGTGCTAAAGCTGCAAAAATTGCAGCCCTTTTAGACTGGAGTCTAATCTACAGATACTGTGGCTTTCCAGGCCTGAAATTAAGCATTGACCATAATCTCTTATCCATCTCTGCAAAGTCGAGTAGGATTTTGGGTTTGTTTAGTTCAGAGCATCCCTGTAAAGGGCCATAAATCCTCTGTCCATCCGCTCTAGCAAAAAAAAAAAAAAAAAACGTTGTAGAGGTCCAAACAGATAAATATAGGAAAGCTCTTTGGAGATAAATATGCCAGAACAGCACAGTGGGTATCTTCCTTTACTTTTCCCTGTCTGGGAGATTGACCAACGCAAAGCATGCCAGATATTTGTTTTGGATTTGTTGAAAAGGATGTTCCCCAGATATCAGATTGAAGATCTATTTTTGGTTACGGATCAACTAACAAGGAAGTTTTCCTTAAATCCCCTGCCATCGCTGTAATCGAATCATATTTTTTTTTTTTTTTTCTTGAAATATCATTGTTTTCCTTTTTAGGTCCTTGTCTATAGGAAGGTAGCTTATCCAGCCTGCCATTGTATGACGGTTCATGTAGCTGATCAGTAGAAATTAAGAATGACAGAAATCTTTTCAAAACATCTAATGTAAATAGAGCTCCTTCGGAGACTAGGTTTTTGGTTCCATCTTAAATTCTTTCGAAGAATGAAAACGTGTAATTTTTGCATCACTCTCCATGACGAGTGAAATGAAGGTAAGTAAAAATAGACTGGCAGAAATTCCCCGGTGTCACAGAACTGGTTTATATCACGTTTTGGGCATCAAGGCTTTGTCTAATAATATATTTGGGTTTTGCAACATCACGCTGACCCAGGGTTTTTTTGTTTTTTTTTTTTTGGAAACGGAAGTACTATTTATATATAATATTGACTGGCTGCACAGGTTGATCTACTTTTCGGGTTTATTTTTTTCCAGTGTTGCAAAAACAAATGAACCAGAAACTGAGGCTTGATGTGGCAATCGCTGCAATTGAATTGGGGGTTGTTGGGTTGCTCACCCGATAAAAGCACTGCAATTTCCTGAAAAGTGAGCAAAAAATTTGCTTTGAGTCACCCAAAGGATATATGGGATGGATTCAGATGGCCAGCATGGAAGTGCAATTTGCTTGAATGACTTCTTTTGGCCTCCCAGGTGCCATAGCTTGCCTGTGGTGTGAGTGTGTATGATTTGGTCTCCTCCACCAGTGTTTTGTGTGTGTATGTGAGGTAGCCACAGCATGCAGCTAGCTGGCACTGCCTAGGTTGGAGAATCACAATGTGTTTTACCTCTCCTGATCTGGCAACAGGGGTGGTTTGGCTGGGATTGCTCACAGTTTGCACATAAGACATTCCAAATTCAAGTGAAATCGAGTTGCCAAATTAAAAGAAAAAAAGTTGGCAGTAAAATATGCACGCGCACACACACACACACACACACACACACTTACAAGTATACACAAGCATGAGTGCCACAGAATTGCGCACATATACACCGCATTTATACACAGCATTTGCTTTGTAAACAGAGAACATTTTAATTTCCCTTTGAAATCCAAACTCTTGTCCCCACTCATTACAGAGAGATTAATGGGAATGCTCACCTCAGTCGCTGGCTAGCACTGCCTGCAGTTGCTTAACATGGAGCTGCAGCATAGAAGCATAAAGAGACCTCCACTTATGCCTGAAAAATCTCAAATATCGAGAAGGTCTTGTTTCAATCTTACCGCACTGTTTGCTAAAATTTAAATAATCAAATGGAAGCTGGCATATGCTGCTGTTCCATGCGCGGTACTCAGTTGCTGCCACTCTCCCAAAATTTTGTTGGTTACAGCATCAAAATTTGCCACTTTGTGTTATTCAACTGCCTAGGCAGGATAATTCGCTGCCCCATTGTGGCTTTTGAGTTAGGTTTTAAAGGAGCTGTGTCACGATTATTGCGTATGCTCACAAATTTGAACAAAGTAAATCTGCTCAACTGCAAGTCAAAATCTAGAAGGTATTTTTCTTCTGTGATTATTGGTGGTGGCAACCAGTCAACATTCATTCTTTCCCTTGGTTGAAGCTCAACATAGTCCTTTGAATCCTCAGATTTCCACAGAAAGCTCCTTAACACAAAAAGCATAATGCCAGAGTAACAAAAATGTATAAATACAATGCAGGACAAAGACAAATTGGCAAAGATGGAATCAGATTATGACTTGCAGTCAAGCAGATTCACTTTCTTTGGATGTAAGTTCAGAGCATGCACAGCAAGCGTGGCACAGCTCCTGTAATAAGGTTTGAGATGGCAGCCAAATTGACGTAAGATTGCATGTTCCATCGACAGCTCGCTTTGCGTTTAACTCTCCACTAATACTGTAAGAGTGGTTGATGTGTATCTGACAATAAAGGTTATGTAATCTAGAATGCAGGCTTGCTTGCGATCATAAATGTTGATTCTTACAGGTTTATAGAATGATTATTGATATTGCCACTGGAGTTTGGGTCCATTATTCCAGCCCTTGTCGGAAGGTCCCGGGCGCTCTTGGCCTCGTCGAAAAACCTTGCGCATGATAAAAGAGCGGTTCCAATCCTGTGGTTTTATTTACAACTCCGCCCACATTTCTCACCAAACCACCTAAACCGCACTATTTATCCTTTAAGTCCCAGAAACCCCTCTGTCAGCAGACCTTTTCCTCCCTCCTGCAGGTGGGGTAGAGGAGAGAAAGAGTGAAGTGTGTTACTGTGTATGTGTGTATGCGGGTGTGTGCGCGTCTCTGTACTGTGCTGCAGCAGCAGAAAGTTGAGGTGTGTATGTGGGCTCTTTTGGGGGGAGAGGTGTTGGATAATTGGCGCATTTATCTGAAGGAATTCAAAATAGTTAATCCTGCATCCCCACCCCCCCAGCCCCCCCCCCCCCCGCAACTCGCGAGATTAGCGACAGCGTGCTTTGTCTTGTTGGCGGACACACTGCTGAGGCTGTTGTGTTCTGCTGGATGCTGGGCCTACTGCCAGTACAGTGTTGCCCGGGCTAACTGAGCTAGCGCCCACTGCAGATTTACCTTCATAGCTCTTCTGGAATTTTCCTTTAGTTATTGTCCACTAGATTTGCAGCACATTTCTCCATTTTCCCCAGTCTTCTGCTTTCTTTTTCTCTCCAGGTCTTGCTCTTTTGCTTTCTTTCACTCACTCTCTCTGTTTTTAGAAGTGAACATTTTTCATTTGTTAGAAATGCAGATGTAAGGGGGAAACATCAACCCCCTTGGACATTTTTGCAAACTCTTAGATTTGCACGGATGACAAGGTAAAAGGCTACAATTGTTAAGAGCCAGTTTGGATGTAGATCCAAATGTCTACTAGGAAATTGCCTGCCTTTCACAATTACCTCTCCCGATGTAATGCATTCATATAGCTGAACAGTGCTGACAAGGGTTTTATCTTAACTGTATATGCACTGCAGACTAACATCGCTTTCTTTAATCCTCAGAGGCAGCTGAACTGTCTCCTTTGCTGACGTCTTTGTTGACTGACGATTAATGCCGTCCTCTTATAGGCCTAATTTTTTTGTTTCCAGTTTGCCCATGATTCTTATTTAATTTTTGTGCTGTATCTTTTGTTTGGTTCACTTTCTGGATTTAAAAAAAAATGGTGTAGCCCAGGTGCTCAATGAAAATGTTCCTTACAGAAAACTGTGTGCTTTTAGAGTGATTAACTGTTTGGTTGATTTTTGCATTGTGACTGTTGGTTATTTTGACCACACGATGGCTAAATAGGGCAGTATCATGCTACTTGCCCACGTCTGCCCAGTTTACTATGAAACCTCGACCCTTGCTCTCCTTGGGCGAGAGCGTGATTGGAGGCGACTCCGCTTCCCCTCGTCCGTTCTCTGCCAATTTCCCTGGACCCCCTCCCGTTCCTTTGAAACGCTCTCCCTGGTGTTCGCGCTGAAAGCCGGTCTGCTCCGGTCGCGTTTCTCCTCTGCAGGAAGTGAGAAGCGGACGGTTCCTTCCTCCTGTTCCGACACGACTGAAACTCAAACCATGTGTTTTTGCCCATCGCCGCCCTGCCTACCGCCCTGAACTCCCGGCAACCTGGAATTTAAGGATTAATTTCAGGCCCTCCCTCCCTACCCACTCTGCTCTCCCTCTTGTTCTCCTTCCTTTTTATTAGTATTTGTTTTCCTTCTTGTGACTCCGTGTTCTCTCGGGGCGGGAGCTGGCAAAATGCGTCCCGCGTCCAGTCTCCGGGCTCTCGATGTCGAGTGGCCCTCGTGGGCCATCAGAGGAGGTTAAAGTGACGGCCTGCTTTATTAGAAATGTACCGTAGCCTGTCTCAGAGGGCATTGTGGGCCTTCCTGTTTCAGAAGTCATTACCCAATGTGCTGCATTTAAGTACAAGGAGACCAGGTGCGACCCCTGTGCTAATGGGGACCTGTGTTGGGCAGTTTTAGCTGGGCTGGTCCTGCTTTCGATCCAGGGAGTTGGGGGTGGGAGCTATTTCCTAACCACAAAATGGCTCCTGTAACATGCTGTTGGTCAATTAATAAAAAACCAAGAACGTTGTCCCGATGAAGAAGCAGAATCCGATGTTCGTAGCAAAAGCAGGAAAAGTTTATTACACAGCCGGCCGTGAGAACAACAGCATGATGCAGAGTTCAGAATTCATTAATTTCGTTAGAAATTTTATACAGGTAAGAGTACAGACTTTTGCATATGACTTCTGCCTTGCTATCAGGAGTTGCTGCTGATTGGTCCTGGGGTTTACACCTGGGTTTTTTTTTTTTTTTTTTTTAAAAGTGTGCACGTGGACTCAGTCTTAATCAGCTGTGTTGTCCTGTCTCTCCCCCATTAATCCCTATAAATCAGACTTTTTCACTTAAGTTTTCCCTTAAGTAGACTTTTCAAGATTAAACATTAAAAAAACATTGTAGGACAATGTCACATACATATTCTGTATCTGCTGGTTGTAGTGCTTCACTGAAGGTACATCACACTTATATTGAGAGAAATATTCAAACCCAGGATTCCATGTTTTTATGGCCACAGCATTACTTCAAATGAAAATATCTAGATCTTGATCATTGTTTTATATGCATCTCCCTGTAATTCAGCAGGACTTACATGGGGTGGTTGGAAATCTTTGGATCTCCACTTGCAATGAAAATGGGGCTGAACTTCCACAGGTTTGAATTCTGCAGCTAGATTTTACTGACCCTCATATAGGTTTGTAGGCTTTATGGGGTTAATTGCTATGACTCGCTTACAAACACGGTTCTTTTGCAGCTGCTGCAGTAGTGGGTATAAGAATGATGACTCATCGCTGGGTATTTCCTAAGTGCACCCCCTGTCTTTACCTTGGTCTCAGTGACAGTGTCTTATTATATTACCTTATGTATCATCAAAGTTATTGCCTTGTTTTGATTCTAGCTTCACAATGAACAGTTGAATATAGTCCGAGAATTTGGAGGAACGGAATTTTTATGTATCGTAATCTGCCCGAGCAAGAGGACTGTTAAGAGTCTTGAATGCAAGCCGAGTTAGAAAATGTTATTTCTGCCAGATGTCAGCTGGAGATGTGCTAATCTGTCAGCACTTCATGCAAGCAGTTATTTATTTCTAAAGTAACTGGAGGGGCGGCGACTCTGGAGATCTTCGGTTTCCGATTGTCGTTATTTATAAATCCACAGCATTTGATGGATTTAGCGATGGGAGTATTCTATTGAGTTATTCTCATTTGCCGTATGCACCTCGTTTTCAGGTTGTGCGCAAACCAACATTGACTGCTTTATTATGAAATCCTTGCATTGTGTCATGCTTTATTGTTGTTTTTTGAATGAGAGCTGGCAGTCAGCAAATATTTGAGCAGTGGACGGTGAATTCAGTGGTTTCGCATAATAGATGTTTAAATCAGCCTGCATCTTAGTTTGAGGGCGTAATCATTTTTAATTTGAGAGCATTTACACGCATATTAGGTGAGCCCTGTAGAAAATAAATCGTTTAAAATTTAACACCGTTCAAATACTTACATACTGCACTGTTTAGTCTTTTATTTGGACTGGTCAGAAGAGAGTATGGGCAGCACGATGGTGCAGTGGTCAGCACTGTTGCCTAGCAATAGTGAGGTCGCGGGGTCTAGTTCTGGCCGGCCAAGAAAACAGGAACACTTCAGCCAGTCCCCCTGACTGAGGAACTGGCTTTAGAACTGGAGTTGGTCCCCGGCCGCTGCACTGTGGCTACCGACTGTCCCTATGTAACAGGGAGGGGTCAAATGCAGAGGATGACGTACCCCACAGGGTTCAATAAAAGATTGCACTGCATAGAAAGTGCCATGGTGAGGGAGGGGATTGGGAGAGGGTGTGGGAATCGAGTCTGTCGCCCTGTTGACTGTGTTGCATGGCTTAATTTGTGGTACTTTTTTGTATGCTATATGTCCTGACTGAAGAGATTAGAAAGTTTTCACGTCTGGAAAATAAGTTTAAGGTTATCTTCACCCTGGTTAGGTGAATTTGCTTTGAATTACAATATGCTCCATTCCTCGATTAAGTGCTTTCAATTTAATTCTAATTTTACGCAGCTTCTCCGTGAGAAAATGGCCTTGAAGGTTGCCAGGAATTGAATGGCCAGTTCTGATCTTCGGCTGTTCTGTTCAGTTCGGGGTTTCTTTGTTCATAAGGAAAGGCGAGTTCTGGGGCATAAATTCCACTGTACTTGATGTTACCCTGGCAATCATCCTAAATGTAATCAAGTGCATGCAGCCATGAAGAACTGACCTCGGGTCAATGCCTTGCTCAATGTCTTTGAGCCCTGTGGTTGACTGTTGGAATCCCAGCCATGGCATTGCCGGCGATGGTCAGAGGTCTGCATCGGCGAGGCAGCAATTGGCACAACCTCGTCGAGAATATCAGGGGTTAGGCCGGTTAAAATTTGTCAGTTCCTTGTTCCGTGGAGACCACCTCTGGTCGGCCAGGCGCATGTAGCTATATGAACTAAATTGTACGCTGACTAGGCAATCCTCCTTCGGCAAAGGCAGTGTGCAACTGGTAGTGTGACTGCACAGTCTAAAGAAGTGAAGGTTAGTTTTCGCTTGAGTCAGAGGAATCTTCCTGAGTTGATGGGAGCAGGCCACTTTGCGGTGGGCTAAACGCTATGGCTACGTTCAGTGTGGGGTAAAAAGGGGAAAAAATCCCAAATAAAAAATATTGGGATATCCTTATTGCGCATGGTTTTGCAAAAGGTCATTGTTAATCTGGCCCATTGTGAGCACATTTGTTGGGCTTTTTCTACGCTTCATGATTGGGTTTACGTTGGTCTTACCGTATAATGCTGGAGCTCTGTCTTGGGGCCATTAGAGATTAATAATCGTGATTTAAAAAATACGACATTTTCACAAGATGGTTTCTTGAGTTTCTAAGAAAATCAAATGTTTTCTCAGAGGTTTGTTTTTGTCAGATGGTGTTGTGCTGGTGGAATTGGCTGACGACTGGATGAGGAAAGCGAGTCGTCAGCATCGTTGACTTCCTTTACCTATCGGGCCTTCTTCTGTTCTTCAACCAAGAGCGGCTGTTTACAGAAAATCAACCTTGTGGAAACACCTGAAAACCTCAGGCCTTTTCCCCTTGTGCTAGCAAATAACCTCTAATGCGCATCAACAGGTGATGACACTGTTGACAAAGGCAATTTTTGTAGGAAGAAAAGAGAAAGGGCCTTTTGTTACCTGGAACATACTTGGCAGGAGGTGGACCAGTAAGTGTTTATAGCAAGGGGAAAAGCAGGGGGAGGGGGTTGAAAATCTCTTGAACTCTATGATTTCGTACATCTCATGTCAGAACGTTCCGGATGGTGGCGGTGACGACTGGGGTTGAAGGGTGTCCTTTGTGTGGCCCTGTGTGTAAATCATCATGTTTTTGATGAAATAGATCGGGACAGACAACCTTAATCCGACACGGTGTCAGAAAGGGGGCGGGACGGGACGAGGAGCGATGCGGGGGCGAGCGCGGATTAGCTCTTTAATCATAAACGCGTCGACTAAACGCGCTGGGATTAGGGGTCGAGGAACAAGGCGTCTTTATCTCCCGGTAGACCGCAGGGCGCTGTGCTGCGGAGGGCGGGGGGGTGGGGGGAGTCCGTCAGGCATGCCCCGGCCCTTCGTGTCCCGTCAAGCCTCAGCTGTTTCCTCAGCCCCCGCCATGTCATGGAAGACACATCCACATATTTCTCATGACAATCACCCCTTATTTTCTATAGGGCTGTGCAGTAATGGGAAAGATATTTTTGCTCTCCTGCTCTGTACCTCTGCATGCCCAGGTGAAGAAGAGCTTTAACACAGGGAGGCTATTGTGTGAACTTAGCAGCAGTCAGCAGAGTCTGTTCTACAGGACCCTGGAGGCTGAGTGAATCAGAATAGCTCTGGACACCCTCAGGGTGGTGAACACGAGTTCGGGAATCAGCCATTTTTGACAGTGATTGAGTTCACTGGGCTGCAAAAGATGACTCTTTTGAGTGTTCATGGGTGGGAATGTGTATGTGTGTGTGTTCAGGCATGGATTTTGGTCAGAAAGGGTAGTGTGCTTATATTTGGAGATGCAAGGTTTCTGTGCGACACCGTCAGTGGCACTCTGTATTGCTGCAGCCCCACTGATTAGCTGTTGACCCACTGTGTTCTGGTACAATGAAGTCACTCTTTGCCTTAGAAGGTGCTGGATGTTAGTGACAAGTGTGAAGCTAAATCAGCTAGGCTTGGCAAGGGAATGAGGCGAGTGCATTCATCCACGAAAAATGGAGAATTTGTTTAAAATTGAACTCAGGAGAAGCCTTGCCAACATTTTGTCCAAGTGAGTCTATGGTGCCTAGTTAACTATCCATTTACTGGGAAAATGGATGCAGGATATAATTTTGGTCCAAAGGTGAGGCTGACTTGAATACACTGTGACCCCCTGACTCATGAAATTTCTGTAGTTTTTAGCTCTGTATAGGACCCTCAACTCACATACGGCGAAAAAAAAAAACGCAATACTGCATGTATCCATAGATATGCTCGGACATGTGTGCACAAACATGTCTCTCATTTGTTTATTTTTGGTTAATTTGTGTAACCACAAGGGGGGGGTGCCCTGTTTTTTGAGGTACTGATTGAACAGGGATGAGGATGACTTTCCTCTCCATACCGCTGCTTTGCAGTGAGGTGCCATTTTGATTTCCAGTCCAAACTCATTGTTTTGTCTAGTGTTGTGCATATTAGCCCTTCAGGAGAGGAGACTACCTGGAAATTCTGTATTCTTTCTGATAACACGCCAACTGTCTCAACCAATTTACGGGGACCTCTTTCACGTGCAAAACCTTTGGACGCATCCAGAACCAATATCATCGCCAGTGATAAATTCAAAATATATACGTTAGCCTGTCATCGACCATGCTATTGGTTTTGCATGCGCTAAAAGGTTTTGCGTCCACAAAATGCGTCTGTAAATTTGAATGTTTGAATGTTATTAAAATAATAACCAAACAAGACATAACATACCACTTTTGCCTGCTTGTGGACTAAGAGAGGATTTTACAGCTTGCGCTTCTTCCGTGAGTATAAGAGGAGGTTACAACTTGTAGTTCACAACGATAAACTTGAGAGAATACAGCTTGAATTGTCTTTACCGAGTCGCTCAATCCTTGGAACTCACACGGACATCCGTTCATTCATAAAACATTTGACAGGAAGTGACATGTTACATGCATGATGGGAAATTGAGTCAAACATACATCCAACATTATAAGTCAATAGATTACTTCATACTTTAATGCAAAGTCATTATAAATACTATATAAATTGTGCAATATTTTAATATGTGAAATAAATTGGTCAAGGTTTATTACTATAATTGTGCAAATTAGCTCAAAATACCACATAGTGGAGAACTACTGAAAATCTTTGTGACTGCAAATACACTGGCCCTCTGTGTTTACCTGGTCAGGAGGTGTGGCAGCCATGTGGAGATCAAACTAGCCCGCAGCTTCCGTCAGCTAAGTCCAAACAGGCCGGCATGACAAAAGTAGGGGGAGGGACTCGCGGGGGGTGATTCACTGGGCAGGTCGAGAGAACACTGGAGGTGTTATTTGGTAAGGCATTCCTGCATCTACACCTGAGTTTCTGGGTGGCTGTTCCCTTCAACAGATCAGGTGAGGGAAAGTTTGTTCCTGAACTGGCCTTCCCCCGCCCCAACCTGGTGCGGGGGGGGGGCGTGTTTGCTTTTGGTTTATGGCATTACTGTACATCAAAGGGCTGGAGGATTGTTAATGTGCCTTGAAGCAAAAGACTGAATGAGTGGGCAGGTAATTATTCGTTGCCTGGTATTGTGTCTTCTCATTTAAATTGACGCCAAGGAACAATAATGCTCTTGACGAATAAACAACCTCCATTTTGTCCTCGTTGTGTAAACGTTAGGTCAACCTCCTGTCATATCGGTGAATTAATGCTTCCTCTAAACATGGCTATTTGCCCTGGCATCTCAGCTATGTATTTGTTATGTATTTCAACAACGCTTTTTGTAATCTCCTCGCAATGTGGCATTCACTGAAAAGATTTCTGGTTACGTGTTCACTGAATGATTTCTGAACTCTGAACCATCACTGTCCCTGTAAATCATCTGTGATAAAAAGGAATAGATATCACCTTACATTTGCTCGTTTACGTGCCATGTTTTGCAGATTATCGGCTAAGATTTGCTCTGCAAATATTTTACACTTCATCTCGCATTTCAGAGTCCTGGGAGGTGTTACTGTGGAATTCAGCTGAAATAATTACCAAAAATGCAATTTGACATGAGGCTAACTATCAGGCCATCTCTCGTTGGCAATTTATTGCTCTACATCACATGAAATCCGTTTGGCAGATATTTAATGTTTAGTTTGTTGCGTTACATCCACTTATGCGGAGTGACTTTAGTTGTTGGTGAGCCATGACCACATTTACCTAATGAATTATAACGACAGTGCCAGACTTGGCTAACTGAATTTCTAGACCAACAAGTATAGATGCCTCAGTGACACAAGTTAACACTGCCTAACCGAGAAAAGGAAATAAAATTTCTGGCAGGACCACATCGTCAGAAAGGTTTATTTGAAAGGGGTATGAGCGTACATTGAGTTTGGCGACATGGCTCTGTTCTGGGAGATTTCTGCCTGTCAAAGCGTGGAACCGAAGCCGGGGAGCAGCAGCTGAACCTCCACAGAACTGAGTCCTCTGCAGCAGTGACCCAAAATAAGAGGCATTGTCTCAGGATAACTCAGTTATGAAACACAATTAATGAATGTTAGGGCGGATGGAGCTTGGGTGGTGGAGGGTTCGTGAAGCAAGTCAGCTGAGGACCTGCTTCGTCAGATGGCGAGCTTAATTAAGGCGTCGGATTGACAGTCAAGTAATCGTCTGACAGGGCGAAGTCAGGTGACCGTCAGATACTCTGTGGTGACTCTGGCGGGTCGAGGTAGCTGATTTACAGCTGATCAGACGGCTTGATGGCGTAACCGCTTAGAACCTACGCAGAGCTTCATTTCTGGATGATCTTCTGTGCCCACAATCTCCACCAAGTTCAACCACTTGAGGTGTAAGATCGCTCATAGGTAATTACACTGTTGCCCATAAAGTTGGAATAATTTCGAATTCAGATATCAGGTATTTATCGTTGTATCAAAAATAAATCACATTTCACAATCATCTCATGAAAAGAGGTAAAAAATATTTTATTCCAACTTCATGAGCAACAGTGGGGAATGTCCTTCACTGAACTGAAAATTCTCTTGCTGACGTGGGCCTAATAATTGCTGCTGGAATACTAAAGTCATCAAGTTCAAGATCACTGATTGGGAATTTCGTGAAACCGAAGAAAAATTCCTAGAAAACCTCTTCTTCAATGTGTTGAACATGGCCTTAGGTATTGTCACCAGCAAAACATGTGGGGACATTAAAAAAATACATTTTACAGCTCTATTGTGTGACTGCACAAATCTTCTGCAAATTTTGGGCTTTTCCTCAGTTAATGGAAGTTTTAGTATGAGTTTAATGAGAACTTCACCTTATGTTACTCTGCTGTGTCATGGCCAACATGGGTGTCTGATAGCACAAGTATATTAGTTCACCTGGCAAGCAACCCAGTATGTGTTTGAAACAGGAAGTCAAATATTTTCCTTTTTTAAAAAGAACATTCAGAAGTGACAGCACCTGAATGACGAGGCCAGCATGATTGGTGTGTGAGCTACAGGAAGTTCCTGTTTATTCCCACTTAATACTTGCTGATTGGAGTCTTAAGGCAGTTTACACAGTTATTTTTCAACCTGATAGATTCATGTGAGGTTAATGCCCTCACAGGTTCTTGTAGACTAACAACAATGGACCATGTTTGCTTAGCATTGAACTTGCCTTGCTCTCTCTTTCGCTGTACCTCCTTCACTCTCCCTCTCTCTCTTTCTCTCTCTCTCTGCCTCATTTTCTATTCTTTTCCTCACATATGTTTGAGCCAGAAACAGAAAAGGTACAAACTATGTAAAAATGGAAATGTGGAAAATTTGGGGTGTAGCATTTGGACGCTTTTGTAAATGTTGACAGCTTTAACTTTGCTCGAATGCCCTTTTACTGCTTACCTGGTCTGTGCTTGTTTTCTGCTCTCTCCTTCTTACCAGTAACCCCCCCCAACAGTAATTCCTGTCTTTCATCGGGCCGGAGAATGGGAACAGGGGTGTGCTGCCTCCAGGTGCTGCTTATTTGCCCTGCAATTCTCCTCATCCTTACAGAGAGAACAACACATTCTTAATGGCTGCCTTTGGGAAACCCAACAGGGATTTATTTTCATCTGTCTTATTGGAAAGCTGCATCTGCGCAGGCTAATATTGGAAGCCGCCTTGGGTGATTCATGCTAACAGTACACTGTAAACGGCTCTTTAGACTTAGCCCTCATGCTGGGAAATTCAATGAGTCATTCAGGTGTCCAGGTGGACACTTAACAGGTGAAGTGCCTGAGCCCATGCTTAGGAATCAAAGGCGCAAAGCTGCCCTTTACTGGCACTTAGCATTAGCGCTAGCATTAGCGCTTCGCTTTGCTGTTACTGTAGCGCGTATAGGGTGATATGAGTATCCCTTCCCTGAACCGCTTCTTCATATGAGCCTTTCCTCTCCCTAATTTGCCCCTTTACTCTCTCCAGCTGCCAGCTACCTGTCAGAAGCTAGGCCTGCTGCCAATGAGCTGGATGCCAGTGCTCAGGTATGAAGTGCGCTGATTAAAAAGCAGGGAAGAGTTTGCGGTTTGTGGAAATATATGAGGGGTACTCTGAGAGTAAACTGGGGGGGTTATGGGTTTTGCGAGCAGGGAGGTGAGGATTATGGGAATGACACGATTGCCCTCTAGGTGCACGGAGGCTGTCCGGGCTTGTGGGCCTTGGATGGAGGTGCCTACGTGACGATTGACGCGATTGGCTGCCGCTGGATCGTGGGGGTGGGGGGGTTGCTATATTGCTTTCCTAGGCGTGCATGGGCATGGCTCAGGTCAGACGTTTCCCACGCAGAATCGAAAATCGGCCACAGCCAGGTGAGAGACTGGGAGAGAGGGGTGAGGTAGAGGCTGGGCCAGCCCGGTTATGTGTGGAAGGAATGGAGTCAGAGGTCAAGTTTCGAGGTTGGTGGTGGGATGGTCTGAAAAGAAGCAAATCACATGGTTAAGCTGCGATAAGCGCACTCGTTCATGCTAACAGAAATGCTCCCCACATACACAGCACAGCCACCACCCTTCTACATAGCAGAGCCCCCCACTTTAAACAGTATTTGTGCATTCAGTGGCCTGGCTGGAGTCGCTAGCTTGTTACTGCTGACGCATGTCTCATGGTCCCCTGCTGCTAAGTGGCTGAGATGAACTTGACATTCAGGCTGTGAGAGAACTGCCATTTGCACCATGCTCAACTTGTGTCACGATTGATGAGGCATGTGGATGGGACGAGGGAGTGGATTCTGTATGAGGGCAATATACACACAAACGCTTGGACAAGCATCATACATGTGTTTGCACAGAGACATAGGCATGCTCTTGAGCATTCTGTCACATGCACGAGAGTGCGCACAAGCATCCACCTGCTTACGCGCTTACACACATCAATAGGGACACTGACATGGACATTCATGTATAAATGGTTGAATGAAAGGAGTATTGTTGTGGTGTACTGGGGAACAATGACTTTGGAACTTTGCCTTGCTGTGGTGAGGATGTGCACACATGAAACTGCTGCAGGAGGTTGGTTTAATGGCAGAGGGAACAGACAGGCATACCGCAGCGCTGTGCTAGTGAGGATCGTCCTGTTTCAGTGTGGTCACGCTGACCGCCACTGTGGAAGAACCATACCTCACTAGGACTCGGATCTACTTTACTGCGTTTAGGCCGTGCAGCCGGGTGGAAGACATATTCCTCTAGCCTGGCCATGAACAGTGCTATGAAATGACAAGCGATTCAAACTGTGTAATCATGTCTGGCATGTTGCTTTATAATTTAGTCAGTTCACAGCCAGAGTTGCCAAATATTGTTTCACTGAAGAAATGTCGATCATCTGCTTTTGTGAGAGCCAGTTAATCACAAAAGTTACTTTAGGCTAGGCCACAGACATGGAATGATAGAGTGGAACCTTGAGGAATATGTGGTTGTTTATGTTCTACATGTCACTGGTAATGATGTCAGCAGTCATTGCTCATACAGGTATGGAAAACCTAGTATAACAGGTGGGTTACAGGCGGTAGCCAGTAAATATTAGGGCTGTTGTATGGTGCTCAATCCAGGAAGCACATATAGCTGGTATCCGGACTTGAGTTTGCGTTCAGCATCCAAGCTGTGGCCATGTAGTTCACTTTCACAGCCAAAGGTCTTTGTTTTCTGTCAGTCACAGTGCTCTTTGCTATCAGCCTTCTTTATTGTGGCTTTTTGGAGTCTGACGAAAGTTTATTTCTCTTGTTTTTATTTTTTACCCTAATGTGTATATATACCTATATATCTGATTTGAGAAGGTTAAAAGTAGACCCTCACTTCTTTAGTGGCTGATATTTTGGGTTATTGTCAGCCATTAAGATGCTGATAATTTTAGATGTTACTTGCGCTTATGAGATATTTTTGTAAGCTGCAAATGCCAGTTTCTGATTGATGGACAAATTGCCACTTGCAGTCTCTGGTTCTTGTTCGTGTATTTTTGGGTAAGCCCAGGTTCTTCCACTGACTGGATGGCCGGAAGCCACACGGTCGTCATAGTTAGGGCCGTACAATACCAATGGATTTTTGACATTTTATGACATTGTACTCTTGGAGTATTCCAAACTATGAGGTTGGGGTGTGATCACCCTGGCTTGATGAGGATTTTGACTCCTCCAAAATGCATCTGCAGTGCGGTTCATGAACTTTTGACTGCGACACAGGTTCATTTGAACCAGTGGATTTGACTGACCGTTAACCACAGTTTGCATCCATATTTGAGATTTGAAACCAGTTTCACTGGCCATCTCTTGGATGTTAATGCATTCTGAGCTTTTCTTAGGCTGCATTCATTTTTGCTTTGTGTGTCGCGTGGGTCAATGCAAGCACCTGGCAGATCTCCACCAGCGGAGAGGAACGTTCAAAGGACAGGAAGACTGTGTTCTGTCCCGCTGTTTTTTGGAGCGAAGGGGACAGATGAAAGCCGCTCTTCCAGTACGGCCACCAGATGACCCCTGGAAGACGGACTTTGTGTTCCATTCCTTCTGAAAAGAGAGTGAGAGGGAGACCTGGTTTGGGTCGTCTTGAGGCCACCGCCGACATCACCCGGCATGGCTCCCTTCGCACTGTGGCAGGGATCTGTAGACTGCCAACAAAAGGATAAAAATCTGGATGGATATCTGAGCATTTTTTTTTTCCTGAAATTGTATAATTGTTGTTGTTCTTTTTTGTCCCTACATATTTTTATCTCTGTAGGGGACTGCGATGCCCTGAGGTAGAGTTGGCTTGTTTTTCCATTTTTTTAGAGCTGGAACAGTACTTTGGTCAGAGAAGAATTCCCCTGTAGTGACTCACAGTTGGTGAACAGGTCAGGAAGTCAGAAGCTCCTTAACTCTTGATTCTTTTTGTCCATCTATTGTAACCTTTGGTGTGTAGTGGCTGATTTGCATTCTGGAGACCTTTGTTTCTCCATCTTTAAAACGAAAGAACAGTCCAAAATGCAAGTCAGACACAGTGACTGAAGTCGCTAACGTATAGGATAAACAATTTTCTGGTGTTTCGTTTCGTGATTTGCGTGAGTGCACCTGCAGCTCACACCATCAGAGCAAACCCATTTTTTGCCTTCTCTTAACTTGTGGTGTTTAGCACCTAGATGTTGCGACTTAAGTAGAATATTGTGTTTGTCTTAAACTGCCTTGGTTGAGACCTGTGATAAATTTTTGAAGCCTCCGCAGGGTGGCATCGAGGACAAAATAAATAGTTGAGAACCTATGAAATAAAGTTGAGAATCTTCATCATAATGATCTGGCTGATTTCTGTTTCTCTTCTGCTAGCACCAGATCCTCTGCAGTATTATGCAGTTTTGTTAACATGCGCATGATATTGGCCCTTTAATCGTAGCAATGCGTTCAGAATTGGTATCATTATTTATTGATGAAACAGTATTCTAGCATGCGAAAATTATTTCATTATGATGCATAGTTTTGATTTATTTACATCCTTGCCTGACTTTTTTTAATCCATGAAGGAGGATAAATGGAGGAAATATGAGTAAATCATTAATATGACAGCACCCAACGAGAAAAGCCTCGTATGAGTGCTCGTTTGACGTTTTTGGCGCGGTGCTAATGCGGTGTGCGGTTGTCGACGTGACTGAAGCTAGCTAGCTGAGGGAACGTTGTGCCCTGCAATGCCCCCACCCCGCCCTCTTTGCATACCTGTCTCGGGCTTAGTGCCTTGTATCCTACACGGGGACGGGACGCAGATAGCTAGTGCTGATAGGTACAATGTTTTGACAGGGGTTTGCGAGGGAGGAAGCGTGGAAGGCTCCTGTTCCTGAATCTTATCGTAGGGAACCTGATAAAAATCAGCCCCATTGAGACGTGCTTTCTCTGACATCACTCCCGCCAGGATGTCTCCCGTCTCTCCTGCGGTCTCACCCTGAGGCTGATTACACTCCATAGTGGGGGAAAAATATTACCCTCTGGCTGGTTGTGCTCTGCAGCCAGCAGTGAGCTTTTACTCAGAGGCTAATTTAGCTCCACAGAGGCTTTCCAGCTGAATACACTCCATTGGGACAGTGAAATACAACCCTGAGGCCTCTGAACTCTGGAAGAAACTACAGGCTTTAAAGATGATAAGAAATGTAATGAGTCCAGTTCAACTCTCGAGCCACTGAGATCTTGCGCAGGCCTGAAAAAACTGAGTATACACACCTTGAACTCTAGCATTTTGAGCCAAAAATGCAATGTCCGCTTCTTTTTTTTTTGCGTAATAACGTAATAAAACAATAATGTTTGTCATAATTGTTTAACTCATTTCAAGATCTGGTGATGGATGATACTTGACAAGCGAATTGCAACTTAATTTTAAGCAGGCTAAGATTTTCAACATGGGGGGGAAAAATACAATTTCAATTGTCATTGCCAGACTAAAACATCAGTTGATGTGTTCTTTTTTTGTCATTGTGAGGCTACTTGAACTTTACAGACACTCCTGCCCAGAGGGTGATGGAACTCAACACAGACACTGAACTTTTCACCTGATTCTGATTATACTCCACAGAGTCAGATATAAAGTTCTGAGTCTGATTATATTCTGCACTTAACTCGTACCTCTAGGCTCATTAGACGTCATCAAGGCTGTTCCAGTTTCTACTCTCTGGAGATGGAAGAGGTGAAGGCTATGGAAGATTATGAATCTTTAACTTTTAAGTTTTTAAGTCGCTGTATTTCTCGTTTTATACCTCTGAAACTGTCCCTCTGGTGAGCAAAAGCCTCGATAAATAGAAATAAGACCGAGGTGGAAAAAATTGTTGGTGCATCTACCATGCAACAGTTCTGATATTACACATTTTTTAATTGTACGTGTTTCTTTAATTGAAATTGAAATCACAGCTTGAAAATGGCAGGCAGTTTCCACATACCACTGTAGGGAACAGTCTTTGTGATTGACGATTCCATTACCGAGTGCAACTGCATTCTACAGTGACAGCATATAATTATGTCGTCATTTGCAGTATGGCTCATCGGACGGCGTTAATTATATTTTGGAGAGCTTGAACAGTTTCTAATCTCTTGGCAGTCAGCCATCTGAACTGTCTCCGAACGATGGCGGAATCATTGTCTGAGTGAGCGGAGTGTTTTCAAAACCGTGTAAGGGTGCCGGACTTCAGCCTTCTAGCCTCCATGTACTCCCCTTGATAAGGATGACAGAAAATGCACCCCCCCCACTCATACACACACACACACACACACACACACACACACACACACGCATACACGCACGTTCCCATCCAGCCAACGACTTTCCAGAAATTTCATTCATTGCAGGCGGTCGTCAGTATCCGTGGATACCAAATAAAAGCAGATAACTGGATTCCTGCCCCGGCCCTTGATTATTTTGGTTTAGCTACCATCTGTGAACACCCCCTCAGCACGTACATGCACACAGACACACACACACACACACACACACACACACACACAGTTTCAGCTCGAGGCAGCAGCTTGGAGGCGTGGACACAGTTTAGATCCATGCTGCTCTGATTCCAGCATGTTCTCCAGGATGTGTCCCATTTGGGTTGCCGATCGAACAGACAGAGGTCGCCTGGCCATGGCAAGGAGAGGAACAGTATACTTGTCAATGGTTGCTATGAAAACATTCTTAAGTGACTATTGAAGTGCTGTCACTGTTTGGTGAGGAGACACTTTTAAAGCATAATGTTAGATTGTTAGCATAAAAAACTGTGATGTCACTTGGTCCCATACATCTCTTAGGGAACTTCATGTCAACAAAGATTTTGGGCCTATTTAGCAAGTCACATGAATCCCAGGTTTCTAACCACCATAATGTAGAACCAGTTACTGCAACAATTTAAGCCAAATTTCACGGTTTCGACTGTTTGTTTTGGGCTCAAATTTCACATTAGTTGGCTACTATTTGAATACTTCAAATTTATTTTACGTGTCTTTAAATTGAAAAAAGTTTTGATGGAGATGGGTAGATAAAGTATACCAAAGTGTACTGTGATTTGTTTTGCACAGGAAAAAAGTCTTTCTATCCCCCCGGCATATAATGTGGGTGGGTATAATCATCAGTATGTCTGTCCGTCTGTCTGTTTGTAATCATTTTGTTTCCAGAACAGACCTCGAATATCGTTCAATATTTTTCAACGAAACTTGCTATGCTTATTAATCAGGTCCCCGACTGGTGTCTTTGGATATTTTGGGATTTTTGAGATTAGATTGTGGGAGGCGGGGGAATATGTCATCTTCTGATGACTGTTGAATAGGTCAAGCATCAGTTCAATGAAGACTCTGACGATTGTTTCATTGTTTTAGCTAGTTTTTTTTTTTTTTACAATTTGATGTTTTCATTCCAATCCCACTTCAACAGAAGTTGAGACACTGTAAAATGTGTATAAAAACAATTCAATGATTAGCAAATCATTTTAATCCTATATTTAATTGAAAATAGTACAAAGACAACATATCAAATGTTGAAAATGAGAAATTCTAATGTTTTCTGAAAAATATCTGCTCATTTTGAATTTAAATCCTGCAACAAGTTGGGACGGGGCGACAGAAGATGGGAAAAGTTGTATGATGCTAAAAAATACACCTGGTGGAACATTTCACCACTAATAAGTTTCATTGGCAACAGGTCAGTATCTTGACTGGGTGCAAAAAGTCTTCAGAAGTAAAGATGGCAAGGGCTTCAACACTCTGTGAAAGACTGCATGCATGGCAAAGGGTTCAATACTTCAAGAATAGTTTCTTAATGCAAAATTGTAATAAATAAATAAATAAATAAATAAAAAATTGGGGATTTTATCCTCTATGGTTTATAATTTCATTAAAAGTTACAGAGAATCTGGACAAATCACTGTATGCAAGGGACAAGGCCGAAAACCAATATTGAATTGCCATGATCTTCAAGCCCTCAGGCGGCACTGTATTAAAATTACTCGGGATTCTGTTGTGGAGATCACTGCATGGGCTCAAGAACACTTCTGTAAGCCATAGTCAGAGTTTGTTTTTGCATCCACATATGCAAGTTAAAACTCTGCCAAGTAAAGATTATGCCATTTATAAAAGTAATCAAGAAATGCTGCCTCTCTTTCTGGGCCCAAGCTCATTTAAGATGGACTGAAAGTGGAAAAGTGGAAAACTGTTGCATGGTCTGTCCAATCAAAATGTGAAATTCTTTTTGGAAATCATGGACGCCGCGTCCTCAGGCCTAAAGAGGAGAGGGACCATCCGGTTTGTTATCAGTGCACAGTTCAAAAGCCAGCATCCATGACAGTATGCATTAGATGCATGGTGCATTAGAGCACATCGCATCAGTACAGTAACTTGTGAAGACGCCATTAACGCTGAATGATATATAAATGTTTTGGAGCAACATATACTGCCATTCAGGAATTTTTTTGCTTATTTTTGCTTATTTTCAAGACAGTTTCAAATGCCACATTCTGCCGGAATTACAACGAGGCTCTATAGTAAGAGTCTGGGTGCTTAACTGGCCTGCCTGAAGTCCAGACCTGTCTCTCACTGAAAATGTTTGACATGAAACAAAAAATATGACAGAGGAGGCAGCGAAATGTTAAGCAGCTGAAATCTTACATCAAGGCAGGAATGGGAAAATATTTAGCCTTGAAAACTAAAGCATATGTTCTCCTCTGTTACCAAATGCTTAGAGCGTTGTTAAAAGAAGAGGTAATGCAACATTGTGGAAAACATGCCCCTGTTCCAAGATTTTTGGAACGTGTTACTGCCATCAAATTTAAAATGAGCATATTTTTCCAAAAAAAAACAACAGACTCTCTCAGTTTAAACATCTGTTAAGTTGCCTTTGTTCCATTTTTAATTACAGTTTAAATAATTTAGAAATCATTCTTTTCTGTTTTTATTTACTATTTACATTGCATCCTACCTTTTTTGAAAATGAAATCATACTGTAGTTGTGACAGGTAATGACAATTCAAGTTACTTTTAGTGTAAGTCTTAAAAGAAAAAAAAAACTACTCCTGGGACTATTCTCCGTTATGCCATTTCTGGCGTTAACTTATTTATTTCAGTCTGGTGAGATGTGCTGCTCCTTACTGGACTCGTGCCAATGTAATTGGCTGGCAGTGAGCATAACTGTTGTTCCCACCACATTAAGGATTTAAAACTTATCACTTCGTGTAAATTGAGATGTGCATCTTAGACCCCTCTACCCACACCCGTCACGAAAGTGAGAGTTGGACTGATGGAAAACGGAACATGCGGCATGCTTGCGTGTGTGAGTTTGTATCTGTGTGTGACTCTCTCGGTGTGTGTGTGTGTGTCTGTCTGTCTGTCTGTCTACCTGTCTCTGTGTGTATTTGCATATTTGCCTTTGCGCTCGCAGCTGGACGATAATGTATTTCTTTACGCTCGAAGATGTTTGTGTGTCGTTGTGTGTGAACGTGTTGGTGTGCGTTTTTTGTGTGGCGGAGCGGTTCCGATAGAAGTCTCGACTTCCTTCTGGTTGCTTTGAATCCTTTACCCCCCCCCATGGTCAGACCCACTCCTTGCCCCCTTGCGGCAGACTGGTGGGCAGCTGCCATGGAGAGGCGCGGTTAATCCGCTTGGTCACTGGCTGGACTCGCAGGAGACGGCACACAAAAACAGGTCCATTTGCAAGCGAGTGGGCGGATGATGTGCGAATGGTCCCATTGAGGTACCACTTCACTGCCCTCGAAGTGTGGTATTGAACCCTGATCTTTTATGTGCACTTTCTCCCTGTCTTTAGCTGGGAACCCTCAGGATAGCACTGAGCACGCTTTGTATTCTGGGGTAGATGGAGTACATTTTACTCATAATAAGTATTTCTCATCGATGTCACTTTGAGTTTAA
This sequence comes from Gymnothorax javanicus, assembly GCA_029692085.1. Taxonomy (NCBI): domain Eukaryota; kingdom Metazoa; phylum Chordata; class Actinopteri; order Anguilliformes; family Muraenidae; genus Gymnothorax; species Gymnothorax javanicus. Next base: position 45,525,897 of record CM056206.1, on the reverse strand, counting down.
TTACTTCTGAACACATTTCAGTTTTTGACAGGTGTAATTAAGTTTCTGACACACCATGTCACAAACCTAACTTGTTAGCAGGGTGATTCAATTCATATAATTTATAATTGGATGGGTGCTATTATTTTAGTTTGACAAGATTGATTTTGTTAGATTGATAATCCAATAATTTTTTTGGCTTTCCAGTTGCTGTCACAAGTTCCTCACCAAGGTGGAAAGTCTGACAGGATGACGAAAACATCAGGGGGACCGTTGTGCCTGGGACACGAGTTTGAATTCAGGGTTTATAGTTGTTGCGTGTTCAAGCCAAGTTTTCAGTCTGCATTTCTTCAGTCGACACCCAGTCATAAATAGGAAATGTAATGGTTTGGGTCTCTTCACAGTTTTGTTTTAATGCCGTGCTCAGAGCCAAGATGGCGTCTTGGAGGATGGAACTACTGATGGTGTAAGCGGTTGTTTTCATAGTGATTGACGTGGTAGGTGAGTTTTAGGAATCTTTGTGCTCCTCATGACCACAGATTCTGGATTCATGTTAATGGAGAAAGGAAGACACACTAGGTTCTTATACTCTCTAAGGCTTTTATTTTGAAATTAACACTCTGGAGAACATGATCGCCACTATCTGGGGCTACATCACGTAAACCCTCTCCACTCCAACTTACCCACCTCTTAGCATTTCGTGTCATTTCCCAAGTGGGGCTTTTATCCCCCCATCCCATGTCTAAATCGTTCTGAGTGCCTGCTGAAGAGCTTTCAAAAACGCTTGCGGTGAGCTAGCTGCATAATTTGAGCCTGCACGCATCCGCTAACTCACCCCGGCTTTCTCGCGAAACGCTTTGTCGAAAAACGGCACCCTCAGAAGGGGCCCGCTCGCTGAACCGTGTCTCGCTCCTGAGGCACAGAATGTGGAGATGAGGAGATGGGATTTGAGGGGGTTGTTGGTGGTTTGTTGCATCCCCACTTCCAACGATTACTATGAGTATTCAGACTCGCGTACTCGCCCTGGTTATGTACGCACCCCAATCCCCCCACCCCTGGAACTTCTAATTCTAGAATTCTCTGTTTACTGTTGTGACCCACTAATGTACGGTACTGTGTTTAAGTTTTCGGCACCGTTGACATAATTCCCTGAGGCGAAGATACTTCCAGTCTTCATGAAAAGAAAGGTTTCTGAATTTTGAAAAATGAACCATAAAGATCTCTGAGCTGCTAAATAAACTAAATCAAATCAATATTTTGTGTGAATACCCTCTGTCTAAAAATGAGGAACTCCTGTCCTGTTTTATAGTTTTAGAAGATGATTGGCTTTTGCTTGGCCCAGGCATATTAGAGAACTTGCCACAGTTCTTCAGCAAACTCATGGACTTACTTGTGTCTGTCTCCTTTAGTAATTCCGGACAGCCTCAACAATGTTGAGATCAGGGCTCTGTCCAGGCAAGATTTTCAGTATCAATTGTCTTTTGCAAAAGACAGACATTTTTTCAAAGATTTTTTTAATCAACTTTTGAGTCTCTAATGTGTTTTTCATTTACTGAAACATTGATTATGGAAAAAAAATAAACATCTAAGACCACATTTTAATTAACAAAAAAAATCAGAGGGCCTAAATTACTTGTATAGTACTTACAGTACTATATTACATTCCTTGTCCACAATGGGGATCACATTTCTGTGCTGAACCGAGCTAATGCATTAGAGTTTAATTTACTGAAGTTCAACTTGTTTGCCTTCTTTTTCACTACAATTTAATGAAGTCCATCAGGTTGTCACTCAAGAGAAATGAATCTAGAGAACTGCCTCTTGACTGAATGGTGTCCATAAACTGGTCATCTCCTGAGCAAGTGGGCCCTGCTTCGTTTGCCCCTCAGTTGGATGGAGTCCGATCTGAAGTGTATGCTGACCATCTTTAGATCCACAAATGAAAATAGAATTATTTATTTTTAATCCCCCCCTGCAGCATGCAAACTGTTGCCATTGTCTACGCGTTGCAAACTGTGGTCACTCACTTACTCATCATGGATGTTTACCAAGTGTGCTTAGTTGGGATCTTGCGTGGGATACATGCACATTAGCGCATTTCATGCATTTTTTTTTCAATGATTATTGGTTTGACTGAAGACATTATGGGCTGCTTTAGGACAAACCCAAATTTTCTGTCTAATTTCTGTGAAGAAAGGCTAGAGCTACAGTATGTTGGTATGACTTGATCTAGTAATTGCCAGTCTATGTCCAGCTCCATCCATTGATCTGGCCAGCAAATAATTTTGCTAGCTAAAGCATTGTTCTATTCCTGTGACCCCTCAATTACAGTCATGTTGAGATTGACACTTAATCTCATGCCCTCTTTACAAGAATGTGTGGTAGTGTTACCGGATCCTTAGCTGTCAATTTGCAATGGAAAAAATGTTCAATGGATGTTTTGTATTGAAGTCTCAGGGATACGACTACAACCGTAAACAATGTGGCAATGACACCCCTCGGCAATGGAAGGGAAATGGATTGACATGACAGTACGCCTCCGGCAAGCTGTCTTGTGTTTTGATTAATTCATCTTGGCCATATGAAACTCACTTTATCTTTTCCATGTACTGAGAGACAGTGCCAAGTTTGGAGGAGTTTGGACTGTGTGCAAGAGGCTTATCTGTTGAAGGTGTGTAATCGGGCTAGCAAGGTATCATGGGAGTCTCTCTCGTTGCTGCCGTTCTGGGAAGCTTACGTTGTTCATTCATCTTAGCCTTGTCACTTTCTTTGTCTTCCGCTTAATCCAGAAGAACTTCTTGTTTTCTGAAGTAAACCTTGCAGTTGCGTTTAGTTATGCTGGCGTGGTGCAACCTGTCCTGTTTACCCAGGAATATTCCAGTAATGTTTTGGTAATGTTATGGTTTTTAATCACTTAATTTACTCTAGCTATGTGATTTGTTTGTTCTTTTATGAACAGAAACCTCATACCTTGGCGCTAATTAAAAAAAAAAACCTCCCATTGCCTGCCTTACTTTTTTCGATGGCCGGAAGTTTCTAAACACACCTTTTACAGAGTTAGAACAAACGGAAATGAAAAAACGCTGTCATTCGAGTAGTCAAAATTGTGTGAGAAAGTGACGTTGAATGGATTGTTCCAGACATTGAGTGGGTTGTCCTTGTGTTCGAGAATTTAGTGTGGGACTTGGTGCTTATTAGACTTTTCAAAACTGGAAATGAGAAAGCATAAAACGTGCTACAGCTCAAGCGTGGGAGTGTTTGGTCTCGAGGACTTCCAGGTTCGGGTGCAACCTTTTGCTAGCTCAGAATGTTTTTGATAGTTTTTATGTGTTTTCTACCATCTGGTAGACCTATTTGACAGGCAGACAGGTTGTCTGTGTCCATGGTGACCACAGTCATTCTACACCCCATTCGTACCCCCCACCAACTCTCCTGTCCGCCCCGTCACTGAACACCATTCCCAAAAGAGGTTTTGCTTTGACCAGTGTGTTTCAACTGCAGAGCGAACATATTAAAATTCAGTCTTTTTTGCCTGAACGTGTTGTATACATTTTGGTCATCTTTCGAGGAGACGTAACACGATGAAGAACTCCTTGAAACTCACATGTGTCTTGAGCGCATCCAATCCGGTGTGACAAATGATGATGAGAATTCAGGATCCTGAGCTGTCCCATACTGGTGAGTGTGTAATGGTATAGTTAGGTGCTCGGTAAACACTGACATCTGGAAGGTCTGGATCACAGGAATAGGCTCTACAAGTGAAGGGATATCTGCTTAGGGTCCTTGGTGGCGAGGCCTAGAGGGACACTACCCCAAAACTTCTTGTGAGCTATGCCATCAGGGGTTCGAATCTGCCTGTTTACTTTCGTGGAAAGGCTCTTCCTCTCTTACTCCCCTCTCTGTCTGTCTCTCTCTTCTATTCTGTCCGATAAAAGCAATAGAAAAACCTTAAAACTATGTGGAAAATATATTTAAATAAGAAGTGATGAGACCCTCAACTCCGGCCCACATGGTTGGGTTCTGATGTTCTGAAATGGGTTCTCAGAACACCAAGACGTAATGGGCACGAGACAGCTGCAGAATGTACCCCTCCCAGACTCTTTCTCCAGATTCCTGAGCTGTTTGCACCATGGCGGCAGTTTGGCCGGCGGTGGCTAAAAGGGTAGCAGCGTCTCAAGAGGGTTAACGACCAGCCTGAAAAGCCCTTGAGCAAACAGCAGGGGCGAAAAGCTTCCTCCTTCTCGTTCACTGTTTGTTCCCCCCCAGCCTCGCTTGGCGCAGGTAGAGTTTGCCTGCCGGGCAGGTGGTCAGCTTCAGGAATGCTGGCGTGGAGTGGGCGTTTCTCGGCAGCCCCCGCGGACAGAGGGGCACGGCGCGGGTACCCTGTTAGCCGCTTCGGCACGTCACTGTTCAAAAAACTGTTCAAATAGACTGACCACAGAGTGAGGGTAAATACTGTATTAATCTTTCACAGCTCTGCACTTAGAGAGAGGGAGTGAAGGAGGGAGCGGAGAGGAGTTGGAAAAAAAGGGAGAGGGAGAAGAGAGCGACCGAAGGAGGAGTGGGGGACGGAGAGGAAGGAGAGGGGGAGAATGACAAAGAATGAGAGGCAGAACGGGGGTAGTGAGAGAGAAAGAAGTGGAGGAGAGAAAGAAGTTATAAGAAAGGGGGAGTGCGAGTAAGAAAGGAAGGAAAGGGTGAGAGGTGTGAGTGGGAAAGAGGGATGAGAAGGAAAGTGAATGAAGAGAGGAGAAAAAAGTGCAAGAGGGCTTGGGGTCACACTTTAGATGGAGTGTTGCTCATAAATGCTTAATACAGCATGTATAATGCCTTCATAAATGAGACATAATGTCTTCATAAATCATACGTAAGTAAATGTCATGCTTTGTAAAGGGTGAAACAACACATCCTTATTGAGCATTTGATGCCGGATCTCATATAACTGACAATGTCACTTAGCCAGTGGCTAAATACTATAAAGAGTGACATTGTCAGCTAAGTGACATAGTCAGTGTCACATCTGGCATCAAATGCTGAATAAGGATGATATTTCACCCTTTACAAAGCGTGACATTTGCTTACGTATGATTTATGAAGACATTATGTTTAATTTATGAAGGCATTATACATGCTGTATTAAGCCTTTATGAGCAACACTTCATCTGAAGTGTGACCGGGCTGGGAAAGGATATGAGGAGAAAAAGAGAGGGAAAAGAAGGGAGAGAGGGAGGAAGAGGAAATGGAACTGGCTAAGAGGAGAGGATGAAGCAGAGAGGTAAAGACAGTTGTTTCTAAGCTCACATTTCATTGTACTACATCCATATAACAGAAGCTGTCACAGTTGGGAACTTACAAAACAAACTTTAATCAACAAACATCGAGGGCAGCACCACTGCCGAAAGCAGAGGTGATACTCTAAACCTCGGCGAGGGGATGCCAAATTTGCTTCAACGCAGCATTTTGCTTCAGATTTATAGCCTTTTTTGCAAATAATAAATCTAGTGGGCTTGATGTTAATGTGTTTCCTCCCTTTAATATCAAATGCAGAAGTGAGTGTCTGTGTTGCAGGCTGCATTAGAGGGAGTCTGAAAGGGAAAGGTGCTTGTCGGTAAAGGCCTGCAGCGACGGCTCCCAGCGTGCGGGCAGCTGTATGCTGTTAACAGACGAGTAGCAGAGGCCAAAATGTGCCAAGTGCTGCGCTAGAATCATATTACAGTTAAACAGGAGCAATGGCCGACTTTTGGTCATGTGGTGTGGAGAGCTCAGTGATGGCAAAATGGGGGGAAAACTGGCTGGGTGATTTAAAAAGCAGCAGTCGAGTAAAGCCAGAGTCGATGCAGGTGGTCAACGGTGGCCATTTTAAAATCCTGCAGAAAGTAACAGCCCAATCATATTCTTGTATTTTTCATTTGTAACTCACTGCAAAATAAATATAAGCATCCCATGTAGAATTTTAGGTATTTTAGTCAAATATCTCTATTCTATTCACGCTGTGCTATACTGTCCAAAATAATAATAGTAGAATATGAGCATGACATTGAGCGTTTTGCATCAGGTCTTTGAGGGGTTAGCCAGTGAATACCATGAGTGATATATTGAATGTCTGGTTGACTGTGACCCTATTTTAATTACCATAATACTGATATCATTGTCCATAATTTAGACAGTGGTAGCACTCAGTCGTTTGCTATCGATTTTCTCTAGTTTCTCTTCTTGGCTTTGGTCTTGTTTTCCTGGTAGCCCTGTCTTGATGTATGTCATCCAAATCTAATTTGCTCCCAACCAATCATTAGGTAGCTCATCTCCTTTCCACACCTGTCCGCAGTTAAAGTGAAAGTACACCCTGCCCGCAATAGCTACATGAGTGAAAGTTCTGAGTGCAACTGCAAAGCTCAAGTTTTGTGAGTGCAAGAGACAATCAGAAACTAAGTGCACTCAGCCAGCTATTTATGTCAAGTGTAAATGAAGGTAACATTTCTGTTGTTCAGTGTTTGCAAATTTGCGGTTTGAGTGCATCGTGTTTGTTGATGGCTAGATCGCAGGCTAGCCGCTAACTTCAGATTTTTTCCTTCCGAATGCTGGCAAAAGATCTGTCATTAATGTTATCTATAATCTCCTTGCGAAGGCCAGTATTTTGGTATTTCAGCTTCAGTATTCTTTATGTTCGTATTCTTTGTTTGTTGGTCGGAAGCTATGAGCAGGAGGCGGGGACAGTGGATGAAAGCCATACAGTCCTGACCAGGCTGGGATATTGAAATTTAAACCTGATAATTATGGTGGAGGGGATGTTTGCTAAGTTAATACAAAGATTTTTTTTTTTTTGGTACCATGATCATGCGTTAGGAAACTCTGTAGGAAAGTACTCTATTCATAATGAAAAAACAGTGGGCATATCTTTGGCATTTTATGTCCTTTTAGTTACCAGTTCGATATGGAAGTTCTGGTTATGGTTGTTATGGTTGGCTTAACTGATGAATGGAAAAAAGGCGGAATTCAGTCGGAAACTTGATATTTTTGTTTGGGAGCCTGAGAATGTTCACTGGACATGCTCAGTTTGCATTATGAGGAAGCATTTCCTGGCTAAATCTCTGTCACTGAGTAAGCTTATTTGGTAACATCTGCTATCCTGCAAACAGTGTAGTGTCTCATGAGTGGCGGGGTTTGGATTTGATATTTCAGTATATTGTGACATTTTTCGTGAGTACACTGAACTGAGCATGAGTTGTCTGTGTAAACACCCAGTTGAGCTCTTGGGAAAATAGGAAAGCATATGCTGTGTACTTTGTTCAGCATAAGCACATCTTTTAATCAGGGCCTCGACGACGGTTAATTACCTGCACCATGTTGTTTTTCCACTGGGAGTGATTTCTTCTCAAAGGGAAACAGGAGTTGCTCCATGAGAGTACTAAAGTAATCGTGTGAATCTGCGCTGCCTCTCATTTTTTTTTTTTTCTTCCTCGCTCATTTGTCTCCTATGCCGGAAACGTCCTTTTACTGTTGCGTAACCTGGAGCGCAAGCCACAATGCTGGGTTACAGATAAATCACGCCAGCATAGAGGCGTCTGTCACCTTGCTAGCCACGCAGACGCCGTATTGGTGTTTCAGGTCACCGCCATATTGCTCATTCACGAGGTTCCCACCGTAGCGTAATGTTGCCTTTAGTCTGTGCGAGTCATCGCAAATGTTTGCTTTAATTGGCCCCGCACTGAACTGCTGATAGCATTCATTGCTTTGGATAGTTATGGACATTAAGTCTGAAATTTCTTTGTGAAATGTGGACATTAATAATAATAATAATAATAATACAAATGCTACTTCTACTACTACTACAAATAATAATAATAATAATAATAATAATAGTAATAATAATAATAATAATTACAACAACAAATGGTCTGTGTCTTTCGCCGCTTTAGCTGATGGCTAATTTTTATCAGTAAGGTTATTCCAGGGTCTGGTTTGTTTTGGGAATGAAGAATTTTTGGGCTTGTGCTGTGTCACTTTGGATGGGAGTTGGCGTGAATGCAGATGACATCAAGTACAGGGGAAAGGGGGAGAGGGGTGGGCTGAGTTTTGGTCATACAGCCTAGATCCAGATCGAGAGCCACTGTGAGTCATACAAGAAGGGGAGGAGATCGGAGGATGACTCTAGGGGGTGCTGTTGACTGGGAAAACAAGGCTTTTCTTTACTCCAGAAGTTTCCATTTCCTCCTCTCCATGGTTTCTTGTTTGTTTCTCTCTCTCTCTCTCTCTCTCTCTCTCTCTCTCTGTGCCTTTCTTGCTCTCTTTCTTTCTCTCTCCCTCCCTTTCTCACTCTCTTTCCCCCCCTCTACCCCCACCTTCCCCCATATTTTACTGCAGTTTCTCAGACTTGTCAGTGCCAGCCTGGAATATTTCAGTCACTCACGGGGAATATATGCTCACCAGCTTTAGTTGGCATGTGCAAGAGTGAGCGTATAAAAACGCTAGCAGATCTCTTGAGAATTCAGATGCACGTCAAATGATTCATTCTTTCTGTTTCTTTAGGCCATTTAGCTATTTATTTGCACCAGTCATTTTGTGTAAGGACTTATAAATGAGGTCAAGTTGTAGTTTATTATATCTTTGTCAATTCCGCATAAAGCATTATTTTGCCTTTACGTGATTTATTCATTTTTATTTTTACTGAGTATTCTATCGGCATGAATGCGGTATCAGGTCCAAACCACCAGCTTTCCCCAAAAGAGATTCTAGTGTTCATAAGAAGGGGAGTTTCCTCATTGAATAATTTGCATTGTAAAGGTGAGACACCTTTATCAAACTCAATTACAGCAAACACACAAGCAAACAAATTGCATGCATATGTGCGTGTGCGCTTGTGAGCGGGCGTGTTTGTGTGGCACGGTATATAGTTCTTTTTTCCTTATATCATGGTCAAGCGAAGTCTTGAAAATGGTTTGGTTAATTTTGCAACCTTCAGAATTGAAGACATCAAATGACTTTTGTACAATAGCGCGTCAACTAATTCATTTTTGCAAGAGTTCTCTGGAAATGGGGGTTGTGGCCTTACCAGTGTTAAACCCTTTTTTTAATAAGTAATAATGGTTACAACAGTATCATAATGTTCTTTTTCTAATTACAAATGCGTAACTTTGCACTATAATGGATTAATTTCTACAAATTGGTTATTGGTGCCACTCTTCCTGATCCCCGACTCCAGCTTGCCAGAAGCAGATCGCAAACTTCACCATCTTGTAAACTTTACTTAGGGCTTAACAGCGCAACCTGAAAAGCTTGTTCGCTGCCTGGAAAACAGGAGGCCGGTGCAGGTATCTGCAGAGCTGCGCTCGGTGATAGATTTCCTTGCATGCCTCCGAGCCCTGCCTCGCCTCGGTCTCGCTCCGCCGGTTCGCCCTCGAGCTGTTTACAGAGCGCAAATCTCGTTCCCTCGCTCCGGAGGTGGCTCCACTGCGGGACGTCTGTCAAATATTAATAAAGAGCGAGGAGGGAAAGGCGGGGCGGGGCCAGGACTGGTCTCCGTGGTTACACCTGCCCCGCCGGCAGTTTCCGCGAGTGGTTTCGGAGGACAGACGTGTCTGACATCATCCGTGTTTATTGTCTGTTTTAGTTACGAGGGCCAGGAAAGGTGCATGCTTCGGGGTTTCGAGAAGCCAACTTCTAAACAGCCCCGGGGGAGGTCCGCCCACCCGCTTTGGCTGCCGTTCTGCGGCAGGACGTCCACCTGGCCAAAGCAGCAGGCCAAACCCATGCCTTTTGCAGCTTCTGGGGCCATAATGGCTGATTTTGACCTGCTTCAGAAGTAGATGTGTATAATAGAAGAGCTGGTACAAACTGTAAAGCTCCATGATTGAAACAAACACATTTTCTCACCCAGTAATGAAAACACACATCCTGGGTGCTTAACATTGATTTTATTTGTTGAGCTCAGTTCTTTTCACCCATTAGCGTAAATATATGAAAAGCTGGAGGTTTTTATTTGCTCTGTGATGGTTGCACTGATAAGACCAAAAGGCATGCCTGAGATGAAACCAAAACACAGGCTATATTGATACCATTTGGCTCCTGGTTCTAACTCAGCATCGTTTTGGCTTGCACTGCTTGCACCTAAAAACTAAATTGCCCCCTAATAGCAAGTGTAAACGTGTTGACTTATGGGGATCACCAAAATGCATGTTAGCCTTCACTAAGCTACAGCAAAACATTGAACTGAATCAGATTTTTTTGTATCTGGCTGGTTTGAAATGGAAGTAAGCGACAGACATTTAAATAATAACCTTTGCACTAAAATGTGTGCACAATTGAGATTTGAACAGTTCAAATGCGGGTTCCTTTGTAAAAAGGCCAGTTTTTTCATAGAAAATTGATGAGATAAAAAAATGTTAGATCTATCCTGTTTTACTCTGACGGTTGAGTAAACTGACGATGACCATGTCACTGGGTTAATTTAAACATTCATATAGAATATTCTCCTGTAATCCAAATGTTTTGTACTGGACATATTAAGGGTTTTGTTGTGTGGTTATTTTGTGTTGTTAGAATTGCCTCAGTTGTCAGTTACAAACGTCATGTACATACTCAGCAATTGTTACATCGGGCAATATTTACTTTTTATGTTTTTATACATAATCTGCTTGTGGTCATCTCATGTGGCTTAGTATAGCAGAAATCTGTACACTGTCATTAGTAAAATTTCAAAGTTTTTTTTGTGCTACATTTGTGGAATTCAGTATAACAAATGAAATTTTTTAAATTTCGGTCAGTTCTCCTCATACAATTGATTGACTGAGCATTAAATGTGTTTAATCAGCCAAGGGACTCTTTCTGAATCTTCGGTGCTTCTAATTTTGGAGCGTTTCCTTCTGAAAATTGAGCTACGATGGTTCTGCTAATTGGAGCATATCTGCTGACTGGTTTACATTATTGGACTCCTAAATTATTCACCTGGGGAGCATATGGGCCCCCTTGGAAAAAAAAAAATGCCAGTTGTATCCAGTCATTTCCGTTATCTGCTTTTGCCCAGTTTCACCTTGTGGATGTAAACATAGCTATCAAAATTTGAGTCTGAGTTCAGTCTGGACGGATTTTGAAAAATACTTCAATGATTGGCTGTCATCACAGATTGGATTACTGTTGTCATTTTAATATTATGTTGTACGCTTTGTTTACGGTGATTCATGCTAGGATTGCCCTTTACATGCACCCATTTATGAGAATAATTAGGGTTAAGTGGCTTGCTAGAGGGTATGGCAAGTTTGAAATGTCTGCTTCAGGTCAGGTCCTAAATCATGGAGGTTTATGACTGATTACTTTTATAACTCTCAAATGACTCACAGGCATGAACATATTGTCTCAAATGATGGCATTGTGCACTGTCAATCAACAGGTCCTGACGCCTCCCCTGTCTGTCTGGTCTGAACAATTTTGGCTACAGTTTGATATCAGTAACAAAGCCCCATTGCTTCTTTCAAAGTATTTTTTAAAAGGATGAAATTAATTGCGATCGCCGAATAAAGTAAATAAAGATAACCGTTCACAAGAAGGTGGGTGGAGTACTAATGTTTTGCCTAAGCATAGTCGGGCTGGACGACTACCTTGCCTGTTATGAATTTCATGTTCGGTGCGGAACATTTTTGAATTTAGTGCATAATTTTATACATGCCGCAGGTCTCATTTTACTGACATGAATGGGAAAGAAAAACACGCGTGCAGGATCTTAGTCCTGGTATGATACTAGACATCACTCAGAATGAGAGGAATTAATGATGTCTGCCAGAACAACCTTGAATCTTACAATATGTCTCTTTTTTTGAATGGCTGGATGGTGAAGATGGTCTTCTTCTAGGTTTTTGCAAACTCGCCCCAAGGGTGTTCTTCACAAACGAGGTCACTGTTCTGACGTGATACCAGTTCAGCATGAAAACACAGAGGTCGTGTGCACCTACGACCACAGAAGAGCTCGTAAAACTCCCCCCCCATCATTAACTTTAATGACTACCCAATTTGCTTACTTCCATTTGTAGCGCTAAGCTAGCGGTAATTGCGGCTGAAGGGCTTTCATGACTTCTATCCCTCCCTCTTCTCATTGGAAAACCGATATAAGCTTAATAGTGGCCAAAAACAGCAGTTTTGATTATTCTTCATGAAGGTTAATGGGAGTAACAGGCGCTTAGGCCTGGCTGCTCATATAATAATGTAAGAGGTGCATGGAATGGCCCTTCAACACTTAAAGGTGTTTATCGCGGATATGTAACCGGTCTGCGGAAAGTTATTTCGGTTTTATTTTCTGGAAAGTTTGGAAAGTGTTTTCAATTTTACGATTGAGGATGTTTTCTTTTATGGTGAGTCATGGAATTGATTAATGCATCGCGATCAGACACTGTTCTATTGACAGAATTTATTGGGCGATATTTGGCATTCCCCAGCCCGCCAATTTCCCCTCAGGTGTGTGTTGCTTCCTCGGCCGCTCTTGTTGGTGTTACGCGGTTTCAAACCTCGTCATTAGTGACGTGAGCCGGGCCGTAAAGCTCACAGGAACCAGGCCTTCCTGCCAGCTTCGGACGTTTTATTTTAGGAAATATCCTAAAAATAGAATCAGAGGTAAAACTCTGCATTGCGTAAGCTGAAGTAATAGATTTTCATTTGGCATTTTTATTGTTATTGTTGGGGCTTGTTTCCCATTTTCGATTGGACTTCTTTGCTTGTTTAAGCTGTGGAAAGGTTGATGTGTGGGTTTATTTTTAAAGAAAAGAACAGGGTGTGCTGTTGAATGAAGAAACGGCAAAATTTGATTGCATTAATTAAAGTTTGAAAGGTTACGTGTTATTAATGAGTAACATATTATGTGTTGGAAACTTAACTGAAATCTGTCCCTGGATTCTTAACATTTAGGATCTTGGCCAAAATTGTACTACGTCTCCAACATCGCAGAATTCCCTGAGTTTATCCAGTGACCCTTGAATCTGCAGCGCCGGTGTATGCAAAGACACTCTGTACTGCATGAAAGGCCTAGTACAGCATGAATTATAGTCTCTTTAAAAAAAAAAAGTTCATAAAAACCTGTCCTCTCTTATTTTTAATTTTTTTAAAATGAAAATTAAGCATCTCCAACCCCACCTGAATATGTAATGTCCAGTCGGCAGCGTATAAACATTTTTGTACTGCCGTGTCGGGAGACAGCAGAGTTTGTGGTTCTCTTCTGAAACACGCGCCTGTCAGCCACTGCTTCTTTTCACTTGTAACCTCAAACCTTGCTCGCACAGAACGAGGGCGGAGGAAACCCAATAACGAGCTCGCTCAGAATACTACATAGGAGCGCCCGGATGGCCAGTAGTAGGCGCTTTAGCATTGATCATGGCCTATCCAAACTGACTGTATCCCTCCCATTTTCCCTGAGCGCTGTTCTTACGAGGCTGCCGGCATCAGCAGACGCTGTCGCGGCTGGATTTGATTCGAGGTCAAGGTGGTCAATTTTGCTTCACAAGCAGCGCCTTCAGTTAACCCAGCAGCAGTCCAAAATCCTATTCCTTCTTAATGTTTATTTTTGAAGCTGTTGCTGTACTTCAAAACAGTTTCATCACTTAATTAACCATTTTTTATGCGAAATTTTTAATGCCAAGTTTATTTTACTTTGATTTTTGTAGTCACTTAGTTGGTGTCCTCATCCAGAATGACTTGTGATGTATACAGCTTCCCTGTGTACAAACGCACAAAAAATTATATAGCTATTTTTCTGGGTTAAGTGTATCACTCGAGGGGAAAAAATGGGTCTTCCCTATCTGTGTATTAAACCCAAATTGAATGAAAAACTGATTTCCTTGATAGTTATACTACATAAGCTTGTCTTGCTGCTGTCGAGCCCTCTGTCTAGTTTAGCAAAATATTTGCTGCCACCCACTGCCAGTTTTGCTCCTACAGGCCAGCATTTGGGATACACGTGTATTGCCTCAGACTGTGATTTACTGCTGTTGAACGAACACTGCAGTAATCTGATTGACGAGAAGGTTAGCTTGTGTGTAAAGAGGCACATGTTCCTTAGCTTGCAGTGATTTCTGTCTCTCACTGCAAGGAAATAACCTCTTTTTTTTGCATTTGTACCATAGTTGGTTTACTGGAGCATAATATGGTCAAAAGTTATTGTTTTTGACCTTTCAACTTTGACCTCAGTTGCAAAACCCATCCGACCACGTTACAAAACTCGCAGTCAGAAGAAATACTGGTTTAAAAACAAAGCTCCATACGTCACTGTCGGCGTGGGCCATTGGCCAAACAAATGAATAACTTCCTGCTGTGTAACTGTAGCGTCCGTATCAGATTGAGGGGAGTCGGCTCGGATGTTACAGGAAATGAGGAGTGCGTCGTCTGTCTGTCTCGGCCTCGCGGCTTCTCGAGTTCTGGCAGTCATTTTGCAGACGCTCTGAATTCGCGCGGACTTTTTGTGATCAGAAGCGCATATTTCTAGAAACTTCCTAAGCATAGTTCAGCTTCCACATGCCATTAGAAAGGGGCGGTATGAGCCTTATCAGCTTTGGCCGTGTACACCGTTAATCCCCTCGGCCTGACTCCCGTCCATGTTGTTTCCTGGCAACTGGCAAGAAAAAGGCCTAACAGGCTGATGTCCTTTGACCTCATGAGCTAAACACATATAGGTCCATGTTTTAATTAATATTTCATTATTCCAAGCTATTTCTTCTGTAGCAGTGAATATTACAATGACAGGGAAGGGAGAACGTTCTAGATCTTTTTGGGATTGAGACGTGACTGAGCTGTAGGGTTGACTTTGTCTGCCCAATACACTTCTTGGGCAAGTGTTGGTTGATACATTTTGTTTTGTTTGTTTTGTTGTGTGTCTGGGGAACGATTCAGTGCATTTTTGAGATTTGTTTCTTTTGTTCAATATCATTACCTTGGAAAAGGAAAGAAAATGACAAGGGCTGGTGACAGACGTCACTGATTAAGTTCTTGGTAAATGGATTCCGCTGTGGCTCTTTTGGGGAAAATGAGACGGCACAGATTAAGAGATTTCAGCTTCGCGTCCTTCACAAAGCCATTCTCCTGTCATTTCAAGGTAGGATGTAACTAATAGTTTGACAGCTCCTTCGTGAGTCCTGTAAACTTGAAGGCAAGTGGGCTGCAGGTATGTGATGCTATAGAGATCGGCCCATGTTTTGTGTGTGTTGTGTTTGTGTGTGCATATGTGTGCTTATACTTGTTCTTATCTGTGTGTGTTTGCGTTTGTGTGCATGCACCAACCTGTGTGCGTATCTGTATGCTTGTGTCTTTTCATGCGCTTGAGTGTGTATGTGTGCGCGGCACTGTGCGCGCTGGCTTGCTCATGAGCATGTCTTTCTGTGTGTGTGTCTCCATATGCACGTGTGTGTTTGTGTGTATGAGTGTGTGTTTGTGTGTCTCCATATGCTCGTGTGTGTGTGTGTGTGTGTGTCTGTTTGTGTCTCCATATGCAACTGTGTTTGTGTGTATGCGTGTGTGTGTGTCTCCATATGCTCTTGTGTGTGTGTGTATGTTTGTACGTATGTGTCTCCCTATGCATGCGTGTATTTGTGTGTATGAGCGTGTGTGTGTGCATCTCCATATGCACGTGTGTTTGTGTGGGTGTCTGTGTGTATGTCACCATATGCGTGTGTGTGTGTGTGTGTGTGTGTGAGTGTATGTCTCCATATGCACGTGTGTGTGTGTGTGTGTGTGTGTGTGTGTGTGTGTGTGCTTGATGGCGGCGCGGTGAGATTACACCGTGAGAACATTCAGTCGCTGTTGTTCAGTCACTGCCAGCCCCTGCCCATTGGCTCCTGTGTGGCTGTCAAAGACTAACCCAAGGTGCTGTCCTCTCTCCTTTATCTGCCCGGGCCCTATTGACTTGGACAGCATCCATGTTTGCACACTCATTTAGCAGCCGGATGCTGGGATGAATGGTTAACTACTGCGGGTCACCCCCGCGGTCCTCCGCAGCCCCCTTTTCAAGAGACCCCGCTGGTGACTCGTTGCCATGGCGATGAATCAGGAATTTGTTTTCTCCCATGCATTCAGTGCTGAACCACCCCTTGCGTTGTCAAATAAAGCAGGACATCCCGTCCAATCGCGGCTCGGCCTCTTGGTCACGTGACCTCGGGCACTGCGGGATTAACGCATCTGGGGCCGAGCGCTTCGGCTGCTTCTCGGACTCTCGGAGGGGAAATGGCGTGTGATTTGTTTGGTTGGAAGATTAGCGCATTTCTTGAATGGAATGGTGGCTCTGTCTGACGGTGTAAGGCCCCTCCCCCAAGTTCCCTGCTGCCGCGGCCTACCCACGCTAGCTTTAGCCGCGCAGGCTGCCCTTCCCCTCATTGCCGATGCTGGCACTGTAGTAGTAGCCAAGCGCTAATTAGCGTTAATGAGCTAGAGTTAGCGCTAGAGTGTTTGCTTTGGGCTCGGTGTCAGCGCCTGAGAGAGAGGTCCACAGGGGACTCTGGGGGGGCTTAAATGGGTCGCCATAAATCGCCTTTTCACGCTATACTGCGCGAGGTTAACGCGTCACAGGCCGAACCTCGGGGCCGAGGGGTCTCCGGTGACTCGTTTGTTTTCGCGTTTTGTTTTCCTTCAGACCGTCCCCGGGGACCAATGCGGACCTTTTCCTGCTCAGAGTGACAGTTTGCGCGGTGGGGGGTTTGCAAACTCTGCTGTCCCCGGTGTGTACTGAGAACTGGTCTGCCAAACAAGCCGCCTCTCGCTCATGCTCACGCAGTACTCTGGTCTCCTGGCCTCTGCTTCCACATACTTCTCCAGTGTCAGGGCTTCTACGGGTGCTGGGCATTTGTTTGAAAGTTGCTTTTGGATTTTTGATGAAGTGCTTGAGACTGCTTGCGATTGTAACGCTAATTTACTATGAGGATAATTCAATTTCGATAGGGCAGTAATTTGATAAATATACTGAGCAACAAAAGAACCACAAGTTAGCTAGTTAGTTAATGTACTCTTATGGTTACTCAGTCAAAGTGACCGCAAAATAAAGAAAAGTTTGATGAAACGAGTGTAAATGTGCATGCGCTAGTAATAAATTTGATTTTCTAAAATAATTACGTGCAAACTTATTTTCCAGTCTGCCTTTAATTAACTTGCATTTCTTTTGTTGTTCAGTATATATAGCAAATTAACCGCAATTGAATGGTGCTGGAAAAGCTTGCAAATGCAACCTGAACATGCTTGAAAAGCGCTTGTGTTTGTCTTTGGAATGAAGACGAAGGAACTCTGTGTGTGTGTGCGTGTGTGTGTGTGTGTGCGTTTGTGCGTGCGTATGTGTGTGTGTGTGTGTGTGGGTGTGTGCTTTTGTCCGTGCATATGTGTGTGTGTGTGTGTGCGCGTTTGTGCGTGCATATGTGTGTGTGCGTATGCATGTGCGCGCGTGCCTGTGTGCATGTTTTTATGTGTGTGTGTGTGTGTGTGTGTGTGTGTGTGCAGTTACGCATTAGCAGCGCTCTCAGGTGGCCTGCATTCTTTGCCTTTTTTATCTACTGTCTTTTTTTTAACCCCAAGGTCACAGCTCATCCTTCAACAGCAGATAAAGATTTTTTAATTCCGCCTAACTCGGAGGGTAAAGTGTGTGTGTGTGTGTGTGTGTGTGTGTGTGTGTGTAAGTGCATGTATCATTTCTGGTGCTTGTGTGAGCATGTGTGTGTGAGAGAGAGTGCATCCGTCCATCTCCATGGGAGTGTATAGATGGGTGTATAGATGTGATTTCATGCGCCTGAATTTGTGTGCGCACATGTCTGTACATGTCTCTGTGAGCGCATGTATCTGTTCCTCTGTGTTTGTGTGAGTATGTGTGCATTAGAGAAAGCATATCCATCCGCATCTATATGTGACTGTATGGGAGTATGAGAGTCTGTTGTATAGATGTTACAGGAAGTGCATGTATGTATGTGTACAGATATGTTTAAGTGTGCGCATGGCATGCACATTTCACAACGTGCGGGCACGATTAGGAACTGGCCGGTGTGGTGCTTGCTCAGCACGTTCTGCAGTACCTTGGAAAGGAACACGATCTGGGCAGAACAAAAAACTGCCAGGAATTCACTGGAAGTGAAGTTTCTGTGAGCGGTGCAGAACAGCATATTCATAACCTTGACGCAAAGCCAACATTCTGCTCTTCCTGCTCTTGGTAGTCTTAAATGGCTAACTTCTGTGAACGACGAGAACGCTGTTGTAATTTGTCCTGTGGTTAGCCTCTCTTGTGACCCAAAACCTTCACATTACTCAGTTCCACTAATGAAATTACGCAAGTTTTGTGGCTTTCACACATGAAAGTAAAGGAGAATAGCGTGGCTCTGATGTAATCAGAAGTGACGAGAGTCTGGTGACATGTTTTGTGTCAGGTTGCGTGGAATGGCATCGCTGGCTAATTCTGCTTGCGTTCGAATGGGGAAAAAAAAGACTACCATTCATTTGCATTGCAGAGGTTCTCATTCAGTGTAAATGTTGCCAGGTTCCCGTTAGGAGGGCTGGCAAAATGTTTCAGGTTTAGGCTACACAGGACTTTAGCAGTGCTGTCCCGATCAGAAATTATGCCCACAACGTTCATGGCTATGAGCCTCGTTCCACTACGTCAACTTAAAAGACTGCAGCAGTTGGGCGTGTGTCAGAGGCCTGCTGCCCAATCAGAGCTCAGCTTACGGGTCAGGTGGGCACTACATGCGATTACATGTAAGCAGACTCTCAGCTCTGTTTCCTTTGGGATAATTTATGTGTTAGATGCTATTCCTGAGATTTCCAAGCTTGGTCTCTCTGACACACAATGAATTCTCATGCTTTCTGCTTTGCTGTGGCTGTAATGAATTAAAATGCTGTTAATTGTTTTTTTTTTTTTTAAGATATTGTAATGCCTTTTGCTCTGAAAGAGTGTCAGGTTTGGCTATGCATGCTGTGTAGCATAAGCTTCCCATATTCCAATCCCGTTCAGTCATTGCATTGACGAATTTGCATTATTTTTTGTGCTAATTGCGAAACAATGAAGGATTCATTTTAATGGCATTATATTTTCATTGATAAAATTATCTTCTGGCAGATGAAATCGGTTATTACGGTGTAATGTAATATGAATTTCTGAAAATGGGCGCAAGGTCCATTTGGCTGAGTCCAAAATAAGGAATCCTGAAGGCATGCTTTTGTTGTAATGAGACTTGTATGTATTTAAGGGAAACAGATACACATTTTTAAACTGGAGTATAGGCTGTTAAACTAGAAAAAGGCATTAGTCACGACTCTAATCTTGAGCATTAACCCTCAGAGATGGGTTGACTCTACACAACAGTATTTGTGGCATGTCTGTTGGTAGTATACTTACATAAAAGAAGTGACCGGTATGCTGATGGCCGACTTTTATTTCGTGGCGAGTGTGGCTTTGTTTCATGTGTTATTGCAGGTTGTCATGGCTAAGCATAGCCAAGCCAACCATAAGGCATGGGGATGCCTTGCTGGTTTCAGTCCCTGTCATGTGAGTTCTTGCGCAGATGAAAGGTCCCTGCCATTTTTCAGCTCTGGAGGAGGACGCCCAGTCAGCTGTTTACATATTTTTTCCCACCATTGGCATTGTGTGCGTCATTAGCGACGTGCTCAATGGCCCAGATTATCAGTACGGTGAACGCGGATGGATTGGGGTGGATTGTGGTGGCTTCTGGCACACCGGGGAAGGTCCCTGGTCGTCAGGGTGGGTAAAGGGGGATGTCTGTTGACCACACTGGGGAACAGGAGGAACTGAAAGACATTCTGCTCCTTGTCCGCTTCTGTAATGTTCTTCCAAAGAGCTTCGCCAGGCCTAGCGTTTTTTTTTTTTTTTTTTTCCCAATCTACTCTGGACCAGAATCACTGGCCAAGATTCGAGCACCCTGATATCTGTGTGTTCCTGTGCCGCCACTGTCCAGGTACTGCTGCGTGTGTGCGTGCACGAGTGTGTGTTTGTATGGTTGCTTTTGTATATTGTGTGTGTTTGTGTGTGTGTGTGTGTGTGTGTGTGTGTGTGTGTGTTTTTACATGGCTGCGTGTGTGTGTTTTTGTGTTCATGGGATGTGTTCATTCTTCATCTGGGCTGTGTGTGTATGCTTATGTGCTTATGAGTGATTTTTGTGCATATGTGAGCAGTCGCATGAGTGTGTGTGAGCACACATATGTGTGCGTGTGTGTGTGTCTGTGAGAGCTCTGTAAGTGTGTGTGTGTGTGTGTGTGCGCGCATGAGTGCTCTGTTAGAGTGTGTGTGTGCGTGCGTGAGTGCTCTGTTAGAGTGTATGTGTGTATGTGTGTGTGTGAGAGTGCTCTGTCAGAGTGTGTGTGTGTGCATGCATGATTGAGCCTAGTGTGTGTGTGTGTGTGCGTGCACTGTCAGAGTGTGTATGTATGCTTGATTGAGCCAAGTGTCTGTGTGTGTTCATGCTGTGTGTGTGTGTGTGTGTGTGTGTGTGTGTGTGTATTCATGCTGCGTGTGTCACACTCAACTCCCTCTCTCTGGGTGGTCCCCACTGTCAGTTTGACAGTAGGCCTGATCTTCAGTCGCATAAATCACAGGCAGAATGATTACTGACACGACCAGCACACAGAGTAGTCATTCCTGACACTACCGCTGCGTGTAGCACTCATTACTGAGAGGACCGGCACACTGTGGAGTCATTCCTGACACTACCGCTGTGTGTAGCACTCATTACTGAGAGGACCGGCACACTGTGGAGTCATTCCTGACACTACCGCTGCGTGTAGCACTCATTACTGAGAGGACCGGCACACTGTGGAGTCATTCCTGACACTACCGCTGCGTGTAGCACTCATTACTGAGAGGACCGGCACACTGTGGAGTCATTCCTGACATGATTGCCAGATGGAGGAGTCATGACTGACACGGCTGCCATACAGAGGCGTCAAATATGACACGAGCTCCACATGAAGGAGTCATTCCTGACACTACTGCCACACGCAACACTCATTACTGACAGGACTGGTGCATTCAGGAGTCATTCATTCCCCTATATGAAGGACTCATTCCTGACATGGCCGGCACAAGGAGTGATTCCCAACACGACCACTGCATGGAGGGGTGCAAAGCATCATAACACGCCAACGATGTCCATTTGTCTGTGAGACTCAAAATTATACAGCTACCCAGCCAGCATAAAACATTGCTCTGTGCACGTCGCTGACCAAACCAGCCGGAAACATTGCTCTTCACGACGGTAAAATCTACAGCCATGGACTAAACAAGCCGAAAAAATTGCTCTATTCAGCTCTAAAATCTACAACCATTAACCCAACTAGCAAAAAATATAGCTCTGTACGGTTTAAAAATCTACAACCTCTGACCCAATCTGCCAAAAATATTGCTCTATATGACTAAAATCTACAGCCACAGATCAAACCAGGCGAAAACATTGCTCTGTACGGCTCTAAAATATACAGCCACAGACTAAACCAGCCAAAATCAGTGTTCTGCACAGCCCTTTAAACTACTCTCTGTGATACAGCTGGTCCAAAACATCGCTCTGCAGCCATTAAACAGGCCGAGACGCACTCGCATACATGAGCTGTAGGCTCTGAGTCATGACATCATGGTTCCACAAAGCTAACATACAACACTCCTGTCACCTCAGGGTGTGCGCAAGTTTGTCTTTGAAAGTGCATATGTGTACATGTATGTTCATGCGTGCCAACGAGCGCTCTTTTTTCCCTTAGTTTTTGTTGTTTAGACAGTGTGTGCATGCATGTGAATCTAGCTGACCTTTGGGACTATAGCGTGTTATTATTTGAGTGTCCTGCTGCTTGCGTTCTGCCGTGTGGTCCGCTGTTAGCATCGTAAAAGCTCTGTGTCCTAATTGCAAACAGAACTCTTGCTTGGCTGCCATGTCTAAGGTCATAGAGAGAGGCTGGTCTCCCTCTCTATTCTTGGGTGACACACACACACACACACACACACACGATACCCAGCACATGCAGCCACACAAGCACACACAACTGCATACTCACACACACACATACAGCTATACACACACACACACACACACATATACACTTAACTGCACTCTCAGATGCACAGCTGCATGCAATAAAACAATAAAAACAACACACAAACATTCACTTGCATATAAGCATAAACAGACTCTAGCAGTGCACACCCTCTCACCCTTGTATGCTCACTGACTCACTCACATACGCCACTAGTCTCCCACTTTGGAAGGACACCTGCATTCAGCAGAAGGATAAAAGACGTGGGGGTCCTCTCGGGCTCCAGAGAGAGGGGAGATGAGGGATCCGCACTCCACTTTCCCTGGCTTTAATCTGGGCCTGAGTGACGCGCCGGTCCCCACCGCCGCCGCCATTAATAAAGATAATATTATTTGTAATAATGACCCTCATTTGAAAGAGTGGGGAATAAACAGGAGCTGGAAAGCTCAAGATGAAAGGCCCATACCCTCCACCCTTCACCGCCTCCGGTCTGGCAGGAAGCGACACGACTCACGACCGGGACCAGTAAAAAGCAGAGCCCCCGGCGTGATCGACGCGATCGCCTGCACAATTTGTTCCTTTCTTTCCAGTGATCACAGGAGGAAGCCTTTTTTTATTGCCTTACCTCCCTTCTCTCTGTTTTTTTTCCTTTCGTTGTCGAATGCGGTGTAGTTCGACGGGGCAGGTGGGCCAGGTCGGGTTCTTTTGTCTGAAAGGCCCAGGCGTCCGAGCGGGCCTTTCAGAGACTCCCGGTCACGGTGGGCGAGATTTGAGGGCCGTGACGGACGCAGCAGGTAGAAGAGCCGTGTGGGGAAAGGGGCTCTTTGTTGCGAAGTTCCCGAAAATTTTGCCCCCGTACAACTTTGGCATGTTGCCCGAAAGGCCTACTGTGCCTTCTCCGGACCAGAATGCAGTTTGGTGGTTCGGAACATCGCTGGGTGGGTGAAAACTCTTTCCTCTACTGTTAGCTCTCGACGCTTTTGGCCGTGATACAGTTCACCCCCTGAAAAACTTGAGAAGAGTGATGGTAAACCTTAAAAATCTTAATGGCCTCCTTTTTTTTGGGCATGTTCCTTTTGGTTTCCTCTTGTCTGTTTGCCCGAGACAGCGGCTGGCTCTGCCGCCTGCCAGCATGCGAGGAAGCTCACTGTGCCACCTGCAGTCTAAACCGCTGAGGGAAAGCTTACACCTCTGACGAGCCCCTCCAGGCCTTTTTGGGGCCTAGTGTTTGCTCCAAGACAGACCTGGAAAACCCTTCATCCAGAAATTTCTGAGTTCTATACTTTCCTCCTTCAATGCTCCCTGACCTAGTAGTCCTTTACCGTGTTTCGGCAGACACTGCGGGCGAGACTTTTTCAGTGCTAAAAGGCGCTAACGGCTGTTTTGAAGAGCCAACCCCCTAGAAAGCTTGTTTGGATGTTCAGGGCATCTACAGTTCGTTCTGGTGAAGCCTGGTGGTTGCATTTGTGTGCCATACGTCAGATAGTCAACACGCTGTTGAGGGTCTGAGAGCACTGCTTTTTAATGTACTTGCTTATTCACATTGTGCAATAATGCACTCCTCATCGACGTATACCATTTTGATACTCTGCTGGAAAAATCGGTTATTGATGGTAATAAAATAATACAATGGGTTAGAAAATGCCTGATATCCTGAGTACTGGCAGTGATCTTCAGAATTGGGAATCAGTCCATGGGAGGAGCACTCCGCAACTTGACGCTAATGCTGTTTGGTCAGGTGGCAAAGTATTTGAAGCCTGCTCAGCCATGCGGTGCCACTTGCCTGGAGTTCGATCGGCAGTGCGTCCCAAAATTTGGTCCCCCGCGCGGCTTTCAGCTTCTACTTCCCCCGACACATCCGTAGGAAAACTCTGGGGAAGGAGGCATTAAGACATGCGGAAGCCTTCAACCGGAGGGGGAGGTTCATTTACACAGACTGCACCGTATTTCCTGCTCTGTCTCCACGTGTGGCGTTTTGCTGGATATTAGCATCCACCCCCCCCCCCCTTTTGTTCCAAATGCTCAAACGATGCCACTGATTGGAAGCAGATGCGGCCAACCGGACCTCCGCTCTCCTGCGCGCGCAGTCTCTGCTGACGGCGCTGCCCGAGCTGTGCTCCCCTGCGGTGCGTTACGTTTGTCGTGACCGTCAGATACGATCAATTAAAAAGGTCATAAAGGTGAAATTTAAAACTTTGTCATCAAGAAGCATGAGTTGTCTGCAGTATCTGGGGAGATGTTCATTCTGCCGTGATTGTTTGATGCCGAATGGGTTTTGAGCGGTCGTTCAACATAAGTGACAATTAACGGAAATTTGGGCCTATGATGCTACAGTGGATGCATATATGACAACGATAGCTTACAAGGATGAAGTCTTTCTACGTTTTTTTGTGCTCAGCTCAAGACTTATTCGTTTATTTTTTTTTTATCAGTGATGGTAACCTACCTTCTTCAGTCCCTGTTCCAGTATCAGCCACTATTCACATGAATTCTACTCATGTCATTGGAGTAATGGGTGAGATCTGGGGAGGGTTGCATGGGATTGCATATGTACACGAGAGCTCCCGCTCCCTCCTCCTTACCGAACTTGATTTCAGCAGACCTTGCATAAGAGGTATTGTACTCAACCTTGTTGGCAGCCATGGTTCAGCTATTGGAAATGTGCATGCAAATGAGTCAGGTTTTATGTAAGCTCGTAAATAGAAAACAGGCTGTCCCCCCGCTGGGCCTGGCTTAATTGGAAACCGTGTGATGTCACTGTGTGATGTCACAGTAGGATAGTTGTGCGATGTGACTGCATGTTTCGTACTCGGCTAGGCGGGTTGAAATTGAACGCGTATTTATAGGCCGTTAAAATGAGGCCCTCCTCACTTGGCTTGACTTTAAGCGAGACATTGAGAGTCACTGGTCTTGATGCAGCTGACTACCGCTAAGAAGGCAGTTTCTCTTCCTTAGTTCCTAAGCCTGCTGGCAAGAGTTGGCTGGCTCCTCGTGGCCTGGGGACTCCTGGGCATGTGGAAATACGTGTCGGTTTGCGATTTTTTTAACGAAATATGTATTTTCTGTGTTTCCTTTGAGGTTAGGGTGACTGAAAAGTAGAAACATGACTAAAATACATGGCATGCAGCTAACCATTTTTTGCTTTGTTTGTGTGTGTGTGTGTGTGTGTGTGTGTGGGAGAGAAAGATCAAATGGAGTGTTCAGTAATAACTGTTCAGTGGTCTGAGTGGCGCAACCCAGTTTGAATCACAGCATCTTGGCTCTTCATGAGCTTAGTTTCTCAGCACTGTCATGTGATGCACCCATTTACGTCCATAGCGAGGGTGGGCTTAGTCCCAATCTTTTTCTGCCTCGTTCAATGTCTCCCGTCCAATATTATTCTGGGGGAGAGGTTATTTTACAGATACAAGCATCCAGATCCCCTAAGACAGTGGGTCACAGTTTTTCACTTTTGTCCATGCTAGTTTACCGTACCTTGCAATGCTAGTGATCCTTAGCATGTCAGTATTTATACTCAAATACCCACACATTCTCTCTATAGGCCAAAGTTCAGCTTTCCTGGGTCCTCAGAGACTAAAGAGGACTGTTATTCCTTCTTAAGTTGCTTGTCAGCCATATTAATGCAGGAACTCTGAAACCGTAAACCAGGCGTCCTCAAATCTGGCTCTCAAATCCAAAGCCGGCGGTGGTTTTCTTTCAGCCTGGGCAAAATAACAAAACAATTAGCACTGTCGGTTGACCGGTGTGGTTTCACACAACTCCCTCCATTAAAGGTGTGTTTGACTATCAGCTAGTGGACCATGATTTTAGGAGCGGGGCCTTGAATTCAGCTTTTAACAAACAGTGGTACCAAGCCTTTGAATTCATTTATAAACTCTTAATTGATTAATTGTGTCTCATACAATGGTTATTATACCCTATGGAGTTTGGTGATTATGCCAATTTATGGTAATTGCACTAATTTTAAGAGCTGCTTCTTTGTACTAAAAGCAGTCGATGGCCATTGTAATCATATCGTTAAACGCACAGTGATCACAGATACAGAGGGAGGGTCAGTATGAGAATAACGACTAAGTGGCTCTGATCTGTGTTACCGGGACAAAAAAATAATGACAATCTCTCTCTCTCTCTCTCTCTCTCTCTCTCTCTCTCTCTCTCTCTCTCTCAGTCTCGATCGCTCTGCTTCTCTCCCTCTCTCCCCACCTTCCTCATCTTTCCTTCCTTTTCCTCTTCTCTTTAATCCGGGCTTTGATGTCGCTCCGCGGGATGTCATCGGCAAGGTGAAAACTCAAATCCGTTTTGTTTCAGCACTTCTTCATAGCCCCCTCTCCCGTACCTCTGACGGCGGAGGTGTCTTTCAGCGGCATGTGGGGGCCTTCCCCGCTTCTGTCACTCAAAACGGGGCCCTGATTTTGGAGAATAATTCCCCCCCACCCTTTCTCCTCCTCCTCTCCACTACCACATTGTACCCTAAACAGCCCAGGCCAGGAAAATACGACTCGGTCACACCGTGCTCGTAACACGTACAGTCGTTTATGCAGTGGACCCGAAAGCCTTCATATCGCACCATGGGGACCCGACCCGCCACCCTCCGTTTCGCTCTCTGTCCTTTTCCCACCGACTGCTGCAATTAGAACCATGTGCTCTGGTCCCCCCCTTCCCACCCGTGTGCCAGGCGTCGGGGACACTGCGTGAGCGATTGTTTACCGCTGTTTCTCGCTTAATGGCGCGTGCAGCTAACACTGAGCCCCAAGAAGCGAAAAAAAAAAAAACTTTCCAACAGTCTAAAACGTCTGAAGGAGGCTGAAGAAACGAGGCCCCTGCTTCTTCTCACTCTCTCCGTTGCACTGCCCTGAGCGACGGCTGAAAAACATAAAGCAAAATCAGATTTGTTTACGATGCCTAGAGTATGAAGTAATTTTTGAAATAATTCTAGTGTCCTCCTTCCTCAATCCTAACTGACCTCCACGACAGCAGAAGACTTGATCGGAGTGTCCTAGTGCTGCTACACCAAGAACTACAGCCATAAAAGTAATTACAGAAATAACAATCTCAGTATCCCCATCAGTGAATGATAGTGTTCTAGCAGTTTCTCGGCTATTCTGCCATTTTGAACTTTTGAACCATTAAAATTTGGTTGGTTGCCCAGTATTTCAGTCGTTTGTGCAGCTGGGAAAAAATCGCTGTCAAAGTGATCCTGGTTATATTGTCCGTCAATGTCGCTGTGGTTATAGTCGCGATGTGGACTTTGCCGTACACTTGAAATGGAACAATTACTGTATTTATATTGATTGTTACAGTTATCAGTCTTGTTATGGACGGACCTTCATGGATGCTAGCTCACTCAGCCATAGACGTCCCCCTCTCCTCTGACTTTGCCATCTTGGCGATATCGCAGGCCTGAGTGTGACATTAATAATCGATCCCCTCTCTCCTATAGCTTGGAGATTAAGAGAATGTAAACTGGGCCTTTGGATACCCTAAGCCGAAAGCGAGATAATCCTCTGTGTCGGCTGTTTCCAGATGTTCGGATTGTTTCGGAAAACACAATCGAGGCCCACGGCTGTGCGCTTCACTAGCTCATTTCATGCTCGCCATGCGCTCCCTCTGTATAATAAGGTCGTTATTCAGGAATAGATCAGTGTTAATCAGTTATTCGGCAAAGAGGAAAGTAAAAGTATCTTTAAAATACTTTAAAAAGTGGAGTGGCTGTAGGTCTAATAGGAAATAAAAAAAGTCCATTTCTATTTTTCAGCCATTTTACGAACATCACAGTCATATATTTTGTTTGGAAGGAAACCAAGGGCAGTTGATTCCCAGCAACCCTGCTGTATTGATCACCCTTCAGGAAGTGACCCTTGATAACCTTGAATGCTATCAGTGCGCTGAGCCTGTCAGATGTTGGACATTTGACTGAACTTCCTTCTATTATTTCAAATCCCCCTCTAATCATTCACAGCTGTGAATGATAAAGCACAGATTTACCAATTGAAAGTGGATCTCAGAGCAACATTTGCAGAGCATTTAGATCACAATGGACCTGAATCAAGGTTTTATTGTGGTCTTGAGATTGAGGAGGGTGAAAATCGGTTCATTTTAGATGTTCACCCTCCTTAAGGACAAGACAACAAAATGGAAGTCAATGAGAGTGGCTTTCATAGTCTCATAACCATATGGTAAATTATTCAAGGTGAATACTACTCGTATGGTGGAGTTGCTTTTATGAAAAGAGGACAGGGGAAGAGAGGGATTGCAGGGTGAATTTTGGGCGGAGGCTGCCCGTGACCGTGGGATACACCCAGCTTGTGTTTCAGGTCCACAACATCATCCTCGTCCATGACCCGGGATGATGAAAGTGATCAGGGGGATGACAGAGGTGTTCCGCCCATCCCTCATAGGTCTCTTTGTCCCTTGCCTACCCCTCCGCCCTTCCTGTCATTGACCGATGCTTCACCTGGGTCCCGCCACCATCCTTGTCTCTGTTCGCCCATCCCGCCCACACTGATGTTCTGTGAATCAGCTAGGGGGTCGATGGAGCACCCAAACCTGACCAGCTGCACCTGAGTTTTATTCATGGTGATGAAAGGTGAACAAGCCTTTGAAACCAGCACCACGCCCACTACCCCTGAGGAGGGTTTCAATGCTACACTTCCCCACAGCAGAGGTCAAACAACAAGGTCAGCAGGCGAACTGTCACTTAGGTCAGCGGCAACTAGGGGATTCGGTGTCGTATCTGTCCCAGGCAGGACTGCCGAGGTTTCCTCCGAAAACATGAGATGCAGTGTCCTCGTGCTTGTCCTCTGTTTGAAGATCACACGCACACCCCTCCTGCTCTGAATTTTGCATCTCTTTCCTCGCTCGCCCTGGGAAAGGCTTCAACGCAACGCTTCCTGACAACAGAGGTCAAGCAGCAAGGCCAATCCAACTCGAGGGAGCAGTCGCAGCTTTGCGACGACCAGGGGATTGGGTGTCATACCTGTCCCGGTCGCTGTTGCACAGGGTCCCTCCAAAAACACGAGGCACGCAGGCCTCATGCCCTTCCTCTGTTTGAAGGTCAAGCACCCCTCCAAACTTTCTCAATTTTTTATAGCTTGCCTTGCTCCCCTTGTCAAGTTGACTATGCACCAGTAGGGAAAACAAAATGGCGTCTCCAGTCTGTCAAATTTGCTAACCTGCTTAGCGCCGAGAGTCTTTGGCAGTTGCAGTGTAGCTCTAATCGTGTTATTGCACTGACCCCCTCACCGTCCCGCCCCCCCACAATCACACACACACACACACACACACACACACAACACTCACTCTCCGATTACTGAATTACTGATTACTGCAGCGCAGCAATTAAACCCAACGGAGTGGGGGGAATGGGGGAGAGTGAAGGGTTGTTTCGAACTGTTGCAACGCTAAAGAATGTGCTATCTCTCCCTGGCGAACGCCGTCACAGTTTACAGTGTAATTAAATGAGATTCGCGAGGCCCTCTGCTGCATCGAGCGGCCCTGCTCCTCAAGGCCGGCTGATTGTGCTGTTTCAGACGTGCCTCGCAGTCATTCTTTTACTGTGATAATCGATTTATTTGTCTGCCGTCAGTCCGGAACTCGGGAACTTGTTGTGCGGAGGGGGTGGGTGTGTGTTGGCACAGGTTGTCTCTCTTGGTAGAGCACCAGGTAGGGCCTCGTTTGAGCTGGGGTACTTCACCAGAACTTCCTTGCCACCGTCATTTCTCCGAAGTCCTCCAAGTTGAGCCATCAGAAAAAGTGTGAAAGTCTATTTTTCTTCATCCTGTAACGAAATGAGATGAACCATAATCATTTCCATGTGTCAGGTGATGTGGTCGGTCAAGACTGATTTACACCTCAGAAATGTTGATCACAAAGCCATGCAAAATCTGTGCTTCCGCACATTTATTTCTCTTTATGTTTTGAGTTAATTGCTGTCTCTGTTATAGTCACACTGCTTCTAGTCACAGGCTGTTCAGTCCACTTTGATAACATAAAATATATTGTAATCTGCATGACATTGCTCTTGGTTTAATGGTTAATGTTACACGCGCTATTGTTTAGAGGCCTGTATGTCGTGCCACAGCTCCTGTTGATATTTCTGGTCATTGCAGCAGACTGCAAGCACGGAAACTACTTCATTGTGCTGCTTCTTAAAAATGACTGCCTTTATTGAAAATCAGTCCACTTAAGGAATTACATACATTTTGGTTTATTTTCAGTATTTGAAGTGTTTTTGCAGTGGTAAACGCAGATGTGAAGCAAATAGTGAAATGTATTGTGATGATAACGTGTGTTCTATTCTACTTCGTCTATTTTATAGAAACGCTTGTACATGAAAGTACATTTTCTTTGCTGCCTTCATAATAAGACATTTTTTAATAGAAATTTTAATCTTTAAGCTTGGGTTGGATTTAATTTTTTTTTTTTAATGATGCTTTGCTTTTTTTTTTGTTCCAAGAGGCGGCTGACATGTTTCTGCTTGTATTAATACGATAGAGGCTTATGAGCGACAATTAGGATTTAGTCAGCAGTTGTTTATTACAGGGTGTTAGTGCGATGACACTTTTCCCACGCTCCCTAAGGCATTCCAGGTGTCTCTGACACTAAAATTACACAGTCCTATTAAAGTAAACTTAAGCCTTAGTCATTCAGGAGCACTGCACTGCGGTTCAGCCGCATTGTTTTGGGTAAACCTGTGAGCTCAGGGATCGCTGTAAAGACAAGTCCCGGCTGAAGGAGAAATGGATCTTAAGTAGAATAAAAAAAACACACACAAATAAATAAATAAAGAGTGATCAATTATGCTGTCTTTTCAGATGAATTAGCAGTAATTAGATAATTTAAAATGACAGAGAAGCTGAGACTGGCAGAACACAGGCCTATTCTGTTGCCTGCCAAATGTGCTATTACTTTTCTTTATTTTGAAGTGAAAGAAAATTGCGCGTAAGGAGTGCGGAACCGTGCTGGTGGGCGACTTGCAAAAACCCAGTGAAGGAAATCGGCCTGACGTTCTCCGGAGCACTGGTCACTTGTATGACTTTGCAACATGCGGAAATATGTTAGCTAAGCTTTTCTGTGTGAGAGAGCCTGACATGCTTATGGGCCGTGATAATGAGAGGGGCGGACAGCAGGAATCAGTCCGAAGATCGGCGTTTCACGCAAACAAATCTGATTATGCTTTTCTTACCTCGGCTCAGCGGGGCAGGTCTTGCATCAGACTGCAGCTCAGACCCCTAATCTGATTTGCAGAACGGAACAGTGAACGGGTCGTCTCACATGACCGGCTTTATGGGGAACGGGTGCAAGGCAGTGCCGGGATGTGTGTGTGTGTGTGTGTGTGTGTGTGTTTATAGGAGTGTGTGTGCTGTGCGTGCATGTGCCTGCATTTTCTTGTGTGTTTTTATGAGTGTGGGTGCACGAGTGTGTGTGTACATGAGAGAATGTGGGTGCGTGTGTGAATGCGAGTTTTTGTGCGTGTTCATGTGTGTGTATGACAGAGTCCATGTTCTCATGTGGTTTTATAAGAGAGAGAGAGTGTGTGTGTGTGTCTGTGTGTGTGTGCATGAGAGAATATGCATGGGAGGCAGTGTCCCTCTTTGTGTGTGTGCATGAGGGAGTGTGTACACGTGCATATGGGTATGCGAGAGAGCGAGAGTGTGTGTACGTGTGTGTGTGTGTGCACATATGCGCAAATGTACATGTGCCTTTAAGGTTGTTCGCTTATACTTATTTGTCTTTTACTGAATGTAGAAACGGACAGTGTTATTGTCATGGGTGAAGGAGAGCTCAATGTTAACACTGTTAACTGCGGCCATCTAGTATGATCACAGCAGCTGGTTTGAGGCTATTTGAAGGTTGACAGATGTCTTGGAAACCAATAAAAAAAGGTTTTTGTTTTTTATTATCAAAAAAAGGGAAATGTCATGACACCCATGAGTTAGTAATGGTCACCTAACCATAACAATGGCTGCAGTCTTGAGCTCAACATCTCCTGACTCTTCAGCCAGTGGGTTTTAGTACATATTACTTATGAAATTGCAGCATTTTAAATGATGAAAGTAGCCTAGCATGTTCATTAGCTGGCATTTCTATTCAATTAATCTCAACTCAACAAACTAACATCAATGATACAATTCACTGAAGATTGCATATCCAACGTCTACCTTGAGAAAGATAATGACATAAATTTAGCACAGAAGTCATACAAGTGCAGGGAGCAACACGTTGCATTCTGGGTATTATCATCAGCTGGAGGGATGTTTTTATTGGCTCTGAAACTTGAGGGATCAGGAAGAAGCTGGTTGTTCCCTCGGTTTGTTTAATTTGGACCGGAGTGTCCATACTCGTGATAGCTGTACTGCTCCCAGGTCAGTCTCAGGACTGCTCCTTTAAACCGCGAGAGGAGCAGGAAGTGTGAGGTATCGGAGGGAGGCCTTCCTTCGGTGGAGGATGTGTGATCAAAGCACTGCAGGGGCTACTGTTTCCTTGCCCCCCATGGGTGGTTGTTCCCTTTGAACGAGTGGTGGGGGTCATGGAGGTGCGTGGATGCCTGCTCGCATGTGTGTGAAAATAACACACCCAATATGTCTTTATTTATGGGATTTGATCTTTGGTGTGTGTGTGTGTGTGTGTGTGTGTGAGGAATAATGGCACATCTAGCATGACTTGTCACGCTGTTGGGTGTGTGCACGCGCATGTGTGCGTCTGTGCTCACGCGTGCACTCGTGTGAGGAATACAACAATCCCAGCATGGTATTATATTTACTTGAGTGTGTGTGCGTGTGTGTGCGTGCATGTGTGTGTGTGTGCGTGTGTGTGTCTTGCCTCTCTACTTTTGGCATGGACACAGCGAGGGGCTTTGTAAACACAAGTGCTGAGGAACTGAACCCGGCTCTTTTGCTCTCTCTCTCTCTCTCTCTCTCACACACATATACACACACGCACCCTAGCTTACTTCCACATGCGGGAAAAATATGGACGAGCTTTTTTTTGTTCCACTAGGGACAACAAATCAGGAAGATAAATCGACTGCGTCGCAGTGAATTGAGAACAGTCACATGCAGTAACACTTTCTTCATTACTAGCATTGCGATTATAGAGATTAAGGGTACGCAGATGGGAAAAGTGTGCAAAAGGCTTACTTAATTAAAACATGCCTATGTTTGGTGCGTTTATTTGTGGGGTTTTTTCTGCTTTATTTTTTTCAACATATAAAGCAGCACTACTGAATTTCTTGTCTGGGGGGGGGTTCTTAACTTTAGACTTTTTGTCACTTGGCAACAGTGCATTAGTTGCCCAGGCAACAAGTCAGGGCCACAGACATAGGGGGAAACAGAGAGTTGATTGGACTTGAGACAGATGCGAGGGGGGTGTGTCCCTTGTTTTTGGACGGGTGTCCAGACATCACACAGGATGTTTGGAGTGGGGTTGGGGAGTGGGGGGGCAGCTCAAGAACCCACTTACATACTCCCTTTAACACTCCCCAAAAAAGTGCCACTCCCACTTAGAATTTTAGCATTAAGAACTAGCCAATGAGATCACATCAAGTAAAAATGGACATTTCATGACACTTTCTGATTTTTAGATCAAGGCTGTTAAAGTTGGGCACTTTTTTACTTGATCTGATATAGCAGTTTCTTTCTTACATGATTCCATTGAAACTAATAGGTGAATCACCTATTTTTTTTTTGACATAGAAATACTTATATGGGTACATACAACAAACTATAGCAAAAAGTAAAAACAAAAAGTCCAAGTGTCATGAAATGTCCAGTTTTACTTGATGCATTCTCAAATGTAATTTTGAGTGTCTCCTATCCTCCTGAAAAGATCAAACACTTCCTAAAAGATAAAAGACACTGAGGCTGTACTGTGTATCTGTCTGTCTTTGCTCACTAGTTGGGCCTCCAGCTTGCATCCCAGTCCTGCTTGTCACTGTTATTATAATGACTGGCTTCATTATTGAGGGCAGGGCCTTTCCCCGAGCTTGGCTGAGTCATGCTGGCATCATGGGATTGCGCTTGGCTGGCGGTGGGCTTCTTTAATTACAGGGCTAGCTGGGGGTTAGGCGAAGACGCACGATGCATTAAATATTTAATTCATTAACATAAGCGTTCTCCCTCTCTCTGTGGGACTGACGTGTGCTCTTTTTCAGAGAGGCTTATAATGTAGAAGGCACTGCCATGGCTGATCTGGAGATCTTTCTGAATCCCTGCTACAAACGCCTATAAAGGTCTTTTTTCATACCTGTATTGACCAGTTTTTAGCCCGCTTGGCCAAAAGGCCCAAAGGGGTTTATGCTATGATCGGGGTCTTTAGTGGTGGTCTGTCGTGCGTGCGTCCGTGTGTGCGTAAACTTTTGGCTTGTCTGCGCTTTAGCGTCTTCAGTTTTTCACCGATAATTTTCATATATCATATGTGTATATAGGTCATAAGGTCTAGACCAAGTTCTATTTTCAGCGAAATCGGACCGATACTTTGGCCAATAGGGGGCGTTCCATTTTGGCCATGTTTGGCCAAGCGGGCGCAGTGGCTTTGCCACTGTTTTTCTTACTGTGCACCTGCAACCTGGAATAATATGCAGAACAATCTGAAGCGCACCTTATTTTTATCTTTCGGGGGATTTAAAGTTTAAACTCTCATCGTATTTCTTTTCCAGCTGTTCTTGTTTTAGTTGATTCATTTGTTTTTGTCTTAACTACCTTGCATTCTCGTTTGGATTCATTATAGTACTATTCTGACTTTTTATTATTTTTTACTTTCCATTGCCATTACCTAATCTAATGTTTTTAATTACATCTCTGGTGTCTAGGATCTTGTATATTGTTTACTCGGCTTTATAGCAGATGAGGCATCAACTTTAACGTATTTCCGAGTTGAAATGAAGGTTGAATGTTTGAATGAATGAAAGTATTCGTAGTAGCATTAGTTGTTTGTAGTGGTTTGCCCTGGGCTGCTCACCCTTATCCAAGAAGGGCTGGTGCGGGCTTTCACACCAGCCGAGCTGTTACACACCTGATACTAGTAATCAACCTCTAGAGTCTTTGTTAAGGGGAGGAGAAACCTTTTGGAAAAAAATTGTCATTTTTGGATAGAAATCATTCATACTTGGTGTATTGACAGTATATGACCTGAAATACCCAACATATGAATTTGACCTAATTTGCATAATTAGGTCATGTGATTCAAGATGGCCGCCACCCCGATTTCGCCATTATTTCTTTGCCTTATATCTCAGGACTGAAGCAAGATATTTGAATCAGGTTTTTTAAATTAGATTTAGTTATGTTTACACCTTCTTCTGAACTAGAATAAAGCATTCACACATAATACTAGAGATTTAGTGGGGTAAAAGAGGATTTTGCCATTTTTCGCCCCCTCGATATGAAATATAAATCACCATAACTCACAGACCCAAAGTGCTAAACCAAAACTTTTAGCTCAATAGACTTCTGATATGTACACAGACTTCTATCAAAATTTCATGAGAAAAGCTCCACAATTAAGTGAGATATAGTGCCTTAAATGATAGCAATTGGGGCAAAAATCAGGTTTTGAGAAAATCCGGGTTAAAGTCAAAGTACACCTACAAATCATTGTAACAGTCAACTTAGAACATTAAAATGCCCCTGAAGCATAAACTTCTCCCTCCTGCTCCCTCTGATTGTCCTGTTCTTGAGCAGATTAAAGTGATTTGCTCTTTCTTTTGGCTTTTTCAGAGTCTAGGTTGGCCTTCTCTGCCCCTCCAACGCTCGACGCATCCACCTGCTCTTAATTATGAATGATTAAACTTTTAATTAAGACCAAAATTAAAATTTTGATAAAAATTGTGAAAAACCATATTTTTTGGGTTTCTCCTCCCCTTAAAGATCTTGATTAGTTGAATCAGGTCTGAAATATATTGGTCATAGATTGGGATGAAAGCCTGCACCCACACCAGCCCTTTCTAAATAAGGTTGGGAACGACTAGGTTAGCACTAGCGAGCTGTAACTGTAGCAGTAATTGTTGACCTTAGTTAGTTTGCTCGTTAGCTGTAGTTATGTGTACGGTATAAGTAGTTCTTCGAGTTCTGTAGTCATTCCAATCTTTCTTTTTTCCCCCCTTTCAGATATGTCACCTGACTGCACTTAAGACTGAAACTGAAAAACTGAGAGCTGTGAAACCAGGAAGCACTCAGCCATAGCAGGTAAGGATTACGTGTGTCTGTTTGGTTTGGTTCTATGCCTGTAATATGCAATGTGTCACATTGGTATTTTGGCAACATTTTTAGTCGATGTCACATCCATTGCCGCATTTTTTGTCCGTGTGATTTCATGTCATTACCTTATGCGAAAGGCTGGCTGTGACACGAGGGTATCACTTCAAACGCGGTCTGATCGTCAGATCTTTCCGAAACTCACTCTGATTTATGGTCATGACCCTCTGTTATCACATATATCAGGCAGCGGCACCCCATAGACAAATTTTGGCATCTGTCGAAATTACGTAGTGTCTGTAATATCGGCCTATGTTTCTTGCACTCAAACAACTCTCCACCTTAAGCGGTGTCTGAATGAAGGTCTCTTACCGTGGATGTCCGACAGCTTTCCGAATTCATTTTTGAAGTCACACTCCCTCAGATGCACAGGCATACACACACAGATATACACGCGTGCTCACACTTACTCTCTCACACACACACACACACACACATGCGCACACACGCTTGCACAGACACACATACCCTCAGAACCCTCAGATATGCACACACTGACAGTCTCATGCTGCCCATACGCACACACACTGAAGCGCACACACAGATATACACTCTCTTTGACCTGATTTTGGGCACGTGAAGGTGCTCTCTCCCTAACATGCGTACGTGGATGGCGCAGAAGGCACGGTGCCAGCAGACGGGGAGGTCGGGGAGATGATATGGCTCCGGGGCTCAGGCAGTCGGACAGGTTTAGGCCTGACGCTGCAGGGCCTGATGGGACGATAGGAGAACAGGGGAAACGTGACTCTGCACAGGTCTCACCAGCAGCTCTCTCTGGAGGAGAGGAGTGTGCACACACATGCATGGAAACACACACACCCAAATCTATCTCTATGCACACACACACACACACACGCACATGCGCTGAAACAAACACACCCAGATCCACAACTAAACACACAGACACACGCAGAAACACACACACCCAGATCCACCTCTATACACACACACATGCATGGAAACGCATACACCCAAATCTATCTCTATGCACACACATACAGACACACACGCACATGCACACACACACACCCGCGCGCAGATACGCTCAAATAAACACACCCAGATCCACACACACACACACACACACACACACACACACAGAAATGCACACGCCCAGATCCACCTCTGTTCACACACACTCACAGAAATAGGCCAGCATGCACACACACACGCACACAGAAACAAACCCACACCCAGGTCCACCTCTACACACACACACCCGCACAAACTCACACACACCCACACCCGCGGACGCACACCCACACACGCGTGCACATGCTCACAGAAATGCACATGCAGATCAACCCACTTACATACACAGAAACACACACACACACACACACCAAGATCCACCCACACACAGATGTACTCAAACGCGGGCATGGATCCATCCCCACACATGCACAGAAGCGCTCACACACTCTCAGATCCTCCACCACAGGTTTGCAGAAACACAAACACACACACACACACACACACTGATCCACCCCCTCACATGCACAGAAGCACACAGAGATCCTCCCCCACCCCGTAACAGACAGTGTTCCTCCCACACACACACACACACACACACACACACACACAATGTACTGTATATGCACAAAAAATACAGGCACACATAGACAGTCTCAGACAGAAATTCACAAGCACATACACATTATAATATTGCCTTGTGCATCTATACAAACAGATATTCAACTGCACCCATGTCATAGACTCAGCACCAGCAAAGTGGCCAGTCTTAAAGACTGATTCTGTGCTGTAACTGTACTGTGTATGCATTAAGCTTGGTAGTGACTTGGCAGAGATAGAGGGAATACAGGCTACTTCAGATAGCTTAGCCATCGCTAGAGAAAGTGTGGGCAGAATCATTAGCCTAGCCTAGCATCGCAAAAACTTGACCAGATGGGAGTAGCCTGGGCTAAAGCCTATCTAATAACGTGGTCGCTAACTATAGGCTATTAGCACTGCGGAGTGAGAGTTTATGTGAGAGAAGGGAGATGGAGAGACCAAGGGAGAGGGAGAGGGTGAGGTTTCTTGTGATACTTTTAAGCATAGTGTGAACTAAGGGGGAGCTAGAGGGAGCTCGGCTCCCCTTAATAAGACATGAGCTCCCCTGAAAACACAATTTGTGAAATTTTGGGGGGTCTCCAAAATATTGACAATATGTTATTTTTGTACGGCATTTTATCATAGATGCTGCATTAAAACGGCAATTACTGACGCATGATTTATGCCGGCGATTAAGGATTAATTAACTTTGTTCTCGCCATGACCACCGAAGAGTGGCGGCGCTATGTCAGAAACGTCACTCATGCAATTAGAGAAACAACCATAGACTGTATAAAAAGATGGACGAAGCTACCGTGACGTCACCTATTGGTTTCAGCAAACCATAAAGGAAGCCTCGATTTTGGCAATTGAGTTGCGCCATGTTGTCATTTTTAAACCGGATGTGATTTCTGCTGGACGAGAGCGTGTATTGAAGATCCGGGGAGGACCGTGGATCTGGATCTAAGCGTATCGGACGAGAACCAGAGGATAGCCACGCCCCTAAAGCATATTCTGGCTTTATCCTTTATTCTAGTCTATATGGGACCATAATTTACACAAATGAACATCATGATATATCGAAGGAGACTTGAAACTTGCTATAGCTACCATAAAATAATGTGAAAAAATCATTATTTAAATGAAAAATCAGGTGGGAAAGTAGGGTCATTTTTTCATAGACTTCTATAGCATTGAACTTCTTTCTGCAATCACTGACGTCGCCATCTGCTGGCCATTAAATAGAATGCCATTTTACGGTACTTCCGCATGGACTTCATTTTTCAGACCAGGGTGCTGCATCCATCTTTTTGTACAGTCTATGGAAACAACAAAAAACTTTTTTTTTAGCTCTTCTCAGTTTCCGCGGCGAGGCGCATTATTTTCCATGGTTAGTAGTCTGCAAAAATCAGAGACGTCAAAAAGAAAACAGGAAATTTACTTGATTCACTTTACGACGCTTCTGTGTTAAGGTAGGAGCTATTGCCAATTGTTCACGTTTAACATTGAATTGTGATGTGTGTTCTGATGGCTTTATTGGCAAGACGTAACACAGTACAAATATCCAAAGCAAGCTTCAAACATCCATTTTTACGCACTTGGCAGGTAGCTGATTGCGGTTACGTCCGCAGACACTTCGGATAATCCGCCAGCTCATAAAATTAATATTCTGATTAATGGGTTGCGGTGGGTGAAATAATACACCATCAATGAGTAAAATATTAATTCTGTTTTCTAAAATGTGAAAATATTTTAAATTTAAATACTTGCAGCGTTTCCCCGCAACAGAAACATTCGCGTCTCCTCCCGCGTGTGCAATTACGCATGAGGCAGCAGTGTAACCTCATTGACAATTTAAATCTCCAAACATACGCATCACTTCTAACGTAACATTTCACGTTTATTTTCAGGTTATAATCAATACGTTCTGCAGCATGATCAGATTTTTGGTTCGTCAGTCAGATCATAGCCGTTCGTGATTTGCAGATCAAGTAGACAAGGTTTTTCTGAAAGTTGTAAACTGTTTTAAAATGTTTGTTGCCCGATTTGCTGCTTTCATATTCCGAATGGCAGAAATATTTTGTGGTGCCGATGGGTTATCGATGGTTATTTTTACTCCACAGTAAAACTTCATTTGTTGCGCATTGAAATGTGTGTTGCGCATTGAATTGAATTAACTACTGCGGCTCTGGTATCCGCATCTGTCCCTGTACGCAGCAGTTTTGAAGAAAAACTGAGCCCGAAGTCTTCTTTTTGAGGCAGACGCAAGCATGCCCCCTCCCCCCAAAAAAGTGAGCTCCCGCGAAAGCCACGGTATAGTTCGCACACTGCTTTAAAGTGACATGAGTTAGACATTGAGTTGATATTCGGCACAAAAAATAAAATAAAGACACAATGACCAACGAAAGGATGAATTTTTATTGCCTTCTTCAGTCGCAGTGAGCGTTGAGTTAGACACAGCTGTCCTGGAGAACAGATTCAGCGTGAGAAGCAGCTGCTCCGAACATTGCCTTGGTCCTCTGCCCAGCGCTGCACTCTGATACTGAAGTAATCTTTCACATTTACGCAAGACTTCGACCCCCCGTTTCCTCTCTTTTACGTCAACAGGGAATGGAAAGAAACACATCTTCTGACGGTGTGATACACTGTATATTGAAGTGTTCATATTTTTCTTCGAATGTTTCTTCTCTAGGGGTTTATGGGGGTTTTTTTTTGGTGCTGGCTTGTTTGGTTGAAACAGTCCTGCAATTTGTATGTCTGTTAGGAATAGAAGAGGGTGTACTGGTGATGCCCCTTCTGGACAGTTGAATCCGAGAGTTAGCTTTTTATATTGTGTCATTTCTTGTTTTTTTTTTGTTTTGTTTTGTTTTTTTATTTTTGCTTATTGATTTCTAAATTGAAGAGTTGCACTCATTAGCAGTGCTGGTTTGATGTGTAAGGCAGTACGTCTGAAGTGGAGGTGTGCATGTTTGCAAAATCGCCCGGATGAACCCAGGGTATTGCTGTGTAAACATTGTCCAGTATTTGCTCACAGTGTGAAGGTTGCAGTTTCAAATCCAGCCTGAGGTCTTTCTGCGTGGAGTTTATGGTCGTATTTGCGTGAGTTTCCTCTGGATACTCCGATTTCCTCCCGCAATCCAAAGACACGCATGCCTGACTAAATAGAGACTAATTGGAGATTGGACTGGCTGGAATATACCTGTGAATACACTGTCATAGGTGTAGTCCTACCTCTCGCCAGCTGTATTGGCTCCAGCCATCCCCCATGCCCCGCCCCCAATGACCTTGATGTGAAACAAGCCAATTAGATAGTGGATGGATGGATGGATTGATAGCTGGCTTTTTGCTCCAGACTTCCAATTTTTAAACCATAAATATGTGGTTGAAGCAGGGCTGCCATCTTTAGTTTGTGGGTATTTGCTTCTATTTTATGTGAAACATGTAGGCATTGCTAGATGTTTTATAAATACTGCTCCTCCTGCCCAGATTTTTAGCCCACTTGGCCTCTAGGCCAATCAGGCTTATGCTGTGGTTGGATGCCTTTGTGGTGGTCTGTTGTGCGTCGGTAAACTTTTTGCCTTGTCAGCGCTCTAGCGCCTCCAGTTTTTCATGGATCCTTTTCATACTTAATTTGCACGTATATGGGATGAGAAGCGGGCGTAGTGTCTACGGTGAGTGTTGTGATGGACGTGGCTGGCAGTAACGGCACTTCTCTCTCTCCCGTCTGCAGGATTGGATAGGACTGTGCGGCTCTGAGAGCACCATCCACCGCCTGGTCCGGTACTGTCTTTGCACTGAGGAAAAGTCATCACAGTACATCCTGCATTCTTCCCAGCTGGAGCTGGAAGAGGGTACTTCTGGGGATCGTCTTGGCCATTTCGATCACCATGGCGTTCGGGGCTGTGTGGGTTTAGAGGGGTCAGTTTATGGCACATGATTGGATTCACCTCACCACCATTCACCCTTTCATCGAGACGTCAGGACTCAGTGCTCTTTTGATGGGCAAAAATTGGATTGAGACCGTATGGAGTTAAAGGAAATGCCTTTTTTCATATGCCATCATTCGTAACAACTGCCTTCTGTTTGTGGACCCACTTCCTGTTCCGACTGTTTTATAATGGACGCCTCCACCTCTGACTTTGGACTGAGTGAGAATGGCTTTTATTCTAAAGTTTTTGAAGGTTTTGACTTCAGCACGGGGTGGGTGGATCATACTGTGTGTTGCTGCAAGATTTATCATGACAGGTGCTGTCGCACTCAAGTCCAAAACAATGGTCCTCAAGTCGGGGACAGTTTCTTCGAAGTCCCTCCTTGTTCTGCATTGTGTGAGTCTATAGTGTTAAAAGCTGTTGAGTGCTCCTATCAACCGTGTCACCAATGACCTTTAAGCCATTTCAAACTCACTTGCGCATCTATACCACAGTTGCGGAGTACCAACACCTCTCTGACCTGCCATGTTTGACCTCTGACCTCAACTCCCCTTGTCCATTAGGAGTGACACATTGCGAACAGTGCTGATAAGACCTTATCTAGAGGTCAGGCACTTTTGTAAATGTTGTTCTCCTGGCCGTTCATTGGCCGAGGCTTGAAAATGTCCAATAAACGGGACGCGTGTATGAAATTGAGCCACAATTGTGTATGTTTTTTTTTTTCACCCTCAGATTTCCAGGGGACTCCTCAGACTGCATTCAATTACCATTTGTCCTTAAATTTGCCTTGAAAAATAAATGCACATGTTTGTAATTTTATTTTCCAGTGCCAGCATGGGTTCTTTAATTTTTTTTTTTCTTTCCCAAAAATATTGGTCATTGCTGGACTCTGTAATTGATGCAAATTCAGAGTGAGTTGAAGGTAAACCAAATCCTGGACCTTGTGTCCTCCAGCAGCATTAACCTTCTTAATCTTAAGAAAAACCAGATGTTATTATTTGTATTATGTCAGCAGCGTTTTTTTTTTTCAGACATTATGGTCGAAGCCGCTTCATTTCGGTGAAGGAGACACATGAGTGGGAAAAGACAGAGTAAAATTCGTAGAAGTCACAAGCTCAAAAATTTTCGGCGCAAGTGCCGTCTTTGCGCCCAGGAGACGGATTTTAATTCGAGGTCCTGCACGGATTGGTCCACATAGTCACCTTTTGCCTCTGCAGCGGCTCTATTGGTGGAAAGCGGCGGCCGTAATTGTGACAGGTCGGACCGGTTTTCCTCGGTAATGCTTCCTGTTTGCTTTGGGCGTCT
Source organism: Gymnothorax javanicus (assembly GCA_029692085.1). Lineage (NCBI taxonomy): Eukaryota > Metazoa > Chordata > Actinopteri > Anguilliformes > Muraenidae > Gymnothorax > Gymnothorax javanicus. The sequence continues at coordinate 45,482,912 of CM056206.1, read as the reverse complement.
GTCAGCGCGTCTGAGGTTCATTGTCGATGAGCGCATTCTGACATGCACATGCTCAGACTTGTGCTGGGAGCAAAGCAGTGTGTCTGACTGGGCCTGACACGCCTCGCCCCTCGGCTCCTCTACTGCAAACAGGTTTCCTACTAGGGGTACTAAATCTGGTGTAAAGGTCAGAATGTTCCGGAAGGTTGACCCGGAAGGCCAGAGCTTCTCAACTGCCTCAGATTGTGCTGCTTCCATTGAGGGTTTCGGTGCTTTGCTGAAATTTCCCTTTTGCTGACATTCTCTCGCTTTCTTTCTGACTCTCTCTCAGTTCACCTCTCGACTCTTTCACTCTCGCATACACTGGTACTCTTGTGGGCTCTTGCCGACTCACATCCAAGTACACTTAAGTAAGTGCACTTGCATACACACTCGTAAGTGAATGCGCTCAAGTGAACATGGACTCCTGCTCTCACACGCTCAAGTATATATACATACACACACACACACACACACACACACACACACTTATAGAGCAATACCTACATACTGTACGCACAGATGACTCTCACAGATACAAACACACAGACGCAGAGCGATATCCTCAAACTGTACGCACAGGCGACTCCCACAGATACACAGAAACCCACACGTGCGCGCGTACACACACACACACACACACACACACACACACATACACATACAGCGACACCCACACACTGTGCACACAGATACCTGACTCTCATACACACACACACACACACACACACACACACACACACACACGCGTGCACACACCTCAACACCCACATACTGCGCAGGCAGTCGCCGGACTCACATATACACACTCAACCACACACACTCACTCTAACATCTATGCATATACATGCGAACATAAACTTGTGCATTCTCACGCCCACACACACACACACACACACACACACACTCTCACACACGTCCGCCCACACAAAGCCCTTGCGGCACATTCCTGACCCGTGAGTTCACCAGTGTTTGATTGAGAGCTGGTGTGTCCGTATCTGTGGTTTTGCACATAGTTTAGTCATACACCTCACACGTCCTTCAGGCTGTTTACCTGTCCAGCTTTACCCTGACCACCTGAGTCTGGAGTGACTCACGCGCTCAGGACCCCTCCCCTAATCCCAGGTTACCCAGGCGATGCCAACACAACAGGTACACAGTATCGGAGTGGGAGGAGTCAGAGTCTGGTTCTGCTTTTAACTGACAGATGTTACATTCATATTCACAAAAAATGTTTATTGCGTTCATTCAGATGATTGCCATATTTAACATTTTTTTCTGAGTATTAAATGTGACACTTTCAGTTAATATTGAGGACTAATTGGCAGTTGATTGACTGCAAGTCTGTCTTTTGCCATTTTTAGAGTATGCACTTTTAGAATCTGTAAGTCTCACTTTTTGTCACTTCTCCAAAAGTACTGGCAGGACATTCTCAGTATGTTTTGGTAACATTTTTACATGGGAACATCGCAGCATTTTTAGAACGTATGACCATTTTGAGAACCCTCTTGCAGTATTGCAGCGTAAAAGTAGTATTTCTTTGCCATTTATTGTGAAAGAAATCATAATTTATAGAGGAGCGAGTAGTACTGAGCTGTTGCTCCATTGTTGGCAGGTGGGAAATCTTAATAGTTTCTTTCTGTGTCTGATTTCATTTATACGTGTTGAGTGAGAGCGGGTGATCACTAAGTGACCACTGGGACACATCTGAAGCCCCCTGTTCAATCCTACCCTGTCCATTTATTAAATTCCAGTGATAGCTTGGAACTCTGTGTTACACAATGTTGCATTTTGTCATTGGTGCAGTGAGGAAACTGCCCCTTTAATTGCCTGCGTGTGTCTATCCATTTGTGTGTGTGTGTGTGTGTTTGGGTACATTTCTGTGTGCTTTTGTGTGTGTATGTGTGTTTGGGCACATTTCTGTGTGCTTCTGTGTGTGTGTGTGTGTGTGTGTGCGTGCCACTCTAACTGTGCTTGTGTGTCCTTGAGTGTGTATTTGTGGTTGTCTGTACATGGGTGTTTGTGCATTTGGATATATTTCTCTGTGCTTGTGTGCACCCACCCCTGTTTGTGTGTGTGTGTGTGTGCGCGTGTGTTTGTGTGTATTGCTGTCTCCTTGACCATCTGTGTTAGTGGAAGGGTAACTGCGTGTCTTGGGGCATGCCTGTATCTGTGTAGTGCGTTCCCATGGCTTTGACTGTGAATCTGCTTGCGTGTATAAGCACATGTGAGAATTGGTGTGTGCATTTGTATGTTGGTGCACGCATGTGTATTTGTATGCACTTGTGTGTGCATTTTTGTGTGTGTTTGTGCATGCGTGTGTGTGTGTGTGTGTGTGCTTGTGTGCATGAATTTCATAGTGTGTTTATTTTTCTGTATATCCTTGTGTCTTCGAGCATACATGTGTGTGTACCCTTGCTTGAGCTTGCGTGTGAGTGTGTGTGTATGCGCGCACGCAAGTTTTTGTGTGCGCTTGTGTATTTGTGCGTATCTATGTCTGTCTTTGTGCGCATGTGTACGTGTGATGGGCCTTCGGCTGGTGCGCGCTTGTTTAAACTCGCAGAATGTTTCATGGTGACTTCCTATTCAGCTGTCTCTCTCTGTCAGCCTCAACTGAGGCTCAATATTGTTTGGCCCCGTAAAAGATATGAGCACAGTAGGGGGGCTTGGTTTGGGAGGTGCGGGGTGTGGGGTTCGGGGGAAGGGAGCTCGGTAATAGAGTGCTGGGGGGGGGTGGAGGTGCTTATAATTGTCTGTCTCGGCCTGTAGAAACAACAGCAAACAAAGCGAACCGCCATCGCGCGTGCTACTTCGTTTAATTATTTTTGGAAAGGTGCTTGCATTGCTGAAAGACTGTGATCAATTCTGAATCGCAGACTTGAATTATTTATCATTTTTATTCATTTTTATTGACGTGTTTATTTATTATGCGTACAGAAGTGGTTGATTGAAGACGTCTTCATACCGCTAGCTGTGTCCAGCGCTATTAGCATGGTCTCAGGGCGGTCCCGATGGCTTTCCGTTTCCTCTCAATTCTCTCACACATCCCAAGGGGGGTGGGTAAAGGGGGGTGGGGGAGGGATAAAAAGAACCTCTACGGCTTTCAATTCTCTGCGTCTGAATGGCCGAGCTCAACAAAAGGTGACATAATTTTCCCAGGATCTGATTGGGCTCCCCCCACCTCCAACAGAATGACATCATTTCTCCCCCCCACCTTCCCTCCTCTTTCCAGGATGCTGGGTTGCCGTGACAACCGCATTGGCCCAGGTTGGCAGCGGGCCCGGTTTGGCAGGGCACCGTTTGGCTGGCATTAATAAGTGCGGGCGGCGGTAGAGTTTGTGATGGCGGTAATGCCAGCCTGGGAAACTGGGGGGTTGTGAAGGATGGGGGGGAGAGGGTGCGTTTAGCTTTGAGAATCACTTAATGCCAATTTACCCCCCCCACCCCACCCCCTGCAACCACACTGCTGTTGGTGCACAGACCAGAAAATTGCTCATCGCTATAGCGAAAACTGGGATTAGCTTCAAGCACCATCAGTTAAACCCAGCAGCTCGTTTTCACACCGCCCGCGAAACGCTTAGCGATACGGCAACTGGTCTGGGAATCGGAAACTACGACCCACACTGCAGGTGTTGTTTTGTTGTTGCGGTCGTTTTTTTTTTTTTTTTTTTTTTTTTAGCGGACAGGTGCGATTCACGTAATCGTCCGACATTAGCGCTGTCCAGGTCGAATTAGCTGCCCCTCATTACGGTACGATGATGTCATCGTCCAAAGCTATCCCCTCAGATACATGCGCCTCAAGGGAGAGCGCGTAACGCGTGAACGAAAGAAAAGGACGCGACTGTTTGAACAAAACAAACAAAAGGAGAGCGAGGTGAAGTCCCTGGGGGTCGTTCGGTCAGGGAGGTGACGGGAATCGCGCTATATAGTTTATCTCCTCCTTTCTTTTTCCTTTGTTTTCTTTCGTTTGTTTCTTTCGGTTGTTGTCTTGTTTGTCTCTCTCAGGACCTGAAGTGATTAAGGGGCCTGAGTGTTTGAAAATCCTGCCGTAATTAATTTTCTGCTGAATTAATTAGAGGGGTTTCGCCGGACAGATTTTACCCCTCTTATTCCTCCTCCCCCTCCTCCGCTCTTCGGCTTTGGCTCTTTTGTATTTGCTAATGACTCTGACCAATCGCATGACTGGAATTAAGAGTCCAAATCATATTTGCAAATCCCCCCTTCTCCAAACACCACACCAGAACACACCACCCTCTCTCAGCTGAGTCTCATTTTTAAGCCGCCAATTTGATTGCGTTTGAATTTAGATGTGGTGCCAGTTTTATGTGTGCTTTCGTGTGTGTGTGTGTGTGTGTGTGTGTGTGTATGCATGTGTATTTGTATGTATGTTCAGGGGTGTGTGTGTGCGCGCTCTTGTTTTATGTGGGGTAAAAAAATGTGTTCATATGAGTGTTTGTATGTGTGTGCATACTTGTTTGTGTGTGTGGGTGTGTACGTTTGCATAAGCATGTATGTGTGAGTGAGGGTGCACATGTTAGAGTCTTTGCATTTAGATGTATAACTCTGCAAATGTGATTGGTGCTTACTTACATCTATCCATGACTACTAGTGGTTTTGGTGCTTTTCCTCACAGCTGCTTATTTTAATCACCAGATACCCTTTGGTCATTATGTTTCCTCAAAGTGACCTAATCAGTCTTTCTCATTGCCTGAAAATGCATTTTCCTTGGACTCCAGTCAGTTCCATACTGAGGGGGAGTACCTTATATCACCAGAGATTTACACTGGAGTCTGTATTTTATTTGATCATGTTTCCAAGACTGGAGACTAATCCCACTGGGGGGGTTTGTATCAAGCTCAGGCAGACTCCATTTTCCCCGGGAGCCGCTTTTAATGAGGATAATTTGAGGTTTGCTCTATTCGAGGATAGTGGCCAAGTTCTTCTGGTTCCAACAGTATACGTTTTCAGGTACCACACCCTTAATATATCTGAACGCCGAAGAAACGACAGTCCAGTTGCAGTGCGGTTTCGGACATTGCTGAAGGTCTGTTCTTTGAATATGAGGGTTCTGAAACATGGACTGTTGCCCAGACAGGCTGCAGGGCCAGTTAATGTGTCAACACCGCTGCGTGTTAGATGCACAAGACTAGGCAGCCTCTGTTAGTGCCCACACCGCTAAATGCTAACCTAAATGCTATGTGATCTGCTTAATATTAACAGATACCCAGAGACCCTCTCCTTGTCATTCGAGTGGCTTTCCCTGAATTGCTGTAACTCAGTGTAAATTTGGATGATTCTGGATAATTGTGGCCTTAGCTAATGCATTTAACACTATGCGTTACTTGCACAGGGTTTGGTGGGGTTGGCTCTGTGAACCTTATGGATTGTTTCATAGCGATTGATCTCTCCTGTGATCTGGAAAAACCTAGTACATTTGTTGCTTTTAGGAGTTTGACCCTCATTTGCGGTAATTAAGAGTGGTGAAAATCTTAATACAATTAGTGTTATTTGAACTGTCAAAATCAGGTTTCTATAATTTCTTCCTGTTAGAAAAAGCCCAGAATCCAAAGGTTTTTGTTCAGTTGCGAGAATCCTGGTTACTGATAAATTCACTAGGTTTTTCCAGATCACAGGAGATCTGTTAGTCTCCTTTGCTTCAGAATGGATTCAACTGAATTCCTTTTCTTGAAATAAATGAGATTGATTTGGTTGCTTTGATGAAATATGGTGGCCATAATTACTGCTGAATGGGGTTACACTTTTCCAGGAATGTCCACATAAGCGGCACATCTGTGTGCTTCTGTCCAGACTCAGGAATAGATACCGATCGGCTCGGACCAGTTGTCCATATGTCGGTTGCCCGCCAGCTTCCTGTTGCCGTTAGCATGACAGATGCTCCATGTTCCTCCGATGCATGTTCTCCAAGCTGGTAAAAGGACACAGAGGGCACAAATTTGAACGTTTCTCTCCTTGTCGAGTTCTCACGTGAATTGGTAAGTATAGAACAAAATTAAACTAGCTTGCGCCCCCATGCTGGGGTGTGCGTGTTCGGAATATAAATCACATCTTCAAATTAATGGGTATTTTGGTGATTGTAGTGTTTTGTGGCTCTCCAAATTAGTTGAGTGAGGGCATGTGGGCGGAGTGTTCAGGAGATGATAGCCGTGTCTCCCGGACTCTCCTAATTTACCGTTTTTTAATTGGATGGGAGCAGTTCCTCCCGCCCCGGAGCTGTCTCTCCCCTCTCGTCCCTGATCCCCATTGATGGGAACTGTGGAGGGAGGGCTGGACGGGGGGCAGGGCAGGTTGTGGGGGTGGGTGAGAGGAGCGGGCCAAGGGCAATACTGACATCCATGGGAATGTGGAAATCCATTCAGCGGTAATTATGGGCATCAATACTGCGAGCTGCACCAAAAAGGGGGAGAGAAGGAGTGTGTTGGGGGGGGTGTTGGGGGGGGGGGGGGGTGTGTGGCAGCGAGGCAGCCAAGATGGAAATGACGATATGCCAAAGCAACTGAGAGTGAGGGAAACAGAAGGAGGTGGGAAAGAGGAGATGGATGGAGTGAGAGAGTTTGAGAGCTTGTAGTTCTGAGAGAGAGAGAGAGAGAGAGAGAGAGAGAGAGGGAAGGGTGGACAGAGGCAGGGGGTAGATGGATGAAGAGAGAAAGAGAATGAGGGACGTGGAGAGAAAGAGAGAGACTTCCACCGTCATTAAACCTGGCACACGAGTGTGTGCCCACCGGCCAGAGCAACACTGGAGCGCCATTTGCATTTCCCGTGGTACAATAGATGCCCGGGAGAGCGGAGGGAGAAAAAATGGGTGCAGGATACAGAGGGGGAGCCTCCTTTACTCAATGAATGCGACTCCACCTCCTCTCCTCCTCCCAAACCTCCTCTCCTCTGCTTGCTCTCCCTCTCTTCATTGTACCATCATCTCTCTTCATTACACTCCCTCCATCTCTCTCAGTTCAGCTGATATCAGTTACAGCTTCATTTGTCATGTGACATGCAATGAGTATACAATATAATGCTAAATTGACAGTGACGGCAAGTAAGAGAGAATCAGGAAATTCACCCCTTGGTACCTGATGTTCAGTATTTATTTATTTATTTAATCTATCATTTGTTTGCAGCCTCCGATGAATGGACGTCTAGTCATCTTATTTTTTACCTTGCACTTTTGCATGAGATTTTCTTTTTTACTTGTTCGTTTTGTTTTGTTTTGTTTTGTTTTTTTTTTTGTGTTTTTGTCGGTGAATTTTCACATGGCGTCTGTTCACGGAGACGCCGAGCAAACGCCAGATGAACAACCATTTGAAGAGCTGAATAGAACTGTGTCGGTACAGTTTGTTGTGTATGTTTACTTATAAAATTACACAGAATACACAGGGCGCTCATTACACTGTCACATTTGTGTACATCTGTACAGTGATGCTACAGCAAACTTCCCTATTCCTTGCATTAACCTGCATCATTTAAGAACCTTACTATCAAAAGAGCTGAAAACAAATCTCGGTTTCACAAATTTACTTTGTTAAACAGCTATGTATCATGTTGCCAAATATTCCATGGATCAGGCGAGTAAGCCCTTAATTCAGCCATGTCAATCAAGAATTTCTGGTACCTGTACTAGCAACTGTGGGTAGTGAAACTGTCCTGCATTTTTCAAACTGCCATTAAAAAATTATCTGTATTATTCCTTCTGCTTGTATTCTTTTGTTTTGTATTTTGCTCATGTGCCGGCTTGTTTGTAGTGTGGGTAAACTGCTAATTACTTTGACACTTAACTTTGACTTTGTACTTAACTGGTTTCTCAATATGCTTGAAATGACCTCCATTTTTGTGGGTTGGCTCTGAAAAGTAAATTCCATCCACTTCCCGTAAACGAGGAATGCAGTAACGCAACGGCCGATTTGGTCGATAAAACTTCACTAGACGATGTTTTCTCAGCAAACCAGGTTTGGCTTCGCACAAAATTCAATACTGTCATTTAAATGTGTTCCGTGGTTAACCTCTGACCTGTGAGTCAATACTCTCTTTGGGCCTGGCGATGGTTAGCAAAAGGTTTGGCAGGCCTCTCTGTGTCTATAGTTCATTTGTGAGCGCTTTCTCTCCTCTGTGAATGGAAATAACTTGTCGTCTCACCTTGCTGGTTTTTGTGATTGTAATATTGCTGACAGCATTCATTTTTTTCGTCCAAGGTTTCTCGTAGAGCTGTATATGATGATCATGCACAAACTCAATGTTAATCGATATCGACTGCACGTGATCGCAGTAGAAGTGAACCATGTACCGCCACGGTTTTGTCCACTGTAATATTTAACATTCATTTTTGTAACTCACTTGGCCAGCTGTATAAGTTGTTAACGTCAAAGCAAAACCAACTCACTAAGCAGTGATATGGTCTTTAACAATACAAACCATGAGTACCATAATTAATTGGACTGTGTAACATTTTTATTTTGGTTCTGTGCTCTGGCACTTGAAAGGTTACAATGCCAATAAGGTTGATTTGCAGTCAGTCAGCTATAATTTGGGAGTATTTTCAGCAATATAAGATATTTCATTTAGAAATGTCTGCTCATTTTTTACATGCCATCTCCCCCAACCCCCATTTTCAGGCCCATAAAACAATTTGACGGTTTACCATAATGCTGAGTAAAGTAATCATTTCTAATATTTGGTCACATCTTTTGCATGCAATCACTACTTGATGTCTGTGATGCATGGACCTCACCAGACACTGGTGATGCTTTCAAGGATGTTTGGTTCCGGCTTATTTTTGGAACTTTTTGCCTTCAGTCTCTTCTTTAGCATGTAAAATGTACAGTCACTTGGATTAAAATCTTCTGATTGACTCGGCCACCAGAACCAAAATAACCAAAAATGTGTCACTGTCTAAAGAATTGTGGTCCTCAATGCATGTGGTTTTTGTTGCTGGCCTCTGTAGTATATTGTATACGTCTGTCAATTTCACATGACTCCACCTTACACATTCATGTACTTTCAGCATGTGATTCTTCTTTTAAAGCGGTACAAACAGAAAGCAAAGACAGATACACATGTATACACAGTGGACACGGCTCATTTAGCTGCCCAGTATAACACGGTGTGAAATGAATGGCCTCGTTCAGATCGAGGCGGTCCAGGCGTTCTCATGCATAGACTGGGCGGCCCTCATTGCGCCACAATACATCACCCTGACAAGCATTTTCAGACCCAGGTTCTGACTTAGGTGTGGGAAAATGCCCCCTCATACAAACCCTAACACTCCAAGGCCTGTTTGGTGCGTTTAGGATGCGCCCGCACATTCCACTTGCGTGTGCGGTCTCTCTCCGTCTGACAGAGCTAAATTTTGACGAATGATTTTCAGCTTTTATTTTTCACCTTCCCTTGTCATTTTTTCAATGTTTTTATTTACTTTTTTTGCCATTATAAAATATGAGAACTTTTCAGCCTATGGTGACTCCCTTCTGGAAATTTCTGTTCACCGGTTCGCCCATATTGCAAGCTGACAAAAGGTTACGCGATTATCAGTGAGGCAGGTTGAAATGTTCTCTCCCCCAGCCCCCCCCCCGCACCGCTCACATGTGTGAGTCACCTGTCTGACTTCCTGACTACTCCACTGCAGGTAGGTCAAAGGTCACACAAATCCCTGATGATTTCATCAAACTGCACCTGATGAGTTTCCCTGTTCCACCACAGGATGTGTCTCGTTCTTATTTCCCATTTGTTGTTTCTGACTTCTCTTTCTCCCCTCCTTAATCTGGATGCAACACTTACTATTGTTCTTGTACATTTGATATCTCCCTGCCTCAGTCTTTTATAGGTTACTCTCTCCTCTGTTTCTACATTTATCTGCCTCACTCTGTCACTTGAATATATACGTATCATTGTCCTACATTGTTAGATAAAATCTTTGTGTGATCTCTGTTCATTTATCATCCAAAGTGGCACCTTGCTGATTCCAGCAGATGATATGGTATCCTACCCAGGGTGCTGCAGACTATAATAGGAAATAAAGTCAATGCCTATGAACCCTTTAAGTGCTAATCACTGTTATAGTCACTCAAAGTGCAAAATATACAAAACAAAATTTCTGATTTCAGCCCTAAAAAGGTCAACAATTTTGCCATTTTTTTAGTTGGCGATGACCTTCAGAAGGGTTTGCAGGTACCTGTGAGCCCTTCTGAAGGTCATTTGTCAACTAAATAATGAATGATTAACTTTTGGAGGGAAAGGGCAAGTAAAAATTAAGCACTTTAAGGATTAATACATTTTTACCAGCCCTTGGTAGGTGTGAGACCGCAACTATTTGATTGGAACATTCCAACTGAAAAATTCTCTCAGTGATGTAATGATCACTACTGTTTATTTTTGACCTACTGGGACACTGATTTAGCATTTTAAAGAAATTCCAACAAAAAACAGAGCTTTTCAAAGGTATAATGGCTCAGTCTCATTCAGAGGAATGGCCAGGCCAGCCCTTGCGCATTTTACTGTAGAATGAATTAATCTTCGGCACTGTTTTAGAAAGGCAAAGTCCTCCCCCAATTTTGCAAGTGTACAGTCAGCTGTGGCTTTTTTGGAAAGCAGTAAAAAGGGAGCTCATAAGGAGTAATCCTTGTTTTTTATTCCATAGCATGTTTCTGCAGGATTTGCGTGGGGGGGGGGAGGTGGGTGATGGGTAGCCGGGTAGCCAAAAGCAACAAGCAAACAGATTCGGTGGGAAAGAGGGCCTTTGTAAGTAAATGCCGCAGCCTGGCCAAACAGTCTGCGCTTAAGATCCGCATAATCACGAGTATTTGTACTGTATGACGCGCCACGTCTGTAAATGTGTGTGAATGAGTTATGGTGGAAGTTCAGTTTGGTTTTGACCATTGTGAAAATGTAAGGATGGTCTTGGGTCTTGTGGATGAGTTATGAATATTTACAGCCTGGTCAAACACTTTAATTGTGGTAAGATGTGTGCTAACTGCAATTGGAATTTTATGTTTGGGTGAATATGTTGTCAGTCAAAAAAATATGAATTGGTTCGCAAATGAGGCAAACCTGTGCACTTGCGAGAAATTTGCCCTTGAAGTGACTGTACCTGGAACACTATGCAGTTTAATGTCTTTCATATATTGTTCTCAATTCTTATTTTAAAGCTGAACTGAAATGAAAATCTTCTTTGCCCTCAATTTAGACTATTCTGTGTAACCTTATGAAATTGTCTGGAGGAAATGGGAAAACTTGTTTATTTTCAAACGGAGCCCAGTTTTTCCTACTTCCTGAAAAATTACTTTCAATATGAAGTGTTTGGGTTCCTACAAAAATCATGGAAATTAAATGTCGGTCATACAACAAGTTCTGGCAGTTGTCTGTATCTGGTAGTTAGGTGGTCGTGCTGTTTGCCCGAATAGAGACATGGGTTTAAAACTTCAACGGAATGGAACTGTATCTCTTTTCAATAAATCAATTAATCAGGACACTGTTAACCCTGAGGGAGACTTTGCCTTGCAAGTAGAATACTGTGCTAATCAGGTGATTCTTCTTCTGTGGAGCAGCACACGGTTTGTGGCATTCAGCTCATGGCACTCGCTCTCTAGAGAAGGTATATGTAATTGCTCATGGGTGAGACTGCTGAAGTCGCCTTGTGAATCCTAGCCCCCCAGGGAAGGGGCTGACCTTTGACTCTGGAGGGCCCAAGTTCTTTGCACTAGGGCCTAGAATTTGCCAGGATGGCGTACAAAAACGAAAATCCAGAAACCAGCAGAAGTTTGGGAAAAGTCCCGTATCCCTATCATTGCAGCCTGCATTGATGGGGCAGTTATGTTTGACCAGGTGGTCTGTGTGGCGGGGATGGCGTAGAAAATAGAATCCCGCGCCTGGGAACCCCTCTACCATTCGCTACCCCCCCACCCCACCCACACCCCCCCATATCCCTCGTATCCAGCCACCAGCCCAGGAGCTGCAGATAAATGATAAGCCGTGACAGCATGCAGTCCCGCAGGTCGATAGCCATCAGCCTTATCTGTGGCGATTAGGGACAGGCTGATGTTTACACAGGGAGAGCAGCAGTCAGACCGATAAATGCAGATCTGGGATACTTTTTTTTTTAACCTCCCTTCTTCTTCTTTAGTTTCAGGGGAGGGGGTGGGTTTTGGCAACTGTTCGGCTGCTGAGAAAATCAAACACCAGCCTCCCACCCCACCCCCTTTCCCACCTGGCTGGGCCTCTGCCCATTTCTGCAGTATCTCACCCATGAGGTTATGCACACTGCACAGTTTACACAATGCCTCCAGTTGAAAGGACTGGGATTTGTGGGCTTTTATCCTCTTTAATCAGCACGTTATGATTTTGTGCTGGCATGAGGGGGGGGGGAGCTGTAGTCTAGAACCTGTGGTTGTGTGAATTGACAGCTGCCATGTTGGCTCTGATGTTCTTCTATGGGATAAGAGGGAGAATATCTCTTTGTATCATCGCAGGTTAATTTGTTATAATAAGTAGTAATGGGTAGAGAGGGGAGTGCAGTGAAGTGAAATTGGTCCGACATCTTTGAATTGCCTTTACTTATCATTTCTTTATCATGATATAGCTGAACTTTTGTTTGAGCAGGATGTTTATAGCAGACTTTTGGGTCTTGGTCACTTTTTCTTTAGTAACATGTCAGCTGCTCTCTGGACTAAACTGGCTTAGGTTTATTTGACCAGTTCTTACAGAACACTGGAATTTAACTAAACTTGTTGTCTTATGTACTTAGCACTAGGATTCAAGAGTAGCACCACACCTGGCACTAAACTTGAAACCTCCGAGTTGCTAGACCAGTTTCCTCCTGTTATTGCCAGCCCTCTGCTCAAAGGTTGTTGAATTTCAGGACAAAGTTCTTTAGGCTTAACTGGGAACCATCTCTATTGATTTAACTTTGGACCAATTCAATCCATCTATTTTCTAAACCGCTTCCTCCTCACTAAGGTGTCGGGGAAACTGGAGCCAATCACGGCTGACTATGGGCGAAAGGCAGGTACACACCTTGGTTAGGCCCCCAGTCCACCGCAGGGCACATGCAGCATTCTCTCACACACTCATACCTACAGAAAATTTTGAGTCTCCAGTTAGTCTAACATGGATGTCTTTCGACTGTGGGAGGAAACTGTAGTACCCAGTGGGAAACAATGTGAACACGGGGAGAACATGCAAATTCCACACAGAAAGGCCCAGGGCTGGATTCGAACCCACAACCTTCCTGCTGTGAGGCAACAGTCACAAGGCCCCCCCCCAAATTTCATAGACACAGGCGTAAGAACTTCTAACTATGCCCTCGAACTGTTTATCCAAAGTTATACCCTTGTAGGGGTCACATTAGCACACTTCCCTGAGTGCACATCACTTTTTTAAATCATGTCCTGCAATTAACCCCACATTGGGAGGGAGCAACTGTGCCACATGTCAGTCAACAGCCAATTAAGATGTTGCAGAAAACACTGAATGATACAAATCAGGAAGCCTTCCAGAAAATGGGATAATTTCCTCCAATTCATTTCCCCTTGACTCCTTATTGTCCCTTTCCAAATACAAAACAAAACTTTTGGTGTTAAAATCAGCTCTGGGTAGAGATCACTTTGCTGTTGCTGGGTCCATCTAAACTCACTTGCGCTTGTTTTCAGCTGAATTGTTTTACTACTTTTTGATGCAATGCTACAAGTGCTAACATGTTCTCCTGCCATTTTGTTTGGAAGTATTTTTCAATGTTTAGGGCACAGGGCACGGCGGAGGCAGAGAGACTTCGGCGGTGCCCGAGGAGTGGGTTCTCCGCCTTGATTTTCGAAGTCACGCTGGCAAAAACGAGATCAGCTCATTCCATCTACCCCTCTCCCTTGGTCTGTACTGCCAAATTTTTTTTTTGTTGCAGAGACCTGATTAGAATAATGAAGACTCAGAGCTTCGCCTACACCCCCCCTCCCTCTCGTTCCAGTGAATGAAAGCTTTGTCTACGGATAGAGCCGGCTTGAAATTTATCCCGGAAAGTTGATGCGACCCGATTGTTATCGGCAGGCCCCCAAATCGCCCGGACCTTCCCTGCTCTGCATTGCGTAATTTAAACTGCAAGCTGCTTATTAGAAATCCGAGATAAAAGTTCAATAATAATGTAAAAAGAGAGGGGAGGTGCGGTCGGTGGGTTGGTGGGGGGGGGGGGGGGTTTGGTGGAAGGCTGAGCTAAATTGGTACTACCCTGAATTTCCTGTCTCATCTCTTAAGATAAGTTGGTTTCCATTGTCTTCACCCCTCCATTACCCACCCCAGCTGAAATTATAATCAGGTTTTATTATTTTTAAATTACCAGATGAAATGGATAGCTCAGACTCTTTTTGAAGTTGCCAGGTAATTATAATAATAGGTATGGGACGAGGACAAGGCTGAACTGGTTCTGGATACGCAGACAGTATCTCTCTCTCTCTCTCTCTCGCTCTCTCTCTCTCTCTCTCTCTCTCTCTCTCTCTCTCTCTCTCTCTCTCTCTCTCTCTCTCTAGGCCTCACACTCTCTCAATCTCTGCATCCACGTGACGCATGACGAAGTTACATTCTAATGACTTTGGGTTTGATAAAATTCCCATTTAACCATTCCATAAAATCTGCTCACAGTCAGAAACTCCCTTGACTTAAAGTTCACTGTTTGTGCCCTTTTCTTTGAACAAATAAGAGTTCATGTTCCTAACATTTGAAAAAAATGTTCATTTCTGAAGAATATGAGCAATAAGATGACAATTAGATGGTACAACTGGGAAAGTTTTGTACTTCCCCCTTCTCTGTAAATGTATTATAAATATGGTTTAAAATGGGGATGTGAAAGACGTACGAGAGCCTATCACAGTTCTGAAGAGCTAAATGTCTGCGCTGACCTTTCAGAGTGACTGAAATCCAGGCTGATTCTACGTATGTTTTCTACACTTTCAGTTTTATATTTGTGCATTATGCTCATACCCATGTGATGCCCCCTTCTCATGTAATGTTGCTTTTAAAAGCTTCAAAAATTAGAATGACTTCTCCTCGACTGCAGTGTTATGTTTCAATTACTAGAAAGCCTGTTTTTAATCTTCAAAACAAATCAATCAACTTATTGAGGATTGATTCATGAATCTAACCTGGACACTTACTTTTAAATTTATACATGAGCAAATTTGATTTGATCAATGAAGGCGTTCTCAACTCGAGTGGTACAAGGGAGTATTCAGGGTGGGGGGTGGGGGACGCTCGCAGTTTATAATTTACCTCGTTTCGTTTCAGCTTGCTGTTAACACGGTGTGCTTTGCAGCATACGACAGGACTGAGAACAGGCATAACGCATGTCCTTCTGCAGAACAGTCATCGGGAACACTGCGGCAAATACCAGCTTGACGAAGCTCACAGAGTTCTGTTTTTGTTGGGACTATTTTTTGATGATTGAAATACATTGTCATTGTTCCTGGCACTGTTCCCTCTGCCACCTGAAATAATTTTGCAATTTTTGCATCCAACACCTGTAGTTCAAGCACCGACTGTATTTGGCCCCTTGGAAAATATGTGTAATAGGAGTCATTTCTGTAGTTTTTTTTTTTTTTTTTAAATAAGTAAATGGGTTGGATATTTCAGTATATCAAAGTTTTTTCAAGGGTGCTTCCAATATTTTGTACCCTTGTGTGTGTGACTGTAGCAGGAAATCTCATGGGAAGGTGCATGTGTTCATTCAGGTGGGTAGGTGTCTGGTTCCCTCATTTAAGTGCATGCTATTTTCTTTTTAAATACAATTTCTCACAAGACAACAGAGTCGGCTGTTAATGTGGTGAGAAAAGTCTTCTCAAATATGCATATGCACTCTGTGTGTGTGTGTGCGTGTGTGTGTTTGTGTGTACAAACTATACTGCCGTGTACACGAAGACCGTGCCAACTTCAGCGGGTGTGTGACTTTAGGAATTCAAGAACATTCTCACGGTGGATCCTCCTGAGAAATGGGACACGACAGCAATCTCACATGCGATTGGGCGAGTTGCGGTATTGTCCCTTATAATGACCGTGAGCGATTGGGTGTCTGCTCTGTTCAGGATAGTTCCAGGGCACTTCTGAGAAAAAGGATTTTATCGGTCTCACGTGTGACGGCTTCTGCAGCTGCGGCAGTCACGAGAATTACTTGAACGCCATCGTAGCTGAACCGTCCTCCCCGCCGATCGACATAGTCTCTTCTCCAAGCATGCCGTACCCATGCACTGAGTTTTGCAAGCTCAGTGTGTGTGAAGCCACAGAAGGGGAAAATGTGGGGTGTTCTACTGACATTGTTGTTTCGTGAAATTTCTCTTTGTGACATCATTGCCAAACCTGGAGTGTAATATAATCCATTGAACTAAAAACAATAGAATGGATGATGTCACAGGGTTTATTTATCCTGAATGTGCAAATAATTGGCGCCATATTGGGTAATACCGTTGAGTGTATATAAAGATGGACCACCTGACAGCTCCCAAAAAGTAAAGCCAAAACATCTCGATCGCCCCCCTCATGACTGGCTGTTGTATTGGTTGTAAACCCTGCCCCTCCATATTAGTGGATAGGACATTGGCCAAACTAAAGTACATGCCAAATAAAATTTTCCCAAAGATGGAAAAAAGATGTACCCTAGTTAGCAATGTAAATCTGCAGTAAAATGTTTACCATTCTGAACATAGCATGACGTGCTATTGGCACCAAAGTTATTGATGGTATGTTAAATTTGGTGGCTATCTAGTTAACCAAGATTCGATAATGGGTCACCTCAGTTTGCAACAAAAATAGATTATTAAAAGCTCTTTGCTCTGAATGTATTGAAATGTATTTTCAGCAGCGCTGAAGTTTGGAAGTAAAATCAGTTTGCGAGCCAGCTAGTTTGTTAGCTAGAAAATCAAGATTCGGTAACGGGCCACCTTTGTTTGCTAGCACAGTAGAACAAAAGTTTAAACACATGACAGTGGGAGATCTATTTACCCAGCATAGACTATATTTATTTTGTTTTAAAAGGTTAGTTTGGATTTTTTGATTTAGGGTTAAATAAGGTACTGAAGCATCGTCAGTTTACTAGCTACCGAATATTGTAGATGGCAGTCGGCATGCCCCCTGTTAATCGAGGGAAGCCAGAGCACCTGACAGCGGCGTGGAAGCTGCAATGATCTGCTGTGGAAGGAGACAGCAGTAAACATGGCCTCCCAATTAAAGACCCATCTAAAAATCACTGTGTTTAGTTGTATTCTGTATTTAGAATATTTTTTACTGCTTTACCTTGGCATTAGACAATGCTTTTCTTTGGCACTACATTTTCTCAACCGTATAGGATTACTGCAGTTTGAACTTACAGTTCAGATATTGTAACGTTGGTTCCAAAGGCAAGGGCCATTTGATGGCCAGCTAAAGCTTCCTAAATATTCTAAATATTGCATACACTAAAACTGATGGTGATTTTTTTTTTTTTTCTGGAATCTAGTATGAGTTTTCCTGTTAATGGCATTCCAGTCACCATCTAATGTAGATAATGCACTGACTATGGACAAGTGGGCTACCTTATACGACCCTACTTCAGAAAATTCTTCAGTTGTGGTCACAGAGCTAAAGAAAACACTAGAGTGGACAATATCATTGGCTGAACCAATCAGAAAACATGAGATGTGTCCGTCATCTTGTGTAAGGAATCGGCAGGGGAATTGCGCAATCAAACACTGTGCATGTGCATATGCACATATACAATATAAAATGAAATGAAAAACACTGAATTTCTTCCACTGTAAAAATATCATGTATGATAAATGATAAATCTGTTAATTGTACAACGTAGTATCATCAGCATCAAGTTCACTTCTGGGTCTATTTTTCACATGTGCTTATATACAAACTTCTCCTAGGTTAATATACCCTTAGAACCTTACTTCATGAAAAAATCATCAACATAATTCTGTATTCCTCCTATAAACTACCTTGGTCGAAGGTTTCTCACAGTTCCATACGGGTCGCTATCCTTCACTAAGATGGCGGATGCGAATCTCGCCAAAACTGGTCTCGTGTCCACTCTAGTGTTTTGTCTTTAGCTCTGTGGTTGTAGTACAACCTGACCCTGACGTAAAGTGTATCATCTCTGTTAACAATGAATCGCAAAGACTGGTATCCTGGTTAAATTGGAGCAAGCCGGCTACATCATTCAGGAGGGTATGGAAGCCTGTGTGCGGGTGGGCGTATGAGCTGGACTTCAATACCGCGGCTCTACCAGCTGCTCACTACTGATCAGACTCCAGCACAAAATGAAATCACCAGTGCAAGATGGCATCGCCCGAATCTGGGACATTTTGGCACCATTTTGGTGCGGTAGTAAGAGCTGGAGACGTGTTAATCTTAATACGCAGTTGATAAGTAAGACTAAATCGTTATTGTGAATGGCAGTGACATCAGAAAAGTGAGACATGCAATGTAACTCAGGCAGACCAACTGTGAAACACAGAGTAAATCTCTTCAAATATGGCCGACAGTTTGACACATCCACGTAATAGTCACGTCCGTTCTACTCTTTTAGAATTCTCTGGTACAATCAATGGAGTTGCAGCAGCATCATGGCATCCACACTGCCAATAGCACCAGAAGATTGATCAGATAACTTTTATTTAAAATAAATACAAATAAAAGAAAAAGTCTTTCTGAAAGACGGTGCTGGGATCACCCTGATTCCGCCTCACCCACGAACTGCGTCTTTGTTTCCACGGTCACTCGAGGACAGGAGTGCTTGCTTCATGTAATCCATCTCTATTCCTGAATCACTCTCAGTACCAGTCCCTAGGGCGGGGTAACAGGTGGCTTTAAATTATGCGGAAAAGGAGAGTGAGAGAGAAAATGCCATTCATGACTACACACCACACTTCCTTCGGTCGGACTTTCTCAGGTGTGTACCGCACACGGTGTGAGGTATGAGCTGGGATGTGATTACTCTGTACCTTTGCCTTCTGAAACATGACTATCTAGCCCAGGGGTGGGCAATTCTGGTCCTGGAGGGCCGGTGTGTATGCAGGTTTTTATTTCTATCAATTACCCTGACTGGTTGAGTTAATTGATTGCATACACACATATAGATATGTGCAAAGATTAGATCAAAGAAAAAATTTTTATGTGGGGAGATGAGAACAGTCTTTGTTGGCCATTCATGATAATTTAAAGAAATGTGCCTGAAATGTCAGATTTCAGAAATAGTTTGGCTAATTTAGATTATCAACTCATTAAAGGCCAGAAGTTGGTGTTAAAACCAGGGACAGATACGGCCCTCGTTGCCCACCTCTGGTCAAGCCAGTGGTTTTCATGACAACTGTGGAGAAACTACAAGTCTGCAAAAAAAAAAAAAAAAAAAAATCCAAAATTCTGCACCACATCCAGTGGCTGTGAGGCAAAGTACAAACTAAAAGCGGTGGTTATCTGAAAGGTTCCTAATGTCACAAGATGTACAGCCAATCAGTCACTATTAGCCATTTAAGAATCTGTTTCTTCTTAACATCACATGGGGGAGTGATCAACCAGAGGCAAGATGGGCTGATCAACTAAAGCCAACCGGTTAATCAGTTCCTTCATTATTCAATTCCTGTTGTGATGTCATGCAAAACTGATTTTGACTTGTAATGGCTAATTGGCTCTGCACCCAGTGACACTATTGAGAACCTTAAAATGAGGTTTTTCTTTTTTTTTCAGGCTTTAAGTGGAGTAAATTTATACAAATAAACAGACTTTGCTGTCTGTTTATGGGAGAAAGGCTTATATTTGTGGAAGCTAAAGACCCAGATGTTGTGCTCAGAAATGGTCAGTGTTTGTGGGGTGGCATATGCCATCCATGGACTATCTTGGAAAGATTATTTTTGCTTTTGTTGATGACTCAGCTAACATTTCTGATAATTTGTTTGTAAAAAAAATACGTTGCATATGTTGTGTTTTTCTATTGGGCTTTGAAACATGAGAACACTTGTTCTTTGGAATAAGTTTGTCCTGCAGACAGTGGTGAACATGACTTTGTTGTCATGCTAAGAAAGTTAAATTGAAGATTAACTGATGCGTAGGCAGTTCATGGTGGGCACTGATGCTGGTTAGATTACATCACGATGATTATCATTCTGACTCATAAGTGGCAGAACTTGGATATGTACACCCTGACATAATATGGCACTGTTTTGCGTCATATCAGGGCGATCCAAGTACAGCTCGATGACATTAATGAGTGCCTGTGTGCTCGTCTCTGTATGAATACCTATGTATTTGCCAACAGCTTTTCACTGGAGGTTTGTCAAAGATCGAGATAAATGTAAGTTGAGGAATAGGTGTTCTGATAAACACACGAGATCTGGCTGGGTGAATTTTAATTTCATGACATGACGCAGTTAGCTTGGATACCGAAGTCATGCTGCAGGAAGAATATTTTCAAAATTACTTATTGTATTATTTTTATTGAATTTCTCTTGCGGTGTACATATTACTTCAGCATGTATGCTTCTTGAGGTCTAGAAGACCGCAGACATATATCCCCAAGAGTCAACAAATATAACAAATATTAATTCCTGTCCTCTGCTTTTCCCATACACCCATTTGTCCTCATCGAAACAGGGATTAATGGGTTTATGCGAAAAGCAGTGCGCTTCTCATCTGAACATGGCACCTCAGAGACTACTTCTATCCATCCTAGATGTGTCTGGCCTCAAAATCTACGACTCCACCATCTGTCCAAGAGTTATTGAATCTGCCTCCGAAATCTTGTTCTTTTGGAATTTCTGAGGAGTTGGTTGCAGTCAAGTCGCAAGTTATCTTTTTCCGATCTCTGTTTCTTTATTTTTCTTTGCCACCAGTCTGTGACTAAATGGTCTTGTAACTGTTTGTTTTTATGAGATATAAATACTCATCTTCCTGCAGCGGTAGAGTCTGTCGTGGGGCCTACAGTAATGTCACGGTGACAATGGCTCTGTCAGAGTGTCCTGCTGTCACCTGCGGCTGCCGTATGGGGAGATAATGAAAAAATATATGTGGGTCCTGACCGGAGATTTTGTCTTTGTTTATGGCCCTTAGGAATAAATCTGTGAAGGACTCATTTAACTGGAATCTTAAGGCAGTTTTATGGCTGTGAGACGTGTCTGTTGTCAGTATCTGACGACCAGAATGTTATCAAAGAGACAGAAAAAGGAGTCGTCTGACAGTGTTGCGTATCTGTTGAATATTTGTTACGTCGCAAACACTTTCATTATTTGTCATAATTTCATTGGTTGGATGGACCAAGGGTTCTGTGGTTGTCATGGAGGTGGGAAGCCGAAACAGTTCAGAAACTTTGGTTGGTAATAGTGATGAAGCAATAACTATAATTACCATGGAAACGACCGTTTGCGCAGCATAGGTCATCAACACTTCGTTTAAAAATAAAAGCATCTGTGCCGCCTGACTTTTTTTTTTTCAGACATCCGTCGACGTGTTGCAAGTATAGTAAAATCGCCTTTTGGCAGTTGTGTATTTCTGTGAAAACTTGTGCTTACTAAACAACATTTATCTTTCAGTCAAGCTTCTTAATTACGAAAGCAGTTTTACTTTTCGAAAATTCAATAAATATTTCTACAATTGTTATGATTCAGGAAGACTGCATAATTATGTGTGTCAACAATGTATGAAATTGCATTGTGCGTAATGAAATTGCACTTTATTGTATTGCACTGGCTGGTTTTGTGCCTATGTTGCATATAGGCCCTGCTGGAGAGGATATGGTAGTGCTGTGCTGGAGCCACGGCTTTGCATTCCTGCTTCAATATTATTGTGATGGTCCATTTTTTGTTGAGTGAGTATGCACTCGTGTGCTCATGTCTGACTGAGTAAATAGATCATAGGTCACTTGATTAAGTGGATTGGTGTGTGTGTGTGTCTGTATGTGTGTGTGTACGTACATTTTTTTAATGGGTGGATTTATGAATAGTAAATATGCATGATCTTAAAGATGCTTATGTGCAAAAAAAAAAAAAAACATTGTGGAAGCTTTTGGTACGTGGTACATGATAATTTTTTTTTTTCACCTCCTGTTTAAGATGCAAGGAACAGCTAGTCCCAACTGGGTTCTTGTTGTCAGAAATGCCTTTGGGTACTGGTTATGTTAATATTTGTTTAATAGACACTTTAAGATTTGGGTGTAGAACAGAACTTGAGGGCAAAAGCAGCTATTGGTGTCAGCTCCCCGTAACACGATCAGAACACTCAATCCTTCCTTTCCACAAAGCCTTGATTACTGCTAATGAACGTTTTAGTCACGGTGTCTCAGATTAGAAGGAGACAACTGCTCTCAGTGTGAGTTCCCAACTTCAAGAACAATCAATCTGCCATCGCTGTAAAAAAAAGAAAAAAAAAACACGCATGTAACAATCACTCAAGAAATCGGGTGACATCATACGTTCACAGGCTCTTTCAATCCGAAACTACGTTTGTAATAACAAAAGGGAGAGACTTGGGTCGGGAGACGACGGAATAAACTGGTTTGTGGAGACATGAACCTGCACTGTTGATCTTAGTGTTTGAAGCAACTGATAAACATCTACCGGGGAACAAAAAAAAAAAAAAAAACAAAGCAAAAAACGGTTGAATACACACATGAGCTCACTCCTCACCCACTGATATATCTCTCACCAGGGCTGGGGCAGAGCAGAGAAGGTGCTGATATTGATGTTGTGATGTCTTGTTTATGGTGGTATCCAAAACACCTGGCTACTGAGGCAAAGCCATTGCAGTAGCGAGTGCTAGTTTCGCTAGCATGCCAAGCTCTGGCCTTTAGCGGCAAGGGGAATGGCTGTGTGTGTGTGTGTGTGTGTGTGTGTGTGTGTAGGTGTGTGTGTGTGTGTGTGTGTGTGTGTGTGTTGTTTGATTTGGTCAGTCATGGAAGTCTCTGGCCTGGCAGTAGGGGATGAATTGTATACGGAAGGAGAGATAACCCTCTGCAAAAATCTGTTTGGATAAATTGCCCACAATGAGGCCATTTTTTTCTAGCAAATTTCCCGGTCTACTTGGGGAATGATGCACACTAGTGCCACCCTGACTTGCACCAGCATCAGTCCAAAATACTCATAAATGAACTTACAAATATAGTTTTTACTAAGCCTTTGGCATGCCAGTGGTTGAGGTCTCTGTAAGCTTGGCCCATAGTTTTAATACTGTCTAGAGTTTGACTATACCTGTGGGGGAGTGAGTGTGTTAATCAGTAGGCAGGTGTCTGAGTTGATGACTGACTTAGCTGGTGAGTATCCCTTGCATTGCATTGACAGTGCTTGGGCTCCATCGCTTAGACATGAAGTTACAGCTCAAAAAAGACCCTGACTCACTCCGATGATGTCATGCTCATGTCATGCTACAGTTGAGAGTGAGCCTTTTGGCTTGTGCTGAAGCACTGACATAAACATTAACTTGTTAATTAATTTTGGGATTTGTTCGATTGATCAGCTCCTGCACATGACACTAGATGAGATGCGTTCAAATCTCTTGGGTATGCGGGTGACGGGGGGGTGGCAATAGTATCCATGGATATGATTGTGTCGTCACGGCTGCATTCAGCGAGAATGAGTGGGCCCATATGGGCTGGTTGAGCAGAGTTTGAGCGGGTATAGAAGGATTAGCTTAAGAAAGGATACTCCCCACCTCCCCCCAAGAACACTGCTGTGGAAGATCTTCTCTTGTCTGGCGGAGTGGCAGGGAATGTTGGTGACTCTGTTCCATTAACAGCCATTTTCACCTGAAACCCCGAACCGTTCTGCCCCCCCCGTCTCATACGGTCCTGCCAGCACGTAGACAGTGGGCACCCACCCATGCCCTCCCAGGAACGACCCACATTCACTGGTCGTCCTCATTGAACTCTGGCATTGCGCCGACAGCATCTTTCCCCTTCCTCCCCTCGTCTGGATGCTCGCAAACCCTATTATGTACCACCATTATACTTAAAAATTATATAAAAGTTATAACTTTGATATGATTATATTAGTCTGTTCGTAGATTCTGTTTTTCATATTGATTGGACAGAATAACCGCAAATATTATAATTCATGCTAAAATGCACCAGGCAAAAAACAGTGCTGATTTAATCAAATGCATCTGCTGTTAAAATCTTGCAAAAGTTCGCTAGCTAGTCCTTATTAAAAGGAAACCATTTTCCACTGGCTATACAGTTCTGCGTGCTTCATTATAAACTGCAGCATGTCGCCTGTCTACATGTAGCTTGTCAGTAGTTGACATGAAAATGTTGCCAAACGAGGAAATTGAGACAGAAGTTACCCATACATATCCGTAAAACATTTACCCTTTGAGCCAACTAAAACTTCCAATGTGCCATCTTGAAACAATTTTATATACTGAATATCACAACTTACTAATTCTGGATCACAGATCTGCAGTGCATACTTAAGTATAATGCATAATAATTCCTTTAAGTAGAATGCCATTACCTATGCTTTATCAAGCCTTTAGGTGCATGCATCTTCCGAAGCTGATCCCTGAAATGTGTCCAGTTCTGTGTGTATACCATTTCGCCAGATAATGGGCTACTGAAATACGGTGATTTATTTTGAGTGTAAACAGTCTCATTTTCAGGGACTGTGCTTGTGTTGTTGCTGATTAACGTGTTCAGATCTGAATGTTTTGTAAACATTGGCCACCTGAGAGTGGATTTTATACTTATTTGCAAAAAAAAAAAATTTAATTCATATACTGTGCACTTCTAGTGGAGTCTCTTTTCTGCAGTTTATTTGCAAATACCATTAATGCTGTAGAAATGTTAAATATTGAGGTTCTTGATGAGGTTCATCAAGATCCAACTCACAAGTAAATATACCCAACCACTGCTTCTATCAGAGTACCTAACTATGAGGCATAAATGGGCAAATGCGTTCTGACACAGCTGACCAGAACTGCAACCAAGAGGATAACGTGCCTTTCTTGGGGATCGGGTTGGTGCTGTGGAGCCATATCTGGATCTTGGGTAGCTTAGAATGATGAAGAAGTATTGGTGGAGTAGATGAACCCCAGCTGAGATCAGGGCTGTCTATACCAGGAAGAGGGTTTCTGACTTGCGTGCACAAACTGTCTCCGCCAGAGGTGGGCTGACTGTGTAAGAGCGGTCTCATCTGGGGCCAGTTAGCATTCTGCCTCTGACAAGCCCTATAAAGTGTTCTAGGCTTGTAGTACAGGTATACGCTTTCAAAGACAGGCTTCTTCGACTGGTGCGAACGAGACCACATATGTTTCAGGAGCACATATGGGGTTCAAGGGCTATGAAACTTTGCCTCCAAATCCCTCCCAGTCTGGTCTATTCTGTCTGCTCCCATTGTGGAAGTATACATGTGTTCCCACTGGAAGGGTAAGCCATTATCCTTTTACTTCCTTCCAGCTGCTAGGCAACCGCAAGCGCTTGGACGGACTCCCGCTTGCGTTGGGCAGCCCGCCCGACTGCTTGTTCGGTACACCATATGGGTTTCCCTGACCCGTCCCCCTAAAACCACATAAAGAGGGAAAGGGACTCTGCGTTCCAAGACGCAGAGGTTCTGGAACGGTCCGGCCCGACCGCGGGCGAGTGAAGTCATGAGAGTCTGCTTACCGGAAAAGCCGCCGCATTCACTTGGGCCGACTGGAGCGGTCTTCCACGCTGCCAAAGTTACTCAGTGCAAGCATGTTCTGCTGTATTATGAAGCAATTTGGAATAATAATGGAGTCAATTAGAGGAGTATAAAATATGTCTCACCAGTCACCTGCGGTCCCACTAGCTTCCTGGGTTTGGAATTAACGGTGTTTTTTATCAGGCCACATTTCCCTAGACAATATCATTGATCTAAACTTTTTTCTCTGGAAGTGAATAGTGGCAAATAAAAGATATCATGATGATGTGATTATTTAAGTTCTGTCGACCTAGCTGATAACCACGGATAGACGTGCTCTCAGCGTTCAGAAGTTATGATAGCTAGGTTGTATTTTACAAAGGACAATGAACCGTGATAAAATTTTTTAGCCGTCGGACTCGATTCTGTGTGGCTTGTCAGGGATGGTTGATATCAAGTCGGAAAATGCTCTGGAACGTACCAGGATGGGGGGGGGGGTGGTCTGAGGGTGAGGAAGGGATATGCAGACACAAACACGGTCTGACTGCTGGGTACAGGAGGAGGGCAGCCAATGACCTCGAGTACACGCTGAGTCCAATCAGAGAGTCCGATATCCTGGGGCAGGTCAGTTCATGCCTCCAGGTACATCTCGAGTGGGTGAGATCCAAATCACAAATTGCATAGGTTTGGTCATGTTCAACTGAAGTGGGGTGTGGG
Source organism: Gymnothorax javanicus (assembly GCA_029692085.1). Taxonomy (NCBI): domain Eukaryota; kingdom Metazoa; phylum Chordata; class Actinopteri; order Anguilliformes; family Muraenidae; genus Gymnothorax; species Gymnothorax javanicus. The sequence continues at coordinate 45,456,579 of CM056206.1, read as the reverse complement.
GAGATGTATCCTTGAAGTTTGTTTTTTATTGTGAGTGTTCTTTGCACTATTTGGTGAGGGTAATGTTAGTATGCTGCTGCATTCTACTACTACAGAGTACAACAGAATGCAAGTTTGGTACAATGTAAAATGAATTGAGGTGGTGCAGTGCGGTGGAAGGTACGTGGTCTGGCTTCGTGCGGTAAATGTTATTTGGGGTAATTTGCATTGGCAGTGCGAACAGTCCTTCGACATGTTGGTGCCAGCATTTGTTCCTCGAGGCGTGGTTTCTTTCCCAGAATTTGATTCTTTATTTTGCTATTTTTTTAGAAGTTGTTTTTTTTTTTTTTTGAAGTAGAACTTCCTGTATCAAAAGGTTTCATGTTACAGTACAAAACAAACAGCCCTTGTCTGCCCCCTGCAATTTACCTGTCCTAGGATTTGAGGGGTTGCTCTGTCCCTCCTCCAAAAATTACCAGGTTGGGGATCACGGTTCAGAGGGAGGACACGTTTATACGAGACCCTGCCGTAGCGATGCGGGTACAGGGTGCAGAGATGTATTTTTTTGATGCCGTGACCGTCCGCTGTTGGCAGAGCTCCGAACGATCTGATGGCGAGGCTTCATCCCTTGCTTTTTTCCAAAAGAAAAACGTCATGCCGTCTCGAATTTTGCACGGTTGCGGCCAAGGCTTTGAAATCCAGGAATTTGTTTAGTCAAGCTTAACTTGACTGGACAAATATCTCTCCACCTCCCGTGTTGCGAATCCTCATTTCTTTCCCTCTAGTTTCATGCCTTATAGGAGCAGACAGACCCTCTCGATGTGAAATTTTTCTCACAGTTGTCCTGTCGTGATCATAACATGGCCACAGTCTGGGACTCTCCACCTCTTTTTTTTTAATGAAGCCAAGTTTGTGGTCCACTATCCTTTACAGGTCACTGGAGACAAGTGATCACCAACCTGATCCCGGAGATTTGCTATTCTGTGGATCGCGGGCAAAGGACTGTTGGTCATTGCAAAGTCGAAGTTAAAAAATTTGCGGCTTTATTGTGATAAAGAATAGAAATGGGGAAAATGAACCAGTTGTCCTCACATTTGAGAAGGAAGATGATTTACATTTTGCTTGCTAAATTTACTTCTTCCTTTATCTATCTCTACTCTCAAACCCCCATCTGTTCTCCTTTTAAGATAAAGAATTAAAAATGTATCCACGTCGATGTAGATACGTGTCCTGTAAGGATATTTTGATCATTTATAGGCTCTTCTGGCTTCCTCTTGTGCCCTTGAAAATTCTGGATAACGTGAGAGAGGGTGTTTGGACCTTCCCAAACATGACTTTAATATTTGTTCAATAAAAATCAAGCCTGTCGGCCCATCTAGTTATATCTAAGGCCTAAAGTCACTGCCACTGTGTCAACATTTTACCTTGAACTCAACAAGGGGCTGCTAGCGAAGTGTGCTAGATGTGTGTTACAACTCAGTAGGACAGTTTCAGGCCTTGCTTTCCCATCCCAGCTTGTTGATACCTGCAACGTCTGAACCCTTCGGTTAGCTGCGATGAAAAATGCTCACAAGATTTTATGCTGTCCGGACTTGTTTCAGTAAAAACATTGTTGTACCTTTCCAGGGAGAGCTGTACAGCCTGTCATCAACATTTGATCTATGAGATCTAGGCTGGCAAAGTCATCCAAGCATGATGGATTTTGTGTAAATGCACTTGTATATGGGAGTGAGAGGAAGGCAGGGAATCCTCTGTGTGTGTGTGCGCGCGCGCGTGTGTGTGTGTACGTGCGTGCGCGCGCGTCTTCGTGTGTGGTGTGAGAGCTGACAGCACTGGTTTTATTTATTTTGATGAATTCCCAGTACATTAACACAAAGGAGCACGTGTTGCTTTCAAGGAAGAGTTCTTTTTTTGTTTTAGCATGCATAATGTCATTATGCGTGAACTGTACCACTACTTCCTAAATTCTACATTAATCTTAAGCAGTTTAGGCTTTCTGGGCTGTAAAAGCCATTTTCCTGCTGCACTGTAAACCTCGGGAATAAATGAGCTTGTGGTAGAACTCCCTGACGTGTACCTTTTCACTGCAATATCCAGATCATAAAAATTAAATGCCGATGAATGATGGCCAGTGTAACGTTTACGATAATTATGGCCTCATGAGGTCCACAGAGGTAAATGTTGTCCGTGGAGTACCATTTGTGTAGCTTTCACAACTGTTTCAGCTAGCTGTATTGTGAAAAACCACCTTCTTGTATAGGGTGCCCTTGGGAGTGAGGGAATAACACTGCAAATGTATGGACGGGCTGGGTCATGTCATGCCATTGATAATCCCGAAATATGAAATAAAATACAGAGATACAAGAGAATTATCATCTCAGCTGCTTTATGTTGTTGCGTCCCTTCAAAATGGCAGGCAGCAGATTATGTCACTTCCTGTTGAACTGTCCACCGGAGTGACTGGTCCTTGTTTGGCCATTCTAAATGTGAGTATGCAAAGTTCGGGTGTGTGTTTCTTGCCTGGTAGATCACGAGTTAAAAAAGTTTTTAAGAGTGTGTGTTTACTCTCGCATTTGGACGAAGTCCACAGTGCATTTATGACGTATGACTTTCACGGGAGACATGGTGACTAACTGCCTGTAAATCTAATCTTTCATGTGAAGGTCTCTAGTGTGCAACTTTGCCGTGCGCCAGCACTGGCTTCATGGGTTTGTGGTCCGGCTCAGTTTTTTTCGAAGGAGGGGAATGGAACCGCGGCCCTTTTGAACGCGGCTAGGATCGATGGCGGGGAAGAAAAAATAGGAACTGAAAATTCGGGGGAGGTTCCATGCGAGCGTAGTCAAGCGAAATAAATATTTAGTCTCCCTCGGCCTCGCTGGCGCTGAAGTTTCAGAGTTTGACTGTGCTCTGCTCTCCCTCACTGGAGCAACGAGGCCATCCATCAGTCTGGTGCTGGGAAGCATTGCGCTTTTCTCCGCCGGCCATCAAAAGCGAAAAGACCTCAAATCTGCTTCTTTCAAATATTAGAGAGTCAGGGAGGGAGGAGAGAAATATTTCTTTTTAATATGAACATATTCAACATTGACACTGATTTTTTTTGTTTCTTCTTGTGAGAACATTCATTCGTTAATATTTTACTGTTGTACTTTATTGTTGATGTCTAATTTAATTTTGAGGCAGGGAGGGAGGGAGGGATTGCCTTACGACTCCAGGCTGTGTTCAAAGAGATTGCCCATGTTGTGTTAACGATAAGCATATTTTGGGAGCAGTAAATGCTAAAGTGAGGCTGGATGTTTGTCATTAATTCAGACTCTGAGACAGCTGTGGGGCAGGGTTTTTACACGAGCGGAGATATCGGCCCTAAGCACAACTGGAGCATCGCGGTGGCCAAACGGCCCTACTGAAATGCCAAAATGGCTTTACTTGGCAAGCAAAGGGGTGTGCAGATGGACATTGATTCTGGGCCCAGAGCCCACTGCTCTTCAATATCAGATCCAGAGTCACATCGTTCATCTCTTAATTCCCCCCTCCACCCCCCAGCTCCCTTAACTGCAACCGCATGTCTCACAGATGTAATCTTTTCCACTAAATTGGATCTATTGGAGGAAGAGGAGTCGCAACTACTGGGCTACTCTTTTTTTCTTGCTCTGTGGTGCATTAACATCTTAAGATAGTGTTACACAGACCTTCTACATAGCTGCCTCCCGCAAGGTAACGTAAATTTCATGCTTAGCAACAGCAGAAATCTCATGGGGCAAATTGACTTGACCTCTCCGCTTTTTTTGGGAGATGTCTCTGTGCAGTCACCCTTCTAATATCACCCCCTCCTCTCCCCCTTTGCCCTTTTCATTAAGTGACCCTCTGAACTCCTCTTTCCCTCCGCGTTGAAATTGATTCTGTATCAGTATTTCTCCCCCTGGGCAGTTGCATCATAATTTTCCCTTTGAGTGCTTTGTTTCTTGTTGTCATCAAGTGGTATCTACGCAAACCTGCTACATTCAGAAAATCTGAATCATGCGCAGACTGATTGGCTCCAGGAAAGCAAAATGGAGAGAAAGAAGAGGTATACAGCAAGTGTTGAGAGAGAGATACCAGTTAGGCCTTTTAAAGGACAGAAACCGCTCCTGGCATAATGTTCACCGCAGCATTCTCATCTCCCCACCAGAGGGTTTTACAACAGCCAGGGCTGTGCTTTCAAAAAGGAATAGAAAAAATAATTCACTATTCCTGTCACTTTTTTTCACTGTCATTCCCTCTCTTTTGTCACTGTGAGATCATTTTATCCCTTTCTTCCTTTGTTCATTTAGTTGATCATTCCTGGTTTTACAACCCCATTTCCAAAAAAGTTGGGACACTGTGTAAAATACAAGGAGAGAATGCAATGATTTGCAAATTACTTAAACCTTATAGTTGAAAATAGTACACCAATGTATCAAATGTACCGAAGTGTCAAACATTGAAATTGAGATGCATTGCGATGTTATTTTTTGAAAAACATCTGCTCATTTTGAATTTGATACCAGCAACACGCTTCAAAAGAGTTGGGACAGAGGCAACAAAAAACTGGAGAAGTTGTATAATACTGAAAAAATACGCCAGGTGGAGCATCTCATTGCTAATTAGGTTAATTGGCAGTTAATTGGTTAATTGGTTAGCAATATGACTGAGTATATAAAGTCTTTAAGAGTTAAGGATGGCTTGAGCTTCTCCACTCTGTGAAAGCATGCACAGGGAAATAATTCAACAATTTAAGAAAAATGTTTCTCAATGCAAAATTGCAAAGATTTGGGGGATTTCATCCTCTACAGTACATAAAATCATTAGAAGATTCAGAGAATCTGGAGAAATATCTGTACGCAAGGGACAAGACTGAAAAACATGGCAATATTAAATGGTAATGATCTTTGGGCCCTCAGAAGGGACTGCGTTGAAAACAGGCGGGATTCTGTGGTGAAAATCACTGCATGGGCTTAGGAAAACTTCTGCAATCTATTCTCAGTGCATACGGCTTGTTGCTGCATCCACAAATGCAAGTTAAAGCTGCCATGTAAAAAATAAACCATATATAAACAAGATCCAGAATCCATGCTTTTCTCTCTGGCCCCAAGTTTATTAAAGGTAGACTGAGGTGAAGTAGAAAATTGTCATGTGGTCCGACCAATCAAAATGCGAAATTCTATTTGGAAATCATGGATGCTGTATCATCTGGGCCAAAGAGGAGATGGACCGTCCAGGTTGTTCTCAGCGCATGGTTTAAAAGTCAGCATACCCTGACAGTATGGGGGTGCATTAGAGCAGTGGTTCCCAACCCAGTCCTCAAGGACCCCCTGCCCTGCAGGTTTTTGCTCCAGCTTTACTCTTTCACACCTGATCCATTTAAGGGCTTCATGCTGATTGGTTGAAAAAAAATCTACCTGAACAGGGTGTGCATGAAGGTGCATTGGGCCTTAAATGGAGGTGTGCATAAGTAAAGCTGCAACAAAAACCTGCAGGACAGGGGGTCCTGGGTAACTGTCCCAACGTTTTTTGAAACAGGTTGCAGGCATCAAATTCAAAATAAGCATATATTTTCGCAAACCAATAAAATTCCTCAGTTTCAACATCTTACATGTTGTCTTCATTCTATTTTCAATTCAATATAGAGTTTAAAAGATTTGTGAATCATTGCATTCTGTTTTTATTTACATTTTACACAATGTCCCAACTTTTTTGGAAATGGGGTTGGATTAAAGTTACGGAGATTTGAAATTATTTTCATAATCTGCTTTTCTACTTGATTTACGGCAAAAAAGTTAAATAAGATCACGGATATGGACTGTTTTACTGCTGTGCTTGATCTTTGTCAGTATGCATCACAAAATCGCCTCAGTTCATTGACTCGGATTGCAGCAATGAAGGACAGCTAAAGATGGCTTCCTTCCCCCCATCAAGTTCCACAGGCACTATTTTTATGAGCTTAGCATGGATTGCAATATTATTGTGTTTAGTTGAAAGTAGGCAGTTAGCCAAGGGGTGGCGGATGCAGGGGATATTGTAAAAATAGCCTAAATGCAGCAAGGAGCCAATTCGGAGGGTGCTGGCTCTCCCTTACCTGCCAGGGCCCATCCCTTACTGCAGAGTCCAGTCAGAAAAGGCCTTTGGCGACACATTATCTGCACATGCCTGTCCCCATGGAAACGCCACTGTTTTCTTCAATTACCGGGCTGAGGCTTCAGTGTTAACAAACCTCACACCCATGGTCTCATTCCTAACTGACACCTCTACACAGCCGAATGGCACTTCCGCCACGTGTTCATGTCTAGCATTAGCGTTGCGGACACAAATGCGCACAAATTGGCTCACAAGTCAGGACACTCGTTCAGCCCGAGGGGCAGGTGCTGTGGATTGTTTTGTGGCAGGTTTTCCTCTTGTTCTCTCTTCAGTGCCATTCGATAGTGACGCAACTCGTCAGGAACTCGAGAGAAGCACGTATGCGCAGCTAACAAATTCAAGTCTTTCTTTGCTCAGATATTAGCTGTCGCAAAAACCTGCTTGCGATGGTATCACACCAGGGAGGGAGTGAAGGTGGGGGTGGAAGGCGATGCTATCTCGGCTCTCGCAGTCCTGAACTGAGCGGCGCTGGATGGGGAAATAGCTTGGTTTTGTCTCATTTACTTTTGCTAATCGTGGAAAGCCAGCAGATTCCAAGGGAGGCCCTCGTCTCTCTCAGCCTGTCAGTTCTGTTTGTGCAGGGCCCTTGGGCTGCTCCACAGATTACCAGCTTCTCCCTGCCTCTGTTTATTGCTTTCCCTGTTTATTGACCGTGAGGCAGGGATTTGGGGCCCGACTCTGTGTAGTCCTATTCCAAAAACTTTTTATGCTATTTCTTACTCATATGTGAAGACTTCACCGCACCCCATTTGGTGGCGGGTTTACAGAGATGCAGGGAGCTCAGCTAGTAATTTAGGAACTAAAATTCCCAGAACCTATGGTTCCCAATTCCTGGATTGGCATCTGCAGTAGTAGACTTGGGAAAGGTAATGCATCTCACCTGAAATTATTATGGTGTGTAACATGTTGTATATTTGTTTGAGTGCAAGTTACTCTGGGTAAGACGGTATGCTTACAATTTAATAAATCAGCCACATTCTCATCATACACAACATTCACCATACAGGATACTTCTACTCCCATGATGCTTCTCAGACCCCCCCACCCCCAACCTGATACCTCCTCTCACTTTTAATCATACTTCTGGCATTACCCACTTACTTGGAAGCAAACCTTTGATCTCCAGGCACAGAACAGCTCAGCCATGCTTTGGCACATTTCCATACTCCCCACGTGACTCCCTTGATTGAATTCAGTTGCCAGCTGACCCATTCCCTAACTTCCTGCAGCGCTACAAACAGAGAGTTGGGAGGTGTCACAGTGGTGCATGGCAGCCCGATTCAGTTCCTCCACCTGCCCCCTCTCTCACAATCTGCCGCTCCGCGGATTGCTCCCAACCGAGCCACTTGGTGAATTACGCCAACGCTAACTCGACCCGACAGGCCTGATGACCCCACCCACCGACCTGGTGCCAGACGCCTGTTAAGAGTCGAGGGGGAAGCCTTTATTATCAAGTGATGACATCGTCGGATGGGGTGGGCAGCCGGTACTGATCTGCCCTCCGTGAGTCTAAGCGTTCTGTACTTCTCTGTCTCTCCAAAGCGGCATCACTGCAGGCAGACGTGATCTCATAATGAATTTTAGGCCTAATTCGCCGAGCCCCATCTCTTCTCAGTCGGTTTTGGCGCGAGGAATGCAAACGCAGTCCAACGATTAGCACGGTGGCTGAAATTTCCCTCGAGTGCTCCATTCAGATCCATAACTATGAACTCAGTGAATTATGTTACCGTCTTATTATATTGTAGGGTCTGTTATTACACACCCTCAATGTTTCATACCATTTTATGTTATTTAAATAATTCATCATTTGCCTACTAAAGACATGCTGTCAATTGTAATTTGTTATTTTCCCGAGCTGCCGCCAAATTGTATCTTTATACCCAATGCTACGCTGCTGCACATACTAAACTACTACCCAATGCTCTGCTGCTGTCAAATGCTATGCAACTACTCAATTCGATACCTCTGATTAGCGCCACCCAGTGCTGTGTGGCTAATCACTTGACAAGAAAGTAGCCAAATAAAATGTAAATGGACAGTTGTTTCATTTTTTCTTTCTTGGAAGGGATTTTGAAAAACATCTGTAAGACATTGGTGTGACAATGGATAGAGCGACAGGTGTGGATATATGGCTATGAGCACTAACACAATTATAATGAATAATGGGCCATGGTGCTGGTTATTTATATTTTATGACTGGTTTCCTGTTGGGGGAAAATTAAGAAAATGGGGAGTGAGTAAGTGGTTGAAAATGACTGTAATATCTACAAAAAAACTATAAAGTATTTGCGTGGTACCTAGTGGTGGTAGTAAAGGAGACTGCACCTCATTGTGTAAAAAAATAATAGAAATAAAATTAAAAAAACCCTGTTTGGGTTGTTCAGCTCCAGAATGCCAGAGTGGAGTGCCCTGAACTATGATTGGGAATGCCTCACAGGCTGAGGCTCGGTGGCTGTGGAGCAGGTTGCCAGCAGGGTTGCTAGATTCCCAGTTTCCTCACCGAATTGGGATACTTTTCTGGCAGTATAAGTACTTATAAGTATAAGTAGAAAATTACTTGTCTTGAGTTGCCTGTTTTTTGGGGTTATTTAGCAATTGTAGGGCCACAAGAAGTCAAGCCCCATTGGAGGGTCAGCCAGGCCACACGTTTTCGAGGTGTCGTCGGTGCTAGCTAATGGCACTTGCATCATTGTTCCTGACCCATCTGATGTTAAGCTCACTGCACACCCTTTCTTATCCACAATTCCACGCCAGAAATCCCTATTAAGTGTTTTTTTTTTTCTTCCTCAAGTAGAAAATATCGCCTTAAGTCACTGTTTGTGTGATGAGTGAACTTTTTTGAGCGAATCCAGTGGTAAATCTTGAAATGAATGAAACTCGCCTTACCTCATGGGCAACATTCTTCTCTTATTAAGCAAAAAGTAATCAAAATAAACTTCAGTCTAAATGTAAGACTTAAGTGCTTGTTAAGACATTTTTGGGATACTTCTGTTGACTTTTTTATTAATTACCTTTTGGGCATGGCTATTGTCTAGATGTGGCAACCCCGGCTGCCAGCACTGGGGCACGGAGTCCCAATATACTCCCATGCACAGCACCTCCTATCCTCTGTCCAAGACTGCCAGTCAGGCACATTTGGAAATACACTCATGAGAGGTACTCGCATTTTGCCTTGAGATGATATAAAAAGCCAAATAGCTGCTTAAACTGATAATTTTACCAGGCAGGTCGAAGTTGGTTTTACTCACTTTCTCAACCCTGAATTAATTTTTGCTTTGGTACATCAATCTCCAATGGACAGGAACAATGTGCCAAGAAATAATTGGTTATGGCTAAAATACTGTTACAGTTCAATAAGTTCGTTGGGCTTCTTGGATGCAATGGAGTGATGAAATGGTGACTTAACGTGTTAACTGACAAAGTGATGTTCAGTGATGTGTAATGTTTTTAAATGTCTGTTTAGTCATACTAATGGCTGCCTGATGGTCTGAATTATGTCCATGAGATCAGTTTACTGTTGCAATCCATAAAAATGAAATGAAATCTCATCCATTTGTGTGAAATTGTTAATTTCCGCAGCATTGGGTCGTGCCCTTTTAAAACGGTATTTAGAGAATTTATACTCATGAACTATTTTGCTAAAGCTACCATGGTTACTTTGAGACACAAATAGATGAAAGTTATGTGGCTAATCAGTTGTTTTTCACGATGTAGTCTTAAGCAATTGTTGCTTTTTGTCTCTTTGCCCCAGCAGATTAGATATGAAAAAAATGAATATGATGTCAAAGTAGAAATTGACTATTATAATTTGTATTCACACTACGCCCATAGCACGTGAAATAAAGACAGACTGCAGCCATTTCTATACGGTGTCACAGTTCAAGTATTAAAGAGTCTGTGTTGTTTTGATCTGACAAACATTTGTTGAAAACAAATTCTGTTCAGAGATTGTGCACCACCGAACAGAGGAGCTACAACGTAACGCTAATCAATGCAAGAAAATGAAAGTGAGTCATCCACCCTGTTGTCACGTACAGTTTGTTACATGACCAACGCTGTGTTTCTGTATTAAAGGAAATGAAGATCAGTCAGGCTGTGCTTGTCCTTTCGTTTCCCTGGCGGTGATGTCACTCGGTGGTGTTTCACTCCCGCGCACACCATTCAGCTCTCTGTCACATGACTGGGTCTGACGTCAGGCCCGGGACTCCCCTGGTCTCTGTACGTCTCGACGGTGGGGAATGCCACTTGACACAATTGGGCTGGAAGCTGAATTTTTTGGTGTCAATGTAGGACGTTGACCTGTTACTCAAAACCAGGATGCCATATTCTTATGGCCACAGCATTACATCAAATAGAAAATATGTGGATCTTGTGCATTATTTTATTTGCATTTCCTTGTAATTCAGCGGGACATATTTGGTATTTGGGATCTTCGGAAACGCTGGTATCTCCACTATTTAAAATAGGCCTTAAGTTCCATAGGTTTCAATAAAGCAACTGCTTTTGTTAAACCCACATACAGGACTGCAGATTTGAGGAAGATAATTTATTTGCACTCCTATGGAGTGGATTGTATGGGGATTACTGCGCTTTAAAATTTGGCCTCTGTCCAAATACTTATGGACCCCACATGGTAAAAATTTTTAGAGTCAAATCTAGGCTTACAAAGTCAAATCAACTCATACAGAGTCCATTTGAGCCCTCTGTTTTTTGAGCCTGATTCAGATCAAATGGAGTTTTACCTCTGAACATTTTACTGCGTAGCATTGGTGGTAAATTTATGTCCGCACAATAACTTAATTCAAATCCGCTCTGGCCGTTTCTTGGAAATGTGTTTCAGACTGTCATTGTCTATAATGTCATGGATCAGAGTCCCAATGGAAAGTTCAAAAGAGTCCCTTCAGATGATGTGTCCACTTTAAAGGTCACACTGACCAAAACAGGTGAAGAAATGGGAACTGTTGTTTTGCTATGAGATGCTTCATGCTTTCCAGTGAAACGGTGACTGAGAATAATTGTAAGTAGCATTTATCAACGGGGGGGGTGGGTGGGCTGGGGGCACTGATGATTCATGGGTAATGCTGCGTTCTCTTCGCTGAGCCTGGAACTCAGCCTCTAATGATTCTCGTGGTCAGACTTCACGCTCTGCTTATAAATGCGTTTAGTTTCGTTTGAAATGTGACACGGAGCGACACGGCCAGATCGAGTTCTGCAGCCTAATTTCATTCACGGGCGCTCTTTTTTCCGTAGAAACTTCCATCGCAGTCTGTTTTGCATTTGGCACACTGGTACGTCCATAAAGTCATATTCATTTAAATAAATGTAAAGCATTACTGAGTACTAAACTTCTCCGCCAGGTAATTGTAAGCCAACAGGGAGCTTCGTCTTTCTAAAAGTGTCTTTCGAACAATTAAAGTCTTAAACCTACGGTTCAAGTGTTTGATCTTGTAGTCCAGTCTAGGTAAAACTGCATGTCCATCAATCATCTGTGATAGAGGATGGCGAGACTGTGTGTCCATACTCACACCACAGTGTATTAGACTAGAATTACTAGTTTAGGAGGGACTTTAGGTTACATAGAAAAACTCAATCTGAAGACTCACCACTTCAGTCCTCTCATCTCCCAGCTCCTCCCTCCTTAGCTTTGTAACGTGTTGCTGTTCTTATTTCATTCGACTGCCTGTATTGTGTTTGCAGGAGTTTTTGATGTTTTTGTTCAACATGTTTGTCCTAAGTCCAAGTGCTATCAGCGCGATCACTTCCAGCTGATGGAGCGTTATTTGCTTCTATGGTTTTCAGCAGTTTTGCGTGTACCTGATGATGAACTTCCTTACCTCACTCCAGATGAGAGCATCAGCTGAATGCTTGTGATTAGTGTATGATTTATGGTGAGAATCATAATTCATTGGACGGTGACACATTTTTTGTTATTTAGTTATTTTTGGCCAAGTCAATCACCAGATCTGAACCCAAGTTAACATGCAATTTACATGCTGAGGGAGGAGCCTGAAGGAAAAAGTCCCCAAAACAAGCAGGAACTGAAGATGGCTGCAGTACAGACTAGGCACAGCGTCACCGGCAAAGATACCTAGTGTCTGGTGGTGTCTATACATCACAGACTTCAAGCAGTCATTGCATGCTAAAGATATATGACCTAATATTAAAAATTATTGATTTATTCTACGTTACGTTGAACTGTCCAATATTTCTGATGCGCCTGAAAATGGACGGGGGAGAGGATGCTATGTACAAATGGCACATTGACGAGTAATCCTTTACAGATAAAAACACCCTCGGAAATGAAAGTTCTGGAGTACAAAGCCAAAATAAAAAATGTGCTGCTGTCTGATGATTTTTTTTTTTTTTTTTTACTGTATTTAATAAGCAGAAGACCCTTTGCATCACTGGAATTTTCATGTTGTTCCTTATGCATTTTAACCATTTTGCTGAAGTGCTAAATTGTTATGTGGCAAACTTTTATTCAAATACGAAACACTAACAATGTTCCCTGGAGAGCAACACATTCTCATCCCGACTTGTCATATAGTGACGCTACCTGACCAAGCGTAGATATACGACGCGAAAGGAAGTTTTCGGCGTCTTTATTTGATGCTTAGGGTTATGGTTTGGGTTAAGGGTTAGGGGTTAGGGGTAGGATTCGTCAAATAAGTAACTTGCATCAAATAAGACCGCCAAAAGCGTCCTTTTGCATCGAATATCGACGCTTGGTCAAGTAGTGTCAATATATGACGCGTCTGAATGAGGCTGATTCTTGTCAGAGGTTATAAACCTTAGCTGTTTCAGTGAATACTCAGGAATGTAGATAACTTATGGAGAGAATGTAATTTTGCAAATTGTTATGATAAGCAGTTCTGCTATCCCCCAAAAATGTAACTTAATATAGTGTCATTTAATGCCCATATACCAAAGTTTTGGATGGCGCCCGGGCCCGGCTAATGAATAGTCGAATAGCGGATTGCCAGGGAGCTGTTGGATGTTGGGGCTTCTGTGGGTGAATTTCTGGGCCAGTACTTTTAGATTTGGGCCAACCAGAGGGATGATTATTAGTCATCCAGTCGCTACTTACTGGAATGCATCTGTGTTCTGTTAGTATCCAACAGGGGCATGACTTTTCTTCTCAACAGTATGCAAATGCCCTCTTGGAAAGTAATGGAATGAGACGGGGCCTTGGAAGGTCATGGTGGAAGTTAATGGAGGGGATGGATCTGCTCAGCAGCTTTGGGATTGAGAGAGTATCTTGTTTGTGAAAGGTGAATAAAGAACTGAGTAGTTCTGAGAGTTAGTAGATCACCTCCAATAAAGTGTGAGCAATTAAAGAACTGTGTCTTGTTGACTGGCACACCTGCTTAGAGATGGGTGACACCGGCTTTTTAGTTAGGCTGTATATAACTGTTCTGAGGGGAGGCTTTTCAGGGAGTGTGAACTCATTCCACAAATTAAGACAAAACATTTTTGCAAAATATTGTACTTTGTCATGTCAGTCATGCAAAATTTATTCAACTGAGTCCAGTGTGAATGAGCTGATTCCCCAGGGTCAGGGAAAGTACTAGAACTGGCTTGACATTTTGGCCTGTTATTTCAGCTTGACAATATCAGACTGGTTTCTCCAATCTCACGTCAAATAGATTTTATTACTTACAATTGTTTATCTTTATTGTGGGAGGATGGGAGGGGCCATTTGAGTGGATTTCCCCCTACTTGTTGATGTCACATCCTTTTTCTGTTAGTATATGAGATAGATAGATTGAGAGATAGATAGATAGATAGATAGATAGAGGTGTTTAGATTGATAGGTTTTAGAAAGATGGATAGATAGGTTTTTAGATGGAAAGATTTTACTTTGTAGATAGGTTTTTAGATAGATTGATTGATAGGTTTTTAGACAGATGTTTAAATAGATTTTAGATTGATAGGTTTTAAAATGCTAGATAGATAGATGGCAGGTCTACAGATGGATAGATAGATAGGTGGTATGTTAATCGATAGATAGATAGATAGATAGATAGAAAGCTAGACAGACAGACATGCAGGCAGATGGGTATATTTTGCAATGTTATAAAGTCATAGCCTGAGCAGTGGGAGACCCTGTGGAGCCCTGCGGCTGACACTCAGCCTCCTTCTGTTTTAGTTAGCCATGAGCCGTCCTCCACATGGGTCTGCACATCATTGCTTTCCCCACCCACGCGCTGTTAGGTCACCACATTGCAAGTTCGGGTTGGGTCCTACTGCATCCTGTGCACTGTAGGGTTGGACTTAACCCCACAAAAAAGACCATACTCTCTGTGCCTCTGTGTCAGTTGGGAGCACAGGGCAGTTAGAAAAAAATGGAAGGGTGTCTGTTTAGCTGCAGTCTATAACTGTCTCGGTCAGACCCCCCCATCCTACCCCCACTGTAATTCATTAGATGAGCTGGTTCAATGGAAAGAAAATATAGAAGGAACATAACTGGGCTTAGCCATTCAGCCAGTGTACACTGTGGAATGCTCATGCCACCTCACTTAAAATGGATGAGCTTTACATACAATAAATCCACAGCAAGCCCTTTAATGGGTGCAAAACAGCAGGCAGCGCGACACGTTGTTTCCTTAAAGTGTCGTCGGGTATATGTCGGGTACATAGCTTAGAATTCAGTTCAGCCATTTCCCCATCAATGCACAGTATCAAATGCTCACACCATCTGACATAAAATGATTGTGCTTATGGGATAAAAAAAAAATCCTTTTTGAGCACTTTAGCACACGTGAAGCAGCAAACAGTGCAACAGGTGTTAGTTAGCATCCGGTGCGAACTTAGATGGATGTGTTTTTGATATGGATGCCTGCAGTGTAAACCCTGGTAAGTGTGGTGAACTCGAATGTTTTGTGGAAACCGATTACCTCAAAAAATTGTGTACGTCAACTACACAGCACTGAAAAACATGTAAAAAATAACTTATCCTTATTTTCTTTAAGTTCCTTCCACACAGTGCGATTAAGTTGGCCTGCACAATTTTTTTGAGGTAATCAGTTTCCTGAAAATATTTGAGTTCACCACAGTATCAGGGTTTACAGTGTGGTATGGGTATTTATGTATTTATTTTTTGCAGCAAGAGTAGCGGGTTCGCATTCCCATTGGACCCATCTCCTCGGCCACTCCTCTTCTCGTAAGGCAAGTTCTGCGGTTCAGTGGTTGGAGGCTGCCGACATGAATGACATCATTCTGCTTAATGATCAACTCATCAGTGGCCTCTGATCTTCTGGGTCTAATGTAAATTACCCCCCTCCTTCCTTCCCTTCCCGAAATCGGCTCCCAGTCCCTTCATCACTGGTCTTTATTTAGGAGTTTTCAGGGAGCCAAATTTACGTGGCGTAGGTAAAGTACTGTAGTTTGTAGCTCAGTCTTGGCTAAGGCACTGTGCATTCAAGCTGAGCATTACATGGGAATGAAGTTGGGTATTTTTGGTAAAGAGTGTTAGCACTCTTATTGACGGAATGCACACATGAATTCACGTGCTAACGCAAGCTAAATCAGGTGCAAATTCGCATACACGCGCATGCGTGTAAAACTATGCTCTGACATGCATTTGAACACACATCTGCTAACATTTACACACTCTTGAAAAGCCATGCCTATACAGAAAAACACACGCACATTTCAGCTTGGCAGAACAGTGCCCTCAACCAGCCCACAACACACTGAATGATGCATACTTTCTCTCTCTCTCTATCTGTCTCTCTCTTTCTCTCTCTCTCTCTCTCTCCTTTCTCTTTCCTCTTATCTCATTCCATTTCGTCAGATCATCTGCTCTCTTCCTCTGTCTGAGTTTCGGCCAGCGCCAAGACCGAGCAGGGGAAATGAGACCGTACCTCGAGGGGAATCACTTGAATATTTATTAACTCTTCAAAACAAGGGCCAGGTTCATAAAACTGTCCCGCCTGTCCTGCTCCCGTCCCCACGAAAAAGGACTCGCTTTCATGTTTGCTGAATTTGCGGTTTTCGTTTGACGAGCTCCAAGATGTCTTCTTCTGTACCCAAGAATTGTAGTCTTTTAGAGTATTGCCAGCAAGTATGAGTCAATGAGCAGACTCTTGGATGAGCGAGCTGAGTAATTAATAAATCCAGATTAATGCATAAACGAAGGAAACGGATGAGGGCGACAGGGAGAAAATGGCTGGCTCGTACTCTGATATGGCATAAACGTGAAACACGTGTTTGGGTAAGTGCGGTCAGATGGATACGTTCTTTGAATCTGAATCTTTCCCCTTTTCCCAGGGGGGGGGACAATTAACCCAAAACCTCTGCGCCTCATCCCTCCTCCTTCCCCTCCTCCTCTTCCTCCACCCTCATCCCTCGTTCTTTACCCAAACTCAGCTGGGCCTAGAGGGGTTCCGCTCCACCATTCTGTTTCCACGGTGATCCTCTCCTCCGACAAGCCCTCCGGTACCATCTTTTTTCCCGTCCAACAATTGAACTGTCTTCTTGTGTCTGCATTTGTCAGCGTGATTTGCTAATACAGCTCTAGTCAGGTGCTGGGCTCGAAAAGCTGAGCTTTGGTTGGAGATTTTTAATGTTTTCACAGAGTTTTTGATGGCGGTGGTGCTTGCGGTGGAGGACGGAGCCAGTGAGCTGAAGAATTTCTAACTTTCTGATTTCAATGCTCTGAATTGCCCTCCCTCCTAAGAAGAAGAAAAAAAAAAAACCTCGGAAATAAAAGAGAGGATTTGGACGGGAGAAGCGTCACACGGCCTGCAGGAAGTCTGCCGGCAGGGAAGCCGGTCTCAGCGCACAGTGTGTTTATTCATGTGTCAAACCGCTTCACTATACCCAAGATGGAGGGGAAAAAGAGGGCAATACTTATCAGTTCTAATAATGGGAGTAATAATGGGTTTGAACTGCTGTCTAGACTTGGAAACGGTTAAAATGTTCGGCCTGTTTTTTACCCTCCCCGCATGCGGGAGAGGGGAGAGGGCGTTTGGCAGCAGCAGAAAAGGGTGGGGGGCGGGGGGGTGTATAAGTAAAGTGAGCATTCTATTGAGGTCCATTGAGGTCTTAGTTTGGCTAATCTCCCCCATGTGACATCGCCGAGGGCTTTGTTGTGGTGGAATTCCGTGGGCCGTTGTGCTGGGGACAGGGAAGGACAGAAGCTTAAACACTAGGGGGTGGGGGGGTTATGGTGGGACAGAGTGTGTGTGTGTGTGTGTGTGTGTGCGTGTGCATGTGTGTGTTTGTGTGTGTGTGTGGACGGGGAGCTGATGTCGCTTGTTTAGCTAGCGATGCGGGGACTGTGCTTGTGTGGATTTGAAGAAGAAAGTTTGTTGGAGTTGTGATATGGAGACTGTGTGTGCGTGTGTGGTGTTCATTTGGTGTTGACACTGAGCTGATAGACTGTATTTGAGTGATGATTTGGGGACTGTGAATGTGTATCTGTGCGAATATGGAGCCGGCGGAGTGTGTTTGGGCGGCGCTGCGCGGACTGTGTGTGGGGACACGGAGCTGATGGAGTTCTCAGGGGGACTGCTATTGTGTAATTTAATATAGGGCATTCGCACTGAGCCTGATACAGCGCTATCAGAAGTGGTGTTTAGTATTGACTGGGTATGGATGTGCATAACCTCAGATTACACTGAGAAGTGAGTGGATTTTCACGCATATGGAGTGAACCTATCAGAATTACAGACCTTTAAAATTGTGTCATTACCCGATCTAACTTTATTTGAGGCACCGACTTTGTCATGACGGGGGAAGTGGGGTGTACGTGTACTATTTTGCGCTCCAATTTGGAAATATGAATAATATTCCCTGAAAAAACTCCCTGCAAATCCCCCCCCCCCCCTCCCCTCCCCTCCCCTCCTCAAACCTGCGACCCCACTAATATTACCCGCCACTGCGAGACTAGACCTTACGCCTTCATAGACACATTTGGGCTGGGGGTAATCCCAACCCTGCAGTGGGCAGAGCTGGTTCACATGCATTAAACCTCCACCCACCCCCCACCCCAAATTACTGTCGCCCCCCCCCCTTCACCTCCTCGTGTTCTGCGATGAGGCGCATCTGTTCCACCCCCCCAATCCTGCGCTGTGCTCATTCCCGCGTGAATTGAGTCATAACTCTGCCACCTCTGACATACGCCCCCCACTGGAAAGTGTTTTTTTTTTTTTTTGGAAGGGGGGGTGCGGTTCCTTATCGCTGCACTGGTTGTTACCATAGGAACAACCACAGACCTGGGCTCTGGCTGTCAGAGGTGGGTATGTTTTTCCTTTGAGATGCGTCCAATGACCCCCCCCCCATTGCTGCCTCGTACCTGTGTTATCAATTACTGATGTCACCTCTCTTACAGGCATTGTCTGCACTCTTGGGGAAAATCCTATGTATCCACTAAGTATCATTTAACTGACCTGATTGAATGGAAGAGTTTGTTTCCAAAATGCAATATATCCATTTTCCTCATTTTGAGTAAATCAGCTTTTTCTGTGTTGGTGCCTATTGCATTTTACAGAAAAACACAAACTTTGATCATGAAAAAATACACCTTATAGTATGAATTACTAAATATTGATTTTTGCGCCATGTGTAAGAAGCACAGGACTATTGCTCTGTAGTATTTTCTCAATTTCTGTAATTTTGTAACAGTTATTGCGTTTTGGAAACACTCTTCAATTGTTCTGTGCTGGCATGTGTTATTGTATGGTTTTGTAAGATGTTTATCTAATTATGAATCTAAAACCAGGCCATTTGTCCACTTATGAAGCTGGCATATGCATTAAGATTATTTTACAGCAGTGGTGGCAGTTTTGGAATGGAGGTATTGTGAAGGAAAGAAATAATGATTTTCCTACATTTAGATTAATGCATACAATATTTGATCATTTTTACAGTGGTTACATTGATGAAAATCATATTTTTATGTGTTTGAATTCTTTTGCCTATATGTGTTCTTTACAGTATACTCATATGCTTTGCAGGTGTAATTTTCATGTTTTTTGCAAAAAATTTTATGTTTAGCTGGTTAGCATATGCTGCTATGTGGAGGAACTTATGTCTTGAAAGTATTTAACATGGTCTTATGGATCTGATATAGAATACGCTGAAAGCAATAAGGTGTCTATTAACATAAATCTATATATTATTACTGAGTTAGCGATTTGCGTAATTTCACACATCTCCTCCAAAACCACCGTGAATAATGAGTCTGTTTTCTGCATACACCGGTTTTACTGCGTGAAAAAGACGATGCGCCAGGTTTCGAACTTAGTTATGAACTGAAAACTGCATTTTGAAGCCGTTTTTGCAAGTAAAACCGACCCAGTCTGCCTACATTGCATCGAAAAAGAATGCCCACACATATAGCCTGTGCGTAGCATGGGTATCGGCTAGTGTTTTTTAAATATGGGTGTTCAAGCCACTGTTCTTACCTTGGGCACATTCAGTACTTCGCCGCTCCTGACCCCTAAACCGAGACAGCCGTGTGAATCTAATTGCTAGGGGAATGAAGGCACACAAATCTGTATGTATCAAGGGTATCCAGGCTCCCACCTAGCTGCCCCCGCCCTCGCCTTTTAATAAGAAAAAATGGTCGCCATTTGCATGACAAAGACGCGGCTCTCGCTATTAGCGGGGAGTTCGGTCGTCGGGGGCCTAATGAAAATGTAACGTAATTCAAGCCCTCCTTCACGGAGTTCTCAGATTATCGGCCGGCGAGTCCGCGGAGAAAGGACCCGGGGTCTTGAGTTGGTTTAATTCCATTGTATGATAAGCATCGGCCCCCTAAATCCGTCCCGCCAATCCCCTCGAGAGGGTTACGAGAGGTACCCCCTCCACCCCCTCTTGTAACTGCCCCCCCCCCCCCTTTCCCCCTCACCCCCTCAGCTGTCCCGGGCTACAATAGCCTGAGCATCTTTTGTGGCGTTAACGGTTTGCGAGAGCAACGAAACAATGCATGAGAAGTGGGGAGCGCGGGGTTCCCACACACGGCCCCAGTGCGTCCTGCAGCTCTCAGACTGCCTCCCCCCTTTACCAAACACACACACACACAAACACACACACACACCCCACCGCCCATAACGGCTCACAGCTGATTCCGTCTCTCCAACCCTCCCTCCTTCTCTCTCTCCATCTATCTCGCTCGCACAAACACCAAACACGACTCTCCCTCGCGCACAACTCCAAGACATGCTCATGGTCACTCCGAGGACCGTGAATATTTGATCAGTGACGCGATTTTACGCTGTCGTAATTCCTACACGGTTTGCTCTGAATATATGTGAATGCCATAAAAATGGCGGTCTGCAGTTTGTTTGCTGGGCATGTTCACATGAAGTCGGTCTCAAATACATACGGTCGTCACTGTGCCGTTTACAAACAAAGCTGAAATGTATACACATTTGTGCATAGTCACACGCTATCCATAGACACACGTGTGCACTCATGACATGCATATAAACTATATAAACACACTAACTTTGAGCAGAGCTCGATATGGAAGACCTGGTGAAAGTCATTTTTGCCGCACGTCCTACTACTACGTCCCTATTGATTTCCCCCATCACACACACACACTCTCCAGCAATTGGGGTGGAGGGTGAATGTCATTTGGGGGTGATCCTGTATTCCATACCAGATAATTCCGCAAGCCATTTTTACCCTCGGTGAAAATCCATTTTTCTAGGTTTATTATTTCAGAACTTTTGTAACCGTAACTGCTTTCCTGGGTTGACTTTCAATATTATTTGGCAAACTAAGAGCACTTAAAAAAAAACGTATATTGTAACTCATTTTGATATTGGAATTAAATCATTAAGACATTGGGTAAACAGCCTTTTAAAGTTACTTTGTCCTGCTGAATGAGTTGTGCTAAAATGAATGAGAAAATAACCAAACTTATAACGCAAAGCGGTTCATGCTTTCAGCATAATTTATATATTTTATTATATTTTGCCGATTACTTGTGTTTTGACAAAGACTCCTGTAGGAAAATTGTCTGGCAGAAAGAGGACATTCTTTGATTGGGTCTTGAGTCGTGTGTGGAAAAAAATGCTCACTGAAACGGTGAGGTGCTTTTTAATCACGGGACACATCAGAGGTGATGATGAACAGGCACCTAATTCAGTGACATTAGACCAGACCTTACAATCAGTGAGCTGCATTGGTTTGTGTATGCTGCTTTGTGCCTGTATGTATATCTGAATGTGTCTGAGTGTGTGCATGTGTGTGTGCGTGCGTGTGTGTGTGTGTGTGTGTTATGTTCTTGCAACACAGTGAGGACTAGAAAACGTTTTTTTCCTACAAAGTGGGGGCATTCTGGGGAAGTGAGGACATTTTTGCGTGTCCTCACAATTAAAAAGGCTAATTGTGACATCAGTTAAGGTTAGGGGTAAGGTTAGAATTAGGAATAGGTTAAGGTTAGAGTGAGCGTTTGGGCTTGGCATGCAGTGCTTATTGTTTAGATTAGGGAAAGGCTGTGGAGACACGCAAAGAATGAATGGAAGTCAGTTCAATGTCCTCACAAGGATAGAAGCACAAGAGTGTGTGTGTGTTTGTGTGTGTGAGTGTGTGTGGGAAGCGTGCGGCACGACGCTCGTGGATTATGATTGAGACGCACAGAGGCTCAGATTTAAGCTGAGCTCCTGCTTTACACCACCGCAGTGACAGAAGGGGGGTGGGGGGGTGCTCTTATCCTATTAGAGAGACCCCCCACCCCCCACCCAGTGCTCTGATACAGGCCACTGCACCGCTAAATGCTGACAATCAGTGACAAAGGGGCTGAACGGCTCCCCGTGCGACTGTTACCCCGGGAGACGGGGACGGGCCGGGCCCGAGCCGTGTTGGGGGTCGAGGGGAGGCAGCCACACAGGTGGTAGGAAATCAATACAGATGGTGACAGTTGATTGGGGCTGACAGGACGGCTGCAATGGAGTGTGGGAATTCTGGGAGCGTCACACGCCAGCACATCGGATAATGGAGGATGGGAGAAGCGCGCCATGCACACAACTGCACACACATACACATGCATACACAAACACACGTACATACACACACATGCATATGTGTGCCACACACACAAATTGTCACGCATGCCCATACACAAACACGCGTACATGCACACACACATGCTTAATACGCACATATGCATACTAAAACACATGTACCTACATGCACATGTGTGCCACACACATACACACAAAGAAGTGCATGCGGGAATGGATAAATACAAACATATGCTGCATGCTCTCTCACAGACATACATATTTACATGCACCCTCACGCACACACACACACACACACGCACACATGCAGGCACAAGATTTAATGGATGTATCCATAATTGCAAACAAACCATTAGGACAAGATTTATAAATGAACATTGTTACATGGCTGCCAGAATTAAGCTGCTTTCACACTGGACGCGAAACGAATTTTTCGCAAGACAGATTACATTGAAAGTCAATGCAAAGAATCGCGTGTATTCACGTCTTTGCATTGACTTTCAATGTAATCTGTCGTGCGAAAAATTTGTTTTGCGGCGTCCGGTGTGAAAGCAGCTTCAATGTATGTATCCATAACTGCAAACAAACCATAAGGACAGGACAGATAAATGAACACTGTTACATGGCTGCCAGAATTAACAGGTGTTCAGGTCCAAATGAAAAATACAAAACAGATAAAATCCTGCCTGAGTTTCACTTTGAGTTTGAATTTTTAATCCTATGAGACGCTGCTCATCTGGTTGGGTTACTTTCCCCTGAGGCCTATTATCTTTCCAATGAGCAGTGTGTTGGCGGAAGATTATTTTGGGTAGTTTTTCAAACCTTCTAGTAGGTTCTAATCACCAGAATATGATGAGCAACATACTGTAATTCGTTGGACAGTGACACTCTATTGTTATTTTGGTTCTGTTGGCTGAGTCTATCGCCAGATCTGAAGCCAGTTGAATCTGCATCTTAGATGCTTAAGAAGAGACTGAAGGCATAAAGTCCACCAAAACATGCAGGCACTGAAGATGGCTGCAGTACAGGTCTGCCAGAGCATCACCAGTGAAGATACCCAGGGCCTGGTGATGTCTGTGTGTCGTGAACGTCAAGCAACATTGCATGCAAAGGACATGCAATTAACTGTTACTATTGATTACATTGTTCTAAATGTTGTTAAATTGCCCAAAAGAATTTTATGCCTCACAAAGAGTTCTATGTGGGGGAGGGGTTCATCCAATATGGGTGAAAACACCCTCAAGTTGAAGCTGACAATCTGCACTTCAACCTCATCGCCATTACAGTATATCCTTCCAAACTCAAAGTGCCAGAGAACATTACCAAAATAAAAAGTGCCACTTTCTAATGAATTCTATGCCCTCTGTATGTTTTACATGACTTGGAACACTGCAGTGATGCGTTATGAAAAACTTTGTCTTCAAATTCTTTAATGGAAAGATTTAGTTTTGACCACTAATGTCTTGTGACAAATCACTACAATAATTTTTTGCTTGTTTTGCGAAGTATAATCTGCTAACTTTTCTGCCGGTATTTTGGCTGCCAAACACTAGTTGAACATTTGTTTTAGTCATTTTACTCACATTTTATTCATAAGTTTTTTCATGGATTGTTAGCAGGTGAACTTGTTTTTTGCACAGATGTTTCCATTATTTAATTATTTAGCAGATGGATGAGAGTTTGAATACAAAGTGAGAGTATTTATTAATATTCCACTCAGAGCTGGTTAATGTAAAAAAATAAATGAATATAGAGAATTGTTTTCCATGCTGGCTGAAAATGTCTTACCCTGGGTGATGCCCTTGCTGGTTATATTACCCTGCCAAGCTGTCAGCCACATGGATTCCAGATCAGATCACGTGAAAGTCTCCGTGCCCTTAACTGTTTTACGCGGAAAACAAAAAATGCCAATTTTTTCCTGTTATGCATGAGCCTATTTAGGCTTTATAACTCAATATTTGTGTCACAGAGATTCTGGAAAATTATTCCAGTGAGGCAAGACATTTGAAATTCAATTATAGAATTATTTATGAATTAAATTTCGGAATTTACGGATGCCGGCCACTATATCTGCGCAAAGGGGTTAATAAATCAGTGTTTTGGGAAGATGAGCTTCCCATCTACCCTTGCTGTAATTAGTATTTTGCCGAACTGCGGGCGTGCTGTGTGCATGAGTTTGCAGTGCATGTGCTCCAGAAACTGTAGGAGCTGCTACTCTTCTGACGGGCGTGACCTGACCCCGTGAGATATGCAGAACTTTTCTCGCACACTTCCGTGAAATTGAACCGTTAGAATCTTGTGTGCATTCTCCACACGCACCTCCCTGAACTGAATGAGATGGGATGGGTCGTCCCTCTGGGAGTTGAGAGGCACCGGCGCGATCAATATATGTTTTCATTCCTGCGGAAGCAGCCGTTTCATTGGCGCCCCGGAGGACCATGGGCAGCCTTGAAAACTCTTGTGATCGCTTTGGGAAATCAGAGTATTTTTTTAAGTTGAAGTGCCATAGAATGAAGCTCCAGTCAGTGTAGCCCAAGCGCTACGTGTTAATGGCTTCTGAGAACATGGCGGTAATCAGACCCCTTCCGTGCTTGGAAGTGAACAGATTGTATGCGCATTATCCTCCCGCCAACAGAGGGAGCTATCCGTACTATGTGCGTGGTTATGGGTTAAGTGGGGAGCCATGGGGCTGTCAAAATTTCACAGCAATAAACCTTAAATAACTGTACAAATGAAATTTATGCTCCACTAATACAAGACTTTTGCTATAAATAAATTCACTCCTGTTGCAACAGCCAGGAACCAGCAATAGTGCACACTCCATGAACAACCCATACTAGTTAATGAAATTGAATCCTTCTCTACCACAAGATGTAGAGATAGAGATACTAGATATCTAGGCTACGGATATTATTGGCACCTGTGATTGGAAATGCAATAAAACAACTATTTAAAAAATGAACAATTATAACATCATAGACATTAACTCAAAATGCAAACACGTGAGAAATACTATTTATTGACATTTCAGTGGAACCAACCAAAATTATTTTTTTTATTTTATTAACAATTTATTTCTTCCAAATCAAGTTTTCACAATTAATGGCATCCCTGTATTATTACTTGGTGCAACTAACGAGCAAGGATCTTTCCTGTACTGTTTTCATGAGGTTCAGGCACGCATTTGCAGGGATTTTAGACCATTCCTCTATGCAGATCTTTTCAAGAAAAGTCACATGTCTGGGTTTGCGCTCATTAACTGTCCATTCAATTGAGCCCACAGGTTTTCACGCTGACTGAGGTATGGACACTGGGGTGGCCATGGCACAAAAATTGTTTTGTTGTAACAGAGCCAATTCTGTGCGGATTTTAGGGTGTGCTTTTTGGATCATTGTTTCTCTGAAAGGTCTGCCTATCGCCTGGTCTCAACCAGATTGTCTGCCAAATTTTCCTGATACTTGGCAGGAATCCATTGAGCCATTAACCATCTTAACCTGTGCCCCTGGACCTCCAGAATTAAAACAGCCCCAAAATATCATTGAAATAGCACCAAATTTCACTGTGCGTGTGAGGTGCCTTTTCTTGCAGGTGTTAAAGTGTCGGAGTCAAAAATGCTGGCGATGTATCTGTCCAAACATTCAATTTTCTGGTGGGTGATTCTGACCACAAGAGATGTGTCTAAACACTTTAAGTGCTCTCATCTTTAAGGATTCTGCTAGTTCTGGGCTCAGAAAATTCTGGAATATTTGTGTTTGTTGTGCCCTGCTTGCAGCTGAAACTGATCTGTGGCTGGTGCTGTCAGCATCTCGGCCAGCATGCCATTCTCACACTGTCGCAATCTCACAACAATACTGTAGCGGAGTTATCACATCACTGCAAACCTGCAGCGACATTTTGAGAACTCTTGTCGACTGGGTGGCGACAACTGCAATTTCCAGGGCTTCTAACGGTCACTATCCTTCAGTTCTAATAAATTTTCCATTATACCCTTTGAGGGGAGAAAAAAATGGGTGAAAATTCTTTTTCAATTTGACCGAGAGTGCCTTTCTTGCCCACGTGCCTTCAGCGTAAGAGTGGCCTGCTTATTACACAACACATCTTGGTTAACATTTTCCCTCCTGCATTGGCCATTCCAATTCTGACAGTTCATGCTTTGACGCCAAAGTGAAACAACTTGAAAGAGAAATTTATTCCCACCCCACTTCTCCCCCCATCCCCCCCAACCCCCACCGCAGCAGTCAAAGGCTTCAGTATTCTATATGAAGGTAACGTTCTAAATGCCTCCGAACTGCTTAATCTCTCCAATTTGCCTGGTAATTTAGGAATTGCAAATACTGTAAACAACTCCTGAAACTGACTCTCACAAACAAGTCTTTTCAGCGGCTACTGGGTGGGGTGAAGACGCTGGCTCAGGTGAAATTGCGGGTCGAAGCGACGATTACTGAAGTATTGCAGCGAAATCCATAGGTGTTGGTCGAGGAGGGGGGCAGATCACTGCTGGTAGATTGGCGGCTGCTGTTGTTTTTGGAGCGCCCCGTTTGACTCCTTTCTATAGACCCACATGGAGAGGGAAGGTGGGGAGGGGGGCACCTTCACAGACCTGAAGGCACGTTTGAGGGATTAACTGCTGTAAACACAGGACGCCGCTGCTGCCGTCCATATGGAAGTGATCATCTCAGAGCAGGCCGGCGTGACGTCCTGCGTGCTGCAGCCACACAGATCAGGTATCGCACATTCACACACATACACACTCACACACACGCACACACATACAAGCACACTCTCTCTCTCTCACTCACACACACACACTCACATATATCTACATGCGCACACACACACACACACACACACACACACACACACACACACACTCTCACATCTCACACAGGCTCACACAAGCACAGAGGACACATGAAAATATGGACACATGCATAGATGGCCGTGTACACGCATAAACATTAATGCACCCCACACACACACACACACACACACACACACACACACGCAAGCATGCACACACGCATACACACACACCACACACACACTCACATCTTTGCACACACACATGCACAGGCACACAGGGGCTCCCATGAACACAAAGCACTCACACGAACACAAAGCACTCACACAAATATAGATACACATGGATGAGCACACTCGTGCGGTCTCATTAATGCACACACACACACCAGCACACCTGCAGGTTAAGTGCAGTGCCTATGCATTCAGGCACACTTGCGTGCTCATATATATACACACACACACGCACACACATATACATATATATATATCTCATACACACAGACAGGCACATACATAAACTCACATGAACATACACACGCTGGCACACTCCTGCACACATCTATGTACATATATTCACGCAAATGTATGGGCTCATGCATGTCCATATACACTAAGTATACACACACTTATATTGTGTATACACTCGCGCACACTCCAAATACTGCATCTAACTGTCAACATGTCCCACAAACTGGTTGGTTGTGTGTGCTGACTCTAGCAGGAAGGGGCTGGGTTAGGGTTAAGGGGTGTGTGTGTGGGGGGGGGGTGTTAGGGTTGGGTGAGGGGCTGTCGCTGGGCTGACAGGCTGTCAGGGGCCCCTGGCCCATCACAAAATGCATATTATGGGTGGGAGGGACTCCTCATGTCAAAGCAACACATAAATCCCTATCAAAAGTAAGTGAATTCCTTATGGGTATATTAGTTTAATGAGGTATAGCAGTTTAATTGCGCATTTCAGTTATTGGGGTGATTTTGGGTTCAGGGAGTGCAATATTTTTACCAACTCGACTGCCTTTTCAACTCCCCGCTTTGTACGTTGTATTTTATGTCATTTTTAAGAGAATTCACCCTGCAGTTTGTAAATACCCTTTGTGTTCTTGATTTGGATCACAGTTCCCCACTAAATCCAGCTTTTTATTGTATTTTTCATAGAGGTAGAAATTCATCAGATTGAAAGCTAATTGATGATAACGCATTTGCTCGTGATTCCTTCATAAACATCTTCTGTACAATGTAAACACTATATGTGGCTGTGTAGCTAACAGCTAATTAAATACTAGATACAACAGAACCAAGTTCAGGTGGGTAGCTGTGTCATGGTGTACAGTTTGTCTGGATTTGATGAGGGAGAGTGTCGCTGACAGTCATTTTTTTTGGCTGGTGTTTTTGAAGCAGATTATGATTTAATGTAACTGGTCTCTTTATATTTACGACCAGGTTTGCCATTTCTTTTCCTGTCTGCAGAGATGTCAGTGATCTGTGCTTTACTATGGCTGTGTGTAATTATGGGCGATGCGTGTAAATGAGCTGAAATGGGGTGGCTGGAGGGATTATACTGTATGTATATATGCCTTAGGTAAATTGAGAGTGGGAAAGACAGCAACTCTAATGGCCAACATTATAAGCTTCTGTCAGTAATTTTGGGTGACCGCCCAATCCCACACCACCCTGCCATTGGGGGTCTGCCGAATCGTGGCTTCCTTCGTTCAGGGGTCCTGACGGATGTTCCCGGTCATGGGGATGTTCACTTGACCTCGGAGAGGACACCTAATCCATCTTCCTTCCCTGCCATCCAGTCCTGTTCCCCCCCAGAAACTGTCATACCCCCCCTCACCTCCTTCGCTGCTCATCTGAGGTCAAGGATGTCCTCAGGGTGTCTTTAAAATCAGGACTTTCTCTCCATAAAGTGACATTCTGACAGTCATTTGATCCCTTGAAAATTGTGCGTGTGTGTGTGTGTGCGCACGTGGACGTGCGGTGTGTGTGTGCTTGCTCGTGCATGTGCGTGCTTTGGTTTACATATGCTGGTGTGTGTGTGTGTTTGTGTGTGCGTGTGTGTACGTGTATATTTATCCCTTGTAAGCATATGCATCAATGATCCGTGTTCGCGTTTATATGAACAACTTTGGATGTGCCTAAGCTCGCATGCACAATAAAGAGTTAATAAATAAATATACAGTATCTGTTGAGAGGATATGATCTGAGGATAATGATTTTTACCGCGCAGGTAAACTTACAGAGTGAATTGGCCAATCGCTGCTAGCTGTGCTGCTGTAGAACTTAAGCTGTTTTCCCCCAGTCAGTTCCTGGTATCAGGTTCAGAGTAAGGTTTGGGTGAACTGTAACTAGAGAGAGCTCATTACACAGCAATCTGTGGGCCACACATTGTGTGACACTCCTACCTTTGAGGAAGCGACAACAGTCTGTGGACCATCCACTTTATAACACTCCTAAATTTGAGCGAGCTGCACCACACTTGGCAGGCGTATGCTGATTGATTTAGGCGACCCCCCCACTCCCCCGTGGTGCACGTTTGAAATTGGACGATGGAGGAGTGTACAAACGCAGACGTAATTGAATCAAGATGAGGGGGGTGGGGTGGAAACTGTCCGGCTGTCACTCATCTCTTCCGGCCTGCTCCCGGCACCTGTCACTCAGGATGACTAATGGAGCCCCGATGAAGCGGAGCAGGTTACATCATCAGCCCCCTAACGAGAGGCAGGGCATGGGGCAGGGGAGGGGTCGAGAGAAGCATGGGTGGCTTCCCATCAAAAATCCAACCACAATCTACTGTATATGCTTTCAAACCGTATGCATTCTAACCTTAAATGTCAAATCAACTCTGAAAGTGTATTTTCGCCCACTCTAGAATCAAATGGCCTATCCTGAAAGACTTTATTTACCAATGATCATTTAACAGTGTACACACTACTTGTACATATCTACAGTGAAATAATAATAATACTACTACCAGTGGCGGCTCGTGAACTGTTAACTGGGGAGGCTCAAAACAATCCCTTAAACTTAATGATTGGTCACGACCTGTTTTCAATCATTCTTTTAAATTACCATTACAGAAACTCCGAAAACTCGCAACATTATCAGGTGTGGTCAGTTTTCATTTATAACGTATACCGATTACGACTCCGGACTTCTTGCGCTTTTCTTTACTCAGCGGTTGGAAGCAATGCATGTGTTTCGCGATCCTTTTTGAAATTGAAATTGAAATGAAATTAGATCATTTAAAACGTCTTTATGCAATTCCATTGCTCCATTGCAATGATCTTATTTCGTTCATACATTTTAAATGGTCACGAAACAAACGCATTTCTTCCAACCCCTGAGTAAAGAAAAGCGTGAGAAGTCCGGAGTCATAACGCAGGTGAAACTGATAAACCTCCACGCACAAGGACTTCAATTCCGTGCAAGAATCTCTGACACATGCGTTGATTGAATAGTTGCTGACGTCAGCAGGGGAACGGAAATATACCATTAAAACTCATGCAGAATGCATGAGAGCTGACAGGTGTGTGTTATTAATGAAAACTGACCACACCTGATAATGTTAAGAGTTTTTGGAGTTTTGTGATGGTCATTTAAATGAATGATTGAAAACAGGTCATGATCAATCATTATTTTCAAGGGATGGGTTTGAGCCTCCCCTATCGCCAGTTCACCAGCCGCCACAGACTACTACTACATAATAATAATAATAATAATAATTATTATTATTATTATTATTTATTTGATGTGGGACATCAAAACGTGTGTGGTCCCAGTTGTACTTAGTGCATTAGGCGTGGTCACCAAGGACATTGCCAAGTACTTGGGGAAGATTGGAATCCCGACCATGATAGAACTCTGACAGAAAACTGCATTACTCGGTTCTGCAAGGATCCTTGGGAACATGCAGGAGGTCTAAGGTTGTTAGTTACAGCTTGTCCCCAGCATATTCACAATCAACCAGCAACCAAGCAAAGAGGTCCAAGAAATAATAATAATAATAATAATAGTAACCCTTAGAGTGCTAAATGCAACTATTGTTACTCGATGATGTAAGATATCAAAATCAAAGCTGTTGAAAACCTATTATATGGCAATGTGTTTGAAAGAGCTCCTGGGAGCTCTTTTAAACAAGTCACCACATGATAGCTTTTCAACAGCACAAGATAATTAAATTTATATATTTCTTTTTTATTTATTTCAGCGCTCTGAGGGATAATAATTAATTAATTACCAGATGGAGACCAGTTCTATGTCGTTTTCTTGGACAAAAAGTGCAAAAAGGAAGGCTAATGGTAAAAAACATAACCAGGAAAAAAGTATGTCCATAAAAGGGAAGACACACAATCTCATTAAATATGTTTGACAGTGGCAGCTCACAGCCAAACAACCAGAAGTGAATAATGATTAACATATAAACTGGGGGTTTCCTGCACTGAGAATGTGCGCTCAGTTGATTGGCTTGATTTAGTCAGCAGAAATTAATATAAACCCACGGTATAAACTCAAACAACTAATAAATTTTATAGGGAGTCTGGTCAAAATAAAATGGAAAGCTGCAGAGAGGGTGTCAAGCACATTATTGCAGTTTTTAACTCTTCAACCGCACGGGCTTACCTTAATCTCAAGGACCAATCAGAGTAGTGAAAATATAATGCATGTGGTTTTAACAGTCTTAAAGGAAAGGGTATCTTGGTGGACAGAAAAACCAAAAGCAAAATCACATCTTGCAAAATCGTTGCGGTTATGCACGTTTGCCCATGCATTTGATTTTGGCCCATTAATTTCCACCTGAGTTTTACCTGTACAGGCCTAGTTTAACTGAGATAACTGAAAGCTTCATCCTTTGGATTTTTTAAATCTGTCCTTGGCAAGTTGAATGGATCATAAATTAATCCCCTTTAAATTTAAAGCAAAAATGATAACATTAAAAATACAAACGGAACTCTCATGTGTCTGAGTTCCTTCTCTGTGGTTGGGTTGCCACAGACTACAAACGTGGGCGGACCTCTCGACCCTCTACAGAAAGTTCACGCTTAAATTAGTGGGTGAAATGCTTAATTGCGCCAGTTTGCATGGAAGTAAGACGTTCGTCTGACCTTCTGCAGGAAGTTGCGTCAGGCAGGACATGGATTAAAATCATTTCCATACAGTATGTACCTGGACAAATCATGCGTTCAATTAAACGTTTGTTCTGTTTTGCTGCGTTAGACGAAAATGCGCAAAGCTTAATTGTGATGAATCTTAAAAAAAAGACAAAAAAAAAAAAAATGTGGCGAATCATAAATGCCAGTTCCGCAACTGGCTCACTCCTAGTAGGCTTTCTCTTCCTGTGTCAGTGAATGGTTTCTCACCAGACACAGGAACTGACATTCGATAGCTCAGCCGGCGAAGCGCTTTTAGTTCGTCGAAATTAAACGTATCCAATCGCTCATATCAAGTCACGCCGTGGAATGGAATGTGGAGGTCTCGCAGAGCAGAGAAACTGTAGCTAATAAAACGCGCGACGCTATGCATCATTTTTAGGGCATGTCGTCAATTGTCGATGCTGGTGCATACATGCCCACTTCAAACCCATTAAACGTTTGCTGTTCTGTATACTTTTCTGCCCTGTATTGACAATGCCATGAATCGTGTTTCCCTTAAGTAATGGGAAGAGCTTGAAAAGAGAAAATATGTTTATACTTCCTCTCTGACTCGCCGGCGAACTGGGCCGGGTTATTTGCCTCCGGTTGATTTAGAAGCATGCTGAGTCCGAGGCCGCTTCGGCAGCGCCAGACTTTCGGAGGGAATGTGTCGGGCGCGCGCTCGTAGCTCACAGTCGAGGTTGGCTCGGGAGCAGCGGGGCGCAGTTAATGACCGCGGAATTAGTGTTACAATCTGGCGTTTTTTCAGCCTCCCTTCCCGACCGTGGGGCCGTAATATTTCACTTCTGTAGGGGTGCGCAGACCTTGTTTTGCGCTCTCTCTCTCTCTCTCTCTCTCTCTCTCTCTCTCTCTCTCTGCCCCCCCTTTCCCTCCAACTCTCCCATCGCCTTAACTTTTTCTCTCAGCCCCTTCTCCCCTTTCCCTCTTCCTGCCTCTCTCTCTGTCCCTTTCCTTCTATCTTTCCCCTTTTGGGGTCTGTCCTGTTTGTGCTGTATGCCTCTTTAGCCCTTCTTTCTTCATCTTTTCTTTGGGCCCCCCCTCTCCCGCTTTCCTGTTTCTGCCTCATGCCTCACTCACTTTCTCTGTCTCTTTTTCTCTCTGCTCATTCTCTCTACCTCCTCTCCCTCTTTTTGACCCCCTTTCCCTTCTTTTTACCTTTGTCTCTCCCTCACCCTTGTTTTCTGCCCCATTCTCTGCACTCAACAGAGTACTGGAGAGAGCCAGTTGTCCAAGGGATGTAAGCTATGAGAGGGGCTGAGTGTTAATCTCTCTCTCCATTTTTGTTTTTTTGTTTACATTTATTTGTTGCATTGGTGTCAGACTGGGAGTTTTTCCTGATGGTTTTTTTTTTATTTATGTATTCACTATTGTGATTTTACTTTGGTGTTTTAATTACTCTTGATTTTCTGTGCCTTCGCTATTTTTTGTACCATCAGGTTGGAGGTTGGTTGTCAGTTCGTTATAATTTTTTATTGTTATTACGGTCCTTTGAAGATTTATAAAAAATGGACTTTCAATTAACTAAATACTACCCCAATTCCAAATAGTTGGGACAAAGTGTAAATTGTGAATAAAATCAAAACGCAATGACTTTCAAATCACACCAGCCAGTATTTTATTCACAATAGGACAGAGATAACATAGCAAATGTTGAAACTGAGAAATTTTACAATTTTATCCACAAAATGAGCTCATTTCAAATTTGATGGCTGTAACAGGTCTCAAAAAAGTTGGAACAGGGGTCTGTTTACCATGGTGTAGCATCCCTCTTCTTTTTAACACAGAGTGGAGGCGTCTGGGCATTGAGGAGACAAGTTTCTTGAGTTTAGCCATTGGAATTTGATCCCACTCTTGTTTAATTCAGGCTTCCAGCTGCTGGAGAGTTTTGGGTCTCCTTTGACGGACATTTTGTTTAATTATGCGCCAAATATTCTCAATCGGTGAAAGATCAGGACTGCAGGCAGGCCAGTTCAGCACACGGACTCTTCTACTACGAAGCCATGCTGTTGTAATAGCTGCAGTATGTGGTTTTGCAATGTCATGCTGAAATACACAAGGCCTTCCCTGGAATAGATGTCATCTGGAGGGGAGCATATGTTGCTCTAAAACCTTTATATACCTTTCAGCATTCATGGTGCTTTTTAAATCATGCAAGTGTCCCACACCATATGCACTAATGGATCCCCATACCATCAGAGATGCTGGCTTTTGAACTGAAGGCTGATAACAGGAGGGGCGGTCTCTCTCCTCTTTAGCCCGGAGGACACGACGCCCATGATTTCCAACAAGAATGTCAAATTTGGACTTGTCTGACCACAGGACACTTTGCCACTTTGCTACAGTCCATTTTAAATGAGCCTTGGCCCACAGAACACGGTGGCGCTTCCGGTCATGCCCAACAATGGCTTCCATTTTGCATGATAGAGTTTTAGGTAGCATCTGTGGATGGCGCGGCGGACTGTGTTTACAGACAGTGGCTTCTTGAAGTATTCCTGGGCCCATTTAGTAATGTCAATGACAGAATCATGCCAGTGAGTGATGCAGTGGCGTCTGAGGGCCCGAAGATCACGGACATCCAGTAAAGGTCTTCAGCCTTGTCCCTGATGCACAGAGATTTTTCCAGTTTAACTGAATCTTTTGATGATGTTATGCACTGCCAATGATGAGACCTTCAAAGCCTTTGCAATTTGACATTGAGGAACATTGTTTTTAAAGTATTCCACAATTTTCTTATGCAAGCCTTCACGGGTTGGAGAGCCTCTGGCCATCTTTACTTCTGAGAGACTCAGCCTCTCTAAGACATCCCTTTTATAGCCAATCATGTTACACACCTATGCCAGTTAACTTAATTACTTGCTAAATGTTCTTTCAGCTGATTCTCTTATATATTAATTGCTTTTTCAGTGCTTTTTTGCCTGTGTCCCAACATTTTTGAGACCTGTTGCAGCCAGAGAATTTGAAATAAGCTCATTTTGTGGAGAAAAATGTAAAATGTCTCAGTTTCATCATTTGAAATATTATCTATGTTCTATTGTAAATAACATATTGGCTCAGGTGATCTGAAAGTCATTGCATTTTGATTTTTTTCACAATTTACCCTTCGTCCCAACTATTTCAGAATTGGGGTTGTAAATGAATTAAAGACTAGACAGGCACTTGGTAGAGTGCATACCTCTGCCTACATCATTGTTTTTTTTTTTTTCCCTCTCTGCGATGTTGACCTTGACGTGTGAAAATCTAATCACCTCTTCCTGTTGTCATGTACAATCTTCCCTCAAAGTTTCATAAAAATCGGTCCAGAACCCATAATCCTGTAATCCTGCTTACAAATGAACAGACATGGACAGACAAACAAATGCAGGTGAAAACATGACCTCTGTCCAACATTACTGGCGGAGGGAATAATTGTTGACTTTTTGAATGCAAATCCCCAACTTATAAAGGCTGCTGACTGTAAAGTGTGGAGTTTGTTTTCTACGTTCTTACATTTTTATTATTAGCTCACCTGGACCAAAGGTGAGCTATTGCCATTACTTGCCGTCTGTCGTTGTCTGTTGTTAACATTTTTCAAAAATATTCTCCTCTGAAACTACTGAACAGATCTAGACTAAAATTAGCCACAAGCATCCTTAGGATGTCTACTTTAAAAACTGTGTCGATTATGCCTACTGTCTGAATAACATGGCCACTGTTACTATAAATAGAACATAGGGGTAAAACCACCTCTTTTCAGCTATATCTCGGGTACTAAAGCAGCTAGAGAAAAAACTTTTACCTCAAAATGATCAGCAGATGAAACTCTACAAAAGTCTCCATGGGATCGAAATCACATAATGCCTCCTCGAAGGAGTTATTGGCCTTGAAATGTGAAATTTGACGATTTTGCATTTTTTTGTCCTATATGATGAAAACTATAAGAGATGAAGAAAAACTTTCAATTGCTGAAATAATCAACAAATAAAACTCTACAAAGTCTCCATTACACTGAAATTGTACGATGGCTCTTTGTAGGAGTTATTCGCCTTAAAACATCAAATATGGTGATTTTTGTTGTATTTCACAAGAGCATTTGAATAAACCATCACGTTCAATTTGCTCATTAGATTCTTGAAAGTATAATCAGAATCCCCGGGAATTTCCATTTGAATCAAACTGATTTATTTATTTCTTTTCCATTTAAAAATCGATCTTTCGAAATTATGGGACGAGGTCGGAATCGTAATCATGTTTTTTGGTATTTCATTAAGATCCTGTACCATGTTACTTGTATGCTGCAGTAGATTATATTTCTGTAATTTTAAGAATTAGTTCATTTTCATACAGATCCAGGGGAGCGACTCAGGCTCTCTAGAGCCTCAAGTTAGTATTGTGCTTTAGGTACAGAACTGAATATCTAAAAAAGAGAAAATATGATACAGTAGACATAGTTTCCACTGCATAGATGGGCCTAAGTCCTGTTGCTGGAATCCATTTTTTAATTCGCTTTAAAAAAAAAAAAAATAAATAAAATATTGCGGTCGTTTTTAAATATCTGCTTGAACCGCGGTTGGTTGTCTCCAATTTGATGCGGGAGAGAATGTGCTTGAGTAACGACAATTCTCCACCAAAAAGAAACAAATGGGGCCGAGGACACAAGAAAAATCTGGCAGCCACATGTCGTGTCCCTGCTGTGATCATTTAGAGGTGAAATTGCAGACAATTGCGAGAGCGCTGAGGTCACAGGAGCTGTTTCGACTGGTCAGGTGGGAAGGGGGTCGTCAGCACAAGGTAGCCGCTAAAACTTGTACAAGGTGAGGAACAGGCTAAGTCTTTCAAGTGTGGGTGTCTGTGCTGCTCCACACGCCCTTCCTGCCCGCTGCTGTTTATTGACGCGTCGAAGAGAAGAATTTTGGAAGTTTTCACGCTGGTCGACAATCTGGTGGAGGCTAGAGATTTCCCATGGTCTCCTGAGCTCATCATGAACCCCAAGGCCGTCTCACCTCCTTGTGCCTGTTCTCGTAACCATAGTAACGGGCAGTGGACCAGCTCATCGTTCTGCGTTGTTAGCGTTTAGCAGACGCTCACCCGGAGCAAGTTACACAACTTGTGGAGTTTTTTTATGTAGTGTCTGTATGCACCCCTGCTAACCTCCTGATAAATTAATTTTTAGTCAAAAGCCAGAATAAGTTGGTCGAAGTGGGTGAGGGCATCTTTAAAATGGCTGGTCTGGTGGGGTGTTCCCAGTATGTAGTGTTATAAACTGAGTAAAAGAGGTCCAAGGAAAGACAACTGGAAAACCAGTGGGCTCATTGATGCCTGTAAGGTGTGAAGGCCAGCCTGTCTGGTCCATCCCACAAAAGAGCAATTGTGGCTCAAATTGTTAAAAAAGTTAATGATAAAAATGTTTCGGAACACTCG
This sequence comes from Gymnothorax javanicus, assembly GCA_029692085.1. Taxonomy (NCBI): domain Eukaryota; kingdom Metazoa; phylum Chordata; class Actinopteri; order Anguilliformes; family Muraenidae; genus Gymnothorax; species Gymnothorax javanicus. The sequence continues at coordinate 45,419,117 of CM056206.1, read as the reverse complement.
TTGTGAATGGGGACTCCTTGCCGCAGTCCAGTCACCATTCGCATGCTGACTCTGCTAACGCAAACACTTACTTTGTGTATGTGAGCATCAGAATTGGACCATGGATCAATAGGGGGAGGTGGTCTGGTTTGATCACGTTTTCTTTTATAGCATGCGAGTGGCTGCAAACATTGTTGCCTACTAAGTACACTCCTTCTGTGCTGTGGTTTTCCATGATGGCGGTACCTTTATTCAGCGGGATAATGCGCCCTGCAACACTGCAAAATTTGTTCAGGAGCGGTTGAAGGAACACGGCGAACACTCCAAGGTGTTGAGTTGGCCTCCAAATTTCCCAGATCGAGCATCAGTGGGATGTTCTGGAAAAACAAGTTCGACCCATGACCCACCTCGCAAATTACAGGACTTAAAGGGTCTGTTGCTAACGTCTTGGTGCCAGATGCCACAGGACACCTTCAGAGGTCCTGTGGAATGCCGGGCTGCAACCGAATTCTCTTAAATTGGCAGAATTTTCCCTTTCCTCTGCACTTTTCCTTGACCTTGCTAAGAAATGTCACATGGGTGAAAGGAAAGTTTCTCAGAGATTTTAAAGGCACCTTGGGCATGTTTGAGAAAAGTCGGATGTCCTTTCCTTCAAAATGTCACGAGCTTGACGGCAAAAATAGCCACCACATTTTATCAGGAAACTTTGCGACCGAATCGCCACAGCTGCAAGGGATTGTGGTCCATATTTGATCTTTCCTCTCTTCCTCTCTTGTTGATTGCACCATTTGAGTTACTAAAATTTTGATGTGTACTTTTATGCAATGACAATTAATGCTTTCTGATTCTGATTCCAAGCTTTGTCCTGTTTAAGGAGCTCATTGCCTCCTTCCCTCCTTGAAATAGACAATTTGGACATTTCTCGTCATGGATAACACTCAGAATATTTCCAACTCATGTCCATTTGTGAGGAAGGTTCCTTGCTCTTCAGAGAACTTGAATGCAGACCAGCCGGTCAGAGCTGTTTTGGTCGCATGAGGGGGTCCTGCACAGTATTAAGCAGGCAGTTTTAATGTTGTGCATGATTGATATATCCTGTATGTCTATTGTGACTTTTCAAATTTGCAATAAGGCTTTGTTTCAGATTGAGTGTTTCAGTCTATTGAGATTTGGGTCCAATTTAACTGTGAGCTGAATTCTACTTTGTAAGAGTGTGAGCTGTATATAAAATTTTGTATGTCCTCGATGGAAGATTTTGCTGTGATTGGTTTTGGACAGCGAGTAGATAAAATTGATTGCATATAATTTGCATTTTCATTTTGGTATCAACATCAAAGGATGTGGATATTGGCATATTTGAAACTAATGTACCTCAGTACTGACTTAATCATTCTGCTTCCATCATTTGAAGTTGGGTATCAGAGCTCAGTTCTTTTGATTCCAGGCAAAGATGAAGGTGGCTACTTTTTTGAGTAATGTCTGTATCTTCTCTCTGATCTTCAAATAGAGCCTTCTTTTTCAAATTAAGTTGCAAGCCCCCCCATAAAAATGTTGATGAATAGATAATAAATAACATCATAAGTAAGGGAAGAACATAGTGTAGAGTAGACTTGGTAACAGGTAACTTTATTAGTCAGCTAGTAATTTGACTTGGGAAATTCAAGTGTAACGCAGCTGAAAATAGTCAGTCATCCAAACAACATGAGCTACGAGAAAGGTTGTATGTTAACCCCCTGATCTGTCTGTCTGTCTCTCTCTCTCCCTCTCTCTCACCCTCCTCCCCTGGAATTTCACAATAGAATACAGAAAGTATTGTCTAGATGCCAAAACTGACACAGAAAATCTGAACTGTGTCACACTCATTTTTGCATGTGCTCACACATGTAGACATGTACATGCATGCATAATTTTATACACTAAGCATCAAGATCCTCTGATGTTGGATATGCAGTGTTCTCATCGGTCTGACAGAGGTATTTGTTTCTCTCTTTTGTCTTGATTTTTATCAGAGGTGTTTAGTCCAGTCATTCATGTCCTCTCTGTATATCATATGCTCAAAATGAAAGAAAAATTTCAGAACGTCCATGTATTTTCAATCCCCCCACACCTATGTGGACTTCGTCATATGCGCCTCTGGTACACCTGTTCCATATTGATGGTCCTGTAGAAATTTCTGAGCTTTGACTATGTTATATTCACCTCATTAATTTGAGTGGATTTTTAGATAAATTGCGAAAATGTACATGTTTTGAGCTGCATTCCAGCTTTTACCTCATATTTGCTTTGCTGTGGTTAGATGTTGTAGTTTTATACTCCAAGCTGGTGAGGTGCATAGTCATGCCCTGAAGGAAATTCAAATTAGCTGAGAATTCTTCTGGCTGCTGGGGCAGAGAGGGGCAAACAGGAGTTTGACTAACCTCAACTCTCTGAATATATAATGAAAAACATGACCACAAGAAAAATGCGTTCCAATGACGTATAAATCGTTTGCTCAGCAGAGATTTGTATGCCTGCGTGTGAAAACACTTGCGAGTAAATTGGGTAACAGGAAGTGCATGAGATTTTAGCCCCCTCTAATTCATTCGTTTCATTTGACAAAAAAGAGCAGGGCCATATAGGACACATTGGGCCTCATGCAGTAAAAACTAATGCATTACAAATACAAACAAATTTCTCTTATTTTCGTTTGTATCTGTGATTTTCTCTCATTTTTTAGTAGTACCTCTTGATTTCTGGGATTCACCAGTGTTTTCTTATTTTTGCTCTTCTCGTAGGTACATGAAAATTGAGTTGTCGAGAGCACTCTTACCAAGATAAGAGAAAAACATCCCGTTTACACAGTCCACAAATTGTATGTCCACAGCATGGAAACATGTTCTACATTTGAGGAACATAAATGATTAATAGCATACATGTCAACCTCTTTGGGTTCCCACCTGTATTAACTCCAGTTAATATCCATAAAATCCTCAAAAAATCCTATGGATTTTTAAAAGTATCTTTTCCAATATAATAATTTTTCATTTATGAAATTATGAATGGAGTGTGAAAATTTGATTAAAACATTTTTAAAAGCTTGAAAAGCTGTCTATTCAAGTGTAAAAATAAAAAACCTCAAACTTTCATCCAGGACGGTGAAAATTGCCATGTTCGTGCCAATGTGCACACGGGCATGTCAAGGATCCTTGATTGCGCTCCACTCTGTGAAAGTCTTGGCCAAAATCGCCAGTCTCTTCTTATTCTTATCAGTCCATTCATCAGGAGGGAGAAGGATGGCACCTACTAATAACCAGTACTGTACAGCCTCAGGACCAAGCACTTCTTGATAATTTGTTTTGTGCTCATACCTATTCGACTGATACTTTTCGCATTTGTGCTGACCGTACCTTTTTTAATACAGTAACTTCCATTAATAAAAATTTTGATAGTTTTTTTTTCTAATGAGAGACCAGTTGGAATCAAACCAGCCGCGATGACAGCAAGGGCGATAGCCTGACGCAGGGCTCGATTCAGACTTGTATAATGACGATAAACATAATCTATCGCACCTGTCATACCCACCTTGAACTTTCGAACGTCGAAGTTTTTTGTTTATCCCAGCAAGTGAAATGCAATGCCTTAAGGTTTCATCTAAAACGGTTCCGATGTGATTGTGTTAACGTGGTCAGACAGAACTTATGATTACAATACTAGCTACGCTTTGCGGCTGGAATGAAAAATCCATTGGCCTGTAACTTTTTTGTACGTCCGAAAGCTGTGTAACTGGGGGCAAATCCGTATAATTTACGGACAATCCATATAAGTTGACATCTATGTAATGGCATCAAATTTACATTAAGAGTTTGTTTCCAAAACGCAATATATCCATTGTACTCATTTTGTGTAAATTTGATTTTTCTATGTCGGCGCCTATTGTATTTTATAGAAAAACACAAACTTTGACCATGAAAATACACCTTATAGAATAAATTTCTAAACTGATTTTTTGCACCATGTGTAAGAAGTACAGGGCTATCGCTCTATGGTGTTATCTCAATTTTTGTAATTTTGGCACTTATTGTTTTGGTGACAATCTCTTCATATTTTAAAGGAATTTTAATTATTGGATTATTCAATTTGTGGCTAAAAAGCTCTATTGGCCAGTGGATCCCAGTTAAGACTGTAAAACTCTGGAAGATCATATTTACTTAAAGTTGATATAACAATACTTCAATTTTGCAGCTGCTTAAGTTCTTCTTTTTGTTACCTTTTTCAGTGGCATCTCTCCACTGGTGCCAAAGTCGGCTATTTGTACACGGCACAGCAGCTGCCCTGGTTTGGTGTTTAGTGGGCATTACCCATGCTAATTACAAACAATTGGCCATGCGCCTCCTGGTAACGATCAAATGGGATTCATCATTCAACACACATGGGTAAGAGCAGATTTTGATGGTAGGAGTGTTTGGTGCATCTGGAGTTCACTTCTCTTTTTTTTTTCTCTTAACACAAAAAAAGAGAAAATGTTAGATAATTTTAAGAGAGTGTTGCTGCATGAGGCCCATTGTTTGTCTTCATTCAAAAGTGTATCTTTACCATTTGATAACATTGACCAAATACATGTCTTGGCAGCGAAGTGGTTCACGTGAATTGGAGTTCATGAGCAGGCTTTATTGAGTGAGGTGTGTGTGTTTGTGTCTGTGTGTGTGCTTGGGAGGTGGGGCGGAGGGGGGGGGGTGTAATAAATTTTAAATTTCAGTCTCTGGGGAGGTGCTGGGAGTTGTGTTTGGACCAGGGGGGAGATACGTTACCCTTCATTAACCTCTCCTGTGGGACAAACCTCAGTGTCCTACGCTCTGGCCTGTTAGTCATCCCATAATTGTCGCCACAGCGAAATGGCTCCTGGTGCCACGAGCACTTTGGTTTTACTGTATGAAATGTACTGTGTGTCAGTGGTGGAGAGTTTCAGCAAAGGAAATGCTAGCTCTTTCATAGTGTAATACAGCAGCGAGCGCACTACTCCAGTTCTGGTCAACCGGTCTGCATGCTGGTTTTTGTTTCAATCAATCAGCTTGGTTATACTTTAATTTCCTGACACCTCAATATACAACTCTGGGTCACCTCTGTACCCTACAGCAGTAGAATCTATAGTACGCTTGCTACTGGTCAATAGCTGGTGCTGTTGCAAATCTCAGGCCAAGATAAGATTTAACTGATCTAATAAACATCAGAATTTGGCACAAAATCGTGAGATGGATCGACCCTTGAGGACCCCTGGTGTAAAGAGTAATTCCCTCACCAGCATTGTCTTCGACAGGTCAGGGCAGAGGATGTTGCTATACGGTCATGGGGGACCTTTGTCGACCGTGGGGGATCGCCCGCCCCCACCTCTTGTATTTCATGGGTTGCATCCCCAGAGGGATGCGAGGTCAGCGGACGCGATCCATGTCGCAGTGAGGGCACGCCGGGGAGGAGCATCTAGTCCCTCCAGCGCGGTCCGACGAGGGGGGGGCGAAACGAAACCGGACCCCAAACAAAATGGCCCTGGAGGTTCAGCTGGCTGTAACCAGGAGCATCTGGAGATCGCGTTTGCGCAAGGTCCGTGCTTTGCTAATACCCTCCCAGCACTGTGACAGGGTGGGACGTCAATTAGCATGAGTCATGTTATTGAGCCGCTAAACACACTGTGAGACGTGATGGGCTCAGTTCCACTTGAGGGAATGCTGAGTTTTGGAGGAGGACTGAAGTGGGAATTGGGGGCATTTGCATTCAGTTCTTAAGGTGGGTTGCGTCTTGTTGCCCCCTATTGAGGTGAAATATAATTTTTGTATGATGTATGCATATAATTTGCAACATAAGCATTATTGCATCATGCCAGTCCTTCTCTGGTTGCCTAGGAAATGGTTCCAACTTAAAATTAGATTCGCATTGCTGTTTGCATCATGGAATAAATCAAATCACATGGTAATCACTCAAATACTCATATACAGTATATGGGCAATTTTCAGTCTCCAATCTGCTTGACATGCTCGTGTTTGGAAACTGGATTACCTGGAGTAAACCCATGCGAACATGGCAAGAACATGCACACAGTAAGGCCCCAGGCGAGATAGTTGTGAGCCAACAGTGCTGTGCACTGGGTCACCATGACAGTACAGAAACATTGTGCCACTTTCTTCATATTTCCATGAATGAAGAAATAAAATGCTTGGTTGGAGGAAATGCTGCAACAATTAAAACTTCCTCAGAATCAATCTGAGTTTGGACAACTTGCTGAGTCAGCACAACTCAACTCCCCCCCCAATACACACTATACACGCACGCACACGCACACGCACACACACAGACCATTGGACTGCTTGGTTTGGGGGCATTTCCTCAATCTGGCAGCCATGCTGGGGTGGCCTGATCTGTATCTGTAGAGTCTCTGTGTTTTAGGTTCCTCTTGCTTTGATTTATCACTGTTCCTCATATTTACTGCACTGTTGCTACATTGTACAATTTGGCTTCACTGTGATACAAGGGCCTCTTGGAAATTTTTAAATAAATGATCAAAAACCGATCAAACGTTTTCAATAAAACTCATTGTTTAAGAGATTAAAATGTTCACTAGCTCTACATAATATAAAAACAGTGAGCACCATAAGTCTTTGGACAGCGACAAAGTTTGGTTCTGGTGCCTGAGTCGGACTCTAGTTATGCATCCATTTGCACATGAATGTTACATACTGAAGGGGAGACTGAAGGTGCAAACTCCCCGAAGCAAGCAGGAACTGAAGATATCTGCAGTACAGGCCTGGTAGAACATCAACAGGGAAGATTCCCAACATCTGTTGATGTCTGTAAATGTCTCACTTCAAGTTGTCATCGCATGCAAACACACATAAATCGAACTGACAGTCTGCCCTTCATCCTCATTTGCTTGTCCTCTTTCAAACTCGATGTATTAGAGTTCAGACCCACAATTACGCGTCACTGTCAACTGAATTATGGTGCTCATATTTACCATTATATTAATACATGAACATTTTAACCAGCTTATAACTTTCAAAAGTGTACAAAGCGGTTCATTTGCATTTTTCGTATGTCTTATGAAAATCAGTCATTTTTTTCTTCTTTACAATTAGCAGTGCCTGTAACAGATTTTAATTCGGCAGAATATCGTTTGGAGTCATATAGTCCCCATTGACAGGATGCCATACGCCCATACAACAGGTAAATGACAGGAAATGTCCTCCTGTCATCTGTGTGTAGTGTGCCTCCTCTCTTTCTCCCCACTGGAGTACACTATGCATGAATTACATTCTCTTCCTCATCGATGGTATAGCATAGAAAGGTCTAGAAGGACACTAGAATTCGTAGGTATGCACCAACATTCACATTCACACTGAAACGCACACAAGGCACATCTGGGATCTTGTGTCTTTTTAGTGGTCACTTTCTTACTTGCGCTGGTGTCTGGTTGGAGCTAAACCATAACCAGTTCTCTGCAACCATCAGTGCATACACTGAGCTAGACTCCCTACCCTTTTTATACAGGGGGAGGTGTGAGCATCTTTGGGGGCTTGTTAATCCCACACCTCCCGCGAAACCCCCCACCGTTGCAAAAGGGTCACGATAACGTGCGGTTCTGGTGGCTGCAAGAGGTGTTGTCCCCTGGTTTTGAGACTTGGCAGTGGCACGTTCAGCATTCAATCCCCGCCAATACAGCACTTCAGCTTTACGATAATTGTTCCTGGACAAAGTCTACTCCTATAAATCCATTACATAATGTATGTTGCTAAAACTGAGTCATTAAGTTGCGTGTGTTCAACCGATGTGTGTCCTTAATTCTGGCTCGCGGTTAAATGCCAGCGCAGCCTTTTATCTCCCCCACATTGAATGGTGGCTTTAGCAAATGCAAATACCAAATTGTTTGCGATGCGCAAAACATAACACTTCATTTAACACTTTTATTTTTATGACAAATGTTAGATAGTGGCTGATTCATTGTTTCATCATTGTGGTGAATATTAACCCCCAGAGAGCTGAAATAAATTTTCAAAAAATTATAAATTACATTATCTCGTGGTTGTTGAAAACCTATCATGTGGCAACTTGTTTAAAAGAGCTCCCGTAGGTTTTCAAAAGCTTTCAATTTGATATCTTACATCATTGAGCAACGCTATTTGTATGCATAGCTCTAAGGGTTAATGACGGTGTTGCAGTCATGAGAGTCAAAATGGAATGTAACTGAAAAGCTTGTTCATGTTTGTGATTGGCTGGGCCTCATTGCAAGGGAGCAACAGCCGTGTACTCTATATCCAGATAGTAAACATGATTTGCCACAAAAAATAGTCATGTAATGATGGACGGAATGCCAAAATGATGCCTGAGTATATAGCACTCAAAATTTAGACATTTGAAGTAGAGGTCAGTAAAATATGAAGTAATAGGACTGAGAATATGAGAGGAACTTCGGAGCTGCAGAAAAGGCAGTTGATTGCCTGTCCTGTTGGACCACAGTCTGCAGGTTCTCTTAAAATTGACCCAAGTTTCAAATCAAAACATCATTCGAGAAAAAGAAAAGCCACACTTTTTGTGAAATTTGATGACTAGCTAGAACTGGCTAATAAGCACGTGCTTATATTGTGGTTTTTTTTTTTTTTTTTTTTTTTTTTTGCATCAGCCTATAAAATTCAAGGTCACCCTGCAACTTCCTGAATGTAATTATGAATTTCGGGAAAGCTTCCCCGCATTGGCCAATCAAAGGCACACTCTCTGCTCTCTGTATATTTATGGAAGAATGGGCTCGCTCCTGCCTCGATCAAGAATGATGTTATTTCTGTGTGGATAGTAAGTGTTTCACTATAATTGACCTTAAGTACATAATCTAGTAGATGTTTGTTGGAACTGGATAGTTACAAAAGAGCTACTCTCTGCTGTGCTGGAGCTAGAATAAGAGAATGCGAGCCGTGTGTGTTTTGTGGGGGAGCTGATAATGTGTATGCACTTCTGGGGAGTGAATTGTATGAGTCGGTTTGAGTGTAAAGGTGTGTGTGTGTGTGTGTGTGTGTGTGAGAGAGAGAGAGAGAGACACAGAGAGCTGAATAGGACAGCCTTGCCATTCAAATATTTAACTAAGCCTTGATCCAAAGAAAAGTCCCAAACCTGCCCATTGAAAACCATTGGGGACTATTGGGAAATCTGCATTATATTTGACTGCTATAATGTAAAACTCTAAGGCATGCTGTTGTCCAAACTGAGTTCCTTTATCCCATATCTCATTCTTTTCATTTTATCTTTCTGCAATGGTGAACTGCGGCCATTTGCTCTGATTTTAGATTCCCACAGCTGCGTTAAACGGTAATGTCAGATATGCGTGCAAAGTTTTCAAGTTGAGAATCGAGCATGAGGGTTGAAATCTTGAAGTTGAAGCTACATCCTCCAGTTCCCAATTAATGTTGTGCAGCCACCAGGAGCCATGCGATGGAGGTCAGGGTGAACGGGCCATCTCGCGTTCGATGAAGTCGGCTCTGTCTCTGCCTCCTCGTGGTCTGACTCGCTGTGCTACCATCAGGAAGCGCCATCGGTTCCCGAAGCGTGGGTGTGGTTGCCTTGGAGACGGACCACACTGTGTGTTTGTGTGTAGATTTGTGTGTGTGTGTGTGTGTGTGTGTGTGTGTGTGTGTTTGCGTTTGAAGTTTTAAAAGGTGGCCGATTGGGTTGATTTACAGTGTGATTTAGAGTCTCTCTGTTCTGCTTTTAAATGCTTGGCTTTCTTGGTGTTTTTTTTTTTTTTTTTTTTTTTTCAATGGACTGGACATTTCAAAAGAGATGGGAATTGAGGGGGGATGCAGAGGAACAGTCGTTTTTGTGCAGTCCAAAGGGACAATAACAGTATGTCTGAGAGGTGAAGTGCATTGTGGGAAAAGGAAGACAGTCCTCAGTGGCCAGGCAGGAGGCCAGAGCTGTGCTTTATTTCTAGTATGGAGGTGTAGGCATTTAACCCTTTGCGCAGGAAACAAAATATTGCCAATTTTCCTGTTATGCCTGAGCCTATTTAGGCTTTATAACTCAGTATTTGTGTCACAGAGACTCTGGAAAATTATTCCAGAGAAGCAAGACTTTTGGAAATTCAATTACAGAATTGTTTTGGAATTAAATTTTGGAATTTACGGACACCGGCGTCAATATCTGCGCAAAGCGGTCAATGAAAGAAACTGAAACTACATGTGTACGCACTCACACACACACACACACACACACGCACGCATATTTATGCAGATAAAAGTATAAGTACTGTTGTGTGCCTCCCGGGTGAAAGCTCCAGGGGTCAGCAAGTAAAAACCATGCCATGTTTTTCTCCCGCCCACAAAATTAGCTGATCATAGTAATCAGTGTTACCTCCTAGCCCAAGGGTACTCACTCTTACCCAGAATGAGCCCGTGTGGGTTCAGGCTTTCGTTCTAACCAACCAGTCACACGCCTGATTCTACTCATCAACCTTTAAAGCTTTTGCCATAGACCCTTGATTAGTAGAATCAGGGATGAAACTGCATGGTTAGAATGAAAACCTGCACCCACACTGGCTCATCCTGGAAAAGAGTGAGTATCCCTGCCCTAGCCAAAGCAAACCCAGGTGGTTGCCATAGAGTTCTGAGACAAACTTACTGTCTGGAGCAGGACTTTGCAGCTTTGAGAGTTTCTTCAACTCCGCTGGTCTCTTCAGTTAGTTCTGCTTGTTATTGGCTACACCCAATCCAGGTAACTAGAACAAAATGCAGGCGAAGACTGCAACTTGCTGAACCTGCTTTCCATACTCTCTGCTGTATTGGTGTTTGAACCCAAGACGGCTCCCCTCTCCACCGCATGATGAGCAATGGGAATTAGCCGCGGATATGTTTCCTGTCGGCGGCACCGCAATAGGAGTGGGATGATTCATTCATGGTGCCATTTTTGGTACCATGAGTTGAGGTCCACCACAGCATTTTGTTCTGATCACCCAGATTGTCTTGTTCTCCTGTGAGAAGTTAAAACTAATGAGTGGCTGAGCTTGTGGGTTGAGAGAAAACATGGCTGGACTTTCATTTCGTGACCCCTGGTTTTGGTTTGTTTTGCTCTTTTGGCCCATCGAGGAATGCGCGTGGCTACGAGACACCGTGTCTTGTGGGTGCGGCGGGCAGCCCTCTGGTGTTCTGAGTTGAGCGGAGCGGTGGGGAGTTTGACCGGTGTGGGTCATCCTCATGCGTGGACAGACCGCTAACGCCGCGGTCAGGGAAAGCGGTGTGGGGACCCTGTGCTTGTGTTCAGTGCATGTGGCACAGAGAGCCCTGGCTTTTTCAGATACGCTTCAGAAGGGAGGGAGGGAGAGAGAGAGAGAGAGAGAGAGAGAGAGAGAGTGTGTGTAAGAGTTGGAGATAGATAGAGAAGGAGTGAGTGTGTAAAAGAGAGTGAACGAGAGAGAGGGGAAGTGTATATAAAAGAGACTGACAGAGAGGGAGCGAATGGATAAAAGAGACCGGCCGAGAGAGAGTGAATGAGTGTGTAAGAGACAGGGAGTGAATGAGTGTGTAAGGGACTGAGAGAGAGTGAATGAGTGTGTAAGGGACTGAGAGTGTGAATGAGTGTGTAAGAGACAGAGAGTGAATGAGTGTGTAAGAGACAGAGAGAGTGAATGAGTGTGTAAGAGACTGAGAGAGTGTGAATGAGTGTAAGAGACAGAGAGAGTGAATGAGTGTGAGAGACTGAGAGAGTGAATGAGTGAGAGAGACAGAGAGGGAATGAGTTTGTAAGAGACAGACAGAGTGAATGAGTGTGAGAGACAGAGAGGGAATGAGTTTGTAAGAGACAGAGAGAGTGAATGAGTGTGAGAGACAGAGAGGGAATGAGTTTGTAAGAGACAGAGAGAGTGAATGAGTGTGAGAGACTGAGAGAGAGTGAATGAGTGTGTAAGAGACAGAGAGGGAATGAGTTTGTAAGAGACAGACAGAGAGTGAGTGAGTGCGTAAGAGACTGAGAGAGTGTGAATGAGTGTGTAAGAGACTGAGAGAGTGTGAATGAGTGTGTAAGAGACTGAGAGAGTGAATGAGTGTGTAAGAGACTGAGAGAGGGAATGAGTTTGTAAGAAAGACAGAGAGAATGAGTGTGTAAGAGACTGAGAGAGTGAATGAGTGTGAAAGACTGAGAGAGGGAATGAGTTTATAAGAAAGACAGAGAGTAAGAGTGACAAGTGACAGAGAGAGAGAATGAGTGTGGAAGATAATGACAGAGAGTGAGAGAGTACGTAAGAGAGACTGACAGAGAGGAAGTGAGCGGATAAAAGAGACTGAGAAAGAGGGAGTGTGTAAGAGAGACTGGCAGAGAGAGAGAGTGAGTAAGTGAATGTGTAAGAGAGACTGACCAAGAGAGAGGGGGTGAGTGTGCAAGAGATGGACGGAGAGAGAGACAGTAGGAGATAGCAAGCGGGAGACAGTGTATGAATGAGATTAGGAAGGGTGTGTTGGAGCAACAGAGAGGGGGAAGAGTGACAGACAAGAGCAGATGAAAGACAAGAGGGAAAGTATCTAGGACAGCAGGAGAGAGGGAGAGTGGGGGGGAGAGGGAAAGTGGATGGAGAGAGAGAGAGCGGAAGGTTGGTGGAGAGAAAGAAAAGCTGAGGAGGGAGATAGACACCAGAAAAAACAGCAAAAAAACACTAACAAGAATGATAGAACTTTGAATGGTGTCTTTAGATATCAAATGAATGACAAGAATGTTAATCTTGTAACATATATTAGTGCTGCACAGAGCTTATGAGAGAATATTGGGAGAGGCTGGGAGCGGTTGGAAAGAAGAGACAGGAATGACTTCTCCAGGGCCGACCTGCCAAACTTGGCGCTTTCAGACTCGTAACATGTTTATTTTAATATATCTGCAGTCAGATCCACTTGGCTCTGGACGCGCTCGGTCGGTTATGTACAGTTCCCTCGGAGGGTTGGGTATTGCGCTATCATGCTAGCCATCCGGTCAGAAACATCTGGGCTTGGTTGACCCCTGGCCTCCAAACATTCTCCCCCTGTTTCCCTTTGCACTCCTGGGCCTGTCTTGATCTCCCTGCGGCTTCTCCTCCCAGTTTGGTTCTCCTGAAACAGGCCGTCTCCTCTTGTCCCGTTACAGTTGGGGCACTGGCTCGGCGACCCCTGAAACGATAATAGACTGCTCTCCCCTGGGGTGCTTTGGTGACCTGCGGCTGCCCTGCGGAAGTAGAGATGTCAGCTGCCTCAGCAACCGTGACCAGCCTACCGAATGGACTGAGCGTGGACAGGGCCCATTGTCGCCGTGCAGACATCTGACATTCTCCAGCCAATCAAGTTTTGCATACGGTAAGTTAACTGACCAATGAAATGCTTTTTTTTTTGCTTTGACTCAGTTTGTGGTTGTCAGTAAAGGCAACATGTTTATACTGGCTCCAACACAGTCATGACTGAAAATTAGTTGTTAAAACCTTACGATTGAAAAGATAAATAAAATGTATATTTTGAAATGAATTATTTGCATTACTGTCACCCACAGTTTGACCAATGCCAGGTCTGGCCTTGAAATGCAGACGAGTCACAAGTGAATCATGTCTCTTTTGTGACGATGTGCAATAAGGAAACGGGATACTTCTTTTCGCACACCTACCATAAACAAACAGTGTGTCAGGTGCGTGTGTGTGTGTCTGCGTGTGTGCATTCATGTGTGCGTGCATGAAGTGCCCTTTTCCACTGCGGTAGCAAACAAGCAGGAATGAAAGGCCCGAACCATCAGCTTCACGACACCGCATTCGTCAACATTTTCATTTACATTTCCTCTCGCAAACGCGTGCAAAGATTTTGTTTGTTTATACTCTGTGCAAGCGTTTGGTGGCTAGTAAAATTAACTTCCAAAGTTGCGTCTGGCAAGGAAAAAATAAAAACTTGAACGGGGATTTATTTATAAGTCACAGCCGAGGCGAAACTGATTGAATCCAGGCCCTCTGGAGCGATGGCCTGAACTGCAGCTGTGCCGTCATTATGCTGGCATGCTAATTGCGCGTTGAAATGCATATTCCCGCTTAAGTCGTGCTCAGTTATCTGCCATTACTGCCTCCTGCAGACTGCCAGGGAAGGAATGTTTGCAGATGATGTTACCCATATAACTGCAAACTATGAAATGGAGTGGATTGGAAGGCTTGCCGTCTTTGCTGAATGGAAGGGGTCCTCGAAGCCCACCCTGCAGCTGACCTTTGACCCTTGAACAGATTGTGTCCACAACGAGGGAGGAAATTGGGATCACGGCGGTCAGAAGCGTTGAGGGGATGACAAGCGCAGTTCGACACTGCTGTTTTGGGGGCATGTTGGGGTGAAGGGTCTGCTCAGAGTAGGGACGTAAAGAGGGTCCTGCCAGCCTATAGGGGCAGTTGGATCTATTTGGGTACTTATTTCTTCCCAAAGAAGAGCTCCCAGGAACACGGCACCTTTTGAAATAACTCTATTATATGTTGGTTACTTGTTTGTTATTGTAATATGTTTTATTTGCCACTGATCACTATCATACTCTGCAAAAACGGAACAATAATTCGGTTTCAATAAGTGTTTTAGTCATAAATTCAGGCTTAAAATGTTCTGTATATGGTTTTTTCTCAGTAAGATGGAAAAATCTGCCGATGAGGTTAAAGATTTCAGATTTGCAAATGGGGTAAGAAGATGTTGCATGAATCACACAACCACACTTGGAACAAGCCAGTGTGTTCTACTTAAGATCGAATAAATTGAATTTTAAATGTCCTCGTTACGTCACCAGACGCGTAGCCAGTTTGGAATTAGAACCCATTTCAAAATCTGTTCCTTCTTGGCATCACAGGAGGAAGTGACTGCCCAGACGCAAAAAGGACTGATCAACTTCAGCTAATAAGTTAATCAGTTCCTTCATTATTCTGAATGGTCACGCCCCTTTGTGAAGTCAGGAAGGCAGATTTTTAAATGACTTGCAATGGCTAATTACCTTTGCACATGGTGATATAATAGGGGACATTTCAGCCCCACTATTGAAGACTAAAACACTTGCTAAGACGCATTATTTTGGTGTGTCATGCACTGCGACAATGTAATTCTGGCGGTTACTTCTGCTCTCTTGCTGTGGTCAGTATTAGGATTCATTGGCCCTCATGGCAACTGAACTGTGTTCACT
The DNA here is from genome assembly GCA_029692085.1 of Gymnothorax javanicus. Taxonomy (NCBI): domain Eukaryota; kingdom Metazoa; phylum Chordata; class Actinopteri; order Anguilliformes; family Muraenidae; genus Gymnothorax; species Gymnothorax javanicus. The sequence continues at coordinate 45,403,991 of CM056206.1, read as the reverse complement.
TCCATTCCCTCAGTCTCGGACTGTCCCCCTCCTTTAGGGTCCATTTGCATGCTGTGTAGCGAGGAGGAAAAACCCTGGTTTGCTCTGGCAGTTTGCCAAATGAGCCGGCAAACAGTGCGAATAAGACAGCGGGAAGGGGGAAGTGACCAGTGTCCTTGTCTGTTCTTTAGCAAAAGAAGACGGCTAATGATGATGATGAATGTCGCGGCGAGACGCAAATACAGGATGGGCGTTACCTGATAAGCAAGACACAAGTGTGAAGTAATCGCCGGTGTTATAAACGCGCAATCTCGGTTGTGAACAGGCGAGTAGGGAGCAATCAGTCGATAAAAGGAAATTTAAAAAAATGCGTGCACACTGCAGGCTGGTTGGATATCTGTTAGTCCGAGTTCTGGTTTGGATAATTCAGACCACATGTACGCATTTGTTTATTTCTAGCAACTTCCTCTCATTCAAACACTGGCCAGGAGAATAGAACTGGAAATCGAGCCCTTGTAAACAACGTGGATGTGCTCATTAGCTTTGCAGGAAATTGACTGACATCGGTGTTACTGTGCAGGACATTTGTGCCCTCGAGCTTACGTACGGCAGACGGTTGCCCTTTAACCCCTTCATGAGTGAGATCTCAAATTCGTGATTGGAATATATTGGACAGAACATTCCAATGATGTCATGATAACAAATGGTGACAGACTGGCGAGTTTTAGAATTTAGATTTTTTTTTAAGTTTTAGACAAAAAAAAGGCCTAGACTTCCAAGGAGTAAGTCAAATAGATAATTGTATCCCTTTCCCACACACACAGTATTAAACCAGCACTTCCTTAGAAAACTGATGGTCCAAATGATAAAATTCCAGCCTTTTTTATTTTATTATAGTAGTTTATGGGCACATGGTATCCTTACGACATCTCTAATTTCCCAATTTTTGAACATCAAGTCCCTGGGAGAGTCCTATCTGATGATTTCAAAATCCTTGACTGGTTACAGAGAGGGGAGAGCTACACACACACACACACACACACACACACACACACACACTCATAACAGCTCAGTGGCAGCTCCTTGCTCAGCACTGCGCAGCTGTGGTGTGGCAGGACAGTATGCACCACGCAGCTGCGCTGCAACAGACGCACATCAGGGACTCTGGTCATCCGCAGTCACAGTTGCTCAACTCGGTCGCTCTCTCTCTCTCTCTCCCTGGGCAATGCCGTGGGAAATGAAGTGTTGCCTCAGATTTTGATTTCGCTCCATGTGCATCATTACAGCTGGATGTGTAGACAGGGAGGACCCACACCCCTTGACCTCCCCCCGCCCCAATCCAGGACCTTAACCACAAAGAGCCAACAGGAACGGCCTTTTCTGCTGATCATGACTGAATACCCTCATTTAGTGTTAATTACTTACGCCATCATATTCAAATATAGACATCATGTGGCCCTCTCACGTATTGGTTTCTTTCATAACTTTCTGATCGTTGGTTTGATTCCCACATGGTAGACTTGTAGTGTTTTCCTGAATGAGCTGTTCAACCTAGACCACCACAGTAAATATCTGCTGTATAAAAGGATTTTATATAAAGCATGTCGGCTGTACGAGCCATTAGGATCGTGGGAGTCTATTAAAAGGCAAAATGTAGAGATACGATCTTTGTCTTTTTTTTTCCTCTCTTAACATCTGGTGTGTGTCCCATGTGGAAGACATAATGATAAGCATACTTGATATACACAAACTTCAATTATACGTACTTCCTGCATTTTTAAGTGTAAAATGGTGCAGTGTGTGTGTGTGTGTGTGTGTGTATGTGTATCCCATGTGAAAAAAAAAGAATAAGCACACTTAATATTTGCAAAGTTAAGATATACTTCCTGTATTCTTAAGCATAAAATGGTAGAATATCTGTGTGTGAGTGTGTGTGTGTGTATCTCTGTGTGTGTTGGTGTACTTTGTGTTCAGTACATGATGTTATCCACCTTTTTTTTTTTTTTTTGGCAAAACTACCATGTGACCAGTGTGCATAGCCTGGTATCTCTATAATAGTGTTTTACTCTGTGGCAAAGCTAATGTTCCACTTCTGCTAAAAAAAAAAAATCGTTTCTAAATGTGATTAGTGGGGGGAGGGGAGGGTGATTGAGAGGAACATAAGCAGTAAGGGTCCCACCTGCTACGATATGGTGCACAGTTCTGGATTGAATGTGACTTATATTCAGTCTTTATCATTCAGTTCTAAGGTTAAGCTTACAGAGCTGATAACTGTGGCATTTGCAGTAGGTCCTGCATATGAGATACCATAACCAGCGCAATGAGCAAAAATTATATTCTGGAATAGTAGCTACTAATACAACAAGATGCATAGCATTTTCTGGAGAAATTTAAGTTTGTTGCCTTATTGAAGGGCACCGAGACATTTCGAAAATCGTGACACTGTAATTTTTTAACCGCGGGGTATAATGAGATGTGTTAATACGTGGGCTTTTTGACACTTTTGTCAAGAACGTGTGACAGTTTTGCCCATTTGATGAATTGCCTTAGACGATAATGAATTGAGCGCTGATGTGATTTATTGCCGCTTAATTATTTGGCACTCGCCTCTCTACCCCGTGTGAGAACTTGCGGTGAAAATGCAGACTAATTAGGCGAGGTCCCTGGTGCCTTTCCCATAGCCGCCTCTCACGGGCTCATAAAAGATGGCGGAGCTAATTTTCAGTTTTATTGTTGTTTGCTCGTTAGAAAATGAGGTTGCCCTCATTAAATGTCACAGTTTTCCCATTAGCTGGGCTCATGTATGAAAGTTTCTGTCTAAAAGTTTTTTTGGGTTATCTCTCTCCTGCAGAGTCTCATGGAAAACTGCAGAAAGACCCACAAATCCCCACTCAGTTGGCGTGAGTGCTGATGTAGACGAACACAAAAAAGTTTGCAAGTCATCGTTCGCTCCCTCATTCACATACACACACATACACGCACAGACTCACGCTCAGAAACCGAATGCCTGGTATCATTTTCTCTCACACTCAGACACATATACACGCAAAGACTATGCCTGACATTCTTTCTCTATCACACACACAACCAGCATGCACAGCTTCTCTCTCCTTTTCTTATTCACGCAAACACGCACAAAGATTAAACTTTTCACCCACTCTGAAATGCACACATGCACCCGCACACACAAACACGCGCGCGCGCACACACACACACACAAACACACACAAATAGTGTGTCAGTCATGTCGATCTCCTTGGTGAGCAGAGAGCCCGTGTACAGCAGAAGCTGTGCTCTGAAATACTTCCATAATTTGACTGGGTTTCATCCATGTGACCTCAATATTCTCACCCAGAAAATTTGATATGGGTATTTCAAACAAAACCTTCCCAGCCAGTCTGCAAGGACAGGCTCACATTATTCTGAGACTGATTTGATGTTTGATGGTGGGGTAGGACAGCTAAACTCATTTTGGAAATTATGTTTGCATTTTTTTTTCCTAAAATACATTTGAATTTGAAGATACTTCATCCCCTGATTTTATTTTATTTTATTTTTTTTTGCATTTTCTGGTGACATAATGAAGCACAAAATGGTAATTTTCAGTCCATTTTCTTTTTATTGCAAACAATATAATACAAAAGCTTCTTTAAAGACAATAAATCTTCACCTAGGAAACAAGGATTTGTTCAGCTGCATTAAAACAATGTCAGAACTAAAATATGCAATGCCGAGTAAGAAATAAACATTTTTAAATAAAAGTATGCTGATACTGGTTGTCTTTAAAAGAAGAAATCTTTACAATGCAGCAACAGCCTCAAATAAACAATGTCCACCTTTGTTAGAATGAAAAAAACTTCCAGTTTTTTGTTTCTTTTTAAAATTTTAGATCAAGTTTTTGTCATAATTAAAAGTAATCTGTACACAACTAAACAACGAAAAAGAACAAATAAACATTTCAGACACAAAAATGTACAAATGATAAATAAAGGAGTTGGTTACAATCTGTACCTTTCTGATGAAAACCAGTTTTGTGTAATATATCGCTTTATATTCAAAAGGTAACTTCTCAAAAAAAATTAATTAGTTGTATACTGCTGAATTAAAGAATAAAAATGTAAATAATAATTACTTTCAAATAAAATTAATGCTAACAATAAATTAAAGGAGTTAGAACTGGAAGAAGGCAGGGGAATTAAGACCAAGCTGTTGAGACCTGCAGTAGACCTCTGCCAAAGGTCACTTCCTGTGGCCGCTCAGAAGATGGCGTCAAACAGGAAGTACAATCTCAGCTGCGGCCCCTAAAGCTGTGTGGTGCTGGCTGTGGTGGAGTGCGTGTAGTTTCCGACACTTCACATTGACACTATAGGCACTGATGGCACAAAAGCTGTATTGTGTCTTCATACCAAGCAAAAGTGGAACTCTACTACACTGGTAGTCAGGTCCTGGAATGTATAAGAATGAACTAAAACCCAATACCCCCCTCCCTCCATAACTAAAAACCCCTTCCTGGTGATCTCCAAGCTCACCTCACGAAAACTAAGAATATCTGGACCTTTTCATCGTTTAAATTAAAAGTGAAGGGTAAACTTGGAACCGTTTTGTTCCACCAATTGTCAATTCCGTACCGTTTCTGAAAAAGGACGTACAGAAAGCCTCGCTACATCACATGAAGGCAGACTGAAAGAAGAGAAATTGTTACCAATGTTACTGTACAAAAATACATCAGACAGCAATATGGCCTTGCAGGACTTCACTAACTGCCGATTTAGGAAAAAAATAAGAGCCTTTTTTTCTACAAATACGTAAAAATCCCCCAGAATTACGAAGAAGAAAAAGAAAAAAAACTGGTAAAAGTTTTTCATAAATCATACATACACAGTACATACTAAAATATTCATAACTGATACGTCCTCACAGAGGATTCTTCAGTTCAAAAAGTATTCTTCTCTCTTTAATCATATCTAAAAAAATATAATTACAATTCTGAAGCACAGAGAAGGCACCGTTGTGAGCCATTCGGGTATTTTCACTACGTCTTTAAAATCCGGCCAGTCACGGTTTTTTTTTTTTTTTTTTTTTTTTTTTTCCTTGTGCGAAGGAGGGGGGTGGTGAGAGTTGGGGTGCTGGTGATGCGCCGGGTACGAGTGTCTCTCGGATTAAGATTGTTCTGGAGGAAAAGTCTGGGTTGGGTGGGGAGAGATGAGTTGTGCCCCCCTCAGGGTCGGGACAGCTGGGTGTAGACTGGCTGCTGGTCCCAGTGCTGAGGGCTGTGGGTGGTTTGGGGGACGGAGGACACCCCTGTGGTGTCGGTGATGGGGCTGTACATGGACCTCTGGCCGGCGCCCATGTAGGCGAAGCTGGTATAGAGGCTGGAGCCCTGGCTGCCCGTGTGGCCGTAGTAGGAGGTGGCGCCACCCTGGTGCTCGGAGTAGTCATACTGGCCCCCGCCGCCTCCTCCGCGCGTGATGCCGGGGTAAGAGGAGGCGCTGTAGTGCTGCAGGCTGAAGGAGCCATAGCTGATTGGCTGAGGGGAGCTCTGCTGCTCGCTGTAATGGCTGGGGCTTAGCTGCTCCGTCTTAATGTGCGTGGGTCTCTGTTGGCCCGGACCCTGCTCTCCCCCGAGCGTGGTTAAGGTGGGCTGTTGGGGCTGCTTGGGCATCCACCCATGGCCCCCGGCACCCGCCGTCTGGTTCACCCCCGCGCTACCGTTCCCGTAGCCGCCCGCGTAGCCCACCTGACCGCCCTGGGCGTGGGCCTGGCTGGAGACTGGAGCCCCCGGGTGGCCGTGGGGGGGCAGGTACTGGTCGAACTCGTTGACGTCGAAGGCTTCGATGTTGGAGATGACGTCGCTGCTCAGCTCGCCGATGTCCACGTCTCGGAAGTCTATGTTGAGCTGTCGGCCGGTACCCTCCTGAAGGGGGCGCCCCTCGCGCTTCAGGTCCACTTTGCTTGAGGGCATCTCGGTTTTGGGGGTTGTTGGAGGGGTAGGAGGACCCTGAGATTGACCTGTTGAAAAGAAGAGGAGGGGGAGAAAGAGTTAACCGGAGCGCAGACATTTAATTGACGCAAATTCGGAGCTAATAAAGATATCCTTTGAAATTAGGAAGGCAAAGATAAGTTTTATGAGGTTTCCTGTTGCAGGGAATCGTGCCATAATGTGTTCACCCGAGAGAGGTTTTCATAAGGGAGAGATAAGTTTGCAAAGTAAAGACAGGTGGTATATTTGCATTATGGCAAGTAAAATACTTAATGATTAACCGGGACCTCGGCGGCGTGGTTCAAAAGCCCGGTGAATGTTTCTTCAACGTTACATTTTATTTCGTAATTATACGCTTTTATGGAGCTCGTACGATATATTCTTCACCTGCCCTCGTTTCTACGCCCCGCGCGCGTGCAATGTATTGCGCACTCTCGTCCTCTATACACCTGAAGGAGAGAAAACATCCGAGCTCTTATTGGATAATGTCGTCTTACCTGAATGCTCTCCGGGTGAGTGCACCTCGCCCATACTGGAGGCGGGGGAATCGGCCTGTTGCAGAGCCTTGAAAATGGCGTTCGGGGAGATGTGCTGATCATTTTCCTCCGGTTCGCTCTGACCACTTTTCACGGATTTTCTGCGCCGGGGTTGGTACTTATAGTCTGGGTGGTCTTTCTTGTGCTGCACCCTCAGACGCTCGGCCTCCTCCACGAAAGGACGTTTTTCTCCTTCGTTGAGCAATCTGAAACGAGTATAAAGCATTTTAAGTATGCAGGGAATTTGGAAGCTTTCTCTAATCTGCATGTGGGGGAACAATTTCTGATTACGGAGAAAAAAAAAAATTCCATCACGTTGTGCATTACTATGGCAAATATAATTTATTAAAGCCAAAAACAACGACCAAAAATAGACTACTGTTAAAAGCAGTGCGCTGTATGACCGGCTAAAGTAAAAGACGTTTCACGAAACTTAAGTTACAGTAAATTTATGCTTACTTGCTTCTTTAAATTATGGTACCATAGAACAAACAAGCTTATCAGCTGCTCTATGTCACGATCGGTTTTGCGTTCAGAATTAAACGATGCAATTAGCTCATTTTTGCCATGCATGCGAAAATCACTGCTGAATGAACTGTCAAACTGCAAGGTGAAGACAGACCGAGACTTACCTCCAGAGTTTCCCTAGAGTTTTGCTGAGCTCCGCGTTGTGAAGATGCGGATATTGATCTGCCAGTTTTCTGCGGGCAGCTTGTGCCCACACCATAAAAGCATTCATGGGTCTCTTGACGTGAGGTTTGTTCTTAGTTGATCCGTTCACTCTGACTGGCATGGGCACCAGCGTCCAGTCGTAGCCTTTCAGTACTTGGGAGACTGCATCCCGTATGCAGACGGGGAATTTATCATCTTCGTCCTTCTTGAAGTCGCCGAGCGCACCGTCAACTCCCATCAGACCGTTCTCGGATGGTCTTGTGTTCTCGGTATCGGACCCGGACCCGGACGGGCACGGAGACTCTGCAGAATCCTCTGACATGCTCGGACTCGGGGCGTCAGAGAGACACTTTTCTTGCTCGTCTGTCATTTTCAGATACGGATCGAGTAGATTCATGCGAAAACTTTTGATGAACAGTCTCAGGTGAAATGAAGTTGAAAGTCAAAGGAATGCGTTAAAATCGCTTGAGATCGCTTGAAATTCCCCAGTTCTTCAACTGTAATGCAAAAGGCAAAAAAGGAGATAAAAAAATATAACATGCAAAACTATAATCGCAGGCTTTGATTAAAAAGGAAACAAAGCTCTCAACAAAGTTTTAAATGGTATCTGAATAAAAAAAAAAAACGCCAGATCTGGAAAGCAAAAGAGAAAACTGCGATATTTGCTGCAGATCTGCAGGCAGCGCGCAAATGTGGTTGTCAGTTGGAGCAAATTTGTGCCTTGCCCACGGAAAGTTAGAACGATCCCCCGTTACTGCTGTATTTCCAAGTTGCCTGAGATTGGACCAAGCGCTCCTGCCGTCTGACTCTATAAGTAGCGCACGGAAGAAGGACAGAGAGAAGGCGATTGGATGAAAGGCTTTATTGGGCGGAGACAGAACTTGATCCAAATCCACGCCTTACTTCTGCCAACAAGGGCCCGAGAACCACTTAAAAATAGGCTACATAGTCCTATCAGTTAAGAATATATTTGCTGCATTTGTTGAAATGGTCAAAATGAGTAGTGCCATACGAGCAGCATTCTTGTTCTACTTCATTGGTATTGGTAATTTCTTTCTTTACTGTTTTTCATATAGCTATAGTTAATCAGTTTTCTATTGGCTGTAGTTACTGGAAATGCATTTAATGTATATTTTTATGTGGACACCAATTTTTTTGCCAATATCTATGTATTATCATTTTATTTCTTCCTTTACTGAGAACGCAACACACAAATGGGAACATAATTCTTTGCCTGTAGACTTTGTGGGTAAAAACCAGGTCTAATTTGAGTTGGCCTATTATTACTATTATTATAGGCATAATTTATTATCAGTATGTGTGACATCATTCAGTTGATTACGATCTTATTATTATCACTATGGTATACGCGATCCAGTTTCTCATTTAAGTGATAGGTCCAATATAGGGTGAAATTGATCACGCATTGCTGCGTGCTTTTCAAGTTCAAGCAGCCTACTCGATTATAGCGGTGCACGTGTGGACTACTGTTAAGCAGCAAAAGCATTGGGTTGCTGACGTCAATTTATTATTATTATTATTATTATTATTATTATTATTATTATGTCATTATATGTTTCTATTATTATTTTTTATGTTTATGCAGTGTGACACTATTTTCATCCCTGCGTTTGAGCGACTCGGGTTGTAGCCTTCCATACATCTTTTCTATTGCGTTGTTTTCGAGGTCGAGGAGATTCGGACACCTGTTTTCTTTGAGCCCACAGCATGCGACCAGGGACGACAAGAAGCACCGACTGTCTGAACTTTCCCACATTCAATCGAAATTCCCCCGATAGGGGGAGACAACGGTCTAGGAACTCTCAGATGATTTGCGCACAACATGAGAGGATTTTTTTTTTTTTTCATGCCCTGAATTGCAGGAGGCCCACTCCCGATGTGACTCGGGACAAGGCAGTTTGTTTGAGTTAATTGCTGATAGCAAAACTCATGATATTTCTTTGCTGAGACACTGTATTATTAAATTTTAGAGCACTGTGTTCAGGTAGCGGTTATCCCATTTCAAAATATTCATGAATTTTGCTTGTGTGGCAACCCCTAGCCCATAGTACCTGATAATCAAAGTCATATAAAGTCATTGCACCGACCCTTGCAAACATGCACGTATGTGTGCTTCCTCAGAAATGTCCAAGAATTTGGGTGGGTCTAGTTTCAGCTGTATGGAAACAACAACACCAATACGAACGCGTTAACGCACCCAGCACTTACTTCGTAAATTGTCACCGTGGTCCCACACGGTCATGCTCTACACTTAAGTTCCTGTCCCGGCTTCCGGTGCTTTTAACATGAATGTCTCGGCCTATAAATCGAACGAAATCCACTTTCAGGAAATTTCCTGACTAGACTAGCTATGCTGCAGTCAAAGAAATAAGAACGCTTGGCTCTCAATAAAGGTTCACAAATCGTAGACGCGTGTGCCATTCAGTGTTTGTCACATTATTGCACGATTGATTTTATCCGATAATTTACCTCCGCTAAGGAGGTTGCGTTTTCAACTGTGTTTGTCTGTTTGTTTGTCTGTAGACAAGATAACTCAAAAAGTTATGAGCAGACTGGCACGAAATTTGTAGGATAGTAGGTGGTAGTCCAAGGATGAGTTGTTTCAATTTCGGAAGTGATCTGGAACATATTCTGGATTCTAGATCCGGAATAAGTTAAATTATATCTGAATAGAATTGACGGGGTGGGCGCTCTACCGAGTGCCCTTCTAGGTCTCTCTGTTATGCCGCTGTATTATTGACGCCTAGAGCTTAGAAACGAAAGTTTGTGCATTGCTTGGAGATCAACGACGGGGATCCAAAGAAGGGTCACAGAGAGGAGAAAAAAAAAGAACGCATAAAGGTGAATCTGAAAGAAAAATGTTCTTTGTAGGAAATTCCAGACCAAAAATGCATTTCTAGACTTGCAAATGTTAAAGCCACTGTGAACGTGCTCTTTTGGAATCCCCCTGAGAAATGTGACTATTTAAGCACCTCAGAAGTAAGCCCGGGAATATTAACTTCTGGCTTCTAATTTTTGTGTTTATTCTTTTTGAGGTTTCTACATCCAAATAACGCTTTATGATGCATTTGCCTGAAATTACAATGGTAAATCTCACAATGGGCATTTATTATTATTATTATTATTATTATTATTGTTGTTGTTGTTGTTGTTGTTGTTGTTGTTGTTGTTGTTGTTGTTATTGCGATACGCTCACATCAATAATAAATCCTGTTAGTAAAAACATTTCTTGTGATAGCCTAATTGCGAAAGTAATAAAAATAGCCAGATCCTGGATTTTTAAAATATTCTTTAAAGAGGGAAAACAGGATCTAGTTTTCGGCTTTTTTTTTTTTTTTTTTTTGCACTATCTTGAGACAGCTTAAGAGATGTCTGATTTATTATGAAAATAGCTCATGGCTGTCGAAAGTGAAGGTGTACTGTAGACATGAGTAACTGATTACAGGCAGGATGAAACAAACGTGTCGCCAGTAGGCTTTGCGCTGCTCTTTTGCTGGACGCTCTCCAAAACTTGCCAGCAAGGTGACAATGCACCGTATTGTCATGACAGATTATTGACTCTTATAAATTTGCAGTCAAATTTTAAGAGCATAATTTCCGCAGAAATCCATTGCAGTGAATCAATTCGCTTTACTCGGAGAAAAAAAAAAAAAAATAAAAGTAAAAATAGAAATTTTCCGAGCAAGGACTGATAATAATAATAATAATAATAATAATACTACTACTACTACTACTACTACTACTACTAATAATAATAATAATAATAATAATAATAATAATTATTATTATTATTATTTGTAGCCTAATATTTGGCTGCCTGGGCGCACTTGCAAAAAAATATGTTTGTTTATTTATTTATTTGTTTTCCCTCCAGAAACCTGTAAAATGTCCCCTTTGTTACTCTGTTGTCATTCCATCTTGACATATATAGGAGCTTCTCCTGTCCGTAAATATCGTGATATATTTTGTCAATATACTATCAATGTACAATTACCGATGTGGCAAAATGTCTTGCATGAAGTTCTTGCAGTTGAGTAGGCCTACTGTCTGCATGAGGGGAGTCGGGTTCCATATGGCCTCCTCGATCCGTTCGGAATGGAAGACCCCAGCTTCACATTACCTAAGCTGCTTCTGTGTTTCTGCTGTACCTCTCTAATGTGTGTCATGAAGCTGTTTATTTGGGTTAGTAATGTTGTGGAAATGTGATTTTCAGAATAATGTGGGCAGCATGTGTACTTTCCTCAGCTACCTGAAGTCTTGTATCTAATAGTTTGCAGATGTCTGTGTCTGTCTCTCTCTCTCTCTCTCTCTCTCTCTCTCTCTCTCTCTCTTCTCCCCCTCTCTTTTTCTCTCTCCCTGTGCCTCTCTTTCTGTCTCACTCTCAATCGTTTATAGAAATCACACTTTGATGCATGACAAACCAAGACTTTTGGACCTTGTAAACTTGTTTGTGTTTGGTCAGTCAGTCATGTTATCTGTCAGGTCGCTAGTCTGAAATAGCATCATATTATACTTTAAAATAGGCTCCTTAATTCCTTTTTGCTTGCAACTGGAGTTTTATTTCTCATGTTTGCTGAGGAAACAGAAGTCGTAAAATGGCATGCACTATCAAAAGTTATTGAAGAAAATCAGCCAATATTTGTACATTTACTATCAAGGTATTAAGCCAGAGGAATTTTGAAATTAATTTTTGAAGAGTAGCAAGACTGATCGTCTGGTCTCTCAGTAGTACTAATGTGATTAACATATTGCTCACCTCAATGAATATACAAATGAAAATCTTGCCGCAGATGCCTCCCTCCCTGCTCTCTGTGGCGCACGCATGCAGGTGGAGTTGTCATGGTCACAGAGGATATGGCTGAAAAAATATTCAGTTCATCCCCAGGGTTCTGGCAGACATCTAGTCTATATACACGAGCAGAAGAATTCAATGTGTGTGTATATAGACTGCGTGTGCATGTGTGCGTGTGCGTTTTTCTCTGCCAAGAAAAAAAACTTACTTTTGTGTTTCATGCATAAAAGATAAAACAAACACCAAAATCTCATTCACCCTCATACAAGGAGTTAGACTTCACAAGAAATTTTATGACTAGGGACTGGTAGGGACTGTATGCTCTTGCATCCAGTCCTTGAGAGCTAAATCGTCAGCCTTCATTTTGATTTCGGCTGAGGTGCAAGTAGAGTTCGTGATATCAGGATGCTCTTTAGAATGTGTTTAGCCTGAACTACTGGCTACATAGAAAGTATGTTGCTGATCAAAAATATTATCAAATGAATTCTCAGCTTCCTCTGCTGTAACTGTCAGATACTGAAGTCTCAGTTTCATCAGTTTGTGCCTGTCGTTGTATGACCCTCTAAACCTTATGTCCTTTTTACATGAACAGAATAAAATTTAAATGTTCATTAAGATGAATCGCAGTTGTGCTTTAATTGAATACTGTCGGTTTGACCATTTAAACCTAATGTCTTATTTTTTTTGCGAACAGAATTGAAGTTGTGTTATATACAAATACAGTTCACCTTTACCCAGACTTTTATGTCAGTCTGTATAGTTTTGTTACTCGGGGACATGTGGTGCTACTATGCTGCTTTTCCCAAACCATAAACAGAACCAACAAAATGGAAGCCGGTGTGCCGTCAGTCCCTGGCCAATAAATTACGTTCTTTCCATTCAAGGGAAAACTGGTCTCGTCATTGCACCGCGAGTATGATGGCTCCTCCCTGTTTTGCAGTTAACTAATGCTCTACAGTCACCCCTGGTCCAGGTTTTACAGAGTTGCCATGGTGAGGGAAGTAATTTTGGGACTCAGCTGATAACTGTCTGCTGGTTCAGGGTTGTGGGGGGTGGCGGGGGGGTCCTTAGTCCAGCCCCAATCGAGTGTCACAGCAGCAGCCAGGCTTGGGAAACTTCTCAGCTGGATTTCGAGCCACCATGTCAAAAATTTCGGGGGCAAACGTTGGGAGCGAAGTGCTAAATCACGTCCCTCCACCCCTGCCCTGGCTCTGCCGCATTCCGCCGCGACGCGTTTGAACGGGGTTTTTTTTTTTGTCTCGCCGTGTGCTTGTCAGATGTTTCCAGGGTGGGCCGTGTGAAAAAAGAGCCCGAAGGCCGTATCCCCCGCATTACCTGTGGATGTTGTAAGACGTGTAAACCCCAGAACACACTATTGTACTCATGAGCAGTGGGTGAGGAGGAAAAGGCCATTACAGATACATGTGTGCGTAAGGGTGGAGAGCACGGAGCAGGCTAGTTCAGATCATATTCTCAAGTCTGTCGAAAGGTTAACCCTTTTCTTCCTTGATCTTAGCCAGACTTATTTGCCTGACCCCTCACACCACTGTGGACAGGCTGGGGCAGGGGCAGGGCAGGTGATTGTGGTTGGGTGGGGGGTGTGTGAATTTGTGTGATGGTTTTGGGGGGGGTTGGTGAAGGCCACCTGCGCTGGGGCAAAGACCGTTAATGAAGCACCACCCTCTACCACAGGGGGCTCAGGAAGAGCCGTAAATTTGCCTTGACAGTCTGTGCACCCCCCCCCAAAACACACACTCCACTGTGGTAATTTCAGAGCAACCTCACATCTCCATTTGGGGTGAACTTCTGGTCCAGGGGTCCTGCTCATGAAAGTGCTGACCGAGGCAAACTGAGGACAGGCACCTGCAAAGCATGCTGGGAGACACCTGGGGGGGGGTGGGGGGTCATGTTTGATTTACCTGGTCTCAGTCCACAGGAAAGGGTGAAAGGGCAAGAAGAATTCCTCGACTGGACTGGGGAACTGATGATAAATCTGAGCGCGGGAGGAAAGGGGAACAGGAGGGGATGGGGGGGGGTGTAGAGGGTGCTCTGGCGAGTGCTGACTTCACACCTGTCCGACACTTTCCTTCAGTGATGCCACCACCAAACGTGTCACTGCATACGAGAGATGCACAGATTCAGTTAACCGCAGTCGTTCAACAGCATCTGTAACAATCTCCGTTCTCATGTATTTTATTATTCTGAAGGCCTCGTATGAGTGTAACACTCATCTGTATGAGGGCTAGACCAGTTGCTCTCCACAAGGGACCCCCTGTGTATGTTGGTTTTTTGTTTCGATCGCAGCTGCTATCACAATTTTAAACAGTTCTTCAATTTTCTTTATTAGTTTTATATTCTTTATCGGTTTCCTGTATTTTCATAATTATTCTTCACTGTTTCTTTATTATTCTTTATTAGTTTTCTTTTTAATGCTTGAAGGAGTAGTTTACCCTCTTTAGCAACATTGAGCAAAATGGTCATATCTGTATGCCATGTAGGATAAAAATTTTGCTTCATTGCGAACACTTGAAAAGAGGGTTCGCATTTTTAACTGGTCGAATTAAAGACTATAGTGAATCAACAAAATCCTTATGTTGCTGAAAATGTGACTTTTTTCCCCTCTTACACAACAGAGATTTGGCTCGTTATTGTGTGCCTGGTCTTTTAAATATCATTAAATTCCCAATGTGGATTTTTGTGACCCTTTTGTGACCCTGTATCCACACTGTCACCCAGTAGAAACTTCAAATTCATCAGTGCCTGTTTTTGCCCTTTTTATGCAATAAAAAAAAGGTTAGCAATATAGTACAGTATGAACTTGGAACTCCTGAATAGTTTTAGTTATAGGCATGCATAGTTACTTCTGACATGACGTGACTCAAAAGGTAAATAATCTTTAGAAATATGAAAAGTTTAATTAAAAAAAAAAAAAAGAGTGTCCAGTTAAAAAATTCTGGGATTTCAATCGTGGTTGAAACAAAAACCGAACCCAGCGTACCCCAGAACCGAGAATGAAAACCACTGGGTTAGACAGAAATAAAAGGAGTTATCAGTCTGGCCCCGTGGGATTCTGCCTGATGTTTAATTTTTTAATGTCACGGAGCATATTTTTCTGCGTTAACGTCTCCAAGCAATGTACTATCCCATCATTGCGTATGTTAGCTTAGTGTTGCATTAATCCCAAAGGAATGGTGTTCAGAACATGCATGTGCTTGAGGGATGATCCCTGATGGGGCCATAATTACTGGGACAGTGGCATAATTTTAGAGGGCCATTATTTTTTCATGATCCATACTGTTTGGACTTATTACCCTGAAGGTATTCAGTGCGGACTTAGTTTTATGGTCAGGACATACAGTGCTCAACAAATATATTAGACCACCACCCAATGTAAGGTTTATGCCACAGCTGCCCTAAATGAACAGCGTTGGTAATTACCATAATTATTTTCATGTTTCTGTAATGGTTAATCCACCAGTATGCACAAGCTCTTTCACTGAAATGATATTCTTAATGCTAAAATGTAATTATTGTTGTTATCCATGAATTTTTGAATTTACCGTTTTACAAAAAAGCATAAAAAAAATAGTTAAGCACATTATTATTTTTTGATTAAGCTATCAAATAACAGTTATTTTCTTGCATTCCTGAACATAAAAATTAGTTCAGTGGTTGAATGCAAGAATGCAAGCTGTTATCGAGGCCAAAAGGAGGCCATACAAAATATTTTTTTTTTTTTTTGTTTTTATGTGGAAATAAGGACAATTTAGTGGTTTCAATTCATTATTTGCCAAAGAAACAACACAATCATTTTTAGTTTTAAACGGGTTTTTGACAAATTTCTTCAATATTCGTGTTTTCTCGTTTTTTATGACTGGTGGTCTAATAAATTTGTTCAGCACTTTATGTTTTCGCATTGAGTGAATAGGTTTTGGAATTTCGGCCCTTTAAAATGTTACTGTCCAAATACTTATAGACCTTATTGATTGGGGTTGATGGATGTGAGTGCGCTAGGTGCACATCCAATCGTATCAGAATGGCTGGACAATGCCAGACTCAACGGGTCAGATCAAAGTCAGGCACGACCGGTTGATGATTCACGGCTTTCCGTTCCGGGCGAAGTTTATAGGGCTCGTTGCGTCCTCGACAGCTACAGAGAATAGCGCTGGCCTGATGTTCCCGCTGCTTTCTCGCACATTCTTGCCATCCGCCACTCAAGACCCGCGGATTCCCACATGCTCGCCAAAATGCATCGGAGCGCGGCGCTGGCTCGCCTTCAGAGAGACGCCGTTAGTGTTGGCCGCGGAGAGATTTATGGGGTCCTGTTCGCGGAGGGTGTCCTTGAGACGTCTCGCTTTACAGTGTTCACATCGCAGGTCATTGCACTGTTTGAGTCAGAGATGTGCCAGTTTTATCACCATTCGGAAGGTAATTTATGGTTTTTTAACCTTTTGTGCAGGGAAATAGTTAGAACAGCCCTGTCAGAAAAGCTCACCGTTCACCACATCCTATCGAACCCAGTGTTTCTAAGCTAATGAGATGGAATTTGATGCATGCTAGAGGGGATATTTGAATTTAGCTGCTTCCCAGGGTGTAGCAATCCATCAGCAGTGGTGGTAATATTGTATGGTGGGCAATAACCTAGAAGTTTCAAGTTCAATCACTGCAATGGATAACTTGCTCTGGTTAAGAACATCTGAAATGTAATGGCACTTATACTGTATATACAAGGAGAATTAAGACGCTCCACATGCTTGTAAAGTTAGAGCAGGCCACACTATGAGCTGGCAATACTTCATATATTCATGTACAATTACTGTTTCACATGTACTGAATGCTCAGCTTGTCCCAGAGTATCTGTGGCATTACCATCTGCTTAAAAGTAGTGTCTTAGATTGTCTGCACGCAAGGCTGTTTGCCATTATCGTCTTGTTGGCCGTTCGGGGCAGCCAAATTAATTAAAGCAAACTTCCACATGCATTTACTAATTGTTTAAAACTGACACCTTCCAAAAGTGTTGAAATCGACATATCGAATCTATACTGTAAATCCTTGAGATATCAATGCAATAACAGTCAATCCCTTTTCATATTTTGCTGGAAATGTGACTTATTTTATAACTATATTTAGTAAAAGCTGCTAACAATGAGGAGAAGGGAAGTATGTGTATGGCAGTCTTCTCGACAAGGTTTCAGACGGATTATTCAAGCAGCGGAAACATTGTTGCAGTGTTTAGCTGCAATTATTTGGCCAGTGGCAGCCCTTGTCACTAAGCTGTCATGTAAAAACCAGACACACTGCTGGTGAAAACTGTTGGGTGTGTCAGAAATCTGCAATCTCATGAGAACCATGTGACTGCCTCTCCAACCAATCCCAGCATGGGCTGATATAAATTTCCAAAACATAATTCAAAAAATAAACAGCTGGAGCTGATCTGGGGATGGATTTACAGGTGCTGACATTGACCAGGGTGTTCCTGACTGAAGATATTCATTTGTCTACGCCCGCTAAAATGCCAACAGCCTCCCACGGAGCCCAGTTTGTGTTAATAGCGCATTCAGTCCTCTGGAAAGAGTCTTGTAAGCCCTTGGGTGATGGATTACAAAGGCACTGTAAGTCAGTGCTGTGCATTTGTGAAGTTGATGTTTTTGGAATTATATGACCTCAATATGCAGTTTCCACATTTGTTAATTTTTGTAATGATACGCATATCACATGGAATGTACGATTCAATTTTGACTGAATGTTCCAGGATCAAATGGAGATGCAAATCCCTGAAAGAATTTACATCTGAAAGATAAAGAAAGACATTTGGAATTACAGCCACTTTTATGCTACTATCATGTTGTTGCAAGATGCCTTTATCAATGAAAGGTTGAGATATGCGGTATGATTACATAAACTGCAAGTTAGTGATTCATGCAATTAGATTTTGGATATAATGCTGAATATATTTTCGCCTGCAATATAGAATACAATATAGTAGATTATATTGCGGTGTTTTACAACATAATCTGTCATTTGCTCCAGGTTGCAGTCATAATAACTGTGGCGCGAGGACCGGTGAGTTTGTGGATTGGAAGCTCAAATAGGTCATGATTTTATGACCTATATAAACTGCAGGGCAAAGAGTCAGTGACCAGTAGTAACCTGCTAAACCTTTGCCCCATTTAATTTCTGGCAGGGTGCGGCGGTGTGCCAAAATGGAGCTGCTTTGTCCTTCACCTTTATACAGTAGTAGCTACAATTTTTATTTACCCTCCTATTCACTTCCCTAACCTCCCTTTCTTACAGAAAAAAAATCAGGGACAGTTTATCTGCTTCTTATCTCTGCCAGCTAAATAGTAGTGTAGATGGTCTCACAGTGGTCTCTGATTGATAGGCTATCTACAGGAGTGAAACAGCAGTTAACCTTCTGATACAGCTGTACCAGTCGCCTGACAAATTGGCTGCTTCACCGAGTTTTGTGGAGACGGGAAGAGGCTAATTTGGAGCTGTTTTATCGGAATTGTTAAAGAGAAAATAAATCCCATCGCCGGTACTTCTGTGATAGTCAGTCATATATCCTGAAACGGTGATAACAGTGGTTATAGCTAGTACTAATAATGCAAGCATTAATATTTTTAGTGTCCTGGCATGATTTGTGTTAAATGGTGAATTCAATCCCTCTTTGACTAAATTGCCATGGATTTTAAAGGCTTACTTTATTTGAGTTCACGGTACATTACTTTGGGTGCCATTCAAGCGTTGGTTGGTCAGTGTGGACGTCACTATGAGTGTGAGTGTTTTTTGCGCATCCAAGCACAACATGTGCTGTGGCCCTGCAGGCTTACACACTCCACCTACCCACCCGTCATTGCTAATAACCCTGGTGATAAAAAAAAAGTCCACCTAATCGCCACCGAAGCTCATTTGTGGGCTGCTTAAAATGAAGTCACGGCAGCACAAACAAGGAGGCACCTGTCTGTCTTGTTATTTTGACAGGCGAGGCTGAGATCTCAATCTTGGGGGACTGGATGTTCTAAAAATTTGCTGATTTACTTATTGGGCCGATTATACTGGCTGGGCCGTGACTAAAGCCACAAGCTAGGGCAGCTAAAATTAACTGTTGATGATGTCATAATTGCTGATGATGTCACCACAGCTAGAAAGCCCTCCGCCTAGCCCATGCTATTTTCTTTCGGAGTGACAAAGGCAAGCCAGCTAAGCATAACTTCCTGTGTCTCGCTGGAGCTGGACTGGACATGCAGCTTTGAGCCACTTCCTTAAAGCCTCAGTGTGAGAGTCACTGTAGTGTCACTCACTCTGTTTATTCCGTGGTTAACCTTTTCCGTGGTTAAATATTATATGCATGGTGAAAAGTTTGGTGTTAATATCACACCTTATGCAGAGTACATATTAGTGCAGTGGTGCCACATTTACTCTGTGAGGTGTTGACATAACACCTAACATTTCAATTTGTACTTTTACATAAGTGATATCTTCTTATAATGACCGGAAATCTGTAGCACTTTAATACAGCTGTATTAATCTGGAAGTAAATTGTGGCATAGTAGTTCGAAAGGCATCATGTGCTCTGGTTCTAAATGTTTACATGTCCCCTCCTCAGGTATGGGTAAGGGTTTTAAAAGATGCACCCCTACTTATGGCTTGTTGCCCAATCTAATTTTTTATGTTGTGGCAGGTACAAGTGAGAAAGTCCTTGCTATACTGAAT
This sequence comes from Gymnothorax javanicus, assembly GCA_029692085.1. NCBI lineage: Eukaryota > Metazoa > Chordata > Actinopteri > Anguilliformes > Muraenidae > Gymnothorax > Gymnothorax javanicus. Next base: position 45,384,295 of record CM056206.1, on the reverse strand, counting down.
TAGGCCTGAGATTAGATATGATTTACTTAATTTACAATAGATTGGAGTAGAATAGATCGGATTTATTTTAGTTACATTAGATTTGCATAAAATAAGCAGGATTTGCTTTATTTGCGTTGGATTTAAGTAGAATAGATAAGATTTATTTCATTGACTTTCCTCACACCTTAAAAACTATTAGAATAACTTTCAAATACGCCGCACTATGGCAAGAACAATGACTGTGTTATCTGTGTGAGTGCCTGTGTGTCTGTGTGTGCTTGTGCTGAGCTGACTGGCAAAAGTAGGAGCAGTTTTCAAATCAAATATATTGGGAGTTCCACAATTTTAGTAACGCAATCTACTGTATACACCTTATATCTGCTCCTTTACTCCTTTACTGCACCTTTACTTTATTTAGAAAGGAGAGACGATTTGGGATCAGCCAGAAAGGATCACGGAACAGAATCTGCTTTGTCAGAGATTTGTTCGTGTGTATCTTCTCAAGTCAGTTCATGTTAAACAATCAAAACCTGAGTGCTTTTATTATACATCCAATACCACAGCCAGAAGGCACCTAATTTCACTGCATGCATCAAACTAGTTATGGCTGACTACCAGATCACCTGGTCAAGTGAGATGACGCGCACACACACACACACACACACACACACACACACATACACAGTTTCTGGCTTCTTTTGCATTGCTTGGGACTTTCATTGTATTGGCATCATCATCCTGAGCCATTTTAGCATGGTCGCAGATTAGGCTAGTGATCTTGATTACTTCCTTATTTGCAAACTGACATTTTGCAGGTGGCTGCTAGCTTTGAAAAGAAAAGCCCTGCTCTATGCATGAGCTCTTATACAATGTGAGAGAGAGAGACTGTGCCATAGCCCATGTTAACCCTGCAGAAAAGAAATTAGTTTGGGTGGATGGATGGAAACCAGGCCAAGGCATGCAGTATTACCATACACCTAGATATGCGCAAGTCCTGCTCTTGAGTGCCCTGGAACACCCTGGTTTTTGTGGGCCAATAAAAAGGCTTGTTCTCCCTAAGCAGCATGGAAATGCCTAGCTAATTTGATGCTATCGTGCTGCTTTCTTCCCAGTCAAAAAGGACTGCGTCTGTCCTCTAGCTGACCAAACGATTAGGACAAGGACATTCCGTTTTCTGACTTTGCTGGTCGCCTATTTTCTTGGCCGGTTTCTCACTGAAGACGAACACAGTTGACTCATGGCCGTAGTTTAGTCATTAGCTTCTGGATTTCCTTGTGTGAGTCATGGTATTGTTACTGAGGAACTGCCATATTAGGCTCTGGGAAGATATGTGATGTGAATCAATAAAATGTGCGAAACAAGAAGAGATTTGTGATATTCTAGGGTCCTCATAATTTCATAACTGCTTACAGTGACTTTGCCAGATGGCTCTCAATTTATTCTTCAATTTCCTGATCGTGAGTAGTGCAGTGATGTAATACACTCTGCTGAATTAATCAGTTCACTGGCTATAATCAATTAGCCCATGCTGGGGTTTTCTGACTGCTAATTATTACCATATGAGTTTTCTTGAGGCCAATCCTTGAATATGTGACTGTCTGGCAAATCAGTCATTCGCTTACAGTTTAAACAAAACTTTTAACTTTCTTCGTTAATGTCCATTAAAAAGGAAGTAAATAAATAAATGAAATTAAATCTCACACTACCAGAGTACCTTGGTATACTGAATTAGGCCCGAGAGTAGATTTTATTGACTTAATTTACAATAGATTGGAGTAGAATAGATTGGATTTATTTTAGTTACATTAGATTTGCATTAAATAAATGGGATTTGCTTTATTTGCATTGGATTTTAGTAGAATAGATAAGATTTATTTCATTTACTTTCCTCACACCTTAAAAACTATTAGAATAACTTTCAAATATGCGGCACTATGGCAAGAACAATGACTGTGTTATCTGTGTGAGTGCCTGTGTGTCTGTGTGTGTTTGTGCTGGGCCGACTGGAAAAAGGAAGAGCAGTTTTCAAATCAAATATATTGGGAGTTCCACAATTTTAGTAACACAATCTACTGTATACACCTTATATCTGCTCCTTTACTCCTTTACTGCACCTTTACTTTATTTAGAAAGGAGAGACGATTTGGGATCAGCCAGAAAGGATCACAGAACAGAATCTGCCTTGTCTTTACTTAGAAAGGAGGGAGGATTTGGCGATTTTTTAACTTTAGAAATATGTGACTGTCTGGCAATTCAGTCATTTGTTTACAGTTTAAACAAAACTTTTATGATGTCATGCACTTCAATTCTCTTTGTTAATGTCCATTAAAAAGACTGAATAAATAAAATAAAATTAAATTAAATCTCACACTACCAGAGTACCTAGGGAAGAGAATACAAATACACTTGAGAATTGTACCCTTATAGGCCTACTTATAAGGCTTTTCAGAGTTCTTTTTTTCACCCTGCATAGACACAGTGGCATAGGAAGAAATAATTTTGCATGTGCTGTTATGCAGTGTGACTCATCCGGAAAGCTGCACGTTATAAGCCCAGGGGGGTTACGTTGGCGATTATCCATGTTTAAGTCTGTTGTAAAATAATTGGAGGGAACAAACATTGCTGTGAACAAAATTTGAGTCTCCTTTTGATGAAAATAAATCAAGTTTTGCCTGTCCAAAATTGTTGAATATACTAAACTGCCATGCGGTTACAGTAAATGCTCACATGATTATAATAAATGTACCCACAATGTGTTTTGGCAGCAAGTCATTTTGGGCTGTAAGCAAATAATGTAAATGCCAGCCTGATGTACTTATAAATGTATAAAATTTATATAACTTTGTTGCCATGGAAATAGTATGTATGCGTCGTTTCTCTGACTCTTGAGAGATTGCAAACAGGAAACATCCGCTTGCCGCTTTCAAGAAATATGTCAAGACACATCTTTTTAGATTAGCTTTTAATTAATTCTTTGAAAAATTTTAATACTAGTTTTTTTTTTCTCTTTTTCTCCCTCCATGTATAGTAGTCTAGGAATCTTATGTAGGGTTTCTATCAATAGCAGATTCATTTTTGATATTTTAGCTTGACTGTAAAGCGCTTTTGATCATTTACATGTTAAAAGGCGCTATATTAAGTCAATAAATTAAATTAACCATCTTTGAAATGTGCGTGATTAAGGATGGGGAAAGAACTGCATAAAGAATTTTTTGACATAAGATTTATGGACAAAATATGAAACTGCATTATCAAAGCAAGCAAAATGGTTTTTAAATCAATTAAGATTGGGCACATTGTTAGTTTAACTTTCAGAAGGAGTACTTTGTTTTTTTCTATTGGTTTTGTTTTTGTTGTGTATTTTGGTGGGATGCATAAGCACATGTGTATGCTTGTTTTACTTGTTTAATCTTTTTTTCCCCCAAAACACATATGAGAGTTTTTTAGTGAGATGCAAAACGAGTTATGCACCCCCCAACCCCAGACAATCTCACGACACCTACCATTCAGTATTCTCCTCCTCCTTCTGTTTCTTGTCTTTCTCTTAATCTTTATTCATTCATTCTTTTTTCATTTATTTTGAAAGTAGCTTTGCAAACTAGCGCTGCCAGCTTGATATGTGAAAAGAAATGGGCACCAAGTATGGTACCCAGAGGAACACCTGAACAGATGCTCCTTACTCAAACTCTGCACAGTTTCATCAAAGCAGCTTCTAGCAACCCCACACCTCACCCCACCCTGATGGGGCCTGTGGGACTCTGGCTTCTGCTGTCTAGCATTACGCCAGAGCAAATTGTCCTCCCCAATTTCCTGAGAGCCTGTGTCTGAATAGTGTTTGCGTGCTTTGGGACAGGGGGAGGACAGACATAATTCAATCGGGTTTATTAGGTTTGTCCATGGACCTGCCGCGCCCCCTATGGCCTGTCTGCTGATTACACCTCTGCATGGCGCACTTTTATGAGCTTACCGCTGGGTAGCCAGGTGCCGTCAAATTCCACGATGCAGAAGAGGCCATAGGATATGTCATTTTAGAAAGGTACTCTCGTTTATAAATGCTTACCATTTCTGTGCGTCTCTGTGTCCGTGTGTATGAGAGCAATTATGCATCCATACATGACACTGTGTGTATGTGTGTATCCATTTAATTATGAATGCACATCATAACTTGTGCACTCAGATTATTCATTTTCATTAGTACCTGCCAGTTTTAAAGGTGTTTTAACAGGGATTGGGGCTTTGTTTTGCATTTTTATAGCAATATACAGCTAGTATCAAGCCCTACTTTCACTGCAGACACCATTTCTGGTCTGGTGGACAAACAAACAGATGACTCATCAGGATTTTGAAGGAGCCTTACGGCCTGTTTGTGGTTAGTTTCTCAGAAAAAAATATTGTGACCCTTTACCTGCAAATACAGCAAGTCTTTCTCTGATTCACTGCTCTTTAGATTCTAAAATCACAATCCTTAAGGGGAGGGAACCGCTGGTTTTCCACAGTTTGTCTACTTTGGAGTCAGGTGCTTAGATGGTCTCGCCAATGAGTAGTTGTAATTGCTCAGTTCATTACCTGGGAGAACAGAAAATCAGGGCTGGATTTGGAGTCAAATACCAAATTTGAGAATCTCTGCTCAACTCTATTTTTTCAAAAAGGATGATTATTTTCCCTGAACCAGTGTCCTCCAACTTTTCTCCTGGAGAGCAGCAGTCTTCCGCAGTCACTATAGCTGTTGAGAGGCAAACAGGGAAAGAACCTTCCAGAAGCTTCCACAAAGCAAATTGATCTCATACCTCAAGGAAGCAGAATGGTGAGAGAGGGAGGGAACCCACATCCTGTATTATTTCCTGTGGGTGTCACTATGAGTTGTGTATGTGCACAAGCATGTTTGGGCTTGTAAGTAAGTAATCATTCAAATATAATTTGCGTTATAATTTTAGAGGATTGCATAAGGCCTATGGGGATGCCATAGTGCCTGTAGGTAAGAGGCCAGTCTGGACAACACTCTTTGGGCTTTCACAGTGAGATGTGTAAATGTAGTGCCGCAGCATGTGTGGCTTATCCCTGGCCCGGGCAGGCCATGGCCGTTGTCCTGCACGCTAAGCTAGTCATGCGAGCAGCTCAAAGCGCCAATAAAAAACACCCTTGTCGCTAAGCTTTTGAAAACAGGCTCCTGCGTACAGCGTAGTGTCAACTCACAGGGTAAACAAACACTGGCTGAATGTGACCCTATGCGGGAACAGAAGGGATTTTGTGCAAGAACCCAGAGCTGCAGGTCTAACGATAGCTTTTTCTATAAAATAATTAATCTCAGAAATCTTTTGGATACCCATATCTCACGCATTCTAACAGAGGACCACTCTTGTTCCTTTAATATTTCTCGACACTTGGCCGAATCGTTCCACTCATTAAATTCTACACGCACTTAATATACAGAAATTAAGAATTTTTGTCCTGCCGTTGAGTGCTCCCCTCTCTTGGTGAATGTTTGCATGAGGCTAGTCCATGTGCGAGGGGCATGACTGCGTAAATTGCTACTTCCTTCAGTCTGGCCAAAAAAAGTTCACCTGGACTTTTCCATAAAGATAAACAGATGAGTTTTTTTAAAAAAACATTTGACTTTATTTCTGTTGTTTACTCTGGATTGGTGCGCCTTTGCCTTGCCCTCATAAGTATAGAGCCTGCCAAAAAACACTCTTCTGATTGGTCTAGAGCCTATCCTGTGACCTCAGAGCCAATGAAAAACTGGCATTTGGAACCGTTGGTGCCGGTCAGAAGCGGTGGTCAAGGAGAGGAATGGCATTACCTATATGCATCTTTGCCCTTGTTTTTGCTGGTTGACCATCGAAACACCGCAGTCAGTCCAATTCAATTAGACTGAAGAGGACAGAATTTTAAAATAGGGATGGGTTTTTAATATGATTGCACTCTGTGCTATTATTTTATAGCACAATATTTTTCCTTCATTTAGTTCCAAACCAGGACTTTAACTAAATATCTTGGCAAGTGTCTGTTGAATTTGGTGCATCTACTAGTCATCATCTAAAAGTGTACTCAAAACACGTGTCATTGCCATCGGTTTTAAACTGCCTTTGATACCCCTTCCAAAGGTTAGGCAATAGATTTTCGAAGGTTAATTCATCTATCTTGTTAGTGAGACCCCATGCTAAATTGTAACGGAAGACGAGGTAACAACCCTTGGGTAGGTGTGTTGCAAAGTATGGAAAGCACACACCCGCTTGTGAAGAGACAAGAAGACGTATGTTCCACTCTGAAACCCAAAACACACACCACTCCTGTTGACTCTAATCCCGCCACACCTCTGAAAACACGTATGAATCGGGGAGGCGTTTCCACGACGACCATCGGCCCCGTGCCGCACGCGCTCATTTCGCTTCATTTCCCAGTTTTTTTTTCCTGTCAAAGTCCTTGAATTTTCTGAGGCGTGTGTTTATTTTTAAAAAAAGTCCAAGCGTAACAGAAATTAAAGGTAGCGTCATGTAAAAAAATAATATTTGGAGTGGCGTGCGCTTTATTTTCCTTTTATTAAATGCTGATTAATATTCAGCGGTTGGAGGCTAAACATGCTCCATTTATTTCTCGCTTCCCCGGCGACCTGTGGAGGCCTGGATTTCTCGGCTTCGTCGAGGCCCCAGGACCCGCAGAAATGTGGTTTCAATAAGGACCCGTACCGTGTTACTGAACAAGCTCATTTTCATTTAGCCGAGGAACGTGTAATCGTCTGAAAATCGAGGCGCGTTTCGCACCCTGCCTACCGAAATGTGCGTCTGAAATGTCAGAATAAGCTCTTACTGCTTTTGTCAAATTTCCTCTTCAGTTCCCCTTGCTTCCGATTGTGGCGGTTTGGTTTTGGGCCCAATGGTCAGGCAGTCATGAGGGACTGAAAGAGATACTGCGATTTTGGGCCTAGCCCATACATAGCAGCATAAATGCCTATCTTTATCTTTTTCCTGCCTGTGGACAGGCTGTCTGTGGCAGTTTGCGTGTATTGGTGGCGAGTGATATGTGACTTCCGCCTGCTCCCTTGGTACACTGGTCTGCTGCAGCCAGTGTAAGAAACACACTCCACTTGTGGCCTCTTAGGCAATCAACATATGTCAAAATTATTTGGTTCAGTTCAGAAATCAACATTTGCATGTTGAGTGAATACATATATATGAACCTATTCAGAGATCTTATATTTTACTATTTATGCACAGTATGCGGTGTGTTGGAAATACACCTACATGTACATTATATACACTTTTTCAACAAATATTGCAAGTATTGAACAATCATTTCAGCACATTCTGTGGTGTAAAGTGGTGAATGTATTGTCTCATTGCTTTCATAGTACTTGCAGTTCATGGTTCTATGAGAGCAACTTGCCCTCTGCGGCAACCAGTGTCCGTCATGTGATCGCTTTATCTATTTCTGTAATTCATGTGATTTGGGCCTTTTGTGTGATCCAAAGTATCGTGCAGCACAGCAGGGGAATGCCTTTTGGAGCGGGAATTACTGCTGTCAGTATCAGCGCTAACGGGAATTAGTTGCATACAGTTGTCTTTTTTGGAGATTTAAAATTCTAGCCGTAAATAATTTCAATAGAGCAGACCAGAATGCGGGTCCCTGTCAGCAAAGCTGGATTACCATCTGTAGGAACCAGAAGAGTTCAGTGCGGCCATTTTTTTTTTTTTAGTTTTACAATTATGCGTGAATACAGCAGTGCCATGAAATGAACAGCTGCTCAAATCTGGACAGGAGCCTGTAGGTTTGTTACTGTGGAAGTGCGCTCAATGTAGGCCGAGGCAAAGCAGTCACTTATCGAGCAGGCTTACTGTTTCTGGGGTTCTGCCCTGTGTCAGCAGAGCAACCCCCCCAAAAAAAAAAAAAAAAAAAAACATATGAGGAGAGGTATAAATGAAAGAGTGTGGGGAGGGATGTGGATGGACGAATGAAGAGAAATTTTTCCTCCAAATTAAGCTGGGCCTTGATTAGCATTTCAGCCTGAAGCTATGCAAGCTGCTGGAGCTCCAATCAGTTATTCTTTTACTTCTCTCTCATTATTGTCCCTTGATAAATTATTTTAACATTTTTAATTTTGAAGGTTTTTTGTTTTGTGGTTCGACTGCATTGGGTTTAAAGCGTTGAATGTGTTCAGCTCATTATGAGCGTTCATGCTTTTTAAATTCTGTTTTGTTAAGCCTTGTGCTGTTGTCACAATAAACGTGTTTGAAACTGTAACTTCTCTCTCTCCAATTCAAACAAAGTTATTTTCTTGCTTCTCTCTCTCTCTCTCTCTCTCTCTCTCTGAAATGCTCTACCACTGTGAAGTGAAACTGTGGCGTGGGGGTTGGGCGGTGAAATCTGCTGCTCTGGAGTCAATCACGTTGGCCAATTTTTGCTGACTTCCCCTCTCAAACTTTGGGTGAAATCAAGAAAAGTTTTAAGCGGCTCCTTCCCGAAGCACTTCACCATGGAACGGAGTTACCCTTCTCCCCCCACCTCCTTATCGCCACCCACTGTTAGGCACACTGATGTGATCTTGTTGTCCTGTCTAATCTCGGATCTCCTGTCATGTGGTTTCAATACCTTCAGTCACGATCAGCATTTCACGGCGGTCTCGCTTCCATCGCTGACCCTCTGCCGTTAAACCGTTCGGTATTACTTACGAGAGGCTGCGGTGAGGTTAGATAAATAACAAGTTACGCCAGTGACGGTACTCCCTTCTGCGATTGGTTATGTAAAGTTAATATTGCACTACCTGAATGAGATCAGAGACACAAGTGAAAATTGAAGGAAGATTAACCGAAGACAGTGATATGTGCTGGTGTGTGTGTGTGTGTGTGTGTGTGTGTGTGGAGGGGGGACTGAGAGAGAGAGAGAGAGAGAGAGAGAGAGAGAGAGAGAGGCGGGGGAGAAGGGGAGAGAGAGAGAGAGAGAGAAAATATGTGCACTCATATCCAAATGAACACGATGAATATGTGCCAGTGTGTTTGTGTATGCATGTGTTGTGTCTGTAAAAGCATGTGCGTGTGTGTGTTTACATGGGCGCGTGATTTATGGAGTGTGTGTGTGAGAAAGGAGGGCGAGAGAGTGAAAGTAATGCCAGAACAAGAAACACACAACACTTTCCCTCCATCATTCATAATGCAGTGACAATCCCTAAGCCTGGTCCCTTCCAGTCAGTAGCTGTAAGCCTGTACACAGTCCAGACACCAGTAGCCAATTCTATCTGCCTGCCATAGCTCAATGGCCACTTATGTACAATTTGTCGGGGCATCTCATCAGCTGCTCAGGACCCCACACAACCATTTTAATGGAGTAATAAAACGAGGCCGAATGTGGCCCGGGGCTGCTTGTGGCCACGCCAGCATTTTCATAGCATCTGGCTATGCGGAGTTGTTTTGCCCTAATGTGCCAATGTAGAGGCAGAATAGTCTCTTTGAGCCCATCACACTGCATGATGGCTGGCCCAAATCCAGAAGATTTTGACTTTCTCCCCTCTCTAAGTCTCGCTCGCGGACAGTCATACAAACATATAAACACTTCCCCCCCATCTTTTTTTCCAGCACGCTACTTGAGGAATAGTATTTTCATTTTTCGTGGGCCTCTGATTGGATTCCGTCACTGTAGTCAATCTGTGGTCCAGTTGTTTCATTGCCAACATTGGTTTGAGTTGGTCGTATTGTCAATTGTAACAAACCATAACTAATTTTAATCAATTGTTGTACTACTGACTTTAATCTGCACAGCAGGCTATTTCTGTTAACTTTTTTAAAAATTATGTTTGTGTGAGCATTTCCTTTCTGCTCTCTTTGTGCTAATGGCATCTTTCAGTTAGTTTCAGTGTTAGCATACAGGCTAGCAGGACCTAAAAGGAAGAGTGCTATGCCACACTGCATGTTTTGACTAGAGGACAGATTTGAATGGTTACTGCTCGGCTGCCCCAAAATGTCTCAAGCATTTCAATAATAACTTCGGTTGTTGAGTTTGTGATTTTTTAGTGTTGTATTCCTGGTTCTTGAGTGAACAATGATGTCTGACTCCTCTGAACTAAAGCCATCAGTCCTGAGGAGAAAACAATTCTTCCTGAGAAAATTTTTGCTTTATGAAGCGGTGATTGACAGCCCAGCCCACGAAGATGACTCAGATGCTGAAATCCAAACGAAGAAAACCTATCATATTTCTAAAATTTTGCCATCCCAATGAGTGATGTGAATTGCAATAAATTTAATTATGCCTCCCATCCAAATGTGCGGTGCAACGGGGCGCCATAGTTTTCGAGTGGTAAATTTTCAGAACACAGTACGGCCATTCTTTGGGTCATTAACATTTTATTCTTTCCTGCCATGTAATTGATTTAAAAATATCAACTTTGCCTTTTGATAGAGTTTCTATCCTTCTCTTCAGCTGCCTGAAAATGACTGGCCTACTTGATGAATTATGAAAGGTGGCTGCCTTGACTTATGATTGGATAAGAGTGGCTTTTGTGGATTGTGATTGGATAAAATCGCTCCCCGCGCCCCGTGAGGCATTGACATGCCAGTGTGCGTCCCCCTGCTGAGCCTCGAGCTCGTTAAGTCGCCGCATATCGCTACGCAGCGAGCGCCATACCTATTACAGCTTTCTGCATTAGCAAACTTTTCTTTTACAAGGCTTTATACATCTCTCCTGGGATGCTGTATAATGTTGAAGTTTATTTTCGGAGCAGGGATTTTGTATGTACAGTATAGGCCTCCCCGGTGCTCCAGCACCACAGCCATCACCCGCACCTCTTGGTTTGATTGACAGTATGGGGACATGGTGGCTCCATTCTGCACCCCCACCCCTCCTCTCCACTTTCACCCTGTCCCAGTCTTTCCTGTCCTTTTTCAGACATATAATATCGCTAGTCTTTACCGACCCTTCTGAGTGGGTGGGTGTCTGAGAGTGGGCTATGGCTACGGGGTGGAGTAGCGCGCAAAAATTCTTGGCTGAGAATTACGAGCTCGTTTCTGGAAACCCGCGATATTTTCTGTCGAAATAAGTGGGGATGGAAAGCAATGAAATTATTTGAACTAATTTTAGCATGGGAGACTGACGCGTTCGACAGATTCCCGAATGTAGATTTCCTTTGCTCCATTTCCAGATTTCGAAAGACCAATGTTGTGTCAAATAAAATTAAACTGACAAATCCGTTGCGTTGTACAGCCCAATATCCTTCTGGTTGATGGGGCTCTGTGCTGGCAAGGAGAGACTGGGAAAATGATAACCATGTGTTGGCGAAAGACATCAAGATATAAAGTGAGAGACACTAATTACTGTAATGGAGCTGGACTGTATCATTGTATGGTTATATGACCATGATGTCATCATGGAACTGATCCCAAAAGCTTCACTGAACCGAGTATTTCCCCATTTAATGTGGTGACAGATACACCGGTTACGTCAGCCGTGACATCCAACCTACTTAGTTAATAATACGGGCGAGCCCCCTTGATACAGTTTCAATGCAGAATTTTTTTTTTCTTGTGTCTGTTCTCATTGGCTGTGTTTAATCGGGAATTAACAACAAAAATAACTCACCGAGACTGATCACGGGGTGCTCAGCTGATTTAAGATTTTATCTTTTTAATATTAGTGGATCCTATTGTCTATGTGCTTATCTGTTTTCCCCAGTCTCTCTCTCTCTCTCTCTCTCTCTCTCTCTCTCTCGCTCTCGCTATCTGTCTGTCAAAGTCCGTGTAGCAAGCACTTCTGGTCAGCCTTCCGCAGGCAGGAATGGCAGGAAAGGTTTTCCTCTGGATATAACAGTGCCCCCTGTTGGGTTCCATCGGAAATGCTACAGTTAATGCTCACCAAACTAAATAATTGGTCTGCTGCCACGGAGCCTATCCTCCGTACTTAAAGGCTTGAGCTGAACTACATTGCTGAAATACTTTGGATCAATTTCATTTGTAATATAAAGTCCCAATCAAACATTTGGAGGAACCCAAGTTCTTCAAACAAGCAGATACTAGAAAAAGAACCAAAATACCATTAACCCTTAGAGCGCTGAAATAAATTTTTCAAAAGTATAAATTTAATTATCTTGTGCTGTTGAAAACCTATTATGTGGCAACATGTTATGACGGAGCTCTTTTAAGCCAGTCGCCACATTTTGAATTTTTTTGATATCTTACATCATTGAGCAACAATACCTGCATTTAGCGCTCTAAGGGTTAATTTTACAAAAAAAGATCTAAAGCTTAAATTTAAAAAAAACCACCATTTTGAATCATTACTGCTGAGCATACTCAATATATATATTTTTTTCTGAGAGGGTGATTTGGTTTTGAGAAGTCGCACCAGCGCTACAATAGAAGCGCCCACAGCTGTGCCGCTCTTATTGTTTGCACCTCCTTGACCTTTCTGTCCAATAAGTCCTGAATGAAGATGCATTTTAGGTGGCACGGTGGGGCAGTGGTTAGCGCTGGTTTCTCACAGCAAGAAGGGTGTATGTTCGAATCCGGCCTGGGGCCTTTGGTGTTGAGTTTGAGTGTGTTTCCTCCAGCTACTCCAGTTCACTCCCACAGTCCAAAGACAAGCACTTCAGCCTAATTGGAGACACTAAATTGCCCGTAGGTAAGAGTGTGAGAGTGAATGGTGTGTGCGCCCTGTGATGGATTGGTGAGCTTTTCTGGGTGGGTCCCTGACTTTCCCCCAGAGTCAGCAGGGACAGGCTCCAGCTCCCCCGTGACCCTAGCGAGGAGGAAACAGTGTAAAGAATGGATGGGTGGATTTTGGAAAATTAAAAGAAAATTGTTTGCCACCTTATTTTTCAAATTATGAATTTTTCAGTAATCCTGAAATTTTATCCCATGAAGTAAATTATTCTTTTTCAACATAAGATTATTTTCACTATGTCGCACCATTTGCGGTTACTACAAAGCTTTAACCATTTTAGTGTCACCAAGGATACATTGCTAAAACACGAGCAAAGCCTGTCCAACTTTTTACGGGTACTGTACGTATGCATGCATTCATTATATGTGTCCTCAATTCAATCATTTTTGTTAGCATGTTGAATACTTTAATACACAGTGACTGAGTCGAATGGAAATTTCATGGGTTATTATGGGCTGTGCACTAATGAGTTAGCCCTGACTCTAATGCATGCATATGCATACTTACATAGATGCATGCATGCTCAAGCTTGCACAATTGGACACGCACACATGCATAGATTTAGCCAAAAATGACATTTCTAAAGGAAACGTGTTTAACTAGTGTTCTATTTTTAGCAGTGAAATGACTTTTACGATATGAGGACTGCACCGTCATAATACTTTCTTTGCGCACACAGTTGTTATCAGTTGTAGTCTTCCAATAACGTGACTGGTAAGGATGGAAACAGATTTTCCTCAGTAAAATAATTTTGTTCTGTAGTGACTGGGATGACTCACTAAATGACTAAATCCACTCCTACATTTGAAAACATAACATTTCCCACCTGTTTTTCCTCCCTAGAATCACAGAATAGTAAACGAAGGTAATATACGGCAAATTGGTTCAGCTTCATTATCACTGTCTAGACAAGGAAGCAGCGACAAAAAAACTGTTAGTGTTTAACGATCGTTAAAACATACCTATTGCTACATTTGGGTAGCTCGTGGCTTAGTCAGTTTCTAAGATACAGCTTAAATACAGTTCCGGTTATAGAGACCGTTTTGCTGAGCTGTGCTGGCATTCGCCTGCAGGGAAACTGGAGCCGAGGTCGTTCTAATGCTCTAATAATCGCCTTTGGCAAGGACTCGTCTGCCTCCACGTCCAGATGTTCGTCAGCCGAGACACACTGCGAGTGAGAGCAGAAGTTTATGTTGTTAGAACGCGCTCACAGGCCTACTCCAGCACACACACACACACACTTTACAGTTGGATATCCTGGCCCATTTCGGGCTTGCCGCAAAGTAATTGTTTCCATACAGTATAATCTGTTACGCGGCAGATTTTTCCCCCTCAGCCCAGTGCTGATTTCCTTCCTCATGTACCACTTTCTCCACCGATCCTTCTTCCCAAATACCTCAGCATTCATCATGCGAATGTTTTTTTTTTTAATGAAATGTGTGAAATTGATGATTTATTTTTCGCAGTTGCAATTGATTTTCTTTGGTTGGGTGGAGTCGGATCACGCGGAGAAGTGCCATACTTTCAGTCAACGAGCTCCACTCGCTCCCTACACCATATATTTTTGTCCTCTTTTTATATGTTATCGCCTTCCATAATATGCAAATGGAATTACTAAATTTAGAATCGCAGATGATTTACTGTGATGCTTCTGTTTTGTCACAATTGATTGTGATATTTGAGGGCCCAGAAAAAACAATGAGAGTGAAAATGTGTTTTTGGTCAGAGATGGCTGAAGCAGAGATTGAATTGTGTTGGCATTCGGGGACAGCACCATTTCCAGGCTTGCGAGCTCGGCCCTGACTGGGCTTCTCGTGCTCAGACTGGCTCCGTGGCGCTGGACCTGACCACTGGCGCCCCTGCTAATATGCAGGGCTCGGTGCAGTTGGAAGTTACAGCGTGTGAAAGTTGCAGCGAACCTGCTTCACCTCTGACTAAATGGTTGAGTGCTCGAACTGCGTGTGAGTGGTTAAAGTGGGAGGGAGGTATAGGCGGTTAATTGTGGCGGAAAGCGAGAGTGAGTGGGGAGAGAAGGAGGTCGTGAGTATGGAGCGAGATGGATTGGTCAACTTTGGTGGCAAACAGAGTGAAAATACAGTATCAGAGGACAGGAAAGAGAAGTTAATTGAGGATGAAAAGGAGAATGATTGGACAAGAACCTGGCGAGGAGAGTTGGAAATGGAACATGCATTTACGGATACAGCAGAAAACAAATATGTTGATGAAAACAAGGATTGGACACTGGAGAGAGGAGAATGGACAAACGAGAGCAATGTATGAGGAATGGACTGAGAATGGCGAGAGATGGAGTAGCCGAGATGAAGAATCAGGATGGAGGCTGGGTGTGAAAAATCTTGTGAGAAAAAGCAGCTGATCTTTGGGGTGGGGCAATTGGAAAGCTCAACTTGACAGGCCCAAGTAGGCCTGTTTATGCTTAGACAGTCTGTAAACTCTTCTAGATGAATGCATCCCTGTGCTTATTAAAGATCTGCTCGAGATCTTCCTGGACGCAGGCGCCAACGAAAGCAGACAAGCTCTTCATCGCATCATCGTTCCGTATCCAAACCCTCTCTCACTATGGACTTATTGAATGTGTCCGTTTAATATTCCTGAGAATGAGACATCCATTTTGTTGCACCATACATAGTAAGTGAAAAGTTGAGTTCATTCCTTTGGAAAAAAAAAAAAAAAAAACTCTTGAACTTCTGCAGGGGTAGAGAATCCTGTTCCTGGAGACCCATGGCCCTGCGTATTTTCGATGTCTCTCTGCTCTAACACACCTGATTCAAATGATTGCCTCGCCATCAAGCCCTTGATAAGCCACCGTTATTTGAATCTGGTGTGCTAGAGCAGAGGGACATTGAAAACATGCAGGGCTATGATTCCACTGGAGCAGGGCTCCCTACCCTTGTACAAGATGTATTTGTCTACATAACTGGCCTGTCAAATGTGCTGATCTGGGAAAAAATATATACCCAGTGAGCAAGTCTGGAGTTCCTCCAGGGGAAAAATGACTTTTTTTTTTTTTTTTGTCTACATTGAAACTATGTCTTACTCACATCTACTGCCCGAATCAACCCTATTTCAGTTGGGCCTGTGAGTCTCTGTGAGAAATGCAATCAAACCACCACTGGCTTCCAGTGAGAAGAAAGCTGCAGCTACAGTCGTCATAAGAGCCAGCGTCCAATCAGATCCTCCTGGGTTGAGGAAATGAAAATTCTGAGCATTTCTCAGGAAGCAGCCGGTGCGCCATTGAATCGTTTATTCTGAGCGATTATCTCCATGAAGCACTCTGAGGTCGGCTGAAAACACCAGGTGGTTGTCCGTTACCGACAGTGACTCACCAGGCGCGTAAGCGCAATCTTTCACTGGAAATTCTTTATTTCATCGGGCAGTTTTCCCTCGCCTGCTGTTTCTCTTTGGTCTGACCGCAGAGCACGGTTTGGACGGGCTTTACCTGTGATAAATGACCCATGCTCTTCCTGCTGTTTTTCCCCGTCCTTTTTCACAGATTTGAGTCGGGGATCATATTGCTGTTGCCACATTCTGGAATATTGATTTTTACCAATTTTTTTTTTCACCCCCACTAAGTGCATTGTCTTTTTTTTCGCAGTCTTTCTTTTTATATCTTTATTTTTTTTGAATACTGCCATTCCCTTTGCATTTACATGCAATGAACAAGATTATTGATTTTATTTACTTAAATTTGATATGACAATAAGGTGTAGAGCTCATTTGAGAACAGTGGGTGCCATTTCAAATGTAATTTCATTATCAAAGAAATCTGGCACACAAGCAATTTGTGTGGTCATTTCTCTGAGTCTTTTTTTTCTTACAGAAAATATGAATGGTAAGGTTTCATGAAACTCGTACAGATTCAAGTTTTGTCAATAAAGCAATCAAAAAAAAAAAAAAGTTTTATGGGGAAAAGAGAGCCATTTGCAAACACCACCATTCAGAAAATTGAAAATTAATGCTTGTCTAAAGTTTCAAGCAAATGAAAAAAGGAAAAAAAAATGTTAGTGGCTGTAGGTTAATTGTGCAAACCAAGCGAATTATGTGTGCTGGGTGGATTACTTATGCTCTGATCGTTGAGGTGGTAAGTAATATGAGATTAGGTCTAAGTCAAGTGCCAGCATTTAGCGTTATCTGTTAAGACCAGATAAGCAAAGACAAGGCTCACTAATGGAGATGACACTTTTCACTGAAGGCTGTAAGCCATTTTGCTGTTAGCTTGGGTGAGCAAACTGTCAGATGTGTCTTGCGTATAGAGTTCTCAATGACTGCCTAGCCCCACGGGAGTTTTTCTGCCATTTGAACCTGCCCGCATACTTTCACATGTACGTATATAAAGCACAGAGAAAAAAAAAAAAAAAAAAAAAAGGTCGGGAACTGTTAAAATTGAGAGTTCAATCTAAAGCTGCTTTCACACCGGACGCGAAACGAATTTTTCGCACGACAGATTACATTCAAAGTCAATGCAAAGACGCGCGTCTGTGCATTGACTTTGAATGTGATCTGTCGGGCAAAAAATTCGTTTCGCGTCCGGTGTGAAAGCAGCTTTAATCAGGCCCAGAATTATTGGCAACATCCATAAGAATGAAGAAAAAAAGCAACGTATAGTAAAGGAAAACAATGCAACTAATAATCCATCAATAAGTAATCTAATATGTTCATGAAAACCAAAGGTCGCGAAATGACTAGCATCCCCAACAATTATTGTCAGTGAAGTCAAAGACAGTTAAATTGGTATATATTTTTTTCAATTATCTCTTTTTTTATTTTTATTTTTACGTTTTTAACTGAAGGTGATCTTGCATTACTTAAGATTTTTCCAGAAAAGATCAAGCAGTCTGAGTTGTGGTTTTGGATCATTCACATAATACGTTTCGTGGGGGGGATAAATAAAATAATTAATAAAGTGAGACAATATGAAATTAAAATAATTATTATTGTCACAAATTATTTATCTAGCATTGGGCATGTTCCTTATCCTGTTGATTAATTATTCCATTTTTAATTATTTCAGTTTTTTGCTCATGACATAAGAAACGGATGCTTCCATAGTGTACAGCTTTCCTTCTGTTATATTTATTTTCCTGAGTAGCTAAATAGGAGCATCATGTGACACACAGAAGCCAGACACACCTGCCAATCAAGTGAGGGCTCTGTGACAGCAACCACTTCACAATCAGAAACAAAAAGAATGCTACAATTTTTTGAGAGAGATAATGATGTAGCCTTCTCTTTACACAATTATGATCCAAATATATTTATTGTGATAGATGAATAATGATAGAATACTGCAGAGAGGAAAAGAGTGGCATTTGATGGTGACTACCTAGGTGTCTGTTGAGTCCAAGAAATTGACTTTGCCCACATTTTATTTCCTGTTTATTTCCAGTTCTCTGTCTAATGCTATGTCAATACCCCATTGTTGTTAAAATTTTGTTTTGGGGATTTCCGGACCTGTCATCAAATACAGGAATTAAATTTGACATTTTTATAATCCATATATATGAAAAAGAAAATTCTTTCTCAAAAAGAAATATGAAACAAAAAACCTAATACAAGCAAAAACACAGGAGAATAAAACTGGTTCAGAAACAGTTAAAGAAAATAAGAACATAAAGACTTTGAAGAAAAAAAGCTTAAAACCTGAACATCCAGCAGAGTATTATTAAAAAAAAACAAAATGAGAAAATAAAATCAAAACAAAATTGGTAAAGTAAATCTAAAATTATATGCACTGTAGACTAGCCAACATATTAAATTAATTTTTACTATGTTACCGTTGGTTTCTGTGGATAGAAAAACTGGAACAACTCATAAAAAGCTATTTATAACGGTGGATGTGGTATATTATAGAGCTTGCAAAAATTATTTTACAATGTTTTTATCCAACATAAAAGTTGCTGAGATATTTCTGTGACAGATTGGTTGTGTCAGCGTTCTATTAAAATGTGACAAAATCAAAATATGAATACTTAGGGCGCAGGTCATTTTGCAGAAGAAGCTATCTGCTTAATCAAAATTCCGTCCAATGATCCTAATTTCCTTCTGCCAAAACATTATGTCACATGAAGAGTTTCTTACTAATTGATAGCAGTGGTTGAGGGTAACACAAATAAACAACAAGGCTACCTTCCTCCAATACCCTCAATATTCCTCACCTCACCTAGTGGTTGCAGACTGGGTCATCACTGATGACATCCTCATGCCAAAGCAGGTCTCTTCTTTGCAGAATTTGTCTCATTCCAGCTGGTTTCCTGTTCTGGGGAGAGTAATCAGATCTGTCCCTCCAAGCAAACATGGAGTAACGGACAACAAATATTAGAGAGGCGTTCTGGCTGACCTTATTGCCGAGACTCGGAATTGACTGTGAAGAGTGATCCCACCGAGACAGAACATTCCACGTCCTAATTAACATCCACAGCAATGCTGCCTCAAACATGAAGGGTGACGAGCATCAGGAACGCGGTTAGACAAGACATCGGAATCTTCCGGAATGGGAGAATCTCAACCTCCGGGTTGGCATTTTCCTCTGCTCTTACAGACAGCAGATCTCACGACGGCTCTTGAGGATCGTTTTTAAGAGGAATTGTGTTATTTTTTCTTTGTGAGAAGGAAATTGCAAATCATCCTGACTGTTTTCATTTTGTCACGCAGGGGACTGCGAACCGAATGCAGAGCCAAGACCTGGTGACAGTGCAGAGTCAAGGATGTTTATTGAATTCAAATATGACCGCAGAAGTCATGCCTTTCTGCCTCATTCAGTGCTGCATTTCCAAATGCTGCAAAAAATACAATGGGGGAAAATAACACAATGTGTCAATTAAACACTGGCTGTAAAACAATGATAGCATGCTAAATGGAATTATTTGAATGCCTGGGGTGAAGAGGTTCGTGCCCAAGCAGATTCAGGGAAGACTGAACGTGAGTAGTAGAAGAAGAAGTGGAGCATGTGCAGCTGATTAAGAATAGAGTTTAACCCTTTGAGCGCCACAGTCAACTATAGTTGCCCAATGGCGTAATATATCAAAACCGGATGCTGTTGAAAACCTATCATGTGGCAACTTGTTTAAAAGAGCTCCCGCAGGGGAGCTCAAGATAGATTTTCAACAGCTCAGGATTATTACATTTCTAACTCCTTGAAAATTTATTCAGTGCTTAAAGGGTTAAGGGCACCATGAACTCAGAGTGGACAGTGTGGAGGGAGAAACAGCAAAGTCCTGCAGAGAAGGAAAGCGGTCGATGAAAAGTGGTAAAGGGTCACACGAGGGCAGCAGGCTAGCTTTTGGACTGACTGCTTGGGAAATGTAGGCGAGTGGGAGAGTTTTGAGCTGTAATATGTGCTTCAACAGCAGCCATTGAGGCTTGGTGAGAGGGGTTGAGAGGTGTTCTGAGTGTTTTGAGTAGGTAAGGTAGTATTTGAGGAACAGGTTTGAAATTAAACATACTATTTGGTGGTGAATGATGAGCTTTACATTCTGAATACCAGAAGCATTTCTGCCGATGTGTTAATCTAGATCGTTGTGACTAAGGAAAACCGGCAAGAATAAGTGTGGTTGCCGCACTATGGAGTGTAGGAGAGGGTAGATTTATCATCTCTCGGGATGAAGGAGTGTAGAAAAACATAAGAGCAAGCGAACCTTAAATCGCAGGAAGTAAGACCTCCGAGTCCAAATGTCTGGAGCGTGTGTGTGCAGTGGGTCAGCCATTTTGTTTGTGTAGGGGTAATTGAAGGGCAGGCAGACAGTCTGCGAAGTTGTTATTTTTACTAACCTCTCTGGCAACCGAGAATCACGCAAAGTAGACCACGCTTGACCCCCCTTTCCCCCAGCCCCGACCACATATGATCCCCATCCCTCCCCTGTCTCATAAT
Source organism: Gymnothorax javanicus (assembly GCA_029692085.1). Classification (NCBI taxonomy): domain Eukaryota; kingdom Metazoa; phylum Chordata; class Actinopteri; order Anguilliformes; family Muraenidae; genus Gymnothorax; species Gymnothorax javanicus. The sequence continues at coordinate 45,363,786 of CM056206.1, read as the reverse complement.
TCTTTGGCAGAACCTGTCAAAATATTTCCCCCATAGCAGCGAGAGGGAATGACTTAGGAACCTCTGCCATAATTTCCAGAAATCAAACTTAATTGCTTAAGTCTTAAATGGTCTTTAATTGGTGTGCGTGTGCTGTTGGGAGGTTGCACATAATCACGGAGAGCAGAGCGAAAGGTCTACTCATTGCCAGCTGTGCAATAGCTTCACTCGCCAACAACGCACTGCTAAGGGTCAAAGGTCAGAGTGGACCAACAGACATTCTTTTCCATGACTTAATTGCATTAACATTAACAGTTGCAAGATTGTAACATAAGTGTACAAAAAAACAAGCTGGAACCTGAACTACAACTGAGACTGCAACTGATTTCAATTAATTGTGTAACCTTGGTGGTTCAAAGATGACTTGTGCCACATTAAATGGAATGGAAATATCAGTGCAGCACAATCTTGTGCCACATTAAATGCAGCTACGCCATGCAACCATGTCTTGTATTGTCTTCGATAATTCGCTGGAGACCGTTACAGCCTCTAAGGAACATACTATGCTTCCTCGTGTGTCTGAGATAAAATATTGTTCTCCCAAATTCTCTTCAAATTGTGACAATATTTTGTGGAGTTATGATGATTGAAAACTACCTGAGCAAAGGAGGTGATGTTGGTTCAAGCAAGCCAATCAGCCAATTGGCATGCATTTTGAAACCAACCACATCTGTAACCTGAAGAGCCCGTTGTGGCTGTGATATCAGTTTTTTACCCTTAGAGCGCTATAGGAAACTATAGTTGCCCAATGATGCGAGATATCAAAATCAGATGCTGTAGAAAACCTATCATGTGGCATCTTGTTTAAAAGAGCTCTTTTGAACAAGTTGCCACATGATAGATTTTCAACATCTCAGGATAATTGCATTTCTAATTCCTTGAAAATTTATTCAGCGTTCTAAGGGTTAAAGGAGGGAAAGTGGGTGCTGGGGATGGGGCTGATGCATTGTGGGATAGGCATGAAACAGGAGGATGAAACACAGAGCCCCTCATTGTGCTTTCCCTAGGAAGTGCAGACGGGGGGCGGCGGGGGCGGCACAAGAGCCCGCGAACGCACACTGTGACGATTCGGACCCCGAGAACCTATCGCAAACGCGCTAGCTTTCGGGAGCTCAAATTGAAACCAGGTCACCCACTCCTGTTACTGGTAAGGGCTGAACTCTGGAGGTGACAGGATAATTTAGAGATGACGGGATGTCGGGTGGGTTTGGGCGTAAAGAGGGGTGGAGGGGAGCCGACTCGGGACAGACGTGCAGAACATACGTTTTACGAGGCAGCGGTTGACTCCGCTCTATTAATACACTGAGTGTTGACTGGCGTTTGGCACCCTTCCTGAAACCAACAGCCTTCTTTGTCAAAATAGGATATCACTGATAGGCTCTTGAATTATGGAAAGAAGGTGGAACCACATCAAGATTTTGGCACATTGAATGGCATTTAACAATAACATACTGCACATATAGCGTTTTGCTCAGCATGTTTATTTCACAATAAGGTCTGTTGCTGATTTCTGGACTCATTGTGCAATGACTTTACCCCAACACAAATGAAAAAAGGCTGCTAGTGAAGTCTGAAGGTGTTTTCGACTAGAACAGTGGTTCCCTAACTTGGTCCTGGGGACCCACTGTGTCCGCTGGTTTTTGCTTCTACCACAATTTTGGTCCCAGAATTTTAATAAGTTGCTAATATTTTCAAATTATTCAACTCATAATTATTGGGATTATTTACCATTTTATGCCACATTATGTTATAAATAACTGTTTATGCCCTGAAACATTCCATGTCCAAACTGTGCTATATAGAAAATGACTTTATGACATATGACATATAGAAAATTGTGACTCTTAAAATTGAAAAATAAATTAGCTGAATACATTGTTGAAATTCAACATGTAGTCATTGAAACTAACAGTTTACAAGGTAATTAAGAATTCAAAGACAGAGCAAATTATGAACTTGATTGGTGTTATTTTTGTGCTTGATTTTTGGAAAAATATTTGGAAAGAACCTTAACACCTGCATTAAAAAAACCTTTTTAGCAGCTTACTGATTCACCACAGTCTTAAATTTCATCAGTTAGAACATATTGCCACCTGGACTTGGCTGGCCTTCTTGGAATATTGTTAAATAAACACTGTATGAACACTGGACATCATGGAATGCAGCGCCATTTCTGTCAATGTCGTTTAAGAGGGTGAAACTTTTCTCTAGCGTGAAAGGCTAATAATGAAGAAAAATTTACTGCTTGTATATTTTTGGATTGTGGTTGGAACAAAAACCAGCACAGTGGGTCTTCAGGACTGCGTTTGGGAACCACTGGTCTAGAGCTCCATGTTACAGATTTTCCTATGTTTATATGTAATTACTTCATTAATTGTCCAGCAGTAAAAATTAACCACAATTAAAATTATGTAACCTGCGTGCATGACTCTGGATGGAAGTATGTTCTAACTTATGAAGAGTGTCTGACCGCAGATAATCGATTCTATATACTTTTAGGCACAGACCCTCAGACCAGTGGAAGTCATTTTCGGGACAGAATATGACAATAATAGAAAGCACGGGCAAGACATAGAACCTAAGACAGAGTCTTTATACAGTACTCAAAAACATTAATCTATATAACACAGACAACCATATTATACATTTATATGCAATTTATAGATATTGCATGACACTTCATGTGTGTGAATTACATGAATTGCCAGTAATTTTAGTTGTACTGTATATAGCACATGCAGGCACTTGACATGTTGAACAATTCCAAATGTCAACATTAATGAAATTGATTCAATCAATGAGATAACAGATGCCTCACATGTGCAAAAGTTGCCACAGAATTTGCTACCTTCTGATTTTGATGCTTGGCTCCATCCCTATTTCACCACAGTGTGTGCATGTAATGTGCCTGCCACTAACTCCTGTGTTGTGCCCTTGATGAGGGGGTAGAGCTCATCTCCAATGGCTGAGTTTTGGGCCCTCCGCTGCAGTTTCAATCCTCGTCGTCATCTCTCCGGGGGCTGCGAGTTCCCCTTCGCCTTTGTTAGACCAGGTGTATTTCCCCAATGGAAATCTCTGTCTTCCCTGCCCCGGAGCTGTGAGAAAGTGGGAATACACCCATCCTTTTCCTCCCTCCTCCTGGAACCATTTGATTTATTTCAGATAATTTGCTATTTAGTAAACACCAGTGGAGGGGTGTGGGGTTGGGGGGTGGCTGGTGGGAGGGCAGCTCTTTTGCTGGACAGATTCTGCCTCGCTGGAAGTTTCTCTCGGTTTCTCTCTCTGAGTGGGATTGGAGGGACTGCTTTAAATCAGGGAGCTGACAGTTTGCTAATGTCTAATTAGCCATGGGTGGGCAGGCTCTTTGATTATAGGAAACGCCCGAGGGCACGGGCAGGCCGCGGAGCTGTGCGCTTTTGACAAAAGCTCTCCAGACTGATCAATCACAATCCCTCAACAGTCTTGGTCGGCCCTCGTTTCCAGTACCATTCTCTAGAGCGCTTCGCTCGGGGCTCTGATGCAGCAACTGCTGCGATTTTTTTTTCCAGCTCTTTCCACAGATTCTGACTGCTTTTTCGGTAGATGCCCCTTGGCTTCGCTTGATAAATGACCGAAGTACTTAAAAATTAAAGTACAACACAAAAGAATCTGGCTCGTTTTCTAACTGGAGAAAAATCCAGGATTGTTGTTTATATGCACGTCACCACTTTTACTATAGGCAAATGGTTGATTCAAAAGACATTGTAAATCTTGAATTTCTGACAGTTAAAATTCATTTGAGGCAACAAAGGTAATTATGAGAGAAATGTTGTTGATTATGCAGTAAAATTAAGTAAATTACTTGCTGGCCTCTACTCTGCTTTCTCTGTCCACTGCCCAGTGATGTTTAGATAGAATGAGTCAAAGTAGATAATAAATAGGGACTCAAAATATTTATCAGCCATCTTAGCCCTGCATGTTGAAAACATGAGTGAAGAAACAAAAAAAATGCTTCCAATAGTGCAACCTTTTGATTATGAGGTTTGATATTGCGGCTATGCTACCTGTGTGGGGAAACTAGCATTTTTACTGCTGTCAACCTCGATACGTGGGCCATAAAATGACAAAAATAAACCTTTGTTTCTTTTTCTGAAGAGTTCTGTCTGTCCCAAATGCTTTGTAAGACATTATGGACCACAGCCTCTGGACCACCTCCATTTTTCCAGGCTTAAAACTCTTTAACCTTCAGGTTTATTTCATTCCATAAGCTATTGTCTTGCTGTCATGCCGAAGTCTAGTTTATATGTGCATAATGAGAAATTATTCTCAGTATTTGCAGGTAAAAATATAAACCTGCATAAATCCTGTCCTGATTTTGTATTTATTAATATTATTTTGGAACAAGGGGCAAAGAAATGAAGTAATGTAATTTGACTAAATTGTGTGGCACGATTAGGTTGATTGCATTATATTTTTGTGTTAAATATGCAAAACCGGTGGCAGTTTTTGAGGTCTGCATTTTTGGCAGTTACCACCACCGCTGTGAGATCTGTGGAGTCAAGTCAGGGTTTGTTTGGCGAGAGATCTGGACTATTGTCTAGCCAGCGGGCTTCAGGATATTGCAGTGAGAGTGAATGGCTTCTTCTCGACTTCATTAATCTCAAAGGCTTTGCTCGGCCTTTTTTGCTCTCATTCTCCGGCCCTCTCTCTAAGACCATTTCAAACACAGGCCAGATGGCCGGAAGGTTTGCTTTCTCTAAAGCCGCTCAGTTCTCCTCTCGACCTGAATCGCTTCGACCCCCACCCACCTACCCATCAACCCCCCCTCCAGCCCAGCTCAAAATTTCACCTCCTGTGTGCTGCTCCATGACTCCTTCAGCTTAGAGGAGACATGTCAGAATAACGTTATATTGAGACTTTGGTAACATGCGAAAAGGATTAGAAGCTATCCTTTTTAAGTGACTTATCGATAATCTCTTCCTGAAAGAGACTGATGGTGATACATAAAGCCATGACGGAGCATTGTATATCTCTTCATACGTCTAAAGCGATAGGCAAAGGATATTGAAATTCTATAAATGAATTAGTTCCTTTTATATTTCCTATCCATGATACATGGTAATAGGGGTGCCTGTGGGTAGCATGGTTACAGCATTTATTCGCAGTAAGAAGGTCGTTGGTTCAAGTGTGCCAAGGGCCTGTGTGCCTTTTGTGTTTTCTCCCCGTTTTTGTGTGGGTTTTCTCTGAGTTCTATGGTTGCCTTTCTAACATGCCTGCCAGGCAAACCTGAAACTGCATATTGCCCCTAGGAGTGTCTGAGTGAACGATATTTGGCCTTTGTTGTATTGGCAAACTGTTAACAGGCTATTCCTGTCTCTTGGTCATCTGTTATATGGGTTACCAAATTATCTAAGTGGATTAGGTGATGAATGAATGGACAGGTATGAATATAGTATTATACATTATTTTACTAACTTTATATTTGAACTTGTATGATACTCTCCAAAGTGCTTGTAGCCAATGGCTTTTAAATGGGTAAATTGGGCACTGTCGACCTGTTTAAGAGGTTGATCGCACCAAACTTGTTTTATTAGCGTGGGAACACAAGGTGTGTCTGTTCTCATTTTTTGAAACCCAACCTACATTGTATAATTGTCTTTTCTGCGGATGCTAAGATGCACTCCTGCCACTCACTCTTCGAACATTTTGAACAATGTTAATGGCTGTGGCAAACAAATTCCACAGCCAAGTCTGGCGTGTTGATAGATTTTTTAAATAACAGGTAAGCGTTTGGCACTCACTTTTGCTCGAAAGGAGTGTGAGAAAAAAAAAATATTAGTGGAATAATTGAACAACTTTTGTGAAATCGATCGTTACAATGCCAAGACGGCGCTAATGGTGAGGACCGATTTCTCCTCCATATTTGTTTAAAATGGAACCTAACGTAAAATGACACTCAGCCCATACTTTCAAGTAACTGAGCAACAGGGAAAAAACATAATGAAGCAAAGTACTTTTTTGATCAAGGCCCCTCAATGTAGGAATGTTTTCCACTCAAAGCGCACCCAAAAAACAGAAAGACGCCTGAGACGCATAAATGCAGGGTGCGCGGCACTCAAAAACGGCGTTAATTGACCCTAAATCATTACAAATATTAACAAAAAGGCTGCTCCATGCTGATGAAGTGCGTTTGGTGTGATCGGCCCCTAACGTGTCTATACAGGTCATGTTTGGTGCCGAGGAAATCATTACCTCTGAGTTGTATTCACAGATGTCATGGATTTAACCTTCCACAATTCTCAGCTGCCATGTTTCCTCCCTATGTCCCTGTACCACTGCAATACTAAACAATGCATTGTAACTGCAACAACAAATATATGTAGCAAATTATTTGCTAAAGCATTTATCCTTTGACTGCTGATGGTATTTTAGCACTGCGCATACAGACTTGCTTACTTAGCTTTTTACGACACCATGCAAGAAAAGTGATCCCACAATAAACAACAGATAGCTGGCTAGCAAGCTTCCAACTCAGTCGGCTTCTTTCTTCATCTTGCTCTTGACCCAGGATTGCGAATTCTAGCAGAGAGAGAGCACTGAGCAGTTTGAATACAGTCTAGGTCACTTTCTTATTCGTGACACTTGGCAAAAATTGATCCCATTATATGCTACAGATAGCAGGCTGGCTAACTACCTTGTAAGGTAGCAACCAACTTACATGCTTTCTTGATTTATCTCTCTCTGGAACCAGGATGCCAACTCTCAACAGGAAAGGAGTATCCTACAGTTTGACTATGGACTTGCTTACTTAGATTTTTGCGACACTACGCAATAAAATTGGTCCCCCAATATGCAGGTGGTAGCTAGCTAGCTAGCTATTTCTTTCATGAGACTGGCCCCAACTCGCTCGATTTCTCACTTCATATCTCTGAAATCAGAGTCCGGACTTCCTACAGAAGAAGGTTGGCAATGCTGTTTGCTGCAGGTTATGGATAAATATTCTCACTGCAAACTATTAATGTAGGCAGGTAATATTTTGTGGCGAAAGTCTACGTGATGATATATACTGCTTAGCTCGTAAGTGTCGTCACCCTGATTTGAAATAATAATCTGGGTTTTATCATAAAGAAGGTCTATGATTTCGTACAGTGAAAAGGATATAATAGCACCATGAAAAAAACCACAAGCCTGGGGAGAAAAATGGCTAGATACTTTCTGTAGTTTGGCTAATGACATCACAAGAGTACAGCCCATTGTGTTAACTGGCGGGTCATATTTTTTTTTTTTTCATGGTAAAAAACTTGATTGAATGCATCTTTCCATGTCGTATTGTAGTTCAATTTCATTTTTTGTCATCCTGTTTGAGGAAAAACAAACTTGTGCAAAATTATGAAAATGAAATGAATTATACATCATGTTCAGCAGTGCCCAGTCTTAATAAAGAAGGGCTGTCATTGATATTTTTGGTTTGTGCCAATGTTTAAGCACCCAAAGCCACCAAGCATTTCAGTGTTCATTACAGGACTTGTTTTGTTGAATCAGGTTTTTGGTTGAAATTTCCAATTTAGTTATTAGCAGAAGCTTCCAGTCCAAGTAAGAAAAGTCCATCTAACACGCCTCAGTTTTGGAATCAATGAAAATCTATCATACTGCCTATAAGAAAATATTGGATGTCCCTAGGTAAAGGCAATAATGTGTTCATTTCAAACTACGCAATGCAAAGTAATTTGAGCATAATGGATGAGTTGTCTATTAAAAATAAAACACCTCAAACTAAAGAATATAAATCCTGAAAAGGGTTTTTGAATTTAGTGCAGCCTATAAGCCATCATGTAGCCTACATGCTATAGCGTACCCACAACATCGAAGCACTTTCCTGTCCTCAGCCAAGGATAGGTGGAACCTGTAGGTTTTGCACCTGTTCCAGGTGGGTTGTCTCGTTGCCTTCAGCCCCACCTCCATGGCACCCTTCACTGGTCAGCTTTCATCCTCCAGGTCTTTCAGGCCTCGGTGGATATATGTGCTGACTGAGTAATACCTTTCATTAAGGGCCTTCATAAACCCAGAGGTCAAAGGGCGCATCACAATTCCAGACAACGTTGCTTTTCCATGCGCCTAATTGCGGGTTAGTACTCAGTTTCTCGTTAATCTACTATTGGGGATCGACATTCTTGGCCGCATTTGAAAGGACATGCCATTTCAGTCAGAAACAAAGGGTAATTTTTTCAATATTATGTGAACTTTTACATTCATTCTCTCCTTAAGTGTCTTGGTGTTTATTAATGTAATGGAAAAAATAATTAGTATGTATCGGTTTTGTAATTATTTTGTATTATACTATACGAAAATTCCAGAATACCAGAATTTAGTGCATATTTTTGAGACGATTATTACCTCCACCAGGGAGGTTATGTTTTCTCCCTGTTTGTTTGTCTGTACGTCTGTCTGTCTGTCTGTAAACAGGATAACTCAAAAAGTTATGAACAGTTTGGCGTGAAATTTGAATGAGTTGATTCAATTTTAGAAGTGATCCAGACAATATTCTTGATTCTGGATCCAGAAGAATTACAGTATATCTGTCTAACGCGGGTCTGTGTGATATTTCTGACCAGATAACTCAAAAACGTATAAACGGTTTGCGGCGAAATTTGGCAGAATGATAGGTGGTAGTCCAAGGAAGAGTTGATTTAATTTTGGAAGTGATCCAGAACATATTCTGTAAACTAAAGAACAGATATATGGCGTGGTGGAGGTATGCGCTCTACCAAGTGCCCTCTAGTTTGAAATAGTTTTGGTGTCTTGATGTGTTTTAGATTTTAGATTTTTAAGTCATTTTTTTATACATGCAGGAAGATGATTTATTCCACAAAACACTACCTGTATTCATAGGGAACCAAAGGTTGGCATAATCATACAAAGTCTAATTGGTGCATGTGAATTTGTGTAACATCTATGCCTGTCCACAGGATGTAAAAACGTGATGTTTGCTCCATGACCGCATCACTTGTTACATATGGGAATTTGAGCCAAAATTTCCCCTCAGCCTCTAAGATGAAAGTCGCTCTGTGCAATAAACATCACCAGCAGTCGCGCTATTTGGATTCGGGTTCTGTTTACCTCCTACCATTCCATCTATTCAGTGCAAATTTCCTCCAAGCCCTCCGTGTTCTCCAGGGGAAACTGAATATGGACCCTCAGCCCGGTACAATACCCCAACTGCGGGGGGTAACTGAGTGAGCGGGCCACTTTGCAGGTGCGTCACAGTGTTCCCACTTCGTTCCCACAAATATCACAAAGCCTTACCTGCAGCCCAGGGGAGCCTCCGCGCTAGATCGCCACCGGAGATCAGGTATCGATCAATTAATAGGATGAAAAAAGGAGGTTCTCAGTTAAAGGGGGGTAGGGTCACGTCCTTCATTTATGTCAAACCCCCCCACACACACTCTGGCAACCATTGTTGTCTGGGGAATCGGAGGATGCTATCAGAGTTAGCTGTGAAAAGCGGCAATGGCATTTAGCATTTAACACAGACAAGGCTTTTGTTTGTGTGGCATTGTGGGCCGGCAATGAAGTCACCCGGAGGACCAGCCAGAGGTCTCGTACTGGCATTGTTTGGCTGGAGCAGGAGGATGGGAACTGGGCTGTGTGAATGGGTTTCTACAGCCATGCAGGGATTCTGTAAACTGGCAGCAGTGGTATCAGTGGCCTCGTGTGACATTCACTCACAGGTGTGCCTGGGTCTGGAAACCACTGAGAGCAGAATTTAGTCTGTCCGTTGATTGAGACATCTTGTGGTGCTTAATCCAAAATCCTAATCTTCACCTTTGTTTTCAGCAGAGATTAGGGAGACGCATTATTTGCATTATATGTGTGCGTGTGTGTGTGTGTGTGTGTGTGTGTGTGGGAAACAGAGAGAGAGAGCGTGTGCGTCTGTGTGGCAGTTGTGTTTATGAGAATAAATGTGATGTGTGTTCGGACACCTGTGTGTGTGCGTGTGTGTGTGTGTGTGTGTGTGCCACTCTAATTGTGCACATAGAAAGATCGGAGGGATGCTGCAGGTCTTACAATGGTGAGATGGTAGTTTTGCTCTCATATAATATGCCTGCGGTCGATATGAGAACAGATTTTAGCCTCAAAGGTATACTGCTTTCTCCAGGGAAAACCAAAAATATACTAATGAAATTTTTTAAATGCAGAATCTGTACAGTATCCAGACAAAATTATTTGAACCACCCAAAAATATCAGAGGGTGCAAAAATGTTATAAAAAAGGCAGTACTGCAACAAAAATCTGCCCTTTATACCGCCGTATACACTGAAAAGTGTTATTCCCCAAAAATGTCTTTCCATGTTGATGCGATGAAAGCTAAAAATCTTTCATCATCAGTCATTGCCTGTTACTGATATAAAGGCTTAAAATGTTCAAAGTAGACACAATTTGAATAAATATTGTTGTTGGGATAAAAATGGTAGCTACTTCACATTTTCATGCTCAGAGTGGCTAGTGCACAAGGTTGTTGACATGTTCTTTGCTGTTGTTAAACATGCGTTAAATGGAACCTCTTAAATGCACTTAACCTTTGACCTCTGAATGATTCACTGCAATGTTTTGCCCAAGCGCTGTTAACAACAGTCAACGGTGCTACAGTCAGTGTTTGACATTCCGCTGCTATCAGTACAAGAGAATTCTGGTGGCGCTAAAAAAGTAGCTGTTGTTGCAATGCGGAAAAATGATATGAAAAATTTCTTCTACATCCTGTAATTTATGAGATTTGGTGTGCGATTTGTTCCTTATCAGAACAACACCTTTGTCCAGAATTGCATGTCTGCAGGACCCGTCATGTCTTAAATATTCATAATACATGACGCGCTTTTTTTAAAAAAAAGAAGTGCAGTTTATTGCTTGTTGACTTTTAGTGTCATGGATAATTCTCTGCAACATAAAATTCTCAAAAAGCTAAAAAGAAAAAAAAAATAGCACAGTCTTACACAGCATTGCTCAGTTTTGCAAGTAATGAGGTGAGGTTTTCAGAACAAAACTTACAACGCATTAGCTGCAGAGTGAAATAACAACTGTGATTTGAAAATTTATGCAGAAACGCAAGACATGACGAAACATTTTGCATGACCGTGAAAAATAATCCATAATGGGGAGCTGAACCTGACTTCCCTGGTAACAATTACGCTGTTCATTTTGACCAAGATTGCTTGAGCCGTGGTGCGAATGCTCCCTTTTCCACATGGGCTACATTAGATAGAGCAGTGGAGTGCCTGGGCGTTATTTCCATCGCAAATTTCCAGGGGTATGCAAGCTCCTCAAACTTTTGTTGGACACCCTGCATGTCCTTGCAGCAAACATACCTGCAAGTGAAAAACAGACTATGTAATAGCGCTGGTAGATTCTTCCCTTCCTTCTCATTTCAAAGATCTATGTGCTTTGGGAATATTATGAAGATTGATAGCTTTGTTATTTGATGTATCTTGTTACACTTTTAATAAGCTTGGTGTCATCATACTTCGCTAGCTGAAGCGTAAATGACATGACGTTTGGTAATTCGCATTAAATTCTGAGACTGTTGACTGACGGGGAGAGGTGGGTTGTCCACGTGCATTTTTTCTCTCTCTCTCTCTCTCTCTCTCTCTCTCTCTCTCTCTCTCCAGTGAACTGATTAAAAGAGCTCTCTCCCTCCTTTCTTCTTTAGAGGAGTCTGCGGCCCATGTCCTCATTTCTGACGGGTCGAGGAGTGATGAATCAGGAAGCCGTAATTACAGTGATCCTCCGACAAGGCCTGCCAGCGAAACCCATAATCACCTCCTCTGCTTTCGCAGTCACAAAGGGGTCTGTGCCCCCCCTCCCAAGCTTCAACCCCACCCCAAAAACACCAAAAGGATACAAAGTGGAGGACTGCATCAGTAAACAAGGTGGGGTCGTCAGGTCATAGACTGTGTCTGAAGCCAGCCCGTGCTCCTGGTTGTTATGGCAACAGTGGCCATCTGTGACACTGACCCAAAACACAACCTTTTCGCCAAGAGGTCATGTACTTTGAACCTTACTGATACTAAATTAGGCAAATAGGTTGCAAGCTCAATAACATTTCTTATTCTTTTGCTTTTAAACAAGTTTATCTGTGATTAAAATTGGCAACTTATGTTGCTTTTATATGTAGTAAGATATATATTGAGGTAAATAAATTGTATTCATCTATACTCTGTAGTACGGCGACCATGTCTTGCTCCCCCTCTACTGACACGGACACACACACATATACACACTCCGTCTCTGGCTCATATGAGTGAATGTAACATATTTAACTCCATGTTTTCCTTCTGGGAGTGCACCAGGGTTTTTAGCTCATTTAAATTTATAAGAATCAACCCAAATGGAGCACATATATTTATATATTTTTTCTTGGTGGGGGCTGTTTTATAGCTGTGAAAACAGAATTTGTGGTTTCGACGGCCGTGGCTCGACGCGAATGGCTGTGGAACCTTTTATGCGACCTGGCGTCCAGGAGGCTAAAGAAAATATTTTGCTTTCCACCGCTTTGAGCTTTTTTTTTTTTTTTTTTTTGCTCCTGCTCACGGAGTGGGGGAGGGTGTAAGCTTTTGGGAAAGGGCAGATCCGCAGGGGTCAGAGGTCTCGATTGGGATGGGTGCCAGGTTTGTTCCACAAGCAGACAGGTCGAACCTCAAGACCACCCACCCCCCCTTCTCTCCCGTTTCCATCACTACCTCCTCGGAAGGCAAGGAAAAAGGTGAAACCGATCTAAGAATGCGGCCGCTTGATAACAGAAACACAACAGATCATCCAAGGTGATGAGCTCTTTAAAACATGAGCAGAATTTCATGAATTGGAATCATTTGCTCTGTGGTTTTGGTGAGTCCCTGTTTACAGAGATATCTGAATAACTGCAGTGGGTGAGCCCAAGAATTCTCCAAAAATCTGGAACATGGACTGAGGGTAACGGATAGGTCTTTACTAGGTTTCATGCAGCATAATTACTGAATTACATCAAACGGTCCAGTCCTACTTCATGAAAGAATCTTGATATGTGTATGAAGGGAATAATTTAACCTCCACTAGGCAAAAGACTATGTACTCTGGCTGATTTGACCAAAATTACAGTATGTTGCAATCCCTTAACAAGCACCTATAAACGGAGTGACTTACAGATGTGAAAAACAGGATAGTTCGTCTGCAGAATACAAATGTGTAGGATCATTTAGAAAGCTCTGGGTAATTGTTCTTATCCATCCATCAGCTGTGTGGCAAATTGACTGACATGATCTGAAGAATCTTATCGTCCTTTTGATCTGTCAAAGCTGGAGTTGGCATTTCTATGAACTTATTTTTGAAATAATGATAAGGAAGTCTGACTTTGGAGTATTTTCTCCGATATGGAACTTATTGTTCAATAAAGTCCATGTCTCCCGGGTTGCTAGACAATGGGAAGATGGACCAAACTTTAGTCTGATGTTCTTGCATTCTCCACAACTCTTGGATACTTTTTGCCAGGGTAGAAATATTCCCTGCTGTTAGGAAGTGCAGATGTTCTTTTGTTAGTCTATTTTCTTGCCTGTATGCTACACTTCAAGTTACCCAACATCTGGACACATCAGCAGCTGGTCTGCAGGTTTTCAAACCAACAACTGTCCAGTCACAGGCTCTTGGACCCCTGCAGAGCAGTGTGTGCGCCAGCCCAGTGTGTTGGAATTGATAGGGAAGAAAATCATTTTTCAAGGCTCACCGACCCACTTAATTTAAGGAAATATCGGGGCTTTGTTCGGCTGTATAACCTGTCGAGTGTCTCTGATCTTTGCTGAGGTGACCGGCTGCATGGCCTTATAGTGACGGCTCACATCCTGTTCTGGTGCCCCCCCACCCTCCCCCTTTAGATAAGGAGTACAGGTGGATATCTCGGCCCAAGGCCTGTTAAGATAATTATGTTAAAGGCACAATTGCCCGAAAACACACACGTTTGTGTTTATATATTCCCACACAAAAACTTCTCTCTTTCTGGTCCTCTTAAAATAAATTAATTTGAATCTTTAAATAAAATGATCTCATAGGCTCATAGGTATTAAAACGTATTAGAGCTACAGTGCCAAATGAGGTTCATTTTCATATTTTTTCCCCCCTAACAAAGAATTAAGCCTTTTCACAACTTCTATCTTTCTTTCAACACAATATTTTCTTCATTATAAAACATATCCATTTTCTCAAGATACGATTTCTTGATTAAGAATCTTTGTGGTTTTAAGAGATCCATTTGAAAACAAACATCGATTACGTATGTAAGAACGTATATTTAAGACAAAGGATGGCATTGTAATGTATATATTTTCACTTCTTTTTTGTTTTTTTTTTATTTTTGTTTTTGAGGTGTGCTGGTAGTGACAGGAGTGACACATTGATGAATGACAACGGTAGCAGAGACGGGCTGGAAAACAGAAACCCGAACGGGCAGAAATTTGTTTTTACAGCATCGCGGTGCTGAAATCTTTGTGATTACAAGGGTGCGCTTGGCGGAGCAGGGGCAGGAGCTGCGAGGGCCAGCACGCGGCTGTGAGCCATGGTACCCCGACGCGGCGGTCGAGCTGGCACGCCGACACGCAGCTGTATCAAACGCGATCGGGTTTATCGCCCGCCGCGCGGCGGAATTTTAATGTGTTTATCTTAAACTCGGCCTCCCCTGGGACTTGACTCATAGATATGGCGCCGCTCAAACATTACCTGCACATTTAAGCATTTTTCCACCTGTTTACTGACTTGTGTTTAACTAATATTTGTTCTTTCCTTGCCTGGAAGTTAAGCCACGTCCTCAGGCCGTGTTTCTAATTGCACATGCCGGCGTTTCCTCATGAAAACCTTCACCCCTTTGCGCAGATATAAACCCAAGCATCCGTAAATTCCATATTTAATTCCTAAATAATTCTGTAATTGAATTTCCAAACGTCTTGCTTCACTGGAATAATTCTCCAGAGTCTCTGTGACACAAATACTGAGTTATAAAGCCTAAATTGGCTCATGCATAACTGGAAAAAACTGGTGTTTTTTGTTTTCTGCAAAGGGGTCAGATATGTGCCAACATCCTCTGTTGCCATTTTGTCTTTGTACAATCTTACTTTTTCATCAAGAAAGCTTATTATCTTTGATAATTTGTCCTGGTTGAAATTTTTTTTGCTTCTTTAATCGCTATCCAGCAGTACGGTGCCATTTTCTCTCTGGTGCAATCACATAATTAGCATTGCTCTATTTAGCATTAAAGTATAGTGGTCGTTCAGATCGCTTTAGCAACACTGTTACCATCTTGTAGTTGGGGTATAATGGTTATGGAACAAGGCTTGTAACTTAAACTTTATGGCTTTTGTTGCCATCTGGGGAACTTCTGTTATACGCTGAGCAAGGCATTTATTCAGAATTGCTTCAATAAAGATATCCAGCTGTATAAATGTGGCATATGCTAAAATGCTAGCTCGGGCTGCTTGGGAGAAGACAGTCTGTCAAAATGGGAATGAAGCCATTTTTTACACTGAGCTGAGAGGGAGGGGAGGTAGCTGTACTGGGATCTGTCAGCGTGCCTATCTTCTCCCTGCAGGTGCATCTCAGCCGTAAGCCAGGTGAGGTGAGGACACATATCCTATTTTCCCCCATTTCCCTCAGGGGATGCCACTGGTTTTATGGCTAAAATAAAACCAGGGTGAAACTACAGTGGAACCATTTTATGCTATTTGGCTCAATTATTCCCCCAGACTTGTGAGGTCTGTCGATTTGTGCAACTTTCAACAAAAACAACCTTACTGAGGGTTGCCATTTACTATTCCAAGTTCTGTCAATACTCTGCCCCACATGGTACATGACAGTAACATGGAAAATGACTGAACTTGTCAGAGAGTTGTCAGGAGTTTTTTTTTTTTTTTTGGAGAATAATCATGCATAATTGTTTCTGTCGTTTGTAATCTGCGGTATACAGTGTTATGTTGGCTTTATGGAAAGTGGTTGAAAAGAGACAACCAGCCAATTTTTTAAAATTTTTTATTATACACTCAAGTTTTTGTTCATTTTGTGCAGAATATTGGGAATTTTAGCTTACGCAAATAACCTCAAATCACACAAGGTACGATGGATAATTAAAATCAAGAGACTTTGTCATTTTACGGGATTTTGGCTCAAATTTTGTGCTTGATTTTTAAAAAGCCATATTTGGCCAAATAAACAGATAAAGAAATTATTTCCATTTCCCAATGAGGGGAGTAAAATTGAGCAAGTTTGGTACAAATTGGACCGGAAAGGAAATATGTCAGTAGCGCAGTGCCTCCATGACACATATTCGATAACGGCATTACCCGTGACCCGCTAAGTGAAATACACACCCCAAGGGGTCACCAAATGGCTATGAATAAGTGTGACCTTCAGATAAAGATGACAGTGTTTACATGAGCAAGACTTTGGCGCTTCAGGGCGTATGGCTAACAGCCGCGTTCAAATCGACATGAATGCCATTATCCTGCTGCGAATCTGATGACTGTCAGCTTAAATTTCCTCCCACCTGTGAGACCCTAGCTGAGTCTTATCAGCTGGCAGTGGAGGCGGCCATTTTGTGCCCTCAATTCCCAGATGAAGCTCGCAGGAGCTTTATGGCCGACTGTGCGATTAATCCATCACTGAGAAACCAGGACAAGGAGCCCGTGGCAGGGAGTAGGTTGGGGGTGTGAGTCAGTGGGTGGGTTTGGGGGGATATGGGGCGGGGGTCAGTTACTAATTGAGGCATTTTGGGACCAGACAACCAGCATGGCCTGTTGTGTAGGGTGTGGGGGGCTGGGGCCGCCACAGTAAATGTTCCTCCATGGAGGGGGAGGCAAGTGGGGACAGAGGCTTTCATTCACACCCCCAAACCCCCCGTCTCTGCCCCCCCCCCCTCTCCACCACTCTGGATGTCAATGAAGGTGCAGTCTGTGGTCCTGGGGCCTACCCTCTGGACACACATGCCAATCTCTTAATAACCTCTCCCACTGGCAGGATGCCATGAGTGTGGAGGGGGTTGGGAGGCTAAGATCCTAAAAGATCTGGTCCAGCACCGTGCCTCTGTCGGTGGCTAATTTTCTATTCTCTTTCTTCACAGCTGGTGGTGGTGCCATTGCCGCACCCCACAGCCCGGCCAACTCCACGTGCCCAGTGGCTAAAAGTGGATGAAATCCGAGGGTCAGATGGACAAGTCTCAGCCCCCCCCGAAATAGGCTGTTGTCACGGCGACTGAAGGCTAGGACCTCACCTGGGAATGGCAGCCATTAGCATTAGCTGACTCCACTGCCTTTTTGTGCATCTCGTGCTGTTTAAAATTCTCAGCGCGACTCTTGGCTGGAAACTTTTAGTTAGACTCCCGTTTCTGTTTCTTCCCTGATTGTGGAACGCACAACACCCACTATGACAAGTAATTAATCAGGGGGGAGCGTACGCATATAAAGCAGCGGATGGAAAGTGTGTGTGTGTGTGGGTGTGGGTGTGGGTGCCTGTACATGTGGGCTTGTATAGCTGTACTTGTGAGACCAATTCTTGAGAAACCACAGTTCTGAGAACATTTGGGGTTGTGAGGACATTTTGGGTTGTCCTTTTACAGGATTACTGAGGATAACAGGGATTTGGTTAAAGTTAGGGCTATGGTTACAGTTAGAGTTTGGTTATGGTTCGGGTTAGGATTAGGCATGATTTGGTTACAGTTAGGGTTTTGGAAAGGCTGTACTAAATGTATTGAAGTCAATACGGTGTCCTAGCATGGATAGCTTTACAAACATGAATGTGTGTGCATTAGAGAGAGAAACTGTGTGTGTATTTATGCGTGTGTGTGAATGCGGATGTGTGAGTATTGTAGCACTCTCTCCTGCCTTAGTAGTTGCATCCTGGTAGAATTTCATGTTCTGCCCCTGGTAACGTGATGGCGGTCAGGCCTTGGGGTCCCTGAAGCTGCTGCCGCATGGCGGCTTTGGCCATGTCAGTACAGTGTTCTCCTCCACATACATTTACATTTGAGCGGGCCTCTCTCCCGCCTTTCACACAGCTCACATTCACTCACAGGCAACCCCTTTGTACAGGCGAATATTTACCGAAGCAGTGCGGGTTAAGTACCTCACTGGAGGGTTCGGCATTCCCGAACTGGGACTCGAACCAGCGAACTCAGCGCTATGTGTTTGGAAGTGTTTCGAGTTTTATAACTGACCAACGTTCTAAACTGTGGCCAATTTTTTTTTGTTTAATTTGTTATTTTTCAATATTTGCTGAAAAACCATAGCTTAGCATGAAAAAATAAGAGGGGTAGAGGAAGTATGGAAGGTGTGAAATTTTTCCCTAAATTATTCACACTTTTAGTTCTGCTTCACAGTACTGCAGTGTATTTTTGTCCAAAATGCCCCCCCCAACCTTTGCATTCTGTTTGTGACCATGAGCAAGGTTTTCTGCTTGCATGGTTCAAAATGGAATATATATGCGAGTTTATTTGCACATTTTTAGTTTTGTCAATAAGTACTTATGCAGGCTGAGTGTTAACTGCGGTTTCATTCTGGAACATTCTTTCCACAGGCCATTTTCCCCTTTGTCGACCACTCACTAATTTTGGACAACAAGCTTATGGGATGCAGTCACTGCACCACCTGGCCACAACAGTTCGTCCTGACGGAATGAGAGTTAAAATTTTGCAAGAGGAAGGTCCTTATCGTGGGACTTACGCCCCCCCCCCCCCCCCACTCCACACTCATGCCACCAAATCTGACCTTGAATCAAAAGACTAAATACTGCCGGACAAACTGCCCCCGTATCTTTCCTTCCTTTTGCGAGTGTAAGCGTGCCAATGCCACCTACTGCACACATTTTTAACCCACCCACTGAAAACAAACAAACCTGGCTGGACCTCCTTGTGGTCTTATGGATGAGTCTGACCATAGGAGTCCTTTGGGTCTTTAAGCTTCCTGGAAACTGTGCCAAAAGTGGTCACTGCAGTTTGGCTGCTCAGGTACTTTTATCGTTGGCCAAGAGTTTCCGCAGGTCTGGGTGGGACCAGATACAAGATGGATGGGTGTGTGTATGGGGGGGGGCGAGATGGATGACCACCCAGTTTAGATGTAAATTCTGTAGGTTTCGAAAAAGAGGGTTGTATCCAGGTCCTGAGAAGGCCAGAGAGCTTGCTCACCACTGCTGGACCCCCCCCTTCCCCCACCCTCTCCGCCCTCCTGAATGAGGTCTTTGAGGGCCCGAACGTGCGTCAGGGCTGGCGCTCCTCTCGGGACGAAAATGATGGTCAATTTGAGGACCGCAGAGCGAAAACATTTGGGAAAACACGACGCCTTGTGTGCTCTGGCCGTTCGGCTGGTTTGTTTATGCGCATTCGCGTGTGTTTGCACGCACGTTCCCTTGAAATGGCATCCGCGGGATCCCTTCTGCCTCCACACTGTCTCTTATCCCCTGTTTCAGGGGTTTTATTTCGCTTGCACTTTGATGGCTGTTTGTGCTACATTTCGTCCACAGTTTACCACCAAAAATAAAAATAAAATTGTTTCGCAGCTAGTCAGCTAGTTTTTTTTAACATCTCAAAATAGTTGTCTTTTTAGGGCAGTAGGACCAATGGCCAAATGCATGTGAGTATCATCCTTTCATTTTGATTTTCCTTCTCAAATATTACACCGGGGGATACTTGCAGCACCAAAAATCTAGCTTGCCGAATGCCGTGTGCATTACGCCAATAGTCAGCAATAAAAATCAGCTGTCGCGAGATAGCGGAGCCCTCGTTCTTTATCACTGCACACAAATACACACAGACGCACGCTCATGCGCCATAATTCTTACTCATTAGAAAAGTTAATCAGTTACCCGCGGAGAAAGGCTTGATTTGACCAGGCTGTGTTCCAGCAGTGATGAAACGCTGTGCGTTAAATCCTGTTGGTGTCATGCTGGGGTAAAACCTTGCTGGGGTCACGGCCTGTGGGGTGGGTCGGTTAGGGGGGGCTCTTCACCCCATTCGGGGGCCTACCATTCCCGGACATCAGACAGCGAAATAGCTCAATTGAGCGCTGCTTCCATATCGACCCAATATCTACCTCAGTGCTGTTACAGATTATACATCACTGCCGCCCTCTTCTTATCCAAAGCACCTTACGCAGATTAAATTCTTTTACACATAGTCTATTTATGCAGCTGGGAACTGAGTGAAGCTGGAAAGGTTAAGCACCTGGCTGAAGGATACAGCCTCAGCACCACACCTGGTAATCAAGCCTAGGAGTCATATTCTCAAAATTTCAACGCCCAAAACTACTGCTTATTTACTGCTATGACTGCAATGACATAATGAGCTAACTGTAAAAACACTGTTGAGCCATGGAGTGTTTGATTTAAAAAATGCGACGAAAAAGATCATATTAAGTATAATTTTACAAAAAATAAATAAATAAATAAATAATGGGCATTCCATGCCTACCCTGCCCCTTACATTAGTTGTAATAGGATTTTGTAAAAAAGGCTATAAGACTGAATTTTCCCACGGGGGTATTTCAGCCTGTTTATTTTGACTGTTTTTGTCTTAATTCGGTGGGCATTAACTTCCACGGTAATAAATTAAACCGATGTAGGCGCATAAAAACCTTCCAAAGTAATGGAACAGACGCATGTTTTTTACGTACTATGTGGTGGCTTTCATTCCCTGGGCAGTTTGAGGTACCTGAAGCTATTTCAATACCGAGTGGTTTAGCTTTACCATGTTGTGATGGTATCCAGAAATTCAGGTGGACATGGCAAATTGTATTTTTTTTTTTTTACTCTAAAGCCGCTTTCACACCCGACGCGAAACGAATTTTTCGCGCGACAGATTACATTCAAAGTCAATGCGAAGACGCATCTTCGCATTGACTTTGAATGTAATCTGTCGCGCGAAAAATTTGTTTCGCGTCCGGTGTGAAAGCAGCTTGAGATGGCTTGGGGTGGGAGGGTGGTGGGGTGATTCCATCATTGCCGAGGGGGTGCTTCTCTTTGGATTGACCGAAAGAGAAAACGGGGAAACCGGTTATTTTTCAGTCTCGGCTGTAATTTCATCTCTGGGAGCAGGAGGCTTTCTCGCAGAGGGACAATAAAAGCCAGGCACATTTGGGAACGTTTACAAACTCAGGACTAATTTTTGTGCGCGGAGAGAAATGTGCCAGTGTAGTACCGACGCTGCTGAATGGTCATCGAATTTGCCCAGTTCTCATTAAATGTTGCCGGGTGTCGCAAAGACCCTGAATAAATTGGCCTCAGCTTCAGCCACACATACTATTTGTTGTAGACTGTGTCAGAGCAGTGTGGTGTCGGTGATTTGCCTTGGTGTTCTAGTCGACTGTGCCAAACTATGTGAATGCTAATGAATAGCCTTCCTGGTGTTCTGCCTCTCTCCACATCCTCTAACACCCCATAAAGTAGGCCTACTTCATCTCCTCTGGCACGTTAATCTCTATGTGCTGCATGGGTCAAAATGCCTTGTTTTCAATTTTGCGTTTTGTGTTTTTAATTTTATAACTTTAATATTATTGGTTTATTGACTTGAAACTACATGGCCGTGGTTAATTTCTGTGAGGAACATGGAAAGAGCACATTTTCATTGAGTACACAAGCTATGTCCCCCGAACGAGCACACACACACACACACACACACACAAACATACACACGCACGCATGCATGCACACACACACATTTATATGAAAGATTAAAAAAAAAACTGAACAAATCATAATGCTTAAAAGAAAAAACACAGGTATGTCAGTCAACCAACCAGATGCAAATTGGATCAGTTTGTGTGTTAAATTGTGATTTTAAAATTATGGGTTTTTTTTTTTTCTTTTTGGAAACTAAAATTTACATATTATGATCAGACTGAGAATCTTTATTTCCATGGCAACATTGTTGGCTGCTCAAACATGCCATGCAGTGCGGCTGTGGTTTTCCTCAAATCATTGGGCTATTTATGGTCTTTCTCTCAATTTTCCACGGGCCCCAGTTTCTAGAACCATCTTTTTCCAGAAAACTTTCAGCAAGGACACAAAACGGAGATATCACAGTTGGAATCAGATCCAGGCTTTGAATGTGATCACTGCCTCTGCTTTATAAATTTGTTTTTCCATTTCTTGAAAATCTTTTTTTTTTTTACTTTATTGCTTTTTAACTAATGAAATTCAGAAGACTTGTCTTAGTCTTTCAAGAAATAATCATGTATTACAATGTTCTTGGCAGTAAAAATGCAACAAAGCTGTCATTCTTGAGCCACCCACTGGTTATGCCCTATATATGCTGATTTTCATTCCAACCACAATTTCACCCCAATTATAATGGGATTAATATTGTTCTTAATTACATACTTTCAGTGATTTGCTTCCATTTGTTCAGATTAGTCATAAGTAACAATATTCACCATGACTAGTAAGTGTCTCCTTGTAATAAATGTCATGTCCTACCACTTGTAATCTGTTGGATTGCCTAAAAATGTAATTTTACTTAATGTATGAAAAAATGATTCCCTATGAACAAGGCAATAAATGTGTAAACAGATGGAATTGGTGAGGACAACGGTTTCTGTTCAGTCACCTGGTTACTAAATCTAAACAATTTGAGAATAACGTAAAATTGTAAAATAACAAAAACAAAAAGGACTTACTGCCAAACCTGATTTTTTTTTAAAGGTGAAAAAGAATAAAAAGGAATCGAAGAATTGAAAACACATTTTTTTCAAGGTAGGGAAGCACGCCCCCCATTTCATGACCTAATGCAACCCAACAGACCGTCTGTGTTTATGAATTTATGAACATGGAAAGCCTGTAAAAGCATCTTCAGGGTTTGGGGGCCTTTAGGTGTCAGTGATGGAGTTATGTTCACGTTATATTCTGTTTCTTGATGAACTGTTTCTGTCAGCTCCACCTTTGAATTAACCTTGACTCTTTTCGGTCCGGCCTGTCAAAAAGTGCAACCGCACCACCAGTGAAACCCTTTCTGAGTTCTGTCACTAAGTATGACCGCATAGATTTGCCTGATATATGTTCCTTTTTTTTGTGCACCACTTAAGTCCAAGCCTTTGGGGAGCCCCTCTGTGATGGCCGATCGCTCCGGAGAGGACTGGTGCAGGAGGGGTCACACATTTTGTGTGAAGTTTTAATAAAACCCAGACTTTTAATCTCTCCCTCCTTCTCCCTCACTCTGTCTCGCTCTCCGTCCGCTGCAGTTGTGTTGTGCTGCCATTTCTGCAGTTTTACAGGAAAACAGTTTATAAATTAGAAGAGTACGCTCTCTTGCCTGCAGTTATGTTGTCACTTTTTTCAGCCATATTACAGGACACTACTGTGTAAAGTTTGAGATTCTGTTGAGTATCGCTCTCTACCCCATATAGTCTTGCCTCTAGGGTATCGTTGGGGGTCTATTATCTATGTTCATGTCTTGCTGCCCCAAACCCCAGGAGCCAGTTTTGAAACCGCGGCAACCGAGACCGTGGAGACGTTGTTGGGGACGTGGGGTGGCGGGGGTGAGTCGGTGGTGCGGACGGGGCGGCTGCGGGGGTGTCCCATGGGCGCCGCTGGTGTAGATAATGTCATGTTGCTGGGCCGTAATGGAACTTAATGGTTTAATTGTGCGGCATCGATCCCACGCTGAACTGCTAAGGAAAAAGTGGGAGACAAGGTTCCTGTAAACTCCCGAGCGCAGTAATCCACTGGGATTGCGCTTCGCTGCTTTCTAAGTGGGGCGAAAATGAGACGTCTCTCTCAACATAAATATCAAGGCGGCAATTACTAACCCAGTCATTTTGGTCCCTCGGTAGTCATTTGTAGCCTCAAAGCCATTTCGGAGACGTGCCACACAACATTCTCAAAACAAGTCCTTTGGACTCTAATTTCATCTTAACCGTGGGATAGCCAATCTATTAAGGATGGAAAAATGTAATTAGCGGAATAGCTATCATAGCTTCGCAGCAGGAGAGCATGCTGGCACTGGGGCTAAGATGGAAATTGGCAACCTGCAAGTAATGCGCTGCTCATAACATTCGTCCAAACAAACTCTAACTCTACCCCCCTCGCCCCTGGCCACCAACACTCTCCGCCTGCCACCCAATGCCCCATTTTTTTTTGGGTTTTTGATTCCTGTGCGCTGGACTGGGCCGGCTGTCTGTCTCTGGTTTTTGACAGGATGCCGATGACGGCAGTGGTCTGCCGCATGCATAATGTATCAGGGCCGCACAATGCGTGCCGGCTGCGTTCGGGAGTGGATCCAACCAACACCTGGGTCCAAACAAAGACCTCCTTTTGTCCCCTCTCACGGAGGGGAGAGAGGCGCTCGCCTTGTACCCCCTGTCACGGCGACCCCCGCCTCGGACCCAGCTGCGCCCTCATTCAGTCCCGGGCACATTCATCTCGCCGTGTTCGCGGCCCCCGCGATACGGGGCCAAAAAGTGACACCCTTCGCCGTTAAAGAGCCCTTTATTTGCTTGTTAACGGCAACCAGCGAGGGGTGGGCGAATGCCCTGAAATGCGCGTATTTATTCGGCGGCGGTGTTTGGCCCGGGTCGAGGTGTCGCTCAGGCTCGTGGAGCCGAGAAAGTCGCAAGTGCTCCGGCAGCATAGCTGACTCGCTGGAGATGGCGCATGCCGGCAGCGTGTTGTGTACATTTGGGGGTGTGTGTTTGTGGTGGCATTCAGCACTTTTCCTGGCTGCTGTTGTCTCTTTTGCTGATGATTCAGGCGATTTCATTGGTCGGAAGACGTGCTGTGGTGGTCTGACTTGGGTGACGCTTGTGAGGGGGTGACATGATTGTTACAGAATGAGCATTGTGCTCTTGGGTTGGAGGGAGGGCAGGAAGAGGAAATAAATCAGTGTAGATATTCATCGACTTAACAATTGTATAGCGGCATCTGCAGACACCATAGAACAGAATCATACAGCTGCAACTTCCCACAGACTTTGCATCCCATAATTATTTCTTGCACAGATTTATAGATTCTGAGCATACACATTTCTGCTTTCTCTCTGCATAAAACCAAATGTTATTAGTGTGGGTCAGTATCAATGAGGACATCTGAGCAGCTATGCACGGCATTTCTGCTGTTTAGCAGTCTGTTCTCTCCGAAGCCTGGTATCCTAGTAATTTGCACTTGGTGCAGTTTGACATAAGGCACAGGAAGTTGCTGAGGACCAGAGTGTATACCAAATGAATAAACATTATTACTGTAAAAAAACTACCTTGACACGTAAACACGTCCTTACAGAATGTAAACTTTTTGGTAGAAATGCATGACCGTAGATCAGAGTTAAGCGGGGCACGGTATCGCGGTCGTGTGGTGTTGAGGCAGAAACACGAAACTGAAACACGCCACATTTGGCCGCCTCTTCCTCTGCGGCAGCCTTTGTCGTGGGAGCATGGAAAACATTACCCGAGATACTGGACATGTGGCAACGGTTACCCTGAAACGAGTTAAGGAAACCAGACGAAGATTTATTAATTTCTCTTCGGCTCAGGCCACCCGTGACAAAGTCCAGTATCTGCAGTTGCTGGCACGGAGAGTCAGGAAAGTGTCTCGGTTGACTCTTTCACATGCACAGACTGGAAATGGCGTGGATTTCCCCCCGTTCCGTCCTCCCACGCCTACTGGGTTTTTCTTTGGCACGGCGGGTTAATGTTTGACCACCTTTGGCTAGCGGTGCCATGCCAGAGAATAGTCGGTTCAATTCAAGCTGAGCTAAATGGTTAGCTTTAACCACGGCGGCGGTTACGGTAACAGAACACTCCCACCGAGTGCGCTGCACTGTTACACTTCCCAGACTGAACCGTTACAAAAAAAGGGGGTTGCATTTCGGCGAGCTTTCAGCGGTAGTGGTTTGACCAGCGATGTAATGCTTACACCGCGGTGTGGTAACAGAGAGACCCCACACAAACTGGAGTTGTTCTCTGCACAACTGCATCTCCAGAGCATATCACCAGGTTATTTGCTTATGAATTTATTTATTAGTTATGGGACTGGAAATGTAGATTTTCTGTTCCTGGTCACAGGTGCAGAAACAAATGACCTCAGAGTTCACAACATTGGCCTGAATTGGACTAGTTTGTCCCTAATTTTGACTCTGGAGAAAATGAAGGAGTTAGCTTTATGCATTGCAGCAACATTGTGACTACTCTGCTTTGGTTATTGCTGGCTTTGTTATGGAACTATGATCGTTGTTATGCCAGCCGGCCCAATAAACACATTATGTTAGGTATCCGAGTCAGCCTTACAGTCACTTAGTCAGTCTCTCAATAGATTCATCAGCACATGTAAGCCTGAAACCCATTTAAAATATAATTATGGTCACCTCACAAGGAAGGCTTCTTCTGGTTCATCAGGCAATGGGGTCTTTCTAGGAGATTTGAACAGCTATTTCTATTTAAAGTCCCTTTTTGGGTGTGTGGTGTGGAGAGGGTACCTGTATTTGTAATATTCGTCTGGCTAAACTCACTGTCCTCAACATTAATTCAGTGGCACCTAATGCCAGTTAAAATGGAGTGATCAAGTTGCCCAAAATATACTGCTGTCTGCCCGTGGTCGCTGTATATTTATGAGCTACTGTGATTGTTGACATAAGCTCTCGCCCTGAATTTTTTATTGGCTGCATTAATTCTGAGGCTCTTAGACGCAGGAAGTGCTGGCGTCTGTACGCCTCGAAGCGCTGACACGCCCTCTCTACCTGACGTGCTTTTGGGCCAAATTAGAAAAAGAAAACTGCAGCCTATAAAAATGGCTGGTCGCACAAAGTGTATTTTGCTCATACCATTATTGATCCATACACATACAGACACACTTATGTGCGCGCATGGGAATATATGTTTCTTTTGTGTTTGTAATGCATAACATGATGCTTTACAGTAGATATGAGGAAAGATTTCCCAATTGAGAGGTCTGGTTGAAAAGTTAGCAAATGGCGTGTTTTCATCTGCTATGAATAAGTGTGAAATGATCTCACCTCAAACCCCACTCTCACTCTCTACATGACACCCACACACATTATTACAATTCCTAAAATTGGGTAGGAGGTCCATTGTTTTAACACGTCGTCATGTTTGAGTCTTGCTTTTACAATGGTCTGTGCGTAAAAACCTCAGGAAGCAAATTTAAAATGGGAATAGAACGTTGGTGCTCATGGGGCACAGATGCCCTCAAATCTGGGAAACTCCATAAATTGTACATAAGTTGAAACACATGAAAAATTGTCAATTTTTTTTGAAAAAAATTCAGAAACAAATGAGATGCACCACTTTTTGGTCCCAACAAAATACATATGTTAAGGTTAATGAATTATGTCGAGCAGTTTTTGAGAGAAAGTGGATTAACTACACCCCCTATTACGGGAGAGGTTGAGGGAAACTTAACAAAATTTTCGTAAGTTCAAACACCTGAAAAATCATCAAAATTTTTAAACATCAGAAACAGGTTTTGCCCACCTTTAGTGTCCTTACAAGGCACATGTATAAGTTCAATGAACTATGTTAACCAGTTTTTGAGAAGTGGATAAATGATACCTCGATCAACATGATGAACCCTGTATAGACGGACAAGGGTAACCCTGTATGCACCCAGCTATTTATGGCGGGGGCATAAAAATTGCAATTTTCTTCTACCCGACTCCACAAATCATCCTGCTGTTACCCACTTAAAAGCCTTCTAAAGTTTGTAGCTCACAGTTGACCCTTTGGACCGTGAAGCTGCCTGTTCTCTGTCTGTTGCTGGCATAAGACATGTTGAATATCTTCACTCTTTCACTGCTCAGAAACCCAGGCTGCCTGTTCAGCTTGGCTCTGCCGAGTATGCAGCTTGTTGCAGAGATGCTTTGGACGAGCCCCTTGTTCATACGGCCATCTCTGCACATATCTGGTGTGTGTGAATCTGCTTCCTCAATAATTCTTTAAAAAAAATTAAAAGTGGTTGCTCATGGCATTGCTTTGTATTTTGACCGATTAAATAATTGTATCCAATGCACAATCAGTTGATGTCACATACTGTATATTAATCAGACATCATTTATCCAAATATTGCAAATATCATAAATGCATTGATAATTTTAAAAGATACAATGTTCAAAATTTGGGTTTCTGATCGAAATCACTGAAATGCTCCTAAATTTGGCATTTCAGTGTGTGCCCTTGTTGGCTGGTCATTGTTGCATCTTCTTGGTCTCTTTATGAGCCCATTACTTTCAGAAATATTCTTGAAACTCTATATCGAAAGTTTTTGAGACAGATATATTCATATATTTGTGTTTAATATATATTTAAATATATCTGTAAATATATGTATGTAGAAACAAAATATATTTACAGATAATAATGTATATAAAATATATTTAGAACTAATAAATATACTGTACTATACATATATTTAAAATATCTGTAAATAAATAAATATAGATATATATATTTATGTATATATTTTAATATATTTTCAATAATCTATTCATCTCATACCATTCGTTGTGATCTGGCCCAGATTTTGGCTGTATTTCAAGTAGGTAACGGCTTTCATTCAAATGTCATGCAAGCTTTCCCTCAAATAAATGATGTTTTTATATGAACTCGTGCATGAGAGCTGCTCTCATGTCCATTTCAAATCTATTATTTGTGGTCGTGTCGTGGCTTCTGGGCCAAGGGCAGCATTTGCTCTAATGTGCAGGATACAGGCCCTCAATCTGCTTCTCCATCACAGCCATGCTCTCTTCAAGCTGAATGAAAACCAAGTATTTTAATACTTTTCACCTTACAAGCCCCATGTTGTGTTTCTCAAAGCACCATGTAATTCAGTACAGAAGCTGCCAAAGGTGAGAGCGCCAGGCTACGAATTCAGACGAGCAGAGGCCAGCAAACTTAAGCACATGCATGCGCATGCACGCGCACACACACACGCACGCACACACACACACACACACACACACACACACATGCACAATCACTCACAAACCGTTAGACCGTTGCCAAAAGTGTACTTAATGTAAAAAAAAAAACTGGAATTTTAATTGAGCAAATATTATAAATGTGAATTCATTATTTAGTCAATCATTGCTTACGGTACTGGACTATTTTTCGGGCATTGGTTTTACTAATATTTTTACGTTGAATGAACTTAAATAATGCATTTTTAGCCAAGATCATGCCCCCTCGCTAGCAAAATGGTAGCTTGCCTGCTTCTCTCCAGTTCTTACCCACAGTACCGTAGGAGTCTGAAGTTTGATTGGGTGACTGCAATCACCTTTTTCTCTTACATCCTCAGATATATTTTTATATTCCGCTTTTTAATCAGTCACACAATCTATACTGAAAGTTTTCTCCTTTACAATGGCGAAATGGTCAAATCCATTCCTGTTGTTCAAACAACAATAGAAGTCTCTCCAGTTTTAATTTTTTTCAAAGCAGTTGGTTGCATTAAATTTTTTGAGTAGAATTTACTTGTTTTGGATGGCAGTTCATACACATACATTTGGGCATGAGCACGCAGATTTGCTTGCACTCGCACACACAGGCACTCATACAGGCAGTACTCAAACATACATGCACTTTACATTCTCCGATTGTACTGCACAGAAAATTGTTCAGAGTTGATTAAACTCTTACAGAGAGAAATAGACTGTTACAGTATATTTAAGTCCATTCTTGCCAGAGTGAGACCAAATAGACCCTTCAAGAATTGACTTAATTATGAACATTTTGCTTTGTCATTGCGAACAAAGCTTCACTTTATACATCATACTTACTTATGATGTTACTTCCTTACTTTTTGTGCTTATGTAGTTTCCTGTTTCATTTTCAGTGTTTTTTCTCGTTCTCACTTAGATTTTATGTCTTACTTTAAATTTTTGCTTGATCAGCTGGATTCAGGGTAACCCCATTACGTACCACCCTTTTGAAAAAGCAAGTCGAACCCTCTAATTCCTAGACTAAATGTTGAAATAGATGTCCAGACTGACTCCTTAAGTGAACCTATTGGTCTGTCCTAAATGATTAAGCATGCCGGTCAATGTTTCCAGAGAGCTTTTGAATGGAGTTTTAAAAGAAAGAAGCATATTACTTCTCTGCCTAACTAGCTGCAGAAAGATAACTTACTGTAGTTGGAGGCATAGCCTCTCAGTTGGATGCAGAATGTGATTGGTTTACACAAAGCTTGCTAAATTAAACAGTTTGACTTGTCAGTCAGTGGCTGTTTATTGACCTTAGATAGACTATTGGGATAGAGAGATGCTCGGAATTTAAACTGTGTATTTTGGAGGCAGTCTCCGCTACATTTTTTGTATTTAATGATATCTATCTATAGGGGGCAGGCCGTGCTGCTGAGATCTTGTTCAGCTAATGTTGTACAAATAAACAGGCACGTAAATTGCCGGGCGAGTACGACAAGTGTGTATTTAATAAATCCTAATTTGTTTATGGAGGTAAGCACTTAGACTCTGTTTTCCTCCTCGGACATCCACTGAAAGCTTGTTCCTGACGAGATTTGTAAACATCGCTGTCTGACGTCCTTCAGACCTGTTCTCTTGCTAGTATTTGGAGAATACCGTTTTTTTTTCTTTTCAAGAGAGGAATCAATCTAAGCTGAAGGATATTTGTGGGGTCAAAAGTAGATGTGTGTCTGTGCACCTTGGGGTGGCTTCTTTTGAAATTTATACTGCTCATTTTTTATTTGCATCTCTCGGAGAGGCCATGAGTTGCAGCATAAAAATCTGTAGCTGTATACAGTGCCGTGCACTCAGTTGTAAGTGTCATAAAAAGGTTAGTAACGTTATTGCACTGCTCTTATTTGTTCATGTTTTGTGTGATGTCCTTCTTCTTTGGTTTTATTGTTGCTTTCATTTATTTATTTTTTGTTTTTGCTTCAAATGGCAAGAAAATAATTCACAAATAAGGCTAAAAAAAAAAATTCCCAGTACGAATTAAGTGTTTCGGTCGTGCCAATTGTCGGTGTGGTGTACATATGCAATGTGAGAATGTTGTCAGTGCTTCCTGTTGCAAGTAGAATTTGTTAATACAAACTGATGATCTTTGGGTGCTACAGCTTTTTCAGTGGAAATAAATGAGTTTTCTACTTTGTGAAAGAGATTGATTTTATCATTCGCCTGAGATAAAAACTTTAAAGGTATAACTGGTGTTAAATATTAAGTTTAATGATTGGCAGGAGGTCACAAATCTTTCCAGCACCTCGACTGCGAATCAAATATTGCTATTGTGGCTGGAGATGCATATTTAAGAGGGAAAATGACTTTGCTCCATTATTTTTGATTTATGAAAATGGATTGGAGAAAATATAGGAGACCCATTAGATTATATTGCACAAGCCAGGCTGATAAGATGACAGGTTTCTCTCTGAAGTAAGGCCCCCATCAGCTGTTGTGTTCCTGTTGCCATGGCATTAACCTCCATTTGATGTTCAACCCAGGATTTCTGCCCACTTATAGATTATTGGCAAGAGGTCTTTACCTGGAATCACTTCAATGAGGGCAATATTAATTATGCCTATCAGCTGATGGACTGTTTATCGGAGTAATCTTGCTGCCTGGATGTTGTAGCTGTATTCTGGGTGGACTTTGGCCCAATGGCTAAAGTACCTCAGTCTGTGACAGAGATGTGTGGTCCCGGCTCTGAATTCTGATAAGAGAGTTCTCAAGAACACAGAGTGCGTCATAAGCAGAGGCGGGAACATGGAGATTTGGATGGGGGGTGGGGGGAGGGGTGTGGTGGATTTAATTTCCGCCCCCCTACCACCTTCAACCCCCTAACTGCCTCTGTTGTGATGCAAGAGTTCAGGGCGCGACCGAAAATCAATGTGAACCGCAGCCACGGACGCGAAAGAACAGTTTTGTCAAGTCGCTGGTCCGCACAGCCCATGCCTGCGCTCCCGCCAGCTTGACGCAACGTTTATGTAACAGGCTGAGTTTAACATCCTCGGCAGGACGGCAGAATTTGTTCGCACAAATTGATTCAGCATGTTCACACTTTGCAGCGAGACAAAAGCAGAGAAAACTGCAGGCGCACACACACGCACCCGCACACACTTGGCTGAAACGCGCTTGTTTCTTGGTGTTTGACTTGGCACTGTTATCGTTCCTTAATCGCCGCTCTCAGACACCGTGCCGCTTGGCTCTTGTGGGGAGGGGGACGAGGGGTGAGGGACCTGGCCTGCCCAGAGGGTGTCAGAACATCAGCCATAAAGTCTGCCCACCACTTGCACCACCTCCCGACTCCCGACTCCGCCCAGCCACCCCTGCTTGGCAACCGCTCGACCAGGACTTGGCTCCCTCGCTCATTGCCATGTCCACCAGTCTACTTTTACGCAATGTAGCAACACCCCCACCTCAGAGCTCGCCCCACTGTCCGCTCCTCCCCTGGGCGAGGGGAGGCCGCACCAAGGGTTCTGCTATTTTGACACCGAATTGCATAAGATGGCTGCCATTTTCAACAAGGATTTGGGCATTTCTCTCAAACTGCTGGACTCAACGTACAGCTGTGCACAGGAAAAGATTTGGTCCTTCAGTACAGCTGGCAAGGGCAATGGCCTCGATGTGGCGGCCATCTTTTTGAATTGCCCGAGAACTTTGAAGAACGTCTCATTTTTCATACCAAAAGCTTTTCTGCTCCAGTCCTATGGAGCACAGGTGTTTAATCCCGGTAACTTCACATGACTGCTTGATGCAGTGCGTTCTGGACATTAAGGTGCAGTATATGTCGCAGTGAGGGAAGCTTAGCAACCACAATGACAACCATCTTGTTAGTATTCCTCCTTTGCCTGACCAAGCTCTTTTAGTTTTCTTTTTCAAAAGTAATGGAACATTCCATTCAATAATTAGGTGAAATTAGCTGGAACGAGAGTCTGCCACTGTAATCACAATTAGCAATCAATCTTCTCATTTTAGCCAGTCATGTTTGAAGAACCTAAAGTCAGTTGCAGGACTCAAAACGTTTTTTTTTTCTCTTGCAAGATCTACATTGAATTCCATCTGTGGTCCTTCTTCTTTCCAGACGCAGTGCGTCCTTGCTGTTGGGCATCTCTGACAGGCAGCTAACAGAATTTGTCGTGCTGTAATTTTGGCGCCGCAACCAAGACTGCCATTCGCGGTCACGTACGCCTGATTTGATATCTCCCTGCAACACGCAGGGAAACCAAAATGCCACAATGTATCTACTGAACAAACACAAGGCGGTGGATACCTCAGAAGAAAGCAGAGTTTTTGACATCCCATATTACACTTAATTGCGTCCAAATGTAATTTGAGAGATGGTGGAGAATTAGGGTAAAAAACCACCTGCACCACACTTAACCAATAACAGCACAGAAAAGGAGTGACTTTCAGACATTTTGCAAAACCTGAGAATGGAGCTTGATGGGTATATACTGTATATAAGCCAGATTTTCTTTGGGATGTACAGTCTTCATTTCTGCGTAACGATTTTACCAAAAATGTACATAAATAAACAGAAATAAATGCCTCAATTAAAGCAAAAATAGAGGATGACCATAATACATTTTTCAAATTAGTACTCTTCTTTTCATTGTCATTGTGAATGAAAGAACAACATTAAAATATATCCTCTCTTCCCCATAAAGCCTCAATTGATTTCTCAAACCTGTGATTTAGCATGTAGCACGTATATGGTATTCATACATTACGGCATAATTTTGAAATTCTTCAGGTGACAGTTCCCTTCTGAATTAGCTGAAATACGTCTTACGATCTGTCTGCGGGACTATTTGAAGTATTAAATAAATCCTGCGCTGTATGGATTTTCTTAATTCTGTCCAGCTGAACAGTCTCGCAGTCAACTGATGTCGAATTTGTTCAGTAATGCAGACATGGCTCTTCAGACAACCTTGACTTCAGCAAGGTCATGAATCACAATCAGTTGTAACTTGAGGGTTTAATATACGGCAGTTTGGTAACTGCATTTTAAGTGCTTTGTGAAGACTGAATGCTTATACCTCAACATATGAGCTGATTGGTTCTACGGGATGATTGAACGGTTTGGACGGGTTTGACTGGATTGCATATGTAGTTTTGATTTGTGACATGACCACTGCCTTCCAGACAAAAACATTTAGGATTTAATTTCTATAAACATGGTCTTTGACTGGATGGGTTCAATTGGTTTAAAAATTATATAAAAATTATTCATTTGATACAGCAAATATGTCTTTAAAAGCCTATTAAAATATGGTACATGGCTCTCTGCCAGCCAACATGAAGCTGATCTGAACTTAGAACTGTTGTTACAAATCGCAGTGATGTTAAGAATGTTTCATGACTGACGCATAGATAGAGGTTATCTGGGGAGTGGGCTTATTGCTATGTTTTTGATATGGGGGGTGGAGGTCGTGACCCCTAAAATATTAAATATTATAGTTTTGTATAGTACACTGTTAGAATAGTGTCTATAACTGACTATGACTGATTGTGGGGGATTAGGGTTTTTGAGAGATTTACTGCCTTAATCAAAACCTGGTCCGCTGTTGGAAATTGAGCGTGAATGACATCATGAAAACTGTCTTCGCTCCTGATGCCCAGATTTATGATATAACACAAGATTCTTTGAGTGCTGGTCCTGGTCATTTCCTTGGGCCTCATGGGTAATTTGCACGCAGACAAGTCTGCCGAACCCGATCTGCCACCCCTTCCCACACCCTGCCTGATTTCTTCGACCACAACTGCTTACCTTGTCCTGTTGCCATGCTTCTTCTTCTCTCCCAACGATACATCGGAGACCACTTCCCTTGCAACAGTATTAATTACAGTCATTTCCAACTACATTTCCCAGGAAGCCAAGTTACTCGCCTCAACCCATATATATATATATATATATATATATATATATATATATATATACATTATACATATATATATATATATATATATATATATTTAGAACACTAGATTGCTGATGACATCATCTTTACATTGCACAAAGTGAAGCACCTGCCATATTGATACACCCAACCTCTTCATTAAAATGGATGGTTTCGTATGAGGACAATTTCAAATAAGTTAATATCATCATTAACATACCGAGATGTGCGGCCGCGTTTTGCAGCAATATTCATGCGAAAGGCTGTAGTAAAACATTTCACGCATAAGTTATCGTAGAAACGCAAATTTATTACTTAAATGGAGAAAATTGCATTTTCGTGCTAGCTAGCTAATTAGCCATTCCATTGACTTGAATACACCACTGACTAAAAGCAAATGCCAGCGATTGTTAACGATCACCAGCTAACTAGCTACCTTGGTGACCTTACCGTTGCAGAGACTACGCTGACTTGGCAGTTGATAAAATTAACGAAATGCCTAACAAACTAGATACTTGTAATTGACATTCAATGGCAATACTTCTTACCTGCAAAATATTTAAAACAGTGGATAATTTGCTTTGGCCTTTTATACAGATATCAAAAAAACAAAGTCTTGGCTGTCAAAAGTCAGGAGAAAAAACTTTTCACCATCACCTCGATCATTGCTATGAAGTGAGCATTTTGAGGAGCAGTGTTTTGACAGGATTGGGGCATAGGTGAAACTTATTAATGGTGTAGCTAGAGTTAAGTAGTGCTTCCATTTAACAAAGTTGGCATTAGCCAAATGAATCAAAATAAACTATTCGTTAAATGGCAAATATGCTCAACAATGAAGGTGCAATGAAGTGAAGAAATCAGACAGTAATTTGAAAATGTATACAAACATTTAATAGAATTTCTTATAACAACGAATACTTCCAAGCAATTATCTTTCCAGAGGGCCATTAAAAGCCTCAGTCACGCTAACTTGTTAACTTTTCTGGTCGCACTTTAACGTTGGCGCCGAGTCACATTATTGGTCTTCCCTTCCATGAGTGTGCCTCCTTCCCCCCAAAAAAAGCAAATATTTAGGGAGACAAAATGTTTCTCTGCACAGCGATACAAACATAACACAGAGTCACATGCAGATATTTTTGAAAATGTCATTTTAAAGTATTAGTAAAATGAATGGGAGTCTACGAGCGAATTTTACTTCTGTTCTGCTGGAACAGATGCTTCACTTGAACATACCCTGTCAGCAATCTAGTGTTCTGTATGTATATATCTATGCCCTAACCCCCCCCCCCAAACTGATCTGATTACTACTCAGCTGGCTCTCCAGCTCAGCCCGTTTCCGGCTCAGACCTCCATCTTTCCACCTCTTCACCACCATTTCCAATCTCTCCGAGCGTATCTAGCTTGCCTTCTTTTCACATTTGCTCACCACTGATCTTAGGAAAAGACACTGACTCATTTAGGAAGGGGACGGGGGATGATTAGCAGTGATTTATTTTGGCTTGTTCACCAGAGTCTGCCTGCATCTAAATGCTGTTCTGTGACTAAACCCCTCTGGAATAGACTCTGAGTGTGGAGGAGATCAGAGATGCAACATTCATTTTATTTTCAGATTTTTGTGCCTTTCCCTGCAACAGGGCATGCACGCATTGAAGTGATTTTTCTATCACTCGTGAAGGCCCTGTGATTTTGAATAAAATCTCCATCAGCTTATCGATGGTGTATTGAGCAGCCGTGCATGCTAAGCTACTGTTGATGATGCTCGTAAACCGAGCATGTGGCCTTCATGAACCAGAGACAGTTCTGCGATTATAGGCTTCAGGATTTTTACAATATGGCACCTCAAGCCAGATTTTTGTCTGTAATGTTAGCTCTGTTCTGCAACCCCAATTCCAAAATAGTTGGGACAAAGTGTAAACTGTGAATAAAATCAAAACGCAATGACTTTCAAATCACACCAGCCAGTATTTTGTTCAATTTTTTGCAATTTTTTCCACAAAATGAGCTCATTTCAAATTTGATGGCTGCTACAGGTCTCAAAAAAGTTGGGACAGGGGCCTGTTTACCATGGTGTAGCATCCCCTCTTCTTTTTAACACAGAGTGGAGGCGTCTGGGCATTGAGGGGACGAGTGCCTTGAGTTTAGCCGTTGGAATTTGATCCCACTCTTGTTTAATACAGGCTTCCAGCTGCTGGAGAGTTTTGGGTCTCCTTTGA
The DNA here is from genome assembly GCA_029692085.1 of Gymnothorax javanicus. NCBI lineage: Eukaryota > Metazoa > Chordata > Actinopteri > Anguilliformes > Muraenidae > Gymnothorax > Gymnothorax javanicus. Next base: position 45,326,716 of record CM056206.1, on the reverse strand, counting down.
TGGACTTTTCATTTAATTATGCGCCAAATGTTCTCAATCGGTGAAAGATCAGGACTGCAGGAAGGCCAGTTCAGCACATGGACTCTTCTACTACAAAGCCATGCTGTTGTAATAGCTGCAGTATGTGGTTTTGCATTGTCCTGCTGAAATACACAAGGCCTTCCCTGGAATAAATGTCGTCTGGAGGGGAGCATATGTTGCTCAAAAACCTTTATATACTTTTCAGCATTCATGGTGCTTTTTAAAACATGCAAGTGTCCCACACCATATGCACTAATGCATCCCCATACCATCAGAGATGCCGGCTTTTGAACTGAACACTGATAACAGGAGGGGTGGTCTTTCTCCTCTTTAGCCTGGAGGACACGACGCCCATGATTTCCAACAAGAATGTCAAATTTGTACTTGTCTGACCACAGGACACTTTGCCACTTTGCTACAGTCCATTTTAAATGAGCCTTGGCCCACAGAACATGGCGGCGCTTCTGGATCATGCTCAAAAATAGCTTCCTTTTTGCATGATAGAGTTTTAGGTGGCATCTGTGGATGGCACGGCGGACTGTGTTTACGGACAGTGGTTTCTTGAAGTATTCCTGGGCCCATTTAGTGATGTCAATCACAGAATCATGCCGGTGAGTGATGCAGTGGCATCTGAGGGCCTGAAGATCACGGGCATCCAGTAAAGGTCTTCGGCCTTGTCCCTTACGCACAGAGATTTTTCCAGTTTCTCTGAATCTTTTGATGATGTTATGCACTGTCGATGATGAGACCTTCAAAGCCTTTGCAATTTGATGTGAGGAACATTGTTTTTAAAGTAATCCACAATTTTTTTTACGCAAGCCTTCACAGATTGAAGAGCCTCTGGCCATCTTTACTTCTGAGAGACTCAGCCTCTCTAAGACATCCCTTTTATAGCCAATCATGTTACACACCTGATGCAAGTTAACTTAATTACTTGCCAAGTGTTCTTTCAGCTGATTCTCTTATATATTAATAGCTTTTTCAGCCCTTTTTTGCCTGTGTCCCAACTTTTTTGAGACCTGTTGCAGCCAGAAAATTTGAAATAAGCTAATTTTGTGGATAAAAATGTAAAATTTCTCAGTCTCAACATTTGAAATGTTATCTATGTTCTGTTGTAAATAACATATTGGCTCATGTGATCTGAAAGTCATTGCATTTAGATTTTATTCACAATTTACACTTCGTCCCAACTATTTCGGAATTTGGGTTGTATTTGAATGCTGGTGAGAGTCAGGCAAGCGTTTCCTCTTCTGTAAGGAGCTGGAACAAATGGGCCAATCTTGTTTAGAACCCTGTCATTCGTTCATTCGTCCTGCTTGAATGTTAGCAGTAGAACTGTGTAATAATGTCCCAACCCCAGTCCCTGCGCCACTTGCCTTCCAGCCCCCACAAGTTTTTTTTTCCCCTCCTATTTTCCACTAGAAATGACCCTTGGAATAAATCAGCCAGAGTAATGGGTCAGTTTGCGTTAAAATCACTGCTCCCTATTATTCCTCTTTGAAGGAGGTTTTGCCCAATGTTACTTGCAAAATTGCAGCTTAAATGGTCACAATTTCAATCGTTTATCAGATTTTAACAAATTGATTTCTTTTTTCCCCCTTTGTAACCTTGCCTCTGTTCACTTTTTAAGGCCTCTGGTCAAGTATAAAGGTAACTTTGGCCTGCCGAGGTGAAATTGAAGTGAAAGGCAAATAAAAAGCCACGTACTTAGCACATAGGAACACATTGTGTTTAAAGGTGCGGCTGACCGTAATAGTGTATATAAAAGGAAATTAATTAAATGCGGGGAAGCTTGGTGTGGCGCCATGGAAAGAGTACACAATTTAGAAACGAGTGCCAAATTTGGACTGGACAAAATGAGGGAGATCAGTCATATTATGCTACGTTTTGACAGTGCGTATAGGGTTTCAGCGACCTGACCGAACCATTGAGACAAATTGGTTGAAATTGGAAAGGTAAACACAAGTGGGCTCTCAAAACATTTATTTATTTATTTTTTTTTCCTCCAACTTATTTATATTTTGTTTCGCGATTCCTTCTAAGCCTTGTACCTGGACTTCAGTGCAAAGGTGGGGTCAGGCGCAGACTTCGTTTTGGAAACCTTCTGGGCAGTTCTTGGCGTACACAGTGTCGTGATGCATTGAAGCCAAACTGTTTGCGTTACCTGTTGACTTTAGAAGGGGAAGAAAGTAACGAAAAGCTACAGATGTAATTGTTGGATTGGGGGTCTCTGTAAATGTTTCTGTTGAAATTGTAGGATGCAGGAATTTTTCCCCCTCGGCTAAATTAAAAACAGCGGAACAGTAGTTTATGGTTTAGGCCGGATCAGGAAAAAGTAAAACTCTAAATTCAACTGAACTAAGTACTGCTATTGGAACTGTGATGCTGCAGAGTGGCAACCGTGAACAAATGTTATCCGCAAAATATTTACAGTGCATTAACCTCACTTATTACCTGTTTTGTTTCATGTTCCTAAGGTAACTGAGCGAGCCTCCTCTGAAACCTTTAAAGAGGTATTTTTTGGAATACTTTTCAGATGTTTTTGTGTACATCCTGGAACTCCATTGAATCAACTGCCAGTCGTGATTCTGACTTCAGTATCAGAATGTTTGGGTTATGAATGGCCAAATCAATTATTTGTGATTTTACACCATAAATTTTAAAAAAGAAGAGTGAACTTGCGAATGATCCAACCGCAGAGATTGTCAGGCAAGGGGAGGGCTGTCCTCTCGGTGTAGCTTTGACGAAAATGACATTATTTCTGTGATTTGCGGTATCGCAGGCCATCCTTTTCGAAATGCAGGTGATGAAGAGTTGACCTTGGCGGGGGGGGCACTGCGTAGGGAGGGCTTGGAGAACGAGACTCCGAAATAGAACATGGGAGTGTGTCTGCAACTGTGTCTCCCCACTGGACGATTAGACCTGGCACCTCTCCCTTTGATAGCCAGTGTGGACGGTAAAGCGATCGGCCCCTGTGCGCAGTGACGACAGTTTCGTTTTCTCTCCGCATCTCGGTCAGGCGACGCCGGCCCCCACGGCGTGTGAAATGTGCCACTCCGGTTTTCCGTCCCTGGCCTCTCAAACACAGCCTGACGGCATGTTTGGGCAGGGAAGTGTGCAGAAGATGGATGCGTGGGGGACTGAGTAAGATCCCAGCTCTCGGTTTGTATTCATGCAAGTCACAGTGCTCTAATATCAGATGTCGCATACAGAGTGTGTAAATTTTCGAGAAGTATTTCCTTACTTCCTGATTTCTTATTTTTTTGCATATTTGTCACACCTACACTCCAGGCCAAAAGTTTAGAAGCAAGATCAAATTTGTACAAAAAAAGATCATAGTTTCATTGGCATACTTTGCAACAAAATAAACATGATTATTATATAAAGAGTCACTTATCAGAATACATTTTTACTCAAATTATCAGGCCCATATAACTAGGCCCATGGTCCTAGTGCTCGCCGGATTGCCGTTGGCATCCGGTGGGCTGTAAACCATGACATAAAGTGAATAATGCAAACTGTGATTTGTTTTTTACTTTTTCACTGAAGTTATGACTCTTGCAAATCTTCTCAACCCGAAAACTAAGCCCCTCCTTTCTTTTGTTAACATTTATTCAGTAATGGTCTGGTAACATCGATGTATACAGTACCTAAAGGTAAATAGAGGAAAATGGTGCATATCAATGAAAGAAAAGTCTAATCATGCTGTAAATGCATCCCAAAATCCATAGATTTCATACTGGTTTTTAAGAAAGGCATTGTGAACAGAAACTTGAAGTTGCTTCCAAATTTTTGACCTGTATTGGCCTTGCTTCCAAACTTCTGGCCTGTAGTGAACTTGTAGTTTCTGACCTTCAAACAAAACCAAACAAGAAACCAAATAAAAACCAAACAAGAAATTCACATAAAACAGAGAAACCTTATCTTTGTGCTTTGTCGTGTTCCTTTTGTCTTGCATTACAGAAGATCTGAAAACATTTAATGTGGCAAATATGCAGACAAAAAAGAAAATTGGTGGCGGAGGGGCACTTTCCAACAGCACTGAATGTGTGTCCACGTGTAATGGGTTCCAAGTACGATTGTACTAAAAAAATGTCACAGATAATCCACATATTATTCACAGATAATATCAATGACATCTGTGCATTCCCTTTTTCATAATTGAAACATTCCATAGTAATGAAGTAGTCATATAGAGCACTGGATTCTGTCAATGTGAATGTGTCAAACCATGAGGCTAGAAATATGCAGGTTTTAAAAATACAGATGCCACAGTTCACACATACCATGTTGCAAAGTTTCTTAGCATTGTGTCTCCAGAAACAGACAATCTTACATTTTAGTTTCAGTTTTAAATGTTTTGAAAGTGTCAGACGACCCAATATTTTACCCTCCTTCATAGTTGGGGAACTGGCAGGAAATGTGCCTTCTGCTGAACAGAATCCACATAATCGTCGCCATGGAGAAACCGCATGTAAAAGTTCTGGGCAAACAACGGGTCAAAAATATGTGGCGGAAAAGTGTGTGGCAATAACCATCCTGACCACCTTACATTGTGGCTTGTTTTACACATTGGATATAGCTAGTTGGTAAGGTCTGCATTGCTGCAAAGCTTTTTGGAAGTGCAGAGGAATTATAAGATCCCCAAAAAGCCTTTAGGGGAGGAGGCTGTGGGTGGGGGTCGGGGATGGGGTGTTTTAATATGATTTACCAGCCCTACACGACAAAACAAAATCTTACCGAGCATTTTGATCTTGTATATAGACTTAAACACTTACCTTTTTTCTTAGAAAAAGGAAATCTGCCACTGATTCGAAGTAGTTTTGACACACTTCTCGATTTGTCTGTGGGGTAAGATAATTTCAGTAGAAATCTAGAAATGAGACAAAATTACTCCAAATTAGAGGCAGAAATTCTTTTTCTTCGAAAAATGGTGATAGAAATAAGTGTTTAAGTCTAAATACAAGACCAAAATGCTTGGCAAGATTTTTTTTTTTTTGCGGTGTTCCTCAAAGCTGGAGCCCAGCGCTCTTCCTGTGCTGGTATTGCAGCTGGAGCCCGTGGCGTTAACGGTCGTCTCAAGCTCTGTGATTGATTAGTCGTGACTGGATGACGCCACCTCAATCTCGCACCGGGATTTGCCCTTCCTCGGGGCGACTGACAGACGGGCAACAACCATCAAAGCCCACTGTTCGGCTGCCTATGAGGATTTCAGTTCGGGACCTCCAAATAGTACCTGTAAGCTCCCCGAGCGGGGTAATTTGCAGAGGCTGGAAAAACAGGTATTAATCAATATGTAAGGAGGAGGTGGCTGCTTGGGACTGGTTTAAGCTCGGAGGTTGGGGTTGAGGTGATTGGTGGTGGAGCTGGCTGTGCTAGTTTGAGGGTTTTCTTTATGCCTATTACTCTCCAGTTTCAATCTTTCCAGATTTAGGGGCTGCGATCGGCGGGGCGCTGACAGCTCACGGGACTGAGCGCTTCTGTCCAGCCGCGCGGGCAGCTAGTTCGAACGCGCGTCTGATACCGCGCCGTCACATCTGGGGAAGGGTGCCTCTGGGGCAGGGGTGTTGGTGAAAGGGAAGCGAAAAGAAAGGGATGGTCTGAGGAGTATCGCGCAAAGCAGTGCCGTTGTAAAACCTTTCTTGAATGGACGCTCAGTCCCGTTTTTCAAGACGTGCTAGCAGGCGACGAGTGTGAGGGTGTGTGTGTGTGTATGTGTGTGCGAGAGTGTGCGGGTATGTTTGCACGTGTGGGGCGAGCGCTTCTGTACTTTGTTTGATGGCCTGGGAGAGATGGATGTTGGCCGCTCGAGCGACGTGCCCGCGATTTGAACACTGTGTCCATTTTCCTCTGCAGCTGTTGACTTGTGTTCTTGCATCTGGGCCCAATGAAGCATAAAGTCTTTAAAAGGGGGGTGGGGATGGTGAGTGATTTGCTTTATCAGATTTCTGAGACTGTGTGGTATTGTAAATAAATGGAACCCGAAATAAATTAACTAAATGACTGAAATTGGAAAAAAATAGCCTTTATACTTTAGTTAATTTAGAGAAGGTAGTATTTTCCTACGAAGTCTGAAAACAACACTCCAGTAAAAGTAGGCAATTGAATAAACATTTTGTGATTTATCTCCATCCAAAATGGGTAGCACATGAGGTTTCTAATCATGCTCACTTAAATTTCTTCTACTCTCAAAACTCCTGACTTGGGAATTGAGTTTTGGCTCATAAAAGTGATCTTGTCGCCATCCTTAACATGTGGATTACTTTCAAAACCAGGTTCACGGTCTTGACCATGGATTGATGTCTGCTAAAATAAGGAAACTAATCATCCGCCAATATTTATATATCTATTCTTTTTGTATCTAATGCATCTAACTATTGCATTACCACAGATAAAGTTTGGGAGTAATAAACTCTCAAAAGCTAATTTGACTGAATAGAAAACTTGATTGGGGCCAAAAAGTTCATGACTGTACATTGACTTCATTTCAGACATCAAGGGAAACCCCTGGGGAGCAAAATGGCAAAGGTATTGAGGAAGATTTGCCTAAAATTAAAAAAAAAAAAAAAAACTGACTTTTTCAGCCAGCAAGACAGCCAGCTACTTATTTCAACTGATTTTTGACTTCGTCTGAACCTATGGTAGTGCCACCGACATAGCGGAAAATCTAAATTGGTGGTGTTGAAGCACAGTGATGGGTCTGTATGAAAAAGAATTTAAGATGGCTCCCCTCCCTCAGCTGTCTGGCCCCTGGTTGTGAGAGGTCACGACCCCTCTGTTTGAACACTTATTTGCGATTCACTCCTTTGCTCTTTTTAACCCCGCCCCCAGACTTCCAGGGCAGGGATTCTATTTAATAGATTTGGGAGTCACAAGTGAATTACCGTCATGTTGTCTTGTGATTCCGAGGTCAATTCTAAACGGTCCCTTCTCATACAAGTCATCAACCACTATGTTTAGAAACTTCAGACGATATTGCCATTTATTGAAAATGCTCAACAAGATAGAATGTTATCATTTTGAAAATATTAAATGATATACAGTCTTTTATATTGGTCATATTTTGGCTGTTTTGACTGGGCTTAAACTGTTTCATCCATCTTATCCTGGACAGAACATGGATTAAAAAGAGAATAATCTGAGTCTACCTTTTTTTTCCTTTCTAATGTTCTTATTTTGATTGGCAAAAATTATCGTCTTACCTTCAGACCAATATAAAAAATCCAAACTGTTCGTTATGTATTATGTGAAAGATTTGCATTGATGCACCAATTACAGTGAGTCACAAGCAAGTAACCTGCCAGAAGCGGCCTGCAGGAATCTGATGTTTACGCGCTTGTTGGCAAACGGCTCATTAGAAAATGAGGTGAAGCAGGATAGGAGGGAGTTTTTTTGCACAGCTGCCTGTGATAAAAACAAGCTACTTTTTACGGTATGCTGTATCAAACGCACAAGGTCACCGAACAGGCAGAGCAACCATATTTTCCTGGAGCACATTTAACGGTACAACTCATTGGAGGACTGGAGAAGATACAGTATGTACATCTGCTAGCAAGTTGTGCGTGTGTGTGTGTGTGTGTGTGTGTTTGCGCGTACAGTCCTTGTCAAAAGTTTGGTCTCACCCACATTTTCATGAAATCAGATTGAAACAAAAAATTTATAAACAAACACATTTTAATTTCCAAATAAATTTCTGAGTCCTAGTCTCACCATTTGCAGTTGTAATTGTTAAGGACAGTTCTGCCCTTAAAACTTGCGTCCCCTGACCTTTCCCTCCAAAAAGAGCAGAAGTACCTTGACTTTAGCCCAGTAAAACCTACGATATATGGTAGGTCCATCAAACGCTGTGACTCGTATTTAAACCCGAGGAACTTCTGGCCCATTTCAAGATCCCAAGTGGAGTGGTGGAGATCCCAAGGTTTCCAACAATCCCAAATATGTCCAGCTGAATAACAGGGAAATGTGTATAAAATGATGTACAAGATCTAGATATTTTCCATTTGATGTAATGCTGTGGCCATAAAAAACATGGCATCCTGGGTTCGAATATTTTTCTCAGTATAGGAATGATGTAGCTTCAGTGAAGCCCTGTGACCAGCAGATAAAGCATATGTATGTGACATCATCCTACAATATGAAAAAGTGTTTTTTCTTAACCTACTTGAGGGAAAATGAGTGAAAAGTTTGAAGTTTGAAATAAGGGGTTAATTCTCTTGTTAGAAAATGGAAAGAATTTGTTGATCTGTTTATTTTTCTAACTATGAATTCCAAAATTTTTAAAAGTACTCTATGACACTAACGTCTCTTATAAAGTCTATTTTTGTGTCATTTAAGGTGACAGAAGTTGAAACACTTAATGTTGACTAATACAAAGGGCCCTATCTTACGCCAGAGTCCCTAAACCCGTTATTTGGGGATTTCGCATTGCGTAAGAGGCGTTCCCCCGCGAAAGTTGCTATCTTGCACACCTGCCTATATCCCTAAAACACCAGTGCTACCGTTACATTATGCATAGGCGTGGTTTGGGCGTTACGCCAGTTAAACCAATCAGTGTGCCAGGTGCCACTGCCTTTCGGAGCAGGCTGCGCTAACCTAAATCCTCAAACCGAAATCCGTGATGGAGAGAGGAAGGTCGCCACGTTTCTCCGTTGACGAAGTTAAATTGCCCGTGCATGAGGTCAATCCAAGTTGCGTGACCGTGCTACAAAAACAGGTGTACATACTTGTCGCCAAAATTACCTTCATTCACAAGAGAGTTCTGAAATGCCGCTCTCGCTGGAAAAAAAAATTTCCGTTGCTGAGTGCTAGTGCATAGCGCTCTTGTGAAAGCCCAAATGCGGGTAGCGGGTGGTTTTAGGACCCGCTATAAGCTTTCCCTAACGTGTGTGGTCAAGATAGCAATTGTAGGGAAAGCGCATAAACACGCCCATGGGCACACCTCCAGGCGCAAGTAAAGGATTCGGCATAATGCATAGCGGGTAGTGTGGCCGCAAGATATCGTTTAGGGATAGTGGAAGCTGCTAAATGCGTAATTCACGGGTTGCGGGTAGTGGCAACGGGTAAGGCAGTGTGAAAGATAGAGCCCAAAGTACCACAACATTAAATAAAGTGTGTCCAAATTTTTGACTGTTACTGCAATGTGAGTGAACACAATTTCCCACATGCAGGTTTACATTTGTGCATGTGTGTGTGTGTGTGTGTGTGTGGGGTGGGGGGTGGGGGAGGGGGTGCATGTGCATGGACAGAATTTTCTGCATTTGGGTTACATTTGTGCTTGTGTGTGTGTTGTGCAGGCATGCGTGTGTGTGTGTGTGTGTGTGTGTGTTTGTGCGTATGGTTGTGTATGTTCTTGTTCTTATTTGCACCTTTGTAGTGGAGGTTGGTTTAATTTAAGAGTTGGTTTTCATTTAAAGCCTCATTCTCACTCTTTAACACTTTGTTGCGGGACTCTTCTGTCTTTGCCTAATGAGTTTGCAGGCTGGGTTTGGTTACTGAAGTAATCACAATGCAATCAAGGCTTAAAACAGTAGCGTGCCATGTCCCAGCATTTCTTTTATTTCAGTGCTTTGCATTGAAATTTCAGTGGTTTTTCTTTTGTAGTTTCCATGGAAGATTTGTTTCTCTAAACTATTAATTAATTGCCTTGCCTCCACTCATTTACAGCATACCTCATTCTTTTCCGTTGATCAAATTAATGGAATATGTCTCCATCTACACATTTTTGGATTACTGTCGATCGTAAATGCCATTGATATAATTAGGATGTCTTTCTGGCACATTGGTTGCCATGGTTTTTTATTCAGCCGCACACATAACAGACGTTGTGTTAAATAAATATTCAGTTGAACCACCCATATTCCGTTTTCACTGGCTTACAAAAACGCGATCAAGGAATGCTCAGCGTTTTCCTTTGTTTCGTGTTACATTCCTCAGCAGACTGCACCTGTGAGGTTTGTTGGATGTTAATTGTCTTCATTTTGACCATCCACCTTGACCTTTCGTTGTCAGTTAAAAGTCCAGTATCCAAATGACACATGCAGTGTATTTCAGCACTTATCGACACGTGAATCTCCCAGGAAAAGTGTAATATGCAGAAACTCCTGTGTAGGTGGAAGTCTGCCGCCATTTTCAAGATGTTCTCGAAGAGACTCATTCCCCTCAAAATAACAAACTATTAAAACCTTTTGAGAGAAGCCTGTGATGCTGTGGGTGAGAATTCAGAAGAAAGCCCCTGACGTTGGGTGTCTGGATCAGTCTAACAACAGGATATAAGGGCAACAAAGAGAGAGGGAGAGAGTCTGAAGGTATGGCTCATACATTAAAGGCAAATAGCTGTTTTCTTGACCGCTTTTATCTAGCCAAAAATATATCATTCACTGAGGTACAGGTGGAAAGGTAAACATATATATTTTGATCTGCATTTTATTGTAACTTGAAGTGCATATCTTGGCAATTAGCCTCAGTAAGTACTTCATGCTGTTCTTGCGAAAACATGATATTTTAATGAGGCTTGTAGGTCCTACTGTTCAGGGTGAATGTTTATTTGATTCCTTTATTGTAATGAAACTCAGATGGCCTGTGTTTACACCAGAAATCAGCGAATTGTTTTCTAATTAGCAAGAAATGGCTCTTGTGGAGAGCGAAGATTTTCATATTGGGGGTTAAATGAAACCTCACATTCGTTTTCATTAAACAAGAATATAGTGTAATAAAACTCCTACTTTTTTCCATAAGTACCCGTGCTGGCCAGGCCAGTTTTGATTGTATCATGTTGCACTGTGCTTTCATCAGTGCACTGGCCCTTTAAGATAGAAAGTCATTGCTCGCTATATGTTGAAAATTTGACTTGTTTCATGTATCGTAAATGTATAATTTAACTCCCTCCTTATCCAGCCTGTGTGAGTTCCTTCATAGCAAACACAGAAAGGGAGTGTTGGGGTAATTGTATATGTTACCATATGCTAATCCCTCTGCTAATTTGAGATAAACACATACATTTCTTTTTCTCCCCTGGCACAGGAAATGCGAGCAACACCCACCTATTTCCCAGAAATAAATCGTTCGGGTACGGTCAATGAGACCAAAGATGTTCGTACTCATGAATAGTCAACAAGCAAAAGTGTGCAGCTATTGTTCAGCGAGTCATTTATCCTGACCGAGACAATGATTGCCTTTATTGTTGCTTCCTCTTTCCTTGGGGATTCAAGTTCAGAGTTCAGATGTCAACAGTCGTGGAACAGGGGGTTGTTGTGGAGGTCAAATGCGTGGGACAGAGTAAGATGTTAAAGAAAAGGCAGGGGTGATCGCAGAGCCACAGAATCCTCTGACTTTCGGGGGACAAAGAAACGGAAGTTGTAGCCCCTGCATCACAGACCTGGAAAAATGGTCCGGTACTGTTCAGCAAGGGATCTACATGTCAGTATTTATATGGGCTTTCATGAGCCGGAAGCTGTGATTCTTCTTCTGCTCCATAATGTTGAAATACGGCTAGTAAACTGTGTTCATGACATGGGACTTCCTTTTTCTGAAAGGTGCAATTCTCTCTGGCAGTATTGTAGTGGCACTGCAGTTAAATGTTTCAGGTGCATTATGGGAATTTCTTAGTTGTTTTTTTTTGTAAGCATTAGCCGTCGCAGCTGTGGGTCAGAGGGACACCGCATTGATGGCATTGAAGCTGTTTTTGGTGTACCACAATATAGTGTGTGTGTGTGTGTGTGTGTGTGTGTGTATGTGTAAGAGAGGGATCCTATTATGAGAACATTAGTTTTATTTGTCTGTTTACTGGGCAGAGATGGCTTCTTGCCCTTGACATCATGGTGCAACAAGTTCCTCTCAGTATAGCTCTCCACTCTTTTCGTGTTCCTACGGACTGCGAGCATGTCCCAGCCAATCACTGGAACGTGTACAGAACACAAGTTGGCCTCGTAGAGGTTATGTATGAAACCATAGTTAAATCATACCCAAAAACGCAAAATCCAGCTGTAGTGAAGACACACTCCTGCGATGAATTGGCTGACTCTCTGGAACGATTCCCTCTTATGTTTCCTGAAATTCAGCATCAGCTTCACACTTTCTCTTTCTTCCGTGCTCTCTCTGATCCGAAATGGCCCTTGTTTATGCTCTTTTAAACTTTCTGGAGAACGTGCAGTCTCAACCGGACTAATGAACCTCAAAGAGTGGATGAGTTTACATAAGAGAAAAAAACAACTTAAAGGCAAATATGAAAAAGGGAGTTTGGCATTTTTTCAATAATTAGCTGCAAAGACAGTAAAATCATGCAGTCTTTTGGAGGGCTGCCATGGCAAGAGATATGCGCTGTGGGATGGATGAAATGTGGTCCCTGTCATGTTTAAAATGAAAAGCAGGGAAGCTGACGAGGATGGGACAGTTCCATAGGGAAGGCTAAAGCGCTCTCATCATAAATATTCCGCGTTCTTAGCGGTTTTTGGAGTCGTCAGCACAAAAAGCCCCATCTCTGACCATTTATCACATTGTGATAAACACTGCTATAAATACCTTCTTAGTGAAGCTCACGACATATTGTTTTTGGTGAGACTGGTTCAGATGCGCGTGATCTCTGGTGATTTTTTTAGTTCTGCTCTGGTAGTCCTGTGGCTGTTAGCATCTGCCTGTCCTACCAAGTGTATTAGGCGTTTTGGCCACAGTTCTCTTTTGTTTTGCTTTGTGTTAGCATTTACCATTTTTTGTTGTCATAATTTTTGACACACTTTCCATTTCCATCTTATAATGATTGTTATTCTTTTTTTTTTTTGTTTTCTGTTGCTCTTTGTTGCTAAAGCACCTCCACTTTGCAAACTATTAAGCCTTTTTTGGAGATTTACTTGACAAATTGCCTGTGTTTAAACGTCTGTGGGTGCCTTTTTTTTGAGGATTGGACTTCAAAGTGATAGCCATTATTAGGGGGTGATTTTAATATTTTGTCCACACCATCTAACTATAACTCATGTGCACACAAATATATTTGAGTGCACACATTAACACGCATGTATAACACATGCATGCAAACACACAAGCACAAACACACGCATCCATAAGTTTAAAACGTGTGAACACACAAACAACTGTTCACACACATTCAGTGAGAGGAACTTGTGTCTCACTCATACACAGACTACAAACGAATGGATCCTTTCCCTGACTGGCTCCGAGGGAGCAGAACTGTTGCTCTTTGCCCTTACGAAAGGCGTAGGTGTGCTCAGGGACTCCGTGCCGCTCCGGAGCCAGTAAAAACCAGCGCCTGAAAGCCCTCATTATTCACATATTACGGAGAGGACTCTCTGCCCGGGGCCTTCAGCGTTTTACATGGCACCTGAACCTACCCAGTCCCTGGAAGTACAGCCATCCAAAATTTAATTTACCTCACTGACGGAGTTTTGTATTAAGAAAGCAGGAGGAAAAGATTGTGGTTCAGGAACAAATATTTCCTTCCCTACAGTTCAAGCCTTTCCTTGCCATTGAATGCGTTGTGTACATATGTGGTTCTGACTACTTGCATATAAACACACTCACTGATGATAGAATGGATGAACACTGCATTTTGTACTAAGCTTTCTAGTAGATACTCAAAGCGCTTTACAGTCATGTGGGGGAATCGCACCTCACAACCAATGTGTAGCACCCATCTGGGTGATGCACGGCAGCCATTCTGTGTCAGATCGCTCACCACGCATCAGCTGAGATGAGGAAGGACAAGATAATTTACGCAGCCTATGAAATCAGGGGATGATTAGGAGGCAGGTTGAAAGAACCAGGCCAAGAGTTTGGCCAGGACACTGAGGCACCCCCTACTCTCGTCGAAGAGTGTTACAGGATCTCTGCCAAAGTAAGAAAGGACTTCGGTTTAACATCTAATCCGAAAGGTAATGTTTCCAACAAGTACCATACCAACCCCGCTCCTTTCTAGCTTCTGCATTGTGGCTGGAGCAGATCAAACGGCAGTATGGCTGCTGGCCTATATTGAAACGACCCTTGAAATATCCCTTCAACATTGAATTATGCAAAATATAACCAGAAAAAGCACCTAATCGGTTCTTTTCTATTAATTTGAATGCTATTCAGTGTCTTATGTCGGTTTAAAAGATGCTAACCAACAGCACGTTGTAGGATAAGTCTCCGAAGCAAGATGTGGATACTAGTAGTAGAGTTCCAAAGGGATCGAGGCGCCTACATTGCTGGTGTGTCATTCACACGCAGCAAAATGATTTAAAGGCCCAATATGTAAAATTTTCAAATTCAAAGATCTATAAAATAAATAGATATGTTATATATGTTTTGGTGTTGTGTACTTACATTATCCGTGATGTACTCAATGATTATCAAAGACAGAGATATCTGTATTATCAGTGTAGGGACACGGGGCGTTACTTTTCGTCGCATATTTGACGTCACTCCCAACACAAAGAGTGCACGAGAGCGAGAAAATCACCCTTCAAGCACGCATGCTTCGCCATTGCCAAAGAGTTTCAAGCCAAGATGGTAACCATCTTGTGTCGGGAACTGAATTTTCCACCAGAAATGGTCGTAGATCAAATTTTATTCAGATTGTTAGCAACCTTACTAAATAAACTTTTGTTATCTTTGTTTTTTGTAAATAAATTTCTAATAAGAGAAAAAAAATTAGAAGAAACTAAAGCTAAACCGGCGTAACTGGAAAGATACAATAGCTGCTGCTATGTGTCTGTTGGAGGACATAGTGAGCCGTGAGATATCTCTCTCTCTCCCTGTCAAAGTGCATGTTAGGCTATTATTTATTTATCCTCACATAGTTAGCAAATCAGCCAATTCTCTGCCGCTAGAGGGCGCTTAACCAAACAATAACAAGAGGCCGAGTTTGATGACGCAATGGGATCGCGTAGAATCATGGGAGTTGTTGTCTTCAACAATTTACACGCGCCGCTGACAGCTGAATTCTCCGACGTGACTCAAACAGGAGCGGCGAAACCATGTACATGGACGAGGTAAGGTTATATTTCTTTACTTTTATGTAACTTCATCTTGTTTCATTCAAAAAAAAAATAAAAAAAATGTAAGGGATAATGATAAGTCGGCCGTTTACAGCGCTTATGATGTGCTGTAGGTCAGAGGCTGAGATAAGGGGGTGGGGCCGGCTCATGTTGCCCATCTTTGTAGAGAATAATAACAACAGATGTGAACACTCTGTTGCTGAATGCAAATACTAAAGGTAACAGATATCGAGGAAATGCCACTGTCAGCTGGCAATGTACGCTTTCAGTTGCTCCTGCCGCTATTGCTATAGCTTCCTTAGCAACGATGTGCTCAACAGACCAGCTGGCCAGCGGTTATCTGTCGAGACACGCTGATCGACCAAACTGAATCAAGTATTCAAGGGAGCCGTGTTCTAACTGCAAGTAATGTAGCTAACGTAGCACTGACTTCTCATAACGCACAAACGATGCGCCGTACACATCAGCTTTCTGTTTGTCATGCGGCATCACAAGAAAAATGTTTTAAAGTGGAGTAACGTTACTTTAATGTTACAACTTGGCTAAATTTGAACTTATACTGCCGGTGTAATTACAACTTGAGCCTTTAAGTTAGAAAGGGACACTACATAAAAAATTATGGCAACGTATCCCAAAGAAAAAGCAGCTACAGGAAAGAAGAACTGTGGCTTTATTCAAGTATTGGAGATGATGGCAGTTTAGGACTATAGCGTTTCCTCCCTTCAGTTCCTTCCCTCCTTTGCTGTAAAATCTGCAGTGGGTATTTGCCTGCATATGTGTGTGTGCGCGCGTGAGCACGCTTGTAAAGGCTTATGAGTTCAAAAAGATACTGGATTTTCCCTTTTTTAAAATGCTTAGAAATTTCATAGGATTTACATTGTCAAAAAACTTGCCACATTAGTACTACATAGACTGACATATCAGGTATTCATCAAGCATTCATTTGGACTGACAATATGTAATGACTTGCTGTTTTGGTAATGTTTCTCATGGCAACATCAGGCGCCATTAAACCTACTGCTTTAAGTATCCACATGCATGCACATACACACATAAAAGCATGTACTGTACACGTGTGTCTGTTCTGAGATGGAATAAGAGTAATGTGGAATAACACAGGTCAGTATTGCCATGGAAAACTGCTTGTTTAATAATCTGTTCTCATACAGCTGATTCATGAGTTTGGCAGATCCCCATGACTTCATGGAGTGGCCTCGGCCTTTTCGTCTGTAGCCTTTGTTTGCCGCCCCAAGTGGTCATAATTTGGACAGACAAAAGTCACCCACCTCCAGCACGGCCGACGACTTGTCGCTTGACACCTTTCCGACCCGACATCCTTACGAAGGGCCGTCACGCTTGTGCAAGAAAATGAGAAGGAGTCACCTGCTTGAGCTGAATACAAGGTTCTCTTTGCCGCATAGTGAATGAAGAACAGGCTCTAGCCAAAACCTTTCAGCCGTTAAAGCACAGGTCTCAAGCTCCAGGCCTTGAGGGCCACACTGTCTATGGGTTTCTGGGATTTCCATTCAGTCAGCACAAATCTCAGGCCTCACAATCAAATTGAAGTCCTCATACCATCAACTGCTTGAGAACAGAAACTGACCAAAAACCATGAAGCACAGCAGCCCTCCGGGACTTGTGTTTGAGACCCCTGCTTTAAAGAGTTAGGTTTTTCATAGAATCCTAAATGCCGTTTCACAACTTGAATGATTTTGTTTCCCGGGTAACGATTGTTTCATGAGCATTCAATTGTGCAGTTAAAACAGGTAAACCACAATGAGGGGGGACAACTGGATTCCATGATGTCTAATCGAATAGATCTGATACTGAGCAAAGGATTTTACTGTTATGTTTTTTTCTTTTCCTGGCTTGCTGCTGCTGAGGAAATTCAAGTAGATACCGCTGAATACCACTGGTAGTCTCTTCATACTGGTAATCCATCTGGTTGCCATCCCTAGTCGCCCAGCTGGTTGAGAATCATGGTCTGTTGTGCTCAGGAGCAGTTTGCTAGCAGAGACACAGCCTTTAATATAAAATCACAATTAACACAAATATCCTAGAAATGCATACATGGCCCATTGAGCGGAATCTAAGTAGCAGAGTAGCTATTATCTCAAGCTGTGTTATATTGTTCTATGCTCCAAGTTGTGGTACATTCAGGATTACTGAAAATAAACTCTCTGTCTTTAACTTTGTCCACATTATCTTAATTTACAGCCAAATAACATTAAAAACTGATGGTAAATCCAGGATAAATGCATAATTGGACATCAAAACATTTACAAAATAAACCCTGCCGGCAATATGGACGAGATGCAGGTGCTAGGTTATCCTGACGCCAACCTCTCCTGGGATTTCGAGTAATTGTCCTGCAATTTCCAAAGAAATTAATATTAATTTCTTCAATTAGTTCAAATTAGATGCGCATTTTAAAACAAAATTGTAAGCAAAACTTCTGGGTACCAGCCCTGAGGCCCTCTGCTCTGTAATGCGAAGTCTGGAGTGAATCACTGCGTCACGCGCTAAACTTCAACACTGTGCCTCTGCTACCAAAACACATCCAGCACACTTCTAATTTACCTCAGAGCTAGCTAGCCATGGGCTAACTGAGATGTGAGGGCAAATAAAACCTGTACAAGTGCATGTGCACATGCTTGTATTACCATATGCTTTAACTTTTCTTCTGTTTGTTAATTTTATGTATGAATTCATAGGAATAGCACATAAATATCTTGTGCATTCAAAATACAATTTTAACTGTGGAGTATATGTATACCAGGAAGGTCATGGATTTTTTTTTTTTTTTTTCCTGGTCTAAGTGAATATGATGTGCTTGTGCATGCACATGTGAGCGTACATGTGTGTATGTGAATGTGTGGGTACGTGTGTGTGTGTGTGAGTGTGTTAGACTGTTGGTGCATGATTAATGCAGGCTCTGTTCTTCCTGTCAGCTTGGTCTCACTGATGACTTTGAGGAGAGTCACAGCATGTTTAAAATGACAGGTACGTTATTAAAGGTAAACGTGGGGATTCCCAAAACGCTCGCCTCCAAAATAGTTTAAGGTGGTTTTTTTTTCCCCAATGACTATGCATGTGCGCTTAAAAAAAAAAAAAAAGCCCTCCACACTTCTGGAACCATCTACCACTCTAAAAATGTTTTACTTCTAATCCTTCATTTACATTTCTTGCGAATATGTCTGCAGTAAATAAATTGCAGTCCTACGCTAAATAGCGCTGACATAATTGACATGTTGTACATCTGGTAGCGCTACCTCAGGACTGGGGCTTGTCTTTTAATGACGGTGAATTAGACAAAGTTAGTGGAAGGGGTGGCTAAATTGCGCCAGCAGCCAGCGCTAATTGTAGAGTGGTCAGGTAATTGTATCTCGGCAAACCAGTTTACAAAGTGGGAACAAATGTGGGCTTGTGAGCGAGCGCAATCATGCACAGATATCTTGTAATTATACGGCACTCGACTCCACGCACAGAAAATAATCAATCGCAAAGGTAACTAGTTTAGATAGCGCGAGAGAGTGTGTCCTTTATGTTGCGTTAGATATTAACACCTCTTGAGGTCTTAGAGGGGTACTGCAGCAGCGCTAGGCAGAACAAACCATCCTTTTTCATGAAAACAGCGAGGCTAAAAATAGCTAATTCTGCGCCACTCACCTCTGACTTTCAATGAGCAGGTTGTAAATTTCAGTGAGGTGGGATTAGAGGCTGTGTGTTTGGGAAGGACAGGCTGTTTGAGGAACGGGAGAAGGTGTGGCCTGGAGATGGTGGATACTAGTGTTAGGAACAGCTCCTTTGTAAGTTAGATATGAAATGTCTGTGATCTTTTCCCCATTGTATGGCTTTTGTTTCCCCTGATTGGCAGCTCAGTGTCTTCCCTGATGGACCTTGACTGAGTTGAAGATTTTTTTTCTGGCCTGATAAACTGGTCATTATATCCCCGAAATACGAGTTTCGGGGATATCATGGTTTCGCCCCACCCGCCGCCGCGTCCGCAGATTTTAGCCGTTTAGCCGCGATAACTCACAAAATACTTTACATTGGCTTCTCATTTGTAGCATATGGGTAGATATGGTAGAGAGGATGAACTGATTAGATTTTGGGCAAGTATGCACTCCTAGGTTTGCCAACAGGTGGCGCTATATATTGAAAAAATCAGCTTTTTTGCCATATCTCTGAAACAATTAATTACTTACACAAACCTCAAATTTGCCTCATATTGTAGGTCTAGTAAAGGGGAATCTAATAAAGGGGGCTTTGAGGATTGGGGAATTTCGGGGATATACCCCTTGCTATCGGCCACCGACAGCGTAGGCCTAGTTTGAATTGGGGAATGCTTCGTGGAAACTGAATTATGGAACAGGCACATAGAATTAATCCCCTTTTCAAGCAATGACTAACTCAAAATATGTTCTCCCAAGTGAGACATTATCTGAACAACTTTTGTTTTTTTTGCAAGAAACAATCTTAAATCTCACAATCAAGTGCAGACCAAATGACCTGACATTTCAGCGATGTGAGTTATATGAAGTACATACTTATCATGATTTTTCTGTTGTGATATGCTGAAGGGTGCTGTCAGAGAGTTGTGCAATAAACTTGATGTGTCACCCAATAAACACCCATCAGGTTTTCTTATTAAAATGTCATTTCAAAAAGACAACTGATAAAATCTCTGGCACGCAACAAGTCCTGCGGTGAAATTGTATACCCCTAAACAAACTTGTAAACACTTCAGTTTGTAGATGCAGGGAGGAGAAAATCCCTAAACCTTCTCAAACATTTTTAGCACATTTTTACAACTTGATTGCTGACGATATCTACTTTCTATCTAATGCTTAGTTCCCATTGTCGTGCGCTCCGTTACGAACGCCACAATTGGCCATTTGTAGCTGATCGTGGAACTTCTCTGAAGCTGTTTTCACACCGGACGCGAAACGAATTTTTCGCACGACAGATCACATTCAAAGTCAACCAAAGACGTGCTATTCGCGAATTGCGCGTGTTTCCATTGACTTTGAATGTAATCTGTCATGCGAAAAATTCGTTTTGCGTCTAGTGTGAAAGCGGATTAAAATTTCAGGTTTGGATACTAGGTGATGCGATGATCACGATTGACCATTAATTGTGTTGATCGTAGGAAATTTTTGAACCGTCCAAAACTTTTCTACGATCAACACGATTGCCACGACTGACCTCAAGATCTGATAAGATCTGATAGGATCACCACGATTACTCCACGATTAAGACCACGATTTCAATCGTGCCGCGAATCGTGATAGTGGGAACCTAGCATTAGAGAGTAAAAAATCCCATCCTTCTCCCCTCTCTGTTACGGCCTATCCAATCCAGCCAAGATGACAAGAGTATTTAGTGCTTAATTTCCTTATGTATGCAATTGCTTTACCAATCAAATGTTTTTTTTTTTTTTTTTTCACTTTACACTCTATTTTTGTTCATGTTTTTAGTCAAACATGACCACTTCCAACTTCGGTATCTATTATTTTTTTTCCATCTGTACATACTTCAAAATTGAGGTTGTTCAAAACTTTTTATCTAGGTTATAAGCACAGCAAAATAGTCGGCATGCCGTCAAGCATGTGTGCGGGATATAAATATACTATGTTAGGTGTAACATCAGAAAATATGGTAGGATTGACATTAGTAAATCACAATGTACAATAATGGTAACTGTACAGACAAAAACTGTTTACTGTACGGAGGTGACCAATATCGGTATGTTTTTCAGTGTCAGAGACATGCCAATAGTTGAGGAGGATCAACTTGTAATTGTTGAGTCTCGGACCTGATTCATCCTGGCTATGGGGAGATCTAAATAAACAATGTCTTCATAGCGCATAATTCAGGTATTCTCCTGCACAAAATGGTCTTTCGATGAAGTCGATGTTGTCTTAGTTATACGTAGTCTTGAGAGAATCTGAGTCTGTTGGTCTTAATTGTCTGATGTGTTTACAAAAGACCGTGGATTAGTGTGGACACTGGGTCAAAGGGTGGCTTTTTAGTTGGCCTCTCTATTCAAAGCTCATATATTCAATTACTGATCTGAGAAACTGCATTTTTGGTGGCCTGGAAATCCTCCCGGTGGTAAAAGTTGGGATATCCAACCGTAAAATACACGCAGACCCAAACACGGCCTCTTTTCTGCAGTTCTCCGTTGCTGTTAATTTCAACAGTTTTCTTTACATTGAGAATTCTGCCAGTGTGCAGAAAAACCCAAGTTAATTGCCTGAGTTATTAATAATAAAAAGGTCAACAAATTCGAAAGCAAACGCTAACCTGGAAATTATTTTCCTTTAAAATGGGGGGTCCATTTAAAGCATGTGATGGATGTTTTGGTTATGCCACTGACATCTTAATTGCTATGGGTGGAAAACACAAGGTGTACTGGAACAAAATGTGACTCTCCCACTGGAAATGCTGTGGGATGTGTAAATTAACAGAATTATGCAGAGAACTCTTAGATGAACAGTAATTTGCTGAGTGACTTGGTTTTTGATTCCCATATTTACCAATGGGGTCAGAAACGTAAACTCCTCAAGTGAACAGTAATGTAAAGCAAGCCTGTATCTCCTTGAAAGGGAAATTACGAGTCTCATTCGAAGATTCAAACACTAGTTCAGAAAGATTTTAAATTTTTTTTTTCATATTGAAGGTTTTTTTCCTCAACATAATTACCTTACTCTGATGTATTTTCTACAAACTAAACCTCAAATTCAGTTTAGAGCTCTGTGACTTTCTGCGCAAAAGTAAAATCTATGCGTATTTGACAAAGCTGTCACTGGGTGCAACGTATTTTGCAAATGCATTTCAAAACAACGCTATTAAACAGGTATTTCATTTCATCTTCTCAGTTGTAAATTGGATACTAGGTTTGGGAATTCATAATAATTCAATTTTTATTTTATTTAGTTTTTTAGTGGTCTGTTCTAGTCAAAGACCGAAAACACTTACCCTCTGTGACGAACAGAATTGCTAGCTCTGCTACTTTTGCGGAATTCAATTATTGTGGAGTCAGCACATGCAGAGGCCGCTTGCTGGACGATGTCTGGTAACTGCATGAGACTACAACCTCCTCATACAGACCAAGCCAATGTATTAGCTTTGCAGTGAAATTCACATTTGAGGACATTTAAGACCTAAAGGCCCAATTTCATGGCACATTTGTGCTTTAAGATACATAACTTGCACCCCGCAAATAAATTGTTTATCACTCTGTTGTCCTCATTACCATTCACAATTGACTTTCAGATAGCCATGGTGTAATTGTTAGTGTCACTCAAATACAACGAGCAGTTTATTTGACTGACATTCAGGACTGTCCAATGAAACAATTTAGTCAGGACGATCTAAGTTCACCTGCTGAGAAAAGCTATCGCAATAGTAGTCACCTTAGCAGGAATGCCGACAACTGTTGTTTGGTTGCTTAAAGTGAGTTAAATAACTCATAAACAATTACAGGCTCATAAAACTTCAGTGGACTTGCTTTCAATGGCCACATCGTTTGGTACACCTACCTCATATTGGGTGATACCCAATTATGCCCCCAGAAGTCTTTGCAAAATGGGTTCAACAGAGTAGGAAACATTTCTAAGGTTGCTTGGACCCAATACAAGCCACATGTTTTGCAAAATGTTTCTGCCGCACATTCACCATGTGAACATGCCATTACATCTCTTTACAAGGTGTGGGATTGAAGTATCGGAAAAGGACAGATCTTTTTGCATTATCTCCTCATCAGCTTGCACAAAGCCTGCTGGGCCAATTGTATGGGTCAATCTTGAGTTGCATTATCTGACCTCTTTGCTTCTGAACATTTTCTGGTCAGAAACATAGAACTTGTCAGATTGACTATGATTTATTATACAATTAGAATGCAGGAATGCTTTTAAAGCATATTTTTAAAGTCACGTTGAGTTATCACGCCTCTAGTCCATGTTAAGTTCCAAGTCTTGGGGGTGCTTGGCCAGGCTGTGTCTTAGTTCATTGCCCTCTTTGCCATGTCGAGTCCCAAGTTACAAAATGTGTGACTAGAATCAGACTGAGTGGAAGTCATGTGACTTGAGGCCACAATTCTGGTCTTAATTATCAGCCAAACTGTGCAATCAAGCTCACATGGAACAAAAACCAGACATTTCTGCTGCTCCAAGACCTGGGTTACATATCGCTGCCCTAAAAATGCAGCTACATCTGTATTCTGGCCTCGTTTGAAATAAATTGAAGTATCTTGGCAGTGGTGTTCTTCTGTCAGCTCAAAATAAAAACATGACATAAAATCGAGAAGTAGATATGCACAATTTCTTTGATAGGTATTTTTAAATTGGAAATGTAAATACAACCCAGAGGAGACAAGCTACTGCCCCTAGCCTTAAGAAAAACTTCTCAGTTTGGCCCATATACTGATCACTCCAGGGCTGTCAAATGGCCTCGATTTTCCATAAACACTGTGAGAAATGGCATGTCTGTCACAGAGGAATCATAGAAAACTCAGCGATGGTGAAATCTGACCTGGAACCTCAGCTGTACATGGCAAATAATCTGGCTATTTAACTGAATTATGGGATTTAGTTCGCTTTTTTAAAACAGCAGAGGACAAAGAAGGCTAAGTTCATAACCCCGACACATGGTATGTGTACAACATTATTGCAGACCAAAAAAAAAAAAAATTAATAAAACAACTTACAAAATTTCTTTCCCCAAACTTGTTGCTATGGAAAACATAGAATATGACTTGGAGGATAAAAAAATGTTCAGATTGAACTAGAGGGAAAAAAAACAAACAAATTTACAATCAAGAATTGAAATACAGAGGCAAAAGGAAGCTTGGTTTTGGCTGGTGGTTTCCAAGTCCCCTCAATGCAAAAGGACGAGGTCAGCGACCAGAGGTGAAAAATTCAGGTCTAAAAAGTAAAACTCTGCCTGAGTATTTTGTTCCAGTCGTCTGAATTTCAGCCAGCAAAATAACTGATTAGTGAAATCTCTCCTGAGTTAATGGATGGAAGTAATACGTGGCACAACTTATACTTTCTGGCACCAGGACTTTCCACCTCTGTCAGCAACTGAGTGTGAAGCCTGTGTCCCAGCCTGATCTTGCCCCAGTGCTGACATCTCAAAAAGCAAAGCGTCAAGGGAAGACCATAACCAAATTGGTTTGAATGTATATTGGACTTCAACCAATTGCCCAGTATTGATTTCTCAGAATTCAAGTTTGCCAGACAAAAGGGACTCGTCTGTGAATTTTATTAAATTTGGATGTTGTCCTCTTAAATCATTCATTGCTTAATTCAATCTATACTGTATGTCATGCATCTGTATGGTTCATATCACAACAAGTCATGCAATGAGGGTAATCTAAGGTAGACCTTTTCTTCTAAAGAAAGGCAAATAAGCAAATGCATCTTAATTTTAATTGGTCAGCACGTAACCTACAGTGATAAAACCCAGGTAGGTTAAAGAGCCAGTACAGGTGAGGGCAAAATAAATTGTAGATGTGGACCTAACAAATCACAGTGGGATTCTCTTCCTCTAAATTTCTGAAATGACACTATCCTCAGTTATCACTCATTCAAAATTGAAGAAAAAAAAAACACTTGCATAAAGATAATGCAAAGACAAACATGATAAAGCAGAGCAAAATATACTCAGTTATAATTCCTATTTTATATTATTCTCCCAGCAAAGGAATGCAAGGTATATCTTAAAAACTGAGCAAGGGATTACATTTCTTTTGTTGTTTTCCCCTGCTATGATGGATCGCACAAGTTCTCTGAAATCCTATCATTTTTGTACCATTCTTTTTTTTATCAGGGTAAACACTTGGCAGCTGTCTTTAATGTGTGTTGTACTCGATCGTTGTCTGATGGAATGTCGGGTCTTGTCTGGACTCCTCCTGGGGAATGTACGGATCCATTGTGCTCCAGCGGAATGAATGCTCTGTTTACTCAGATCATCTTTTAGCCTCTTTAAAGGGATTAGTTTTTTTTATTCCCTCACTTCGGTAAGCAGGTGGGTGAAAAGGAAGGAGACAGGGAAACGCGCCTCCTGAGAAGGTTCTGACATGGTTCGCCCATTTGTACATTGGACCTTTAATATTTTCCTTAATGCCGTAAGGATTATTTTAGCTTTGAGGTTTGGTGATACAAAAGCGAGTGATGTAACAACCATTGCATAAACACAAGCAGGCCCGCCAGAGAATTCAACATTAAGTCCACATGCTGGTTGTGCGCCATCAGGAGCCATTCATTTTATTGCTTTATGCTTTTAATTAACACTCCCATGAAAGTAAATGAGAGGGAGCAATCCTGATTTTTTTAGGACATGGAAAGGGGGATGGGTGCAGTATTGAGATGGTACAATTAACTACGGGCCCATAGACTGAGCCTTGGGGCACTCCAGTCTGGACAGCAGCCATAACAATTTTAAATATTATACAGGTGCAAAATGTTACCTGCAAGGGTTACGTTGATGTGCAAATATTTTTTTTTACCTTTCTAACGCTTGTTAACAGAATCCGCTACAATGAATGAGAAGTCAGCCTACAATTCTGCCATGAAGTGTGGGAAGGTGTTTTTATCGCAATATTGGATACAGGTGCAAGCGTTATCTGATACCCATGTTATTTAGCGGTCACTGCCCTCTGTAACTGGCTTTTCATACCTAAATTTGCCTGATGATACTGTGAACACCTCAGCTTCTGTATCAATGTGGGATTAGGGAACTTTATGTGCTACTGAACATATTTGGACTGCTATATGTATATTTTTTGGATCTGTACTCTGGTACACAGGATTTCAATTTCACATAAGGTTTTAATGAAAAATTAAGATGCTGACTGTCTAGTTTGTGGTATTTATGTCCATATTGATTCACACAAAGAGATTGCCCTATTGTTCTCGCGTTAACCATCCCCCCATTCCATGAAGGCAAGAATTATATGCTCAACTGAAAGGTTACTCTTCTGAAAATCAGAGAAGGGGACAATATGTTTCTGGAACATTCCACTGACTTTGACAGCTGAATTTGGGGATGGAGATCACAAAATCCTTTTCAATGGCCGTATTCCAGTACAAGTGGAAATTAATATCACTAAATATCATGTTTTAGTGCCTAGTTCTGCCTTGATTCTTTCTCCAGTGGCTTACAGCCTGGCTATGGCAAGCAGTAGATTCAAAACGGTTAGCTTAGAAATTCTAAGTATTGATATTATGCATCGTGGCCAAATGTGTGAAGAAAGGGGCTTTTGAATGGGATAAAGTGTGCTGTGCCAAGCTTTCCCAACCCAGAGCTTCCGCTGTACAGGAGGCTGAATACGGAGCCACTCAAAGGGACTGGCACTGCTGATTCAGCATGGTTCTTCCTTACTCCGTACCCCATCTCTACATTTAAAGTGACCAAAGTTATCAGAAAGTTGCAAAATATTTTTTCGGTTGGGTTGTTGAGAGTTCCATGTTTGTAGCACATTTCAGACAGTTGAACTGATGGAATTAGTCCAGTTTTCCCCTGTCAGATTGGTATGTCATGTTTGCTTAGGTCCTCTTTGTTACCCCTACAGGATGAGTCATCGTCAGTGTGCTTGTATTCTTCCTTCACAAGCCAGTAAGTGTTTTTGGTGAACTGCTGGCAACGGGGAACTGCCTAACCCGGGGCAGATTTGAACCCACTCAACCGAAGCCTGGCAGCTTTTGCTAGAGTCGCTAGGGGTCCAGCCTGCATCCCCAACCAGTTTTTACTTGCTGAGCCAATTAGGAGAAAATCTGGTCACATTTGTAAAGAGAGGACAGGAGCCAGCTGTGCCGTACTATAATGTGGTTGTGTGAGCTCTGAACTAGTGAATCCTGTGTGACTTGAAAGGAATTGGTTTCCCTCTCCGCAATACATTTCAGTGTTTGTCACCAAAACAGCAATGTGTAGGAATGCTACCTATCCTATTGTGACAGTTGATGGGTGCTGTCACTCGAAATGTCTCCAAATAAGTACACGCCCTGGCTACCTTGCCATCGAGCCTGGCTCTTTGGTGATGGGGTCAGCGAGTGTGACTCTCACCTGGGAGTCTGGGGTTCAATTCCCTGCCTGGGCCCTCCTTTGGCCTGCCACACTATGGTAAGGCGTGTGTGTGAGTGTTTGTGTGCATTTTTGTACGTGCGTTTGCGTCTGTTTTCGTGTGTGTGAGTGAGTGTATGTGTGTGTGTGTGTGTGTGTGCGTGCGTGCGTGTGTGTGTGTGAGACGTGGCTGTCAATTTATACCCATTTGACAGCTTCCTCTTACGGTGACTAAGCGAGAGCACGAAGAGCAAACAAAAAAGAAATGTTACAACATTTCAGTTCCTTCACTGTGAATGATTGGACGGCCTTCATACCCACATGTGGTATCAGAAACCCTCTGGATTGTAATTTAATCTGGACAATCCGTTCCAAGAGGCAACCTCATTATGACATTCTGTAATGTTCACCCAATATGCCAAACCTGTGCTTGGCTTTCAAGTGATGCAAGTTTCACGAAGTGCATTTTTCTTCAGGTTTAATCATTTCGAACCAAGTGATGTCGAGTACATGGCATTTCATACTGTCCAACATGAAACTTGCTGAATGGTATGAATTCTGAATTGAATGGTATGAATGGTATGAATTGCTCTGTTTCATTTTTCATGCTCAATTTTTCTTCTGTGATATATTTTTTTGGCTTCTCAAAGTGGCACAAGTTACTCTGAAACTCTATATAGAGCTTTCCAGAATAACTTGCACCTACAGATGAAGTGAAAGATAATTGACAGCCTCTAACCTAAGTTACAAAGCTGAGCAGATTCACTTCCTTTGTTTCATTATTTTGACTTGCTGTAAAGGTTGTTGATTTGAATTACTGTGCTGTGATATTCTTATCACAGAATTTTTGTCTGTCCTTCATCCCATGGGGAAAAAAAACACAAATTTCCTCTTTCAATGCAGATGTATGGTGGCCATTTTGAGAGTGAGGGAACGATATGATCTGAACATCCTTTGAACGTGAGGATTGATTGGATGTCTGAGGGCCCCCAGGGATCAGACAGGGTAACGAAGCGCGCTGACACTAATGATGAAACTATATCCTGATTATTAAAGGGGAAGGCATGATGGCACCCACATTCCAAGCATGTCTGTCCGCTGACCTGCTGCCTGATCTCGATTTAAAACTTCAAAAAGGGCCAACCATCCCTGTGCCGTCTCCTTTTCGGCCTGTGATCAGGCTTGTTATCATTGGGGCTTCAAGTCTTCTGGCTGGAAGCCCTGCTGTTTTTGTTGAGTTTATTATTTTTATTCTCCACTATTTTTGTGAATGGCCTGTAGAAAACACTGATGCATAATTCAATGAAACTTGGCCATATGGTAACACTCACTTTGTTCGAGAATTTGCGAAAACTTGGGTCAAG
Source organism: Gymnothorax javanicus (assembly GCA_029692085.1). Classification (NCBI taxonomy): domain Eukaryota; kingdom Metazoa; phylum Chordata; class Actinopteri; order Anguilliformes; family Muraenidae; genus Gymnothorax; species Gymnothorax javanicus. The sequence continues at coordinate 45,298,278 of CM056206.1, read as the reverse complement.
TGATGTGGTGACCTTATTGGGTTATGCTAAAAACCTATGAAAAACATCTCCAGAACCACGACACTGATCAAGCTGAATTTTGACATACTGATAGAGGGTCAAGAGTTGTCAACCAAAATGGTTCACTCCCGGTCAAAATTCTTGAAGCTCACTCTTGGTCAAAGGTTTCATGTGACCAAGATTATAGTTAAAATTGAATAACCTGAAAGTGGTTTGATTGATTCGAATGAAAATCGGCCTGAGGAATGCCCTTGATGTTTGCAATCAACATACAGTGTCAAAATTGTATTGCTACATTCATCTTTTAATATAAATAGCATGAAAATGGTTCAGAAATGGCAAATGCAGCTAAAAGCCCAGCATTGCTGTCTCTGAGAGCTATATTTATTATTATTATTATTATTATTATTATTATCATCATTATTAGTGTCAGTAGTGGCACTAGTTGTCGCTGTTCTTGTTCTGGTAGATGTTATGCTGCAGTGTTTATGTTTTAGCATAATGTTTCACGTATGGCGATAGCTCAATTGAATTCAAAACTGTGTTCATTTGTTTGGCCAGATTACACAAATGATAATGAACTTTCATTCTAACTGACCTGATTTAGATTGTTTACTTTTCCATAAGAAAGCTATTTGCCATTTGATAAAAAAGCACTCCCAAAGACATTATGGAGCATGCAATTAATTACTATCCTGAACGTGAAAAGCAACTCTTGCAAAAAATAAATACCAAAGCATTTGTTTTTTTCCTTTACAAAGAAGTTACAGAAAACCACAGTAGCAATTTCCCTGCTTTGGCGTCCATTGAGGTTAATTGCTGTTATTACACAATCAGAAAAGGCAGTGTGTGAAATAATGGTGTGTTTATCTATCCCATGGGACTGATGAGTTCAGTTTCTGTGATAATCACTATTATCGCAAACTGTAGACGTCCCAACCCCTGTTCTTGACTACCCGTAATCATTAATCATTTTCAATAATGGCCTCGTAATCACTTTTTCATACTCTGTTTCCGTGTAAATATCAACACGCGCGAACATGTGAAGGCCTATATTTGTATCACTGTTTTCTGTCATAATCAACTCCTTATTTCACAATTAATTGTACAGTCTGCGGCCGTATTTTGTAAATTTGTGAATCAGACCCTCTGAGATCAGACAATCTCAATGTATGCATGCTAAAACCTTCAGTAAACTTTTTTGTGCTCGCGTCAATGCAAACTCAGGGTATTTGCATGGTCCTTATCTGCATCAAATGAGGAAGTGTTTTGTGTTTATTATTTGTATTTACTGTCTGCCACTTGTTTAACCCTTCTCTATCCACAAATTGTCTTTCAAATGGACGAATATTTCTAATCTACTGTTAGTTTTGAGATGATAGTAGAAGTACACTAGACATTTGCATATTAACTGAGCTTTTACTGACACTTGTAGTGAGAGGAATTCCCCTTTGCAGGTCAGATCCCTGTTTTTTTCTGTCCTGCAGATAAAATGGGGGGTTTTATATTTGAAGAGACTATTTAGCTTTCCCCTTCCAATGAACTTTCACTACATCAAATCCTTTCAGTGATGTTTCTCCTTTTTTTTTTTTTTTCCATGGGGGGGTTACTCTGTCTAGTCCAAATAGTCCAGTTTACTCAAAATACAGTACCTGATTTAGGGAAGTAAAACACAATAAAATTTTATTTAATGTTTTATTTCCCGCTGTACCCAATCAAGCAATCAACAGCTGTTCCTGGTATGACTCCCCCATAGCATTAGCAGAACTGTAATTTCCCCAACAAACAGCAATGAACGAAAAATACAAGAGTAAATGACCAACCATCGTGTAATTCAGTCTTGCCGAGCTGTTGAGATTTTCATTAGGCAACAAGCGACTTGCCTCCTTGGAGCTCTGCACTTTTGTGCTGAACTTTTGCACGTCGCTCTGGATAAGGGCGTCAGCCAAGTCCCTGTAATGTAATGTGATGTAAAGCTAGCGGGATGATTATCTACCTTACACTTGTTGCCTGATTCTTGTTGCCTGTACCTGAGATACTTTCTGAGTCAGGTTGGCATCCTTCAACACGGTTCTGTATATTGTCCCTGGGGTGTGCGAACCGCTCGCTCGGCTCAGCTTAACCCCGCTGTCTCTGCTTAGCTCGGCCACGGAAACTAGAGCTGTTTGCAGGACATGGCCTCCTCTCCTCGCTGGCTCTGCCTCGGGAACAGCACGTGCATCCGTGTGTCCGCGCGGAGGGACCGCTCTGACAGGGCCCTTTAATGAGACCACGCGCAGCTGTGACTTTCTATTTGCGAGCTCTTGGCTCGCGACTGCAGTGGATTGTTAGGTCGGAGCGTTCAGGACAGAAAGCCCTTTATGCACCCAGCCTGCTTTATCACAAAAACTTTTCAAATTGATGGGTAAAAAGAGAGCGAGAAAGGCGTGGGTAAGATCTCTGGCTCAGCTGTCTTGACTTGCGTCTTTGGAGCGTTTCAAAATGACGATTTTAAAAGTAACGTATTTTTTTATGCCCGCGTTCTCACAATATTATGAAAATTATCCGGTACATAAGTTTGCTCACTCCCTCGCGCATCTCGTAAACTAACTACTCGAGGATCAGAAAATTTGCAGCGAGGACCTTGTCACCAATCCTGTCGTTAGAATGATGCGCAATTCGGGGGTTATGGTTTTTGTTCTAGTAGGTGAACAGTGTTGATAACCGGTTAACGCAACGCTGGTCTCTCAGAAATAAGACCTCATTCGTACCGCAACAATACTATCGTAGATCTGTGGACTGCATATCAGTAATTCACGCCGAAATTTCATTTGTGTGTTTACAGACGTATCTGGATTATTTGGGAACTTGTAACATCACACTGTGGCACATGCAAAGACAAAGGTCACCCTTAATTACAATGTTATGGGCAGTAACAGACTAGATTGATTTTATGATAAAGATGATTTGCTGAAAAAGAAAATAAAAATAATTTAAATAATTAAATAAAATAACTCATGACAGAAAATTAAACATGTGGGCCATTGCCTATATAGGCTAGTAAGGCCACTAAGACAACTGCTATTTCCCCTACCGGCCTAACTGCAATTTATTACCCAAACCAATAGCGAGATCATGATCAGATTGTACGTCAAATTGCATTCTGGCTGTAAGGGTCGTCCCGGCGATAAGCAGCAATTGTTAAATTTTTAGTGGCTTATTTTTGAAAACAGCAATTGGAAAAATTTTTTACTTGGGTCATTGCCAGTAGTTACGTTTGGGAAATCCAAAATCACAATATGGATAACCATTTTCAAAAATATCGACCTAACTTCCATAGGTCTTGTAAAACATAGCTGTTGCGCATATGCAGACACATCAGTGTGATGCCTGCTCATTAGCACAGGTGTCCATCAAGGTAATTAATGATTGTTTTGTTTAATCCAGTGTTTGGCAGAGAGTAAAGGACTCCAGTTTGTCCACGGGATGGCCATTGAATTAGGTAAATGTGAAACTTGAAAAATTGGCCGACTATTCGGAAAAACAGGAAAGCAGGTGCAATAATGCGAGTTAGATATAACTGACAAGATTTCATGTGAATTGTACAGCAATGTGAAGTCGCACGTACTTTTATTTTAGTCTATGTTTATGTTATTTTAGTCTATGGTGACTTTTTTAACCTCAAGTTTTTAGTAATGACTATTTCTTGAAATTAATAAAGTATTAAAATCATGATAAATATCATCCACATGTTCAGATATTACAACGTAGATAATGGTTTTACAACCCACCCTCCACTCCCGGTAAATTGAATACTATTGGTCCAAGCTTATTGGTACAGAGACGCTGGCCCCCTTCTAACCCTGTTTAGATCCACTAATGTGTGTGTTCATGTTCAATATTTGGGCTATATTTTGCCCATTTAAACTATTGTGTTAATTATTAGTGGAAGCTAACGCAGGAGCAATTTTAATACTGGATTAGAATATGACTTAACACATTTTTCTTTTCGAAACTTGTTGATATGGGGACACTGATTCCCTTCAGACCAGTTTAGATCTGCCAATGTGTGCTTGTGTGTGTGTGTGAGAGTGAGTGTTGACCTTCAGTGCAGGCCAGATTTCTCAAATTTGGCAAAAGACATACAATTGATAGCTGTCTGTATAGCTGGCCGGTGCCAAATTCTGAGTCAGTATCATGGGCCAGTTCCTGCACCTTTTAAAAGGCAGGGCACCAGCCTCCCCTTAAAACAGTGTATTTGAGGAAACTCTGAGCATTTCCTGTGTTTACTTGTTCAAATACAGAGTGAAACTTTATGGCTTTGCAAATCTATCACCAGGGAGGGATTTGCGCGGCAGGGGAATCACCGAGATAGGCCGCATGAATGGCACCAAACAAAACAGATCTTTTACAGCGGCCTAGATCTAGCTGTATCGCTTCTGCAAATCACCCGTGTAATCTTACAGACCCCCGCGCTTGTGTGTTAGCTGGCTCCATTTTGCCGAATGCTAAAATACATAACACCTTCTTTATCCTCTTTCACCTCATATTCCTGTTCTCAGTTCTCCTTTTAATTGCCCAAAAAAAAATCAGTTAAAAGCTGGCCTAAATTATTTTTTGACTTCCACTGAAAATGTTTGTAATACGGTTTCTCCAGAATGTTCTGATAGCCCAAGTGGGTGAGGGGGGGGGGGGAACTGTCAAGATGGATTTTGTAGTTTAGTTGAATTGAATTTCTTCTAATCCACATTAGGAAACAGTTTTCCTTTAAACGGTGGTGGAATGTAACTTGTTACCTCGCCTGAAAGAGGGGATGTTTCTCCTTCTGTGTATCATCCCTCTCTCCTCTATCACACTCAACTCCCTGTCTCCTCTTTGTCGCTCCCTCTCCCAAAACAGCCCTTTCACTGGGTCATTTCTGGAGGCTTTGAGTTTGTTTTTCACTCGTTGTGCTGGGCCCCAGCTTTGATCAGCAGTGAGACTGCTAAAAAGTAGATATACAGTGCCTGATGTCTCTGTGGTGATCAATGGAGCCAGCTGGGGTAGGCAGTCCCTCATCTGTCCCGTACACTTGTCCCTGTTTACAGAGCTCCTGACGTTTGGCCCTTTCAACCCCGAAACAAGTGCCGAGGAACTTCCCAACCCCTTCCCCTCCTCTAATGCACACCTGCTTCTGTTGATAGACAGACAAAAGCAGCACGGGTTTTGTAAAGTTAGCAGTCTCTTTTCCCCCGGCCCTGCATCAGCATTGTAAATATGGATGCTTTCACTGCGAGAGTTGAATAGCGGATTAGCAGCCAGACGGGGTGTCGCAGCGGGACCTCCGTCGGGGACGTTTAGGGGCTGAGGGAACAAGGATCATGTTCAGGGCCGCTGATTCCTGCACTCAAGCTGCTTGATTAGTGCTCGCGGCTTTCTGCTAATTAGTCATTACCGCGGGCACCAGCGGGAGAAATAATGCATCACAGTGTTCAGCTATGGCACTGAGAAAAGGCAGAGATTTAACCACAGGATATTGTTTTTGTTTTTTTTTGTTTTTTTTTTGCCTTTCAATGCTGCCTTACCTCATTAAGTTCATGACCCGCCGTTTAATTTAGCATCGCTGATGCTGCTACTGTCACAGAACTGAAGAACACCGTTTCGTACTGAGTCACTAATGTTGCAAATGCTCTTCGCCCATTTGAACAGGTGTGTTTATTTTTAGTGGGCACTAAAGTGGCAGTTGGAAGTTTGGAGACCCAAGAATCCCAATGGTGAGAGGTTTGGCGGCTTCCTTCTTGAAGGGAAATGTCCCGAACAGGTGCTAATTCTGAGCGATGTCCTGGCTGGAAACCGTGTGTACGGTGTAACGAATCGAGGCCTCGTCTAAGTGCGGCTGACAATGTTGCGGAGGGGAGTTACTGAGTACTGAGTGTTCTGCGTCGACTCGCTAAAAAAATGTGTTGGATATACAACACTTAAAATGTTATGTCAAGTGGTTCCACGCAACTGTTTTTAGTAACTTCTAATTGAATTCTAAGATTTTAGGTCAATTCAGTTCATTACATCAGTGTTTCCCAACCCTGTTCCTGGAGTACCCCTGCCCTGCATATTTCAGATGTCTCCTTGATTTAACACACCCAGATCAGGTCATTAGGTACTCCACTAATGAACTGATCAGCTGAATCAGGTGTGTTAAATTAGGGAGACCTATAAAATGTGCATGACAGGGGTACTGTAGGAGCAGGGTTGGGCCTCACTGATTGATAATGAGTAGATCATTTGAGTCACCTGTGCTGGAGCAGGGAGAGATCTAACACATGCAGGACAGGCGGTCCTCCAGGAGAGGTTTGAGAAGCACTGGATTAGACCATCGTCACGGATCTGCTTAAATATTGACGAAATGACTGATCCTGGTTTTTCTTTATTAGTTTTTTTATATACATGGTTTATACATCGGGCTTCAGTTTTCCTTCTTTTCTGTTATACAACCAATATGAGACTATTACATGAGAACAAAATATTAAAAATTGTAACAATTACAGAAAATATGGGGGGGTGCAAAAACTTTTGACTGGTAGTGTAACATTATCAAGTGAATCTAATATTTTATTTTTGAGTGCTTGCTTGCCAGCATCCGTCCATCACGGGGCAAAGAAGGGCAAGGATGGGAGCTACAGAACGAGTCGACCGCTCTCACTGAGAAACACGCGAAACATGCTCTGCCAGATCACATGATCACATGAGCACCCTATCCTGCTTTAGGCAGTACATAATCCCCTCCAGCCGAGCACTTGCAGAACAACCTCATAATGCAATCTATCACAATAGCAGGCTTTCCTCCATTTTGAGACCTTAGAATGACAGGGTTCTAACTAACGTTTACAAAGTTTTGAGGAATTTGCTTGCAAAGTTTGGCCGCTTAGTGTACACTTCGGGAACTGGAACTTTGTAATTCTGATCTGAACCCAATTTAACAAATGAATTGAATGCCTATACCTAATCAGTAGATAGAACTATTTATTACCAGTTATGTGCAATAGTTAACTCAATTTTGACCAAAAATGTCAGGTAGAACCCTGTAATTCTGATTGTGATTTGGTTCTGACCTTCCTTCAGAGTGCATCCACTCCTATGCGTCCACTGGGTGTAGTTAACTTCAGGCGTGATACAAGCATTCGTGTGTTGATAATGTTTACTCCAGGTGTTAGAGCAGTAGCCTCGGGGAAAGCTGATATTCAGTTGCTTTTTCATATTAAATTACATTTTGCCATTTTACCGATGCACAATTAAAAAAAATTGGCAGCATCCAAGGGCAGATTACAGTTTTATGTGCTATCAGTTTATATAGCGCAGATTCGTGAGTATGTAAATCCTGAACAGGGTCCCTGCTGAGCATTGAACCAAAAACCTCACATTTGCAACTTCTGTATTTGGTCTCTCTCTCTCTCTCTCTCTCTCTCTCTCTCTCTCTCTCTCTCTCTCTCTCTCTCTCTCTCTCCTTTCCATCTGTGGTGATTGATCTCACAGTCATGCGCACAGTAATTAATAGCAAGCGCTACCTTCTACCGCCTCCCTTCCTCCCTCCTCAGCGTAGTGCTGGCCAACACAAGCAAGTCTTAGGAGTCCAGGCCAAGCCAGAGTCGCTGCCCTCTTTATTAGTCCTGATGGCCAGAGTTGCGGAGAGAACCAGCGAACGGAGTGTGAGGTTTCCATAAACGTCAGGAAGAGGCTGACCTGTTTGGATTGCAGATTATTGCTGGCTGACGCTCTATTATTTTACAACCAGAGACGGTTGTTCAGTACAAAAAAAAAAAAAAAAAAAAAAGCTGGAGGGGTGATGTGCTGAGTGGGGTTTGGGGAGGAACTTCAAAATGTTAAAATAATCTTTGCTAATTTCCAGAAAGGCTGTTGCATAAAGTTTTAACACGGCCAAATTATACTGTTTATTTTTGATGTATTATTTTCATTTGATTACAAAATTGAGTAGTATCAGTAACTTTAATATTTTTTCCTATTACGGTGGGCATGTCCTAATTTTGACTGAATTTTGTTTTCATCATGAAAACTTCTCCATCGTATGCTAACATAAATAAGCAAGTATAAGACTGATTCAGAATAGAAATGGGGAAAAATGAAAGAGTGTGTTACTACATCAATAGATTTTATCTTACAAAATAGTTTTGATCTCATATCCACCAAGGGTATACTGTATACCTTAGATTTATATGATTTATGTCGAAATATTTGTTAATTATATTTTTGTTTGCCTGCAGGTTAAAATCTCCTACTCCATGAAGCATCTTTGGATCTTCGCCAATAATCATTTCCAGTATTCCCTGTAAACAGAGATGGCTGATTTGTTGTATCGTTAACTACCAGAAGATAAAATGGTAGAATGCTGTTGAATATATCTTTCTTCACTTAACCAATACACATCACTGGGTGAGCTTGACTCAAGGGTCATAGCTCTGGTTAGTTGCGGCTTTATGAAAATTATACTTACAGTAGTATGTCTATGCATACTGTCTTGTGACTTCTGGTGTGTGGAGATGCTTAAAATTTGCTTAATTCTGGCTGTTTTTCCATGTGCCTAATCTTGATTTAAGAATTGGGACTGGTGACCAGTTTATAGTTTACCTATGCGTATTTCACAAATAGAATAAGCTGGGCTGTATTATTACACAGACTCCACAGTAAGCTGGGACTTTCTGCAGAGGCGAGGCTTTCCATATCCATGTTCTCCATCAAGGTCATAAAGTGAGACTGCAGCCTAATTTTAGGTGTAATTCTATACCCCTCCGTAAGTTACCAGCCGAACGGGACACTTTTATTCAATTGGTGTCAGGCGCAGCAGCGGTCTCAGAATAGCAATTAAAATCAAAACTTTTGAAAATTGTGACTTTTGAAAATGTGCAGTTTTTCATTTACCTTGGACAATATGGAAGGACTCGAGGTGTATAGTTTACAAATCGGTCTCCCAGTAGTCTTGTGTGTTGGCTGTAAATATGAACACATTGAACTGTTTTATTATTTTTTTGTACTCAGGAACCCAGGAACAGACTATTAAGGCCAATATGTTTTGTCAAAAATAAATAAGGGCCAGGTCATGCTTTAACAGATTTACAAAATTGGTGCATTTTGTATCATAGCTCCAAAACTAAGTATGATAGAGTTACAATTTAAATGTAAATTTGTAACCAAAATTCAAATTTGTAACTCCGTTACCGACCAAGTTTTTGCCGTTTTCACCTGAAATAAATCAAATGAACAAAATAAGCTATTTTGTTGTTTGGAGTACGAGGGAAGACCTACACAAAGCCATTTAAATTGTAACTCTTTCTTACTTAGTTTTGGAGCTATGATACAAAATACACCAATTTTGTGACGGCATTACTGCTTTACCTGGCCCATAAATACATTAATAAATAAATAAAATAAAATTAATCTGAAAAATAAATAAAATAAATGCCCTCTAAAAGAGTAAAGTCGTTAATATTAGAGAGAGAGAGAGAGAGAGAGAGGAAAACAACATTGAGAAACATTAATGTTATTACCAGGATGGGACTAGGTTAGCCAAAATGGGTCTGTCTTTAACCCAATGTGCCATTGATGATAAAATGTGACTCAGCTCATCTCATGACTGGGCAAATAATTACTCATAAATATCTTTCTGAAGCCTCTGGAAATTTCCTGTGAGGAATTTCAAAGCTTATTTCCCAAATCTCTGTGATTTCATAATCCTAGTTACAGGCCATTGGACTCAATTGGCTTTTTTAAACTTCTAAAAAAAGAAAATGTTTATATTTCACCATAAAGACAGTGATTGAGTGGAGTCATTACAAAATCTAATTTGCCAAATAGAAGCTGAGAAGAGAAAAAGTAGTCTTTTAATCTGATTCCTGGATCATCCAAAGGCCACATCTGTGCCCAGGCACACACATACACACAGTGCACGCACATGCAAAAATACATATATGTGTGCACACTACACACAAACATAAGCACAAAACGCACAGCAAATAAGCAGTAATTCTTGCCAGTGTAGTCTTGCCTGGAGAGTAGGTGCACCTCAGTGTAAAACACTGCATTCGAGTCAGTCGATTTGACGGAGCAGCAGGATGACATTTTAATTGTGACTTGATTATGATTAATAGTGATCTTTGGGAGCGTACAGTGTGTTTGTTTTACAGTGCTGTTCTCAGGCTAAGCCTCGTGTCAAAATCTCTGCTGGATAATGGTATGGCGGGGGTTTGTTCCTGAAATCTGCTCTGTTCCACACTGTTTGTCTCTTATTGAACAGAAATATTTCAGTTTTCAAGGACCAACTGATGAATAAAATATTTTGGTGCCTCTTAAATGATACTTGTGATGTGATTAGAAGCGGAACTGTAAATGATAGAGGCAATTTATTTTCGGACAGTAAAAATATAATGTTAAATACCCTTGATTTTTAGTATTTTATGAAATTGCATCTCTGAAAATATTCTCAAACCCTTTGTTACTTAAAATATCTTAGTATTTTTGACTTGAAGTTCTCCATCTTGATCAATTTATTTATGTATCTGTTAATGTCTATTTATTGATAAACTACATGCATATGCTACTACCACTACTACTGCTACTACTATCACTAAGTACTACTACCAATAAGGAAAAAATTATAAAATGAACAGAAATACTACTACGACTAATAATAATAATAATAATCATAATAATTCAACAATTCAGTTGTATGGATGGTTGCTGAAATACGTTTTGCAGTTGAATGAAATCTTGATTCAGAAGTGCCAATATTTTGGTTAAGTGCATTAAATTCACGTGGTGTAAAAACAGTGCAACACTGCCCCATCTGGCCATTTTATGTTAAGCATTTTCTCCTCAAAGCACTGCTTTCCTCTCATTTTAATTCACACTGTCAGTGCCAAATGTGAAGAAATGTTTCCCAGCAAAGAGCAGATGGGCTAAATGAAAAAGTAAGTTTGTGATCCTGGCATAGCATTTTTTTTTAAACCAGTCTCACATCTGTCGCGTAGGGGTGTGGTAGAGGGTCCTCAAATACTGAGTAGTCAGATCTAATGACTTTATGCGTATGCAGATTAAAGGTAGTTAAAGACATTTTTTATGGTTTTTCGCTCCAATAGTAGTCCTAAGACCATTTCACTTTCTCCCTCTACATTCCTCAGAGTCAATAAACTAAGGATTTGTGGGGATGAAAGTTGGCTTAAGGATTTTTGGAGCTTCCAGTGCGAGTCCAGGGTGGTGTCTGCTGGCAGGAAGAATTAGGGTGGAGTCCCTATTCAATGTCTCCCTCTTAATCTTCATCATTAAGTAGCTGCTCTCGTGAGCAGAAATTGGCTGGCCTGGCTCCCAAATGGACCACTGTTTGGGAACCTGTATGTATTGATCAGATTCAACCAACCCGATTCTGCGACGCTTGATAGGAGCCACCTTTGAGAGTTTTTGCGATCATCAAATCAGCTTTTGATATTGTGTAAAAAGACCTGCAATGGCAGCATGGTCAGCATGAAATGAATGGGAAAACTCACAAATGAAAGCTGACAGTCTCTACTTGGTTACTTATGTGCATGGTTAGTTATGGGCCAAAAAGCCAAATTTGTGTCTCAGTCCATATGCTTATTGACTGCAAAATGTAATTTTGACTCCTGGAAGACAGACTAAATGCTGGAGCCCTGGTCTCATGTGGAGTTTGTTTTGTGTCTATATTGTGCAACCAAAAAAAAAAAAAAAAAAAATTTAGCACAATCAAAAATATAAGAGTGAGTGCAAGAAGTAGATTTGAGATCAAATAATAATGAATCAAACACAAAAATTTGTGCTCTGGGAAAAATAAATTATGTATGTTACATTTTTTTTTGCTGAATGTGGTGCATTTGATTGGTCACAAAGCTTGCTGTCACGGTAGCACAGACGCAATGCTGCTACTGTCAGTAGGCAGCCTCAAGAGAACGACCAGAGCTCTGCCACTGTCGCTTAAAAGTGCACTGGCCAATAGGGTTGCATTCCTCATTCCTCATTCTGTGAATTTGCACGTTACCTTGATTCTCAAAACTTTTTGAGGTGCAAGCAAAAGCAGAATTTGCAAACAAAAATAAGCACGTCGAACAAAAGGGGAAAAAAATACAACATACATATATATATATATATTTTTTTTTTTTTTCCCCTGGGACACAGTTTTGCATTTAATCAATTAATATTTGATCTCAAAACTATTTTTTACCCCCAATTATGTATTTTTGATTTTGCTTAATTTTTTTTTTGGTCGCACAATAAAGACAAAAAATTTACTCCATCGTCCCACAGAGTGCTGGCTTTGACCTGTTGCACCTGGACACAATGTTGCCACGGAGACTAACGTCACCCATGTGCAGAAGCCCGCGTTAAGCACCAAAGCTTGCAAAGTTCTCAGTAGTAAAGTCAGCTCATAATAAAATAATTTCACTTAATTAAACTTAATTAATTTTACTTATGAATGAACTAATGTCACATGCTTTTTTCTTTGTTTGATGCAGATTTTAAACTTATTTTATGTGTGAAGAAGGATTTCTCACCAGTGCTTCTGCTCGTCCAACTCTTACCTTCTGAGTTACAATCATTTTTGTTCCAGTCAATATACTGCTAAATATACAGTCACTAATGACACGGAAAACATAAACCACAGGAGTGATTGTGAATGAACAGACTCCAAGCCAAAATTCTTAAAATGCGGCTCTTAATCTATGTTATTTTATTTACAAGAACCTGTCTCTGGTGCTGATGTATCGAGAAGAAAAAATATAACTGAAAAAATAAATAAATAAGCAACCGAAGAAATACTAACTGAAATGAAAAGCAGCACTCTGGACGCAAGGTTATACAGAAGTATGACCAGCTCAATCTGATAAGCCTGGGCAACCTTCCCTCTAAGGTCTGAAAAGTAAACAATGGGGATGTGGGATTGAATGGGCCTTTGGTCCCCATGAAACCGCAGCCGCTGTCTGAGGGCTTGTTCTAGGGTTTAGCGCAAGACCCTGTGATAGGTTCAGGCGCCAAGGAGTTAAGCAAGCTGGTCTGAGAGAGAAATTGAGTAACTGTGACTTCTGTTCGTATGGTAAAAAAAAGACCACTGCTTGCTTAGGAACGACAATATTGTTCTGTCTGACAGTGATTTTTGAAGGGTGAGGCATGTGTTTAAGCGTGACTTTACAGAATTACTTCCTGTGTAGCTTGTCCCTGCAAACTATGGGTATGGATGTAAAACTGAGAAGTGACAGGGTTGTATTAGTTTTGTGGAGGTGTAAAGGTGCTCAGTCCAATTGTTTTTATGCTGATTTGAGTTTTCGTTGAGCAGTAAATCCACTATTACAGGGTGTTTACTTCATCGAACATTGATTGGGTGGGAGTTGTCTGCTAGTGCTTGTCTGGTTAGTACTCAATAAGCAAATGATGTATTGCATTTGTACCACACCTTTCATGATCTAAAAATTGCTTTTCAGGAGAAGGGGTGAAGATCACTTCAACCTGCAATAGTGTGTTGCATCGATCTGGCTCATACATGGTGGCCATTTTGGGTCTTAACTGTCACCGTGCTTTGAATGAGGTTGGAAAGGCATGTAATTGTGAAGCTAAAGTAAGTATTCAGGGGGCTGATTAGAAGGTTAGACTGAAAATGCAGTCGGGAATTTTACCAGCTTCCCAGAGGAACCTCACGCTCTTTGTGACAAGTGCCCCGGAATCTATAATAGCCTCAGTGATCAAGGAACTTCCCCTGCCAACTGTCCAGCAGGTGCCTACCTGTAGCTGGTTGTTGTCATGAGACGTGTCTCACCTCAGGCCAAACAGAATAGATGGGGAAACTCCAACCGAAGTGTGGAATGAGAATGTACTGCCGAGCCCATAAGCATTTGGTCGGTGACATAATTTTCATCATTTTCTCTCTGTACTCTTCCAAAATGGATTTGTGATGCAACAGTCAAGATGTGCTTGTCATGTTTACTTTCTGCTTTAATGTCAGGATTTTGTCAAAATATACTTTGAATCATGCAATTACAATTTTTTGTTCACAACCTCCCCAATTTTAGGGGCAAGTAACTGTACAAACTAACATTATCATTTTTTTTTTTTTAATTTAGATTGTCAATGACTGCCTGAAGTCTGGAACCCATGCACAACACCAGATGCTGGATTTCTTCCCCAGTGATGCTTTGCCAGGCCTCTTCTGCAGCTGTCATCATTTCCGGCTTGTTCTTGGGCTGTTTCACATTCAGTTTTGCCTTCAACAACTGAGAATTTTGTTCAGATGGATTCTGGTCAAATGATTGACAGGTCTATTGTAGTGCTTTCCACTTTGCTCTTAAAGGCCCTCATTTATCAAATTTGCGTAGGATCTGGTGTAGATTCTGGTGTGAATATCAGCGTTTGACTTAGCGGGTTTTGAAAGTGGAGTGGAAATTTAGCAGGTTTTGACAGTGTTTAACTCTCACTAAGCTTATACCATAGTAAAGTAAATAATGACCAGTTTATGTTTAAAGTCTGCTCATAATATCACAACTGAACCCTGTCTGACTTAACACAATCTGACTGAGTCTTTTCACGATGGAGGAGTCAGTCTTAAAAAAATCTTGATCTAAATAGAAGATCTAGACCAAAAGAGTAAGCATGTTCACATCAGAACCCTGATTTGAAATGTTCACTTTAAAATATAACAAGGTATAGAGTCTAGATCTAGATCTATTCACAATACCACAGAAGAATTCTGACTTAGCACAATCTGACAGAGGCTTTTCTGAGTGGAGAAGGGGTCAGTGTGCTTGTGTATTCCATAATAGTGGCCTTGGCTCAAAAAGAAATGCATTTTAAGAAATGCAGGGATATCATTCAAACTCATAATAGTGTTCCTTACCTTTCAAGCTTGAGAAGCTTCCTTTTTGAGATTTGTTAGCATTTTCTGCGATCAAGACTAAACTTGAGTCTGCATCCCCCATCTTGAGTAAGAGAAAGCAAAAGCTGAACAGGCTATAAAAGCTCGACTGTGATTGGTTCCTTCTAGCGAACGAAAACAGAATCACGTTTCCACATTGGCTGATGACTTAGCAGAATTTGACAGTTTTCCTCCTTGACTTGGCGGGTTTTGACAGAGTTTAGCTTTTTCCGGTACAATTTATAACATGATGTAGTAGGTTTTGAAAGTGGAGCTATCAGTGGGATAAGCGCAGGTGCCTGAAAGAGAGGCTAAGGGAGATAACTCATTTATTTTCAAAACTTGACTTAGCAGGTTTTGCAAGTCAACTCCTCACATCATCAATAAGTGCAAGGGAACCTGTTCCACTGCTGCTTCACAAATGACTTGGTATCCTGCTTGGTACGAGCAGTTCTTTTCCTTCAATATACTCTTCCCTTCTTATCTCTCTGGTTCAAGTAGATCTTTGTCTCGTCTGCCCATTGGATTTTGTTCCAGAGCTGTTTAGACTTCATAGTCGCTTTTTGGCCAACTGAAATCTAGTCTTGTTTACGAAACTCCCTAGATTCACTCTGGTTAAGTCTTCTCTTTATTTGTGAATTTGATGCAGATATGTCTACTGCCTGGAGGGTGCTCTTGATTTTTAGTGTTATGAAGGGGGTTTTTTTCACTAAGGAAAATTTTCTGCTGTCACTGTTGTTATTCATGATCTTCCAGGTCTTTTAGTGCTTTTGAGCTCACCAGTGCATTCATTCTTTTAGTTGACAAAATGGTTGATTTGGCCGTAACCAAAGGTTTTGCTATGTTTCGGATTTGTATGTTTTGATTTTTCAGCCACACTTAAAACCTTTTTTTTTTCTGCCAGTGTGAAAATGATATAATAGGGGAATAACACACACCTGGCCATAAAACAGCTTTGCAAATTATTCAAATACCTTTGGTCCCATGTGGATGACCTCACATTAGAAAGCGCTATAAATTCCTACGCAGTACACCCGATTTGATTGTAAATACCTTCAAATGAAAATTGACAGCTTACAGTTTGCTCTCATTTTCAGTGTTTAATTTTAACTTTAATATGCTGTGATAATAGACAGCTAAAAGTACAATAAATTTGTAATATCCTTGTATTTATGTGTCTGGCGGTTTGCTCATTTCAGCTGTTGCCTGTGGCTTACACAATCCCACATACGGTATGGCTACAGTTGTTGTCAACATTTACTGGATAATATTTGCAGGCAGTACATGGTCTCTTTACTGGATAATATTTGAAGGCAGTACATGATCTCTCTCTCTCTCTCTCTCTCTCTCTATTTCTCCTTCTCTTTGTTTCTCACCACATCATAACTCTAAAACATGGTTAAGTCACTGAAGTACATTCATTATTGCACAAATACAAGAAATTACTAAATGCAAAAGACAAGCTCATACTGTCTTTACGTAAGAAATGCGTGACAGGGAAGTTCCATTAGATCGAGCAAGTTTGCTTTTGAGTGAGTGGGATGCACCATGTACAACTAAGATGGGTGTCAATGACTCAGTAATAATGAAACTGTATGCAGCCCCTTGTGATTTTGTGGAATATCTGTATCACACACCCACTTTAGTACAGCTGCCCGTCTGCTGCTGCTGGATCTGACCTGCCCTGAGGATTGGTCTCTGTTGAGACCAGCCCTCACTGAAATGACAGCTGATGTACACATGTACTTGTGAATGAGTCATCAGAAAGACCATTAATACGATACACTCGCGAGAATTTAATGCATGTGTTACGAGGCCCCAGATCAACAAACATCCTGTTGCCTTCGTCTCCCTACTTCCTATTACATCCCCTACTCTTCTCTTTCTCTTGCGTCTTACTCTTCTTATACTCTTACGACTGGCTCTCGCATCTTATTTGTAAACCTATAGCAAGACAAGCAAGTAATCCTCTAATGGCAAGATTAACCCCTTTGCGCAGATTTAGATGCCGGCGTCCGTAAATTCCGAAATGTAATTCCTAAATAATTCTATAATTGAATTTTCAAGTGTCTTGCATCACTGGAATAATTTTCCAGTCTCCGTGACACAAATACTGAGTTATAAAGCCTAAATAGACTCATTCATAACAGGAAAAATTGGTATTTATTTGTATTTGCAAAGGGGTTAATAGATGAGTTTACATTTTCTGGGCTGGGCTTTTTTTTTTCATCTTTATATGGGCATCTGTAGGCTTTTAGTTAGCCAATAACTGTGAGACGCCCTGAGAAGTCTGAGGAGTTCTGGTTTGTGGTCGCTCTGTGGTTCCATGACTCACTGCCACTGGATATTGTTGAGTTCCTCTGATATTATTTGGTTTTCAATGACATCAGCGACTCAAAAGTGTCTAAAAATAGACCTGCGGGTCCCACCGTGACCATGTCGCGCTGGCGTGTCAGACACGGGCGTGGACTTGCATCCCTGTGGTTCCTGTGAAGTGGCGAGGGCATCAGAGAGACGCGTCTGTGGCAGGATGTAACCTGGGCGTGTGAAGATAAAGGAGGCAGGAGTATGTGGCTGCGATAACTAAACTCATAGGTATGACATGGTGGTGTGGTGACATAATGTCAATGGTGCATCTGTATGCAGCAAATCTGAAATTATGAGACTCAAGGTGCTGAACTCTGAGGTTTGCTTAACCCCTTTAACGTAAGTGACTTTTTCACTTAAGTTTTCCCTTAAGTAGATTCAAAATAAAAAAAAAAATTAAAAATAAAATAAATGTGAAAAAAAAAATGTTTTTCCATATTGCAGGACAATGCCGCGTACATACTTAGTATCTGCTGGTTGTTGCGTTTCACTGCAGCTACATCACATTTATGATGGGAGAAATATTCCAACTCAGGACGCCGTGCTTTTATAGTGACAGCATTACATTGAATGGAAAATGTCAAGATCTTTTCCATACTTTTATACACATTTCCCTGTATTCCATCCATCCACCCATCCATTTTCTTCCGCTTACCTGGAGCCGAGTCGCGAGGGTAGCAGACTCAGCAAAGTGTCCCAGGCACCCCCCTCCCCAGCCAGTTCCTTCAACTCTACCTGGGGGACCCAAAGATGTCCCCAAGCTAGCTGGGAGATATCGTCCCTCCAGCATGTCCTGGGTCCTGGGCCTCCTCCCAGTTGGACGTGCCCGGAAAACCTGTTGAGGGAGGCGTCCAGGAGGCATCTGGACTAGCTGCCCGAACCACCTCAACTGACTCCTGTTAACGCGGAGGAGCAGCAATTCTACTCTGGGCCTCTCGGGGATGTCCAAGCTTCTCACCCTATCCCCAAAGGTCAGCCCAGCCACCCTGAAGAGAAAGCTCATTTTGGTTGCTTGTATTCACGATCTTGTTCTTTCAGTCACTACCCAAAGCTTGTGACCACAGGCGAGGGTTGGAAAATAGATTGATCAGTCAATCAAGAGCTTCGCCTTTAAGCTTAGCTCCTTTTTTACCACCTCAGACCGGTACAACGCTATACGGCATCCTCCTGTCAATCTCCCGCTTCATTTTACCCTCACTCATGGACAAGACCCTGAGATACTTAAACTCCTCCACTTGGGGTAACAACTCTCCCCCGACTCAGAGGGGACAATCCACCTCTTTCCCCTGTAATTCCACAGGACATATCTGGGATCGTTGGAAACTTTAGGACAGGGCTATTCGACCTTATCCAGAAAGGGCCGGTGTGGGTGCAGGCTTTCATTCCAACCAAGTAGTTACATACCTAACACTACTAATCAACCCCAAGTGTCTTTGCTACAGAGATTGATTAGTAGTATCAGGTGTGTAACTGTTTGGTTGGAATGAAAGCCAGCACCCACACTGGCCCTTGCAGGATAACATTGAATGGCCCTGCCTTAGGATCTCCACTAGAATTTAAAGGGCATCTAAAGTCGATTCTCAGACGGGACGTTGAACGTCCAATGTTTACAAACAAATCACTTGCTTTTGTTGACATCTTGCATTGTCACATGACCGATTTCATTCATATAATCCAACGTTTTGTGTACATGCGTAGATAATCCTTCTATTTCGGTTCGTTTGTGCAGGTGCGGCTCTCCGATCGGCCGATTAACAAAAACTATGGGAATCGACTTTAGATGCCCTTTAAAATAGGCCTGAGGTTCCACAAGTTTGAATACAGCGCTGCTTTTGATGGACCCATGTAGGGGTCTGCAGGTATGATGGAGTTTAACCCTGGGAACTATGCAGGTTTAGCTGTCCATCCCAGTAATAATGACAGTGTATTATGGTTGAGCATGCACATAGTTAAGAACTGTTTGACATTCTATACAGCAGTACATGCTGTTAGGGGTAGTGATGGTATCAGAGTGAAAAAATCTGGCTTGACTGAACTTCCGTCCATCCATTATCTAAATCGTGTCTTTGTCGCTAGGGTCACAGAGAAGCTGATGGCAGTCCCAACTGACTCTGGGTGAGAGGTAGGAACACACCCAGGACAGCTCGCTTATCCAATGGCGCACACGCCATTCACTCTCACACTCATATCTTAGGGCAGTTTTAGAGTGTCCAGTTAGCCTGACATGCACGACCTCAGGAGAAAACAGAGGGCACCAAAGGGAAGGGACTCTATACAGAAATGCCCCCAGCCAGATTCGAAAGTACGAATTAATTCTTGCTGTGAGGAAACCATGCTACGCGTGCAGCACTCTTGATTGAGCTCGCACATTAAAAAAAAGCCAAACATAGATGAGATAAATGGTTCTTATGTAAATTCTAACCTACTGACATTGATGGCTGTCTCCATCCTCTCTGTCTTAAGTGTTAATTCACACTTTTTATCTGCGAATAAAGGCATCTGAGAAGAGTGCGCAAACAAAGGTGTTGCTTGCTTCAGTCCTGGTCTCTCCCTGATTCATGTTCACAGGGAATTGGCAGAAAGCTTGTTTACCATTTTCCAGTGATTCTAATAGAAAATATGTTACCTACCTGCTTGGTATGCAATAAGAAATGTGTAGCATGTGGGTGAACAGAACCCTGAAGTAGGTGAAACATTTAGATAAATGTCAATACTTTGCGTAATCGTTTACTGTCTGCTCAGATGACCGTGCACAAAACTCATTCGAGGGAGGGGAGATTTGAGCCTGAAATGCTAATTATATACAGGTAGCTGCCGTGCGGCACTGAGGTGGAACTGGGCTGGGGGCATGTGATTAAGCCTCAGGAAACCCACACCAATGAATCCGAGGATGCTTAGTCATACAGACACATCACATTTCACCATGGCACGAGTGATGCAGTCCATGCCCAGTAATCCCCCCACGCCCAGACCTGTGTACTTAGATGACCTTGCTACGATAAATGTGGCACATTGCTTTGCCATGTGACGTTCAAGCCTAAGTTTACTCCACAAGTGGTTGGTGTGAAAACTTGTATTTTTTGACATTTTGCAGAAGTTCCCCTCTAAAACAAATAAGATTGGTAATGTTACCATACCCTACAATAAGCCATGTTTTCTCTAATAAAAATACTTTAATGACTTAATACCTTAATTTTTTTACTTCCTGGCCGTGCTGATGTCTTGAGTCTACCAAGTTATGCCAGAGGGGAAAAAAAAGATTTTTGATTGATCAATTAATTGACTGACTGCCAAGGAAACCTATCGTTATAGCAAAGATGGGTGTCTCTGGAAACTTCTCACATGTACCGTGGCATGGAAGCTAGCTGTCTGTTCACCAAAGAGAATACAAAGCCATTCTTTCCATTAAGCTAAGTCCGAAGAGACAAAAACACAATAATATGTACACTGCACCACATTTTAATGACAGATGGAGTCACAGAATTCTCAGACGTCTCATTAACCGCAAATGAATGCATGTTCAGGACTTCTGAAAAAAAAAAAAAAAGAACTTAGTCATAATAATGTTCTCATGGCTTCGTACTTTTCCCCTTCCTGATTGGGTTTATTTTTAGATCATGTGATGGACATGGGACGTGCAGGTATGGCAGGTTTTTCTTTTTTTTCTTCATCTCTTCTAATGTTTCATTAGTCAGTGCAATAGATATAGAAACAACCGGTTCTTGGCAATAAAGGCGTATATATTTCCTGTCCAGGGACAAGATTCTTCTCTTGTATCTCACAATGAGATTACTCAGGATATATGTCAGCCAAAGAGGTCTTTTTCAAGTCTCTAGATGTAGCGTGTGTGTGTGTGTGTGTGTGTGCGTGCGTGCGTGCTTTTTAAAAACTGACTTGATGTTTTAATATTATTTTTCAGCTTGAAATGTATGAAGCATGCTATTTATTTTACCTGTAAATTTGTTTGTGGTGGTCACTTGTTATGTAAAAAAAAAAAATCTGGTCATTTTGGTGTGTCATTTAAACTGTTGTTGTGAATGTTTGCCTAGATTGCAATGCATTTTCAATGAATTCGTGTGATTTTATTGTAATTCTAGATTTGAAATCTGTGAGAATTTTAGATGCAAAACATCGTTATCCTTTATCAGCATTTGAATTAGCCATATTTACGTTTAGTCCATATATCCACTTAATGACATACCTTGTAAGTCAAACTGTAATTAAACTGTATATTACAACTACTACTACTACTACTAATAATAATAATAATCTAGATTGACTTGATGCCTCCTTGATTGTTTCTGGTGTAGGCCTTTCACATACACACTGTAAACCCTGATAGTGTGGTCAACTCAAATGTTTTGTGGAAACCGATTACCTCAAAAAATTGTATTGGCCTAATTAATTGCATTGTGTGGAAGGAACTTAAATAAAATATGGTAAGGTTATTTTTTACATGTTTTTAAGTGCTGTGAACACAAATCATTAAGCTGGCATACTTAATTTTTTGAGGTAATTGGTTTCCACCAAACATTCACCACACTTGTCAGGGTTTACAGTGCAGTGTGAGGCAAAGGGAATAGAGATTTCACTGCAGCGTGTAAGTATTTGTTTTGCTCTGTCAAGGAAGCTCCTCTTCAGCTAAAATGGAGCTTTGCACCCTCTGCCAAAAGCAGAGGAGTGCTGGGTGTTACCAAATAAACAAACGTGTTGAAACAAAGTCAATATGTTCCTTGAACAGGAGAAAGGGTATATGCCCTGGCACGGATGGCCTTGTGGGAATTATCATTTCGGCCCAAATTTTTAGAGAATTGAAAATCGGTGTGATAACACTGATACTTAGTTCCCCAGGAAATGTGCCACTATTAATTAACACCTTGACGGATGTAAACAGAGCCCCAGAACCTGATGTCATGCAAAAACAAACAAGGGTTGTGCCTTTTTGCTTCATAGTAAACTTATCTGTTTCAACCTGTCATGGTATAATTCACAGGTACTTGCAGGTCTCCGTCACCTGAAATAGCCAATAATCTGTTTTGGCACAAACTGTACGAAAGCAATGAGGCTATTTGAAACATAAACTCTGACATAAATTTGCAATACGTGAATGTGAATTTGGGCGCAAGCTTGTGGTTATGTACTGTTAGAGTTGTGGGAAATTGAGCAGTTGGAACTTAATGGCAGAAACCAAACTATGTTTGCATTTGTGTTGGGAACTCACTGGCTGCGATCAAAGTATTTTATGAATGTAGATAAAGGTACGGTGAAGTCAATGATACAGCTGGTTAAATATCTCTCAGCAGGTTTATCTGACTTTGATCAAAATGAATTTATGCGGGCAGATTGATCTCTTTGGATTTGCTTCACGTTTTTTAGGTTGCTAGTTAGTCTTCATTATTACAACAGAAGCTTGAAATGAGATGTGTTCTGTTTGTTTTTCTTACATTTCCAATTCCGGAATTGCAATACTGCATACTTGACATAAACCTCAAGTCTCCTGTCATCCAGGCACAATGAATAGAAATGGTAAAATGAAGAGAAATGTGACTGTAATGCTTTTGTATCAGATTTATGGGGTATGATACATTCTGCATAGACTTATAGTATGTGCTGTACATCACCTGTAAATTGTCCAAAGCATTAATCCATTTATACTGTATATGTCAGTGACCAGACAACTACTGCCAAACCAACCTCTGTTTTCAAACCCAGCTATAGCTAGTGACAGACCGCGTTAATGACACGACACTCTGAATTCAGCTTTTGATATCCCGTAAGAACTGATCTTGAATCATATCCTTAATTTATATCTTTTCTCAGCAGCTGGTGCTGCCAAAGTTTCGGATGAGCTGCGATGAGAACAGTTGTTGGGGTTTGGATTTTACATTGTCCAACCCCACATTGCGGAGGGAACTCCTTCACTGCCCTCTGTTGGTCCCAGTTGGGCAATAATTTGTGATCACAATCTACACTTATTTTTTAAATTTGGTGGATTTTAGTATTTTTTCATTTTCAGAGGTGTTGATAATTTGTTTGAAAGTGGTGCGGCATCAGATTTGCTGGCATAGAAAGCCCTTAGTGGGTACGTTGTAAAAACATTCTCATCTTCCTCGGAGCTTGCGTTTTTCCTTTCAGTTCGCTTCTTTCAACGAGTTTGACTCTCTCTCCTGAGCAGCCAGCGGATGGATAAGCTTTTCAGTCCAGTCTATTTTGCACATTTTGTTCTAGGTTTTGTCAGCGAGTTGGAGGCCTTCCCTAACTAGCTGGATCCAAGCCCTTCGCTCTACAGGGCGATTTAAACAGTCCCAAGAAAACATGCACTGCCAGCAACTGTCGAAAGGGAGCCCTGCTTCCAGACTGCGCTGCCCCATGATAAGGTCCGTTGTTCAAGCCAAATAATTTAGGCAAAAAATTATCTACGATAAATGTTATGATAAAAAAAGAAAATCCAGAAGTTCCAACTTTATGTAGAAATGAATGACAAATTAAAGGAAAGAACCTAAATAAATTGTGGACAAATATAACAAATGGAGATGCTGTTCTTCTGTTCATTTTACTGGTGCGGTTTGGGTTCTCTTGTCCCCTTGCTGGCCGAAGGGTGACTGCAAATCAATGCAGAGTTATTTTGCATGATCACTGCCTTTAGTCACCAAATCTCAAACCAACTGAAGTCATATGGGAGATTTTGGAACATCGTGATGACGGCGCTTTCTGTCAATATCATAAAAACACCAAATGAAGGTATAGCTCTTAGAAGAAAGGTGCACCGTCCCTCCAGTAAAGTTTTACACTTGTAGGCTCTTTGCCAAAGTATGTCACAGCTGATCTGGCTGCTCATGGAAGCCTAACACCTTACTGAGAGTGTTTATTTTCATTTTTTCCATTAATTTTCACTCGTTTATTCTGTATGTCCCTCCACCACCATCAGAGACATATTATTCAGAGTTTGGAGCCCAGAATTTTGTTGTCAAAAATTATAAGTTTTCCCACAAAAAGTTAACATCTGGCCCAGAATGGTTAGTACACAGAAGGCAGAGCATAACAGATTAGTTAACCAGTTCACTGCTGTGAAATTACAACTGTAAAGGATCTCTGTAATTTTATGCGAAGCACTTTGTTTAAACAGTGTCTCGATAGAGTTCAGCATGTCACTTGCTTGTTTCTTTGTTCTGAGGGTCTTCAGCCAAAGGTCACATTACTGTGTTTATCCTTTTTCATTAGTTTTTGGAAACTATTTTCCGCTTCATATTTTCCCGTCTATATTTTTCATCATTCCCTCATTCTCAATCTGTCAGCACTACTTCTGAATCACTGCCCTCTCCAAGATGATTGGTGAGCAAGAAGCTCTCCTCCATAAGGCCACGTATCTGATTGGTCAGTGGTCAAGGCTCCTCAGGGAATGCTATTGGTCTGATTGGTTGGAGCAGGAAATTTAAGTCATGCCAGTGAGGTATGGGAGCACTAATGTGGCAGAATGAGAATCTTTGGCATTCCTTGCCTCTCCAGAGCATCTTAAAATAAGCCCACCCTTTCCCGTCACTGTCCTTTATCCGGCGTTGGACAGAAGCCATTTTATGTAACCATCCAGCTGGTGTTGGGCAGCCTCTTCAGTCTTTATTGCACCAAAATAAACTTCTCAATAAACTGAAAAAATATTTTTCAATTGGACTGCACTCCTCTGGACTGGAATATTATGATAGTGATACTTTAACTGAAGGGAAGTGAAAGGGGAGGACGTGAGTCCAATGGTGGTGTTCAGGGAGGGGAAAACCAGACAATAAACACATTATTATACCCCTGTTTTTTTTTGTTTTTTTTTTTAAAGAGATGCTTTATATTTGCCTCCCAAGGGGAATATCATAACAGTTCCTAGAATGAGCTGCAGGCAATTTCCACTAATCACTCTCTACACCGGTGAAACTTGCAGCACGCACACGCACACACGCATACACACTTGCATTCCTACAAGGATAAAAGCTAGCTGTGGATTAAGATGCTATATTTAGTATGGCTCTGCATTTTTGTGGTGATCAAGTTTTATAGCCTCTTGTCCTTCTGCTTTAAGATGGCATTGTATCTTCCTCATTGGCAATCGTTCACAGCACGTACAGAAACCAGCCACCGGACAGTGAGGCGTTTACTGAGAAAATCTGAACCAAATTGCCTTGTTAAAATGCCTGTGCATTTTTATAATCCACAGAGTTTATGTAAGTTTATGGTCACAAATGCCCAGATGTGCTTAGAGAGCCTTATCAACTAGGGCAGTCAGTCATTTTTCTCATCTTCACTTCCACCGGTGTCTTCCCTCCCCATTATCTTAGATCATATATTTCAAATTAACCAGCACAAATGGTGTCCCTTATCCAATCTTACTTGTTTCAGTTTGAAGACCTCTTTATTTGCTTTCTGCGGGCTCTATCATTCATAGATACGGGGGAGGAAGCAATGTTTTTTTTTTCCGTTGGAGGGGCATGCACCGTTCATTCCGGATGAAGATTCTCAGGAATGGTGCTTTTCCGCCCCTAGTAGCGGTGCTACAATCCTCGGAAGTGATAACCGCGAATTCGCGTTAATCTCTGAATGAATTTCCCCGGTGGAAGCAAGTTTATCACGAGCGCGCATCAATGTGATGAACGTCTCTGGGAATGAGATTTTATTCTTTGGAAATATCTGCAGTGAACTTGAATACCACTCAATATGCATACTTTCCTTGGTGTGTTTACATTGCTGTTTACTCGCTGATTTTATCATGGGCAATTGCATGAATGTCGTGATTCAGAGTGCATGATTTTTTTGTCATTTTTTATTTTGTAATGCAAAAATGTTTTGTTCTCTAATCCTTATTTGTAATAAATATGTAAAACTTTTAATGCCAAGAATGTTTTGGAGGAAATGACCTCGAAATATGTCACAATATGTGGGGACAAAGAAAAGAAAAGAAAAAAAAACACAAAACGAAAGTCAATATGTACGTGATCTAATTTTACCATTAAACAGGAAAGCAATGCTTCAGTCAAAATCGCATTGAAATGATTTACGATGTCATCGTTACAGTTCATTTGCACAGATTACTTTGGCAGACGGCATTTGTTCTACCTTTATTCCAAGATGACGACAGGATTGAATTAGCGAAATCTGGTTCAGTTGAAGAGTTAAGAAAAAGCAAAGAATTTCAGCGTTGGCATTTGATATGTTTTTGAGATGCCTCTGTGGCTCATGTTGATCTCATGCATGAAAGCTTTCGCGAGACATTTTCAAATCGTCTGCTTGGCCTCAAACTTGCTTTCCCACATAGATAATTCATACTTCTGTCTGGGGCTGCGCAGTGACAAGGGACCACTCTGCCCTTCAACGCAAAACCAGCTGTTAGCTGCGTAAGTGGGGATTTAAATATTAGCCAAGGCAACGATTCAAGAGCTCTGGTAAAGCCATTACAGCTACTTTTTAAAACCATTTACAGAATGAAAGGTCTTATGCGACACTGCGTTCCAAGAGGAGCAGAGCATTAGATTAATCTGAAGGAAGAGGTAATGCTAGTGTATAAACAACTGATTTACAGCTGAGAGGTCTCTTATCCTGCTCTGCTAACCATTTGGGGCAGAGCAGAGAGGTAGGACAGAAGGACTCCACGGTGTAATCAGAAGTTAGGGACTGGAAGTGGTATGTCAGTGCGTCCGCTTCCCCAGAGAGGCACTATTACTCGGGCTGAGGAGGGCTCATCAAGGAAGGCTGCAGCCATGTGCAACGCTATTAAACTGGAACAGAAAGGTTAAACAGAAGCCAGTTCATTTTAGAGACTTGAAAGTTTGCAGCTACTGCTGCTGTTGGTACTGATTTTTTTTTTTTTTTTTTTTGCGTCGCCTGGGACGAAGTGCAGAGGGCGAGGTTTTGTTTTTGGTGGGGTTTCTTTGTTTCTTTGTTTGTGAGCAACATTGCGGCAAAATGGCTGCACCAATCTTCATGAAACTTTCAGGATAGGTGGGCATCAGTAGGTCAAGGTTAAGGTCAAGGTCACTGGAAGGGTCAAAATCGTTTTTTTTCTGCACTAACTTTGGTAAAAATGTTCATATCAACCTCAAACTTAATCCAGAATGTGCATCTTTCAATTCTGATTCCACTCCTGTGCTACATGATAGGGTATCCCTCATAGTTGTCTTACTGGTTGGAGGTTAAATGTCACAGGGGTCAAGGTCATTGCTTAAATTAACTTATTTTCCATTTATAACTCAAAAACAGTTAGAGGTAGAGGTGTTTATGATCAACATATACAACGTTACATATGGGCTTTCATTTGACACTATAACCTTTGACCTTGAGTAACCTTGTAAGGTCAAACTGAAGGTCACAAATTTTCAGGCAGTTTTAACTCTTACTGAAGAGAGACCACATTAATAAGACCAAATCAGTGGCTAAAGTACTACAATAAGTGCTACCAGGCGAGATTTGTTTTGCTTAGCAACAATTTTTTTTTTTTTTTTGATGATGGCTCTGTATAAGGAGTAAGTGCAGTCAATGCAGGTTATGCGAAATGGTATGGGCTTTATTCCTTGTGGTATTTTCCATTTCCATTATTTTTAATTTTCCATTTCTATATTCTGTAATTTTCCCCTCCCTCTTAGTAATGATGTGTACTTTATGAAAATTTTTATCTCTTCTGACAATTTTGCACTCTTTAGCCCACGGAAGTGTACACATCACTTCATCAGGGGCTGAAGCAAACCTCAACCCACAGAGGAATGTCTGACTTCCTGTCAAACAGTATGTGGCTGTTCTCAAAGAAACATTTGTAAGCCATGGTTACACATTACACTGGCATCGAATATTGACTATTGCATACATGCATTTTGAGGTTTTTTCAGGGTCTGTTGGCAAAAAAAGGAAAGATTTATCTTAAAATGCTCCTAAGCCTCCTTTGACCCCAGCACCCATTTTTTCCCCCTGTCACCGTAAGCATGAATTGAATTTGATATGTACTAGAGCCCTTACTGTAGCATGTTTTCAGTTGAGAGCACTTATAGCATCCTCCGCATCCAGCGTGACCCTGAAATCCCTCAGCGAGCAGGGTGTACATTTCGGTCCGAGACCTTATTTTCCCCCCTCTAGTAGAGCCAGTCTAGGGCTGGCAGGGACGTCTATTTTTATAAAAAGCATCTTTTGATTCTGAGTAGAGTAAGAACCCTGAAGTGGAGCTGCCTTAATTATGATGTGATGCAGGTAAGCGCTTTTGTGAACCTTCGGCCAACGCGTAAAGGAGACGGCTTACAGCAAATGGCTTTGCGCTCAAATGGCCACGACTGCAGTGTTCAATGCGTCCATTTTATTTAGCTTAGAGGAGGGAAAACAAGTCCATCAAAAAGTTGGAAATGCTACTGTGTAGTTGCAAATGAGCCTTTTTAAAGCAATATAAGCTTCATGTAAGCTTGGATGGTTTTACGCTTCACCCCGAGGGCAGAAAAAGACTAGTCCAGGACATAACCGAACAATGAACGCTATTAACACATTTTTAACTGTGCATTTATCTGGGTATTCCTTATTTTAAAGATTATTTTTTTGGGAATTTTTTTTTCCCTTTATTTGACAGTTATACAGTGTAGAGAGACAGGAAGGTTGGGGAGAAGAATGGGGGAAGACATGCAGCAAATGACCTGAGCCGGAGTTGAACCCAGGTCGCTGCGGGAAGGACACAGCCTTTATGGTGCGCGCGCTTAGACCGATGAGCCACTGGGGCGCTCCTTTGCCTTCCTTAAATACGTTGTTAACATTGTTTATAGAACTTTTATTTTTACAGTGGTTATATACATGCAAAAGGCAATATTACCCCTTAATCTGATCAATATTTGCTCTTTGTACTGTCAGTTTACATGATCAGCAATTATTAAAAATCAAGATAAATTCAGAATGCTCTCTCTCTGATCCTCATGAGGACCAAGTAGCATTTTTGTTAAGCAAGCCAGTGTTAATGATCTGGGAATATGTCAGCAATTAACTTTTGGGGAGACTTTCTTTGTGAGAGCAGATCAGATTTTTATTATTCAATGTATTTACCAAATACTTGAAAAAATACTGAAATTATTCAATTAACCTGTCTAATTCCAAAATTTTCCTTGCAATGTAAATGTATTGTCCTTAGACCTCCCTAACACATGAACTGGATGTATTTTTGGATTTCATGATGGTTAAGTTAAGTTCAGTTTTGAAGTTTTTTTCAAAAAAAAAATTGTCACAAATATTACCAGTAGGATTAAACGGGTTAATGAAATAAGGCTCATAATTTGAATGTCAGCACATTGTGATAATGAAACTGCAACCACATCGGAGTCTGTACACATCCAGACTGCCACTAAACGATGTAGCCTCCTGTCTCTCCATGATCTGAACTCTAAAACTGTTGCTCAGGGGAGTCTGAACACAGTTAGTGTAAAGATGAAGGAATGTTTTGTTGTTTGTTTTGAGCGGAAGTGATTGAAAGGCAGGCAATTTTGGTGTTTTCACGCTCCCTCCTCCACTGAGCTCAAGGAGGAACCTGTTAGTCTTACATCGACGGTCTCGTGGTCGATGGGAATGATGAAAATTCACCCTCGATTCTGGCACAGCTGGTCAGGAACTGTAACCTCTGACCTCCTGCAATGTGGCTGCCATCTTCTCAATTGGCAGCCATTGGTAAGAAAATTAGAGTGGGGAAAGATAACTGGCAAAACAGTTAAAATGCTTCCATTTGTTGACACGGCATTGTGAGCAGTTTGACACAGCTGAGGAAAAGGGAGAACAAGAAAAAAAACTAACAGAAAAATGAAAAGTTTTTGACTGTCAGACTATCGCATTTGTTATTGTCGTTTTGTTTCCTGATTCTGGACAGTGTGACTATTGTGCCCATTCTGGGGTGAATCGGTGTCACCTTTCAGAAAGCACTTTGAATATTTTTCTAGTTTATCTTCATACGTAACCCTCGCAGGTATTTTACTGGTTGTCTTTGCCAAGAAAACCACAAACTGGCTCCCCTGTTCCCTGTTTCACAATGCCTGCCTCTGTCAAAGCGTCGTCAGTCTCACACGCACACACACATACGCACACAAACGCACTCACACATATACACTCATGCATGCACACACACACACGCACTCATATTCACACACACGCGCTGTCACGCACACATACGTTGTCACACACGCACACACACACGCACTCACACACATACGCTCACATACGCACACACATATGCTCATATTCACTCACACACACGCACTCACACACATACACTCATGTACGCACACACACGTACGCTCATATTCACGCACACTGACACACACACACACACACACACCTGTTTAATCCCTCTTTGTCAATGTTTACGGCAAGGGCTTAACAGCACAAAAGCCGTCAGGATATCTCATATCAATTCACCGTTGTGATTTTGCCATACATTAAGAAATGAAGTTAACACCTGTTTTTTAGCTGAAAGCTCTTGTAGTCATTACCTTGTACAATCAGCATCCGGAGCCAGTGTACAATTACATTTTTGTTTATTTGGGTGTAATACACCTGGTTATGCAGAGTCCTGTTAATACGCCCTTCTCCCTCCTTTTCTTTTATATTTTTTATTTTTATCTTTTCAGACTAATTCTCGGACGTCACAGCCTCTATTTAAGAAAGGGATTTTACCCACAGCCCTTTCTTACCTTTTTTTTTTTGGTCTGTTCAATAGCAGTAATAATGTGTGCTGTAGTGAAAAAAGACCACCTTTACTCTGTTTTGCTTACCTTTACTCTGTTTGTGTACTTTTGACTGCAGCATTGCTAGACTTGACTTGAAACATACAGTGGTTTGAGCGACTTATTATTTATAAAAACGCAACTTTCTAATGCTAAATCTGCAGATGTTTTATGTCTGGTACATTTAGCATCTTGTTCTGGGACTGCCCAGTTGAAAAAAAACAATTTTGGATTTGAATGCAAATAAACTGAATGCAAGAATTGGCATATTATATACAACATATTGCAGCTTTACCCCTTGTAAGAAATAAACTGGTAAGGTCAGTAAGGCTCCTACAAGTACATTTCCATGATGTCTGGTTTTCTAGACCTCAGCAGTATTTGGAAACCACAGATTGGTTTTCACTTGAAGTCTTGCCATTTACATCTCGTTCTTCACATTTATTGATTTGTTTTACATTTTGTGGAGTAAAAGCAGCAATATAACACTCTCATGAAAAACCTTCTGTCTCCTTGTTTTAGAGCCTATGAGTATTGAGGAATCCAAACTTGGAGGGCTGTATTGGTTGAACTGGATCCTGATTTCCATACTGTGAAGCTTATTGAACAATGAATCGGTCACAGTTAAGGATTAGGGGTCAGTTTGGGTGTTCACCCTATGTTATTTAAGAATCAGTCACTGTATTTGTTACATTCACAAAGCATGCAGTGATACCTTACCAAGGGAACAGGGCGTACGTCATTAGACCACTGACATGTTTATTTCTACAAGTTACTTTTTTTAGGCTTTGAAAAGAAATGGAATCTTCTCATGAAACCATAAGAGAGCACTGTGGCAGGAGCTTGTCATTTGTCCAGTCACGCCGAGACTAATTCTCACCGAAATGACTCAACTCTAACTTGGTGCGATGATGTCAGAGCTAACAGAGTGAACAGGGAGGTTCTGTCGACCGATGACATGTCCTCACTGAATGGGGATTATTCCTCTCTGGCTCTGTGTTGTCGGTCTGGGCTTAATTCATTGGTAATACAACTGCTTCTTGAACTACTGCTACTGCTAGCACCAGCACTTCTCCCTTTTTTAAACTACTTTCTCCTGCTCAGGGTCATGGCAGGTTAACGCACGTCCGAGAGGAAATGGAGCAAAAGGCGGCAACGTTGAGAAGTAACTGCCAACCATTTTGAAAAGCATAATGGAAAATGGGAGCTGGCTCGTTCTTTCAAGCATGGCCCTATCTACGGACCATGCACATCGATTAATTATCAATTTACAAAAAAAAAAAAGGTGTGCGGTCCTTTTTTCTGTCTTAGAACAGCTGTGTAGAAAAATCACCATCTTTCCCAATTAGCAGTTTACAGCTTACCAGATAAATATTGACATTAGACGTAGGTGATGTGAAATTCTGAAAATAATTGAAATCAGTTTGTGATCGCTTTTATTATGATTGCTTGCATTAGAATCCATCATGTGGAACAACGTCATCCTCAAATGGTAAGTCCGTGAGCACTGTGTTGTCCATACAAGTTAAAGACAAACCAGACAAAGTGACCACTAAATTCAATCTGTAGCGACTCAGAGCATGCAGTTTAAAATGAGCATTGTGGCCCCAGCTCTTTAAGAGCAGAGTTTATTTAAGATTTTGACATTTTTATTACCTTTTTCACAACATTTCCAATGAAATTAAATTGTGGTAATTTCATTGGTCTGCTGCATTAGTACAGTATTCCAGCTTCATAGCATAAGAGTTGCATGTTAACTGGAGCAGACTTGGAACTTAACAGCAAGTAGTTTCTTTTTCATTGAGGGAAAGCTTAATTACGGGAACAAGACCCAGCCTGGACTGTCAGGGCTACTGCAGGTCGCAGTGGGTCCAGAAAAATCTGTTGTGTCATGAGAGGGATGGCAGGGAACAGCTAAAAGGAATATTCACATTACGAGAGTAAATTGCAGTGGTTTTTTATTTTCTCTTGGTTCTGGCACAAAAATCTCGACAATCAAAGGTACTATACTGTATTGTAGAGTCTTACACACCCTGGGGGGACAGTCCACTGGTGTCATCTGCAGGTGGCTGATGGAAAATGTGCAAGGCGGTTGTTGTTGATATCAATATCAATTCCTTACGAAGTGGCATACCTCACCTTTAGAAATGTATTTTACTCTTCTCTCTTTAGGGACTGCCTGACAAAAGGCTTTTCTTCCTCAGAAATGTGAACTAGTAACAGAGACAACAGACAATGTTACCATGTTGTCCCTAGAGTGCAGACATACAAATATTCTGCGGCTCTTTTATTATAAATTTTACTGTAAGTATTTCATCCCTGAAGGTATAAATACCAATCCTCAAAACATATTTGCGTAGTCGTAATTGAGATATCGGCTGCCTGTTCTTTCTTGTTGGCAAAAAAATGTTTTTTTTTAACCTTAAAATCTTAAAAAATTAAAAAGATAAATAAAATCCATTCTCTGAAACAATAAAAAGTAGAAAAAATACAAAAAAAAGCACCCTTAAAAAATGAGGTTGTCAATTGTGCTATGAGGCTAACGAAATGCATGAGTGAATGATGTGTGGGCCCTGCAATTGATTATTGATTGACAGGCTATCCATGGGGGTGTCGACTCCGAATCCCCCACGACCCTGATGAGGAAGAATCGGTTCTGATAACGGATGGAAGGAAATTTGCATCTTGCGGTTGCCTGACACTCTCGTTTTTGAGGAATGTTGGTGCACGTTTGGTCCGACCCAAAGGTCCCAACATCAGCTTGAAAGGAACTACAGTTGGCGCCCTCACTCTGGTATGACACTATTTCAGGTGCCATTACCTATACAGATGGGAAAAATGGCGAGGTAAAGGAAAGGAATGACTCTCTTGGACTTTCCTGTAAATCTGAAGCCTGACATGGCATTTTCCATCTTATTTTGGAAGCAAAAAAAGTATTAAATGGAAGAAATGTTATAAATTGAGTTCTTGACGGGGGGAAGGAAAGTGAAAAAACTTTAACCTGAGTGGTCAGACTCAACTTTCCCTGAACATTTCAAGCGGTTCAGTACTGCGTGATGTTTTTGGCCACGGCTTGTTTTTTTTTTTTTTTTTTTTTAAGGTAGCAGGCGCCTACAACATGATCCAGCTCTAGCCAGCGCACGCACCGTTCCCATGGGAGGCTGTCCCGTCGTGCTTACGACCCCACCCGGAATTATACCCCGCCCCAGATCTCTTTCTTTGTCACTTCAACTTACACACACACACACACACACACACACCATGGCCTCAGCAGCAGTACATTGGGCTCTAAATTGCTGAAGTCTGTCCAAACAAGGTGGGGTACACAGACTCTCATTACTGCTGCATTGGCTGTTCTTTGCTTTTTCTCTATTTCAGATAGAAAACAAACTCCTTTTTTACGGCATAAACAAACTTGCACGTCACACAAATGTACAGTATCATCCAGCAAAAGGGCTAAACAAACAATAGGTGACAGATTAAAAGACAAAATTTAACATGAACCGTCTTAATAAGGTGTTGGGCTTCCACAAGCTGCTAGATCAGCTTCAACATGCCATGTCATAGTGTCTAAAAGTGTAAAACTTTACTGGCAGGATGGAGTATGTTTCTTCCAAAAGATAGTCCCTCTCTGATGTTTTGATGATGGTGATGGAGAGCACTGTCTAACACATTGTTCCAGAATATCCCATATGAGCTAATCTGGTTTGAGATCTTGACTGTGCTCACACTTATAAAACCACTCAGTGACCTTTTGTGGCCTGTCAGGCTTGGGCCACTGTAGTCTTGGAAAATATTACTCCCATCTTGTTTGTAATTCTTCATCATAGGATATATACATAAAGGTGAGTAAATCAACACAACTCTGCACTGATTTGCAATGACCGGCCCGTATTTAAGGGGACGAGAGGACTCAAGCCATACCAGGAAAATGAACAGAAGCATCAGTATTTGTCGCATATGTGGACACGTTTATTCAGATTTTCTTCCCTTTAATATGTCACCAATCTGTTCATACAAGTCCCCAAAATAGCCTTTTCCTTTTGTTTCTTTTTAACTAGTATCTGCGTTTCTTTGGTTTGAAGTGACCCCTTTGCACTATAGCAGATAGAGGAAGATTATATTAGAGAGACGCCGTTTACACACGCTATGAGTTAAGTACTTTCCTAAGGGGGAAAGCGCAAAGAGCATAGTTTAAAAAATAAAAACTGATTGCAATCTCTGATCGTATTTCAAGTTCCTGACCATATGACTGCAATGTCATTGCTGTCAACCTAGTTACACTTGGGAGCCAGACACCAGAATCTGACACGTCAAAACAAAGACTGGCTTTTACAGGGAGACGTTACTTGGCTCTTTTGAAAGCAACTCTATTCAGAACTCTAACTGTGGGAAGCAAAAATATATTTTAGATTTTGTTCACTTCAACCATTACCTAGTGTTACAGAGGAATATGGCCATGGTGCGTCCGTAAACCAACAGTAACGTGGAGTTGCGGAGTTCATTACGAATGATCCTCTTAATTTTGTTGATGATTACAACTTTTGTGGTAGTAGAATGATCTTACTGCATATCAAGCTGTATATGTGGACTATGTGAGAAAATATCCTTACAGTCACTCCTTTTAGGTGTAAGTTATTTGTTTCAACAGTTTTACTCATTAACAATCTAAAAATAATGTCAGTTTCTAGTCAGACTGTCGATTTGTTTGAGTAGATATCGAAACATTACCTTGGTGATTGACAACAATTATCTAAAAAGTACAGTTCACTTATTACTTCCTTTAGACTGATGATGTCATTAGACCTATGGGATGCAAAGCAGTTGTTTTCAGTCATTGACAGGATGTTGGGGGTTCGTAACAAAGTAATTATTCTGTTGTCGATCACACATTAGTGCACTTGGATAAAGCACAGTGCGCTGCTGTTGTTGAAGCCTGCAATATCCTGATGGGACTTTTAAGGGGTGGTAAGTGGATTAGATTTTGTACATTTTTCTGAAGCTAGATTTCAAAATATTTTTGTTTGGTTTTGATGTCTATTTACACATTGCCCCTTTAAAACTTTACTTTTTACAAATTGGCTTATATTTAGAAATTATCAAATGATATGTAATAATATCTGGTTGTCGAGTCCGGTATCTCTAGGGCATAATTTTAGATGTAAAATATTCTCAAAAAATATACCAGGCTAGATTTATTGTTGATCAGCACTCTTCGGTTCAATTTTGATCAAACTGGCCTAAGTTATACTTTTGGGAGAAGAATGATGCTTTTGAGAAATTTATTTCATAACCTCTGTTAATTTGGTTCTTGCTTTATATTTCTATTTTCTAGTCCTCATGGGTATTTTCTATCTGCCTTTGCCTATATGGTATCCTCTCTTGGCAGTTATTGTTTAGATTGTGCAGAATTTGGATAAAAATAAATGGCAGACATGTATATACAGTTTAATTTTGTATTTATTTCTGCTAAAAATGTAAATGGTGTCCTGGGCATGTTTGACCAAGGCAAACAGTCTTGCCAGTAAGTAAACATATGGCAAGGGTATACTGAGTAGAATTCGCCTTAAAAAAAACAATGTATTGACTCCTAAAAAAAAAAAAAAAAAATCATCCCTCTCGATAGTCACTTATGACCCGCAAGCATTGTGTGGCTGTGTCTGTTTCAGCAGAAACACTGCTGTCCACCTGTATTTTTTTATTTTATTTTAATTTGAACGGGATGTGTCTGGGCATCAACCTTTGGGCAGTGTGTGTGTGCAGCCCCTAACCAATTATAGTGCTTTGGGTGTGAGGGCAGGACATAGCACTGCATTACAGGGCAGCGCCTCTGGTGTTCTTGTGCGAGGGAGAAGGGGCCAACTTTGAATGTTGTGTTTACAAACTGCAACTGAAAAATCCTTCTCAGTATACCTTTTATCTCATTAGAAGCTGCAAAAATAGCCAGCTGTTGTTGTAACAATAGTAGTAGGAAAGGCAGTGAATACAGTAGGAGAGGCAGTATTAAATCTGTGTCAGGCAGATGTGCTGTTTCTGAGGGTGTATTCACACATGTAGCTCGCTTGCTTTGTTCCGATTCAGGGGCAAAAATGATACAATTGTTGCATTTGTCCTTTGGCTTGTTTTTGTTCACGCGGCAACAGTCTCTACCGGTCCAAAGTTACAAACAGATGTCATGCGCGAACTAACTGTTCTGTCATTGGTCAGAAATCTTACCCCGAGAGGAAGGGGCGTTTCTTCTTCTTTCCCCGGGAAACAACAACAACCCAAACTACAGCTATGAGTCAGTTGTGCTGGTTGCTGAGACGATTGTGTTCTCACTGCAAACGAAGCGCTCCAGGGTTCGAATGGAAGCGAGCCAAGACCACCCTTTTTTGGCGATCTCGGCCCACTTATTTTGTTCCGCATCAGAGTGCGTTTGCTGTGTTCACACCAGCCCAAACGAACCGATCTCTGGGGGAAAACGCTCCCTGTGTTGGAACAATTGCTCCGAATGAGCCAAGTGTGAATACACCCCGAGAGAGAGAGAGAGAGAGAGATGTTGGTGAATTACCTCCTTATGTCCTCGGGCTGAGCCTCGCAGTGATCTTCATCAATCCCTGTGGGAGTTTTGCGCCCTCTGGTGAAAAGTGTTGGTATTTCACTCAGGCTGAGAATCCTTACATGCTTACAAACCTTCAGGCTGCAGTGGTCTTGTTCACAATATTCACAACAAATATAGGCATTTTTAAATGTAGGATGTGGTCAGTAGCAGCCTGTTAATATATGCAGTGAAGAATATCTCAAAATCAGGTGGAGCCATAGATACATTGCATTACATCCCCTCTTGGTATACTATACGTTACATATCACTTTGTATTCCTCGTCACCCTCTCCCTTACTGAAGGCTCTGTTGCAGCTAATTGGACTTGTGATTGAAGGGGGGTGGGGGCTGGTACAGAATTGTCAACCATTTTCAGATTGTGGACCTATATTGTATGAAAATACCCTCAAACATGAGAACTTTAACTCTGTCCTATCAGCCCACACTGACCAACTCATTCCAAATTCATTTGAAATGTCAAATATTTAAAATGTAAAAATGTTGGTTTTCTATGTGTTTACATCAATGGTATTTCAGTAAAGAGTACACACACTTTTATGGGATATAGTGTGTATTACTCAAAATGCGCAGACTGTATCTGTACTTCAGGTTTTGTGTGAGCGCATGTGTGCGTGTGTACATGTGTGCATAAGCTTGAATGTACTTGCTTGTGTGCCTCTACATGAGCACATTCACATAGCAACATGTGTGCACTGATGAACATGTGTATGTTTTCAGGGAAGTGATTTTGCATGTTTTATGTGCGTGCATGGGCGTGAATGCGTCGATGCTCTGGGTTTTTTGTGTCTTTTCTATTGTGTGTGTTTGTGCGTGTGTATGTGTTTTTGTGTATGCTTATCTTAATGTGTTTGCATGTGCCTGGACTCAAGGTTTGTGTGTGTGTGTGTGTGTGTGTGTGTGTGTGCAGGCGTGTGCGCGCGCACATGTGTCTACATGTCCATGCTTTGTGAATGCGTGATTGTGCACGTGTGTGTATGTGTCTGTGTGTCTGTGCTTTTTGTCCGTGAGTGTATGTGTGTGTGTGCGTGTGTCTGTGTGTGTGCACGTGTGTGTGCGTATGAATATGCACATGTACATGTTTGTGTTGACAGAGAGCATCTGAAAGTCACGCGGCACATGCTGGGGTCTGTTAAGGTCATTTCAGTATAATTACCAACATCTGGGGAATCATTAATTAAGCCAATCAAACAATGTGAGCCGGGCGTCTCAAACAGGAAGAGGGCAGAGGAATATGCTGAGGGACATTAATTGGAAAGCTCTGCTCCAATCATTTTATTTAGAATGAAAACAACCAGCAAATGCAGGAGGGTCTCGCAGGTTTCCCCCTTCAGACGCAGAATACGGACCCCCTCATTACCTCCTCCATAAAAATAAAGTGCTTTCCAGGGCTACCTTTAACAACCAGCACTGCTACATCAGCCACAATTAATCCCAGGAGACTGGCCTGCGTTTTACCGTTAGGTAATGGTGTCTGGCTGTATCCTTGCACACACACACTCAAACACACACAGCTTGTGCTCATTAACCCTTAGAGCTCTGAAATAAATTGTTAAAAAATATGGTAACCCTTCACAATAAGGATACATTTATTATTTATTAATGCTCTTTGACATCCTTATAATGAAGTTGAAAACATCCCTTAAGTAACACCTCAAGCAATCAAACTGTTCAATTATGTATAAAGTAATACCTTAGTTAACATGAAGACTATTAGTAAATGATTAGTAGACCCATTTGTATACTGTTAATCAACTGATAGTTAATGCTTCTTACTGCATTTGCCAATGTTAATTTATGTACCTTTATTGGAAAGTATTACCAAAAATATTAATTTTATTTTGTGCTGTTGAAAACCTATCACGTTGCAACTTGTTTAAAAGAGCTCTTTTAAACAAGTCGCAACGTGATAGGTTTTCAACAGCTTTAATTTTGATATCTTACATCATTGAGCAACAATAGCTGCATTTAGTGCTGTAAGGGTTAAGTTGCACTGCATCACTTGCCATTTTTTCCCCGTCCAAGTCTTTAAGATTATCTTGTATAGTATGGGCATTTAGTTACTTCTTGCGTTTAGCATGCATGTTGTGGCAACTTTGGAATAAACCCTGTGGTAGTACACAACATACGAAGCACAGATATGACTCTGGGCCGTCCTTTTCTTTCGTCATCGATGATACTTTGCCAAGGTTTCTCCTGCCCTGAAAATCATCATTTTGTGAAGGCCAAAGTACAACCCCATTTCCAAAAAAGGTGGGACACTGAGTGCAGATCATTGCATTCTTTTTTCATTTACATTTTACACGGCGTCACAAATTTTTGGAAATGGGGTTGTAGAGAATGTGCATTTTTTTTTCAGTTGATATGTACATATGTACATATACATTTTGACAGCAATCCTGTGCTGGACTGCGCTCAGTTGCTTCTGTGCTCTAAGGGACTCTTGTCATCACTGTTAAGCTGCTTTCACACGGGACACGAAACAAATTTTTCGCACGACAGATTACATTCAAAGTCAATGCAAAGACGTGAATACACGCGAAAAATTCGTTTCGCGTCCAGGGTGAAAGCGGCTTTAGAGGTATGACAGCAGTCATCATTGAATCTTTTTACCTGCACGTTGCCAGAACTTTCAGAAGGGATTTCAATTCTGGGTCTGATGGGCAGTAGGTTGTAATAACCCAACCACAGGTTTGAATTTTCCATATGCCTTATTTTTTGTGCAATTTTATATATCATGCATGAATGGATTATATATTTTTAACTTAATGAATATTATCATTATTATTTAGAAACATGTATATATAATTGTAAAATTATATATATATAAATTTCCTATATTATGTCTATTATTATTTTTTTAAGTTGTAGTAATAGTAGTATCTGTAATAGTAGGAGGATGAGGTGGAGTTGCAGTGGTAATTGATTTCAATGTTAAATTCACCATCCGTCTAACCTAGCCACAAAAACACTGATTACTCACAAGAGAATAATAATATTTTTGGAGAAATTACTTACAAAATACTGGTAATTAAAAAAAAAAGATCAAAATCTGTGAATCTACCATCATTTGATCCAAGAAAAGTATCAAGCAATCCTGTCCCCAGTGGTCCTGGCATGATTACCTGTCATGCAGATGGTTTCAGGAGTAAGGTAGCCTACTATACCTGCCCCTGTTGCATGATGGGAAATGGGGGTTTGTATATTGCAGCAGGAGTCGCAGGGGAAGCCTGCAGTGTCTCCTCCAACCGCAAACATCTGGCACGACCACAGGCCGAGAGTTAGTTTTTCTGCCCACCTGCATTCAATTACCATTCACCCTTACCTTTGGCTTAAAATACATGTGCTAAGTCCAGCGATTGAATGGAATCAACTGTGAAGGAGGGAAAAGGCTGAGGTGCATTTATTTAAACTGCTAACTCCGAAGTTAATGACGTGCCGATAGGATCCTGGCGACAGTTATCAAACTGTGTAAAAGTTGTAACTGTATTGGGAACAGTTGATGAGATGTCCTGACTGAAATAGTGTAGGGTACATTAGAAGCATGAGGACAGGATATAGGGTAATTTTTGCCCCTTAACAGAGGTTAGTCATAACCTAACTCACCATGGAGATTAAGCAGGACCTTCTATTGGCTCTAGTGGTGCCTTGAATATAGTCTATATATGCGTTGTCACTGTCTATTGCACAAAGACGCACATTAGCTGAATTACCATTGTCTTATCTCATATGGCTCTAGTCTTTTGGTGATGATATTTGTGTTCAAAGAGCAATGTCTGAAGGCCACTGCAGTCTCCAGAAGGCTGGCATTACAGACTCGCAACTTTGCATGCCCTGTGATGTGTAGATTTCATAATATGATTTTATTTCAGTTTCCATTTTAATTTATCCCAGTTCTATCTTCCAGCATTATTTGCACATTAGAGTTTGTTGCGGTATAG
Source organism: Gymnothorax javanicus (assembly GCA_029692085.1). NCBI lineage: Eukaryota > Metazoa > Chordata > Actinopteri > Anguilliformes > Muraenidae > Gymnothorax > Gymnothorax javanicus. Next base: position 45,256,782 of record CM056206.1, on the reverse strand, counting down.
TTCTCCTTTGCATCTTTCTTTTGCTTGCTCCTTTGAATGGTGCGGTATGATAGAGATAAATAGCCAGGCCCTTGACACCACATCCCCCTTTTTCAATATATCATGTTGTGTAAACAACATATATATTTAGGATTCACGTTCTTTTTCCTTTGAGAGACAGGCATGAATATCTCTGGGTCACCAGAGTGAAAAATGGACCAGGAAAAGAGTTATATGACAGTAGATAATTTGAGTGATGTAATGCAAAAGTAGTGCGCATATCTACACACTCCAGGATATTGGTCAATTTAGCTTCTGGTCAGGAAATGAACAATTCCAACAATTCCATGCAATTCCAGTTGCATTCACTAAATTAGACCCGGAATATTCAGCATTTTGTAATGTAATAACTATTAATTATTGACTTCTATTTAACGGATAAATGCAAAAAAATTACATTTTGAAATTAGTCTCATCTGCGTACATCAGGGCTGGTTGGGAAAATATTTAAAAAAAGATGAGAAAAGGAAAGATTCTTTGAGTGTAGGAAAAGGTGACTCTAAGTACAACCCCAATTCCGAAATAGTTGGGACAAAGTGTAAATTGTGAATAAAATCAAAACGCAATGACTTTCAAATCACACCATCCAGTATGTTATTCAAAATAGAACAGAGATAACACAGCAAATGTTGAAACTGAGAAATTTTACAAATTTATCCACAAAATGAGCTCATTTCAAATTTGATGGCTGCTACAGGACTCAAAAAAGTTGGGACAGGGGCCTCTTTACCATGGTGTAGCATCCCATCTTCTTTTTAACACAGAGTGGAGGCGTCTGGGCATTGAGGAGACACGTTTCTTGAGTTTAGCCATTGGAATTTGATCCCACTCTTGTTTAATTCAGGTTTCCAGCTGCTGGAGAGTTTTGGATCTCTTTTAACGGACTTTTTGTTTAATTATGCGCCAAATGTTCTCAATCGGTGAAAGATCAGGACTGCAGGCAGGCCAGTCAGAACACGTACTCTTCTACTACGAAGCCATGCTGTTGTAGTAGCTGCAGTATGTGGTTTTGCATTGTCCTGTTGAAATACACAAGGCCTTCCCTGGAATAGATTTCGTCTGGAGGGGAGCATATGTTGCTCTAAAGCCTTTATATACCTTTCAGCATTCATGGTGATTTTTAAAATGAATGCATCCCCATACCATCAGAGATGCTGGCTTTTGAACTGAACGCTGATGACAGGAGGTGTGGTCTTTCTCCTCTTTTGCCCGGAGGACTCGATGCCCATGATTTCCAACAAGAATGTCAAATTTGGACTCGTCTGGCCACAGGACACTTTGCCACTTTGCTACAGTCCATTTTAAATGAGCCTTGGCCCACAGAACACGGCGGTGCTTCTGGATCATGCTGAACAATGGCTTCCTTTTTACATGATAGAGTTTTAGGTGCCATCTGCGGGTGGCACGGCGGACTGTGTCTACTGACAGTGGTTTCTTGAAGTATTCCTGGGCCCATTTAGTAATGTCAATGACAGAATCATGCTGGTGAGTGATGCAGTGGCGTCTGAGGGCCCAAAGATCACAAGCATCCAGTAAAGGTCTTCGGCCTTGTCCCTTACGCACAGAGATTTTTCCAGTTTCTCTGAATCTTTTGATGATGTTATGCACTGTCGATGATGAGACTTTCAAAGCCTTTGCAATTTGACGTTGAGGAACGTTGTTTTTAAAGTATTCCACAATTTTTTTTACGCAAGTCTTCACAGGTTGGAGAGCCTCTGGCCATCTTTACTTCTGAGAGACTCAGCCTCTCTAAGACATCCCTTTTATAGCCAATCATATTACACACCTGATTCCAGTTAACTTAATTACTTGCTAAATGTTCTTTCAGTTGATTCTATTATATATTCATTGCTTTTTCAGCCCTTTTTTCCCTGTGTCCCAACTTTTTTGAGAACTGTTGCAGCCAGAAAATTTGAAAAAAGCTCATTTTGTGGATAAAAATGTAAAATGTCTCAGTTTCAACATTTGAAATGTTATCTATGTTCTACTGTAAATAACATATTGAGTCATGTGATCTGAAAGTCATTGCATTTAGATTTTATTCACAATTTACACTTCGTCCCAACTATTTTGGAGTTGGGGTTGTATGTAAGAACATCAAATATCTGACCGTTCTAGCTCTTCCAGATCATAGAGATACAAAGAAATAATAATTAAAAAAACTTGTTAAAACTAATGGAGAGGCTTCAGTACTTTTCATTTTGGCACTAGCTTGTAGCAATGTCGGCCGATGTTGAACTGGTGAAGACTGATGTCTTCAACTCGTATGCCAATTCAATTTTTACAGTGCATTATTGTAAGAATATATAAGCAAGCTGTGTTCACTCCATATGCAACAGATGTGTGTCATACATGTTTAGGATACGTACAGGGCTCTGTATACACGTCATGACCGTGTTTCACATGGAATGAGGCAGCTCAGATATGCGTCTGTGATAAGCTGGGTTGGAGAAAAGGAGGTCGAAAATCGAATTAGGGCGTAACATTTTAAACCCTTAAAAGCTATGGGTTAAATGCCATATTTGTGTTCCACGTTACCCGTGGGCTCATATCACGCATTCGGTCGCGGGTTACATTTGTACGGTTTTACTTTGCGAAATTGGTTTTTGACTCAATTTGTAGTCTCATTCAAAAAAATTTAAAACAGAGTTAGCTATGTGGGCGACACCGCGGTGGAATGGATTGCTAAAAAATTGTGGGTTTGAATCCGGCCTGTGGCTTTACCGTGTGGAGTCTGCATGTTCTCCCCATGTTTGCAAGGGCTTCCTCCAGGTACTCCGGCTTTCTCCCACAGACCTAAGGCCTGTTTGCTGGGCTAATCGGAAACTCTACTGTAAATAGGTATAAGTGTATGAGTGAATGGTGAGTGATCCCTGCAATGAATTAGTGTACTGTCTTGGCTGTATTTCAGCCTCTTGCCCAATGGATGCTGGGATACGCTCAATGTACCCGCAACCCTGCCCTGGAATAATTCGGTTAATTGGTGGATGGATGCAATAGTAGTAATACAACAAATGTAAGCAATGGCAATGACACCGTCCTTTTACCATCACATGCAATGACTCTGGTCTAGGTGCCAGTTGAATGTACGCCTTGTTTATTTTCAAACTAGCAATGCATTAAAATACAATAAGAGTGCTGAATGAAATCATGGCACATGATCAGGCTTCCCAACATTGGCAGTTGGCAGTTGACACGCTTCATAAAATTTCAGGCTGTGACAATCCCTCTATTTGCCTATAGAGGACAGTGTAGAGCGCAAGGCAAAGTAATGGCAAGTTCCTGAACTGTGACTTTTGGAGAGGTACAATGAATGACATGCAAGTACTGCGTATTCCTTCCATGGTTGTGATGCGTATTCATAATATATCAATATCTCTGATCCATTTACGTGAATTTCAGTCGGGGTAATAGCCATTGCTGGAACTGACTAACACAAAGCGACTGTTTTTGGCATTAGAGACAATAGCTGTTTATGGTAGAGTAAGGATAAATGTGAATGGTATCAGAGGGAAACTCTGCAGCAGTGAAATGTGAGTAGATAACCCCAGAGTGGCCCAAGAGAGCTAAACTAGCCATATAAAGGTTTCTGGGAAATGGCCTGTCTCGGGACCATCTGGGGAAATGGCAGGCTATATTGCCACGTGTATGTTTAAAGACTACACGACTTGCTCTACGGCTCAGGCCTGTTTCCAACAGGGAAATCGTTGCAAGGCTAACTTCTACAGGTCACAATTTCATTTTGAACAATGCTGTATTTGAATAGAATAGTGTGAATAGAATTTGGATAGTTGCGGCTTTTTCATAATCAATCTAGTGCATCTGTTTGAGTCAATACACTCCCACAATCCATATTTTAAATCATTTTATACCACAGCAAAAACAAGACAGGAAAAGTTAATGAAGATGCATTTTTGATATTGTGACCACAAGTCGTATAGAGTTTGAGCTTCAACATTGGGGACTAGTTTTGTTTTGTGTAAACAAAACACAATTAATTTCCATTTGAACATATTGCAAACATGGTGGGTCATTCACCCTGGAATATGTCCTTCTGTTCAGCAATTGGTTGAAATGGCAGATGAGGTCACATGAGCATCCCAAGGCTACATCCACCAGAGTTCATCAGAGGCAGCTCACTACTGTATTCTGCATCAATCTGCTGCCATGACATATATTGAAACAAAAAAGCTAACAGTTCGACATAAAATGAAATACAGTGCAAAGCAGAGGAACATTCAGGACATAAAGCACTCTAAAAAAATGTCTCTCAGGAGGAGAATAAATATTATTTTCAGTTTCATTGTTATTTCAATCAACTTGCAACAATCATCATCATGAAGTTTTAGGCATAAGACTCATTCTATCCAACATAAGGCATCTTTTCAGACTCAATTCTGAATAATACCAGACAGAAATAATTCTGCACATGTAAAACAAAACACTAATACATTTTTCGTGTAAAAAACAAAACTGCAAAAGTAGTTTAATGAGCGTAATTCAGTTTTTGAATGAGGAGAAAACTTCTAAGGAGTTCCTGTTGAGAGATATGACTACCAAGCTGGAGATACTGTATTTTAAATGCAGAAGGAACAGCGGTCCTGGTATTTGCCCATGTCGTGTGATACCCTAAGGTTTACTCTGTGGCTTGCCCCCTGCCTGCATCTCACATAAACATACCTTCATACTCTCCTCCAGCGTAGTGCGTGTTTATGTTGACTCTGCGGTCTCCAAAATTGGATCACGGCTCCAGGACATTAGTGTTTCCATGGGGATTGCAGGCCTTATCTTCTGTTTGGATTTTTAGATTTTCATCTTTCATACCTTTCTAGCATTGAATGAAAATCTCCCATGTATCATGTATACATAAAATCAAAACTATAGTCAGAATTTTAATAATCTTCACTGAATCAAAAAATCATGTAACATGAACACATTTTCCTTTAAGATTTCGCATTGATTTTAGTTACAGTCAACTTGGCTATGAAGATGGAAAGATAATATTTTATTAAATTCGCAATGAACATTTTGTTTCCTCATTTTCTTCAGTTTTTTACCGCCCTTCATCATTTAGGAAGAACCTCAAACTTTCAATATTTTCAGTCCTCCTCTGAATAAATTCAAGCAACTTTCAGGATATTTAAATTCTTTAATCTTACAAACCTATTACACACCTACCCCCACATACCTCTGTATGTTCAATTGTACCTCAATGTACCTTGGAAAGGCTTTGGAGAATCAACAACCAAATTATGAAGAAAAAAGCAACAGAAACATAACATTCATATTGACTAGGACATTAATTCAAATGCTACACAAAAAAAACGATAAACACTGCATGATTTTGGTTAGATAAACCCGTAACCATTCTCTGTTTGCGCAGCAAGGCATTATGTCCAGTGAATCAAACCATAATTACCACAGTACGATCCGACTATACATAAAGTTAGGAATGACTTGCTTGAAAACACACTAAGACCGTAAGGGATTGTCAGTATATATGTGCATGTATATGTATACAGTATAGACTGTATGTACGTAGAAGAAACTTATGATTATTTTCTTTAATCAGCGTTCCCATTAAGTGGGAAAAATTCACTGAAGACGCAAATTAATTGCGTATCACCCCCTGCACAAGAAAAAAAAAATGGAACTGCAAAAACTGGCATAAAAAATGAAGAAGTATCCATTTAATAATCATTTAATGATTTGTTTTACAAAGTCTGCTTCGTTCTGCTGTAATCATTAAGGCTCCTGATATTAATTGTGCTAATAAAAGCTCATTTGCGGAGAAAAACAAACTCGGTGAAACGTGTAGCCATATATGAAGATGGATTCTCGGCTGAGACTCGGCGTTTTTGCCGGTCGCACCATCACTCTTTGGAACATGGGAGTCATTAATCCTCCGGCTGTGGTTTTCTGTTTTCGTTTCCTGCCTGCACATCTGCTCCTTTCTCCAGTGTGACTGCGGGCTACTGTTTGGCTCTGACTGAGCCGTCCCAGGACGCCCTCCGCTCATTTCCCTTATTAAAGATAAACTCGGAAAGTCATCAAATAATTAGCAGCAAATGATTGTTCTCTGTGGTAGCTCCCTCTGTCCCCTGGCACATACCGTAAGAAAAGTTTCCAGAACTTGGCTAAACCTGAATTATCGGAGTTCCAGTGGCCGATTGATCACTCTGGCTGATGAATGCATTAAGGCCCATGCTTCCTCTTCCTAACTTTGAGAAAGCTTGCACGTTTGGGCCAAGATTCTGAGTTAAGCGTCATCATTATTTCTTGATGACAAGGAAGGAACACCCCGCCCACCCTCCTCCCTAGGTCATGAAGACTCCGACATTTAGCTCATTCAAAATCTATTTAGCACATGCAATACGAATAAAATGGCCAACAATTGGCTCAAAACGAATACCCAAGCCAATAAATGGACATATAATTGGCTTTGTGGGAGCAAGATAGCAAGGTAGGTGCTAGAGGTCTATGTCAGGCCGAAAGGTGTCCACCAGTATATTGCTGGATTCCTGCACCAAACCTACATACACTAACATGAACACACACGCAAACATGCGCATATACGGTCACTTTCTCCATTCATAATCATCATGGTGGTCGCTGAATATGTCTGAAACGTTATGTTTCCATTTGTGATTACAAAGGCACAGTGCAATAATGACCCAAGACGCCAACAGGCTTCATGTCTGAAATAGCAATGCATCTGAATAATCTGGGATTATTAAAGGGACCATAAACCTTACTTGGTCTTTAAATAGCTTTCAACATGTATAAGGGACTTAAAGTACCACAATGCTGCATTTATAGAACATAATTTAGGCAGCAGCTTGAACACAAAGTTACCTGCTACCGATTTTCCCGTGTTTCTCCGCTTGGCTCGTGTCTTGGGTTTTCGAGACTCCACGCAGGGGTGGATCTAGGTTTTGAAGTGAGTAGTTTCCATGAGTAGTTTGCAACATGAATAGCCAATCAGAATGAGGTTTGAGTGAGTTCCAACACAATGAAAGTGTTTCCAGCCAATCTATGAGGTGTTTGAGTGAGTCCCGGAAACTACGTAAACTACCCTGGATCTGCCCCTGCTACGGCATTCAAAACCTCACATGCATCCTACAAAACTTGAGGTAGCTTGTCTCCTTTCCACGCCTAGAATCAAAGCACAGCCCTATTACAATAAGCATGCGAACGCAAGGAGTGAGGGCAAGAGGAAAGCCTTCAACGTCTGTGTGAGCAAGACAATCCAAATAAAACTGTGCCTTGCTGGCTAGCTAGTCATGTCAAATACAAATGTGGGTATGTGCGTGCTACGTCTTTCAATACTTGCCTATCTTTTTGGCCCAAGTTGGCTCCATTGAGGGTATTGCAGTTGTAGATAGCTAATGTTAGCTAGCAGTGAACTCACTTTGAATTTTGTCGTTATAATGTTAATGTTGAATCTTACTGAGCATTAGTGACAGACCCATAATTGATGTTACCAGTAATCTCAGTGTGAAGATCCGCTTCAATATTTTCTAAGTTTGTATTCTTTGTTTGGCCATAGCTGTGAGGAGGTGTTGGTGATGGTCAGTAACACCCATACAGTCCTGAAATGGTGAAATTATAAAGCGATAAATTATGGTGGAGTTCTTCTCCAGACTGCCCTCTCGTTAGTGCTTATTGGTTGCATATGTTCAACAGTCCACGGTTAAATGTAAAATTTTCACAAATGTGTATTGGCACTTCCATTGATTTAAACAAGCAGCCTAATAGTTTTTGTAATGCCCTGAGATTGAGGGCAATGTGACTGATGAAAGAATACAAGAAACAGAACACTTTCCATGAATCTACAAGTGCAGTGGGGCTCAAACTGAGAACCGCAGTATGGAGCTGTTGTTGGCAGGATGATGTCAATGATGAGGATGATGACAGAGGTCAGTCTGAGGAGGAAGAGGCCAGGCCTGAAGGCAGAGTGAGGTTCTCACAGACTCCAGCATTTCCCTGTCAGAGGTGGGTATTTGTGTTTGGGCTTGGTCTGAGTTTTTGGGTGGAGAACCCTCTTTGTCTGGACCTCCCTAATCTACCCTGACAGCTGTACTACAGCCCCACCACACAGAGGAGCCCCTGGGTAGAGGGGCCTATAGATAGTGCCACCCAAAATACATACACGCACACACACACACACACACAAGACCACAGCCACCTGCCACCACCACCCCCAAATACACCTGCATACGCTCTCAAGCCACTCGCCACCACTATTCGTAAACACACACACCACAACCGCCGACATCTACCGCACCCAAAGGCACATGCAATAGCCACCTATGAACCCTACTGCAGAAAACACTCACACTCATCACAACCACCCCCCTCAAACACACACATGCACTCCACAAGCACCTGCAAACACATACACACACACACAACCACGTAATGCCCCTGCTTCCAAACTTACCCTACTGGTCACAAGGCAAATATTACATGTTGTTCCAAAAAACTTGGAGTTGTGAAATTATTGTGGCACCTGCAGTACTACATAGACACAGACAGCTAGACACGCGCTCCCACACCTCAACTACTGCTGCCCCACGCATATGATTCATCTTGCCAAGTACTGAGGGCCTGGCCAGTATCCAGGACACACAAGCAGCTCTCGTGAAGACTGTTTTCTGCTGCTCTGGATCCAGCGCTTCAGAGCAAACCTGATATTCTGTAATATATCAATAAACCGCGCTCATAATCACAATCATAATCAACATCATATACCTGGTGTTGCGCTTACCATGTGACCATAGTCCAACAACCTACAGCTACGAAAGGCACAAGATCATGTAATATAATGGGGACGTTTCCAAAACCAGGCTATCTACAAAATGGTAAAAAATGTGTTCTGATTTTTTGCAGTGATTCGTATATTTAAAATAATAATATATTTAAAATACATTTGAAATTATTGTCAGGAATTGAGGTAATATTGCATCAGCTTTAAGTAAGAGTTATGATTGTCCTTCATCGAGATGTTAGGACAACATAAATCATCTCCATCATTAGTAAATGATAAAATCGAGCAGTGATGAAGCAAAATCCAAGTACAGTAGGTAGTTTAATAGTGGTTAATGCACATGTTAGCTTTACGCCAGATATAACGGGACCCGTGTCTTCCAAACCGAGGTTTGCTAGAGTCTCAGAGCCTTAGAAATGGCTCTATTGGGCCTCAAAGTGGCTCATAACAAAGACTTTTGTCTTGGAACCATGTGTTCAGATGTTCGAATGCCAGCTATGCTGTTATCGGGTATGGCCGGAGGTTCACATGAGTGAAGAAACACGTGGCGTAGCCTTACCAGGGATAATCGTGGTTAAACCAGGCAAAATTCCTAAGTTCATTGCTCTCTAGCGACCACTTCTGGTCAACCAGACACATGTAGCTGTACGAGCTAAATTGTATGCTGACTACGTAATCCTCCGACATATAGGCAGTGTGTACTTGGTGATGTGACTGCATAGTGTAAATAAGTGAGGGCTAGTCATTTTGTGAGTTAGAGGAATGGGAAAACGGGGGAGAAAAAGAAATGCCTTTGTAATCCTTTCCAGACTGATAGATGTCAATGACCTCTCATCTGTTTTTCAATTTCTTCAGATTGCAGCAGCACGCGCTACTTTTTGCCTTCTTCAAGGCTGGCAGTAATTATGCCCGGGTGAAATTGAACATCATTACTAATAAAATGTGTTGATTCAGTGACTAAAGGGAGCAGTTACTTTTTCACCTTTTTCACATCAGTCCTGGCAGAGTTGGATACTTTTTTTCCCCCTTCATTTAAATGAATCCACCATTACAGAACTGGATTTTGTGTTTAGTCTGATTATCTTTGTCAAATACTAAAATCAATTTGGTGATCTTAAACACTTAAACTGCAGAAATCAGGAAGGGCTCAAATACTTTTCACAGCACTGTTATATGCGTATGAAATCAGAGCTTGATGGACAGAACTGCTGCTTTTTAATTTTCCCGGTAATCTCTATTTCAATAAGAGACAGCAGACCAAAGTTATGAGAGCAGATAACCGAACCATCCATTCCTATTTATGGCTTCATGAACATTCGCTGCCACCACTTAAGCTAAATCCAAATTGCAAGATTGTGGGTGTTATTTTGGTATGAAAATTATAAGAATTAGCTTGCCAACCAGAGGGTTTTCAGGTTTAAATTCCCATTGTGAATAGTTCCAAATCTTTGCCTGAATCGCTTCAAGGTGACATTCAGGAATTGATCATGTGGAAACTCTCAGTTGCGCAGGATAAGTATGCCTACTGAAGAAAATTAAATAAAATAATCATCAATATCATCAAATTCAAAACCGCGAGCAGACTGAGGACCTGAAGGACTGAGTCCCCAGGCTTTGCCAAACAGAGCAGATTCCATTGCATGAGTTTTTAAACAAGACTATACAAGAGCACAACAGTTATAATCAAGGGTCATTCACCGTCACTGAAACCATATGAAAGCAGATTAAGACTATGATTCATGGAGGGGAATGACTGCTCTCACACTTAGTGTCAGGATGGGACCTACAGGAATGATGAGGCCATTACATTCACTACCCCCAGTAGTGAAATTAACCTGCCCAAAACCAACAGTGCTGCTCCCAACTGTCAATCATTTCCAGCTGCCAATATAATCTCACTCTGTTCTTGTGTTATATGGGTCCTCCAATCAGAGCGAGGGAGGACAGAGAGGGGATGTGGAGAAGGGAGGGTGATTTCTTTTAATACAGCATCTAAAATGTGTCCAAAACAACTGAGCAGCTATTGAAAAAAAAAACAGAAGTGGTGGTTACATACATATTATCTCTTCTCCTTCATTATCCATCCACCTCTGTGTAGTTCACCCAAATTTACAAGCGCAAGAAAATTTATCCAGGAACATCTCAACATCAACATGAATTAAGGGAGGAGCGAAGGTATGGTAACAGTTCATTCTGAGAAGCAGAGCTTAATTCAGTCCACACTGACACTGATCATTTCAACATACTGCCTGTAAACATAGTAGTGCCTGACAACTATTTGTAAAAGCGAGGTAGCTACATCATGACACTGCTGCAAAAACATGATTGTGTAGTGTGGGTATGAGATTCCATCAGAGTAATTTCTATGGAACTAATATTTTCCTTTTTGTTTATCAACATTATCTAAGAGTAACCTATGTGTAGCACAACTCAAGTGATTATGTAATTATGTAGGCAATCTGAAAAACCCCAATTGAAACGCAAACCACAATGTAAACCCCAATTGCCTTCTAACCCTTTTGTGCAGGAATTTAAATGTGTTCTTAAGTGGCAGGTAACCGATCTATATGTAATTACTGTGAGTTCACACTGTATTTTAAACCCACATTATACAAAACTGTTACTGAGAACACAAGCTTTTTTTTTATTATTCTGATCCAAATGCAAGATTTCTCAGCAAACATTTGAATATTTTTGTCATTCAAAATACAAAATGCTATTTCACAATGAAAAATGTAATGATTTAAAAAATGACAGCATAGTTGTATGTTTTCTTGCACAAATTAAATACCCATTTATTTTTTTTCCAGTGGGTAACCACCCAAATGTGACCAAAAAAAGGATTACATGCATGCACGCATGCACCGACACAAACACACACACACACACACACATATATGTGCACGCACATACACACTCACAAACACACACATACACACACACTGTAACCATTTAAGTATTAGCAACTTATTCTAGGCCCATCTAGCTTTCTAAATGAGGTCATGAGAACTGTATTTTCAGGAATTAGGATATTCCTACAACGAGAAGGTTTTTCTGTTTGACTCCACAGTCCTCCATTTGTTTACCTTGTAAACACTGCAGTGATTATTCACCCAAATTAACCTCTGCAACTCAGCTGATCCCTTAAGTGTCTTTGTCAAATATAGCTGCTTTATTCAAACCTGTGGAACTTTAAAACTATAGCCCTATTTTAAAGTCTAGTGGAGATCACAAGATTTCCAAAGATCCCAAATATGACCTGATGAATGATTGTGAAATGTGTCTAAAATTATGCATATTTGATGTAATGCTGGGCTGGAATATTTTGCTCAATATGAGTGTGATGTAATGGGCGGCACAGTGGGTTGCACTGTTCCCTCACAGCAAGAGGGTCATGGGTTCAAATCTGTCTTGGGGCCTTTTCTGTGTGGAGTTTGCACGTTGCACAAAGTGGATGGGGGGATGGGAATGAGTGTTGGCCGTCCTTGTCTGTCACACTTTTCCTCTTGGCCAGAACTCCTAAATTGCTCAATATTTCTCTGAACAATTTCATATATGGATACATCTTATTGTGTAAATTTGCCTTTCGATACTTGGGCCTGTCCATCTGTCCCTTCACCACATTTTTTTTTCCGTGCCATATATCGGTCATCCAATTATTTTCCAGGCCAGAACTCCTAAATCGTTTCATATTTCTCAACAAAATTTCATATGTGGATACGTCCACATCGTGTAGATGTGCCTTTTTATATGTCTGTCTGTCCTTTGGTTTGTCTGTCCATCACTTCACCGTGTTTTGTTTCCAGGTCACGTATCAGCCATCTTGTTTGTTTCCAGGCCAGAACTCCTAAATCATTCAATACTTCTCAGCAAAATTTAATATACGGCTACATCTGTGTAGATTTGCCTTTTTATGCGTCTGTCCGTCCTCTAGTCCATCTGTCCATCCCTCCACTGCGTTTTGTTTCCAGGCCTCATATCAATCATGTCATGGCAGGGATCTGAGTATTTCATGCGTATTAATTGCTGAATTTGTCTTGGCAGCTGCAAAAACTTAATATTAAATCAGTTCTGATAGTTTTATACTATGCATGACGTGTGTTTATGGGCAAATGTCCACATTGTTTTGATATTAGGCTATAATGCTTTATTCTCAAACCGTTCTCTAGTCCGCAAATTTCTTCTGTACAGTACAGATAGTATTTCATTATGGCCTGCCAACATGGAAAATGGTGGATAATCAATATTAGTTACTTTTACTTTCCAATTTATTTAGCATTGTATTAGAGTAAATACAGTTTCACAACTGAGTGATAGATAATGTTGTCTTTAAGAGGCTTTCATGATTATACTGTATTTATTGAGACTCTTTGAGAGAAGAGTTTTTTTTTTTCAGACAGGTTAAAATGCAGAAATGTTTGTTGCATATTGGAGATGGTTCCTTGTTTTGGCAGTGGAGCTCAAGGATAGGCCAAAAGCTTGTTTTGGCATGTCTGGTATCATAAAAAATGCCATCCCTCTGACTGACACAAGACCCACCACACTTCCGGTGTTTCTGTGCAGACAGAAGAATTCCCTTCGGCTCATTGTAGGAAGCAGGCCTTGTTGTCTGCGTTGAATTTCTGGGTTCGAGTAAAAGGAAAACCATTGTTGCTGTCAATCTTGATGATAATGCCGGGTAAAATGTAATTTTTAAATAAATTAATATTTCTAGCCATAGAAATAGAGATACACTAACTATTGATGGTTTTAAGTAACATAGCCAAGGGGAAATTGCTTTCATCATTCATAAAATATTTACTGGAATTGGCCTCTTTCTGGAAAAAAATAAAAAAAAAAAAAAATATATGTAATTCCATTTCACAAACATTTTTACCCATTTCACAAACGATTAAAATTAATCAGATGATTTTCAAAGAATGATCTACATTTTTGCATAGAGGCCTATTATCAGCAACTGTCGGTCCTCTGCATCAATCTCCTGGTATGGCTGCTAATCCAAGTTAAGCATTTTATAAGGCTAATTGATTATTAGAAAACCCTTCTGCAAATGTGTTGCACAGCTGAAAACCGTTGAACTAATAAGGGAGCACAAAAGGGAGCATGGCATTCTTGAGGTTGGTTTAGTTCCTGAAGCATCAGCAGTTGTTTGTTTGTTTACAGGCTCAAAATGGCCAGAAAGAAAGAACTTCCTTTAGAGACCCGTCTCTATTGTTGTGCTTAGAAAAGAAGGCTATTCAATGCGAGAAATTGATAGCTTAAAATCTCTTACCATGCTGTCAACTACACCCTTCAGAGAGCGGCACAAACTGGCACTAACAAGGACAGAAAAAAGGAGTGGGAGGCCCCGATGCGCAACTGTGCAAGAAGACAAATATCTGAGAGTGTGTAGTTTAAGACAAAGACGCCTCACAGGTTGTCAACTAGCAGCTGCGCTAAATAGTTCCCGTCAAACACCAGTTTCAGTATCAACAGTGAAGGTGGTTTTTTTTTTTTGATGAAGGCAAAGTTTGAAGTACATATTCATCATTTTCCATTAAAATCATTATTTCTAACTCAGCATGTTCTGTTCATTTGCTATATTTCCTATTCAGACTAATTTCATGCATGTTTCCATGGAAAACAAGAAAATTTCCAAGTGATCCCAAACTTTTGAGCGGTAGTGTATATATATATAATATTTTCTTATTTTATTTGGTGTAATTGGTGTAAGTACATTAAATATATTGCTACTGAAAGGTCCATACTGTTACAGGTATTATACTACAAAAGAATTTCTGATATTAATGTTATTTGTTATACGTCTTCAATAGAAGGCCTCTACTTTTCTGAGTGCGTACTTGCCGTGCGGTCAGTAAGTGGCATTATGTAACAGGGGCTGCAATTGCAATAAATAAATAAATAAATACATAAACTATTTATGCCCCTGTTCAAATGATTACAGTCTGCTCTGTAATTTAAAGATATTTTGATGCAAGCTTGGTGTATGTTTTGAGCAGGGAACAGTAAGGCAGGCCCCTTTAAAACCATGTGATGTTTTTTCAATTGTGAAAATGGCTTTGATAATAAATCCTGCATTCCCCTTGGTGGTAATGCAGAAGTGCAAGGAGATCCAACATAAAGTGAAATGCAGTATTCCTATTAAGACTGTTTGTAATTTTATTTGCTTTCTGTATGGACTCCATAACATAGAAATTAGAAATAAATTGTAATCCTATTTGGCTGCCCTACTTTTTAAGTTACACTTTTAAAAAAAATTTACTATTTGAGTAGGTTAAGCTGATGTATATCTATATACGTATGTATATACGTATGAAGTACTTCTTCTTTGGTTCTTAAAAAAAAAAATAACCTGAAACATATAGAAGATCGTTTGTTTTAAGTTAGCTTTACAATATATAAATTGTATATGTGAAACAAACCTGATTTCACGAAACAAGGTGTGCTTTACTGCGGACCGCAAGCAGCCCCCAAAAATAGACTAAAAATATCGAAAAACCAAAAAATAATATTTTCACGGCGCACTGTATATGCACATACGCGTGACCGCTGGGCAGAAATGAGAGCACACAGAGGCTGATTTCAGCTTTCTCAAACCCTCAGCCCATTTGCCGAGAAAATATTGTACTAAGCTTCAGGAAGATGTGGGACAGGGAGAGAAGCAGCACGAGCGAGGGAGGGAAGCAATTTGAGAGGGCAAAAATGGAAAAGTGGACGTATTTATAACGCTAATTCGAGGCCGCGAAATTTGTTATTTTTAAATGGGCGAAATGGCTGAAATGCTGGTATCGGGGCAGTGTCCCGGGAAGCGGCCATTAATGGGGTGGAGGACGTGGGTTTACGGGAGATTCTCTTACTCCCCTGCACCTCCTTACGTCTTACGTTTGTATGTTTATTTGGACATTTGCACCTTTTTGGGATGAAGGCAGGAGGGAGATTGATGGGGTGGTGGAGCGAGTGCTGCTTCCAGACCAGGGGTTCTTGCATGGAGTCAATGGCCACAAAGGGGCTTCTGAGTGTAACCCATCGGGAGAGATTTGACCAAGTCCATGACAAACATGCAGGACCTAGCAGAGGAAATACTTAAAGCTCATTACTTCCAATTTGTTTTGGTTGTACCCTGCAAAGGGCTTTTTTTTTTCATCCAAACCAAATTGAAACTCCTAGGAATAAGAATAAATGGGAGGATGATTAAAAGAGGAAAACCAGCTGAGTAGCCTCCTAATATATAAAAAAATACCAAAGAGAGTATATTTTCTTGTTTTTCTTAATTCAGATTGGCGGTCTTGATGCAGGCAGTTCAGCTATCTTGAGTGAATCTAAGTGCTAAGGGTGTTGCTTTGTGGCTACTCTCGTCCTTGACTATAGCAGGTCTTACTCTTTATTATGCAGTTGTGGTGCAAAATGGATGCTAAATACAGATTTAAGTTATATATTACATTTTTTTTTTTTTACAATTTAAGACAATTTACTTATTTCCATTGTATTAAGTTTGAAGTTTGAAATCCAGTGTTTGCAGCCACTCTCCAGCATCTCAATTTCCGCCTAATTAACTGCGTGCTGTTTTGCGTGGACGGTGAGAAATTGAAATGATGCCCTGCTTTAATTAGCTGCTGGTACTGATAAGTTTGTGCCTTGGACTTAAACAGACAATGGTCACATCCACTCTAAGTGTTTACCAGCTGACCCCTCTTTCAGAACAATTTGATAATTGAGGCCTCTGATAATTTCAAACCCCCTACAAAACAACCACTTCAGACCAATAACCACTGAGGTCGGAGGTCAGTATTGCTGTCCAGCCTCCAACAGCCCTGTTTATTTTCAGTCTGAACTAGTTAAAGGATGGGCAGGGAGGAGTTCTGGGGAGGAGAGGACGGGGTGGGATATTAGAAAGGCAGAAGTTGATGATAAAGATGGGGAGAGGCAGAAGTGTTTGTATAACAGAGTATGTATTATTCAGAAAAACTTAGCATTTAAACCGCGCTACCCTCCTTAGCTGAGAAATGTGCTATCCCACCCAGTGGCAGTGCCAAAACTAGAAATTGGGAGGGCGCAGAACATCCCTTTGTAACATCAATTAGTCCTGGCTAGTTCTCAATCGTTTTCCTTCATTGACACTTTCTCCAATTATAGTAATAATCCATTGGCAATTGAAGACATGGCTTCTCTCCCCATGCGATCTAACAGCGACAAAATAATGGGCTACATTCGCTACAGAAAAATGATTTTCTAATAATTAGGCCTTTGCTTTACCAAAGACAAACTGCTCTGGAACTTCCGCACAAACTTTTCGCCACATCAGGCCATCTAACCTGCGCTTCATGATTGTTTAAATTGTTGAAATTAAATAAAAGACCATTTGAAGCGCCTTCTTGCAATTTTGATCGACGTTGATTTAAGTGTGTGTTTTCGGAGTGAATGTATTGAGAACAAGTCAAGACTAATAATTGTTTAGAAGGGACGTTCTGTGGCCCCCAATTTCCAGTTCTGGCTCCCCAACTGGTCCCGCCTTGCCTCACCCTGTTAAATAAGCTGCTCTGCGATCTTGTCGATTTAGCTTGAAAAAGTTAAGCGTTTGATGAAAACTGACAAAAATGAGATTGGTCAAACAAATCCTGCATGGGAAAACGTGGGTATGGGGCTTAGTTAAGAAAAACAGGGCTTTGTCTCTGTCTCGTTGTTTATTTTCCAGGGATTTATGTAATGCCCCGCCACTTAAAAAGAACCGTGCCTTAACTCTTTGCCAATGGATTCTTTGCATTCTTCTGTCTACAGAGCGATTTCTCGAGCAGACCTTGCCCTCGCCTGCCGTGACATTGCCTTCATTACTGATAAACTCAAACGCGGGCGGGATGGAGAGGAGACGTGCGTGGTCTGCCGAAGGTAAGGTCGATAATACGTGAGGTGCTGTGGAAAGGCCCCCCCCCCCCCACTCCCATGTCCCCAGAGCTTAAACTGACACCTGTACCGGTGCAAGCTAATTTATAAGCCTTAATTATCCAGGTGGTAGAAAAGCACACACAGAGTCACTCCATAAATTAACAAGGGGGAGGCCTGACCTCTTGACACGTTTCCTTATTTTGTACTCTCTCCCACTCACTCTTCCCCGTCACCCATTTCACCAGATTCATATTTACAATTTAGTCAACAAAGTTACAGCAATACATCTCAGCATATAAACCTTATCAACACAGGGAGGCTGTTGCAGTCGGCATGGATTAAAAACAGTGAATAGAACTGGAGCTGGTTTGCTGGTACTGCACTATGACTTCCCACAGCTCCATGGTAACAAGGAATTCCTCCCAGGGGGTTCAGTAAAGTTTATCTCATCTTACATAGTGCAGTCGGTTCTGTATTTGGCTGATGACGCAAACCTTGCTTTTTTAAATTTTGTGCTCAGTGCGTTGGCTTTGATGAAAGTGAATATGAGGTTTAAGTGGAGACTGTCCACTTCAGTTTATAGGTATTTCCATCATCTGAATCATATCCGAACTGCAGCCCATTTTATGCGGTGTTCATATCTGTGTGCTATTTGGGGTGTGTCTTGTCAAACCTGAGTCTCTGTTTGGGAGAATATACCCATGGTTCAAATAAGCAATAAAAGTGATCAAACCTACTTAAATTATGATATCATTCGGTATCCCGGAGAGCAGCCATTATTGGGGTGGGAGACCTGGGTTTGCAGGAGATTCGTTCACTCTCTTTTATCTCCTTATTTCTTACGTTTGTTTGTTTATTTGGACATTTGCACTTTTCTGGGATGAAGGCAGGAGATAGATTGATGGGGTGGTGGTGTGAGTACCGTTTCCTGAGCAGGGCTTCTTGCATTTAGTTAATGGCCATGAAGGGGCTTTTGAGAATGACTCAGTAAGGTGAAGTTTCCCAAATCCATGACAAACACGAAGGGCCTTGGAAATATAGTACTTTACCCTTATTACAGCCAATTTGTTTTGCTTCTAGTTTATAATTCAGCTGTTACTTGTTTTTTTTTTTTTTTTTTTTTTCTTTTGAAATGACATTGAAATGCAAAAAACGGGGTCAATGTCATAAATATGATACATAAAATGTACAGATGGGTTACAAATTTTAGGAAAAACCCAAATAAATTGGATAAATGAGTGAAGAAAAAATTCTGTATGAAACTATTCTTCATAATCAATGTGAAGTTATTCTGAGTGATGGAATTTCAATAGATACTTCCTAAGTACATCTGCCCAGCTGTCGTGTAGTGTAAATATTTTAAAAATTACCACACCGAGCAGAGAATTGGTTTCGTGCACTAAATTCAGTGTTTGTGCTTCAGTCTCTTATATTACATCTAATAAACTAATTCAACAAAAACATCTCCCATGGACAGACCTCTCACTTGGGCGAACTCACAAGGAATATATTTGCAGTCTGGTATCTCACATTAAGCGATTGGAGGTATTTCTTTGGGAATAAAATACTGTTGTCCAGAGATTCATCGTCTGAGCATGATGTCCCCAGGTTCCACTGTTAGCTTTCCCCTGATATAGCCAGTCTGTGAAAACAGTCACATATTTAAACTAATAACATAGCCTCTAGCCACTCTGGAGCGACCTGAATGAGGGAGCCAACTCCCTTGCTGGAAGAATAACTGTGAAGAGAACTTTGCCGCTTCACTAAGGCGTGTGTGCTGTTAGCTTCCTCCTTCCCTAACAGATGAAATGATCGCCCCTTCATTTCCAGAGACACTCAAGGAAAGTGTATTTTATGTTTCTCAGAGGCCTATCATGTTAAAGCGCACGGATAGGCCCTATAGCCTGCTATCTAACCTGTACCATGCCAATACCAGGGCTAAATGTGATGGCTTGGCCTGCCTATGGTTAGCACAGCCAATCAGTTCTCTGTCTTGCCTACCTCCGCGTGTGGTCGTTGTCCTTTAAAATGCTGATTTTGTCGAGAGTGACAATCAGGCTTGCTAGTTTGCTGCGGTCCTTGCCAGAACTCATAGATGAAAAGTTGTTTTCCAGTTTCTAGACGATATAATAAGTGTTGTCTCCTCTTGTCCATGTAAGTTACAGATATCTTGATTATGGCCTGTATGTTTCTCCTTTAATTATTACCTCTGTGCTGCTTTTATGTAATGTTTAATCTGTAATGTGATTTTTTTCCCTTTTTTATGTTTTAATGTTACAACTATTTATGCTATTGTCTTGACCAGGCCCCCCTGGAAGATGAGATATTGTATCTCAATGGGACCTTCCTGGCTAAATAAAGGATAAAAAAAAAAAATTGCAGTGTAGGCTGCTCCTGTTATATTTTACGGACTCAGGGGCCAAACTGGGGTGGGCTATGAGGATAGTAGTGTACAACTGGGAACCATTCGACAGGGCCCCGTGATGTTTTTGGAACTTACGGTCATTACCTCCATTCATCGCCTTCACTGGAATCAGGGACCTGCACAAGGCCTCCAGGCTCTCCCTCTTTCCCCCAATGACCGATTCGGAAAGATGGGACACAAGGACTATTAAAATGTAAGTGACCCCTGCCCCCCACCCCATCCTGAAAGGTTTTTAGTCATGGGACTCTAGCAGCATTCTCATATATCGCTTTTCTTCAGTTCAAGAGTCAATTTACCCCTTTGCATGTTTCATATCCTGTTTATTTCACCACTGTTATAGAATCCATTTTAATCACAGTACTATTAGAAACAAAAAACTTTTTTTTTATTAAGCAATTCTAAAATACACTTTTTCATGACAGTTTCACTCTCACTTTATTATGAGTGCTTTGGTACATTGCTGTTCGATGGTTACACCACTAACAGGTGCAGAAGGATCCAAAATAGTCTTCCAAACAATGTCAACTGGAGAGAAGCCAGACCCTAAGAGCTTGGAAACCTTGAGTAAATTTTTTAATGCACACGGTTCAGCGCAACACAATGAGCTGAGCTGCAATGGATGCTATTTATATCCACTGGGGTACATTTGATTGGCATCAAAATGTGGATTATTGCGCACGCCCAATGGAACAAGGAAAGCGTGGGCCAACCTCTCACATTCTCCTCTGTCCACAAGCTAATGAGTTTCAGGGGTGGGACCTGAGTGCCCTTTTCTCAACCCCCCCCCCCCAACTCCATGCCTGAGCTTAGGAAGTGTATTTTTCAGGAGCCAGGTTTTAATTCCCTGTGCTCGCACTGGTTTAGGCTGGTAATGAACAGGACAGGATGTGGGGCAGGGGTTGAATATTGGAAAACTTAATCATGGTATCTTAATGTAAACAAGGGTAGGTGAAAGGATGACTGTGTGCTGTGTCATCGCACTGTCCCCACTGGTACTAGCTCAGGATGCTTCGTAAGAACCAGGACTTAACATGCATGTCAAGGTGTTTTCTCTGCCAAGGACCTGATTCAGGGTGTGTGTGTGTGTGTGTGTGTGTGTGTGTGTGTGTGGCGTGAATATAAGTATGCATGTGTGTGCGTGTGTGTGTGTGTGTGTGTGTGTGTGTGTGTGTGTTTGTGCGTGTGCGAATGTGTGTATTTGTGTGTGCGTGTGTGTGCTGGCTTACCCACCTCGGCCCTTTGTTGCCACTTCCACCAACTCTAGCCCTGTGCTCTCTTCAAATCCTCCTATGCCCTGTCTCATCAGTCTGGTCTCCAGACGTCCATCAACATTTCACCTCCAAATTCATTTACTACTAGCGGCAAGCATTTAAACTCTCATGCCCCAAAATTGGAATCCTATTGGATCAACTCTTGCCTTATCCATATTATGCATGAAATTTTAAAACTTTCTGTTCTAGTCATGTTGTCACATTTCATAACATGCTGTTGTATAGCATGCTGTGTTTACATTTTCCTCCCTGCGTGGTTGCATCAGCTTTCATTGCTTTTTTCGACCTAAAATACATTACATGCGCTCATTTTGAAATAAAATTCATTAGGAAAAACTTACGAACCAGGAAGACTGTGGAGGGAGGCCATTCGGTCTGAAGAATGCACCTGAACTTATCCTAACCACTCATGTCTGAATTCGAAACTCTAATGCGCACGTTCCGCAGTGTCTGTAGGTAGATTGATTGAGTCACACTGCATCTTATGTCCGTTTATTTTTCTGTGAGAAAAACCTTGCAGTTCCGGAGTGCGATTTAAGGGCCTCACAGTGATTTAGTATTGTTTACAGCCTTGCTTTACTCTGAAAGATGATTGTTTTATTTAGAGAAAGACAAATTACTCACACAGTCAAAAAACAGTGAGACCGAAGCATGCATATTATTTAATCTTGCACAGGCCCCAACAAACGGGTTTGCTTATCGGTATTGCAGAGGTCTTGGTTCAGGTCCTGAAATCCCCTTAAAAATGCTGGAGATAACAGGCTGTCTGTACGTTAAGGCAGAATCTGTAGTGCTATCTACTTTCCCAAAAAAAAAGTTATGCTACATTTTTGTTTTGTCTGAACAAATGCTGCAGGCCTATATGCCCTGAGAACTAAATTGGCCTGGATGAGCCTGAAAGGTTATAATGTATGAAGATTTGCCTTCTGCTCCATTCAGATGCAATACATTTAGGCTTACAGGAGCAGGGTGACACTTGGCAGACATCTTTTCCCCTAAACCAGCCTACCCTTTGTAGAAACCATGTCCAGGATTTTGCTTATAATTGCGGGCTCACATTAGCTGCTGCGGTTGCTGTCAAATAGTTCACATAAAAATGCACATCAACTGCAAATACCCATGATGTTTACCTACGACATTAAGTGGACCACACCATTGTTGTTTTTAGTTATTGACAAAAGCATTTTTGATGTTTCTGTAATGAGTATGATGAATTTTTAAAAGATTATGGTTTATGGATTTATCGTAGCTATATTAAGGAAACTCTGCCAAATGCATCACCTGTATTGGAGTGAAATCAAAAATGCAATTAAATATACTTAAATATAAGCTTCTACCTTGTTTCTGTTGATCAAGGCAGAATGTTACTTGCCTTAATTGGATATACTGAATGATTGTGAAAGCCAGCAATTAAAAAAAAGGCAGCATGGTTCTTATGTTGTCGATGAATAAGGCTGTAATGGGTTAGGGGTTAAACATTGGAGAGTTCCTAACCCAAGTATCTCCTACCCGCTCACTAGCTTGGCTGAGATGTAGCTTGTGCTAACAGTCAGAGCCTTTTCCTGGTTTCTCAGCCGCTGTTATCAAGGCAGCAGCAGAATATATGAGCATGGGGGTCTTGGGGTTTGGCTGTGGGATTTCAAACGAGGAGCACAAGATCCTTACCGTGTTAGCATTGCGCTGGCAAAGTCAGAAAAGAACACAACTGGTTTTTATTGCAGAGTGTTTATTTTGGCTTTTGTCTTACGTGGTGTAGACAGCGGAAGAGGCACTTAAAACAGTTGAGAGGTGGCATCGCGCAGATCCGCTTTGGGCTCATAGAAGAAGAAAATAAACTTGGGGAGAGCACAATTAAAAGCCTGCAAGCTGCTTTTATGCTCCAGCAGCAAGGCCGAGAAACATATTAAACCGCAAAACAGTCGGCGTTGAAACCACCTGGCCCAAGTTTGGTATGGCAAGCTTTCTCTCTGACGTCAGCAATGGCGATTGTTATTCCACAATTTCTTGCCATACATTGTCGGGCAGTGAAATCCAATGTCATATTATACACTTAAATAAAAAGAGACCAGGTTGCTATGCACCCTTAAAAAATCAACTTTGAATCTGTCAATTGTATCCAACGTCCAGTGTTTCCGTGTTTGATAGGTTATTTTGGCCCACAATGCAATTCACCACTGCAAAGCCGGGCTTGAGATAGAGTTTCAGAGCCAGGTTGTACAGACGTTTAGTCAAAACCTTCAGGCGTGCCAGCAGACGTGGTAATAGTCCTTCGCGCCAGAGGAAAATGGAGCATTTTATTGGAAGAGGTCGAAGCCTGCTTCATTACCCATGAAACATAATCCTCTTTTAAGGTAATTAAAGCCAAACTTGAATGTCCAAAAACCTGCTGGGATGGAGGGGAAAAATAACAGATCAGATATTGTTAACAGTTGAATTTTTCCAACTAGTAGGTGAGATATTCAATATCCAATTTTTTTTTTTTTTTTTTTTTTTTTTTTTCATGAAGTATGCTACAGATTTTTTTTATTTGGACTTATTTTGGTTGGACGAGACTGCGCCAAATCCCTTATCGTTATTTGCTTAAAGCTGACATTGTCCCGACATGGGGTCCATTCTGAGCTGAGAGCTGGCGTCCATTTCAAAGCAATACACGACGGACAGACAGTCTCCCCGAGACAGGGGTAGAAAAATAAAGGGAATATATTCAACATTCAAACATAATTTTTAAATCAACATTTGCGCTCGGGTTGACACCGTTGGCTAAAGCGTTTTTCGATCCGCTCCCGCTCGGAATTCTATCTGAACTCTAAGCATAGTCAAGTGCTCTGCGTCAATAGCCTCGGGCTCTGAAAGTAGGCGACAGGAATAATGTTATCCTTTTATTTAAAGGAGGAATACTCAAATCAAATATAAGGCTTTGGAAGCCTGGCTTTCTCAAGGGTTTTGACTTTATTTCTAGGATTAGAGTGTTTAAGGTCCTGTTTTTTTTTCTCAGGAAGAAGTAGTGCAGCATATCAATTGCCACATTGAGAGTCACAGTTTTGTCTTAATTTTGTTTACAGCTTTGTTAGCATTTTTTCATGTCGTGTTCCATCGCTCCAGTGTCTAAAAACCCAATGAATTGGTTTTTATAAAGTCAACAAGAATGAAGTCAATGCGCAAAAGTGTCGCCCGAGATGATGAACCATTTTTTAAATGAGATAATATATGCATTTTCTTGTAACCCTATGAATATAAAACACTTCGTGTCCATAAAATGCAAATCTTCCTAACAATGAGCAACCGCGAACAATTGGTGAGCTACAAGCAGACGCCTTTGTTGGTATGAGCTGATGATCTGAGACCCATAATGTGATGTAGTTCCTTATTACTGAAAATGTAGCATGTCGATATCAACACTCACCTGTTTGTGTCACAAAGATTTTCATTTTTCAAAAGGTTTGGAGCATTCAACCATATTATCACAATAAATAAATGGGTAACGCATTTCACACATTAATTTTAAGTACACCTATTATTTCACCGGGTGCAGAGCCAATAAGCCATTACAAGTCATGTCAACTTCTGTCCATCTTGACATTACAAGGGGGATCGACCACCCAGAATAATGAAGATATTGATTTACTGGTCGGCCAAAATTGAACAGTTCTTTGAACCGCCTCTGGGCGGTCACATAACCATGTGATGTCGAGAAGAAAAAGATTTTGAAATTGCTAGTAATGGCTAATTGGCTTTGCACCTGGTGACATAATAGGGCACCTTTAATCTTGCACCTTATTTTTAGTGACTTTTGAAAACCCGCATAAACACAGGACTGCGGGAACAGGAAGTGAAAAAAAGATAATGATGTCGCACACAAATTTACGTCACACTGAGGCTCTCTATCCGCAACAAGCTTCTGAAATGCCATTAACTATTACGCACTTGAGCAGATGTCAGAGTTCAGCTACCACAGACAATAGGAAAGCCAGTACCCAGACAACCAATGACCAATAACAACAAAAAAACTGCAGCAAATTCCTCACACGGTCACCTTGGCCAGGGGATTTATTATTTTTTAATTTATTTCAATGGAATAATGCCTTTCCATCACTTTCCAGTGAGGATTGGCCAAATGTGAAGGATAAATGGAAATTTTAGAGTGAAAACCACAAAACCTATGATGTACAAAAAAATAAAAGGACATTTTGTGTAAGGCAGGATTTTTCATTGCCAAAACCCTCAATAATGAGAACCAAACAGGGTAAAATGGGAAGGGACGGCAGAATGGCATAGCAGACAGATAAGGCAACAGCCTCATAATTCAGGTAGTGGCTTTGACTGCCAGGTTGTACATTATGGCTGCACAATTGAGCATGAACTGAAATTCTTATGTGAAAATATCTACACTTATAAAAGGTCTGTGTGAAAATGAATTGTAAAAATTCCCATAGAAAGGGCCACTAAATTTGCTAAATGCCAGAATGTGAACCTGTGGCTGCTTTATCTGCAACTTGTTCTTGGTCATAATATTATGTGCTGTGAAAGATTTTTGAGGGGGGGGGATTTTTTCCTTTTTTGATAGTTATACAGTGGAGATAGACAGGAAAGTTGGGGAGAAGAATGGAGAAGACATGCAGCAAATGACTCAAGGGGAATCGAACCTGGGTCGCCATGAGAAGGATACAGCCTTAATGGTGCGCGCGCTTAGACCGATGAGCCACCGGGGCACCCCTGTGAAATGTAATTTAGTTTATGGATGACTTACAGTATTGTAATGTAATCAGTATGAATTAAATGGTAAACAAAGTTAGTCAAAAATCAAAATTGTATGCAAAATGCAAGGGAAATATAAATAACCAGTTTCTATTGTTTGAAATTTAGCTGGACTGATTTTACTAGTAAAACTCAAAAGAACATCAGTGAAGCGCGAAGAATTTTTTGAAAGATTCCTAAAAATGGTTTGTCACAGTGACTTAGACAGTTATGCATTTTTAAGACTAAATGGCATGCTGATTTACTATGGCATTAGTCCTCTACTGCAAAAATTGCAGGGATTGCAGTACTAATACCGTGGCTGTCTTTACAGCACTGTATCACCCATGTGAAAGGAGAAGAGAGAGGTTTGAGGGTGGAGCAGAGCCAGGGAGAGCTTCATGTGAGAAGCTGTTTATTTAATCATGCCGTTCTGAGAGTTTGTATTTTTCTTTCATGTCCTGTGGTGCTTTTCCATTTTACACTTCAGCTGGGCACCCCTGTCTCGATAGGACACATCTGTGACTGTCCTTGAACATCAGGATGCCATGACCCAAAATTGAATGACCTCCCATAGCAAAGTCACAGCTGTCTGAGGGCCTCAAAGACTACTCTAATCCATTGTATTTTCACTGTTGTATTTACAAACTAAAATGATTTTTAACTGGCACCATGAATTAGCCACAAGTGTTGGACCCCCTGGTAAAGATGGGTAAAAATGGTTAAGAGGTATTACTTCTCATGCTCAAAAATAGGGAAAAAACCAACCTTTAACGAAAGTAAATTCTCAAAAAAAAATCCTCTCCTCAAGAAATAGTTATTTTAATAAAACCACATATGCCGCAATTATTGGCATCTTAAGGAATTCTTATGAACAAAATGTACCTGAAGCATTTTTTTCCCATTATAAGGTGACTCTAAGGCCAATTCCCATATTAATTCATCAACGTGGGAAAGGTAACACGCAAATCAAATAAAAGAGAAGTGTGTTGGACTTCAGTACTTGAGGAATGGTTATATAAAACAGCTACCTGTCTGAAAATGTCCATGTTGTTTTGGCAATAAATAAAAAATTCAAATCAACCAGAATTGTAACAAACTTGCCCGGAAGAGGACCCAGGTTTATTTTGCCCTTACTGATTGTGAGGAGGGTGGTAACAGAGGCATAAAATCCCAAAGAATCACTGTTTGAGAATTACAGAAAAAGTAGCATCTTGCGGTTAATAGGTCTCCAAAAATAACATCACACACCACCCCTATGTCAAAAGATTATTTGGAAGGCATTGCTAGAAAAAAGCCTTTTCTGCCATTTAAACACAAATAAGATAGCCTGAATTTGGTGAAATGATATTGGGATTTTGACTGAAACCATGTCAGATGAAACAAAATTTAGCTTTTTGGCAACAAATAATCAATATAGGTTTGGTGTACAAAGAAGGATGGCTATACTAAAACAAACCTGATCCCCACTGTTGTGTGGTGGAGGATCACTGATGTAGTATAGCTGTTTTGTCTCCAAAGGCCCAAGGACACTTGTTTGGGTACAACCTCAAATGCAAAAAATGTCAGCACATTAAATTAGAATAAAAGCAAAAAAGGTGTGATTTTTACTCTCAGCAATATTGAAAACAGTACAACTTTAACTTGTGAATTTTATTGATCATTGAAAATATACAGTGTCATGGAACTTTTTAGGAATTTGGGTTGTCCATGGCATTGCAGACTCAGTTAAATACCCGGACATAAAACTAAATCTAATAAATCTAGCTGCCTCTGCCAAGAAACTAAAACTGGGTTATTGATGGATCTTCCAGCGGGACAATGATTCAAAAATATTTGTCCAGATCAACATAAAAATGGTTAGCTGAACACGAAATCAAGCTTCTCTCATGGGCATCTCGGTCCCTTGACCTAAACCCTGTTGAAAACCTGTGGGATGAGGAAAACCGACGGTGTACAAGAGCTGACAGAGGACCCTGGGAGATCTGCAGAGAGGAGTGGACTCAAATATCCCAGCTCTGTAATCTCTGACCTTACAGTAGTGAAAAGGAGAACACTCAATTCTGTTTTATTGGAAAATAAAGGTTTAGAAAGTATTTAATGCAGGGGTGCCAATAATTGTATTCGGACAATAATTATGTCTGGATATGGATTTTTTTTTTCTCACAATAAATTTACTTTACAAATTTTTCTCATTTTTTCAGTGTCATATTAAGCTAATTCACCAAAAGGTGATTTTTTTTAAATAACCTGTTTTACTTATCTTGAACAGGAAAGCTAATAAGTGTGGAATAGTGGTTGCACTGACAGATGACTAGTTCCTACATTTAATGCACAAGTGCTTGTAGTGACTGTCACACAAACTAGTGCTTTCCAGAGAAACTGAGTTGTATGTATTGTTACTGCATAATACTAGAAAGAGGCAAAGTGCGTCTGAAATTAGATTACAACTCCTATCAAAAAATTATACGGCCCACACTCAATCAACACTGTCTCTTTTGGACTGAAAAATGCACACTCTGCACCACGTTAGCTTTTCTTGCCACAAGCACAGTTTGGTGTGTTAATTTTGGAAGTTGCTGAACTTGCTACATAGTATTTGTGAAGAACTTACAAAAAAAAAAAAAAAAACACTCACTTTTAAATGTGAGTCAAGGCTCAGTGCAAACATTGATTGGATCCAGGCCTAAAACTTGTGACTTTGGACAAACCCTACTGTGTACCAACTGACAATTGCAAAGAGTTTAAATTATCAACCTGCATATGTCAGTCCCTTCAGGTTCCCACTGTGGTAGAAGGAGGCACTCTTCTCCTCCCCCTTACCCATCATTCTGTCTGTACCTGGCTATTCAACTAGTCCACTCCCAATGTTATTTTTTGAATGTCCCTCCAACCCCCCTCTGTTGATCATTCATTGGTTTTCTCTACCATTTGTCCTTTTGTATCCAATCAGTTCAATCTTTACTGTTAAGAACAGCCCACCTTGTTTCAGCATAAATCTCTAGGCCTCCATCTTTAGGGCCTCTTGCCATGCTGGTACCAGACAGAGCCTCAGACTTCAGCAGTTGGTTTTCATTTGTGTTGTTCAGAATTTTACCAGTACAATAAAAACTAGACAAAAAGACTATTGGCTTTAATCTCTCGGTTCTACGACACCACCTGTATTACCATCAGTAAATAACCATAAAATCATTAGAAAATCTGTTAGATTTTTTAAAAGTATTTTTGAATATAACTTTTTTATTGATGAAATTATAAGAGTATGAGAATTTTGGAAAGATATTTTTGAAAAGTTTATTAAAGCTTTCAATTCAAGGAGGTAAATTAAAAACTTCAAAGCTTCATCCAAAACAGTAAAAATGGCCACGCTCATGCAGATGTTACACGAGGGCATGCCAAAGGATCCTCGATTTTGCTCCAAACTGTGAAAATCTTGACCAAAATCGCCAATCTTTAATTCATATTCTTATCATTCCAATTTTCCTTCTCAGGAAGGAGAAGGGCAACATCCAGTAATGGCCAATACTGTGCGGCCTCAGGAACCAAGCTCTTTTTGATCATTTGTGTTGTGTTTGTACATTTCCAGCTGATACTATTGCCAATTGTGTAGACTATACCTTGTTCTATACAGTCTATGGTCTGTATGCGTGCTCCAAAAAGCAGTCCACTGTGGCCAACAGCAAATTTTTGTGCTACAAAAACATGCATTTGGTTGTTGGTTTACCGTGATGTGTGTTCACGTGCTCTTGTATTGTTGTCAAAATGAATATCCTCCAATAATTAATATTTTGAATAAAGTACTTCTATCATTTAAAAAAAACGGAATTACATCATTGGTATGTCCGTAAATTGTGTAAACGAGGACAATCTGTATAACTTACGGGCATTCCGTATAACTTGACACGTATGCCTCTGTGCCTTGGAGTTCTTGTTCATGGTGAGAGTTGCCTGGTGCTTTCCAGTCCAGGAGTATTATCCAAGTTATAATCTCCCAAAGAAGAAGGCCAATAGAAAGCCATCAACTCTCTACATTAGTAGATCAGCCGCGGCCCACACTTCAATGCTTCCCACCCCATTTAACCTCAGTCCTCCTGCTGCCAAGGTTTGGCCTTACCTCTTGTCAAAACCAGAACAATTGCTTTGCTTTAAATGTGTGCATTGCATGTGTATTTATACATACTGTCCGCACTCTGATCCAAAGCAATTTAAAATGATGCAGAGGGTGAGATTATATTGCAGTTGAACACTAGTAAAGAAATGGGAATTG
Organism: Gymnothorax javanicus; assembly: GCA_029692085.1. Classification (NCBI taxonomy): domain Eukaryota; kingdom Metazoa; phylum Chordata; class Actinopteri; order Anguilliformes; family Muraenidae; genus Gymnothorax; species Gymnothorax javanicus. The sequence continues at coordinate 45,226,396 of CM056206.1, read as the reverse complement.
AAACTGACGCAATGAAAACAAAAAGTTGATTTTAGCATTACTAGGACTATTTTGACATATAGCACCCATATCATAAGAACTCAATGAGACAGTTCACCAGGATTGGGAATCTAGATGGCAGCATACGTTGCTGCCAATATTCATACATATTTTTCTGTATTACAGTTTTTCTCGATTGGTTTGGCTCATTTCTTGAAACAGAAATTACATTCTCAAAACAACATGGACAACCCTACAAACCACTGGGCACTTCTTCACAACAGATTTCAAATTCTCATTCCTTTCAACAAATTGCAAACGTCTTAGCACACTTTGCAAATGATTAAATACAATTGTCTACAGTTTGCACGAATTGCAAATGTCTAGCACATCTTTGCAAATGATTGATTACAGTTGCCTACAGTTAGCACAATTACCAATTGTATATATCTTGCTGATCTAAACTAACTGTTTGTCAGTCAAATGGTTTTACTCTCCAAAACATGTCTGCATTATTTCATTGTGTCAGCCATCACATGCACAAGAGTTCATTCAATTGTCAAAATTAGTCAGGAACATAATACCATGTATAACATCACATTACATGATATGAATATCTTTTGCTGATTGATAAATTGACTCAGGTGAATCTAGAACTTGACTAATAAAGGGGGTGTGTAACACATCTCAGATGACCAATCAAATGGTATGTTTAGTTACCTGACAGGCGCTATCCATGAGTATGATTTTTGCCAAACATACATATAGAGCTTGACCAGAATCAATACAATTTCTGAACATGGAGGCACGTGGCCAGGTAAACAATGACCAACTGCCTGCTAGAGGAAGAGGAAGAGGAGGAGGAGTAAGGAAGAAGACGTGGCCGGAATATTATTGGCCACCGGGCCACGGTGGATGTCCCAGGCCAGCGTGGGGGCAATACAACAATGTGTGCTGCCATTTCTGAAAATGGTGTGGCCACCCACATTCCCACACTTGGCCCATACAATACCCAAAAGCTCCTGTTCTTTTTGGATCACCTTTATTCAGATCTCATCCCAGAAAATGAGAGGTTTGGTAGGGCTTCACTTGTCAAAGTTTGTAGTTGTGTGGGACAATGTCAGCTTCCACCGCGGCCCGCTCATCAGGGCCTGGTTCACTGCCCACCCAAGACTGCTAATGGTGCTCCTACCACCTTACTCCCCATTTCTCAATCCAATTGAGGAATTTTTCTCTGCTTGGAGGTGGGGGGTGTATGAGCATCGGGCTCAGAACCAGAGGTCCCTGCTTGAAGCAATGGGTGCTTGCTGTGACAATGTCACAGCAGATCAGTGCAGGGGATGGTTGCGGCATGCACGTAGATTCTTCCCCCGTTGCATCGCAAGGGAGAATATCAGGTGTGATGTGGATGAAAATCTGTGGCCAGACAGACAGCAGAGAGAGGACGACCACGAGAGTGAGGATGAGGAGGATGACCAGTGAGGTGGAGTTACTGGTGTGAACGATATTGCATATAATTTTCCTTTTTTTGTGTTGATATGTTTACAGTACAGTATATTTTGCTGTATACATTTTCTTTTTACTGTGATGTTTGGCAGTTACTTTATGTTTGTGAATAAAAATACAGTTACAATTTCCATGACAGTGTAGGTCCATCATTTTTTTCAGTTTGATACAGTTTGATTTCTGGTAACTAGACAAAAGGCATCAATTACAGTAACCATTCATTGTCAGTGAATGGTCTGGACCAAGATTGAAATGTGACATAAGTGATATTTCCATGGTCCACTGCCATAGTGACAAAACATCTAAACATTTTGACCAACAGTGCTTACACAATGCCAAAGAGACTTTGCATTTTGGGGCCATTGACTATTTATATAAGAAAATGGCTTAGTTTTGACACATGAGTTAACTGTTTTGGGAGAGATATGACCTTTTGCAGGTGAGCCATAGTGTTGTGCTGATCCATCCAGGCTATTTTGGCAAATGCATGTAGAGCTTGGAGAATGTCATTTCTGTTTCAAGAAATGAGCCAAAGCAATTGAGAAGGAAACTTGTGTTTGGGGGCCTTGACTATTTATATGAGAAAGGGACTTAGTTTGGAGCATGAGTTAACTGTTTTGGGAGAGATATGACCTTTTGCAGGTGAGCCATAGTGTTGTGCTGAACCATTGGACTATTTTGCCAAATGCACTTAAAGCTTTGAGAATGTAATTTCTGTTTCAAGAAATGAGCCAAACCAATCGAGAAAGACTGTAATACATATTTAATTTTGTTGCAAGCTTATAAACTACACAATGATTATAGAAAGGTAATGCTTGCATGCTAAGCAATTTTGAGGGTGGCACTTAGCTACATAGACAACCAGGCACAATATGCAGTAGCCTTGCGAGTTTAAATACACTTGGAATTCAGATGAAATATTATCAGAAATCAGAAATGCTTATCTAGTTGCTACAAAATAAAATGAATGTAAGGGGGAAATAAATGTAAGCCTCTGCTTCTTTGTATCTCGCAACGCTGGCAGATAATGTAGATATTTATGTTGGTTGATGCTGTTGACGACAGAGCTCTTACTGCTAATGCCAGAGAGAAAGTCAGACTTTCTGAGTGACTTTACCCTCAGAATGCCTTTTTGTCCTGGTTCCTGGACAATAGTTTATTCAAGAGGAGAAGGAGTCATGCAGTATTGAGCCACTACGGGGTTACAAACTGAATGTTACCTAGCTTTGTGTTTGGTGCCGGCTGTGGGACTAATTGTCCACCTTCACAATGTAACTCCACCTCATGCTCCATGGGTGTCATGCACTGTGGTTGCTTGGTGTGGGCTGGTCATTGATAATAACTGTATGTTAGTGAGGGAAGAAATCATGGAACTGAGGACAACCTGTAGGAGTGTTTGTTTTAATAAATGTGAGCTCTAGGGCTTTAGGAGGGGGTGACAGGTTTGGGCACCTCTCTCAGTCCCCAACAAGCCAGAAAAAACAATCCTCACGCACCCCAAGAATATTCTCTCTTTGATGTTTCTTTGAAAGAACATTCTTCCTTTCTTTTACCTTTATAATCAGCACCAGGCCTATGGAATAAATTCACCTTTTACGCAGTAGTGACACAACCAATCAGTATTTAGATTCCTTTCATATTTCCTCGGTCTCCTGTAGAAGAAGGCTTTGGGGGGAAGCTCCCGCTGACAGTATCTGGTCACAGCGTTTGTTGTTCACTGTCACCATGGGGAAGGCTGGACTGAGTGGGGGTGGATGGGGGTTCGGCAGCTGTGAGGAGTAGAGGTTAGCACTCCGGCGTTATCTGACAGGTCCGAGAGCCGAGCCCTACTTCTACAGAGTGGCAGCCCTACAGCGGCTCTGGGGCCCGACGGAGTTCAGCTCTGTGGGGTCTTCATCAATCATCGAGGCCCGCCGAGGCTCCCGGCAGAGTGGCAGGGTCGCGCCTCGGAGCAGAACCGCCGCTGACGAGGCCTGTAGGCAGTCTGTATTTGGGAGCCGGGACCTCCGTAGGGAGAGGGGAACCTCAAGAGTCGCGTGCAGGCCTGCTGGCACAGCTTCAGTTTCGACCCTCACGCTGTCCGCCTGCCGGTCTCCTCGCTAAACTTGGCAAGGTCTCTTACAGTGATCTGGAACTAAAAGCTTTCATTATATGGGAGGATCATGCTGAATTTCCTGCAGCTATCGCAAGGGAGGAAATATGATATGAATAAAGAAACCAGATGCTTATTACTGCAATTATGTGTGGATATATGCGCATAAAATATAAGTCAGATCCAGCTTAAAACGTTTAAGGCATTTAACAGACACTCAAATCCAAAACGACTTACTGTACTTTTTATTGCTTACATATACAGTACATACAATCTGTTTATATAGTTAGATATTCACTTAATGGAATCAGGTTAAGTGCATTGCTCAAGGCTACAACAGAAACACACCACCTGGAAACTGAATCTACAACCTGAGGTAAAAATTCAGCTCCCTAAATGTGATGCTGCAATAGCCATAACAAATTTAAACAAAGTAAATCCAAATTGAAGCTGTCTGACCCTTTTCTCTATAGTAAATAAAAGTAAAATATAATTGAAAACCTGCCTCTCTCTCTCACACGCATATGCACACATTGCACACACTCGCGTACACACAAACTCATAGCGTGACTTGGTGCAGCCATGTGCAGGGGGTGGATAAAATTTTGGAAGCACCCCGAAAAATGACTGTAAATTTAAAGCCTCTAAACCACAATGAAACCAGAAGGGTGCTCAGAGAGAGCGGACCTCCGCCAAGACCGATATTCCACTCTTCTAAATGATCTATGTTTCGTCACAACTGAACTTTTCTACCATCTACTGGATTTTAAGATGTGTGGGATTAATTCCGCCAAGACCCAAACGCCCAATCTTGCAATGCTAAAGAAATGGAAAAATTATTTGTGCATCCGCCTTGTGATTTGGATTTGCTCCAAAATTGAATGGGTTTTTCCTTGGCCCATGCTGCATTGTTCCACCAAGTTTCATGAAAATCAGGTTGGTAGTTTTTCCGTAACCCTGCTGACAAATTGATCAACTAAGCAAAAACATAACCTTCTTGGTGGAGGTAAAAAGCGTGTTCTCAGGTTATCCTTATTGATTTGATGAGCCTGCTTAACTCCTTTTTACGCAGAATACAAATAGTGCGAATTTTTGCTGCTGTGCAGGAGCCTATTTAGGCTTTATAACTCAGTATTTGTGTCACAGAGACTGTGGAAAATTATTCCAGTGTATCAAGACATTTGGAAATTCAATATTAGAATTATTTGGGAATTACATTTCTGAATTTAAGGATGCTGGCATATATATCTGCGCAAAGTTAAAAGATAGAAAAATAAAATGATTTTTGTGAACTTATGCCATGTACCCAAAAAAAACACAAGAATGAAAAAATGAATGAAAAAAAACACAAGAATGAAAAAGAAAAGTGAACTCTTTGACAGGGATTGATTCACGCTGGGTCAAATAGATGCTATTAGATTAACCACAGACCTACCTCACCAAAAATCACTGCAGAATATCTGATTCTATGGGAGGTTTACCGGACTCAGGCAGTTAGCTTTCTCCCTGCCCAGTGTCCAGCGCTTTGACCAATGGGCTACATTCAGTCCTTCTGGCTGCTGATGGGTGTGGGTCTGAAGGGAGGAATACTGTATGCGTCATCTCTGCTGTCAGATAGATTGCATCTGGCAAACGGGCAGCCTGGCAGCCAAGTCCTGGTGTGTGTGTGTGTGTGTGTGTGTGCGCGCGCGTGTGTGTGTGTGCATGTGTGTGTGTGTGTGTTTGTGTGTGTGTGAGTGAGGTCATCTGTGCATGTGCGTGGTTATGTGTCTCTGTGTGTGCTCATGCATTTGCTTGCTCCACATTTGTGCATGTGCATGCGTGTGAGCATGCATGTTTGTGTGTAAGTTCTTACATTTGTACACATCTTTGTTTTTGTGCATGCGTGCAAACATCATTGCTGTATATGTGTACGTGGTCTCTGGGTTTGGCTCTGGTGGAGGGACAGGTCCCAGACTGGAAACCGCAGCCAAAGAGGTCACTTGTGAAAGGCAGAGGAAAACAATTTTTTTCAAATCCAATGTGCCTCTCCATAATCTGGGATGTTAATCCAGACAGGTGCTAAACTGTGCAACATCCCATTGTGCCACTTGTGAAATAGATAGATAGATAGATAGATAGATAGATAGACATTATGTGGGCTTTGTGGGCTGTAGAGTGCCTCATCTGCACTTACACGACCCGCAATCTTGTATCACGTACAGGTTGTCCCAATGCCAACTGTGGCCGGCGGCCGCGGCCCAAGTTCATGATGGTTTTTGTGGGCTGGAATGATCTCAGTTGACCATGACCCCTGGGGTCAAGAGTGTGCCTCTACCAGTGTATAAGCACCGTTTAATTTAGCCACCTTCAAATGCCCTTAATGCTAGACTTTCCAGGCTAGTTTCCACCATGTTTACAAGACTCGTTTCAAGACTGTGGTGTCCTCTTGGTATGTTTTCAAAACATGTGGTGTGTACCTTTGTGGACATGAGAAAATGGGAAACTCTAACAGAATTAGGACGGGGTCTGGGTTTTCCACGTCTACTGTTCATATGGTTTGCATTCCGGGTACCCTCCAGCTGCCTGGGAATAGTTTCCACCATACGTGTGCGTCTCCTCTGCAATCTGAGAAAGGACAGGAATTCCAAAGGAAACCACAGGCCCCATCCCTCTGTTACTCCTGTTATGTCCTGTCACCTTTCTGGAAAATATCTTTATGAGACAAGTTTCATGGAGAGGGTTGACATGTTGAGGTTTCAGGTTGGAAGTTGGGCATTTGGGTGGAGATGTTATTCTTGCCCAGGTTCAAAGTGACCATCAACAGAGCAGAAATACCAAATGGCGAGGACTAATAGGTGTAAGCTTATTACAAGTTAATTTAGACAACTTGATAATGTAAAATACCCACAGTTATTTTAGACATCTAAGTCACTGAAACCTAAATCAACAAATGTTAGTGTAATAGGGGTGGAACATCGAGCAAGTTTAAATCTGCAGTTTGACACTGAAACCCCAAGCTAATGCCAAAAGTAACCACTACTGTTTATGAGTAGTATAATTATAGCCACCTTTTCAGTTATTTTCGCAGGATTATTTTATTTCTTTACATTACGTTGTGGCCAGAGACTGAGTTGCTCATCCGGTTTGGTTTAACAGGTGGAAAAAGAGCTGCAGCTGCTCCACAGGATTCCCACAAAACACTTTGAGAAACTTAAATCAGATTAACAAAGGGTTCTGTGGCTCTTAACTGTAATTCAGAAATGTACAGCCATGCTGGAAACTGTTTTATAAAGCTTGCGTTTCTACTGGAACTGATATATTTTGTTTTAAAAAGGGGTGTGATTTTTGTATTTTTTATAATTCTTTTATTCCAGTAGTAATATGACAATAAAACCCCATGAGTACTACGATGTGTGATGTTATCTCACAATGAGCATCTTCAGAGGCACTTGACTCATCTCTGTGCAATACATTCATGAAATCCATTCAGTGAGTTTGATAACTGATTGAATTCAGGTTAAATTCCCAGCTCAAAGGAGTAACGGCAGTGACCGTGGGGGAAAAAAAAAAAAAAAAAAAAAAACCCATGGCCTTGCAGTTACAAGCCCAGTTTTTCCTGCAGTGTTACAGTATATTGACACTGGCTTGAATCACTTACAGTGCTTATTTTGTACTGGTTAGAGTAAGGTATGTACATATTGGCTGTTTCTGGCACTCTGATTTTACCCAATATGTGGGTTTGCTATGGTTTGTACTTGCACAATACACCAGAAACGGCTCCACACTGAGTGCCATTTGCCAAAACTGTCATGTTGTTTTCACTTCAGAATAGCAATGTTAGCAAATTTAGCAGACGGTGTGTTGGCTGAGTTGTTTCTCACTGGAGCTTAATGAGAGAAAAGTAACCTAAAGATAGAGTCAGCTGTCAGAAGCAGATTAGAAGTGATGTGCTGGGCAACTCTACTTATTTACACAAGGCATCATGCTGTTGAAAACCTTTAGGATTGATTGTTGGGGATAAAATTCCACAGAATTCTCTAGCCAGCGCAGGCCTCCAGTATCAAACACACCTGTGACCGCATTTTGGGCAGTTTGTGGAAGGCACTGTCTGGTCTTGAGCCACGACCGCCCAACCCCTTCACGAGAAATCTGCGGTCCTGTGGTTTTTTTCACTCCGCCCCTGACCAAGCATGGCTCTTTCAGCATTTCGAGATCCGGTTGAGCTGCTGAGCACTAGAATTGGTTGGAGCAAATCAGAGTTTTGAGCATCTGATTTAGGGAATATAATGCAGGAAGCATCAAGCACATGGATTATGCAGATATTTGAACAATTCAGAAAAGTGATAATTGGGTCTTTCCAATCTATTTACATGAGCTATACGCCTTATTGCAAAATGGTGGCTATTTTATTAATCTTTTATTTGCATGTTAATTGGCCCTTTGTGTTCCCTAGCAAACTGAAGTCATTGATCCCCAATTAGCCTCATTAACAAGTGGCCTTCTTTAGTCCATACAGCTGTACGGTTCCAATCCTGCAAGTTCTTGTCACATTGGCCCTCATTTATTAAACTTGCGTAGGATCTGGTGTAGATTCTGGTGTAAATATCAGCATTCACCAGGTGTCACGTCTGATTTACTAAAAGTGTGTACGTCGCTGATTTCGGTGTAGAACTGGCGTGGCGTTGATAAATCTGGCGGCTGAAACCATCTTAATTTACATGACACGCCCCTATAAATTCATGCTCCGGGAGGCATAGTCCCGCCCACTTTACGACATGAACTCTCGAAAGATGGCAAAAAAGAAAGAACTTCACTGAGGAGGAAATATAAATTATCACCTCCGAGGTGGGAAAAACAAAATAATTTTATTTGGAAGCCTTAAGAGTGGCATAAAGGAGCCCAGAAGGCTGCAGTTTGGAAAATTATTGCTGCTGCGGTAAACACCGTTGAGGTGGAAAACCGGAGTGCAGCAGACATTTGATTTAATTCATTAATGAATCGAAGTGACTATTCGCACTTATTCAAGTGCGTCCAAGCATAAAAATTCATCGAAATTTGCGTTAGACGCGCTTATAAGTGTGGCCAAGATGCACATTTCTCCATTGCCTACACTTATTTTAAGTGTATCCAAAGCTACATTTTTTTTCTTGGCCAAACTTATTTTAAGCGGTAGCTATGGCCCTGGAATGGTCATCAACTTGCGCACTTGTTAGTGTGGTCAAGAAAAACATTCAGCATTGGCCACACATGTAAGTGCGAATAACATCCGCCTTAATAAATTCAATTTATAGATCCATGATATTTCGTGTTATACAGCCTACATAATTGACAATCCAAATTCTTTACATGTAGGTTAAAAAAGTGGTCGGATTTTAAGATTGCCTCCAAAAAACGGGTTGCTGCACTCAGGCGCAGCAGCGCACAGACCGGTGGAGGCCAATCAGACAGCTGTCACCATTCCAGGAGCGCATGGCAGCACTGATAGGCTCCCCCTCCATCGTGGGAATGCGAGGCGGTGGGGACATGGATGAGTCCCCACCGCCTCGATCGGAGCTGCATGAGGGTAATTGTTAAAATATAGTCTGCACTGTAATGAAGATCACTCTTCATTGTACTTTTATTAGTGCTACTCCATGACATTTTATTGGGTGCCACACAAAACGAGCAGCCACTTTTCACTTTCCCGGAGGAGATCTCTGTGCCGAAAGTTCCTCTCACTTCGGACAGAAGCTTATTCCTCTAACAATAGAAGATCTGCCATTGTCAAAATGTGTTCACAGTCGAAGTGTCCGTGAGGCATCTATATACTAAGCAACAAAAAAAAGCAAAGTTAGCTAGTTAGTTAATGTATTCTTATGGTTACTCAGTTGAAGTGACCGCAAAATAAAGAAAAGTTTGATGAAACGAGTGTAAAGTGCACGCGCTAGTAATAAATTTGATTTTCTAAAATAATTACGTGCAAACTTATTTCCCATTCTGCCTTTAATTAGGCTAACTTGCGTTTCTTTTGTTGTTCAGTATATATCTGACTGGATGAGCATCTGACATAGGCCTACCACACTGCATATCTGCCAAGCTGCGCATTGCGCTTAATCAAATTGATTGTAATTGTCAGCCGCCTGGCCTGACAAGCAGGTTGTCTCAAAATATAAATTTAATTAATTTCCCAACACAGGTGTCTAATTTATTTATTCATTCATTCATTCATTTAGCCAATTTATCTATTTAGACTATTTATTCATTTTACTTACAACAGCATGACGTCCGCATCGCTGCATATGGTTTAGTACTCATTTTGACAGCTGCACTCGTTCCTGCATGTTGTTCGCTGGTTTCAAATTTACGTACACCTGGTCAGACCTGGCGTGAGATTTTTGCGGACCATTCGCTCACGTTCAGATCGATAAATGCCGATCCTTGCGGCAGTTTTGGCGTACACCCATTTTTTTGGTGTACGCACGTTTGATAAATGAGGGCCATTGTGAATGTGGGAATGCTGTGACTTTCACAATTAAACACAGCCTCGAGTTCTATTGTCGCTTTTTACAATGAAACTTCACTAAGCATTGTAGTGATCATTCAAAATTTTATCTGACCCTTTTCTTCCGCGAAGCTGACAGCTCACCATTACCCTTCAAGGTTTTAATAATATGTTTGATAGTTCTTCACCCAATTCCAGTGATTTCAGCCATCACCTTAGTTGTTTTCTTTGCTTGATGCTGCCCTATAATTTGCCCCTCTTGAAACACAATCACATCTTCTCCACGACCATGGGGTACATTTTCCAACATGGTTGTTTAAGAAATGAGGAGCTACGCATTGCATCAGTCAGGGTTAAAGGCATTGTTGCTGGCTGCAATAAGGATTCAATCATAAGATCTTAAGTATTTCCTTATTTAAAACAAAACTACCAACTTTTTTTTTTTTTTTTGGCCAGGCACTGTATGTGATTATGTTATCAATTATGTAGTGTGAATTTAGAGTGATATAATCATTATCTCCTCACAAGATATTTTTGTTTTGTAAACAGCACCCTCTGATCACCACAAAGCTATATTTGGATTTATTTTTGCCCTCAAGAAACACTCGCATGATCCAGCTCAAAGCATCAGGGCTGATCAGCTGTTTCAAAGTAATTTATTAAATTACCAATGGTTTTGATGCAAGTCTTCTTCAGAGCATGGAATCATCCCTCAATGCCCTCAAGAACACTTGTGTCAAAACGTTGGTAATTTAATACATTAATTATTATCACATCGTGTCTGTGAGTGCGTGACTGCTGCTCTTCACATCTAATCAGCAACCAAACATTAATTTGCGAACTAAACATTTACTTAGACTAATCAGTAGAATGACAGTCCATTTAGTTTTTAGCTGGCATTATTGTTCACTGCATTGGGCATCATCCTATCCACATAAAATGTCAATATGTCTTTTGAAGATTCTGATTTCCTGTTTTTCATAAAACAGCATGGTTATATGTTTACCTGGCTAATTATGAAAGTGACACAGTTTTGCACTAATGTTCATAATTCAATATGCTGAAGATTTTTTTTCCCATTTTGAGTGTATTCTTTTTACCACTGAAAACATTTTGAACAAGTTAAAATAAATTACACTGCTGAAATACATGCCAGAACAGAAGATAGAATTCAGAGTAAGTTTTGAATTAATTATTTGTATTGTTGCCTTCCTTACAATAATTGGATTGCATTTTCATTGTCAGTGTCATCTCTGTCATTTTTTAATTATGGGCTTATATATTGTTCTTAATTATTCAGTAAATTAACTGTTTGACTGTTACTCAGGCAATCTTAAAAACAGGAACATGTTGAGAGCAATTATGCAATATAAGGATAAAGGCCTGTATACAGCTGACGGCATGCCACCAAAAATCTGTCTGGTGTTTTGAAAACCGGGGGGTGCTTGGGTTGAAGAGGTTAAATTAAGAGCCTAAAAACGTTTAAATGTGCTGTTTTGTTATTGATTCTTCACGTAAACGTGCTACAAGCTGCGATTCAGACTGGACTTAAATGCATCACAGAAGTTGTATCCCTTCTTGCCAAAACCCATTTTAATCCATGGATGTCAAGGAAAAAGAATACGTTTGCACAGGAGGGTAAATTTACTTTGCGTGCATGAATATGATTCGCTTTATTAAATTACCAGTAATATTGATATTAATTAATATTTATTTTCGTTAGGAAGGCACGCAGCTGCACAATCACTATTATTGGGCAAATTTTTCAGTTTTATTTTGAAAAGATCCAGAGGATAAGGATGTTAGGGAATGATGCAGATACGCCTCATCACATCCTGTCCAATGACCGGTTGAAACCAGGACCGAAACATGGTAAAGTTCGACCTTCAGGAGCTTGGTTGGGCAACTAGTCAAACCATTCTGTTTCTATCACAAGTGAAGCCCATTTTCACTCCTGGATAAGCAAAGCTAAGGAGGGAGTGTTAAGATGAGACTCGAGCGTCACTCACTAATCAATCAATCAATCAATCAATCAATCAATCAATCAATCAATCAGTCAATTTGCCCTTAGCACAACCCCGGGCGGTAAGATAAATGTGATCTTAGCATGGATGACCGGTCCCTAACACACGAACAGCTTATTTAGAGTTAACGTCACTGTCACTTTGATTTTAAGGTAAAGTACCAAACACCTTGGGGATCTCTTTTTGAAACAAAGCCTTATAAGAGTGTGGCCACGCCCTCCTGCCTACACCAGAATGTGCGTCAATACTCACTAGGTCTCCTGGGTCATTAAAGTCGCAAAGGCGTGATGTTCAGTGAGAGCCAGTTGAGCGTGTTCTGAGGAATGCATATGGTCAGTCCGGCAACCGCTGTTGCCATGGCGCCATGTTGAACCCAAGGGCACTGGCGGCACGCCGTCTGGACATGGGCGGTACCAGCCGACGCTGTGACCACAACGTGCCATTCTCAATTTGCCACCTCACCAGGGGCAATGTGACCAGACAATCGCGAGCCTTAAAGTAATGGAGCTGGTCAGTTTTTTTTCTTTCTTTTTGTTTTTCCAAGGGCTGGATTTCGGGAATTGTGTTTATTTTCACTTTTCTTTCCACTTCTTAATTCTTCCAGTGAGCCCAATTGAAATAATGGCAATAAATATCTCCACCCCAGTGGAGAATAGTACAGATATTATGTTCTGCTACTGAAGGTATTTAATAACACTGAGAATCATATATTGGCTGGCTTAAAGTGCTCCCTCATAACCCCTTTTTCAACCTCTCATGCTCCCACTCTTAATCCTCTCTCCTTTTCAGCCTGGCCAGAGTTTTTGTCGGTTGCTATAGGCAACACCTGAGTGCAGGTAAACACCGTGGCCTTGCTACCTGCAGACAACATTCCCACTGTACTCAAATTAGAAAAAATAATAAGGGGGGAAAAAAAGAACCTGACGTCATTTGCGGAGCTAATAAATAGGTTAAAGGCTCATTACGGTTTCCTGAAGTAATTGGAGAGGGAGAGGCAGACACAATGTTGAGGGAAAACAAGGTGGGACACCAGGTACTGGGAGGAGGAAGTGACCTCAGAAACAGATAAACAAGCAAACGAACTGCGAACAGACTCCAGAAGGGCTGCTTTTTACCAGGGCACTGGTTAGCACTGCTGACGTCCTGGGGCCTCTGTTCATACTGACAGCTTTATAGACCTGCGAACGTGGATGCAGACACAGAGGAATGGGAGTGAGAGCAGGTTGTTTAACGTGTGGTGGGCTAATTATGCGCGAGAGGCTCTGTGTGGCTTCGAGGTGTGGTCAGTGTGCCATGTTTCTCTTGCTACACATAGTGGTTGGTGGATAGAGAACTGGCATGTCTTTTCACACAGTGGGTTAAGGATAGGTACTGCAACCTCTCGATCAAAAACATTCTCATCTTGACGCGTCATATAGCGACGCCTCTTGCCTAAGCCTCAATATATGACGAAAATGGAGCCTTCTGGCGTTCTTATATGACGCCATTGTTAAACACTAACCCTAACCCCTAACCGTAACCGTACATGTCAAATAAGGACACCAAAAGGCTCTATTTTCATTGCATAATGATGCTTGGGCAAGAATTATCATTATATGACGCGTCGGGATGAGAGTGCGTCGATTTATCAGCAATTCGCAGTTGAAAAAAGTAACTGGTGTGCTTGTTTGTGTTCATGCTTGCCTTTGTATCTGCTAGTGTATGGGGTGCTAGTGGTTGCTATCATCTCCTGTTTAGCACCTCCATTTTTTATCTGAAATTTTCACCCATAGTGGCTTGAAGTCGATAAGACTAAACTGGGGTCAGACCCCCTGGAGCAATGTGGTAGTAAGGTCTTAGCTCATGGGCTCCACAGCTGCGCTGATTTGAACCACCTATCCTCTGAATCCTAGGTCAAACACCTCAATCACCAGGCTTTTACCTAATGTGATGTGTGTATTTGTGTATCCACGATTTATTGCATGTGAGAGTTGTGTACCCGCTGTGGGTTAACCTCTGATATAAAATCTGTTTAAATGAATGCGTCATTTGGGCCGAGTGAATGCTTTCTGCTCCTAGATTTTCTCCAAATTTTGGCACAGTCTGTCCCCTGTGTGCTGAAATTGCCGAATTAGCCTGGGAGGTGCACCACTGGCGGGCTGATGCCCCACTCCAGAAGCCAAGAATTTATCAAGCACCCCCTTGTTGGAGCAAAGATCTAAGATCAGATCTAGGATAAACTCCACTCATAATGGGCTCAATAGTTACACTGATCTTAGATCAGAATTCTAATGCAGAAATTCTTGATAAATGCAGGCCTGGGCTCCTGAGTATGGGCCCAGTGGAAAAACAGGTGACATCACCGTCACCAGCAACTGCAGGTCTGCTCCTGCATAACCACGGCGTTTTGGCACGGAGTTTTGGCATCACTACTCTGGACAAAGACACCCTTCACACTCCTTTCACGTCACCCTGGAGACCAGTTCAGGTGACTCGCGTCTGGATAAAAAAGGAAAAAAACAGAGGTGGCACCGCGACGCCACCTAATAAAAACTAAACAAACTTAAAAATCTGCGCACTTGGTGTTTCAGCGCAACTGGACCATGTACCTGACTGTAGCTTCATGTTTGTGTTCCCTGCCTCCTACTTGTTTTTTAGGTTATTCTGAATGATCATAAAGGCTAAGAGCCTCCTGTCTGACATACAGATGTTCTTTGAAAGTGTGGCCTTCATTTCTAGCTCTTACTTCTGGACAGGGGTTCCTCTCTTGCTTTTGTGCTCCTCATATTCTGGTTCCTCCTAACCTCTTATTTAAAACTTAAGTTCTATTTTGAGTGTTTTTGGGCTACAGGAAATGCCAGCAACAATATTAGCTCCTAAGACAACTATGGCCAAAGTCAATAGTTTTTTTTTAAATTGAAGAAATTACGGCCCTATCTCTCTTTCTAGTGTAGTAAGCCATGGCATTTTTTATCCTGTCTGGCTACATTCATAGGCCCTACTTACATGTTTTTCAGGCTGCCGCATTCCCTCCCTCTTATAATTCTGTTGCACCTGCACGCCCTAGCTATTCAACTCACCAGACCCTGGCCGAGGCTTGGCTTCCAGCAGCAATTAAGAAGCCAGATTCGAACGGACAATATTAACCCAAGCCTAATTAGGGCAGAGCAAACAAAAGCGTGTGCTTTATTTTCTCTCAAAACGGCGGTTTTATGAAACCAGTCAGGGCAAGCGGGCCAGACAGGATCCGCGGCCTCCAAATAATCAAATGACGGGATACCTTTCCGTGACACGGCTTTGCCGTGCGGCTCTCCGAGACCGTATGAAATATTCCACCCAGTTCGTTTGTGTGTTCTGCACTGGACTGTTGTTATGAGACCGGGCCACCGGAGTCGGGATTAAGAACACAAACGGAAGAGGCCTTAAGAGATCGACGGGACGATTCTCTTAATAGTTGGCAGAAGTTTGAGCAGGGCGGTCACAAGTTAACATTTATTTTTACAAGGCCTTGTTTTGGGTATTGGACGTGGATGTGTCCACATTTCGGCCTGCTGAGATGTCTGGCGAAGACAAAAAAATTTATAAATAAACCCCAGCATTACAAACTGGCTTATTTCTAGACGTCCGAAAATATGAAAGATTGAGAGATTGAGTCTGATTCAAATCCGATAAGCTTTAAGCCCTTTCCTTTATTCCTCAACATCATTATGTGACTTCATTTCTTTATTTTTTCTTAGGGAGTCAATTTAAGTTTCATGAGACAGTACAGTTTTGTGTCCCCTGGTTGCAGTAATTCTGGGTACTGATACTTGCGATACATTATGGGATGTTCAGAGTCTGCCAAATCTGGGGGAGATCGGATGTGACCTGCATGCTCCTGCTTATTATTACTATGCACAGTAAATTTTATGTTTAAAATGAGCTGCTGAAAAGTAGATATGGCCCCAGTGGGATACGTATGTTTAAGTATGCAATTTCAGAGAATAGCGGTCAATATGAAAATCAAATATTTGAAAAATAGTTGGGGTAGGCAGGCATTTTCTTTTTTTTTTTTTTTTTGCTGAAAGTTTTTTTTGTAAAAGTTGTAGGGGAGGTTTGTGATCTGTCTCTTTTTTCCCCTTTGTCACAGCAATATGTAAGGCATATGCCAAACCTGAGAGAGACATGCGACCAGTAAATGATTTTGGTGCATGTTACATTCACCATATAAATTTGCAACAACTGGCATACTTGTACAAAACTTTAATAAACTGAAAAAAAAGAAAGGTTGATTTAAAAAGTTTTCAAGATACTGTACAAGTACTGTAACAGCACTGAGCTAGACTAAGGCAACTATGTTCTAAAGAATACTGTAATTTTAGTCTGTGATACAGTTTGCATCTGTAAACAGAGCTACAGGAATCTATAATCACTAGGTGTCCATATGTGTTTCATTGCATATGCCGCAGTTCCAACTGCAGGTTGATCCAGGTCAACTAGTAACAAAAAAACATCTTTTAAACAACAATCAGTGACCCAAACTGAATTTCAGCTTTTGACTGGAAAAACTAAACCACTTAGTGACAGTGTTTTTACTTTGGCAAGTCAAATCATTTGATGAATTCTGATAGGTTAAGATTTCTTGCGAACTCTCACCTTGAGAACTACTGACGAATAGGACAGACGCTCAGACGAGTCGTAACACATTCAATAGGCTTTTGCATAGAGCTTTGCACAAGGGCTCTGCTGGAGAATACCGACAGACCACAGAACACCTAACTAATGAACAAGAAAAAAAAACGATGCCAGCAATCAATGATGTTTGCACAAACATCAGGGGTCGGCTTCATTTCTTTTTATTTTAAATTTCAAACATAGAAAAACGTTGAGGGTAGGCCCTGATGATGTAAGTAGGGTCGGGAAACCGAAACAAACACACATTTTTTTATTTGGCCTTACCTGTATTTTTTCTGATGAAAAACCCTTGCCCTAGAGAGTTTCCCTCGATATGTAAGGATTTTAAAAGTAGTAAAATGAAATTGGAGAACAATAACAAGACATTAAAAATGTTCCCATCTACGCCAGGCGTGCTGCCCATCTGCTAATACACTAAGCATGTGACCATTACTCCTGAGACTATGCCGTGTCAAAATAAGAAAATTAAGGCATCGTGTGCTTATTTGTTGCATAGTAATGAACTATGTATGACAAAAAAGTTAACTTAAACATGCCAGAAAGCTAGGTCAAACAGATAAAGTTTGACATATCACAATGTTCATGGCTAAATAGCATTATCAAAAAGCAAGTAGCAGCTCTGTAATATTTTATACAGTATTTTAAGTACGCATATCACACATTCAACATTCATGGTATGCAATGAACTATAAATGAACAAATAAACATACCATGTCCATCTTTTCTGAATAGATATTAAATGCAAATATAAAGCAGTTGCCTGATTGTTGTATGATTTCTATAAGGCAAAAACTGTTTGATTGAAAAATGTGATTGGCTACACAACGGACACGGTCACGATTATGTTTGTGAAATTAACAGATGCCAAAACTCCCAGGTTTTTGTTTGCTTGCTCCTGAAGGAACAAAATAAAGTAGTTTTGCATTTTATGCACGTGATTAACTGTGATTAACCTTGAGTGGTGGTTTCACTGACGCCAGTCTGCGACTCGAATGTTTACGATCCCCGTGACAGTTTACAGCTCGACTTTGTTTGTTCATCTTCCTCCATTTAATTACATGGGAGACTGCTTTGGAATTTACCATGACACATGCTAAATATCAGGGTTACTATCAAGGTCACGCATAAGATTACTCACATCTCTCTGACCTTCACTTTCACTAAGTATATTATACAGTTTTGCAATTACCAAAATGAAGTATCCAAACCGTATGAATAATAATAAAGTATTTTGTTTTAATTGTGAATCATGCTTATGGGTGATTGTTGACTCAGTCTATGCCGGCATTTGAATCCTTCCTTTTACTGCAATTTTTTTGGCTGCTTTGTTGGGTGAGCGAGACCACGCCGGCCATGTCTGCGTCTTCTCTAAGTGACCTCATCCTCCTCTCCCTGGGCTGTGACTGGTGGTGGCTGCGGTTCGTAATTTGAAGCACGAGTCAGTCGCAATCGCTGAACTGTGACTGACGGCTTTGCCACTGTTACTCTTGCAATGCACTGTGGGAAAACCCCACACCCTTAATGTGTGCGAGTTGCACAATCCTGGCTCTGGAGAACCACTAACATGGCTAGTATTCATTTTTTGTCGTAAAATCACAGAAAACCTCTGAGGGGTGTCAACTGTGTTATCAACAGCTTTCATTAACTGCTGATGGAAAGACTACCAGACCCAGTGACCGTCCAGATCCAGGGAGAATCATCCCAGCTGGGAAAGAATGTCTTGCCTCATAGCAATTTATGTCCTGCCAAAATATGACGTAGAGACGGTCAATAAGTCTTCTTTTGGTATGACCACAGATGAGCTGCTGCGCGTCTCTGAAGTCCAGTGTGCCTGTTCACACGGACATTATCTACTAATGTCAGCTTGAGCAGCTGTGTGGCAGCTGTCTCAAAATGGCCGCCAAGAATGGAACTGCGGGGAGTCGTCCTGGTTCTCTCCAACCCCCTCAACACACACACACACACGGGCTCGCACACGCACACGCACAGACTCCCTCGTTTCATCAGCGCAAAAACAAACATGCCTCCCTGTTACCCATCTAACGGCCGTGTTATGCTTAATTAGTACATGGTTATGAAATCATAACATAATCCGTCTCCTGTTCCATCTCATCACGACGCTCATTTAGAAAGCCAACTTTTTGGGGCAAGTGAAATCTGGGATGTGGGGCTGAGGCATTTTTGTGTGGGTCAGGGTGGAGGTCTGGCAGAAAGGCAGCTCTGGGGTTTGGAGGTCCCCCTTGTTTACCTTCGCGGCGTCTGACACTTGCATAATATTGGGGGCCCTTGGTGGAGACCTGGTTGCTTGACCCATCCATTCAAAATAAGCAGTGGTGTGCCTGGCCCATCTGTACAATCTCTCACACTGCACTGTAAATAAGAGAATATGCTCACAGTCATACACACACACACACACACACACACACACACGCTCAAACACAGCCACTCTCACATTCCCTCCCTCACCCAGACAGTTGTGCATATATGTATTCACACACACATGCACACACACACACACACAAGCACGCGCGCACGCACACACACACAGTAATATAAGGCTGCCACACATGAACTGTCCCTTTCCCACTCACATGCATATGCAAGCATCTACCTACCAGCTCACACACATACCGTACATTCATACATACACACACACTTGCACACACAGACACACGCACGTATGCAATCCTTTCAAAGTCATATAGTAACTCATAAATACGTGCATTTGCTGAGTTTACAGACACAGCGCACCCACATCACTGGGTTACATACACATGCAGAGAAGAATGCACTGTGAAACTAGCTTATTACATTCGTACAGCATGTAATTAAAAAGTTATGGTAGGGTTGCAATGCACTTTAAGGTTAGGGTTAAGTATAGGAGGAGAGTTATGCTTGAGGTAGGGATTATAGTCGGCGGTATTCCTGCGGCTGTTTTGCAAATCTGTGCAATTACATAAACCATGAACTTGTGTTCAACATAGTGTTCGGTAACATGAGTTTGAGGCACTTTTTTTTTATTATTTTTTTTTACCTAATAAGTGTTAGTTACACAGCCACTCTACAGTTACATTAATACGTACATTTATTATATTTCCTTCTCCTAGAAAAAAATACTGAGGACTGAGGAGATCAGTCATAGTTGCTATTGCATAGACTTGAGGGTATTTTGCTGGCACGAAGTTGTCCATGTTTTGAGCAAAGCTTATGTTAAAGCAATTCTTACCTTTCTGGCATTTTTACACTTTTCTTTTGTAATCTTAAAATGCTCCTAATAAGTGTATGGCACACTAAAATGTAAAATAAATCCACCAGGTGTTGAAACTCTTCAATGTTCAATTCTCATATATTTCTGATAAAAGTCTGACCGATCATTTTCTTCGGTCCGAATAAAATGATTTGCTGAGCTTTCTGTCCGTCATCCGTCGCAGCGCCCCTTCCAGTTGCCTACCGCTGTCACCGCTTGCGAGTCACGCGCTTCTCTGGCAGAAAAAAAAAAACGACGCATTTGACTGTTAACAAACGGGTGCTGAAATGCTATAATTACGATTATAGTGTTAATGGTAGTTCGTCAGACTACAAAGGTAACTAAACGTTAAGAGGGCATTTTATTTTATACCTCATATAGAATGGAATATTATGTCATTACTGTTGGTTAGTTTTCACTACCGGTGCCTCTGAATCTGACTCCATTGACCTGTTTCACTCTCCTACGAAAAAAAATATTGCGTGCGGCGCGAGGAAGTGAGCAGCGCAAGTCAAATGGGTCAATGGAGTCAGATTTAGAGGCACCGGTAAGTGAAAACTAACCAACAGTAATTAAATAATATCCAATTCTATATGTGGTATAAAATAAAATGCCCTCGTAAGGTTTAGTTACCTTAAGTTATATTTTTTTTTCGTAGGAGAAGTCTGGCAATCGGGGGGAAGAGGGTGGGACTTTGGAGGGAGGCAGAGTAGTTCATGTTCAAATTTTTACTAAGGGCTGTGCGACAGGCCAGAAAGGTAAGAATTGCTTTAATTCTCTTTGACCTGGTATCAAT
Source organism: Gymnothorax javanicus (assembly GCA_029692085.1). Classification (NCBI taxonomy): domain Eukaryota; kingdom Metazoa; phylum Chordata; class Actinopteri; order Anguilliformes; family Muraenidae; genus Gymnothorax; species Gymnothorax javanicus. The sequence goes on along the minus strand of CM056206.1, from coordinate 45,205,636 downwards.
AAGTAGATGCATAATTGGCATTAGGGTTGGTCCCTGCAGTCCATTTGCTTCTGAAATATGTATCACAATTATATATCTAGCCCAGATCACAAAAGGGCAAAGAAACCACCCCCCCTTATGTTCTCATGCATACATTTATGATTTATGGAGTTAAAACTACACTGGTATTGGAAGCTTGCGTGTAGCAGAAGAGACTAAAAGGGTTGAGGTACGCGCCCATTTTTATAATGCCGGTTGGCCTCTCTGCTCTGAGCTAAGAAGCAGAGACTCTGTTAAGGTTGTCGTCAGCTGTGAAATGAGGCAGGAAGATGAAGGTGGGTTCCAGTTGAGCATCTACCAAGCTGTTGAAAACTATAAATATAATTTTACAAAATGAATGAAACGCATCCCCTCTTGAGTTTTTGCATGCTGCACACGTGCTATGCAGACTAATGAGGTTCATATCCATCAACAGACCTGGCTCCTGTGCCAAGATTAACCCCATACAGCCTACCGGCCCATATATGGGTCCATCAAATGGAGCTTCTGTCCTCAAACCTGTGGAACATCAGGCCTATTTTAAATTGCATTAGAGAACCCAAGGTTTACAACAAACCTAAATATGTCCTGCTAAATTACAGAGAAATGTGTATTAAAATGATGTGCAAGATCCGGATATGTTCTATTTCAGGCAATGCTGTGGCCATTAAAACATGGCATCTTGGCTTTCAATATTTATCTCAAAAAAATAAATAAATAATATATATATATATATATATATATATATATATATAAATAAAATATCTTATGTGGCTTTACTGAAGCACAGCAACCAAAAGATATGTTACACTTTCCTTCAATATGAAAACCAATGTCTTTTCTGACCATTAACCTACTTAAGGGAAAACTTAAGTAAAAAATAGAGTTTAAGGGGTTAAGGTAATTCATAACCCATAATTAATTCTCAACTGTTATCCATTTGGAAATGCCTAACAAGGAATATAAACAATCATACTTATCTTTTTTTGATAGCCAATAATTGTGCACTTGACTACCGACCACTCCACTTAGGAGGAATAGCTGATGATCATTTTTCAATTAATCATGAAAGACTGAAGATGACGGCAAACCAAAACTCCTCCTGAAGGGAGAAAAGGCTTTGGGAATCGTGTGCCGGGGGACAGTACAATGTCCGCTAATGACTGAAGAGCTGGATGACATCAGATCCCCCCGCCGCCATCCAACCTCAAAGCAGAACCAGATGTTTTTTGGGCAGGAAGAGCGAGAGGGAGGCAGCTGCTGTTGGACTATAGGGGGTGGCTGAAGTGAGAATTTGCAAGGAGCCATGATGTGAATTCAAGAAATGCAATATGTGTCTCATAATGGAGGGGTGTTGGGGGGCAAGAGTGAGCTCTCTTCCAGTCCTTCTGCTTCATTTATCATTAGCCAGCAAAACGTTTTTCTTTTTTTGGGTGGGGATGTTGTGTGTGGTGGTTCTGGCCATAAAAACTGATTTATGGCTGTAATATGTTACCTTTATTGTCCTTGGGTGTCCCACTTGATCAAGAGGTCTTGGGTGGTTTGTGTTTCATCACGTTATACATGCGTGAAGATTGGAACTGATCTGAAAATGACTTTCAACAAATTCCTCTCACTTGGAGTAAATGTTCCAGTCGTAGGTTTCTTTTCTTCAGATGTGCATAAACTCCATTCTGCAGCATATTATCTCATGTGAAAATAATACATGTTTTGAATAATTGGGGCTGATTTGGAATAGCATAGAGAAAGCACCCATATGACCATTCCTACCTCATTATGATTCGAAACTGACATCTTTGGCTTAGTGTGAGAAGCCTTTACTTGAGGGTGATGACTACAAAGTCCAGTTGTTTTCAGTGATTTGATTTTCTCTGACTGAATTCACAGAACCCAACAATTATTAACAGTTAAATGTATTCCTTGAGAGCTCTCTTTACTGACAGACAAAACTGCTGTGGACTCTAAAATCTCAGGAACCCCCAGGGGTGGCTTCGTCTGGAGGTTGATATCATCAGCGCACGCCGGCGCAACGCTCGAACGCACCGCGCTAAGTTTTACACCGGCGGCGAGGAAAGGAGCAGCCAGGCAAAACGGGTGAAAGGAGCCAAGTCCTCCATCATGATGAGAGACTAACGGCGGTGGGAAGCAGTTGATGACTCTCGACGTCTGACTCTGCAGAGATTTGGGACAATGACGCGTGCCTTAATTTGATATATTTCTCAAGAAGTGCATTTAAGGATCTTGTGCCTGTTAATCAATCATTGCCTTTTTTGTCCTCCCTCCCTCCCTTCCGGTACCTCTGAGGATCTGTACATTAATCTCTGTTCTGCGTTTTTTGCAGCACGACACCCTCCACATTAAAATGGAGGAGGGGATAGAGGACTTTGGCAAAAGGCCATCCGACACTTTTGTGTTTTTACACTTCTGTATTACTATAAGTGTGCCACTGCACTTTGGCCATGCATCCAAGTTAATCTCTTCCACTATTCCATAGTAAAGACAGACATTTTCATGACAGAATTATTTGTCTTTCAGGGTGAAAGGCAATGAAAGCGCAATGCTGCTTTGGTAATAACATACCGCAGCACCACCGAGCGTCTCCAACTGCAGGGAGAGAGAGGAACATACGTTGCTCTGGAGAAGATGTCAGTAATGCAATGCAGAGCACTAGGCAAGATCTGTTACTGGAACTTTGGCGCTGGGCTGTGGGATGAATGAAGTGGCCAGGATTTGCAATGAGATATTAGATAGTGCACTGAATCTGAGGCCTTATCGGTCCTAAGCTTTTTACAGCTGATTCTTTCTGTTCCAGAGAACAACACCTGTGTGATATAAGGAAAGAGGTTGGCTGTTTGCTTCTTTCTAAGAGTGTTACGTGCGTGTGTGTGTGTGTGTGTGTGTGTGTGTGTGTGTATATGTGTTTGCATTATTGCATTTTTTTTTTTTAGGTTAGGGTAAGGGTTTGGGTTAGGCATGCATTGCTTATTGTTAAGATTAGGAAAAAGCTGTTGAGATACACAAAGAATTAAGGGAAGACAATGTATCGTCCTCACAAGGATAGACGTAGAAGGACGTATGTGTGTGTGTGTATGCGTGTGTGCGTGTATGCGCACACCTGTGTGTGTGTGTGTGTGTGTGTGTGTGTCTAAGCAGCAGTGTACATGGCCCTAAAACTTGCATTGCCTTGTGGACACTGGAAGCTGCTCATGGAAAAGCAGTTTGCCCAGAGGAAAGCGAATGCTAATGCTAGTCTCACAGGACATCTGTACCAGCCCACACATCCATCCTCAGAACCCAAAGGTACATATCCCACACATCGCTCGGTACCATGGCAGTGTTCATAGATTTCTGGTCACTTGCCAGCATCCACAAGACACTGGCCTCAAACGGAGGAGATGTGCTAAACAACCTGTGATTATTCCCTCTACAGCTTTCCCCTCACTTTACCTATATATCCTTTTTTCTTTCATCCTCATCTCTCTCACTTCTCTGTCTGCCATGGGGTAAGTCACTTATCACAAGTTCCACTGGATGGGAAAAAAGCGCAGGTTGGATTGATTTGTTTAGTCAAAGAGTGGCAGAAAAAAATAAGGGATATTTTTTGAAGGATAAACTGGATGTTTGCAAAAACACATCTAGGTTGCAATCAGATGGGGGGGCAGGGGGCGTGGGGTAGCGTGAAGCCGAAAACAGATGTGGTGGTCAGGGTGATGGGGGTGAGATGGCCTGCAGGAGCCTGACACTGTACACCCTCCCTCACGGGGGAAATCCCACAAAGATAGCGAGCGGGCATTTTTCTGAGGACTCGCCACGGGGTGTATGTTTTTATTAAAGGGGTGTACAGTAGTTCACACACACCAACTATGCGGTACGTACAGTATCTTTCTGGAAAACCGGTGCCTTCATCGGCCGGAGCGAGAAATCCGCTTCCGGGCTTCAGGTCGCACAAGGGGGCATCCGCTAAGAACGAGGAAATCGGCTGTGACGCTAATGAGGAGGAGAAAAACGCTCCGGCATCCTGTTGAATTCTCCCGGGCGAAATTCCACTGCTCGTCTTACACATTTGTGTAGTTCATATATTGTTACAGTTTCTATCTTTTCTGGTATCGGTTAACATTTCTCAGTTACATCGTCTGTATCTTTTCCTAGCAATCTTTGGCGACCTGATATGTGGAACACCTTTAAAAAATGGCATACTTGAGTTGTGAAATTAATTGAAATTTAATTGGCTAGTTCAAATTAATTTGATTATACATGTACAAATGTCTGAATAATATGTTGGATAGCCTATTTGTGAAGAGATGGCCAAGTACTTGTCTCTAAGGAGTGGGAGTATGAGAAGTACTGTCAATATGCATTAGTGTCTTATTTTCTAGAAGGCTCTCGGCAAAAAGGATTAAACCAGATACCATCTAAATTCTAATACAGTTAATTGACCTGTGATCACAGTTTCATAGGTATTTACTTGATGTGTTATGCTGTAATTCATTCTCAGTTCCCATACATTGACTGCTTTTTTTTTTTTTTCTTTTTAAGTTGAAGTCAAAAGCTCAATAGGGCTTCCATTCCGGTGGTGTGTAAATCCGGAACCTTCTGAGATGTTTCTCTCTCTATTATAGAGAGCTGTTGCCCTTTGACCCTGTATTCCAGCACAGCAACAGCATGGAAGGCTTCCTCCACCTCTACCTCCAGGAATAGTGGGACAGTGATGCTGGCCAGCACACTTGTTTGGTAAACAGATTCTGCCCTGCACAACATCAGAATCACTTCCTGTTTTTCTCCATTTCCTTTGATTAAATGAAGGGTCTCTCGTTTCCGCCTGTGTTGCTTTAGAGCTTTGTGGGTAGTGACTGAGCTCATCGGAAGTGCGATCACTGAGCAGCTGCTGGCCTTTGATTCTTTTTGATCTCGGGGGACGTAATCTGTTTTTTGTTTTTTTTTTTTTTGGAGGTCCAGCTTCTGAGAACCTGTACCTGATGAGGCAGAAATATCCACGTCTTGGCATCACAAAACTGTGAAAGGAGGCAAAGGCCTCTATCACAACCAGTATCAAAACAACTTTGGTTTTCTTTCACTGTACAGAGCTAGTCTCAGGATTTCAAATTTCAACCAAAAAAGATAAAAAGCAGATAAATCTCGCAAAAACAAATTTAAAGGAATACTCCAATGTTTTGTGAAAAATTTCTATTTCCAAACTTTCTCAGGCTGAGACAAAATGTTGGATACCAATTTATCCTCAGTACGTCCAAGGCTCCTCCTGTGGATAGAATTTTGTGTTAGCTTAGCATAAAGATTTGAAGCCTACAGGAGTCATTGGCTGTGCACCATCAAAGTGAAAAAAATACACTTTACAGCGATTTTGAAGCGGCCATATTTACACAGCGTATTCTGTGTATTTGACATACGTCTGGAAATTTAAAAAACATTTTTTTTTTGAACAAGATTTATTCTAGCAGTTAGATGCTTAAAACTATGACCGCTGAACGTATGTATTCTTTCTGTCTTGTGCAGCGATTCGCACACCAGTAATGCAGATGGTATAGGTGCTGTAGATGGGGCAGTATTTCCTCATCTCAGGTTCAAACAGAAAAGGTTCTGGATCATTGCCTGTCCAGAGGAAATACTCATCCTTTCTTACAAAGTCATTCATGGTCAGAAGCAATATTTCTGAGCTATGTAGCTACACACCTAAGTTTTGCTTTTGCGTGAGTCAGAGCACTCTGTTTGGGATCTAACTATGCTTTGAGTGGTATGCAGATCCCTGAGACCATTTAACCTCGGACTTCTCCGGCGTGGATGAGAAATCGCCCCGAACTCGAAATGCGACATCGCTTTCCCTATTGCGCATTAGCCCACATTATTCAACAATAACCTGAGCGATGCTGATGTAACTACTCGTCAGAATCCCAATTTTATGAATGACCGGCATGATATCAGGCGTGTAGGTGTATACACGCAGGCAAGATGTCGGTATATACTGTGGACTGGTCACAAATCCATCACGGGGGACCACACACTGTTCGCTCGCTCATGCATTCACTGAAGTCTCCACCAACTGCATGTCCCGCACAGTGGGTGAGGGCCCAGAGCAAACCCCCAGCAAACGCAAGCAGAACGTGCTAAATAATACAGAGAGGTGCTCACTCAGGCTTCATACTAGTGACACTGTCATTCACTGCTCCACCACACTGCCCGAATTCATAACTGTACTGGGTGAAAGGGGAGTGCAATGGTTGTGAGCCCCTAACTCTGACATTGACAAATGGCACATTGGCTGACTTCGTCGGCATAGTGCCACTCTTCAAGATAACTTTATTTAGTGAGCGTGAGGGGTGGATAAATATGAGACCAGAATGGCTGGAGGTGGAGATGGTGGAGCTAATCCATACAAATCTTTGTTTTAGTTTTTTTTTTTTTGCTTTCCGCAGTGCTGCTGGGATGAAAGTTAAATAGTGTGGTCGGCTCATGCATAATGTGGTGTTTGCGTACGGTAGAGCCGGGGCAGAGATAACAAAAGAGCGTGTGTTAGAGGCTGCGGGGCTCATGCCGTGCGCTAGCAGAGCCGCCAGTCGTGTAGCGCTGGCTCTGACGTGAGGGAAAGATTGATATTGTCGCTTTCGGAGCAGCACTGCCCTATCTGTTTCAAGAAGGCTTGAGCGCACGCGCCAATGAAAACTCACTTCTGTTGGGGGGGGTCATATAACATATTTCATGTCAGAGTTCCAGGAGATGTGAGGATTGTGAATAACAAGATACCTGTTTACAAATCATAAAGAATAAAGAAAAAAATTTTTCTCCCTGTTCCCAACTTCCCAACTCAGACAAGTGTGTTACCTGTTTTAGGACTGAACCATTCTTTGACATATCTTTAGTGGCATCTTAAAACGGTCTCTCATCTCAGAGACAGTGTCAAAAACTTACTTTTAAAGTTCTTAATTGGCATGAAACACATTGGTAAATGTTGCTGAAATATGCTCACAGAACTATTGGACTGATGTGAATTGGAAAATGAAGGTAAATTAAATGCTTACAAATGGCAATCACTAGGCTATATCAGGGTTACAGATGTTATGAAGGGAGGGTCTCTGGCTCTCTCCATATCTCTCCTCTCTGTCTCTATCTCTCCATCCCTCCTCCACCCCTCCTCATCCAGAAAACACCTTGGCTTCCTGCCAAGGCAAACACAGGGCCAGCGGCGGTGGTGGCGGCGGCGGGGGGGTGCTCCCGTTCCCATGGCGACTGCAGGGGGGTGCACGGTGCTGGCCTCGGCGATTCGGATCGGCGGGCCAAACAAAGAGCCCAATTGAGGCTGAACGCGGACCTTTTTCGGGGCCTGGACGCTGCGTCCAAGCGTGCGGCAGAGAACCCAGAAACCGCAAGAACTTATCACGGCCAATCAAGAGAGTGATACTAATGCGGCCTGTCACTTGGGGGAAACCTGCAGAACAAAGAGGGTGTTTGTGAATGAGGGAGCGGGCCGTTAACAGGGGAGTAATGCGAAAGGATATAGGTTTGCTAGGTGTAATTACCTCACTGTAATGCCGGGAGAGCCCTGGCGCCTCTAATGCGCGTACGTCTCGCACAGAAATGACTTTGTCTCCATCCGAAATGTCAAAAGGAAATAAACGAAATGACACGGCCTGGCCACGCTGCTGGTTATTTTTCTCCGAAGCGTTATTTTTATGTTGTTTTTTTTTTCTCTCATTTGCTTGCTTGCTCACTCATACACAGCACCACTGTGTTACAAGCTGATTCTGTGGCTTGTCTCCAATTCTCCCCATCCCTGTACCGTTGCCAAAATCAGAACTCTTTGAACAGCATTGTAATGCTTTTATATTTATATTTTTGAAACTTTAAAAATATCTTCTGTTATTAACAATCCCATTTCTGATAAAGTTGGGACAATATGTGCAAATATAAATAAAAAACAGATCTGTAAATCATCCTTGACCTGTCCGAACCTGTAAAGTCATGATATTTAGTGATATTCATTCTTTAATTTATTGTTTTTATGTAATTAAAAACTGATCTTGAATTTTTATGGCTGCAACATGTTCGACAAGTTTCTTTAAAAAAAAAAAAAAAAAAACTGCCCACTAATCCATCCTTTGGGAGCTTATTTTGGTGAGCTTGAGCGGTTGCTCCTGTGTTGAAGACTTTATTCTCCCCCCCCCTTTCCCTTGCATAAATGTTTTCAGCTGCTCAGGTGTCGTGTGTCTTCATTTTTGTCTTATGGGCCTCTTAAAACACCACAAATTACAACAGAAGGCAGGTCTGGACTGCTGGTTGGCCAGCAAAGCAGCCACAATGTGATCAGGAAGCCACGCTGTTGTAATACATTGTAATAGTACTTATAGTTTACACATTTATTTTTGCAGTTCTTTCAGTTTTTTTGAATTAATACATTTTGATTTTCTGAAATAAAACTTTTTTTTATCTCCCATATGCCAAACATCAGTGTCCTCATAACACTAAACAAAATAACAGCCAGGGGATTCACCCAGCTAAATGACGTGATTCGGGCCAGTGAAGTTCCCTGAGGTATTGGACAGGCTTGTCATTGGACACTTTTAATCAGATACACTTCTGGCTGATATGGTCACTGCAGTCTGTCTATGATATTTTCACAGAGCAGCCATTGAACAAGTGTTCAACGGCAATGGTGGAATTGAAAACATAATTTAGAATTGTTTGCATTGTTACAATGGATTTTATAGTGACGGGATGGGCAGGTATGTGAATTGATGGTTCTGTGGATTCAGCTAAAGGTTTTTTATACAGAAGCTGAGGCCACAAGCAGGCAAATTGGATTTGTTTTTAGTGATGGATGATAGAGAATTTAGGACCCAGCTACTCACCCAGGAGCATTACAAAAGCACAGGAAACAAAAGTGTCAATAGCCTGTTCTAAAAACAAATTCCACAAAACGTATGTAATGTTTCAACAACATCGACGACCAAAAACAACTCTTTTACATCCAGAAAAGTAAAAAGCTTTAATTTTGGTCCTGAGGCTAGGGTAGACTGTTATTGTTAATTAAACTGGATTAAATGCCAGTCTTTGGTTACAGCATGTCCCCAGGCCTTTCTCCACAGTAGGCCAGTGCTAACATTACACATGCCCGTGCAGCAAATCATCTGGCAATATAATGATTCTTCATCCTTTATCCACTTTTCAATGACCTCCCCAGCACTTCCTCTTATCTTTTTCTTGACCCAGAGTACTCCAAATTAGGAGGGAAATTGATCTTTGTCTGACTGTATGAGAGCTAAACAAATGATCCCATAAAAACGCTATCTCCAGGAGCAGCTCTCTTCGACACATCTGAGCCTTGCAGAGCCTTGCACCTTTTCAAAGCCAGGTCTAAAACTTATTATATGGCAATATGAGGCCATTTGTGAAACGTGAATATATATAATATACATTATATGTCTTACATGAGGACAGTCAGATTCTGTGGACATTTAAAGCTTTGACTGTGGACTTATGACCTTGCAGAAGCTGTGTAGACGAGCCACATCATACCAAGGAAAAATTCAACTGCTGTGAAGAACAGGTTTTAATGCAAAACTCCCTGCTGGCAAATCTGGTTAACAATTAATAAAGCATGCAAACACTAACATTTTATTCATTGTAAATGTAAATAAATTTACTAAAATCCTCCTGAAGCTCGTTGGCAAGGTAATAATTAAATTTAATTTCACTTTGCAAGTTTTTGAGGGTAATGCAATGCAAATAAAAATGTGTTTTACTGACAAAAAACAGACATAACTGTCATGTTTCATAGTTTTTTTGTATATAAATAAGAACTGATTTAATTAAAGGGATTGAGGGTTGGGAATTGGCTGAAAGGCCAATGGGGAAAAGAACTGGACTGGCAAAAGACTTGCAGATTGAAATGATGTCCATTTTCAGCTTTAATGGTCCTTGGTTGTGGGGCTGGTTCCTTCTTGCTTTTTTGGCCTGAGTGCCTGCCATGTTTTAGAAATAGTAGCAAAGCCACTGCGCCCGCTTGGTCAAACATGGCCAAATTCAAACTTGACCTATAGATTTTCATCCCATATACATGTATATAATATATGAAAAGGATCCGTGAAAAACTGAAGTCGCTAGAGCGATGACAAAACAAAAAGTTGACGGATGCACGACAAACCACCACAAAGGCATCTAACTATACCATAAGCCCGATTGGCCTAGAGGCCAAGCGGGCGAAAAAGAGTGGGAAGAGAGAAAGATGTCATGATTTATGAGGAAAAACTAGACCCTCTGTATGAAGGAATGAGTGAGAGAAAGCAAGACACAGAGACAGAGATAGGGGCTACGTACTGTTTAAGCACCTATCATTATTGATAGTTTTCATTCTACTGTTATTCTGTAATGGTATCTTAATGGCAGCCCTTAGAACCACATAGCAAAAAATTATGGAGTAAATCCTGGAGTATCCCGAGAATCCTTCGATTTCAAACTAAAACGAAAGGCACCCTATGATGCCATTTTCAGCCATTTTAGTTTCCCCACCAATTTCAATTTTATATAAAAAATATATATATATATATATATATATACACTGAGGGGCATCAACACAAAACTTGATATTTAATGTTTCTGCCTTGACTTGAACCTTACCAAGAAATTTTGTTTTAGTATGTTACAACCAATGGCAATGACAAGTACGTCAAACAGGACGTAGTGCTGTTCCTTAGCTGCCCTTTGGCATCTGTTAGACCTCAGCCACGTCCTCACACATTCCAAGACGTTTCTTGATGGTGCCACCTACTCTTAATAGAGAACAAGAAAAAAGTTGTATTTCAGCAATTGATTATTACATCAACACCGAGCTTGGTAAATTACTTTGTTATTGTGATAATATGGTGCCCAAGAAGTTGGGTGATCCTCAACCAAAAGGTCAAAGGTCAACGAAAGCTCAAAATTTATATCCTGACATTTATGAAAAAATTACGAAGTCACATTATATGTGAGTAAAAATAAAAATCCACATTGATGTAAAACCTAATACAGTAAAACTCTTATGTAAGCAGATTCAATTGGACCAGCTCATTTTGTCTGCGATAAACAAAATCCACTATTTGCATAAAACAGACAAAATCCGTTACATGCATAAGACCGATTATATCCGTTATATGCGTATAACAGATTATATCCGTTATATACATATATGAATTTATATGTATGCTTTGTGTATTAAGATCGGAAGAACTTCATTCTGAAGTGCGCATACCTACTTGTTGTCTTCATTTAGTCCGCCATTGCCCCAACACAATGGATAACAGCACTGTTATAAATTGACTGAATTTAACAGTTAAATTAACACATTGTCTCCTTGTTATTTTAACTGAAAGTAGAGTCCTGTGCGCATTTAACTTTGGTTTACAGTTAACTTAACATACACAGAACCTCTGTGATAAACTGATTGTAAAATTACAGTTAAAATAATTGGCAAAATGGTGCCAGTTAAATTAACTGGCAAAAAAGGTGCGAGTTTATAACAGTGAGGATGATATTGCGTGTTGCTCCAACTGGCATGGAAAGCGCGCCAGTTTCAGTTTCTGCGAAGAGGAAAGCCGAACTTCATTCCGTTGCTCTGTGGTTGTAAATTGGTTCATTTAGTCATTTCATTAATGTTTCATTTGTGTGTTGCCAGACTGCCACACACCAGGTCTTAAACTACTCATTCAAGCCATTCATGCCCATTTTCGTGTGCAATTACTTAACCCCTTACCACTCCGGTAACATTTTCTTAAAATGCCTATAAAGGATGTACTCAAGTTAAATTGAAATTTTTTTTGTTTTTAACTTCCCTGATGGGCCCGTATTCGGGCGGTTGGAGTGTTAAGGGGTTTTAAAAAATATACAAGCAGACCTAATTTTTCACTCTTCAGCTGATCATGAAACTAAAATGGTGGCAACACTCATCAATACTTGAATAGTTTAGTAGAATCCTTATTTGTGCTTTTGGTGACACTTGCAGTCTTGGCACAAGAGTTAACCTAATTACACAGCATTACTACAGTTGTTCAGTTGGAGCGAACTGGAGGTAAGGCTTCCTATAATCCTGCAAGATTGTCTCTAAAGCACTATATGATGTTGCCATGTACAACTTTGAAAAGTTTGGGACGGTATGAAAAATGCACATAAAACCAGAAAGCAATGATTTGGAGATTCACTTTGACTCGTATCTCATTGCACACAGTATGAGGACAGCATATTTAATGTTTTGTTTGGTCAACTTCATTTTAATTTAAAACATTCCTCCATGCCTGCCATTCAAACCTGCCAAGTTGGGATGGTAGCAATTCAGAACGAGTAATGAGGTAAAAATTTTGAATAATGATGTGAATTGAAACAGCTAATGTCAGAATGTGACGTCTATCATGATTTGGAACAAATTCAGCCTCCAGGAAAGGCCTTGTGCTTCAGGGGCAAAGATGTGCCAAAGATTACCTATTTTCACACAAATGCATAAGTAAGTCATTGAAAAAACAATGTTCCTTAAAGAAAGATTGGATGGGTTGTGGATATTTCACCCTCTACGGTGAATAATATAATGAAAAGATCATAAGAATCTGGAAGAATTTCTGTATGTAAAGGGCAAAGGTACAAGCCTAAGCTGATTACCCATAATCACTTTGCATAAGATCAGTCATTTTTTGACAGGTAATATGGCCATAGAGCTCAGGATTATGGTGCCAACCTTTGTCAAGTACCCTAATATGGAGCAAAATTCTAGTTAAAACTATACTGTGCAAAGAGAAAGTCCTATTTTAACAGTGTCCAGAAGTGCGGTTGACTTCTTTGGGCTTATCGTCATCTATGATGGACCATCATGTAGTAAAAACGTGTATTGTAGTTCAACATATATATATATTTTGGGTCTTTTTTGGAATAAATGGACTTCCTGGAACAAAGACGAAACGACCATCCAGATCATCAACAAGTCCAAAAGTCCATGCTCTGTTATGGTGTAGGGTTCTGTCAGTGCCCTTGGCAAGGGTAACTGGCACTTCTGTGAGGGCACTGTTAATGCTGAAAAGCACACTGAGATTTTGTGGCAACATATACTTCCTGAAAGATGACAGTAAGACAAAATCAAGATGACTGGGGATGCCCATGAATATCTTAGAATGACATTGCAAAATTGCTTTCCGCATGCATTACAAAGGAATTACATTTGAGGAGGCTTGGGTGCCGGACTGACCTGCCAGAAGTCCTCACTTTGAATGTGTGGTGCCATTTGAAATTCTGAATGCAACAATAAAGACAACTGAGTAGCTAACTATCATCAACTTGCCAGCAAACAAACTAATGTCACATAATGGTTATGAAAACGTACTGCATACATGCTAGCTAGCTAGCTAGCTAAGTAAGATGAACTTAGTTGTGCATGTGAGTGGCACCAAGCGAGCTTGCTATTGCGGACCCATACCGATTTAACCAACGTTGCACTTAGTATGCACTTAACTAAATATTAACAGCATGACATAATGCGGAGAGATTTTTTTCCCATGCTCTCAGCCAATGAAATTTCCGCAAAAGTGATATTACCCTAGGGTAATACCAAAAATATGTCATTAGCTGGGCTATGGGAAAAGTGCTGCAGTTATGTGATCAATAAATATATAGCATATTGTCAATTACGTGTTTTAATCTAGTTGGCTAAATTTGCTGCCAATATTGTCACTGAAATCTATCATTATTTTCATAAGCTGTAATTCTCTCACTCAAAGTGTAAGGCTCACAAAAAGTAGGGGATATTCAAATTGGACTAACCATGGAAAGCACCTGAATTTGTGTTTGTGATATTTTTGAGTATGTTTGTGGTTAGCCATTGGCACTTTTCAATACATATCTCATAAACTGCTTGGTTTCAAAATGTGTGGATACAGGGCGCCCAAACGCACCTGGGGGTGCATGTGAAAAGTAACATGCCTTCAGGGTGCAAATGCTGCCATGCACATGCTTTTTGTGTGCATATGGGTACAAAAGCATGCCTAGAACCACACAAGTCCATCATTTCACCACTTTTGATCATGAGAAGACTCTGGGAAGAAGAAAAACTGTGGGCCGTAGGGATGCTCCAGGCTGGAAGAACCCAGGCTTACACAGCCAGACAACTGAATGTCTTGCAGTCGGTCTTCAGCTGATTTTGGGCACGCTATGCTGCCACCGGTAGGGTCCAAGACAAATCTTGAAGAGGATGCCCAAGATGCACAACCAGGCGAGATGACCACCAGATCGTCTATAGTACCCTGTGTGACAGGCCACTGAATGTGACACAGCTGCAGAAAGGGCATCTACAGGCTACAGGAAACCTCAACTCACCGCAGACTACACAAAACTGTCTGCATGCTGCCCACCTGCGAGCCAGGCGGCCATACATCCTGTTACCCCTCTTAGATTGTCATCAGCAGACAAGGAGAAAATAGTGTAAACAGCATCGACGATGGAGCAATACCCAGTGGTCACCTGTTATGTTCAACATTCTACCATTAATTCCAGCGAATTCTGCATTTTGATTGGTTAACACCAGGTATCTATTCACCGGTAAAATACCTCGCACTGGGTCAAGACCTCACGCTGCGTGAAGAGCTCTCGCTTGATTATCGAGCCGCTTCAATAGAAAACGTAGGCTATTAATTTTCGTGTTATAATTGCTATAAAAAATATTTTCGTAGGGGTGTTGACAAGAGTCATGGTAGAATGGAGATAAACCCACCGTTTTTTTCGAGCAAGCGCTCGGTTTCAAATGAAATTTCCAGGTATCTATCCTACGATAAATACCTCATGTTCGAAAAAAACTGTAGGTTTATCTCCTAAATGAGTCATGGTTCACGACGGTCGACATCGTGTTTGGCGTCGCCCAGGTGAGGGTAAACTAACTTAAATTGTAAATTAAACTGTAAGTTTTGAGTAATATGGCTAGTTCCCTAACCAATACAACTGTAAACAAAAATATGTTTTGTGTGAAGTAATTAAATGGAATTCTCAATTTTTAAAATTCAAAATAAGGAAGTGGTTATGCTGTCAGTTATTGCCATCAAAATTAGCCAATTTGCCTTTTTTCCATGCTTTCTCTTATCTTAAATTGCTCTACACATTGAGGGCTTTGGAAAAAGGTTTCCGACCATTTAAGTATTTTCATATCTCCAGAATTAGATGGAAATATCCTTTGCCAATAGGTTGCTTTGCAAGATGGCTGATCAAATCTACCAGTACTGTTTCTTGTTAAGCACGATACCTGCCAATTCTGTACTAAATCACTCTGAGCCAAGATGTATATTTTAAGCCAATGGGATAAAACATTTCTTAACTGTATAACATTTTAAAATAAGTTAATTGATCAAAATTAAAAAATAAGATTGATGCATGTAGAAAACACATGAGCCATACTTTGAGAAGTGAAACCTTTCTCCAAACATTCCACTCACATGGTGATGTTATCACTGGACCTAATGCAGGGGCACTCAACAATGGCCGATCCGTTTCAGGATTTTGTGCCAACTTCATTATTCAGGTGGCTCAATCAAGTCTTGATCTGACATTTTGCTTTTTTTTCTCCAATAAGAGAGACATGGGCATTCAGATAGAAAACAAGCTGCTCTTAGGGTAGATACATTGTATAGAGCACAAATACTGAAATACTGAAGTCCAGCTAATAGCCACAGCGCCAGCAGGAACTAGCTCCTACCATGCCACCGGGTGATTTGACACATGATTTTATCTCCTTGGTCTGGGAATAAATCTCAGTAGTCAGTTTAGGTGGTGCAGTACGAGGTGGAGGACAAACTTGGAGACATTGCAGTCTGCTGGTCCTAGAGTCGAGTAACACTGACCTAGAACAAAGATTTACTTCATGAGCGGGTATTGATGCTTTCTTTTTTTACCTGTAATCAAATCAAAAATTTCCAAAAATACATCTCAGAAACATAACATATACGCTGCTGAATACTGGAGCTGATTGGAACTATTGAAACTCATTTTTATCACTGTTATGTATTTCTCTTGGCCAGCCATCGGCAGGAAAGGACAAAGGTCAAATGTTTGGGGACACCATGCTCAGTCATCCAGATAATGCCCCAATGATTTCACTGTGTTTCAAGTTATGACTTTTGTCTGAAGGGTGGATTAATTGTCACTTTACCATTTGACATATCAAGTCACAATTGTAGCACAGTGTTATTATACACTGAGGAGCGGTGTTATTATAAAGTAATGTTTATTTCTGCTTTTAATGAGCTAAAATGATTCCCATCTGTGTCAAAGTTATCGTTTTGCTAATTTCCTACGGGGAGCTCCACGAGCAAGCTGATTAATTGGTCGTAATCTTCAGTGTTCTGAAAAGTCAGCCTGCGCACGACCATCATCATAATGCGAACGTGTTTATTTTCATCATGGGGCTAACGCCGAACAGGCTGACAGTCGACAGGCGATCGGGGTGAGGGACAGACACTACATGGTGCCAGTTTGGGGCTGTTTTGAGAGTCAGATGAATGTTGATGTCTCAGTCTGTCACTCACTTTCACTGACGTTTTGATTAATGCTCACAAGGGCACGGTCAGCGCGTCCATCGCTTAGCTATTCCGTTTCTGCGTCATGTTTCTGACAAAGAGAGCTCTTCTTAATTCATTTAAAATGAATACAGGGGCCCCTCCACCTCCATTCTCATGAATTTATTCAGGGAAGGGTTTGTGGTTTACTGACATTTGCGTTTATTTTTACCAAAAATATTTGTGTCACATTGTTGGGTGTTCAAGCGAATGGGTATTTTCATCCAAATTAATGTGATGAGTGCTGTATAATATGTATGGTATGACTAAAATACATGCAAAAGGCATATAGGCCTACACATGAATAAATTGTGCGGTCCATTGTAAAATTATTAATTACCTGGCATAAATAAAGATTATTATAACCAGGGGGATAACCATAATTAATAACCAAACATGACTTCATAACCATCAATGGATAATTCTTAACCATGCAAGAACATGTGACTGCAAGTGCAAGTGGTTTCAATTTGATAAAAGAATGATTGGGAAACAGAGTTGCAAAACAGTAACTTACTGGTTTTAAAGAAGAAAAGAGTACATTTTCCTGTGTGTGTGTGTGTGTGTGTGTGTGTGTGTTCATGGAAGTAAGAAAGAGAGATTTTTCACACAAGTAGCTCATTTCTCAGTTTTTTAAAGAAATCTCATTCTCTGTTTGGAAAATCTTGTTTTCAAGCGTGGAGATGTTTTTCACCATGCGAGTCGTGCTTAAAATCACATTTGATTCGGTAGTTAAAAAATGTCTTTTCCACTACTGGAGGCAATAATAACTTTAATCAGGCATGACTGAGGCAGGTTCTGCAACATGTAGCATGCTAAAAATAGCTAGGCCAATCAACATGGCAACTACCTGAAGTACGACTAAACAACCCAGAACAAAGTCAGTGAATACTACTATTACTTCAACGAGCTATTGAATTCAGCACTACCCAACACTCTACCAACTGTCTGCATTTCATCTCACGTCACACACATAATAAAACTGGTTGAGTTGCTCTTAAATTTGGCGGTAATTGTTACATGCTTTGTCCAAGCTAATGGCTAATAACTTTTAATTGCTGTCAGCATCCATTCATGCACTGTAAAACTACTGGCAATAAACCACCGAGTGTTGCACAAGGGATACAAATACAAGCTTTTTGTTTTCTTAGAGTTCAAATATGAGGCCAGATTTCGTTCGCTGTGCTGCATTCTAAGGACTGTTGAATGCATCTGATAAATTCAACTTCGACAATTTATGGCTTGTGACCAAGCAACTGTTGGGATTTTGTCATCTAAATAAGACTGTTTCTTTGAAAAAGCATTTACCAACATGACAGGGATTACTGGCACTGAGGGTGAAAAAAGCCATGTTCTGCAGGCAAGGCAATGGCATGAGGCTGGTAATCTTTACCAGGGTAAGGAAATCATTTTGTTTCAAAAAACGCTTCCTCAAATATCGGGCAGAATCGACCACTCTGGGGCTTAAGCCCCCGTCACACTTATTCATAATCAGCAAGAATCAAGCAGAACCAGCCGGAATGAAGAATTCGCGCAACATTCCAGCAGGAATTTCAAATTGACCAAAATTCTTACAGCTTTGAAAGAATTCCGTTCGAATACTTAGAATGCACTTCAAACTCGCCTCAAATGATTCTTGCACATTCTGGGTGTATTAGCTCTCGAATGCAGCATGAATGTAGTTGGAACACAGTAGGAATATTTAGAATGCAGTCAGAATGCAGTCAGTATATTTAGAATACACTTCGAATGCCGTACGAGCGCGGTTCAGTTGCTGCCTGAACTCCACCCGAAGTCTGGTTGGAAGGTGCCTCGAATGCTGTACGAATTCACCTAGAATGCAGTCAGAACGCGCCCGGAATGGCCGCTGAATATGGTTTGAACGTCCAAGAATTCAAACAGAATGCAGCTCGAATACTCAGAATGTACTTAGTATGTAACAGGAGTGTCCCATATGTGTTGATTGAGTAATTGCTGACTACAGCAGGGGAACGTAAATATGCCACTAAAACTGACGCCGAATGCGTGAGAGTTAACAGGTATGCGTTATTAATGAAAACTGGCCACACCTGATAATTTTGAGAGTTTTCGGAGTTTCTGTAATGGTAATTTAAATGAATGATTGAAAACAGGTCATAACCAATCATTATTTTTAAGCCAGTTCACCAGCCGCCACTGATTCCAGCGGCAATCGAAAGATTCCAACGGCATTCGAAGAGTATTCCAGCTGAATTGTTTTAATATCGAAATAGATTCCTGCAGCAATCGAAATGCATTCAAGGTGCATCCTGGCTCATTAGAGGCGCATTCTGGCAGGATTTGACGTGGCTTGCCGTTTCGATTCGCCCTCGAATGCAATCAGAATGTTTTGAATGCCGTTGGAATGCCGTAAGAATATTTATAATGCAGTCAGAGCGCAGTTAGAATACACTTCAAATGCCGTTCGATATTTCTCCACTTCGAATGCACCTGGAAAGTTTTGAGCATGAGCAAAACATTCGGGCCGGCCACAAGAAAGGGCCCGAATATTTGGAATGCACTCAAAATGCAGTCAGAATTTTTTGAACGCACTTCGAATATCCAGGAATATACAAAGAATTTAAATTCCGAAGGCATTCCGGCTCATTCCGCCTCTAGTATGACTAGGGTTTTAGAATCCCAAAAAATTTATCGAACAAGATTTTCTTGTATTTTGATTGTAATTAATCAAAAATGACCTAAATGTTATGAAAACAGCCAGGAAAAAGCATGAAATAATTTTCAGACAATAAATGTGTCTCCCACAAATCATGCAAAAACTAACACTCCAGCATTTAGAAAACAAAAAAAAAAAAAAAAAAATTGACCAAACAAAAATTTCTTGGATTTTGGTTGTAATTCATCAGAAATTGCCTAAATATTTTTTTTTTCTTTTTAAGCAGGGAAATGATCATAAGACAAGAAAGCCTTTACCAGAAAATCACACGATACTGACCACTCCAAGGGCTTGGAAGCCCAAAAAAAATTGACTGAAGAAAATTATCTCGGATGTTGACTGTAATTAATCAGAAATGTTTAAATACTGCAACAAAAAAAAAAAAAAAAAAAAGAAAAAACAATAATGAGCAGGGTAATGAATTTACGCCAAGAAATGTGCTCCCCAGCTACCGGGTTAGCTCATTGTACCAGCCAACCGTGGTCGGTTGCCTTCTCAGAGCAGCGCACAATTGGAAAATAAATTGGGAGGGACTGCCAGTTTGGAATTATTGAATTACAGCATTGTTCATTGCTTTAGCGTCTCCTGTTGGCCAGCCAGGCGCTCTTCAGTAAAATTCTAAGCTTGTTCCTGTTCGAGTATCCTCCGCCCTCGTTCTGAACTTGCAGTTTCGAGCTGTGAGTATAAAAAGAAGAAATGGCTGACTATGGAGCTTGAACGGTCTCAAAATAGATAAATGCACAGACAAATTCACAAATGTTTTTGGGGATTTATATATATATGACTCAAAATACAAATACATTTTCAATGCACACACAAATATGTTTAATACACAAATACATTTTCAATGCACACACAAATATGTTTCATTCCATATATAAGTTAAAAAAAATCCACATATAAAAAATAAGATTCATTAGCATATTTTCGATGCACACACAAATAGAAAAAAAAATTCACAAATATATGCATGTAAAAATATTTGCAATCTTCATCAAATACATATGTGGAGCTTGTTACATTCATATATGAACTGTTGGATCTGCATTTACAAAGTGCTTTTAATTTGTAAACTTCGCTGCATTTGTGTGTGAGACTTTTGAGACTCCCCTGACGTGACTCCGATCTACAAATGCATTTTTTCTAAGAGGCAGATGTCTCACTCCTTACAGCCAATCACCTGAGTGCCTCCCCACGAGGGGTGTTTATGACGTCATTAAAACGCACGTAGGCGGCCAGAGGCTGGAGGTTTTTAGCCATGGATCCATGTTTTTAGCCCGCCAGCTTTGGAAAAAAAGAAGACAGGAGACTTTGGCAAGTTGGCCTCTGGTCACGGGAACCCTGGCAATTCAAGTGTAAGAGAAAAAATAATTTCTTGTGAATCTTTCACATAAGTCAGGTTCTAGAATTATAATGATTGTTTATCATGAATCGTGATGTTAACTCAGATTGGTTTTAGAGACTCATTAGAAACATGTTTGGCCTCTGCTGACTGTCCTGTCAGCTGTCAATAAAGATTCATTTGAAAGCTCCGACGCCGGTTTGTTTATTAGCAAACATGCTAACGAAGCAGAAGAAGGTTGTTTTATTTATGGCGGCTATCTTGTGCGCTGAAACCAGCAGCAAAGTACCGAGTTGGTACCACGTAGTGGAAACGCCGCATTATAATGAAAACATGTTGAAAACCCATTTGCCTTATAACTGCACAAAAGCCTGCGCCTTTACACAGGCCGATTCACCGGCATGTGTATGCAATTCTCCCTCAATGCGCCTGCACAAAGTGATAAGATACCATGCCGATGCGTCGGTGTTGTTGCTGCTGGTTTCAGTGAACGTCACTGAGTTAACGTCACGATTTGTGTTTTGAGTCATATAAATCCCCAAATACATTTGTGAATTTTTTCTGTGCATTCATCTATATTTTGAGACCGTTCTAACTCCATAGATGACAGGCCTGTGCTTCAGAGATGAGCCGCAAACAGTCTCCACTCTCCCGAGATGGCAATATTGGGTGTACATAGTTCACTAAGTGGGCATTCTAGATTCGGCTGGGATTGGAGATGCCAAATTTAAAAAAAAAAAAAAAATGCACTCAAAAATCAAAAAATAGACCAATCTGGGCCGCTGAAACCACAAAAAAAAAATTGACCGAACAAAATTATGTCGGATTTTGGCTAAAATGAATCAGAAATTACCTAATTATTATGAAAATATCACTAAAAGAGCAGGGAAATAATTTTCAGCCAAGAAATGTGTTCTTACAGAAATCATGCAAAATCAAGCACTCCAGGACTCTGAAACCAAAAAAAAAATTGATCAAAAATATTTTTATTGAATTTTGGGTGCAATTAAGCAGAAATTGCCTAAATATTATGGTTCCCCCCCCCTTTTTTTTTTAAGAAAAGTTGGTAAATGATTATAAGACAAGAAAATCTTTACCCAGAAATCATGCAATATTGACCACTCCAGGGCTTGGAAACCCAAAAAATTGACCCAAGAAAATTATTTTGGATGTTGGCTGTAATTGATCAGAAATGAGTTAATACTGTAAAAAAAGTAAAAATAAATGAAAATGAATGAATGAATGAATGAGCAGGGTAATGAATTTATGCCAAGAAATCTGTTCCCCCTAAAATCAAGCGAAATAGACCACTCTAGACTGCTGAAACCAGCAAAATTCACCAAACAAATTTATCTCAGATTTTGGCTGAAATTAATTAGAAATGACCTAATTATTATGATTATATCAATAAAAGAGCAGGGAAATCATTTTAAGCCAAGAAATTTGTTTTTCCAGAAACCATGCAAAATCAACCTCTCCAGGGCTTTGAAACCCAAAAAAAGGACTGAAAAAATGTTTTTGGATTTTTGCATTGAATAGAAAACCTAAATATTATGAAAGCATCAATATAAAAGCAGGGAAATTATTGAAGACAAGAAAGTCAAACAAAATCGATCACTCCTGAACTGAGAAACTCAAAAAAAAAAAAAAGAATGATTGAACAAAATTATTTTGGATTTTGACTAATATTGATCAGAAATTATTTAAATATTATGAAAACATAAAAAAAACTGCAGGGAAATTATGTTAAGATAACAAACACTTTACTCAGAAAATGTGATATCAACCACTTCAGGGTGTTGAAACCAAAAAAATCTGACCAGACAAAATTATCTTGGATTTTGGCAAAAATTAATAAAAAATGACTTATTTATCATAAAAACATCAATAAAAGAGCAGGGTTTGAATATAGGCCAAGAAATGGATTCTCACAGAAATCATTGAAAATTGACCACTTAGATGCTAAAACACCCCAAAAATTCACTGAACAAAATTTTCTTAGATTTTGGTCATTATTCATCAGCAAAACAAAAGAGCAGAGAAATAATTATAAGGTGAGAAATGCTTTTCCCAGAAATCATGGGAAATCGACCGTATTGGGACATAGAAACCTACAAAAAAAAAAAAAAAAAAAAAAGACAGAGGAAAATGAACGTAGGTTATGGCTGAAATTATTTAGAAATAAAGTAAGAAAATATCAATAAAAGAGCAGGGAGATCATTCTAAGCCAACAAATACTTTCCCCAAATATCATGCGAAATCTATCACTAATGGTGCTTAGAAACCCAAAAAAAACTGACAGTATAAAATTTTCCTGGATTTTGGCTGAAATTAATCGCAAATTATCTTACTATTGGGAAAATATTTTTTTAAAAGGGCAGGGAAATGATTATATGCCAAGAAACTTGTTCCTACAAAGATCATGCGAAATTGACCATTCTGAGGCTTAGAAACCCAATAAAATGGTAAAAACAAAATTGTCTGGCATCATGTTTGAAATTTAGCAACCAACTATTATCCTTTATATCAACTAACTTCCAGCGCTGAGTAGTGGGCGGCTTGTTGCAGCTGGTCTCCCTTGCCATTTCTTATTTTGGACTTTTTTCTTCTTTTTACTTGTGGTATTTAGCTAGCTTCAGTTTTTAAATTCACTGTCAACTGAGTAGCTATGTGATCTATGTGAGAGCACGCATCAGCTTCACACACTGGCATGTCTGGTGGTGACCATTCTGGTGTGCCTCTGTTACGGCCAGCCAGCAGCCTGTTGAAGCTAAGCAGGTGTGGGTCATTTTGGGAGACCACAGAGGAAAACCAAGTTGCTGCTGGAAAAATGCATCGGAAAATCCCTTATTGCAGTGACAGGGGACACTGTACTGAAGGAGACGGATGAGGCAGGGACTCACTGTGGTCATTAAAGATCCTATGTCGATAAGAGTAGGGGTCCCCGGTGTCATGGCTAAAGTGGCCACCTAATCATCCCCTGATCCAATTGGCTGTGCAAATTGCAAATCCTGAAAAAGAGAGCGGGACTTCCCTGGTTTATTAAAATAAAATTAAAAATGCTCAAAAACAGACTGATATGCGTTTTTATTGGAGCTCAAACAGACTGATATGCTGTACGACTGCGTCATTGATAATTTTTTAAAGAAAAAGAGGAGTACATTTTCAAATAACAAGCAGTTGTTGTGAGTTTAATACATTTTTTATTTCATTAATGTTCAGTTTTGCATTTTGTTCTAGGTCGTTGCTGCTGGTGTGTGTCTGATGTCCCTGGCTGTACCCATGCACATTCAGACAGGTGTGTGTTTATGCGCAGCAGCTTGGCTAATGTCCCTGGAGTCTTTTCTTGGTAGTCTGCGTGGATGTGACTGATTGCTGTGAGGTTTTTCTTGAACTTGATAAATGTGATATGGCATAGTGCTTTATGTGTAAATGCTGTCACTGGGAATTTGTGGGGGTTTACACAAAGACGTCATGCTGTTGCCGTTGAGCTGTGGTGAGGTTTAGTTCAATTGCGGGAGGGTTACTGAAGGCCTAGGTGTAAAATGCACGGCCCGCCACTGCGCCATTCATACCTTTGCAGTGGACTCTGCCCCTCATTCCCCCCACGGATTACTTGGCCACCTCCCCCTCTCGCAGTATAGACCTCCAACTCCAGCAGACAGCCAAGCTCCCTTCACTCCCCAGCTTTCCAGAACCCAACAGTTCCCTGTCACTGGATGCTGTAGCACCACAACCCTCACCCCTCCATAACATTCCAACCACTGCCAGACCACAAGTCACAACAGTGTACCTTTCTTATCATGCAGTGACAAATTCATTTGTACCCATTTCTTGTCCACCGAAATCCATCATTATGAAACTTATACTTCAGAATTACGTTGTCCTATAAAATATCGCATGAATTAATTGTACTGTTGACCTGTAGTGATGACGACTTTCAAAATTCTATATGAATCTGCGTTTTCTTGCTTGTTTCATGGTCATGATTTTGTTACCCAGTATCATTAAAAGACACACACACACACACACACACACACACACACACATATATATATATATATATAAAACCCCAATTCCGAAATAGATGGGACGAAGTGTAAATTGTGAATAAACTCAAAATGCAATGACTTTCAGATCACATGAGCCAATATGTTATTTACAATAGAACATAGATAACATTTCCAATGTTGAAACAGAGACATTTTACATTTTCATCCACAAAATGAGCTTATTTCAAATTTTCTGGCTGCAACAGGTCTCAGAAAAGTTGGGACACAGGCAAAAAAAGGGCTGAAAAAGCTATTAATATATAAGAGAATCAGCTGAAAGAACATTTAGCAAGTAATTAAGTTAACTGCCATCAGGTGTGTAACATGAATGGCTATAAAAGGGATGTTTTAGAGAGGCTGAGTCTCTCAGAAGTAAAGATGGCCAGAGGCTCTTCAACCTGTGAAGGCTTGCATAAAAATATTGTAGAATACGTTCCTCAATGTCAAATTGCAAAGGCTTTGAAGGTCTCATCATTAACAGTGCATAACATCATCAAAAGATTCAGAGAAATTGGAAAAATCTCTGTGCATAAGGGACAAGGCTGAAGACCTTTACTGGATGCCCGTGATCTTCGGGCCCTTAGACGCCACTGCATCACTCACCAGCATGATTCTGTCATTGACATTATTAAATGGGCCCAAGAATACTTCAAGAAGCCACTGTCTGTAAACACAGTCCGCCGTGCCATCCACAGATGCCACCTAAAACTCTATCATGCAAAAAGGAAGCCATTGTTGAGCATGATCCAGAAGCGCCGCCGTGTTCTGTGGGCCAAGGCTCATTTAAAATGGACTGCGGCAAAGTGGCAAAGCGTCCTGTGGTCAGACGAGTCCAAATTTGACATTCTTGTTGGAAATCATGGGCGTCGTGTCCTCCGGGCTAAAGAGGAGAAAGACCACACCTCCTGTCATCAGCGTTCAGTTCAAAAGCCAGCATCTCTGATGGTATGGGGATGCATTAATGCTTATGGTGTGGGACACTTGCATGTTTTAAAAAGCACCGTGAATGCTGAAAGGTATATAAAGGTTTTAGAGCAAGATATGCTCCCCTCTAGAGGACATCTATTCCAGGGAAGGTTTTGTGTATTTCAGCAGGACAATGCAAAACCACATACTGTAGCTATTACAACAGCATGGCTTCGTAGTAGGAGAGTCCGTGTGCTGAACTGGGCTGCCTGCAGTCCTGATCTTTCACCGATTGAGAACACTTGGCGCATAATTAAACAAAAAGTCCATCAGAGGAGACCCAAAACTCTCCAGCAGCTGGAAGCCTGTATTAAACAAGAGTGGGATCAAATTCCAATGGCTAAACTCAAGAAACGTGTCTCCTCAATGCCCAGACACCTCCACTCTGTGTTAAAAAGAAGAGGGGATGGTACACCATGGTAAACAGGCCCCTGTCCCAACTTTTTTGATACCTGTAGCAGCCATCAAATTTGAAATGAGCTCATTTTGTGGATAAAATTGTTAAATTTCTCAGTTTCAACATTTGCTATGTTATCTCTGTTCTATTGTGAATAAAATACTGGCTGGTGTGATTTGAAAGTCATTGCGTTTTGATTTTACTCACAATTTACACTTTGTCCCAACTATTTCAGAATTGGGGTTGTATATATGTGTGCATGTGTGTGTGTGTGTCTTTTAATGATATATATATATATATATATATATATATATATATATATATATAAAATGCTCAAATTCTCTAATGCTCGAGACCCAACAAAGCAGACCTCATTCAACACCTAGTGCAAGGAGGGACAACTCTGGTCCTGAATGGCTGCAGTGTATGCAGGCTTTTGTGGTCTCCTATCAATCAGTAGGCAAATATTGTCAGGAAAACCAGGTGTAAGGGCTTTATAGCCAATCAGTGGCATAAATTAGTCACTTGAGCAGAAACACACCGAAAGCCTGCAGACACTGTGGTCCCTCCAGGACTGGAGCCACCCAACCCAGAGCTAGAGATTCACACTAAGTTGCTCATTAGAAGAATTAGATAGGCTATGCCACATTAGGAATGGTCTGCAAACCTACAGGATGGTAGGTCTTAAGGAATGTGGCTGGTTATCCTTGTACTATGTTACAGCTGTGCTGTGGAGACAGAATGTGACAAAACTGCCCCAGCTCGTGGCTGGATGCTATCACTCATATTTCCCCCCAGGCATTAAAGGGGACCTATTTTGCTATTTTTCCAAGTTTATATTTTGGTCTTTGACTCCCCTAGAGTACTCCTGATCGTGCAAAGTAAAAAAAAGGGTATTTATTTCGCTCATACTGCCATCCTCAAAAAACTGCATTTGTAGTACATTGTAGTACATTGTAGCCTCACTGGGGCGGCTCTTCCGCCATGGCCCCCACTCCCCGTGTACCCACTTTCTTCTGACTGGCCAGCTCTGTGGAGGGCGGAGTTGGGCGGGACGAGGCTGCAGAACGCAGTTTTCCGTGTCCGGCTCCCCAGAGTGAAACCTGAGACACGTCTGCAATCTGATAAGGAAGCGGCGGGCAAATTCCGCAATCTAACGTTATACTTGAATAAAGATCTAATGACATGATCTTGTTCTAACAAACGCAGCGGCTAAAGTGGAGGACGCAGTGCGAATATCTGTCAGCGCAAGCTCAAATTTGCTATCGGCTACAGTTTGCTACAGCAACAGTTGGTGAGTATCGCGGTTTTTCTACTCCTAGCTAGGATGCAGGGGAAGCTAGAATCCACCCCATATAGACACATTTGTAGAACGGGTCGACATGCCCAAGTGTAGACCGGAGACCGTAGAAATCCGGTGGGTCTGAGTTTAGAGGGAAACATGGACAGTGAGGAGCAGCTAAAAGTGGACCAACAGCTTATGGACTGCTTTGGTGTGTATTAGGACCTGCTGGGTCGTGTGCATAGCTGTGGTGTGTTGTTAGCGTGGAGCAACGAACAGCTTCTGCGCTGGTATATGACGGAGGGGCGAAAAGCTCCAGGCTTAACGCCTTTTTGGAAATTGCCCGTGGTAATGGTTTACTTACTGCGCCGGAATGCGTTTCCTCAAGGAGAATGGGCGTTATGGATTGTGCGCGAGAGCAAGCTAGAGCTCCGGTATTGTTATGAGCATAATACAGGTTTTACAGACCGTAAGTTCCGTCTGCATGAACCGTTGCTTATGTGGAGCTTGCGAATCGATCACTTTTACAGGAAATAATTTAATATTCAGTCGCCGATTTAATATTCAATCGACAGCAATGCAGATAAATCGTTTGTGATACCATACACGTTATAGCCTGTGCTTTTCCCTATCGCTTTCACCGGTAGCATCAGAGAGCTTGCTCAGACATTGGGGATGTATCAGGCTGACCCCGGTCATGGATAAGTAAAGCGATCGTTTCACAAGCACCCAAAAACTCACCCCAAGATTTGCAAAACCGTCTGGTCTAACTGCAGTCCAACTCGGCAGACACATACAGCACCTCTCCGGTTAGCTTCAACTGTAGTGGCTACAATCAGGCAACGTTATGATGAAACTGTCACACTGATGCTTACCAAAGTAACACAAGCATACCGATCAGAATCGCCGCATATAAGTTAACCAGGAGCGTTTTTAATTAGCAGAGCAGGGGAACTAACATGCAGCAGCTGATAAGTGGTCATGACTTTGAATGTAATCTGTCGCGCGAAAAATTCGTTTCGCGTCCAGTGTGAAAGCGGCTTGAGATGCCCGTATTCGCGTCTTTGCATTGACTTTGAATGTAATCTGTCCCGCGAAAAAATTCGTTTCGCGGTCCGATGTGAAAGCAGCTTTATGGATAGTACGCGACAGCTAGAGAGAGCTCGGTTATGTTATGAACATAATACAGTCGAGCTCAGTTATGTTATGAACATAATACAGGTTTTGCAAACCGTACGTTCCGTTAGCGCGGACAAGTTGCTTATGTGGAGCCAGCGAATCGATCACTTCTACAGGAAAGAATTACCTATTTAATCTCCGCTTTTTTCGGCTTTTTATTAGCCTCAACAATTTCTAAAGGGGGATGAAATTATGTCAAGGTAGTGCAGAGAAATCATTTGTAAACCGGTAGAGCTTCTGCATTTCGCATTGCTTTCATGGTAGCACCAGAGAGCTTGCTCAGACATTTGTGAAGTATCCTGCTGATCCCGGTCATGGATAAGTGAAGCGATCACTAACTGTAGAGGCTACAATCGGGCAACGTTATGATGAAACTGCCACATTGATGCTTACCGAAGTAACACAAGCATACCGATCAGAATTACTGCATATAAGTTAACCAGGAGCATTTATAATTAGCACGACACGCAAACTAACATGCAGTAGCTGGTAACCGAGTGGTCATAACAACCACAGAGACAAACCCTTGCAATACAGGTTTTACAGACAGCAAGTTCTGTTATTGAGAACAGGTGTACCAAGCATCCAAATTACAAACAAGTATTAAAAGTTAGCTTCAAATGAGGTTTATGTTCACACACCTTCTGTAGAATTTCCCCTGATATCACTCTTGCATATTTAGGACACAAACATTAGCAACAGTAATTTGGCTACGTTAGCCGCTGTGCTACAGCCACAATCAACCGACTATCACGTCAGGTTGGCTTATGCAGTAAAAGCAACTTACAGCTTCTGTGTCTGTGAGTCATGGACAGTCGCGACCGATGCAGGCTTTATCTTCAGATATTTTACCAAGCCTGCGTTTGAGGCCAGTTGTTAGTGCTAACTATCGCTAGCGGTCCTGCTAGCCACCCGTAACACGTTAGCTTCACTTACATTATTTGCTGTTATATCGTTACTTACAGCGTGTGGCTCCGAGCGCTTGATCGATCCAACTGCTTCAGGTTTGAGAAGCAGCTGAAACGCTTATCCTGTGTCGAATTATCCTTTATTGATAAAGCTGTCTTTGGTGAAATGCTGAGCACAATCAGCTAACGTTCCCTTTGGTCGCGTGGCTTTTGCTGCCAGCAAACAAAAAAAAGCTACCCACTGATTTCTGGTGGCATCGTCTTTTGGAAGGAAAATCGTTGTTTTTCTTCGCGTCCAAAAGTAAACGGACAAGCAGCTTTGGGAGAGATACTGACAAAATTGCACCTCAAATGATCTGCGGTTCTTCTTTTGTATTTCCAAAAGTGAAGATGCTACTAAGGCATAGTATGATCTGCCGTTGTTAGTGCCTGCTAGAATAGTTTCCGGTGTGGGCAGGTCCAGCGCCATGATTGGCTCTGGCTAGGTCTGTGCTAATTGGATGGCATAACCTGACGTCAGGTTTTACCCAGATCTTGTGAAGATCTCGGGAGGAGCTGTTCAGAGAGGAAATCACGCTCATGAAATCACGTTCTTGGATTACGGCAAAACCCCTGTATCTTATGTTTAGAAACTTTTCAGAGGTTGAGCATGGACAACCAACATTATAACATTACTAATATGTATTAAAAGAAGAATCAGCATAATAGGTCCCCTTTAAAGAGCTTCTGATTTACTTCATGAGCTGGGGGGGGTCATTATAAATCTCAGATAATCAGAACCAGAGGCACTGTGTACATTTCTCCCACCCTCTCCCTTGTTCTTCCTTTCTCCTTCCCTGTTTTTTTCTCTCTCTCTCTCACACACACACACACACACACACATCTTCTCATCTCTTCTCAGTCAAATTCGTTCCCTAAATATACAGTGCACTTAACAATAAAAGCTGATGGTCAACCTCAAAACCAGCACTGCACTGGCCCAATCCCTCACCACTTTGGATGTTGCTATTCTTTTGGGAAACCACCTACATTTACAGCACACCTCAAATAACATACTTGCTACTGATGTGCTTGCCTGAATAGAAGATTCAGCCAATGAGGAGGATTTGTTGGATCAATTATTGTTCCACCCCATGAGATCAAAATGGAATGCTGGTCAATTACAGATTTGCTTATTCGAAACTGCAGAGAGACTCCATGTTAACAACAGAGGTTAAAACAAAATGAAACTGGGAATGTTACAGACAGAGACAGGTACTGAGAGAGAGAGAGAGAGAGAGAGAGAGAGAGAGAGAGAGAGAAGAAGAAAAAAGTGACAGAAAAATGGAGAAAGACCGAGAGAAGGCGAGACCTTGCATCAAACCTAACTGGCAAAAGCATTTTTATCCACTCCTGACAGTGTAATATATTTTTGAACTTCATTTGATTTGATATTCTCGAACAGTAGCCTATGTGGCGTCACCATGAAGATCTAAAGATGCTATCTTCACATCTCTGAAACATGGGAAAAACTGTTTCTCAGTTTCAGGCCGCTTAAAAATCGGAAATTCTTCCATCTCGGGTGACAAAACAGTGAAACAACGGATGCCATGAGATCCATTGGAAATGTAACAGTCAATACATGCAGGAGAGTTTCATTTCCACATAAATCCAACACAGCTAGAACATTAACAGGAAAGATCACTTTTCTTTTTGGCAGCTCATATTTCTTTGTCCATATTCTCCCAAAACTTAGAAAAAAACAACTTTTTTCAAGGCCCAGCTGTGGTTAGAGGAAGAAATGAAAATGAAGTGCATCATCAAGCTCAGATACTGCAGTCCACTTCAACATAACACAGATCTGCATGACTGTCATCTGTATTGCTGGAAACCCATTCAATGATATTTGTCATTCAGCTGGACCAATCCTCAGTCAAGGTACCCAAGCAACAGGAATGGATTATGCTAGCATAATTTTATTATTTTAATCTAGTCAATTTAACCTCACATTCCTGTGAAGTTCCATTTTCCTTGTGCAAAAAACTTTCACACTCTGCTCGTGAAAATAATCTGAATTCATTATAGTTAACCGCTCACCAACTTGTACTTTCAATCAGGATTGCAAGACAAACTAGCAAACGAGTTGGTAGGGTTTGGCAGTTGGATAACATTTCTCGTCAAGTTCCACTTATTAATTTTGCAATAAGCTGAGGAACTTCATTCAGCCTTACAGGTACCATATCCCTTCTTTCTACTGGTCACTGGAGACATGAACTTGGACCCCTCGGACTTCCTTAACCATCACAAGAGCTATTGCATTACAGATATCTGTGCACTGTGTCCTCCTCTATGCATTAGTATTTTGACAGAACTTGTCAGCAAGCAAGCAATGAGTCCTAAATTCAATGGATTTATGTTGTAAGTCAATCATCACTGACCTCTGCACCACCATTAATGCCCCCTAAAAATACAAGTGAAATAATCTCTAACACTTGCTGTTACTGCGCACAATTTGGACAATATACATATCTAAGGCAAAAAAGCACTTTTACATGAAGAAAAAATGAGAGCAACTTTTCAGTTTGGTCCGAGGAAAAAAAAAAAAAACCCAAGTCTGATGCATGTTAAATGAAGCCGCTGACAGCAAGTCAGTCAGGAAAAATATTGAATCGTTCGGATTCCACCGGAGCACCACACACATTAAATATACAAGGGACGTTAGCATGTGGGAGGCAGGAACCGTGAGCCTCTGTCAACCTCCGTCACACTATTTCTGTAAGTTATGCTGAGGAGGGGGGGTCTGAAACGAGAGCCAGGAAACTGCCAGGACGTGACGGACATGATCCCTCCCTCAGGTCTCAAGCTCGAACACTGGCAGGCTGTGAAGACAGCGAGACATGGCTGACACAAACCAGTCCCTGTAGGCCTGACTTCTTCAACATCTTGTAGTAGTCACGATTATAGTTATTTGTTTGGTTAGTATGGATGCCGGTATCCTGGGCAACACGCAGTGCTAATAGTTAAATATTATTGTCCATTCATATGGCTGGTGATTTGCATAAGTGGCCAAGGATGGAACTACTTCTCGGAAACTCGAGTATGGTTAAACAGTAGCGCCTTATTGGGGAATCAAGCTGGCGGCTGATTTTTCCTTAACTTTCCCAAACTTTAATTCTGTAACCACCGACTTGTGTTGCCAGGTCTGCATAAGTTACCGTCAAGTCTTACATTGGCTTTGTACACTCATCCTCCAAATTATATAAGCTTAAATCTTACGTAATGATATGACGTGATCTTCAGCATAAAGCTCAGACTGAGAATATGTGCAATAAAAGATCTAATCTATACTTTTTCTCCGAGAATTTTCTCTGAGTCTGATTTGTTAAAGTTTCAAAGAGGATCTGAGATTAGTTTAATCACAGAGGTATTACAGAACGAGCTGTGATTACTTTCAACTGAAATTGAGCCCCTAAGAACCATACCGGGCCAACCCATGCTAGGGTACTTTTGAGAAAAATGGGACTCAAAGTTGCCAGCCTCCTGTGTCATCTAGAGCAACTGGCAACAAAAACACTACATATCTTACAAACTCAAGATATGTGAAATTATGCACATGCACTTTTTGCGCAGGTTTTTGATGCATAATCATCATTTAAAGGGAAACCTACCTCCTTCTGAAGAGGAACCATCATCTTCTGATTCATTTGGAACAAACTCTGGGTCTCTGTCATCTTCCACTTCACCATCATCATCAATCATAGGATGTAATTCCTCATCAGTGAGATACCTAGCCTCCGTGTTTACAATGAATTATGGGAAGGTTGTGGGATGGCCTATTATGGCTAAGGCAGTGCACTGCATATGTACAGGGGCAGAGAAGACATTTGCTTGTATTAACAATCCATGTGGGAAGATTGGGTTGGCCCATTTAGGAAATGTAGATCTCAGTTTTCTGCGCATGCTCACAACCTCAACAGATTTTCGCCAAAAGTGCGGGATGGCCCAGTTTGGTTCTTAGGGGCTCAATTTCTATGGAAACTGCTGTCTGATTGGTCAGAACCATGTAGGTGTGCTACACAAAAGTTCATAAAATGTGTTGTAATTGGAGCACTTCTGAGCATGAAACCACTTCTCCTGTTTGACCAAGACGTCTGTTCGGTCTCACCCTCCCTTTCTTTTTAAACCAGCAGTGCGCGATATTTCAGAGGACAAGACCCTGACATATAGTGAAAACAACCTTCTAAGATTTAAAACTGTAAGTTCATTTTTTTTCTTGATGCCCAGGGTTGTAAATTCTTTCTTTTGTCCACATGGGCAAGTAAGCTGAAATGTTAATAGGGGAAACTGGACAGTATCAATGCCATACAGGTCAGACTTTCGAGAGCTGGCCTATCTCTTTAGGATAATTAACTCCAATTCTAGTGATCACATGACTGACTAAAAACTAAACTGTATCTTGCCAGATCTAGTGATTGACAATGAACTATGGGGCTCACTGTACGTACGTTTTCTGCCCGTGTGGTTTTGTGAATATCATTGGTCAAATTTAGGAGGAAAACAAACGTGCAGTCACCTATGAAGTACCATATGACTTTTTATACTATACCACAAAGCACATCTAGCTTCTGCCCAATATTGTTGTGTAGTCTGTGCCAGAATAGCTAAGTAGAATACAGAATGCCACCACTCGCAAAACATTGAGCAAGAACTTCTTTACAAGCAATCAGTAGCTCCCTATTCCAAGTCAGCTGTTTCAGTTAGAAAAAAAATGTGATTTAGTCCACTCGCGGGGGCGGTGGGGGGGCTCCAGCAGTTGGAAGAGGCTGGTAGTAGCAGGGGATTTAATGTTTTGGTGAGGACCTGCTCGGAGGCGGCATGCTACTGCCGCGCTGAATTCCTGAGGGATGAGGTGGCACCATCTTCTTCTGCATTGGTGGGAAAGTCCCAGAGAAATCAACAACCTCTGCATGCGCCTTCATGCCAGTGATAGGGCGCTATGAATTCCTAAGGATTTATCCTGCAATTAGCGCATGCAGGATCGAAGGCTTTTTTTTCTGGCTGGGTAATTTAGATTGGAGTGCTAATGCAGGAGAGCGTTCAATGCGTAACCCCCCCTCCATTTTCTCATTGCGGTTTGGCGTAACTAGAGAGGGCAGGTTTGAGCCAAAACAGAGCAGTGCACAGTGGGAAATGGAACACCCCTATCATCAGTCTCATAATATTGTGGGACCACACCCACGCTTGTTTGAGTTAAAATCAGGTCATTTGCATTGTTGGGTTGCCATTAGCAAGAGTTTCTGCGATTGCCACTGAATTGTTTCTATTACTCAAGCGTAATTAGGACCTTTTTCTTTGTGCTTTCTCTTTAAACTAGGAATTACTGAAACAATTTTGGCAGTGTAAATAAACAACTGGAACTGTGGTCACAACACAGTCAAACTACTTTATGCATTACAATATTTTACAGCCACTTAGCTATGCAAATTTCACCTCCCCAATGCTGAAACTACAACGTAAATAACATAAGTAAATTAGCAAAGACTGTGATGGCTTTTCCACCAGCCTGCTATCCCACCAACATATATTCTGCTGACATCAGAAACTGTCATAAAGTAAATTCTAGCTCATTGTATCACAATCCACATCACTAAAGGCAATGGTGACCAACCTTGATCCAGAAGAGCCACAGTGTCTGTTGGTTTTTGAGGTTAATAGGCACTTCTGGACCAAGGTTGGCCACCCCTGACCTAAAGCTTTGCTCCATCGCTAACCTGATTCAAATACTCAGTTCATAGCCATTGATGATCTGAGGGACAGCCAGTGACACATTTTATTTATTACAATTATTTTTACGTATTATTTTTTTGGTACCACTTTATTTTGATGGTCCTTTGTAGATGCTCAATAGACAAGAAATAGCATGTTAACAACATAAAGGTTGCCTATCAACAACGGTTGATTTGTAGACAGTTCAAATACTATAAACTGAACATCATCATACTATCTACTAACTATCTTAGATATGACCTTAATATTTATATTGACAATCTACGACGAAAGGTTAATACATTCTCAAGAAACTTTCATTAAAGTATCAGCAAATGATAAGGTTAATACTAGTACATGGGAAAATACTTGGAGATGCTCAATAGACTATCAACAATTTATCAACAGATGATCAGGGTAATATACGGGGTGACACTTATAGATGCGCAACTGACGATGAATAAAGTTCCAGCAGATGATTAGGTAAACATTCAGGGAAATACTCAACTAACCATCAACAAAGTACTAATGGATGATGAGGTAAATGTGGTGCCTGTATCAACATTCATCCACAGTGAGCATATTATCAATATTTTCCAGT
This sequence comes from Gymnothorax javanicus, assembly GCA_029692085.1. NCBI lineage: Eukaryota > Metazoa > Chordata > Actinopteri > Anguilliformes > Muraenidae > Gymnothorax > Gymnothorax javanicus. The sequence goes on along the minus strand of CM056206.1, from coordinate 45,169,886 downwards.
GAAGGCAGTACTTGATGATGCAACACGCACTATCAACAAATTGTCAATAGATTTATATTGCCAACATGCTATTTCTTGTCTGTTGAGCATCTACAAAGGGCCATCAAAATAATGTGTTTCAATTTTTTTTAATTTATTTATTTATTTTTTGCTTTTATTGTATGAGTAAAAATGCCAAATGTAACATGCAATGGTTGTACAGTATGAAACACCAAATTAACTCAATGAAGGTTATTTGAGACATTTACTCCTACGGAGATGACGGTTCAAACATCTCATTCATGGAAAGATATATGATATAGTCACTGATGCCAGTGGTGGTGTTCAGAATTTATGGAATCTATTGTTGAGTATATCCCGATTGAAATGTTTTCAGTGCAAAAGGCAGATGTGACTGATGGATTTGACTGCTGTGAGGGCAGAGTGGGAGGAGCATCTCAAGAGAGCAGCCACTCAGGTCCATCCATTTCATCCTGTGCCCCTCCCCCCCCCTCACATGGGTCTCAACAAGCCCGGAAGCCATGACATAAAGGGCATCCTCACCATGTATCTGCTTTAGCTTTATCTGAATAGAGGCAAGAGGATGGAGAACACAGGGAAGAAAAAAAAACAGCCCCAGATAAGCATTTCTGCTCACTTTTAACATTATTTAACAGCTTAGGTATTGCTGAATGACCCTTTTTGACTGTAACTGTTTGTGACATCGTTTTTATTACTTGGTAGCGGTAGCATTAGGTTTTTTGATAGACGCGGTCATGCAGCAGGTAAAAAGAAGGGAAAAATGCATGAGTCAGAATGTAATGAGAAGGTCTGCTCCACAGGATTGAGCAAAGGGTGGAAGTCTTTCGCAAGGCTCTTTATAGAGGAGGGCCGCACACCTGTGGCAGGCGGCACACCTGTCGCTTTCATTAGTCAGTGCAGGGCAGCTGTGCGCAGAATTGGGCGGGGCAGGCGATGACAGAGGGCCGGGGGTAATCCACGCTAATTAAAGGGGCCCTGGCCGCCTCCCCGCTGACTCAAACGTGTGAGCGCAGCCCGGTGTTTCAGAGCCACCGACTGTCAAGGTCCCACCCCCAGTGACCTCCCGACTCCCTTCCCCGCAGTGCTCCTCCCCCTACACTGATCACTGATACAGAAGCCAAAAAAAAATTGATGCTTTGAGCTAGTGACTGCTAAGTGGAGGACAGGCCGGGGGCCGGGAGTGGGGGTTGGGAGACAAGAGCGAGAATGAGTACCAACACCTGTGAATGACATCAAGATGTCCCCCACCACTCCATCCAAAATTGAAGACCTGTGTGCACTAAATAACATTTTGTGATTTTGAGGTATATATATATATATATATATATATATAATATATATATATATATATATATATATATATATATATAATGTGCTGTTTTAACACTGTAGTATTATACTGTATATATATATATATATATATATATATATAGACACACACACACAGTGCTGTGAAAAAGTCTTTGCCTCCTTCCTGATTTCTTATTTTTTTGCATATTTGTCACACTTAAATGTTTCAGATAATTAAATTTTAATATCACACTAAGATAACCCAAGTAAATACAAAACGTAGTTTTTAAATGATGATTTCATTTATTAAGGGAAAAAAGCTATCCAAACCTACCTGGCCCTATGTGAAAAAGTAATTGCCCCCCCACCCTTGTTAAATCATGATTAAATGTGATTAAACACATTTTTTTTTTTGTTCAATTTCACTAGCCACATCCAGGCCTGATTACTGCCAGACCTTTTGAATCAAGAAATCACTTAAATAGAACCTGTCTGACAAAGTGAAGTATAAGGTCTAAAGGGTCTCAAAAAGCAACACATCATGCTGTGATCTAAAGAAATTCAAGAACAGATGAGAAACAAAGTCATTGACATCTATCTGTCTGGAAAGGGTTACAAAGCCATTTCTAAGGCTTTGGGACTCCAGCAAACCACGGTGAGAGCCATTAGTCACAACGTGAAACAGTGGTGAAACCTTCCCAGAAAAGGCTGGCCCACCAAAAGTACTCCAAGAGTGCATCGACAGCTCATCCGGGAGGTCACAAAAGAATCGAGAACAACATCTAAAGAACTGCAGGCCTCACTTGCTTCAGTTTAAGTCAGCGTTCATGATTTAACAATAGGAAAGAGACTGGGCAAAAATGGCGTCCATGGGAGAGTTCCAAGGCGAAAATAACTGCTGACTGCTGAGAACACAAAGGCTTGTTTCATATTTGCCAAAAAAACACCTTGATGATCCCCAAGACTTCTGGGAAAATATTCTGTGGACTGATGAGACATAAATTGAACTTTTTGGAAGGTGTGTGAGCTGCTACATCTGGTGTAAAACTAACACAGCATTTCATAAAAAGAACATCATACCAACAGTCAAAAATGGTGGTGGTAGTGTGATGGTCTGGGGCTGCTTTGCTACTTCAGGACCAGGATGACTTGCTGTAATTGATTGAACCATGAATTCTGCTCTCTACCAGAAAATCCTGAAGGCGAATGTCCAACCATCGGTTTGTGACCTTAAGTTCAAGGGCACTTGGGTTATGCAGCAGGACAATGAACGGAAACACTCCAGCAAGTCCATCTCTGAATGGCTTAAAAAAAAAAAAAACACAAAATGAAGGTTTTGGAGTGGCCTAGTCAAAGTCTGGACTTAAATCCAATTGAGATGCTGTGGCATGACCTTAAACAGGCCATTCATGCTTGAAAACCCTCCAATGTGGCTGAATGAAAACAATTCTGCAAAGAAGAGTGGGCCGAAATTCCTCCACAGCGATGTGAAAGACTCATTGCCAGTAATTGCAAAGGCTTCATTGCAGTTGATGTTGCTGAGGGTGGCACAACCAGTTATTCGGTTTAGGGGGCAATTACTTTTTCACAGGGGCCAGGTTTCCCTCAATAAATGAAATCATCATTTAAAAACTGCATTTTGTATTTACTCTGGTTATCTTTGTCTAATATCAAAATTTGTTTGATGATCTGAAACATTTAACAAATATGCAAAAAAAAAGAAGACATCAGGAAGGGGTTTTTTTCCCAGATATATAATGTGCCATTTTAACACTGTAGTATTCTACTATATATAGGTATAGGTACTTCTCGCACACAGGTCTTCAATTGAGGGTGTAGGTGCAGGGACTATATCATTCACACAGGATGTGGGGGGGAATAGTTTGAGGAGTTGGGGGAAACAAGCAAACATCAGATGAATGAGTCAATAAGACCCCTGATACCTGCTCACTCCCCATAAACACTGGCAGGAGTAACACTGACAAGGCTCAGATGCTTCTACAATTCAGGGTGCATTGGGTTGGAGGTTGGTTGCGTGTCCACACTTCCCCAGGTGGAATAACAAAGGTCAGTGATGTAATGTAGTCCGGAGCCATCAGCACAACACGATTCTATATTTACCCAGGGTCCTGTGCGCCATTTGGCACGCCAATTACTTTAAACGCCTTTTTATTACCGCAGGAAAAATGCAATCATCAAACTTATTTCCGTGGGAAATGCCCAGTAAGTCTGGACCTAATAGCGGAGCTCGGATTGATTTTCCTAGGGTCTGCATTTGTGTAACATAACCTTTACTTACAGTGTCTGCGGTTTATAGAGGTGGATGGGTGTGGGCCATTGGAGCGAGCAAGAAAAACAAAATTAAAAATTCTGAATTCAGTACATAAATGTGCATTTGCATCTGTCCCCATCAATAAAACATAACAAAAAATAAATTACAAAGTTGCTTTATTCTCTATTGCCTCACAAGCCCCGTCAGAGTGAATCGGCAGACTTCCCAAACTGCTTTTTATAGTCTCTTTCTTTCTGATTTGGGTCTGTACAGGATATTCCAGTTTATCTTAAAGGGGTTTTATCACTACTGGCAACACACAAGCTGACCTCATCCTCCCAACTGACATCATTACACAGGGCTGGCCCTGTGCGCTGATAACCCCTGACCCTTTGCAGCTGTCAATCACAGGCGAGATCAGGACATGTCTTCCAGTCCAGTAAAAAGCCTGCTTACGAAGCAAAGCGTCAAAACACTGGTTTATCTCCAACTGATAATGACTGATAAGTGTGAGAAAGGGAAGACGGCGTGTTTAAGGAGTGTACGTATGTGGGTAAAGGAGGGAGAGAGTGAGAGCTGAGGGGGATTTATGCTTATTGAAGTTCTTATGCTCAGAATTTCTCCTAAAATTCATTTGAAGCCATCCGTGAAATTTCCTCTCACTGGCTGGAACCACATTTTTGCAAGCAGTCCTCCCAGTTTTTGGTTCGCTTCGGCAGACTTTTAGCCCAAGACGTACGCGCTACCATATCCCCGCCGCAATATTGCAAACATATGTCACCCTTTTCCTCTTTAACAGCTTTTTGCGGCAGCCGCTCGGAACTTGGCGCGCTCTTCACGTTCTATCCCCCCCGCATCGGACTGCTCAGACTCATATTTAGCTGTCATGGCACAGTTGGTGGATGGATTTGCGAAAGTATTTCTTTTTTTATTTTTTTATTTTTTTTTTACCTCAGCACCAGCTGTCGGCTTGTAGTTGTGAAAATAATGTGAAAGTAGTCGGTAGCTTACCCAGAATGCTGTTCTCAGCAGGTCTACAGGTTCCCGTCCGTGTTTGGAAAGCGCTCGCCCCCCTTCAAGCCGCAAACATCTGGAAGGCAGAATTTTATCTCGCCCATTAAATAAACGAGTAATTCAATATTCAACTCTGTACACTTTATCGTCACCATTAAAAGTGATATATTCAAGCAATCTAATTGAAGCAAAAGTGTTTTAGACTGTATACACTGTCAGTTGGTAGAAATTAGAATTTTTGCAAATACTAATATTTAGGCCTACTTCTAGTTGCATCACTCAGCCGTAACTGCAAAATCACACTTATATTATACACCAAATTTACAGATTTAGCATTATGTGAAAGATGTCCAGCTCTCCCTACAGACCTCTAGAGTAAGATGGAACACAGTCCAAAAACATTACTGTTTAAGGCACCCCCGCTAGCCAGCATGTTCTGAACTGATGCCAATGCAGTAGCTTCAGAAAGACTCAACACTGCTCTGTGTGCAGGCGATTTCTCACTCAGCATAGTCCTGTCAGATGAGGACTCCGCAGTCTCCGTGAAGAGCTGAACAACAGCACAGCAGTGTGTATAAGCAATAGATAATCTGTATTTGCTTTCTCAAACACCATCCCCCATACAAGAAAATGTTTGCTACTCCTCTGAGTGGGCCTTTTCAAATTCTGCACAGCCCAGCTCACCTTTGAAGCCTCAAAGTAAGTTTTTATCAACAGAATCATGCAGTTAAGCATCATTAGTACAAGAGCTCCTTAAACAAAATCATCAGCTTGGATAAGACAGATGAAAACTGAAACAGACTGATTCGTACTGTTGCATACTGGTACTTATGTAACCTTACAAAGGCTACAATATCCCTGAACATTGCTGAAGACTTGTGTAGACCAATATAGCTTGATGCAGAGTAATTTGGAGTTGCAGGTGTGCTTGCACAAGTAGTCAGTAGTATAGTGCTACCAGCAGAAAGTTTCCATCTGTTTTAACTCAAATGTCATCCCTTACTATGCACCGTGTACAAGCACGTGTGTGTGTGTGTGTGTGTGTGTGTGTGCGTGTATGTGTGTGTGTGTGTGTGTGTGTGTGTGTGTGTGTGCATGCCTATAATCCACGCCTGGAGGCAGTCAGTTTGGAAATTAGGGTGAAACACCTTTCGCTCAAACACGAGTAGAGAGGCGAAGCACATCTGGCGTCAATCCATTTTAATTACCTGTTATAATCCCCGCTTTCCTGAGCAGGACGTGCTAAGACTGGACTCACTTCATTGCATTCTCATCACTGTGGAAGAAGACCAGGGCTGCAGCAGGACTGCTACAGTGGAGCTACACTGCCACCATTAGGCTGATGACAGAATTGCATCCCTTGGGATCATGCCTTAAAACATTTTTGTCTATCTGCCTTAACTTAGCTTGCAGTAAAGGGACCTAGTCTGCCTATCACTTCATTAAAATTTTTGTATACCACCTTTCAAGTGTTTTTTATAAGCACATGTACCAAAAGTAGCATCACTACTGAATTTGCTGCTCCTACTCAGAAAACAAAAAAAAAAAAAAAAACAAGTGAAATCATCATTACCATATGTTCACCGTGAAATGACTGATGGCATAAGCGAAAGGACTAAAATCTGGAAAAATACACAATTTAGTTTGTTTTTAGCCCAAGGATAAAGTCTTTGGACGTGGATTATGAATTTTCAGAATGTCTATTAGGGAGCTAATGTTACAATATGACATTTTTGGTTTTGTGGCTATTTGTAATGAAATGTAAGTACTTGGCCATTTTCCACTAAATGACTCATTCCTGCTCATGGTGATCCCAAAAGTTCTATACAGTGTATTAAGGGTAATTTAGTGATGAGAAAATGTTCCTCAAACTTACACAAAGCAAGCTTAAACTGTCCACTACCTCATTGTCAATTCATATAGTATTCATGTACAGATTTCAGGTATTGATAAAGTCTTAAACCTGAGGCACAGAATTGAAGGGATTTCCCCAGCCAGTGACATTTTGTTAAAAATTTTTAATGGGTTACAAGCTGCAGAAAAAAGTGAATTTGATTCAATAAATTTGAACATGTAGTGAAGGCAAAGAAACTCAATAATAGAGTGGAGAGCTGTCATACAGGGGTAGAAAAGCCAGATGTAGCGATGTCTTAAAGTATTAGAGCAGCAAAACTATTTTAAACGGCAGTTTTCTACATGGTTTATATGATAGGGATGTAAATGCTCAAACATTAAAGCTCAGAGTATGCACTTTAACTTGATGGTAGGTGCATCACCATATGAAGGATATAGCTCTTCAAAACTGTGTCACCTTCTGAGTACTTTTGAATTTCACCGCACATATAAATAAAAAATGTTTCCTCAGGTCATGCCAAGAACTCCTAGAATGCAAGGTGTATGGTTACGGGTGGACCAAGACTGGAGAATCATTCCGGCGAGTGAAGTGCTCTTGGGAAAGCGAGACTCTCCAATCACCAGAAAGGTGTAAAAGTTTGCAGTGAAGTGATATTCCCAGGTTCAGCAGGCTGAGGACCATGACGGGGCCGTGGGATGCAGACTGAGAGGATCTGCCCATGTTTAACCATGAAAACCTGATTAGATGAAACTTCTTTTTTTAACTTCTGAATCTCTCCAGAAATTTCTTTCTGTAGGTTAATAAAGTTTAATGCTCAGAGGAGTTGTTTGTATGACTGAGTTTTTCATGCTCATAAGGGTGATGTGTGACATAAGACTATACTGTCAGCCTCTGCATGCTAAATACACACACTCGCACACACAAACACATGCATATATGCACACACACAAATACCACACACACACACACACACACACACACACAAACACATGCATGCACATAGCACACCACATTCACACACACACACACACACCCACACACACAAAACATGCTATACACATTCACACAAACAAACACAAACTTGGGCTTGGTACAGGCACACATATACACACACACACACAAAACATGCTATACACATTCACACAAACAAACACAAACTTGGGCTTGGTACAGGCACACATACGCACAAACACACAGGCAAAAAACATGCCATGCACATCCACACAAACACAAACTCGGGCATGGTACACACACACACACACACACACACGCGCGCGCGTGCGCACACAAAACATGCCATGCAAATCCACACAAACACATACAAGATCGGGCATGGTATACATACGCACACACACACACACACACACACACACACACAAAACATGCCATGCACATCCACGCAAACACATACAAACTCTGGCATGGTACACACACACACACACACACGCGCACATGCACACAAAACATGCCATGCAAATCCACACAAACACATACAAACTCGGGCATGGTATACATACACACACACACACACACACACACGCGCACACAAAACATGCCATGCAAATCCACACAAACACATACAAGGTCGGGCATGGTATACACACACACGCGCGCGCACACACACACAAAACATGCCATGCAAATCCACACAAACACACACAAACTCGGGCATGGTATACATACACACACACACACACACACACACACACACACACACACACAGTACTATATGTCAATAAAAAAAATTTGGAAGTCATTTGTTCGTTCTGGCTTCAAACAGCTAAATACCACAATATTAGGGTTAACTAGTCCGCCTGCCAGTTAGCGCCAGATACTTGAAAAACAGAATCTGTTGGTAAATTCACAGGTGCCATGAACAGAATTTTAAAACAATGACTTTGCTGCGCATTTGAGAACTCTGCCTCACTGAGACATTGAGCTCAGTCTGGAGGTCAAACAGCAGGAACTGGCAGCAGCAGCAACTTGAGAACAAAAAATGGGGCCGGCCACGAACGCCACGAACTTGCCGCCCACCTGATAAGCAAGAGTCAACCCCCTGAAGTAGAGAAAAACAGCAGCCATTTCCTAATGTGTCATACATTGCAAATCTGTTGGCTCAAACTCTAAAATGAAAACAGGGCGAAAATTAGGCCCTGCACTTATTTTCTAAAACACCACTGACTCACTTAGTTTCTGGAGCGCAATGTTTATTAAACTACCTAATTATTAGAAGGGGTGAGTTCTTTTAATGATTAATGGATGTTACCTCACACACCTTAAGTGCTAAGATTAATAGGTCTGTCTCAAGCACAAATACACAGGGGAAAGGACAAATCACTGGTTAATAGGAGGGTAGAATTATAATAAATCCCTCAAAATGACGCAACACCCACAAAAAGCCACAGCCATAATTTTCTTTTTTTAACTTCAGCTTCAGACTGGAAAAAAAAAACGCTGTCCAGTTTCACCGAAGAAGAAGTGTTCCAAATTCTCCATCCTCCTGTGTCTTTTGCAGGGGACATACCTCAAATATAAAGATGCAACACCTGTACTATCAATTTAATAGCCTGGTCTACTTGTTTTGATAACTTAAGTCACATTCATAGTGTCAATTTCAGATTTTTTTCATAGTCTCTAGCTACCATGCTCAATGGGTCTTGAAGATAATTCATTTTTCCTTTTTTTCCAAGTTAAGCGTTGGTTTTTGTAGTTAAGTGTAAGGTTGAAGTGATAACAATAAAAAAAAAATGAAAGATCGCTCATAGAACAATGAGTTGCCGAAATTCAGATGAATTACTTGGACCGTTAATGTCTTCAAAAACGGAATGGCATTGGTTTGATGTCTTCAGACTGAATATAACCGCAATTATTGGCCAAAATGTGCTTTTGACCTTCTGTGTGACCTTGACGTTGACCTTGACCTTTCAGGTCTGAAAATGTGCGAACATCAATATTTTACTTTTTTATGAGAATACATAACACCATCCAACTGACTCCAAAACCAAAGGATGTATGGGATGTTGGAAAATTACATTGCAACCCTTTGACCAATGGGGCTGAAAGTTTGTGTGTGAGCTACTTGACCAATGGGCTAAATAACCAATTGACAAAAATGTTTTTTGCAAAAGTTAAAATTTTTTATCACTTTGTGACATCATTTTGATGTAGTTCTAAAAGTGTGACGTCATCCTGACCCATAACCGCTAGGACAGCACTGACTTGTAGAACAGAACGGCATTGGTTTGAAGTCTCTACCTCAATTAGAACCAGAGTTATGAACCAGTATGTGTTTTTTTTTACGTTTTCGGTGACCTTGACCTTGAACTTTGACCTAGTTTCACCAAGAACAATAGGTCTCTGCCCAGAATCCTCCTAAATAAGATGACCTATGAAACAGACAAACAAACGGATGAACAAATGCTCCAATGGAACAGAGTAACATAGTTGCTGAATTTCGGCCACTAATAAAAGTGACCCATCAACCCTCTGGTTGTACAGTTCTGTGAAAAAGAATTTGTCCCCTTCCCAATTTATTTGATTTTTGCATACTTGTCACACTTAAATGTTTCAGATCATGGAACTAATACTAGACAAATAAACTAATACTAGCCTGAGTAAACACAAAATGCAGTTTCAGAATGATGATTTCATTTATTGAAGGAAAATAGCTCTCCAGCCCTACCACGCCCTGTGTGATAATTTTACTGAATCAAACAATTCAACAAAATAAATTGCAAATTGATTCAATTTCACAAGACACACCAAGGAAAGATCAGTGTTAGCCCTGTAGATTTTGAACTTCACTTAAATAGAGCCTGTCTGGCAATGTGAAGTAGGCAAAAAGCAGCATACACTGCCGCGAAAAAAAAAAAAAAAAATCAATAACGGATGAAAAACAAATTTGTTGACATCTATCAGTCTAGAAAGGATTACAAAGCCATACCTAAGGCTCTGTGACTCCAGCAAACCATGGTGAGAGCCATTATCTACAAACGGAGAAAATTTTGAACAGTGGAGAACCTTCCCAGGAATGGCCTGCTTGCCAAAGTTCCTTCAACGGTGCATTGATGATTCATTCAGGAGTTTTTTCATTCACGAAAAAACTGCAGGCCTCACTTGCCTCATTTAAGGCCATTGCTCATCATAATAAGAGAGACTGAGAAAAATGGCCTCCATGAGAAAACTGTCAGGGAAAAAAGCCACTGCTGTCCAAGAACAACAAATAATATGTCTCTAATTTGCCCAACAACATCTTGATGCCCACTATGACTTTTGGAATAACATTCTTTGGACTGATGAGTCAAAAATTTTACTTTTTGTTATACATGGGCCCCAATACGTCTGGCACTAAGCTAACTCAGCAGTCCACAATAAAAACATCATACCAACAGTCAAACACGTTGGTGATAGCATGATGGTCTGAGGCTGCTGTGCTGCTTCAGGACCTGAGCAACTGGCCGTAATTGATGGAACTACAAATTCTGCTTTCTACCAGAATATCATGCAGGACAGTGTTTACAGCCATCAGTTTATGACCAAAACCTGAAGTGTATTTGGGTTATGCATCGGGGCAATAATCTGAAGCACACAAGCAAGTCCACCTCTGAATGACTCAAAAGAAACAAAATGAAGCTTTTGGAGTGGCCTGGTCAAAGTATTAGTGGTAAAATTTGGAAAATATTTGCATTTGAAAAGGACTTTTGCTTATATTAATGGATGCATTCTACTGTTGAAGAAAATTGCATCTCCTATTTGCAGCATACATCTAACTACTTCATATTTGAGCCTCTATAAGCTCAAATATAATATCTAGAATCCATGACTTGCAAAAATAGAACCTATTCTATTTATTTAAATAGCCGCAAAAAGAGAAATTAAAATGAGCCACAATTAAAAAGTCATACCTACAGTGTTGTCTTCTTTGGCTCGCTTTGAGGTGCTCTGAACAAATTATGCATGTTTCCTGAAATTGACGGAGGCGATGAATGAATTCAAATCCTGTGTTTCAACAGTAGAAACAAAACCTGATCCTGAAGGAGTTTCCCGGGGCAGCTTGGAAACATTAAATGAACATTTTTAGAGACCATTATCACAATTATTCAGCGACTCACACTTGATTCGACTCAGTCACCCCCTGGGCAATGTTGGGTTAAGAGCCTTGTTCAAGGGCTTAGCAATGGCATTAATGATATTAGCTGTGAGGTCTCCACTAGGAATTAAACCACCAACCCTCGTGACTCAAACACCTTAATTACTTTGCTCCAGACCAGTTCTAGGCCAACATGTTAATCACAAGGCAACATACTGCAAATGCAATTTTTGGACCTTCTGTGCCATCATTTGCTTTTTAATTTATGCAGCAGTGAAATGTTTGAGAATAGGTGGGGAAGTGCTTCACCATGAAAATTCAATTAACTCCTTCAGAATACAGGATAATATTGCAGATAGGCTTGATTTCCACAATTGAAAAGTTTTTTTTTTTTTCTCAAGAGGAACAATCTAATGTCTTCTCTCTGCTGTCAGCAAGTTTACCAACATATCTTAAAATTAAAAAAAAAAATCAAAGGGAAAGTTACAGTATACTAAGAACTTTGTCCATTTGATTTGTTTTTAAGTCCCATAAAAGCTTCATATTTTGCCATTCTGCGTTTGTCTATTTTTTTTTTTTTTTTTGCCAAGGAGTGCACACTCATACCTAAGCAGAGAGACAAACCCATTCGCATGCGCACAGAAACATGATCACACACCTCCACTTTCCTGACCTGCAAGCCAGATGATGTCCTAATGGTAGCACAGGCACTCTTACCCAAGTAGAGGCCCACCGAACCAGACACACAGAAGCACCAGGTCCCTCTACACAGCGCAAGGACATCTGCTAATGAGGGAAATAACAGGAAAGTGTTATCAGCTCTGTATCGGAAGATACCGTCTTCTGCCTCCTGCGTACGCACCACACAGCAGCCTTGACTCCCTAATGCAACCTGTCTATTGCTCTAATGATGCCAGTGCCCTCAGTTCATTTCCCAAGTGGCTTTATCCCAGGTTCCAGGATATTATGGAGTGAAGAATCACACTCAAGGTCTTACTTCACTGTGGCATATCCCTCAGAGTACATCCACAGAGGACACAAAGTACATAATCACACCAGACCCATCCGTTTTTCTCATTATGAAGATTTTAATGTCCTAAACAGTAGAGTTCTGCTGCTTCACTCCAACTGACGAAGCAGAGCTTCAAAGTTGACAGACTACGGGCCAAAAACATCTGCGGCTTAGAAGATCAACTTCAAGATCATCTTTCTAAGGCATAGACGGACATATATACACGCAAACATACGTAAACAAAAATCAGAGAATTTTTCCCAAACAACTTGTAATCAAGACAATTACACTATTGCACTCAAGCAACCAGACAGCATTTCAAAGGCAGGGCTGTCGAGATTGTATTGGGCAGTTTAAGTGGCGGGGATTGTGCACGAGAGAAGGTCCTCATGACAGAGGCATCAGTGCGTTGGCAGAGTTGTGTTTATTTTATCTGTCGGACTCCTCCAGGGAGTCGAGGAATTTGGCCTTCAGGAAAAAAACAGAGGAGGAGAAATGGCCGTTTTTCTCCCCAAGGAATTACGAGGGGGAAACGTCTCCTCTCTGTCAGATGGCAGAGGGGAGATGTAGAGCAGACTCCCGTGACATATGGTGACTTATTCTGTCTTCAGCGAAAGTAGGTTTCGGCCCAGACATGCGGGGGCGAGCGACATACAATATCTGTTCTTTCTGAGGGTGTTATGTTTGGCATTTAAAGGGCTGCGCGCACAAATCATTCTCATAGACTGAGTCTGTGGGAGGGTGAGGGGTGGGGAGGATGGGCATGGGCTGTGCACAGGCTCTATATTTCATAGTCATGAGGACCAAGACCACATTTCCCAGAGTTCTCTTCACCTGCTAGCAGTATATTGGGTAAATTGTAGTCATTCTGAGTGCCAGTCTCGCCCAAGTGACAGCAGGTGGTAGGTTTAGGCTGCTGTTGCCCATTGTTTTAATAATGTCTTATGCTATGTCTTCAAAAACCAACCCCTGTCTCAGAAACCGAATGGTACTCATACCCAAGTCACAAGTGAGCATTATGGGATTGTGTAGGTTCCACACCTTTGGCCTGATTGACGAGCTGGTCCTCATAGATGGACAGCACGGTGGCCTCTCACTGGCTCGACCAAACACCGTCTTCCCTGTGACGGAGCATGTATTTATTTGAAGGTGCGAAGAGACAGGACTGGTGACAGGTGCCAGTGGCTTTTGACCCCCAGCTGTGGCCCATAATCAGTGCTTTTCCCAGCCTTCTGAGCACAAGTTTGTTATTTCAGCCTCCAAAATTCAGCGGGACAGAAAAAGGAGCTGGCCCACCCTTCCCCACGAGAGGGGGAGGGGGTGGAGGGGGCAGAGTGCTGTAAATAAACATCAGCAGTAAAGTATTGACATCTCTGGATCCCTATAGCTTTTCAGCACATAACATATGGATTATTGTGGGCCATTAACTTTCGTATGACCACAAACAAAGTACTGGAAACACCCCTTAAAAATGGCTATAACTTAGTATCTAAACCACAATTACACGTGCATTTGATTCCTATTAATCTGAATGCTAATTAGAAGCATATGTCTGCTTAAAACAGACATATGAGTTCCAAGTTCCAAAGTTGTTCCAAACAACACAGTTCCAAAGTGGTCAAAAAGTTGGTGCACAAATTGCAAGAGTGTCAGTCACAAGCAAAGAAAAAGGTCGCAAAGGAAACCATGTCAAAAATTTTGACAACATACGCCAGACACTAAAAAACTGCAGCAGCAAAAAATATCTGTGGCCGCAAAGATCACACAATATTTAAAGCAGTTCCTAATAATCAGAAGAATACAGCTCTAAAAATCCCCTCAGGGATTTTCAACCCATATCTGTACCAAACGCATCACTTTGTGAGTTTAACAAAAGCAGGTATTTAGGGCAGTATTTCTGATAATTTTCCTGTAGAGTGGAAGCAATTCTTTTTTTTTTTTCATTCCTTCAATTTTTCCACTGCCTAAAATCATGGAGAATTTTGTTTTCCTTCATTTAATCTCTGTGATCGCGAAGGAAATAATTGAACAGCTAAATATTACCCAAGACTTTGTGGACTTTCTGTTGCACCAAAATCTGCTGTATATAAAATGAAGATGGATTGCCTAGGCAGCAGCATAGCCTTGCTGATAGCACATAACGGAAAGAAACACCTGTATCTTATCGGCTTTTGGCTGCATGGGGACCGGTGTAGACGTTTGAAGGTTAGGGGCCAGGGGCCTCCAGTCTTGCAAGAATGAATTGGGCCGTGGTGTTTTATGATAAAAAGAGAAGGAAGCAAACATCTTTGCGTTCATCAAACCCCAATATCCCCGTAAGTAACACTATCATCTGTAAATTATAGACAATCCATTCATACAGATGGGCATTGCTTGCAGGTACAAAGGCACTGACTGCTAACCTGGGATCAAACTTCAGTTGTAAGCCCCATTCTGCAACCATTTCATTAGCATGCAGCAGTCACCATCAATACTAACTTCTGCAGGCTAACCATAAGTATATTTCCTGATTTACCAAATGCTGTTACATAGACAGACTGAGGACGGTGGCGGATAACAAGGCTAAAAGAACACTAGTTCAGATGAAGAAACTGTACATGATAAGATTTCAGTGTAGCAGTTTAAAACAAGGGCATTCTAACATAATATGGGGAAACTGTTTGTCTGTCTGATCCCATTTTTCTCCTCAATTATTCTGCTAATCAATCTGAAACTGCACGACAGCATTGAGGATTGGCATAGGCAGGGAAAGATAAAGCTGATTTTTTTCAATTTTCCTTAATATAAGCTACTAACATGCAAATTTAAGGTGTTAATGAGCATCTTTGGTAAGTCTGCCAGATGTGGCGTAAGCATCTGGGTGTGGATTAGTGGTATATATATTCAATGAACAGATTCACTAACATGAAAATGTATGGCTTATGCAGAACACAAATATAAAATGTAAGTGTTTCTCCCAATGCAGTTTATAATAAACATATTCCAGCAAACAATGGTCACAGTACGATGTACAAGTGAGTGATTCGTCAGCAGTAAGTGTTTAAAGTGTTTCCAAAATAAGAAAATTTGAACTCTTACGTAAGATCAGACGCAGCACGCCAGTTACATCCGGAGTCTCTTCATAAAGTGACAGGACTTGGAATGGGGGTTCATCAAGGAAACGGTTGATGCAAGGAGGGCCACCGTGGGCGTGACATCTCCTAATGCAAATATTAAGACATTAATATTAATATTAATAGAGTCCATGTCAGAAAAATAAACAAACAAATAAACAAAAAAAGCATTCTCAAGGCAAATCACTACCCAGCAAACTTGGCCAGATGGAATATTCCAACTTCTGATGTTAGTGAACTGCTTAAATGTGCTTCTGGCGGACTGTATCTGTATCGGAAGATACTGTCTTCTGCCTCCTGCGTACGCACCACACAGCAGCCTTGACTCCCTAATGCAACCTGTCTATTGCTGTATGGACTGTATCCCCACCATCAGCTTGCACCCAGAGTGTATGAGTGAAAGAGCGATGTGTGAGCACTGCAAGGTGTTATCTGACCCGCAGCCCTGAGGGTGCTATGGGATACCAGGGAATGGGGCGTACAGGGTATGGGGTGAAGGTTTGGAGAGATAATTAAGTGATCATCCTCTGACCTGTAGCAAGTAATGTCAGTGGACACCATAGCCACGCCCCCACACCTGACGGAGGCCCAATCAGAGCTCAGGAGTTGCCAGCCCCCCACCCCCCCACCTGTACTTAAAGCGATTCTTTGACATACAAACACACACTCACACGCGCACACTATTGGCTGAAGAACACCACCACTCATAATACTGCCATTAGCGGGGTCTGGGCTAGATTCCCAGAGCAGCGGCTGTGGAGATAACTGACGGGTCCAGAACAAGTTTGGCGATTGGCTCGTTCCCATTCAGGATTTGTGGCCAGGAATGTATAAAAAGAAATCTTTTCAAGGTCCTTCTTTCAGGGGGTAATCAAATAATGCTCTGTTCCGTCGAGTCAGATGTTCAAAACGATGCCAGAGAACTTTTCACTATCATAGCTAGTCTACAGGCTATTTTGCAGATTGTTGGGGGTAATTTGCTTTGTGAAGAGAGCCATACAGAAAGTGCAGATGTCTTCGTGTTGTTGACATTTAATATTATTAACAGTTAATAGTACTTAAAACTATTTTCCATGTAAATATGACAAGAATGACTCTTGCCGGTATGCTGCTTTTGTAGCACTGCAAAACCAGTAAAAGCATCAAGAGAAAGAGCCCTTTTTCAAGGAAGCTGGCGATTACTGAAGTATTTCACTCACTTTCAGAGTGTCAAAGCCTATGTAAGGAATGACAACCAATGGAGTTCTATTCGTTTCCCCACACCCCTAAATTTCCCTTAAATTCTCATTTGTTAGTGGAACATTTATACAAATACTGGCTGCCTTCACAAAAGAGTTTTTAAAATTGTCAACATTGAAGAATAGAGCAGCTCTGTATTGATCAAACCCTGAAGGCCAGTATCAATTAGGGCAATTACAGTACATGTAGAAAATCAGTACAATGGACAGTAAAAATACTAGTGTTAATTCAATTACAGTGGAGTCTCTACGAGTCTGTCCCGGCTATCTTGGACTCAAATAAACTTTAGTGGAGTTTAAATAACACTGAAAATTTTACTACACTGTGTCACAAAGAGTATTGAAGCTTTATCTAAAAGTTTAAACACGTGCACACAAAACAGTATACTAAGAATATATTTTTTTGAGAAAGAAATATTTCTGTCAAAATGTGGCAGCAGTATTATGGATTTAAAAATGTGCCATAACTCTTGCAATGAGAAAAGATTTTGTGCTTGCAGTACATTAATCTCATGTACGGAGTTACAGACCATGACATTTGGACTGCCTTTTAAAACATGGCTTTTCTTCAGTGTATTTATAAATGCATCTAGTTTATTTGACTGTTTTAAATGCAGAGTAAATCAAGGTGCAGTGGATTGTGTTGTGCAGAGAATAAGATTTGCCAGGAAAGTACTTGGTCCCTCAAAAGAAAAATATACTGGGCATGTTTAATTTGACATTTAATTTTAAAAATTGTGGTCGAGACATAGATTTGCTGCCAGGTAAAAACAGTAATAGCAGAATGATTAGGCCCGAAGGGAAAACATAAACTCTGGTCTTAAAATGGCCGCCTTCTACATTAGCATCGCTATGTCTGGACTGACAGACCCATAACAAGCCAAGCCAGTGACCATTAGCCCATGAGTCATATAATTAAAGTAAACCGTAAAAGAGACTGACCTGTGTCCTTCTGTCCAATATGTGCGTAAATCCATATGTGTGTGCATGTGCATCGTTTGTCTTTGCTTTGTTCCACTGTAGCAGCCCTGCATCAAAGCTCCTTAACATCTGAAAATGCAGACCTGGGGATTGTCAAATAAAAAGATCACTCAGGAACCATTAGAACAACAGCACTGTGGTACATCCACAATAAAATAAAACTAAAACAAACTAAAAGGGCACTCGGCAGAGCGCATATGTCAGTATTATTGGTTACATAAGGGACAATCATTCTATTCAGGTATATATTTTTTTCCAGATCTAGAATCCAGAATACGTTCCGGATCACTTCCGAAATTGAGTCAACTCATCCTTGAACTACCACGTACAAAGTTTCGTGCCAATCCGTTCATTGCTTTTTGAGTTATCCTGTTAAAAGACAGACAAACAAACACGGGTGAAAACATAACCTCCTTGGCTGAGGTGATAAAGCAGAGTTTCGTTTCACACCTCCGTCACAGACATGAACCTGGCCTACAAAGTTTGATGGGTGACTGGAGTTGTGCGCCATTGGCCGAGGGCAGCAGATGTCATAAGGCAGGAAATGGATGCTGCTCCTCTCCAGCGAGGGGGACCATCCTGCCCTGTAACACTATGTAAACAAAATATTTTTGGGGAATGGGGAAAGGGCATAATTGTCAGTGAAGGCTTTTATTTAACATATTTCACTGACATTAGCTGTGGACAATGGGTAAAATAACATGCTTTTTTTAAGAATACTAAAGCAATAAAGTTTTGAAAAGGTACAACAGGATCCATTCAAGGACCCATTCAAACTATGTCAATTTTACTTCAATCAAAGTGATGACATCTATGTCAATCTATGCAAATTGAAAAGCTACAATATAATCAAGAAGGGAGATAAAAATACAATTACGCAGAAAAAAGAATGTTGCAAAAGAAGAGAAAAGAGAGGGAGTGGGAGAGGGAGAGAAAGATGGCACACCCAGTCCAGCAGAACTTCAAATTCCAGACAAGTTAATTTATTAAAAAAAAAAAAAAAAAAAAAAAAAAACTTCCTGGAAACTGGCAATAGCCTGTCCTTGAAACACTGACATTTGAAACTGCATAAGCTATTTTACGGTTAGCGGGCAGATATGTGCGGCTGACTGACGGACAGCTGGAAAATGCAAAGCCAATCTTTAGCCTGTCTGAGAGCTCAGTCCAAGAAGAAATAAGCTATAACAATTATTAAAATAAAAATAACTTCAACCAGCATTTACAAGCCAATGGAAAAAAGGCAGATTGACGCAGGTTCCACTGATGGCTAGACAAAGTGCTATAATGCATAGAACACTGTGACTGACAAAGTGGACAACAACAATGGTATATAAGAATGTTCCAGCTAAAAAAACACCATGGGAATTGTGGGACTGGCGTAGACGTTGGGCTGGTCAGGAGACACAAGCATCAGTCTAAGCGTGATTGGCCCTCTGACGACCGGAGCTAGATCCCACGTCACTGCAACACTGGCATCCAACCAATCGAGTTGTGCCAATCTATCTAGAGCCCTAAGCCGCAGCACTTTGTGCTTTAACTGCCAAAGTCATTAGAAATGTGAAGAAAATGTAATAACTCTCACAAATACTGAGGAACCAGCCACTATTTCATTTTTTTAAATTTTATTTTGGGTAAGACCAAATTACTGTTCAGCCGTGTGAAAATATGAAATAGCGTCTGGGCTCACATATGGCGCAAAGGTGGAGTGGCAACTGGAGGAGAGAAAGAAAGAAAAATAACATTTTGATCTGCGCCAAAATCTCCCACGTCAGAGATTCAAACCGATTCCCGTCACGGCTCGAATCACCACAGGACTGTTTTAACGGTTGTGAGTGGAGAAGAACACACTTAAAGTTTACCTTTCCTCAGAGTCAAGCTCAGTTATTTCTTTTCTCTGTTAGTACACCACTGTTTATGAGCAAGCAAATGCCAATTCCTTGTGGGACTTACTAAACATGTACTGTCTTATTACAAAGCAAAGCACCTACCAAAACAGTTCAGGAGCCACCTTCAGACAGTTAAGTTTTGTAAGGAAGCGGTGCTGATCTAGGTCTAGCCTTATTTTGTATGAGCAGAGCAGAAAGCACTGATTCCATGAGTATTGGTCAACATAGCGGCTAAACGTCTTACAGATTTCCACACCTTGTGTAAAACTCGACCTTGTGACCAAGCATTATCTGAACTTGGTTTCTGGGCCGTAGTTCTTGGCCTCTTCATTATTTCCCATTCAAAGAACCGATCCTAAGGCTCCCTATAGAGAAGGAATGGGGTCAAGTTTCATTCCAATAACATTTCATTCAATTCATTTCATTTCAACCAGACACTGTTTTCCCTCTCAAAGCACAGCCCTTTCACATAAAAACACAGAAAAATAAGCCAAGTGAGCAAAATCAGTCATAACAGTGCTGACTACATAATAACACTCTGTAACCTACACAGCAGCAATACTTTAATATTTGCATGTAAAAACATCCTTATGAACAAATATATAGTCATTATTCACAGCAGGCCATGCCAGATATTATGGCATGTTTATGACTGCAATATGCATGTGTGTAGCATTCAGCTCAAGCAAATTATCACGTATCGTCCATTGTAATCCAGAAATATTCAGCCCCATGAAAAAACAAAGTGACAACAGTTTATCTGCATCTTCATTTAAAACCAAGTGTGGTTAAAGGAGCTGTGTCAGGATTACTGCGCATGCTCATAACTTTGAACACAGCGATCCGCTCTACTGCCAGTCAAAATCTACTTCCATCCTTGCTAATCCACAAAGTGTGACCTGGTTTGCCAACCGCCAATAATCATAGCAGAAAAGAGTATTCCTCTTCTCCTTCTATGATGTTTATTGGCGGTTGGCAAACCAGCTTACATTCTTTCAGCTTAAGCGCTAAAGTAGCGCTTTGAGTCCTCGAATATCCATAGAAAAATGTGATATGAAATGCATGATGCCTGCGTAACTAAAATGTATAAATTCAATGCAAAATGAAGACAGATTGGCGAGGATGGAATCAGATTTTGACTTGCAGTCCAGCAGATTCACTTTGTTAGGCTAACAGTTTTCGAAGTTCTGAGCATCCGTAGTAATCGTGACACAGCTCCTTTAAGACTGGGTTACAATATTAATCGTGTACTTGGGCATGATGCCTTAACCTTTTACAATATTTTACATACAAGAGGGCCTTAAGTATTATGACTTTGCACTCTGCTCCCTTAAGACGATAAAACATTTGCCCCCTCTGCTTGAAGCTACAACTTAATTGAATTTGCAGGGAAATACAAGTACTAGCGCCAAGTTTTCTCAGTGCTGGCCTTGTTTCAGCAGAGAGTTTCAAATTCACTGATTAACATTTATAACCGTCGGGTTTTTGTTTCACATTCTCGGCGCGGATACTCTTTTGGAGAAAAAAAATATGCGCAGGAGAGTGGCTATAAGAACGGGGGCTTGCTTAATGGATGCGTTGCTTATTTTACTCCAGGACCCTAGAGCATGCTGGGAATTCTGCAGGGAACAGGAGCCCCGCTCTCCCTCTCCTTCCAGCTACTGTACTTGAGCACCAGAATCCATATCTATAGAGTTTTAGGATAAATATTATGAAGTGCTATCTGAGAGCATATTGCAGTGTTTAGGTGGGGGGAGAGGCAGGGAAACTGAGTGCGACGCCTAGGCCTCCAGTGGCAACCATCTCCACAGACGTCCGTAGGAAACTCAGAAAGGTCAAAGGTCACAGGACACTGAGAAGCCCCCATGTCATGGGACCATTCCGACATGCGACAGGTCCCCCTTATAACAAAACACCGCCCACCAACCCGTATACCAATCCATCTCACTAACACAGCGGGTTAAGCGAGTTGCGCCTCCTCTAAGCGGTAAAGATCCAACTTGATCTTGGGTATTTCTCCCCTCTGTTTCAATGGTGCTTTTGTGTCTGAGGCATGCGGCTGCTCTGTAGGTCTATAGGATCTGATACTGTTACCACATACTCACTGCTCCTCTGTTTTGGAGGAAAAGCCGCACCCACGTATGTGTCAAACTAGAGCCCTTTCCCCTTTTGCGGTTAAAATCCATCATATGGGAGGCAAGAAAAACATCATTTATAACACTAGTTCTGAGAAACAGCAGTGGCTGAGTCCATTTGGAAACGGCCGGATTAACTACTGATGAAGTAGTGCCGGTTTTAGTCTTGCTTTCTCTCTGGTGCAGTTTGTCTGTGTCAATCAAAGCTCCAGCCTGTCCGTTCGTCACCGTCCGGATGTGCACATTTTGTGCTTCCAATGCCTTCAACAACTGTCCAAATCAGTGAATGAGCAATCGAGAAAGAGAGAAGGGACCCAATCTAAACGAATCAAAAATAACCTAAAAAACAAAAAAACCCTGATACCAGTATACTGTATTGAAAAACACTCAGCTCACTCGATATTTCTTAGCACCAGCACACGATTTGAACTGGCTTAACAGGTGGAGAAAGAAGAAGAATTTGACAGAAAAAGTGGCGACTGAGAAAATTAACGGGCGCAGAATGGCAGGATGACACTTAATCGTAATATATAACCCGTCACATGAACTCATTTGCCAGAAAAGCATCTGGTCTTCTCTTTCTTCAATGGTTCTGCTTTTAAAATGAACAAAAACAGCTTGCCTGGCAATGACCACTTAATGAAGATGAAATTGGATAGCCTTATTTTCGTTTTGCTGGTCTGTATAACAACTCCATCACAAATTCTCATGAAAAAAAAAAAATGTAACTGCTAGTACTTTATGGTCAGATTATTTTCACCCCATGGGAACAGAATGCAATGATGCCCAACTCAATTTTAATTTGAAGCGAGTAGATTCAGTTTGACAAATGAATCCCCAGCTGATGTTGAAATACCAGTGCGAGAATTTTGACAGGCTCCATCTGATGCATAAACAGACTGGCCGTTATAAATAGGCATACTGATAGATGTATGTATTAATTAAAGCATGTACTGTAAAAATGAATGTAACAGCCAGATGAACATCCATTGTTGGCGCACTAAAAACATTTCATCCGCTCAATGCAGCAATAACTGCTCAAGTTGGAGACTGTGCTGACCCTTGTTGCCGTCCAGGCAGCTGAAGTGGTTTATTCACTACCTGTGGGCAAGTGCTCAAGTTAAAGTGGTGTTAGACAGAATTCACCAGGGTGGGTTTTCAGGAGTGTGATGATAATAATAAAAAAAAAAAAAACGATGTTTACGGCAATCTACTGTATGATGGCAATGTCAAAAAATAACGCTGGGCCGACTGACCATGCAGAATCTGACCATGAGACTGCCACTATGAGGCTTGCACTGATGGTGTCCAGACAGTCCACTGCTGTGGGGTCCATCCAACCCGTGTGCATGCGTGTGGCCCCACATTCCTGGGATCGCCATTCCTATAAAACCCGAAATCCACCAGAACCAAAGCGTTAATCCCTCACAGAGCAGCAGCTGGGAGACGGAGGGGTGGGGGGTGCGGGGAATTAGGAGCAGCTGTGGACTGGGGTGCAGAGTGTGTGGGAGAGCGGTCCAGGGCCGGTTCCTCAGGCAGAGGTTGAAGGAACTGGGAATGCAAGTTAGCATTAGGGGTGGTGGATTAGAGGGACCATCGAGGGGAGACAGAACATAGGGGCGCAGCACAGGGGTTAGGGGGGAATGAACTTTGGTGGGAAGAGGCAAGCCAGGACAGGGCTTGGGTGGGCAGTAGCGTATACAAAATGACTCAAAATTGGCATAGAAATTGATTTATGTACAGGGCTAATGCAGATGCACTACTACACATATGTGTTTTATGCATTACATGCAACCACACGCCGCTATCAAACGTCTATGCGCTGATTTTACACTGTTTCTTCTCTTGCCACGCTTTGGAAAAAGTTTAGCAACCCGCTTTTCCCCAGGATCAGGAAATAGGTCTCCAATTCGTTCCCTGGCACTGGGTTTCTGAATGTTTTTCATTCATATCTGCAAAAAGCGCATCAGACTCTTGTGAAGGCTTTCTGATGGTTTCTTAGCAAACAACTGCCATATAGCAAAATGAGCCATACAAGGTTCTTACTTCAAGTCACAAGCCATAGTTCATCCAATGTCAATTCCCAGACCTGTTCAATGTTCATGCAGAGTTCATGCTTGCATAATGTTAATAAGGGTTAATGTTGCATAATGTCTTTATGCTACAGGCTTTATATATCTTAGTTATTTTATTAATTTGCCTGTTGTCAGGTCATTTTAATGTATCATTAATTGTTTTTGACTTTCATCAACTTATCTTTCAATGCATGCTATTACCTGTAGATCTACTTTGGGAGTATTTACTATTATTTTTTGAGGGGGTGGGGGGTTTTGTATTATATATATATATCTTTTCTGTAACATTCTGTTACATCTGGCTAGGGACTACGGATGTAAACTAGCCTTTTGGCTAATTCCGGCATATTTACAGTAATGTTTATTAATGTGCACAGTCCCTGTTAAATAAACTGATAAAAAAATAAATAAAAATGCTTTCACATGCTACTGTAATATGCAGTAAACATAATTCATAATAATTATTATAATTAAAACAGAATTAAAACATAATAATAATAATAATAATAATAATAATAATAATAATTAAAACAAAATTATCGAAAGCACAATACATGCACGCAAACGAGAAAAAACAGCGCAACATTATTTTAAACTGGGGATCTGAGGAAATATTCCCCTAGCTCTGTATATTTTATTAACTCCCTTTTCATATTAAAAACGAAGACCTAAAAAAACATCTCAGACATGCATCCCGGGGAAGGAACAAAATGTGAAAATATGAAAATTTAAAAAGTGAAAATCTAAGGAAAAACTCCACCTTCTACCTCACACACACTCTCATTGCTTCCTTTTTTTTTCTCTCTCACTTTCTCTTTCTTTCTCTCCCTCACCACAATAATCCAGGCCATTCCTCCTCATAAGCCAGAATGTGATAACTGGGTCCCCCTCCCAACCCCAACCCAAACAGACTATAATAAAGATTAATGCGCAACAGGGACAATATTTTTAAAAATAATAATCTGGAAAGCAGGTTTGGACCCAGTGTCTCATCCAAGCACGAAACAGCAGTAAAAGATTGTCTCTCATTCCGCAAGTGCGGGATTCGGTTGCCGAAACTGGAGCCCCGTGGCACCTTCTTCTCGTTGCTATTTGGGAAATGCTAGACATATTTCAGAGCTTTTTAAACAACCTATCGTCTTACCATAACAAGCCAATTCAATATGCTTTATTGTTATTGTTCTAATGTGCCAGAGAGGGGCTGTTCTGTTCACCAGGAGACAGCCCAAATATTGTAACCCTATCGTGCGTAATAAACTCTGGCCAACTGGCTGCCATCGCACTCGTGCCTGGTCACGGGTCGGCCGTGCGCCATTTCGTGGTGACATCGTCACCCTGGTGATGCCCTTGTGAGGAGTATTATGCATTATACTGTATTATCTCAACAGTATGATGTGATACTGTGCTGGACAAAAGTCATTCTCTTATTTCTTATAATTAATGGTTCATATCTCCAACTTTTTTCAATCTTGATAATGGTAGGCCTTGAGTGAAATCTAATCTCAGCAACATTAATTGGCCATTAACCTGTGTAATAGTATTTCACCCAATGCCACTGTGCCCTTTATAATCCACGTTTAAATTCACGATGCACCTGCATAGCCTGTCCCACACTGAATTAATCATGATGGCCTTAATCCATTGTGATATGGATGTGAGCCGTTCTCATAGTTGATAATAGCCACAGCGTGTCAATTTTTATTTTTTAATCCTAGCTGTTTTTAAACTTTGCCTTCAGTCCTTAAGTGCTGTAAGATGAAGTAAGATGCACTTCAAACTGAAATAAAAATTCACTCAGCATAAAAACTAGAGGTGCAACGGATCAAAAAACTCACGGTTCAGATCGTATCACGGATTTGAGTCACGGATCGGATCACTTTTCGGATCAACAAGACAAATATAACTTTGTCTTCCATTTATTTTGTAAAACACTTCTGCCCATTAAATAAAAATAAAAACTTTAAATTATATAAAAACAAATTAAAGTGCAATTTAAGGCATGATACCTTCCTCTTTTAAACATGGACCATGAATAAAAAACAACTTAAAGTGCACTAAGCCATGATACTTCATGATATCTTCTCTTTAAACATAGACAGTGATTTAAAAACTAGCCCATGTCCACATCATCAAAAAAGAAGAAAAGAAAGAAAGCAAAGCATACCTCTGCTTAAAATTTTAATTTTTTTTTTCAAAAAGATAAGGATGTCTACATTGTCTGGGGAGAGTGTAGACCTCTTTGCAGTCACTATGTCCCCTGCAGTAGAGGATACCCTCTCGCTAGGCTCTGAAGTGCCAGGCACAGCGAAATAGCATCTTGGCAATGCGGGGGTACTATTTACACTCATTGCTTTTCCACCATGTCAGTGGACCACCATCCACTGGAATGCCGCATTTATAAACTTAAATAGCCATTAAACAGCACATATTTGCATGAATGCGATTCAACCTTTTTTTTTTTTTCCCAGCAGTGCAACCTCATTTATTTTAAGATTGCACTTCATCAAAATGTTTCCAAAATGATAGGCTACTTTTGCGGGGAAGCGCAGCTGCACACTATGCCGCAAAGGGATAATAATGTAGGCTTTTAAATTACTAACGCTCTTGCGTCAAAGCGTTGGTAATTGAATAATTTAGTAAATTGGTTATTAGTGCATTGTGAAAGTTCACCTCACGGCATGCATTTAAAATCAATTCAAATGCAAGCTATGCATCAAACTTTCATGTTGTCAAAATCATTTATGGGGTCTTTATAGTCCAGCTTCTGGGAAAGTTGTACAAAGGTTACAATATGAGATTGTATGAACGGCAATTATCCAGTTAATCATAAACAAAATCTAAACATCTTCAACAGCACTTGCCATTTAATATTCTACTAGAATGTAGAATTTCAAGAAAATTCTGTTAATTGCCGTTTATGCGATCTCATTGTAGCCTTCCACTGATGCAATTCAAAGCTTTATGTCTTAATCATCAATGGTAATTGGTAAAGTATCTATCAGTAGCCTACGGGCTCAGTTATTAAATTCAGCTAACTGTACCATTCTAAATTAGAAATAGGTTGAGGGTTAACCTGCATTATGGTAATGTCACTGGCTGTAGACAGTTTTATTTTTACAAAAGCTAACTTAACACTCGGACCTCAGTCGGCAAAACCGCATTAAATAAAAATTTTTCTCAGGTGTATCAAGCAGGACACAGCACAGACAGAAAAAACATACATGCCATTTTGTGAGCTAGATGAATTCAGAAGCTTCTAAAGACGTTGCCGTTTTATGTCTTAATTAACGTGGATGGGGAAATGCTTGATAATTGCAAAGAACAATGCAAGATGAGGGGAGCAGGACAGTAATTCTACCGACTGATTCTCGCATCTAAACGAATTAACACCAAGTTGCTAATTGGGAAACGTAAATGGAAACCGGTTTGGAGAAGGCATGGTGAAAGCAGGGCTTGGTAATCCTCCGATGGCAAGTTCAGGGTGCAAGAGTTTAAAAATCAGCTAAAACGCTACGATGAGAGATGGAGTTTGAACAAGGTTTGTTGCAATTCTTTAGATTATTAGCATTCTTTCAATTTAACATTGTAGCGCAGTTACGTCTGCCAGCTCTTCTCTATCACTTCATAATCATTATTGGCAACAGGCTAAATTGCTTGATTGTCATTTGGAGCATATTATACAGGAGCAGATTTAGGGTTGACCAGTTGAGCTTTAAAAAGGTGATAGAAGCTGCCCAACCTCGCCGACAATTAGAGGAGTTCTAATCTGAATTTCAATTATCTTCCCGGAAGCACTTCAAATGATTGTCGTTCATTACAGACCGCTTGTATGTTTCAAGAAGAAATAGGACGCAACTGACACACACCCGATAGCCGCAAGTTATCTCATTTCGCTTTACGATCACCGCGATTTGATAACGTCACACCCCTAGCACAACCTTTTTTTTTTTTCATCAACCAATCCGCGGATCATGAGCGTACCGAACCGTGAAGAGGATCCATACGGATTACGGATCAACGATGATCCGTTGCACCACTAATAAAAACAATAAAAATCACACATCCTGAACTCGAACAACACCTCACGCCAAGATCTCCATCTGTGTTCCTATTTCACCATCAAAAATATTTCAAATTTTTGAAGTACAACCTTTAATCTGAGTATACCTGCATAAATGGCATTAAAGTGTTGTTATTTACCACCAGGACAGGCCAACCTGCCCCTGAAACTCATGTGATCCTCTCCTTACCTGCACATCAGCTTTTGGGGGTGCAGAGAGTTGCACTGTTGCCTCACAGCAAAAAGGTCAGCAAAAGTGTCAATAAAGGAAAATGAATGACAACTTTCCAGGACTAATTGTTGTTTTAAAGGGCTGTGTCTATGCCCCCAAATTCCAGTTCTGGCATCGACACTGCCCTGCGTTCGCGTGGGTTTCCTCCCACAGCCCAAAAACACGTTAGCTGAATTAATAAAAGACTCTACATTACTAACAGGTATGTGAAAGCGAATGGTGAGTGAGCCCTGCTATGAATTGGCAAACAGTGAAGGGTGTGTTCCAGTCTTTTGCCCATGGTCAGCTGGGACGGGCTCCAGCTTCTCTAAGACCCTGATGAGGAAGAACCCATCGAGACTGTAGCCAGTCATTTCACTACTTTGGCTTTTCCATACTGTACTTTTGCTATTACATACTGTACTTTCAATACTATGTTCAAGCCCGTTCGCTACAATAATCAAACAAAGTAAACTGAAGTCAATCGATCGTAACACAACAGCTTCAGTTTTCACA
Source organism: Gymnothorax javanicus (assembly GCA_029692085.1). Taxonomy (NCBI): domain Eukaryota; kingdom Metazoa; phylum Chordata; class Actinopteri; order Anguilliformes; family Muraenidae; genus Gymnothorax; species Gymnothorax javanicus. The sequence goes on along the minus strand of CM056206.1, from coordinate 45,141,118 downwards.
AATTGCATATTTCATTTCCTCGTGAGTCAATGGCAATAAAGTAATAAAGCTAAGGGAGAGCTTCTAAGTAAACTCTATCACCAGGATTCGTTAGGAGCACAAGTGAAGCCAAAAGTTGGATAACGAACGGACTCGCATGCACAAGTGTTTGTTGCTGATTCGATCTTTGTTTCATTGTCCGTGCTAGACCCTGCATGTCACTGTGGGTGGGTATTTCTAAATCTAACTTTCAACGCACACCCACAGAGACACTGCTTGTTCCATTCAATTCAGGCATACTTTTACGCTCTACGTCTGTAACATTTCCCCAACTCTTTGGATTGAAACAAATCAAACACACATACCTTCCTAGCTAAGACAGCGAGACTCAGCCACGAGCACACTCTGGTAGATGCCTTCCGTGCGGAGATATGAGCAAAAACTTCCACCGAAGCGACGCGGTTCAAACGGTTTCAAACAAGACCAGCCATTTTCTAATCCCGACATGCAACGGTACGCCAGGGATTCCCCAAAATGACGGCATACATTTTGGGAATTCCCTGGCATACCGTTGCACTAAATTACATAAAAATACCTCAAGTTTTACACATACATTATGATTCTCTCAAGCAAGGAATAGAAAGCAACATGCTTATTGAAAAGAAAACCTTAAGACCACAAGCATTGTGACAGGAAATCCAATTAAAATCGCAACAATCTAACAAGATTAGGCCTTTTTCACTCACCACTGGTTCCAAATTTTTGTGGAAGGAAAATTCAATCACACGAAGAGAGGATAAATAAATAAATAAATAAATAACGTAGATAGCACGATGGCCTCTGGCGTGGTTCCACTTTGGCCTTAATTGTGTTTCCTCCCGGCGTATCTAATAGAACCGCAGCGCAGTGCTACTAATCTCCCCCATGTGTCCGAAGGGCGGCCGCAGAGGAGGAGACGCCGACCTGGCGCTGTGTTGACCCTGGATCCGCTTTGCTCGGGGCAGGTGTTCCATCTCTCCTGCGGATGGGTCAGAGAAGTTATCCGAGGCCCCTACCGGTCACCCCGCTACGACCTGCCAGTGTCACACGGCTCCCTAATTAAAAGCGCACTAATTTGATAATAAAGCAATAACATACGACACCCCGGTTGATTAATTTTACAAAAATATCTCGACCCGCTTAGGGGCCGCTCAATCTCCAGGGAAGCACAGTAGCGGGATTGGATGGTATTATCTTTCCACACATATTACTGCATTAAGTGTATCTGCTTCAAAGGCTGAAATCGGCATCATCTTAACTTTGACGCTAGAGTTGGGACAACACTGCACCTCGCGGCCATGAAACAGAATATTTACAGTTCAAAAGGGGAGAGAGAAAGGCGCCTGCTGTTCATAACCCTTCAGCAGGATGGAAAATTACATTTTTTTCTTCCACCGGCCAAATTACTGGTGAGCGTTTGAATTTTACCACCCACTCAATAGATTACCCTTGTCTCTGGCTGGTGAGTGATACAAATCCACCAGCCACTTGCATTTTTTACCAGCATTTGGCTGGTGGTTGGTGCTTATCTTGGTCCCTGCCCTTAAGGGTTAAGCGCCAGAAGTGTTTTTTTTCAATCGTTTCCCATGAAACTTTAGTTTAGTACAGAGGTAATGGAGAGATACGAGTTTCTCCATCTGGCTCTTGGTTCCTTTTAGAATAATTGGAACCGATATTCACTCTCATTGAGACATATTGCAAATGCATGGATCTGAAGCAATGGTTGACTGATAAAATTTCTTCCAAATTGCTTTTATCAATCCAAGTTCAGTGGGACAGGCGTAGGCCTGTACAAAAATCAATCCTCCTGCCCAAGGACTTCACCTTCACCAACTCACCACAAGCATTTAAGCGTAGACTACATGTTCACTGGTGAAGTCTTGCATGCTGTGAAGTGAAATTAACAAGCACAGCTTTACAGATTATAAGATAAAATGAACAGCAGCAGTGATGTATTATAATTGACTTCATGTTGTATGATTGTGCCAGCTTTGATGTCACATCCATAAAGCTCCTTTACATTTATAGGATACTTTAATGTGAAACACAACGTACAAGTCTAATTATATAGCATGACTTCTATCTGCTTACAGATGGTGCTACACAGGCTTGACCAGAGGGGTCAAGACCAGGGCCCATATACATAAAGATTCTAAGAATTCTGTTAAGAATTTATACCTAGGAACGGAATTAATTTTAGTTTAAAAATTCCTATATATTTATTCATTTACCGAGAGGTTTCTAAAACAATAGCTTTACTACCGAAACGAGGTTGCATCATCACTTGCCCGGAACGTGCATTTGATGACGACACATCTGAGTTTACAGAAGAAGCGAAAGCCAAACTGGGCATGTTACGAGTGTCTGCCACTCGGCAACTACGTGGCTGAATATAACTACGTTCTGCGAGGGAAGGAGTCTGATCTTGACTTCTGAAAGGAAAATGGCGAGGTGGAAGTGATTAGGGAAAGGCTGGATGATTCACTCACCGCTGTGAAGCGAAGCCCGGAGGAGGTGGAGAAAACATGTCACGGCATCTTTTCCCGATCTGAAGCGGAAATTGCAGTTCTCAAGAGAGAGCTAATCACAACTGGTAAGTTCAAATTGTTACTTATCTCCGAGCCCAGACGTCTTTCGCTGCGAAAAGACGCAAGTAGGTCTCCAAATTAATGGCTCTGTGTATAGAGGATCTTACACGAACGGTCGTCGCATTTGAAAGTGATAAAAATTTACCTTAACTGCTACCCCCATTCGCTATATGTTAGCATTAGAGCCAACTACATTATTCTGCAACTCGGTCTGCTAGTCGCAGATATTGCGCGTTTGAGCTAGCTAGCAATGGTTTCTCAATTCAGTCAACTGAGTAGCTAGCGAACGTAAGCAAGCTAGCTAACAAACCAATAAAACGTAGTGGTTATGGAAAGGTACTGCGTGCGCGCTGGCTAGTTAAGTAACGTTGACTTAATTACGCGTGGCACTTAGCTAGGTTGCTATCAGCGTTTGACCATACCGATTTTATTAACGTTACACTTGGTATTCAGTTTGGCTTAATATTTAGAGTTTGTATTATATAATATACTGAGTACACATGAAAACGCACCACTTGAAAAAAGTCAATATTTAAGTTCAAATGAACTTCAATATAATTTTTATACAACAACAACACTACAGTGACGTCTTGACATGCCAGGTGCAAGAAATGTGAAATTTCAAGTTAACTGTAACTTTACAGCAATTATAAGAAAAAATGAACATTTTGCAGCAGTGATGTAGGGAAAAATGAATTCATGTTGAATTTGTGCAAACATTGCCTTCAAATCCATGTGAATCGAATAAATTTTCACTTCTTCACTGACACTTGTGAAACGTCGACACTATGCCGCATGACTTACATCCCCTGACGGATGCGTGCTATAGGCATGCTTCAAAATGGCGCCAGCACCAGGAAATTGCCAAGACCTACAGGGCCGCATTCATAAAGATTCTAAGACTCCATCAAAGGTTTATGCAAACGGGGAGCAATTTTCGACCGGGCCAACAACGTTGACAAATTCAGGACCGTCAGATTATTGACGGGATCATGTCCGAGACCGAACACTAAACTAAAACTTTGCTCAAGTCCAAGGACGGGTTGGATTCATTCACCCCAACACCGTGTTTGGAACATCGCGTTTGCGAGCTGCAGGCCTGCGTCTGAGTTTACAGCCCCATATTGACGGATCGTCACCGAAACCAGCGTCTACAGTGGGCAAACTGGCACCAGAATTGGCGACTACGACAATGGCGGTGTCATCTTTTCTGACGAAGTCACGATTTCACTTAAGGAACGCAGATGGCGGAGTCGTGTTTGGCTTGACGTGGTGAACGAAAATAACGCCCGATTGTGTCGTTCAAACGGACCGCTGGATGATTGGCAGCGTTATGGTGTGGGGTGGAATAAGCTGTCACAGAACCCCTCTCCATATCTGCAGAGGAAATTGGGTTCTCGCCGCTAACTACAGGGACCAGGTGCTGCAGAACCATGTCGTGCCGTTCTTCAACCAACACCACGATGTCCACACGTTCCAACAGGACAACGTCTCCAGGGCACACACTGCAAGGGTGTCCATGCAGTACCTTTACACAGCAGAACATCCCCGTGCTTCAGTGGCCAGCTCTGTCACCCGACCTCTCCCCTTAGCATTAGCACTTATTGCGATGAAATTGTCTGCTAGCGTCTTTCACGTCGGCGCCAGATGGACAACATCCGAGAATGGGTTGCCCTTGTTCAGGAGTGGAATGCTATCCCTCAGAACACTATCCAGAGACTGATTCACTCCAACAAACCAATAAACCGCATGTGGCAAATGGCGGGAAAGTTATTGACTTTCCTGTTCGACCCCTACACCAGTTAAGCCTCGTTGATTAACATTATCGTGAATGAAATTGAATGATGTTTACATGTCTTCTTAAATCATTCATTATCTCAAATGCATTTATATATACTTCACATATCAATCCGTGGAGCTATTCCAGATTTCGTGAGTGGTGCGTTTTCATATGGACTGAGTATATGATTAATAATATGGGAACGTCATGAATTGTGTTACAAGTCGGCTGGAGGAAAAACTTATCAGAATTGTTGAGACAGAACCTTGATACAGTTTGCTGAGAGACGCCCATGTCGTCTCCAGTACATATTAGCATTTCCCCCGTGGCCAGAAAAGGCGGGAAGGAAAACTTCTTGAGTTGCTCAGCTCAGTTCCTGTTTGATCTATGTGCACTATATTTCTGAACTAGTGATTCGATGTACCGTGTTCCTGCGAAGTCCAGTCTAAATCTATCTCAAAACTCCCCATCACCGCACCCTTCCGAACAATTTCTACATACTATAAACTGGCATCTGTTGGGATGAGCGGCCGCCATGGTATGGGGAGGGTAAGTTCGACGATTTAGGAGTCTTCGCTGGTACTCCTACAGTCAAGTCCATTCTTTAACTTATAGAAGTTTTTATGAATTGCACTAAACTTTTTCTTTGTCATTTAAAAATTTTTTATGCGGAATCTTAGAAAACTACCAAATTTAGGAATTCTATAGGGAAAAGAATGTTCTGAGAATCTTTACAGGCCCAGGAGTCAAAGTATAAGTCTGGCTTTGTCTTCATTCCATCCATGCAAACTATAAGTCATTTGCATCCATTAGTTCTACTCATTTGCAAATTTTTGAGGTTGGAATAAATTACTGGAAAGGACCTGGATTTTACACCTCTGGCCTTGAAATCCAACCCTTAAGTTTTGCCATTCCATTTGTTGTTCATCAAGCACCAACTGCAATAAATGGGATAGCCATGGCACTGGCAAGCTAGAAGCTACTTATTCCTTTTATAGAGAACTCTGAAAAAGTTAATGATAAATAAAGAAAGAATTGAATTGACCACTCTTGAAGACTTTCAGAATATAGAAGGCATACATACTGAAATATCACTGGTTATTTTGGAGAGAGGACACAAAATTGAACAAAAAGTGCATTTCTTCCAGGAGATGCAAAGGGATCACAACTTGTGGCAGTATGCTGCCAGGTCACACTAGTGGGCTAGTGCAAAAGGCCAGCAATAGAAAAGGGATTTAAATTGGACCAGCATAAGAGTGACATGTCTCAGAAAACAGAATACATGTACACTGCAAATAAGAAAGACAAATCTATGAAACCAGGTTTGGAGTTAATTTCTGTTAAATAGCAAGTGGAGAAGCAGGAACAAAAAATTATTATTATTATTATTATTATTATCCCCCGCCACGAAGTGTGAGGGGGATATAGGTTTGAGCTCCGTCCGTCCGTCCGTCCGTCCGGGATAAAGGGGACAGCTTTTGTCAGAAACTATTAGAGATAGGACAACCAAATTTGGTGTGTAGCTTCAGACCATAAAGGCCTTGATGGAGTTTGAAATGAGATGCGCGTGATTATTTTTCCCGCAGTTATTGCCCTTGATCCGTATTTTTGGACTCTGTCCACGGTATCTCTAAAGGGGACAGCTTTTCTCAGAAGCTATTTGAGATAGGATGACCAAATTTGGTGTGTAGCTTAAGACCATAAAGACCCTGATGGAGTTTGAAAATAAGAAGCACATGATTATGATTTGATGATTTTTCCCGCAGTTATTGCCCTTGTGGCATTTTTGGGAGCCTCTGTTCATAGTATCTTTAAAGAAGACATTTTGGCGGGGGATGTTGTTGACCATGTCTACTTGTTATAATTATTATTATTATTAACAACAACAAATTGAATCTCAATGTTATTACTTTTCACTGTAATTGCTTCAATTCTTTGTGCATGCATGGAAAAGCTGCCAGGTTCAAAATATCCAACTTTAATTCTGACACCATCTTAAACAGACCTCCACTGCACTTAACATAATAGCGCATTTCCTTTAATTCACGTCATTCAACTACTGTCAGCACTCTGTGGTTCCTCAAAAGCCATTCACACTTTTATACATGAATCAACTTGGGACACATTTTTACTCTGTTGTAGGAGAATTCTGCCACCTGCTGGATATTTACGACAACCACAGGAACAACATTCGATGAATGCGATTTTGGGAAAAGCACTCTGGTTTCTCCGGAATTCACGGTGCCATACCCATTTTTGCAGTTGCTATCCATCAGTAGCAGAGTGACGAATACAAAAATTTAAAAGCCTAAAATAAATAAAGTATGTTTTACTATGTTTAAAGCTTGTTCAGGCCCCACCCAAAAGCCCCTGCTCACACTGCAGAACCCCTTGTCCAAGGCCCAGACAAGAGGGGGCAACCACTCTGTATTGCCAAAAGTGTGTGGACACTTCACTGATACTCACTGACACAAATAAAGTGATAAATATCTGACATTGTAATTGAACGTGGAATTACCTTGTCACTATGGCCTGATAAGACTGACATTCAGCTTCCATTTAAGAGTATTGCAATTCAAATCTGGTACCATGAGGATTTTGTGGCACTTTGTGCCCACTCACCCCATCCCTTATGGAACCACCATTTAAAGTAACTGAACTTGTGAACCGGGGGAGGAAGCACATACAGATAGGGCAACAATTTCCAAATTTTGGAGCAGAATTGTAGGAAAATACCCTGAAAAGAAAGCTGCAAGTCTGTTCCATCAGCCCATACTGACCAATTCATTCCAAATTCAACTCCGTCAAATATTTAGAATTTAAAAATGTCTGTTTTCAGTGTATATCAATTTTAGTCAAGTGTCTACACATTGGCTATAAAGTAGTTTGTATTACCTAGGACACAGGGGTTAAATCTGTTCTCCTAGGCAAGAGAATTCACTGCAGCTCTCCTATGTATGATTACCCAGCAAAGAAAATATATTCTGAGTAATAAAGTTGTATTCCATCTCTTAGGACATATGCTTCCTCTGGATCTCCATGAAAAATGATACTGGAGCAGCGTCAATATGCTGTGTTACCGACGCAATTTCTCAGAACCAGCAGCCATGGGTCATGAACTGATCTGATCTTCACTCACTCTGCCAACTAAGGATCATCTGCCATCAAATCAATCATTCCATAAAGGCAAGGTCAATGAGTGGTGTTGAATCTGTGTTAGCCTTGATACACAAGAGACACAGATCCCTGGTAGTTACAATCAGCACAATTACAGATCCAATCAGAGTGCTGCAGTGAATCAAGATCAGATGCAGACGCAGCCCTTGCTGATTGGCTGGCAACCCCTTGAGGATTATGAGACAGTCCTAGAAGTCAAAAAGCCTAACCATTGGCAGTTCACCCAGAGACCAGCCGCTAGCATAGTTTACATTTTCCGAGGGACACTGCGCCCATTTGTCGCTGTTATGTTAAATAAAACCACTGGCAAGGGGAAATTAAATTAAAGTAATTCCCCAGCTCTGTTCTAATAAACTCCATCCTTGGGAGATTCAAAACACATTTTGGTCCTAAACAGCCCCACACCCACAACATAAAGCAGCATTTAAAGGAATTCTTGGTATTTTCAGTTTGCTTATTCATGACTTACTACCCCTGCAGTGTTTCAGTGATGTAATGAAAACAAAGAGTTGGAATCATGCACTCACAAACAGGCCGAACTGAGTATATGCACTCAAGTCTATCCAACATTAAGCTCTGCTTTAAAAAGCAAATTCAACTTATTTTTATAAAGTGCACCGATAAGTATATTCGACAAGACGAGTGTCATCACCATCCCCTGCCATGATCAAGGACCATATTTCTAGAGATCGACCGATATGGGTTTTTCAGTGGCCGATGCTGATATTTAGATAACAGGGCAGCCGATGCCCGATATATAATGCTGTGATCACAAGCTTACTCTTTTTTTTGAATTTTTTTTAAATGATAAATTACAGTCCGGTCCTTTTTTTAACCCCCAGAAGGCCTGAGGGTGCTGGTGATCCCGCAGCAGTGTTAATATTTTGTCTCATATCTCATATTTGTCTGTAACCAAAAACGCGGTGGTTACTGGTTTAAAAGATGGTTTTCAAAGAAAGACCAGTCAGGTGAAAAATGCGGCGTAATGGGCTTTTTTTTTTTTTTAATATAGCCATAAATTCGTTTTGATCCATAACCTGTGCTTTAGGACAATTTGCGCAGATGTTGATTCCAGCGGACATGGAGCTGCTCTATTTATGCCCGGCGTGGTCAGGCTGCATAACGTTGTTAACACTAGCAGGGGAGAGACGGTGATATTTTGAACTTGCTTTTGGAGTTTTTGGGAACAGGGAGATGGTGGGATTTTAAATTTATTTCATGCGGTTACACTATTCTCTCACTAGATGGCACACCTGGATCAGTTATTGAATATTCACCAGAAAGCCGATGTTTCTGCACTTAGCATTTTTTTTTTTGTTGCAGTCATTTTTAATCGGCCTTGTGAGGGCTGGCATCGGCCCCGATGCCGATTTTTATGTCAAAATGCCTGATAATCGGCCTAATTAATCGGGAGAAATGCACCAACAGATTGACTGGTCGATATGTATTTAGTTTGTTTTTAATCAAATTTTAAACAAAAAAAAAAAAAATTTACTTAAGAATGAATGAGTGACATCCATTTTTAATTTCAACATAGATCATGAAATACAATAGAAATTTAAGCATGCAAAATTTCGATTTTAGTGCATCTAGATATAATGGTGCCAGAGAAATCTTGTTTTTTTTTTTAAACGTTTTTGGCCCCGGATGGATGTTGATTCCAGCGGACATGGATTTACTGTCCCTCACTAGATGGCAATGGATCAGTTATTGAATATTCCCCTGCACTTTGCAGAATTTTTTGTTGCAGTCAGGGGATAATAATGCCGATGCATGTAACCAAGCAAAATCTATCGACTTTTAAGAAAGAAAGAAGATTCTATTTTTAATTTCAACATAAATCATTTTTTTTCCCAGCTTATATTTGGATATACTTGGATTATCATTTTACAGGTAGTGTATTGCTGCTTTTAAGAGATTTTTTTTTTTTTCCCCCACCATAGTAACACCATTAACATTATTATTGCTCCCCTTATTGCAGTAAAAGCTTTGTACCCCTGTCTTGGCTTATCATCACACATTTAGGGGTTTTTAACCTTTTTGTCACCATTTTATCAGTCATATTTGCATTTTTACAATGGAAGGTCGCTGTCATAATCCTGACCTTGGAAAGCATGGCCTCTATCACCATAGCCAGAGGTGCAGAAACACAGCCGTAAGTGCTTCACATCTTCATACCAGAACTGTGAACAATAACTTGAACAGGTAGAGTAATTTTCTGCATATGCAATGTCTATGGAATCAGTGGAAAGAATACATGAAAGGAAGGTGGCCCTGAAGTGCAAACCACAACAGCAAATAACTAAACACAACAGCAAATTAAGAAACGCAGTGGCAAATAACTAAACACAACAGCAAATGACTAAACACAACGGCAAATTAAGAAATACAACAGCAAATTAAAAAACACAACCGCAAATAACTAAACAAACCGCAAATTAAAAAACACAACCGCAAATAACTAAACTCAACAGCAAATAACTAAACACAATGACATTAACCTACCGGAAGTGGTAGGTACTGGTGGGCGACATGGGTCATCGCTGATTGGACGAGTGTGCTCCCTTGTGTGTGGAGAGAGAGAGGGAGGACTAGATTGGACGAAGGCACCGTTCATCCTTTGACCAGGAAGTTATTCTGCCTTTTGGCGCGGTTTTTAACACTAGCGCCGCGGAATTCTAAACCCCCCTAGAACCGCTGCTGCCGCTTTTTTCACGGCAGTGCAAATGTGAGGCCATTTCATAATATTGTGTGATTATAAAGAGGAAATCAACAATAAATTGTTTTTGAATGAATTAAATAAAAAATTGCCAATAAATATGTGAATTTATTACGTACAATAATTAATTATGCTGACAAACACGTTATATGAGAATGCATAGCCCTACTGCAACCAGAACGAATCCGACAAGGGGTGCACTTGACAGCTGTGTAAGCCTATTGACTACCTTTAGTAGACTAATAGTACACAACAATAAAAGCGGAGATGCCAAGTCTCACGCATTAGGCGTGAGTCTCTCCTCTTAGTGGCATTCACGTTCCTGTGCAGTAGTCAGCAATTATTCAATCAACGCGCACTGAAGAAATTCACTCGCGGAATTTAAGTCATTGTGCATCAAATTAATCAGTTTCACGTGCATTACGGTGGATTTCCCCACTTGTGACACGGAAATCAATTATGACTTGGGAATTCTCAGGCTTGTCTTTACTGAGGGGTTGAAACCAATGGAATTGCATAAAGACATTTCAAATGGTCTTATTTCATTAAAACAATTTAAACGATCATGAAACACATGCATTGTTTCCAATCCCTGAGTAAAGAGCAGTACAAGAAGTCCAGAGTCATAATCGCTTTCCATGTTACTTGTGGTGAGGTCCACCTTTACAAAAGTTAAACTGAAACTTCAATGCACAAGGATTTTAATACCGTGTGAGAATCTCATTAAGCGTTCACTGAATAATTGCGGACTATGGTGAATAAGCCTAAAAAAATGCGTGAGACCTACGCCGAATACGTGAGACTTGGCATCTCTGTAAAAGTAATAATAATAATGTTTAGATAAATGTAGCCCAGATCAGGCTGTGTTTCTAAAGCCGCGTTCACACTGGACGCGAAACGAATTTTCCGCACGATAGATTACATTCAAAGTCAATGCAAAGACGCGAGTACATGTCTCTCTCTCTCTCTCTCTCTCTCTCTCTCTCCACACACACAAGGGACTCTCTCTCTCTCTCTCTCTCTCTCTCTCCACACACACAAGGGAGCACTCTCTCTCTCTCTCTCTCTCTCTCCCTCTCTCCACTCACACAAGGGAGCACACACGTCCAATCAGCGATGACTCATGTCGCCCACCAGTACCTACCTCTTCTGGTAGGTTAATGTCATTGTGTTTAGTTATTTGCAGTTGTGTTTTTTTAATTTGCGGTTTGTTTAGTTATTTGTTGTTGTGTTTTTTAATTTGCTGTTATTTTTTTTTTTTTAAATTTGCTGTTGTTTTTTTTAATTTGCTGTTGTGTTTAGTTATTTGCTGTTGTGTTTTTTAATTTGCTGTTATGTTTAGTTATTTGCGGTTGTGTTTTTTAATTTGCTGTCATGTTTAGTTATTTGCTGTTGTGTTCAGTTATTTGCTGTTGTGTTTTTTAATTTGCTGTTGTGTTTAGTTATTTGCTGTTGTGTTTTTTTAATTTGCTGTTATGTTTAGTTATTTGCGGTTGTGTTTTTTAATTTGCTGTCATGTTTAGTTATTTGCTGTTGTGTTCAGTTATTTGCTGTTGTGTTTTTTAATTTGCTGTTATGTTTAGTTATTTGCGGTTGTGTTTTTTAATTTGCTGTCATGTTTAGTTATTTGCTGTTGTGTTCAGTTATTTGCTGTTGTGTTTTTTAATTTGCTGTTGTGTTTAGTTATTTGCTGTTGTGTTTTTTTTTAATTTGCTGTTATGTTTAGTTATTTGCTGTTGTGTTTTTTTAATTTGCTGTCATGTTTAGTTATTTGCTGTTGTGTTTTTTATTTGCTGTTGTGTTCAGTTATTTGCTGTTGTGTTTTATTTGCTGTTGTGTTCAGTTATTTGCTGTTGTGTTTTTTAATTTGCTGTTGTGTTTAGTTATTTGCTGTTGTTTTTTAATTTGCTGTTATGTTTAGTTATTTGCGGTTGTGTTTTTTAATTTGCTGTCATGTTTAGTTATTTGCTGTTGTGTTCAGTCATTTGCTGTTGTGTTCAGTTATTTGCTGTTGTGTTTTTTAATTTGCTGTTGTGTTTAGTTATTTGCTGTTGTGTTTTTTTAATTTGCTGTTGTGTTTAGTTACTTGCTGTCGTGTTTTTTCATTTGCTGTTGTGTTTAGTTATTTGCTGTTGTGGTTTGCACTTCAGGGCCACCGTATGAAAGATCAAATAAAGCAATAAAAAATAAAATAAGTGTTAACAGCCAACAATCTTACAATGAGAATCTGCAAAATTAAACCAATTATTTTATCACAATGTTTCTAATTTTCCAAGCAAGCACAACTAAATATTAAAACGGAAGCAGAGGAGCGGGTCCAGTAGTCCTTGCTATTACTAAGTATGTGAGCACAGACATACAGTTAAGCTTAATTTATAGTTGTCCAACTCCGTCAATGCGCAGACACGCAGTTGTATCGACGGAGATGTGGACCTTTCAGACTTCTCCGTTGTGGTGTTGCAAAGCAGTTCACCACTAGGACATTAGGGGGCGAGCGTTTTTTTTCGGACACCCGCCTACTATTTCATGACGTCTGAGCGGCATTCCGGGAATGATGTAGTTAGCTGACCAATCACAGGCTTGCGCTATCCGCAGGCTCTCCGTTGTTTTGACGGATAGTTAAGCCTAATTTATAGTTGTCCAGCTCCGTCAATGCGCAGATACGCAGAGCTCCTCTCCGACGTCGCAAACCCTCTCCGACCTCTCGCACGCATGACGGACACCTCCCAAATTTTCTAACTATCTGTCAAAACGACGGAGAGCCCACGGATAGCACAAGCCTGTGATTGGTCAGCTTACTACATCGATAAAACCGCGTGTCTGCGCATTGACGGAGTTGGACGACTATATATTAGGCTTTAGAAAATTTGGGAGGTGTCCGTCATGCGTTCGAGAGCATGTCGGAGAGGGTTTGCGACGTCGGAGAGGGGCTCTGCGTATCTGCGCATTGACGGAGTTGGAGGATTATAAATTAGGCTTTAGTTCACGCTGTCACACCAAAACTGGCGTTTCGCTGTTGTCAATTTCAATGTATGTCATAAAATCTGAAAGTTTGCTCTTAAAAAAGAATTGTGAGCATGCACCACTCATGGCTATGGAGCAATGCACTTGCTGTGCAACCTGCCTTCATTAGCAAAACAATTTTAATCTAGTACCACTCATGTCAACTGCGGGATACAGTTCAATCTCAGACATTTTCTAATCATTAGTTGACTTCAGAACTCACTGCCAATCCCCCAACACCAAACAAATTACACGCAACTTCAGAAAAGTTTTAGAAAATAAATAAAAAAACATGAGTCAGAGATGTTTAAGCGCCTCTTCACAATTTATTGGGCATATTAAGCAATATTTCTGGAGTGCATAGATGTCATGATTAAGACAACTAATTGGTCCCATACTGGGGTGAAAATTCCATGGGTCAGAAAGTAAGGCTTCTGTTTTCCTTCCCTCATAAGCTCAGCCACCGGATGTAACTAACTACTTGAACTTACTGGCTAAAGGGTTGTTCTAATTACCAAATCCAAGAGGCCCAGACAGAAAATTAGGGAGGAAATTTACTTTCTGAAACTGTATTTTACACCTCCAGTCCTAGAAATAAGTTTGAGCAGACAATTAGTTCTGAAAATAACTTCAAAGAAATCGTGGAATGAATTTGCCAACAAGTTAAAAAAAGCTCACCATTCACATGACACAGATCAAAAAGATGAAGGAAAAAAATGAATACAAAGATCAGGGATAAATTTAAACTACAAAGAATGGTTTCTTGTCTGAGTGAAGGAATGAGTTACATTCACGATACCCCAAGTAGAATCAGACAAATTAAGTAACTTTTGATGAACAATTTTAATTCTATCTTTTCCCCACTGGGGGTCCCTGAGTATGTTAATATTCTTCACTTTAACTCTTTCTCAGTCATTATTTTCCAAGTACTCCAGACAAGCATCTTGAGTGCAAACTAAGCATAATGCCTTCAGGCAATGCAGGGCTCATTTTAAATGGCGAAAAAACACTGCTAGAGATCATCCCTCAAAAAGAAGATTGTCTCAGCTTTCAAAAAATATTGCACCTTTAGTCAAAGTAAACTGAAACAGGAGGCGTTATACTTTAGTATAAGCTCTCTTCTTGGAAATCATATTTAATACATACATCGCATTTCAATATGCATCCATCTTGGCGCATATCCAAGTATCATCGGCATTAATCCAGCAGACTAAACTACGGGAATGATATACATTAATTTACGTATTTAAGAGCATTACATGGGAGTCCACTATAAAAGGCATTAGATAACATAAGATACTGCAGTAAAAAGTACAGGCACTGGCATAAAAGTATTTGAGAAAAGGGGGGTAGGGAGGATCGTGGCAGTGGGTCAATGTCGGCCGCGCTCCTGTCGGAACGCGACAATAAACTTCCATGCTTCCACAAATTTCGACAGGCAGATGTCGTCCGGGAGGAGCTCCACGTCTGGAGGCACGTCGGCATCCTTGCGCTCAATGTATGACTCCAGCGTCTCCTTCAGACTGAAAATGAGAGGAAGAACCAGGGCTCACTTCTCCAAACCTACTGTGGGTCTCACCAGGGCTATAAGTAAGAATTAGAGGCTCACTGAAAGTAGACTGCTAAAGGCCCATCCCGTCAAAGTGATCCCCCTCTAACTGTACCCCGCTACGTCCCCATCTCAAACTGTGGGCCCCCTGAATCAACACATTTAGCCTCACTAGTGATAACTCTTGGTGAATCCATTTGAGAGCAGTAACGCCAAAAGAAGAGATAAGTTCAAACATGGAATTAAAATGGGCTTCACAACTGTTTAGAAACTACTGTGCACACACACACACACACACACACACACCGTACAGTGATAATGGTAAGCGGTGAGGGGACTTACTATCAACAAACTCAATTTCAATCCACATACCGGGCCAAATTTGTGACCAGATACTGCGGCTAATTTAACCAACCGACTCAAAGACTGACCGACCGACTGCATCAATTGATCACTCACTTTTAGCAGGAAGCTATTGGTAAATGAATAAACTGCCAACCAGAATTTTGAGGACGAGCCTATCCTGTCCTTCACATAGCTGCACTGTCATTAAACCTCTGATCCCGTGACCCTCTGCGGACTTGTGATCTCACCCCCAAGTGGGCTGGTAGGTTTCGGTGGCGCGGGCGGTCTTTAGGTGCAGCAACACAAACTCATGCATTTCCAGCACACAGGTGTCCACACTGCCCTTACAGAGGAACCCCGTCAGCAAGCCCCTCTCCTGCTCGCTCAGAGAGTCCTTATAGACTGCCGGGACCCCCACAAATGGGTCCTGAGGGAAGAAGAGGGGGATACAGGAAATGACCAGGGTGGAGTGAGGGAGTGAGAAGGCCACAGAAAAGGAGAAAAAGGACAAAAGGCAGCAAGAGAAATTTGGTTTTCATTCTTTTGTCATGCACACAGAAATGCAATACTGTACACAAGCATATAAACATGCATACACCGCCAGCCATAGGTTGCTGTTCACCCACAATTTTTAAGGAGTCAGGAAAATAAACACAAATGTAAACAGCTTTTGTTAAACATGAAATCCTATATCCAAATTTAAATCCAAATCTTCAGTTCATCAAAATAGCCACCCTTTGCCATAATAACTGCTAGGCAGACATTGTAGTTCTGAATCATTTCATGGAAAAGGTTCCACAGATGTGCTGTATTTGAGATGCTTTATCCTGGTTTTTCGTTCCGATCTGTCCCAAACGACCTTACTTTTACGTCCCTAGCTGGAAAGTAGAAATAATTACTTTACCCTTTTACTTTGCCAAATGCAGCTTTTTGACTTTAGACCTTATGCCTCTAACCAGTAAAATGACAGATCCCCTTTGACTATTCACATTTTACCATTTGAGGTAATTTTCATCAACAACACCACCAACATTTCATTAAAAACAAACCGATGAGATAAGGGTACAAAAACCCTTCACTGGCAGAGTACAAACAAACATGCAAAAAAGCTAAATCCACTCAAAAAGCGGTCAGAGGTTGTCCTACCCTCTTGAGACGAAGCATGTTCTCCGACTTGAGAGATGCCAGGAGCTGCCACAGGGCAATGCAGTGCTTCAGACTGCACCTGCTCAGGGCCTACAGAACACAGTCAGAGAACAGCACGAGGCTTAGTCAGGGAACAGCCCACAGCACAGTCAGGGAATGGCACCCAGCGCAGTCATAGAGCAGCAAACAGTACAGTCAGGGAATGGCACCCAGCGCAGTCAGAGAACAGCACACAGCTCAGTCAGGGAATGGCACCCAGCGCAGTCAGAGAACGACGAACAGTACAGTCAGGGAATGGCACCCAGCGCAGTAAGAGAACAGCACACAGCTCAGTCAGGGAATGGCACCCAGCGCTGTCAGAGAACAGCAAACAGTACAGTCAGGGAATGGCACCCAGCGCAGTAAGAGAACAGCACACAGCTCAGTCAGGGAATGGCACCCAGCGCTGTCAGAGAACAGCAAACAGTACAGTCAGGGAATGGCACCCAGCGCAGTAAGAGAACAGCACACAGCTCAGTCAGGGAATGGCACCCAGCGCAGTCAGAGAACAGAACAGTACAGTCAGGGAATGGCACCCAGCGCAGTAAGAGAACAGCACACAGCTCAGTCAGGGAATGGCACCCAGCGCTGTCAGAGAACAGCAAACAGTACAGTCAGGGAATGGCACCCAGCGCAGTCAGAGAACAGCACACAGCACAGTCAGGGAATGGCACCCAGCGCTGTCAGAGAACAGCAAACAGTACAGTCAGGGAATGGCACCCAGCGCAGTCAGAGAACAGCACACAGCTCAGTCAGGGAATGGCACCCAGCGCAGTCAGAGAACAACGAACAGTACAGTCAGGTAACAGCACACAGAAGAGTCAGGGAACAGCACACAGCAAGTCAGAGAGCAGCACACAGCTCAGTCAGGGAATAGGGGATTTCACAATGTTTGTAAAGAATATGCGCCAAGATACTTCCAGAAACGTGAGCGGCTTCCCACTGACCTGAAGAGATCCAGCCGGGAAAGTCTGTCTTAAATTAATAAGTTTGGGGTTTTTGACTTGATATTTTGTAAAACGAGACGAGAAATGTTGACTGTTAAATCTGAAAACATAGGTTTTGTAACCAGAAAATACATCTGTGGTGATATACGATGTATCTACCAGCCACCCACCTGCGTTAGTAACCAACTACCCATTTAAGTACTGTTATGATGAGCTTGCAATGCCTATCGGCAAGTGTAGCCTGCTTTTTGCCCTATGGCTTTTTGCAGCTAATGTGACAGCAGAGCCCTGGTGACAGCATTCTCTGGTGACAGTCAGCGACAACAGCATCCGCCGAGGAAAAAAGCACACAACTGTTTATTTTTAACAATATTTAACAATATTAAAATGGTGGTGAGAAAGGTGAACAAATAAATTATCGCTCTGAACCGTTAAGTAGACAAGAACGCAACTGTCTCAAACTGCAGATTCAGCTTACTGTGTCCTCGCGTTCATGGAAGTTTCTACTCCCGTTCTCAACTTCTCAAGTTTGAACTCAAATGTGGGAGTCCGTGAGAAATGGCAGTGCTTATGCTAGCTAGTGTTTGTCCAACTGTAAAGAAACACCCACAACTAGGCTACACAGCTGATGGCTTAGAACTAGCTGTCACCGTATTGAATTGGCTCTATCGATTAGCTTTCCAATTGACACAGTACAAGATAAAGTTAAATGTGTCAATATAATGGCAAAAGTACAGCTGTAACACACTGAAAGCTTGCAGTCTTTTTTTTAATGTAGTGCAAGCAAACTAATTTTTGACTAACGTTTCGCTAAGAACTCTTTGGCTTTTGCCACCCGGAGGAATGTCTATTACTGCTGAGACGTCATGGTAAATTGTCGTATAGCACCCAGCGCAGTCAGAGAACAACGAACAGTACAGTCAGGTAACAGCACACAGAAGAGTCAGGGGACCGCACACAGCAGTCAGGGAACAGCACACAGCAGAGTCAGGGAAGCGCAAACAGCAGAGTTAGGGAAGCTATCAGCATCAGGTCCAAAAGCTTGCGTCTGTCTTGGTATGGGGGTGTGTCAGTGCACACAGCATGGGTGACTTGCACATTTGCGAGGGCAGTGATTAAAAATCTATGGCACATTACAAAACAAGGTAAAGGTTAATGAAGACCTTGCACTACTGCGCAGCTAAAGACCTGCATAATGGAGGAAGAGGGGGAAAATTGCACTGGCTAGATGTGACTGACTGCTGACATCATGATGCAACAGAGCAGAAAACACTACAGTAGTAACTTTTTGGACTCTATTGCAGTCATCACATGACATATTTTCAGTAAGCAAATAAGTTCACATGTAAGAGCATCAAGTAATGTGCTGTTGTACTGTTTTCAATATAGTTAAGGGTGAACAGACTTTCAAAACAGTTCTTCATGATATCTATTTAATCTATTAGCAAGTGGGAGTAAACAGGAGTAATGTGGTGTTCATAATGGGGGCTGATGGGAGATGCAGTGTGAACAGTAGGTGGAAGTTATGGGGGTGCAGTGGGTAGGGCTAACCTTTAGGATGTGAGGAGCAGTCTGATCCTCCATCTGCAGAACATTCTTTAGGTAGCTAACAAGCTGCATGTGGGGGTCTTCTCCAGTCATCGCTAGGAAACCCAGGGCCACCTCTACCACCGAAAGAGCCTCACACACGTCACTGTACGCTGGCAGATCCCCCGCCAATGCCGCTAGAGTCAAAGCGGTCAGGGGTTCCTGTTGGCACAGCCAATCAATTAGACAAACAGCCAGCCAATCATTGAGGACAAATCATTAAACCAATCTGTGTTTTCAATCAAATCATTAACCACAGCAAGCCAATCAATCGATTAACCGATCAAAGCAGACTGTATATCAATCAAATAGCCTGTATATTGGCAGTTTTATGTAAATTCCACAGGGAAAAAGACATGAAACTAGATCGCTTTAAATTCAAATCCCATGTAAGGGGCTGCAAATGAACACTTAAAATTGGGAAATGGCAAGTGGTGAAAACCAAAAAACATACTCCATTAGCACTTTCCAAAGTTCAATGACGTCACTGCAGCAATTGAGAACAACAAAAATGGGACTGAACACAACTACTTACTGTTGTAATTGTGAATGAGATCAATTTGTTGACTTACTTGTCCGACTCGCTGTTTCACATCCTTGAAAATGTTCTCATAATTTCGGTCATGTCTGCTCACCAGCGTTGGAATTCCCTGGAATAAATGAGACAATAAGAGGCTGCACTTCTGCAGTGAAACATGAGGACAGCCTGGAGATCGCCACAGCCCTATGTGGGTAATTCTGAGGTTATGAATACAAGGCAAAATGACTTAGAATTACTAGATTACTACTAATTATTACTAGATAATAATTATTACTAGTTTAGGTCTGGCTGTTTGGCTTCAGATTTATTTATCTCTGAGGTGGCTTGGCTTGAGATACAAGGAAATATTGTAGTAATGGAGTTTGGGGGGAGGTTTTGGGATTATGGCCACGTGAGGAGTTCCGATCAAGATCAACACCAGCCTCAAAGGGCCAGGTTGCGGGTATCCTTAATGTTTAAGGCAGGGGGAGTCAAATCTGGCTCTTGAATCCAAAGCTGGCCAGGCTGCCTTCAGACGTAAAGGTGGAAACAAACAGCACTACTGGCCTTTTGTCCCTACTTTAGGGCTGAGTTTTTGGACTCGGGTCAAACTGAAGTTGGCATACTCCAAACTGCATGTTGCACGACCATTTGGACTAGGATCAGAGTTAGGCTAATGTGCTAAAAACAGCATGTTGCTTGAGCATTATGGCTAGGATCACAGTTAAGCTGAAATGCTTCAAACAGCACATTGCTTGAGGGCCATTTCAAGGATCGCAGTTTGGCTTAAACTAAAATGCTTAAAACAGCACGTTGCATGAGCGCTGGACTAGGATCGCAGATAGGCGAACTTGCTCCAAACAGTATGTTGCTTAAGCACTGTTACTAGGGTGGCAATAAGGCTGACATGCTGCAAACAGCATGTTGCTTAAGCACCATTACTAGGGTCGCAGTAAGGCTAACGTGCTACAAACAGCATGTTGTATGAATGTTAGGATGAGGATAGCAGTTCAGCTAAAGTGCTCCAAACAGAGTATGAGTATTATAACTGAAGTCACATTTAGGCTAACATGCCCAAAACACAACATTGCATGAGCACTAGGACTAAGGACGCATTTAGACTAGCGGACACAAATGAGCACGTTGCATGGAACACAAGCTCTAGGCCACAGGCTGACCCTCTGTGCCTCTCCCCTGCACTCACCGTCATGCTGATGAGGGGCTTGCCCTGCAGGAAACGGGTAAGGACCTGCTGCTGGATTTTGGGAAGGTTGTACTCGGAGAGGGTCTCCTGGCCACGTTCCACACTGTACTGACAGTTGGACAGCACCAGGGGGAGAAGGTCCCGCTCCAGCTCGTACCGGATCACGTGCAGGTCGCTCAGGTCTGCAGGGCTCACCACGTAACTGGGAAAGGAAGGAGACTTCAGTCTTCAGACCTTGCCTCCAAAATCTTCTTACATGCAGCCAAGAACCTTATCAGTATTAGCTGGCTATGAAGTATGAAGGCTAAATGCACCCAGATGGGATACGTCAGCAGCCATTAGTTTTCATACTAGCCACATCATCCAGTCACAATTTGAGCACAACTTAACTCCCAGGAGAATACCACAAAATGGCAGAGAATTCAATTATTTTTCAATAAATGCATTTGTTAGGTGTGGGGTGTATTACACAGCCTTCCATGCAAAGATCTACTGACAGAAATGGCCAAGAACAATTGAGAAAAAAGTGACAACGATAACTGCGCAGCTGTTTGCTATGCAGCAACGGGCTGATGATTCCACCATGTTACAGTTATTGTTACAGCCCTACCTTAGTACACCCAAAACATGATTCTATGACAATGTCAGCTCATTCAACCACAAAAGAAACTGGACAGTTCAGTCAGCCGCGACCGCATGGGTGTAACTCCCAAAAGCCCGCTTCTCCCCCTTTTTTGTGCATTATTCGATGAATACTGTTGCCATGGCAACCAAAATGGATTTGTATCATAACTTAAGTCTAACACATGTCCATACCAAATATGAAAGTAGTCGATCAAATATTACAGCCTGTACAGCGTCCACAAGGAAGTGTCTGCGTGGCGGCGGAGACGACGAGCGTGAATCCATAGTGGCCGCCCGACTTCGTCCAGGTGCAACAATAACAAACAATATTGCTACAACTGTGATAATCACCCAGGGTCACTTTTTACGGACTGCTAAACCTCTAAAAAAAAATCACTTTTAGGCACCTCTGAAATAAGTTGCACATTTTACCAACGTATGTTCAAGTTTTTAGCTCTGTCTCAAGCGTGTGAAGCGAGAAATTATTTCACAAGTGCGGGGACCCTGCCTATCAGTGACCTCAGTGATGCCCCCACCTGGTCTCCTCTCCAGTGTGTCGGTCCACAGCGTGCACCTGCTCATTGTGCAGGGCGATGAGGTAGCTGACCAGGGCGGTGGCACACAGGCCCCACCCTTGTCGTCGAGGCAACAGCACCTGAACGTCGCTGTCGAGGTCGAAGTCCAATTGACAAAACTCGGCTGGGATCTTTAGCTCACCTGCAGGTAGACACACAAATGCACTTTCATATATCATTTGAGTACTATTTGCATTCAGTTTTCCCCAGAAATGGTGCCTAGTAGATGAACGAAAACATCAATCCAATCCCATATACAAAAAAATCCACAAACTGTTCTAGCACAGAGGAAATGGCTAATCATTTCCATTACACTGAAAGTGGGGAAATGTGCCACAACAAGAACAGGCTAGAACAACAGCCTGCAAGCACCTGTTGAAGGAAACAGAGATTGTCCTCACAGTGCGGCAGTGCATTTATCACAACCATAGCAATCACAAAAGGTCAATGGTAATGTCTGACGATTTCAACAATGGTGGACTTTTTGGCCTAACACAAACTAAAGGTTTGCTCGCCTGTGAGCAGATGGTTGTAGTCCCCGAGTGCCCTCTTGCATTCAATCAATAACAGTATTATACCCTCCTGCAGTGGTTGTATATGGATCTCTGTAGCAGGGCACTGTGGATACACAGGGGGAAATTAAATCATTCTGAGTTTTGGTGTTCTTACCTTTGGTGGCCAGCGACTGCCTGAGCTGATTCCAGGTCGTCAGGAATATTTTTATCCTTGTTTCGTACCAGGATTTGAGAGAAGCTGTTTAAACACAGACAGTGAAAAAGGAACAACTGAGTCACTTTCACAAACATGAATAATACGCATCCATTTTTTTTCCTTATTTATCTTGTGTCCTATTTTTACATCATTTGTCCAAGTCTATGATGCCAAAACAAATTCCTACAGCCATCTAGCTCAACATAGGGACACCGTCCAGCCCAACTGACTCAAAGTGGCTCCAAACACACTGCTGGCTACAGCAGCAACTGAGCTGCTCAGTCGTTATATGGGTCATTCATTCATGTTCAATTATACATTTATTCAGCCAAGTTCTCAGTTGAGGGTGTAATTCCTCACTTACAGTAACACCAAAGATCACAACAAAATAAACTTCAAAATTTAACAAACATAAAGCCTCGCTGACCTACAAGGCTCCTAATGCGCATACGTCCAAATAAACGTCTCCACTGATCTTGAGGGAGCGAGTGACCAAAATTTGAAACGCAGTTTGCAGTGCCATGAGAAAAACAGAGCTATTGAAGTGAAAGAAAAAATAATTGGAGGAATAATCAAGAAATAAACTAGACTTAAAATCGCCCATGGAACTTAAATCAGGCAGAGACAGGTGCTAAACGGACTGAACAGTCACTTACATAATGGGACTCAATAGTGAGTATGCCACAACTACACAGAGGGATTTGATCCAGGTGATGAATTCAGATTTAGGTACTCTGAAGGAACATACTTCTAATAAAGTATATGCTAAAGTAAATCATCTTTACGCGTGATATTGAATGGAATCTACCTACCCTCAGCCGACCAATGAAAATCAGCCACCTTGAAAAACACAAAGGACTAAATAAAAGAGTCAGCGTAACTGGTGACAGGTACCTGCTCTCAGACTCTGGACGAATTCGCGTATGGTGCCGGAAGGGAGTTCCGCGGAATTCTGGAACCTCTTCACCAGATCCCTCTGAAGTTCTAGAATTTCCGGAAGGGACCTCACCAGACGCAGCTCCGGCTCCTACAGACCCCAGACCCCACCGAGATGGTTTTCCAAATCAAAGGGTCCCTCCAAAAATTGACTTTCTGCTACAATAATCCCCCTCTGAATACATCTTATTTTTCTAGATTGAAATCTTTCCCATATTCAAGGACAAACAAAACTTAAACAGCAGAATACACCAGGATAACACAATCAATAAGGCAGCGAAAACAAAATGGCCTCTGTATACATAAAATGGAGTGCTGTCCCAGGGTCAAGTCTTTCAACCACGAAATAACCCCAGACTTTTCTTGGTGTAATTCTCACCTTCTGCAGGAACCTCCAGAGCACCGGAAGTGTGTCCCGTCCGTCGTTCTGCTCCAACACATGCGCCAATCCGCCCAAGGATGCCCTCTCCCGGCAGCTCCACACCGCCCCGCAATGTACCAGGCTGTTCTGTGGCAGGGCTGACAGGATGAGGTGTGGATCCCCAAACACAACCCTCAAAACGGGGCTGGAGGACAGACGGGAGTCTGTCCTGATTAGAGTGCTGGCGTCTTTCAGCTGTCGCTCCAAGGCCTACAGGCAGGGGTAAGGTGGGGGGGGGTAGTACACGGAGCAGAGGGGCAAGATGGGGAAAAGTGATAGGAGGTGGTGAAGGGAAGGGGCGATTTGGGGGTAAGGTTTGGGATGAGGGCATGAATGAAAAATTCTCTCAACATGAAAAGATAGCCACACAAAGTGTGGCACTATGCCCACACGGCAGCCCTGCTGAAGGATTAGAAAACCTATGGTAGAGCTGCCGGATGGCTTACTCAAAAAGCATCGCGTTGCGAAGCAGAAGTGACCATCACGGCGCGGGTTCGATCCCCGCCTCGTACCAACCAGCAGTGGTCGGCAGCTCTTTTCAGAAGTAGCGCGCAATTGGCCAATGCGCTACAGGGATGCAAATTGGGAAGGGGCTGCTGGGAAGGGTTGTGTAGAGTAGAGAGTTCCCCTAGGCGCCTCCTGTTGGCCAGACGGGCGCTCATAAGGAAAATTCTGACCTCACTCATGTTTGGGTATCCTCCGCCCTCGTTCTGAGCTTGCGAAGTCTCAACCAGTGAATGAATAAGAAGTAGTGGCTAATGGGATGCGCGCTTCGGAAGAGAACCGTGAGCTGTGTACACTCTCCTGAGTTGGCAACAGGGCGCCGCATTTGCGAAAAAAGCCTAAGTACTTGTACATAGTTCCCTAATTGGATATTCCAGCTTCGGGTGGGATTGCAGATGCCAAAAAAAAGGAAAAAAGAAACCTATGGTGAACTTGCATCACCAAATACAGTACATAATCTCTGCTATCCAGAACGATAAGCAATTTTAACTTTGTTTTTTTGTAACCTGCAAACTGCATTTAAATGTTAAATGTATAAGACAGCACAAGAAAGCCGCCATGTTACTTTGGCTGGAAGAAGATGCTTATGTCACCCGGGCTGGTAGCTCTTTTGTTTTAACCCATTTAGGCCTGAGGCCTATTCAAAAAACGCCTATGAAAACCTATGGGCGATTTTGAAAAGAACCCCTAAAACCTGAGGTTTTCTGGAAAACAGCACCCAGGTTCCAACATCTAGTAAAACGCTGATATCTCAGCCTCTGTAGCAGATAGTTCTCAAATACTTTTTGAATTTTGTTTCTATGTTTTTTATTTGTGCAAATCTTCATCACAATATTTAAAACACTGAACAAACTATAAGAAACTATAAAATATAATAAAACCAATAAAATAAATAACAAATCTCTATCTGCATAACATGCAGATCTCAAATGGAATAAAGAGGCCTAATAAATAAAAGTATAAGCTCTGCACTAGAGAATAACAAACATTTTTTCTTTCTCTGGAACAGGTGGCAGCAGTGGCGGAGCTACAGGGGGCGAAGACACGTCCCTTTTAGTCCTGGCTAGATCTCAATCATTTTCCTTTATTGACGTCTTTTCCAATTATTGTAATTGGCAACTGAAGACACGGTTTCTCTCCAAATGCAATCTAACAGCGATTGAATCGCGGGTTAAATTCAGCACAGTGGCGGAACAGAGAATTGGGTTGCACAAAACAGCCGTTTAAAACAATTATAAATCCTGACCTGTTCTCAGTCATCTTCATGATTAACAAAAGGTTCACTCCGAGAGCGCTCCGCACTTAACAGGTGCTGCTTGTTCTCCCCGATTAGGTAAGAGGACAATCATTCCTCTGGACGCGTATTTGCTGTATTTAAATCTACGTTATTCAAAATTGCATAGCCTACCTGTCGACTCTCATGCAAATGGCTTGAGCCGCACGCTCGTTATAACCTAGGCTATACTTTAACTGCCGAGTGCCACTGTTTTTTTTTTTTAAAATCAACCCACGAAATACCGAGAGTGAAAGTCCGCGTTTCATTGGAACACGGACCAGTTCAATCACGCGAAGCATTGGCCAATTAATAAGTAAATTATTTTTCTGCATTGAATTTAGCCCATGATTTCATCGCTGTTAGATCGCATACGGTGAGAAACCGTGTCTTCAGTTGCCAATTACGTTAATTGGAAAAGATGTCAATAAAGGAAAATGATTGAGATCTAGCCAGGTCTAAAAGGGACATGTATTTGCCCCCCTGTAGCTCCGCTACTGGGTGGCAGGCATGATAAAGTGTCCGTTCAAATAAAATAAAAATAAACATAAAAATATAAAAAATAAAGTGTCTTGAAGTGTTACTATGGCATCTGCCCTAGTATTTAGTAAAAGAACAGCTATGAAAATGGTCGGAAAAGTAATGAAAACAACAAAATGACGATCCGCTTGCCTGAAGGGTAGAAATGCGTAAAAGCGTCCCCCGCGCACATGCTGTCCCGGTTTAAATGGGTTAAAGGTAAAATGGTGAAAGGTCACATCAGTCAGGTTCGGATCGCCTGTTTTGTTAGAATACCCAACAACCGCGCATTGCAGCATCATCGAGGATTAAATATAGATTTACAGCAAAAGTTGTAATTCAAACAACTGGTATCTCTCAAAACACTCTTGATTTTCAAGGCAACTTTCAATACTTAAACTGTGACTACGCACACTCCAAAGACATATCCAGCCCTCATGACATCACGCACTGGTCTGGGCAGAATATTTCCCATCGTTTGATTTGTCGATTATTTTTTATAGCAGCGATAGCAGATTCTAAAGTTTGTAGGATTCTGTGATGTTTGAACGCGGATATCATGATGTAAAAAATGTAAATAAAATAATGGGTTATCATTTTGGACACCAGACATTATATACTTTATTTGACAATGCAAGTTCACCATAGGTTTTCTTATCCTTTAATGACATGTAATTTGACTACATAATTTCGGATCATCAGCAAAATCAATATGGACCCGTTTCACATCACTGTTGAACCACAAAACAAAAATAGTGGCAAAGCCACTGCGCCCGCTTGGCCAAACGTGGCCAAAATGGAACGCCCCCTATTGGCTATAGTATCGGTCCGATTGGGCTGAAAATCGAACTTGGTCAGGACCTTAAGGCGCTATATAGATATATTAAATATGAAAAGGATCGGTGAAAAACTGAAGATGCTAGAGCGCAGACAAGCCAAAAGTGTACGCACGCACGCACAGATGCAAGACATACCACCACTAAAGACCCCGAGCACAGCATAAGCCCATTGGGCCTTTTGGCCAAGTGGGCAAAAATTGGAGCATCTTAGCTCGTAGAATAAGGGAGTTAGAGCTGTTTGAGGTTTTGCAGAAAAAGCCGCCTGGTGGCCAAAACAAGAATTGCAGCATGACCAAAATCGAACTCGGGCTAGATCTTGGGCACATATACATGCATATAAAATAGGAAAAGGATCCGTTGAGAACTGAGGGCGCTATGGCGCTGAAACGAAATCGGCACATTTTATGACCTTTGACCTTATAACCTTCAAAATTAGGTCAAATCAAAAACCCATGACATGTATGATGAACCCTTGGCAGAACACCCTACAGTAAATATTTGAGCATCTTAGCTCGTAGAGTAAGGGAGTTAGAGCTGTTTGAAATTTTGCAGAAAAAGCCACCTGCTGGCCAAACCAAGAATGGCAGCACGCCCAAAATCGAACTGGGGCTAGATCTTGGGCCCCTATACATGCATATAAAATATGAAAAGGATCCGTGGAAAACTGCAAGCTGTATCGCGCTGAAATGACGTAACGCACGCACGCATGCACGGACGCACAACAGACCACCACTAATGACCCTAAGTACAGCGTAAGCCCCTTGGGCCTGTCGGCCAAGCGGGCTAAAAATGAAGAGAAAATTCAACAAAAATTGTTGTCTGCAGAGTCAGAACAATTAATAGTGGACGGACCAACAAATGGACAAGGGAGATCGCAATACACATGCACCTGGTGGAGTGGGCATACAAAAAAAAGCAGTCTCTGCAATAGGTAGTGTACTAGTTAACTCAGTTTTTTAAATTTGCCGATGTCATGGCCAGTATGGGCCAGTTCTAAGATACAGGAATCATAAGTAATCAACTCAAGCGCAAAGGAGGATACTTCGGCAGTAGAGTGAATTCAAAGCCTTCACCTTGAGCTGAGGTACGATGATATGAGATGCAAAGCTTGTCTCCCAGGCGTTCCGCTGCTCCTTGGTGGAGAGAACGTCATCGTAGTGAACAGGCCCTGAGGAGCATGTGAAACACACCTTTTCTTTTAGCATTTAACTACAAGACTAAAAAGCTCGGTACTTTAAGCTACATGAAACATGATCATGAGTGCTCATCTAATCATTATGAAAACCGATTTATCAGACAAACTACTCTGACATTTTAATTATCAAATTCAATTACTACTTTACACGCCAATGCTAACATTTAGCAGGCACACTTATCCAGAGCACTAGACATTTTAACACAGTAACCACTAATATTCAGTATATATTGAGTGAATTCATGCAAAGTTTCTTGTGTGTGCAAAATGCAGGTTACATCTAGGGTTAGACGCCCAGTCTCCCCTTCCATTACACAACTGTGAATGTTTTGGGCAACCCTATCTAAAGCCACGTTGCTTTATTAAAGGGCTGCCCAACTCAGTTCCTGGAAATCTACCGCCCTGTACAAGTAGGTTTTCATTTCAAGTTACAGCAAAGTTCTTCCCACATGATTCCAGCAATTAGCAGCTCCAGCTATTGAGCGAGGTTAGGTTTGCTCATATTGGGGTGAAAAGCCGCTTGATGGCTGGCTTCCACACGCAGGGGTTGTGTAGACTTGCTCTAGTACTTCGAGCAGCCCCCTTCCCCCTCTTACACTGTGCTGGCAGGTCAGGGTTCAGCAGGCCGCGGACAGTAAGGTGGGCCACGCTGACAGTGTCGTCAGCACCCTTCCCCAGCACGCGGCCAAGTTGCTCCATGTCCTTCTGCAGGTGACCAATTAGGAAAAAGCCGGGATCCAGCACAGGGGGATGATTATTTGGGCTAGAACCTGAAGGAGGGGTATAGAGAAAGGGAGAGAGAGTGAGGGAATGATCAACAAGGAAAGAGAAAGGGAAATTAAGAGAGGGAGAGAAACAGGGAAGATGAAGTGATTGAAGTCAGGTACACAGCCACTACAGCACTACCATTAAAAATAACATTATTAATAATTATAATTGATTAGTAAACCAACACTAAGTGCTTCACAAAAAAAAAAACTGTAATTAATGTGAGTACACTTGAACAACTAGGATGAGAAGAAAACACTATGACGACTGCTAGTATACAGCCAATACTAAATTCATCAAACTTTGAAAATAAATTTACCAATAATTTGATTGACTGAACAATTTATTGATTTACGAAAAAGTCAGTATTTATTTTGTAATGTGATTCTTTTCAACTGCAGTAGCACAAAGCTCAGAGCATGATGCGTTCACCAGAAGGTGACTAAACTGCAAGAACTGAAAAATATTTCCACCTTACCAAACACTTTAATCTTGTACCAAGTCTTAAAACACTTATTTCTGTTACCTTTTTTCTCAGGAAGACAAAAATTTGCCAGTGGGGTAAGATAATTTTGACTCATTTTTAGATTTGCCAATGGGATAAAACAATTTCACTTGTCAAACACATGGTAACTTAAAACAAGCACATATTTTCTACTTGAGAGAGAAAAAACTAGGAAGTAAGGTCTTATGTTAAGACTAAATGACTTATTAAGACAGACACCTGTTACACTATAGCCATCTTTTTAAAGTGGTGGTCATTAGCTCTGTTCCTGCAGCTACCATACTGCTGGTTTTCACTCCAACCCCGACAAAGAACACCACTCACAAAATGATAGAGATCCTGTTCAGCTGCAAATTGTTTGAGTCAAGTGCAGCAGATAGAGGTTGCAATGAAAGCCTATAAGGCCGGTAGATCTCCAGGAATGAGGATGGTGCCCCCTGGTTTAAAGTGAATCTGCCATCCTATTTCGAACTGTTAGAAAAATGATAGTTTATACACTCTTGATGGTCAAATGGCAAGAAGAATGACAGAAAATGCAACATTAAAGCACTGATAACAATTTTAAATTTTAGCGCCTTCCCCAATCAACAGTGCTGGCCATACGAGAAAGCGAAAATGATGTATGAGCAAGAGTTTCCCTGTAGAAGGGTCTACATCCATTTGCCTGTTGTTTCTCACTTGATGCATGGTTGTAAACAAAAGAATTTTTTAGCTTGAACAAAAATTTAACCTAAGTTCTAAAGGAGGAGATGTGTGATTTTCACTTGTATAGAAGAAATCAGGTCAGTACATCTATTTATCATTTAGCTGAGCTAAATTTCTGTTGTTTGGCGTTTTCCCCAGGGCCCATAGCCTTAGATGCATGAATCCCAGCTACACCTGTATACCGAGGGGAGGGGTGGTATGAAACTCATCATCATCGCAACTTTCATGGCCATGTGGCGCGCACACAGTCAACCACAAAATATTTAACCTAAGTTCTAAAGGAAGAGATGACAATTTAGACGACCGAGGTGCCACTTTTTAACATACCGTTCAACATAGTTCAGTCATGTCAAGTCGACCAGAGGGCTGGCTAGGTTATGGGGAGGCAGGACAGATTCCTTGGTCACTGTAACTCTCGGTGTTTTCATCTTGGCACCCCATGTTCAGATGCGAGGTTTCTGACGGCGTTCATTTTCCAAGATGACAATGTATGGGGATGTCATGGTGGGCCAGGATCGTTACAAATACAGTAAGTTTCAAACCATTTCCTCCATGCATGCATTTCCATTGGTGTCTGAATGATCTATTTCATATAAACTTCCTGACACTGACAAAACAAACTTTTTCTGGAGAATTGTCCTTTACTTGAGGGCTAAAACAAATGTCATGTTTTTAGTCACCAATGGCTCATGTTGCCACGGAGTTCTCGCCATGACATCGTTGCAAATAGTCGCGCTGTGCTGCGATTATGTGATTGAAGCTCGGCAACTTATTTTAAAATGAGAATTCTACCATTCTGAATTACCTTCCTGATATTATTTTGCTGTCTTACAATATCTTTAGCATAACCATTTGAAAGATTCAGTAATTCAACCACTTGGAAATGCGTGACAGATTCACTTAAACAGGATTTTTTCCACCTCATAAATTTTCAGCCCCGCAGCTGTCACTGGTTTATCAGACGGTTCTAAAAGGATCATGGGAGAGTAAGAATGGTGGGCAAAACCCAGAGAAAATGGATATATACCTGAGGGTGTTCACATGCTCCAATGAGCATGCTCATGTGCGTGAGGAGCCGGACCACAGTGAATGGAGCTAGGGACATACTCTTGGTGTCCTGCATGTCTGGCTGGTCTCTCCTGCTTGGATCCCCCAACACATGACCTCTCTGTGTGCGGTCCCCACTGTTCCACAAAACAGTTCCCCACAACATCAGTTGAATTGACAGCTATGCCCAATAGGCCAGGGCAGATAAGCATTCAGAACAAACTGCAGCAATGTTGCACTGTACAAGCTAATTGGAAGTCCAACTGCTAAGAGTTAGACCAAACAACAGGAGTTCTCCACAATAAACAGTCTTATAACCAAATAAACAAGAGCAAAAATAAGAGCAGATTAATGGCTGTACCCTCGAGAAAGCCTACTGTATGGGACAACCATTGTTCCTCTTATGGAGGCCACAGATTAACTGAACACACTCATGGTTTGCATGAGAAGCAAAAAACCCAAGGTAAATCAATGGGCAAGAGTACATGTGGTACATGCACTGCAGCAGTAAAGGGAGTTTGACCATGTTTTGGTGGTGATCAACGCAAACTCATAACAGGGCTCAAATTTATGCCATGTACAATGGATTAGTTAGGAGAAAAAGAACTCCAAGACTTGGAGAAGACTTCCACAAGACAAAGTGAAGGCGAGGCAGCACCTCCGCATGGATGCGGGGCTCCATGAGCACCACTAGGGGGACTTACTGGGCATTAGCCAAATTAAATCCCGCAACAGGCTGATAATTTCCTCCAATCTGCTCGTTACAGTCCAGGCACCGTCTCACCTGCACAGGCCTACCACACTGTGGATAACGGAAGGGCAAGAACAAGAGAAAGAGGGAGAGGGATATAGACAGGAACAGAGAGCGTTATAATATATCTGCGAACATAGGCACTCTGTAACTTAGTGAATGCAAACTGCTTTCAACTCTGCATTTGTTTTCTGAGACCTCTGATTTCACGTTCTTTTATATTCTCATATATGCATTTATTTTCAGAAATAATCAAACTTGTTTTCAATTATTTCACTTGTTCATGTTTTTATTTTATGTTTTTATAACTTATGGTTAGAACTTGGGAGAGACAAAGAGAGAAGAAAAGTATAGTCTGCAAGGGAGGGGGGGTAATTATTCTCATGCAAAATGCAGGGACACTAAATCAAATAAAACCTCTCACCTCTCCGACAGTGCAGGGGTGACCATTCGGACAGTCTGCAGAGAACAGGACACTCATGAACCAATCAGAACACACGGTCTGTCGCTCTCATCACAGGAATGACAAATCACTGCTCGGATGCGCATATTTTCACCACTTTAGTATTTAAAATGACAGTTGTATGAATTCGGCCCTTCTACAAACATACTGAACAGCACTTACAGTACCACGTTAGCCGTTGGGGTCCCAAGGCCGCGCGAGCAACAGCAAGCATATCGTCGGGCATTGTGGGTAGGAAGGCCGCCTGCAGAGCAAAAGGGACATATACCGGGACTGACAACGGGGAACTCACAGGGTATCGAAAGAGCGGCAAACTGAAAACTGTGTAGGCACGCGCAGGGGTGAAGTCTTCACCGTCTCCTCATTAGGTTTAAATTTAGGGTGCATGTCAGATGCACAGTCTCAAATACCGTTTAACCACTTATTTGACCGAAGTAGCCGGGGAAATCTGCACACCTACACAGAGACTTCAGGACTTCCCCAAACAAAGGCTAACAGTCATAACAATGGAACTTCGCATATGCTCAATCAGGACAACCACTGTATTCACCACACCTCACATTTAGCAACGCCTCTGACCCCTCTGTGGGATCCAATCATTAACCTGTTTGCTCTTTTAAAACCCAAATAAGCTGTTCCTGAATCATGTTACTGGCCAGATGCTGATATGCTTGTTCAAGTAAGCGGTACAAAGGGCCATTCTCAGTCACGTGTGTGACCAAAAATGTAACAAATAGTAGAAAAAATCTCCTCCAATTACAAAAGCATTGGAGGTTCATGATTGTGGACCTTGTATAAGAGTACTACTTATCCAAGTCTATCAAGTAAAAATGTTATTTGTTACATTAACTTTAACTACTTAAGGTCAGAGGTCAAATACGACTGGTCACGTGTGTGACTTCACACGGAAACAGGTTTTTCATAACTCTATTTGACTTCAAAAACTCTGTGAAGTTGAAAAATCTAGAATTTTCATAGTTTTGGGGTATGGAGAATAGCAAGGAATAAATTTGATACCTTTCATTAATTTTCAAAGTATTTCTTTATTTGATGACATCTGGTCATGTGTGTGACATTTTGGTTCACTTCTCAGAGAATGGCCCCAAAGCTACATTTGTCAAACAAATACTGAAAATACCAAGATGCATTCCACCAACCCCAATTCCAATGAAGTTGGGATGTCGGGTAAAACATGAATAAAAACAGAATGCAATGATTTGCAAATCTCATAAACCCACATGTTATTCACAATAGAACATAGAGAACATATCTGATGTTGACAGTGAGACATTTTACCATTTCATGAAAAATATGAGCTCATTTTGAATTTTATGGCAGCAACATCTCAAAAAAGTTGGGAGAGGAGCAACAAAAGGCTGTAAACGATACTAATAAAAACAGCTGGAGGAGCATTTTACAACTAATTAGGTTAATTGGCAACAGGTCGGTAACATGACTGGGTATAAAAAGAGCATTTTAGAGAGGCAGAGTCTCTCAGAAATAAAGATGGGCAGAAGCTCACCAATCTGCAAAAAACTGAGTCTAAAAATTGTGGAACAATTTCAGAAAAATGTTTCTCAATGTAAAATTGTGAAGATTTTGAATATCCCACCATCTACAGTACATTATATCATCAAAAGATTCCAGGATCTGGAGAAATCTCTGTGCGCAAGAAGGCTGAAGGTCATTATTGGATGCTCGGGATCTTCAGGCCCTCAGGCGGCACTGCATTAAAGGCATAATTCTGTACTGGAATTCAATGCAAGGGCTCAGGAACACTTCCAGAAATCACTGACGACGCATTTTGGTGCCTCGTGGGAGGAAATTTAACATTTTTTTAAATTAAAGTTTTAATAAATAATTATTAACTAATTTTATTAGTTATTAATTACATGTGATAGCCATTTAAATGCCCTTTTTAAGCTGCTGCACCTACAATGCTAACCCACATACTGTATCCATCACAACAGCATGGCTTCGCTGTTAAAGAGTCCGGGTGCCGAAATGATCTGCCTGCAGTCCAGACCTTTCACCAATAGAAAACATTTGGAGCATCATAAAACAAAAAATCTGGCTTAGAAAACCCAAGACTGTTGAGCAGCTAGAATCCTACATCAGACAAGAGCGGGACAACATCCCTCTTCCAGAACTCCAGCAATTGGTCTCCTCACTTCCCAGACATTGACTGTTTTTAAAAGAAGAGGGGATGCTACATAATGGTAAACATGGCCCTGTACTAACTTTTTTGAGATGTGTTGCTGCCATTAAATTCAAAATGAGCTAATATTTTTCATGAAATGGTAAAATATCTCTCTTTCAACATCAGATATCGAGGGTTTGGAACACAATGGTTATAAGTCCATTTTAGAGGTTTTGAGAAAAATAGATTTTTAGGTTTGCAAATGTTCTATTAAATCATGTACATCATTTACATCATTTTTATGTCAGTCACTCTTTTACTGCATGGTTCAGAAATATACTGAACATGCATGTTTTCATAAGTGTGGTACTGCGACTTCATGGCCAAAATTGCCAAAAATGGACATGTCACCTCCGTGCTCCAACAATTCTTGCACTTGATGTGACATAACACAATGGTGATAGATTTAAGTTAAGTTTGTTTGCAATGGAAGACAGATGATTCTGTAATACTATTAATGTTTATTCATCAAAATATTAATGTTTAAAGGAGGACTATCATAGCTGGGAAAAGTGGGTAATATTATTTCAATATATCATGAAAAAAGCTCCAATGACTTTTTTTTCTTTATTTTGCGATTTCTTTAATTTTTATGAGCAATTTTACAAAACTAGTGGACAGTGCCATTTTCACCACAGCAGACGAAAATTCACCCTCGATCCGCTTGGGGCGCCCCTAATCGTGACGCCACTGCGGCTGCCAGCACCATGAATGTCCATTGTCCTGCGGTCCTGCATTGTGATTGTTGAATGACTGAGATATTCCCACTTCCTCTATGGGGCAGAGAGACGAGCTTGATTATTACCTTTTTCTATCCGACACAACTTTAATTTAGAGGTGAACTAACATCAGAGGCCATTTGAAATGCTTCCGGAACGAAAAGTGTGATTTGAAGTCTGCCAATTACCAGCGAGGCTGGACAGCTGCCGTCACCTTGGCATAATTAGCTCACCTTAAATCAATTCCCGTGTACTTTGCCTGACTTGTAATCAAGCCATTTATTCAGCCAACTGACCAGTCAAAACCAAAATCAAGCCAATAATGATTTAGGAGAGATAATGAGAAGCAGACAAACCCAACCAGGCTACCGTGCTAGATTGAAATAATGTCAATAATCTGAATAAATAGCAGACCTCTGAATTCCACCTCTCGTCGGAAAACTTTCACGTATTATTAAAAATGATTTCTTAAAAATAAAATCATGTTAAGATGGCCCTGGTTTTTAAGCGTCTAAAAACATACGCGAAGTAGAAAACATTGTGTGAAGCGCATCAAACGTGAATGTGAGAGAAATTATTTTCGCATTGCAAGCAATGGACAAATGCACTGAAGACTGGGCAAGCACGTTCAGGCAAATCTGTGCCGCAAATTTTAAACATTTTTTATTTAATAATTGAACAAGATTCGCACACAACGGCCAAATGTAATAATCAAGCAAACACATTCAGGCAAATTGCGTGCTGAACTAAGCAAAGTTAAGGTCTTCAAAATCATCCTCCTCTACTCGACAATTGCTTTCACCCTCTTCCCATTTACTTTGCTCAATTTGCAATCAAACAGTTGATTCGCTCATGAACAATTTTAAATTGGTTGGTAGTTTAATTTATTTAGATATCCATGTATTCAGACGTTTTGACATCGCATGCATCATGCACATGAATGCATGTGGCAGCCGCAGTGATGTAATGATCTCGCAACTTATCATGCCACTTGTGGAGTTAATGGCGGCCTCCTGGAAACAGCAATTCCAGCTAATTAATGGTCATTTAAAAGAACAGGGGGTATGTATGGACAAAAAAAATTGACCGTGGATATTATGTTGGAGTTAATTACTATAAGATTAAGTCAAAACGTGTAGTTCAGTATAGTCCTCCTTTAATTCATAAAAGCAGATTTTGTTGGACATACCACAACATGAAAATGTGAATTCTGTTTAAAGCTGAGGCGCATGGACATATAATTATTGTGCTCCAAGAATAAGCTGACAGAAATGTGTGACAGGAGGTAAAAATCACAAAATCACGAAATTTGGACATATCACCATTGTGCTCCAAACCCTCGATATGTTACCTATGTTCTATTGTGAATAAAATGTGGGTTTATGAGATTTGCATATCATTGCATTCTGTTTTTATTCACGTTTTACACAATGCCCCAACTTCATTGGAATTGGGGTTTGTATATTCATCAAAAATGGATTCCCTGGAGAGTTATTACTGAAGGACAGCTCCATTCCAGATGCACAAGAGGAGACTGCAATCCTGGATTTGTAGCTAGCTAAGTATTTCAGATTTTGGTTGATAATTGGTCAGAATTTCATGTGTAGTTGAACTGGTATGGGTTCCGCATGTTGTCTTTGTATGCGAGTACCATTCCGTTGCCTACTCTACGTGCAGTTTAACGTGACTAGCTAAAAAAATCAAATGTGCGTTTAAAGTTTGCTGCTATTCTGGATAGAAATTCATAGGACATGTCAATAGGAATAAATAGAATGAATGACATTATAGCAGCATTCCTCTGCATTTGCATAGCTTATTGCCTTTTTCAATCAGCTGAGTATTTGTAAGCAGTTGCAATCATTTCAATTCACTGAGCACTGCGGCGCATTTTAGTGATTGAACAGTGGAAAGCTTCTGGCTGCGGCTATTGCTCACGAAGGATGCCACGTTTCAACACATCAACCTTCGATGGCCGCAATACGGGCTAGTTAGTTTACGCTGGCTCACAAAGGAAGCTCAAGCGTGACTTGAGTAATTGAAATTTTTGAGTAAGATTTAAATGGGCGTTTAAGGGCTTGCCAAGTGTTTCAGAGAAGATTCTCTATTGAATTAACATCATATGCCATCATATGCGCAAAGCCCACCATATCTGAACTTTTAGGACACAACAAAATTGAAACTTGTACATTTGGTAGTAAATGGAATACAAGTGGCTAGTGTGATCACGACATATTCCACTATCCATCAAGGCATGATTTATGGAGCAAGGTAGCCCTGTTCACCGGTTAATCCGAACGAAGCTCATTTCATGAAGGGGATGCCCACTCAAAACAGCCTTTTCATCTGACTGGAGTGAATGATCAGCTGCAAAGGGCCAAATATTTATTTTTGGGGGGTTTGACTTAACACTCCAATGGAAATAGTAAATGGATCTTGCAACTCAAGTACAAATAATCTGAGAACAACAAAAAAACACAACGGCAAGCATCCAAAACACAGCCAGTCAGTTAACACATTAGGTAGGCTATGAACACTGACAGAGCAACACGCATAGTAAACTTTTGCTTGATTTTTTTGATGATTTAATAAGAAGGGACATGGTAATTTACGACATAAGCAACTGTAAATTGGATAATAGATCAATAATGGAAATTAATTGCACACCTGACTGTGATTTTGAGAATGGGAAAAGTGATTTACCGTACAACAAGGACTAAGGTGAGAATGGTAAATAGGGGCTGGGGGAGAGAGGGGCACAGCTGACGGCCTACCTGCATGCGGCCAGGGGACAAGGCCAGCAGCCTGAGTGGGGTTAGTCTCGCTTGGGTCGTACAAATTAGCACAGCCGCCAGGTGGACGGTCAGCTCAACGAGTGCGTGCTCAGCCGCTGGTCGGCGGGCTCCAATGCTCAGCGGTCCCAGCCGGTTGTGCACCAGAGCCAAAGCAAAAGCCTGTGCCTCCGGAACGACCAAAAACCCGGAGGCCTGGATGAAATCCCCCAGAGCACGGAGCAACTGCAAGGGAGAAGAACAGTAAATGACTTGGCATCTTCCATGAAAAAGTCTCAGCAGGGATCATAGAAAGAAGGGTGGCAGTGTCTGAAGCTCAGTTCCTTGCCAATTACCGAAGTCAGATCGACTGTACCCTTAAAGTAGGGACTCAAAGAAAATAAGTACCCATAAAATTGGTCCGTTATGGCAATTTCATGATATGTTGAAGGTATTTACTCACATAACAAGAGAAAAAAAAGTTTCATGCTACTTGATATTCGCTTTCCAAATGTTGTTCTTCTTCGACCGTAACCAGTCCGCCTACAGTCTCATTTTCCGAGACGTCGCATACGGGTTGTGTACTCTGAAAGTCCAGATGCTCCATAGTTATAATACAGTGAACACTGTGAAAATTTTTTCAATTTTGTTTTTAAAGCCTGACGAGTCAGAACTCTTAATAGATTTCTTCCAGATCTCCCAGTAGTTCATCGTTTTAAATCCAATGTTTAAATCTTTATTTATTTTTTTTTTAGCTAATGTCGCATAAAGGTGATTTCTTTCATCAATGCATATTAGTTATGCTGCTTATTTTGGTTCGTTCCGCGCTGCAAAAAGTCCGGTCGCCGTGCTGGCTATACGCTTTACACATACACGTTGTCTAGTTTAAAGAAAATTATGTTTTTATTGGAGTCATGCTACCATTCCGAGGAAGGTTAAATAAGCCAAAGCTCTGGGCTACAAAAAAGATAGTATTTAATGAACACGATCAAGTGGACTCTCATAACAGTGATTGACTGACATAGAAATATGGAGTGACGAGGTCGATGCCATTTACAGCACAATCGTACCCCTCAAATATCTCCATCCAATACCTCAAAAGCAGCCTGAATCGTCCGCCTGTACTTCTCATGCACTGAAGTTCAATTTTAATTGCTTTTTTATATAGTTGTTATATCTCTTTCCACGGTTCTTTCTTCAACTTCAGACCTTCCTCTTCCATGATGGCCAAAACGAAACAAAACCTCGCAAATGTAATAACGTTAGATAGTTACAGTATACGCAATAGAAAGATCTGACGACAGGCAGCTGCAAGTGGATGAACAATATGTATTCCTGCGCGAGTTAAGAGAGAGAATACATTCTTAAAAATCTTCCTTTCTTGTTTTGTCGTAGCTCTTATCAAGTCTAATCATCGAAATAATATCATAATAAATTAAGGCATCAGTCCTTCCCCATATTTACATGATTTCCGTCAGATCGTTTAGCCTATATGTCCATGTTAATCTTCAATGTACTATATAGAAAAATGAGTTTAAATAAAAAAAAAAAAAAAAAAGACCGATGAATGCTTCTCCATTATAATTTATCCATCTCAAGTAAAGTACGACACAATTTGAACCTTGAATAACAAGATATAAAGCTTAGAGTGAGACGTACACTGCACGCAAATTCACAGAGCAGAGCTTGCAAAACCCGTATGTGACATCACCCAAAACAGGCTTCATTCCTAGCATCACGGAAGTATTCACGCTGGATAAAATACTGTCGTTTCGTGCGTGTTTCCATTTTCTTGTATCGATATTGTGACGGAATGACATTACATTGCATTCTTTGCGTTCTAAGCTTTCCATTGATGTCGAAATTGCCATATTTCCGTCTTTCCTTTGAATCCCTACTTTAACCCTTGACCTGAAATACTTCAGTAATATATGCAGCTCCATGAATTTTATGAAAAAAAAAAAAAAAAAAACTGTGACCCTTTTAAGTAGCCCTGGACAAGATTTTCTTGTTAATGGTCAAATGTAGTGCCACCTAATGTGGAGACAGAGATGGACATTTTAAAAGTGCAAATTCTGCAGCATGTTGGGTTGCCATAAAGAGATAGGACTACCTCTGGTTTTGGGTGAAGGCCGGGGTTGGCTGCTCTATAGAGCGTGGTCACTTCCCTGAAGAGGGCCAGAAGCAGGAGCACAGCCTTCTTAGCCGGCGTACCGCGACACCTCTGCATACACAGGAATACAAAGCAAATATTTACAATATAGCGATGAACCAGCTGTGCTCTACAAACAGCTTAATGCAGGGGGCATCATGGAGAAGGGGTAATAAAGAGAAGCACTGGTACCTCACACGCCTCCTCGATCCCGTCTGTTCCACCCCGCATGGTGGCTTTGGCGACAGCTTCTCGTACAGCCCGATAGTCCTCCCCCCAAACAAGGAAGTGGTCCATCTGTCCACCTCCCTGAACCTGACACCAGGCAAAAGGAGGAAAAAGTCCCTTTAAGTAAGAGCCCTTAGCACTTATTTCAGATGTAATTGCCCTGTTCTTGCAGTGTGAGAAAAGCCTGAATGATAAGTCAAGCTGAAGGTTACCATCTGCTCACAGATGTGCTTTACGGGAGATGCAGTTCCCAAGTAGCTCACACAAGAAAGGCACAACCTGCAGTGCTTCCCAGTAAATGTACAGCTTTCAAACAATCCCCACCCCTTGCCCTCCATTACATCCATTATAATTTGGTTCAGAGCACATGTTGCATTCACCTGCAGGACCTCTGCAGGAAACAGCCATTCAACTTCAGCCACGGTCTGGAGCCCCTGAACAAACTCTATGCCCTGCTGGCTGCAAATCTTGCGGATCAAGTAGACCCGGTACCAGTCATTCCGGCTCCGTATGCAGAGTTCCTCAACTTTCTCCAGGAACGCCGGTACATCATTTCGAGTGCCATCAAAAGACTCTGTAAGCAAAGTACCACATGCATACACACACATACATGTCATTTACGCACACTTCTCTCAAGGATGCAAGAGGAGTAAACATAGGGGACTTCTGCTCAATATTTTCAAAATTACTGAGAAAAATCCTCAAAGCTGGAGAATTTCAAATACCGCAAAGATAACAGCCTTTAAAAAACATCCACATCTGGGCAGCTCAATCCTGTTTCCAAAGACCTACCACCCTGTAAATTTTAATTCCAACCCTAATTCAACAGATTGACAGCTCAATGAGTTTATTTGCTCTTGAATAAGGTGTGTTTTTTAAGGGTTTGAGAGAAAGTTGAGAGAGCTCATTTATTGAAGGAAAAAGCTATCAAACCCAACCTGGCCTTATGTGATAAATTACCCCGTTAGTTACTAAATCAACTAATTAAAGCAAAGTAGTTGATAAATTGAAATAAATTTTACTAGAAACACTCAGTGATGATAACTGCCAGCCCTGCTTGAATTCAAACATCACTTAAATA
This sequence comes from Gymnothorax javanicus, assembly GCA_029692085.1. NCBI lineage: Eukaryota > Metazoa > Chordata > Actinopteri > Anguilliformes > Muraenidae > Gymnothorax > Gymnothorax javanicus. Next base: position 45,099,512 of record CM056206.1, on the reverse strand, counting down.
GAATGTTTCTGGCAATCTGAAGTAGGCAAAAGCAGCACAACCCAAATTTAAAGAAATTTCAGGAACAGATGAGAAGCAAAGTTGTTGACATCCATCAGTCTGAAAAGGGTTACAAAGCCATTTCTAAGGCTTCAGGACTCCAACAAACTGCATTGACAGACATTATGTACAAACTAAGAAAACGTGGAACAGCTTTGAACGTTCCCAGGAATAGCTGGCCAACCAAGATTCCTCCAAGATCACATCAAAAACTTGACCAGAAGGTCACGAAAGAACCCATCAAATTAACTGCAGACCTCACTTGCCATGGTTAACATCAGTGTTAGCAATTCTACATGAAGAAAGAGACTGGGCGAAAATGGCATCCATGGGAGAGCTGCAAGTTGAAAACCACTTCTGACGAAAAAGAACACAAATGCTCATCTCACTTTTGCCAGTAAACATCTTAATGCCCCCAAAGACTTTTGGCATAATATTCTGTGGTCTGATGAGTCAAAAGTGAAACTTTTTAGGGGACATTCCTCCCATTACATCTGGCGAAAAGCTATCACAGCATTCCACAAATGAGAACATCATACCACCAGTCAAACACCGTGATGGTAGTGTGACGGTCTGGGGCTACTTTGCCGCTTCAGGACCTAAGCAACTTCCCATAACTGGTGAAACCATAAATTATGCTCTCAACCAGAAAATCCTAGCAGAGAATGTACAGCCATCAGTTCATGATCAGAAGCTCATCAGTTGGGTCATGCAGCAGGACAATGATCCAAAGCACACAAGCAAGTGTAGCTCTGAATGGTTCATAATAAACAAAATGATTTTGAAGTGGCCGAGTCAAAGTCCTGACTTGAATGTGATTGAAATGCTACAGTGCTTAAACAAGCAGATCGTACTCAAAAACCCTCCAATAAGGCAGAATTAAAGCAATTCTGCAAAAAGGAGTGGGCCAGAACCTTTGATTGCAGTTTTTGCTGCTAAGAGCAACACAGTTAGGTTTAGAAGAGCAATTTTTTTTCCCACATTGGTGATATAGGTTTTGAATACATCTTTACTTCCAGTAAATGGAATGATTATTTAAAAGCTGCATATTGTGTTTACTCATGTTTCCTTTGTCTTGCATTAAAATTAGTTGGATTATTGGAAATATTTAAATAGGAAAAATCGGAAAAGGGTCAAATAATTTTTCATAGCCCTGTAGACGGCAGGATGGTAGAACTCTAAAATTTAATTGAGCCAATTTTTTTTGCGTTCAAAAATACCTCTGTTTTGACTTGAAATTTTTCACAGGGACGCGCGAAAAAAAGTCACATGTGAGGTCAGTTGATTTGACTCACAACACAACATGGCGAAAAGAAAGAGGAAGGCAGTGAAGAAAGGAGGCTGATATTGTGCGGCAGGAGCGCGGAGTTGTCTGAATATGTTTTACATACCAGGCAAATCGATGCATGCATTTCAGTCCGATCCAATTTTGAGGGCAAAATGGGTCAAATTCGTGTAGTGGCACTGCATTGATTTCTGTGAGCAAATTTAAGTGAAATGATTCAAAGCTTAATTATGCTGAGACTTGTATAAATTACATTGAAATCTCGAGTTTGGCATTCTCCGACTCAGTCTCCAGGACAATTTTAGAAGGAAAATCATCAGTGTATTATGGGTGGCAGACAGCGAAAAGGAAAAAAAAAATTTTTTCCGTAATTTCGAAAAAAAGTTTTTGTTTATTGCATATTTCAAAAAACCAAAAACAGGGAAAAAAAAAAAATGAATGCCATAAACACTGTAAGCATGTCACGGCAATTTTATCGGCCCTGGGTTAAAATAGCGTGCCATATTAACCTGGGCTGGTGAGCCTCTCCACCAGGAGGTGTGCAGTCATGTCCAAGCACAGTCGAACCCTGGCTATCTGCTGCAGGTGGTCTATGGAAATCTTGCGTGCCGTGCTGCTGCTAGAGCGCAGAAAGTGCTCCAGGAAGTTCCTCTCGTCCTGCAGGAAGGCAGTTCTCTCTGCGGCAGTGTGAAACTGCGTCCGCTCCAACATGGAGTCCTAAGCAGTGGAAAGAGGGTAGTGTGCTCAATCTGCAGTCGCCCTTTTCATCGCCACTCCATCCGTATAGTGTAATCTACATGCAGTCAAATACATGCTGCAGCACTGGGCGCGCTCACACTAAAGCAGTCTGTCAGTATTTGTACTGTGGCAGTCTACAAGAAGGGTGATACCTGCAAGGCTCATAAAATGAGGATGTAAGTATCTGTGAATTGAACACATCAGCTGCAACTGAAACCCCTTTTCAAATTCAATGAGTAAATAAAAGGCGACAATTTTGTCACTGAACTGTTTACAGGTGTAGTATCACATTTACACAATTATACTAATCAAGTATTGAAAAGCTGACTTACCTCCAGACAGTTTATGTACAGGGAGTAAAGTTCACTTTTGTCCCCGACATCAAGGATATTGCTTCGCTCAACATCAGCCAGGTGCTGCTGCAGGTATCCTTTGACCTCAGCAAAGCTTTTAGACACAGAAATAAACAAGATTTCTTTCATGAAAACTTAGCAGCCATCTTGGATCACCACGGAAAATCAGATCAGAGTTTCAGACTATCTTTGATGACCATTTTAGAAGAGAAACTGCTCACCTGTACTTCAGCAGGAGTTTAAGAATGACCGACCGAACGACGGGATTTTTATCCACAGAGTCATCAAATGGAGACAGAGCTTTGGTAAACGTGTGGTGACGATCTAGTGCAGGAGAAAATCACAGTGAGCGAATGACTGAAAGGCATGGATACCATCAGACATACTGACATGCAACTGCATTGTTGCATTATCCAGACCGCACTCCTGCACATACACACACGTATGCAGAAATGTACACCTGTGCAAACTCACAAAAGCTTATGCAGTCTTCCACGCTGGAGTGAAAAAAAGCCAGCCTAAAATCGGAGCTTTGGAACTTGACTGACTAAAACTACAATGAGCCGGTTTGTTATTTTACATGTGACCTTTGGTTTACTAAGTAGGCCGACTGAAATCTGTCTTTTATTTACAACTGCATCCAAGTCTTGGCGTAATTGCAGCACTATACCGACATGACACACATTTACACTCTGTAAAACAAACAAGGAGTCCTCCCAAATAAGGGTGCAATGAAAAACTGAATGCATTAGCAGGAAAAAATCTGGAGAACGGTACGGTAGGGTCACCTCTGATGATGCGTACAGGCTCCACAGAGACCATAAGGAAGGACAGCAGGTGCCGAATGACCTCACTGCAGGGAGGGGCATTGTCTTTGAAGCAGACAGTGGAGATCAGGTCAATGAAGAAGGCGTTGATCCGTTTCCTGAACTGGGCATTCAAGTGGATGCGGAGCCTGCCCAAGCACGAGAAGAAAAAAAAAGGCAAAACACAGCGCAGTTTAATCACAATTTCACACCTCAGCAGACGAAGAGTGGTTTGAACTTTGACTTTAAAGAAGCCATATGATAAAAAATACTGCATCACTATTTCAGTCCACCTGTACAGTGGTCTCTACTGTATCAAACAGCCCAGAGAAGGTTGACTTTGAGGATTTGCCCAGTTTAGAAAATTCAACACCCCCCCCCCTTTTCCATTTAGCCTTGGAAACTTGGTTTGAAATTCCCACCATTTTCTACGTTGCAATTCCGGACATTTCACGCCGATCAGCTCCATCTGTGCGCCCGTCTCCCTACCACAGCCTTGCTGCACCTCCCCACCTCTCTCCTTCTCGTAGCACCAATGTTACAGTTTTAATATTTAGCTCTTTTTGCTGGAAAGAGCAAATCTCATGATCACAGAGGGGACACCCACTCAAAACAACCCCTTCTTCAGACAGATGAGAATGACTGGCAGCGAATGGCCAAATAATAATGGATATTTATGGGTTTTTCACCAAATTTTATAAACCTCCCTTTTGGATATCCAAGAACATAATCACTGTGGGGGGGAGCACAATATCTTCGAACCCCGGTAGTACCAGCCGGCAGTGGTCAGTAGCCTTTTCAGAGCAGCGCACAATTGGCTTTGCGCTGCAGGGAAATAAATTGGGAGGGACTGCAGGTTTGGGATTACTGAATTACAGCATTGTTCGTTGCTCAAGCGCCTCCTGTTGGCCAGCCGGGCACTTGTCTGTAAAATTCTAAGCTTGTTTGTGTTCAGGTATTCTCCACCCTTATTCTGAACCTGTGAAGTTTGGAGCTATGAGTATTAAGCAGTGGCTGACAGGCGCGTGCTTCGGAGGAGAGCTGTCTTGCTCTACCAAGATGGCAACATGGGGTCGCATACAAGCAAGTTTGTGTACAGTTCGCTAATTGGGCATTCCAGATTCAGGTTTGGGGATTGGAGATGCCAAATTTATAAATATAAGTATATATATATATATATATAAAAACAGCACAATATGGGATTAGAAGCATAAGATGACAATAGCATCCTGAGTAACAATCTTTCCAAAAAACTAGATGAATGAAATGTGGAGGACAAATTACACTGTGAGGCTGACTAAGGCATTGATCACCTTAAATATGGGATTAGAATGTTCTTAACCAAACACACCAATGCTGATGTTACAGGCAAAACTCATAACTGAAAGCAACGGATATCTCTAACACACAGAATTAGAATTTTTGAAAACTTGTACCAATAAGCTCACTCTTCAAATGGTAATCCTGTAATTCAATTGCATGCATTAAGCCATCACTCTCACCCAAACGACTGACAATCAATGCTCAAGAAACAGGCTTGCATTAGAAAAGCACAATATTTAAACACCAGCGCAACAATTGCATGACAATAACAAGTGCATCACATGATAATTGTTCATAGTTTAGATTACCAGCAAGTTTTTATTTTCCCACTCCTAAATATGAGAATAGGAATGTAATGCAGATGCACTTTACCGTAAGTCCTCGGACACCGTCAGGTTGTAGTCATCGGGGACCTCCTGTTTGCAGAGTGGACAGTACATTTGTCCAGGGACCAGCCACTGCCTGATGCAGGCCATGCAGTATATATGATCACAGGGCAGGCTGAGGGGGTCATGAGGGTCGCCCATGCAGATGGGACAGTGCTGGCGTCCAAACCTAAACAATCGTGATTGCAAAGACATTACCAAGCAATGTATTCGAACAGCACCGCTAGTCCAAGCAAAAACAACAGTTCAAAACAGCAATGCTGAGCAGGACTTCCAGTATCTTCAGGTAAAAAATGTCCAAGCATTCTGTTTATTTGCACTCAGAGACAGAAATACAGGCTTATTTCCACCAAATAGCTGTAATTAAGATACCTAGAGCGCAATTTCTCAATGGAAGCCGTACCCATTCACTGATGAGCATAAGTAATGACCCCCAGTGTTCAAAGCTCCTTACTTGAAAATACTGTCATTCACCCCATCCTTGCAGGTCCTAAGGATTTCGATTACTGCGAGGAAAGGAGCCTCCATTTTCAGGTCTGGGCGTGTCTCCAGAACCTGACAAAAGAACATGCAAAAGGAGAAAGTCAGTCACCAATGTATGTCCTTCATTCAATCTCTGAAAAAGGATGGCCAATATTTCAGCCGCAACCATGAAAACTGAGCAGCTACGAAAGACGCGAGGGCTGGGGTAGTGCTTATTAGTACGAGACCCCAAATACAATGGTGCAGACTGAAATTGCTTTGAAAACTAGACAGTCCGGTCGCCCGCGACCACATGGGTGATGCCCTTGAAAGCCGCTTCTCCAGCCTGTACTTCGTCCACGAGGAAATCTCTATGTTTCAGTACAAATTTGCAGATTATCCGGCCAATACTGTCGCCATGGCAACCAAAATCAATTGGTGTCATAAGTGAAGTATTACACATGTCCATACCAAATATGAAAGTAATCGGTAAAAAATTATAGTCAGTACAGCATCCACAAGGAAGTGTCTACGGATGCGGCGACGGTGGCAGAGATGACAAGCATGAATCCCTAGTAGCCGCCCGATTTTATTCAGGGCGTACAAATATACTTTACTCAGCAGAAACACTGGTATGAAACAAAAAGCAAGAATAATGAAACAATCAGCATGTAATTTAATTTATATTAGCCTGCCAGCATGAACATTCATGGTGCAACTGCTCTCACCCGCCCTAATCCTGAGGCATGCTCCAACAGTAGAGGGCGAAGCCTCTGATCCAAGCCCTCGATGCCCACTAGCATGTGCTCCACAAACAGAGACAGCGAGAAGATCCGACTCCAGCCATACCTGCAGAAGAATAACCGAAAGACAGACAAACAGAAAGATTCATGTTTTACATTTATAGAAACATATACGGATTCAGCGGGCTCAAGAGAACACTAGCAGTGTCCTTCCCGGTAATTATTCCCAAAATCTTGAAATTATGAGCTCCATCCCCAGGCGAATACAATAAAAATACAACCTACCATGCAGTGCAACAGTGGTTCCAAAGGAACCAGAAAAATCTCAGTCTTTGAATTTCCCAAATATTGTCAACAACATTGCGCTGCACTTCATTTGCTAGGGGCGGGCAGCCAGTTTGTTAGAGACCAATGTTTGGGTGCCAGTGCGAAGACTCAGTGAATTAAGGTAACAGAATGCGACCTGAGAATGCCAAAATGGAGTTAAATCACAGCAAACCACAAGAAAAGCAGTCTCTCACCGAACAGTGCGAGCCCATTCCTGACTCCGCTGGCCATAGCTGCTGCAGCTCTTCTCTGAACAGACCAGCTCGATGGGCACCTGCAGCCTCTTCACCTGGCGTAGCCAGGCCATCCGCTCACTGTCCGAGTCCAGCCCTCGGGGCTCCAACTGCTCCACGCAGGCAAGGGCAGCAAACACATCCAGGACCTGAGGACCAGAGGACCTTCACAACTGTGCCAAAAGCCAATACTCCATTACCACTGCACCAGGAACTGGATCTCCATTCCAACTTCACCGAGAGCCAGCACATTTACACCCGCATCTGCAGCCAGCAAATGGTTACAAACGCATCTAGAGCCAGTACTCTGTTATAACTGCACCAGGAGCTATTGCGCGCTCTTACCAATATTCTGCTGGTGTAACCAGTATTCAGTTACAACTGCAGTGAAACCAATACCCAGTGAAGTACTGGACAATCTCTATCAGCAGGATAGGTGGGAACCATCCCAGTGTTCGCGAGTCAACAATGAATGTAAAAGTGAACCAGTAACTCAACTAGTCTGCCATCCTACCACCCCTATTTGGGAGTGGGCCACGAGACTCAAGTGTAATAACAAAGTTGTTTATGTCCTAAACACATTGTAGGTGAAGTTTCATCAAATTTGGTCAATATTTGTGACCGCAAGAGTTCAAGGGTCTTTCAAATAGGTGTCCAAGGGTGAAGGAATGTCAAAGTTCACAAAACAGCCATTTTTCAGAAACTATCAAAACCCGTCACTTATATTTTGTGATATGATGTGTGTTATCTATTGACCAAGTTCCAACACTATCTACACTGCCTGGCCAAAACAAGTTGCGTGTTCTTATATTTTTTGGACCGCTTTTAGCTTTGATGACAGCGCAAATTCGTCTCCGCATTGTTTTGACAATCGTAAAGCCCATTCACACCAAGCGCGGATTTCCGTGCGGATTATTCGCGCGGATTTTTATAGGAGCTAATTCCATGGGCTCTAATGTAAGCTTGCACACCAAGGCAGAATTTCCGTGCGGCAGAAAAAACATCCGCCTGGACTTAAGCTTCTGCGAAAATCCGCCTGCGAAATTGAACTTTTAGCCCATGAAATGATTTGTTTTTATTGATGTCACAGCATTCGAACCTTTTGATTAGCTAGATAGCTTGTATTCAGTTAATACTGAAATTTAACGAGTCACCTTATAGCTATGTGCGCAGTTAGTTTACTTTTTCATATTAGTTAGAGATCTAGCTAATCAGTTTTTTTTTTCGATTAACATTTTCATATGTTGAATATTTGTGCACCAAATCACGAAGCTGTGCGTCGCTGAGGTGCAAATTATGACGAAGCTTCGTCTGGGTTGGAAAAGTTAAGTATTGAAACAGCCCCAGGTCCGGACATCAATAAGGAAAACGTTCGTTGGCTACGTAAGTCCAAAAGTAGACTGCGAGGCAAACGTTATGGTTCAGATACATAGAAACAATGTCATCGTCGCTGCTGCTGCTATCATGGTTCATTTAGGTTAAATTATAACTCGCAAATTTGTTTTTCTGCTGTGCGGAATTGGAACACAAGAACGCAAATTTTCGCACCGAGGTTGGTGTGAATGGTTTAACGCGGAATTTTCAAGCTGCGAATATTCCGCAAATCCGTGCCGCTTTTCCGCTCCGCCTCGGTGTGAATGGGCCTTTATGCAATTTAACAAAATTTGTTTCCAACCAGAGTTTAATTGATTTTAGACTAAAATCTTGTATTGACAATAGGAGAGTCAAACCACCCTATAAAACCTGCTCTAGCACATCTTAACTCTTTCAACCCCAGATATTCTAGCATCACTATACCCTTCAACCCCACAGCCCTCTGTAGAGGGCTGGTCATTATCTGGACATTGTATCTTACTGTTATCTCTGGAATCCCATTAAATGTAACCTGATATGTTCCAATCAATTAGTCAGATTGTTTGAATTTTCCCTACAGGAATTTGGGGTTGAAGGGAATATGTTGGTCAGCCCTCTGTAGAGGGCTGTGGGGTTGAAGGAGTTAAGGACTTTCAGTTGGTTAAGGTCCAGACTCTTAGGTGGCCAACTCGTGTGAAAATGATTCCTCATGCTGGCAGAACCACTCTTTCACAATTTGAGCCTGATGAATCCTGGCACTGTCATCCTGGAAAATGCCTGTGCCATCAGGTATTTAAAAAAAAATCCATAGATAGGATCTGTATGCTTCTTCGCAAATTGAGATCATTTTTTTCCCAAGTGGTCTCACTGAGTGGCTTTCTTGTGGCCACACAGCTATCAAGTCCCAATTCTGCAAGTTCTTGTCACATTGTGCATGTGAAAATGTTTGTACCTACAAAATTAAACATAAACCCCCCCCGAAACACTGTAGCATCTTCACTACAGCTTTGCGATACATGTTCCAACATGAATGTATAACATGAAAAAAAAAAAAAAATTTGCTAGCTAAAAAAACATTCATCACTGTGATAATGATTCAATTCAATCATAGGCTATTATGTATTTGCCAACTTAAATCCAAACAGTGACTCTTTTTTGGCCAGGCAGTGTACATTGTATATTACTAAGGTCCAAAATGGACAACTTCAGTTATTCAATATGACCGCCCAGCCACAGCCATTTTTGGGTGTGTGGACCTGAAATGCAATTCCAATGTACTTTACGTGCAAAAGACGTTGCATATTGAGTTTTGTCAAATTTGATCAATATTTCTGACCGCTATAGGTTACGAGTCAAATTGTTTACGGACAGCAGATGACAACACAGTTTAAATCATCCATCTTAACAACTCAGCTGGTCAATGACCGGTCGAGTTAACAAATAAGACACGAACAGATATTATAATCAGGGACACAACCTTTTTCGTGGTTGAATTTTTTTGGCTTTTGAATGCAGATCAAATGTATAATTTTTGAACGAAAATCGCTCTCATTATTCAGATGCTATTTCAACTCTGCTCACCATTTCAGGACCTTCTCTGGAGCTCTCAGTCCTCTGAAGAGCTATGGCCACTTTAGGCTCGATAGCAACCATCCTGGACAAGTTCTGCAGACGAATCTTAAACTCCTGGTGTGCGGCGTGGATCCAGGGCAAAGAGACAACCTCGTTCCCCACCACATCATGGCGGATCCTCAATTCAGTAATGCAGCAGGTCATGGCAGTGCACAGAAGCTGGTGGGCAAACATCACATCATCACCATCATCATCATCTCAATTATTATTATCCAATGCAATGGTGGATTAAATAGACACTAATCCTATGCAATAGGGGAGGAAATGTAAACTGCAACAAATTTTGAATTTTAGGTAGTAGTGATACATACTATATTTTTTCTCTTTATTTCAACAGAACATTTAACCCATTTAGGCCTGAGGCCTATTCAAAAAAAAAAAACCTATGGGCGATTTTGAAAAGAACCCCTAAAACCTGAGGTTCTCTGGAAAACAGCACCCAGGTGTCAACGTCTAGTAAAAAGCTGATATCTCAGCCTCTGTAGCAGATAGAAACAAAATTCAAAAAGCATTTGAGAGCTTACACCTGTGGCTTTCATAAGAACTATGTTTTTCATTTGTGCAAATCTTCATCACAATATTTAAAACACTGAACAAACAATAACAAACTATAAAATATAATAAAACCAATAAAATAAATAACAAATCTCTATCTACATAACATGCACAACTCAAATGGAATAAAGAGGCCTAATAAATAAAAGTATAAGCTCTGCACTAGAGAATAACAAACATTTTTTTCTTTCTCTGGAACAGGTGGCAGCAGTGGCGGAGCTACAGGGGGGGCGAAGACACGTCCCTTTTAGTCCTGGCTAGATTTCAATCATTTTCCTTTATTAACGTCTTTTCCAATTATTGTAATTGGCAACTGAAGACACGGTTTCTCTCCACATGCGATCTAACGGCGATTAAATCGCGGGTTAAATTCAGCACAGTGGCGGAACAGAGAATTGGGTTGCACAAAACAGCCGTTTAAAACAATTATAAATCCTGACCTGTTCTCAATCATCTTCATGATTAACAAAAGGTTCACTCCAAGAGCGCTCCGCACTTAACAGGTGCTGCTTGTTCTTCCTGATTAGGTAAGACGACAATCATTCCTCTGGACGCGTATTTGCTGTATTTAAATCTCGTTATTCAAAATTGCATAGCCTACCTGTCGACTCTCCGCCAAATGGCTTGAGCGCCGACGCTTGTTATAACCTAGGCTATTTAACTGCGAGTGCCACTGTTTTTTTTTTTTTTTTTAAATGAACCCACGAAATACCGAGAGTGAAAGTCCACGTTTCATTGGAACACGGACCAGTTCAATCACGCGAAGCATTGGCCAATTAATAAGTAAATTGTTTTTCTGCACTGAATTTAGCCCATGATTTCATCGCTGTTAGATCGCATACGGTGAGAAACCGTGTCTTCAGTTGCCAATTACGTTAATTGGAAAAGACGTCAATAAAGGAAAATGATTGAGATCTAGCCAGGACTAAAAGGGATGTGTCTTTGCCCCCCTGTAGCTCCGCTACTGGGTGGCAGGCATGATAAAGTGTCCGTTCAAATAAAATAAAAATAAACATAAAAATATAAAAAAGAGAGTGTCTTGAAGTGTTACTATGGCATCTGCCCTAGTAAAAAGTGCCAGTAAAAGAACATCTATGAGCCCGGAAATGGTCGGAAAAGTAATGAAAACTACAAAATGACGTATCCGCTTTCCCGGCCTGAAGGGTAGAAATGCGTAACAGCGTCCCCGGTTTTAAAGGTTAAAATACGCACATGCTGTTCCGGTTTAAATGGGTTAAACCTCTAATGAATTAACCATTGTTGTTTTCAAATAAAGGGGAGCCGGATCGCCATGTGTTTGTGTTGGTCTATAAGCAATGTTCCCTGAAACCTCTCAACCTGAACGCCCCCAATATCAGAGGCAAGTTTGGTCTGGCATGCCGTGAGTCTCTGATCCTTGAACATCAAATTGCTTTCACGGTCTTCCTGTTTAAGATCGCTTGATTAATAAGAACACAATTCATTTGCTGAATAATCAAAACCAATATATAAGCTGGTAATTATTAAGAAAGTATTAAGAAATGACAGATCACCAAAGGGCTACAATGACAATGTACTTAATAGTGGTATTGTAGGGATGGGGGGGAGAAACAAATAATGAATTAATCCAGTACTTTCCCTGAATTCCATCTCCCGTTTGAGCATTTTTTTTTTCAGCAGTGCAACCTCATTTATTTTAAGATTGCACTTCATCAAAATCTTTTCAGCATTCAAAAGAATAGGCTGCATTTGCAGGGAAGCGCAGTTGCACACTGGAAAGTGAAGTGATAATAATTAATGCTTAAAATTACCAACGTTCTTACATGGAAATGTTGGCAATTGAATAATTTAGCAAATTGGTTGGCGCATCATGAAAGTTCAACGCATGGCATGCATTTAAAATGATTTAAACTGCATGCTATGCGTTAAACTTCCATAGTGGCAAAATCATTTATGAGCAATATAAGATTGTATGAATAGCAATTATCAAATTAATTAATTAATTAGAAACAAAATCTAAACCTCAGCTAAATACCATCTACCATATTGTAGCCTTCCTCTTGCTCGCAAGGCTGTATGTCCCACTCATTAATGGCAACAAAGCTTATCGGTAGCCTATTTGCTCAGTAAATTAATGCAATTATTGTTCGATTGTCAATCGGAAACAGAAAGAGTGTTAACCAGCATGTTGGTAATGTCAGTGGTTGTAGACAGAGATTTAATTTTACATAAGAAAACTTAACACACGGACCTGAGTTGGAAAAACTGCATTGTTTTCTTTTGCACATCAAGCTGATTGGACACGCATGCATAAAAAAATATATACCGTTTTGCGAGCTATAGGAATTCAGACGTTTCTAAAGTTTCATGCCACCATTAATGTGAATAGGAAAATGCTTGATAGTTATTGCAATGAACAATAATGCAAGCTGAGGGGAAATGGACAGTAATTGATCAGTAATTTATCCTCGCAGCTGAACAAATTAATACCAAGTTGATAATCAGTAAACATAAATGGGAATGACTTTGGAAAAGTTATGCGCATTAAGGGGCCTTCCCAGGTTCAAACTGATTTTTTTTTTCCCCTCCTTCTTTTTTTTTAATTTTTCTTTTTTCCCTTTAAGGTTCACTTAGATGTGTACTTTAAGAAAATCAAAACATTTTGTTATTAATTTCATCAATTTTGTAAAAAAAAAAAAAAAAAAAAATTGTAGACTTTTTGGTTATTTCTGCATGCAATCACAATGGCTTTTTCTGATAGGGGCAAAGGTATCAATTTCATGGGAGTGTATGCGTCATCCAACTGAACCATTTGAGGATTTTTTTTTAGAAAAACCACCAGAAAAAAATGAACACACAAAATATAGAAAAATTCTAATGTGATTGCATTGATATGACATATATCTAACATATAGAAAAAGAATTTGGATGGGTGGTTAGGGAGTAAGGCTTACCGCAATATGGACCGTGATTTTGCTTATTAACGTCAATTCCATGGTAACAATGTAAATGAAAACCAATGGAATGGTACATATGGGCATAATGGTATTATGCCCATATCTATGCTGTAACAAGGAAAATCAAATTAACCTGGAAAGGCCCTTAAGGCGAGGCGAGAGGAGGAATATTATCCCTCTGAACGCAAGTCCCAGGTAGAAAAGTTTAAGTGGTCTGATATTCAAATTTTAGCTATAAAAATCTATGCTCCACCGATATTGTCAACATAGCAAAATTCATATGATGACAATTATTCTTCGCAATACATTGTTAGATATATCCAATGCCCCGAAAAGACACATTTGAATGCACATAATTTGAAGTCTTATGCTTCATGTTTGTTAAATCCCATCAGAAGACAGATAGCAGTTAGTGTACCACACCCAAGTTTCAGAAGCTGATGCCTCTCAGTACAGCCATACCTGGAGTTCCTCCACTGATGTCACTTTCATCGTCATGGACACAAAATCCTGCAGATAGCGCTGAAAAAACTCTCTCCGCGCCTCGTCATCTGCCTCAGCAATGTATCGGCCCAGCGGAGTGTTCCAGAAGAACTCCTCAAACTGCCTCAGCGTGTGGCCTACAGTAAAAGAGCAGCAGTGTAAAATACGTCTCCCCATTACAAGCGCTAAGCTACGCTAGGCTCCATCGCTTCCTTGTTCACATTGTTTTTGTTGCTTTCATTTAATAACAAGACTGTGCCAAGGCATTTCATACTGAAGAGAATCGCGATTGCTGTGGACACAGGCAAAGGCAAAAAAAAAGAATATTCCAGCAAAAGTGGTGTATCAGTGCAAATTCTGCCCCTCCAAAAATTAGGAAGGCTTGAAATGAGCACAAAGAAAGGGAAAATATACTGACGGCATTTGATTTGAAATCAGGAGATGAACGGGACAGATGTGCAAACTGTCAATTTTTATATCATGGGGTTTGAGTGGATATACATTCCTGTATATTTAAATAGCATCATACATGTGCTATAATGCGCGAAAATAAAGCATCAGTGTATTCCTGTATGCATAACACATGCCCTAATAAATTACAATCATAGTAAACGCATATTCTAAGGCACATGCATCATTCTCTTTTTACATGCATCATATTTAACCCTTTCAGCGCCGTGGGCAACTATTGTTGCCCAATGATGTAAGATATCAAAATCAGATGCTGTTGAAAACCTATCATGAGTCAACTTGTTTAAAAGAGCTCCCCGGGAGCTCTTTTAAACAAGTTGTCACATGATAGGTTTTCAACAGCTCAGGATAACTACATTTTTAATTCCTTGAAAATTTATTTGGCGTCCAAAGGGTTAATAACAAGCAAATTACTTATTGGTGATTTGTTTCTTTTTGGAAGCCATGCATAAAGATCTCAACATTCTCCATTCACCTTCATGCTGCTGTGCATGAACCCAGAGCTCCTCCAAGAAGTCTCGGACCCTCCAGCTGAAGGGCATGCTGCAGCCAACTCCCAGGTGTGGGGTGATGTAGCTCTGTACTTGGATGGTCTTCGATTCAGCACTGTGGACATAAACACACTGTGAGACTACCATTCTGGCTGATGGATTCTTATAATATAGATTCTCAATTAAACCTTTACGTTCCAAGCTCTTTTTGATGCTATCCAACCCAAATAAGGTGTTGGCACTCTGAGAAAATTAAGAGTTTAAGTACATTGGTATGTTGGAAATGCAGAATGCTTTATACTAGAACAAAAGCCACAAGTATATTGCCCCAGGACTTAATATCCTACATTTTCAATGTGCAGAGCACAGAAATTTTCATTGAATTTGGTTTGAGTGCTTTGAATTTTAATTAATCAATTTGATGGCCATTACAAGTTGTCCAAAGTGCACCAGACATACAGGCCAGCGGTAGTTTTCAATGACCCGGGCTAATACGCTGTGATGACATCAGACAAATTTCTGCGTTTGTTAGGGCTTTTTTATCTTTTGAGGCTTTCGACAAAAGCAGAGATTGTACACAACCATGAAAGTACCAGAAGCATGCATGCACATATATGAATGATAGAAAGAGGGGTGTTGTGTCTGGACTGGTTGAAATTAATTTGAAATATTTTTGCATTATACTGTACAAAATATATAGACTGTACTACAGCTAAAAGCTTTTCTCTTAGGGGTAACTGTTATAGGTTGCCGCAACATAGTAATGGTGTAACCGCGTCACACAAAAATCAGTATTTGGTAAATATTTGGAGATTGAGATTAGACATGTAATAAAGAGGCTTAAAAATAACAGTTTTAAGCTAACCAACGAAAACATTCACTTCTCCAGTTCCGCACAGAACGTGATAAATGTTCAAATAAGTTACTGAACAGCTTCTTGCAAATAGTGGAGAACAGCCAATGAGAGCCTTCCCCTGTAACCAGTCATCGAACTTACTTGCGATCAGCCACAAAAAAGGGAATTTCCAGAAGCTTCTCATCTTTAAAGATATCCAGCCACAGCTTCCTTACTGGACTCCCTGAGTTGTCGTCCAGCAAGAGGTTCAAGTTGTAGTCACGGTCAGCTACTGAAACAAGCTGAGCCAGGAGGGGGGTGACAACAGCCTGAACACGTTTCCACAGGGCGTGTCTGCAGAAAAACAATCGCAACGAGGTTAAGCACCGACAACTGGTGGATATCAGCTATAAGCAACTAAGGTGGGACAGAGAGAAATGACCACTTAGCCCTGATTCACCTGAAGGTCCCGCCCTCCTGCAGGGCATCGATGTTGGAAGCCTCGTGGATAACCCAATTCTTGGATGAGAAGCTTTTGCCATCATAAGTCACCAGCAGACTGTGAAGGCGCCTCTTTAAGGCTGCCAGAAATGCAGCTGCGCACACAGAAAACAAGTAAAGACCACACGTCCAAAATTTCACTTGACCTTACAAACAATGTTTGGATCCCATTAGACCGGCAAGGATCTCATTAAACCAGTGAAGGATTCCGGTCGAAGTAAACCCTGTTGACAGCCAATGTCATATTTCCAGCAGGAGAGGGGCAGGGTTACCTTTCAGCTCCTCACTTTCAGCCAATAGCGTCAGAAGGATTTCCACCCTCCTGGTGCTGCGGGCCCCGCTTTCCCCCTGGTCTCTGAGCATGCCCACTGCACTCTGCACACAGCTCCGCACCAGTGCTGTTGTGTCTAACATTGCCTCCCGGCCCTCCTGCAAACAGCAATTTTAAATGACTTGGCTGGTATTAAATTCCTCAGGGTTTGCGAGAAAGCAGTAGAACTGCACCTGATCATGCAGTACGTCATTGCAATGCATAAGAATCACTGATGCTGAGGGACAGTTAGGGATAAAATAATACAGAATGCTCCTTGAGAGCAGAAACTGGCATATAAATGTATTTGGTTCCACATGCTGATTTTAAATCAAAACTAATGCCAATATTTAAGTCAGATCAGCTCATGGCACAGAAAAGCGATAAATAACATGAGATGAAGCAAAACAAATGAAATTTAATTGAACAAACAGCATACAAAGCCATCAGGAACTTACAGTGTTCTCCGACCGTTCCATCTCCTGTTCACCTTCTCCAGTGCACATATCCTCCATGTCAACTGCTGCAGACATAAATACATATTGAAAAAATACAATTTTAGCATAAATATATCATATTAAGCCAGCACACACCATTCATAACTATTCCAGATCGAAGCCATCATGTTGACGTGAGCTAGCCAGCTTCACCATTCACCAGCTCACAAAACAGAGAATTTCGGCATTATTAGTCAACAAAAAGCAACCGTCGGTTATCACTAAGAATGCCAAAAATGGTTAGCATGAAAACAATCTTACATTTACCTTCTTCCACCTTTTCCTCAAAGAGCTGGCTAATAGTTAAAACTCTCAAGGCTTTGATGTCCGATTTGATGTCCTTGGACTTTCGGAGGTCATCAATATGGACTGACTTCCAGGGGCCTATATTCAGGAAAGGAAGGATGTTGAAGAGGCTTGGTTTTTGTACACCAATTTCAACGGCATTCCAGAGAATACTCAGACAAAAAATCACTGTTTTTTGTAAATTATTAACAGCAAAAATTCTGGCACAAAATTGCAGGAAGAGTACAGACCGCAATACACAGCAAGCAAATTATGCGTCCAGGCTGCAGTGTACTAGTAAGCCTTTGTGCTTCGTACAATCACAGAACCGTTAGCTTAAATCGAGGCGTTATCAGATTGTTCACGTTGTGTCTTCGTCTTGTCTTCAGAAAAAAATCAATAGCAACTACAGCTCAAAAATACATCGACTTTTATGCAAAATAAGGTTAGTGTCGCAGCTGTAGCTACTTCAGTCAGAGTCAGAAGTAGATGCTGCGTTTGAAATGTGGGATGGTGCTATCTATTTACACAAGCACAAAGACATGCAGAGAGGTAAAGAGAACACAATTATAAGAAATGTCCATGAAAAACGAAATAATTAAAGCTGTTCAGAGCATAGACTGTATATAGCCTAATGGTTAAGAATAGCATAAGACACTAAATGATGACAAACCATTGAGGGGAAGGAACGGCACTCACAGCAATCAAACTCGAATTAGCTTGCTAGCTAGCGAACTTGCCCCCTATATGGCAAACAAAACAAATGCGTTTATAGCCTCATTTCACACACGTACAAACGAACTTCTTCACAAAAATATGCAGTTTAGAATATGGACACTCAAGAGCAGCCTCTTTTCCTGCTCTCCTGAAATACGGCATCTGAACAGATTTAATTACAACATGCACTTAGTTCTATACATCGACAACTCTCCGATTTTATAGCCAACCAGCCATATTCAATAAATCCTCTAAAGCATTGCCTCATGAAATGCAAAGTGAGTTTTGTGGCTTTTTGGAGTTTTTGCAGGTCATCTGTGATGTCATTTTTTTCAGTCACTGGCATGGTAGACATCTTCACTCTGAGAGATCTCACAACTACAATGATAGTGAGATTTTTGACAATGTTCCTCGTGCAGCCTCCAACTACACAAGATCGAGGCATTCTATATTTGTTGAATAAAATGAATTAAAAATAAACCCAAAGGCAAAGCTTTAGCTCGGATATTTCACGTGGGACATATGCATTTGTATGTCCACGTCGAATCCAGAGCTCCAACGAATCTCAGAGCGACATCACATGCATATAATTAATACGTAATTAGGCTTTTTGGAAATCAGGGTATCAAATTGCGGGCTGATTTTTGATCTTCTTTTTTCATTACAAATCGGACGATTGATCTCGGTTACTAATGCATTTGGGGAAAGAGCAATATAAAGTACCTAAAACTGGAGAAGTCAGGTATGTTTGAAAGAAACAGTAAGCATGTTTCGAGCCAGTGGCCCGTCGGCCCGGTGCTTAAACCCGGTTTCTGTGGCATGAGGCGACTAGGAATATTACCACTCCCCCTAGACGGGATGCCAGTCCATCGGAGGTACTCCCCCCAGCTTTTTGTGAGGTTTCCCTGACTATTTGCTGGTACCCATTTATACACCTGGGTGGAGTGAGGCGTGGAGTGTGGGAGTGAAGTGTTTTGCCCAAGAACACACCGCGAAGGCCGTGGCTGGGGCTAGAACTCAGGACCTTACGATCTCAAGTCAAGCCTCCCCAGGTATGTTTGAGTTCCTCTTTAATCTAATGTGAATAGTACATGTATGTATGCACCTTAAATACCGGTATTTGACATTTCTTGGTACCATGCATTGGCAATTGGCACTGTCAAGTTACCAATAGGTCGCCATCGGACAAGTGTATTCACTCGTGATGAGAGTTCACACTCCTCTTTAGGCTTTCTTACTATTTAAATTGATTTTGGATGGACCACAAGCTGGGAAAAGCCATTTTGTTACTTTCATCTAATTCATATGAAAATGTGATGAGCATTACTTGTCATGCTATCTCAATCAGTCGTCAGTTCCAACATGTCTCGAAAAACATTTAATCCCTGAGTGAGTAGACAAGGGATTAAGCTACAATTAGAGAACCAACAACATTGGAAGAGGTGTTGGTGGGCCAGTAGGTTGTGATCTTCCCTCTGGTGGAATAATCCCCAATGGCCCAGTGCAGTGACGTGGACACTGTACTGAAGGAGACGCTGTCTTTCGGATGAGACGTTAAACTGAGGTCCTGACTCACTGTGGTCATTAAAGATCCTATGACACCCTTCGATAAGAGTAGGGGGTTCCCCAGTGTCATGGCTAAATTCCCAACCTGACTCTTTTGACCGGCCACCTAATCATCCCCTGATTTAATTGGCTATGCAATTTGTCCTCTCCCTCACCCCCTCAACCCCCCAGGGCTCCCTTAAAAAAGAGATTTCAATCTCAAAGGGACTTCCCTGATTAAATAAAGGTTAAATTAAATAAATAAAAATAGTAGTGGCAATTGTATAATCCTCTTATAAGGAATTTGACAAGTTACGAATGATTAAAGGTTAATCAATGTGCTCAAAGTACCCAGGCGTTTGCCGATTAAAACTTCTGAGCTGCTGTGGAGATAATGAATGCATTGATAAATGTCAACGAGGCGCTCCAGTCACAGATTTTATGTGTTTGTTATTGCTGTTTACAGATCTCAACAAACAGGTGTTATTGATTTAGTCTTCCACAGAAACAATACTGCATACTTGTCCATGGTCTTTGTGTTTTATGCGTGTAGGTCTGTCAGTTGAACTAACCTATATTCATTGGACCACTGATCCACGATTGCTAATCCTTACGCCATGTTGCGTGATAGCATATCGCATTATGTCTCCTCTAGCTAACGAGATACACTTGCTACACTTGCTATGTATCGCGGACTATACCATATGTATCACCTAAACGAGAGGTACACCCTCAGAGACCAAAGGTTGAGCAAGAATCAATGGTACAATGCCAAATATAAGCAATACTGACAATAATTAAAACTAGGACAAGAAGCGATATTTTAACAAAAAAGGCATTCAAGTGTATAGAGTTGTTAATGCTGCTATATTGATGCTGAGTGTTGTTTCGAACCTCCATGAAATCCAACATAGGAAGTTCCTCCCTCTATTCTTGGAAGCTTGGTGATAAAGTATACAAATACTTTCCCTCTCATTTCTTCATCTCTTGATTTGTTGATTTCATTCATCGCAGAATACCTAAAAAGGGGGGAAATATCAACCATGAAAGAAAGCCACATGCACTACCTTTAAGCAAATGTTTTCAGTGCAACCTTATAATACAAATGGATATTTCACAAAAACAATTTGGGATCAGGACCTTGCTAAAGGGTACAAAGGCATCTCCTCGCCTGGTAACCAATGAGCAGCCTCAGAATTCCATACACAGACTGCACCGCTGGTGTAAAATCTTTCCACCACAACCAAGTTTTATAGAAATACAGAGTAAGAACACTAATTGAGCCAAAACAGCACTTACTTGGCTGAAGCAATGAGGTTTGCACTTTGGGAGCCTTCGCTGAAGTCTGTTTGAATGATTAGTATCCTGTATCCAGAGGTGGCATCTAAGAAATGTCTAAAATAGGTAAAATTTAAGTTTTCACCAGTGCACCCAAATAATTCATTGTATAAATCACCAGAAGGTGGGAGCTCAAAGAGTCAGAAAGGATAAAGTCACAAAAAAAAAAATAATAAGCAGACCTTATCTTCTTGAGGAATGAGTGCTCAGTGTCAAACTGTTGCAGGGACAGGAGCTCAACATCAGGAGCCACTTCCCGAAGAAGCACCGTATCCAAAGCAGTCAAAAGCCTTGAGAATGTTGTCACCTGAAAATAAAAAAGCAACATTCAATATTGAATATTAAATACAAAAACAAATTGAAAATAGATTTGCATGAAAACAAGACTGTGAGGAAGCGGTTCATGATCTATGCTCATAGAATGAAAATTAATTTTTTTACTACTATATTCTTCACACTCACAAGTTCCCTTACCTCAGTGAAGGATGCATGGCGCCACTCTTCTTGCTGGATATGACAGATGATGAAGTCGGCTAGGGAGCTGTGCTTCTGCTGCTCGAAGTACACGTGTGTCAGCTGTTCGGTCTCCCCCCTTGGAAGGTCAGTGTGGTCAAGACGCACCACCGAATCAGGGGTGGCACAGTCCAGCAAGATCAGTTTCGCCTCGTCCAGGATTTGTCTGTAGAAGTCAGACTTCTCTAAATCTACCCATTCCTTTCCTAGCCGTTCAGTCACCTGCAGGACCACTGAAGCACAGGTGTCGGAGTGGTAGCCAATGAAGACATCAGGGGGCCGGTACTCATGCACTTGAGCAATTATGGACTGCTGTCTACGGAGTTTCACAAACAGTCCCACCCACTTCTCTAGTGCTCGGACCAGTTCTTTTTGTTCACTCTTGAGGACAGTGTTGATGTCCAGGTAGTGTTTCTCCAGTCGGTTGATCAGTGGAATAGGGAACTGCTTGTAGACCACTTCTTTCTCCTCAATAACAATCAGCCTAAAGTCCTTGTGGACCCTGCACTTGACTCGATGGGTTCCCAGTCCTAAATCCACATACTTCTGGCCACCCAGGCAGACATAGTACTGGTTGAGAGCATCATACAGGCTTTCATAAAGGTTCTGCAAGTTCAGAAGTATGATAGTCTGGCCAGTCTCCATACAGATCTTCACCCGGTTTATGTTGCGGCAAATCTGGGTGTACTCCTGATCCTTGGGGAAGCTAGAGCCAAAGAATATCTCAGGCTGGTGCTGGTCAGAGAAAAATGTCTGTTGCAGAATCTGGAGGGCGGCATAGTTTTTTGTCAGAACCAGCAGATACCGGCACTCATCATCCTGACCAATGGCAGAGATGTTCTGTCTCACAAGCTCAATTGCACTGATGCTCTCCATGTTTGGATGAATATTCAGCCGGGAGGTGAAGACCTTAACTGCATCCACATTGTCCTTCCCACTGAAGTTCCTCAGCACTGCTTCAACTAGCCGCTCTGGGCTTAGCTCATCGGTAGAGACTTTGGCAATGGCAAACACCATCTTAATCAAGCTATAGTAATCCCGCAGTCCGAAAAAACCTTTGCCCTGCTTTTGGCAAACCTTCAGATAGGCTCTTGCAAAAGGCGAGAAGTAGCTTCGGACCCTCTCCAAGACCATCCGATCGGAGGAACATATGCCCTTTGCGCTTTCAATCAGCTCCTTTTCATCTGGGTCACCACGGGACACAAATATGCCTCTATTCATCTTAGCTGGGTCTAAGGCCCAGTTGGAGATTCCAATGAACCCAACTTTCTTATGTGGCAGTGGCTCATCATCAATGCAGCCTTCCTCCAGCAAAGGGTGAAGAGTTTTGAGAGGCATTTTTGGAGAGTCTTCTGCCAAGCCGATTTCATCCAGCACCACCACTGAGATGTACTCCTTCAGATTTTTCCCCTCTTGGAAGCGGGCACACTGTTTGAAGGTGTTGATGATTCCTTCTGGTGTGGAGTGAGGGCTGCACTGGAAGGACACCAGGTGGACTTGTTTGAGTTCTTTATACAGCTCTGAGTGAGCAGCCTGCCCCTGCATAGCATCTGCTACAAGTGTCTTGGACAAAGACTTTGAACTCCCAGGTTTCCCCACTAAGAAAAGAGGGATTCGTAACTCAATACAGATAACCATCATGAACACATTCTCTTTCAAAGCATTATTCCTAGCAATGGTATCCCCCAGGGGAAAGCCACTTAGAAGGAGGTCCTGCATCAGTGAAATTTCCTGTTCGAAGTCCCGAGGCGAATGCGTGTCACGGAGGCACTTGCAGATTTTCTTTCGGTATTCGTCCTTTTTTTCCAAACAAGCATGGTAGCAAACTCCCAGAGCCATCACAAGGGACCACACAACTGGATCACGATTCTCTGTGAATCTTTGTTTTCGCCCACTTCTTTCTGAATTTTCACTCCCATTCAGAAACTTTGCAAGCTCATCGAGCAGCATCCTATGGTTTTTGAAGAACCACACAAAAACCTGCATGCAGCGCTCTACGTCTCTTAGACTCACAAAGCTACATTCATCCTTCCTAGTCCTCATGTACTTCTGTGATGAGGACAAGACGTTGGTAATCATATCAATGTACTTTGTGCTGATTGCATTAGTCTCTGTTACCCTCTGAACTATTTGTTGAATGTACATTTTTTCTGTGCAGTCATTGAGTTGCCCGAAGTCCCAAACCAGTGGTATCATACTTGGGGGAAGGGCCTGTACTCTGTACACCAGCTGGCGGAGGGGAATGGATCCCAGCTTGTCATCAGTCTCTTCAGCTCTAACTCGGTATCCCAAACCAGCGGACTCCAGCCTTTGGATCATCTCATCAGAGTGCTTCCGGTATGGATTGCAGGCAGCAATGATCTGCAGCCCTGTGTTATAAGTAAGGGGCTCTCCTTTTATTGTGCCATCACAGAGGACCTCTTTGATGCTGCTGACCGCCTCTGTTGTATTAGCTTCATCAAAGAAGAGGATGGAGTCAAAACCATGTTCCTGCTTATTGAAGGAGGCCATCTCATCAGCATCCTTCACTTTTGTGTAAATCATGTCTGCAGTTGTCCCGCCATGGACTTTGACAAGTTTCATATTTTCTGTGGGGACCCCACTCCTTCGCAGTTCACACAGGAACTTGACGAGCCTGGTCTTCCCACAGCCCGTTTCACCCATGATGATGACAGGGATGCCACATCGGAACCGCATGTGGATCGCCAACATCTTAAGGATGTTATCTGTGGTAAGCTCATAAGTTTCATCAGGATCCAAAGGCCACTGGATGCCAAGAACACTGCAGAGGCGCTCAATCTTCTCACACCTTGGGAGTTGGTCAAAGTCAATATTGAAGGGGACCCTCTGCAGTTTGAGTCCGTCATACAGCTCCCGGCTCATTACATTTTTTTTTATCACATTCTTTGTTGTGGGATCAATGGCATCAACCCAGTTCTGCTCATTCAGTTTCAAGTGGAAGCCGATAAAAGTCATTGATACATGGTCATCATTGAAGAAAATATATGGATGCGGCTCAGATTCCCACCGCTTCCTGATACGGAACGGGGCCAGATCAGCTTCAGTGGCTCCAGCCAGGTCTATCTGTTGTCTTCCCGGGCTCTGGTCTGAGATGCTGAGGGAAGGTGTGGCAAAATCTTTAGCCATCAAAATCATGAAGTCCACAACAAAGTTTCTGAAACCTTGCAGTGTGTCCCCAACAAAATCCATTTGGCAGAAAACAGATGTCTCACAGTCACGCAATTGCAGGTTGAGGAACCATGCAAAATTCCTTAACTCTGCCCAAGAAGGATCCACGATGCCACAGTACACAAAAAGCATCTGCAGGCACTCCAAGTGAGTCCCCTCAACACCATTGTACTTGAAGGTGTCCAGATTGATGCCATTGTAGAACCTTGTTAGATACTGGTAGGGCCTTTGAAAGGCTTCACTTCTGAACTCCTGGTCGTCCATGAGTGGGTCCTCAGCCTTCAAGGAACTGTCATTTCGCTTTCTCATTTGCAACTCAAGGACCTCTTTTGGGGGCCGACAAAAAACTCTGGGAAAGATGTCCAGGAAGGTGAACTGGGCTTGTGAATGCTGAGGACATGAAAAAGCAGGTTTTCAAAAACATAAATTTGGAAATATAGTGTCTGTGTTGTAATGTATTCAGGATACTTACAGCTCTGTTGCCACTTCTGGAGGCATTTTCCATGGACTGCAAAATCTCAATAGCATACAAATGCATGTTGCTGCATTTCCACATGCGACCTTCGGAGTCCATCAAGTACCGCAACACCAGCAATTTGAAGAGAAATTCATGCAGACCTTTCCGCACCTGCAATATTCAGCATGCAAATGGATTATTTATTTTCCTGATTACATATTTAATGGCACTACAACAATTTAAAAATTTGTATCATGCCCTTCTTCATACTCTCATCAAAGCAATGCAGGGATTTCACATCATTCATTCACACATATGCACATCTTTGGACAGAGGGAGGAAACCGAACTACCCAGGGGAAACCCACTCAAAAACCGCGAGAAAATGAAAACTTCCAAACAGAAAGGCCCGAGGCCGGACTCCATCCTACAACACCCTATTGTTGTGAGATAACAGCACTGTCAATTATGCTCCCACGTCACCCGCAAAATGATCAATAAAAATGGACAATTAATGTACAAAAACTATCCAATTGACAGAGCATTAACTATGACCATTATCATGCATACAGTTTACATAAAATTGAATTTGAAATATTTTAAAATGTGAAAGAAATAATAACAACAAAATAAGACTATTTTTTCAAATTTAATTAGACCTTCCAACAAATTAAAATGCAGAAGAAAAATTAAATAGTTGCTTAGTCTGAACGACCAACTTCCGCAGCAAACAACAATAACTTTGTGAAATTTACAACTTTTGCATTCAGTACTGCGGCAAGTCTTCAAGAACAAGTTTATGTTCACATTGAACACCAACACTTTGGAATTTTACATCACTAATCCTTGGAAGAGACCTTCCTTCAAATTTGCAAATTTTCAACTTGTGTTTACCACCATAATGCATCTCTATGGTGTTCACTGGATGTCAGCATTGCAAATTTGGAAGAAGGTCTATACCAAAATATTAGTCACCCCAAACCCTAAGAGAAAATGTGTTACATTCTGACAAAGCAAAGTTCAAAGTTTTCAATCTTATTTGGTGCAGAAACAAAACTGCTCATCATCCAAGACACATACCATCCTGCATTCAAGCGGATTCTCCATGCATGGAAGATGACTCCAAGCACACTTCAAACTCAATCAAATCAGGGTCAAGAAAACCCACAGACTTAGAATGGCCCAGTCAGAGCCCAAACCTCAGTCCAATCAAAAATGCGTGGAATGACATAAAGGGCTCCATTTTCGTGCCATTGCAAAGGGAAATGCAAGTGGCGGTAACGTTATTCGCAAAGTCGTCCGTCGTAAATGGCACATGTACTGCCTTCACCCAGGTTAGAATTTTCCAGCTCCGCCATAAGTGCATTTACAACACAGAGGGTGGAACTCCGCTATCAGGAGGGTGTGTCGATGAATAAAGCTGGCACTGTCCAAATTCCATGTCAAAGAATTCAATTTTTTTGTTTGTATTGTTTTGGTTTGTTTGTTGTTGTATTCTCCTGTCCACTATGTAAAGCGTCTTGGGATTGAGAAAGGCGCTATATAAATGTAACTTATTATTATTTATTATTAATTGCATTTAGACTCACCCGGAACACCTTTAAAAGCACAGGCTGTCGCTTTACCGTAATGTCACTGGATCAAATCGAAGCCAGAGGAGCTGCTCACAAATAAAAGCATAGTTTCCTTTCAGTTATCATTTTTGTTATGTACCCTAATACCTACAAAACACTGGTGGGGTCTAATGGGAAGTGGAGGGTGAAGGGGATATTTTATTAATTCGCAGCTCTGTGATATTTTATGTAATTTATTCAATGTAATGCTGAGTTGGCATGTTGCATGCCCTGATATGTTGGTTGGTACTATTACACCAGTTCTTACGAAGCCAACTCTGTCTCCTAATGACCCGGCTAACTACAGACCCCTTACTGTTAGTACAATTTATTCTAAGGTATTGGAATCCCTATTGATGCCAGAGACTGACATTCACAGCTCTCAATTTGGGTTCAGAGATGGCTTAGGTGTAGATCACGCATCTTCTTTTTTACATGATCTTGTTAGATATTTTAATTACAAGGGAAGCCCTGTTTATGTATGCAGCCTTGATGCTGAGAAATGTTTTGACCGGTTTGGCACGCAGGTTTATTTTATAAGCAAGGATACCTCTTAATCACTGGCTTGTCTTGTATGTGTGGTATACTAACCTAAAGGCCGTCGTCAAATGGAAAGGCGTTTTAGGCACTCAGTTTGATGTTACCAGGGGCATCCGACAGGGAAGTATCCTATCGCCTGTATTATTTAACATGTTCATTGATGATTTACTCTTTGACCTTTCTAACTCTGAGAATGGGTGTCGAATTGCGAGCTGTATCTTTAATAATATTGCCTATGCTGATGATATTGACCTGCTTTCAGCCAGTGTACCTGGATTGCAGGCCCTACTCGATAAGTGTTGTCGATATGCCAAGACTTGGCGCTTTTCCTTCGGTATTCGTAAGACTAGGTGTATAATGTTTGGGAAGTATATCCTATCCGGCGCACCTGTTTGGTATCTTGGTTCCAACCGGATTACCGGCACAAATTCTATTGACATACTTGGAACCACATTTACGTCTGATCTTCTGGCTAAGTCCCACGTGGAGAATAGGGTCTCCTCTGCCAGACGCCGTGCCTTTAGTCTTATGAATAACGGTTTCTCTTCTCTGGGGCTCTCTACTGAGGTTAAACGGTATCTCTGGAAAACGGCTGTATGCCCTATTTTAACATTTGGATGTCATGCCATTGAACTGTCCGCCACGGAAATTAAGGCTATGGAAAGTTTCCAGAGTGATATGATAAAATATATTCTTGGGCTACCCAAGAGGAGTCACCATAGCCGTCTGTTAAAAGCCTTGGGTATATCTTGAGTGTCTGATCTTCTGTGCGAGTACAAGGCCAGTCTGTTCAACAGTATTTTTAAACGTGATTCCCGTGTAGGAAGCTCAGTTGTATTTTATTGTCTGAATGGATGTGCCATGGCTCCGTTATTTAGGGTACTTTGATTTCAAATATATTAAAGGACGGCTTTTATGATCCAATTGATTTAGCCTATTCTGTGGGGGTTCGCCCGCTGGGCGGGGCAGGCGGGGCTTCTGCCTCCGAGGATGGGATTGTGGACTCTTTGAAGTCCCTCATCTTCGGGGACAGATACGGCGTGGCTGGTTCCGCGGAGTGAACTCTCACTCAATTATTAGTTAAGGCTTTTTAGCTCTGTAATGTTTGTATTCATACTCTGTACATTCTCCTTCTAAGGAGGTTCTATATAAATAAATAAATAAATAAATAAATAAATAATGTGAAGATCATGCCAATTTTTCTTCTTTTTTTTTTTTGTGTGTGTGTGTGTGTGTGTGTGTGTGTGTGGGGAGGGTGGGGCAGGAAGTGAGTGCAAATTATTCACTTCAGTCTCGCCCTTGTTGTAGCACTGCCACATAATTACGGTAAAACGCACATTTTTACAAATCATTTATTAACACAATCATATTAATAACCTTTGCACTGAACTACGGTATTAAAAAAAAAAAGTGTCATCCCTATTTTATGTCTCCATTCTGCATATGTAGCCCCATATTTGTGAAATATCTTTTTTTAATCTTTTATTTCTTCTGGTATGGCAGAGAGGTTCAGCTGAGTGTCAAAGCCATCAGCTGACGTGGCAGACAGCTGACTGGCAATCTGCTTCTGCCTCCGAAGGAATGAAAGTTTCAAAAAAAAATAAAAATTAAAAAATAAAAATTAAAAAAAAGAAGGTGAGTTTGTGTAGCTTGTGAGAGTAGCTTGTGAGAGAAAGACACATAAAAACTCGAGTGACCTGAGCAATTTGGCATTTTAACGAAGTTTTGTGAAGTAAAATGCTACAATGCCACACTAAAAAGATCAAATGTATCCTATAACACCACAGAAGTTTAGTTCATCTACACCTGGTGAGATCTGTTTTTTTCCCCCCTTTTGTTACTTTTTTTTGTCAACCAGACCTTCCTGTATTTTCACGGGTTGAAGAACATTCTCCAGCTGTTTTAGATTCCATCTAAAACAAGATCATTTTTGTTTCTTCCATTTCTTCCGCTGTTTTTCATTCCAGTATTGAATTTTTTTTCGGTTGGACTGTGGAATGAACTGGCTTTGGTGTATGCGAATAGGGTTTGAACGCACAGACTTATCACTATTTTTTCTATATTTGCAAATGGTTTGGAATTAAGACGTACTGTGACTTTTGGGGTTGTGGTTTTTCTGCATCCATTATATAGGGGTTGAAAATAGTCACTTGTTCTGTGGTTTATTTATCCATGTTTGCATTTTATTGAAGCAGACAGTATCAAAGTAATTGATAATGATGGTAAAGCTCTACAATTTTTTATTTTGTAACATTAGCCATCACACAGTGTTTATTTTTTTTACATAGTTTTAATGGTAATTTAATCAAGATTATTAAAACTGGATCTTTCGCCATTGTCATTCCAACGTGAAAAGTTAGATCTGTCTTTCTTGCACATTTGCTTTACTGGCAGATTCTTCGTAGAAATTGATGAGTATGTGCAGTTTTGTTCCAGAAGCGGAGATGATTTATAATTGAAAGTACCTGCGTGTAACACAGAGATTTAGTAAGGTTCATATTTTAACTGAATAGTCAAATTGTGGAATCTTCTACCTTTTTCTATTCGGAGTACATCTAGGTCCTCTACTTTTAAACTTAAACTTGGTGAGTTTTATACACAGAAATTTAGTTCAGGTTTTAATCAAGATGTTATGAGCTCCTGGGTTAGTGCATGCAGATGTCCGTCTTGCTGCCCAACCTGAGTTTGACCTATGTTCATTTGTTTTAAGGGGCATTTAACCTAGAGGCTTTATCCTGATAAATGTCCCTTCTGTGCAATGTGTTTTATTGTATCTATTAATCAATGTTTTATCTTCAACAATGTATTTTTTTAACGTCTTTGTGTATTTGTATATATTCATGACAAAGTTAATCTTAAATAAATAAAATAAAAATACATAAAATAATGCAATGAGTGCCTTTTTGTGCATGGTTGAAATTGCACACATCTTTTCATACAAAAGGCATTACCTGGTGAACAACCTCTATCCCTCTAAATGGCTCCAAGTCCACGCATTGCTACACAGAAGCACGGTTCTTAGGGGGCCGAAGGAGGTGGCGGTAATGCAAGTCAAGTTCATCTGACGAGATTCTAAGGTTGCTGTTGCATTAACGCACTGGCTTTATAGGTCGTGACAGCGGCTTATCTTATTGGCCTTAATGGAACCAAACCCCCATCACACTTACAATAAATTCATCTGAGTCCAACCCTTTTTACAAAATTGCTACCTCTGCACCATCACCTCCTGTAACAAAATCATCTGAGTGGAGTTAGACACACCTATCTTTGATCTGTGAAACCATTAGGCCTAACATTTTCCAACTGCATGTGCAGTGCTGTGAAAAAAGTATTTGCCCCCTTCCTTATTTCTTATGTCTTTGCATATTTGTCACACTTAAATGTTTCTGATCATCAAACAAATTTTAATATTAAACAAAGATAACCCGAGTAAATATGAAATGCAGTTTTTAAATGATGATTTCATTTATTAAAGGAAAAAAAGCTATCCAATAAATAAAATCATCATTTAAAAACTGCATTTTGTATTTACTCGGGATATCTTTGTCTAATATTAAAATTTGTTTGATGATCTGAGACATTTAAGTGTGACAAATATAAAAAAAAAAAAAAAAAAAATCAGAAAGCACTGTAGGTTGTCAAAATAGGATTCAAACAGAGTTGTACAAAGCAATATAAAAGAATATGAACTTATTTTGCGAGGAAGAGTGGAAGAGTGGGAATTTGACAAATTCCCATTGTCAAAACATGAATCCCATTTACTAACCTTTTCAATTGAGCCCACAGAAATGCTATTCACTCCTTAAGAGTCACACTACCCATTGCCAGGAATATTTTCAAACATTTTCTGTCCACCATCTTAACCCATTTAAACCTGGACAGCATGTGCGCATTTCAAGAACGTGTTGTTGCCGACACAGATATGCGCGTAATTTTGAAAGTACCGTGATTACTGTAAGTTTTGCGCAATAGAAAAAAATTCCAACTGTTCCTGAAAGCTGAGAAGCTGTGCTTCAGCCCAAATACAGGTTACTATCTGCTGGGATTTTTGCATTAGGCCTTAAAGGGTTAAAGGCTAAAACCAGACAAGGCATTTTATGATGCTTACAGATGATGTGATGTCAAAGTGGAAGATTGTGAGTTCCTTCTTCGGGAGGTTACGGAGCAAGGACTGCAGGATAGCATTTTCGTCAACACTCGGCTCAATCAAACGAATGCACTGCAGCAGAGAGGGCCTTTTCGTGGTTTTCTTCAGTTTTGCATGCAGCCTCTGAATATAAAGGGATTTACCTGAAAGAAAGTACATCATCACCCGGGGTTTAATTTGGAAATTTTACAGAAAGATCCAGGCCAGTGTTGTAAATTACATGAAGTTGAAAAGGCATTGTTCGTGAGCCGATAAAAAATGCAGACTGTAGAAACTATTGACTGCAAACGTCGGAGATTAGTGAAAGATGCATCAGAAATAGTGTTGATGCACCGCTTTCGCCATTTAAAATGATAGCACATAAAATAATGCCATTCATGTCAATTTCTTATTAAACTGGAGCTGGGACAATATAAGAAAAGAATCCAGAAGTAAAAATACAGCCCACCTTTTATACACAGACCTAATATGAAAGTCAGAAAGTTGTAGATTTCATGCATTTAGTCGGATTACAGCCAACCTTACAATATGAAATTCATTATCTAAATGTATCCAATAGGCAATTACTTTGTCATTATGGTTTCTGAATTGTTATAAGCGTCATATTGATTTAGATTATTCAACAAAAAAAGTATTTGATTTTTAATCATGTGGACAAAAATGGGAGTGATCAAGTGTGAAAGGAGAGTGTACTGCAGGTCTTTCATACCTCTAACAGCCCGCCACAGCTGTGTAGTAGTTAGTCTTGCTGAAATATTCATCTTAAAAATGCCATGATTGTATTTTTGGTGGAGAATGATGATGACTGCTTTTGTGTAATGAATGCACTCGTGTCATTGGACTGCAGGAGTTTGGTAGGTCTACAGACTATGCAGAAACTGTAATCTAAAAACCCCACCATTTCCTTTTGAAATTATACATTGTGACCATAAAGCCAAAACAACAACTTCATTCTTCCCAGTTTCAATAATACAAAATTGTGAAAAGCATAAAATCTATTGCGGCATGTTTGTGCGTTGACAAATTATGGCAAAACTAATTATTGCCATTTCTAACAGAGTAAACTAGTGTAAAACTCAATGCAGACATCCGTGAGCTACCATGACCACTGTGATGCCATTACAATCAATACACAGTGACCAGTGAATATTTGAAAGTCGCTCACCTACTCCAGCTCTTTTGGATGTTACAACCCTGATAAACATCCGGTCCCGGAACACAGCAGCTGCAGTGGGCTCTTCCGGGGGGACCGCATAGTGCCAGGAAAGGTAAGCCTGGATTTTCTCCAGGGGCTCCATGGGGACCATATGCAGCCGATACTGACTGAAGGCGGAGGGGATATAAGCATGTTCCCGGTCGGCGCTGCAGATGATCACCAGGTTGTAAGGCTTGGAGTATTTTTTCTCTAGTCTCTGGAAGAGCTGCTCCACTCTGCAGCTGACCTCATAAGCGAGGTCCTCTGCAAATAGAAGGGTGTAGATTTTCTTGTCCCTGCAGCCAGCGGTCAGACATCTCCTGAAAAACAGCTCCACTTGCTCGTAAGGGGTGGCAGCAGTGCATAGAAGCACCTCATCGTAGGTGGGCAGCGGCTCATTCCCACTACTCATGTAGATACTGATGCAAGACTTCAAGACCTCAGCTCGTGGGCAGATGACAAGGTTTGGGCGCCTATCAAACAGACCATTTGGAAGGGTCCTCAAGACCCCCTTCTCCCTCCTATCAGATAGCATTAAATCCTCTTCCTCGTCATCTTCATCCTCATCCTCTTGGTTGGCCAGAATTTCCAAAAGCCTGCCCAAGGTGTGAATATCAAGAGAGTCTGATAGGAAGTTCTGCATATTCCTCATATAGGCGTTCCATACAACGTCCAGCTTTCTTGACCCACGTGCCTGCTCTAGGAGATTTGGCAGGTCACTGTCCTCATCCTCAAATGAGGAACCTGCTTCCAAGCTCTCCGTTCTCTCTACAAAGGTCTGAAGGTCGATGTCCCGGTTCTCCGCGGGGGTCACATTCAGGAGTTCATACTGAAGCTCGTGCCATGCCATCCTCAGATCATAAGCAACACAGTTAGGTTTGATGAAGGACAGCATCATTAGGGTCTGGGCATCCAGCTTGTGGACTTTGCTTTGAGTCAGCCTGTCACACAGGTACACTATCTGCTCTGCTGTGTAGTAGTTAAGGTAGTAGTGCTGGGATCTCTGCTGGTCAATAAAAGACTTCCAGAAGTCCAAGCACCGCTCAATCTTCTGACAAAGTTCCAGCAGCTGTTCCAGGATGTTGCCCTCCAACATGATCTCACCCACAGTGTCCAGATTGAAGTCCATGACGATACCTGCCGTGCCATCTCCACTGACCACACTGCAATTGACATTTGCCTCCCAGTGGCGGAACAGCGGGTTCCCAGCAGTGTACAGGTCGACAAAGGCCATAGTGAGTCTCTGGATGCCGGCAAAGACCTGAAAAGCATATAGAACATCAGCATGTGACATTGTGTGGAAACTCAACCTTGCACCTCCAGAGCATCAGTGGGCACTGATGAGTAACAGCAAACACGAGTAACAGAAATCTTAATGTAGTTACCTCAACAAAGTGGTCCACCTCACCCTGGCCCTGCTCCCCCTTCCCCGACATGAGCATCAACTTGTTCTGCAATTCCCGCAGCTCGTCCATCGAGTAGAATCGCATCTCTTGACCCCCTTCATGCTCTTCCAAGATCTTCAGCTTCAGAGCAGTTTCCAGACTCAACTGGAATATGCGACAAAGGCTTGGATTCAAATGAGAGAATTTACAGCTGCCATACCACATTATGAACTAAAATAGAGAGTTTACACCACCTTCCCTCGGGTGAAAACAAACCTTTTTCTGATTTTGCGCACTGATTATGTAGGTGCCCTTCTTGTTGATGGTCGAGGCCAAGGAAAGTGAAGACAGCTCCACCGAGCCATGGCTGTCTTTCACGGTTTTCAACCACTCCAGGTGGCGAGCAGTGTCTCGCTGAAATGGAGAGCACAACCTTGGACCTTTTTCTTGCACAAGCAAGACCTTTTGTTCAGAGATTGTGGAAACTCAAAATTCCAATTTAAATGCACATTCCTTACAAGTGCTAAAAAGATACAGAATATCTTACCAACTTCTTTGGCAGATTTGTGTCATTATCAAGCGCTTTCCACAGCTTCTTCAACGTCTCCTTTAAGATACCAAACCCAGCGTTGGGCTTTAGCTCGTAAAGCATGGAAGAATAGCCCAGTACAGCGTCATGGAAACAAGCCACTCTGTCAACGTCTAGGTCGTTCTCTCCAGCTGATATCGACGCCAGGTCCACAAAAACCTTCAGCTCATTGATATCTGAGGTTGTGACATGAAAATTATATAGATTAGTCTAAATCTACATTGATATCCAAATAAAATCATGTTTTAAGCACACAGGCTAAATGACAGACAAACTGCAGACTCTGTTGCAATTGAATAATGTTCTCTTCTTGCTGTGGGTGACAATAGACATAACCTTTTAACACTCGCAGGCTGGGTAAGTAAAATTTTTCAGAAGTACTGTTTGATAAATTTTTCAAATTTCTTAGCCCGGCGGCAATCAACAGTTAAATGGTTTAAAACAAAAACAAAGAAAATCAGGTACCTGTACCAGACAGGACCGACAATATGTCCATCCAATTGTAACCCACCTTAAAGTTTGGTTACTAGGACCATAAATTTAGTAATGGTCTGTGCCCAATAAATAGATAAATATATAAATATGAATAAATAGAATAAATCTGTCTTACATAGAAATAACAAGAAGCTGAGTTTACATGATTATATTTATTTTCTTTTCATCATCTTCTTGATCTGGTTGAAAGTGAATGTACTCTCAAAGACTCCTATTTTGATGTATAGTCATCTCCTAGGTGACGGGGTTTTTTTTTTTGGACTTCACTTGAACGACTTGAAATCACTT
Source organism: Gymnothorax javanicus (assembly GCA_029692085.1). NCBI lineage: Eukaryota > Metazoa > Chordata > Actinopteri > Anguilliformes > Muraenidae > Gymnothorax > Gymnothorax javanicus. Next base: position 45,064,458 of record CM056206.1, on the reverse strand, counting down.
GAATGAACGCTATTCATCTCTGTCCTATGGAAGCCCATAGTGGACAATATTCAAATGAAAATGTAATCCCACTATTGCATTATAATTTTCCACTTATGAATGAGTTATTTGAGACAATATTAAATTGAAAATGCATTAATCCAATTATCACTTTCATTTTCACATACACATATGGGAAATCTATGACTGTATTCAAATGATAATGAAATGCTGATTGACATTTAATTTTCAAAGTCATGCTCTGCAATACAGTGCACAATATTCAAACGCAATAAGCAAAACAGCACCCCCAGCCTATTGCATTTACATTTACATGTCATCACGCTTTTTTAGGGTCAACATGAAAATGAAAATGCTGTTTTCTAATCACTTGGAAATAATAATGATATAATAATGATGACAACATTTGACATTTCATTTTCAAAGACTTATCCTGCAATACATGGGACAATATTCAAACACAGTAAGGGAAACAGCGCCTCCCAGTCCATTGCATTTTCAAATACATGTCACCACCCTCTTTTTGGGACACAATGAAAATTAAAATGCAATCTGTCAGCGTCTCATCAAGGCGGGTCTTCCGCTAGGACGTCACTCATTAGGGGCGCGAGCGGAAATCATGTTCCTCATTTGCATACCAACCAATCAGCTTCTGGGTAGCGCTTGTACGCACAGAGGCTTACTGATAATGTCATGATGGCTAGGCTGCTATGTATTGTGTGCCATCGCGCTTTAGGCTATGTTGCGCTTTGGATGTAGCCATCTTGGCAGCTAGTATGCTAGCTAACGTTAACTAAGGAAATATTTATAAATGATCATCACATTAAAGCGATATGATTTGATTTTCGCCCCAACTCTATTAACTGAGCTAGCTGTAATATGCATGAACTTATCCGAGGCTTCGCGGCAGTGTTGTGCAACTGCAACCCAAGTGTGCTTGCAGATTTCAGTGATGTTAGCTAGCTTGCTAGTGAGTCTAAAAGCAATCGCTTAGGTACAGCTAGCTAGCTATGATGCCTACTGGAGAAGCTCTAACAGCCCTGATTTGTCACTTTAAACGCCATCTCGCACACACGACCTGTTTGTGTATAATTTGAACTCCGGTGAGTGAACTAATACACTGGAATCCGCTGGTGAGTGTTGGCACTGTTGGCTTCTAGTTCATTAGTTTGAACGGGATTACTAGCAACCGAGGGTAACTGAGCGGACTATTTAAAAACCAATTAGAGATTGACTTTTGGTGTACTGTTTTCCAATTATTGTTATTGAATTAATACTGTATTTATGTATGTTATTGGAGAAGATAAGTGTTATTAATGAATAAATTGAATTATATGACTTTAACCGTTGATGGTAACGAACTCCTAGTTAGGAGACGTTAAAAATAGAATGTTTTGAGGTGCGCACACAGTAGCCTGTGAGTGTGTGAGTGAGAACGGCACCTCTTCTCTCTCACTGCCAATGACGTTAACGTCGTAGTTTGTGCCAGATCTAATTGACACAGTATTGTTTAACTGTGGTTACAAGTAACCTCCCTTACTTGTATATATTTATTTGGTTACAGTAATTATACTGAACCCCTGTATATATTTTAGAATTGGAACATGATGAGATCTCATAACTTTGATATTTGATATTAGATATGGATTATTATTCTCAAACTGCTGTATGCAGATTGGTTTTTTTATGTACTCTGGATTTTGGATTCCATTGGATGGCGAGTCAGTCCCCTTGGATCCCGATCGAACTGTTCTGCCCATACTGAACTGGATTCCCAACCCCCTTGGACCAACCCTTGTTCTGTTCCCTGGACACAGATAAGCCTTCACACTTACACTGATATTACACCTTACACACCCGGGTAACGGATTATTTCTTTTCTGTGAAACATTTTATTTGAAACTTTGCTTTTATTTGATACTTTGGGGTATTTTATTATTATTTTATTTATGTATTTATTTATTGGTATTTATTATTCTTGATATTTATAAATATTGATTGAATATTCTCTGTATCCCGAGAAAGGAAATATTTCCAGAATATTATTAATAAATGTCTATTGTCTTCTTCTACACCTAAACAGTGTCTTTGTCAACTTACTCCCCCCCCCTTAATGCCGAACCTAGAACTGGCCTAAACCTTAACCATAATCGTAGAAACACCTCCTTCTACAAAACCCAAAACCAGTGAAGTTGGCACGTTGTGTAAATCGTAAATAAAAACAGAATACAATGATTTGCAAATCCTTTTCAACCTATATTCAATTGAATACACTGCAAAGACAAGTTACTTAATGTTCGAACAGGTAAATTTTGTAATTTTTTGCAAATATTAGCTCATTTGGAATTTGATGCCTGCAATATGCTTCAAAAAAAGCTGGCACAAGTGGCAAAAAAGACTGAGAGAGTTGAGGAATGCTCATCAAATACTTATTTGGAACATCCCACAGGTGAACGGGCTAATTGGGAACAGGTGGGTGCCATGATTGGGTATAAAAGCAGCTTCCTGAAATGCTCAGTCATTCACAAACAAGGATGGGGCGAGGGTCACCACTTAGTGAACAAATGCGTGAGCTGATTGTCGAACAGTTTAAAAACAACATTCCTCAACGAGCTATTGCAAGAAATTTAGGATTTCATCATCTACGGTCCGTAATATCGTCAAAAGGTTCAGAGAATCTGGAGAAATCACTGCACGTAGTTTACAAGGCCGAAAAAACCAACATTGAATGCCCGTGACATTCGATCCCTCAGGCGGTACTGCATCAAAAACCGACATCAGTGTGTAAAGGACATCACCACATGGGCTCAGGAACACTTCAGAAAACCACTGTCAGTAACTACAGTTCGTCGCTACATCTGCAAGTGCAAGTTAAAACTCTACAATGCAAAGCTTAAAGCCATTTATCAACAGCACCCAGAAACGCCCGCTTCGCTGGGCCCAAGCTCATCTAAGATGGACTGATGCAAAGTGGAAAAGTGTTCTGTGGTCTGACGAGTCCACATTTAAAATTGTTTTTGGAAACTGTGGACGCCGTGGTCCTCCGGACCAAAGAGGAAAAGAACCATCCGGACTGTTATAGGCGCAAAGTTCAAAAGCCAGCATCTGTGATGGTATGGGGGTGTATTAGTGCCCAAGGCATGGGCAACTTACACATATGTGAAGGCGCCATTAATGCTGAAAGGTACATACAGGTTTTGGAGCAACATATGTTGCCATCCAAGCAACGCCTTTTTTCATGGACGCCCTGCTTATTTCAGCAAGACAATGCCAAGCCACATTCTGCACGTGTTACAACAGCATGGCTCCGTAGTAAAAAGAGTGCGGGTACTAGACTGGCCTGCCTGTAGTCCAGACCTGTCTCCCATTGAAAATGTGTGGCGATTATGAAGCGTAAAAATACGACAACGGAGACCCCGGACTGTTGAACAACTTAAGCTGTACATCAAGCAAGAATGGGAAAGAGTTCCACCTGAAAAGCTACAAAAATTGGTCTCCTCAGTTCCCAAACGTTTACTGAGTGTCGTTAAAAGGAAAGGTGATGTAACACAGTGGTAAAAAGGCCCCTGTGCCAACTTTTTTGCAATGTGTTGCTGCCTTTAAATTCTAAGTTAATGATTATTTGCAAAAAAAAAAAAATAAAGTTTCTCAGTTTGAACATTAAACATCTTGTCTTTTGCAGTGTATTCAATTGAATATAAGTTGAAAAGGATTTGCAAATCATTGTATTCTGTTTTTATCTACGATTTACATAACGTGCCAACTTCACTGGTTTTGGGTTTTGTACTTAAAGGTTAATTTTGTCAGGTAGAGCAGAGGGGTGCTACACAATCATTGAATTCAGCCCAAATAAAATGACTAGACTCCTTTCCCGGCTGATCTATCAAACTTATTGACCAGCGCGCATCCGAGCACCCTGCCTGTGCACTCATTGCACATTTGTGAATAATGCTGATAAAACTAGGGAGCTCGTCATGCGAGAATGGCAGAGAAAGTGCAGTGAAAATTTGCAGTTCCAACTAGGACTACAACAGCCAGCACTGCTAAACAAAGCAAGAAAAGAAAGTTGTGAGAAAGATGACGAGTCCAACAAAGAATAATTTGGGTAAATAGCCCTGCTTGTTGCATGCCCTCCTCCCCAGGCCTGTCCTCTTTGACCAGAAGTAGTGGGTTCTGGAGTGACAATATTCAGAATCAGTCAATTGTTCACATCCTGGAAGCTCTAAAATGAGAGTCATAGTCCAACACAGTATGAATTCTACGCAAAATTCCTGCTCATAAATAATCGATGAACTATAATAAAATCGTCAGGTAGCTAGCCAGCTTTTTAGTGAAATAGCTAGGAAGCTACTTACAGTTGATGCAAGGGAAAACTTTGGGTGAAATGTGCCATAAGTGCAAAATAAGCTTTCAAAATATACTTCTGCTCTGTAGTATCCTAACCTTGTTGGCTATGCTGCAACAGTGAAGCCAGCCCTACGAACACAATTATCCACGACTCACTCACCGACTGAGCCGCTGAGTGACAGATTAGCTCAGTGCTCGCACATAATGGGAATTACCATTAAGGCACTAACGGACATTAGGCGCTAACGGTCGCAATAATATTCACGGTTTAGCAATATACTAGGTTTGGACCAAGTCTTGTTGATTATAGCTTTGCTGGTCATGTAATGTTACCGCCTCCAGGCACCACTAGGTAGCCAGCATAGTACTGCTGGCAATAAACTCATTCAATCAGCAATTATTCCCATGCTTGCTAGCGTAACAGCCATGATAACAAGGGCCGTTTGTCAAAGCATAGGCTGCATTCTTCGAAGGCTGCATTTTAAGGCTGCTACGTCATTGCAGACTGTTCCGTTGTGAACAGGCTTTTAACACAGCCGAGAAATGCAGCCTTCATGTGACCTGATATCAGACAAAATTGTCAGCTTGTTCTCACTCAATTTCCATGTTGACAATTCCACTAGATATCAGGCAAGATGAAGGCTGCATTGCTCGGCTGTATTTGAAAGTGTGTGCATAACAAAACAGGCTGTGATGACGTAGCAGCCTAAAAATCTGGCCTTCAAATGATGCAGCTTACACTTTGAGAAATGGTCAGGGATAATTTCAGTCATGTTTATTGTTCAAGTATGATACATCAAGTGGTCGGATAAGGTTTGCAATGAAAACTAATGATATGGTGGGTAGCTGGCCTCTCTCCGTTCTCTGGTCTTCCGTCAGCAGTTATGTGGTGCGCGGTCAAGTCTTTCGAGGGAGTGGCATTAGAGGGATCATTCAAATGAGGGGACTTATTTTTAACTCGCCACTTTCAAAATCTGTCTTGTGTTTGCTGGTTTATCGAAAGTTCCCTACCCTACCATTGACTCGAGGATATTACACTCATGCAAGTTTCTATACATAATGATTTCAGTTCAGCAAAGTATATAATAAAAACAGTCATGTTCATTTAAGGGTCATCCACGCCTTGAGCAATAGCTATAACAACAGCCATAAATAAAAATTGTTTTCACTCTAGTGGATCGTGGCGCTGTACTCACCAAAATGAAAACTGTAACGACATTCAGAAGAAAATAATTTTTGATCACTTTCAGCGCAATTTTTTTGTACACTCAAAGCTGACAGCCAATGAAAATGAATCTTTGATATTTGGAAAGGTCCTAATTATAGAATGTTTTCATTCACTGAAGTGAATTGCCCATATTGTTGTCATTTTTAGTATAGTTCTTGATGTGGATAACCCTAATCTGTCCACTCCTCACCTTCCAGAGCCTCTTTGACCCATATGACAAAGTTTTTCCTCTCGCCAAGCTCCTGCAAGCACAGACGACGAGGCTCGTTGATGTCCACCATGTCCTTCTTGGCCTGCATCAAGTTATTATCAATGCGGTCCAGGTTTTCATTCTTAAAGTTCACCTCAGCCTGAAAATAGAAAAGTGCAAAATCCAGACCTTATGCAGACGCTTATTTGATATTATTTTGGCTAATTTTAAAATGTGTGATTTTCCTGAAGGTCGCAAGCAATACAACATTTAAGATGTACTTAAAAGCACACTATATATCATACAGTCGTTAAAAACCAGCATATGTAATGCGGGCCCAGTAATGACTTTTCTATATCTTCCTTTTCCATATCATGCATTTTTGAACATAAAAAGGGTTTCAAGAGAACCTTGAAAGAGAAACTTTGACCACTTGCAGTTACAATACCAAAATTATAATGCAAAACCTGAAATATCAGACATTTCTTCTTTGATTCACACCAAATATATGATGTTGTATTTCAGATAAGCAAATATCTCCAACATCAATTTCAAGAATATTGAAAAAACATTTCAGCTTGTAGTGGATCTCCCTCAGTTTGGGTCCCAATGTATCAGAAAGTCCCTGAAAGCTAGTGCGACCCTTATAGACACCGTTTTCACGGTTTTATTTTATTTACATTTTTTTAATCACTTACAACTTCAAGCAGCCTATCTAGGACTTGGAAATCCCCCTGAAGGCACAACGTCTGCTTGACTTTCTTGATGACCTGAGCAGACTCCACGGCCAGGTGGATTTCATGGTACTGCTCAATCTGTCCCACCCGTCTCTGGATCCAGTTTCGCTCCTCCGACTGGTCACATCTGCACATGATTTCCAGCTCTGCCTGTAGTTCTTCGTACCTCCCTTTATAGGTGTCAAAGATGATGTCAACTTTCCTCAGTGTGAGAGCCCCACTCTTCAGGTCAGAGTATATCTTCTGATATTTACTGTTAGCCGGCTTAAAGATTTCACTGTAAATGTCTGACAGCGTTTTCACCCGTTGTTGTTCAAGCTCTTCCTCCTCCACATCAAAATCCTCATTGTCATCTTCATCATCATCATCATGGTCAAGATGGTTTCTACTGGTGAGGTCCTTTGCCTGATTCTCCCAGCACATGCCAAAAATGAAGCTCTCCTTCAACTTGCACAGCATTTTTGCCATTTCCTCTACATTCGGGTCAAGTTTATAGAAGGTGACCACTCCAGTCATGTCGGAGGAGATGCTGTCGAATCGATGCACGTCCATGAACTGGTCTAGTGTCATCACCTCAACGTTGTCCTTCAGCCTTTTCTCAAGATCATCCATGGTGACTGCATTATAAAAAAGGTATAAATAGACGGAGACAATAAGTTAAGTGAGACAACACACTCTTACCATCTCCAACTCATACATACAGTACTGTACAAATGTTTTAGGCATCCTAGATTTCCAAGATTTTTTCAATTTAACTTTGGTCTTAGATGTTTTTTTCTGTCCTAATTAATGTTTCTGTGGATAAAAACCACATTTGAGACACCAAGCAGCCCTATTTTAACTATCTAAGCACACGGAAGAGTCGGCCAAAATTCCTCTACAGCGATGTGAAAGAGTCATTGCCAGTTATTGCAAACACTTGACTGCAGTTGTTGCTGAGGGTGGCACAACCAGTTATTAGGTTTAGGGGGCAATTACTTTTTCACATAGGGCCAAGTAGGTTTGGATAGCTTTTTCCCTCAATAACTGAAATCATCATTTAAAAACTGTCCGTGTATTTACTCGGGTTATCTTTGTCTAATATTAAAATTTGTTTGATGATCTGAAACATTTAAGTGTGACAAATATGCAAAAAAAAAAAAAAAAAAAAAGAAATCAGGAAGGAGGCAAATACTTCTTCACAGCACTATATATACATACACGAACTGTAGCCTCTCACTCACTTTCGTTTCCCTTCCCTGACTTACTCTCGATATGCTCCTGCAATTTTCGGAGCATGGTAATGAGACTGTCCACCAGCTTCCTCTTGTGGAACACTGCCTTCATCTCATCATTTCTCCACTGCAGCAGCCTCCGCATGGAAGAGTTGTCCTTGCACTTCTCATTGCTTGACAGACAATCTGCAAAAAGCAAGCATTCCACACTATTAAGCCTTGAATAAACATTGTATTTATAATGCATTACTCTCATTGGGACTGAAACTGCTTCAACAATGATGAATCAGACTCACACTGCAACCGCCACCTAAGTATTGCCCCCACCAGGGAGATGCAGAGCAGCCACTTTGAGCCAGAATATTCACAAGAAGTCAGGTTGAGGGGAAAATCATTGGTTTCATGGCCAATTAAATCATGGGATGATTGGCAGCTCGAAAGAGCTGAAAACAGATAATTTTGCCAGGACACTGCAGAACCCTCTACCCTTCGTGTTCAGTGTCATGGGATTGTCAATTGTCAATTTGCCCCCATCCCAGCAAATCCACAGACTTCAGAGAGATACCAAAAATTTGATGTGTACAGAAAGCAAATACTTAATTTCACACACAATTACGAAATCATTAGCCAAATAAGTTTGCAGTTTTTTCCAAAGAGTTTACCAATGGTCCATTATACATGGAGAAGAGGTGTGACCAAAACATTTGACCCATAAGCAAACTATCTTGAATACCTACCTATCTCCACCAGTTCAATGAAAGTTCTTTGGTGCTCCAGGATGTGCTTGAGCAGCTTGATCTCAATGGCCCCCGTGAGGACTTTGCACGAGATACTGGTGAAGGTGGAAATGGCTGCTGCCATTCGGTCCTTGGCCTCCATGCTGAGCTTGTCAATAAGGTTTCCATCCGCACCTAAACAGAGGCCCAAATGAGAAGACAAAAAAGGCAAAAACCATCATGATGAGTACTGGCGCCGCTCTTCCTCACATCTTCATCTCCATCTAAGCAATGACATGTCCCATGCTTTACTTCACAAAGTAACAAGATAGCAGTGTAGTCGAATAAATTTAGCTGCCTTGCATCATTTCTACTGGATAAAATCCACTACTTGTTCGCTAATGATTTTGGGGTGCAAAATTCCAAAAACAGTGCCCGTTTTGCTCTAGCATGTCACATTTTCTCACAAAGCATGATTTTCATTTCATCGCATTGTCACTTTTGACAACCACTCATCAGGTTAAGATGTCTTGCATCATCCCTTAATCACCACAAAAACTGCCACAAAAACATGATTTCCATATTCCTCTGAGCCTGGTGAAAACTATTTGTTCAATTCTTGGCTGATTTTCAAATGTATGTATGATTCTCAAGACATTATTGTATGCCTTATCCTGATTTCAGGCTTAGTAATATGGCCACTGACAGAAGAAAATTTAAACATGATCCAGATGTTTTCTGCTACATCTGTGGGTGTTTCACTGCACCCAAACAGCATTTGTTGCCGTTTTCATCAGTGCAAAAAAGCCGATATATATGTTCTAATAAATAAAATCTTCATTCTTATTTTGTGGAAAAAGTGTATGTGATGAAACTTTTTACTAGCTTTTTTTAAACTCAGCATCCTCAAATTAGGTAATATGAGGGCTTTTTGGGAAATTAGCAGAAATTTTTTCAACAACATGCAGGGTGGCATTTTCAGCAAGCCCTTTCCATTTTTGAATTACCACACTGATGTACTTTGCTACTATACATATATTCTGAAAAGATATACAACAATATCAAGCTCATAAGAAAGATACAGTACATAATTCTGTAGCAAATAGAATATTAAAATATTTCAAATTGGACATAAATGCAAGGAAAGAAGGCAAGAAAGCATGGGAGAGTACCGCATAAACAAAAAACGTCCTTGGCAGCGGTCCAGGTGAGCATGTGCAGAAGAATCGCTTCCTCTCCTTCCACATAACGTCCCTCAACATCCCTGGGCCAGGATTTCTCGATGATAGCAGATACAAGCTTTTCAAACTTCAAACTTATCTTGATTTTCTCCAAAAGCTTAGTCTCTGCTTTGGCCTGCACAAAACAAGTGAATAAAATCATTAAATCAAAAACAGATTTTCATCTCATCAATGAAATCTAAAACAGAGGAGATCCTGACCAACCACATCAATTATGTACACTACTCATTTTACTCTGAATTACACAGCTCTCAATCTAAGAGTAATTAAACTCCTTTTTTTCATCTTTTTTCTCTAAACATTTTTTTTTTAAATCTCATTTGACAGATTTGGATGCTGAACTCCCAGTTGAACCCATAACTGTCATAGAGCTGAAAATTGCAACTGAGTGTAGTAATAAGGGTAAATCTCCAAGCCTGGATGGCATTCCAGTGGAGTTTCATCATTTATTCTGACCTAAGTTAGGTCCCCTTTTCCTTGATATGATCAATTACTCAATCAGTGAAGGATCCTTTCGACAAGGTATCAATATAGTGTTAATATACTGGTGCTTTAAAAAAAAGAAAAAGATCCACCATCTGGCCCTAACTACCGTCCACTTTCTGAGATTAGGACCAGACAGAGACACACCCCCGTAAGGTAATCTGTCCTCTTCATTTATTATTATCTGTATTATCTTCATTTGCAGATAATACAGTATTTTATTGTATTTGGACAAGCCAGATCACACGAGTCCTCATATTTTGACACTTTTTGGGAATTTCAATCATTTATGTGGGTGCATAATTACTTGGACCATGTCATACCAGTTCCCTATTAATTTTTACGAAGATCAATTACCTCTCCCTGATATCAATCATTCCCATTATACGGTGTACTTTCTTGAAATATTATAGGCAAGTTATTCTCAAAGGGAATTCTATTCCGGAGGTGATTTACTTGTTGCCTACGGGAGTGTTCTCCAGACTTCTTGTGGGTTTACATCAGATTTTATGAGCCTGCCCTGCACATTTCTCTGGCACATAGGCGCTGATCCCATGTGTGCTCTGCAGCACAGGCACCCATATAAAAAGCCAGTCAGTCATGGGGATTCCCCTGGTTGAATGGGATTGATTACGTTAGCATACGCATCTGAAGAAGACGAGAAACAAAATGTTGCTAGGCTGTTTGCTGATGGCCTATCCTGCAGTGTTAATGAGGACCACATTACTAAGGTATTCAGACTTGGGAAACAAAGACGTGAAACTACGGTCGGAAAAGGTGTTTCTGAGAGACAGCGTCAGCAAACAAGCGGTACTGGGCAAATGGAAATTGCTGGGAAAACTTCCACAGGCGAACAAATTCTGGAAAGTATTTATTCGTCCCGACAGGACCAAACAACAAAGAGATCAGGACTTTGAAAAACACCAACTAGATAATGAAAAATCTAGCAACTTAACACATACCCGCGACCAACCCAATGTCGCTCGTGATTGGCATATCAACCGCGATGAAGACAACCACCTTAGGTATAACTCGAACAATTGCAACCGTAAGGAACAATAGGAAATTCTCGCTCCCTCTACTACCTTTCTGAGTTTAAACTCTCGTAGTGTATGCAACACAAATTAAAGGACTGATACAAACTGTAAAACCTGACGTCTTAACATTACTGAAACCTGGTTGAATGACAATGTCAAATTTACTGCTTTTAATAGTGATCAGGGTAGTTCTGATTATTCTGTATTTAGACAGGATAGGTCTGAGTCTTCAGGACGAGGTGTCCTCCTAGCTGTCCTCAACAATTGAAGATATAAATTTGTATCAAAATACTCTGATCAAAAACGTGAAGGTCTTTTTGTTGATATTGAAATGAATAACTCTGTTTTTCTAGGAACTGGTGTGATATATAGACCTCCCCTTGCAAGCTATGACAACTCAGTAAAGTTGTTTAATTATATACTAAATGAAACTGAAAATGCAAGGCACTTCGTAATGCAAGGTGATTTTAACTTGCCTGACTTCAACTGGGAGTACAATACAAGCAATTCTTTGACTTCCTCAGATTTTCCAAGTTTGTGTTTTTGTATTGGTACCAGTCAATGTGTGAATTTCCCAACTCGTGAACAAAATATTCTTGATCTTGTATTGCTGTAATTCAAAATGAGCTTATAATTTTCATGAAATGGTAAAATGTCTCACTTTCAACATCAGATATGTTATCTATGTTCTATTGTGAATAAAATGTGGGTTTATGAGATTTGCAAATCATTGCATTCTGTTTTTATTCACGTTTTACATAAACGTTCCAACTTCACTGGAATTGGGGTTTGTATAACTTAGTGTGATTGTGGATCATTCTGAACAAAACAAGCTGCCAAGGTATAATAATTCTTTAAACTGCCTTCGTAGAGCAAAACAACGTAAATGGGGTAGGTACTGCAGAAACAGAAGCATTATGAGGTATACTAATTATCAGAAAACTGCAAAATTGTATAAGGATGAATTCCTAAAAGCCAAATATAATTATGAGAGAAGGTTATTCTTTGAAATGAAAGATGGGAATGGAACCTTAGCTACATCAGATACAGAGAAGGCCAAACTATTTTCCAACTACTTTGCTTCCATTCTTGTACATGATAACGATGTTACACCAGACTTTGATACCAGGTCTCAAGCTAGGTTGGACCAATTTCATTGTGAGACAAAATCTAAGATAAAAATTGTAAAAATAAATAAATAAATAAATTGTCTCCTTGTCTGGACAACATCACACCATTTTTCTTAAAAATAAAACATCATTGCCAATGTTGCAAAACTGCTATGTAAAGTGTACAATCAGTGTTTGTTTGAGGGCTAAGTCCCACCAGAATGGAAAATGGCTCATATTATTCCTACCTATAAAAAGTCTGATGCTCAACTTCCTTCAAATTACAGGCCAGTGAGCCTAACCTCCGTCCTGTTTAAAATTCTTCAAAGAGTTGTAAAAGAAAAAATGTTAGCTTGCCTTGTTGATAATGACATTTTACCAATGAACCAGCATGTTCTTTTTTGGTCAAAAAAAAAAAAAAAAAATCTACAGTTTCCAACTTATTAGAGTGTATGGATAAATGGACTAAGAAATTTTATGGGGGAATTCAAACGGACATTATTTATCTTGATTATTCAAATTTTTTTAATGCAATTGGGCATAGCAAGTTCTTGTTCAAACTGGAAAAATATGGAATTCATGGACCTACTTTCAAATGGTTGGAAAACTTTTTACAAAATAGATCACAATGTGTTAAAGTGGGTGACTGCCTATCACCTATTGAAAATGTTATCTCTGGTGTACCTCCGGGAACGGTCCTCGGTCCCTTGTTGTTTTTGTGTTTCTCCTCAGACATTAACTCTGTCATTGAACAATCAGGAATTAGTATGTATGCTGATGACATAAAGGTGTTCAAAGCTGTTAACAGCATTTATGAATGCATTCCGTTGCAAAATGATCCAAATTCTGTTTTTGATTGGGCCTCTAAATGGCAACTTAGGTTAAATCCTTACTAAAAGCATTTGCGTATTGGGAAAAAAAAAAAAAAGATATGCATATACAGTTGCAATCAAAATTATTCAACCCCTGTTGCCAATTAGGTTTACTGGCAACATTTACAAACTTTCAGCCGTTTGCAATGAACAAATCAAACAAGAACAATTTAAATAGCCCAACACAACAAATATTACAAGTGGCATCTCCAAATTTAACACAAAATGCCACTTTTAATAACTACTATAGGCTCAAAATTATTCAAACCCTTCATGACAAGCATCTTTAATACTTAGTAGAGCACCCTTTTGCCGCTATGACCCGCTGGAAATGTGATTCATAGGCAAACAACAGCTTTTGGCTGCATTCCCAAGGAATCTTAGCCCAGTCCTCATGGACAATTGCCTCCAGTTCACTAATATTTTAGGGTTTACATGCCGTAACTGTCTTCTTCAAATCCTACCAGAGATTTTTTATGGGGTTCAAGGGAGGCGACAGTGATGGGCACTTTAGAATCTTCCCAGACTTCTTCTGAAACCAAACCTTGGTGGATGTTGAGGTATGCTTAGGATCATTGTCCTGTTGGAAGGTCCAATGATGCCCAAGCATCAGCTTCCCTATAGACGGCATGACATTTTCTCCTTGGATATCCTGGTACTTGACTGAATCCATCTTGCCCTCCACACTTTGCAGGTTTCCAGTGCCAGAGGAAGCAAGGCAGCCCTAGAGCATCAAACAGCCCCCACAATTCTTCACTGTAGGCGGGGTGTACTTTTCAGCATAAGACATACCACTAATTCATAAGCCCAAAATATTCCAGTTTTGTTTCATCACTCCACGGAACAGTGTCCCAAAAAATCTGTGGCTTATTTATATGGTTTTGAGCATATTGGAGCTTGTGCTTTTGGATCAGATGTCGTGTATGTCTTGGAGTTCGGACATGGAGACCTTCAACGTTCAGTATGCGCCCTACTGTGCAAACTGAAACCTCAGTGCCTCCTGCCCCCAAGTCTTGCTGCGGGTCTCCTGCAGTCACTTGAATTTTTGACCACCCGTCTCCTCAGGGATCTTGCAAATTATGCTTCCAACTGTATCTCTACGAACATTCAGTGCCTGTGCTACCTTTTTGTATCCTTCTCCTTGTTTGTGCCAGGCAATGATCTCCTCTATTAGATTTTTGGACAATTCTTTTGACAGCCATATTTCTAATATGCAATCAAATGTCACTGTCAACAAACCCCCAGCGAGTGCAAGTATTTGATGCATTCTATCTCAAGCAAACCTGATGCAACTAATTAAGCTCTTGATTAGCGGCATTAGGTGTGCTTGAGACAATACCTGATTAGCAAATATGCTCTTATGACAGATTCTATTCGGGGGGGTTGAATAATTTTGAGACTGCAGTAGTCATTAAAAGTGGCATTTTGTGTTAAATTTGGAGAAACCACATGTAATATTAGTTGTGTTGAGCTTGATAAATCTGTTTATCAAAAACAGCAGAAAGTTTGTACATTTTGCCAGTAAACCCAAATTTTCAATGGGGGTTGAATAATTTTGATTGCAACTGTACATATCATTTAGACAGACATCTCTAAGATGCTGTTGACAGTATTTGTGATATTGGTATTCATATTCAGACAATTTTAGATTTCGTAATCATTGCAACAGCCTTGTCAAAAGAGCACATTTTACTCTAAGAAATATTTTTAATACATTCAACGGTCATGATTACAAATTTTACGTGTCTTTGTACAAAACCTATGTGCGCCCAATATTAGAGAGCTCAAGCTCTGTGCGGTCACCTTACTTGAAATGTAATGTCAATAATATTGAGTCAGTTCAATGGTACTTCAGTCAAAAATTACCAATATGTAGAGGTTTTTCTTATGATGAAAGGCTAAGTTTTTTTAATCTAGAGAATAGATGTATAAAGTCTGATCTTATGATATTTTAATATGTTAAATGGAAATAATAAGATAAATGTATCAGATTCAATTAGTTTTTCACATTTAAGTAGAGGTCACAACAAGAACTTATATCATTATTATTCTCGCACAGAGAATCGTAAGCATTTTTGGTAAAACAGAGTCTTTGGAACAATTTACCACCGAACATTGTAAAGAGCAAATCTGTTAAGAAATTTAAAGGTGCTATAAAAAAAACAAAAAAACATTGATTTTATGAGAAGGGGGAGTGAATAATTTGTACTACATCCCTCTATTATATTGTATTTTATACATGTTATGTTTTTATACTATAAATTCAATTCATTAATGCACTGTCCAACTGAAAGCCTCGTCAGTTTAACCGAAGTGCAAGGCTCTAGCACAGCCAAATTATTCACAATCTCTGTTTGGATTCCCACTGACACTATTTCAGCACACTAAATATTTATGCTTGTGTCATTACTTGGCCATTATTGGTTTCTTCAGTTCATAGATGTATTTTCATTTTATGAATTATGGGGCTTAATCGCAAGTCCTTCACTTATTACTATTCTCCTGACAGTGTACTGTTGCACATGATACCATTATTTTCTACTGTAGTCTACTGTAAGGTGTTTACGGAAGTGTGCCCCTAATTATGTTGCCCTGTTGAGTTATTTTCATACAACACTAGCAAATTCCCAAACAAGTAAATCAGAATGGAGAGCACTGTTCAAGCCATTTTGCAGTGTTTTGTAATGATTTGTAAGGGTAATTGTGTAACTGATGGCAGGTAAGGGGTAACTGATATGCAGGCATGCAGCTAATATGGTTATTGATGTTTCTTCTTCCTCCTCATTGGGCCTCTGGTTTGATGACTTAGTTTTTCCCGTGATCTTTGGGTATATAGATGGAAAAAAGAATGGTTCTGAGAGACTCTAACATGGGCTCCTGCATGACATTCGTGTATAGTCATTTTTCTCACCTCATTCTGTTGCATATTTTGTGATACAAACATTGTACAGTAAATTACACTAATCTTATCCTGACATTCCTCTATGACTGTTAAAGTTCCTCTGCACAGGTATGGATTTTCAGTTCTGATGCACACACAGGTCTTAGGGTATCTGTACCCTGTAGTCACTCCCCTGTACACTTAGTGCCGTCTCAAATACATTTGATTGTATTATCGCAGGCTGTACCAGCCAGGAGCACGTCTGCATCTACACATCGAGATAGCCATCCTTACAGAGAGACACCACGGTCGTGCAGCCTCTTGTGTGTCCATGATAGGGCAGAGACAGGTTAAGTAAAAATTAATCTGGAGTCAGATCATTGTTACAAGCTCTACAATACTTTGGACCCAGTAACATGGTAAGACGACACGCGTTCCTCACCTCTCAGATATTTCTGACTTTTGGTATATCTGAGAGGGAGTTCTACGATTGGTGATGCTGAAGTGATAAGTTCTCACTCACATCAGGTGAGGTTTATCAATGCTGTGCTCGCCATTTGTGAGAATTCTACACTATCCAATGGGAAGGGGTGGGGAGAGGAATTATGTTTTTGCATTTTACGCCTTCTGTTATGCTTTTTTCATTGTACGACAAAAATGTGTCCACAAAAAAAGCATGTTTTCATATCTGCTACATGTGCTGCACATTCGGATCACTTTTTGATTCAAGCCAGCCAAACCTGGGTGATATCTTGATAAACTGATGATATCGTACCATTTTTACTAAAAAATACCATGAGATGGCATGACATCACATTCCCTACTGTATATTACAGCTGCAACCAAAGGTCTACATCCATGCTACTTTCATGGGAGGTGAACTACACAATCTTTTAGACCCAAGGAGTTTATATTTAACAAAACTGGACAAAAGACAGCAGGAAGAATACCTGACAGATTGAGCCGACTGCCTGCAGAGCACACTTCTCAATGCTGAATGCAATATGCGGATAGGAGCCAACAATTCCATCAATGCTGGAACAATAAACCTGAATTTGGTCCATTGGAGACTCCTGAAAAAAAAAAAAAAAATTTTTGGAAGAAAAAAAAAAAAAAGAACATCAGATAGCCCACTTGTTCGACAGCAAGCTCTCCCAACTCCTGGAGTAAAGAGTTCTTGAATCAACCTCCCCGCACGTTTTCATTTATCTTAAATCTGGCACACCCAAATTAGAAGCACAATGCAATTTCTAACTTTTCACTACACTTTGATAACAGTTGGAGTGAAAGCATAAAAAATGGTATACCCCCAAACACGGGCCTTAGCAGTCCAGCTATGCAGTATAATTTCAAAAAAGAGAAGTTGAAAAAATATTATTTCCTCACCTTTTCAAATTTTCCTTCAAAGTCTGTTGTGAACAAGTGTCTCCATTCCTTTGTGAATTCCTCACTTTTAAAATTGAGAGAAATTATGTTGTTCCATGTCTAAAAAGCATTAGACAATGACAAACACATAAGAAAAATTAGGCAGGTCAGCATGATTGTTCTCTTTACACCAACACATAATTAGGGACTGGACTCAGCTTGATCTTAAGGGGTCTTCAGGGTAAAAATTTCAATTTTTTTTTTTTGAAAATTTCAATATTTTTCATTTTCACATAAAAGAAATAAAATAAATAAAGGAATGGAGTGAGATGCCAGTAAAGACCAAGAATCTATGTTTTTCCTCTGCCTCAATTGTTACTTGTGACTTTAAATGCAAATTACCGAAAATCACAATTTTGACTAATTTTCTACCTAGTGGCATTCATAAAATCATTAATATTCATCTGATTGACGTGAAATTTGGACTGAAGTTGCATCTGTTGGAGATCAATGAAATTATTTTCTAGATAGGTGCATCCCTAGGGGGTTAATTTTGAAAATGAAGCAAGTTGATGATAGCGATTTTCGTTATGGTTACATAACAGAGCTCATTAAATATTAATAAATGTTCCAAACAAAAAAATCCTTTGTCATTTCACAGAGCTATCTTAAACCTTTCATATGAGACTAATTTGAGTAAAATCTGACCATGGGTTATTGAAATATCAGTGCCACAAAATATTTTCAGATTTTGTCATTAAAGTGCCGTTTCCATGGCAACCATGCAAATTGTTATCAAAATACTACATTTTATGAGGTTAAAGGGCATCTAAAGTAGACTCTCAGACGGGACGTTGAACATCCATTGTTTACAAACAAATCACTTGCTTTTGTTGACATCTTGCATTGTCACATGACCAATTTCATTCATTTTAACCAATGCTTTGTGTACATGCGTAGATAATCCTTCTATTTCGGTTCGTTTGCGCAAGTGCTGCTCGCTGATTGGCCGATATACAAAAACAATGGGAATCGACTTTAGATGCCCTTTAAAATCATGTTGAGTATGTTTATTTCTTAGTTTTTACATTATTATGGTTATTTCTACACTTTACCCTGAAGATCCCTCAAGTTAAAGTATGCTTCTGTTTCAGCAATTAGCTGATGCTCTTATCCAGGCTTACAAATTGTATTATCATTTTTTTTTTTTTCCCAAACAATCTATGTACACAACTGGGTATTTTAGGAGCATCAGTTAAAGTGTATATTACACAATTTTTCCCCTCTTTATGGTTCTTTGAAATATACAAAAAACAAAAAACTTTAGAAATTACCAAAAACTATTCTTTCATTACTTTCTGCCACCTGTAATACACTAGATTTTCTTTCTAAAATTGTCCCAGAGCCTGGGTCTGAGAATGCCAAACTCGTGATGCAAGTGTAATTGATTGCAGTCGCAGAGTGGTTCAGCTCTGAATCATTTCACTTGCATTTGTTTGCCCAAATCAACTCTGTGCCGATGCACAGATTTGAACCATTTTGCAACCAAAGTGGGACCTAAGGGAAACGCATGCATCGGTGCACAAAAGTTACTCGTAAAGTAAAGTTGTTTGGCACTTCAGCCCCAAAATATCGGCCTCCTTTCTGCACTGCCTTCCTCTTGCTTTCTGCTATGTTTTGTCGTGAGTCAAATCAACTGACTTCACAATAGTAAATCACGACACGTGTCCTTACAACAAACTTCCAAGTCAAAATAGCAGTATATTTGTATGCAAAACACGAGCGCGATTACATTTTAGAAGTGTTCTAATGTCAGCATCTTTTTTACAAATGTCAAAGAACCAAACACCAGAAAAAATATGTGTCATATGCAGTTTAAGAGCACGTGTACCTTAATTCAGTTAACCAACCAAAATCCAACACTGAATCACTTTCTGTTCCATCACCAGTTTTTTCTTCTTTACACTCACCTCTATTTCGGAAGCATAGCTGACATTATAGAAACCACTGGTCAGTTTGCTACGTAGGGTTTGACTGACCCAATTCCTCATAATGCCCATGGCCTGCCCCAGAAGCCTCTGGTCCTTTGTTTGCATTTTGGCCACACGATCTTCCGTTTTCTCCTTAAATTTGCAATACATCGGTTAGCACTGCGACTCAGTGCAGAGGCAGCATTCAAATTAAAAGAAGACAGATGCAAACCAAATCATTTGTTAATTTATACCAGTGAGATTCTGTTTTACACCTTTTTACAAACCTGAGGTTCACAGGACAGGAAAAAGTTAGAAACGGAGGCAACCATGTTAGCACATGTCACTGCGACCTTCGCATATTCCTGCCCATGCCCTGCAGATTTCACTCCTTTGCAGATTTTCTCCAATAGTTTTACTGCAGTCGTCAAACAGGCTAGTCCATAGTCTTCACCTTGAAAACTGAAGTCACAACCATTTTGGATAAATCCAGTTGATTTGTAAAAGAAATCATTTATGAGAAACGCATAATTGACAAAACTGCAAATAACTATCAAACATTTCAAATGAAAAATGTCCCAAAATAGGACAAATTACAGCTTCCATGCTGTGAAGCAATGCATTGCAGAATATAATGGCAAAATACAAATAAAACAAACAAATAACAGGTCAATATATATACCTGACAGGCAAATGTTTTCAAAAATGTTTCAAAGATGTTTTACAAAAACTGTACCTGTAATGTTGTTCAACAAGATTTTTCTGAATGTGAATGAGCACTTCAGAGACGTGCTGTGGGACCAAAACAAGCATATATTACAGTTCAAGTGCAATACTGCACATCATAAGCACCAGTCTCTTGGCCTGATTATTCATACTCATGTTTGTGAAACACTGAAGACGTGCAAAAATGCTCCCCACATTACGCTTAACCATTTAGTCAAATTCAGCATATTCTAGGTTTGTCTCAGAGCATACAGAAGTAATCAACCACCCATAAATGTGGCAGAACCACTGGAAATACATGGTACTGTAGAGGGAGCGTGTTTACACCCACTGCCACCCTGTCTTTCTCCATAGACACCATTGAGGAGCCACATCCCCCCCCCCCCAACTTCAGGTGTCAGTTTCAACAACTGGATCACAGGAGACATCAATACACCAGGCATGAACAACAAAAAACAAAGACAGAAAAGCATACAGAGTAAGAAAACAGCTATACTTACACTGCAGCTATAAGTCACCTCTGCAGGGGTCCTCAGATAAAAAGCCTGGAGGAGGTCCAACAGGCCGGCCTGTGCAATTGAGCTGCATTCCACCAGCTCCTCCACAGTCATCAACCACAAGCATGACCGAGCCAGCAAAGTGTCCACTTCAAACAGGTGTCTGTTTTTTTCCATCATATTTATAATTGCCCTGAGCATAGAAAAGACAAATTGTGAGTCCTTAGGTTTAATACATCATTAGCCGTGGCTCTCAACTTACAATAATATCCTTTTAACTCTCTTCATAAACTCTACTTAAAAATGCTCTTAACCTAAATTTTCATTGAAAGGTTCATATAAGAATACACTGAATAAACTGAATTTTCTTCAGGACTTGTATGGTTCTCATTTGTTCTCATGTCTTTTATTTTGTAATAGAAACATATTTTGGTTCTAGAATGTGCAGAGTAAGTATAGTATGGTCAACTGCAGTTTAAGAGAAAACTGGGAAACAATGTAATACATGCAGTAAGGTCCATATGTTCTTAGTTTCTGTCATTTTGGCTTTATACTCCATCCAGATGGATTTTAAATATAACCAGATAAGCTTGAAGTGCAGACTTACACCCTTAATTTATGGATTGCGTCAAAACTATTTTATGAACCGTGATAGAAATTAAAGGAGTTCTTATAAATGACCCCCTAATTTTAGGCGCTCAAAGATAATTGGACAATCATCATCAACAAACTCCAAAAAGGTTGGAACAGTGTGTAATATACAAATAAAAACAGACAGCAGTAATTTGAAAGTTCTCTTTCACCGACACTGCATTCAAAACTGTTTAAATGAACTAAATTCACAGATACGTAATCAACATTATTGATCTTTGTAAATATGCGCCAATTCCAATCCTGATGCCTGTGTAGGGTGTTTACAGAAGTGTGCCCCTGTCAGTCTCCACATGAGGAAACAAGACTGTTTACAAAGCGGATATGCGGGGATCAATAAGGGACTCTTGTTTACTAATGCTGTCATGTTACCTTGTCATTATGCTATTCCTGCAAGTTTTTGTTCTACACCTCAGGATGGTCAGCATTGTCGAAGCCATCTTGTAGTCTAGCGTAATCATGTGGGAGGGTCATCTTTGCTTGTATGACTTGTGTCAGCCATGGTACAACTGATGTGTGAGCATGCAGCACACGTGATTATTGATGTTTCTGTTTCCTGCTCATTGGGCCTCTATATTGATGACTTGGTTTTCCTTTGATCTTTGGGTATATGGGTGGAAAAGTGGAATGGTTCTGGGAGACTCTTTAACATGGGCTCCTGCGCAACATTCGCGTATAGTCATTTATCTCACTGAATTCTGTGGCTTAATTTGCGATTCATATATCTGTAAATAAATTATATTAATCTTAACCAAGCATTCCTCTCTGACTGATATCCACTTCACAGCTATGGATTTTCAGTTCTGACGCATGCACAGGTCTTTGGGTATCTGCACCCCATAGTCACTTGCCTGCGCTTAGTGCCGTCGCAAATACATTTAATTGTATAATTGCCGGCTGTATCAGCCATAGGCACGTCCGCATCTACATAGCTAGACTGCTGTCCTTGCAGAGCCGCACTACGGTGCGTGCAGCCTTCTGTGTGTAAGTGTTAATGCGGAGGAAGGTTCAGTATAAATTCAATTGGAGTCAGATTATTATAACAATAAGGCATTAGATTACTTCCGATCTGGCAGCACGGTTAGACGACACGTGTTCCTTCACCTCTCAGAGATATTTCCGACTTTTGGCATACCTGAGAGGGAATTCCACAATTGGTGATGCCAAGGTGAGAAGTTTTCACTCATAGCAGGTGAGGTTTATCACGGTTGGACTAGCCATTTGTGGCAATTCTACACCTGTCACACACTCCAAAAAAGTTGGGGCACGGACAGTGTGACATAGGGAAGGTTGAGGAATGTTCTAAATAAATGTTCTTTTTGGAACATTCCACGGGTAACCAGGTTGATAGGTAACATGTTATGCTTTGATGGCTGGCTCGAAAACTAGCACCAACAGAAGGCTTGGTCATCTACCAGGACGGATTTTTAGAGGTTAACCAATTTTTGTAAAGCTGCCAGAGCAAATATGCCAACAGAATAAGAACAATGTTTCTCAACACATGACTGCAAGGAATTTAGGGATTTTGCCCAATATTCATAATGTTATAAGAAGATTCAGATAATCAGGAGAAATATGTGTGTAAAGGGCAAGGCCAAAAACCAATATTTGATGCCCATGATTTTCAAGCCCTCAGATAGCACTGCCTTAAAAACTGACATGCTTTTATGATGAATATAATTACAGGGGCTGAAGAGTACTTCTGCAAATTCTCAGAAAAAAGTTTACAACTGCATCCCTGAAAGCAAGTTAACATTTGCTTTTTGCAGCACTGTGTAAAACCAAAGCCATGCATCAAAACATCCAGAAATGCTTCCAAATTTAAGTGGACTCACTATGTAGTTTTGCCTAGATATGTTAACATCTCAGAACATGGCACCACTAGTGTCAGACTACCCAATTTTTAGATGGGAAAATTCATTGGAACAGAGAGTATTGAAGTAAATGAAAGTAAATTACCCTTAATATTTGATTTTCATAATCTTTGCTTGCAATAACTGCATCGAATCTACAGACCAGATATCAGCAAACTGTCGCAATCTTCTTTTGTGATGCTTTTCAAGGCTTTCCCTGCAGCCTCTTTCACTAGTTGCTCGTTCCAGTGGGATTTCCGTTCAATCCCCTCTACAGGCAGTGAAACATATTCCCAACTAGGACAAGGTCTTGAGATTGACTTGGCCACCTTTTCTGTTTAATGACAACCTACCTAGTGTTAACAGCATGTTTCGAACACTGTCTTGCAGTACGATCAAATTCCACACTATTAGTTTGGACGCATTTCTATGTAAGTAAATGGTGGTCAAAAAGTATTTACACTCTTCTCGATTTATTCTATTTGTGAACATGTGTAACCCAAAAATGTTTCAAACTGAACAAATTTGATTGGGCAAGATAACTCGAGTAAACACTAAATTCAGTTTTTAAATGGTGATTCCATTTACTGAAAGAAAAAAAGCTATCAAACACAACCTGGTAAGGCTCAGAAACAGGAAACCCTACAAAAAAGTCTAAAAATGCCTGTATAGTTCTGGAACAACATCCTGTGGACAAATGGGATAAAGACCAATTTACATCAGTAAGACAGGAAAAGAATGGCATGGAGAAGAGAAGGAACTGCTCATGACCTGAGGCATATTACCTCATCGGCGAAGATTGCCACGTATGAGCATGTACGGCTGCTTTTTTTTTTTTTTTTTTAGGTTGATTTAACAAGGGAAATTCTACTGAGAACATGCTTTTCTTTTGCACTGATGCTCTAAGAGAAATTCCAGGAGAAACTGTTGCAAATGTGGAGTGACAGAGAGAAACAGGGTAAAGCCCTGGGGCAATTTTGGGGTTGAGGGCCGAGCTCAAGGGCTCAACAGCAGGGTTCTTCCCAACTTCTTCCCTTCAAATGAAGGCAGGATCCCAAACCCTGTCGGAGGCTTGAACCAGCAACTCTTCAGTTACAGTCAAGAAACCTACCACTAGGCTAACCTGCCGCCCCATGCTGGTTTCACACAAAAGCTAGAGGATGAATTCTGAATTGAGTAGGGCTATATTAAACGCATGCATTCAGCCAACTGCATCTGAACTACTTGGAAAACACTTTTAAGCGCAGATAGACGATGAATCGGGAGCACACTGCAAAAAACAACCCAAGATTTTTGAGGCAAAGAAGTGGAATATTCTTCCACTCGCTGAAGGCAAAACACTACAACAACAATGCAGGAACTGATGACAGCTGCAGTAAAGGCCTGGCAGAGCATCACCTGGGAGGAAACCCAGGGTCTGCTGATGTCTATGGGATTCAGTCTTCAGACAGTCATTGATTGCAAAGGGTTTGGCACAAAGTTTTAAAAATGACAATTTAATTATTGATCGTGTCAGTTTGTCCAATTACTTTTGAGCCCAAAAAAACTAGGAGCGCTGGGCAAAAAATGGGTGTAATTCATACATGGTTTAGAAAACATTTTTGAAACAACTCTTCAACTGAATATGAAATTTTGTACTTCAAGCACATCTTGATTTTTTTCTCATCTAATCTATTGTGGCAGCGTAGCAAATGATAACAATGAAAATTCTTTCTCTGTCTAAATATTTATGGACCTAATTGTATCTATAGACCTGGCGGTATAAAGTAATCAATAGAAAGCACCTCCTATCTTGGCTGGACATAGAGGCCGCACCACTGAGCCCCCAAAGCCCCGCCCATGGGAGGTTATTTGTCGGGCTGATGGTGGATGAGACGTATTTAAAGGGCGCAGCCAGTCCCTTCAGGAGGTGAAGCAGAGGAACAGCCAGGATCCAGTGTGGCATTGTCTTTGTCTTCACAACATCAACAAACTCCCGCACCATCTCAGACAGGCTAGGAACAAATCCACACATTAGACAGTGTTTGTCCCCATAAAAACATTTGTTTTTTTTCCTCCATCAAACAGAATGCAATATGCAAGAACTTGGTAAAGCATGGGTGATTCCCTACCCACCACCTACATCATCATCTGAGCCCAATGTTTTTTTTTGTTTGTTTTTTTTTCACATTAGACTTCTCAAAAGTAAATGAGGACATCTGCACAGCCTGACTACTGTTAGGTAGGGCTGGGCAATATATCGATATTATATTGATATCGTGATGCAAAGTAAAATATCATCACGGATTTTGGATATCGTAATATTGTGATATGAAAAAAGGGTTGGCTTTTCTGGTTTTAAAAGCTGCATTATAGTAAAGGGTTGCATTTTTCTGTTCTTACAAGACTGTTGTAGCTGTTGCCTGCACCTACTTGGTCGTTATGTCAACATTACTAATAAATGTAGCTTGACGGAAATTCTGATAGGCCACGGAGTCAAGCTTGCTTAACGTAGGAGGAGCTGCCTCCGAGGAGGGTCTGTCTGCAAGCTGCAAGACGGAGGTGTAACGTGTAGTAGGTGTAACTTGCAGTAGGAGGCGTGTCATGTACTTTTCTAAATCGCGGTCCACGCGAGATCTTCCTCTTTCGCTGTAAAAAGTCTTCTAAATCGCGGTACACGTGAGATCTTCCACAAAGTCGAAGTTAGAAGCAGAAGTTAAGATGATGTCGGTAAGTAAAAAAACAAACCTTAAGTGGATTAACAAGAATTAATGTTTTGTTTTTAAAAGCTTAATGAACTCTAACCCTAACCCTGACCCTGGTAGTCTTGAATGGCGAGGTGGGCGTGTCTTGCAGGACGCAGACAGATACTATTGCTGCCTCCTGGAGTCACCTGAGTGCATTGGACTGTAATCTGACTTTGCTGTTACATGATTGCTTGGCCGGTAATATGTTCGGCTTATTTACGTTTGCCTTCCCGAGTAGCTGTTCCTCAGTCCACTGGCTCAACAACCCTCCTCCACCACAGCTCCATCTTTCTTTTATAGCATGCTTTGTTCATGTTCTCTTATGAGTAAATTACCATTCAAAAAACATTGTCTCTTCTTTTTAAGATGTCATTGTTGCTGTGTGCTCTGTTCTCTGGGGGTAGTAGCAGCTCCCTGCCTTCGGTTCCACGCTTGGACGGGCAGGGGTCTCTCAGAACAGAGCCATGTCACCAAACCCAATGTATGCTTGTATGCTGATATGCCTGTATGCTTTCAAGAAATGTTCTCTTT
This sequence comes from Gymnothorax javanicus, assembly GCA_029692085.1. Classification (NCBI taxonomy): domain Eukaryota; kingdom Metazoa; phylum Chordata; class Actinopteri; order Anguilliformes; family Muraenidae; genus Gymnothorax; species Gymnothorax javanicus. The sequence continues at coordinate 45,038,084 of CM056206.1, read as the reverse complement.
TAGACAAAGTGGTCTTATCAGAAATGGTTATCAAAAATATCATTGTGTAAATATTTTGTGAGAGCACCAATATTAGTGCTGATAATATCGGCAAAATATCAAAATCGAGGTATTCGGTCGCAAATATCGAGATAGATTTCGTCCATATCACCCAGCCCTACTGTTAGGTCATATCAAGGGAGCTTCTTCTGTTGTCCACGTTTAAATTAATTTTCTTCAGTTACTAAATCAATTAATTCTACTCAATAGGCTATCATTTTCTCATATATAAACTTCCAACTTCAAAACCATTAAGGCAGACAAAAAGAATAAAAATCAACAGGCATGAACCCACATTACAAAGCAAAGTCCATGTAAAGCAAAAAGCCAGAATCAAGGCTCCTACCCCTTCATTTGGGAGAAAGATGCAGAAAAATCCTTCCAGTACATCATAAATTCATCCTTGGAAAGCTTTGGCAGGCAAAGTGCCATGCAGAGTCGGGACAGTTCTCCATGATCCAGCTTCATGTTGTACTTTTTCCAGATGTACAACACAATTACAGCTGCCTTCAATGGGTCCCTGATGAAAGCTTCGCTGCCACTGTAGTCCTTATTTAGCTGGGGAGTCACATTCTCCAGCAGAAACGCCTTGAGCAGGTAGTTTACCTTTAAGGAGGTCATCAAAGTTAGAAACATATAAATCTCATACCCTAACTTCTCCCACCTGTTTAACGAAGTCATTCAGCGAGTTACTTCAAAACTTCAAAATAGCGGATGTGTTTGTGATAAATTGTATTTGTAAACTCTCAGCTAATAGTAAACATAGCTGGTTTTAGTTTAAATAAAAGGTGCAGATATGCATTCCATACACATTAGCCACATTTATACTGTTCATACAAATGCATACTCACCTGCCCCCCTCAATTTCGCATAACTACCAGCTTGAAATTTTGTTGGATTTATGTTAAATTTTGATAATTTTATGGTTTCCTTCTTTGGGTCAGTCTGAATGAATTTTGAATTTATAGTTTTTATACTTGTAGCCCATGGGTAAGGGTTAGCAGAGTTAACGGGTACAATTCTTATTACAAGCAAAAATTAAAATTCTTAAACTTAAAAAATATTCCATCACCATTTACTTGCCTGTTCTTTTCCATAATCCAAGGAGGCCCATTTTTTTTCTTTTTCCTCAAACACATATGGGTTCGAATAAACCCGGTGGAACTGTTCAAGTTGAATGAGGAAATTCTTCAGGTTAATTTCATTCAAGCTGCTAAGAAGGTCAAAAATAGTTCCGAGCATTATCCTTCCAGCGATTTCACGCCCTTGAATAACATTTTTTCTTTGATCAGACCGGCCACCAGGCAATAAGCTTGATAAAAAACCTTTGGAGGGCTCCATACAAATGATGTCATCATATTGGTGCCATTCTCCTGTAAAAAAAAAAAATGAACACCCGAATCTTGAACATTTACATTCCAAAAATTGGAACACATTCACCCAAAGTCATTATTGGTTTCACTGGTAATACTTTACAAAAAGGGAACATTGATTAACATTAGTTAATGCAGAACTGAGCATTACCATCAGTGAATCAGCAATGAATTAATGTATCAAAGTGCTGAATAATCATCAAGTAACCATAATTAACCATTTATTAATGCTATTTGTCACCCTTAGTGTAGCTAGGAACATCATGTAAATAGCCCTGAACTATTAAACTAATCAATGAAGTGTAAATTAATGCCATAGTTGATATGATCAGAAGTAAACTAGACAGTCCAGTCGGCCGCGACAGCATAGGTGTAGCCCCCAAAAGCCCGCTTCTCTCCTTTCTTGCGCTTTATTCGGCCAATAGTGTCGCCATGGCAACCGAAATGGATAGGTGTTATAACTTCCGTATGACACATCTATGTCAAATGCGAAAGTAATCGGTCAAAAATGGCAGCCTGTACAGTGTGCACAAGGAAATGTCTGTTTTACCACAAACGTGTGCATTATTTTGCCAATACTGTCACCATGGCAACCAAAATCAAAAGGTGTCAAAAGTGTAGTGACACATGTCCATACCAAATATGAAAGGAATCAGTGAAAAATTACAGCCTGTAGAGCGTCCACAAGGAAGTGTCTATGTTTCACCACAAATTTGCGCATTATTCGGCCAATACTGTGGCCATGGCAACTGAAATTGCTAGGTGTCATAAGCGTAGTATGACACGTCCATACCAAATATGAAAGGAATCAGTCAAAAATTACAGCCAGTAAAACGTCCACAAGGAAGTGTCAATGGACAGAGCAACAGCAGCATAGGAGATGACAAGAATGAATCCATAGTACCCGCCTGACTTTTTCTGGGGGCTACAATGATTACTACATACATTAGTTAACTGCTAATAAACTGTAAGGTAATGCTCATTCCTGCATAAATGTGAAATAATGTGCCCTTATTGTAAACTGTTTACAACGTATTGCTGAAGAGGATTTGTAACATAATATTCAAAAATGTCAGAAACCGAAAAACAATACCTTCCTCATTGAGCAAATGCTCAGTGACAAAGAGACATCTGTTGGTTGTTTGCTTTGAGTCCAGCTTATCCAGCTTATAGATATATTCATACATTCCTTTCTTGGCTTTATATATGATATACTTGTATGGTATGGACACAGACACTGCTCTGTTCTTGGTCGTCATCAGATTTCCTTCAACCAAAAATCCGTGATCCCCCAGACTCCTGGAAATACATATACATGGAAAAATCATTTTATAATGTGTTATGTCAAGTAAGATTTATATGACACTCCCCATCTTATTTTACGCACAACAAAGACTAACTCTTGAGAGAAAAGTGTTAATATAAATAGTCTAGCACACTGTATCATTTTATTGGATACCATTTGTGACTCATGATTCTTAATCATGAAGTCCCCAATTCCAATGACGTCATGTAAAACGTGAATAAAAACAGAATACGATGATTTGCAAATCATTTTCAACCAATATTCAATTGAGTACACAACAAAGACAAGATACTTAATTTTCAAACTGATAAACTATATAGATTTTTTGGAAATATTCACTCATTTTGAATTTGATGACTGCAACACGTTCCCAAAAAGCTAGGACAGGGGCAACAAAATACTGGGAAAGTTGAGGAATGCTCAAAAAACACCCGTTTGGAACATTCCACAGGTGAACAGGTTAATTGGGAACAGGTGAGAAGTCATGATTAGGTATAAAAGGAGCATCACCGAAAGGCTCAGTCGTTCAGAAGCAAGGATGGGGCGAGGTTCACCACTTTGTAAGCAACTGCATAAGCAAATAGTCCAACAGTTTAAGAACAACACTTCTCAGCGTGCAATTGCAAGGAATTTAAGGATTTAATCATCTACAGTCCAAAATACCATCAAAAGATTCAGACAATCTGGAGAAATCTCTACACGCAAGCGGCAGGGCCAAAAACCAACATTGAATGCCCGTGGCCGTCGGCCCCTCAGGCGGCACTGCAATAAAAACCGACATCATTCTGTGAAGGATATTGCCACGTGGGCTCAGGAACACTTCGGAAAACCACTGTCAGTTAACACAGTTCATCGCCACATCAACAAGGCAAGTCGACCATGCAAAGCAAAAGCTATACATCAACAACACCCAAAAACAACACGGGATTCTCTGGACCCCAGCTCGTCTAAGATGGACTGACGCAAAGTGGAAAAGTGTGCTGTGGTCTGACGAGTCCACATTTCAAATTGTTTTTGGAAATCACGGACATTGTGTCCTCCGGGCTAAAGAGGAAAAGGACCATCCAGGTTGTTATCAGCGCAAAGTTCAAAAGCCAGCATCTGGGATGGCATGGGGATGTGTTAGTGCCCAAGGCATGGCTAACTTGAATATCTGTGAAGGCACCATTAATGCTGAAAGGTACATACAGGTTTTGGAGCAACATATGCTGCCATCCAAGTGACGTCTTTTTCAGGGACAGCCCTGCTTGTTTCAGCAAGACAATAACAAGCCACATTCAGCACGTGTTACAACAGCGTGGCTTCATAGTAAAAGAGTGCGAGTAATAGACTGGCCTGCCAGCAGTCAAGACCTGTCTCCCCTTGAAAATGTGTGACGCATCATGAAGGGCAGCTGTGGCATAAACCTTACATTGGGTGGTGGTCAAATAAATTTGTTAAGCACTGTAGGTCGAAAAGGATTTGCAAATCATTGTATTCCGTTTTTATTCACGTTTTACACAACATACCAACTTCATTGGAATTGGGGTTTGTATTTTCTGCTTTGCCATCATACAGAGATTGTTTTACTGGTGAACAAAAACATTTTTTACTCCAGCAGAACAAATCACAACATGATTACCATCGCAAAATATCGGGATCCAACGGGTCACATTTACAGCCACTTACTGCAGAAAATAACGGCATGCAGATTCAAGCAAAAGACCTCAATATTGCAAAACGAAGTGTGATGTAAAAAGCAGTAAGCCACTAGTGCAATTTCATTGTCACATTTGTTGAAGTATAATATGGATTTGAAATTAATGTTAATGTGCCACATTTTCTAAATATAGCTCAATGCCTTCTAAAAAAGAAAATGAATGCAGTGACCAAAATGCCCTGTTCATAAGAAAATAAAAAAAAAAAAAAAAATCTACCGAGAAACATTCAGTTCACAAATATTATGTTCCCAAGAGCCAATCCTGTCCCCAGCTCTCAAAAAAATCTTGTCTTGGTCCGGGTTGAACTTGAAGTCCTTGGATAGCACAGCATGGAAGTAGATGGTGAGCCTGTTGTTGACTGGGATCTGTTGATTGGCTTCAGGCATTCTGGAATACAAAGCCATAAATAAAAGCAAAAGATACCATTTCAAAATTCACATTAAAGTGCAGCGGAATTGGATTCCAAAACATACACTTATGCAATGGTTACTTGTCTTTGGAAGAGGTTCTCAGCAATAAAATAAATTAACTTGACCCCAAAAACATAACATAATGCGATCCTATAATTTAACAATCTAGCATTTACTTGTATTCTTCACAAAGGCAAAATTAAGAGAAAAAAAGAGGAGACCATTATTTTCATGTCTGCAAAGGTAGGCAGTTACCCTTTGGGCGGCTGGACATTCTGGTCCTTGGTCTCAGAACTAGTCTCTTCTCCCAGACTGTCTCTGTTCATGGAGGCCTCTTCTTTGGGGCTGGAGGACTGTTGCATCTGCTCAGGCTCTACACTCATGACAGGGTCAACACTACTGGACATACGGCTGGAGGCCTGCTGGGACTTCCAACGTAGAGCACAGAATTAAAACCAAGATTTCATATCAAACTTTACAACAGGCAATGATTTTGAAATGAGTGCATATTTCCAAATTTAAAAAAAAAAAAAAAAAAAAAAAAAAAAAGTTGTGAACACAAATCATTAAATGTACAGTCCTCCTACAGTTTTCAATTGAATACAGGTTTGGGATAATTTCAAATCACCGGTCTTTTTTTTTTTTGAGCATTTTCCATACCGTCCCAACTTTACTGGAAAGAAGGTGACATAGTCAGCTAATTAGCAGAGATACATATTTTGGGCCCCTTGATCACACTTTTTTGAATTAATTTATCTTTTCTCTGTTCATTGCATTAATTGTATTGAGCCTCTAACTAATATATAACTGCATTGAAACTACAAATGGATAGAGCTCTTATTTAAGTCCTTTGCATCAATAACTAGAGGTAACAAAATTACCTTTACAACTGCAATGAGCACATTTCAACAATGAAGGCAATCACCCACACTTTTAAGGTGGTTATAACTGAAACATTGTTGCTAAATGCAGGTACTTCCTAAATATATTTACCAAATTCTTTAGGCAAAAGCACCCATTTATTATTAATGGGCTGAATCACATTTTATTTGACTGCCATGAAAGTACATTACTCAACATACAGACTGTACCCATCTTTATTTCCTCCAAGCGGACAGGTGCTCCAGATTTAGGCACTTTGGGTTTACCTCAGGCTTTTTCTGTGAACCGAAGACCATGTTCTGGTTGCCCCTGGGGACAGCTTTGGTTTCGGAGCTCTGCTGGGGTGGCTGCGTTATCTGTTCACTCCGCTTGGTCATATTGGCGTCCTGGTCCATGTTGGCCCTCTGGTCCACAGTGACGTTTTGGGTGGCAGAAGCTGACTGTGTGTTCTGAGCATTCTTCTGTCGCTTGTTCTTTTTGCTGCCAGTCTGCTGCTTGACCCCGTCGCTGATGTTTGCCGCATCGCAGTCAGGCTGGGAGGAGGGAGGAGAGGAGGTGGTCACGGTCTCATTACACGAGGGCTGCTCTGCTCGGGAAGCGTCGTCAGAGGATTGTGCAGGCTGGCTCTCTCCTGGGCGGTTCTCTTGCATGGCAGGACCAACTGGCCCAAGGTGTTGTGCCTGACAGGCGCCAGTCTCATCCAATGAGTTGTCGGTACATGGCTTGTCCAAGGTTTTGCCCTCTTCTGGCAATGAATGCGGCGCCCCATCCATGTCACTAATCGCACTCTCAATGCTGGATGAGGCTTCCCCGACCTGTCCATTTTTTTCCTTAGTGTCAACCAGTGACACATCAGAGGGGTCAGAGGTCATCTGATCACACTCTGAGGGCTCAGCTTCATTGTCTCCTTTGGTCGCCTTTGTCTTTTTACTTTTGTTTTTCTGTAAAGCGAGAGTGTTCACTTGTAAAAAGAACAAGCAGTCACACACATTGGGTTACATTCGACAGTTACAGTTACTCTTCGACTGGGTGCATTCATTCTAAATGTGGGTGTCAGTCTTCTCTATTCCAGGGACCCTGTCCAGGCTCAAAGACCTCCAAAATACCCAAAAAAAAAAAAAAAAAAAAAAAAAAGTTAGGGTTTATAATTAATTTCCTTCTGATAATTAGAAGTATTTTTTACAAATTAGGGCTGCACGATAAACGGAATCGCGATAATCGCAAGCGCAATAAAAGTAACTGCCACTATGAGGCAGACAGATGAACTTGCTTATACCTTTTCTATGACACATACCTAATGTGGTCATTTGAAATGCACCGGGAAGAAAACTGATTTGAAGTCCGCTAATTACCAGCGAGGTTGGACAGCCTCCATCGCCTTGGCACAATTAGCTTACCTTAAATCAATTCCCGTGTAATTTGCCTAACCTGCAATCAAGCCATTTAAGTCGGCCAACTGACTGATCAAAACCAAAATGTGGCCCATTATGATTAAGAAGAGATAATGAGAAGCAGACACCTAACCAGGCTGCCCTGTTTGATTGAATGTCAATAATCGGAATAAATTGCAAACCTCAGAATTCCACCTCGTAGAATTTTTACATATCATTAAAAAGATTAATTAAAAATAAACCGTTTTAAGATGACCTTGGTTTTTGAGAGTTTCAAAATATATACGAAGTGGAAAATTTTTGTGAAGCATATCGAACGTGAAAATGAGAGAAATTATTTTCGCATTGCACGCAATAGACAAATGCAGCGAGGACTTGGCAAACTCATTCAGGCAAACACAAATTAGGAGCATTTTTTATTTGATAATCGAACAAGATTTGAAATAAAGTAATGAATGGCTGTTTATTTTGGTTGCTTTTGAGCGTCTAAATAGCCTAAAGTGAAGGTGGAAAACATTTTGTTTAAGCGTATCGAATGTGACGAGTAGAAATTATTGCATTCGCACGCAGCGCGACCAAATAGCTATAAAACCAGAAATAATCTCGCAAACGCATTCAGGTAAATTACATGCTGAACAAAGCAAAGTTAAGGTCTGCAAAATCATCATCCTCTATCCAACAATTGCTCTCACCCACTTCCCAATTACTTTGCTCAATTTGCAATCAAACAGTTGATTCGCTCAATTAACGTTTAAATTGGTAGACAGTCTGATTTATTTGCATATGTTTTGTTTGTAACATTTTGAAATTTAAATGACCATGAAACATGACAGATTTGCCTTAATCTGTTTGATAGATTATTTCTAGTTTTACAGTCTGCTGCGCTGCGTGCAAATGCGTTAACAATTTACATGTGATGTTCGACACGCTTAAAAAATTTTTTCCACCTTCAAGCTGCTTTCACACCGGACGCGAAACGAATTTTTCGCACGACAAATTACATTCAAAGTCAATGCAAAGACGTGAATGCACGTATTCGCGTCTTTGCATTGACTTTGAATGTAATCTGTTGTGCGAAAAGTTCTTTTCACGTCCAGTATGAAAGCGCCTTCACTGTCGGCTATTTAGACGCTCAAAAGTAACCAAAATCAACAGCTATGAATTACTTTATTTTAAATTAATCTTGTTCAATCATCAAATAAAAAATGCAACAAATTTGCAGCAGATTTGCCTGAACTTGTTTGCCAAGTCTTTGCGGTATTTGTCTGTTGCATGCAATGTGAAAATATAATTTCTCTCACTTTCACGCTCGAGATGCTTCACAATGTTTTCCACTTCCTGCATGTTTTGAAATGCTTAAAAACCAGGGCCATCTTAAAATGGTTTATTTTTAAGAAATCTTTTTAATGATATGTAAAAATTCTACGAGATGTGGAATTCAGAGGTCTGCTATTTATTCAGATTTTTAACATTCTTTCAATCTAACACGGTAGCCTGGTTAGGTCCGTCTGCTTCTCATTATCTCTTCTTAACCAAAATGTGGCCAATAATGATTTTGATTGGTCACTTCGCTGAATAAATTGCTTGATTGCAGGTTAGGCAAAGTACACGGGAATCGATTTAAGGTAAATTAATTATGCCAAGGCGATGGAGGCTGTCCAACCTCGCTGGTAATTAGCGGACTTCAAATCACAGTTTTCTTCCCGGAAGCATTTCAAATGACCGCATTAGGTATGTGTCATAGAAAAGGTAATAAGCAAGCATGTCTGTCTGCCTCATAGTGGCAGTTACTTTTATTGCGCTCGCGATAACGGCGATTCCGTTTATCGTGCAGCCCTATCGCAAATCGAAATGTGGTTATTTATACCTACCTTGACAAGGGCCCCCTACAACACTTCCACATACACACTCTAACTCACAACGGGATCGACACTACTGGACATACGGACCATGGCCTGGTGAGACTTCCACAGCAGAGTACGGAATTAAAACCGGGAATTCATATCAAAATTGTACAACAGACACCAATTATGTAATGAGTGCATATTTTTCCAATGAAAAACAAAGTTGAGAAAGTAAAGCACTGAATATATTTTCCTACCATTTTCTATTGAATACAGGCCAGGGATTATTTTGAATTGAAGCTTTTTTTTTTTATTAGCATTTTCCACCCCATCCCAACTTTTCTGGAAAAAGAAGGCATGGTCAGTTTGGGATAAATCATCACATTATGTTGATTAATTCATTTCATCACAATATTGGACCTGTAGCGAAGCACCTAGGATAAGGTGAACTGCTCATGACTGCATTTACAGTATAAATGGATGGAGCTCTTAATTACGTCCTTTCCATTAAAAACAGGAGGTAACAAAATTACCTATACTACTGAAATGTGCATATTTAAACAATGAAGGCAAATAACTAAACTTGTCATGTGGTAATAACTTAAATATTGTCGTCAAGTACAGGTACTTACTTCCTAAACCTAATTACTGAATTCTCTAGACTGAAGCACTCGCTGCTTACGGATGGGCTGAATCACATTTCATGTGACTGCCATGAAAGTACATTACTCAATATACAGACTGTACCCATTTTTATTTGCTCCAACAGTGATCAGATTAGGCGGATTCGCACCACAAAATGCAAATCAAATTTCAGCAGTTTTGACGAAATGCTAATCATCGTAACAATCCCCTCGCAAAAAAATGCGATTCAAAAAAATCTTAATGATATTTAATGGATCCCCGACTAACTGGCCTGCGAACTTCCGAATTCCCGTGCCACATAGCTGGAAAATTATGTTCCTTATTTGCAAACCAACCAATCAGATTCTGGGGAGCGCAGGCATGTACTTTCGACTAGGAAGGCTTTCTGGTACGCTCATACACACCTTTTCCGAAACAAGTCCCTAATCACGCAACCACTTGGTCATGAAATGCACTTCGGTGGAAGTAATCTTCGCAGCTGAATCGAGTTCCCTTCGTAATGGGAAGGGCATAAATAAGGCAACCTGCTTTCGAACAAACGTCCCTACAGTGGGTGGTAAAGGAACTGACTTAACGAGCCGTCAATATGGATTTGAATGAACGTCTCGCGGGAGCAGCAATCGCTGTTTTCATTTACCAGATGTTGACAAAGGAAAGAATAAGATCATCCAGGAGACGAAGACGTTTAAGGCGTCTTATGATTTTGATACACCAAGAAAAAGTAGGTATTTTATATGTATGCTAATATTATATAGTATTTATGTTATAGTTGCCAACTTTCTTTTTATAGTACTCGGAACTCACATTTCTAAGCACTGTCCTCCATGACCAGCAGTATTTTGTAGTGCACACCCTCGACAAGTCAGCATCGGTGCTGACTCAACGCTGAAGGGTTTTATATCCCACTTCCACTTAGGTTAATTGCTTTCGGATGGCACTTAATTTGACTCACCCTTCACGAGAACGCGCAAACGAAGGGGAAGTGTGTAGGGGGAGGGGCTAGGGGCTCATTTCGGAAAGGGCGACACTCTATCATCTTTGGTCGTGATGGCAAGACTCCGCTATATGAGCCATCCGGAGCCATCGCTTACGTTCCACCTAGTTGCCTAGTAAGCCAACTAACGTTAACTAAAGAAAATCTTTGTAAAAGATCATCATATCAAGGCGATATAATTTGTTTCTTGCCCCAACTCTACTAACTTTGCCAGCTGTCATAGGCATAACCTTATCTGAGGTTTCGCGGTAGTTTCGTGCGACCCAATTAAACTTTCACATTATGGGATGTTAGCTAGTTTGCTGGATAGCTCAAAAGCAATAGCTTAGGTATAGCTAGCTGACTTGTGAATCGATGGTGGTTATGATGCCTTGCTACTGGAGAAGTTTTTATAGCTCTGATTTGTCACTTTCAGCGCCATCGCACGCAGACAATCTCTTAGAACATAAATTACCAGATTATTTTACCGAAAGAGCAAACAGACAGTTCGGGCCTGAGAAGTGTTATTTCATTGCTAGTTTTAGCTGCATTATCTTGTTATGCATGCTATCGCGCATTATGTTACTCCACAGATTATAACGCTAGCCATCTTCGCACCGAGCTGACGCTTGTTAAGGGGAATCCTTGTAATCATGGTTATACTAAAGCGATGTGATTTGGGTTTTTTCCTGATGGAAAGAATTCCGGATCAGACCTCCACTTTCGGCTTTAACTCTGAATCGCCTTGACTGGATGTACGCTTTACGTTTTTACTCACCCAAATGTGCCTTCAGCCACCCAAAAATCACGGTAAGTCAATCAAAGTAATACAAACTTGTCCCATTGCTCTGTGGTTTAGGGAATCGCAAGTTCGCCACCGGCTTCTCCGAAACATGCACAATGATTTCTGATCATTCAAATACATGATGTTGCGATGTCAAAACGTGACTGAGTTGGAGAGTGACTTTTGCGACTGGATTTTCATGGGTATGGATCCTTTCACATCTCTGATCAGGTGTTAAACAACATTATGCTACAGTAGGGTATAACCAAGACAGCTGTACTGCAGGTAACAAGAAGTTTACAGAAATTTCATTGGGAAACTGAAGTGTGCTGTATTAAATTAATATTGTTCAGTGTAAAATTGATGCCTTTTAGACAGTGGCGTGCACAGATAGACTCTAGGTGGTGCTATAGCACCTGCCCATTGCTCTCAGGACCAAGCAAGTGCCCTTTTGAAAGTTCTTTTTTTTTTCTTTTTAATTCGCCCAACGCGATTTTCTGTACCGCATTCTCATGTGCGTGCAGGAAAAAAAAAAAAAAAAAAAAAAGAACCAGTAAAATAAAAAGTACAGGAAAACGCGGAATGTGCGCAATGGTAGTGCCATATTACCCCGGTCAACAAAAGGAAAGGCATCTCCCCCGGTCTATAAAATAAGAAGCAGCAACCCCCTACTCGCTCAACAAATTAAGAAACATCAAGGACCCCCCGACCCCGACCCCGACCCCCGCTCAACAAAATAAAAACCATTTACCCCCCCACTTCTGCTACCACACATTGGTTCCTAGTCTGTGGGAAACATTGGATTGCCCTTATTTTTCACTGAGCACCTGCCCCCCAAAATGTCTGTGGATGCCACTGCTTTTAGAAATAATTTGTTTTGCTTTCGTTGTGGAGTTGTATTTCTATAGTAATTGTAATTTGTCATTAGGAAAGAATAAAAAGTTCTTTTGTCATTTAAAATCTGATATACTGTTTCCTAATTTTTACTAATCATTTTTCAGATGTGCTAAACAATTGCTAATCAATTGATATAATGATTTGCAAAAAATGCTAATCAATATTTTTTCCTTAATCTGATCACTGTCCAAGCGGACAGGTGCTCCAGATTTAGGCACTATGGGTTTACCTCAGGCTGTTTCTGTGGACCAAAGACCATGTTCTGGTCGCCCCTGGGGACAAGTTTGGTTTCGGAGCTCTGCTGGGGTGGCTGTGTTTGCTGTTCAGTCTGCTTGGTCACATTGGCATTCCGGTCCACGTTGGCCCTCTGGTCCACACTGACGTCCTGCGTGGCAGAAGCCGACTGTGTGTTCTGAGCATTCTTCTGTCGCTTGTTCTTTTTGCCGTCAGGCGGCTGCTTGACCCCGTCGCTGATGTTTGCGGGATCGCAGTCCGGCTGGGAGGAGGGAGGAGAGGAGGTGGTCACGGTCTCCTTACACGAGGGCTGTTCTGCCCGGGGAGCGTCATCAGAGGATTGCGCAGGCTGGCTCTCTCCTGGGCGGTTCTCTTGCATGGCAGGACCGACTGGCACAAGGGGCTGTGCCGGACTGGCGCCAGTCTCATCCAATGAGCTGCCGGTACATGGCTTGTCCAAGGTTTTGCCCTCTTCTGGCAATGAATGAGGCGCCCCATCCATGTCACTAACCGCACTCTCAATGCTGGATGAGGCTTCCCTGACCTGTCCATTTTTTCCCTTAGTGTCAACCAGTGACACATCAGAGGGGTCAGAGGTCATCTGATCACACTCTGAGGGCTCAGCTTCCTTGTTTTCTTTGGTCGCCTTTGTCTTTTTACTTTTGTTTTTCTGTAAAGCAAGAGTGTTCACTTGTAAAAAGAACAAGCAGTCACACACATCGGGTTACATTCGACAGTTACAGTTACACTTCAACTGGGTGCATTCATTCTAAATGTGGGTGTCAGTCTTCTCTATTTCAGGGACTCTGTCCAGGCTCAAAGACATCCAAAATACCCCAAAAATAAGTGTAAAAAAAAAAAAAAGAAAAGAAAAAAAGTTAGGGTTAATAATTAATTTCCTTCTGATAATTACAAGTATTTTTACAAATCGATACGTGGTTATTTAATACCTACTATGACAACGGCCCCCTACAACACTGGATACACACACTAACCCAGCCTTTTGAAGAGCTAAGATTTAATTCATACTACATGAACTGGATTTTTTTCCAATTGATTTGTTGCACAGTTAAACTACATTAAATGATGATAACCCCATCATCATATTCAGTATAACATTTTTAAGAGAATTTTGGGACCAGCTCCATTACCTCCTGCTTTTTCTGTTGACCAACATTCCTGTTTTGGTTTTGGTCGCCTCGAAGGTCTGGCTTAGTTTCTGAGCTCTGCTTGGGCTGTTGAGCGATCGGTTCAGTTTGCTTGGTGAGGTTGGCATTCTGGTCCACGCTGGCATCCTGGCTGGCAGAGGTATGTTGTGTGTCTTGCGCATCCTTTCTGCCCTTATTCGTTAGGCCATCAGTCTGCAGCCTGACTTCTCCTTGGAGGCAATCGGGTTCACCCTCAGCATGACAGGAGGCGGCAAGAGCCTCGTTGGATGAGGGCTGCGCTGTTTGGAGAGTGCCGTCGGTCAGCGGCTCAACTACAGGCAGGCTCTCCTCAGGGTGGGACTGTTGCATGAGAGGACCAATTGATGCAGACAGTTGTGTCTGACAGGCGCCAGTGTCTTTCAATGAGCAGGGCTCCTCTGAGGTTTTACCCTGGTCATTCAACGAATCAGGCGTCTCATCCATGTCACTAATCGAACTGTCACTGTCAGAACATGGCTCTCTTTTTCTCTTTATGTAAACAAGCGACATGTCAGAAAGGTCAGAGTTCAGCTGATCGGACTCTGAAGATGCAGGCCCTTTGTTCTCTTTGGAAGTCTTTTTCTTTCGCTTCCTTTTTTTCTACAAAACAAGAATGCAGAATAAGAAATAAACGCAGAAACACAGCATGTTTAATTTGAGAGACATGTTCATCTTCTACTTTTGCATTCATTTATAACATGGGTTGCCAACACTTCTACCAAGCTCAAATAGTTCCTAACCCCCCCATGAGCTATAAGGATTACATAAAAATACACTTTTTTTTTTTTTTTTTTTTTTTACATTTTCCTCAAGTCTACTTAGACTCCACGTATAACGTGTCAGTCAAACGACTTCAATAATACAGTTATGGACTGCCAGGTGTCTGCAGGCCCCAAAAGATAAGCCAGGATTTCACTTATACCAAATAAAGCTGCCAGTACAAAAATCCATACCTTTTTCTTTGGGTTTCTGTTGGTCTCCTCTTTATGTCTCTTAGCAGAAGCATTTGTTGACTGGGTGCCATGTGACGCAGTCCCCTCCGCGACTTCAGATGTAGATCCATCTTTGCCTATTTCAGCAGGTACTGATGGTTTCTGTGGAGGCTGGTCTGAAATAAATTGATCTTCTCAGTGTCTTACGATCAGTGAATCGTACCCAAATTATTTCTGCTAGCTCATAAGGCATGGGCTGTTCACTTTTTCTTAAGGATATGATATGAGTCAACTCTATCACAGTCATTTCAACAGTATTACTTCTGGCATAAAAGGTCACTTTCATCCATACTTTATGCTGGGTTTCAAATTTAATGGAGGCATAGTATGGCTTTGTAAGCCATGAAGTTACATGGCTCATGAACTGTAGGCTACTTTGTTGCGTTAGCCTGGGTGCCTCAATAATAGCCATTATTTGGCAAATTGATGCTCAGAGACTTTTGCGACTGAAATACCCTAGATTGAAAATAAACGAGTTTGGGCTAACCATACAAAAACACTAAATCTGAAGTATCTTTACAACATTAAGTAAATAATCAGTTTAAAGTAACCTTGCTAATCGTGAATGTGCAAAAATCTGAGCTAGGTCCGAAAGGTAATTTCGCCAAATATGAAATATTGTGTGTGTGTGTGTGTGTGTGTGTGTGTGTGTGTGTGTGTGTGTGTGTGTTTTCCCCCAGCCATAAAGCATCATTTCACTTTAGAAAAAAAAAAAAAAAAAAAAAAAAATGTATCTAATACAGCAAATAACGCGTCTAATATACAGTACACATACACTCAAAGGAAAATTTGAGATGAAGACCATACGTGCCAACAAAGGTTTGGCAAACTGTACGTTTGAATGAAGAGCAAAGCCCGTCACTGACCAGAGTTTTGAAGCAACTTCAGGCCGCATTCGCTACAGAATTTGGCATTTCCCTCCACTGCAACGTGCTGGCATCCTGGGCATTTCATCTCGTCGTATCGCACTGTTGTATCCGTCTCTGGTTCTGAAAAAAAAAAAAAAGTTAATTTTCGGTTTCCAAGAAAGCAACACTCGCCGCGACCATGCGGCCAACTTTCCTTTCGGTTTCATCTCAGTCAAATGGGCGGGTAGCGGCTGAAGTAGCTCTAAAGCAAGAACCAGCGAGCAAAATCACTCTAACGAGCAAGTCAAGTCATGCATCAACAATCTGTCCAAAACTACCTTGTTTCCTGAAAACAAATCCATGACAAAAACCATCCATAAATACATTTCTGTCTCTCCCTGAGGCTACCTCAGATATAACGTTGAACTGCGGTCGCCGTCATAATGCCCAGCAAACTAGCGAGCTAATTTTCTAAATAAACTTCAGGCTTCAGAGGATAACGAAGAAGGGATACATACGCAGCAATACCTTCTCTTTTCTGTAATCTAGTGGCATGTGACAAATAGAACGTATTGAACATTCAGTGTCACATGGTGACAAGGTTGAAGTCAGCGAAGTCTATCCATGCCTCTCGAGGTTCCGCGCCGCAGCCAATGTCTTTACAGACCATTTTCAGCCGCCTGGTGCATTATCCAATAGAACAATGGCTACCGAAAATTACCCAATCGCAGCGAAGCAAGTGCAACCCAAACAAACGTTTCCTTAGCGCAAAGACTTCCTGCTTCAGATTGCTAGCATAAAATCTAAATCAACCATAATAAACAGACCTTTATTGATTTAACTCTGAGACGATGGGTATTACTACGAATAATATGGAGCAAGCAGGAATGGTCCTACAATATTTAGCTCGGTACGTGCGTAAGAATCGTCATATATCCTGATTGATATTACTTCCGAACTGCGCGAAGGTGTAGCGGTTCTCGCACTTCCAGTTGACAAATTCGTCAGATATCGTCTAAACTATTAATAACTAACAAACTCGCCAGGATTTGTACCGTAAGCATTTCTTCGCACACGCATTGTTGCGAGACCCAGAGAGAAAACTGACATTGAGGCGAATGGCAGGTCATGCAATGACAAAGTCCTACTAGACTAGCCTATCACTGCAAACTCGCCCATCCTCGCCTTTCATCTCAAACAAGCACGACTTAAATTTTGCAAATGACAGTACAGAAATCCCAACTGAAACAAATATTCGATGACTATTTAAGCTGTACCTTTGAAAAAATGAAGACTGCCGTCGTTCCATTCAAACTGCCGTTCACGGCGACATACCAGAACTGTCTGCAGTCTCGATTACGCCAGCAGCTCCGAAAAGAGGCTAAAGTTTCTATTCCTAAGAAAATGGGCGTCATCAATTCGACGAAGTTGGTTTCTATTTCGAATCGTCATTGGTCTCCACTGCGGGTTCATAGAAGTCGACCTTAACTGGGGATTCCCGACAGTTGACGGACCGTTCACACCACCTGATTTGTAATTTGTTGACGAATACCCTCTAATTCAAACTATGTGTATTAGATTATGAAATATAACAGACTTGACGTTCATGGCCTGACGAATTGTCGGTTATTGTTATGAATACTTTGGTTGGTAGCCTATGTTTGAATTCTCTAAGGTGCTTCCTCCACCTAAGCCAGGCAGGAAACCTTAAAAGATCAAAAGAAAAGGTGTGTGCTAAAATTTACAAAAGAAGTACAAAAGTGTAATTTCTTTTGAATCTTTAATAAATAACTAAATGAATAATGGTCTGTTTTATTAATTTATTTTATTTATGTATTTATTTTTGTTAATAGAGCATGCAGTAAAGCAGCTATTCTCAACCTTGGTTTCTTAAAAAAAAATGGAAATAGCCAATCTTATCTAATCTAATAACAGGATATGACTCTCCTTCCATTTGCACTCATGTGACTCAGCGTGCTCAGCGCGATTTGATTTTCTTACGCCTACAATGTCAGGAGCATAACATGCTAATTTTCAAATTAAAACAATAAGAAAGAATCTTCTCAGTTTTCTTGCTTTATTGTAGATACAGGTAGCTATTTCACAAGTGGTGTATGAAATGACAATTCTGATTACAGAACATAGAAGGTTTATCAAGAGATGGGAAAATTTCTATGGAATGGATTAATAGTTTCATTGCTCGTAGTCGATAAAAATCAGGGTGACTTTTAGAATGCGAACAGACAGGATCAACTGTTTAATGACAAATTGTTTCAGTTAATAATGTCTGTGCTTCTGTAGCTAAACTGTTTTAGCCTAAAACTTGATAAAATGTGAACTATCCGGCCTTGGATTGCACATCCCACCATACTTTCGGTTAGTAAAGCAGAATGGAGTAGATGCACATTCTCAGACATTATAACAAAAGCAAACATGGACTTTGATAGCCTACCTCAATTCACTTTCTTTTCTGAGGTGAAAAATTATACTTTGTTTGCAGATAAAAATTTAATAGGGACAAAAGGTGAAACTATTCCTTGAAACTAGAAATCCATCTATCAGTGAGGAAGAGAATAAGACCAATTGTTTCATGCATTCATAAATACCTACTGGGTATTACATCTATCTTAATTGTTCTCATATTTTAATAAGCTAATCAACTTTAAGTTAAATAAAAACTTAGTATTTGTACACTATTACCCAGAATTAGGTTGATTACTTTCCATTTTACAAATTGTTCAATTTTCATAACAGGTCAAAGAATTTCTGTACAGGTGGATTTATAAACGAATGAATGATTTATTTGGGTAATACATTATGAAGAACAAAACT
Organism: Gymnothorax javanicus; assembly: GCA_029692085.1. Classification (NCBI taxonomy): domain Eukaryota; kingdom Metazoa; phylum Chordata; class Actinopteri; order Anguilliformes; family Muraenidae; genus Gymnothorax; species Gymnothorax javanicus. Next base: position 45,019,747 of record CM056206.1, on the reverse strand, counting down.
TATCAATTTATGTGACTATATGACTGGCAAACATTAACATACACAATTTCACCATTCTATTTCACTCAATAAATTTCATAAAATCAATGATCAAATAAAGCTACTGTAGGCTTATGCCGAAGGCTCATTTTTGCCTCTCATATACAATACATAACCCAAAATATCAGCAATAAAAAAATTACCGTCAATTATAATGCATAAATATTTTATATTTTAATCATTTAGCATTGTAATACTTAATTATTTTGCATTTTAAGTCTTTTTTAAAATTCTGCTGACAGCAATGCAATTTCAGCTCATCGCTAAGATAATTCTATAGTTTAGCTCCCAAGATTGTCTGAAATACATCAGTATTTTAGGTTGGTTCTCACTTTACGTTTCGAAAATACAGAACTCTCTTAAATTACCATTACTTTCTCTTAATTTAAAAAGGCTTCTATTGCCAACTAATACAGCTTTTTTAAAGTTTAGAAATGCACAAAATCTCTTTCAATAATTCTTTCATATCCTCCCCTGATCAAAATAAATTTGTGCCATTCACAAATGGTACAAATTTCAACCCATTTAGATAGAGTATAAATAACTTAGGACCCAATACCAAACCTTGTGTAATTCCGCAGGTTAGTCCCCTGTTATGGCCCCAATTTGTTATGGCATCAATTTGTTATGGCCCCAATTTGTTATGGCGTAGCGGACAGCAAGGGATGACAGACAAAATTTTAGAACTTCAACAGATTTAATTAAACAAACACTTTGAACTAATCTACAATCTACCCTACTGACCAAGATTGAAATATACTCAGTCAAAAAAGAAACTTCACACTCGTTTGGAGGTCGATAAGTTGAACATACAAGAAAAGTGGTTTTAAATAATGATTTAATTCCATTCTGTACCCATTAAGGACGGTGTACCATAAAAATCATGTTCATAATGTAACCAGTTCCACCGAAATGCTACAGAAATGTAAGAGAGTAAAAAATAGTAAGTTACAACTTGATGAAAGCATGTCAATAGCGCCGTATGCCCTCCATGAGCGTTCACAACTGCGACGCAACGTCTCCTCATGGATTGAATGATGCGTCTGAACACAGCTTGGGGGATGCGTCGCCATAATTGAACCAACATGGCACCAAGTTCCTGCAAATTCTGTGGAGGGTTCCTTACTTGACGGAGTCTTCTGCCCAACACATCCCATACATGTTCTACGGGATTAAGGTCGGGAGACCTTGAGGGCCACTCCATGACATTGATGCCAGCATTCCTAAGAAAATTCCGCGTTAAATTGGCCGTATGAGGTCTGGCATTATCGTGTTGGAATGTCAGACCTGGGCCATGAGCTGCCATGAATGGCAAAAGCTCTGTGTCCTGCAGCAGTTAGGTTTCCTTGAACGACCATCAGTCGGGAACGGGCAGGACCATTAAAGGCACCCCAAACCATAACACTACCGCCTCCAAAACGGTCCACTTCCTGCACACAACACTGGGCGTTGCGTTCACCGCGTCTCCTCCAAACTCTAACTCTCCCATCAGCAAAGTGCAAAGTGAATCTGGATTCGTCACTAAAAACGACCCTATTCCAATCACGCTGAGTCCATCTCAGATATCGTTGTGCCCAGAGAAGCCGTTGACATCGGTGTAAAATTGGTCCACGATATGGCCGACGTGCATGGAGACGAGCAGTGCGCAGGCGATTACGTATGGTTTGGGCAGTCACACGACCTCTAAACAATTCATTCCTAGTGGACGTTGCAGTGAGAAATCGATTACGCAAATGACGTAAGACGATTTGTCGGTCTTCTGCTTGTGTCGTCACACGTGGTCTACCCGAACGAGGTCGGTCTGCTGTGGTGCCAGTTTGTTGGAGACGTGTCCGAAGATCATGGATAGTCCGTTGACTGCATCCCATAACCCTGGCAATGTCAGTGACCGACGTTCCCGTATTCAGCATGCCAATGGCACGTTCACGTTGAATGTTTGACAGTCGTGGCATTGCAAATCAACGGATAATTGACTGTAAGAACTTGTTTTTCCGAGATGTCACTCTACCGTGCTAACGTGGGCTCAATTGCATGTGTCTCATAAGGTCACGTGACTAGGAACACGAGGAAACATGCTTTTACCTTGATGTATGCTCGCACGTGCTGCATGCTTGTGCACGTCGGAGTTGCTGTGTGTCATGATGTCTTTGACAACGCATTTACCCCTAATAATAATAATAATATCTCTTGTATTAAGTTTCAAGAAAATATTTAGAAATTTATGAGTGTGAAGTTTCTTTTTTGACTGAGTATATAAAAAGAAAATGAGATATTTACAGTCCCTTGGTAATTGAGATGGGCTGCTGTGTTGCGATGTCCTGGGACAGGAAAATGCTCCAACACAGGCAAAAATCCACAAAAAGCTTCACAGGTCTTGAAAAGAGTGACAGGTCTGGTCAAATGTATCCTTCCACAATTTCTCCTTGCAATTTCTCCTACTACCCTTCACTCTCTCAATTATTCTCCTTATATATTCTTTTCCAGCCCCCTCCCACCTTCCAGACTTTTCTCCAATTCTCTGGGACATTCCCCTCTGAGGCATGCCCAGGACATGCCCCAAAACCTAGCTCCCGACTAGGCTTAACAAAAAAAATGTCAATACTGCCATCTAGTGGCTTTTTTTTTCCACATTACACCCCTAATTTGTGATTCAATGTTGAAAATTTTTACATACTGAAACCTATTACTCAAATGGCTTCATAACCAATGTTGTGTGACACCTATTATACCATACTGTTCCAATTTCTGCTGAAAAATGGAATGATCAATGGTGTCAAATGCTTTATGTAAATCAATAAATGCACCCACTGTTTGTTGTTTCTGACCTACAGCTGGTGCTATATTTTCTACAAAATCCATCACAACAAAAGATGTCAATCGATTGCTCCTAAACCCTTCATGAATGGTCACTCAATAACTCATATTTTTCAATGAAGTCATCAAATCTATTTACAAATAATTTTTCAAGTATTTTAGAAAATTGAGGTATCAAAGACATGGGTCTACATTTAGATACAATATGTTTGTCCCCATTTTTAAAAATTGGAACCACCTTTGCTATTTTCATTTTGGTGAACAAGAAAAATACCTGTCTAAAAGGATTTATGACATATATAAGTAAACAACTCAATGACATAGTCAATCACTTCATTTTTAAGTGACATATCAATAGTGTTTCAATCAGTATATTTTTTATTCTTAGACTTTCTGAGCACTTCTAAAGCATTACTCTCACAAACTCCACCGAGGAACACTGACTTGTTGTTCTCAGATGCAATATAAAAAATGTTATCTTCGTCTCTATAATGGCTAATTTCTCTTGCCAAATTTGGGCCTATATTCAGAGAAACTCAAGAGCAACTTCCTCAGTATTTTCAATACATTGTCATTTTTTTACCAAATGTGCTGGAGAACCCTTTCACATCAATTTTTAAACACATCACGAAGCAAACTATAGCTTTAATGGTATTTTCATATTTATGCGAAAGCCAATCATGAGTCTTTCTTTCACATTCTCATAATTAATGTCAATCTATTTTTGCACTTTTTGTACTTGTCCTTCTTTTCCTTACCTTGATACTTAATAAATTCCCTATAGGGCCTATTTTTTACAAGCTTTTTCTAAACCCTTTGTTAAGCATTATTAGTATCAGTATCTTTGCATCTTTAATTTTAAACGCCCTGATTAGCTCTTTTCCATATTGCCATACCACATCATACAATCCCATTTCCAGAAAAGTTGCGACACTGTGTAAAATGTAAATAAAAACAGAATGAAATGATTTGCATATTATTTAAACCCTATATTTAATCAAAAGTGGTTCAAAGACAATATATCAAATGTTGAAACTGAGAAATTTGTTGCTTTTTGAAAAATATTTGCTCATTTTGAATTTGATGTCGGCAACATTTTTCAAAAAAGTTGGAACAGGGCAACAAAAGACTGGAGATGTTTAATAATGCTAAAAAAAAATGCACCTGGTGGAACATCTCACAGCTAATAAAATTAATTGGCAACGGGTCAGTGACATGAATGGGTATGCATGCATGTATCTCCGAGAGGCTGAGTCTTTCAGAAGATGGTGAGGGCTTCACCACTCTGTGAAAGTTTGCATGGGAAAATTGTTCAAAATTTTAAGAATGAAATTGCAAAAAAAAAAAAAATGGGGATTTAATCATCTTATGGTATGTAATGTCATAAAATTATTCAGAGAATCCACAGAAATCCCGGTATGCAAGGGACAAGGCCAAAAACCAATACTGAATGGCCGTAATCTTCAGGCCCTCAGATGGCGCTGCATTAAAAACCAACAAGATTCTGTAGTGGAAATCAAGGAAAGAGCTCAGGGACACTTCTTAAAACCATTCTCAGTATGCACAATTTGTTACTACATCCACAAATGAAAGTTAAAAAAAAAAAACGTAAACAAAAAAGACCCAAAAACGCTGCCGTCTTCTCTGGGCCTAAGCTTATTTATGAAGGCCTGAGATGAAGTGGTAAATTATCCTGTGGTCTGACCAATCAAAATCTGAAATTTTTTATGGAAACCAAGGATGCCACGTCCTCTAGGCTAAGAAAGAGAGGGAACATCTGGCTTTTTATCAGTGCAATTCAAAAGCCAATATTCATGATAGTATTGGGGTGCATCACTGCACGTGGCATAGGTAACTTGAACATGTGTGAAGACAGCATTAATGCTGAAAGATATATACAGGTTTTTGAGCGACATATACAGCCATCCACACATCTTTTTCTGGTAAGGCTTTGCTTATTTTGGTAAAAGAATGCCAAACCATATTGTGTACGTGGTACAACATCATGAATCCATAGTAAAAAAAAAAAAGTCAGGGTGCTAAACTGGCCTGCCTGCAGTCCAGATGGGTCACCCATTGAAAAATTTGGTGCACAAATGTGACAAGAGTCGGCACAAGTGTTGAGAAGCTGAGATCTAAGATCAAGTAAAAATGAGAGAACATTCTGCTTTCAAAACCGTACTAATTGGTATCCTCAGTTCCAAAACACTTACAGGTGCATCTCAATAAATTAGAATATCATCAAAAAGTTGATTTATTTCAATAATTTGATTGAAAAAGTTAAACTCATATATTATATAGATTCATTACACACAGATCAATATATTTCAAGCGTTTATTTCTTTTAATTTTGATGATTACAACTGACAGCTAATGAAAACCCAAAATTCAGTATCTCAGAAAATTAGAATATTGTGAAGAAGCTCAATGTTGAAGACTCATGGTGTTGCACCTGAGCCTTTAAATGGTCTCTCAGCCGGGTTCAGTAGGCGACACAATCATGGGAAAGACTGCTGACTTGACAGCTGTCCAGAAGACGATCGTTGGCACCCTGTACACGGAGGGTAGGACACTGAAAGGTCATTGCTAAAGAAGCTGGCTGTTCACAGAGTGCTGTATCGAAGCACATTAATGCAAAGTTGAATGGAAGGGAAAAATGTGGTAGAAAAAGGTGCATAAGCAACAGGGATAACCGCAGCCTTGAGAGGATTGTGAAAGGAAGCCCATTCAAGAATTTGGGGGAGATTCACAAGGAGTGGACTGCAGCTGGAGTCAGGGCTTCAAAAGCCACCACGCACAGATGTATCCAGGACATGGGCTTCAACTGTTGCATTCCTTGTGTCAAGCCTCTCTTGAACCAGAGAGAACGTCAGAGGTGTCTTACGTGGGCTAAGGACAAAAAGGACTGGACTGCTGCTCAGTGGTCCAAAGTCCTCCTCTCAGATGAAAGTAAATTTTGCATTTCATTTGGAAATCAAGGTCCCAGAGGCTGGAGGAAGAGAGGAGAGGCACAGAATCCAAGTTGCTTGAGGTCCAGTGTAAAGTTTCCACAGTCAGTGGTGGTTTGGGGAGCCATGTCATCTGCTGTTGTTGGTCCACTGTGTTTTCTCAGGTCCAAGGTCAGCGCAGCCATCTACCAGGAAGTTTTAGAGCACTTCATGCCCCCTCTGCTGACCAGCTTTATGGAGATGCTGATTTCATTATCCAGCAGGACTTGGCACCAGCCCACACTGCCAAAGGTACCAATACCTGGTTTAAGGACCATGGTATCCCTGTGCTTGATTGGCCAGCAAACTCACCTGACCTAAACTCCATAGAGAATCTATGGGGTATTGTGAAGAGGTAGATGCGAGACACCAGACCCAACAACATAGAAGAGCTGAAGGCTGCTATCAGAGCAATCTGGGCTTCCATAACATCTCAGCTGTGCCACAGGCTGATCGCCTCCATGCCACGCCACATTGCTGCAGTAATTAATGCAAAAGGAGCCCCAACCAAGTATTAAGTGCTGTACATGTTCATACTTTTCAGTAGTCCAATATTTCAGTGTTAAAAATCCATCTTTTTCTCATCGCTCTTAAGTAACATTCTAATTTTCTGAGATACTGAATTTTGGGTTTTCATTAGCTGTCAGTTATAATCATCAAAATTAAAAGAAACGCTTAAAATATATCAGTCTGTGTATAATGAATCTATATAATATATGAGTTTCACTTTTTGAATCAAACTACTGAAATTGATCAACTTTTTGATGATACTCTAATTTATTGAGATGAACCTATACATCGTGTTTAAAAAAAAAAAAAACTGATTTAACACCGTGGTAAACATGGCCCTGTCCCAACTTTCTGAAATGCGTTGCTGGCATCAAATTCAAAATGAGCAGATATTTTCAAAAACAATAAAATTTCTCAGATTCAACATTTGATAAGTTGTGTTTGTACCATTTTCAATTTATTATAGAGTTTATATGATTTGCCCATCATCGCAGTCTGTTTTTACCGTAGACTGTATAAAAAGGTGGATGCAGCAACAGGTCGGAAAACTGAGGCCAATGCGGAAATCTCTAAAATTTTCATTTTATTTAATGGCCAGCAGATGGCGACGTCGGTGGTTGCAGAAAGAAGTTCAGTGCTATAGAAGTCAATGAGAAAATGACCCTACTTTCCTACCAGATTTATTATTTCAATGCTTAACGGTATCTATTACAAGTTTCAAGTCTGCTGCGATATATCATGATGTTCATGTCTGTAAATTATGGTCCCAAATAGACTAGAATAAAGGCTAAAGCTAGAATATGCTTTAGGGGCATGGCTATCCTCTGGTCCTCGTCTGATAAGGTCAGATCCACCTGTAGATACACCCTTTGCTCCTCCCTGGATCTTTAATTCACGCTCTCGTGCAATAGGAATCACAACCGGTTTCAAAATTACAAAATGGCCCTGTTCAAATTGCCAAAATCAAGGCTTCCTAAATGGTATGCTGAGACCAATGGGTGATGTCATGGTTGCTTCGTCCATCTTTTTATACAGTCTTTGGTTTTTACTGACATTTTACAGAACGTCCCAACTTTGCTGGAAACTAAATTGTATGTTTTAACCTGTAGGAAAGGCATACTCACACGCTGCATACCTGGCAATTCATGCATTTACACACATACATATACTCTCGCGCATTTTTGCAATCAAGCCAAAGATAGAGATAGTTCTTTCATTTAATTAGGAAATCCTTCATCCCTTTTCTACACAGAGTAACAAGCTTTTTTTGTGCAAAATGACTGCCATGCATCTACTAGGGAGGCACGAGAAATTAGTGGCTGAGATGAACTCATTCTTGCCACTGTGGAGCACGTCAACATTATGAGCCAAAAAGATTTAAATATTTGTGATGCTTTCTTTTATACAATTCTAACTTGTAGCTCCTTCATAACTGCCCAGCTTCAGACAGTTTCTAATTGGAATTAGTTTATCCTCAATTTTTTATTCTCCCTGAACTTGGAATGTCCAGTTCCTTCGTGGTCCTATTTTAAATACTGCAACTTCCCCCATCAATCTGAGAGACTGTTGACTTGCTTAAGCCAATTTAAGGAGTTCCTCCTGTCCCTTCTGCTTCTTATTTTACCCCATGGTCCACCGGTTGAACTGCATAGTTTTCGAATCCACCACAGGAGGTCGCTAGAGCAGCATGAGCTTCCGTCGAGATTGCAAAGCGTCTCATCAATGCCTAATGAGCTCCGAGGCAGATTTGTCTCCACTTTCTGTAACTTGTAGAACATTGTTTCTGAAAATATAATTAAATGTCAGGGGATATATTATAAAACATCACCAAGGAGGTTCAAAATTGACTGGAGGTAAAAATAATCCAGCGGACGCTGAGATGACCAGTGGACCTGATGCTCAAGTATCTTCAGGGTGAGTCATGAGTGACGAATGCCGGAGTTCACGGACGACTTCGCTCTTGTAAAATGGAACAGGCGAATAGCTCCGGAAACAGCCACACCTCCCACAATTCCATACTGCACCTCCCAGAAGCTCGCAAGAAAGGTCACCATGAAAGACACCAGGTCTACTCCTATGGACAAAAAGCAAAGGGGGACAGCAGGTGGGAAGACACTGAGACAAACTTTCCATTCATCATTTCTGGACCAGAATGCAAATAACTCAAAGGACCATACAAGCCAGCTGCACCCTGGAGCTGGTCTTCAGCAATCCATAGCTAAAGATGCTCACTGGAACACTGACATGCCAAAGTAGCTTCCCTGTTCATTGACTCACAGTCCTCTAAGGCCACAAATTGTTGGTTCTGTTATTTACGATTTAGGTGTAAATCCAATCTGGCCAGTTTGTAGAATTTTTTTAGTCTCTATTTTTCCTGGAAGGAGAGAAAACCACAGCCAGAAAGCGATTTAAGGGCCAGATTTGAGAATCCCTCAAACTGACGTTTGACCTCAAAAAGCAAACTCACCTCCAACCTTCCAGAATTCCTGGGCCCCTCGGGGGTCTGCCAAGGGAGCCACAGAGCAGATGATGACCGCAGCGAGAGCGGCCTTCGGCACGTAGCGAAAGAGCGGCATGAGAAAGGCCAGAGAGATCAACACAATCATTCCTGCAGAAGGGTAGAAGAAGAAGCTCCTCAGATACAAGACCAACGTATTTTTGGAGCCAGACATTTATTACAGAGTTACTAGCAGACGACTGCAGCTGAAAAATGCTGACTCACCAGTCACAACGCCTCCCAGTGGTGTGGACACACCAGTTTGGGAGTTCACAGCACTCCTGACAGGGAATAATCATATCAGAGGCAGGCACTGATGCATTACGGACAAAATCCTTTCAATTATTTTTAGATATTGACTATAATCTTAAAATGGTAATCCATAAGATTTCCGTCTCGTTACTGTCTGTTAAGTCAGTGTCTATCAGAGAGGGGGGGATAAAACAACGATGATTGGGCCTATGACCCACTGATGAAAGCACTTGTATTTCATTCTTTGCCAGGTAAAGCAATCAGTGAGTCTGTGGCGACATTCCCGCGCTATATTCAAATACAGGCGCACATCTAGTGACGCTTTTTACGTCAGTAAGCAGTGTTTGGTCTGTCCAGAAGGTAGGAGGAGCCGCAAGCTAGCTTGAAGGAAGTAAGGAACCCTGGGAGAAGCATTGGCAAGGTAGACGTCAGAAGAAATCCAGTGGCGGTACTTTCCCTAACCTGAACCTTGGCTCTACCCCCTAACCCTAAATCTAACTTGTCCCTTACATTATATGTCAGTTTTACGGATGGAATTCAGGGAGGACCGTTAAAAATGCAGCCTTCCAAGAAGCGCAAAGTACCGCTACTGGATCCCTTGACGTTAACCCAGTGCAAATACCATACTGTGTTGCTATACTGTGCGCAGTAGAAACTAACGTTAGTTGAGTCTCTGTTGAGGCTACTACTAAAACTAAAATTGTAACGTAATTTCAGATGGCAAACGGGGAAAAAGCGACGTTAACCGCCTCGACAAATAATTTTTATTAAAAAAAAAAAGTTATGACGTTACCTGTTAACCAACTACCGTTTTCATTATTTACACCAGGCTCTCAACTTTCACATTTTCGGCTTGAGTTTAAACGACATATTCACGTTCCCGTGCTGTAGTCAGAAATTATTCTATCAGACCGTTTGTACAGATTCTCAAGTGGAATTGAAGTCCTTGTGCATTGAAGTTTATCAGTTTCACATGTGTTACGGTGGATTTCGCCACTAGTAATATGAGAACAATTATGATTCCGGAATTCTCACGCGTTTCTTCTCTCAGGGGTTGGAAGCAGTGGAATTGCATAAAGATGTTTCAAATGGTCTTATTTCATTTAAACAATTTGAACGATCGTGAAACACGCATTTCGTTGATTGAATAATTACTGACTACAGCATGGGAATGTGAATGAAGCACAAATTCTAACGGCGAATGCGTGAGAGTTGGCAGCCCTTTAAGTTAGTCGATTTATCATAATAGCCTAACATGTTACTGGAATGAGATGACGCTAATGGATGACTAACGTCACATAATTTTTTACTTTTATTGAGTTCAACTGCCGTGTCAAAGAGCAACTTCCCCGTCTGCATGAGAGTTGAGGAGGCGTGGAACTGGTAAGAGCCGTCAATTTCCGACGTCATACAGTCGACACTGTTGGGTCTCGACAAGAGTTAGGGGAAATGAGGTCCAGAAGCGCACCTGCAATTACAGCTTACTGCCAAAGATGTCAATATAAACAAACCAATTCAAATCTTATGGACTACCACTTTAAGGACAGTTAATCACAATTAAGAATTAGAGCGAGTTTCGTTCTTTGTTTCCTCTGGTTCATTTAATACAACTGAAATTATGCAAATATTCAATACTGCAATTAGAGGTACGTCACTGAGCAGTTTATCAGGAACACCATTCCAATAGTGGGTAGGGCCTCCTTTTGCTTTTAGATCAGCCTAAATTCTCAGTGGCATTAACTGAAGCTCCTGTGTCAGCATGATCTGATGCATTGTAATGCAGCCACATGATTGGCTGGCTGGATAATTGCATGAGGAAACAGGTTTGCATGCGAAACATGCTTGGTGAGTGGAGATTATTTTGCACATGAATGAGGTCAGTGCACAAGTATTCAGGTAATCCATGAGGCCTCCATACCTTCCGAAGCTCCCAGTGACAGGATAAGCAGAAAAGAAAGATCCCAGGATGTTAGTGAGGCCTATAGAAACGTGAGATGCACAAAAGCTGACAAATCTTACATCACATTGTAATCAATTAGCAGACGCTGTGCAGCAGGTAAGAAAAAGCGCATTCCACTGACATATAAGAACAGTATCATTAGGGATGCACAGAAAGCCCATTCATAATCAGTATGGGTAAAGTTAATCAAAAAAATAAAACATACAATTGGCATTGTAAAGTAAGCATCACCAATTTTTCTGCAGCTAGTTCTGAGTAGAGTTCCTATCTATGGAATACAGTTCTGAGTCATTGTCATGGGCAAAAATAAATCAGACATATAGACGGTAGATTATGAGGGATTATGTGACCTTGATGCAATCTATAATGGTTGGACTTAAGCCTGCATTGGTAGATGTTTCTGATAAAAATGCTGTCTCAACCACAGGGGGAAGCTCACGCCTCCTCCAAGGGGGTCTGATCAGATGGGAGATGGGACCGGTAATTGGACTCAAACAGCAGGGGAGGGGGTATATGTCTATACCTCCTGCCCAGCGGATACACCACCAATTAGTACAGAGAGGCTGCTTATTACTGACCGATTGCAAAGACCTCCTGGTTGGTGTCGATCTGATAGTTGTTCTGGCTGGCTGGGTTGTTGATGAGGAATGGGGAAATGAATGAAAAAAAAAATAGGTGTTTATTCAAGAAGGTACAAGGATGTTGTCTCAGTAGGAGACTTTACCTATAGAAATCAAATGGATTGATGCATCACTTACTTATTTACTAATATATTTAGTCTTAGCTGTGATTCATAGGCATGGTGATTAGGCTTACCGAAGGCCTTAGCGATTGCGATGCTCTCGAGTAATCCCATTAAAGGGATGACAACCAGGCCTCCTCCCAGGTCCTTAAAGAAAGAGATAAAAGAGAACAGGAATGGACAGATTAGCAGGAATCTTAATAAACAACAGAATTGTTTCAATGGAGTGGTGGTCAGCTAAATCTGACAGAAATTAAAGTCTACTTACAAAGTAACATCATGACTTGCATTGTACTTCCAATGTGCAACATAGCGCATTGTATTGCTATTATAATGAAAAATTGTATTACATCATTCTGACAGTGTGAATTCCACGTGTTCTTATAGTTGTATGCTTCGCATCACTTAGGTTATTTTATACCTTTTTTTTTTTTTTGAATAGCGGTTATATTCACAGTAGTGCAAAGAAAAAAAATGGGCCAAGCCAAAAACTGCCAGAAATGGCATTTTTCACTCCTTTAGCAAAAAATTGTTGACCTCAAAATGAGCAAAAGCTTAACAAATTGATGAAATAACTTTTTATGGGGGGTTTTTTCCTTGGATTCCTTTAAATACTGAGGTCTTGTTGACAGAAATCTATTTTTCTTTTTTGCTTGCTGAAAGAAGGATCAAAATGATTCCATTTGGCTTTGATGGTTTTAGAAAGATGCTAAGAGTTTGAAAATCATTTCCTGGTTTGTCTGCATGCAATGCATGACCAAATATTTGCTTTTGATTTTAAATCCAGATTGACCAGGCTGGTATTTGCAGCGTGGCAGGAACATGGCATCGCTCAAAAATTAGACGCGATATCCAGTATGTTTTACCATCACATACAGAGAAAGCAGTAACACTTTACAATAAGGGTACATTAAATGACATTAGATAATGCTGTAATAAACATTAACTAACAGTTAACTAACCGTTAACTAATGTGTCTCGGTATCATTTACTAATGCTGTTCATGCTAACTAAGGTTATAATTTATATGTATTACTGAATTAACTAATGTTAATTAATGCACCCCCATTGTAAAGTGTTACAGAGAAAGCTCTCTGGCCCATTCTTTTTGCACCTGAGGTTTCAAGCTGGAAAGTGGACATCACAGACCTGTGCGATCTTACTGAAGGTGACCACCTCTCCGTCGGACATGGTCTCGGAGAAGGAAGGAAGTCTGAGAGGGGGAAGGCCCTGGGAGGTCTCACTCATAAGGGTAAACATTCCTTGCCCATTTTCCTGGCATGCATATGCCACGACGGTGGCGCCAATCACCACAAGGGCACAGCGCGCTAAATGAACACACACTCAGCTGCAGTCAGGGTTACAAAGTGAGCAAGTTTGTAGATGTAGTCGTGATTTCAACGAGAGGACATGCGTAAATGCCGACAGGATTATACGGTGCTATAAGTACACACACATATGCAGTCAGGTTAACATTGTGCAAAAAAAAACACATGCGTGGATGCAGTCATGACTATAGAGTACAAGAGGACCATGTGCAACAAGTGCGCAATAAGAACAAGTGCACTGATGTAGTCAGGATTACACTGTGCCACAAGAACAAGTATGGGTGTTCTACGGATTATACTGTGCTACAAGACCACAAGAGGGGAATTAGTCAGGTTTATAGTGTGCGACAAAAGCAAGAGTATTGCTATGGTAAGGACTATGGTGTGCTGCAAGAATGAGATGCATGGAGGCATTCAGAGATAATGAACACATAAAATTACAAACATTTCCTTTTTTTAATAACTGTTATTTCAACTGATTACATTCACATAAATTATTTTTGCTGTTTATACTAAAAAAAGTCCAACTGCAAGTTTCCTCAGGCACAACATTTCTGTGTGGATTTTGAATAAAAATGGAGAGTGACTAGCTGCTAACTTTGTAGCCATTTTTTTTAGAGCAGCCAATCATGTGAGTGGTAAGAGGAAGCCATTTACCTGTGACAAGTCCTCGCAGCAAGATGCGGGCGTGGCTCTGAAAGGGGAGGTCCCCTGTACCGTGCCCAAGATTTTTCATCCTCATCAGCATGGTTAGCAAGCTAAGGCAGAGGAGGCCCAAGACCACATCTCCCAACCTATCAGAGACAGGGACAGGAGCAACATCAGATCATTCCCCTCACTTATTTTTCCCATCCTCAAACTGATCTGGGAAACCACTGAGATCTGGTATCTTTTAGGTGATTCCAATCCATTGAATGGTCTCTGGAGGAGCGGGGATGGTAACGAGGGTGCTTCAGAGGCATGTCTTTTGCTGAAGTGCTTTTTTTTTTTTTTTTTTTTTTTTGAACATCAGAGATATATGTAATGACTAGTGGATCCACCTCTCTTCTGAAATGTCTTGGATTGATGTGACTTCACACTGACGTTTGAGTGGACAAGGACAGTCCACTTGCATCACACAAGTTTCCTCGATTCCTACATTCTTGTGATCTCTTGCACTCTTCGGCCGGATGAGGCAATGTTAAGGGATACAAGAAAAAGGATCCGAGGAATGACTATAAGAACCATGAGAGTAATTAAGTGCATCCTGTATTTCCTGTTTGTTGCTCCCCATCTCTCCATTTATACTGTGTTTGCATGAGGCACATAGAATGATAAGAGGACTATCAGAGTCAAAAAGAAGCTTACCTTGATTCAAGTATTCTGCTAAAGTTGTGGTAGATCTGCAAGAAGAACTGGGGAGGAATATTCTGAAGGCCCAGGATATTCTGGAAATGGTAATTGTTACATGTGAATCAAAACATTAATGAGCGGCTTTTATTTGATGGAGCTTATAGAGTGAACTTAACAGCAAAGGGATGTGAATCAGTTTTCAGCAGCACATCTATGCATTCAGGTAATGTTACTTTTCTCTGGCCAAGAAATATTTAGAAAAATAATCATCATCATTAGCAGTGACAGGCATATCATCATGAAGGGACTATCGTGTTATCATCACAAAGAGGCCGCAGATGAAAATTAGCCAGAAGCTAAATCTGTTGCAATACATCAAAAAAGAACATTTATTTTCAATACTGCACATGGTCCCTCACAAATAAACTAAAAATAAGCATTATCATCAATTGCATAATTCTACAACAACTTTTCCGATGTAAAATCTTTGACCTCTGGCCCCCAGAGAAATACCACTATTCTCACCTTCAGCTGCCCACAGCTGATGGTGACGGCGGCCGCACAGGTGAAGCCCCTGATCACTGGGTACGATATGAGATCCAACAGGAAGCCTGCAGAGAAGGGCATTGAGACACAACTCAGAGTTTGCTGGCAGGCAACGGGGTCGTGGGTATTATAACCCTCCCACAGAGCAGGTCCTTACAAATGAAAGCAAAACGACTGGAGAAAATGATTCATCGCTAATGTGAGCTTGCATCTAATTCCTGAACAAGACAAAAAATGCGACAGAAAAATTTGCATTTCTAACACTGTATTATCCCGCCTTTTTTCTCCCAACTGTTCGCACTTTAAATAGTGGCTATTTCTAGTTTACAAAGACTGTGGAACAACTGCTATTACGACTACTGCTGCTATTGCCAACAATAATAACATTAGTACTACTACTAACCAGTATTACTACTGCAACTGAAAAAAAAAAAAAAAAAAAAAAATTATTATTATTTTTCGTTTTAAATTATTATTATTATCCATCCATCCATCCATTCTCTATACCCGCTTCTTCCTCACTAGGGTTGCAGCAGGGAGCTGGAGCCTATCCCAGCTGGCTACTGGCAAAAGGCTCGCCAATCTATCGCGAGGCGCATACACCATTCACACACCATGATAATAACAATAATAATAATTTTTGTAGTTGTTATACACGTTGATATGCATTATCACTATTGCCATCATATCTGTTTTGATTACTAAGTCTGTTTCAGCGGTGCAGGTCACCACAGTAAGTGCTAGAGATGCACTTGTAATGCACTGTGATATCCCCTCTACTGAGTTGAAACTGTTTCAGAGTTGAAACAGTAGTGTTTCGGACTTACGGAGTCACAGAATCACGGAATTACGGAATTGCGGAATTAAGGAATTACAGACGGAAGGTAAAACATTATGCACTATGCTTTTGCAGGGGACATAATAAATATGGGTATGGAAAAGTGGGTTCCCAAGTGGTACAGGTTGCCTAACCTGCCTGATCAGGCACAAGTGACTCACCCAGTTTCAGAAGAGCAATAACAACCTGGGTGACCCCACACAAAAAGGTCAAGAGCACAGCGTAGACGGGGTCATGGTGCACATGACGGGCACAGAGGAGGGACATTATGCCAGTTGGGCCAAGAACCAGGTCCTTCGCTGTCCCAAAGATGCAGTAGACAAACCCCCCCATGAACGCTGAGTACAGCCCATACTATGTATGTGGGATGAGAAAAGAAAGAGAGAGAGTCAAACTAGGGAAATACAAAACAAAACTATTTCCACTTTGAAAGAGGAAGAGAGATTATAATTGAGGGAATGAGTCAAGAGCAAATGACTCAGTACAGCTTATGTGTAAAGCTTTGGGAGCATGTGCTGACATGAATATGATAAACAACAAATGAAAAGTGGTTTGGACAACAGTGAGTGACATTTTTTTAGTCGTGATCCACTGAATAAAAATTGCAGTGACACGCTGGCGCACGCATATTGCGTCATCATATCCGCCTTTCATATCAGCCATAAATTTCACTTATCAGCTAACGCAGATGTTTGTTTGACTGGCAAGTTTGTTTTTAAAGTAAGTTTGACAATATCTAAACAAACTGTAACTGTAAAGTATGTCTTTGTTGGAGAAGTCGATGGAAAAGAACGGAATCACATGACAAATGACTCAGAAGTTCAAAAGGCTCACTTTTAAATAGCTGACCGTTCAACTTTAGCAGATAGAGATGGTGCAAGTGAAGGCAAGTTATGTAATCATCACCATATGTCATCAGTGTTTCTTCACAAAGAGGTGGCATTCTACATATGTCCTGTATCTATACAGTATACCATTTTATCTTGTATTAATTTTAACATTAGTAACTGTATTTGCCCAAGACAAATTTCCTGTGTGACAATAACATCTATCTTATCTTGCTGGTATTGAACTGAAAATCATTCATCATTAGTATCAAACTGAAAATCATTCAAATTCATATTGAATAGAGCGCCGCCGTGTATGTTCACCAAAATGTGCAGCCAAATTACAATATGTCCGGAGTAGCTTTTTGTCATTATATGATGGTAAAATTGCACTATTTTTGGAAAATGGACCCTTTTTGAACATTTTATAAAATATTGTTAAATGCCTCTGTCAAAGCTCTTCAAAAGTATATGCCTTAAGTATACATCATCAGTGCCACACTTCATCACACTTGCTGTGTGCACACCACAAATCTGGTTTAAGTAAGCATGTCAGTCCGCAAATATTTTCAGCTCTGTTTAAAATCAAATTTACAATATCTCCTGCATTCAATTTACATTAAATATTTACAAAATTTTGGCTCAAGTGTGTAAGATACAGATCCTGTCCGCAGCCTTTTACGATTATCTTTCACTCAGCTGTGATTTAAGGACATCAAGACAGCATGCACTGTCTATGAAACCACATATCTTTTTTGTTTTATAAAAGTCCAGACACTAATGCAAGAACTTTACTAGATTAACAATTACAGTGGCTGAAACACGACCATGACAAAAAAAAAAAAAAAAAAAAAACAGTTTGAGCTGCCACTGATCAGTGTTAAAAATGTGTTGGTGGCCGTGCACTCACCTGCACAGGTAGACCAGCTACTTCAGCATAAGCAAGTGCCATGGGCACAGTGGTGAGCCCCACCGTAGCTCCAGCAAGCAAGTCCATCTGCAGCCATGCCAGCCTGTACCTGGGCAGCCATCCCAAGACTGGCAGGCGAGTTTTGAGCACAGCATAGGAGCAGCCCTCGATGGCCCGGCTCCTGTCTTGCCTGGCGTGCTCTACCTGAAGCTCCATCCTGGTTTAGCCTACCCGCAAACGCAGATAGGCTATTAGGAAGTAGCACAATATCGATCTCATTCACAAAGATGAAAATGTCTCACGATGAAGTCGGACGAGAAGGCGTAGAAAGTAAACGTTCTAATTTTATTAAGGAATGAACGTCGGTAACTTGAAATTTTTTAGAGGGGGGCGCACTCATTCAAAAAGACTTCGCGGGCCATGCGGTTGTTAAATGCTCTCATCATTCAACTAGAACTATTCAGTCAAGCCGAGTAAGAAAAGTTTTTTTTTTTTCATGCACGCTGAAGTCCAAAGGTCATATGGGTGACGTGGGATAAATGTCTTTAAACGTCACTCGTCATAATTTACTATTAGCAATGACATTAAGTCGATTCTGATATGGTTTGAATTGTAAGTGTGGGACCAACTATTCTGAACCACTACATATTTGACTTACTTATTTCACCATAAATATACGGGTTGGCTATTATTACCAAGGACAAAGAGAATTCACATTAAATTATCTGCACTCACGGTTGCGCCGAAACTGAGATAGCCAATTAATATTTAAATAATACACAAGTGGCATACTACGTTAAATGATCATGAATCAATATGCGACATAAAAGTAACAAAGAAATGATTGTCGCCTGACAGTAGCCTATTAAGCGACACTTACATCGATGGCTCAGTTTCATAAGCAAATGGTAACTTACCACATTAATCAGTTCCGTTCCTATCAAAGGGAACAGTCTGTCGGTAATCGTTAAAAAGTAATAATGAAAAGCCGGTTACGCCAATTGATTTCCAGCACGCAGTGTCGGAATCAAGTCCATCGTCTTGTTCATTCATTCATAATAGTATTCATATCATATCCTTCTTGGTGACTGTAGCCGGATTTTACAACAACTGTCACCGCGCCTGAATCGCCCGGCTGCCATCCAGGTGGCAAACTAAATATTAAGTCGAGCAGGAAAAACAGGTTCGCAGTGGAATTTACGGGCTTGACAGCGCAATCCTGCTGAAGAAATCATTGCTGTATAGAAAACGGTACAATCCACATGAACATCCGCACAGTCGGGATTTTCGGGAATGAAACTACAAACCCCAATTCCAATGAAGTTGGGTCGTTGTGTAAAACGTGAATAAAAACAGAATACAATAATTTGCAAATCCTTTTCGACATATATTCAATTGAGTACACTACAAAATGTTCAAAATAATAAACTGTATTGGTTTTTTTTTTTGTAAATATTCGCTCATTTTGAATTTGATGCCTGCAACACGTTACAATAAAGCTGGTACAGTGGCAACAAAAGGCTGGGAAAGTTGAGGAATTCTCAAAAAACACCTGTTGTTACATTCCAAAGTTTAACAGGTTAATTGGAAACTGGTAAGTGTCATGATTAGGTATAAAAGGAGCATCCCCGAAAGGCTCAGTCATTCACAAGCAAGGATGGGGCGAGGTTCACCACTTTGTGAACCACTGTGTGAGCAAATAATCCAACAGTTTTAGAACAACGTGTCTCAGTGTGCAATTGCAAGGAATTTAGGGATTTCATCATATACAGTCCATTAATGTCATCGAAAGGTTCAGAGAATCCGGAGAAATCTCTACATGTAAGCAGCAAGTCTGAAAACCAACATTGAATGCCCGTGACTGTTGTTTCCTCAGGCGGCACTGCATTAAAAACCGACATCATTCTGAGAAGGATATTACCATGTGGGCTCAGGAACACTTTGGAAAACCACTGTTAGTTGAGAGCCATTGTCTGTAAGGTTCAGGCAGGTGGTGATAGTCACCTTCTTCAATTTTGCTGAAACTTAGGTGGTTTTATGTCCCTACCCTAACTAGAAAATTCCCCAAATTTTTTGGCCCTACCTGCACCGGTTTGGGTTTTAGGGGTCAATCAAGTGCAAGCTGAAATAGGGCCTAAAATGCCAAATTACCAAAATTTGATTTTGAGGTTGCTCTTATTCACTGCGCAAACTTTATCCCAAAGTAAAAGTTGGAAAATTGAATTATAGGGGGATGGTCAGTGGAAAGAGCGATTTTTCGGCCTGGGATCTTCTTCAAGAACATACGTGGGGGGCGCTCCAATATGGCTGCAATCCATTTTCGTCACTAGTTTGCACCCCTTATACTCAGTGCGTGATCAGTGCCCCAGAACTTTCACAGCTGCACCACACTGGTATGTAGTTAGACTATCCATTACAGGTGAGAAAAAATTGGGATAGTGTATGTGCACACAGTGCGCATACACTAGTGCAGGGGTCACCAACTCTGTTCCTGGAGAGCTACCATCCTGTAGGTTTCTGCTCTATCTCCAATTCAGCACACCTGATTCAACTAATTAGTCACTCAATTGCCCAGCTTGTGATCTTGTTAAGTAGCTAATTAGTTGAATCAGGTGTGCTGAATAGGAGGAAGAGCAGAAACCTAAAGGAAGGTAGCCGTCCAGGAACGGAGTTGGTGACCCCTGCACTAGTGTATGGCGCGGAACATGGCAAAATGGTAAAATTTGGCGTATTTCGGCGCTTCCTGGTGGCATATGCGGTTGATTGACAGGGCAAAGGTTTGTTGCATAATGAAGTATAGAGGTCACCCTTTTAGTTTATGAAAGCCATTTATTTGAATAAGGACTACTGTCCATAATGGGTGCCGCTTTACTAACAGATGTACTGGTACACGTGTAAAGCAATATCCACTCAAAATTGCTCATGATTGGTCCAGCTGAAATGCGTGGTGAAAATCCCAAGGAAATACTTTTGTATGCGATGTCCTTCACCTTTAAACTTGCAGTTATTGCAAAGGGAACAATGGGGTCATGACTGCACAAGTCAATACTAAGGGTGCTAAAATGTTGTACTTCCGTGGAACATGAAGAGTTGAATGGAGCATACAAGATTGTTGTTCTTTTGTAAAATTTTGTTCTGAACCACTTAAAAATGGGTACAAATACAATAAAATGGAACAGAAAAAATCAACTATTATCCAGAACATGGAACAAGGTCAAACTCACAGTTACATGGAGGGATTACAGCACAGCTGATTATATGAATATGTGACACAATGGGGATGTCGCCACTCAGAATCAGTCGCTGGATGGTGCTGCAACTGTATGAGCACTTCTACTGTGACCTCGCAGGTGACGTCGAGGATGACATAACTGTGATGATTTGGTCGAAATGCACCTATAGCAGCTCATATTGACATGCGCTAAGAATATCCCATGATTTTTGTCATTGGAATTTCATTGATAAAGGCTAAAGACATAATTCATGAAAACATATCCTTGGGATAGTGGCTGCGCATTTCATAACTTGACCAATCATGAGCAATTTTGAGCAGATATTGCTTTACACGAGTACCAGTACATCTGTTAGTAAAGCGGCACCTACTATCGACAGTAGTCCTTATCCCAAGAAATGGCTTTCATAAACTAAAAGGGTGATCTCCATACTTCATTATGCAACAAACCTTTGCCCTGTCGGTTGACCATGCACACCACCAAGTGGCGCTGAAATATGTCAAATTTTACCATTTCGCCATGTTCGGTGCCACCTATTGGTGTGAGCATACACTATCCCAACTTTTTCTCACCTGTAATGGATAGTCTACCTACATACCAATGAGGTGCAGTTATAAAAGTTCCGGGGCACTGATCGCGCACAGAGTATAAGGGGTGTAAACTAGTGACGAAAATGGATTACGGCCATATTGGAGCGCCCCCTATATGTTGCACAAAGAAGATCCCAGGCCGAAAATTGCTCTTTCCACTGACTATCCCCCCTGTAATTCAATTTTCCAACTTTTACTTTGGGATAAAGCTTGCGCAGTGAACAATAGCAACCCAGAAATCAAATTTTTATAATTTGGCAGTTTAGGCCCTATTTTGGCTTGCACTTGATTGACCCCTAAAACCCAAACCGGTGTAGGTAGCGCCAAAATATTTTTGGACTTTTCTAGTTAGGGTAGGGACAGAAGACCACCAAAGTTTTAGCAAAATTGAAGAGGGTGACTATCACCACCTGCCTGAACTTTACAGACAATGGCTTTTAACACAGCTAGTCGAAACATCTACAAGTGCAAGTTAAAACTCTACTATGCAAAGCAAAATCCATATATCAACAACACCCAGAAATGAGACCGGATTCTCTGGGCCCGAGCTTATCTGAGATGGACTGACGAAAAGTGGAAAAGTGCGCTGTGGTCTGACGAGTCCACATTTTAAATTGTTTTTGGTAATCATGGACATCGTGTCTTCCAGGCTAAAGAGGAAAAGGACCATCCAGATTGTTATCAGCGCAAAGTTCAAAAGCCAGCATCTGTGATGGTATGGAGATGTGTTAGTGCCCATGGCATGGATAAGTTGCACATCTGTGAAGGCACCATTGATGCTGAAAGGTACATACAGGTTTTGGAGCAACATATGCTGCTATCCAAGCAACGTCTTTTTCAGGGATGTCCCTGATTATTTCAGCAAGACAATGCCAAGCCACATTCTGCACGCATTACAACAGCATGGCTTCGTAGTAAAAGGGTGTGGGTCATAGACTGGCCTGCCTGCAGTCCAAACCTGTCTCCCATTGAAAATGTGTGGCGCATTATGAAGTGCAAAATACAACAACGGAGACCCCGAACTGTTGAGCAACTGAAGTCATGCATCAAGTGAGAAAAGGGAAATAATTCCACCTACAAAGCTTCTACAATTAGTGTCCTCAGTTCCCAAAAGCTTATTGAGTGTTGTCAAAAGGACAGTGGTAAACACAGTGGTAAAAATGCCCATGTTCCTGCTTTTTTTGGAAAGTGCTGCAGGCATCAAATTCAAAATGAGTGAATATTTAAAAAAAAAAACAATAAAGTTTATCAGTTTAAAGGTTAAATATCTTGTCTTTGTAGTGTACTCAATTGAATATGGGTCAAAAAGGATTTGCAAATCATTGAATGCTGTCTTTATTTACGTTTTACCCAACGTCCCAACTTCATTGGAATTGGGGTTTGTAGAAAGCACAATGTAGGCAACATTTATATGCCTATTGAATTACTGTGTGGTAACATTTAGCTATGCAGCTCTCTCAAATGAAGGTGGTTAGTTTTGTTTGCTTTTGGAGCAAGTTGCCTTCAAGCCATCAGCCTGAATGGCCAATCAGAAACGCATAGAATAAGAATGTGAGCATATTATTATATTCTACTAGGTTACTTGCTTGATATGGCTTTCTGCAGCAATATTTTCCCCCCAAAAGTTCGGTTCCTTCAAGAAATGTAGCCGTGAAAATGATGCATTTTTGGAATTTATAGGCACTCCCAGCCACATGAGTTGTTATATAACGTATTTACCACAAGATGGTGGTATATGATAGAAAACGGTTATGCTGAGTGCTCTCCCTAAGCAAGATTATTTGCCAACTTCGCATGAAGTCATGTAAAACAGGGTTAAACCTGAGTGAAACAACCTATAGACGAGTGTTTGAAGCCAAGGTACTCAGATAAAAATATTACCCTACCACCGTGGTGAAAATCTTATTTAAGGTAGGCCATCCCATCTGAATTGTTTTGAAAACAAAACTTTGCTCAGTCTTACACCCTTTGTCATCTAAAGAGGCATTTGAATTTTTTTTTTTTTAATCTAGAATAGTTTCAGTGGAGAATAGAGCCTTGTAGATTTTCCACACTCAGATAGCTCACTACAAATAAAAATATTTTGTAAAAGTCAATTAAAAAAAAAAAAAATAAAAAAATAAAGCGAATTATAAGGCAAGGAGTGTTATAATCCGACAAGGAACCTATGCAGAATCAGGGTAGAATCCACGAGCAAGTATTTATTAACAGAAAAACAGTTATAGAAGGGAGACAGTCCAGCTGAATTGGAAATGACTGGAGAGGATATGGGCATGTCCACACACAGGCCAGTGGCTGTCTTGGGGCGGAAGCCGGGTGGTGAATCCTCCTCGGAGAGGCAGGATTGCTTGCCGATAAGAAGGAAGGGTTTAGCAGGAATGAAATCCCAATACTGCAGAACAATGGAGGTTTGGGAGGTGTCCCTAATAAACTGACTCAGGGGAACAGGCCAGAATAAAATATGAATACGATCGTAGTTCCAGTCCTAGAGACCAATTTTAAGGCTTAGGAGCCTGTTGCTATTAATTAGAATAATGACGTTTTTCTTCATCATTGATATGCCAAAACATACAAAAGAAGAGCATATCCAAATACTAGGAGACACTAACAGACTGAAAAGTTTTATACAGTATGAATGATGACTATCTGGCAACCTCACTGACACTACAAGAAACGTATATAGACGTGACATTCAAAAAAGGCGCGAAGATGAGACAATAAGCCAATTAAAGGAGACAAACTGCAAAAACACTGATGGAGGGAAGGAGCCGAGTAATTACACATGAGGGTTGTGACGGTACATTAGTCCGCCCCCCCGAGGGCCCCCACTTGGCAACTCTGGAGTCAACCCCAGACATCGAAGCAGGTTGTCGCGTACCAGGGCAATCCCCTGGCCTGTACCCCTCCAAGTCCAACAAGAATCGGTGGTCATGCCCCCTATGCCAAATATCCGACATAATGCACGATGTATGAAGGGTCACCATGGGTGAGCCAAGGGGAAGGCAGCAAGCAGGAGGGACAACTGTAGTGAGATAGAGACAAAGGTTTAATTCTAGACACCGTTATGCTCAAAAGTTTGCATACCCTGGCTGAATTTCTAAAATAGGTGACTTTTTTTAAAGATAACATGAATGGCCAGAAAAAACACATTTATTTTATTTTTATTGAATGCATATCCAACTGTAGGTCATGTAGAATGGCACAATCATCAAATAAAACATGTCAATAAGGCGGAAAAAATATGAAATGGACCCTGTTCAAAAGTGTGCATGCTCGTAGTTCTTAATGCTGTGTATTGCCCCCTTTAGCATCAATAACAGTGTGCAGTCTTTTGTGATAATTGTCAATAAGGCCCCCAATTCTTTCAGGTGGTATAGCTGCCCATTCTTCCTTGCAAAATGCCTCCAGCTCCTGCAAATTCTTTGGTTGTCTTGCATGAACTGCATGTTTAAGATCTCCCCAAAGCGGCTCGATGATATTGAGGTCATGAGACTGTGATGGCCACTCCAGAACCTTCACCTTTCTCTTCTGTAACCACTTGAGGGTCAACTTGACCTTGTGCTTTGGATCATTGTCATGCTGGAAAGTCCAAGTGCATCCCATGCGCAGCTTTCGTGCTGAGGGATACAAATTGTCTGTCAGTTTTTTCTGATAGCATGCTGCATGCTTCATCTTGCCATCTATTTTCACGAGATTCCCTGTGCCTTTAGAGATCACACACCCCCAAAACATCAGAGAGCCACCACCATGCTTTACAGTGGGAATGGTATATTTTTCACCATGGGCCTTGTTGACTGCTCTCCAAACATAGCGCTAATGGTTGTGACCATAAAGTTCTATTTTGTATTTCAGAAGTTGGGAGATGTGTCAAAGGTGTTGTCTGGCATATTTTAGCAGGCTATTTTGTGGGATTAGCACAATAATGGCTTCATTCTAGTAGCTCGACCATGAGGCTCATTGTTGTTTAAATGCCTCCTTATTGTGCTCCATGAGATGACCACACCATCTTTTTACAGAGCATCCTGTATTTCTCTTGAGGTAGCTTGTGGATTTTTCTTTGTGCCCAAAACAATTCTCCTGGCAGTTTGGGCTGAAATCTTTCTTGGCCTACCTGACCTTGGCTTGGTATCAAAATATCCCCTCATTTTCCACCTCCTTAATCACGGACTGAACAGTACTGACTGGCATTTTCAAGTCTTTGGTTATCTTTTTATATCCTTTCCAACCTTTAAAATTCTGAAGAACCTTGTTACAAAGGACAGTTCTTTTCCACTCCCCATGGCTCAGTGTCTAGCCAGATCAGTGCATCCATTAGGAAGCTAACAAACTCAATGACTATACATAGACACTAGTGACAATTTGACAAGGCACAGGTGTGGAAAATTAACTCTTAATAGCCATTGAAACCCAAGTTTGTCACCTTGTGTCTACATAACAGGTTGCTGAGATCCATCTGGAATAGGAAGGGAAGGCTGGATCCCTCTAGGTAATGCCTCCATTCTTCAAACACCAGCTTCATTGCCAACAGCTCTTGGAATGGTTTCTCTTTGCAGGAGACAGCTGTCAAGAGAAGAAGGCACATGGATGGACCTTACCACTGCCTGCCTGCTGCCTTTACTGTTTTCCTTTGCCTAATTATATTCCTGCTCTCTGTGCGCTGCTGCTACACCACCAGGCATGACAACCAAGGTTCACCTCGCTAAAATGGCAAGCCAACTTTTTCAGGCTATAAAACGTTGCTTGACGATGGCCACATCAGACAATCTAAAACCCCAGGCACATTATTTAGCCCACAGTCGACATCCATATTAGCAATGCTGGTAATAGCTGGGGACATAGAACTGAACCCCAGACCTCAACTGCCGGGGAGTGACTTGACGGATCCATACGGCGGCCTGCTCCGTGCTGCGTCCCGGATGCCAGCTACCTCCAACGGCGTGGATCCATTTTGCTGGTTCACTTCTGCCATTGCGTCAATGGGATTGTTTCCCAGCATGACACTGCACACTGGGGTAGCACAAGCATTGCTGGCGATAGGCACTGATGGCCCTGCGTGATTTCATCGGGGTGCATGGGGCTACGCACTATCACTTAAACTACAGCTGCCAGGACAACCAGCATGGCAGTTTCACTGAGTGGCACAACTCTCCGGCACAATGACGCTACTAAACATACCATCAGTCTCAGTGCCATTTAGCCTCCTCAGCCTCTTGGATTATCTGAATTAAAATCCTCATCCTTTAGTCACATTTAACAACTCTGATACTGGGTTATCACAAGAATTGTTATCCACATCAGCAGATCCACAGGTGAGGACGACCATCACAGACAATGGTGAGTGTAACTTTGTTGCACCCCTAATAACAACAATGACAATGAACTAAAAGTTCCACTTTTATTTATGTTTATGTGAAGGACTGTTTTAAGTGTGAACGGATTGAATGGCCTGTGGATATAAATATTGAATGTATTGCTCTAAATATAATTATTCCCCCTGAAATGACTTATAGCATTATATGTTTGTACCGACCTCCCTCTAGTAATAACACGTTTTATGATCAACTTAAAACAATCTTAAATTTTAGCAATTTTACAAGGGAAATTATCCTTATAGATGATTTCAACATTGATTGGGATTATAAATTAAAGAGAGAGAGAGAGAAAAAAAATACAGATAACTTCAATTTCACTAAAGTTATTCAAGATACAATAAAAATAACTAATACATCTAAAAAACATTGATCTAATATTCACAAATAAGTCTGACAGAATCACCAAAACCTTTAGTCCTTCATCTGGGCTTTCTGATCACAATTTTATTTTATGCGCAAGAAAAATTAATGGCAAACACTCCACTAGACCCACTAGGGTTAGCAGCCTTCACATGACACCTAGAAGTGCACAACAAAATTTAAATAACGCTTTGCAACAACACAACTGGTCCAGTGTAATCATGAATAATGACATTGAGGACAGCAGTAATGTATTCATTACAAGTATCAAAGAAATTTCTGGTCATTTCACAAAAATAGTAGAACCTAAAAGACACCTAAAAAACACTACCTTGATTGCTGGACAATATTTAAGAATTAATGAAAAAAAGAGATGATGCACAAAAAAATCCATGAAAACAGGGCAAACAAGTGACTGTCATATTTTTTATACCACTGAGAAATAAAGTGGTGAAACATATCCGCAAAGCAAAAGCAAAAGCAGGGCAAATGGAAAGGGAAAGTTGATATGGGAAAGCCTAAATAAGCTTCTAGGATGAAACAAAGATACCAAACCCAACAACATACGGCTTCAAGGGAATGGCACACTGATTACCAACTTGGACACTGTTGTCAATAAATTCAATGAGTTCTTCATAAGCTCAGTTGAGGAGTTAACAACGCATTTTAAATGTTCAGACACCTCCTTTAATCCTCCCAATGATAGTAAACCAGTGTTTAACACTGAAAATATATCTGTCCCTGAGGTTCTAAGAATTGTATCTTCTTTAAAAAGCTCTAAGGGATGTATTTGATCTGGATAGTAACCTTATAAAGCTCCACAAAGAGGCTGTTGCAGACCCAACTGCACATTTAGTATATCTATTTATAAAGCAATGCAGAATGCCAACAACTTGGAAGATTGCTAAGGTTACCCCAGTCTTTAAAGCTGGTAATAAGTCCAGACCAGAGAACTATCAGCCAATTAGCATCCTACCCATTGTATCAAAGGTGGAGAGAAATGGGTGCCATGCAATTAATGAAACATCTTAACAACTGTCATACCCCTCTCCACCCAATGCAGTTTGGTTTTATTAAACATCACTCCACTGATACAGCCACCTGTTACTTCTTTAAGAACGTCAAAAATTTATTTGATCAGGGTGGTTATGTAGGTGCCGTTTTCCTGGACCTAAACCGAGCTTTTGACATAATAAATCATGATGTGCTTCTTGCAAAACTCTCTCTAATTTTATTTTTTCTAAAAGTGCTCTCTGCTGGATTAAGTCATACTTGTCAAATAGAAAACAAGCTGTACACATTGGAAATGCACAATCATCATACCTCAGTTGCTCAGTTGGAGTTCCACAAGGCTCTATACTGGGACCAAACCTCTTCTCTCTTTATGTCAATGGTTTGCCAAATGTTTGTTTTAATGTTAAAGTTAAATTAAATACAGATGACACATTATTATATGCATTAGCTAAAACAAAACAATAAGCTGCTGCTACACTGTGTGCTGATATGGTGCAAGTATCTCAGTGGCCTCAAAATTCATGTTTACACCTTAACACAGAAAGAACTGTATGCATGTTTTTTTTTTCCCTGCCAGCCAGCAGGGGATAGCAACCATGTGTAATAGTTAATGGAGAGATACTTGATGTGGTGGAACAATTTAAGTATCTTGGTGTAGTCTTTGACTCCAAACTTACATTCAAAGAATGTATTAAGAAA
The DNA here is from genome assembly GCA_029692085.1 of Gymnothorax javanicus. Lineage (NCBI taxonomy): Eukaryota > Metazoa > Chordata > Actinopteri > Anguilliformes > Muraenidae > Gymnothorax > Gymnothorax javanicus. Next base: position 44,990,897 of record CM056206.1, on the reverse strand, counting down.
ATCTCAAATGTTATTAAGTTCAACTTAGCCAATTTCTGTCATGTAAGACCTTTTCTCACCTCACAGTCAGCAAAAGCTTATACGCACGCAATGGTATTTTCTCACATAAAATAGTTTTACAACCTGGTCACATACTGCTGCAAGCATGTTCAAACCCATCAAGTCGTTCTTCAAGAAAACTGTCAACATTTTGGATAAGAAACCTCCCCACTTCCATTATTGCAATAAGTAAATATAAGATTTTTAACCTTGATAGTAACCAAACTTTTGAGGATGTTTGTCTTGTATTAAAATTTTAAATGGACTTGCCCCACCACCATTAAATAATTTTTGTCATGTCTGGAGAAAGGAGCCAAATGCAAGTAGTCTAAAAAAAACGTGGTCTTTATTATAGTCTGAGTCCAAGCCAGTTAATGACAGTGATGGTACAGAAGGGCAATCCAAAAACAGAGTCCAAAAACAGGCAGGGGTCCAAAAGCCAATAAGCACAGATTACAGCACCAAATTGTAAGGCAGCAGGAGAGTAAAGGGTCCGAAATCCAAATTCAAAAGCCAGGGCAGCAATACACAGAAATCGTGGTCATACAGAAAAAGGGCCATAATCAGGAGGCAAACAAATCCAGGCAGGCACAGACAGAAATCAGAATCGGGCAGCAGGTTGTCACAGAATCTTAATCAAATCACTGCCGTACAAGGAGCTCGGCATAGGAAAAGATGATCAACGGTTTGACGAGGGCTAAGCAGAAGTGAGGGACATTTATACACAAGGAAGGTAATGAGCTAGGCGGAGCAACAGTTGTGAGGGATAATCTAAACATTGACTGAGAGGGGAAAACACAAGAGGTAATTAAGCAATACAAAATGGGTAACAATGACAAAGACTAGTTTTCACAGGACATCCTTAAACAATCACAGCTCCATTCAAGGAGTGCCAAAGCGGGGAGAGATGGAGGAAACAGATTAGTATAAGAGATAGTTGCAAAGTCTCTGCAGAAACAAAGGCAAAGGACTGGGAGAGCATAAAGGGTAGAGTTACAAATTAGTGTAGAAAGCAGAGAGAACCAATTAGTAAAGTAATTAGTTTGTCCAGTAATAATATTATTTATTTATTTATTTATTTAGTACCAAGGTCAACAGGTATAAAATACCCAATAACATTACCCAATATTACCCAATTGTGCAAGTTAGTATGTTTATATTTACAGGATTAGTTCAGTATATTAGTATGGGATATATCACCCATGTGTAAAAAAAAAAAAAAAAAAATTGCCCCTTAAACCTAATTACTGGCTGTGCCCCCCTTGATAGCAACAAGTGTAAGCAAATGTTTGCGATAACATGCTATGAGTTTTTTTTTTTACATTGCTGTGGAGATATTTTGGCCCGCAATTCTTTGAAAATTATTTTAACTCAGCCATACTGGAGAGTTTTCAAACATGAACTACCTGTTTAAGGTCATATCATTGCATCCCAATCAGATTTAAGTCAGGTCTTTGACTAATCCACTAAAAAACCCTTCATTTTATCTCTTTGGAGCTATTCAGAGGTGGACTTGCCAGTGTACTTCGGCTCATCATCCTGCATAACTCAACTGCGCTTGAGCTTTAGGTTAGAAACTGATGGCTGGATTTTTCCATTGGGATTAACTGCTAGAGAGCAGAATTCATGGTCATAGGTACAAATTAAATGCAAGCAGACTCAATTTGCCCATTCCATCAATTATTGCAAGCCCTGGTCCTGGAGTGGCCCCAGACCATCACATTACCACCACAATGTTTGAATGTTGGAATGCTGTTCTTATTCTGGAATATTGTGTTAGCTTTACATGTGATGTTGAGAGACCCATGTCTTCCAAAAAATTCCAGTTTTTACTCATCTGTCCAAAAAATATCACCCCAAATGTCTTGGGGATGATCAAGATTTTTTTTTTTTTGCAGATGTCCGACTAGCCTTTTGTGTTCTTTCTGGTCAGCAGTGATTTTCACCTAACAGCCCTCCCATGGATGCAATTTTTCCCCAGTCCCTTTCTTATTGTAAAATCATTAACACTGACCATAACCAAGGCAAATCTTTAGATGTTAGTCTGGGTTTCTTTTTGATCTACTGAATTTAATCGTTGATGTGCTCTTGAAGGAATTTTGGTTGGCTGGCCATCGCTGAGATGGTTCAGAACTGTTCCAAGTTTTCTCCGATTGTAGATAATGGCTCTCACCATGTTTGCTGGCATCCAAGAGCATTTAAAATGGCTTTTTAACCCTTTCCAGACTAACAGAAGGCAACGACTTTGTTTCTTATCAGTTCTTGAACTTCTTTATGCTGCAGCATCATGCATTGTTTTCTGCCTACTTTACATAGTCAGACAGATTCTATTTAGGCGATTTTTAGATTCAACAGGGCTGGCAATAATCATACCTGGGTGTGTTTGTTGAGGATCATATTTCAATATTTCTCATCAAATTCATCAGTAAATCAATTACCATATTTAATAACCAGAATCAATAATCATATTATGTACAACGTATTATGTAAGCAGCAATAACACATTTACACATGCACAGGCACACGCACCCAGGCACACACATACAAGCAGTTCGCACACACAGGAGCACACACACACACACACACATGCAGACACAGACACACACACACACACACACACAAACACATAAAACACACACATACAAGCAGTGCGCACACACATAAGCAGTTGGCTTCTGTAGCTTTGATTGACATCTGTTCAGTTGATTCAGGCAACATCTGTCCAGTCATCAGCATTATTCACCATCATTCATCAGAAATCATATAGTTATGCATGCTCCAGTATTACACTGGAAGAGGGTTGTTATCTTTTGGTAGCAGTTTTCAAGGCAAGTTGGCAGTGTTTGGGTTTGCCTGTCTCTGGGAAAACCTGTGACCCTAAAAGTCCTGTGAAACAAGTAGCCTTGAAGTTGTTATTTTAAAAAGGATGCCAACTAATGATAAAAAGACAAAAACAAGAAACATGCAGACACCACATGATTGTACCACTGAAAAACAAGTAGGAAGCAGACATTATGTTATTGAACCATTGGAGCGTGAGAATGAGAAGGCGGAAAAACCATATTTGGAAGATATTTCCCGTGATGAAGGTATAAAAACTGGGTGAGAAAAGCAGAATGGCAGTTCTTCTGGTGCAAAAAGAACTCGGCTTTATATTCATCAATATGCCTCAATAAAGCCTAATTTTCTGAAGAATCTGTCTCTCCAATTGTTTGAGGATGGGGGAACCTCATAATATGAAAATATGTCTGAATGGAAACCATGACATGTTTAATGAAATTGAGCCCAATTATCAAATTAAATATGTTTTATTGGTTGATTTTGGTAACTAAGGAGAAAATTACTATGCAGGGCCTGGGATAGAGTTTTTCTTCAAATGAATGAAATCATCAATTAAGAACTGCATTTTATGTTTACTCTGGTTATCTTTGTCTAATATTAAAATTAGTTAGATGATTTGAAACATTTAATTGTGACAAATATGCAAAATCAGAAGAAATTTGGAAGGGAGAAAATGCCTTTTCAGAGCAATGTATTTTGATGCGGTTGGCCCAGATGATCATCGGATCTGAACACAATTGAATGTGGGTTTTAAATGGTACTGAAGGCAAAAAGTGCCCAAAATATGCAGGAACTGAAGACTGGTCTGCAGTATAGACCAGGCAGAGCATGACCACGGAAGATACTCGGTGTCTGATAGTGTCTATGGATCACAGATTTCAAGCAATCATAGCGAGTAAAGATTATGGAACCAAATGTTTAAATTATTAATTTATTCTACATTATGTTAAACAGTCCAATATTTCTTATGCACGCAAAAATGAGGGAACTATGTTAACAAGGCACTGTAGTCTTTAAAAGGGTCTTCTGATATGGATAAAAAGACTCTCAAATAAAAATCTGAGTCCGCACTGCAACCTCATTTTCGTTCCATCCTTTCAAATTCAAAGTGGTAGACTACACATCCAAAATAAAAATTGTGCCACAGTCTAATGAATTACAGTGCTCGCTGTAAATTTCTATATTGATTGAATGTGAATTATTCATCAGCACCTAAATTGTTCGCTCTAATTCCACACTGACCTTTCTAACACGTGCCCGCAGGTACAGATAATATTTGAATGTCCAGTTACCCCTTAATGGAGAAACGACTGCAAGTTCTGAAGATCAATACTGAAAAGCCGTCGGGCAATGACACAAAAGTAAGCCTTCATTGAGATTGACAAAAGTGAGCGGGGGAAATCAAAAACGGAGTGGCTATTCCCCCAACTGTTGGACAAATTGTCTGCGTCAGAGTGGCAATTCCCCCAATCGAGAAAGAGCAACCTTCCCCCCAGTTTGACCAACAGACTGGGGGAATAAGAGCAACTTTCCTCCCTGTTCCACCAATGTTTGGGGGAATAAGAGCAACTTTCCCCCCCTTCCATCAACAGTTGGGGGGATAAGAGCAACCTTCCCCCTGTTCCACTAACATTTGGGGAAATAAGAGCAACCTCCCAGCTGGCATTTTAACATTTTTTCACTGTTGAATCAACGTCATGGATCATAGTTGAATCACTGTTGAATTATGTTTTGATTTTGAAAGATGAACTAACGTTGATTTTGCAACATTTTTTCAACGTTGGGCATGAGTACCATACACAACCTCCACTTTTTTTTTTTTTGGGTTTTTTTTTTTGCCAGAATGATTTTAAAAGGGGGCACAAGTATTTTTGGGGGGTTTTTATGAGTGAGCAGGGGGTTTAGAATGATGGGGGGAAATTTTTAAAAGGAAGGGATAGATGCAGCACGAGGAAAAAACATTTTTGCAGTAATTTCAGTTTCTACCACCGTGTTCTTCCCTCGTGACATTCACTCTGTGTATGATCTCTCCAACTTCTTCTGACCTTCTTTTTTTGTGTTTTCTTTTTTTCCCCTCCATCGATGAGGCTGTGAACAAAGGTTTACATGTTAAGTTAGACATTACATTAATGTTTGCAGCGGGATTAGAACCTGGGAACCTGTGAACAAAGCATTTTCAAGCACACCATACACTTTAGTCTTAACCACTGCACCAACTGAGTTTGTTGCCAGCTCAGCGCATCAGTTTCTATTCATCGCTGAAGGGTGAAAGACAACCAAAGGTATAATTATATATCGAGGGCTGACTGCAATAAACAGTTATGTCCAGGTGTTATACATTGGGCATAACTGTTTATTGCAGTCAGCCCTCGATATATATATATATATATATATATATATATATATATATATATATTATATTTTTCTTTTCTTTTTATTTATTGTTGTCAATGAGGAGACGTCATGTGAATATCCATTTTGATGTGTTTCATGCTGGTGAGTCGGCTGATCCATTGACCCTGGGTAGAATAATTTGAGCAGAACAAACCATTGTTTGTGGCTGAGTTGGGTTAAGGTTAGGGTTAGGCACAGGGATAGGGATAGCATTCCTTATGAGTTGGGTTAAGGTTAGGTATAGGGATAGGGATAGCGTTCCCTATGAGTTGGGTTAAGGTTAGGGTTAGGGATAGGGATAGCATTCCCTATGAGTTGGGTTAAGGTAAGATCAATAGTGTCATGGCTGCCACCTTTATAAGCTTGCCACATGTATAGACGCTCTAGAAATTACAGTGTAAATTCTCTTAACTGGGTGTGCGCTTGATGTTTTTCCACACCCGAATATTTCACTTGGTATCTAAACATTAAGGTAAGTCGAAAAAGTTGCGATTTTTTTCGATTTTGCTGGAGGTTGTGTGTGGTACTCTTACCCAACGTTGTTTCAATGTTGTTTCAACGTTGAAACAAATCTTGTTCAAATTCCAGTGTTGATTTGAAATCATTTTGTTAACCTATTTACAACCATCAGAGTTCAACATTGTTTCAATAACGTTTCAACGTTGAAATGACAACTGACATAATTTCAACCATATTTCTATGTTGAAGGTCGGTAGTGTGCCGGCTGGGCTTCCCCCCTGTACCACCAACGGTTGGGGAAATAGCCTTTGCCAATTAAAAATAGCCAAGTTGTCTGCCGCAAGTGGTAAAAATGTTATTTTCTGAGAATTACCGTATACATTTATACAATAAAGAAATATTAAATTGACAACTTTGTAAACTCAAAAAAATATGAGGCACATAGGCAAGGGCGTATCATATGAGAGAATTATCAAAATGAAATATGAGTCTCGTGAGGTCTTGGATTGAGATGCGCATCGTTCGTTACGTGACAGTTAACTTCAGTGTGAAGTCGTAAAAGGTAAAAATGTCCTAATTCACTGTTTAGATTTGACTGAGGTCTGAAATGGATATTTCATCATACAATCTGTTTGCCATGTCGGTTATTCTCTCCTTGTCCACCTCTCCTGGAAGAAATATAGGTTCAATAATTTAGGAAGTGTTTTTGTAACGTGGATTAGACCATGTATACTGCATATGTCCGATTCCAATTAAAACGTCTGTGGATAACTTTGAAGGATTCAAGAGATGCGAGTTTGAGGCCATGGATGAAAAATAAAATTAATAGAGTCAGAACTTCTGAGCACCGCTTTCATTCGCCATTACCCTCTAATGTTCTCTGCTGATAAACCTCGTAAATCGATCAATGCTAATATGAAATTTCCAGAGGGCATGCATCAAGGACGCTGATGAAGTTGACGAATGCAATTACGCATAAGAGGTCCCTATATAAACAGCAACGTCTGCATTACTGAGTGTAGAGTTAGTTGTTCAGTTCTTAGAAGCGCGCAAGAACACTGACCGTCAAACAACCATGATTCACGTCAGATTCGCCTTTTTATCAGTGGCAGCATCAGTGCTCGTTTTATGCAACCCATCGGAAGCATGGTACAAGCAAGCCACTGGCCCTAGTTTCTATTCAGTAGGCAGAGCTTCAGGTTTGCTTTCAGGGATCCGAAGATCACCATTCGTCAGGAGGTCTGAGTCCGAGACCGTTTTTGAAAGCGCCGAGTCTTCAGAGACCAACGCAGTATCCGAACTGAGCGACAGAAAGAACTCATTTTTGAAAAACTTGGTAAGTACCGTTTAATACTTCCTCTTGAGACATATTAGGCATTGATGCATAAATTGTGAGTTCAAAGCAGTGTAGTAACAGACTTAAACTGGACATATGTTCAAACCGCGTCGTTGTTTGCAAAAACAAATAAGATTGAACCTGAGCCCCCAAGTGACTCGTGCGTAAAGATCGCTGTCCTTTCAGCACCAAGAGGTGAAGTCCGAGTTATTGAGGTTGCAATAGACTACTTAGAGGACCATTTGCCTAATTGCGCGATACTAATGCATTCTTAACAGTACATATCATTGAGAGGAGATCATTTGCACTAGATTAACAGGCTATTTTTCAAGATGAAGCGGCCACTGACGTGAAGTTGGAGGTAAGATGGTGCCGGCAGAATCCTCACTTTTTAACTCATGATTACTTTCAACTTGTTCCCGTTTACCTTGCTTTATTAGCAATCGATCCACTCGATTACAAAGACTAAGTGGTGGATTTACTTCATTTTATTGATACAGGTTACTGAGAATAAAGCCGTTTGCACTGATTGAAAAGCTTCGATATGTTGCATTCAAGTCCGAGACAATTAGCCTACGATGTTTTTCACTGTAAATCAATGCTTAAAGCAAAAGAAGGAAGTGTCGTCTCAACAGAATTCACCCATTTTAAATTTATACTTCATTGTCTCTTTTGAAAACATTGATACATCAGAATTTGGAATTCAGAGAAAGTTTTTTTTTTTTTTTTTTTTTTTAAGCCCAATTAATGATATTATCGTCATCCCTACAATCACACATTACATGTTAGTTATCTCTTCTGTATTGGCCACCATTATATGCTATATTTATCATGATTATGCAGTAAAATAAATGTTTTACTGTAAATCCGACAAAGTCCAAGGGAACAGTTGAGTTGAATCCTGCGTTAAAAGGTTATGTTGCTGCCGACCCAAACAGCTGGTCTGTGGGCACTGCGTATATCGCCCTGATAGCAGAGCAACGTTTCGCGTTGCTGATCGGCTGGTTAATCAATAGTTATGCTTATTTTAATGACAATGTTTTTTTGTTTTTTTTTCCCTTGCAGGACGTGTGCGTCAAAGACATTTCGCCAAACCTTCAGAGCTGCGAACTCGTTCAGGATGGCGCGAGCGTGTTCCAGTGTAAAGCGGACGTGTTTCTGTCTCTCGACTCGCACAACTGCCTCAGCGCTTGAACAGTGTGCCCTAATCAGAGCCACACCAAGCACATCGCCTCTCTCCTAAGATTTAAAGCAATGACAAAAGCGCATTGAACCGACGACAGTGAATGTCCCATTTGCAATACAACATGAAATTATCGTTTGGTATGTGTTAGAACGCCGATTCTGTTAGACCGCGGCACTCCCCTCCTGTAAGCCGCCCATCTGCTCATAAACGGGTTTCAGATTTATGTTGCTGCTGTGTTGAACATATGATAACTCATTTGCTTCATTGAAATAAAAAGTACACAAACTTGTCTTCGAGTACAATAATATCTATAACTAAATGGTCACGGAAATTAATTCAAAATATTTTGTCATCTCATTGACAAGTTTTCATTTAAATACTTCTTCATTCACTTACAACATATATATGATGTAATTAGAGATCATAGGCTGCCTTTACAAACCATACCAGTTATTTCACGCAGCGGTGACCTGCTGTTGGCATAAAAATAAAAACAAAACGGGTGACAAATTAATTAAAAAACAAAAACAGCCTTATAAGGTGTTGGGCCTCCATAAACTGGTAGATCAGCTGTGACACGCCTTGGCATAGAGACTACAAGTGTAAAAATTTACTGGAGAGATGAAGTCCTTTTTTTCCCAAACGATATTCCCTTATTTGGAGTTTTGATGACAGTGATGGAGAGCACTGTCTAACAAGCATGCGGGGCTAGCACCATTGTCATCCTAGAAGAGACTACTCTCATCATGGTGGGAATGCATCATCATAAGGTGATCACACAGAATAACTGCAATGACTTGCAGTGACCCTTCCACCTTTAAGGGGAAAAGTGGATGCAAAAGATGCCAGGAAAATGAACAGAGGCACCTGCATTTGTTATGTTTGTCCATGAGTGTCCTCCGATTTTTTCCTTTCATTTGTCGCCTGTTTGTATGTTGCAAACAAATTTGAATATATAGGGTAATAAGCAGGCCTCAAACTAAAAGCACACTCACCTTTTGCAGGCAACATATGACAATCTTTTTCAAAATATGAAATAAATGCAGTTTAAAAGTGCTGACACAGTAAAATCAGCACAATTTGTTTTTTTTTTAAACTTCATATGATGTAGAAGGCATGCAGGTCAGCTTTACCTCAGAGATTCTCCATAACATACTTTGATTAAGGGTGCCAAAACTTTTGAGTGCAACTATATTATTACTATTATAACCATACATACGATTTTTAGCATATTGCCCACATACGCAATTTATTCTGAATGAAAAAGGAAACATTCTTCAGGTTATAAAGGACAATTTTCACTCCGCTTTGACAGTTGGATGAATGCTTTTCTTTCCTCCATATCCTAATTTACTCAGTCTTTGTATTAGAAATGCCATTTTCCTATCGACAGATGAATAAGTTTTTGGACATAAAATATGAAATAGCAGCGATTTCTATGGCTAAAAATCAGTGCTTTACCTTGAGGGTTTTTTAAATTTATGAGGACAGAATTATATAGGAATTGGTCATCTATTCATCCATAATGGCAAGACTATATGCTTTTCTAGCGGTTTCTGTCCGTCTATGTCACTCGGCAATGGAATTTCCCAGACACCAGAGGCACTTTGACACATCATTCACTCCACTATGAAAGGCCAGTCAGGATAAACAACCCGCTTACACCCATAATGCACAGTATGCAAAACATTAAGTTCAATAAACCATCACCTAATACTTTCACCACCACCTGAAGTCAAAAACTCTCTCCAGAGAGCATTGACATCAAATAAGTCACAACATTTTTATACCACTTTACGGGTAATTGCAACATTAACTCCAGCAGTCAGAGAAATTGCTCAATACACAGACACCTGCAGTGTTGTATAATTGATGGGAAATAAGTGCTTAATGCTTTCAGATGACATTTAACTGTATAAAAGGGCAGACAGAGTAATAATAAGTTAACTGGGGCACAATACTTTCAAAAATATGGAAACTGTGCATTCATAAACTTTTATGATCAATCCAGTATTTTGCGACAATTTGCACGTCTAACATATTAAATGCGATATGTTATTAATGTTGTGCCAACATATGCAACATTAATGATTGCTAATAGCCACACAGTATGGTTACTTTTGGGGGTAAAAGGATAACCGTTCTCAGAAAAATTTCACCAAATTGCTCAAAGAAACCACAAAAGAACAAAGTGCGCACATAGAGTTTTTGTAGAACTAAACCTCTTTAAGCACAGTGTTGAGACAATTCGTGCCAGTAGTGAATATGGTGTTCATATCCACAAATACAATTGAATTTCATACATTGTTCATAAGTATTCAAGTATACTAGTTGCTGGAGGGGATAGGTTTGTGATTTTTTTTTTAACTAAATGTTCTTTTCACATTTTAACTGTCACAAAATGCACAGCCTGAGAGTTTAAATGAAGTTAGCAGAGAACCTTTGAACTATTTTTATGTCATTCATCCATCCATGATCTGAAACATTTCTTCCTCATACGGGTCGCAGGGGAGCTGAAGCCTATCCCAGTCGACTATGGGCGAAAGGCAGGAACACATCCCAGGCAGATCAACAATCCATTGCAGGGCTCAAACAACATTCACGCACACACCCATGCCTATGGTAATTTAGAGTCTCCAGTTAAGGCAGTGGTTCTCAAACTCGTTCCTGGCGCCCCACTGTGTATGCTGGTTTTTGTTCCAACCATAATTGCAATCTTAGGACTTTAAAAAGCTGTTGATTTGTCTTAATTAGGTGCAGTTATCTTTAGAGCAGTACGTTATCCTCTTCAGCCTCATTTGACAAATCTATACATGCCATGAAGAATAAAAATTCCATATCCAAGTTAAGATATATTAAAAACTACAAATAACTGCTGAGAGAAACAATTTAACCAAAGATTTAATCAATGTAAACAATTGGTTAATCAACAAAGAATAGGTTTCTCATTGGTTAAGCAGTTGACACATGGTTGCAAACATTAATTATCAGCAAACAACAGAGTCACACCAGTTTTGTGTCATGTTCTTTAAGTTCAGGCAAATTATTTTTAGAGAATTCAAAACACCTCTGTCAGCAACCCAATTTGGGGCTTACTGATTTTGTCAGTCTAATTTGATCTGTTAAACAATGTTTTCATCTGAAAGTCCTCACAAAATAGAAAATAAGCACAATATGTTCAAGCGTTTTTATTCTTCATGGCACAATGGATATGTCCATAAAAACGTGGGTTAAGATGGTAAATAACTGCTCTTAACATGGAATGCAGCTAATTAAGACAAATAAACAGATAGTTAAAATCATAAGATTGCAATTGTGACTGGAACAAAAACCAGCATACACAGTGGGGCGCCAGGACCGAGTGTAATGGCCGGTAGAATTCGGAGGCCAATAGCAGCGACAAGAGGGAAACGAGAGTAGCACAGACACAGTACAAACACAGAGAATAATACACACCAAACCAAAGTACTCGCACTTCCAAAGGACGTATAATAGTCCGAACCACGGAAGCAAAGCGAGATAGAAAAAGGGAGAAGAACTCCAATAATAACAAGAAGATAGAAAGTCAAACAAATCCTGACTACAGATATCTTTGGCTATAGTGCATAGCTACAAACAGACACTCTAGCAAAGAGGCGTGGCGAACATCCGGCTTATATAGAGTCCAGGGAAGCGCCGCCCCAGTTCAATCAGCCAGCTGGGTAAGGAATCCGATTGAACAGGAATTTGATATTGTCCCAGGACGAGAGCCACAAAGAAAAGTCCAAAGCACACGCACAAACATCCAGAACCATGACAGCCCCCCCCCGCCCCCCAAGGGACGGCCCCAAACGTTCCCAAAGAACCCCGAGCACGGAACTCCGAAATAAGGGGTGGACCCAAGATATCCCAAGAAGGGACCCCAGCACCACTCCTCAGGACACCAAACCCTCTGGCCAACCTGATAAGCCGGTGCAAAACGGCGCCTCCTATCAGCGGCAGCCTTCCGTTTATGCACCGCCATGGGGACAAACAAACAGCCAGACGGCTCCCCACCAGAACCAGGGTCGGGCCACAAGGCCTCCTGCACAACAGATTCAGTATCCCACTACATGGGATCCACAATCCGAGCCGCCAGAATAACTGGCTCAGAAATGGGATCACGGCCCGAGCGGTCATAAATCCGTGACAAGGCGCCAGGTTTGATGTTTTTGGAGCTGGGGCGATAAGTTAACGTAAAGTCAAAGCGATTGAAAAACAATGCCCACCGCACCTGCCGGGAATCACGTCGCCTAGTCTGCTGGACACACTGGAGATTCCTGTAATTCATCCAAACCACAAACGGATGTTCAGCCCCCTCCAACCATTGGCGCCACTCTTCTAACGCCAATTTAACAGCTAACACCTCCCGGTCACCAATACTGTAATTCCGTTCAACCGGTGACAACGACCGGGAGAAGTAGGCACATGGGTGCAACTTTTTGTCCCGAAGGTGGCGCTGGGAAAAAATGGCACCCACCCCGGCATCCGAAACGTCAACCTCCACCACAAATGGGAGGGAGGGGTCAGGCAAAACGACAATAGGTTCAGAGCTAAGTCGTTTCTTCAACTCCTGAAAAGCAGCCTCCGCTGCTGGAGACCAAGCAAATGACGAGGAGGAATTCCTCTTAGAAAGCGCAATGATGGGGGCAGCCACAGCGCTAAAATTGCAAATAAACCTCCTATAAAAATTAGCAAAGCCCAAAAATCGTTGAACCTCCTTAACATTTTGAGGGGCGGGCCAATTCCTAACCGCTGCCACCTTGTCAGGGAATAGTTTGGTCTCACAATTGTAATCACGATGCAGAGGCAAAGACGAAGCTCGTTGTTTGCCAAAATCCTTCGCAAGATCAACATAATCATCTGGAACATTGGGAGGTAAACCAAGGTTCAGCGCGGTTCCTACACACCAATCTTGTTCAGAACCCAACACCTCCCCATAGGTTGAAATTCGGGGCGACTTGCCAGAATCTCACTACAGTGAGACCTACAGTCAGAGCCCCACTGGATGACTGAGTCACTTTGACTGCCCCAAAAGATCTGTGGCCTATGCTTAAGCAACCAGGAATGACCTAAAACCACAAGAAAGACCGGGGAATTGATTAAGATAAAACAAATTTTCTCTGAATGACCACCAAAAGGGATAAACATAGTCAAAAAATCAGAGACCTCAGTTATAAGCCCATCTCCCAACGGTCGACCATCCAAAGCTTTGATTGAGTGCGAATATGAGAGAGAGCTGATGGGAATGGAATGTTTTCTAGCCCACTCAGCATCCATAAAACAATCAACAGCCCCCGAATCCAAAAAGGCTTTAACCCATATTCTCTTTTTCCCCATAGTCAACTTTACTGAAATAAGAGTTTGAACAGGAGATTGGGTCTGTCCCTCTAGCCCCCCCGTCTCCCTTTAAGCTCGGGGCAACTTGGACGGATATGTCCTGGTTCACTACAATGATGACAAATTATTTGTCTGTGAACAGGCTTACGAGTCTGGCTCTCAGACTCACAGGCTCTCATATGAGCCATCAACCTGCATGGGCTCACTAGAACTGAACATTTCAGTGAGCGAAGTTGGGGCTGTATGCAGGTTGTAAGGAACATTAACCCTGTTGCTATCAAGAGCCAATGCAGTACGTTTCTCCTTGTTTCGTTCGCGGATGCGATTATCAACTCGCACCGCAGTACGAACCAACAAATCTAAAGAAACGCAAGGCTCTTATGTAGCCAGAGCGTCCTTCACCTCCTCAGCCAAAGCGTGAACAAAAACTGTCATAAGAGGTGCTTCTGGCCACCCTGTCTCTGTGGCTAAGGAGCGAAACGAGATAGAGAAATCAGCGACGCTCTCAACGCTCTGCTTCAAATGCATTAGACGCGTAGCTGCGTCCTCACCATAAACATCCTGATCAAAAACATTAATCATTTCCTTCACGAGAGTTTCCAGTGAATTTACTTCCGGCGATCTAGCTCAAATGATTGGCCCCACCCAAGTGAGGGCTGTGCCGGTCAACAGTGATAAAATAAACGAAACCTGTGATTCTTCATTCGAGAACCGTGAGGGTTGCATTTAAAAAATATTTCACATTGAGCAATGAAATCTTTACATTTTCCTGCCTCGCTTCCATATCTTGGGGGTAACTGGAGTTTAGGCTCTCGGGGAAGGTGTACTGATTGTGCTTGTGAAACACTTTGTGTAATCTGAGCAGACAATGCTCTACTATTCTCGGAGAGACTTATTAAAAGTCTTTTCTGTCTCTCCATAGCATTCTCCTGAAGGCGAATTCTCTCTCTCAGCTCCGCCTGCCGACTGTCCAAGCTAGAAAGACCCTGGCCATACGCAGTAAGGATAGACTGCTGATCAGCAACAATGTTCTCTAGCTTAGCCGCTGCTGGCGACTCCATGTCTGGCTAGTGTGTTCTGTAATGGCCGGTAGAATTCGGAGGCCAATAGCTGCGACAAGAGGGAAACGAGAGTAGCACAGACACAGTACAAACACAGAGAATAATATAGACCAAACGAAAGTACTCACTCTTCCAAAGGACGTATAATAGTCCGAACCACAGAAGCAAAGCAAGATAGAAAAAGGGAGAAGAACTCCAATAATAACGAGAAGATAGAAAGTCAAACAAATCCTGACTACAGATATCTTTGGCTATAGTGCATAGCTACAAACAGACACTCTAGCAAAGAGGCGTGGCGAACATCCGGCTTATATAGAGTCCAGAGAAGCGCCGCCCCAGTTCAATCAGCCAGCTGGGTGAGGAATCCGATTGAACAGGAATTTGATATTGTCCCAGGACGAGAGCCACAAAGAAAAGTCCAAAACACACGCACAAACATCCAGAACCATGACACCGAGTTTGAGAACCACTGCGTTAAGGGGTCTTCAGGGTAAAAATTACAAATTTTTTTCGAAAATTTTTAAATTTTTGATTTTCACATAAAATAAAATAAATGAAGGAATGCAGTGCGAATCTATGTTTTTCCTCTGCCTCAATTGTTACTTGTGACTTTAAATTCAAACTACCGAAAATCACAAATTTGACTGATTTTCAACCTTGTAGCATTCATAAAATCATTAATATTCATCTGATTGACTTGAAATTTGGACTGAAGTTGTATCTGTTGGAGATCTATGAAATGACATAGGATTTTCTAGATAAGTGCATCCCTACGGGGTTAATTTTGAAAATGAAGCAAGTTGATGATAGCAATTTTCATTATGGTTACATAACAGAGCTCATTAGATATTCATAAATGTTCCAAACAAAAAAATCCTGTGTCATTTCATAGAACTATGTTAAACCTTTCATATGAGACTAATTTGAGTAAAATCTGACCATGGGTTATTGAAATATCAGTGCCACAAAATATTTTCAGATTTTGTCATTAAAGTGCAGTTTCCATGGCAACCATGGAAATTTTTGTCAAAATACTACATTTTATGAGGTTAAAATCATGTTGAGTATGTTTATTTCTTAGTTTTTACATTATTATGGTTATTTCTACACTTTACACTGAAGACCCCTTCACCTGATATGCATGTCTTTGGACTGTGGGAGGAAAGAGGAGTTCCTAGGGGAAACTTAATTAAATGCTGTGAGAACATAAAACCCACAGAACAGGGTTGAACCCACAACCTCCTTGCTGTGAGGCAATGGTGCAACCCACTGCACCATTGTGCAGCCCTCTGGGTCATTCATTTTGAAAATATTTTAAGCAGGCATGTGGATGCTCAACACAATAGAGAAGGGGCAGGGAACTTCAGAAAGGGCCATCGTGGGTGCAGAGTTCTGTTCCACTCAAGCAATGACACACCTGATTCCACAAATCAATCCTTGAAGTCTTAGCTACGGACCTTATGTAGCAGTGACGGGTGCGTGACTGCTTGGTTAGAATGACAGCCTACGCTCACTCTGAACCTCCTTTCTGGATGAGGTTCTTCATCCTTGCATTAGAACATACAGGTTTATATACTTGAGGGTCATTAAAATGATGATGAATAATCTGCAGAACCACAGACAAGCAGACATCTAAGTTAATCACAGGCCAGAAACCTGAAGGTCGTAAGCTGCCAAATAAATGGCGAGAATGAACGATCTCGCTGCTCTTATGGCTTTTTTTATGACCAGTTTCATTTGGAGGTGTCGCAAGTAGTTTTGCAAACCCTGTGTCCCCGCTATAGGCTCCATTTTCAGCACAGCCTCCTTTTCGCTCAAATCTAATCGAAGCCCAGCGGCTGCTCATACTCAAAAAGAGCATTTTTTCAGCTGCCATTGTCTAGCATACATATAATTTAAGTGGCTCTGACTTACATTCAAAAGAAAATAAGGAAAATCATTGAATGTGAACGTCCTGTGGCCATTTATTCACGGACAATGAACTTCCAGATGGACTTATTCCTTCAACATTTTTCGCAGCTGGGCTATAATTGTATAAAAAAGTTTGTCAAGGCATCGTAATAAAGTAGTGATCATTACCCTGGAGTGTTGTTGAAAACATTTCAACAGTTTTACAAGCAAAATTTCTCTCATCGTACTGTCTCAGTCAGGGAGCAAGGGCTGTGCAAACTTTTAACTGTGAGTATATAGTAAAGTAATTTGATCCACATGAATGTAATTACATGCAAGCCTCCAGTAGACACAGGCATCAAACAGCATTTAGATGTAATGGAGCTGCAAATTCTCACGGGTGCAACACGAGCCAGTTTATATTCAGTCTACTGCTCGTTGAGTTGATTCTCGACCATCTTGCCTCTAGGGAGGCAAATTAAGAACCAAACACCACAAACACAAGTTGTTATCCTCAAAATGCAATGCGGGGAGGATTGGAAGTATTTATTTTCATTAGAGGAGAAAAATAATCAGACCTTTCCCATTAATGAGTTCTCGAAAGCCAACTTCCTCAGTGGCATTATAATAGCATCAAGGCACTGCCCACTTCATCTAAGGGTCCTGTCACCTCAGGGTGAAACCTCAAAGATTAGAAAGCAATGAGAACATGGGGCTGAATCCTTTGGCAGAGACTTCTGGGAAATCAAATAATGAGGAAGGAGGCAAAAGACCCACCACAGCAAATAAATCTATAAAATCTGAAGGCTGCCTATTCAACCTTAAATCAATATGTCCATAATCATACATAATTGATTTTATACAGGCCAAGTATGTTCACATAATTGAAGTATCTGATTATGTTTCAAAGCTGCTATTTGGGTGAAACCCAATTTTTTGACAAGTTCGATTTATTTATTTATTTATTTATTTATTTATTGGAGTTTTTACTCGTCTTGGGATGTACTGTGTACTTGTATTTTTGTGATTATATTTTATTATATTTACAAATTATTTAAGCCTTGAGCTGGCGCAGTTACCCTTCCAGACAAAAATATTTCATCCACAATTAATGAGCTTTAAGCACATTTAAAAACATCTAAAGGGCCAGAAATGACCTATGACAACATTTCGAAAGGTTTGCTTTCAAGGGGCGTTTGATCGGATAACGACCTGTAAAAGTATGACTAATATGGCAAATCTAAGGGGCGAGGTGGGGTGGGGGGGACACAGTCATTAAAGTGCTGAAATTTAAACAGAAAATTAGAGTGGTGTCCATGCGGAACCACTAAACCCAGGGCTTTGTACACAGAAGCCGACGTGACAGTTTCCCAAGGGTAACGAGCCAAACCAATTATACTGGCTCCCTATGCCCTTTTTCCACATACTAGCACGCACAGACACGCATACACACACTAAAACAGATTTATTATTGCATGTCACAGGTTTGTTTTTCACTGCAGTTGAATTAAATTAAAGACAAAGAGAGTAATTAGAACCTTGCAGCAAGTTCTTCACGTTCAATGAAACTCGGTGACACCATTATCCAGCTAGATGATGACATGGTGATGAGGACCTGTGGCAAGTAGATTCTTTTTCTACTGCATACAACATTGAGGAGGTACTGCTTCAGTAGGACCCAATATCAAATGGCCAAATGGATTAGTGCAAGCAAAACCGGAGACCTGTATTTTAGCTGTAATTCAGGTAAACTGGCATAATTCCAGGGTAAGGTTAATCCAATTTAAAGCGCTATTGACAAATTTGGCAAGCCCTGCTGTTTATTGACCTCGGTAATCCTATATGAATTGTGGAAGGAATAGAATTTCTTCTGCCAGTGTCACTGCAGTACACAGTGGCTTTAAAAAGTATTCAAACCCCTTTTTACTGTTTTTCACACATTGTGTTATAGATTTAATTTCAAATGGATTAAATCAACTTTTTTGGCCATTGATTAACATGTAATAAGACAAAATGGCAAAGCTAAAAAACGCATTTTTAATTCTGGTAAATGTATTAAAAATGAAACTACTTTGCCTCATTTAAATCAGTATGCGAAGCCTTCTTACTGTGCATTTTAGAAGTACCTTTTTGCCAGAAATTGAAGCATTGAGTCTCCTTGGGCAAGGCTCTATAAGAGGAGTGTCCAATCTTATCCATAAAGGGCCAGTGTGGTTGCTTGTTTTTGTGACAGCCCAACACCAATACACCTGCTTCTAATCATCAAGGCATTGACTGAACCCCCTGATCACTTAATTAATCAGCTGCTGCAGCCCTTGGCAGTAATAAAGACCTGCATCCACACTGGCCCCTCTCCAAAGAGGATTATGAGACGTCGGGCCCCTGGGCACGGACAGGTGAATGCCCCCCCAGCCGCCGGCGCAGAGAAAGCTCACTGCCTTACGTCTAAAGTCCTGTAGATAAACCTAGGGGATAAACACTTAAAATGCAGTATTATGGTCTATTTCTTGTAATGTCTTCAAAGTGAATTTTTAGGCTACTCCTTCAGTTTTCCGGTAGGATTTTTGTTATTGACATTAATGATTAGGCCCTTTGACTATGCTACAAGAAATGCAATGTAAATAACTGTGACTACGCACGGAGGCTCAGGGGGGCCTTGGGCTACCCTTAGCCCTTGGGCCCGGTAAACCTGTTTGGTAATCCATCCCTGCCCCTCACGGATAAGATTGGAAACCAAATGTATCTATAAGCTCTGTACTCCTGGATTTGGGAATGTTCTTTGCAGACTCTCAAGCTCAAACAAATTGGATGGGGCACATCTGTGAACAACCATCGTAGGATCTCTGCACAGATGTTACATATATGAAGCTCAAATGTGGGCATTAGACTGGAATAATGTATATTCAGAGACTCTTATGCGGCAGTGTTGTCTTGGCTATGCATTTAGTTGTTGTCATGCCGAAAGGTAGACCTTTGCCTGAGCCCGATGTTGTCTTCACTCCTAACTGGTTTTCTTCAAGGACCACCCTGTATTCAGCTGCACACATCCTTCTCTCAATTATGACCAGTCTTTCCCTCCACACTGATGAGATACACCCCTGTGGTATAATGCTGCCCCTGCCATGTTTCACCATTTGTTATGATTCTATTCTGTTCTGTTCATGTTCTGTTCATGTTTTGCTCATGCCTCGATTCCATGCCATGTTTTGTTTCTGTTCATTCTGTATTTCCTGCCATAATCCATTTCCCCAGTTATATTCTGGTCAGTGTTTTGTATTTTGCGATGCATTGCACTTTGTCTCCCCTGTCTGGTCTTGTGTTATGTGACAGCTTATTTTCCCCAGTCTTGTGTGCCACGCTTTCAGGTGATTTCATGGTTTCTGGGTTTCCAATCATTCCTTCTAATCTCGTTTGCTTCCTTCGCCTTGCTGTTCTGTCTTTACTAACAATAATAACAGTTCGTTGTTTTAGTTAAACCTACTAACCCTGATTAACATTGTATATAGTACTAACTAATGAGCACTAGGGATTGTATAGCTGCACTTTACTAATTGATTAACAAGCTCTCAGCACTCGCCCTATTCTAGTCTCTGCCTCTTGTCTTCACTCAATTTACTTGTCTGCGTTTCAGCGGATCCTCCGCACCTGTTTAACTCTGTTCTGCCTCTCATTATCTGTGCACGTTAGAACTCCCTAACCGGAGCTGTGTGTTCGTCAATAGGCTGTCTCGTGATCCCTATCCGCGTTTTGGCTTTTGCCAATTTCATGTGGTTAGGTTCTCCTTCGTTTTTGCTCCCTTGTTAATTAGTCTGATCCACTTCACCTGTTCCCAATCATAGCATGTGACTTCCCTTGCGTGTATTTAAGCAGTCTTCTCACAGCAGTTCCCTGTCAGAACGTTTCCCTTATGCTACGCTTGGTTTCGCCTTGTATTCTTTGTGATTCACTTCTGGCTGGACCGTCCCTGTTTTGCGATTTTGGCTCTGTTTTGGATTACTGTCTGCATCTGTGTATCAGACCCTTTTTTTGCCCGACTACAAGTACTGTGATTGCTGCCCTGGTAACGACTCGGATTTCGCCCTCTGGATTTTGATTTTTGGATTGTGGACTCTGTACTGTTGCCTCCTGCTCTGCGGGGGTTCCCCCCCCTTCCTTAATAAAATCCAGTTTTACTGCACTGCTTGGTTCTCGCGACTGGTTCCTGAACGATACCTCACACCATTGGCATGGCCAGTTGATGAGCTGTGCTTGGTTTTCACTACACCTAGCACTCAGAGGGCAGCCATTAACCGTTCAATTTTTGCCTTACTGGACCAGATGTCAGAGTCCTATAAAGACTCAAGTCTGACTGCCATACACCTTTTCCTCAGCTGTGGTTTCCGTCTAACCTCTCTCCTATAAAGATCTAATTGATGGAGTGCTTCTAAGATGCTTGTCCTCTCCAGGAGGTTCTACCATCACAGTGAAGGGGTTGCAAAGCTCTGTTAGAGGGACTAATGGGTTCTTGGTCGCCTCCTTGACCATGCCCTTCTAGCTGCTGACTCAAGAGTCTGGGTGGTTCAAAAGTTTGGCCATTTCACAATAATGGCGCTCTGAGAAAATTAAAAACTTTTGAGGAGATTCCCTTGCCCAGGGACTCCATGGTTTAGTTCGGCAAATAAGATGCAATGGAGTTTGGAGTACCATAGCAAGGGGTGACAATACAGCCACATTTAAGTTTATGATTTGTAATAAATTTGCTATTACATGTAGATTAATGGCCAAAAACAGATTTAATCCATTTTGAACTAAATCTGAAAAAGTAAAGTGTGAAAAATTGAAGACACCTGAATACATCCCTAGGCTAGCAGTTGCTTTTTAAAACTGAACTCAGTCTTACAAATTTCATTGTCTATATGACTGTCAGCAGTATAAGAAAATCTCTTTTTATATATATTTTTATATATGTTGCTTCCGAGCCCCCTCTTCCCCAGACCTTTTTTTTTGCCCCCAAAGGTGCTGTTGAAGAATTTTGCTTGTACTTATTTACCTAAGCATTTAAACTGTTTTATGTTGACCTCTCGGCCAAATGCACCACTGAAGTGTGAGAATATAGCCACAACTAGCATCGACGCACGTGTACATTAACCAGCCCACATTGACTGAGGGCAACAAAACCAATTTGCTCCTAAAGATTGCTGCTCTGGTGTAGAAAAATGCATTTTGCAGAAGAGGTGTGAATATTTGAACCCTTTTGTCTGCTGTTTTCCCTGTGTAGTGCAAAGAATGCTCTTCACAAAATGTATTCTTACTATCCTTATGATCGCATGCAATTTTGTGAAAGCAAATTGACTGTTCAGAAGGGGGATATTGGTCCTACTTAAAAACTCTCAATACAATTCAGTTCTCTAAAATAGTAAATGTTTCATTACCCCCTCAAAGACCTGGGCCTAATTTCAATTTATAGTCCTCCAAGGCTGAAATACTTAAAAGTCCTCTGAAATCCTGTTGGTCATTTGACCCACCCAGATGTGCACATAGAGACAATTTGAATGTAACACACCGACTTTCACTTACAGTGTTAACCAGCAATGCGAAAAAAAGTCTCCAAGGATGCCAAAAGGTTGGCACAGTAAATCAATGCATGTATTTGACGACAAACAACTTAAAATTTTTCTTGTGTGTTTTTTGGATGTATATGTGTTTGTGTGTGTACATGTGCATTTGTATGTATGAGTAAACGTGGTTAAAAGAGATGCAAAGTGCAAATGTTCAAAGTGAAAACCTATTACAGCATTAGAGAGTAACAAAATGGGTAATACGGAACCAATAAGGGACAAAAAAATGTATGTACTAACCCTTTTTCTGATTGTATAGGAACTCAAGTGCCAAAAAAATTACTTTCCCAGATAAGCAGTTGAGTAAACACACTACTCATGCTGTCATACAGGCGCCGGGAAGTCCAGCTGCCACATGTAAAGTGGCTTCAATTTTGTACGGCGATTGATTTTTAATGCAGTAGGCAGCCACCGCGATGGTCTGCATTCATTGTTTTCCATCCTGAGGAAAAGTACTCCTGGGCTGCATCACATGATGCGTGAACATTCCACTCAAAGGCCCATTTCTACTCCTGTGTATTTTATACATTGCAGGACTCATTTGAAATTTAATGTCAATTTATATGGCTTCTATGGACAAGTTGCCTGGTATAAACCACGCAAATATTAATTTGTACTTGATATTTGAATTCACACCTGTAGAACAAGTATTTTTGTGGAGGGTGGGTAGTGTTCCCACTTGAGTTTCCATAATGGCTCTTTTAAACAAGAATAACTCAGATATACCCTGCCCATTCAAAAAAAAAAAAACATTTAACTTAAACCATTTGAACTTAAACAAGCAAATACTGTAGTTTAGAGCCTATGATTGAAATTGCAGTGATTATTATGTTTCAACAGGCAACAATTCTTTTAACCCTGATTGATGCAATGCAAAGAGTCTAATTATTAATCATGTCGGATGACGCATCCCACAGTTGTGGAAAAGATGTTACTGTGTTTCAAGACGTGAAAATTACTGGTCTGCATCAAGAAAAGAAAACAATCAAGAAGATTTCTTAATTCACTGGAATTTGTTACTGTCCAAGGCCTTGTATAAAACTAGAGGGATTGTGGTGAACTATCAACCTTGCAGAAGAAACGGGGTGGGAAAAATCATGAACGATCATGATCGTGAATTGTGAAGTCTCATCGGAAAACATCAACAGTAGAATTCATGATTATTTTTAATTGCAAAAGTAAGAGCATTTACAGATGCACAATGCAAAAAGAAGTTGAAAAAATGGGACTAAACAGCTGCATGGCTACAAGAAATCCACTTGTTAGTGAGGTTAATTGGGGAAAAAACGACTTCAATTTGCTTGGTAACGTAAAGATTAGACTGCGTAGCCATGGAAAAGGTCATGTGGCCTGAAGAGTCCAGATTTACCCTATTCCAGACGGATGGGTGTGCCAGGGTAGGAAAGGAAGCCCATGAAGCACCGTCATGCATAGTGCCCACTGAGCAAGCCTCTGGAGGTAATGTTATGATCTGGGGCTGCCTCAGTTGGTCAGGTCCAGGCTCAGCAACGTTATGCAGCAATAAAATAAAGTCAGCAGTCCACCTGAATGTACTGAAAGATTAAGTTGCTCCATAAATGCTTACGTTAATCGCAGAGAGCAAAGAAATATTCAAGGACAATAATGTTAAGATTCATCACACTCAGATTGAAAATGGTTCCTCTTGCTGGCCAAACCACTCTCTCTCAAACATTAACTGGCCAACACAGAGTTCTGACCTGAATCAACTGAAAGTTTTTGGGGTGTGCTGGAGAAGGCTTTATGGAGTGTTTTGACTCTACTGTCATTAATACAAGGTCTTGGCCCAAAATTAATGCAACTCCGCTCAGCAATACGTCACGGCATTGCACAAGATTGTCGAAACAGTGCTATGAAGAATGTACACAGTAATCAAAGCTGAAGGCAGTCCAACAAAGTATAAGAGTGAGCAACTTTATTTTTTGGTGAGGCAGGGCATTTATGCGTCTAAACGGACTGTATGAATGACCCTCTTGAGGGATGTACGACAGGTGCAGTGGACGCTAATTGTGGCTTGAGTGAGGGGAGATAGCTGTTGGAAGAAAGACTGTCATTTGCTATAATCATATCGTTAGCCTAATGGCATAGTTGCCTAAGTCGTATTTGAACGTTTTCAGAAAACAAGAAAAAACACAATTTTTAGCAAGCACGTTGGTATTTTTATTGATATTGCAACAGTAAGCCAAAAAATGACTTAGGCAATTATGCTATGAGGCTAACAATATGTTTGCAAATGGAAGGCATTTAGTGACAGGCACTCATGGGCCTCAAGTACCCTGAAGAGAAAGATGTCTTCAAGTCAATAATTTTGGGGTGAAAGAGAATGCCCAAAGTTCTCCAATGGCCGTAGGTCTAGATGTCATCGACAAGATAATCAATACTTTGTGATTCCATTGCCAGCTCCTGAATTGTGGGGGTGCCATTTTACGAAGCTCAACATTCTACCACCAATAAATGATTAATTACACACTTCACATCCCCCGACCCCACCACTCAAGCCTTGACCTTTGCACTCCGAACAGTCAAAGGGCATTAAGTGGCTTTAGCATCACTTGTCATCAGAGCAATCACTTATTGAGCCTAAATGTACAAACTGTCAGGGCAAATTAGTGACAGTAGGCTGAAAGGCCAGGTTGTTTTTAAATAATCACAAAGAACGCAATATTCAAAGTGCACACCTCAGTGAGTAAGCAGCAAAACTGCTAGTGTGAAATTAACATATATAGTGTTAAATTCAAGGCAGTCAAAGCTGCTATGTGCATCCACACTGTACAAAGTTAAAGAAACACTTACAATCGAAAACAGTTTAACTTACCTCAGCCTCCATGTCAGGGCTGGACCGAGCTACTATTGAATTAAAGGCCTATTTGGTTTCATACAGAGCAAAACTTAAGAGCTGAAATGAGTACAATTTAAGCATCAGCTAACACTATGCTGACCATGCAAATAATATGGGCCTCCTGCTTATACCCTGACAAACAAAATGCCTTGCGGCTGTCCTCAGGCAAAAGAAATAGCCAACGAATGAACGTGAAAATTTGAAGAAATTAGGTGGAGGCATAGCTCTGATCTACACCAATGAGTGTAAAAAAATATTTAGCACCCAGATTTCACAACAGAACGGAGTCTTACACAACACGGGACATGTCACTTTCTAACCATATTGTGCTAAAACAATACCAACACTGCTTATTCAACCCCATCCCTGAAATTTCATCACAGGTGACTTTGCTGTGTGAACTATGGTGTGGAGACACACACATTAAATGCCATAATGGAGAGCTAGTACTTTTATGGCCTCACCCATATCAGCACAGAACCTTACAGAAAAGTGTTGGGCCTCTAAATGAAATTATGTAATATACATTTAGCAAAGGGAGAAAGTTAAGTCAAGGATCTCCAGGAAAAGGAGCCAAAATTTGGCTGCACTGAAATGTACTACTTTATTTGAATTGAAATTGGGCGAGTAAATGCGCATAGTCAATTCTATGTAGGGGAAACTGGGGCAAAATGGGCTACTTAAGAAAGATCTTTCCCCACATCCATATAATTAATTCAAGGGACTCAAACTTGTATAAACATTAAAGGTTTGCACATAAAGAACAATATGGCAAAGCAAGAAATGCATAAATTTCAAGTTCAGGTTTTTATTCAAGATTGAAAAAAAAAATGGCTCGCAAACCCATTTTACCCCATGCAAGGGGCAAAAACAGGGTGGATCCTGGGGAAAATTGAGGAACCAGCAAACTATTGTGGCAAGTCCAAAAAATTATCACAAAATAACGTCTAATTCCAGTTTCAGTCCTCACACAGTACACACATGAATACTGGGTTTCTGTTGCTTTCATCCAGTCCAGCACATAAGTAGTGTGCCCATCTGCTGCATTTGCTGCAGGCAACCCAACTTTCATGACTGACCGAATAAAAATCTTCGCAATAGAAACATTCAGTATCCTCCGGTGCATCTGAACTTTTCTTTCCTTTTTCTTTTTTGCAACCTTTTACTTTTGGAGCACTTTTCTTTTCTCTCATTTCCAGCAGTTCCTTTTTGTGAGATGAACATGTGAGCACAGCTGTTTTCCCTCTCTGTCGTGACACCCATTTGACACAAGAGTATCTGTGACATTACAAAATAAAACACTTGGAGCATTACAGGGAAGTACCCCATTATACCCCATAACGCCTACCCCATTTTACCCCCACATCACACACAGTACGCAATACAGTCCTTTAAGAAAAGCAAGGCGAACTTAGGTCAAGATCAAAAAGGGGTTCCTGTAGCCTGTAGCATACTACTCCAACAGAACCTCACCTTTATATCAGTGTCTATTCTACCAAAAAACTGTCCCACAAAAAGTACAAGTGAAAAATAGTATGAAAATGGACGTATTTTGACATTTATCTCTCCCAAGTTCAACAGTCAACATGTGCACTGGGAAGAAATGCAGTGCTCTCATCAAGTGATCTCTCGAAGCCAATGAAGGCTGAGGTCACTCGAAGACTTTAAAGGGGGCATTCTGACAAAACTCATTTTTCCCCGATACCCCATTTTGCCCCAGGTTACCCGACTATCATACTTGTCCACACTTTTCCAGTAAAAAAATTCAAGGGAGCATCCTATCCACGATTGATGCCATAAACTAATTCTAAAACAAGTTTCAATACCTCCCTGATCGTCTCAATATTTCTCAGTTCCTTAAAGAATGCTATTGGACTTAGTTTAACATGCTCGTCTTCCTTTCAGAATTAAAGGATTATTTCAATTCCTCCCTCACAACCTTTTTATGAACAACCCTTTCGTCACTGCCTTCATCAGAACTATTCACTTCCAGACTTCTTTTACTGCTTTCACTTAATTCATCTTGCTTGTTTTTTCTCTTTCCTTGCCCTTCACTAATCGAAGCTGGAATCCATTCGTTAAAATTTATATCATCATCCTCGGCAACCTGATTTACCATCCAGATCCATTCACATTCCAGTTTATACCAACCTCCAATTCAAATGCTCGAATATCGTCGTCGCTTAAAAACAGACCATTGATTTTTTTCCTTAGATGGCAACAAACCAAACCAACTCGATGAGCCCCCACGTCTTCCACCTCACAGACCAAGTCTCTTCAGCCACACGACACCAGTTTGTGCCGTCAAGCCTCTTACACAGCTGTTGACTTGTCTACATATGGATCACCAAAACTGCCAAAATCAAAAATATAGATACTAATAAAATGACTCAATAAATAAATACATGAAATAATAAGGGGAGGAATGAAGAAATACAGAAATAAATACAACTGGAAAAGAATAAGTAGGGAAATTAATAGATAAGGAAAAGAATAAATAGAGCAATAAATTCAAAGAAAAATTACTATATTCAGAAAATAAATTGGGAAATAAATCTTAAAATAAATTAATATAAAAATAAGTGATTTCACTAATAAATACGTGTTAATTTAATTCTCCAATTATGCCCATATTTATTTTCATATTGACCAGCACATGTATTTGTTCTTTGAGACTTTTATTTCTACATTTTTTTCATTATTATTTCATGTATTAATTTTTTGGGTTATTTTATGGATTCCGTTGTGTTTTTGATTCTGGCAGTTTTGGTTCCCCATACTTACCCCATACTTACCTGCTTACAATGTGAAAAAAATGGTTGCCGTAAGACAACTCGGCAGATGTAAACCTTGTGAAGTATGCTTGTAGTTTAATTTGTAGAAAAACAGGCATAACCGAGCTGATGAGTAGCTTGGTAGCTCTGTCTTTGATTCCCATAGATTTCTGCTTTATAATGGCCCACAGTCAGTGTAGGCTCACATACCTATAGGGCCAGGGCAAGGGTTTCGCATACAGAGTTACAACAGTGTACGAATGCTGAAACCAGCATGGTACTTGAAAGACAGATCGAACACATCAATTTTCCATGACAACGCAACAGAACACGAACTGTTGTTATCTGTGATGTATGAGTATATAATGGTCCCCCTCTATAAACCCCCATTTCAATGAAGTTGGGACGTTGTGTAAAACGTGAATAAAAACAGAATACAATGATTTGCAAATCCTTTTCGACCTATATTCAATTGAGTACACTACAAAGACAAGATTGAAAAGTCATATCCAGCCATGTTTTTGGGCATTCCCAATTACATGTGCCAAGGAGTAAAAGATTTGCACTCACCTGGAGAACATTGGTCAGCTGCAGATGCGAGGATTAACAGCCCCGCTCCGCACAGCTGACTGTATCCGATATCATTTGTGAAAATTTCCTCTTCTGATATCAAAGTTGAGTCTCCTATTTTGTATGGGGTCAAATCGACCCGGCTTAGTGTTTACAGTCTCTAAAAACATGGTTAACATATTCTCTTTTAGACCAGATTTTCTCCCAACTGCATGGGGAAAATACGAAATAACTCAAAAATGTAATTTTATGCCCTGCACACATTGTATGCATTGGTGTTGTTGCAGTCATTTTGACTCCAAGCTGTATTGTTAAATAAAAAATCATTTTGATCATGTTTTTATTGGATTGGGCAACACTGAGGGCACGTACGCATTCTTTTTTCATTCATTTTGCAGTCGTCATATAAAATCAATGCTTGATGTGTTAAGGGAGGATGAGGAAAGTCATGTTTTATTTACCCGGCAATTAAGTTTGTCAGTAGAAATGCTTGTAGTAGCTGAGAGAGAAACTTAAGTAACACTTATCACTATTAGTTACAATAGTTTTCGATAGGTGTACATTGTAGGGGTCAAATTTACCCCAAACAGAAAAATGTTAGTTAATTTGAACATAATGGGAGGGTTAAAGCTGTGAACTGCATTTGAAAAGAGAATGAAAGAATTACAATGCGGTATCATTGGCCATTCAACAGCCATCATTCATATACAACTGACCTGAAATGAGGGGATGGGAGATTTTATGAGGAAAAACAAGACAGGAAAGCTGCTTTCTTCAGGAGGCAAGGCTGAGGAAAGCATGAGCGTAATTGTTTTGTCCGTTTATCATTCTGACCCTATTAAAAGTAATCATGGATGCTTATGTTTTGCTCTCTGCATCCCATATTGCATTGTATATTATAAAAGTCATTTTTGAATCGTATCCTGGCTGTAGCAAGTGAAGTATTTGTTTACTTGGAGACCTCACAGTAATTAACCCAGCACCCAATAATACCAGACCAATACTTATAGCCATAACCACTGCCAAAAAGACGATACTCAGGAACTGGAAAACAAGACACAATCTCAGCATATCACACTGGTTAAATATCCTTACAGAATTCATATCTATGGAAAAGCTCTCAGCCGCTCTCCAAGACCAAACTCATTATTTTGAAGCAACCTGGACCCCTCTTCTTCTCAGAGCCCTACACTTGCTGCCTGCGAGCCCACGCCCCCAACCAGACAAGTGATGTCTTAAAAGCATTAATGTTCTTGTAATTATCATTATTTTATTATTATTATTATTATTTTTTTATCTTATTTTCTTTTTTGCTTATTAGTTTTTCTTTATTTTTTATTCTACATAAGGTTCTGCCCCTAAACCTCATACATTTTACTCATCCACACACTCAAGCAACAGTATTCTTTATCCTACATTCTGAACACTTGTGACTGATACTCTCTACTCCTGTCTCATTTGTGTTTTAGTACTTGTTCTGTTTAGCTTTTTTTTTGTTTTACTATTATTATTGTTTTTTTGTTGTTGTTTTTGTTTTATTTTTGTCTCTTGATATTGTCTTCCGTTGTTTTTTTAAAAAAATTTCCTCTTATTTCTTGTTTGTATTGTTCGTATTGCACTTCACTCTTTTGTACGTCTTGTTAAATGTTTGCAAATAAAAAAAAAAAAAAAAGCAAGTGAAGTATTCCCAGGTTATTCTCCACTATGTGGCACTATCAAAACAGCACCGTTATCCATTATACCTATACACTGGTGCTTAAATATGAAATAAAATAACTTGCACTATTGTTCAAATTGCTGTGCAATGGTGGGACACCTCCTTCAGAGGCAATACACTGAGAGGCTTAGAAAACCGTTACAACTGAGGCCACCCCCTGAATATTTCAAATTTCTCTCGTATCACTCATAAAGCTGAGTGTCTCATTTAACACACATTCATTGTTAAAAAACCAATGAGTCGGACTACACAGTGAAAAAGCAAAAATTTCAGTGACTGTCCAAATACTACCACACTGTACTGTACTATATGTGGGGTATTAATAATGAGTTAAAAAAATACGCCCAATTCAAGCAAACATCTCTTCTGCGGCACTATTTGCCAAGAGAAGATTGCCTGTGTTAATACAACATAAATTAACTGCATGAAAAAAACTAAAGAAGCATAAGCCTAACCGTTGGTGTGATTCATTGCTGGAAAATGCGAACTTAAATCTGCCAACACGTGGACAGGCCTATATTAGGGAGGTAATGCTGAGCCTAGACTATGCAATTTTTTGCCTGATTTTAATCACGATTTTCAGTTGGACCTAGTCTGTCCTAATCTGCACCAGTCAACACCAGTTGTGGACAGTCGACATGGCCTGTTAGCACAGAAATCTTTGAGTATATGAAGGGATACAGAGTCGAATCTGCATGTGTGCGAGGAGAACAGACCCCTCCCGACTTCATTCGGAGCAAATCAAACGTTTGATTTTTTTTGAGTCGACTCTGGATGCAGTCGGGTAGTGTATACTTGTGCAGTCGTTAAATGTATCATCCCCAGTCTTCCAGTCGTCATAAAAAAAAATCTGCTGAAGCCAGTCAGTTAGTGTATACTCCAAGGGCCTGATTTACTAAGACCTTTAGCACATGCAAAATCTTTTTGCCTGTGCAAAGCCAATAACATTGCCACTGATTGGTGCAAGGCAAGTACCCTGGCCAATCATGGCCAATGTTATTGGTTTTGCAGGGGCAAAAAGATTTTATATGTGCTAAAGGTCTTAGTGAATCAGGCCCTAAGTCTTTTCATAATTGGTAAGGACTGTGAAAGTTCTGTAGTCTAGCCTCAGCTTTAGAGAAAGTAAGTTTCACTGCATCGTAAGCAACCAACTGCCACAATTTTGGTGAACAAAGACTTGACGCTCCTGTTGAGGTGTTTGACTCCGACACGATTGAACAGCAATAACCTAAGCCCATGTCAATACCACAGCCGCAGAGGGGATTATGGCACTCCCGGTTACGGCTCTGAGCACTTGATTATCAGCTGACAGGCTGCTCCTTATCAGCAGATTTACTAATGTTATCATGGCCACTGACAGCCACACTAAGCCAGTGACTGTCCATTTTCCAGAAGATTGGCCGTGTGATTGGACTGAACTGGTCATTTTTTTTTTCCTGCTCAAATGCAAAGTGAGCTGGGGGAAGGTGGTTTGCTTATATTCTACATGACTAATTTCTCAGTGATTGACTAAGAGAGGTTGGTGTGGGTGCTCTTCTGTTTGTGAGCATACAGGCATTCCTGTATATGAGTGTGCACAATGTGTGTGTGTGTGTGTGTGTGTCTGCGTGTGTGCGTGTGTGTGTGTGTGTGTTTCTGTTCGGTATGTATGCTTACTATTGTGTGTACAACCACTTCATTTTATATGAATGAGTGTATTTGAGTGTTTATACATTTCCGTTTGTGTGCATACATTTGTGCTTATGAGCACTATACTGTTCTGTGAATCCAAGGGTACTGTATGTATGAGTGTATGTTTATACTTATGTGATTCAGTTAGTGTGGATACGTTCCTCCATATGAGCACTTCCATTTGTGTGTGGTTTTTGTATGCGTCCGCACATAATATCAGGTCCCACCACTCAGGATCTATAAAGGGTTCAAAAAGAGAATAAATGGAATAAAAAAAGATGTTTTTATTGGGAGTTAGAATATCCCATAGTACCGATGCCATATCAAGGAAAGGTAGGTTGTGAGGAGAAGGTGCCACTACACAGACTTCAGTTGTCCAAGACTGGAGACTTGTAACTCTAATCTGGTTTGGATTTTAAGGGGTTACATTTTAGATGAAGACTGAAGCCAGGTTCTTGGAAATCACCTTGTGTGTGTGGAAGCCCCTTTCCTTTGATATCCTGGAACTAGAAGACTGCTGGACTTCTGAAATTTCTGCAACATATCAACACTAGCAAGTAATGGGGCAACCAGGTTAACAAAGAAACTTCTGTTTTTAAAGGGTTAATTCAGACAAACAAGAAGAGTCACGCCATGCAAATCTTTACACCTGTTAAAAGTTCCAGTGTCTGAAGATCTTGTTAATGTCCAGTTTCTAGGCTGTCTGGTTATGGCGCTATGAAGCTCCAAAAACATCTTCCGAGACAACGTGTGCGCGGATTTTCGTCACAAATTGCCAAGAAGTGCATTTTTAAAGCGTTCTAAATCATAAATGGCTTAAGATAAATACTTCTCAATCAAGATCCACAGCTAGAGTTCTTAGAAGTATAAGAACCTTGATTTATAACTTCCTTAGACAATGGCAAGCCTGAGAAAATCCCCTTCAAAAGACCTTCCCACTGCAATTTTAAAAAAAAAAAAAAAACGCTATTTTACAGTTTTGATTACGCAGGGGTTACTCATCAGAAATGCACAGCTCTTTCAAAACTCATAGTAAGTACCAAGATCTAGGAGGAGAAGAAGCCTTAATGCATTATTTTACACAGTTTTGGAGCATCAGGCCTCCCAATATTGCTTCAGAGCTAAAAATGGCACTTTTTGCCCGACTTCGGTGGGTTTGCAAGCCTCGTGACAAAATACTGCCGGATATGTCGTGGAGAACTTTTAACACAAGATCCAGGTGGTCCTTGCCTACAATAATCCGCAGAGAAAAAGTAGTGCCCCTGATGTGGGAACGAAACTGAACGCTAGGGTTTTCAGCTGATGGCCTAATACTGCATCAAATTACACAAACATCGACTGGCCCCTTAACTTCCTTAAAACACTGCCATGCAACTGTGTAGCTCCCATGCCAAATTACAGAAGCAACAAAAAGTTGGCTTTTGAAGCTTAAAAGATTGCATACCCCGGACTAAAAATTGGCACAGCGATAGCATAGACCTGAAGTCAAACCTGGGTGTCCATCCTTGCTCAAGAAAAATGCCTTAACAGTGTGAGCCACCCAGCAACCCTGTTTTTTTTTTTTTTTTTTAAGCAAAATAATTGCACCCTTACAGTATGGCTGACTACAGCAGAGATTTCAGTAAAACTAAAAGCTTATGATGCAACCCAGTGTCACTGTCTGCAGTTTTGTGGACAGCAACCTACTGGAGGGAGTCAGGCTGTAAGTAAGGGAGGCATTTACGGTTGGAATGTAACCTGCTAAGACAAGACCATCATTGCTAAAGAGATGGAGGAATTCAGAGCATCATAATCGTAGCATCCAGTGCTAAGCATCTAATTCAGCTGTAATCTGACATGGTGCAGTGACATTTTGCCTTGTGGGGTGGTGTGGCATTATTGACTCTTGATGACAATGCTAATTCAACCTTTTATCCTGTTCTGACAAGCTGTTTAACACCAGCTTCATCACACTCTGGTGTTAGGCAGATAAGGCATCGACAAGCACCCCTCTTAAGCCTTCCTAATAGTCACCCATAATGCACTTCACCGACCACGTTCTTCCATCGTTCGCTCTGTCCAGTACATTTAAAAAGAGAGGAAACTAGACAGTCTGGTCGCCCACAACCACATAGGTGTAGTCCCACGAGGTTCCCGCTTACGATATCTGGAATCCTTTGCCATCTAATGCGTTCACCGGCCATACACTGAAATGGGCACATTTTCAGCATGAAATTATGCTTTGTTTGGCTGATTCTGTTGCCATGGCAACCAAAGTCGATAGATGTTGTGACCCAACCACTGCCTATGTCAACACCAAATGTCAGAGGAATCGGTTGAAAATTGTGGTAGAGCGTCCACAAGAAAACGTTTACGGACACAGCAGGGGCAAAGATGACGACCACAAATCCATAGTAGCAGCCCAACTTCTTCTAGGGGCAACAATTTTAATTTGTAAATGAAGACCAGGCCTAAAATTCAACTGTTCCTCAAAGCTTCATTGAGTAATATTTTGTTGAGACCCCATGACCGATAACTGTTCCCATATACAGACATGCTAATGAAAAGTCAATCTCACTGATCATCGTAAGTGAAGTGACAGATTTAGCTTATGTCCGTCACTTACCAGTTTTGGTATGTTTGAACCGTATGATTGATTAAAATACAAATATGAGCACGATCTTGGAAAGGGACACTAACTTCTGGTCCTTAAATCCAAATCTGCCCCTGATACTTCTGTCCCAGGCAATTAATTTCACAGGTTATTGGCCGAGTTGTCCAAGCTGTACGGTGGTCCTGAATTTCAGTTCTGGGGGCCCGTTGTGTATGCTGGTTTTTGTTCCAACCGTGATTGCAATCATAGCATGTTAACAAGCTGTTAATTTATATAAATTAGGTGCAAATCTTGTTTAGAGCGGTTATTTATGCTCCTTAGCCACATTTTTAGAGCTTGTTAAAATCCTAAAATTGCAATGGTGGTTGGAACAACGACCAGCATACATGGTGGGCCCCAGGACTGACAACGGGAACCACCAGTCTGCACAACTGACTCCCAGGGGAGCATGGAAAACCAGCAGTCCTTAGCCCCAGAGGACCATGAATTGAAGAATAAGGCTCCTGGATATTGGAGGCCCAGAACAAGAATTTTGCTGTCAGAGCATATTATGCTCAGGTAACAAATTATGAGGAAGACAGAAAGCAGGGTGGGTGTGACCGATCACAACAGATAAAAACTCACAAACAATAAAATTATAGAGTTAAAATGTCTTTTGTGAAAGAACACAATTTTAAACTTGGAATGCGTGGCCCAGGACTGGTTGTGACAATAAGCGATAGAGTATTTACACCAAAGGCAGCTGGTTTACGATAGAACATTACTTTGCACAGCACCTGTAGAAAGAGACCCCTGAGATAAAAAAGGTAAATGGAGCGGGGAATGGTCTCTATGATTAAACTTGAACTTACATATTTCTAGGTGCAGAACCAAAGGAACTTGCGTTAAAACGTCTCATGCTGTGAAGATGAGGGTTTAATTGGAAATTGAGCATCGTGGGGCCCCCTGTATATCTCATTCAAGTAAATTTGTACCCCCTCAGCTGCAACGACCCACACAGTTGACCCCACCATCCCCAGATTGGATGGCTAGACTGCTAAAAATATGGCGCCCTGTGCTTAGCCAATTAACGGGCACATCGTCAGCACCATTCTGTCCCCATCTCTCACCAGAGAACTACCCACTAGCCAAACCTTCACAACGGTACTGAGGAAACACAAAAATGTTTAAGTTCGGGGTTCCCCGGTGGCACATCGGTCTAAGCGCGCGTACCATAAAGACTGTGGCCCTCCCACAGTGACTCTGGCTCGGGTCACTTGCTGCATGTCCTCCCCATTCTTCTCCCCAACTTTCCTGTCTCTCTCTACTGTGCGACTTTCAAATAAAGGAAAAAATCCCAAAAATTTATCTTAAAAAAAAAAAAATTCCAAAGTTCACATAGACAAAATGTCTCTCTCTATTATCTCACCAACACAGTGACTGCAGCATTTCATTTCTCAGAAAGACATGGTAACCCACAATCATCCTATTTTAAGACATCCATGCAGCATCTTCGAATCTCAAAAGAGAAAATAAATATCGAACTGTACTTTGACCATGAATTTTTGAACACTTACATTATCGGCACAATTGAAGTTATGTGTATGAGATCGCAACTGAAGTTCCCGATGTTGTCGTAAATGCAACAGATTTATGGGGGCCCCTGAACAGCAGTGTTCTTTGCTTGGATATATGTGAAGTATTATTGTCCAACACTGCCATCTACTGTTCATTTGTACTTTGTGTGTGTGTGTGAGTGTATTTTTGTAATTACATAAACGTTTTTTTTTTTTTTTTTTTTTCAAAACAGCGTGGAAATACAACTTAAAATATAATTGAATCTCAACAGGCAAGAGTAAGTCAAATAACATTGATACTGGTCAGATTCAGCATGCTTTTTATTTCATAAAAAGGCCGTAACTAAGACCTGGACTGTGGGCACACTTTGCGGTTTATAATGAATTGACATTTACCGGATCTCAGTATGAGGAACACACAGCAGGCTCATTTCAACTGATCAAAGGTTTGTCTTCCAACAGTGATCTCTTATGCATCATATGACCTTAAATAAAGAGAAGTACTTGCAAGGAATCGTGAATAGGCCATATTTAATGCATGCTACACCAAAGTAGGATTTTTTTGTAGCCTTGAAACTAGCAGTAGATACAGTATATGGGCCCATGCGTTTTTAAGTGGGATACAATCAATAAAGAAATTGGAGTTTTTATTTTTTTTCTTTGTATTCAGTTATCTTTATTTGTATTTTACTTTTGCATCACTGACGCATTATAGTGACAATTTGATCAGAAAATGTGACAAATGTAGCATCAAATTAGTCAAATTTGTACAGTGTGGGCCTTCAGCAACTATTATCTATTGAATGTAAATAAATAATTAGGATCACTAGACCAACAGAATGGTTACTGCCAACAAACATCCATTGTTTCTGAGGTTTTGAGGAAAACCTTTGTTTGTTTGACAGAAAATAATGCACTTATTAAAATGATTGCATCATTATTATTAAAATGAAGCCCTGGGGATATCAGAGGAAGAAGATGGAAACTGTGAAAAATGACTCGCCCCTTACAGAGGAATGACTTGTTGACCCTTTAAGGGGTTAGCTTGTAAACTGCCTGGCCAAAAAAAAAAAGTTGCCATTTGGATGTAAATAAGTGAATTCTTAAGAGCCTATGATTGAATTGTGATTAGTGTGTTCAACCTTATTTTGGGTCAGGCAGTGTAATTTTTCGTTCAAGACGTTAACTCCATAAAACCTACTAGCCCATCAAAAGCACCTGCTGAATTCAAACCTGTGGATGCTTAGACCTATTCAAAATTCTAGCGGAGATCCCAAGGTTTCCAACAATCCCAAATATGTCCTACTGAATTACAGGGAAATGTATTTAAAATGACCTACGGGATCTAGATATTTTCCATTTGATAGAGTGCTGTGGCCGGGAAAAAATGGCATCCTGGGTTTGAATATTTCTCTCACTATAGGTGTGATGTAGATTCAGTGAGCCATCAACATCAGTAAATGCAGAATATGTGAGAGACATTTTTCCACATGATGAAAAAAAATGCTTTTTCTGATTTTGAACTTACTTTGCACTTAAGTTTTCCCTTAAGTAAGTGTTGAAGGGATTTAGAATACTAAGCTCAGGGCTCTGTTCAATTCATTCATTACCATCTCATTTACCCTAGAAAACAGAGTGGTTATTTGTGTCGAGCACATGTAAGCACTAACTCTACCAGCATATCCTCTCTATCAATCTCTGAATAAATTAGGGCTCTGAATAAATTAGGGGAATAAATAATTGAAGAGTCTAGTGCTAAAAGTACTTAAGTCACATTTTCACACTGCTTGAGTTAAGGCAGAAAAATTATTTTTAATAGCTACTAAAGTCAATTAAAGACCCAAGTGCTAAAAGCACTGAAGTCACAAAACAGCCACTTTGAAAAAAATTGAGAAAATTGACTTTGGTAACTATTAAAAACATTTTTTTCTGTCCTTAAGTCAAGGGGTGAAAATGTGACTTAAGTAATTTTAGCACAAAGCTCTTCAATTTTACGTCTCTCTGAGCCTCCCCCTCTCACTGGAATAATTGAAGCCCTCCATGCAAGAACCAGTTATGTCACTTTTTCACGTTTTGAGAAAAACGAAGTTTAGCATTTCAAGTCAGAACTTTTTAGTTACCAATCTTTAGGACAAATGATTGTTTACACATATTCCTGGGACTGGTAATTATTTTAATCAGCAGTGAAAATGGCGGTAGGGTCACTGACCTTGTAATTTGACACCAAAAAGTGACATAACTGGTTCTTGCATGGAGGGCTTCAATTATACTCCCTCTGCTGGTCAGGACAGAAATAGCAAAGCAATCAGATAGTGGGCATTGACGAGTGGTGCTCACTGCAGAGCCAAATGGGTGGAGATGGACCAAGTCCAGCTCCACCTCCCTGGACCTAAGTGAGGCTCCGCCCCTCTGTTGTATGAGTTGTGTGTGATTTGGGCGTGGCTGGACCTAGACGTGGTGCGGATCTTGGTTAAGCGCCACCCATTAGCTCCGAAGTGAACAGCCTCTCAATGACAATGAAGAAAATGCTGGTAAATACCAAACAGACCTTTTTCAAAAAATTATTTGTGAAACGTGCATTATTTTAATTAGGCTTCAGTATTAAAAGCAATAAAGAAAGTCATCTTGAAATGACAGAACTATGTGATTTGTTCTCAAACTCTACTTGAGAGAATCAATGAATAGCACTGGCTTCAGTTGAAACTCCATTGATTTGGGAGGCGGATAGAGTGGTAATAATGGCGTTCCTCCTTGACATGGAAGCAGTACATTGATCGAGGCGGGGTATTCGGTGGTTGAAAAGATTATTGTTCACAGGGTGTGTGGTGAATTTAAAAATAATTTGCTTCACATCTCTCCTCCCTCAGGATTGGATTTCAGATGCCAGTTGTTGAGTTCCTTTACCTGCGGTGAATTCTAGATGTTGCACTCTTGAAAGAATTAGGTTTTTTTTAAAAGTAGCCCTTTTAATTTTGGAACAAAAAATGATTGATATTGCTGAACTTGGATTGCACGCATTTGGATGACCAGCATGAAAGAAGTGTAATGGAAGTATGAGTATATACGGTGAACACCATAATTCATTAGACAGTGACACATCTACTTTGCATCTGTACTCTGGCACTTTGGGTTTTAAAATTATGTAGTTAAAATTAAGTTGATTTGCAAACTGCCAGTGTCAAGTAATTTCATCCATATTGGACAAACTGTTTGGAAATGACCGCACCTTTTGAACATAGTCCACTGATGGACACATCAAAAATGTTGGACAGTTCAACATAATGAAGAATAAAGCGATATGTTTTTAATATTCACTATCATATCTTTATCAAGCCATGTCTGCTTGAAGCTGTGATGCTGATCACTTGACCCTGGGTATCTTCCGTCTTGATGCTATGCCAGGTCTGTACTGCAGCCATATTCAGTTCCTGCTGGTGTCAGGGACTTTGTACCTACCGTCTCCTCTTCAGCATATAAAAGGCATGTTCATTTGGACTTAGAACCAGTGATCAACTCGGATAACAGAACCTTAATTAAAAAAAAAAAAAAAAAAAAAAGTGTCACTCTCCATTGAGTTATCATGCTTGGTCTTCTCCCTTGAGCACCACCCTGTGGACGTATATGAGACTGCAACATAAATACTACATTGAATCTGGATATTGACATTTAGCACTTAGCAACGTATTAAAATCCCAATACCTGGTTAGTCAATGGTGACCAGCTCCAAATCCTGCCGGTATTGTTGTCATCCAGTGCATTTGTTAAACATTAAACTAGGCACAATTTAGAGAGACAGGTGAACATCATTCTGTGTATCATCTAAACCAGTGGTTCCCAAACTCTGTCCGGGGACCCACTGTGTGCTGGTTTTTGTTCCAACAACTGCTCCAATCGCAGAATGTTAATGAGTTGCTAATTGCTCTTAATCGCACCATTCCTGTTCATACTGATCATTTACCCTTTTAGACCACAAGCAAAAAATGGTTATGATGGAAAAAAAGCTTCATAGAAAAGTAATTTCCAATATAGCACGCTAACATAAAAAAGTAGAAATTAGTAGTTGATGACATGAAACTGTGAATTGGCCTCTAATTGATAAAATTGAGTACATGTGGTCACTAAAACTATTATTAGGCAATTAAGAATTCAAAAAAAAAAAAAAAAAGCATATTATGAGACAGACCTGTAAAAGGTTACTTGTTTGGTTTCAGTCATCACCTGTGTTCAGAACCCTGATCAGAAGCTTACTGACTGATTGCAGGTTTGCATTTGATCACATAAGACATATTGTCACCGTGCCTTAGTGTGCTTTCTCGGAATACACCAACATAAACAATATGAATGCTGGGCCTTGAAACATCGTGGAATGCGCAGCCATTTCTGTCATTATTTGGGGTAAAACGTCCCTCTCATCTGAAAAGCAACTAATTAAAAAAATATGAGTCTGTTAATATTCAGGGATTGCAATTGTGGTTGCAACAAAGGCCAGCATACACAGTGCGTCCCCAGTACCGACTGTGGGAACCCGCGATCTAAACAGCTTATTCCTATTTATTTTCAGGGAGCGCAGGATATTATTACTGTATTCATTGGGTGAAAGGCCGGAATCAACTCTGGATGGTGCACCAGTCCAATAAAGAAAAAACTAAATGAATAAGCCACAGGAAATCTTGTACTGTACAGCACAGTGGTGAGGACTCAGGAGCAGATGCTCTCAGGAGCAGCAGACTCAAGACCGACCATTAAATGTCAGTTAACTCTGAATGAATTTTTCAATTTGCTGGCCAGGTGCAGCCGTCCTTGACCAGGAGTTCAGCGGACAGACTTTAGACCCTCCTGAACCATTTTTTATACTGGGAGTCCTGGAGCTTGAAGACATGCAATCGCTCAGCAAACTGACCTATCAGCTTCGACCTCCATCAGCCACTGCCTTTCTTCCCCAATAGACATCTCTCCCATCATTCTCCATGTCACCATCAACCCCACTTATAATGTGCAGCGCAATAAAATCCATCAGCAGAGTTTGCTGCATTGGATGCCTATAAATACATAAAGCCATTCCAAATGGGGGAAGTATTTAAAGCCAAACTGTATTCCTCTTCACTCCATTTATAGAAAAGGGGAAGTTCAACAAGGAAGTCAAAGTGAAAGCAACTTACAGTAAGTGTTAAACTCCACGGAATCAATGCGGTCTTGTAACAAGGAAGTGCATACAATGTGCTCCCCTTTCACGTTTTTGATGGCTCAGCTCATTCCGCTTAGCCAACAAATCAATTGAACCAAGACAGAAAAAAACAGCCTATTAGAAAAACAGGACATATTAATCATAGCACACCTTGGCTGTGTACAGTATATTCAAGGTCATAATTAATGGCAATAGGACAGTGCAGCAACTGCAACTCCAGCAATAAAAGAAGGCTGCACAATATCCTTGGATTTTTAGAGTATGTCAGGAAAAAAAAAAATTGTGTTCCAAGAAGAAACTTCCAGAAAACGGTCACGCTACCTTTTAAATACTGGTTGTACACTATATTGGTGAACATGCTGCTGGCCAATTTTCAGAAAAATTACAGAATTTAAGTTGGGTTTGGAAGAACAAAACAGAATTAGCAAATGGAATGCGCTATAACCAGTTTGCTTACTGAGAGTCCTGTCACATTTGGCCTTAGTTCCACAGATATTCAATTTTGTCCAGATATTTGGTGCAGTGCATTTAAACTAATTTGAAACTTTGAAAGACGTGATCAGAATTTAGATCTGAGTAAAAAGAATTAAAACACCAGGAAAAAAAAAAAAAAAAACAAAAACTCACAAGCTCCTACCTAATGGTTATTGGTATTTATTCCAATTATTTTACTGTCTTTAAGGGATTCAGTAATAACAAAAAGATAAGTACAGTATTTCACCCAAGTCTTAAGACGGTTCTTGTGAAGGACATGGAAATCATATAACATGATAAAAGAGGAACAGCAAAGGAGAAATTACTTCCTGCTACTGCGTTGCAGAGAAAAAAATTTTGAGATTATACTGGACCAATATACACCAATTAATACCTCCTATATTAAACAAAGAACAATTCAGCAAACTTCTGCCATTAATAAAACAAAAACACCAAATGGTTGAATTGTTACTTGTAGCATATAACAGCTCATATAGCATTTATTACATGCAATCCTCTCCCCATATCCTCATCAGAAATTAACCAGAGTTGACCTACCTGCGTGGTTATGGACCATCGCTTCGAAAACCATGTGCACGTGCCTG
This sequence comes from Gymnothorax javanicus, assembly GCA_029692085.1. Taxonomy (NCBI): domain Eukaryota; kingdom Metazoa; phylum Chordata; class Actinopteri; order Anguilliformes; family Muraenidae; genus Gymnothorax; species Gymnothorax javanicus. The sequence continues at coordinate 44,948,734 of CM056206.1, read as the reverse complement.
TACACGTAAGTATGTATGGGGGATATTGACAAATATAAATGACAGTTACCCACGTGTAAAAATAAATAAATGATTGAGGGATAGACTGGAGGAACTGAGAGCATTCATACAATCAAATACAGAAATTAATGAGCGAGTCTGTGCTGGCAGCCGTGGGCGGGGTCACAGATTGTGCTGCAGGCACAGGGCTGAAAGAACTGGGTCATACACCTGCTGCAGAAGTGGGTAAAAATGACTAATGCCGCCCAGACTGGCCAGAAAAATCACCGCAAAAGAGGACCCAGTGAATTCATCAGGTTTTTTTTTTTAGGCTAGTGTGTTGTTGGGCAACAGGGGAAGAATGCGAATGGGGAGGGGGTGTGAAGAGGGATCCTCAGGTAATTTTTTTTCTTTGGGGAGGGGCATTTCCCTGCCAGGGTATAAGCTAATTGAGTTATCCACAATGAAAAGTAAACATAAAAAAAAAATAAAGAAATTGATTAGTTTTCATTAAATTGAATTATGCAATATTTTGCTTAATGTGTGAAAGCATGTGCGCATCCATGAGAGTGAGTGCAAACGCGCACGCAGGAAAGCACAAGAGTTTGTGAATCCAAGGGGAGGGAAGCAGACTATAGTTAGAGCTCCTGACATGGATTGATGCTTGGCATCTAAAAAGGAGTGTGCGTGTGCAGCTAAGCACACAGAGACACTGAAACCATCGCCGTTGCAGAAGGACCACAGCTGGCACCTCTCTGGACTGAATTTGGGTCAGTGACCCCTGCCGTCCACTTCTAGCGGACACATAGGTAGGACAGGTGGAAGGATGTCATCATTTAATGGAAAACTGGGTCAAATTGGTAGCTTTGCTTTTACACGCTGTCTGACATAGGTTGTTTTGTCAGACCTATGCGCAAGCGTAATGCAAATAACGCAGAAGGCGGGTTTTCTGGACGGAGATGAGTGATCAGAAACACGAATAACGTCCCAGCTTAAAGCGAGAGTGCTATGCATTTCAGTCTGTTCCGAGGGACCTTCCCAATTCCGAAGACGGAAATGTGGAACTGCCCGCCTGTGCTCATTAAGAACAGACCTACCTACCTATCCCTCCAGAGCCTATCCGGTTTTTCTGTCATCAGGCCCGAAATACCCTGGCCACAGTACATCAAACTGGGTCAGCCGACGGCTTTTTATGGACTCCACGGAAAAAAAAAAAAAAAAAAAAAAAGGGGGGAAAAATGCCTTTCGGCCTCCAGAAATAGCCCCGGACAGAGTAGGCGTTCCCTCTCGGGGAGTAACCGCAGAATTTTTCCCCCTTGTTTCTTGAATCCCAGATCTGGAATTGGGTCAAAAATAGCCAGTGAGGGTACAATAGAAACAAAAAGTGTCCAAATGAAAATGAAATCAGATGTCTTTTCCAAAAGATTGTTTATTGGTCATATAGAAAATAAAGTAAGCTGTATATCAACAAACATACAGTATGTACATCAATAACTTAGACACCTCTGAGAAGGAAACAGTAATTTTTCACGGCTGTTATATATGAATACATCGTATTACTTATCTATCTACAGATTGCAAAAAGTACAATAATTTAGTTAATAAATACAATTAAATTGATTTCTTCTTTTACTCATTTGTCATACAAAGTACTGCGATATAACTTATTACACCCGATACAGAAAAAAAACTGCTTTTTCCATCCGTTTATCATTTTCACAAACTTTCTACTTTCCATAGCTGCAAATTTTTCACTTTTGAAAAAGCAAAATAAGAGATCTTAAAAACTTGAATAGTTGAACAATCACAAGTTTATGCTTATGTGGTTTGATTAAACAAAATGTAATATTCTAAAGCTGAATTTTGTTATACATTTGTCTCAGCAATTCAAGAAGTTCTCCATTGGGTAGGCAGCTGCTAACCACACTGGTGTACCAAGTACACTGAACTCTCCAGAGAAAACCTACCACTGCAGCGAATGCAGGACTCCAATCGCAATTAATGGGCTTCATTTTCTAATAAGCCAATTCAGCATCATTGTCAATTTATTTAGCAGGAGCAAAAGATAAGTAGATCATAAAATTAAAAAAAAAAAAAAAAATCCATAATGCAACAGAGTGGCCTTCAGTCTAGCAGCAGAAGAGGAAGCTAATCTTCTACACGTCAGATGATGATGATGATAACCTAGACACCAATATCCAAATGAAGCAGAGGTTTCCTTTCCCTGGACAAATAATAATAAAATAATAATAATAATAAAAGCCCATTTCCTTCCGTTCCAAAAGGAGTCTAATCGACAAACATGGCAGAAGCCTTCGTGAACCCTAGCAACCCAATGAAACGACTGGATAAGGCATAGCACAGTTGAACTGGGGTTTTCTCCACAAAGAGAGGGAGAAAAAAAATTTGAACCGCCCACTAGGAATGTTCCAGAGAAACATTCCATTCCGGTAGGAGCAACGGTAATGCTACAGAATTCAGGAATTCTGCGCGCTGCAAAAATTTAACACAGAACAGCGCGACTCGCTGTCATTACAACCGCGGGTAGTGGCAGAAAATTTAAAAGAAATGACATATCCCAAAACTCTGCTTCCACAGGACTGCGGAGCCGCTTTATGAGGGCGGAAACACGGTCCACGCAAGAGGGTCGAAAACTACAACGCCTTGTCCAACAGGCACAAATGTCAGCACACTTCATCTGTGCTCTTACACCGGTGCAGGTAACAAACATCACTCCTCAGGGGAGAGATCTGTTAAATGGTCAGCCATGGTTGTTCTGAGTGGAAATGCGCTGCCAAAGTCGTGACGTCACGCCAAGGTCAAGCTGACGCAGCCATAACAACTGGTTCACGCCGAACGAACAAAACAACTTGCAAAGCATGTTGCAAAGTGTTTATCGCCATGACCCTCGTGTCTATGTATGGAGTTATGCCATATTTTCAGCAATCTTTAACCCAAAATATGTTCATTATAGAAGAACAGAAAGCATTTCTCAGTATATTTTTATCGTCAAATATCACGCATTTCGTGCCGTGTGTTAAGCGTACGAGTGAATGTGTTGCAATGCTGTGAGCGTGAACCATTGTCAAGGAAGTGAGTGTTGACCCCAGCCAAAGTGACGTCGCACTTTTTCAGCGCATAAACACCAGAGGGAGTCATCTTTCTATTGTTGTTAAAATGCTATAGCGTTCGCTAGCTGCAACACTCAAGACTGCAGTTCACGCTTGCGTTGCATTATGATTTTCTGGTGACACACTCCCGAGCGCAAAGACACACGGAATCGATCTTGCGTAGCTTGAAGTATCCTCCATTGCACGGCACACGTCTCTGCCAATGCTGCACAATGACGGCGCGCATCATTACATTCCATGCGCTTCGGGCTTGCGCTACTCACTACCAGTGTATCTTAACCCCATGCTCGCCGGGGCCCCAGGAAACCCTTACGCAAAGTTAATGCAATCGCAATTAAATCCAGGATGTACATCAGGGATTTTTCCAGAGAGAATCTGCTACCAGGAGGGAGAACAATTTGCACGTAAACCGTAACAATAAACAGCTGTAAGACGGTAGATACGGCGACAGATACCCACTCCGGATCCGCGTCATGAAAATTACTTTTAACGGCAAACACCAGAGCAGTTGAACGGCCTAGTAATGATGAATTGCTGCAATCAAGAGAACCTTCCACTGCACAAACCTGGAGTATACCAGATTACTCAAAGAAAAACAAGCACTCATGTAAACTATTCAGTTATATCTTTTACAATACACCTCGCTCGAAGACCCAGCCTCTCACAGCAGTCGACGGAGTTGCATATATTTTTAAAAGGTTAACTTTTCCCACCACGAGTGTCACCACGTGCTCTCGGGCATTCGCGCGCCTCCGCGTCGGCCAGGCGGAGACTGGACACAGCGCAGTAAGCAGGTTAGACAGTACAGAGCACGTTTACAACCCCAACATATAATTTACGTCACAGGACTGGCACTGCAAAGAAGAGTACGTCAACATAGATACAGAGGGACGCCTAGAGCGCAGATAAACTACATTAGAAACCTTACACGAACAACCAAAGCAATTACCCCATTTATCAGTAAAGAAGGGGACACAAACAAAATGTACCTATTGTGAAGCCTCTATAAATAGGCAGGCTATATTACTAAGTCCGAATGCCTTAGGTCTGCATTACAATGTAAAGAAGTAGTAAAGAAAAAATGCCTCAAACTTGCGACACATTGAAAAGAAATGTGGCAGCACGCGGTACTCTCAACCTTTGTTCATTTTGGAAGTTAGCCCCAAACAAAACTCTACATATGCTTTTAAGTAGCAACAAGGGCACAATGTAACTGCATTTAAGGCAGACAACAGAGGTAAAGCATGTGAGTAAGGGCACGAGGGGAGGATAGATCTATTTGTGGCAATAGCCTATTATAAGGTGTCCGTCCAGTGGTCAGTCTGGGATTTTGGTCAGTTCCATCAGTTTTTTTTTCCCTAACTGGTGATTCGGAGCCCTTATTGATGAGGAATAACCTGGAAGCGGAGATGCACATTTTGATATTGGCCACATGCACTTATTTACTATAACGCTCCCATTCGAACGGCTAATTTTCCATTTTATAATATTAAGAGCCTTACCAAATGCTCTTTATTATGCACACTGAATCACTTGTGCTCCCTACTTTGGTTCACAGTCCTGAGCACGTATCAAACAGTTCATGCTAACAAATAGGTGTTCGCTGATAAAAAGCGTCTCCAAAAATAAATGATGTTATTCAATGTAGGTGTAAAGGCTGGGCCACACTTCATAATCATGGCAAGTTCTGAAATGCAAGTTTTGCTCAGAGGAAATGAAAGTAAGCTTTTATACGACACATTCTCACCCCAACTCGTCATACAGTGATACTACCAGACAAAATGTTGATAAACAACGCAAAAGGAAGCTTTTGGCATCATTTTTTGACACTTAGGCTTAGGGTTCGGGTTAAGGGTTAGGCATTAGGGGGTAGGGTTCGTTTTAAACGTCTTAAATTTTTTGCGTCACATATCGACGCTTGGTCAGGTAGCGTCAATATATGACGCGTCGGGATGAGACTGGGTTCTTTTCTAAGCAGTTTCCACAGCCCCTTCCATGTTTAAACAGGACAGAACTGTACGGTCAAACATTCTGGATGTTCAAAAATGGCATTAGCTGTGTTGAGATTTGAAGGACAAAACCAAGTTGGGAAACCAGCAAGGTTATTTTGTATGCATTACACCAGTAAACTACAGCACAAACTCAAAATGAAAGGAGCACATATCACGTAGCTTCGTTCGTGAAAGAACCAAGGGAACGTCCCCATCAACTATAGCATCATGGTCAGGATTCACCAGCTTCTAACGTGATGCAATCGCATTACATAGTTACAAACGTTTGCATACATTTTGTAAAATGTGCGCAAAATTTTATGTCCTTTCAAAAGAATATAGCCTTTGCGAGACATAATTCTGCTTTCCTCAATGCTGGGCCAACACAGGCATCATGTGGTATTGCAAATTTTTCTTTGATCACTAGTTTACAGTTAGCTTTTTAGACTCTGAGTGCGTTGCGTTCTTACACTATTTTAACACCGGTAACAAGTGAAGCAACTGCAACTACGGCACAGCTGTAACGGCAACTACTCCCTTTAGCAACAAATTCGTAAGTAGGCCCTTGAGAGAAGGGAGTGGTATAATAAATACATCAGCCTAAGTTAGATTCAGAACAGTGCAGATGATGTCAAGTCCCTGGCATTCAAAAATAAACACAAATTATATTACAAAAGGTCTATGCTCTCTTTTTTGCATAAATACAACAGATTAATGTCACAGAAATCGCACATCACAAATTAAGAAAAAAAAAAAAAACGAAAACAAAAACAACAACAAAAAAAAAAAACTTCAGAAAGAGCGGTGATGTAAAGCCAGCGTCTGTAACAGCCCCAGAAACGCAGCGTGCCACCAGACCCATGCAAACAGGGACATGGGGTGGGGGGGGGGGGGGGGGGGGGTGGTTATAACCCACCACAGAGCAGGGGAACAGGCTGGGTTCAAGTACCATGAAAACTGCGCGAGTAGCGAGCACGAACCGAGCAGAGTGGCCACAATAGAACATCATTTGCTCACCTCCCACTCTGGAACACATCTGTTACTCTTTATTTCTTAGTCTTTCAGACGAACTTATACTAATAATAGCAAGGACAACAAAAATAACACAGACCACATAAAGCGCTTTAGCTTTTCTGCAATGGGAAAGGGCTAGCATTACCAATTAGCCACCAGCCTGTGCAGCCACCGAGACGTGGAACACAAAACCCCATCAGCTTTGTCAGGGGGGGGGGGGGTGGTGAGTGTTATTTAGCAAACTGTCAAAATAGTGAGAAGAGAAAAATTAAAACACTCCATATTCAGGTCGCACCGGAGAACCCTCTTCTCCTTTGTTACCCCATGCCAGGGGAACATTAAATAACAATAGAGAGTCACAGCCATGTTTCAGACGAGAGAAATGAGGGGTGGGGAGGGGCATAGCCACAGACACCGTTTACATCACCAGCGGTCGCTCTAAAAGAAATTACAGCATCATACTCATATACTGAACAACACTGTCACCTCGTTACGTACAAATCACGCCACGCCACGCGCTACAGTCCACATTACGCGTCTATTCACTAGAAAAAGCTATCCACTTCAATAGTAAGCCACTTTTGGTACAATTGCAAAAAGGATATCAAACAAGTTTTTTTTTTTTCTTCCTTTTAATCTTTTCTAATTTTTTGTAATTTTTTAAAGGTTTTTATAAATAATGCAAGATACTCTATATAAAAATCAAAATTTTGAGCTCGGACAAAGATCCTTAAAATACGAATACCGACGACTTCATAATAAAGCTTGTGTGAATACACGTTCGTCTATTTATACGATCAGCTAGTCCTCACAAGTGTTCACCTTTTAAAAAAAAGAAGCTTAAATAAGTGCGTTCATCAATGGCTCATGAAACAAAAGAAAAAAATTTTCATCATCGTTAAAACAGTTTTTTCCCTTTATAACTAAGCTTTAGCTTTCAAAACATTTTTAGGAACACTCAGCTATTCATTACTGGTGAGGAGAATACCTCGTAGTCATGGAAACACCAATGGTAGCACAATTTCTTTCCCAATTAATAATATATTTTTAGGCTAGTTAAAAAAAAAAAAACAAACAAATGCTGCTCTTCCTAGGTTTCTTTCATTGTCGTATTATTGCCTCGCCAGGTTAATGCTGAATTCTGCAGAACACAACTGTAAACATCTGCAAAGAACACCAGCTAACCATTCCGCATACAAGAAAAACAAAAAAAAGACATTAATCACAAGCTAAACAGCTAGGCAGGACTTTTCATTTGTCGCGAAATACAATGATTACCCAATTACCAAGCCTAATCTTTCCAGCAAAAGCTCCATTCTGGCATTCTGGTGTGGAACGAAAGTCCCATTACTTTGAAGAAACCTGCAGATTTTCTTGCCCCCCCCAAAAAAATAATAATAATAAAAAAGAAACACACACATTTGGCCAGTGCATTAATATTAGGCACAGGTATGAAAAACGGAACCATGTTTGAATGTGAATGAAGAAAACAAAGGTCTTATCTACCACCTTGCCGGATAAACTGAACGCAGTGAAACATGCACAAAACATAGACAACTACTAAACAGCCTGGCTAAAATAAAAATAAAATGTTCTTGACCCAAAAAGTGTTCACAAAAAGCAGCGCACACGAGGCAGGCCTGTGTCACCACAAGCAGAGCTGGAGCCTGAATCTACCAGCCGATACAGGACGGAAAAGCACGACACAACCCACGGTCTCCACAATAGCGACAAAAATAAGTACACAGTAGACGGTATCAAATACACTTGGACCCATGAGAACAGCCAAGTCCCAGAATATGACGTAAATGCATACGTCCTTGCGACTCTGGTAGGGCCCCAGCAATTGAATGGTTCTACACCACGCAACTGATAACACTTAACATCTAAACCGTGATTCTGCAGGGTTTTTTATATTTTTTTTATAGAGGGTAGGTGGTAGTTGCAGTGGCGGGTGGTACAGAGATGCAGTCTCATGGCAAATGAAATCAATACACTCCTGTGCTCAATAAAGATGCACTGACAACCTCATCCTATTTACCTGCCCCACTCCCTCTCTCCCTTCCCCCGCCGCTGTACTAAGACCTTGCATCCGTTTTGGACTTGACGATGGTGATGACGCTGGTGGCAGCTACCTTGCCCGGGATGAGGGGCCCGATGACTGAGGCAATGGGGCCCCTGCCGGGGGCCACGGGGCCCCGTGCCACAGTCCGGGCGAAGCTCTGCAGCGCCTCGTACTTGGAGCGCAGCGCGTCCAGCTCCACTTTCATGCTGGCGTTCTCATTGGCCAGCTTCTCCACCTCCAGCTGGAGCTCCGCCTTCTGCTTCTCCAGCTCCTCCTTCTGCGTGACGCGCTTGACGCGGCAGCTGGCGGCGTAGCCGCGGTTCTTCAGCGTGCGCCTCCGCTGCTTCAGCTGCAGGATCTCCTCCTTGGACAGCCCCCGCAGGTGCTGGTTCAGCTCCCGTACTGACATGGTCACCAGTTCATCATCTGTCAGGCTCGTCCCATTCTCGCCCGGCTCCCGCTTTACCTGCAGGGGGCAGCAGAGAGATGGAGAAGCAGACAGACACAGAAAGAGAGCAATCGAGAAAGTCAGTGAGACCGAGCGAAAGAACCAGAGCGAGAACAAGAGAGACAATGACGCAGACAGCATACGGCGAGAGGGTGCAAGAAAGCAAGAAATTGTGAGAGGGAGAGTAAGACGGTAATAGAGAGAAAACAAAAGAAAGTCAGCCACAGAGTGAAAGAGTGAGAGTGAGAGAAGAACAAAAAGAGTGAAAAATGAGAGAGAGAGGAAGAGCAAATGAAAGGGAAAGAAACCAGGCAAAAATAAGGATGACAGAGGGAAATGGAGAAAAACAGGGTGACTTAGAGGTGAGATTTCGAAGTGATGGGCAGCCCTGCATTTTCAACCCAACAGGGAACATCTAATGAGCACCAATGAAGTACAGAAGAAAATCAGACCCGCATTTCATCATCAACATAACAGGGCATGAGAGAATTTTTCCCCAAACCCCACTGTGCTGAAGTAACGATAACACCATGAAATTAATTTACAAGCAATAAAACTATAATATGTATGCTACAGTCAGGTCCGTATGTATTTGGAGTGTGACCATTTTCACCATTTTGGCATGCTACGCCACCAAAATGGATGCAATTCGAAGATGTACTTTAGGAGAAGGAATTCATGAATCTTGTACCCCCACCCACCAAAGAAACTATTAATCAAATGGAATCATCATTTTAAATATTTGGTTGCAAATCCCCACAAACATGACCACACACTAAGATTCTACCCTGCTAATGCTCTTTCAAGGCCTTTCACTGCAGCCATCTTCAGTTCTCCCTCGTTCTTGGGGCATTTTGGCGACATCAAGAGAAATGCAGGCTCAATTAGATTCAAATGAGGTAACCAACTTGGAAATTTCAGATAATTCTACCTCTTTGCCCTAAAAAAGTCTTGGGTTGCGTTCTCAGCATGCTTTGGTCTCTATCCACCGGCATTGTGAAATGTGGTTAAGTGAGTTTGGAAGCATTTGTCCGAATAGAGGTGATAATATAGCCCTTCATAATTCTTCCTGCTACTTTTGCCAGCAGTCACATCAAATAAATACAAAGGAAAAAGTTCAATTGTCAGAAATACATGCCCACACATGATTAAGCTTCACAAATTAGATGGTAAGCTTCAAAGCATGAAGAGTTCTTTTCTTCCAACTGTTCTGGTACACTCCTACTATTCAAGTACGAGTTTTGGGCAGGGTTTTTTTTATTTTAGACATTTTTTAAAACTTCCTCATTTCGAAACATATGATTGCACTGTGTGCTGAACCCTCTGTATTTACTCTGGTGAAGTCTTCTCTTGATTGTTAACATTGACACAGACACCCCTACCTCCTGGAGAGTGCTCTTGACCTGGCTTTACACCGTGTCCCAAAAGTTCATGCAGCACAGAAAAAGTCAACTCAGATTGTGAATATTCACCAGAATGCGTTTATTCAAACGCCAGTGTATCCCCCCCTGCATCTTACTTACTGCCCTCAGCCTGTGGGGCATAGAAGGCACCAAGTTGTTCAGAACGGAAGGCTCAAAGTTGCCCTACTCTCGCACAGCCCTCGCATTGAGCTGCTTCATGGTGGTAGGGGATGGGCTGTGGAAGACCCGACTGTTCAGGATACCCCAGGAGTTCTCAATCGGGTTGAGGTCTGGGGAGTTGGGTGGCCATTCCTCTTTGCGCAGAAAGCCAGGAAGCTGCTCAGAACACCACTGCTGAGTTGAAGGAGCAGTATGTGCGGGGGCACCATCTTGCACGAAGACCATTTCCGCACGCCTGTTGAACATCTTCCTAGCAGTGACGGGGCCCGATTTCTTTTTTCTGGTGAGTATGGGAAGTAGCACTGGCTGGAGAATGTTCTTGACATAATACTCAGCATTGATGATGGTGCTCTGGGGTACAACAGGCAACTCCAACAGCCCTGAAGATGACATCGCCCCCCAGACCATGCAATGGGCACTGAACTTGACTTGTTCAGAAGGTGGCACTTTCTTTCGATCATCGACGTAGATGCGGTCGTTTTGGCTGTTGGGAGTTGGAAATAAGTCGAGTGGGCACTCAGAGAAAACCCAGTTTTCCCAGTGTCTTGGGGTAATTGTGGCATACTTCTTTGTAAAAGCCAGTCACTTCTCCTTTTGCAGTTTGGCAAGGCGAGGAATCCACTGTCTTCTGTATGCTCTCGGACCCAGTTTCTCAGTCAGAAAACGATGGATCATACTCTTAGAGACTACTTCCCCAAGATTCTTCAGTCTTCGACTGAGTCTGCGGCAGGATTGGTCTCTCTTTCCCTTGGCCTTTCGGATGAGGTCCTTGGCCCTGGAACTCAGGACTGAGGGGCTCCTGCACGGGGCTCGTCTTCAAGGGAGTCACAACTCTGGTGTCTCTGCCACCACTTCTTCACCCATCGTATGCTTCTGCCAAGGTCCTGAGCTCCTCCCTGCAAGTTTTCCCTGCCCTGCGCGAGGCAATGGCTTGAGCACAGACCTGAGGCTCTGAAAGAGCAGCCTTTCCAGATTTTTGTTTGGCCATCATGGCAGCACTACAAAAAAGGTTCTCTCAGTAACAGTTCTCTCTTGTTTCCTTGGTCAACCAAGAAATTTACAGGCCTCTCGAAAATAAACATTAAATAAATAAATAAATAAACAGATTAATTAAGCAACCTCACAACACCTGGCTGACCAGGTGCAACCCATTTTGGAGACAAACATGTTGCCCATTGGGGTGCATGAACTTTTGGGACACGGTGTACTGCTGCGAGGGGCTTTTCTTCACCAGGGGAAGAAATCCTCAGTCATCCAGCACAATTATTTGTGGTCTTCATAGCCTTTTTAGCGATCCTGAGCTCACCAGTACATTCTTTATTTTGAAGACCTTACCAAATGGTTTATTTTGCCAGGAATAATGTTTTTTTTTTTTTGCCATTTCTCTGATGGTTAAATTTTAAAATTTTAAATTTTGAGACCCAAGATGGCTTCCTTCACCAACAGTAACCAGCTCTTTGGACTTCATATTGACAGATAATAGCGACAAATTTCAAATGTAAACGCCATCCTTCAAATCAACTCTGGACCTACTATCAGCTCACCTACAAATAAAATAATGAGGGGACAACACAAATCTGGCCATGGAACAGCGATGCCGCCAATTGTCCAATCATTTTGATCCACTAAAAAGGGGGCATCACAAATAAAGAGCTCAACTTCCTTCACCCAACACTTTCAAATTATAGTCCAAACTTTGAGCTTCTAATCATGATCTAGTTTCATCTCCAACATGCACTCATAATCTATACTTTTGTCCAAATATTTATATACCTGATGGTACATTTAATCATTATAGTTAAGAAAACTAATGGTTGATCTCCACTTTGAAACTGCTCTGAGCATAATGAAAACAAGACAACTTCATCCTTAACCCATTAATGACCACTGTCCCATTTTTGGGATGCGGCACATTTTAACCTCTGCGACCAAAGTGAATGTGTTACTGTGACTAAGCTGCTGTAGGTTAATCAAGGGAAGTAACTCGCATCCAGGAAAAGCGCTTATGAGAGTAGACTCCCTTTACAGCAGTGGTGGGGGCCGCCATTTGCATGAATTTCATGAATCTGTAACAGCATTACGCAATGCTCTAAAAGGTTAGTGTGCCACTTTTTTCTGAGACACATTTTTATAAAACACTAAGAACAAAAATTGGACATTATAGCATTGCCTAAATGTTTTTCTCAGAATTTTTTTTTTTTATGCTTCCAATGATCTTGAGTACATTTGTAATGGGACATACGCATTTGGGGTCTTCGATGACGAAATAATTATTTTTCACCAGAATTCAAGCATTACAGGTTCTTTGTGCACCGTATCCTATACTAAAATATAACTTTTACTTTGAAAAGAAATTTGGGCATTAATGGGTTAAAATCAAAAAGGGCCCTGATAACATTCATTAACATTAATCCATCAAAGACAGAACTTGGCTAATGCATAAATATGAAAATATCTCCAACAAAAACATAAATATGCAACGCTAAAAAACTTGAAACAATGCATGAAAACAGGAACATCAAACACAAACTAACATATAAGGAAAGGAACAAAAGTATATTTTGAGATGGGCGAGAGAGAGGAAATAAAACAGGTAGGCTGTGCTTACCTTTAAGGCTTTGTTGCCTTTGCTAGTGGTCGTCATGCCACAAGAGCTCTGTCCAACCGTGCAGATCTGGAAGAGATAAAGACTCCCTTTAAACACAGAAAACCCAAAGAGCAGAGACCAGCGCTGCGCAAATACTCCACAAGCGACCTCCTCTTCTTCAGAGAGTCATTTCATTTATTTATATCTTTATCCATCCATTATGAAGTCTCACAGATTCAAAGTCTTTCTTCTGACTGGGAGCCCAGGCAGAGAGGAGGCTTCAAACGAAACGCATTTCAAAAGTTTGTTTTTAATCTATGGAGGCTAGCCATTTCTACCCCTTCGGTAAAATTTATATTAAATTGGCAGAGCAAGTTTACTTCTTAAAAATGTATAAATAACTTCAGTTCATGGGGTACATTGTGGCAATTTCTAAAATTAAGGAGTCCGTGCAACCTCAAAGAGCAGCAAAGGAATTCCCAAGAAGGGAGAAATGAAGTCGTCTCAAAGGAATCAAATTTGGAAAACGACAACCCTATAAAGCTACACGCCATTCACACACGATCACAGTTCTGAGAATTTAAAATCAGGTTATTCAATGGATAAATCAGCTGGCTGCGCAGGGAAAAGATTTGGTAGCTGGCATCCAAAATATGTCAAAGATATTTACTTATTGATAAAGCAGGCGAGAGATATTGCTTAATGTCCAAAGCACAATGTATTGCTTTGACCACAGAGGAAATACCTCCTTAAGGAGTGGAGTATTCAGTCGCCCGCAGAGATGCAAAGGAGTGCGAAACCGGCTGTAATGTGCGAAGTGCGCATCTGCATGCAGGCTACTTCCATGTGCTCGTATCTGCGTGCTAGCGTACCTCGCAAATCGAGGAGGAAGCCACTCAGAAGAGCATGGCTGCTATAACACATCTGAGCTAGCGGCAGGGTCATTGTCGCAGCAACGGAGGTGCACACCACAGGTACGGCGTGCCTGTACCAAGGCAGGAACCCATGTTAAAATGGCCTCAAAGAGAAGGTGCTGCCAACAGTTTATTAGAAAAGTGGTGCAGAGACCAGGGGGCCATTTTACAAAATATGATTACCAAGTTAGGATGCTAATTGTGCCAAGTAAAACCCCACACAGCCATTTCAACTACAGTTCATGCCCCACAGGGTATTCCACAAATAAGGATTCCTCAGTTGGCTGGATAAAGTCACTACTCAAAACTCAGAACGGCCATTTTCGCTTGAGTCCATGCTCCAGATCTGCAAGATTTCACCAAGTGTAGTAATCCAACTAAATCTGAAACCTTGCTGGGCGAAATGGGACCCAGGGCTGACTTCTAATGTCGAGAAAGGCGAGGCGAGGAGAGGGCACAACTCTAGCAATAAAAGTCCGCCCTCAGTGCACCCATAACACCCGAAGCGCCAGCAAACGAGCAACCTGCTGCACTTCCCAGGGCAGTAATGAGATCTTCCGAGCGCAGTATATTCCGTATAATCTACCGAAGGAAGTGATGAGTCAAGCTGTTAGATCATCTGCAGTCTGCTTACAGAGCTGAACATGGCGTTGAAGATGCAGCATCAACACTTTGAAATCAGATTTGCCAACATCTCTAAATGCAACTCCGCCGTGCCAACATTTCGCTGGCTTGCACATCCCCCCCCACAAACTAACATCCTCTAACGACCTGACCCCACCCCACCCCAACCTGCAAGTACGAAGCAATCCCATCCCGACTGAAGGGTCGAGTAAAACGTGGGTGTAAACTTTTATGGATCGATAGCTTTCTGGCAGCTGATGCTTGAGATGTTCTATAATAAACACCCACAAAACATTAATGCACTTAAAAAAATATTCAGACTCCCTGATTTCCCCTTCACAACCTCTGCTTGGCTCATTTAGTGCACACTTGTGTGGTCTGGGCAAAGTGAAGCAAAACAGCTTCCAGAAAACAAAAACTTTTTAATATCCCAACTAGTTTTGAGAGGGAAACTCTTAAGCTTTGTAGTGGCAGTCAAAGACTAGCACAAGGAAGTAAGTGTGGACAAAAAGGCAAAGAGACACAAATACACAAGCGCACTGACACACAAACACACATACACGCACATGCACACAGAGACCCACACATCAAACCACAGACACACTCGCACAACACATGCAGTGAAAGTCACAAAGAGACATTAAGAAACACAAGGGAACAAATACAGACACACAGACACAAACAAAAAGAAACACACAGACCGATACAGAAAGACACGAAAACCGACAGAGACAGACACACACACACACACACACACACACAGCTGCACACAACTGACATGCAGATGCACACAAATGTACAGTGACACGCACACAGAACCACTCAGACAGACAGACACACACACACAGAAACAGATGCACGGACACACAGACACACACACACACACACACACACACATAGAAAGAGAGAGAGAGAGAGAAAGAGAGGCACACACAGACAATGAAGACGTATCAATTCCACTGCCTGTCCATGACTTATCGAAGATCATATTTAACAACTACCAATGCTAACTGATTGACCAAGTTAGTTCATACAGCAGATCAATCACTGCTAATTTAACAATGTGATGGGGAGGGAGCATAGGAATACAACAAAACTAAAATAACCTCAGCAGGGGACAGTCTTTTCTGGGTTTCACCTAGACTGCCCTGGGACTGAATGAGTATCACAAGTCACCATGAGTCAGCAGATTCCTGTTCACTGCCTGCAAGCACCCAGAGACCAAAACCACACCCAGTGGCAGGGAAACTCCAATAAACCCCTGCAGCTAGTCTCTCTAACCGCTTGCCTGACTGAGCTTCTATATGCTTCACTCGTGCAGGAGACCTGCATATAAGAAAAAAAAAATGGAGTCAAAAAAAAAAAAAAAAAAAAAAAAAGGCATTTTAAAGGAGGCCCAGTACTAGAATGTAGGGAAGGAGGGCTTAGGTTAACTGCAAATACCGTACATGGGCTACGGTTGTATCCTTATTTTTGTTCAGACACGGCTCGTGTACGGTTGAGCGCAGAGCAGGCCTATTCCTTACGCCGCACCTTCATCCCTTCTCACATGCAATGACAGGAAACAGAGCAAAAGTTAAAGGTGCGACGATGACCAATTCCCCCCCCCTTGTACAGTTCTCCAGGCACCCGAATCCCCTCGGAAACGTCAGGAATTGGGAGAGCGCAGCTGTCGTTCTTGCACACTGGGACCTGGAATCAGATTCCTCTCTGCTCACTTTTGGGAAGGGGGGAGTGTATTCCGAAACGGATCATGCCATCATGTCACGGCCAGGGTCACATGGAGAAATATGACCAACCGGACACCAGAGCTACACCGCGCAGCTCCGCCTACCTCCGTCACTGAGGGTGCCCTGTGGGACGAATGTGAGAAGAGCTGCAAGAGCAGCTCTCCCTTGCAAATCGTGACCAGGGCACATGACTTACGGCAAAACCAGTCAAGGGTCTTCCGCAGTGCCCGACAAACCAAACGCACTAATGCAAGAATACATGCACGAGCACACGCTACACTCAAAACAGTCAGAGGTACAATGCACAACGCCAACACCAAAAAAGCTGGGATAGCATGATATGCAAATAAAAACAGAAAACTTTAATTTGAAAATTCTCCAGACAAATTATTTTTACCCGTTTTACCTCATCAACTTCGCAGATCTTTGTAAATATACATCAATTCCAATTTTGATGCTTGCAGCACATTCTAAAAAATGTGTTGGTGCAGGGACAATGTAACACAGGGAAGGTTGAAGAATGTTAAAAAAAAAAAACAAAAACACCAGTTTAGTACATTCTATGGGTAACTAGGTTAAAAAGTAACAGCTGATACGTCATAACTGCATATAAAATAAGCAACCATGAAGGGTTTGGCCATTTATGAGCAAGGAAGGTCTGAGGTTCACCGATTCGTGTAGAGCTCAGTGAGCAAATATGCCGACATTTTAGAAGCAAATGAACCTCGGAATAAGTCACATTGACAGAGAGCTTGCGGAAATTTTGAACTCAACTTCATTGAACTTTGACCTACTGTCACAAAAATCAATAGGTTACTATTCTGAACCAAGCACTACTCCTGAGGATTGGTACTGAACTGAGAACTACAAAGTGGATAATTGAAAGCAACCAAACTCACCTCACCAAAAAAAAAAAAAAAAAAAAAAAAAAAAAATGCTGGCACACAATAATGTTTCTCCATGCATAATTACATTTAGTAATTCAGAAAATTCAGAGAAAATGTGAGCGAGGGGCAAGGCCGTAAGCTAATACTTGGTGCCAGTGATCCCTGAACCATCAGAGAATACTGCCTTAAAAACTGACTAGCTTTGATCATGACTATGACCACGTGGGCTTGAGAATACTTTGGAAAACTGTTCTTAGTAAACTCAGTTCATGGCTGTGACCTACAAATGCAAGTTAAGACAGTACTTCAGAGTCAAAGCCATGTAATCAACCACATCCAGAAATGCTGTCGACCTCGGGAGGGCTCAAGCTCATCAGAGATAGACTGACGCATTGTGAAAAAGTTTGCCGTGGGGGTCATTCCATGTCAATTCAACAAATGCCTCCCACCTGACCATCTCAGATTTGTCAAAAAAAATTATCACAGAAAGGTAATATACTTAATAGGATGTGTGCCAAATTTCAGTTAAATATGTCTATTAGTTTTGGCAGAAAAAAATAATAAAGATGGTAGTGCTGTGCGAATTTTCACACTCGTTTTTGCAACGTCAAATAAAAGGGAGTTTTTAGGAGGCAATATCTCCTGTTATACTTATGCCATTGCCTCAAAATCGTCCACAGTGTAGCATCTAGGCCCAGTAAACTAGGCAATCACATTTTCAATGGCTTTTTCTTTTTTCTTAGGGAGCTATGGCAGTTTGAAAATGCTAATTTATTTGACGAAGTTGTCTGTGACACCAACTTTGAAGGCCATTTATGACCAAAGTTATGCAGGTAGAGAGCTGATTTTTTCTGGGCAAGCTCTCCTCACGTTGTGCTATTGGTACAATAAACAGCAAGCATGTCAATTTCATGGTTGTCCAGAAAATACACAGCAAAATCCTAAAAAAGCCAAAATTTCATGAAATTTGACATCAAATTGCCGAGGTGTGACAACTTGTAAATTCTTGAAGTCTTCACCATCTTAAAGCTTACATTCTTGGCTCTTTTTGTTTCAAAGGTGGCTGTGGTGCAACTCTTCATTAAATAGTTATGAATTTTTTAGTAACACCCTATAAACGCTCATTTTTTAACTGTTTTTTAATGTTAATACAAATTTGAGATCTGATCCTAACAACCATTGGAGTCTGAAAGTCCACACCAAGGTGTTCCCTGTTCCTTTGGGGTTTCTCTGTCTTTTTCCAGTGTAGAACACTGGATACAATGCGCCTCAATTTCATGTCCCATGGGACAACAAAAACCGCAGAGAGGATTCAAACCTGCATATGTATTTCTCTGTCAAAAGATATATTGAGCACAAACATGAATTTTCCTATATAATAATTATGTGAATCTGACAGAGAAATGGGCACTTACAAGTATCAACCTTTTTACATCCTGGGCCATTTCTATTATATAGCAGGTCTGTGGTGGCTGCAATTCAATTCAATTCAATTAATAAGTTGCCTTCCACCTCATTACACTACATATCCTATGTTTTCCATATTTAGTATATTTACACATTAAATAACACAGGTTTGGTTTTCACAATATTTTATTTTTTATACAACTTTAGTTAAATGCAGTGTTACCTAAAGATGGAGTGCACACATTTTAGTTAACATTGTATTAATTTTCTTTAGTTGTATTTTTTCTGACTAACCTTCCTTTTTATTTTTGAGTTACCTGCTGCCATCCAGTGCTGCCAAAGAGCGAGGCCGCGATTCCACTCTACTTAAATAACCTGGGACAGCTGGTGGCCATCAGCAGGCAAATTGGAAGCAACCATTCTCCTCTGCATTAAAGGGGATATGTTTGATTTAATTGTTTTAATATCTGTTTACTTTGATAAAAAAGGTTTCCTGTAAGGAAATGGAGAGTCAGACTAATTATATGGTCAAGTAGGGCAGTAAGGATGGTAACAGGAAGTTAGAGTTAAGAAGTTTGCTGTTTTTTTTTTTGATTACTCACCTCCCTCATATGTCTTTTGGTTTGGCTAGCCACTATATGTTGCCCCAGTCTTCAATGGTGAGAGGTTCTTTTTGGTTTTCTCAGCGCTGTGTTTAGTTGTCTGTTTTGTTGGCCTTATTTATTTTTTGGGCCCTTCATTAATTTATTGTAAATATTTCTCACTTCATTCTGGTTTTGTTACCCCTGTTTTGAATTTTTGTGGGCAAATAAAACCCTTAATTTTCCACTCTACCTCTGATTTCCTGGTTTTTGGCTCAGTCCCTAACAAGGTCATTTATCAAAATTAGGAACACTTTAATTAAACTGCTATTGTATGCACAATTATAAATGTCAATTTGGGGAAATAAACAATTTGTAAGTCCTCCAATGGCATCCAGTGGTTGAGATTATGTCATCATTCATCAGTTTTGCTAAATAAATTTCATACATACAAGTTTGATATGGCATTTCCTGACCTATATATGGTACTATAACCAATGTATCTAAATATTGCAGATCTTTAAGTGACTTTCTGTCATCTGATGTTATGATTACAGCCTCAGAAACTCCTGCAATATGCAAGGAATCACATAGAAACAATGAAAAACGAGCGTTTACAAGGCGTTACTAAAAAAAAAAAATCATAACTATTTAATGAAGAGTTGCACCACAACCACCTTTGAAACAAAGAGCCAAGAATGTAAGCTTTAAGATGGTGAAGATTTCAAGAATTTACAGGTTGTCACACCTCGGCAATTTGATGTCAAATTTCAGGAAATTTTGGTTGTTTTAGGATTTTGCTGTGTATTTTCTGGACAACCATAAAATTGACATGCTTGCTGTTTATTGCACCAATAGCAATATGTGCGGAGAGCTTGCCCAGAAAAAAATCAGCTCTCTACCTGCATAACTTTGGTCATAATTGGCCTTCAAAGTTGGTGTCACAGACAACTTCGTCAAATAAATTTGCAATTTCAAACAGCCACAGCTCCCTAATAAAAACATATTTGCCATTGAAAATGTGTTTCATAAGTGTACTGGGCATAGATGCTACACTGTGGAAATTTTTGAGCCCATGGCATTGATATAACTAGAGATATTGCCTCCTAAAAATCCACTTTTATTTGACGTTGCAAAAAGGAGTGCGAAAATCAGCAAAACGTTGCCATCTTTATTAATTTTTTTTGTCAAAACTAAAGAAGATATTTAACTGAAACGTTACACATATCCTATTAAGTACATGGCCTTGGTGTGAGAATTTTTTAAAATAAATCTGAGATGGTCAGGTGGGGAAATTTTCTGAAATTTGCTGAATTGACGTGGAATGACCCATGGTTTGACATCTCCAAATTTCTAATTGTTTTATGTTGTATACTCAGGGCTGAAGAGTAGAATGCCCGTCCTGACTGTTACAAATGTTCAGTTCAAAAGCCAGCATCTGTCATGCAATGAGGTCTGTTAGTGCTTATGGCATCTGCAACTAGCAAATCTGTGAGGGTAACATTAATACTGAAGCATGAATGTTGGAGCAACATATGTTACCATCTAGACAAAGTCTTTATTTCAGAAAGGCAATGGCAAGCCACATTCAGCATGTGTAAGAATATGGCTTCATGGTAAAAGAGTGCAGATGCCATACTGAATTGTCTGCAGTCCAGGGGCTTAATTTATAAACGGTGCGTAGGTAGAAAAACAGCGCGTACATCACTTTCTTTGCAGATTTCTGGTAAATAAAAACAAACTTGACATTAAAAAAAGGGAAATTACCAAGATTATGCACATGTAGATAAATTCCAAGTTCTTCCAGAGTAAATAAATAAAAATTGCATGCAGTTTATCTCACCCAAGGGTTTATAAATTAGGTTATTTTCTTCTACATGCCATTTATATATTTTTTTGTGCGTACGCATTATTTAGGTATGGAATCCACGCAAACTTTTATAAATAAGGCCACAGACCTGCCTCCCAAGGAAAACTTGTGGAGAACTGTGAAGCACAAGATACGACAGTAGAGACCACAGAATGTTGAGCAGCTTCAGTTTTAAATCAAAAAAGAATGAACATAATCCCACTTTCAAAAGTGCAGCCAGTTAGTGTCCTCCGTTCCAAAATAACCACTCAATTTTAAAAAGATGAGGTAGGTAAACATGCCCCTACCACAACTTTTTTTTGGAATATATTACAAGCATTACTGGTAGAACAAGTGCATATTGACAAAGACATTAAAATTGGTTCGTTAAAACATTATCCTTTCGGTATATAGTTTTCAATTGAATACAGGTCACAGTAGGTAACTACATGTTGATTTCTGCTTTTCTTTTTACATTGAGGTTGAAACTGCAACACTCTACAACTAGGTCAAATGATCACCTGACTGATAGGATCACCTTGGTAATGTTGGCACAATACCAAAGACTGAATTGAAATTTGGTTATTGCATTCCCTGAAAATGGCTCTGGCTATGAACTGCAAAATTTGGCCATTTGTGTATGGCACCTAATTTTCTTTAATCAGACAGGAAACTGCAAACCTCAATACTTTCGGTCATGATCAGTATCGCAATCTAAACTTGTAGACAATTATAAACACAACCATCCTATTCTTCCACACATGGTGCACACCATCAGATAAATCAAGTAAAATGAATCTGTTAATGGTAAAAATAGTTTTTAGGCTTCTTTCACAATTCAATTAAATGAACTCAAACATTAAATACCTTGACGATGTCAGGGGAAAGGGCTCAAGTATGCACATGGGGCAAGACAATGAAGATATGCAGCAAGAGGACATGAAAATTAAACAAATTATAAAGAATAAAGATACCAACAGCTCGATGTCAAAAGAATCATATTATGCCCATTTCCCACTTTAATATTTTTATTTTTGTGGTCTACTTACAAACATTTGCCCACTTTTATGGTTAACAAGCATGTAGTAACAATTGCGCACCACCTCAGGCTCACTTAGCCTGAAAGGGTCTTAAACTGGTTAATTAATGCATGAGCTAGCGCTCCCCCTCCCTTTCTGTGATAGTTGTCCAGCAACGGGAGATTTGTTTATGATCCATTTTTTCTCTCATTGTTAGTTTCTTTTCCACAAAGTATGCACGGGTGAAACACAAGTTGTCTTTTGCATTCATTATGTCCAGCTGATATTTACATAAGCACAGGTATTATCTTTTCTAGATGTATGTCGCTCCTTTAAAAGTTCTGTGATCTGGGACGTTCGCTGCAGATTTGATCATTACACACTGCTAGCATGTTTAGCCACTCATTTATGTTGGTGTCACTACTGGATTACTGTGCATGTACAATAGGTTACTTGACACTAAAACCGTGTTTGTTTGGTTATACAGCAGAGCATTCATGGTATTGGCAGATAAAATTCTTATAAAATGACCAGAGTTTTTGACTGTTGGTAGTCAGAAAACTCATGGCAAAGCAGACAATTCGGGTCTTCAACGGGAGCTTTTCTTACCTCTTGCTGTAGAAGAGCTATAAGACATTTGAAATCACAGTAGGAAAATGGTGGATTCCGTGAGTGTTTCAACCCAGATGTTTAAGTATTTCTTATTCAATTCAGCTTTGTCTTAAATTAAAAAAAAAAAAAAAAAAAACAATTTGGTTAAAACCTATGGCACATCTGACATCACAAATCTGGAGCACAAGAAGGTGCTTCATTATGGCTAGCATGAAACCTTTAGGATAGTAGATCTCCAGGAACAGGGCTGGTTACCACTGGCAGAAAGGAATGGTCCAAAATCCCTCCAATTGCGTGCCTCAAACTGTACAAGAAAAGGCTCCATGCTGCTATCCTTGCCAGAGGAGGTAGCACAGAGTACCAAATCGGGGTGCCAATAATACTGAAACCTTGCTTTCGGTGAATTTATTTGTATGTTAAAGAAATGTTTTATTTTGGTTGGTTCAATGGGACCATTAATAAAATACAACTGCACATTTAGAGAAACCTTTGGGAATATAAGAGTAAAAACAATCCTGTCTGGTGGTATTGAAAAAAGAACATCAGAGAAAGTGAACCTTTCCATGCAAACAGGATGCTTCTGCTGACAGATCTGTCCATCAAATTACAGAACCGTTGGGGATTTCCCAGCTAGGTGAACAGACTGTGCCCAAAATCATCAGCAAATGAGCCAAGCAAATATTTTGTTGTATTTTTATTGCCACAATTATTTCACAACATTTTAGCACATTCCTCGAACCTCTCTCAAGAAACAGACCCAAGTGTTCCTCAAAAGATGGCGCCCGTTGCGGCCCAACAATAAATACAGCCAACAGAGAGCATGTGCCGGAAATGGCAGTGGCTTTTCATCATCAAGCCCAGCAGGCGTCCTGGGGTTTCAATGGCAGGGTTGGCCCCCACTTAATACTCAGGTCGAAACAAAGACAAAAGTGGGAAGAAGATGCCGTCCCTTTTCAAAACCGCACAAAATAGCATTTCCATACCTAAAGCGCAGCACTTTCTCTTATTCCAGAGTCGGATGCTGTGGCGCGGAGGGGGTGTCTGCACGCGCGGGCGAGTGGTAGGAGCGCTTTTGCAAGAGCAGGCTGAATTTTTATGAATCGCCAACAAGAACGCTGACACCTCTGAGCCGATTAACTTGAGCAGAGATATCGCACCCACAACAGAAGAGAAAATGCTGAGCATGGCTAGAGAGAGAGTGAGCGAGCGCACAAGAGAAAAAGAGAGCTTGCGTGTTGAAACTGCATCCTCAACACATTTGTAGAAGCTTAAGAACAGCTTGGGAACAGAGTGGTGGGGGGGATATGGGGGGGCAAATAGTTAGGGGATTGCAAGTGGGGAGAGGGGGGGTTAGGAGAAAAAAAAAAATCCTGATCTCAGCACAGACCCAGACCAAGCCTCCAATTAAACTGCTGCGAAGTTGAACTGAAGCTGCTAGATTGCCATCGCTGTGACCTCCTATTGTGAAGGAGATGGAACATGGTAAGTAGCAGGTGGGGTGGGGGGGAATGGCTGGTTAGTGAAAATGTGCAATAAATGCTGATTCAACAGAAGAGCTTCTCTCTTGAGCCCCTCTCCTCTGTGCGTGCATCCTTCTGGAAACGGCCTCACAGGTACACCGCTGGACCCCCCCCAGGAGGTTTTGGGGCACAGGTCACACGATCAGTGGTTAAAAATTCAGTTGACCGCAGCCTTCTCAGCGAACTCCTTCAGACACGCGTTTCAGCAATCATATTTTCATTAACTCGGCCTCAGCAGAGAAACCTTCTACGCAGACAAACCATCTTTCTAAGAATTGCCAATTTTTTGCACAGCCATATGTATTTGTGACCAAGATTTTGGCCCCTTTCATTGCTCCTGGCAGTTAAATCTTATATTTTCCATTTTCATGTCTTCAAGTGTGGTGTGGAAACCAACTTGGAACTGAAGTGCTGTCTGTGCAACTCAGCGTGACTAAATGGCAAAACAACGGAACTGTAATTAACAAATCAGCTACAGGCATGCCCTCATAAACCCCTTGGCAATTCTGCCCCCACCCCTAATCCACACCCCCCACCAGGGATGGTAAAATTGGGACAGGACGTTCGCGTCATCACTTTTCTCTTCAAAACCAACCGAAGGCGCTCTCCGCCAATCACTGAGAATGCTGGAAACAGCAAATAGAGCAAAGCCAGCGATAATTAGTGGATGCCTCCTGGCTATCATCACATGATCCAAGAAAGGGCACATGGAAGTACAGCCAGTACAGACCTATCGTAGTCAGTTTACTTTGGTTTCTCCCGACCAGCGATCTACCCTGTGATCAATACAGCTCCTCACTCTGATTTCCATTCGATCTTTTCTCCCCACAAACAAAGGACTCCAAGCTCATCTTTCCAGAGAACGGTGCTGCAGGAGGAACACTGAAGAATGGGGGGAAAAAAAAAGAAAAAACTGTCCAAAAATGGGCAGGTCAAGAGCCTAAAAACACCATACCTGCCATTCCAGTGGACAGGACATGTTCTCGCAGTGTTATGGAATGGTGGAAGAATATTCACTCTTTGGATCTACAATTAGGCAACATTGAGAGACCCATTATGTTAGCAGAGGTTAACCAAAAACGGTGAAAACTGGGCTTTTACCAAACCAAAGCAGATTTGTCAAAGACCATAGGTTCAGGAAAAGTTCCTGAGAAAAGGCCACCCTGAATTCACATAAGTAGCAGAAATGAGGCTGCATGTAAAATATACACGGATTAGCCACAAAATTTAAGGGATGCCTCGCCAATTTCTATCCTTATCTCAATCTACCCGAGCTGAGGATACAGTGTAAAAAATACATGCAGTTTTTGCCAATTTTCCATAAATCTATGGAAATCAACTGCAAAATACTTCCTGCTTTGGCAGCTTTGCTTTTAACGCATACAGTAATGAAGCTGGCGGTAAGGAAGAACTTCAAGTTATTTCAGCTAGGATTTCTTGTCTCTGCCTCCGGGTATCCAGGGGCCATGTCCTCAATGCCACTCAAAAACAAAACTTACTTGCTGTTTACGCTTGTATTGCAAGCTAGCTATGTTTCAAATGGCAGATATGGCACCACAAAATATGAGTGCAGAGGACACTATGGTTGACAACATATTTTACAGAAAGCTAGCTAGATAATGTGCCCGCTGCAATGCTACCTTCTGATCAGCTAGCAAAAGTTTTCATTAGCATGTGGTTACATCGGACTGGAGTAGATTAGTAAGCAGAGAATTTTGGCAATACAACTTGGCAGTTTCGCTGCCGTCCGCTTCATTTCTGTGAAGTAACGTTTAATAGTGACTAACTACCGCCGTCCTTTACTTGCTGGTAGAGTGAAAAATGACACCTCTAACTTGGGCAATTTTCTAGCCTGTGCGTTCGGACATAGAACAAAGTGTTGGTATAATTTTTGTAACAGGTCCTCTTTGCAGTAATATGAACAATGCTCTAATGCCATGTTATGACAGCTGTATGTCACAGCACAACATGGGGTCGAGTGCATGTCTAGAGCAGTGAGCTAGCACAAAGTATTGTGGTAGATGTCTTTACAGCAAATGCATTGGGAAGACATAAAAGTGAGGAATATGCAAATACCTTGAGCTGATGAGGGAAAATGTATATGGTTTGCATGCAACTTATTTTTACAAAGCCTGTGAAACTATGAATGGTTAATTATTGGACAATTGCCCCTTAAAAGCCACTTGTCTAATATTCTGGGAGTCCTACTAGTGCCACTAAAACAGCTTAATCATACGGACGTCTGCATGAACTCCTGCACCTGGGGTTTCCCAGCAGAACACTTCTCAGCATTGCGCTCCCTCTCCCAGCTTGACTCTTTCCGACAGTGCATATTGGTACCATCTCTTCCCCACACAAATGCTCCACACATACCCAGCCAAAGCACTTAACTTAAAAGAAAACAGGAGTCACTGGACCAGGCAGCCTTCTTTAATTCCTCCAATGTCCAGTTCTGACACTCATGTCCGTTGTAGATGCTCCAATCAGTGGACTAGGGTTAAAATTGTCACCCTGCTGCTGCTAAAAAGTGCTTTACAAAACATTGTGCGTTGTTGTGACACACTCCTCAAGCAAGTACCGTGAAAATTCTCGGCAACTTTTGCCATCAAAGCCCTTCTGCCAGTTTGGACCAGAAGGGATGGCCTTTATTACCCCTGTGTACCAATGAGCCTTGGATGCCCAACACCCGGTCTCTAGTTCATGGTTTGTCCCCCCCAAGGACTACTGTCATTTGGTACTAACCATAGCTGCCAGGGAGCAGCCCAGAATCTGTACCGCTCAGGTCCCAGTTCTCCCACATCAATACATCGACTATAAGAACCAACTGTTTGCTTACCAGCCAAGGTCTTTCTGCAGACCAGAACAAGCCCTGTAGTTATGAGATGATAAACATTATTTGCTTTATCTGTGCGTGGACTTAAAGGTGCCTTGTGTAATGGACAGCCAAAAATTAAATTCATACTCTACACACTCCAAAGAAAAAGGGGGCAGTATACCTGCAGAAAGTGAGTTGGTCTACCCTAGCGTAGCAATCGAGAAACGGCACAGTCCCTCCTCCCATCAAGCCTACTGTCCATGCTCCGCCCCCACCTTCTCAACGACCTCAGAGCCATAGCAGACTATGTACAATCCAAACAGGGCCACTCTGACTCCAAAACTCAGATATAAACACATGAACGAATGTCAGTTGATGTCAAGCGATTCTGTACTATGACATCTTCAAGCTACTCCCCTTCACCCGATCCAGTAAATATGTCAAAATTACGTGTCATTGTTCATTCTAAATAAATTCATTTGCTAGATAACATTCGCTGCTGTTGAGCAAGCTAGCGTCAACGTAATGTTAGCAAATGTTAAGCGCCAATGCTGAACCAACATTTGCGTGAATAAATCTAATGCCGGACTTTACCATAACCAGTCTCTGATCCCAAAATCAGCTGGCCAGTCGATCGCCACTGTTAGTTGGCCATCACTTTACCGTACGTCGTCAAAGCAGTTATAGCGGAGTTCAAAATTATGAAGTAATCTTAGCTGCACATGTACAAGTAAAACTAGGGACAAGATAATTTTAGAACGTTACGTATGCCGCCCGTCTGATGCTAATTTCACAGTATGCAACCAGTTTGCCTGATATGCAGTCTTCATTAGCAAGACCTCTTCTACCAATCAAGTATCATTAGTCACAACTGAACATTCTGTCATGTTTCATTACATTATGCAATGTTTTCCCTTACATTTCGTGCATTCATTTAGGGTTCATTATCATTGAAGCTATTTCAACCTTCTTCGCTAATGTACCTTCCACACAATTGACATCAGGTTCAAGTAGGCTACGCCATCAAGCCGTACGATTTATTCGTGCACTGCAGTTTGGCTGGCTGTTATGTTGCCCGCATACCGCCACCCATGGCAGAAACTGGTATTATGACACAGGACGGTGCGCAGCCAGTGATTTAGCGTGCCAATTCAGGTTGATATCTCTGCAGCACTATACCTTGTCATTTTTTATAACATCATTGCCCTTATTTCTTCTCATTCTTTTGTTGTGTCTAGCTCATTTTTTAGATATTTTGACCTCAATTCTTACACAGGGCACCTTTAATGTTTTGGCTCATCTGTGTATGTTACTTTCGCTGACAACCGTAAACAGTGGACACCAGTATCCTAAGTGGCCACAGTCATGAAAATATCTCAAGTCCATTGCAGTAAAATTTCTCCAATATCTTCCAAGCATAAACATTAAAGTTTATGCCAACAACTAACACCTCATTTTGCGCCCGTTTCTCAAAAAACCAGAACCTTTAACTTTTTAAGTAAACTCTCCTCCCTAAAGTGAGGCACAGGTGACAATCAAACAAGGTACAAGGACCAAAAATTAAAAGCCTGACGCCTTAGAAGACCAAAGCTGACATCAGTTTATTCATTCCACCGAAGAACGGCAGGTGCCGAGCGGGAAAGCTATTAACTACAAGAGCGGTATTCAAAGCATGAGAAAAGACTGACAAAAAAGGGGGGAGGAAAAAAAAAAAACAAAGTTCAGCACTTTTCTTGGAGGAAAAAAAAACTCATATTGTGGTACTAGATGTGAGAGAGAAAAAGGGGAAAAAAAATCCTGTCTACACATTTTCCCATTTAGGATACCAGGGCCAGTGCGATTTCCTAACCTAAGCAAAATATAAAACTGCAATGTAAGGGGGTTGCAGCGCTAGACTTTTTTTTCTTGCAACACTGGTCCAGAGGAAGACCTTGCAGGTTAATTTGGTCTCCTTTCCACAGAGGACAGGAGGTAAGGGATGTAATTTAGGGATTATTCTTTTCCTTGCTCTTCTGAGGTCAGCAGAAAATGAAAGACAAATAAAAAAAAAATACAAAAACACAGAGATTGCGAACACAAGCAAAATAATCACCTTCGTCCGGAGGGAGGACTGAAAAACAAATAGACCAGAGCTCCCTGCAACACACTGCAGGAGACTGGCTTCACTCTGCCTCCTTTGGAGTTTTCCACAAGACTAGACTAAACCAAAATGCATTTAAACTGTTTCGATTGATGGTCACAGACTTCTAATTAATCACTACTTTAAGGGAAAATCAGGAATACAAAGAGATTAACTTTCAAATAAAAGCAACCATTGATCCAGCAGAGGTCAGGAGGTTTTATCTGATCATAGCTGTCCTCCCAGCCCCACCAATCACTAAAAGAATAATTTCAGCGCTGCACAACGAGCCCTGCCGATGTCATCAGGACATGAAGATCTTTGAAGATTTTACGATCTATCAGCATCCCTATCCATTGGAAAGCCCCAACAATTCAACACTGAACATGCTCTGGCCCTGAAATATCTAACCGTGTGATAGCCTGGGATTGCATGTGGTAGCACAATATATGTGCTGCAGTGCCATAATTAAATAAGCCAAAATCTTAATACGATTCCAAAATATTTTTAAATTAGCCAAAATATAGAAAGAAAAAAACAAAACCCAATTGAGTAATAAAAGAAACATTTATTGATATTTACTGTTATTCTCATTATAATTAATATTATCAACCAGAAAGTCATATAATGAGTCGACTCACATATTCATGTCCATCCGCTGCACACCAGAAGGCGCCGTCTTATCCATGGCAGCTTCGGTGCCTCTATAAGCTCAGTATAAACGGGTTAATAGCCCAGCTGGGCACCTCTGCAATCCCACTCAGGACAGGTTTGGTTGTCCCGGGCGTCTGGGTTCTGGGGTTTTTTTTTTTTTTTTTTTTGAGGGCTGCTGAGCATCATACTACTCAACTCCAGAAGAATCTCCACACTAAATGATTGTCCCTCAGCGCTACAAGAACCTCTTCACAAGATCATAAGAGGGATTTATGCACCAACCATGCTTTACAAGGCAGAGGGAGAAACTGGCTGCACTGACTTGGGTGCATCTCTGCTCAACTTGCTGCCCTCTAAAAGAACCCTTCTTTTCTCGATAAGAACCTTTCCTAATCAACCAGTAACCCATCTCCTGAGGAAAAGCCTCTAGTCTGCACCCAACCTCTCAATTTCAAAAGAGCCTCCATACGCTTACTCTCCTCTCTACAAGCAGACCCACTCCATACCCAACTATTGGCACTCCTAGAGTGCAAACCTCCTCAAGGCAGCACAGTCCAAATCTTGATGAGTGGGAGCAAAGTTCAATTATCGCGTGTCACACGAATTCAAGATGGCTGTCATGGCGGCCGTATTGTTTGACTGATCACAGTTAAAATCAATATGGTCCATCCCTGATGTAATAGTGACCCACCCACAAAATTTCAGAGATATCTGTTCATTACTTTGAGTTATCTTGTTCACAAACAAACAGATGGCACCGATCACATAACCTCCTGCCAACTTCGTTTGGCGGAGGTAATAATGTCTCCTGTACAAGAACTCCTCATACCCATTCAGTAGCTTCCACTCCTTTCAAACAAATTTGGGCCCGCATCATCTGTATGATAGCCCAGCATTACTTGCCCATATCAGTCTGACTCATTCCAACCATCTGGACTAGATCTAGAAGCAGAGGGCTACAGGCTTTGGCAAGGTAGCACAGGGATGTCTGTGGTCCTCCTCTGCCAGGTGAATTAAGCCCAAGTGCATTGACTGTTACTTACAGCCTAGTACAGGGATAAACACAAACATCAGAACACAGTGGTACCAGAAATGAGTCATGTAAAATGTCAGATAAGCCCAGAGATATCCTGGCCCACTGTCACATTATCATGTTTTAACACGAGAACAGGGTCAGAAGTAGGCCTAAACAACTGAAGATAATCAATAAAATGAATTGAGTGAGAACACATCAGTCACACAAGGCAGCTGCAAACGATCAACACCAGTGTCTGTGGAGCCTTGAACAAAACCACTTTGGAGAGCTGCATGTCCAGCGAACAGAAAGCTTTGAAAATGTTACATTTTCCCTGTACAGAAGCCACCAGTATCTGGACACAAGCTTGTAAAACAAACAGGGAGCTAGAGAAAATGAGTGTTTTAAGTAAGTAAAAAAAGGCAACATCACTGCAAATTATTCTAATTTCTGCTCACTAACAAAGTCTTTGGGAGCAGTTTTATCATCATTCAGCTCTAGAAATACATATTCAAAAAGAAAGGTTGAGAGTTTAAGATGCAAACCTCCACAGAGATGACATCCAGTCTACCCTCTGATTTATGCAGTGGAAAAGATGGAAAATGACCCGTTTTGAGTAGTTGTTCAGTATTCCCCCCAAGCTACAAACAAATGAATCCAAGAGTATAATGTATGATTGTCCAGAATGCTTTTGAACTTAACTGTGAACTCCTACTCCCACTAGAGGTTCATGTGAACCAGAAATTGAACTTGTCTGCCACCCAGCCACACCCTAAGAGTTGGGAACCAGGCTGAAATGAAATACCAAACTGATTTATGTCCTAAAGCTGTTGTATGCAAATTGTCATGAAATTTGATCAAAATTTGTGACTGCTAAAAGATACGGATCCTTCAAATAGGTGTATGTGGTGAGAGAAGGTCAAAGGTCACAAAAGGGCCATGTTCCAGATATTGTCAAAACCTGTCATTTGTTTAGACGTTGTATACAACTTAAACCAAGTTTGAGCTCTTTATTAGAAAGGTCTAGAAAGGGCAATTCAGTTTTTTAATATGACCAGCCTGCCGCACCTACTTTTGGGGGTGCATGGCTGAAATGCAGTCCCAAAGAATTTTATGTGCTTATGCATAATATAAATAATGCCAATTTTTGCCTGTTGTGCATGAGCCTTTTAAGGCTTTAGAACTCCGTATGTATGTCACAGAGACTAGGAAAATTATTCCAGTGAAGCAAGACATTTGCAATTACAATTACAGAATGATTCTGGAATTAAATTTCAGAATTTATGTAAGCCGGCATCGATATTCGCGCAGTGGGGTTTTTAAGATGTTGCACACCAAGTTTTGTCAAATTTTATAAATAAGCCCATCTCACAATATTGCGCGCATAACCGGATATGGGTGCCTCATTTTTCCCAGTCAGCTTCTGTAGCTAGTGTAGCCGGCTCGTCAACATAAAGCCGGTACAGTTCTCAAAATTCCCTCTTTCACTCCAAAACTTTCACACCACTGATGTAGTTAGAATTGTTGAAAACAATTAAATTGTTAAAAGTTCGGTACAAGTTCCTTGAGCAATTCATTTACAATTATGATGGTTAGTGAAAGTAAAACGTAGACAGTGGCCCCCTAAGCAAAGCTACCAGGTTGCACATACATAGCTAAGTTACTAGCTAGTAGCTTTTATCACAACTTATAAAAATATTTTATCCTTAGTGTCAAGTTTTTCGGATTTTGTTTCGGTTGAATTTTGAAACTTACCGCAAGTTGTTTGTTTGCTGCGTTGCGTGATACTGTGAAATTTCCATGGCAGGCTGTCCATTAAACCCACATTTGTTAACATTATCGTTGCCTGATAGAATATCCATTGTGTGACATAGCTATCAGAGACTCATTTCTGCTAGTTTCGCTGCAGTAAAAATTTTATTTCCCACGATTATGGGAAGTTGCAATCCATTGGTACATTCACCATTGACAAAATTAAAAGCATATGGGAGAGGGATCTAGGGACTGAGTTTGGGGAGGAGGAATGGTTCATGCAGTGGAGTCTGTGGGTAGTATATTTTTGTGCAATAGGCTGATAGAGAGTCAGTGTAGGATCCTTCAAAGATTGCGGTATGCACCCCAATCCCGTCATACTTTCCACCCTCGGATCTCTCCCCCCTGTGTAAAGTGTAAGAAAGAGGTCAGGTCTGATATACATTGCATCTGGAGTTGCCCTCTGATAATTCCATTTAGGGAAAACATTTCAAAAGGAACTTCATTTCCTTTTTGGTAAAAAAAAAAAAAAAAAAAAAAAAAAGTCAAATGAGTCCTGGGTTGTTTTTACTGGGCATCTCAGACAAAGGATTCTCCCTGATAAGTGTCCAGAAAATATTATTGAATAAACTTCTTCTATTAGTCAGAAGATGCATTTTGTTTAAATTGGTTAAGCCTAGACCTCCAACTATCAATCAGTGGTATGGAGAATTTTTTAAGTTCTGCCAACGGAACGATTTAATGCAGTTTTGAAGGGGAATGAGGGGGTTTTTGATAAGTTGTGGGCGCCTTTTCTAAACCATCTCCCAGATTGTACGGTAGACCTGATACGTGAGGGGCACTACACTGTTGTCTGGTGTCCCTCTGGTACCCCTGTGAATGCCTAATGCTCCCTTCAGAGTATCCCATTGCTATGCCTCAGTGCTGATCTTTGTGACATATCTAAGCTTTATGTAATGTTCATATTGCGTGCTATGTAGTGCTGCAATATGAAATGTTTATTACCTCCCCCCATCTCATGGTGTCTGGACTGCTCATGTTCTTGTTGCAGTCATGCATGTTTTGTTGTTTTGTTTATTTATTTTTTGTCATTTATGTATTTTTTCAAATTCAATAAAATATTGTCAAAAAAAAGGAAAAACGTATCGTTATCTAAAAGGTATATGTCCAAATAAATCAATTATGATCAAAGCTACTACCTAGTAACATAGCTATTTAGGTAGCTGCTACCTTGTGGCTTTGCCTCAGCACCGCTATCTGCGTTTCACCATCACTTACCATCCTAACTGTAAATAAACTGCAAGAAAAAGAACTTGCATCCCTTGTCCACCAAACTTAACATTTGAGTTGTTTTCAACAATGGTAACCACATTAATGGGGCACAATTTTGGGAGTGAAAGAAGAGAAATACATTTTGATTGACAAGCCGCGTACGTTAATGACAGCTATCGAGGCCAACGGTAAAACAAGGAACCCTTATCCATTATCCAGACCCAGAAATGTGAGATAGGCCTATTGTACCGATAAAGGTTACCAGTCAAAATTTATATGGAAGACAGGCCACTGACAACTGAGTTTAAACCGCCCGATTTAGAAATGCCATTAAAAAAATGGATAAACTTCAAAGGAAAATATCCAAATGACAGAATCTGGTTTGCCAGTTGAAATGCAGAGGCAACTTCAGCCTCTACAACATCTGGAGAAACAGAAGTGCAATTAAGTTTCTGCGAACTCCTTTTTTTAAACCAGGAGTATTTCACAGGCAAATCATTACCTCCAACCAAAGTGCAACCCACGCAAGATCGCCATCAAAGTCAATACCTATTTAATGATTTTCAATGTCAGCTCAGTATTGCAGACATCAACACGAAGGCCATTTAATTAAAGGTGCATTTCTGAGTCAGAAGTGTTCAGCTCACCTTATTTTTTTTTTTTTTTTTTTGTCTGGTCAATGATGCAATGCCTGTAAGGATTCTTCCAGATATCAAAAGATCCTTTCACTTTTGTCTTTATTTTGAGAAGCGTATGTGTATCTGCAGAATTTTTCATGCAGTAGGACATTTTCCTCCTGTTGGCATGATCCTGGTCATGCTAGAGTACCACAGTGATAGAAATATCATTACCAGCCCTTTTACATCAACAGACTGTGCCATTCTGAGCCATTTTGTCTACCGACATGAATACAGAGACCGGGTTTACAAGTCATTGCATTCAGTTTGATAGCAGCATTACAAAGAAAATAAGGAGTGGAAACAAATATCCCCGGAATTAAGAGAACTAGCCTGTTCTCATGCTACTGGGCAATTCCACGGTAATGGAATTACTATCAAGAGTAATTTTCATGTCATTTTTACCTGCCATCTATTACTCTAATGCAGTAGCTACTTGCCTGTGGTTTTATCAGTTCCTTTGGCATGCCTACTGAGCTGTATAACACAAAGTTTGGGGTAATCTATTTTGTAGAAGGCTATATGAAGGTGAAAGTGTCGGTAACGGAATTACGGCAGAAAAAATGCTATTATTTTTGCCTTTACTTTGACAAGCATTTCTCTGAAATCTGGCAATGATAGGCAGTAGGTTTAAGCTCATGTTGGTGGCCAAGGATGTTGACCAGGCCATGGTAAGTTTACATTGACTGGTATGTTCACAGATATTTTGAAGGATGCTATTTATGAGAACGAGACAGCGGTAACGGAATTACAAAATGGTAACGGAATTACATTATCTGATAATCTACTAAATTTATTATACTCAAAACAAAAAAGCAATTAAAAATTGGTATCATAAATTATGTCTTTGTTGCTGGCCT
Source organism: Gymnothorax javanicus (assembly GCA_029692085.1). Lineage (NCBI taxonomy): Eukaryota > Metazoa > Chordata > Actinopteri > Anguilliformes > Muraenidae > Gymnothorax > Gymnothorax javanicus. Next base: position 44,913,629 of record CM056206.1, on the reverse strand, counting down.
CATTGAAAAATGACAAATTCCACAATGAGCCACTGGAATTGTGTGTTTCAATTTCCTGCAATGAATTACAGTCTCAAATACTTTGGCTACCAATCTATGGAAATACATTAAATACCAGAAAATAGCTATATATCTTTTAGAAGTTGTCAGCTTTGGAAAAATAACCTTTGATCCTTGTTCTGGAGCTAAAAAAATATTACAAAATTCAAATGTAAATTTTGAGAAGACCGTCAAAGATATTTCAAAACTGTTTTCACTGTCTGATTTGGTAATGAGTCATCTACATGAAAACCTATATATTTCTAATATAAAACACTTTTTAAAAATTGCTGTTTTACCAGCTCTCATGTGGAATTGCCCTACTGCAAAAAGGAAATTGTAGGCTGCAACAATGTAGTCTGCCATCACTTGAATCCATCCTACTTTCCACCATTTGTGATATTTCCAACAAACCTGATATGCGCCGGTGAATTAGTACTGAGGAAGGTCTAAGCATCACAGGCTAGCTCCTAATTAATGTTTTGGGGCAAAAACATTTCAGAAAAGCAGAGAATAGCAGATAAGAATGGTCAATTTCAACCCATTTTTACCCATCAAAACAATAAAAGCGCACCTTTTCAGACTGAAAAAAAAAAAAAGATTTAGAAGACAGGTTAATTATACCACACTGACACTGAATTCCTGAAAGAGCACCCTTCATTATAGCCTTTCTTCATTTTTTTTTTTTTCCAGGTAGATTCTTTGTAGATGTTGCATTATGTGGTTAGAAGTCACCCTCATCCGGGAGACTAAAATAGCTTACAATTTTTATAAGCACTACCCATTTATGCAGCTGAATTGGATATTTACTAAAGGAATTCAGGTCAAGTTCTTTGCTCAAGGGCCTTCAGCCTGAAACCAGCCCACACATCGGCAAGCAATGCCAACACTGAATAGGAAATGAAATAAAACCGAATGTTGTACAACGTGTTCCGTCTTCCATCCAAATCTTGCCTAAAACAGCATTCAACTCCCACTTTCTCCTCAAAATATAACCAGAATATTTTAACCCATTTGGTGCTTTCCTTATCAAAGGGAAAATTTCAGAAGGTACCTATACCTGATGCATTTCCATTCAGTCTGAATTTAAGAACTCCGTCCACACTACCCAGGGTACATGCTCGAACCTCATAAATGGCATACAAGCCTGAACACCAACACGCTGCGGTATGCAATCGTTACTCCTCACAAACCCTCAAAGAAAGACAGGAGTTCAGAGCATGAGCAACCTTATCTTCCAAGTGATACAGGATTAATAACAGCCCTGAATGCATAGCATTTAGGCTATATGCATTTGCATTGTTGAGAGTGGGCACCAGCGGGAACTTACATTGCTCCCATGATCCCACAATTGGGTAGTATCTTAACCGCCAAAAACTAAGATTTGGCTCCAAGGTTTTTACAGGAGGCAACCAAGATCACTTCCACAGCCAACATATTAACAAACTGAGGATAATGCATTCCCGACAATGCTTGGCCGGACTGCCAGGATATCTGGCTGGCTGTTGGAGGGCACGTATAAATAACTGGGAAATGAAGGGCACTAGCTAACAAGATGAGGCCAGTATTGCTAATGTGTTGGAAAAGGGTTAGATACCAACTAACGGATAGATGAGGGACCAGCATTATGAACTGGCTGATGAAGATCCAGATACAAGGGACCAGATACTATCTAACACGATGAGGCCAGAATTGCTAATGTGCTGATGCAGGTCAGATGCTAAGTGGCTGGCTGATGAGTGGCCAGCATTGCTAACTGGCTGATAAAGAACAAGATAACCAGCTAGTAGGATGATGAAGTCTGAACTAAAAATGTGCTGACAAAGGCCAGATACCAACAAGTGATTCAGGAACAGCTGAGCGGGATTTGTAGAACAGTGGACAGGTTAATGATTGGATTCCATAGAGTAGACTGAGGCGTAGCTTAATAGGAGGCATGGCGAATGAGGCAGTCTTCCTGACTGAACTTCCGCTAACCTCCATTTAATTCACAACTGGGTTCAATTTTACTAAATACACTCAGGCATGAACACTGACAGCCCAATGGAGTTTAAATATCACCTAAATGGAACCTTTCTGGCAATGTGAAGTAAGCAAAAATTTGCAAATGATGCCATGATCAAAAGGAAAATTCAGGAACAGATGAGAATTAAAGTTGTTTACATCTATGAGTCATGAAAGGGTTACAAAGCCATTTTTAAGGCTCTAGACTCCAGTAAACCACAATGAAAATCATTATGTGCAAATGGAGAAAACCTGGAACAGAAGCAAACCATCCAAGGAGTGATCAGCTAACCACAATTCCTCCAAGAGCACAATTTTATCTCGTTCAGGAAGTCAAATAAGAACTCAGGCTAACATCCAGGGGCCAAAATTAGCACCAGCCATCAGCAAAATTCTGGTAAAATATGGAAGTGGTTGGTAGACGACTTGAAGACCAAAACAATTATAGTACTCTATTGAGTGGCTGGTAAAATTTGAACATTCATTAGCCATTTGGCCATCGGACAAAGTTGTCACTTTTGTACCCTGCTAACCTCTAAAGAACATTGCACAAAAAGAGACGGGATAAAAAAGCATACATGGGAGAGCTGCAAGGCAAAAAGCACAGCTGACTGACTGAAAAGAATGCAAATACTTGTCTCACATTTGCCAAAAAACATCTTGATGACCCCCAAGAATAGTTGGGATAATATTCTGTGGACTGATGAGTCAAATTGAACTTTCTGGAAGACACTCGTCACCTTGCATCTGGCGTCAAGTCAACACAGCATTCCACTATAAAAACATCATACCAACAAAGATGGTGGTAGTGTGATGGTCTGGGACTGCTCTGCTGCATGCCCTAATTGATGCAACCATGAATTCTGCTCAACCTGATATTCCATGAAGGAGAATTTCCAGCCATCAGTTTGTGACTAAAGCTCAAGCGCAGTTCAGTTATGCAGCGGGACAATGATCCAGAGTACACAAGCAAGTCCACTGCTGAATGGATAAATGTAAAAGAACAAAAAAAAAAAGAAAAGGTTTTTGAGTTGCCAAGTCAAAGTTTTGACTTGAACCTGATTGAGACGATCTGCATGACCTTAAACAGGCTGTTCATGCTTGTAACCTCCAACACCCCACAATTTTGCCAAGGGGGGGGTCGGTCCAAAATTCCTCCAGAACAGTGGAAAAGACTCCTTGCCAGTGATCGCAAACATATGATTGCAGTTCTTGCCACCAGTTATTAGGTTTAGGGGGGCAATTATTCTTTCACAGGAATTATATAGGTTTTGAATAACTTTTTACCTTCAATAAATGTAATTTTAAAGCTGAAATTTGGGTTTGCTCACATTGTCTTTATCTCATATTAAAATTATGTTCTGCCGATGCCATTGAATGTGCACAGGTGAGAACTGACAGAGAGCCCATATTGGACACTGTGCAGGGGACCAGCAAACCTCAAGCATATCCTCTCATCCTGCAAAGCAAGCCTGGCAGACAGGAAGTTTAGGTGGCGTCACGATCATGCCCTGGCCCAGTTGGCGAAAGGACTAGAACAGGAGAGGAAGCAGAAGACCACCAAGCTCTCAGCCAAAGGACGGCACTTCATTCATTTCCTCGGGCCAGGGGAGAAGGTGGGCACCGTCAGCAAGCAGGTGGTGGCTCCGGCTGGAAAGGAACCAGCGGGGGCAAAGCCTAGGTGAAAATAAAGAGGCAGGAGAGAGCTGAGCAGCAACCAGATCTAAGCGGCTGAGGGGGCACTTCCAGGATGCTGGTTCTGTTAACGAGCCCTCCGAGGTGTCGTCGGCTGATCGACGAACCACCAGTGAAGAGGGTTGCTCACTTGAAAACCCAATGAAGTCAGGAAGGTCCAAGCCAGGACTGAGATGGGAAGGAGCGACTGTAGTGCCAACTGGCTAACAGAAGGGACAGGGAGCAGGGGCCGTCAGATGAGCCAGCTGCGATGACCCCCATCGTGTTTTGAACAGTTTTATGCTGTGAAACATTTAAATATGACAAATAAGCAAAAATAGGAGAAATCGAGAGGGGGGGGCAAATACTTTATTACAGCTCCGTAAGTGGTTGAGAGGGCACGAGGGTAGAGTACTGGATCCAAGCATCGGTAAAAAACTCAGCCGCTGACCGGAACTTAATACTCGCAGTGGATAAACAACATAATAGCAGCGGGTGAATTACCAAAGCACGGACACATGGCTCACTTTCATTAAGGTTCGGAGAGCCTCCTGTTCTTGTTCAACAGGCAGCGAACCCATTGGCCGTACTGCAGAAGAGCAAGCCGATTCAGTGGCAGCTCCTCTGCGCAGAGCTTCCGCTTGCAACGCATTTCATCATCGCCCTTCATGCGCAGGAAAAAGCCCATTGATCTTTTTTTGTAATCCCCACGCCGCCCCTTCCTCCACCGCCTCTTCTTCAACTCACCCCCACCCCAACCCCCAACCCAAGCTTCCCAGTTCCTCCAAAGGAGCTTGTACAGCACTTTGCGCTCCACGGCAGTGTTTTAAAACAATGTCGGCAACAAGATAATAATTACCCGCGCAATGCTGTTTAGCCTGCAGCTTTCTAGCTGCGCTGAGAGGCTCAACAGTTCCCAATGTTTTATCAAGAGTACTGCAACAGAAACCCCCCACTGTCTAAAAACGACCGCCCACATGTTTTTAACCACTTTTTTTTTCCCTTAGATGAGGGCAGAATCCCTGGCAACAGTGCATCAAGTTCGGTTCACCTTGTAACCTAAAGCATCGCAGTCAGGGTGGGAAATCAGCATGTTAAAATGGGGACATTGACCAGCCAGAGACAGATAAATATTCAGATTAACCAGCTACTCGATACTAAATCATTATTTTGAGTCCGATATCAGCCAGCCACTTTCATATTTCACCAGCATTTGGCTGGTACCAATTTGCCATCCTGACTGCAGTTCAGACAGGAATTTTAGAGCAGAATCGTCTCCCCAGGCTATGCAACGCCAAATGCTAATGCTAACGCTGTTCCCTTAACCTACTTTGAAGAAGAGTCAGACAGTCCCCGTCTGTGCGGCTACCTGTCAACTAATGCCTCAGATTTATGATCACCTTCCAGTCTGACTTCTGTTTCATGCGTCATGTCCCCCCCCCAACAGTTTCAAGCTGAAACATACTGTATGATTCAATTCGCCATGTTAGTTATCAGACCACTGAGCATGAGACCAAACTTGATAGACCCAAATCAATTATGGCAAAACACAGAATACCAATACTTATCTTTCTGTCACTCTTTTCCACATACTATTAAATACCAGCACAGTAGCAGAGTAACGGAGTTGAAAACTGAAGCGTTCAAGCAGCATGACTGAATCGAACAGATGAACATAAAAGCCCTTCTTTTTGTGAGGTTTCTCTCTGGTTTTGAGGCAGAAAATGACTGCTTTTCATTCCAAACCCAATTTTACCATTCCTTAAGAGAACTAAAGGGTACTCAGTAGAGCACATACCTCTGCCACACTATATTGTTCTTTTGGTTACAGAATATGTTCTGGATCACTTACAATATTGAATCAACTCATCCTTGGACTACCACCTATCATCAAAATTTTGCGCCAAACCATTCTTAACTTTTGGAGTTAACCTGTTAGACAGACAGACAGACAAACAGGTGAAAACATAATTTCCTTGGCGGCTTGGCGGAGGTAACTAGAAAGCAAGAGCAGACCATTTCAGACCTGCACTATCATATGTGCCGTCTAAGCAATACCAATACAGTGAACTCCGTGAACTCGGGGGAACATCACCATGCATTATTGATCAGGACTACACTGGTTTGCTGATGTCCTTTTTCAAAGCACCTGAAGAGGGCAAACATTTTACATAACAGCGTTACTCTGAAACGGAGTGACTCCTACAACGAATTTCGCGCATATAACATCAATCAATGATGCGCCACAAAACAGTCACGGCATCTTCTTTGTCCAAACTTACTAGCTAATTCAGGGATCAAGCCCCCGATCATAACACACAGGGTGATGCCACAAAATAAAAGCTGCTGTTACATAACTTAGCTTACATTACCATTCTAATAAAGCTACCATTTAATCTTCTAATCGCCCCAATCTGCGTTTGAACGACCAACAATTCAATCCGCACCCGAGTTACTTATTCCATTACTTTTTACCGACTACCAATACAAATGAGCTCGTGTCTCAAGCCATTCCCCAAAACGTGCGTACGCTCATCGAGGGGCAGCCGTCCACCTGTGGATAAATGAATTCCCTTACACTGCATAACACAAAAACAACCAACACGCTGGAATCCACGGTAAAGTTATACAGAAAAGGGGGTGATAGGTGAATATGAAGGGTTTTCTTAATACAGAGTGTCCAACAGGTATGAAATTACATTTCTTTGCTAATAGATAGTGCAATGATACATGAACGACAACGGACGTTGTTCCATCACTGTTCGGGATCTCAGTTGAATGTCAGTGTAGCCCCGCTGGTAAATGCAAGCTAGCCTACAACTCTGACCAACTAAAGGTAACATCTGATGTATATCTAACCTTCTCGGAAAATAGCAAGCAATCCTTTGCCAGACATCTATCGAAGAGATCAGGTGGGTAAACGCATCAGGCTGATTTATGACGATTGTTATCAAACAACAAAGACCTCCGTCCGTCGATGCACGAAACCCACGCAAAGGCTTCCTGGTAGCAAACAGTGAATGCCGTAAGCACCACTAACCACTGGAAAGCGGAAAAAAAAACCTAACGACCTTGTGATGATTCAGCACGTATATATGGCAGTTAGTGAGGCGACTGGACTCAACACATTCATTCGTTTGTCAAGATCTCAGTAGATAAATTAGTCAATTACAACAAGTTAGCCAAGTCAAGTCCAGCATCAGCTACATTTATAATTTAGACGAGATAAGATTACTGGCTCGCAATTCCAATCAAATTAAATTGTATTGCAGACAAAGCATCAGCCTGGTTCGCACAAATATCGCCGGATATTTATGATGAGCATGATAAAACCAATGCTTGCCAACGATAACACATTAAGATGTATTATATCCCCAACATCAACTGTTTTGTTTTAGCTATCGACTCTAACGTTAGCCATCTAGCTCTAACGCTGTTACGAACGCAATCCCACTGAAACTACGCGTATGATCGCAGCAAGCCTTTTTCCATGAATGCATGCTCGCCACACTGAAGCGCTTAAAACCCAGCCGACCTTACCTCTTCGGAGAATAACATATCGCCAGCCACCCCGCGAAACAGCGACGCATTTGGCTTTCGATCGGTTCCCTTTTCAGTGTGACATCAGCGAGTCAAAACGACGTCTATGTTAACAAAGTTATCCAACTAACACGCTAGTTAACTAGTAATTCACGGAGCCAACTGGCCGACTGGATTGCAGTCATCAATCCACGGTCATTAATGTGACGATCGCAGCTTTAAATTGTTGTAGGTATAGCCAGCAATAAAGCTGCTTTCGCACCGGACGCGAAACGATTTTTTCGCACGACAGATTAAATTCAAAGTCAATGCGAAGACGTGTCTTCGCATTGATTTTGAATGCAATCTGTGTGCGAAAAATATCGTTTCGCGTCCAGTGTGAAAGCGGCATTAGAGAGCACTCTCTCCGTCCGTGCACAGCGGCTCACGCCCGGTCTAAGGGAATCCCCGAACCACACAAGTTCGCATATACACAATGTAACACACTAAATACGATCTTGGTCTACCTTTGTGTAATAGGTGCTAATGTCAATCTATGGAGAGCGACACAATTCGCATCATTCACGACGAGGCAGCACGATGGCTTAATAGGAGTTCGGTTTCTAACATTGCACGCTTACATCGGTTTTAGCTCGCTAACTGCACCTCAGCAGTAGCAGTCTAGAAGGCAAAGGCATGCATACTCAGCAAAATAACACAGCAACCTTAAAATATCCCTTCTTTTTCGACATACGTACTTACCAAACTCAAAGGAGACGCTTTTCCGCGCACGCGGACGTACTATACTTGAAAATCGTATGCGTTTGCAATGCGCATATACGGTTATAACTATCTTTATAGTAAAAATATTAACTCCCTCCTCGCGTTCTCCTTGTTGATCCCTTTCTCTTGTACTGGAGCCAGACGTCATATGATGTTTTGTCACGTGGTTTCATTCATGAAGGATCTACGCAACTGACAAAAAGATTTAAAGAGACAAGGCTAAATTATTTGTTGGTTGCGCATTCTTGCACATCAGAAAGAAAATTAACAGGAAATCAAGTCGTTCTCTCTGCAGATTCGGCTCTTCAAAAAAAAAAAAAATGTTAATGCTTCAAAAAGTGTGTTTACATTGGCTGTAAATCGTTCAAGTAAATTGCCTAGCCACCTTTTACGGTCATAACATTTTAACTTCAATACATAAGTGTCCAGTCTCATCCGAGGGAGTAAGTTATATTGCAGTAAGGTTTTAATCTTAGCCCAGCACTAGAACACCCAATTTAACCAATTGCCTAATCTTCACCTTATATATCAAGACCTTCAAAAATGAAAACATGCACCACAGGGCTGGGCTTAGGAAAAAAGGAAAAAAAAAACACTAAACTGCACATACTGCAGCGATACTGACCCTTCCTCATGACTTGATTCGACAGCCATGCTATAAAGCACATTGGAACAGCATTTTCACTTTAAATAACTTCATTTTCTATTTGATGGCGATGAAAGAGGCAGCTAGTGGCAAATGAACTTTATTAAAGATAATGACAACTTAGACTACTTTGGTTTAAAGGAAATTATTGTCCTGTAATATGCATGGGTGACAACGTAAATGCCACTTTCCAAGAACCTTCATTGTTAAATGGCAGGAGGTAGATCTTTGAGATCTCGTCAGATGCTGCCTGCTCAAATGAAACTACAAACAAATAATAAAATGCCAAATCGACAGAAATTCAACTATTCTTGAAGTCTTTTTTTTCCCTGAAGACCCCACTGTTACTTCAAGGGGTGGGCAGCAGAATTTTTATTTTTTTCTGGGTTTCAAACAACTGAAGTTTCCATGAATCACTCTGGGTAGCATACACCAATGAGCCAAAATATTAAAACCACTTGCAGATGAAGCAAATAATATTGCTTACCTCGTAACAATGTCATATATTAAGGTCTGCAGACAGACCTTTGATGGTAAATGAACAAAAGGTTCTTCTAGTTGACATGTTGGATGTGGGAGAGCAAGGATCTGAGCAACTTTGACAGGGACCAAATTATTACGGCCAGAAGAGTGGGTCCGAGAATCTTCAAAGCGACAAGGCTTGTGGGGTGCTCCTAGTCAGCAGTGGTGAGTAACTGCTGACAGTAGTTGGGGGAGGGACAAACAATGCACCAGTGACAGGGTGTTGGGCACCCAAAGTTTATCGATGCACAGGTGCAATGAAGCTATCCTATCTGGTCTAAACATACAGTAGGACTACTACGGCACATGTTGCAGAGAATTTTACTTGTACTTTCTTAAGGAATGCGTCTCAACACACAGCGCATTGAACCTTGCCGTGGATAGCGCTTTGTAGATGCAGACTGGTCAGAGAGACTGCTCTGACCTCGGTCCACCGATGAGAGCACCTACAATGGGCGCATAAGCGTCAGAACTGGACCTTTGGTCCATTGACTTCTTTAAACATCACGAGCATTGGTGAGTACATGTGTAGCATTCACCTGGTTAAATGATGGCACCAGGATGCACTGTGGAAGCAAAAATGCTGATGGAGGGAGTGAGATGCTCTGGGAAATGTTCTACTGGGAAACCCTGGGTGCTGTTTTTGTGGGGGGGGGAACCAATGCAATATTACACAGGTAGTTTTAATGTTGTGGGAAGGCAATCAGCTGTATAAATACAACCACTGTTTGCAATTAAGCATTCACATTCCTCAAATGAGATATTCCAAGAGAAGTATCGCTAGCAATAACAAGTTGGAATAAGATTCTTTGTCAGCTGAAAGGAAAGGAATGAAAATTGTCCAACTGATGTTTTAAGGGACAGGAACTCAAGTCTTCACTAATCAAATCGAAAGTATGAGGATTCTTTTAGGCTTATCATGTTAGGTCACTTCATCAGTCCCAGCATAAATTTTCAGTACAGGAAGTATAAATCGTAGCGATGTCAGTCACCTAGGTTGCAGTTACCTGCGAAGTAAGATATAACAATATGGCATGCCTTGACTGATGGTCCTTGCATTGGACTTGTTTTAGAAGGAAATATGTGATGAACTTCTTATGCCGCATACTTTGGTTTTTTGGCAAGCCAGGCAGAAGGTGGAGAGCACTGACTCTATGCTTGGCAAGTGTATCCACGGAAATATTTCCGCCTGTAACGTTTGAATTTAAATGTTCAGGGTCTTCCTTTGCACTCCTCTCAATTGGTGGGAACAGTTTCTGATGAAATGTGCTTCGCTGTGAAGCTGCCCTACTTAATCCTACAGAGAAGCACAGCCTACATTCAGCAAGCTTGGAGGTAATGAGCAAGCACTGCTTTAAATTTAGACCAGTATCACACTTTCTCTCTCATATTGCTGTTTTATTTGTGAGATGGCTAATCCTATTACATTTCAAAGAGGCAATTTATCTAGGAGATCATCTGAGCATTTTTATGTGTCACCGAGCAGTTACGGACACGCAGAGGGAAGCGGAAGTTTGGGGGATGGGGAGGTGGGTGGTTTTCACTTGTGGTCAGACCCTAGCTTGGTTGTTCCCCTTCATACCCCAGCTGCAGGACTACGATAAACCATCCGTTAAGAGTCGGGAAAGGGGGGGGTGTCCTCTTCTCCATTGTTCTTTTCTGTTCTGTTCTTTTCTGAAATTTTAACCGCTAGTGGGAGGGACCCCGCCATAAGAGGTCAGAGCACAGGTGCTACCGCTCCAAATCGAGGAAATATTTGGAGGTGGTGCAGGATGGGGGTGGGTGGAGAGAGGGGGTGAAGCCAAGTTTGTGACTCATGGAAAATATAAGAGTGAGCTCCAAAGATCTCAGCACATTAGCCATACAGTATGTCACCTATAGTGAGGTCTGCAAGTAGGGGGTCTGATGACCCATGGGGACCAATGAGCCATATCACTTTGCCTATTTTAAGCGGCTCTATCAATTGATTGGAAATATGGGACACAGCTCATTGATCCCCATTGTTCCTCGGACCCCAGTCTCTCTTAAATAGGTACAGTTTCAAACCCGCATAGTTCACTCCTTATGGATGGGGATGTCACATACAAGTTGACACTTTAATTTGTGCGTATTCACATCTATAACTAGTGAACTCTGTGGAAATTACAGCCCTTTAACATTGTGTCAGTCTAATACATGCAGACCTCACTACAAATTCATGCCAAATGTCAAAGGCTACATCATGACTTTAATTTCAGCTCACCTTCACGACAAAGGGAAGGATGTCTATTATTACTTTGTAATAGGATACCATTGCACCTACCCTGAAGCAGGTTAGTAACACAATCGTGCCATGCATTTTGCAGGCAATAATGGCATATTTTGGCATCAAATTTGGGCAAACAGAGGCCATTAAGCACAATTTCCACAGCACAGGATTTTTAATGTCTCTTGTGCAAATATAGAGATGCAAACCATCTTGCACAGCATATTAAACATATTCTCTTTACTCAAATGTATAACATTATTGTAATATCCAGCTCAACATACTGCATATACCTCATAAATCAAGTGAAAAAGCAGGTTTCAGTTGTAATGTAAGAAAAACCATTTGACAAATTAAAAAAAAAAAAAAACCCTTTTTTTACTGTTCCTGAGAATGAGCTTCTTTGGAATATAGTCTTTGCACAACACTGAGAATAAGCGAAGTAAAAATGGGGAAGCCAATATGAAACATAAAGGCTTATAAAGTGTACTTGAGCCTGATGTACCAAAGAGAGAACACTGGGCATTTAAGAATGAATCAAATAAAAACAAAAAATGTTTTGTGCTCTGTCTTGACTCATATTCTCAAAATAAAATGCAGACCACAATGAAAAATGATCAGAGTCACATTTTCACGCTGTGGAGAAATGAATTAAAAGTTCTAAATGATCTTAGAAACAAAGCACTGAAAAAATATATAACATATAAAATATTATAATAATGTATACTATTATTATATATTATTATAGATATTATAATAATATATAAAATATACAAAATTGCAACATTTGGATCATTTTTCCTTTGAGGTCTTTAAATGAGATCCAAAGTCCATTATCCCTGAAATCCTGAGACAACTTGCGCCACTCAAGTTTGACTTGAAGCAAGTAGCCATCTTTTCTGCAACAGTGTTTTCAGAATTAGCTTGGTCCAGCTCTGAGCCACGAATTCAAGTCCACTACGGGCTCACTTGCGCGACGCAATCCATTCCATGCCCAAGCACATTTGAACCCCGAAGTCCAGTTTGTCTGACTAGTGTGAGCGCTCCGTACCGTGCTCAAGCACGACACACTTCCGTGGCTCTGACACGGTTGGAAGAGGTGTGCTTCAGCATGCATTGAAGATTTCTGGTATAATTTATAGTCTTTTCATGTAAAAAGAGTGCCTCCCCTCTGGTTTTCCAAAGCCCAGGTGCAAAACATTTTTGTCTGCCTGGGATGAGCGCATGAAAGTCATACATCATGCACTAAAAATAACTTTAAACCATCTGAGACATGTATCAGCCCTGTGCTTCAAACTACATTGCGTTGTCAAGGAGATGAGCTCCGTTCTGATGTCACCAGAACTGTAATGGCAAACCAATATCAATGTAATGCAATGAGGCCTCTATCCAGAACTTACATATCACTTACTATTAGAAGTCCACAGAAAAAAAATAAGGCCAGAATTGCAAAAAAAATATTATTTTATCACAAAATAGGTTTAAAAAGACAATAATAATGAACCAATGAGAGATGTGAGTTCGTGTACAATTACACAAAATGAAAATTAAATCATACTGCTTCACAGCTAAATGCATCAGCTTCACGAGATTAGACATAAACATCCTGTGTAACTACATATCAAAGAATAATACCCAAATGAATTTGACAACCAAGAAATTCCCCTTTACTATCGTTTACGCTCTGAGTATAGTAGTAATACATTTCACCATATAGTGCTCATAACCAGCACTTGAACAACAGCACCAAAAAGAAAGGGACAGTCCATGTTTTACAGACAATACAATAAAAATAACAGCATGTTAGTGTCACAGTTATCAGTAAGGAGCCAAGTAAACCAGCAAGTGATATTTTTTATGGCTTCACTGGTTTTAAAGAGTCAAACAATTTTATTTTAATATCTGGATATTTTAATTAGAGGGCAGATTGCACAACCCAAGTAATAAGTGGGACTAAAATCAGCCATCGATCCCCAACTTTCCCAGTCAGTAGAACTGATATTTTTTCTAGCCTTCAGAGGCTCCACACATTTCATTCAAAAATCTGGGCAAGCCCATTGACAGGTCTCACTTCCATCTGGGCAGAACTAAGATGAACCATCATTCGCCATCAGGCAGGAAAGTATCTGGAGAGTGACTTTTAGGGCAATTCCTATGCAGTCCATTTTACATGGATGCACGCACTCAAAGCTGACAGTCTGCTCTTCCATCCATATGGAGTAACCTATGCAGGAATCACAGCATTCAAAAACCGAGCTACCTTCCCAATCAAATTTCTGCTTTCAAACTGAGTAAACTACCAGTACCAACTACTGTACCAACTATTTGGTACGAAGATGTCATTCTGTCATGATAGGCTCCACCACCTGTCCTACTCCTCTACCAATCCACCTCAGTTCTTCTGCCGGGGAGGGTTGCTGAAGAAGCTAATCCCAGTCCGGGGGGCCACGCTCGTCTTGCTAACACCAGGTTGCTGCAGGACCTTGTCCAATGTTGTCTTCTTGATGGCTGTTGGTGAGATCTTCTCCTGATCAGCCAGGAACTGCAGCTCCCTTTGAGGACAAAGGAGAACAAGAATGTGTTTGACAGGAAGAAAAGGAGAGTGTTTGAGAGATGGAGACAGACTTCTATAAACACATCTGCTGAGAAAGCCCCTTGCAGTGCTCTCCATACCTCCCTGCCAGACCTACTTATCGATAAACGCAAGTTGAAATAAAACTTGTACTCTGTGAAGACTACACAGCAATATCAAACAGGTTTGAAAGTATAAACCCTTACCTAGGATAGCAGATATAGATTTCATTTAGGCCAATTTATACGGCTATATATTTACTGAAGTCATTGCTGTGTAAAAGATAGGAACTAGAATGTGTTTTTACGTGTAAAAACGTACGTCCCCCCCGGCCCCCTTCCCTGCCTAACCCACTGGACAGACACACAGACAGACAGGCACATAGCAAAAGGCATAACTGCAGGACCTGAGTAGTTAGTATGCAAAATTTTGTAAAGATTGTGCAAACGGTTTTGGAGTTATGCTTCGGACAAAACTTGATTACGTCCAGACCGACAGCCAGATGGACAGACAGACAGGCACATACTGAACGGCACCACTTCAGGACCTGAGTATGCAAAGTTTCGTTCAGATCATGCAAACGGTTTTGGAGTTACGCTCCGGAAACAAAGCGGGAACGCCGACGCAAACGCAAACGCGAACGGGAACCGAGCTTAAAACAATATGTCTCCCCTCTCCCTTCGGGGGGAGACATAATTCTTCCACAAGGAATTGAACCGGACAACTCTCCCCTAATCTGGTAAAACCTAGTAACTCACTTTTTGGTGGAAATTGGGTTAGACCCATTTTTGCAGTTACTAGGTTACTAAGCACCAAATAAAGTACCTACAGTCGTCATTGAGAATACCCATTCTCTTTTTTTTTTTTTTTACAGCGAGTTTATCCTAAAGGACTTAAGTTGTTTTCAGTTTTCTCAGTTTCATGAAAAAGTGAGTTACTAGGTTTTACCAGATTAGGGGAGAACATGTACAGTTGCAATCAAAATTATTCAACCCCGCTGCAGATGAGGTTTACTGGCAAAATTTACAAACTTTCAGCTGTTTGCAATGAACAAATCAAACAAGAACAATTTAACTAGCTCAACACAACAAATATTACAAGTGTCTTCTCCAAATTCAACACAAAATGCCACTTTTAATGACTACTGCAGGCTCAAAATTATTCAACCCCTTCATGACAAGCATCTTTAATACTTAATAGAGCACCCTATTGCCACTATGACCTGCTGGAAATGTGATGCATAGGCAGACAACAGCTTCTGGCAGCAATCCCAAGGAATCTTAGTCCAGTCCTCATGGACAATGGCCTCCAGTTCACTAATATTCTAGGGTTTGCGTGCTGCAACTGCCTTCTTCAAATCCCAGGAGAGATTTTTTATGGGGTTCAAGTGAGGCGACTGTGATGGGCACTCTAGAATCTTCCCAGACTTCTTCTGAAACCAAGCCTTGGTGGATGTTGAGGTATGCTTAGGATCATTGTCCTGTTGGAAGGTCCAATGATGTCCAAGCGTCAGCTTCTGTACAAACGGCATGACATTTTCTCCTTGGATATCCTGGTACTTGACTGAATCCATCTTGCCCTCCACACTTTGCAGGTTTTCAGTGCCAGAGGAAGCAAGGCAGCTGCAGAGCATCAAAAAGCCCCCACAATTCTTCTCTGTAGGTATGTTGTACTTTTCAGCATATGCTTCTTTATTCCTCCTGCAGACATACCACTGATTCATAAGCTCGAAAAGTTCCAGTTTTGTTTCATCACTCCACAGAACAGTATCCCCAAACTTCTGTGGCTTGTATGGTTTTGAGCATATTGGAGCTTGTGCTTTTGGATCAGTTGTGGTGTGTGTCTTGGAGACCTTCAATGTTTAGTATGCGCCCTACTGTGCGACCTGAAACCTCAGTGCCTCCTGCCTCCAAGTCTTGCTGCGGGTCTCCTGCAGTCACCCGAGGGTTTTTGACCACCCGTCTCCTCAGGAGTCTGGTGGCAGCCATTCATAGCTTCCTCTTTCTGCCACATCCTGGTACTGTTGCCACTCTTCCTTTAACTCTGAACTTGCAAACTATGCTTCCAACTTTATCTCTACGAACATTCAGTGCCTGTGCTACCTTTTTTTATCCTTCTCCTTGTTTGTGCCAGGCAATGATCTCCTCTATTAGCTTTTTGGACAATTCTCTTGACAGGCATAATTCTGATATGCAATCAAATGTCACTGTCAACAAACCCCTAGCGAGTGCAAGTATTTGATGTGTTCTATCTCAAGCAAACCTGATGCAACTAATTAAGTTCTTGATTAGCTGCATTAGGTGTGCTTGAGACAATACCTGACTTGCAAATATGCTCTTATGACGGATTCTATTCAGGGGGTTGAATAATTTTGAGACTGCAGTAGTCATTAAAAGTGGCATTTTGAGTTAAATTTGGAGAAACCACTTGTAATATTAGTTGTGTTGAGCTATTTAAAATGTTCTCGTTTAATCTGTTCATCACAAACAGCTGAAAGTTTGTAAATTTTGCCCGTAAACCCAATTTGCAATGGGGGTTGAATAATTTTGATTGCAACTGTACATGCTACTCTACACAGTTATAAACTTTTTGCCAGTTATTTCAACTCTAATTTTACAATCAGTTTATAAAAGAGGTTCCGTGTATGTTAACTGTAAACCACAGTTGAATGCGAGCAGGACTCCACTAACAGTTAAAATAACAAGGAGACAATGCATTCATTTAACCGTTTAATTCGGTCAATTTATAACAGCGTACACTTCAGAAAGCTGCCGAACGCATTCTCCAGATCTACTCTCTCATAGATTTCAATACAACCCTACAACACTCACCTCATTCAGTGAGCAGAGATCTCAAAGATGCACCAGTTTGGAGTTGAAATGAAAATCTACATGACAGAAGATCAAGAACATGGTCGAGTAGCACTGGCATAACCGACAATGTTGTGATTGTGTGGTGCATATCCAGAGCTAATTAGTCCAGAGCAGAAGAATCTGGCTTTCAGGCTCACATGCTAGATTTCAGGCTCCATCACCAGCCAGGACTTTGCCAGAAGCACAAAATACCAGCAGTTGTATGGACCTGCAGAGAGCTGAATGCAGAGTGCTAATCGTCATAAGCACTCTAGAGCTGCTAATGTGGGGCATCTTAACTTCGATTTTTATATGGGATCATCATTATCATCATCACCACAGTCATCACAACATCCTGTGGAACTGTTCTAAAAGGACAAGCACAAATCAATAGCTTGCAATATTTCTGCTTCATTTAAAGTACTTAATTTGCCCATAAATTCCTACCTCCACTCAGTACTTATCGAAATACAGTTACTTTTATTCCGGTGTATCATTTTACTATTTTTTACATATGAAGGTTTCTTGGCCCTGTTTTTTGTTTTTATTTGTTTTTTTTTTTTTTTTTTGCATGAATTTGCTTGATGATCACAAATAAAAGCATTAAATATTTCATGTCCTGATTGATATTGCATTACAGCGTCCGCGAAATTGTTGATTACGATGATCATCTTCAGCAGTCAGCGTGAAAAACAATTAACCTCATGAAATGCTTTGCGGGACTGTAACCGAGGACTGTGCCATAAATACTGTCCAATAACGCCCTCTGCTGTCTAAATAGTGATACGTAACAGAGCCAGGGAGTCGTGACATAACCGACAACACAGCACGTCTGTAAATGCCCAACTGCTTCGGTCATGAAATAGAACATAAGAAAGTCTTACCGAGAAATACTCCAGCAAGCAATAGAGACAAACAGAACAGAATAGTCGCATCCTGAGAAATATAAAGCCCGGCAACTTGTAGTCTGCTCAGAAACATTCTTCAGCAGTAGTCTCAAGCCTTGTGACTACAGATCTTCCATCCAGGAGGTTTTCACTCCAACCCAGAGCACACCTCACAAGTGCAAACCACACCTCATCCGGTAGAATCATATGTACCAAATTAGGGCTGGAAGGAAAACTTGCAGAACAGTAGATCTCCAGTAACAGAGGACCATTGTTCAACAGCACGGCTGCCAAATCCTGATCCTACAGATCTACGTTCCTGCAGGTTTTCACTCAAGCACTCGCAATACAAACCTCATTGAACAGATAAGGACATTGTTGAGCTGCTGATTCGCAGAGTCAGGTATTAAAATTAGTGTTAAAGTGAAAACCAACAGGATGGTAGACCTCTAAGAACAGGATTAGGCAGGACTGTTCCACAGTAATGACGCAAAGGAAAGGGTGGATACAGGCACCAAAATATTGATACAGTGTCTTACAGACAAACCCCTCAACCCATACTGCATTCTGAGGAGAAGTGTTCAAAGCCAATGTGCACTTTCCTCGCAAGTCTACATCCCTGCGCCGGCTCTACCCCACCTCATCAACTACACTCTTTCTATCCAACCCATAGCTTGCATTACATAACATTATATAACATTAATTGCCTGCGTTGCTAGGTCTCACTTGTAAATGAGGTTGTAATCTCAATGTAGCTTCCTAGTTAAATAAAGGAGATGATGATGATTTAGCTGAACCTTTTATGCAAAGTGACTTACAGACGATTAGAATAAGCAGGGGTCCAGGCCTTGAAATTCAATATTACTGCAGCCACAATGAAGCTTGAACCATCAACCTCCTGGATCTCAGTCAAAATTTCACAGGCGGCCCTCTAACAACCCTACTTGTCTGCCTCTCGATGGCCTGCCCTGTTATCTCCATTCACAGCTGTACCCCTGTACCTGGTCCTGATGCAGGACGCCTCCACAGCGTTGATGAGCAGGCTGCGGAACCCACCGCTCTCCATCACATGCAGGGCGTGGATGGTGGCACCCTGGGGAGCACACGTTGTCCTTCAACTGACCCGGGTGCTGCTCCGAATCCAGCAGCATTTTAGCCGCGCCCTGCAAGAGAAAGGGAAATTATGCACTGCATGCCTCGACTCCTGAACCATGAAAAGCACACTGTCCTATCATGATACAAATAGACCTGAGAGGACACAGAAAGATTAGAGGTCTTTGAAACTGAAGACCCTGCTGCTAAAAGTACTTCATCACAAAATTTCTATATTGGGGGGGGGAGGGAAGGGTCTGAAATAGAGGATCTTACACTAAAGGGCATGGCACATGAAAGCAATGAAACGAGTTGAGTAAATTTTGCTTTCGCTGCAAGCTTTATTGAGCAACAAACCCAAAATTTACTCACCGAGTTTTATAATTTTCTAATAACACAACAAAGAGTATAAGATTCTGTTTATCACATTAATTAATTGCTTAATTTAATAGAAAACAAATGTAATTTCCGTTAGCGCCCAGTGTTTGTTAGCCTTGAGCTAATGCCATCACTCTGCTAACAAAGTCAGTTACTCAGCCACAGAAATTTGTGGCTGAACCAGTAATGGTTTATTAATTCAGTAAGTAAGTAAGACTTTATTTCGAACAAATAAGAAAAAATAATAATAATAAAAAAAAGAAAAAAATCATACAATATAATACAATATACAAAATAAAGTTCTGACAGACTAATCAGTGATGCTGAGCCAAAAGGACAACATTTCTTTCCTCAGTGTCCGAAAAGGAGTTAGAAGAAGCAGACTGCTTTTCAAGTCTAACCCCTTATTTCTATATCATTTCTCATTTAACTTCCATTTCATATGTAATCAACTTCTTTTACTAGTACCAAGTCAAAATACATAGACCAGTCCAAATATATCATCCATTACCAATGTAATCTCCACAATTCATTAAACAATCAGCTATTTACTAATCAATCAATCAATCAATCAAGGATAGAAACCATCATTTATCAATACTAGTATACATTATGTTCCCTTTCTTCTAGGCTGTAATTCTCAAGAATATTTTGCTTGTACTTTTTTTTAAATTGTGTTATATTTTTACTGTATTTAATGTCATCAGGCAGACCATTCCACAATTTTACCCCACAGACAGAAATACACATACTTTTGAGAGCGGTGTAAAGTGAGTAGCTAGTTATCATTAGCTCGCTAGCTAAGAAACTAATGTTACATTATGGTTATGAAAGCTTACTGTGCACACGCTAGCTAGCTAGTTAAGCAACGTGAACTTAGTTATGTGAGTGGAACCTAGCGATCTTGCAACAGTGCTAAGCCATACCAATTCAACCAACGTTACACTTGGTGTTCTGCTTGGCTAAATATTAACAGCATGACGTGATGTGGAGCGATTTTTTTCCCATACTCTCAGCAAATGAAATTTTTGCGAAAGTGATATTACCCTAGGCCTAGGGTAATATCAAAAATGTGTCATCGGCTGGGCTATGGGAAAAGTACTGCAGTTATGAGATATTATGTATAATGTTGTAGATCCCTAAAATCTGTTAATTGAAGGCCCCAATGCTTAAAGTACTTAAGTCCCAAAATGTCCATTTTGAGAAAATTGACTTGGGTATCTATAAAAGATGTTTTCCCTTCCTCACCTCACAGAGCATGAAAGTGCGACACAAGGGCTTTTAAATTGATCAACATACCAGGATGGCGACTGTAATCGACATTAAAGAGGAAGAGGAAGAGAACTCACTAAGAGGGCCTGGGCTCCCAGCCTGACAGCCAGCCTCCTTGGCAGACCCATCTTCACCCCACCGTCAGCCAGGGCATCAACAGCGGTAAAAGCCTGGAAACACACACAGGCAGAGATTAGCCATGTACTGTTCTTGCTATTATAAGAGAAAGGATAGGACACTCTTAAAAGCTGTGATTCTTTTTGCTGCAAGCCTTCTTTTGATCAATTTTCTGAGCTTGTCTCCCAACAGGGCATGTTACTGGTCATGGCTAAGGCTACACAAGAAATCCATTACAGGTGTCATTACAATGTCATTACAGGCTCATTATAGTCTTGTCACAGATTTGTCACACAGTCACTACTGAGTCACCACAGGCTTGTTGCAGGGTCATTGGCAGCTTGGTAAAGATATCTTCACTAGTTGGCAATAGGTTCATTACAAGGTTGTTACAGGGTCAATACAGGTCTTGTCACAGACCTCATTACAGGCTTATTACAACTTTGCCGCAGGTCTCGCTATGGCTGTCATTACAGAGGTTGGACTTACATAGGCAGGGCCACTGCCACTGAGGCCTGTGACAGCATCGATCAGGTCCTCCTCCACCTCCGTGCAGAAGCCTACACTGTTCATGAGCTGCTCCAGCAGCTTTCCATCCTCCACCAGCGCGTGCGTCCCTGTGGCATACACTGTCGCCCCCTCCCGCACTATCACAGGGGTGTTGGTCATGCACCGCATTACTTTGGGAGTGGGCCGGTAGTTAATCAGTTTCTGCAGAAAGGACACCAATAAGCAATGACAACGACAATCTGTCTTACAGTAGGGATACTGCAAGAGATCCTGATTTTGAAAAAAGTACATTAGTCCAAATTGTTTTCTCATGTTGGCAAGTAACAATGTGAACCTTTTCATCTGCAGTGTGGAAGCTTATTCATGCAGTACAGTACTTTTTATGAATATCTGGGCGGTGCTATCGTTTTGCCCATGTATTCCAATAGAATCTACTAGACATTAGGTACTTAGTATGCTGTCTAAGCATAGAATGTTCTTTATTTTACGAGTATTTGTATCAATATCAGCGGAAGGAATTACCGGCCTTTAAAACATAATCCCCTTATTTAGGGTATGAAATTAAACTTGACAAATTCAAATAACATGAAAATAGTGCGTTGAGTGACTTTGATGCATGTGATGACTGTCTGACGCCTGCAACCAGCTGATATCACTAGCAGCTGGCAAATGTCAGTTCGGGAGATGTGTCTGTGGGGCGGGAGTTACTGACAATAAACAAGTGACAGAAACAGATCATACCCAGGGCCTCAATATTATTCTTAAATTGATTTGATGTCACTTGATACATTTGATATGATTTATTCACAATGCATTTTCACAACTGGGCATTGAAGGAAAACAAACAACGCTACGCTCAAGTTTTCATCTTTTTACATATTTCAAGGCCCAACACTGACCTTCTCAATAGAGCTGATGGTGACCCCAGCAGCACAGGACACAATGAGGTGCCGGTCCTCAATTCCAGGCCCAATCTCATCAAGCACAAAAGGGATAATCTGGGGCTTCACAGCCAGGAACAGCACATCACTCCTGCTCACTGTTTCCTGGTTGCTCGTGGTCAGATTCACTCCCATTTTCTGAAGTAAGACAAAAGAGTCCTCCATTACTTTTCCGGTTAGTGAGAACACGATCCCCTCACCTGCAAACCATTGCTATCATGTTGCATCATTAATTTACATGGCAGGAAATTTTGCATAATGTGCACTTTCATTTTTGAACTTTTAGGAAAAAATGAAAACATACTAACTAAACAACTAAGGACTTTCCTTGTGAAGCAAAGAGGGAGGAAGTTGAGTGTAATGTCAATGACCTTTTTTTTTTTTTTTTTTCTCACAACAAACTACTATAATAATGCACACAAATAGACATATATGGATAGTTACACCACAAGCCCCCTCCCCCCACTCACCCTCAGCCCTGACACTGTCAACTGCTCTGCATCAGGAGAGCTGGCTGTAATTTTGTGGGCCGCTATCACACCTGGTGGCCCCCAGGAGAGATGAAGAGAGAGAGGGTGAGAGTGAGAGTGTGTGTCCAGGAGAGATGAAGAGAGAGAGGGTGAGAGTGAGAGTGTGTGCCCAGGAGAGATGGAGAGAGGGTGAGAGTGAGAGTGTGTGAGGAAGAGAGTCAGAGAGAGTATTAAGCGCATTTATCTGACTAAAGTTTGTCCAACATGTAAATGACAATCTATACATGAAAAACTGTGGTCATACACTGTAAAACTGTGGAACATGTTACATGCTTACAATCTAAACACCAGTGTGCAAAAGCTAAATGCCTGGTGATTATTTTTGTAAACAGGTGTTCTCTTTCAAAACACTGATGTTTATTGGATGTTGTGATCGAGGTTTTTCAGATTTGTTGAATACACTTTAAAACAGAATCTAAACAATGTGACATGTTTAAAAAGTGTTACAAAAAGTGTTTACCATATGTTCAGAACTGAAACATTTGGTTTTACAGTGTATAGTATTGTTTTTCTAAGGTAACTACGCAACACAGTGGGGTACAGCACGCAGGCTATGCCGCAATATATGCATGGAATTGAAAAAACACGCACACATTATTGGGCTGATGTGGAGAGTAATGTTTAATTACAAGCCAACATATACAGTTATTTCTGCGGGCGTCATAATGTGAAACTTACTTTGTACTTCACTGACATTTTTTTTTTTTTTTTTACACAAAACCAGAGTAAAAACCTACCGGCAGCAGTGAACCCTTTTGCTAGCGAGTGAGCCAGCTGACCCGCTCCAATGAAACCGACGCTCATTTTCTGTCCTGAAAAATGGAGTTTTGAATTCTGTTGAGAAAGACAGCTGGCACTTACGCAGTTTCCAACATTTTTGACAAACAGTATCAAGTTTCTGAAATAAAAACTATAAGTTATGTGCTGCCAGAACGAACCCCTTTCTGGTGGTCAGTTCGATAGAACAGCTTATTGACGCATTCAATCAACTTCCGCGTTTATTTGGCTACGTAGCCCATGTTATATCAAATGAAGTTGTGTACATTCCAAAAGAGGAACAACTAAAAAGTATTGTGAAGGCGTGAGAAGACCGCCTTACCCTTGGAAAAGCGCTTCAGCTGAGTGCAATAAAATGATCAACGTGGCCTCCGCCGTTACAGTATGCAAATACTTTCCTTAGTCTAATAAATGCTGTTTGAGGAAGAAAAGACAGGTACACGGACCAATACTTGTTGGACTTACAGTAGATCGCCGAGAGGGGCGGGTTTTTTTAAAAAAATTTCCGGTTGCGTCAGATCAAAGACAGGTGAGCGCCTCGCGAGAAACAAAAAAGTAGGCCAGGTTTAAAGGAACGGATTTTTTTGGACATTAATGGGGATTTACGTGGTTCAGTTTAATCATAAACCGTTTTTGGTACTAGACCTTGTACATGACGAAACATTGGCTAAAAACCAATAATCGAACGCTAATTTTGAGTGAAGTTTGTCTTTTTAGTTAACTGTTGAGATTTCAGAGGGCCTTCAACTGTAATTGTGACGGAGATCCTCCGGGCTGGATAAAAGATGGAAACACCTACAAAATACTGAACATGTAGTAACTCATAACGACTTGGCCCAGCCCTTGCCTTCAAGGCAGAATGCTTTCTGATGTGTGCAGTGGGGCAGTTAAGTCCTTTCTCCCCATAGACTTCTGTTTTTGAGGGATGATTTCGAAATGAAGTTCGGTGTCTGCGCTATAGAACTTCCCTTAATCCGAGAGGGTTTCGATTGGAAATCATTTGACTATATCCTCGTGTTCTTTGAATCATTCTGTATGGTGTATAGTTGTGTTTACGGGCTGGTACCGTGTTGTTGTTCAAAGGCGTCATGCGCGATCCGTTTGAACCGTTGGCTGCACCTGGATTTGTAAAATGGTTTCATAATGACCGCCCATTGCACGTCCTTGAGAGTAATAAATTTACCCTTTGAATCCCGCGAAATGACTACCATACCATGACAGAACTACCATCATACTTTTCAGTGGACTGCAGAAATTGTCAATTGAGTTTGGCTTTCACCAAACGATAATCTCATCCAGATTACAGCATTAAAAAGTTGAAAAGATAACTCTCCATGTTTATTTTCTCAATAGCTAAGGTGTCTGGAGTTTTATGTTCCTTACAACCTTGTTATATATTTTTTGTGCATTTACCTTAGATTCCCAAATGGCTGTCCTGCTGTAAATGCCAGCAACGTGAAGCGGACAATTTCTTGTTGAGATTGGATTCGATATGGTTTCACTCAGTTCTGAGGTAATTTTTAGAGGTCTCGTCTAGTGGTTTTAACAACTAATTTACTAAATGTCCTTGCTGGGGAGCTTTGACTTATTGCTGCAGTTATTGTTGGTGTTGTGCACATTTTCACAATTTTTGACACTGTTCTCCTTACCGCTGAAATAGTTTTGTCATTTATGTGACTGACTTACCCGCAATTCAGACACCAACAAGCAATTTAACATTGAAATATACAGGAATCACCTTGTAAAGGCTTTTGTAATTGTGGCTCAGATGTGTTGAGATTGAAGCCATTTTTCAGGAAAGTTTCCATTAGTTTGTCAACTCCCTTCAATCTTTGCAGTGTCGGCTGCTGGAGAAATATGTAGGTCCAGACCTGGTGGAGATAAAGCATTCAACTGGTCACACCTCTCTTTTCAGTGGAGCAAAAAAAAAAAAGAAAGAAAGAAACAAAAGCTTTGGCATTGCAGTAATTTTAAAGTGAATTAAACACATACTTGAGACAGTGGGGTTTCCGTTCAAATATGTTTGTCCTGATGTCCTCTGGACAACCTTCCTGCTGGGCAGAATGATTTCAGATGCAACGTGAGAATTTCAGAATGTCTGATAAAACTGTTGGTGCTTAATGCAATCTTGCAGAGGTCATGTAGTCCCTATGGAACACGCGTAACTCCCCAGACAGCAAGCACCTCCGCTCCAGATCTGCACCAGCTCTGTGCCGACTCCAGCTGATCTGAACTTAAAATACTGGATATTTTACCTTGTGCAGGGGAAAGTGTATCCGTAAAATAGTTCTGTATCTCACAGGACATTAAAAAACTTCACTTTCAGCTTCTTAAGTTTAACTCACTGAGAGGGATTTAAATGTGAGAGCCTTTTGGGGGGAATCAAAGAAATTGACAATGTTGAAGACATTTAAAGCTTTTGTGCATCATGTAGTTTAATTTAGTTGTCCCAACTATTTTGGAATTGTGGTTGTAGTTGGGACAAATTGTAAATTGTGAATAAAATCAAAATGCAATGACTTTCAAATCACACCAGCCAGTATTTTATTCACAATAGAACAGAGATAACATAGCCAATGTTGAAACTGGGAAATTTCTCAATTTTATCCACAAAATGAGCTCACTTCAAACTTGATGGCTGCTACAGGTCTCAAAAAAGTTGGGACAGGGGCCTGTTTACCATGGTGTAGCATTCCCTCTTCTTTTTAACACAGAGTGGAGGCGTCTGGGCATTGAGGAGACATGTTTCTTGAGTTTAGCCATTGGAATTTGATCCCACTCTTGTTTAATACAGGTTTCCAGCTGCTGGAGAGTTTTGGGTCTCCTTTGACCGACTTTTCGTTTAATTTTGCGCCAATTGTTCTCAATCAGTGAAAGATCAGGATTGCAGGCAGGCCAGTTCAGCACACGGACTATTATACTACGAAGCCATGCTGTTGTAATAGCTGCAGTTTGTGGTTTTGCATTATCCTGCTGAAATACACAAGGCCTTCCCTGGAATAGATGTCGTCTGGAGGGGAGCATATGTTGCTCTAAAACCTTATTATACCTTTCAGCATTCATGGTGCTTTTTAAAACATGCAAGTGTCCCACACCATATGCACTAATGCATCCCTATACCATTAGAGATGCTGGCTTTTGAACTGAACGCTGATAACAGAAGGGGTGGTCTTTCTCCTCTTAAGCCCGGAGGACACGACGCCCATGATTTCCAATAAGAATGTCAAATTTGGACTCGTCTGACCACAGGACACTTTGCCACTTTGCTACAGTCCATTTTAAATGAGCCTTGGCCCATAGAACACAGCGGAGCTTCTGGATCATGCTCAACAATGGCTTCCTTTTTGCATGATAGAGTTTTAGGTGGTATCTGTGGATGGCACGGTGGGCTGTGTTTACAGACAATGGTTTCTTGAAGTATTCCTGGGCCCATTTAGTAATGTCAATGACAGAATCATGCTGGTGAGTAATGCAATGGCGTCTGAGGGCTCGAAGATCACAGGCATCCAGTAAAGGTCTTCGGCCTTGTCCCTTACTCACAGAGATTTTTCCAGTTTCTCTGAATCTTTTGATGATGTTATGCACTGTCGATGATGAGACCTTCAAAGCCTTTGCAATTTGACGTTGAGGAACATTGTTTTTAAAGTATTCCACAATTTTTTTTATGCAAGCCTTCACAGGTTGGAGAGCCTCTGGCCATCTTTACTTCTGAGAGACTCAGCATCTCTAAGACATCCCTTTTATAGCCAATCATGTTACACACCTGATGCCAGTTAACTTAATTACTTGCTAAATGTTCTTTCAGCTGATTCTCTTGTATAGTAATTGCTTTTTCAGCCCTTTTTTGCCTGTGTCCCAACTTTTTTGAGACATGTTGCAGCCAGAAGATTTGAAATAAGCTCATTTTTGTGGATAAAAATGTAAAATGTCTCTGTTTCAACATTGGAAATGTTATCTATGTTCTATTGTAAATAACATATTGGCTCATGTGATCTGAAAGTCATTGCATTTTGATATTATTCACAATTTACACTTTGTCCCAAATATTTTGGAATTGGGGTTGTAAGATTCACCCAGTAATGCATTAGGGGGTGATACATCATAGTCATGGATTTTCCTAATTCTTTGGTATGTTGAAGGTACATGTCTCAAATAGCAAAATCCAAATTTTGAGGTCTCTGGACCCATTACTTTTTTTTTTTCCTAGGACCCCCAGAAACTTTGGGGGTTAATAAGCTTGTAAAAGAAAACTGACTTTTGGGAGCCTGTGTCTCAGTGTGCCGACAACAGCCCAGACTAATTTTCTTGGATGTGTATCTACAATTAAAGGTCTTTCAGAAACCATTAAAATTTCCATGGGGAGTGAAGGGCGCAGCTGATGGGCGGTGCTTCAATCAGCTACCCAAGCCAACACAACCCATTTTTTATCAGGGCCCTCAGCAGCCCAGCATGTTTTATGGATAATATGACAGTTTAGTTGTCCCTCTATCTAATTAACCTAAATTCGGGTTGGGCTGTTTTGGGAGCATTGATATAAAGGGTGCTCTTTATAGTCAGAAAAACTGGTTCTTAAGTCACTCATCACATCTTAGTAACACCATAAGCTGCCATTCACTTGGCAAACATTACTAACACTGGCAGCTGAGTTTTGCTGCTCTACCAATGAAATACAAAGATGTATTTTGTTGTTACAATGGACCCAGAAAACAGATTAATTGCATCTTTGCAATTATGTTACATAAAAGTTAAAAAAAAAAAAAAAGGTTGAGTACACTGTCTGATTTATCAAATATTTGACCTTTAATTGGAACAACAAATTAAGTATCCATGCAGCACTAATGTACACTTCTTCACTTGCATCAAATTGGCATGATCTTGCTGCTTAACAGCAATTAGGCTTTGGAGTCTTTGAATCTCGACAGAACTTGGCAAATGATTATGGACAATTCTCCTTCAAACTCATATTCTCCTTGTACTAGCTAACCAGCTGTCATAACTCCCGCAAAAGTGTATAAGCTGCATTAAGGCTAGTCGTGACTACTTAACTAATCCAGTTATATTTATGATGAAAAAACACGTTCTTTCAATAAATACGATAAATACACCAAAAATGGCTAATACTGTGTTACTGATGACATGAAACTCATGTTTTCATCCAGTTACTGTCCCGTTGCTGTCAGACATACAGTTTAAGGGCTACATGGGTCTTCCTTGTGGAGAGATAGAACTGGCATGATTTGGACAATCCCCTCAGGCGAGGTAGCATTGGGTGCAGGAAGATCACTTGGGGGCAAGGTGAAGATGAGGACGGGATGGCATATTTCTTGCCGCCAGGCTGCCTGAGAGGTGTATCTTCCTCTTGGATCTGTTCTGAAGGTTTTGTTTGTGACAGTATCCTGGTCATGGACCTAGTCTCTGCCATGGAATGGAAAGTGACTTTGGCCTGGTCGTGGCTCATCGGCGAAAGATAACAATTCCAGAGTGCACTCGCCCTTTGACTTCCAACTTCTGCCCCGCTGCCCCTTCTGTTTAACTGCGAGAAAGGCATCGTCTGGTTCTGCAGAGACCAGATTAAAGGAGTGTAAACTACCCTTGAAAGATGCAAGGTTTGTATTGGAAAGGTGCTATTACAATGGAGGATCAAGGGCAAATTGCCTACTAGACCACATTATTTATAGTTTGCAGATGCATCTCCAGAATCTAGCCCAAGGGAAAGGATAAGAGGGGTGATGCTGGTGAGCCTCAGGGATGATGGGATACAAAGCGAATCCTCTGGGAGTAGATCAGATCTGTGATGTAGAGCGCCATGTTGACATGGGTGAAAACAGCCACCACTAGTTTGCTGTCCCAGGGGCAGTTCCCCCGCGGGCAGTTGTCAGGTCGGGTGGGCGTGCCGTACTTCTTGTCGAAGCTGAACACAGGCCAGATTACAGCCGTGCTTATGTAGAGCAGCACGGCCAGGAAGGTGTAGATGACCACGAAGCGGTCAAAGGGGAAGCGGAGAACTGCGGTCCTTCCAGAGACGGTCAGCGCAATCACCACCAAGGTCACGGAAAAGCACAGGCTGTACACCACCACGCAGTACTGCGTGGGGATGTGCTTGTTGTACTCACTGTCATTGGCCAGGGCACCGAATATGATGCAGGCCACGAAGGCTTGGACTACCTTGAGCAGCCCGGACATGGTGGCCATGTAGCCCACCACGTGACCCGGCTTGGCCCGGGTGAGGAACACTTCAGCAGCGTAGGGAAAGCAGCAGACAGAGGAGCAGGTGGTGACGGCAATTCGGTAGTTGCGCACCTCACAGCCCTCTGAGGGGCACTGCGGTTGCAAGAAGTAGACGGGGTAGACCACAGAGGCAGTTACGTACATCAGCGTGGCGAGCATTGCATAGGCTACAGTGAAGTTGTCCCATGATATAGGCATGCACCCATGGAGTCGAGTGACGTCAAGGGTGAAGATGACCAGTGTCAAGGCGAAACAGAAGCACCACACAAACATACAGAATGTTCCATAGGTGGCGCTGTACCCTGCCTGGTGGGCTACCAGGCTCAAAGTAGTGCAGCCCAGGATCAGTTGGCACATCCGTGCAGCACCCAGTGGAGACAGTAGAGCATCCTTATTCAGATAGTGTCCCCCCTGGGGATCCATGTTGTTGGCTCTGTCTTTCCTCCCAAAAAACTTGAGCACCAGCCTCTAATATACAGTACTGGGCGTCACTGCACCTCTGCTTGGCTGTCCCAAGGCCTCAGCCTCAGTCTTTGTCAGTCTCTCCTTCGTTTATAGAGCCGTTTAATTACGAATCACGGCCCTTGCTTCCCTGTAAGGCTTTGTAATTACCATGTAGCACTGGAGCTCAAATTACAGACAGCTACAGAATATTCCTGTAGCTCTGACTCAGTGGCATAAAGTAAATAGAACAATATGTCCGTGTTATATGGCGCTTTTGCCCTTTTAAAACACAAAATACAGGACCTTTTACAGAATATTAGAGTCAGCGCTGCATTTCTGTTGTCGCAATTACATTTCCAAGCAGTACAGTGGAGTTACTTTTTCCTCAGATTTCTTTTGTTTGTATTCGAGTGAGCAGACTGCTGGCGTCGATGTCCAGGAATCACATCTGCTGTCAATAAGGCAGACGTTTTGGGGGCAGCCAAAATGTAGTTCTCATGCACTTGGTGAAGAGAAATCAAAAGTCGTTTTGCATTACCTCCCGATGTCACCTCACAATGCTCTGTTTTCTGCCAAGGGAAATATCGCAGGTCTGTGTCACCGGAAGGCACACAGTCAGCTCTGTGTTCCCACTTCAGGGTTGCTCGGGCAAAGGAAACGCTGCCACAAATCCAGCCCAGGTTCGCTCCCGTGATCTTGCGGGGTAGAATAGGGAAAACAAGCCTCAGACCCCGTTAATCTCGTTACTGTCCCCCTCGAATCCTGCAGTCTGTGTAGCTCTCTGCTCTCAGGCCGGAGTGTTCACAAATGCTCTGCTGTTCTTCTGTCCTCTTCCGCTGCACCACCCCTTCTCGCTCTCCCTTCCTCTCCCACTCTCTCCTCTCTGTCCTTCCTTCTCCTGCTCTCTCTCCCACTCTCTCTCTCCGCTCACTCTATGCTGCTCTCTCTCTCATCACTCTCTCGCTCTCTCTTTCTCTAATTCACTCTGTGGAGCTGCAGAGCCTCTTGGTCCTTGGTGAAATTTTTTTAAAGGCAACTGTGTACTGCCAAGCCTGGAGAGGCAGTGGCGAACCACGCCAGCAGCCAGCACTATAAATAGAGGGTCTATATTGCGCTGAGGAATGGGGTGGTAAGCCACATGCCAGCAACACGCAGAAACAAGGGGAGTCACATTTCGGGAGTGGAGGGGGGGCTGTTGGCTGGGACTCTGTCTGAGTGCAGGCAGGTCTCACAAGGAGATATTTATCCACAATGGTAATGACAGGGAAGGATGGGGGTTGGAGAAAAAAATTGTGCCAAATTTGGCCAAAAATGACATGCTGTTCTCATGGGTAATTACACTGCAGTGATTGAAAGGGTGAAATGAGGTGGGAGGCTCCGGGTAGGAGCAATGAGGAGTTTATACCTGTTTGGATTTGGTGTTTCATGAATTCATTTCTAACTTCTACTGTAAGTCAGCTGACTGTCATGATTCTGCTTTGTCTGTTCTGGTTCTGCCATGTCTGCCTTGATTCTGCCATGTTTATTATGTTTCTGCCATGCTTGTTATGTTTTCCCTATTCCCTGTTATGTTTATTATTATGTCTGTCAGGTTTTGCCATGTTCTGTTTAGTTTTTGTACCATGCCATGTTTTCGTTTTTTGCCAATCCCTTTCCACTTTTCTGTTATAGTCCGGTCCATGTTTTGCCTTGCCCTGCATTGCACTTTGTCTCCCCTGTCTGGTCTCTTGTTAAGTTACAGCTTCTCCCCAGTCCCGTGTGTCACATGCTTAGGTGATTTCATGGTTTCTGGGTTTCAAACATTCCTTCCAATCTCGTTTGCTTCCTTCGCCTCTCTTTTCTGTTTTACTAACCAATACTAACAGTTTGTTGTTTTTGTTAAAGTTACTAACCAAGACTAACATTGTATATAATACTAACTTACTAACGAGCACCAGGGATTGTATAGCTGCACTTACTAATTGATTAACAAGCTCTCAGCACTCGCCCTGTTCTAGTCTCCGCCTCTTGCCTTCACTTAGTCTTTGCTGCAATTCAGCGGATCCTCCGCACCTGCTCCACTCTGTCCTGCCTCTCATTATCTGTGCACATTAGAACTCCCTAACCGGAGCTGTATGTTTTGTCATAGGTTGTCTCGTGATCCCTGTCCACGTTTTGGCTTTTGCCAATTTTATGTGGTTAGGTTCTCCCTCATGTTTTGCTCCCACGTAATTAGTCTGATCCTCTTCACCTGATCCTAATCACAGCATGTGACTTCCCTTGAGTGTATTTAAGCTGTCTTCTCACTGCAGTTCCCCATCAGAACATTTCCCGTGTTGCTCTTGTTTCTTGCCTTGTACTCATTGTGTTACCTTTCTGACTGGACCGCCCGACTACCTCTTTTTGGCTCTGATTTGGCTTTTATATCTGCTCCTGCGTATCGAATCCTTTTTGTCTGACCACGATTTCTGTATTGCTGCCCTGGTTTTTTCGACTCTGGATTCTGCCCCTAGGATTGTGATTTTGGATTGTGGACTTTGTACTTTTGCCTTCGGTCCTGCGGGGGTTTACCCCCTTGCTAATAAAATCACATTTTTTGCTACTTCTGGTTATCGCGACTGGTTCCTGAACGATACCTCACACTGACAAAATTTGGGAAATTGTCAGGATACCCAAATTATAAGGCCACATATTGTGAACAGATGTGGAATTTAAATGGCTGATTTAGCCACTGTGTGAAGTCTAAAGGCTAACATTAAGTTTGAAAAAGCCCATTTTAAGTTGTAATGCAAATTATTTAACCTTTTTACTATAGTCACAGGCCAAAAACAGATTTTCTTTTCTTTACTAGTTAAGTATTTTTGTACCAGAATGCATTACAAACACATTAGCACATATTGTGAAACCAAAATTATGTATAGGTCATAAAAGACCAGTCATTTTTCAATCACACATCTAAATCAGTGAAGTTACCTGAGACAGTGATGTATGCTCACATTTTCAAATGACTTGCTCATATTCATGAAATCACAATTAAGAGTATGGGCATATAAAAAGGCTTCTATAATGATCTATTGAGCGACTGAGACTAATGTCAAAATACCAATATTGCAATAGACCACTGGCAGTTACTCACAAAGAGAACCGCTTTGCTGATTGTACGTATTTAAAACGAATGGTAATGCAACTGCTAGCATTTTTGCTTTGCCCTTCATCACATCTATGAGAAACATCTAAAACTTTGGGTCCAAAGGATTGTTTGGACTGTGCAATTCTGATTATGAGAAAGAACAGATGGGCGAAATCAGTCTGATCAGCTCCGTTAGGATAAGATCTCAACAGTATGCTTACCAATTGACTGGCACCTTATCCTGTGCAACCTGCATGCTAGGTTTTCATATTTTAATGTAAGATGTATTCCTATAGCAGGATGTATACTGGAGAAGCCCATGCTAAGTATCTCAGTTGAGTGGGTGAGAACCAAAGTCTACTAACCCACACAGTGAAAGTTCTAAGAAAAAGTTTCAAAGTTTCTGCTTTTCGATCAATTCCAATGTTTGCGAGATTGTTGATATTTCGGTCTTATGAACTTGTAACTGATGTTAAATGTTTATGATTGCACCATAGTCTGAAAGTGCTACATGCACTTAACTCGTTTTTCACCAAAGGCCAGATAGTAGCCTCTGGTTCTCACCCACTCAGTTTAGGGTTCAATTGTGTTCTCTTGACTGGCAGTCAAAGTTGCTGCGTTTTTGGGTGTATGCCCCATTCCTTACTTATTATACTAGACTGCTGTATATACTGTATGATTACCGCCAAGTGTGTGTAAATGCAGCTGCCGTTTCAAAACAAAGTCCCTGCTCTGCCTAGGGGGGCGCTGTTATCATTCTGAAAGATGTATATTTTTACCAAATGCCATTATTAATTTTTTCCACATTGTGCATTTTGCCAAAATTTAGGCTCAATGTGTCCTTACATACAGTAAGCACCTTAATTCATTGGACAGTGACACTTTTTTGTTATTTAGGTTCTGTTGGCTGAGTCACTAACTGGATCTGAAACCAACTGAACATGCATTTTAGGAGCTGAAGCACAGGTTGAAGGCAAATAAATCCCAGAAACGAGCAAGAACTGAAGATGGCTACAGTGCAGGCCTGGTGAGTGTCACCTGGGAACGTCTGACGATGTCTTTGCATCACAGAGTTCAGTCATTGTATGTAAAGGATATGCCACCAAATTTCAAAAAGATTTCTTTATTCTAGATTACGTTAAAATATTCAACATTTTTGAGACACTCGAAAATGGGGGGACCATGTGAAAAAGGTTTTGTCCTTTTTGAATGATTCTTCCGATATGGATGAAAACACCCCTAAACGAACTTTTCTTGAAGTTTTCCGAGGGAGAAGAATCTGGGCTCAGCCCCTGATTGACACAGTCCAGCCAACACCCTGGTACAGAACCAAAATTTAAAAAAAAAAATGTGTCACTGTCCAATTAATTATGATGCACTCCACTCCACAAAGTGCAGTGTCTTTATGTTCTTTCTCATGGCTTCTTTTTGGTCCACAGTCCGATAGGTCATGTGGACTATTGTCATCCTCTGCAGCGTCCAGGTAGGCGGGTGGGTGGGTGGGTGGCCATCATCATTTCACAGGGATATATCTCTGAAACTATTGATGCTACAGGTGTCTCTTTGATATTGCACACATACGCTGTCCATCCAAATAAAATCGTGCATTATAGCATTTTGTTCGGCCAGCTTTAGCTTTGATCGCGACGTACATTCATTGTGGTATTGTTTTGACAATCTTATACAATGTTGCAACATTTCTTTTAGACCAGATTTATATTCATATTTGGCCAAGATACTGTACTGTATTGACGATGAGTGAGTCAAACCATTCCGTTGAGCCTTCGCCAGCACTTCCAAAGACTTTAAACTGGTTAAGGTCCAGACTCTGAGGTGGCCAACTCATTTCTGAAAATGATTCCTCATGCTTGATGAATCACTCTTCCACAGTTTGAGCCCAATGAATCTTGTCATTGTCATCCTGGAATATGCCTGCGCCATCAGGGATTAAAAAGGCCATTGATGGGTTACTGATCATTCAGTATATTTCGGTAGTCGGCTGAATTCATTTTATTGCTGCAGAACAGTGCTGAGCCTAGACCTGACCAACTGAAGCGATCCCAGATTATAACACTGCCTCCAGAGGCCTGCAGAGCGGTATGCATGAAGGGTGCATCACTACCTGGGCTTCCTTTCTTACCCTGACGTGCCCATGACTCTGGAATGGGGTAAATCTGGACTCATTTGACAACATGACCTTTTTCATTGCTCCTCAGTCCATTTATGCTCCCTTGCAAATTGAAGTTGTTTTTTCACAATAAGCCTCACTAGCAAGTGGTTCTCTTCTGGCCACACAGCTGTTTTGTCCCAATCCTCCAAGTTCTTGTTGCATCATGGGTGTGAAAATAGTTCTACCTTCATAATTAAACATAGCCATGAGTTCTACACTTGATTTTTTTAACGATGAGACTTCACTGAGCATTTTAGCGATCTCCAATCAGGATCAGTAATGTTTTATCTCGGGCACTGCTCTGTGGCTGCCCACTGCTTCTAACTATAGGATGGGTTAAATGCAGAGGACAAATTACCCAACGGGGTTCGATAAAGTGTATCTTATCTTAAATAGGTATGCTTTTTAGGGCAAGTAAGAATTTTGGCATTAGCCTAGCCACAGTGACTTTGACCTTGAAATTAGTAACCAGAGCGTATCTCAGAAACTGTTAGTACCAAAGGCTTGATGTTAAGCTCAAATGAAACCAATTACTCCACAGGTGTGCCTTTTGAAAGTCAGTAAGAATTATGAACTTTGACCTTGACACAGTTTCCCTGAAACTAAAATGTCTCATGCCAAGTTTTTTATCTTAGTTATTCACCTTAGGCTCAACATTGATACATCATTTTGGCAGGTGGTGGCGCTTATTTTAATGATCCCGATGCCAGATTTCAGCTATAACCTTGCGGCAGTGACCTTGAAATTCATTTCCAGGACGTACCTGAGAAACTACTAACACTACAGCCTTTATGGTAGGCTCAAAGGAAAGCATTTACTCTAGAGGTGTGCTTTGTAGGGTTAGCAAGATCTATGAAAAAGCAAATACAGACTTAATCTAGGATTAAATAAAATGTATCACAAATGTATGTTTTGGAGTGAATCCTCGCATCCAATGGGTGAGAGGCAGGAATACAGAGAAATAATTTCCGACTGAAAATTTAAATCTACAATATACAAGCTATACCAAACAGTAATAAAGCATTAAACATCATTACTGCTTCATAAGTCCTTATTAAGTTTGGACTCTTAAAGATAATATCCCAACAATAAACTTAACCCTTTGAGTGCAAAATACATTTTCAAGGAATTAAAAATGTAGTTATCGTGGGCTGTTGAAAACCTATCATGTGGCAACTTGTTTAAAAAAGCTCCCCTGTGGGAGCTCTTTTAAACAAGTAGCCACATGACAAGTTTTCAACAGCATCTGACATTGATATCTTGAAAGGGTTAATGATAACATAAATGGCACACAGTTCAGAATTTTTTTTTCTGTTCTTGTATCAATGTTACACCATTAAACATCCATCACAAAACTGGGGACTGTCTTGCTCAGAGAGACGGAACCCTGCTCTTGGACAGCTATATTTTAGATATCTCTATGCTTTAACAAACCTGATTCAAATGACTAGTTGTCAAGGGCTAGTTATTGAGGCAATATATTTGAATCAGATGTGAGAGAAGAGATCTCCAGTGCTATTACTCTCGAGAGGCAGGTTTCCCCACCCCTGTGCAGAATACACAAATAAAAACTGGCTTTGCCTCTCTCACCATCGTGGGCACAGACTTCCAAATGCCACCACTAGCTACCCAGCAGGAGTCATCAAAATAGAGTATTAATTCATACGTGGATTAAATTGCACATAAGAGCCTAACCATAACCACACATAAGGAATATGAATAAATAGTCTATATAATATAAATAGTCTACTTTTGAGGATTTTAGCTGGGTGGCCAGTAGTGGCATTGCAAAGTTTCCACCCATGATGGTAAGAGAGGCACAGGCAGTTTTAATTTCTGTATAGATGTACCCCAGCTCTCGCTGGAGCCATATTTGCTCCATCACATTTTACTCTATGGCTTCATCCAAATACCCATACTAAAAATGTGCATTCAAAATTTGCTTTGATACTTACTACTCAACTGTCAATGTAGTTGGTACAATGTGAACGGATCAGCAGTGTATGTACACAATACAGCCTCCATTTCATCCATCTCCTGACCCAGTTAACCTATGACATGGCATAAACTCTCCCCGCAAAAATTTAAAGACACATCTTTACCTCAGAGTTGCTGGTGCTTATATATGTTTTTTATAAGACAGGCTAATACAGAGTTTCTGATCATTTTATATTTAATCTATTTCATGCATTGTTT
The DNA here is from genome assembly GCA_029692085.1 of Gymnothorax javanicus. NCBI lineage: Eukaryota > Metazoa > Chordata > Actinopteri > Anguilliformes > Muraenidae > Gymnothorax > Gymnothorax javanicus. The sequence goes on along the minus strand of CM056206.1, from coordinate 44,876,122 downwards.
TCCATAGAAAGCTTTTACTTTCCCTGTCATCGTTAAAACAGCTTGTCATCTCAGTGCCAGTGGCTTTATGGGATAGCGCAGTGTCCATCGGTCGCATACAGCAGATTTCAGTTGAGTGTTGTAGGACATCAAGATATCGTATGCATACAGTTTAATCCATACAGAGGTGTCGGACGTACCACACGGTTCGCTTACTTATTTTTGCCTATTGTTCAGTAAACATGTATGGGCATTTGGATGCAGCCTTTGACTCCAAAATCAATACTGACCAGCTGTGATGAAGTAATACATGCATTAAATTCCACTAACAAGGAAAGGGCATTCATACTGTGATTCATTTAAAAAAGACAGCAGATTATTGAAAGCCATAACATGTTCTTCTGGTATGTTGAAATACATGCAATCAGAACAAAAGCAAAAGAAATATTTACATTTTACAAAGGATCACTTAGCAGTCAAAATAACACATAAATATGATTTACATAAAACAATAAATACAAAAAAAATATCAAAATAGCTTGAGCTTTTGTTTGTTAAAATATGTTACATAACAAAATACAATTAGTAATATCAATTTTCTCTATCTTGTTATATAGAAGTTAATTACCATTTGTAAAACTTGATAACAACTGCTCTTTTTTTATTATATTTTATATTAAAACAAGTGGAAGTTTATCCAACATACATTAACTGTCTAGCATCTTCAGTTAATTTGACATGATAACATTTTGCGTTTAAATGCCCATAAAAAATGACTTCAGAAAAGCCTATATGACCAACAAAAATGGTCGATCAAAGACAAAATAGTAATAGATAGCTGATATCCCATTCGTTTTTGATATCACAGTCATTAAAATGGTCCTGAAAATTTTACAACAGGAAAATTACCAACTCATAGGAGGTCTTTATACATGCTCTGAGTGTATGTCAGGAGGATACAGATATTAAATTATGTGAGCATAATTTATATTTTAATGACTTCATAAATAAAATAGAAAAAAAAACTTTTGTTATGTCATGACTTCATAATGTATAAGAAGTGAGCGGATAGCTACATCCTAACAGAAAATACTTAACGAACAGAGCAGGTGCCAAGAAGACCAGGCAGGACTGGCAAATGTGCTTGAGAACATAAGTCAAACATTTATTTTTTTTACTCTTCATGTACAGTATAGTCTTACTGGGAGACTGACCTGGCAACACAAGTGTCGGAAAACGGAATTCTAATAAGTTATCTACATCAGTCTAGATCTATCAAGAAAGAAATATTCTCTGACTCACCAATGGTGATATAAAGCAATAATTAAACACATACCAAAGCAGCATCTCAGCCAATGACAAGAAAAGACAGATTTGAGGAAATTGTATTCTGAGGCAACAGAATTTCTTGATTTAAAAGTTTCAGTATCTAAATTCACGCAAGCGAAAATAGGACTAGTACAAAAGTAATGATAAATGTTTTGTGTTTTACAACTATCCTAAAACAAATTGAGAAAAACTTCATAGGTCATTTAATTGCGAGGCTTATGTAAAATAACTATAATACTGCCAAATTTGGGTGACCCAATTGAGAATTGTATGTTTGTGTTCCTAATTTACTTGTTTTTAAGGGGAACATAAAGCAAAAGTGTTATTGAATATCTAATTTCATTGTATCTTATTCTTTGCAATACACCATATGGTCATGTATTTTACAAAGGGCAACAGTATGTAAACTGGTGTCACAGCCAAAGATCAGTGTCTGTTTAACAGCTACCAAACATGACTCAGCAAGAGCCCATTTTAAACTACAGCTGGCAGACACAATCATCTTCCCGAGGACTTGTCTTCCAAATCATCAGTCTAAAGTTGTAACTGTGACTTTTGATGAAGACTCTATATGCGTCGTTATGAGTGAAAGGGGGAAAACAATACAATTTCCGGCCTGAAATACTCTCACGCTGATTTAAAGCCAGACACTAAAGGAACACTAGCAGAACAGCAAACAAGCCTAATTAACACACAATATGTGTAACTGTGACAAGGAACAGACTACACGTCATCAATTTAATGATCAACTATTGGGCTGAAAGATCAAGCTGTCTCACCTCTTACTAGAATTTGGCTGAAAATTCTCAATGTTGTTCTCCTTGTGGCCTACAGAGGGTGCACAATCCCAGTTTTTAGAGGTAGACGTGGAAACTCACAAATAAGAACAGCAGGGGAATGAAGACGTCAGCTGGCCAAATAGGCACACAGGACTCCTTTCAGTATTACTTCCTGAAGGTCCCTTCTCTTTAGCACGGGAAAGTGGCAGGTCAGACTAGCTCATGAAAAAGCTACGGCAAAGCCCAGCGCAAACAAGAGCATGGCCATTTGTCTAGCTATTGAAAATTGACAAGAAGGGAAGGTGTGTCATTCATGTACCAGAAATTCATTGAGTTGGATTGTAAACATGTATAATCCAGGGCTGACCCTCTAAGCTTATGTATTATAGTGAATTGCAATCATGTAGATTTTCGAGCACATGATGTAGCAGTGCTGCAAGTGAACCGATAGCTACCGTTAGCATGTTAGCCTTTCTCCCAAAGTCCATGGTTTCACTGAAGATGCTGCCTTCCTCCATTTAACCTGCCTTGGATGGTCAGAGTGGAGGAAGGGGCTTAGGGTAGAGGCTGGCGAAAGTCTGCGGCTCTGAAACACCCAACTCTTCCTCCCTTGTCCTCCTCATCCTCCTCTTTCCTGGCTGTTGAAAGGTCATCCTTCTCCTCCTTTCAGGACGAGTCCAGTGTTCCGGGGTTTCAGTCCAGATAAAAAGCAGTTCCAGGGCAGCTTTTATATACATGGCCCAGCGTACCCTTTCATACAAATGAACATTATATGGTATATAGAGGTTTCATTTAATTATAAACACTACAAAAACTGCTACACTCTGAAGTCCTTGATGTTTTTCCTCTCGGTGACTTGCGTATGAGTTACGACAAAAACTGAGTCTATAAAAATCTATTGAAAAAAAAATAAAGGTTAAAAAAGGTATCCTTAAAACGGGATTACATTCTTCACGATTATTATTTTTTTGTTCTTTTTACAACGAAACTTTTAATTGATGAAAATACATTAACTGAAGATGCGTCTTGATGAATGATTCCCCCTACAATCACTTAATATTCCAAAAGTCTGTCATGACTGAGGTTGATGGAGAGAGGACGGAGCTGGAGGAGGCAAAGCGGGCTTGGCTGTGGTTTGGGGATGGAGGGCAGGGAAGTAGTCAGATGAAGAGGTCACTGAAGCCATCCATATGCAAGGATGGAGTTAGAATTTGAGGCCAAGGCTGAAGTGCCCATGCAGAACATTAGAGAAACTTAAAAACGCGGCGTGAAAAAACTCCAGTGAATACGTCAAGTATTCCAAAACATTACATAAAGCTTAAAGGATACTCCAGCATGCTTCCTCTCATTAGCTGGGAATTATTGCTTAAGAGTGAGGTTGGCATTGGGACAGAGAGAAGGAAAAAACAGGAAACAAATGGTTATGTGGAAGCATGAACTACGGTGCAGAATGGAGAGATGTGAATAAAGTGAGTAATAGACATTAAAATTAGATATGTGCGTATGAGCAGAGGATTCTGGACAGGGCTCAGCAGTGTTAGGAGGGGAGAGGAGAGAGGGTCCACCCTGCCTTTAGCTACCGCTACTTAGCATGCCCAGAAGCTGGCTGGGATCCATGCCCTGCTGCTGTGCCATCTTCTGCACATCGAAGCCCATGTGCATGAGGAACTGGATCACGTTCATCTCTTGGCCGGTGTACTGGTCCCGTATAGTGGGGCAGGTGGGGTTGCAGTGCGGCCAAGGGCAGCTGTCAATTAGGTGCACGGGACAGCCCCTGGGTGGGGCTTTGTTGTTCTTGGTGTTGTCGTGGAGACTGCGATCCCAGCAATGCAGTGCCCTGGGCAAGGAGGTGCCTTTCACCTGTATGTCGATCCAGTAGCTGCAGCACAACACAAGAGGGCGCTGTGGGTAAGCAGACTGGACCTTGTCTCATCTCACAAGCACATTGAATTGAAGACAACAATGTTGATCAAAATCATGCATGTTGTGGTCCTGAAAAACAATACCATCACGGGATGTCAACCAAAAAAAGTTCTTGGTAATTCTATTGTCTTACTGCACTGTTGAACATCCACTGCAAGCCGTAACGCACGAGCACATGTGACTTTCTAGGTTAACTAGGCTCATATTGTGAGCAAACGATTCATTAAAAGGAAGTTTTTCTCCGTAATGTGAAGGACCACCTGTTATTTTGCACAGATTTTAAAAATAAAAGCATTTGCACTCACTTTCTGGTGATCACTTCATGTGATAGACAAGCTGGAGCAAACATGGCCCTGTAAATAAAAAGACCGCAATAAGTGAGAACTGGTATACACCCAAGTTGCTGAGAGGGTATGCAGTACCAGTTCTGACAGAAGGAGGGAGACAATGCTTACGGAACATCTTTGAGCGTGTTTCTCAGTTCATTGCCCAGGTTCTGAATGTATCGCCACTGGCCCTCTTGCACTGGCTGGCCTGTCAGGTGGATGTTATCCACTGTGAGCTGGGCCTCGTCAAACAGCCACTGAACAACAAATACAGGGCCTGTGGAGTAGACACACAAGAATGAAGTCATTACACACAAAATAGTTACCTAATGCACTACTACAAATATGCACAACAAATGCACACAAAAACACGCACAGGTTGCGTAATGCTCAATGCAGAAGGGCATGATCTCTGTGGCCCCCCTGACCAATATTCCATCAACAAATCAGAAGGTAGTAGGTTCATTATACATGTACGGATCAGTCCCCAAGTCAAACTTTCCCATGACACTTTGTTAGTAAGTAAACTGATTTAAGTTTCTTTCAAACCAAATCATTCTTTCAACAGTTATTGTCTGGAAACCATCAGCTAATCACAAGCCAGCAGCCTCATTAAATAAGCATGGATCTGTCCACAAATCAAACTTGCCCGAGAGACCTTGATAATAAGCAAGCTGAGTTAGTTTCAACCAAATCTGATAATTCTTTCAATAGATGATGTCTGAAAACCATCAAAAATCACAAGGCAAAACCCTCATTAAATAACTGTGGATCTGCTCCCAAATCAAACTTGCTCGAGAGACCTTGGTACTAAGTAAGCTGATGAAGTCTCATTCAAATCCCACCATTCTTTCAACGGATAAAGTCCAGAAACCAAGGTTACGCCAAGGCCGCCGACACCACGTGACAACGGAAAAATGATCCGTAAGTGTCGACTTGCTTCGAAGGTGACACAAAAATGAGGTACAATGTAGGCTAGGACAGAGGGTTTGGGTTTAGCAGGGAGAAAACTGGCTGGGGGCAATGATGGCACTGACTGAGTCCTGGAGCTAAAGTGGCTCAGATCAGTTTTAGTCCAGATGAGTCTAGGCTCTGATGTAGCTGGCTGAGGCAGAAAGTCTCAGGGTAAGTGGGGTAGTTCTGGGTTTTTAACGGCATCGTAGTGGTGCTGCACAGCTCGGTTGATTGTGATGCCCCATGACAGTAGGAAGAATGGCATAGCCTCATAGTCATGGTGTTCCCATGCAGTAGGGCGGGGGAATGATATGGGGAGCGAGAACAGCATTAGTGAAAAGCCATGCACTGCTGGGATCAAAAATACTGACACAAATGGTTGCTCGGAGTGCAATCAGGAAGACCTCTGGCAGACTCAACCCAAGGCAGCATAACAAAGGAATGGAATATAGTGAGCCAGCACTATTATGATGGCAGGCTGAAAAGCCCCAACCCAACCACAATAAAGAGTTGTGGAAGGGCAGACAGCAAAGACAAACTAGTCAACCATAGGCTCTATAATGGGTACTAGACCACAGTCCACGCCTAACTACAGGCTTGGCTAAAAAGGCTGCTTTTGAGTCTAGACTTGAAGACCAATAGGGTGTCTGCTTCCCGTATAACAATTGGGAGACTGTACCGTAGGAGAGGGGCCCAATAACAAAAGCTCTTTCGCCCTCTGTTATTTTATTTACTCATGAGGTGACTAATAGGCCATTGCCTGTGTGCAAAAAGACCACTAGAAAATGGTTTAGTTCTAATATCGCTGGGTCTACTTGTTCTATGTACAATTGTGTAGGCGTTGGCCCCCTGATCACCATGTAAAAACTTCTCCGCGTGAAACGCTGCAGTTACTTCAGAAACTGAGACCCTTTCAGGGTCTAATGGAAATAAGGAAGGGGTCAAAAAATTGACGTCATCAAAACTTGTCAACATGGGCATCAAATTGAAGGTCTTTGCAAGTACATTGTGGTAGGGTGGTTTTTATCACACTTACTGGGCCCTGGGGTACCAAAAAGGGGCCCAAAACGGACTAAAATGGCACTTTTGACCCTAATTTCTGGGCACCAGCGATCAGATTATGGGAAATAACCTACCCTATCTTTATGTGCTCACCTAGACCTTCAATTTGATGCCCATTTCATGGCCTCACATGAAAGGGGCTAAAATTTGACCCTTTTTGGGGCCCTTTTTACCTATTGAACCCTTGACTTGCTAAAACCATATCAACATGGGTATCAAATTGAAGGTCTATGTGAGCACATAAAGATAAGGTAGTTTATTTTCCATAATCTGATCACCTGTGCCCAGAAATTAGGGTGAAAAGTGCCATTTTAGTCCCTTTTTGGCCCCTTTTTAGTACCCCAGGGGCCAGTAAGCAAAATAAAAACCACCCTACCGTAATGTACTTGCAAAGACCTTCAATCTGATACCCATGTTGACTTGTCTCAATTTATGAAGTAACTACAGGGTTTCACATGGATAACTTTTTACATGGTGATTAGGGGCCCAAAGCCTACACAATTGTACGTAGAGCAAGTAGACCCGCCGATATTGGAACGAACCAGGTAGATACAGCGCACAGGCAATGGCCTATAAAGACAGACAAAATTTTTTGAATGAGGAATTCCTTGGGGAAGATAGGGAGCTTATAGGTCTTTAGATATATTGGCGCTAGCTCTAGGACTCTTCGTCCCCAGACTTTTTTTCCCCGGACTTTTCATCCCCTAGGAATTTTCATCCCCAGACTCTTCATTCCTGTGGACTTGCTGTCCCCGGACTCTTCATCCCTGGATTGTTCATCCCTAATAATGTTTTGCCCTCTTCCTGCATTATAAACCTAACCCCAACCCTTACTCTTAGATCATGGTGATCTGTCCGTCATCCATCCATCCATCTGTCTGTCAATGGTGGCACTTTTTTTATCATTAGGGGATGAAAAATCTGGGGACAAAAAGTCCTTGGGGATGAAGAGTCCAGGGACGAAAAGTCCCGGGGGCAAAAGGTCCGGGGACAAAAAGTCCATGGGGATGAAAAGTCTGAGGACAAAAGGTCTGGGGATGAAAAATTCGGGGACTAAAAGTCCGGGGACAAAAATCAAGGGACAAAGAATCCTGTAACAATTGGGGCCAGGCTGTCCAGTACTTTATAAGTTAAGAGCAGTATTTTGAAATCAATTCTAGATTTCATTAGAAGCCAGTGCTGGAAGGCCAGCACTGGGGAAATGTGTTCACAACTTCTAGTTTTGGTTACTATGTCAGCGGCTGTATTTTGTACAAACTGGAGACTTTTTAACAACTTTTTAATGCATCCAGATAGGAGCGTGTAAGAGTAATCCAACCTACAGTTAACAGAAGCATGGACTAACTTTTCTGCATCATGTTGAGACAAAAATGTTATATTTTTGGCAATATTATGCTGGTGAAAAAAGCAGTCTTCATATTATTCTTTATTTGCAAATCAAAGGAGAGGTCTTAGTCAACGGTGTTACCTAAGTCTTTAACCCAAGTGCATGAGGCTTGAGAAGGACCATTTTGGTTAACTTAATGATTTAACAATGTGATCCTTAGGTGATGTGGGCCTATTACCATTCTCTCAGTTTTATCAGAATAGATAAGCATGAAGTATTGAGTCATCCATACCTCTACATCAACGAGACAACAGTGGAGTAGCCAGAACTGAAAATTGGGTGGGCACAGAACATCCCTTTACAACTTTTATTAGTCCTGACCTTTTCGCGATCATCTTACCTAATGAACAATACATTGACTCCAAAAACACTCCACACTATCAGGTGTCGCTAGTTCTCCTTGTGAAGGTAAGATGACAATCATTTGTTTGGATGTACTTGAACAATTATTACTCCTGACTTGTTCTCAATCATTTATTTATTAACCTTTATTAAAACATTTTCAGATTATTACAATAAACTATTGGCAATTATAGACACAGCGTCTTTCTTAATGCGATCAAAGGGTGACAAAATAATACGCTAAACTCAGTTAAGAAAATAATTTACACATAGGCACACGCTTTACGAAACTGCTCTGGATCTTTTGCATTACATTTTTGGTGCATTAGGCAATCAAACCTGCTCTTCATGATTGCTTAAATAGTTAAAATTAAGTCAAAGACGAAGATTAGAAACACCTTTACGCAATTTTGAGTAAGGCAGATTGAAATGCAAAAAAAAGCGCGTCCAAACAAATGATTGTCATCTTACCTTCACGAGGAGAACTAGCAATACCTGATAGTGTGGAGTGTTTTCAAAGTGAATGTATTGTTCATTAGGAAAGATGATTGCGAACAAGTCAGGACTAATAAAAGTTGTAAAAGGATGTTCTGTGCCTACCCAATTTTCAGTTCTGGCTACGCAATTGCGAGACAAGCTTTAGGCCTGGCTAGTTTGTAAACTTTATAAGGTATCATATATTATAAATAGCTCTGGAAATTAATGCCAAGCTGTCTAATAACATTTCCCAATAGAAGCATTCACAGGGAAAAGAGCAAGAGCCCAAGTACTGTCCCTTGGGGAACTCCGAATATTACTTTGGTTGAGATTGAAGATTCATTGTTTGCATTACCCTATTGTGAATGATCTGATAAGTATCATATCCAACACAGAGCCTTTCCTTTAATACCAAGCAATATCTCAAGTCTCTCAAGTAGGATATGATGCTCAATGGTATCAAAATTTGTATTTAAATTAAAAAGCACAATTATGCATACAAATCTGTGATCAGACACAGTGATAAAGTGGCAGCGGGTAGTAGTGGCAATGTACCGCAGCTAGACTACGCTCTTACTTTTCAGAGTGGGGTAGACTCTGTACCCAAAGAAGCAGTTCCACTCCTCCCCTTCATGGGCCTGTCTGCAGCGCTCCGGGACCACTCCACCCCAATATCTGAAACAGGAGGTCAAAGTTTAGAGTTCACATACATCCTCAGCACAATGAGCATGGATAGACACACACTCACATACATATACCCGCCAGTGGCAGCAGATGAGCTGAAAATTGGGGTGGAAGAGAACATAACTTATAACTAATGATTGGTCTTGATAAGTTTTCAATCATTTTTCAACATTACACAAACTTGGAAAACACTCAACACTATTAGGTGAGGCCAGTCATCCTCATTAAAGTAAGAAGAGAGACGAAGTTGGTCATTTCGACGCAACATTGCATTTCCATCAGTTTTATTCAGTTGTGGATACCTGTTGCAAATCTTTGCTTTGTCTGCTGTAATTTTTAAAAAATCAAGCAGCGCAGGTAAGCCTGCATTGCGCCATGATGTGCCAAAAACAACCAAAGAATTTAACGAGTAGCTCATGTTTTTTGTAAAGTGAATGAAACATCCTTCTGAATTAAATATTTTACTTCATTGCCACACCACTGCATTTAGACGGACGCTGTGCATTTAACTGGCGATTGATGATTATAATCACTGGAAAGCTTGTTAATAAAGGAAATGATTGAAAACAGGTCTTGAATACTTATGAATTAAAAGTAGATTTTTCTATCCAGTAATTTCAGCCAAGCAGCCACCACTGATACATACACATATGCACCATGCACAAAACGCAAATAGATGCATGCAGACACACACCCACACCCACAATGGCGAACCTAATTGGGCTAAATGGCCTGGGGGCTATGTTATGTTAACTCACACAACATACACACATAAAACACATGCATAAACACATATTACATGCACACAAACACATACAAAAGCATACACCCACACGCACAGCATACACACTCAAAAACAAGCACGCAAAGATGACACAATACACACATGGCACACAAATCACAAAAATACACACACGGGCACAGGCATACATGGGCAAAAGCACACACACACACATGCATGCAAACACATACACACACACATACACATCTACAACCTATGCACAAACACACATATATAAACACACACACACACTCACACACCTCAAATAAATACACACACTCTCTCTCTCTCTTACTGGATACCCCTCTTGATGGCCTCTGTGGGGGCGCAGCTGATGGTGTCCAAGCAGTCCGTGCAGCGGTACTGTTTGTTGTCCAGGAACCAGCCCGAGTCGGACAGTCCCCTCACCTGCACACCAGTGTGGCCCAACTCGGCGAGCTGCTCAGCCACCTGGTCTACATTCAGGAGCACCCCTGTCCCACCAGCACTGTTCCAAAAACACACATAACACAGGTCTCAACTACAGCCAGCTGTGCAATGTAAATGTATGACACACTGTAAATTGTGGTTGCATCCTGTTGAATTTTCAACGTGTTTGAACTCATTGTAAGGTCAACAAAAATCTAATTATTATCATATTATTTTGTTATAAAAATAAAAATTTTAATTTAAATTGATGAATCGAATGCATTAAAATGACAAATGGTGTAAGAATTTTTTTTGAAGTGTACACATGCACATACTGTCTTTCTCTCTCTCTCTCTCTCTCCCTCTCTCTCACACACACACACACACACACACACACACACGCACACACTGAAAACTCACCTGCTCCCAGCCAGCAGTAGCACCTTAGCATTGTCCAGGCCTTTGGCTAACAGATCCTTCACCACTTCCTTGATGATCAGAGACCCCATAAAGGCATAACCACCTGCAGGATGCAACAAGAGTGAATACAAAAAAAGACAAGACACATGACATACAACATTCACAACACTCTGTGCATGAAATGTACTGTAGAAAGTACATACGTACTCACAGATAACATATAGTGAGGTTTACAAGTATTGCAACAATGACACGTAGCTGTAATTCCTACATTCCAAATGCACTTAAATCAAAGTGTACTGTCGCCACAAAAATTTGAAGGTATTTACATCCATGTGGAGAAAACCGCGTATAAATTACGGCTCTTGAAAAATTGAGTCACAGTCAAAATACTTACGTATCTCATCTGTGCGTGAAAAAATGAACACAGGACATACAGAACGAACAAAACACAGCGCATTTGATGTAGGGGAACAGCTAGCAGGTGCAATACATGATATGACAAGCAATAATGTGCATAAGATGGCCCAGCAGCAGGGCATAGACCCCAGTCAGTTCTGGGCATGCTCAGTTGCGGCAGCTAAAGGGAGGGTGGACCCTGTCTCCTGTCCCCTCCAAGTACTGCTGATCCCCGCCCACAAACTCCTCACACACAAATGTCTCTCACATTATTGAGAGCGATGAGTGTAACATTTTTGCTTACTGCGGTTGTTCTTGGCTGAGGCTCCGCTCCACACATCACTTGAACAGTAGGGAATCAGTCTGCAGTGACAAAATTTAGACCATCATCCCGACCTCCAGCATTTATAAGAACAGACCATTCACTCATTCAACACCTTCAGTCATCTCACAGTACAGAACATTCACTCATTCACTCAATTCAGTCATTTATCATTGCAGAGAATTTGCTCACTCACTGCACTCAGTAATATAAACAAATTCTGCAAAGTATCATTACAGGGCATTCATTAATGCACTACATGCAGTCATTTTACACTAAAATACATCCACTCAATCATTTTTATCAATACAAAGCATTCACCACATTGAATGCAAAATGCTCACTCATTCACAAACACAGGGAATAACATTCACTCATTCATCAAAACAGAATTTATTCTTTCACGAACACTTACCAACAGCACAAATAAGGGAGAGGGGGAGAGAGAGAAAGGTAGGGTAAGAGAAAGAGAGAGAGGTACTCACACCATGTTGGCGTTCCACCAATGAGGGTTCTCCTCAGGCTGAGGTGACAGGATGCCCGTACCTGCAGAGGATTCAGAGAATAATGATTTATTTGTAAATGAACTGGTCAAAATGGGTAAATGGTGAGTTATAGAGTCAAGAGACAAGAGCAGACATTTCCTCTTTAATCTGAGATGAAATAATTTGCAAGAGAGTGTACCCAAATGTGCTTGACCCGTTTAATCCCACTGGTCACATTTGTGACTTTTTTTTTTAACTTTGAACTCAACCATCATGAAATCAACATATGCATGCAGTTTATGTGTTAGGTTGGCCTAAGGAGTAAAATGCATGCACATATATCGAAAGAAAAAATTTGGGATTAAATGGGTTAAGTTCAAATTCACATGCACACATACACATGCCATGCACACACACACAAACACACATATACACACACTTTTCTATTTTGCAATCCATGCTATAAGAAGACCACTAATAGCAAATTTAAGTCCAGTGTGAGACAGTAATTGAAGACCCTAGTTCTAAAAGTACTTAAGTCACAATACGTCTAGTTTGAGAAAATTGAGAAAATCGACTCAGGTAACTATAAAAGACGTTTTCCCATCCTTACCTCACAATGTGTGAAAATGTGACTTCAGTACTTTTAATACTAGGCTCCTCAATTTCGCCTAACTTCACATTTTAAAGCAGAGGAGTACCAAAATAATTTGAACCAGTGGTAAGAAGCCTGACATTTAACCGCTTTACCAATTAACATTGCAAGAACTCAACACACATTTGACAGAAAATATGTTTGTTTGAGAAAGTATAGTAAAAAATAAAAAAAAAAATAAAAAATCTTTTGTAATTTCAACAAATTTTAATCAGATCCCCAGATTAATAATCAAACAATGTACTCACTCAATAATCAAGATCAATACATGAATCTACAATAATTAAGACATTATTGATTGAGAAATGAAGAAAAGATCACTGATAGGCACATTTACCATGTACATACACTATAATAAATGTGACATTGTGAGGATGGCAATAATTCAAACAATTAAGAAAACCAAAACAGTCTCTGAATTCTATGTCCAGTTTTAACATTTATTTCAGCAGTTACTTAAGATGGCACTTCACTTATTCAAAACATTTCAGTTCTAAAAAGAATACAATTAAAATGGAAACATCTTCCAAGGTGCATTGAACCCAAACATCGGTGCAAAACGGCATCACTTATAAGTCTGACGAACATCCCGTTTTTTATGAGCTACATGAATCCAGGATGTTTGAAAGACATAATGGTGTTTCATGCAATCATTTATGAGAATAGGGAAATGCCTGATTACTTTGCGATAAAGTCAACAGTAATGTCAGCCAAAAACAAAGTGGCCTGTCACTCCACCAATTAGGCTTCGCAAGCGAGCATATTAATGTTTGATTGCTAAGGGCAAACAGTAGTAGCCATAATGTGATAATAATTAATTTCTTACATCACCAATGTTCTGACATAAGTCTTATTCAGGTCATTGAGGGATTATTCAATACCCTGAAGAGGACTTATGTCAAAAAGTTGGTAATTTAATAAATGAATCATTATCACGTCATGGCTACGAGTGTGTGAATATACTTCTTAGCGTTTTCAAAGTGGTCAGCACCTCTCCAACACTGGTGTGCATTCCCTCTCTCTCCTATCTTGGTTGCTAATTAGGGAAAGTAATTGGGAACCTGTTCGGAGCGATCATGAGTTATAAGGTGAGTTTAAATAAGGGCTTTTACACCTCCGAAGGCACGTCACTGAAAATCCTATAACGCCCGGGTTGAAGAATTTAATTTGTCAATTCAAATTAAGTTAATTTTTTCTCCTAAATAGAGGGTTTGAAGTTGACTAGACCTGAAAATGTAATATGTGTTGAAATCAGACATGATTCAACCATTTTTTGCATGAGAATGTGCCTCATCTTTTACACCACATTTTCCATCGGAAGAGTACTGACCAGGGCACAAGGGTTTGCATCCACACTTTCATGCCATAGCTCAAGGGTGTCATGCAATCATGATCTATAAACTGGGCCTACATTACACAGTGCCCTTTGTCTACATTATACAGAGTAGAAGTTACTGAGGGTGCGTTCACTGTGTTATGCAGTATGGAGCATCATGCATCTGGCTTATCTAAACTATTACTGTTTTCGCTTACCCGCAAGGGAGGTTCAGAGAAGAACATACCTCCATTTTTCAGATTAAAACATGATATGGCCATGACTGAAGCAGCTCTGTGCTTTTATGAAAGGTACAATAATAGCATTGACCAAACAGGGAATCAAATCTGATACCTTCTGGATAAGCATCCATATAATGAGCGTAATTCACATACGTAAACATAGGCTCAGTGTAGGTGGGCAGCAGGCCCGGGAGGAAGTGTGCAATCCCTTGAATGCAGGTGCCACCTCATCTTCCTCACCTGTTTTCGTGAGCGGCCATTGAGAGGAACTCATGAGTCGTCTCATGGTCTCGTATCGGCTGTCACAGTTCTCCTTGTTAAAGCAGTACCAGCCGCCTGCATTTTTCAAAAAAAAAAAAAAAAAATTAAGCAATCTAAAATGTCTGGGTCATAAATGTGCCTAAAAAATAAATGTCAAGAGAGGTATCCTCAAATAGCACTGCCCTCATCTGTCGACAAAATCACATACAATCCTGCCCCATCATGTCAATAAAATGCATTGTTCTAAATGGTAAGAACACATTAGAAAGCATACACTGAACTCAGTATGAAACAATTTACTCAATTTTACTGTCCCAAGTTTTCGCAAACAATATATATATTTTTTTAAGTTTTACATTCATTCCAAAGATCATAGTAATTCATGAATGATGCATGTCAAAAATATCAAGTTTGCTTATGCGTTCAAATTTACTGGCAGGTTCTGGGATTTGATATTTTGCTGCCTGTTACAGCAGCTGCGTTGATAGAACGTGGAAATGAAAAAGCCACCATGTGATTTGGAAGGTACTGCAGTACCAGTGAGACAAGCTCCAGACTCACCTTCCAGGAATATCAACCACCGTCTGCTTCCTTTCGACTCTTTCAGGTAGTACCTACAGGACACATAACATCCAAAAATACCAATAACTGCAGCCAATATAATAATTACGCAAAACCTGCTATACTATGACAACAGCAACAAAAATAACCAATACATCTGCTGATACTATTACTACTACTAGTACAACTACCACTAATAATAATTATAATAATAATCATTTATAATTTAATGCAAGCAATAAGATTACTTAAGCCAAGACCAGGTTCAAATGTTAAACAATTACACCACACTTAGCGGTAAAACCTTATGCCCTCGTGCAGTAAAAAAAACCTATTACAACGGACAGAAACCACTAGAAAACAAATGATAATCCATAGTCTGAGGCAATGCAAAAATCTTTTCTGGTTAACTGAATGTGCAAGAACTGAAAACACGCATAAAAAAACTTCGTGTTTGTCTGGTGTCTTTTGTTCCTCATTTACTTCATTTAATTCTGCGCGACAGATCTCCGTTTTCGGCGGACGATAAAAACACGAGTGGGCCCCTATTGCACAGGGTCCGGATAAGTTAATAACTGGCTCGCAGCTGAGTGACATTTTTGGCGTGAGACACGCGAGGCACCCGGAGACACGCGATCGCACTATCATTGATAGTTACAGCGTGTAAGCGCATCAGGGCTCCACTTTGTGCAAGCGGGTAACACAGTCACAGCAGGCAGCTCCATTGAGATGCACTGCAGCGTTTTCAGAGGGCAGGGGACTGATTTAGCCGGAACGGAATTACCCCATACCCCCCTGATGCGGTATTTCAGTCATCATTCTTTAACAGTTGCCTCATAGAAGCCTTTCATGTACCAACGGATAAAATCGGCGCGACCCCTTGTCCTCTGTGATGAGGGAATTAAAAACAGAGATCAAACGTGGAGAGTCGTCGCTATGACTACGTCCACACGCCTCTCAGTTGCTATGGTGCCCTTATTGTTCCGGCGGGGTACTCTCTCACGAGAGTCTTGGCATGCGCTCCACTGGCACGGTCAGGATTCCAAAGAGTTAGGGAACAAACTGCAGGCTTTCATCTTTGCCGACCTCTTTAAATCTCATCTGACTGTCTAAATCCGTGATCAAGGACAGGCGAGGGACAATGACTTGCAGAACCCATAGAGTTCCATCCCTCAATTTCCATTTACAATGGTGCGTCGCTATTTCCCAGTGTAATTCACGCATTATAAAGCATCAAAATGTAATTTATGGGCTATAAATGATAAAATAATACAGCCTTAAAACTAGATGCTCCGGTTCTTACAGATCACATTGACAACATTTTAAGTACCTGTACAATGGTATATGCACAGTATGGTGTTAGTAACAGACTGTATAGAGAAGGAAAGACAAAGAGTGTGTGTGTGTGTGTGTGTGTGTGTGTGAGAGAGAGAGAGAGAGAGAGAGAGAGAGAGATATGAAGAGAAACAGTGTGTTGGAATGTTTGTTAACATATGATTTGCGTTTTGAATTATTAACTTTTTTTAATTAACCCTGCAAATGTATTATGGATGTGACTTTGTTCTGGGAAAGAGTCCTTGCCAAAGGGGTAAATTAAATGCTTAAAGATTTTATCACACTGTAACCTTGCCTGATCACACTAGCATGCAACAGGTACTCACTAAGACTTGAGCAGCCTACCAGGGCTGGCTTGACTGGTTCCCTTACTGTTCCTGCACAGGCAAGGGAAAGTGAGACTAAGTTTGGGAACACTCGCTCTGGCAGTGCTGCGACAGACTTTGTCCAGATGCCTGGCACTGACCTGGGGCCAGGGCCAAAATGAGGAGAGTCAGTCATCCCAGGCATCCAACGGAAATTAATCTGATTAATGTCACTAACCACAGATGCGGGTGGTGATCGCAAAAAAAAGCCGAGGAGATAATCATCTTCACATCACATGGAAAGAGGCCCTGGTTTTCATTCCCGTGACTTAAATTACTTCATCTCCAAAACAAAGTCTTTGCTGTTCGAATATCCATCGGAGTAAATACCCCAAAATACACTTGTCAGTTTAGTTTCAGGTTATGCAATTATTGTTACATCACATGGAAGGAGAGTAGGTCATAATTCCTGTGACTTAAAACTATTTCACCATCTGCACCTTAAATTTCTGCGACTAGTATACTGTAAGCTAGTTACACTGGTGGATATGGAAGCAACAAAACTTTAAATAGGAGAGCCTACTGGTAAGTAGCTTGACTGCTAACAGCAGAGTTTCTGGTTTGAGCCCACAGTGGAGCAAAGGATTCTTGTATTTAGATGGATGGTCAGAAAGATCTCTGCCATTAAGCTCATAACCCCAACAACTCCAGGGGTTTTACCACAGTTTCTCTCAATCCATTCTCACTTGCAGCTGTTTTACCCAGCATATCTCTTCGGGCGTCCTTGAACTTCCTCGGTAAAATAAATCAGGAAAAAATATTCTCAAATTTTCATTCTAATATTACGAAAATATCATACAAGTAACAAAAGGAGCTCAGACAATTCAATGGTACTAGATTAACGATACAGCAGCGCTAATTAACCTGACTTAGTTTTTTTTACTATTACTGTAAATAAGGCTATCCACAGATCCACCATCACAGAACCTTAAGTGAATGCTCATGATGGAGTACTATGCCTCAGTAACCATGGAGACCAAACCAGCTGTCACTGCAAAACTGTAGAGAAGTTTGTTGACCGTGACTTTGTCAAACAAAAAAAAAAAAAAAAAAGCGCAAATGAAAATGGAACTGGTCAATGCAATATAGGTTGACCGAGCAATGAAATATGGGTTGTTCAAACTCAAGGTCAAACAGAAGTTGTGTCAGGGCATCCCATAAGACTCCATGAAAAGCAGGCCTGTCCTTTAAAAGTTGTTTAGAGGATGCTGCCTGAGAGAGTCTGCTGTTATTCCATTTTCTGAAGGGGGAGTACTGAAAGGTACATGTTGTTAAGGCTTTATCCCAGTGCGAGGATGAGCCCCGTGGCCTGGTATCCCTTTAGCTAAACAGTGATGAGCAACGGCCACAGTCATACCCGGCAATTGTAGGATACGAAGAGCAAAGGTTATCCTGAATTATTGTGCAGCACTGACCTCCTTCACCAGTCGATGTGGACTAAAAGTTTTTTTCCTAATTTGCACCAACCATCTGTCTCACCCACTGCATGTTTTCTGTTGTAGTTTGTATGGTGACTGGCAAGGGAAGGCATAAAAAAGTAGCTTCCCATTGATTCTATATTTCCTTTAATTATTTAGCAAGCTTTAATTAATCACTTCTACCACATTAAAGTCACACTACAGTCAAATGGAAGATTTATCCATACAGAGCCATGTAGAGTAGAGGACAACATCAGCCTAACTTTCCAAAGTACGATAATGGCATTCACTCATGTTGTGCAATACAAACTGCAACTCAGAAAAGTTTAGAAAAAACAGATAAAAACACAAAGCGATGATTTCGAAATTTGCTTTGACTTGCAGGCAGTGTGAACACAATATATGTCATGTTTTGTACGTTCAAGTTAATTTCATTCGTGAATGTACATCCATGTCCATAAGGCATTTCAAAAAAGTTATGACAGGGACAATTCAGGACTGGTAGTGAGATAAAAAAAGAATAAATATGTAATTTGAAAGAGTTGATGTCAGCAGGTGGTTGTAATCGTGATAAAGAGCAAAAGCAGCATCCAGCGAAGGCTTATTCCATCAGGTGCAAAGATGGGCCACAGATAGCCAATTTAACCACAAATGTGTAAGAGAATCATTGAAAATCACTGAACAATGTTCCTCAAAGAAAGATAGCAGGAGATTTGGATAACTCTCCCAATACGGTGTATAATATAATTAAAAGAATCAAGGAATCTGGAGGAATTTCTGTGCGTAAAGGCCGCAGGCACAAGCCTAAGCTGAATACTCATCATGTCCGATGACTCAGATGGCACTGCACCAAGAACCATCATTAATCTACAAGTTTTATGACCAAAAGGGCTTAGGATTACT
Organism: Gymnothorax javanicus; assembly: GCA_029692085.1. NCBI lineage: Eukaryota > Metazoa > Chordata > Actinopteri > Anguilliformes > Muraenidae > Gymnothorax > Gymnothorax javanicus. The sequence continues at coordinate 44,857,010 of CM056206.1, read as the reverse complement.
CTGGCAAACCTGTGCCAAGTACTACAAAACAAAAAGGAAGCCTAATGTTAACAGTGTGCAGACGCACCATTGACTCCTCTGGGCTCATTGGCATCTGTGATGAACCATCAGACAGTAGAAACATGTATATTTCAGGTCTTTTTCAGAGGAAATGGAGGCCATGTTCTCTGGACTGAAGAAAGAAAAGGACTATCCAGACTTTCACCAGCAACAATTCCAAAAGCCATGCACTGTCATGGTATGGAGTTGCGTCAGCAGGTTCCTTGGAAAGGGTAACTTGCATTTTTGTGAGGGCATCATTAATGCTGAATAGTACACTAATTTTACAGCAATATATATTGCCTTCAAAATAATACCTTTTTCAGAACCGTCTATACATATTCCAACAAGACAAAGCAAAACCACATTCAGCTGGATTATAAAGGCATGGCCGGTTAAGATGAGGGTGCGGGCGCTGGACCGGCCTGCCTACAGCCAAAAACTTTTCCCAAATACAGAATATGTGGCGCATCCAAAAACTCAAAATACATCAACAAGGATCCTGTACTGTTGCACACCTACAACTTGTTTGCTGGAAGAATGGAGCAAAATTACAACTGAAGCATTTGGTTTCTTGGTCTCTTCAGTCCATAGATGTTAATCAAGTGGTGTGAAAAGGAATGGCAACATTTTAAAGCGGTCAATACTTTACTGTCCCAACTTTTTTTGAAATATGTTGTGAGGATGAAAATGGAAATGCGTTTATTTTGAAAAATCAATAAAATTCATGTGAAAAAATTATAAATAATGTGCTGTTGTCACATATTTTGCAAAACACTGCTTTCACTTTAAATTTTTAACATACTGTCCCAACTTTTTATGTTTTTTGGCTGTATGACATCAAAGAACAATATGAGGGATTCACTCAAAAAGCCCTTTTTTCAAGCCCTGTCATCTTCAAAACATAGGGAGCTTATTTTCATTCAGTGAAATTGCATACATTTAATAAAACTTGTTACCATAATAGAATCTGAAACCTTTCACGCCCTCATTTCATAATTTCTCCCATTTCTTTTCAACAAAACTGCTTATACCTTCAAGACGCGCCATCCTATTACCCCAAAGTGGTAATGAGATGAACTGTGAGCCTTCACTCTCTCTCTCTCTCTCTCTCCATTATGATCCTTGCAGCAAGTTTCATATTAGACCTTGATGCAAACCATGTGCTCAGACCAAAGGGTTTGATCACACTTTGAAACATTTGGCTTTAATTTCGTCGTTTAAAGTGTTCTTTTAACAAAAAGGGGTGAGATACTGAAACTGTAAGCAATTACTGAATTACTGCAATAAGTGTTGGGAGCTGCAGGCAGCGAGTACTTTCAGTCAACTGCCGAAATGCATTAATGAAGCCGCAGTTACTATTGTAAGGGGCATTTTGTAGAAAATATGCGTATTACGTATTACTCGTATCACGACGTATTACTCACTAGCAAATGTGTTATTGACAATGCAGCTGGGTGATGTCAAAAGGGAGAGGGTAGGTGCATTACTGGGGAGATCTGGTTTAGGGATGTAAAGTAGCCTCAGGTGTTGACCTCCATGGTACCTGAACCATGGCCTCACTTATAAGAAACTGGCAGCACTGCAGTCTGAAGGAACAGTCTGATGCCTTGAACAACAGAGTAAAACACAGCAACCCAACAATGGTGGAGGGCTTCAAATACCTTAACTCATCTCAACCTACTAAAGGCTTAAGAGTATGAAGAGCTAACTCTCTCAGAATCTGAAATCATTTCAATCATCAATATGCACTTTGCATGGATGCTGTTTGTGCGCCATGGGGGGGGGGGCATGCTAGAAACATGCAATTCAACATTCATTTTCAAGACCGTCAATTAAAATACTTGGCTTTTATAGATAAATAAGGAGAACAGTCTCAATGGAAAACGTCAATGACCAGAAACATGAATCACTAATCTATGGACAGGCTGTTTTTTTACATTAATTGAATGCCACCTTATGACTGGTTAACCGGTAGCAAAAGGAAGTTTGATGCTGGGCACAAATTTTTCTGATGAACATCTGCCACCCACAGGCTCATCAAGGTTTTAGCTTCAGATTGCTTTACAAAGCTTTCGACTGTAGGCTACTGCATAAGTGTGCTGCAGTTGAAGGACACACTTATTATGCCCAATCTTGGAATTTAGCAGAGTTGCACCAGAGAATGGCACTGATGTATGTCAAATATAGCTGGCAAGTTATTTTTCAGGCATACTGTCTTATTCAAAATGAGCAAACATAAGTATGAACTACACTTTCCTAGAGCCCAGTCCTATGACTATGCAGTCTTGATGCTCCTAATCAGTGTTGTAATACAGCGCCACATTATGAACAACTTTATTCAAAAAACTATATCATAAAATCTAAAGAATGATAAGTTATTTTATTTTACTTATGTGATAATGAACAATGAATTGACCTTAGGATAAAATTGGACTCAGAAAGTCCATCTCCGTGATATATAATCTGAATGTGATATTCAAGCAGAAAAGCAGTCCATAAATTAACTTAAATTAAATTTGCACCGAAGGCAAGACGGCTGAATTTCACTCATGTAGTTGGCGGAAATTGGACAGGGCGATGCTGGCATTCTTGGCTCACAGCAATAGTCGGGTAGCAGATCTAGGATCAGTGCCAGAGAACACAATGTACCCCGGGGAGGGGTGCCATGTATGGAAGCAGCGGTGGCCAAATTGCGCATTTTAAGTTTCCAATGCATGTTAGTCTGACAAAAACAGGAAAATAATTCTGTCGAAAACTCTGTCGTTGAGGATATAAAGACTTTGCAAAGCATTAATAATTTTTTTTTTACACCGATTGTGAAGTCCCATGACTTTTCTAAATCATCTACTTTAGCAAATCAAATAGAATATTGCTAGATTGTAAGGCGTCTGTCCGCAGTCTGGAGAAGAAGGGGATGCTCCGGATGTTTGGGCTTTTTTTCCTGGATAGCAGCCAGGTGCACTGCACGAGTCATTTCGCCTCACATAAACCGTGGTCTCTCTCGAGAGGAATCCCTTTGATCTACCACGGCCTCGCGGAGTAATTCGCCAGGCAGTTCAAAGGCTCGCGCCGAATATATTTCCGCGAAAATAACTGGACGCTCTGAAGCGTCCTAATGCTGTGCATCGCATGCAAGTCGCATTGTAACATATTAATGTCTGTTTTTGCGTGCTTGTGCGTGTATACGAGAGAGAGAGAGAGAGAGAGAGAGAGAGAGAGAGAGAGAGAGAGAAATGGTCTAGAGAGTATGAAGCACAACAACTTGTTTTGAAAGTATAGGGCAAAACCTAATATGGAACTGGCTATTCGCCCCGCAGCGGGGTGATTTGGAGAAAGAGACCGGCTATCTGCCCCGCAACGGGGCCGACAAGAGAAGCAGTTCTGCTATTCGCACCGCGGTGGGACGGATAAGAAAAGCATTTCTGCTATTTGCCCCGCAGTTGGACTAATAAGAGATTTCATTTCATAATCCGCCCCGCTCTCTGATCTTTCGCCCTGAACCGCCGCGGGGCGAATAGCCTCTTCCCAAGCGAATATCAGTAAGCGCTTTCGTGCGCGTTAAGTCCACCCATGTCGTCGAGGAGGAATGTCAAAAGTCAGCTGCATTGCTACAATTGACAAGATTGCAATAGACTTACACAAAAGATTCAACTGTCAATATCACACTTCAAAAGTGAACTTAAGTGTGAACTATGCAACGCGGCCGAAAATTAGGCCGTAGAACGCGAATAGCATACATCGAAGCAGTCTCCGCGAATATGTAAGTCCACAGCATCTCTGTTATTGCCGAGAAATGTGCCAACAACCGACAGATTCGATGAGAACAGCGTTTTTGTTCTTGAATAATTCATTCCAAATTAGACAGTCTGGAACATCATGCTCAGGAAAAACAGTCGAATTAATGTCGAAAGGAGACCACTAGTGAGACAACATGTGCGTCCGAAGTGAAAGTTATTTCACCCTTAAATTAAGTCTTCACAACTTCAGTGGCCTCACTCAGAATACGACTGATGCAGACCCAAGGCCCTTTTCGCGCGTGGCCCGGTAACACACACTTTTTCAAACAATGAGATGAAAGATCTGAAACAGTTTAAAAAAAAAAACAAACATCTGTAGTATCCTCAGCGCCACCAATGAAAACTTTTACAATCTCCCAGATACTGCTTGTAGGCGTAGCCTACTTTGAGCAAAGTAATATAAAACATGCAAGGTGTAACGCCTCCATCCTTCCGCTCCCGGCGTGGATGCCCTGCACTGGCAACCTTCACAAGGGCAATGGATAGCTCTCCAAGCTCGGCCTAACTTCATGCTTCCGTTTGTAATCTCCCCTGATAAGATGCAGTCTAGCGGTTCTGTCAAATATTTGTTTTAATTCTTCACGTGGCGCTGCATAAAGGTTGAAGTAGTCCACTTTAAGTCGTGGCAGTTGACAACATTTAATGCCCTGAAATTACCCCCAGAAATGGTGCTCCGTAGGCTTAACTGTAGGCTATCTTAGTCTAGCAGACACCGCATCATTAACACGATGCAGCGATCTGTAAATCACGAAAATGCTTTTCAATAGCCGAACCAACTTAATCTCAATGCGGCTAAAATGCCATTACCGACATGACGTCCCGTCTCGGCCGTCATTTATGCGAGGTTAGCCTACTGTTCAATTCACAACCAATCAAAATGTAAATTGGCGGTTGCGTGACCTATTCGACCCGGTGTTCATGTAGCCGCGTTATTACTTCTAAAATGACCAATCTCTTTGTTGTTCAACGGCCATATTCTGGCGATGCTCCCAAAACCGGGAATCTTCCGTGGAAAAAAATAATCAACATGTGCATGCCATAAGAACGTTTGAACGTGGACATAAAAAACAACAATCTCCGAATGGTCTTCATCAAGCCTACTATAAATGTTATTTCTCACGTCGTTTCGATGTTTTGTTTTGCATAAATGCATCGTGGCACCTAAATCAGGATAATCGGATTCGTAACTTCCCCTTACTTTAAGCTAACTTCAATGCAGGGGTACTCAACGCTTTTCATCACCAAATTATATTCCTATTTTAACGTGTAAATTGATCGACACCATTTTGATGTTATAGCCTATGGGCTAGTCTTCATTTGACCACTTGCGTCCAGTGCGGCGGGGGTCATCGCGTAGGGTAATAAAAGATGTCATTAGAGATGATGCCCTGTTCTCACGAATAATTTACCTTCATTTTCCCTGTCTTTATTTTAAATTCCAAAACAGGCTATGACTGTTTCTTTCATGAGAGGCATAACTTAATTGGGCTCGGTTTAAAGGTAAGCTTAGGCTACTTACCCGGCGGGGGTTCCGTCGTTGCAGGTGACAGATGTATTCGCCAGAAAATGCAATTTCATGTCATAGTCAAGTTTTTGGGCCGAGCACGGGTAAAGAGATTGCGCAAGGTTCTTGACCTGGGTCATGAAATTGTCCATGTTTTCTTCAACTGCAGTGAAGTCCAAGGAGAAGCTTTCAGTGGCCTCTCCCCGGTCCCGGTACGATGGGGAGGGCTGGGTTCTTCTTGGTTGTGGGTTTCGCCCGCCTCGGTATTTTCTCCCCCCAAGAACCTCGGTGTGCAGCAGGATGAGCAAAAAAACTGAATGGAACAGTCTCAAGGTCCTCCTCCTCCCCGAAAAGCACTCGCACTTCATTTCCGCCTTAAGTCTTTATTCTTCTCTCCCTTTGTTTTTTGTCGTTTAAGAGCTGAAATAATTATATAAAATAACACAAGATCAGGTGCAATTAAATATTAGCCATGTAATTAATAAATAACTGTAAAAACGAAAAAAGAAACACTACTGTGGTAAACGCATGAAGCTTGTGATGCCTTCAATGCATAAATTAGGTATTCCTTATTTATCTAGAAGTGTCATCGTAATTAAAAATAAATCTGAACGCATATTTCATTATTCTGCAATGTAGCACTCGCATAAGAAAACGCGCTATTGGGAGAGTATCTATCTTTAAGTATCCCAATTTTTCCCAGTGCAGGGGTACAAGATTTTCTCAAGATTGCCGCTATTTTTGCTTCCAGCCTGTTCGGTGAACTCGTTCTGCCACGAGCCCCAGAACTTTATTCAAACTTCGTTCCCTTGTCTCTGAAGTGAGCCAATCGCAGTACAGGGCGGGATCAAGGGGCGTGACATACAAACTGAGAGACAGGCTTCCCCCCGTTTAGCCAAAGATGCCCACGCGTCTGTTCTTTTGATCTACGGTATATTATTTCATGTGGTGTTCTCTTTTCTAGCCTTCATGGTAATTTCCCACTCCGCATGAATTTATGGGGTGAGAAGATGTCCCCTGTTCCCCTGTGTGCATATTTTCCAAAGGAATAGAGGATGGAAAGCAACACATCCTCAGAGTCAAGCCCTAAATCAATGTATCGAAATAGATTTATTACAAAACCGAAAAAAAAAATATGAATTCAAACGCCGAATTATTAGTATTATTAGTAGTGTAATATGTAGCAGCAGTAGCTACTAATGCTATGATTCGTGGTACCACTAAAATGTAAAAATGTGCTTTTTTTTTTTTGTCCAATAGATTATGGGCATAGCCAATTGAACATTTAATATAGTCTAGATTAAATGTCAGAGAAGGCAGTTTTTTTTGTCCCCAAGGTATTTCCATTTGGTCAGACATTTTATTTATTTATTTTTTATTAAATCTTGCCCCGCGCTCAGACATGCACTATGGGTATAAATAATTTGAGATGACTCTTTGAAGCTCAGTTTCGCGCTGACAACCAAGACTGTTAAGCTTGACAGTTTGTCCGACAGTGGTAATTTCACTACAGTTTTATCATTCCATTCTTTTACTGAGTGCTCTGAAAAACCATTTAACACGTGCACATGTGTGGCTTTGTGTTTTACATGACAAATCTAAAGCTCATGCAGTGCCTTTTTGTTTGATGAGCGAACTGCCCATTAGACTGCAACGCTGAAACTGTTCTGCTCTTAATTTCTATGCTGCAATGCCCAGGCTAAGGAAAGTAAATTGACAATGACCAGAATCTAATCTATTGTGAAAATCATATGACCTAAGATATTTAAGGTGATCGTGCTACACATTTCACTTGGTCGCGGCCAGTAATAATCTCAGCTATTTGTAGTCTACTGAAGCGATGAACCATAACAATGAAATAGAGGCATTCATTTCCCGTCCTCATTAATTAACAGTGTAATTTAAAAAGCATTGGGAAAACTTTCATGGAATTCAAATGAATAATTAAATATTGCACTACAAACGAGAAGTTATTGTGACATGGTAATTTCATATTACTGCAAGATGTTTAATTGCAGTTTCATTCTCATCGGGATTTACCTACCTTCAGTTCTTCAATTGAGGTATGAGTCCTGAACCACGCCGCATGAAAAGCTTTGTAAGAGCCTAAAGAACGTAAAGCAGGCAGTGTATGTCGACTGCAGTAAGGGACACTTTTAAATACGGTAACGATCAAAGCAAATGCCAGTCTTTATTTCAACCTCCCAAAACCCTCCTCGTCCACTGGTTCCCCCATCCCCCTCCTCGAGCAGCACCAAACCTGTCGGCTACATTGTTTTTTTTTTTTTTTTGCATCCTAAAAGGAAGTACACCTTTGCACAGGAATGCCATTCGTGGCTGAGATTTGTTGGACCGCGAGGTCAACATTTTCCCGAACAGCTGAAGCGCGTGAACTTCGGTCAATTTCTTATGCAGAACATGCCCCCGGGTATAGAGAAACCTTACAAAGTTGACAAGCAGGTTAAGCTACCTTATTTAAAATGTCTTTGTCATGACAGTGGTGTAATTTCGACCTCGCAGGATGGCAGATCAACACAAAGTCACTTTAGCACATGTAAGAAAGTACTGAGAAAAAAAAAAAAATCGATAACAAAGAATAAGAAAGATAGTTTATAGTCGACGGCAATGGAACGATCAAAATGACTTTTCATGAATTGAAGACATAAGGGCAGTTATATTCTCTGGATGCATATAACAATTCAGTCAATAATTACTATTCAAAATTTGAAAGCCGCAACAATTGCGACAACTACCAAACGGCATTTTTTTATTTACGGAAAGAAACACCTGGATGATGCCTATTTACCAACTCGGTATATCTTTCTGGCTTCTAGCCTACGTTAGTTTTTGTCGCAAATCATTTGATCAGCTAAATTTTGATGAAAATTAAGGTAAGACTTAGGCGTCTGAAAATTAAGGAATTAATTTTCAAGCTGGAACGTTCACAAAAAAAACAAGAATTTTCGGTTTCCAAGTTAAAAACCTAAATGTTTGTGAATATCTGTGTTCAAGGTAAAGCCCCTTTTGTCATGATATTTTGTGCTTACTCCGTCACTCTAGAAAGAGGGTCTCGCCGCTTCAACTACTGATAATAATTAATACGTAATCATCTGTTATAAATTAAGCGTGCCTATATATGTTCCACACAATGAGAGCCAAACATGCGCATGTAATTCGACGTGTGATGCTCGATAGGCGTTCTATTTCTTTTGCACGCCCGTCAGATAGGCCATAGTCTAAATGTTCAAACCTCAGAGGAAGAAAGCAAGGCATCAACTTCATTTTCAAGGCAGGATACGCCTCAATTCCCACAATCAATGCTTTATGGTTTAAATGAAAGTAACTGTTGTCATGAAGTCGGCTGCAGTAAAAACTTCACGCGATGTATCACTATAGTCACGTCGTACAGTTGGGATGATGAGTCAAAATAATCGACACAGAGGGATTGTTGGAAAATCTAGCATGAAGGTAGGCTGCTACTCGCGTGTGGAATTGTTTCGTTTCAACAGGTTGGCTAATAGTTATCCTTAAATAAAAAGTCCTTAATATGAATAAAAGATTGTCAAATTAAAAGTATACATTTTTTAATTCTTACATTTTGACTCAGAATGTTCGTGCCGATGAGCTGAAGTAGGCGAGTTTCTCAGGGTAGCCAGGTAAATGTGAGATGAGGTCACTTCGGCTGGGGTGTCGGAATTCATCGGGAACTTCAAACAGATTTTGGTATAGACTCAGGCACGTGCAAGCTCAAGGGAAAAGGAAGCGCAGTCGTTGACTACCGCCGCACCTCACGTTTTTATCACAATTCATCCCTAAAATCTATCTCCATTAAATCACTCACAGATGGTTCAAGTACTATGAAGTAGCAAGCCTCATTAAGCCTATTTTGCGAGGGGGGAGCTTTAGCCTGCTTGAAGTGTCCTTTATGACCCCAACCTCAAATATTGTGCATTAAAAGTTTAACTCAGCTGTAGTTGGAGGGAAAACATGAAAAACCTAACCCCCAAAGTAAAGGCTTGGCACCCCTGTGTACAAATCTTTAGTGACGCTCCTGGCATAGAGGTGGCGCACAACGTACTGAGTTAGTCCAAGGTGTGCGGTTGCCACGCCAGTTGGGCCAAAAAATACATCGCAAGTTATGTGTTGTTTTTGGAGTGTGTTACTTCCATGCCACTTTGATGTGCTGCACTGAAGTATGATGTAGTGTCATGCGTTGTGTTTCACTGTATTTCAGCTGCACTGTGCAAAGTCACAATGTGGTCATTGCTGTACTTGCTAGGCTGCGCCTCGCTAGGCTGCACATCCTGTTCAGCTGGGCTGTATCATGCCATACTGCACTACATCAGCCTTTTCTGCAATACAAACCTTGCTTTGAACTTTCTAAGCAACTTAGTCCTCCTGCACAACTTACCCTTGAAGCACGTTCCCCCGACACATTCTGTACCCAGGCCCTTCTGGTAAAGTTCAGGCCTGCCTTTCATGTGATTCTAGCAGCATGTGGGGTCACAGGTCTCCTCCTTGTGTCAGGCTTGCTGAGAGGGGATGAGTAAAACAAATCCACCTGATGTGCAAGAGCCTTTTGCCCACCATTCAAAGGATCAATTCCTCTCTCACTCTCTTTCCATTGTGCCCATTCTCTAAACACCTACACTATAAACCCATATAGCATGGTGTGCTCAAATGTCTTGCGGAAACTGATATATCAAAAAAAATTTGTGGGCCAACTTAAAGGAACACTCCACCCAAAATGAAAATTCTCTCATGTCTTCTCAGCTCCATGCCATTGAAAGCATGGGTGATGTTTGATAATCCAGAAAACAAAGTTTAAGTATATCAGCAAAAGCTCTGTAGAAGCCTTCTCTAAACAGCTGAAGTCAATGGAGACTCGGTTCTTAGCGTTCTTAAGAGTTCAAAAAACAGTCAAAATGACCTGTTTTTCCTCCATAAAGCTGGTGCAGCATAACCCAAGTCATCTGAAGCCAAAGATCACATGCTGACTGTAAGGGATCAATATAATGCCTTTTAATAGCGTACATTTTTACTGCAGCCATTATATTTTTTAAAAGTTTACAATTCATGCGCTTGCCCGCCTATGCATAGCTGGGTAAATAAGGTATTGCTGGGGAGTTCACATCAGGCTATAGGTGGGGATTTGGGTAGGGATGGTCAGGATATGTAACTTTCAGATGTAGCAAAAATGTCCTGAACAACTTTGGATCAGTGGGGAAAATGAAAGAAATGTGGAATCGTTAATCTGACATGATTCAACCCGATGCAATGCTCGATTTGTGGCTTTGTCCAATTTATAGATGGTCAGTGGTCCAGTTTGAAGTGTTTATCTCGGGTGCAGTTGTGTAACCAACAATTTTTGAAGAAAACAACACCGCACGTAAAGATGCTTAATGGACAGGATTGAACTGGCTCACTAATGTAGCTATAAATCCACTCACTTGGTTTCAATGTCAACTCCACTAGTAGTGAGTTTCTGGAATGCGCTGAGATGATTTGTGCAGGTTGTGGAAAGTGAACAAAATCCAAACATTAGTTGAAATTCAAGTGCTTAATGACCAGTGGCGGAAACACCGCAAGTGCAATTGCACATGACCCGGTGTGCAATGGGGATCCGTTCTCAATTAAACTCATGGCTATAGCAATATGATTGCTTTGGCAATCTAAAAGATTGAGCGTATGAAAATGTACAGGCAGTAATACTATATTATTGCGTGTAACTGTTCTAGTGATATAAAATGTAATTAATCTTTTTACTATTACAACCCCAATTTCGAAATAGTTGGGACGAAGTGTAAATTGTGAATAAAATCAAAATGCAATGACTTTCAGATCACATGATCCAATATGTTATTTACAATAGAACATAGATAACATTTCAAATGTTGAAACTGAGACATTTTACATTTGTATCCACAAAATGAGCTTATTTCAAATTTTCTGGCTGCAACATGTCTCAAAAAAGTTGGGACACAGGCAAAAAAGGGCTGAAAAAGCAATTAATATATAAGCTGAAAGAACATTTAGCAAGTAATTAAGTTAACTGGCATCAGGTGTGTAACATGATTGGTTATAAGAGGGATGTCTTAGAGAGGCTGAGTCTCTCAGAAGTAAAGATGGCCAGAGGCTCTCCAACCTGTGAAGGCTTGCGTTAAAAAATTGTGGAATACTTTAAAAACAATGTTCCTCAACGTCAAATTGCAAAGGCTTTGAAGGTCTCATCATCGACAGTGTATAACATCATCAAAAGATTCAGAGAAACTGGAAAAATCTCTGTGCGTAAGGGACAAGGCTGAAGACCTTTACTGGATGCCCGTGATCTTCGGGCCCTCAGACACCACTGCACCGGCATGATTCTGTCATTGACATTACTAAATGGGCCCAGGAATACTTCAAGAAACCACTGTCTGTAAACACAGTCCACCTTGCCATCCACAGATGCCACCTAAAACTCTATCATGCAAAAAGGAAGCCATTGTTGAGCATGATCCAGAAGCCTCGCCGTGTTCTGTGGGCCAAGGCTCATTTAAAATGGACTGTAGCAAAGTGGCAGAGGAGTCCAAATTTGACATTCTTGTTGGAAATCATGGGGGTCATGTCCTCCGGGCTAAAGAGGAGAAAGACCACCCCTTCTGTTATCAGCATTCAGTTCGAAAGCCAGCATCTCTGATGATATGAGGATGCATTAGTGCATATGGTGTGGGACACTTGCATGTTTTAAAAAGCACCATGAATGCTGAAAGGTATATAAAGGTTTTAGAGCAACATATGCTCCCCTCCAGACAACATCTATTCCAGGGAAGGCCTTGTGTATTTCAGCAGGTCAATGCAAAACCACATACTGCAGCTATTACAACAGCATGACTTCGTAGTAGAAGAGTCCGTGTGCTGAACTGGCCTGCCTGCAGTCCTGATCTTTCACCGATTGAGAACATTTGTTGCATAATTAAACGAAAAGTCGGTCAAAGGAGACCCAAAACTCTCCAGCAGCTGGAAGCCTGTATTATACAAGAGTGGGATCAAATTCCAATGGCTAAACTCAAGAAACTTGTCTCCTCAATGCCCAGACGCCTCCACTCTGTGTTAAAAAGAAGAGGGGATGCTACACCATGGTAAACAGGCCCCTGTCCCAACTTTTTTGAGACCTGTTGCAGTCATCAAATTTGAAACAAGCTCATTTTGTAGATAAAATTGTAAAATTTCTCAGTTTCAACATTTGCTATGTTATCTCTGTTCTATTGTAAATAAAATACTGGCTGGTGTGATTTGAAAGTCATTGCGTTTTGATTTTATTCACAATTTACACTTTGTCCCAACTATTTCGCAATTGGAGTGTATAATCAAAAGTGAAACAAATTAATCTCAGTCATGGAAAGTTACATTTTTGCAATCTCAATCTGTTCATGTTTCATAATCATGTGACTATTAAGGGGCCTACATTAGATAATTGGATTTTTTACTTGAAATTGATGGTGGATAGGCTGCATATTTTCTGTTTATATCATGGAAAATAGTCTTCGTGCCACGTGCCTTCTTATTGTGGAGATTTATGGCAAATGTGATGATCTGTTAAATTGACTTCCCTGAAAATATGGTCATCAAAGAACAAACACAAAAATGGTGGAAAAAAAGAAAGTAAAGGGGAAGATGAGGCTAGGGTAATACTGCCACAAGTAAATTACTATTTTTGTCCCCTTGTGCGATTTGCAGCCGTAGAACACCTGAGGAAAATCAGATGGCATTACCTTAGCTAGCCACGATGCTATCTAACCTAGCAAGCTAATTAGCCTACTCCTGTCCTTCAGAATGGGACTGTATTTTCCATTCATTTGGGTCAGAGTTTCCTGCTTGTCCATTTCACCAACGCAATACTGTCAGCAACTGGATGTGAGTACCTGGCAAGCACCCAGACTTTCATGAAGTTTAAATGGACACTGAATCGTAGATTTAAGATCTAGGCTCCAAGAATGCACTTAAAGAAAAACTTGTTTTTTTTTTTTTTTTGCTTTAAACACTTAAGTTTAGATGGACTAAAAATGCTAAATGATGGTTCTCCTTCAAAAAAAAAAAAATCCCTAGTGTTAAAACTGTTATCTAACTTATGTGCAACCATGTGGAATGTTGGGCTACACAGAACCTGAGCTAGGCATTTCCAAATCTGATTAGTACAGCCATTAATTGTGTGGCTGGCAGCAGAACGTAACTGACATTTGATCACTAGTTAGCTAACTAGCTTGCAAGCTATAGCTATCTGATAAATTACCATATAATGATTGTAACATTTGCAAATAATACAACATGCCATCATTAAGCAACTTATAAATTGAAGACCTGTGTGCAAGAAGTACCTAAGTCATAAAAAAATACTTCTGAGATTTTGGGGGTCAAAGTTTTCAAAACATGTTGCTGATCATGACAATGGACAATGGAAATGCACCAATACACAAGACTTGAGTGCTTCTCTGCAGAAATCTTTGGTATCAGATGATGCTCTGGCCATTGTGGCTTTTAATACTGGTGTCAGCTCATTTTTTGCAAAATGTGACTCAAGTACTTCTTGCACATAGGTCTTCAATAGGGAGGAGACTTTCAATCGTTCAATATTGTTTCATAATAAATGTTCCTAACATAAATAACAGTTGTGAATTTGTATTCAAAAATCGAGTTTTTGGATTCAAAATAGGAAAAGAAGTGTATGAATATGGCATCTATCTATGAAAATTATTGAGGCACCACATTTAGAATTATAAAAAAAAAAAGAGCACTCATTAGGATGATCTCAGCATACAGAAAAGGCAATACTTGTACTCTGATTATTGCAAAAATTTTCCAGCTTGCAGCTATACACACTGGTATTGCATATGTGTCCCTATCAACATTAAACCTACGCCCTCGCATGAGGCACAGCATAAATGAACAAAAGCGGGGCGGGCGCACACAATCCTGAACTTATTTTAAAATATAACAGTTGTGGTAACAATTAATGCTGAACAATGGTGTAATACATGTCTTTTCCAGTCACTATGCAGTCATTTGGTTTTAAGAGACTTGGATTATGCTGCACAATCTGAATGGTGCAATTTCATGGCAATTTTGCCTGTAAAAAGTAAAGGAAAAAAGAAGTAAAATTACTTCTCAAAATATACAACACGTTTGTTTAAATACTGTCCACACAAGGAAATTTAGTCAGCTTACACATTTTTTTTTAAGGTAATCAGTTTCCACAAAACATTTTAGTGTACCACAATTTCAGGGTTTACATTGTACCCACTAAGATCTGTCATGAAAAAAAAAAAAAAAAACAGAGAAATAGCCACAAAAGAACAGACACACATAGTGACACAGTCAGATGCCCAGACCAACATACACACACAACCTCAACCTCTACCACCCAGAGCACTCCCGCAACACACACACACATGCACACACACACAACTGCCACCAATTGTGCATGCATGTGTGTTAGACCCATGCATGATCTTCCGATCCTGTTATCTTGGAACTGTTAGATCAGGTTACATCAAAGAGATCAGGAGGGATCGGTTTCATGAAAAGGACAGGCTCAGAATCACATCATCAGAAACAGGTGTAGGCCCTTGCCCGAGAACAAAGAGAAAATCATCATCTATAAAACCTCTATATTTCACAGGATGGTTGCAAAAAAAAAAAGAAGAAGAAGAATTTTAAGTGGCATCTTTCTATTTTTATTCCCATATGCGGCAGACTTCACGGTGCCAGCACAACCTGCACTTTCAGATATCTGGTGCAAGAAATGCCGGGAATTTTAGCTGTGCTTTTCCTGAGCCTGAACCAAGTAGCCCATGCTGAGATAATTAATTAATAAAAAATTTAAAAAATGGCACCCGCTTTTTACACTTTCATGCCATCTTAGTTCCCAGTGAATTAAGGAACTGGAAAAAATGCCTCAACGTAAAAAGCTAGAATGATTAATCACGCGTATTTTTTTTTTCAGTCATAATCTCCATTAAACATTTTTAGATTCATTCAAAAGGTATCAAAAATATATATGTGCAACAAAATGAAGGAGGCATTTTAGATTTGTCCAATTAAATTTGTTCAGTGAGTGTTACTTTCAGCATATGTTTCACACATCCTGCTGGTATTATAGTGTTTTACTCTCAAATATATATTTTATGCTGACCATTTTCAGTACATCGATATGAATAAAACATTCTGATGCATTACATTTGAAATTATGAGACAAGTACCGATTATTGTTAAAATAAAATTTTGGATTGCTGAATTAATATTGCGATTATTATGACAGCGCTCAGAGAAGCTGCCACGCTTACTTTATGTGCATGGAGTTTTTCACCAAAAGTTTGGTTAAATATTTTTGCTCTCAGTTACACAAAAGAAACTTTTTTTCTTTGTTGGAACTCTAGTTTTAATGTTTATAATTTGCACAGGTTAGAAATTAAGCAAAACCCAAAGTAGTGTGATGTCATCCTACAGCAGTAGCATCTAGTTCATAAATATGATGCCCTAATATACATTCTACATGATAAATTTATAAACTGTAAATAAGTTATCTCTGACATGTTTCATGAAAATAGTATTTTTTTAAATACACACAATGTTTCGGTCGTAGACCTTCATCAGGTAGTAAGAAACTTTTTTCTTACTACCTGACGAAGGTCTACAACCGAAACGTTGTGTGTATTTAATAAAGTATTGCAAGCGTAGAGGACAGTGTGCGGGACATTTTTTGGTTCTTCATATTTGACCGACCTTGAGTCCTCACCTACGCACCTATCCACTTTCAGGTGAGCATTAGTTTCATTATCTATGAAAATAGCATTTAAAAAATCTCAATATTATTTCTGTTAGAATAAAATAGAGGAAATTCAGTGACTGTGCCTGGCAGATAGTTTTCAGAGACTACAATATCACATCAGCAGCTCAAAAAAAACCCAGAAATTAGTTAATATACTAATTTTGCCTTCACATTAATCTCAGGCCAATCTTGGAAATGTCACGTTTTATGTATCCAACCTGAAAAATATGTGTTATCATTGATTCAATAAGTGCCATTTTGACAGTGCGAGATAAAATGGAGTAAACAGAATGCATTTGCCATTTTGGAGTTATTAGCAGCAGAAGGATAAATTTGCCAGGGTTACAGCCATTATGCTGGTCCACTTTGTTTTCCTATTGGCAATAATGACCTCAAGTCATTGCAAAGAAGAAATAGTTATGAATCAAAAATAATAAAGCAGTTACTTTTATTCAAATGTATCAAATGTTTTCACTCTTCCAGTTATTCATTTTAAAATATAGGAACATTGGTCTATTCCCGTACTACAACTGGTCTTTGAATATTTATGGAATAAAGTCATTCAAAATAAATGCATTTGCTAAATGAATGTCCCATAGAGAGTAAATTAAAAAATCTGTATTTTTTTAAAATCAACCATTAATCAAATTTAACGATAGCTGCTCTATAGTCAAAATCTCTTTATCGTACATTGGAAAGGGTTAACAGTGAAATAAATAAACACATCAGCATCCTCAGACACCAAATGGAACATGCTGGTTAGTTGTACCCAAGAAAAAAATCTGTTAAAAACCAGGCTTCACATCATCACGTATCTGTTCTTTGTCTTTCTCACTGAACCGAGGCTGTCAACAGCAGATTTTCATCCTTCTCAGCCAGCATGTTGAGAACTGAATGTAAACATGGGGTCAAATTAGCTCTTAATTAGAAACAGTTTCACTTTTTACAAATAAAAGACAAACGCCATGATAGATAAACATGAAAACAAACACATATTTACTGAAGATCATTCATGCAAGCCCTGCTTGTTCCCTGTAATGCAAATACAGCATCAGTGAGAAACCTTGAGGTCTGGACTTTGTCAGGAAGTACCACCTTGGATGTGAAATTCCAACTGCTGACCAGGAGGAGAGATGGTAGACATCTGCTGAACAGGCTCTCAGCTCTTGGGTCCAGACCTTTGGGGTAACAGACCATATTCCATCTGACAGAAACAGTTCATAGATGGGTGAGCTGTGCCCTTTTCTCCACAGAAGGTGAAAGTTATGGAGGTGGACAGCTTGAGAGATGCAGTGGGGTTTTAGCAAGTTCAGTCATTCCTTTCTGCAGATGGTTTTAGCCGGAGGACCTAGGTTCCAATTATATTCCAGTCGATAAGAGGGCATCTCACTCAAAGGGCTATTCTGAAAATTGCATAATAACTGTCCAAGGAGGAAATGCACAGGAAATCGTAATCAGCCATTTTAAGTGTCCCATCTGACAGAATGTTTTGTCACATTCTGAGCTCCCTGAGATTAAGCCGGTTCCTGTCCCACTGACCTTCGACACATCAGCTTCTGAGTCACCCCCACGTACACCATCTCTTCGGATTTCCAAGCAATCCTGTTGACTCATTTGGCGGAAAATTCTCTGTGGTGCACTGTCCACTCTGGGGGCGGGGACAGAAAAACACCAATAATCATCCTGGACCACCTGTCATTATCTGTAAGAGACCTACCCTTTTTCACTTCCACCCACTCCCCTCGCCCCACAGAGGGGGCTATGTAATCATGCTCACTGCAGTGGAAAGGCTGTGGGCTGTAAAGAAAAAAAAGTGCATAAGCCTTGCAAGAGGAAATGGAAAAGCCCACATAAGAGTTGCTTCAGTAAACCCAAACATGGTTTACATAGCCATTTTTTCTCTGTAGTACTAACCATAGTCGGACTGTTTAAACTGAGAACTCAAGTGTCTCTTGTTTCATTAATTGCCTTAGGGGATTGACAGTGGGTCCTACCAGAGAGTGGGATTCGACACCGAGCTTGAGAAAGGAATATTTTGGAAGGTGGCCCAGAAACCAAGCTTCCTTATTGGCATGTTTTTCGGTTTTCCAATCACTTAGCTCAGGCAAACAGAGAGCAATGCAGTTCAAGGACCTCTAATGAAATTTCAATGCAAGCAACAAAAAACAAATATGTGAAATGACCGAAGTGACCACCTGGTGAAACACGTCAGTGTAAAACTTATGGTGATTCACAGAAAATTGAGTGAGATGGGAAATGGCTTAGAAAGTCTGTGGTGAGGCTAGTTCTAGCTAAAGACAACAAGGGCAGTTGCCTGATGAGCTACTCTTCTGTGGGGGCACCAGACAAAGGGGAAAAAATGATTTAAACTTTACATGCTGTGTCCATGATTGTCATTTTTACCGACCCCAAGCACAATTCATATCTCTACTGCTTGATACCTGGTTCCCAATTATGATCAGTCCTCCTGATTCCCCTTCAACACCCAACTGGAAGTATGTTCCCTTTCCTTCGATAAAATATCCTCTCTACCCCCCCCCACTTTCTTTTGGCCTTTCTCTCTTTCCCACTGTTGTGACAGCATTACCGTTTCTGGGGAGCCACCACTAAGCTTGCTCCATTCAGTGGAAACTCCTTTGAAGCCCCTTCTGTCGGATTACCCATGGGAGAAGGGCTGAAGATAGAGGTGTTTTTTGACCAGAGCACCCAAAAGCTTCCAATGGAAGGAAAGCTGGCTCAGCGCTACATCTAATAAAGAAAGCTAGGTCTTGTTTTAACGAGAAGGGGGCGGGGGGGAAGGTACACACGATAGCTTTGAACGTCACAAGCAACATAAAGTTTCCCTGCTCTGAGCTGCCCCACTCGTGTGGAAGACAGTGATGAATTGAGCCACAATCTCAATGTTTGCCTTCAGAGGAAATTGCTGCTTGAGGTGGAAAGATTTAAAATCCCTCCCCTGCCCTCACCATGAGTGCTAACTACCATTCCTCTTGAGCATCAGGCCAAACTCCCCATGGTGGGGAGGTATGGCTGGGGTGCTGCGATCATTTGTCATCGTCTGTAGCTCGAAATTGAGAGACCCAGCCTATTATGAAATTGTTGCTGCATACTCACAAAATATTCCAATAATAATGCAAGTAAATTTTGTTTGGATGCCTGAACCAAGTCAGTTGAATTCATCTATATTTGTAGGCCTATAGTACTTTCCACAGAAGGACTATGACAATGATGCATTCCGGAGTAAAAGAGGGCGATGACCGGCCTACATAGTAAATGAGGTAGTCTATGTACTGAATTAGATTCTATTTGTGATGGTTGCTGACTGGAGGGGGCGCAAGAACCTTCAGTTAGCGTGCAGCAACTCAAATTCAGCCAGTGCAAACACGAGCGCCTGGGGTCTGATCCTGGACCGCCTCCATTCCTCACCAGATCAGTAAACTTTCTGCTGCAGCCAACACACAGGTTTGACCCAGCGCCACCGCCGCTGGCCACCAGCCCGCTGTGACCCCTGGCGCTGTGGTTTTGAGTAGCTGCAGCCACTTACTGAAGGTCTGTCTGTGGAGCTGCTGCCCACTCTCCTCTCGAAACAGTAGTCTCTTAGTAGCTGGCAGTGAGGCTGAGGGACTGTGGGGTGCGCTAGCTAGCTAATTCTTGTCTCATTTGTGGCCTGACAGAGAGAGAGAGAAAAAGAGAGAGAGAGCAGGTTGATGAGGGGCTTAGCGACTCAATGCGCTGCACGCAGCTCAACAATGAAAAAAATTTTTACCTATTTAAAATAGCAATCAAATATAGAATTAGTATGCAGCTGTCAATGCTGATCCTGTGGTCGGCCACCACAAACAAATCAATGTATGGGAATGATAGATGTGAAAAAAAAAAATGCCCCAGTGTGAAGAAATCTCCGAAGGAACTGCGGGCTATAGTGGGAGACCCCAGCCTCCACTCGCCAGCAAACAGTAATGCAGGTTGGATTATTAAAGTCTGACATAAAAAAAAACACTGATGACACACCCTCTCTAGCCCCATCTCCAGATCATGTCTCTTTCCTCTGATAATCTTGTGATCTCAATAGTTTGGTATAAAATGGCCATAAAACTCATTCCAAGCTTTTTTTTATGTCGAGTCGTTTTCTGACCTTGGTGTTCTTGTAAAATAAAATGTCTAATATTATCGGGAGTCTTTGCAAAATCATGGTCTGCCATTAAAAACTCAACAATATGTTTCACATTCTTTTTAGATATGAAAGTTCAGTCTTCTAAAAGTATTTGGCATTATAGGGGGTTGCCAGCAGCTTGTCAGAGAAGGCAGAGAAAATTAATGAAAGTTTGAGTTACTGTGTGTTTTGGTTGCCGTTTAACCATTAATGTCACTTATCTCCAAAAGCATTTGACAGTTTACTGTTATAACTTCATGTAAACAGGTGCACGAGTTTTTCCACGAGGCGCAGAAACCAACATGGCATGAGAACATGAAGGGTCAGCATCAAGTTCCGGATGGGCACTGTCCAAATACCCCTCAACAATGTATATCTCCTGAATTGGTGAAATTAAACATCTGATGGCAGGCATGGATGGCATTTTTTAAAAATACCAAAGAAAGTGGCGCTAGTCTGTCTGGATAACAGTTTCTGCCAGGAAATCCTTAGTCCTGTTCACTTAATTACATGATATGAATTGGAAAATTTCAATCGACTGTCGACACGTTTACTTCAGACTTATGTGAAAAAAAAAAAATACAAAAATAAAAGCAGGTACAAAAGGGGACAGTGGTTATAAGTCAAAAGCACAAGCTGTTCCAAGTCTGGTGTTAGATGAAAGTCAGTCGTGACCCTGAAGGTATTCCGCCTTCAAAGACCATTAACACATGGGTTTTGTTTGGGCCCAGGGGCCAGCCACGCCGAAGTCCACGCCTTAGATTGCTCAGGTACAGATGGCGAGGGCGTGGATGGCAGAGGCTCGGAGCAAGGTGTTCTGGGGCACACTTTCATGTCAGCAGGAAGTGCTTGACCTTTGACCCTTCCCCCTTGTGACCTTAGATCCCAGCCTGTCAGCGCCATTTCCTGGAGTGCGGCATAAGGATTAGTGTGCAATGTGACAGTGTCCTGAGGCCTCTTGTGGTGATTACGTGGAGAATTGAGCTGGCGTCCTCAATTCGTATTCATATCCTGACCCCAGAGCTTTTTTCTTCTTGCGTCTTCCAACCTTAGTTCTCTCTCTTTCCCATCATTTCTTGTATTACTTTTCTGATTTTATTCCCATTCATAATGGGCCAATGGAATACATCCAAGATGCAAGACGCGTAAAATGAAAGGCGCAAATATGCTCTGTGCTGTGCAACAGCAGAAATTTTCTTATGGATTTGCAGTATGGGTGCAAAATAGCTTTGCTTTTTCCACCTTTTTATGGTTCGTAACTGGGACAATATCAAGATAACACAAAACAATTATGATAGGAAGGGAGTAAGCTAAAATGTAAGGACTCTTATCTTTTTGATTATATAGTGTGAGCACCATAATTAATTGGACAAAGTCATTTTTAAATTTAGGTTCTGTGCTGAAGTACTTTGAGTTTGAAAGGATACAGTGACAATAAGCTTGAAGTGCAGTCCGTCTGCTTTGAGGCTGTTTTCATCCATGTCAGATGGACCATATTGAAATGGCAGCACCTTTTGAACACAGTCTCCCCATTATCAGGTGCATCAAAAAATATTGATCAGTTAAGCATTATGTAAAATGAAGTGATAAGTTTTAATATTTGGTCACATGTCTTTTGGATGCAATGACTGCTTGAAGTCGGTCATGCATGGACACCACCAGCTGTTGGGTATCTTCCGTGGCGATGCTCTGCCAGGCCTGTACTGGAGCCATTTTCATTTCCGGCTTGTTTTGGGGACTATTTGGCTACAGTCGCCTCATCAGCATTAAAAAACGCAAGATCATTTGGATTCAGATTCCGTGATTGACTCGGCCAACAAAACCAAATTAACGAAAAAGTGTCTCAGTCCAATGACTTGGAGCATTCACTATGTCTCAAAGGGAATCCAAGACAAGACACCCCAGGTTAACATTACAGTATGTCCAGGCAAATATTTAACTATTAGCTGCATATTACAAGAGTGAATGAAGGTTCTGACCTTGAAACTATCAGGGCAATGTTCAGGTAAATGGCTGTTAACACCGATCCCCCCCACCGGCCCCCAGCAAATTAGTTAGTGTGTAGGGTGTGGGGTGAAAGGAAGCAAAGTACAATCTGAAGTAAATGTGAAATATTTTAGCTTCAATTTCCTTAACCTGATAAAACCTATGGATCCATGAATGGGTCCATTAAATGCTGCCACTGTATTCAAATCAGTGGTCATTGAGGCCTGTATTAAATTATAGTGGAGATCCCAAGGTTTCTAGCGATCTGTCTGCTGAATTACAGGGAAATGAGCATAAAGTGATGTGTAAGATCTAGATATTTTTCATTTGATGTAATGCTGGCGCCGTAAAAACACATCATCCTGAGTTTGAATATTTCC
Organism: Gymnothorax javanicus; assembly: GCA_029692085.1. Classification (NCBI taxonomy): domain Eukaryota; kingdom Metazoa; phylum Chordata; class Actinopteri; order Anguilliformes; family Muraenidae; genus Gymnothorax; species Gymnothorax javanicus. The sequence goes on along the minus strand of CM056206.1, from coordinate 44,834,341 downwards.
CTTAATGTAAGTGTGATGTAGCATCAGGGGAGCACAGCAACCAGCAAATACAATTCATGTATTTGACATTGTCCTACTATATGGAGACATACTTTTTTTCTGGCATTCAACCTACTTAAGGGAAACTTTAAGTGAAATGTTAGAGTTTATGGGGTTAATTCCAATATTGGGTTGGTGAGGATGTCTTACACCAAAGTTATAGGTTAGTTATAAGCTACATTCATGACATCAATACCTTAAGTAATGTAAGTGTGTGAGTAATGGAAATGAAAGCACATAAAAGCTAGGCACTTGGATGTAGAACTTGAACCACATCAGTTCTACACCTATCAGGATGGGCTTAAGCTCACAGACTCTGAGCCAACAACCCATCTTGCCACATCTTCCACACATAAACAAGCACACACACACACACACACACACACACAGTTTGAGATTTGGGATCCCAGTCCATCTTGTGGGGAGGGAGCTAACTACAAGTCTGCTCCGCGTTCCAGTGGAGGTGGGCCGAAGAGGCCAATCCTAGAGCAGCAGGTTCTGGGGCGTTGGGGACATGCTAATTCAGGATGAGGTTCAGGAATTTGATTCAAAGAAGGATAAGAGGAGGGAGAGAGGACAGTGGTCTAGTGGGATAGGCTGGGAGCTTCTTTGTCTTCTGGAGAAAAGCGGAAGTTCTCCTTAAGATGTTTTAGCTTGTCTTCAACTGAAAATGCTGCATTATTATGGTCTCAAACTCTAAACTTGTGTTGTTCTTACACAGTGTGGTTTTGACTTTTAAGTTTTCACTTGGTAGGATTATGATTCATCACATGGAGTTAGCCGCACAACACTTGGCATAGGAGTTGGCAACTGGGCACGCGCACGATGTGCCAAACCCACTAAAGTTGCCCTCCAAAGGCAGTCGAAGCCCGACTGATAATGTTGGACCTCATCGTCTGTATGGCAGCATGCAGAAACGGCGCTGCCAAGGTAACAGATAAATTGTATGGAGTTAAGCAGGTACCCATTAATTTAAATTTCTGTGGCAGCCTTGGAGGGATCACAAATCTGGAACATTACCTCCAAAATTTCAGCACTGACTGACAGACCCATGGCACAGTCGGCCATATTATTAAGCATCTACTGCAGACTTACCACACCGACAGAAAATAGTCCACATTCAAATAAAATCAACTTGTCCACCCGCTGCCCAAACCACGTCCACTTGTTGCAAAATTTGGATTCAGGTTCAGGCTCAGGTTCAGGTTTAGTTCATTCACACGGTTGCAACAGTGCGATAAGGCAGACCTGGACATTACTCCAGGGATGGAAGCACGTGCCAGTGATATGACGTCTCTGTAAAAAGCTTGCCCTGGCCCAGAGGATATTTCAGTCCTGCTCTGCATCAATGACTGGACACAAAAAGGCAAACGGAATCCTTAAACACTTTAAAAAGGCATGTAAGGAGTAAAGATCTTGCGGTTCATCAAAAATGATCAAGAGAAACCCAGAGCTGAGGGTGGAAGGCTATGCAAGAGCTATGGGACAATCCTCACAAAAAAGGCTCAAATCATATTACAAAACCAGAACCAAGGTGACACAGCGTAAAACAGGTGTAGAAAGGGTGAGGTGACTAATTGCTGACCACCCTGACAAGCTGACTTTCAGGTACACAGAGTGCTCCCCTCCCCCCCCCTCACACATATACACATACACAACCAAGTTTTAGAGAGGGGTGGGGAAAATTTTTTGGTGTGGCGTGAAAGCAGTATTTGAAAAGTACCAGCAAGTTGAAGAGGGTCCTTTTCATCCCCGGCTCCCCGGCCTTGTGAGTATCCGAAGAGTCCAGTTGCAAAAACAGAGGGCTTGAAAAGGGCTGTGGTTTGTGCCTTTGATATCTGGAATGTACTCGGGACTTTGACTCAAAAACTTTCAGTCAAAAGGCACCAGGGCTTCGCCAATTCATTTTCCAGTCCCGCCTCCCCACCGACTCAGCTCTCATTTTCCTCCATCCAAACAGAATAAGAGTAACTTTGTTTTCCCAGAAAGCATCCACGCCGTTTGTACACGGGGTGTGCCTTTAATGTTGGAGAAATAACAAGCCGTTTGAAAAACGTCCTGCTTGCAACATCAAAACGTCCAGCCCATAACATAATCTCCATTTACATTCAGGCCGCCGCATGACTTCCTATCGATCGACTGATGTGGAAACTAGGACGGACGACGGTCTCTTTGCTGCCGCCTAGGCCGGGAACTTGTGAGGAACACTGCAGTCTTTTTTTTTTTTAACTCTTAAAAGAACGCCGTCCTTTCGTCCCACGGAGAGAAAATTGCCATGGAGGCTGATGGGTATTTATCATGCTGAGCTGTAAGAAAGCCTGTTTAAATGAGGTGAGCTGTTCTGTACACAACCTGAAAGCCAAGTCTTCATAATAGTGCTGCCTGTCCAGCGCTGTCAGAAGCCATAAAGCCAAAGCTGTTGACTGAAACTCAACAGACGTCGTTAAGTTTGGTACTCATTCAAAGCATCACATGGGGACAAATCCAACGTTCCCCTTTTAATGATATTTTTTTATGAGGCCTCCATGGTGTCTGCAGTACCCATTATCACACAGCAACACAGCAACACCTTCCCATCCAGTGGGGTTGGGGGGGGGGTGGATGGATGTTGCGTGTCCTACAAGAGCGCAAATGCCAGGGAGCTTCAAAGACAGTGTACGCAGTAAACCTCGAGGGGGCAGGGAGAGGTGAGGCAAAGGGGGTGGAGGGGGGAGGAAGGGGATTCACTTGTGATCCGTGGGCCAAACAAATATTTGCCCTCCGGAGAGTCGCCACTTTGATCGCTTCCCATAATTCTTTGATCCCCTGATTTTCTTAATCTGATAATGAGGTTTAATTGATGATACGGAATGCGGGGACTCTGGCCTGGTTTGCGTTTTGTAATGGAGCTCTATTTTGTGTGTGTGTGTGTGTGTGTGTGTGTGTGTTTTATTCTCGGGCCCTGCTTTTGTCGAGAGGAAGGTTTTTGCATGCTATATCAACCCCGCCCCCATCCTTCCCTTTCTTCTTTTTAAAAGTAAATAAAGCCAGTGACATCAAAGCCACTCTTGGTTAATAAAAGAGGCCCTCAAATATTTTCCGCGATGTTTGACATGGTTTTGGTTTCGCCGTCCAGAAGAGCTACGATGCTACAGAATGAAACGACAGCAGCTCTGATCTGTTGTTCTTTTCTCCATGGTTATGGTGACCAAGCCGAGGCCCAGCCTTTGATGTCCACCGCTACAATTATTCAGCGGTACCCACTTCACTGTTCAGTGTTCATAACTACCCTGCCTGCCCCACCCCTCAACTTTCTCTCTCTCTCTCTCAGACACACACACACACACACACACACAGACACACGCATGAACATGCATATAAATGTACTTTACATACAGTACATACTCAGGGTGGGAAATTCGTGTTTTGAAATAAGGACATCTACGAGCCATTGACAGATTATTGTTCAAATTCACCCCCATTGGCTGGGGGCTGGAACTAATTTCCCATCCTGTGCATATTGCTTTTTTGGACATACTGTCACCTATCATAGGTGTGCACTCACTCATACACCTGCAGAAACACATATACACACACTTTACTCAGCCCCTTGCCCGCTCCTGTGATTAGTGCTCAGCTATCCAAGCTTGAGTTTAGGACTGAAGGTCTCCCCGTTTGAAGTCCCGTCAGTCACTTCTGTTCTTTTCCTGCGATTTTTTCAATAGACTGAATGGCAGAGATAACTACAAAAAGTGCAGCCCTTGTCTACGAGAGGCTGCATGCAGGTTAATGTCCAACGCTAGGCTGTGTGAACATACACTAATAAAATTGGGTAGTAAAAACTACCCCACTTTTTCCCCTCATTCATTCATCACATCATCACATCACCTGTTCAGAGCAGCAGGGCAGCCTGGTGGCAGGTTGCTTGATGAGTTTCTGGTTCAAGCTGCTGGTGGGGCTTGGGATTCTGGCTTGGCCTCGAGATGAAGTTCAGAAGAGCTCTGCCTTTGGGGTCTTGAGCACGGCCCTTATAAGTGCTAAATTGCTGTAGGGATTTTACCCTTTTTTTCTCTCTCTATTCCCCCTCACTTGGAGATGTTCTATCACTTCTCCTAGGCTGTCCTTGGAAAATGTTCTAAATCGCACTTTGCCCGATAAAATAAAGGTTGCAAAAATCATAAATTCCACATTAATGGTATTTTTCCAGGAAAAGACAATAATATCTATAGGCATTCAAGTATGTGTATGTATGTTTGTGTGTGTGTGAGTGAGAGAGAGGAGAGAGAGAGAAAGGGAGTGAGAGGGAGCTGTCATTCTGTTGTTTAGCAGGGCATTGACACAGTGCACACAAGTGCACCTCCCTGGTGCAGACTTATACACATTTTTTAGATGACAAGAATTCAAAAAACAATTTTGATCTAAGTAAATGAGAAAGAAATTGTGAAAAAAAACAAAGCTTTGTAAGTAGTATTTTCAAGAGTAAAAGTCCCAGGTCATCCATATTCACGGCATTCTGCTCCATCAAAAGGGTTTACTGCCACAAATACAAGCACAAATGCAAATTTAAATGCAAATGGCCAACTAGAATGGAGGCAGTGATACCACATGAAAGCACAGATGAGAGATCCTCAGTAAGACACTTCATCTGTCCACAGCTGTAATTACTGTAATTTCTCCCTCTACTTTCAATGGGTTGCAACAGGGCATTGGGGTGAGAGTGAAATATAGGTCCTACGGCTCCTTAGGCTTGTCAGCATCACTTTAAAGCCCAAAATGGCACAACAAAACCTAGTAATTTGCGCTGCTGACTCTTCTCTCTGCAGAACGTTTTTGTATTCTTTACTTTTAGCACTCACTGAGTACTTACAAGAAAAGAGGGCACTTCCAAAGGTGGAAACAAGACAGAGACTATTATCTATTTTTATGAAAAATGAACTTCAACTTCAATAGAGTCTTAGGTCTCTAACTGAATTACCTGTGGGCTAGAGATTCTATGAGGTATCAATGGCTTTTTGTATGAGGTTATTGCCATTCCTGCATGGTCAGATTTTTGTGTAGTGGCTGCATGCCATGGCAACTATTATTGCTTGAGGGTACCAGCGGCAGCTCAGTGACTTTGTGCCTATTTTAGCATCAATGTAGTTGCAGGAAAAGATGCAGTTCCTGATAACAACCACTAACTACACTCACACGGACTAATAAAAGGTAAAACAGCAAAAAAATATGTGGGAGGCTAAGAGTATGTGAATACAAGCAAGGGCAGTGTGCCTTCAGAATTGCAATGACATGAAGTAACATGGATGACGCGCCCTTGGATGAGCGATATGAAGTCACAGAGCTGGTATGTACTGGGGTAAATGATACCCTGCTTGATGAGTGACACACGGTTGAGTCATACACTTTGATGGAAAGAAGGAGTGCGGATCAGAGAGTACAGCACGTGGCAGAAAGATGAAATTCCTTCTCTGAGAGTGAGAAAGGAAGGGTGAGAGAAGTGGGAAGTGGAAATGAAAAAAAAAAAACAGAAAATAACCTGCTGTGGAAACTGAACAAAAGAGGAGAACAAGAGTCAAATAGTAGAAATCTGACAGTAGCGACTTGGAGGCAGGCCACAAGGGGGCATAACCAGTTGGGACGCAGTTCCCTTGTCAATGAGCCCAACAGTAAAGCACCCAATCCTAATTGCATGGCTGCCAAAGCACGACCTGCGGAGGATGATAAGTATATTTATATAACGTACTACATTGTCCCTCAGGGCTTTGCTCCTAGACAACAAATGCTAACCCTCCACCTCGTGCCCCTTCCCCCCGCACCACCACCCACTCTCAGTTTGTGAGCAGTTGAATTTATTAAAACACAGAATCAGCCATGGCTGCCTGGCCTGCTTTGAGAAAGACTCAAAGAGCATCTGGGACACGTCTGTCATCAAAGTCATTTCATGTTAAAAGCATTTTCAAGTCTTGCCCCCACTGGTGCCGTCATGCTACCCTCCCCCCTCCCTCCCCCCTTCAGCCATCAATCCGTACGGCTTCTCTCAGCAGAGATAGGACTCCTTTCAACAGGCAAAGCCGTTTAAAGCCTCTGAGCATCTCAAGCCCAGATCATTACTTTCGTTCAGGACCAGCACTTATTTTCAGGGAAATGAGCCAGAAAAGTCACATGAGATCGAATCGAATTAGTAAAACAAATTTTAAAAGTGCTGACATCATGGATATGAAGAAACAGCACCCTACCCAGCACTATTGTTTGAGTGACCAAAAATGTGACCACATCCCGTTAGCTAGTCAATGGCCTTGGACCACATTACCTATCACAGAGACGCTAAGTCATAAAGCAGTCAATCATATGTGGTTCACTCCATATGGACACAAATACTTAAAGGGCAGACTGTCAAGTATGGAAATCTGTATGAAGTCACCCAGGTAGGAATGGGAAATAGTCCTGATAAATGGTATCATAATCAAAATCTTACAGATCACACTGCATACTTCATTTAACCTGCTTTTTTCCGGGCTGAGTCATTGGCACACGATGAGCTGGAGGTTGTAACACAACACACCTTAGATGGTCTGCCAATCCACCATAGGGCTCACAAACCATTCACTCAAACACTCCAATCTGTGGGCAATTTAAAGTCTACATAAAGGCTGGCATGCATGTCATTGGACAGAGGGGAGAAACCAGAGCACCCAGCGGAAACTCACATGAAAATGGGGAGAGCAGGCAAACTCCATACAGAGAGGTTTCCGGTCAGATTCAAATCCAAGACCTTCTAGCATTGAGGTGACAGGGCTACCCACTGCGCCACCCCTCTCCCGGTCTCAAAAATGAGAGATCCACTTTTTTCTCAGACAAGCATCTTTTTTGTGTTTTTCCAAAACATATTACAGTTGCCAAGGCACCAGCAGTAGCCTACTTTCTGGTGCCTCGGCAACTTTACTGTATCAATCATGCCCTGCGTGAGAAACACCAACTCATCAGTCAATTTTACCCAAATCCTCATCGATTTTTACTCTAGTGAATCTTAGACTTCTGCTCTCGGTGTCCTGACTTTCTAAGTACAGTATGTGTAATTAATTTCCATTGACTTTCATTCCCATGCCTCTTATATAACTGAAGTCTTAAATGCCCATCTCACATTTACCCTCTCACCCATCCCATCTTTGTTTCACCTAGCATTTATGTCGCCCCATCCATTGTACCAGCCTTAGGGTTATCTTACCTGTCCTATTGTGCAGGTGTCTATAGCTTTTATTGCACTATGTCCATTTCCTTGTCTGCAGCCTCTCTACAGGAATTCTCCGGTGGACCACAGACGTTATATTCCTTCACTTTGCAAGAAGATGGAACCCTCCTGATACCTATTAACACAGGCCCAAATTGAATGGTACCTCTTACTTTTTGTCTTTGTGCTATGGGACCCTGGACCAACCTGCAGCAAGGCCCATTAGTAAAGATCATCTCACAGAGAATAAAACATGAGGCAGCAGAAGACATGTCCATATCATCATCATTATCAGAAATCACCCAATACGAGTAGGTCGATACAAGTAGGATTGTCATAGCAATTGCCAAGCCATTATGCACTCTAAGGCAACTGATTATGTACCCTTAGGCGGAAGACCTCCCATATATGCAACAGGTACTAACAATCAACAGGTATTAACACTTTGGCAGGCGGCTGAGATGGTTTTTGTCGCACTTTTCGCAGCATCCATTTCTGGTGGGCCTCTCTCCACCCCCTGTCGACTCAAAAAGGTTACCCCTTCTGCCATTCTGTTTTGTTGTGGGCAAGACCCTCAGGGCTGGAAGGATGCTTTCAGTAGCTTCTTAAAAGGTTTCCTCAACCCCCTTTCATCCTTGCCCCTACACCAAGTTGGCCATAAATAATCTGTTTTGAAAGACAGGAGTCAGCCATCATTAGTACATGGGCAGACCAGTGAAGTTGACTCTGAAATCTCAACATGTGAATACAGCAGACACGCTATCCATAACGCAGGTCAGGTCTGATTGCAGTGGCAAGGATACCTTAATGACTGGAGATCCATTTCTGCTGCAGCCCCCATCTGCCATCCCATTACTGGTCTGCCGTTTGAGCTTTAGGTGCAAGATGCCCATTGGCTCAGAACACACTCATCTGTCCTTTGACATGTCATGTTTTGCTTCCTCCTGGGCGTCATGCCTCCCTCCTCTCTACCAAGCTAGTGGGGGAGCCAGTTTAGATGCCAACCACCCATCCATGTGACTAGTTGTACTGGGTCACAGTGTTACCAAAACCAGGCAACATGCCTGACCTGATATGTCAGTGAACATTTTGGAAAAAGCGTCACTGAGGCAACGCCAGAGGATGCCAATGAGTGCACAGGTCAAAGACTCGCCTTTCTCCAGTGTACACTCCTGGGGAAAAAAAAAAAAGAATTGGCTCAGTCCAAAATGGCAAAATATTAAGCTTTTAATGACCTTCACAACAAATCGTTGGTCAGAAATTAAGGACTCTAAACCAATGCATTAATGGAATCTTCTGTGCCAGGATTTGTTTGTTACCTCCGCCAAAGGCAGTTGGCAGGAGGTTATGTGATCGGTGCCGGTTGTTTGTTTGTTTGTTTGTGAACAAGATAGCTTGAAAAGTGTTGAATGGATATCTCTGAAATTTTGTGGGTGGGTCGCTATTACATCAGGGATGGACTAGATTGATTTTGACCGTGATCAGTCAAACAATATGGCCGCCACGGCAGCCATCTTGAATTTGTATGACACGCAATAGCTGAACTTTGCTCCCACTCACCAAGATTTGTACTGTGCTGCCTTGGCGGAGGTTTGCACTCTAGGAGCGCCTCTAGTTACCTCTTGTTGCAATAAACTGTTGGAGGAAAAAGCAGGAAACCGCTAAACTGCAAATCTGAGCTGCTTCATGGTGAAAGGTGAATTAATACTTTGGAATACAGGAGAAGCGGGTGACATGGTAGTGCAGTGAGTAGCACGGCCAGCTCACAGCAAGGGGTTTGTGGGTTTTAATCTGGCCTGGGAGCCCTCTGTGTCATGTCTGCATGCTCACACTGTGTTCACATGGATTTCCTCCAGGTACTCATTTCCTCCCACAAGAGAAAACATGCAGATCAGGCTACTTGGAGACTCTAACTCACCCATAGGTATGAGTGTGTGTGAGTCAATCATGTGTGAATGATGTGTGCACCCTGCAATGGATTGGCAAGTTGTCCTGTCCCTGACTTTCACCCACAGTCAGCTGCTACAGGCTCCAGCTCCTCCACAACGCTCATGAGGAAGAAGCCATAATGGCTGGATAGAGTTCAAGAGAAGATTGCGGAAAGACTTCCTTCCCACCACTGAAAATTTGTTTTCTGAAGCAGATTGATCAACTGCACCACCAGATCACCCTTCATATCTTATCCTATTTTTCAACTTATCTTTTTGGGGGAAATTAAAAACTGTCTGCAAGTTTACCCCAAAGGCCCAAACGTGCAAGGAAATCAAGAGGAGCACTATCCCATATTAAGCTACTTATCCATTTATTTAACTCTTGCTAATTACCTGACTAAACATTTGTTGTAAAGATAATTAAAAGCTTTGTGTTTTGCCATTTTGGGCTTGGCTCGTTTTCTTGCTCAGGTGTGTATGTCACTCGAACAGGCTTGTGTCTAGGTGTAACACAGTGATATCAAGCCCACATAGGTAAGAAGACAGTCCACATCCATTCAACCTTTGTACACGACTCAGCCATTAGTGATTCAAACTTACAATGATGAGCCTGGTATGGATGACGTGTCAGGGGGGTAAGTACAGTTATCCCCCAGCAACCCAGTCCATAAAGCACTCACCTCTCATCTCAGAAAAATGCATCTATTTAAATCTCATCCTCTATGATTTTCTTCCTAAAAAGTGCAGTTTGTCATTCTTAAATTAGAAGCCCCAGCATTGGACTCTGTCTGAGCCAGGAAAGCATGTTACAAAACACCTACTTTCCTGCCAGCTAGTGTAATGACTCTTCTTTTTTAACAAGGCACATTTCAAAATAATCTTTATATTTTCATGGTGAATGAATTTTTCTCTCAGTGGTTTGCTGGGGATGAGGCAGTGGTGGATTGTGACCACACTAGACAAATATTTCCGAGCCTTTCAAGTGTTTTTTTTTTATCGAGATGTTTTCTGTGATCATGTGCTCATGCTGTCAACAACATGCCTCTTTTCTTGTCAGCTCTGTTATTTCCCCAGTTCGCAAAGAGCCAAATCTCTTTTTCCGGGTCTACAGTAGTTACAGTTATTAAGCATCACTCATCATCTTACTGGGACTATTCTGGTAAATGATACTTGTCGTTATTCAAGGGACTGCTTGCATTTACTTTGGAAAGAAATGTTAACAGTAAAGTTCTGTTGAAAGAGGTGAAATCTTTGTAAATGATGCATACTGGACAGTGTTTGGTTGCCAGTGCCCAACAGGCTATTTTTTTTTTTTTTTTGGAATAGTCTGAGAAAATCCAGGCAGTGTTTGCTAGATGAAATAAGCATTTCATAACTAGTATGTTTTAGGGAGTCCTGTGTATCTGTATCATGCTATACTGTGCAAAAGTTTTTGGCACCCCAGATCTTTATTTAAAATTGGTCATGGGTGTCAATTTTTTGTTTTCCACAAAGAAGTTTGTATTTTATGAAAGCCAGTTTATACTGATAATATAGCTGTGACAGAGCCATGATCTCAGCATCTTCAAGGCTGTCTGGGATTACCTGGAGAGACAGACATGAGACCGCGGTCTTGCAGAAGAACTATGGAAAGTTCTTCAATATGTTTGGACCAAACAACAACAAACTACCTCATAAAACTATAAAACTGCACCACTGTTTCCCTCATTCTTAGTAAAATGATAATCGCACCAAATATTGATTTGATTTAATTTTGAACAGTTCGCAGGTCTTCTACCTGTGCTAAGGAGACCATGTTTTACCTTCAGTTTGTGGAGACCCATGCTTGTTTTTATAGCAACATTACGGAAAAAGTAATGGACATATTTTTTTTTGTAAATTTCACTGGAGGTGTGTCTTGGCCTAGCTTAGAGGTGAGATCATTCTGAGAGTGATCCGGATCAAATTCTTGATCCAGGATTATTTTTTTGCTTTGTTGTTGTTCACTTGCATGGAGGTATATAATGCTACTTGTATGTGCCCCAGACATGGGGCTCTGTTTTGCCTCGGTGAAGGTATGCCATCTCTGAGTGCTCTGGCTCTGGTTCTGGTATAAGATCTCATGATTTTTGAAAGCAACTCTGCCTGCAAATTTGTTTAAAATATGCTTGATACTTTTGTAAAATGTTGTATCTTCCAGCTGTGAAGCCAAAATCTTAACAGTGTGTGAACTGGGACTAGCTATTTGAGGATGATGACCCGCTTATTTTACCGAAAGAGCAAACGGACAGTTCGGACCTGAGGCATGTTATTTCATGGCCAGTTTTAGCTGCATTATATTGTGCATGTCATTGCATATAACGTTACCCTTCAGATTATAAAGCTAGCCATCTTCCAATCTAGCTGATGCTAGTTCAGCGGAATCTTTGTGATCATTGTTATACTAAGCGATATGATTTTGTTTTTGCCCTAATGCAAAGAATTCCCAGATAACATGCCGGAGTTGGCCCAACGTAGTCATAGACGTTGGCCTTATGTCACACGCCAACAATGGGACAACGTCATTTTGGCCGCCGGGGACACGTTGGGCCAACATTGTGTTGCCAACGTATGTGTAAAGGTTGGCAATACGTTGGCTTATATCCAATTACCAACTTAAAACTAATTGCCTTTTAAATTTAGCCCATACACTTTTTATTTTATTTAACCAGGGAAGTCCCGTTGAGATTGAAATCTCTTTTTCAAGGGAGCCCTGGGGGTTGAGGTGGGGAGGGAGAGGGCAATTTGCACAGCCAATTAGATCAGGGGATGATTAGGTGGCAGGTCGAAAGAACCAGGTTGGGACTTTTAGCCATGACACCGGGGAACCCCCTACTCTTATTGCAGAGTGTCATAGAATCTTTAATGTGCACGGCGAGTCAGGAACTCGGTTTAACGTCTCATCCGAAAGACGGCATCTCCTTCAGACATATCTAGAGTGGACGACGTGTGGGCTGGACCAAAGCGGAAACGGCAGAATAGCTTCGCCATCTTGCGTATGTATAAATGTCCAGTGAGGCACATGTAAACAGTAGGCTAAACATGGGTGTTGACAACTTAGAGACTTGTTTTCCGTGTTGTTTTTATCCTTTCATGCTTAAAATGGACACGAATAAGGAATTGTAATCAAACAACAAAATTTATTTAAAATTTTTTTTTTTTAAATCCGGCGTGTTTATTAAATCGGAAGACATTGCAGAGAAATCGGAACTTCAGCTGTTGTCCTGTATGAGCGAGTTTTCGTTCTTTTCGAGCATGGTTTAGGCTAGTTATACTGCATTTTCCATTGAACGTCTGCCCCGATATACATACACAAGATGGCAGCTGCGTGCTGCCACAGAAACGATGAAATTGCCCACTCTAGTTTTCTTATAAATCTGTGGGCCCACCAACTGGGATTGGTCTCCCATCCAAGTACTAACCAAGCCTACACCTGTTTAGCTACAGCCACGCGCCTGAAGCAGATCAAATAGTGGCATGGCTGCTGGCACATTAAATAGGCCTATAAAGGAGTATAAAGAGGAGTCTGTTATAGATGTAGTCTGCAAGTAACTGTTATAATATTTATTTACACAACAATTAATAATCAAGTAATTGCAATCAAATAATTACACAACTTAATTACAATAACAAGAACAATAATAATGATGATAAAAATAATATTAATAATAGTAATAATAGCTAGCGAAATGGGGCCAACCTCAGACGACCAACAACCCCTCTTTCGAATAGCTGAACACCCGCTTGTTCTCCAACACGGGACCTCCCACAAAAAACTCACTTTTATTTCGGACTGACATATACAGTATGTGGTTTTCGGTGCCCATTGTTTTTTTTTTTTTTTTGTATGTTGTATATTGCTTGTTTTGTATTCATGTGTGTTTTGTTTCACTTTTCCAGTTGTTCTTTTGTTATATGTACATGTAGGTGTCCTTGAGTGTCATGAAAGGCGCCTTTAAATAAATAAAATGTATTATTATTATTATATGCCATATTGCTCAATTATAGAGATGAAATGACCTTAAGGCCAACCAATTTTAACTTAAGACCAATGCAGTCCTTCAACCAACCTCAGGTAGAATTCCAACATTAGGCCAACATTGAACCAACGTTAGTTGCCCAACCCATTTATTTGGTTGTTTGCCTTACGTTGGTTCAGTGTTGGCCCAACGTTGGAATTCCAACTCTGACGCTGCCAACCATTGCCAACATTGGCCCAACGTCTGCTATGTTATCTGGCTTCCGTGTCCGTTCTCCACTTTTTTCGGCTTTAACACTGAATCGTCTTGACTGGATGTACGCTTCACGTTTTTACACACCCAAATGTTCCTCTAGCTACCCAAGCATCACGATTAGCCGATCAAAGTCATCAAAACTTCTTTCATTACTATGTGGTTAAGGGGATCGCAAGTTCGCCACCGGCCTCTCCCGAAACATGCACAATAATCTCTGATCATCCAAATACATGATGTTGTGATGTCAAAATGTGACTGAGTTGGAGAGTGCCTGCGTGACTGGATTTTAATGGGAATGGATCCTTTCACATCACTGATCAGGTGTTAAACAACATCATATGGTACAGTAAGGTATAGATAAGACAGCTGTACTGCAGCTTACAAGTAGTTTCCAGAAATTTCACAGGGAAATGGAAGTGTGCTGTATTAAATGAAGATTGTTCAGAGTAAAATTTATGTCTTTTGGAAGTAATTTGTTTTGCTTTCAGAGTGGAGTTGTATTTCTCTTGTAATTGTAATTTGTCATAAGGAAAGAATAAAAAAAGCCCTTTTATCAATTAAAATCTGATTTACTGTTTTCTAATTTTTGCTAATCATTTTTCAGATGTGATAAACAATTGCTAATCAATTGATACAATGATTAGCAAAAAATGCTAATCAATTTTTTTTCATTAATCTGATCACTGGGTGGCCAGCCCTGGTCCTGGAGAGCCGCAGTGTCTGCTGGTTTTTAGTGTTACTCAGCACTTGATTGATGAATTAAAGCAGTTGATTAAACACTTCACTTATCTCACCTGGTGTCATAGGTTTAAATCGGGTGGAGAGAACCAAACTCAGCACACCCTCTGGCTCTACAGGACCGGCGTTATCCACCCCTGCTCTATAAACTTTTATCTGTACTCTGTACTTCTACTGTGTCTGCATTACAACTACGCTAAATATCCAACCACATTGACAAATTTTGGTTAACATGTAGATTGCTGTCACAACCTGCAAGTCTGCAAAATTGGCTCATTATTACCAAATTAAACCTGAGACACCAGGTGAGATCAGTTAAGTGAGTAATCAACTACTTTAATCCATCAACTGAGTGCTGAGTAACACCAAAAATCAGCAGACACTACGGCTCTCCAGGACCAGGGTTGGCCACCCCTGCCATAGATCATAAATTTAAAGTTGAATGCCTTTTTTCATGCATATGTGGCAGGCTGACAGAGGGCCCGGGCAGGGAATTGAACCCCAGACTCCCAGGTAAGAGTCAAACACGCTGACCACATTGTCAAAGAGCCAGGCTCACTAGCAAGGTAGCCAGGGCGCGCACTTATTAGGAGGCATTTCTAGTGACAGGACCCTTCAACTGTCACATCTCTCCCCCTCTTTTGGGAGCGTGTCCTCACACTCCATGCTTTACGCATGCTGCCATCCATTAGGATCCCCCAGATCCTGCTGATTACGCCAGAATGTGGCAGGCCGAAGGAGGGCCCAGGTGGGGAATTGAACCCCAGATGTGACAGTTGACGGGTCCTGTCACTAGAAATGCCTCCTAATAAGTATGTGCCCTGGCTACCTTGCTAGAGCCTGGCTCTTTGGTGATGTGGTCAGCGCGTGACTCTTACCCGGGAGTTTGAGGTTCAATTCCCTGCCTGGGCCCTCCTTCAGCCTTCCACACATACATTTTCATTTATTTATTTAAAATAATTTAACTTTTGGTGGACATTATAATTGCAGTGCAGCGCATTTCCTTCCCTTGTTGCTTGTCACACAAGTTTAATGCCACCAAAAGCCTGTAATTCATTTTGTTTTCCATGTCCAATCCTGGTCAACCTCAGAGTAGTGGTCACCCACATTAACAGTTTTCTGTGTTTTCAAAATGAGTCCCATATTTGAACTCCATAAGGCAGTTGTTGTTCTGTTTATCATGTCATTCTAGGAATTCTTTTCTTGTGGATATGCCATTTTAACAATACAATTCCTGAATTCAAAAAGGATATGGGTTTTTAAATATTCACAGAATGTATATTATTCTGTTCGTGTTCAGAATTTGAAAAACAGCTCAGAGCTTTCTCTTCTCTGTTTTCAAGCAAGAAAAAATGTTTGTGAATGCTGCAAATTTGGAAGGGACTGCATAAACTTTTAAAGTGGGCAGGAGTTCCTGGTAATGTTCCTAGAAAATTGTGATTGTAAAAGGTCTGTTATAGCTAACTCTTGGTTTGTTTAATGAAGTGGTAATCTGTCTACACAGAAGGATTGACTAAAGTTTGCTGTGTCTGGCTTAAAGTTTACAAACCTTTTTATAATGCTAGTTAAGGAGGAATTAAATCCAGGATTTACACATACATGCTACTGTGCAGCACATGGTGGCACTACCTGTGTGGAATGAGATCAACCCGCTGTACCATTTTTTCACTCTTGCTGGTTTTAAATCAACTGCTTGAGTTGTCCAGGCTTTGATGCTACCACCGTCACCACAGTTATGTTTATACCTCGCAGTTCCGCCCACAGAAGAAAAAAGCCGTAGTAAGTGACAGTTTACATGTTCCTTTCCTCTGGGGGGTTTAAATTTATGTTCATAATATTCTATCAGGAAATAAGCCCGAGCCATTTTACAGCAGACCAGACAAGCTACTTCACAGGGATTTTCTTTCTATTTTTTTTTTTTAAACTCAGAGTTCACTAAGTGGCACCCACCCCCCACCCCCAAGAAAGCACTGCTACTTTTTTTAAGTCACTAGAAAGACGAGTATGGCCCTCCTCTCCAGTGTTTTTGAAATGTTAACTAAAGAAAACAAGTCAGCTAATGATTTTTGGATTTGTGTATTTTCTTTAGACTCCTTTGAAGTCCAGGCCCACGTTGAGTCTGACAGAGGCGCAGTACCCCAAGCGCGGCACTGCTCATTCTAACCTTTGACCCGTAAGCTCCTGTGTGTGGGCCTCAAGCCAAGCGGAGACACAGCAAACTGGACGCAAGGTTCATCTGTTTGTGTACCACTTCTCCTCATGAAAGAGTAACCAATAACCGGTAATATGAGGGCATAGAGCACACATGCATTTCAATGCACTGCACAGAAGCGTCCGTAACCATTTGAAGTGGTACAGCGGTGCAGGGATTTTTTCCCTACACAGTTCACAACATGTAGATAAACAAAAGCTCAGACTCTTGGCTTCAAATTGAATGCAATGACATTGATGTCCACTGAACCATTTCAGAATAACAGAGCGTTAAGCCTTACCAATAAATTTTTAACAATAATCAAAAAATAAGTAAATAATGATAATAATAATAATAATAATAATAAAAATAATAATATAATAATAATAATAATTATTATTATTATAGACCTTGCTGTATAGACGCAGACCACTGTTTGAATGATTTTCTAATTTTGTGTACATATGAGTTTATGTTTACTTTCATAATCTTTTATGGATACATTCTTCAACCTCTTTCCAGAAAGTCAAGTTTTGTTAGCGTCATGCTTTTTTGGCAATAATGCAATGCTCGTTTCCTGAACTGCTAACACAATCAACATTCATTTTATGTACAGCCAATTTACACAGCTGGATACTTTTACAGGCAATCCAAGAACGGACAGCCTTCCTTTCGCAAGCCCACTTCCATAATGCAACACTTCCCCTGGTGCTTGTATTCCTGTTCCTTTTGTTTTCACCTTTTGCTCATACCTCTGCTGGAAGTCAATAAGTATGTAGCATGGAACATCGGGGTGAGGTTTTTTTTTCTTTACTCATGCCGTTCTCTTTTCCCCCATCCCACATAAAGAGTTCTGAGAGACACCCAAAAGTAGTCAATGGGTAACCAGCTCTCGCCATAGTTAAAGAATAAATGCGATGACTTGGAATCCCTGGAGTGTTCAGATGGGAACTAATGCAGCGCTAAATAGTCCACACACTGGGCATAATGACAGTTGCTAAAGCTCCTGATATGAAAGTCTGAGGTTGGGCCTGAGCACCACAGTCTGAGGCCAGATTGCTGGAGGAGACTAAACATACTACAGCTTTCCCTTCTTTTGGCCAAGGAATTCAAAATGCCATAACAGGGCTCAGTAGGAGGTTCCCGTCAGCGCAACGTTTGGTGGGAGGGACAGAGGTTGTAGTGCAGTGGCTCTGGAGCAGGTTCTTGCAACATCCCACATGACATTCCTCCCATGCTGTGGTTTCCTCACACAGAATATAGACACAGTGCCCAATTTAATCAGTGCTATGCAGTGATACACTAGTCATCTTTGCCTGTCTCAAGCATGTGTCCACCGCTTTTGAGAGAATGTGTTTGTGTATGTGTAGTGTACGCATGCGAGTACTGTACGTTTGCATGTGTTTCAAGTGTGTGTGTGTGTGTGTGTGTGTGTGTTTGTGCTTGCATGCATGCATGCAAGTATGTATGTGTGTTATGTGCAAGTGTGTGTTTGTGTATCAGTAATGCCCTAGCATTAAACCCCGAGTATGGCCCCGCCTAATATCCTGTGAGAACTATTTCAAGCTTGAACTCAACTGCATAGTACATATCAAACGCGAATTTTCTTTAGTGAGTTAGTTCCACTTCCAAAGACTTGTCAGTGAAATGCTGTGTTAAGCCAATCATAAAAGTCTCTTATCAAACGATATAGTAGATCACATAAAATTAACCAACTATGGCAGAATGATTGATTTTGTAGCATCTGAGGACAACGTTCTTTAAAGGTAACCAATTCGTTCCTTATCCTCAATTTTTTTTTCGCATAATTTACCAGGCTGTTCCAATAAAAAGATTTGTGTGTAAGTTTTTTTAAAAATAAATAAATAAATAAATGAATGAATAAATAAATAAATAAATGTCAGTTTTGTCAGTATCTCTCCCAAAGCTGCTCGTCCGTTTATTTTTGGACGCGAAGAAAAGCACCCATTTCTCTTCCAAAAGACGATGCCACCAGAAATCAGTGGGTAGCTTTTTTATTTGCTGGCAGCAAACAGCCACGGCCAAAGGGAACATTAGCTGTTTATGCTCAGCATTTCACTTAAGACAGCTTTGTCAATTAAGGATAATTTGACGCTGGATATGCATCTCAGCTGCTTCTCAAACCTGGAGCAGTTGCATCGATCAAGTGCTCGGGGCCACAAGCTGTAAGTAACGATGTAACAGCAAATAATGTATGTGAAGCTAACGTGTTACGGGTGGCTAGCAGGACCGCTAATGATAGTTAGCACTAACGACTGGCCTCAAATGCAGGCTTTGTAAAATATCTGAAGATAAAGCCTTGATCGGTCGCGACTGACCGTGACTCACAGACGCAGAAGCTGTAAGTTGCTTTTACTGCATAAGCCTACCTAACGTGTTTAATGTGGCTGTAGCACTGTGGCTAACGTAGCCAAATTACTGTTGCTAATGTTTGTGTCCTAAATATGCAAGAGGAATATCAGGAGACATTCAACAGGCGGTGTGTGAACATAAACCTCATTTGAAGCTAACTTTTTATACTTGTTTGCAATTTGGATGCTTGGTACAACTGTTCACGGTAACGGAACTTGCTGTCTGTAAACCTGTATCGCAGGGTTAACGTTTGTGTCTGTTGTTATGACCGCTCGATTACCAGCTAGTGCATGTTAGTTCGCGTGCTGTGCTACTTAAAAATGCTCCTGGTTAACTTATATGCGGTAATTCTGATCGGTATGCTTATGTTACTTCAGTAAGCATCAATGTGGCAGTTTCATCATAACGTTGCCTGATTGTAGCCACTACAGTTGAAGCTAACCGGAGAGGTGCTGTAAAAGGCTGCAGTTAGACCAGACGTAGGTTTTGCAGAGCTTGTGGTGCATTTTTGGGTGCTTGTGAAACGATTGCTTTACTTATCCATGACCGGGGTCAGCCTGATACTTCTCCAATATCTGGGCAAGCTCTCTGATGTTACCGGTGAAAGCAATCGTGAAACGCACAAGCTATAATGTGTCTGTCATAACAAACGATTTCTCTGCGTAGCCGTGGCCAAATTTCATCCCGAAAAAGACGGAGATTGAATTGGAAATTCTTTCCTGTAGAAGTGATCGATTCACTAGCTCCACATAAGCAACTGTCCACGCTAATGGAACTTACGGTCTGTAAAACCTGTATTATGCTTATAGCATAACCGGAACTCTCTCTAGCTGTCTCGTTCTATCCATAAAGCTGCTTTCACACCGGATGTGAAACAAATTTTTTGCGCGACAGATTACATTCAAAGTCAATGCAAAGGCGCGAATACACGCGTTATGGGCGCGTTAAGCCGCTTTCACACCGGACGCAAAACAAATTTTTCGCGCAACAGATTACATTAAAAGTCAATGCAAAGACGCGAATACACGCGTTATGGGCGCGTTAAGCCGCTTTCACACTGGGTGCGAAACGAATTTTTCGCGCGCCAGATTACATTAAAAGTCAATGCAAAGACGCAAATACACGCGTTATGGGCACGTTAAGCCGCTTTCACACCGGACGTGAAACGAATTTTTCGCGCAATGCATTGACTTTGAATGTAATCTGTCGCGCAAAAAATTCATTTTGCGTCTGGTATGAAAGCGGCTTAACGCGCTCATTTTCCGCGAGCAAACGCTGGTCATTCCGGCGCAATAAATAAACCATTACCGATGGGGCAATTTCCGAAAAGGCAGTTTAGCCTGGAGCTTTCGCCCCTCCGTCATATACCAGCGCAGAAGCTGTTCGTTACTCCACGCTAACTACACACCACAGTTATGCACACGAACCAGCAGGTCCTTATAGTACACACCTAAGCAGTCCATTCGTTGTTGGTTCACTTTTTGCTGCTCCTCACTGTCCATGTTTCCCTCTAAACTCAGACCCACTGGATTTCTACGGTCTCCGGTCTACACTTGGGTATGTCGACCCGTTCTACAAATGTGTCTGTATGGGGTGGATTCTAGCTTTCCCTCAGTCCTAGCTATAGAGTAGAAATACCGCTGTACTCACCATAGTAGCCGTAGGTAGATAGCAAATTCGAGCTTGAGCTGCCAGACTTTCGCACTACGTCCTCCACTTTCGCCACTGCGTTTATTAGAAGAAGTTCATTTCATTAGATCTACACACATGTTACGCATTTGATTGCGGAATTTCCCCACCGATTTCTTAGCTCAGACGGCAGACGCGTCTCATGTTTCACACTTGGGAGGAGGATCCGGAAAACTGCATTCTGCCGAACCTGCCCAGTTCCGCCCTCCACAGAGCTGGCCAATCAGAAGAAGGTGGGCACACCTTCATGAAAAGTCAAGTCAAATCAGTCATCAGATTCCACTGCTCGTAAATAAATTACGTTTATGCATTAGACATTCATTACTATAAATACGTCTAGTTGCAAATATGGGACAATTTCAAGTACATTAACGATCTGAAAGTGCTAGAAAACAGAGAAATCAGGCATTTTGCACCAGGCATCAAGTTTACTTATGTATCCAGCAAAAGTTTGGCCATATCTTCATTGGAAATATCTCCAAACCAGGCTTTAAAAGTTTGCCAGTAATCATTTTGGCCTTTTATATTTATCCTGGTCTTCAATCAAACTTCTTCCAGGCCTTTTTTAGCACTTTTATGGGCTGAATCAGTCAGATATTTCTTTGGCCGCGGCATTTTGTTGTTGGCCAACTTCTCTTCATTTCTGCATCCACCGCGCACATCCACTTTCATTTTTGCATACTCGTGAATACTAATGAGGTATTTTAAATGGCACGGGGAGTTTTTGCAGGTCGCAAAAAATGAAGACTTGACGTAAGTTCTGATAGGCCACGGAGTCAAGCCTGCTAACTGAGGAGCAGCTTCTACCTGAGTGCACATGACTGTCATCTGACCTAGCTGCCTGATTGCTTGGCTGGTAATATGCTACTCTACTTAAGCTCACCTCAGGAAGCTGCTCCTCAGTGCGCTCGCTCAACAACCCTCCTCCACCCCAGCTCCACCAATCTATTGTATTCATTAACCCGGCTCTCTTTGTCTAAATTTTCGTTCTATAGCAATGTCTCTTTCGTGAGGTCATTGCTGCTGTTGGCTCTGTTCCTTGGAGGGGGATTACTAGCAGCTTCCTGCCTTCAGTTCCTCGTTCGGACAGGCAGGGATCACCCATAACAGAGCCATGTCGCCAAACTCAATGTATGAATGTATACCTGTATGTTGCAATAAATATTTTCTTTTTTGACAAAGTGGTCCTATCAGAACTATTCTCACATTCAATATTCGGGGGATTGCAAGCGTTCTCGGAGAAAACATTTATTTATTCCTGTTTGTTTTGGTCATTTGGTTTGGTTTTTTTTTTCAGTTTTTATGGAAAGCTTTATTTATCAGGCTTCTTACCTTTTTTCCCCAGGCATGAATAAATGTTCACTTAGGCTCAAAGATTTGAGCACAGGAGGAGACATTTGTGCATAGCACTGTATCCATGGTGTAAAAGAACTGGAATGCTTCAAATACATAAATATTAAATCATAGATTAATTGTTCCTTTTTTTCCATTTTATTGTGTCACTCTTGATGTGTAAAGGTCTTTAGGCTTTCAAAAAAAGAGTAAGAAGAAGAAGAAGAAGAAGAAGAAGAACTGCCGGCATAGTTAAACCAGATATTCTATAGACAACTCAGCTTCCATTTCCACACAGATTCCATCTCCTCCTCAGATAGACGACTTTAACTGTTGTTTATCTTAGAAAGTACATGAACCCTTCATGAATCATGAGGATTCTCTTTTCAAAAAAAAAAAAAAAAAAGAGGTTTGGCATTTTTACTTGTTTTTCTGGCATATTGGCTCACGTAGAAAGTGTCAGTGAAAGGCACACTTTCAGGTGAAAAACCTCGAAACGTCAGCTTTTACTGAGGGTAGGAATAAACGCAAGGAAGTACAGTGCAGACATGCTACGCGCTGCATTGAAAGTCTTAGCTGAGCATCTTCAAAAGATGTCTGTCATTGAGACGAATGGCAGCAACCTCAGTCTGGTTTATGTCCACCTAACAATAAGGACATAGAGGGCGAGAGCAAAGGGGGAAGGGCTAAAAGCAGATCCTGCCAATGAACAGCAGTCTGACCATAGATTTTTCTGAAGCTCTTTCTCAGGAGTCCCTGTATGGAAACTGCATAAAGCCTTCATATGCACACTCACACACCAGAACACCGTAACACTTGTCATAAGGGTGAAATTCTTACATGATTATTACTCATATTACTCATAAGTCGTCTAAGCAGTACAGATCCTGAAATTGTTCCCAGAATGTTGTTTGTCCAAATTTTGAATAGGTTGCAGCTTTTATGTCTCCAAGCAAAATTCTTCGTCTGATTTTGTAGTTAGCTGGATGCATTATGTAAAACTCCAGCTACTGCACATGTGCTTACAGAGATAATGCGTATTGTGTTCCAGTGTATTTTACTTTTTATAAAAAGGCAGGATGGACAGCAATCACTGATGCATGTTAATGAATTTCAATACTAAATGATTTCAGTTGCTTTGGCAAAGCCATGTTTATAGCTGCAGACTGCATTTTCCTGATTCTAAGCAAAAGACTGGAAGCTGTACTTCTGTATGAAGTTGATATGCAACCCCAATTTGGGAAAAAAAAAAAAAAAAAAGAATGGTATGAAGAGTGCATAAAAAGCAGAAATTTCTAAATGTATGTTAACTTGTATTTCACTGCAGACAGTATTAAGACAAGATATTCAACATTTTGTCAACTTCAATTCAGGCCTGCTACACATTGCACAGAAAGTTGCACAGCAAAATGATCAGAGTTAATTTGACTCTTATGGAGTGGAATTTACTCTCACAGAGTCTAGTTGAGTCCAGTCTTGCCAAAGCGGGACCAACTAGACTCTTTAAGAGTTGATTTTACTCTGAACATTTTGCTGTGAGGGCCAGGGGAAATTTAGGGTTAGTAAGGAGTTTAAGAAGAAGAAGAAAAAAATAAAGAATGATGATGTAATTTGAAACAATTGATGTCAGCAGATAATTGTTATCATGTTTTGCTACGAGAGCAGGATCCGGGAAGGCCGAGTCCATCAGGAGCGAAGATGGGCTGAGGATTGTCAGTTTGCCCACAACTATGAGAAAATCGTTCAACGGTATAAAAACAATGTTTTTCAAAGAAAGATCGGAAAGGATTTGGACATTTTGCCCTCTTCAGTGCTTAACATAATTAACAAATTCAAAGAATCTGGAGGAATTTCTGTGTGCAAAGGGCAAGGGTGCAAGCCTCAGCTGAATATCCGTGATCTCCAATCATTCGGAGGGAATCTCATCAAGAACCGTCATTCCTCTATAAGTCATATAATCACATGGACTCAGGATTACTCAAATAATCTTTTGTCAAGTAATAAAATACATAGTAACATGCATAAATGTCAGCAAAAACTTTACTGTGCGAAAAGAAAAAAGAAAGCCTTTTGCAAACAGTGTCCAGAAGCGCCGTGGACTCCTTTGGGCATGGAGGCACCTGCGATGAACCATCACATAGTGGAAACATGTATTTTGGACAGAGAAATCAATAATTCAGGTTTTTTTTTTTTTTGGAAGACATGGACAACGTGCTTTCAGGATCAAAGAAGAAAATGACCATCCAGACTGTTACCAGCAAGATGTCTAGAAGCCATGTTCAGACTTGGTATCAGAATGTGTCAGTGCCCCTAGCAAAGATGACTTGCACTTCTGTGAATGCACCATTAATGCTGAAAAGTACATTTTGGAGCAACATATGATGGTTTCAAGACGGCATCTTTTCCAGGGACGCCCAAGCATAATTTAACAAGACCATGCAAAACCGTATTCTGCACATATTACAAAGGCATCTCTGCATAAGATGTGGGTGCAGGTGCTGGACTGGTGTGTCCGCAGTCCAATAAAATTTCTTTTGCAGGAAGAAAGGGACAAAATTACACCTACAACGCCTAATCATCTTGTGTCTTTAGTCCCTAAACATTTATTAAGTGTTGCGAAAAGGATCTGGCAAAATTACAAAGTGGTAAATACTTTACTGTCCCAATTTTTGTATCAATTATGTAGCAAGAATCAAAATTAAAATGCATTCATCTTGAAAAATTCATAAAATTCATGTGGTGAAACATCAATTAATGTGTTGTTGTATTTTTTTTTCAATGTAATACAGGTCAAATATTCAAAAACCACTGCTTTCAGTTTTAATTTAAATTTGACATACCATCTCAACTTGGTTTGATTTGGGGTTGTCATTGATCCTGGTTGTGAGGAAGGACCAAGCAGTTACCTCAAGCTGCCAGCAGTGGAGGGACCGAACAGGAATATACAAATAGACATACCCTTACATGCGTGCTCAGATTCTGTCCCACACACACACTGTGCACTTCTACCCGAACAAAATGAATAGCTGGGATTCATTCAATCTGCAAACAAAAATAACATTTCATTTCAAACGATGACAGTCTGAATTGGGGAAAGTTTGCCCCAAGTAAATATATACCTTAACGCACCAAAGCAGAGCAGCGTTGGGCATAGTAGCTGTAAATGTGGTCTAACTATTTAAGTGTAAGTCACCTTCCCCTCAGGTTTTAATTGACCTTCTTGCTTTCATTTTCAGAAATTATGTAAGCAGACTTTGTGGCTTCCATGTCTATATTTTCCTTTTCTTTTAAAGTGAATTTTAATGTCCCTTTTGCCTGTGGCAAACGATCAAAGAGCAATGTTTTACCCAACTCTGCCTGAAGAAAGGTTACAACTGCAGGAGGAGGTGGATGTGTTAAGATCAAAAGAAAACACTGGTTCCCCATGTCTGGGCTTCTTCAACACTGTTGAAGAAGAATGCCTTTATTGTCATCATACATTGGGTGCTTGATGAAAATTTGACAGCTGCCACTGAGCGGTGCTTAGACGAAAAATACAGGCTCTCTAAGTCACTTCCACGCGAGGGTAGAATTAAAAGTGCTATTGTACAATATAAATATAAATGTAGAAAGCACTAAGGTAAATATATTAATTAAAAAAAAGCCACAAAGTTTCATAGTAGCAGTAGCGTACTAAGCAAGGAAAACAAAATATACAACAGTCAGATAGGTGTAACAGCAAGCACGGCACCATGAAATTTTGGCAATATTGCACGATAGTAATATTGCACAGATGTAGACATTAAGCATATTGCACTATAGTAATATTGCACAGATGTAACATTAAGCATATTGCACTATTGTAAAATTGCACAGGTGTAAACATTCAGCACATTACACTGTAGTGTAAGGGGACAGTATTAATCTCTAGTGAAGTATCAATAATCTGGTAACTGACACAATGATAAGGACACAATAAGTGTGAATCTACAGTCCCATTTGTGTAATCATCCAACTGAAAGCCTGGGATGGATGGCTTTGTTCAACTGTTCTTGGAAAACAAAATTCTGACGGCCACCAGACGACTACATTTGTTACAAAACAGCATGAGCCAACCCAGAAAGTGCATCCTCTTCAAAAAAAAAAAAAAAAAAAAAAAAAGGCACTGATCGCATGATGATGCCTGACTGCAGCTGCCAAATTAGAGAAACCAAGAAGTTATTTTTGCTTTTTGGAAAAAGGCACTTAGCTACAAATACAGTGTCCTCCACTACTATTTGCGCCCTTGTAAATAAACACCGAGGCAAAAGTCAAGCACCACCTAATTCTCAAAAGCTCCACTTCACCAAAGGACTTAATTAGTAAAATCAGATGACATTGCCCAATTCTCAGAGGGATGGTTTTGACAAACCCTTCCCGGCATACAAAATCAATTTGAAAAGAATTTGATCATCACACTTCATCAAAATTTTGTCTACACATTTAATGCTGTTAAAAGCACAGGCCTGCTTTTTTAACGATGGCAAGGAGACCTGTGGTTGCCAAAAAAAAAACAAAAAAAACTGTGAGGTCTGAACTTTAATTCGAGGAAACAGAATTGATATCTGACCAAAATAAAGCCTAAGTTTTCAGAAGGGCCACTTGACTGATGACGTTCAGCATGTGCAATTATGCACGGTTCACGAAAAAGCCTTTTGAATATGAAATGCATGTGGAATGCATGCTAAACCTCCCTGCAAATGTACGGAATTCAGGACTTGCCAAGCTTCAGAAAATTAGATTTTGAATTTGGGGGCGCATACCTTCTGCCCAGGAGTATATCAGTTAAACAAGCATGAAAAAATGTGATTAATCCTCTGCATCTTTCACTCAAAATATGAACAAAAATCTAACATGAAACTTCTCAGTTTCAACGTCTGATATGTTGCCGCTGAACCATTTTCAAATAAACAGAGTATAGATGATTCGTAAATCATTGCATTTACATTTTACCCTGCATCCTTGCCATTTTGGAAATGGCGTTGTATGACTTTGTCAAAAAATTTGCTTGAAGAAAGAAAAAAATCTGCTTGAAGGAGGACGTGCTGTATCCTATCTTAAATGCACACATTGCGAGGAGGACGGTTCAAGTGGTGAAGGAAACTCCACAGATCACAATTGGAGAATTGCAGGGATTAATAATGTCTTAGGCTCAGAGGCTCAGAAAGTCTCCAAAACGGCAATCAGATGGCATCTACATGATTACAAGATGTTTGGGTGGGTTGCCAGGAAAAAAGCCTCCGTTTTCATCAAAAACTAATTCATAAACAAATAATTTGCCCAATCGTACTAAAACTTCTAATGGAACCAAAATATTTTTCTGATAGGACCACTTTGACAAAAGAGAATATTTATTGAAAGCATACAGGCATACAACCATTCATTGAGTTTGGTGGAATGGCTCTGTTCTGAGAGATCCCTGCCTGTCCATGCGTGGAACCCCCCCCCCACCCCCTCCATAGAACAGAACCTACACCAATAATGACGTCATAAAGAAGAGACATTGTGATTGAACGGCAGTATAGTCATGAAAGAACAGGGTTACAGAATGCTAAAATAGATGGGTGGAGCTGGGGAGAAGGAGGGTTGATAAGCGTACGTGCTGAGGAATTGCTTCTCAGGATGACAAGCTTAAGTAAGCCAGCATATTATTAGTCAAGCAATCATGTGACGGCAAAGTCACATGACTGTCATGTGCAATCAGAAGGTTCTCTGGCAGGAGAAGCGGCTTCTCTACGTTAGCAAGCTTGACTCTGTGGCCTGTCAGAATTTACATCAAGCTTCATTTCTGATAGGACCGCTATGTCAAAAGAGAATATTTATTGAAAGCATACAGGCATACAAGCATACATTAAGTTTACGGAATGGCACTGTTCTTAGAGATCCCTGCTCGTCCAAGCGTGGAACCGAAGGTAGGGAGCTGCAACTTACCCCCCATACAGAACCATGCCAGGCATAAACTAACAATATAAAATATGAAGCTTTCATATGTGTAGTGACAGCCTTGCGGCTGGCGTAATTTCTCTTGAAGCCAAATTCAAGAGAAATATTCTACGCGAAGCATACTATGCATCAGCCCGGCAGCTGGCACAATTTCTCTTGAAGCCAAATAAAAGAAAAATATTCTACGTGAAGTGTACTATATGTAGTGACAGCCCGGAGGCTGGCACAATTTTTCTGAAGCCAAATACAAAAGAAATATTTTATGTGAAGTGTATTATGTGTAGTGATAGCACAGTGGCTGGCACAATTTCTCACTAAGCCGAATCAAGAGCAATATACTATATGATTGATAAGTATTACAAGAAGAGACATCTTGAAAGCTGTGACTTTTTAAAAAATAAATTGAAGTGTATGTAGTGGTGAATGTGTTTGCATGGGTGCTGAGGAGTGACGCTTCGTGCCCTGTGTATACAAAGGTGTTCAAAACGACACGTGAACCAGATGCAAGTACAAGATGGATGTGATTTAACATGCAAAACATGGTAACAATTTACAATCTTACTCAATTTTTTGAGCTTCCAAAATGTCCTTAATCCCTGGGCAAAGGCATCGTTCATTGGCTGAAGATGTCCAATGTCCTGTGGCCTTCAGTGTCGTAATGGAGGGCATTGAGGCGGTGGTAGTTCCTCCTCCAATGCAGAATGAGTGAAAAGTGGAGAGCAGAGGGAGAGGCCACAGTACTGATGAATGAGACGGAGCCGAACTGCAAACCAGGACCGACTGATGGGTTTCCCGGCCTCTGTGATGAACAAGGGAACTGAATATGAACGAAACCTTTCATTTCATCAGAACTGCACATTTAGAAAATATTGCCACAATGCGCTTCACGGTAAACCCTGACCTGAAGCCCCTCAAAAGCAAGCCAGCGGCAACAGTGGCAAGGAAAAACTCCCTATGTGGAACAAAAATAAGTAGAAACCTTGGGAGGAACTAGGCTTAAGAGGGGTGGTCCATCCTCCTCTCACCAGCCCAGGGTATAAGTTCATGGTTGACATAATGCAAAGAGAGTCCGTTGAAAGCAGTCCAGGATTTGTAGTTTGCTGGATAGATGCCATGGACTAGACTGTTTCAATGGTGGAGACTGGGCAGCACTTGGGCAGAGGGCCAGATGGCAAAGACTAGCAGCAGCATGCTCAGAGTAGGGCCCTTGTAGCAGGTGGATGCTTCCTGCACTAGCTATTGTTAAGCGTACGTGCTGAGGAGTCGCTCTCAGGATGATAAGCTTAAGAAAGCCGGAATATTATTGGTCAAGCAATCATGTGACGGCAAAGTCAAGATGACAGTCATGTACACTCAGACGATTCTCCGCCAGGAGAATCGGCTTCTCTACATTAGCAAGCTTGACCCTGTGGCCTATCAAAATTAACATCAAGCTCCATTTCTTTGGGACTAAACACCAGAGGTGCATTCAATGTAAAAACAAAGATAGCGATTCCTTAAAGAATCCCATCTTTATCCAATCTTTTGTTACGATTACTGGCATCATAGATTACATCAAGTATCAGCAGATATTGAATGAAAACCTGACTGCCTCTGCCAGAGATTTTGAATGGGCAGTGGTTGGATCTTCCAATAGAACAATGATTCAAAGCATGTATCAAAATCAACGCAAAATGGTTCAACAATCACTAAATCAAGGTTGGCCATGGTCATCTAACCGTAACTCAATTAAAAACAAAAAAAGGACAAGCTGAAGAGGACAGTCCAAAAATGACCTCAAAATCTGAAGGATCAGGAGAGATTCTGCAAAGAGGAACAGTCTCAGATCCCTTATCATGTCTTCTCCAACCCCATTACACATCATAGGAGAAGACTCAGAGCTCTTATCTTCCTGCACAGAGTATTAAATGAAGATAATCCAATAATTCTGTCGTATTTTTTGTGAATTTCTTTTTCATTATATTTATTTTTTCTTTCAGTCATCAAATTTCAATTGAAGTTTATATTTGAGATGATATTTTAGAAGAAATATCAAAAATAAACAATAAAGGCATTCATTTATTATCACTTTAGCACATATTTACCAAGGGTGCTGATTATAGTGGAGAGCACTGTACTTGTCAACATTAAAGCATGATTACCCCAGGAATGATCAACATAATCTGAGGCGATGTGTAAATTGGGCACTGGTGCGCGCCAGAGACCTCGTGCTTCAGGATGATGAACATCCTGAAAAAGCCTTCAAAGGCCCTTAAGATGTTTAATTAATAGCAGAAATTGCTCATTTGAAATGGCAGCCGAAGAAGGAGAGGAGCGCCTTCGTGTCTTTGATCATCTGCCCTCTTCAGTCCCTGCTGGTAATTCAGTTTCTCAGTTACACTGAGTTATACCAGGGTGGAGCCAGCCACCGCCATTCTCCTTTCAAAAAAACAAAATCTACTTCAATGACAGCAACATATAGAAGAAGCTTACATGTGTATTCCCACAATGAAGGTTCTCTTCTTGCTTCTAAAATACAGTGGCCTAAACATACCTCATTCCCTGGCATTAAAGAAGTAATGAACTAGCCACCAGTCCTTAACTTAACATTGATTACATGTAGCCTGTAATCAATTTAAGCAGCCACCCTAGATGGATACTGAAGCAGGTCAGACAAGGGCAACCAAGTCTCAACGTGCAATATCTTACCTAGCTTTCAAGCCCACAGCTCTCCGCTTTGGTGTCCCATTCCACACGAGCCACTCAAGCCTTACAACACAGCATGAGAACAGCAGTCCTTAGATTAAAATCTCAGAACCTACCGGAACCTCTAAATGACCTCAGTTTTATACAAAACACACTCACACGTATACATACTGTACATGCACATGTACAAAACCTCATTGGCTTCAGAACATGGCATGGCAACAAGAATCTCAAACACACACTAATAGACTGCCAGGCATACACATACACACATCTGTGATGTGTAGAAATTCATTTTTAATATTTTTATACTAAGTGCGTCACCAAACCCACCCTAGCCCCAACCCCAAAGGTCATTACTTTTCCTTTGTTGATATTTTTATTATGCAATTTTCAAAGAAAATATAAAAGAGTGACTACTCATGACAATACAAACATTATAAAACAGAATTGTAATTCATTGGGTATTGACACTTTATTTGTTATTTTAGTTCTGTTGGCCAAGTGAATAACTGTATCTGAATCCAAAGACACATGCATTTTATGTTTTACAAGTTGAAGAAAAGACTGAAGGCCCCCCCAAAACCAGCAGATGCTGAATATTTGGGCAATAAAAGCCAGGTAAAGGATCACCATAGGGAAGCACCTAGTGATGTCTATGCATCATTTGATGTCTTCAAGATGTCATTGCATGCGGGGGACATGCAAACAAATATGAAAAAAAATTAATCAATTTTAAATTATGTTAAACTGTCTGCTATTTTTGGATGCGCCAGAAAATTGCGTGACTGTGTACTAAACGTGCCGTCATTTTGAAACTAATCAGCCAATATGGATGAAAACACCGTCAAATTAAAGATGACAGTCTTCACTTCGACCTTGTTGTCATTCTGTCCATTCATAAAAAAGTGGTGGAGTGCAGAACAAAAACAAAATTTTTTCCATCCAGTGAAATCTGGTGCTCACAGATCAAAATAAAAAAGAGTGGGTAGGGTTAAAAACAGTATTTAGTTTGAGTAAGATACCTTTGTACAAATGTTTTTAAATACATGCTCTTGAGCATGTTTACACAGACACACACTGTCATGGCGCACACCAGCTTGTAAAAAAAGCATGCTCTGAAGTTGGTGATTGCCGCACATGCCTTCCTAAGTGATCACAGATTTGTGTACTTCATGGCAGTGGATAGAGCCCTGAAGAAATGAAGAATCAAAACACCACTCTAAAAATACAACTACAGCAGTCTTTATCTGGACCTTCTCAGGATCAACCTGCTGTTTTCCGGTCTTGTGCCCCAGCCCACGAATCCAGATAACGTGATAAACTTTTCCCCTTCCCAGCTTAAGATGCCATCAGGGGGGAAACTATGACACATCTGCCGAGCATCTAAGTGACGATTACATGGCGACGTCGACTAATTACACTGGAAAGAATTTATTTCCTATCTGACCCTGTTTGTTTGTGCGGGAGTACAAGGGAAAGGATGCATTTCAGTCACTCACCCAATATCTCTCTCACATGCTCAGGCACACATGCACAAACAAACAACATTAGTTATGAGAGAAGCATTTTTTCGCCATATTTTATGGGTCTGGACGTGTTGCCACAGCACAGATCTATATCTGGCTGGTGTTGGCGTCTGTGTTAGCTGATTTTGGGGTTCATGATGACAGTAATTGGCTCGTGCAGGGGTATGTGTTGAGGGAGATTGGCTGGTGTGGGGACTGGAAATGAGAAAAATTGGCTGGTAGTGGGATTTACATTAATATTATTTGGCTTGTTGCAGAGGGGGGAGGGAGGTGTGTGCTAATGGTGATTAGCTGCTGTGGGGATCAACAGTGATGGCAGCCGGTTGGTTGTAATTTATGTTGATAATAATTGACAAGTGATGGGATCTGTTTTCACGGTGATTGGCTGGTAATGACATCTGCAGTGACGGTGGCCAGCAGGTAATGGCATCTGAATTGATTGTCATTGGAAGACTTTATATTGATGGTGATTGGCCAACTGCGGGATCTGCAAGGACAGTAATTGGCCGGTAGTGAGGTGTGCACTGATTTTGACTCACTGTTAGTGGGCTCTTCTTTGGCTGGTAGTGGGGTCAACAGTGATGGTGCTTGGCTGGCCTCTTTGGGTGGTCTGCTCCAGTGTCTGTTTGATTATTGTTGTATAATTGTTTGATTACAATTGAGAATAGCTCCCTTGAGGAAGAAGAGGAAGTATGTTTTGTTTATTCTCTCACCCAGAATGGGGAAGGTATCACTCATCCCCATGTCTCAAACAAAAGACATTCTTCCTCCCTCACATATACATATACATATACACTCACTCAGGCAAACGCCCAGGCGTACGCACATGCAGCCTCAGATGTCTGGAGATACCACGATCTCCACAGCTCGAGAAAAGTTCATCCATTTTACAGACATTTGTGAAACAGCACGCTTGATTTAGTTCTGCTGATTCTATAGAATTATGTCACCTACAGAAATACATTTCAGAAGCAGGAGTTCACCCAGGAAATTGCAGGCATTGTTGATGAAAATATTCTGGATTGATTCATGTCTGCAGCTGTTTTACCGTCACATAATTTCTTAACTGTAAGGATATTGTGGGATTTTAGTCCATGTGTTAGGTTAATTTAGGCAAGACCAGCATTTCCACAAGACAGGTTGTTCATTTTCCAGTATGAATGCCATTCAATTTTCCTGCAGACATAGTTTTCTGTACATAAACTGTCCAGCATTATCTATCATCAAATGATTAAAATGAATCACACATTAAACCCATTAATGATATCGAGGAATATGCGTAAAAAGAGTCACTTGGTGCAAATGACTTGGGCCTGAGCATCTGAAGACAAGGCTCCAAGATCAATGACCTTCAATGAAACTTGAATGAAGGCAAACAACCAGGCTGGGAAGAGCAGGAATCCTTCATGTACAGCAGATGGGATGATTCTCTCCTCCATCAAAAAAAAGAAGAGTTTTCCCCCTTTTCTTCCTTGAGGCCTGTAACAGGACAGGGGAACATTGGTTCCTGTCTCCAGTGACCTCATCTGTCTTTGATTTTGCCCGGTTGAGCGGGCTCATGGGTTGAATATGGACGGCTTTGATCCCGCTTTACCAGGAATAGAACTTGTTTATCTAATGACAGTCTCTTTATGCTTCTCAGAGGCTAGGCCTGGCGCTCTGATGCCTTGATGTAGGAATGAGGCGGAAAGGGACACTGTAGATGTTCACAGATGCGAGTAACGGACATCAGAGCCCTGGCCTTGTCTGGTATATTTACCCTTATCTGCCCCACGGAGTAAATGATCGACTGCCCATAACGCCCTCTACTGCCTACCCACACAACACTCTTACTTAAACACAAACATGGGCGTAAACGCATATATGGACACATGCTGACACCAAACATCCATGTGCACTGGCATACAAGCACAGGAACACATGCATTCGTTGACAGATGCACACTCTGAAAAAACTCGTACATCACACACGTCAGCTGACATACGCACAACTCATAATTAGTGTTGCTTTCCAGATGTGACACTTTGTGTTTGCCGCTCTGCTTTCCCTCACATCCAGATTGCCCACTCAGCCACAAGAGTCTGTTTGTCTTTACCCCGGCCCGCTTCCCCTATTCTAAATATTAACTGGACACAGAGTGTCCGAGTGCAGGATTGGACTGTAAAGCTGTGCCTCTGTTGCCTAGTGACCTGCTTTTTTGAGAGACGCGCTCCCTTTCAATTTGACTTTCTCTGTTAATAGGACTATGGGCAGCACGGACAGTAAGGAACAACAGTGTAAGGCCGTGGGAGGGGAGCCAGCTGCATCACCAGATGGTCTTTGGCTTAGGTGTGGGGTAGGATGCTGATATTGTCCCACTGAGAAAGGCAGCCAATCTGAATTCATAAGAAGACTACTCCCATTAAGCATGAACAGTTCTGTGAGTGCTGAAGAGTGGCTCATCCAGCTTCTGGCACGGTTCAGATCATAGAAGGGAGCCACGGTTGGATGCAAACCTCAGACTATATCAGTGCAGAGTTAATGACAGCCCCAGAATTTAGCTCCAAGGGTTTTATGAGGAGTTTCATCCATCTGAAACTACAGTGCCTCATCATTTACGAGTGACCCCCACTGGTGACTGACTGGTCACCCGTGAGCTTGCTAGTAGAGGCTCTCCAACAGTGACATCCTATGACACAGTGTGAGTAAAGGAATGACTCAGCTGCGTGCCCCTAGATGATCCATGCACAGAGCAGATGGGTGGCAAGGCCGGGGGTGCTTGTAATCCTCGGAAATTAAACATCCTTTCCCTCATCATCCGCTGCTTTCACGGGGAAATTCTAGTTTATTTCAGTAGCAATGATCCATAGGCTCTGAGTTCTAATGCTAGGCAGCGCAATTATCAAATGCTTCCATCCTCTTCCTTCTCCTCTCTCTCTCTCTCTCTCTCGCTCTCATCGTTTTCATTGTTTCAGGCTTCCACCCAGTGCTTCGTATCTAATGTCTTCCAAAAGTTCATGAAACAGGATACATTCTGCTTGGAGGGCAAGACTTTGAACTGCGCGGTGCTAACAAACAACTACCAGCTACTTTATCACTGCGTGCATGTGGATGTGTGTGTCTGCAACACGCGTGCACAAGCCCTTATCATAATGAGAGCAACTGTGCAGGGCAAGGATGGGGGCCTAACCCTGCTGGTTGGAATGTAGAATGATAATTGACATTGTGGTTTGATTCACTGGATGCTTCCAGGTTTGAAAAGGCAGGCAAAGCAAACAAACAACCACGCTTGACTGAAGAACCATATGGAAGCCTTGAATTTTGGAGATTGGAAGCCTGACAGATCACCTGGTACACAGGTGAAGCCAGAGGGGGAGCTATACTCCGATGTGCAAGAGCACAGTGACAGAAACCGGATTAAGCAGAACTAAATCAGACATCGCGCCTTCAGGCATTGAAATGGGACAACTCCTCCAACACTTTGTTGTTGTTCTATTTGCCATGGCGAGGTCTGGCTAAACACAGGGGTGTAAAATCCAGGGGTCAGAAAGTAAAAGTCCTGCCAAGTTTTTCTACCTCCCACAGAATGAGCTGATCACTCATATTGGCTCTATCTCCGGTCCGAAGTAGATCCAGGTGGTTGGAATAAAGTTCTGGGGAGGATTTTCTCTTCCTGAATCCGGACTTTACACCTCTGGCTAAACAAGAATGTTCTCCAAAGATTTGCTAAAAACCAATAATTTATTTTAAGATTTGACCTTAGTGGTTGCATATTCCCACCACATTAACAGTGCACCTAAATTCACAGAAAAAAAAGTTTTATCAAAAAAAAATTTATACAGGTGTAGACATGGCATAGGCTAAACGTGCTGACTCGTGTGAAATTCACAATCTCGGTTGAGAGGACACCAGAGACATCAGTGAATTGTTGGGAAATGGTATTATCAATCTTCAATCAATCAATAAATACTGAATTCTTCTTCATTTACCATCTGGGTGTCATTAAAGTCGTTGATCATTCAGGCTAATTTCTGGTCATTTTAGCCCCTCACAAGCATAAACTGTCAAGATTTGAAGCTATTCCATGCATATGCTAACCAAACACAGCAATTTGAGGACCCTATTGCAAATAACAGCCTCTGAATCACAGCCACCTCCCACTCTCCTTTTCCAAGATACCCCTTATCCTCTTTGCTAAGAAACCATCCAAGGAAGTATTAACTTAACCATCTGCAGCATTTTTTTTCCCCAAATTCTAACAGTGAAAGTTGGTGACCAGCAAACTGAGTAACACAACCATCACCTCGCTTCATGGACCAGCAGGATTCATCAAGGTGAAATGTCAAGTCAGAGGTGCCTCATCAAATTCCTTAGGGTGCTATGAAGTCTGCAGGTTTTTGTTGCCTCTCGTAAATCACAAGCAACTTGAGCCCCTGAGAATAAAGTAGGTAAATTCTAAAGCCAATCAATAACTTAGAGGATCTGTGTCACAATTACTGTGTATGCTCAGAACATACATCCTTCGAAAGTGAATTTGCTTGACTGCAAGTCATAATCTGATTTCGTCCTTGCAAAAAAAAGGTCTTCCTGTTGCATTGCATTTATATATTTTAGTTACTCCGGCATTATGCTTTTTATGTTTAGGAGCTTTCTATGGAAGTTCGAGGATTCAAAATGCTATTTTAAGCTTTAGCCAAGATATACGAAGAATGAAAACTGGTTGCATTTACCAACAATCATAGCGGAAGAAAAACACCGTCTAGATTTCGACTCGCAGTTGAGCGGATTTACCTCATTCAAAATTGGGAGCATGCACAATAATCCTGACACAGTTCCTTTAAATGAGCCACTGCTGCAGGGAAAACCAGCAGAAACAGAGGCGCTCCGGGACCAGAGTTTGACACCTATGCTCAAGATCAGGGATGGGCGATTTTGAGCATGAATGGCCGGTGTGTATCCAAGTTTTTGTTTCCAATAATTTCTGAGACTTAATGAGCCAATTGGCTGCATATGCTATATGGATTTACAATGATTGGATTGCAGTGAAAAGTTTCATAAGGGGCAGAAAAACAGGTTTCAGAGGTCGTTTCAAAAACTTTTCGAGAATTGCAGCTGTAGTGTGAGATTTCATAAATGGCTCAGCAAATTAAGAAATTAAAGGTCAGAAGTTGACGTGACAGCAGGGAACAGGTATGGCCCTTGTTATCCACTTTAGCCCTTACCTAGGTGGACATGTGACCAGGAGATGATTTCACGAAAAACAAGTTGGGCTGCCCTCAGAAATGTAGCTTTCTTTCACCCTGACAGGCATCCTGCCCAAGAGGCATATTGTTTTAAGTGGTGTGTTTTTCCAAATCTACTCCCCTTGAAGTGGATCCTCGCTTAATCACACAACATGTTTTCCAAACGCCATGAACATTAATCTTCCCCCGTGCGGTTTCACAACGGAGGGGGCAAATAGACTGCTCTGCGTTCCTCCTTTTCGGAGGCTTGCGTGAAGTATCCGAAAACAAGCAGCGGAAACTCAGAATGAGCTGGTTATTTTTGCGCAGTGTCGCCACCACTTCAACCACAAAGAGACACTGAGCCCTTAATCTGGGGTGGGGCACATCGGCTTTGTTGTCTTAGCATCTCTTTTCCTGCCAGGAAGAAGCAGTGTCTGCCCACATCACAGGCTTGCCTGCAGTTCACAAGCATTAAACGTGACGGTCTTGGAATAATGTCCATCCTAATTAGGATGGAAAAAGGAGGATACCTCAGAGGTTTTGAATGCAATATCAAATTGATGACCAAAGCGCAAAACCTCTGATCTGCAGAATTTTTCTGATTGGCGGATTTTACTTTGGATGATGAGAACAAGGAAGGCTGCTCATCCAAAGTGAAATCCGCCAATCAGAAAAATTCTGCAGATAGGAGGTTTTGCGCTTCGATCGTCGAAATGCCAAAAGAAGCTTGCCTCCAGCATAAATGTCAGCACGTGAAACCTGCCAACGTTGAATCACTTCCTGTTGGGCTCCATGGCCGTTTCCTCACGGAACAGGACAATAGAGTAATGCACAGACCAAGGATGAACAAATAACGTAACTGGCTAAACTCTTACAGTCTCTTTAAAACAGGCAATCAACTACTGACTGAATCACAGAAAAAGCTACAGGCCAGACACGCATGCTGATTAGGATCACTTTTCTACCGTGCAGCTCATGAGTGAACAGTGCAGTCGTCATGTTAGTTATTCAGTAATTACCCCTATTTTATTTTTATTACAAAATGGTCACATTAGAATGGATACTTATTGCAACACTACTTACGCAAATGAGAACATGAGATTTTTCTGGTTTCTAGTACAGCCAAGAAATACTAATGCTAAAAGACATCCACATCCAATCAAGCAGCCTTTGTTTCATGCTAATGGCCACAGGAACTTAATGGAATTTCTCTGATCACTCCAGAAAACAACATCAAGAGCCAATTCCCCTCCCCCTTCACCCCATCTTGCTTCCCACTTCACTGATCTTGGTTCCTGTGTCTGGGGACACAGTTGGGTGGCCGCACTGGGTTACAGAACTTTGTTGTGGGGGCATATAACTGGAGGACACCTGTTCTTTTATCTTTGGACACAAAATGTGGCTGTATCACTAGAAAAAGCCGGGGTTTCACTCGTTGTGAAAGTTCTGTCGCTGGTAATTTGGCCTTGCAGGAGTACTCAGTCATAAAATGCCTTACACAGCTCCGTCATGGGAAGTTTTTTATCTCGATAGGATTAAAGCTTGCCCTGTCATCACACCAGTGGTGAGTTATTAAAAGTTTGTGTGCAATACACATGAAATCCTAATGCCAGCACATGTAGTTCAAACATTTTAACTTAAACCATTTGTAAAGAGTGCTTTAATATGAATACTTTTCATTTTCAGTAAAGATTGAGATCTGACGTCTTTTACCTTCTAAATTGGCTTAGACGACCATTATGTAAGTGGTGAAAAAAGCCTACATCAATACTGATTTTTCTGTTCACATTCTTTTATTTCTACACATCCCACCCCATTTATATGGGAAGTGTATACACGAGGAGAATTAAAATATTTACACAGGCGAGCCATTTCATCCCCTTGATCTATCAAAAGCGCAGAGGAACAAAAGTCTTCTTCATGGCTGCTTTGTCCATGAAAGGATGCATGTAATGGGGGAGCTATGAATGATGGAAAAAGCAGAGAGGAAGTGTGGAGTGCTGGCGGTAATATGAATTCCCCAGCAATAACACACACCAACATCTGCAAGCACGTGGACACATACAAGCATGCACAGATACATAACACATACTTGTGTGAAAACAAGTTCAAAATACTGTCCTTTCAGAATGAATGCAGGGCCTAGTAAAACCCACCACTTCAAACTCTTAACTTATGCAGTGTGCTGACCCTTTAGAAAAACTCTCCAACGGATCCCTATGAGATCAGAATAGAAGTTGGACTGGCAGGCTGAGACGCCTAAAGGCCAGTTTACACCAAAGATTCACAACGAGACAAAACCACTTTAGAACGTTGCAGGGTAAAGTTTCAGCAGTGTAAATTGGCCCTCTCAGCTCAACTCAAGCCGGCCAATGGTGTTGCCTGTGACTCAGCTTGTCAAGTCACCAGTAGCTAGTTTTAGAATGCAAGCCACCTGTTGTTTTACCTGTTTTGAATAGCCAATCAGCTCATAGCTAAGTAAGCTGCTCGAATCACCAACAACAGGGGTGAACAGGGGTGTTTACTATGTTTACTTACTATAGGTTTCGCCATGACCAGAAGCTGGCTCTTATATGACCATGGCGATTGGCGAAATGCATCAAGAATAGAGAGCGCGCAGCGCAGTCTAGTTTTTTCTCTACATCATTGGGAACACCTTACCAACTTGTTTGAGGGACAAACTCAAACCATGCTCATTCATATTTTAAGATGCTACAAATTATCCAACTACCAACAAACTGAAAAGCTGGCAGTGTCCAGACACGAAAGTAGAGTCGTTGCTATAGATACGATAAACCGTCTCTTTGCATTGGTGTAAACTGGCGAGTTTCAGAACATTGCAGACCGGCACATAGCAAGCAGTTGCAAATTCCAAGTAATCTTGTCACAAATCTTCCGTGTAAACTGGCGTTAAAAGAATACCTACCCGTTTCAGGGCAGCTTTGCTGATATGATGAATGTTGGAATATGCAAAGAGTGGGATATTGTGAGATTGATGTACTCTATGGATTACATTTCATTGATGTTGCACTTTCCTATGTATGGCCACCCACATTTTCTGTTTGCAGCCAAGAAATATCCCTTCTGTTACTGTTAGGAAAGCAGGCTGCCTGCATGTCAATGTGTCCCCGCTTCCTACTGGTTTTGATGATCTTTTGTCTCCGATTTTCCCATCCCCATCAGCCACAACATGCACATGCATATTTATGTTTGTGTCATATGCAAGATGCAAAAAGAATTTGCGCTACTGGAAGTTATGGGCAAGTGTACAATGGAGGGAGTGTGATCCAGAGCGGATTTGGGGACAGTTTTTTTAAAATTTCAATCATCAAGAGCAAAACAGGATCCACAATAAATTCATGACAGCACAAACTTGTTCTTCTCTTTAGCAGATAAAATTACCAAAAAGAAAATGCGAGTTGATAAACAAAGCTTCATGTGCTGTGGAAAATGCACGGCCCATGATATGCAAACATGACATTTTAGGCTTTCAGCAGAGCGATCTGTAATAGTCTTGCCTTTTATCCTGCTGATCATTCCACTGAAGCTCAGGCTGAACACCTTGCTGAAGTGGAGAGGAAGGCAGTGTCCAGCTGGGAAGCAAATCTGCAACTTTGGTAGTACTAGACCCTTTCGAAAACCCTTCAACTGCATTGACTGTTGCTGTCAATGCAGGCCTTGTATTCCAGAGAGTTCCTTACTCATCCTGTTACTTTGAGGAGATGATTTCCTTTCCATCGTCTGAACACGTCAGCCTGGCAGACATAAGGAGTCAGGACAGGGCAAGCCCCCCCAATTCCCCCGCTCCAACCTCATCGAGCCTCCAGCATCCTTACCACAACAGCCAAAGTTTGACCTTTGTCCTCCAGAAGAACCTACGACACACTTTCTGGAAGACAACCTTTATCTGAAACCATAGATTGCAGCTTTAAAAGCAAGACTGTGTCATACAGGGCTTTGCAAACATGCAAAATGTAAACAGTTCCTGATACGAAACCAGTCGGTGGAGAGTGAAGGGCAGGTTTGTCATTTTGAACACATAGCTCAAGTGGCTGAAGTTTTTGTGCGGGGAGGGCTCAAAATACGAAGGTGCCCCACTGGCACTGACCTTCACCAACGGCTGACCTGAGACCTGCTTCTTGCATATCCACATTAAAAGGAAACTGGCGTTGATTCCACCATTCAGCCAAAAAGGATTTTGGATGACCCTTACCCCAATAATGCCTCTTCTCTGAAATCTGTCAGATATACTGGAGGAAGGGTCGATCCAGTGCACCTCTCATTAGTGAGGAAGGAATACAGTGCCGGACAAAAGTCTTGTCACTTATCCAAGTTGTAGGAACAACAAATAATAACCTGACTTGTAGTTGATCAACTGGAATCAAAAATGGCTTATATGAAAGGCAAAGCCCTCTAGATTATGTGAAATATACCAAAATAGAGTTTTGTGTCATTCATTGAGTTTTATAATTTTATTTGTACAGAACGGTCAGATTTTGCTTGGACAAAAGTCTTGCATTGAAAAAAAATGTGGAAATAATTCATACACTTTATTTTGAATACACAAATATGCCACTATAATATCAGAATATAAAGTCAAGGTGCCTTGGAAAAAAGAATTAATATTGCATATGACTCCCATGAGCTTGGAGGACTGCATCCATACGTCTTGGCAATGACTGAAATAACTTGATGATGAAATCATCTGGAATGGCATAGAAAGCAGTCTTGCAGGACTCCCAGAGTTCATCAAGATTCTATGGTTTCATCTTCCAAGCCTCCTCCTTCATCTTACCCCTGAAATGCTCAATAATTGCTCATGTCAGGTGACTGGGTTGGCCAATCCTGGAGTACCTTCATCTTCTTCGCTTTCAGGAACTGTGACATGGAGGCAGAAGAATGAGAAGGAGCAGCAGTATAAGTAGGGCAGCAAGAACTTCTTGATATTTCAGGCTGTTGATGTTGCCATCCACTCTGCAGATCTTTCTCACACCCCCATATTGGATGTAACAACAAACCATGGTTTTTCCTCCACCAAACATGATTGTTTTCTGGGAGAATCTTGGGTCCATGAGGGTTCCAACAGGTCTTGTACGGCGACTGGGATGCAATTCAATAGATGATTCATCAGAAAAATAAACTTTCAGCCACTTCTCCAGTATCAATCCTTTCTGCAAGCTGTGGGCCTTGGCAAATGCAATGCAGGTTTTATGTTTTCTGTTTAATGCAGGCTTCTGTGTACAAATTCGGCTATGAAAACCACTTTGAGAGAGAATTTGACAAACTCTTCTAGTAGATACTGGGATTTTTGGTGACATTTCCTCATGTAGCTTCGCTGTAGTTGAAGAAGGGCTGGCCTTGTACAGTTGAAGCAACAAACGGTCCTTTCAAACAGTTGTCATACCGGGTCTGTCTGACCTGGCGCTTGCCATGAACGCACCAGTTTCTTCAAATCTTTTTCTCATCCCCTCCACTTGACATTTGGATACATTAAAGATGTCTGCCACCTTAGCAGCAGACTCAGTATTCAGGCTCTTGATGATCAGCACTTTGGTCTGTGGTTGAATCTTTGGTATGTCGTCAGAGGTCTAGTCGCACCTCATATGAAAGTCTGGTGTGCTGGGGTTATTTCTATGCACATCTGGGAATGTGTTAATTACAGTATTTGTCATAGGTTAAACTCTAATCTGCGATTTGTTGCATCATCTGAAGAGATGACAAGACTTTTGGCCCAGCAAAAATAGATGTTATGGGCTTAGCCAAGCTGTGAACATCAGAACACTTTTTGACGGTTTCATTTTGCACCAAATTATTAATGTGAAAGCCCTTGACATTAAAATGGACCATTTATTGTAACAATTGATTGGTTAGAAATAAAGTTATATGCTATTTTTAGTTACTATGTCCTTATGCGACAAGACTTTTGTCAGGCACTGTACATGCTTCTGGGGGACAATAACAGAAAGGGTATATGAATGGGTTGGCCTTCCAAAAATCTTTTAATCAGACCAGCGTGTGTGTGTGTGTGTGTGTGTGCGTGTGTTTTCCAATAATTTTCCCCTAAAACTATCAAGCTATCATTTATAAAAATGTTGAAAACCAAAACAACGTCATTTCTAATGACGTGTTGAGAAATATAACAAAGGTTTTCCAAAACTTCATGACAAAAAAAACAAGCAGTAGAAGGCACTCCTAATTCAGACTTGGAATTGACATATAATTTTCAAACTATGATCATGTGAAAAGCACACGCACTGCTTTGTCAGGTGGCTGTCTGTAGGACATGGTGGATTTGGATTGTCTCTTTTAAGAGCAGCTCTTGATGACGACTTAAGATTTCACGAAGCCATGCTTTCGTAGATCTTAATTAGAAACAGAATCGACAGAAGGGCAGCGGGGGCAAAACGCTGTCTGGCGTCTTATGAAAAAAAAAAAGATGCTGCTTTACACCCTCCTTTCCCCTCTACATCTGCATGACAC
Source organism: Gymnothorax javanicus (assembly GCA_029692085.1). NCBI lineage: Eukaryota > Metazoa > Chordata > Actinopteri > Anguilliformes > Muraenidae > Gymnothorax > Gymnothorax javanicus. Next base: position 44,790,732 of record CM056206.1, on the reverse strand, counting down.
TGGCTTACTCAATCTTACAGTTTATAGTCTGAAACGCAAAAGCAATGTTTCATAAAGCATTTAATTCTGGAATCGTATTGTTTTTGAAAGTAACTTCGAATAACAGAATAGACAGAACAAAGTAGGAGACCAGTTCTGGCTTCAGTGGAGACCAAGCCACAACAACTGAACTTAGAAAAGAACAGGACACCCAACAAATATTCAGCTACTGAATTTGAAGCTGGTGCAAACCAGCAAGCCCAGATTCCGTCCAAAAGGACAGGACTTCGACAGTAAATTATGCAATGACTCACAGGCAATGTGCGTAACAGCAGTTGGAACTTCAGTCTTGCAAGAAAGCGATTCTGGATATCACTACTCTCCCTGTGATCACTCGTTTTCCCTGAGTGTACTCAGAGTTCCCTTTGAGTACTCCAGTTTCCTTCCACAATCCTAAGACATGCAGTGTTTGTCCATCCATCCACCCATTCTCTATACAAGAGTCCGCAGATACTAGGGTGGCAGGGGAGCTGGAGCCTATCCCAGCTGACTATGGGCGAAAGGCAGGGGCCCACCCTAGACAGCTCGCCAATCTATCACCAGGCGCACACACCATTCGCACGCCATTCACTCACACGCTAATACCTGTGGACAATTTCGTGTCTGCAATTAGCCTATTGTGCATGTCTTTGGACTGTGGGAGAAAACCTGAATACCTAGAGGAAACCCACGCAGACATGGGGAGAACATGAAAACTTCACACAGAGAAGCCCCAGGCCGGATTCGAACCCACAACCTTCTTGCTGCGAGGCAACAGTACTAACCAGCTGCTCCCCAGTGTTTCTGCATTTACGTAAATTGAACTTGCCAGCCCTGAAATTGTGAAATAAATTCAAAAAAATAAATAATGATGAATTGAGGGAAGGGGTTAGTTCTTCTTGGCTTCAGGCATACTACCAATTTTTTATGTCCCCCAACCCCAAAATACAGCCCTAAACACCACCCCTACAAGCTGCTGGTCTATTTAAAGGATTTAGGCCATTAGTCATGCTTGGTTCCATTTGTGAGGTCTATGCACATGACCTTTGGGTTCATAGTTTCCCTCAACTTGACCAACAGGAGAACAGAAAGTGGGGCAGAGGCATTTTAATACAGCCCGTTTGATGTGGCCTAAAAATAGAGTGTTCTGTAGACCCCCGGCCCGCTCTCAGCCCCAGCTGGCCCTCTAGGTTCCGGTAACCTACCGTCGCCCCACTCATTGACGCCATAGAGGTCACCACAGAGTTGTATTTTTAGCATCAATGATGAAATAATTGAGCTCCTCTTCAAAGTTTGCAGCATGCTCTTATGCAAAGGGATTACAGCACAGTAAAGGTTCTGCAGGGGCGGGGGCTGGGACAAGCTTTGGGGACGGGGGGGAGGGGTTCTGGGTGTCAGAGGGATGACGCTCCCAAAATAGCCAAACCTGCTGTCTAATTGTCCACATTGTCCTCCTCCCCCTACCCGTCCTCGCTCTCAGCTGCATGCCTGGGTCGGTGACCCCATCATCCACTTCGCCGAGTCTGGAAGAGTTCTTTCCGCCCCCTGCAGCTTCAAACGCACCGGCCAATCAACAGGGCACAGCAACGGGCAGGCCCCAGCCCCAAACTAACAGCCAAGCGCCAAAACCAGTTAGAGCTGATTCCTGCAGTATGCACAAATGGGCAATGCTGCCCGGCACTGCATGTCCCAACCCATGAACCCCTGCCCCCAACATGCAAATATGCACACCCCACACCCCTCTCTGGCCCTTCGCCAAATCCCCCAGAAGAATGCATTGCGATAGCCTGATAGCCTTACTTTTCCTTCCCACAAGACCAGGAGTATGGTGCAGTGGCTCAGCCTGTGTAAATACAGTGAGCACCATAATTCATTTGACGGTGACAGGTTCCTTTGTTATTCGGGGTTCTTTAAGCAGAGTCAATAACCACATCTGATCCCAATAACGCACCCAGTTTCGTGCAATGAACATGAAAAAACTGGTGCTAGCACACCAAAACTGGACAACTGAACCGGAGTTGAGAACTTCATCTTCATCGCTCGCTCAACTTAAGTAGGATAATACTGGGCTGTGTATAAATCTGGGAACTCATACTTACATAGTATATTACCAGTTAGTGGAATAAAGTGAACTGTATGCATGTAAAAATAAAAATGATTAAACAATTCCCTCCCCCCCCAGAGGAGGGCAGGGGAATCAGTTCCTCTTTGAGTGATCCTATTTTGTAATTCAGTTTAGCCTGGGTTGGGGTATCTTCCATTTACCATTTCAGATTTACATTCCCTAGAGGACTCCAAGAAATGGCCATTGCCGCTCCATGATGACAGTGCGGTTCACATCACCTGAGCAACTGAGCAAGTAGCCAAGGTGAGGCTAGCACAGATTGGCATCAGTCTGCCTTTTTTTTTTTTTTTTAAATAAAGACCCGAGGGTCTACAGGCGTGACTTTGCAACCACAAAACCTCATCTTCATACTTTTTTAGATGGTTAACAACAATGCGCGAAGCAGAGAGATGTTCAGATAAGGCCCAAGGTGCACTGTTTTGATTATTTTATTTTCTTCCTACCTAGTCCGGACAATGGCTTTCTTTACAGTATAATAAAAATGCCTTACAGCCATCATGCAGTTTTTAGCCATATTTTGCTCACAGCCAGCATGTAAGCTGCACGCAAGCACTACAGCAGAAATGCATTACACCCATTTATATTTCTGATAAAGGCAAACGCTGCCAAAGTCCCCACTTTAACGTTCAGATTCAGTTGATGTCTTTCACAGCCAAGACACGTAGAATCCAACATAGTCGCCGTTGTTTAGAGAAATATCAGGCTCAGTGCTAACATAATTAACATGAATACTGGCAAAATCGAAATAGGTTTCATTCACACACACAAAGAAAAGACCAAAAAACAGTAACTACTTTTATGTGACCATAATTCTTTATTTTATTTTAGCAATTTTATGTGCTTTCCACAGCGCACGCCCAGCACACTGTAGGGTTATCATCTCTTGGGGACCGGACCAGGATCCCAGAAACTGGGCCGGGCTGCGCCGACATGGGCTTAACAGCCAACCGCACATTGCAAGTCACATGATGCCATGGGGGGCAAACCGAAATTTCCCCATCAGGAAAATTAAAAAAAAAAAAAAAGACTGATAAATCCATGAATACATTTTTCTGGCAACCAGAAATGATCGATATATAATTTGTTAATTTTTCTCTTTTAAATCATTGGAGCCTTTTTTCTTGGCGGCGAAAAAAAAAATTATTTTTATTCAGGCTACATGAACACCAAGGGGACCTTGTCTCCAAGCGCATTCTCGTGAGTAGCACATCAGCTGATGTGAGTGGGTGAAGCATGGGAGATTTCTGGTGATGGACTAACGTTATGACCGAGTCAGTGAAGTGAGCTGGCATCACCATACATTAAGGCAAGAAATCAGCTGAGTCACTTCAACCCGGCACTGTGAACATCGTAAAGCTCATGTTCAGATTTTTGGATTGTGTGTGCAGTTTGTTGGCACATGCAGATGGGCAGACAGGACGCTGACAAAAATGGTACAAGTGGTGCAACGGGAAAGCCTTGATTATTTTTCTGACTGTTCAGATATTTACCATCTTTACAAATCCACAGTCTAGCTGGTTTGTCTCTTATTCAAGAGATATTTCTTTTAATATCTTGATCATCCATACTTTATACTCGCTTCTTCCTCACTAAGGTCACAAGGGAGCTGGAGCCCATCCCAGCTAACTAAGGTTGAAAGGAACCCACCCTGGACAGCTCGCCAATCCATCGCAGGGCGCATGCACCATTCACTCACACTTTTAGTCTTTTTTTTGGACTATGGGAGGAAACCTGGAGGAAAACCCACGCAAACACGGGGACTCCAAACAGAAAGGCCCAGACCGAACCCACCACCTTCTTACTGTGGGGCAGCAGTGCTAACCACTGCACTGCTGACATCTGAATTCACTGCTGCCAAGAGAAAGAAATAATGAACCAGTGGATATCTGTAAAGTTATTTTTTTTATAGAATGAGTCTTCAGAGGTCATGATGACCATTCATTCATTTTCTGAACCACTTCATTCTGAACCCTATGCCTGCTAACTATGGGAAAAAGGCAAGGACGTAACCTGGGCAGCTCGCCCATAAGTCACAAGGCTCACACACCATTCACCCATATGCACTTAAGTAAATCTTCGCTAGTCAAGCAAATAGTAACTCGTTTTAAGTTACTATTTGCTTAACAAGTGAAAGTTTTCTTATCCCATTGGCAAGCTAGTCAAAATTACCTCAAATCAAGGGAAAATTTTTTGTCTTACAAAGAAAAATGGTGACACAAATAAGTGTTTTAAGCCTTAAAATAAGTAATCATCTTACCTAGTATATTCATCTTTCATTTTTTGCAGTAGTCTCCATTTAGATTGACATTCATATCTTTGGACTCCTGGAGGAAAAAGGAGTACCCAGGCAAACATGCAAACTCTGCACAGAATGGCCCCAGACCAGATTCAAACTGACTGCCTTCCTGTTGTCAGACAGCCACGCTGCCTAGTGCACCATCATGCTTCCATCAGGGTAAACAAGGAGGCATATTAATAATACAATGAGGTCAACAGCAATGAAGTAAAAGGAGGATACTGATTTAACACTCATGAGGCAAGTCACTGAAAAAACACTACCAACTGTAGGTCTCTACCGACTCCTAGTGGCAGTACATTAGACCTGAAATTCTTTCTGGGATCCATACTGGATATCATTTTATCATTTTTTGGGCATTTTACCCCAGTATTACATTACTATGCCGTTTCATGTAGCACAGTACGGAGAGATTTTTTTTTTCCCCATACTAACATGTCCAGATCCACTGTAAGGACAGAATTTTTGCCATTCTGGACTTGCTATTGAAATGTCAGAAGAGGTTATCAGTGCAAATTATCACTTTATTAAAACAACGAAACTGCTTTCCCTTTATGAGAACAAGCATTTATTTTTGTTTGGCATTGATTGCAAATTTATTTTTTTTTCAATTACATGTATGAAAAATTAATAATTAAATTAAAATGTAATTATTAAATCTGTCATATTATAAAAGTAAAATGTAAGTAAGTAAAAGTAATAAAGCCCCTTCCCAAGTCATTTAAGATTAAATAGTGAATTTTTCATGCTGTAATCATATATGACACACTTACAGGTTTGGAAACAAGTAATCAGTGGTTCATTGTCTATTTCGCAATACACAACCTCACTATAAAGCTGAAGAATTAGCCCAACCGTTAGCACAATCAAGGTTATTCAGGAACTTTATAACACATTTTTGCTTATCCAGCATTCAGACTGGTCTACTGCTTTAAAGATAGTAAACTGTTGGAAGAATTTGAGAGCATTCTGATTATTTTGATATATGTCTGCAATTTATCTTCAACCAGCAGTAGGAATCTTGGAGTCACACCAGTTGGCCAATCTTCATCTGGGGACCTGTGAAAAAAATTGCAAACGCGATACATCGATTCTATTTTTCAGGGTGCTCTTCAGGTTCTGAATTCGGAGGTTGAGATAGGGCCTCAGCTCCGTCCTCGCAGCCTCTGTCGTTAAAGACTGAGGAGGCTTGCCCCAGGTAACTCCCTCATTTACAGCACTAACGTTGTTTAAAAGCTTGCTCATGGCCTCGCATTCGGCACAATTCCCGTGCTTCCACTGGGCCCTCCTTTCATCACACTCTGATGGCGAGAACTTCACCCCTGGAAATATTTTCCAACATTTCTCACAAGGAGGCTTGGGAATGTATCTCAGACCTTGTCCTTCACCAACGTGGCCCAAGTAGCTTTCAGGGTCTTCGTCTCTTTGGTCATTGAGCAACGTAAAGGCTGCAGAATGCACGAACTTTGGAAGAAATATGGACTCACGGCCTTTAGCAGCCAAACACACACCCAGAGCTACCTTTCGATTCCAGGTTTCAACACAGGACAGGTTGATGAAGAAATCCCGTTTAGGTTTCCCAGTGCAAGCCACAGACCCTCCATAGTACTTCTCAGATTTCTTGTTTGCTTGCTTATCTTCAAAGTAGCAATAGCTGATAACAGTAGATGCTAAACAGAAATCATTCCTACAGCGATTGACATCATTTTGAGGAATATGCATTTTTGCATTCAGGGCCAGCAGCTTTTCCAGGACCTGATCTCCAGCAGTCTCAACAACCTTTGGAGAGAGAATGAGATGAACAACTATCCACCCATTCAATCAATTGAATGACATCTGAATAAATCCTCTCCCTGTGTTTAATGTAACTGGCCTTTCTTTGATCACATTGCAGTACGGGTGGATACAGAGTAATAAGTTAAGGGTAAAGTCAAGTCTTTTAAAGCCTATTTGGTCCCTCTCTGGAAAGAGTGGGAACAAATAGACTTGGTAAGAGTCAGATTTAGTCTGAAATAGTAATCTCTGAAAATCTTACAGTATAGTATATATCAAAGGTTAATGTATGTTACCACATCAAGAAGAATGGAGAAAGGGGTCCTTAAAGGCAGATGGCTTCTGTACTTTTCAAATGGCTCAGGAATTGATTGTGTCAAACGTTCAACAACATTTTGAGACAAAATCTGCTGTGGCTCAATGGATGGCTCATTCATGTAACCAATGAACAAGATGCTGTGCAGAATCTGATGAAAAAGATGAGAGTTAATATAGGTCACGTCATGAAGAAAGGTAGAAAACGCCCAAGCCCAATAATATAGACATTTTTGTTTTTTTTTAAGATGACAATAAAATAAAGAAATTGAGCAATGCATCATTCAATTGACTAGCATCATTCTACACTGCTTGTCCAGAAGAAAAGTTGCCGTTTGGATTTGAATAGGCAAACACTTAAGAGCCTAAGATCAAATATTATTGCAGTGATTAATACATTTCAGCAGCCGACCATTCTTTTAACACTGAGTGATTCTGTGTGTAGCTTCTCATTTCTTAATCAACCACGTTGGAAGATGTATCCCATAGTAGTGGGAAAAATGTTTCAGTGTTTCAAGAGGTTCAAATTATTGGCCGACATCAAGCAAAGAAAACTACCGCAGAAATTGCCGAAATAATTGGAACTGGTTTTAGAGCCGTCCAACACATTATTAAAATCTGGAAGGACAGAGGTGAACCATCAACTTCATGGGAGAAATGGGCCAGAAAAAAAAAAAAAAAAAAATCTTGAACGATCGTGACCAGAGATCACTAAAATGCTTAGTGTCGTCTCATCATAAAAAAATTGACTGTAGACGCCCTATTCCCTTTTCACAGAAGACTCTAAAACCTCAGTAGTGGAGTGGTAATCTCATTTTTTTTACCATAAACATTGGCTGAAAACAGAACAACTGTCACTCAGTTAAACCATTCTTATTCCATATTATGAAGCCAAAGGAAAATCACAACTGAAGTGACTAATGCTAAAAGTACTTAAGTCACATTTTCACAAACCGTGAGGTGAGGAAGGGATAACTTCTTTTATAGTCACCACTGCCCACGACGTCAATTTTCTCAAAAAGAACTTTCTGTGACTTAAGTACTTTCAGCATGATCTTCAATTTTGTCCCAAAACCCAGTCCTCAGATGAAAATTAGTTTTGTTATTATTTTAAAGCCTTATTTTAAACCAAAAGTCAATACTGAGTATGCAGACATAGCTGCTGTATCTATGTTATTCCTCCTCTGTAATTTCAAGGTGGCATGATAGCAGGTGGACCTTGGAGAGAACAGAAGCCAAATTCGCACACTGGGCTGAAGAAAACTTTACAGTGCATATGGCTGGTGCATATTTGTGATGCATGACTGGGGATCTGGGGGAAGGGATCAGTGGTGCACAGTAACACGGATTCCCTGCAGACCGAAGATTCAATCTTCCTCAGGATAAGCACTGGACTACTATGGGCACTCTGTGATTCCGTGATCTGGAACTAATTGCATATTTAACTTGATTTCAAAAAAAAAAAAAAAAAAAAAAAAAAAAAGCATGTGACGTTACAAATTGTGGTAGAAAAACAGCTGTAAGTTTGTGAAAAAAGGGTCACACCTCTGCAGCGTAGCATCTGGCCTTAACCGAGTCAAGTTGTCCATTTCTGCTCTGATTACGAAGATATTCCAGAGAAGACTCAATGAATAGGGTGCTACTCTTGATCAGAATCTGTGTGTGGTCGATATCAAGCCGAACAAAGTCGTCCTTTCTCTGACTGTAAGAGAAACACATTTAGGCCTACATTAAATAAACATACAAATCAGCTTATTTTAAATTGAAAAATGGTGCTTTTAAGTTGTAAACTGGATTGTGCCAAGAAATCTGCTTACCTCATCTCTGGAGTTGTCAATGAACGAAGACAATTCAAGATCAAGAAAAGAGAATATGCCTGATGAAAAAGAAGATTGCATTCATAAAGCTCTCTGTGATAGGGAAATTGTTGGCCAAGTCGTACCACTTTTTGAACATAAAATTATTCATTTGTTTATTTATTTATTTGCCCTTTGATAAAAGATTTTCATCCTTTTTGAATGTTTGCAAATTTGTTCAATGCCTGACAAGTTTGTGATTTGGATTCCGCTCACTTTAACCATTAGCATGAAGGCTATGTGCCGTCTATGTTCGATTCGGCTAATGGAATTGATTGATGACTGACTCTGAGACGAAGTGCTTCTCTCATACAAACTTTAAGTTATTATGACAACACTGGGGCCTGAACATATAACCTTCCTCTAGTACTTTATAGACATATTTGTCTGTTTGTCAGAAACTGATCAAGAACTTTTTTTTTCCACAAATGTGGCCTATTAAGCTCACAGCTTTCACCAAGAAACTATCAGTTGCTTTCATCAGCCTGGTGACTCGAAAAATTACTTGACTCGAAAAGGTTATTCAAAGTTTTGATTGCCTGAACAATCTCAATCTATTGCAGACGTTTCATGTTAAGTGCAGTGGTCTCGTAAAGCCTAAGCTTCTCTTAGACTTGCATTGACTAGCGTAGGCAATGTGGCTTACAATTGACTCCTTTAACCCCTTTGCGCAGAATACAAATATGCCAATTTTTTCCTGTTTTGCATGAGCCTATTTAGGCTTTATAACTCAGTATTTGTGTCACAGAGACTGAAAAATTATACCAGTGAAGAAAGACATTTGGAAATTCAATAACAGAATTACTTGAGAATTAAAATTTTGGAATTTACAGACGCCGGCGTCTATATCTGCGCAAAGGGTTTTTAAGAGAGTTTGCCAGATCTCGTCTTGCATCTCCAAAACAACATGGATCCTCCCAAAATCAGGGAAAAAAACCCTCGTTAGGACTCTCGCCACACGACTCCTTTTATTGTCCGAACTTTACCGGTAAATCTAGGAAGTACATGACATGTAATCCACTTCAAGATGACCAGAAATTGAACTACCTAGTACAATGGCGGAGAGTGAGGTCACACGAACAGCGGAAATGGCTTGTCTGAAAGTGCAACAAATCCTCTAAAAGCAGCTGTGAAAATTTTTTAAAATTAATAACTATACATTATGTTCCAGTAGAATTAACAGCATATGGAGAATTTGGGCATAAATGAACCACGCAAGACCATTGATCCAATTCCCATTTCCGTTGTGTTACATACGCTATTCTCCACCACGGAGACTGTCGTAATGTAACACGATGGAAACAGGATGTCTTGTGCAATTAGATCAATGGTCTTGCGTGGTTCATTTATCCTCAAATACTTCCTATATAGTTGTGCTCAAAAGTTTGCATACCCTAGCTGAATTTGTGAAATGTTGCCATTTATTTTGAAAATATGACTCATCAAGCAAAAAACTTGTCTTTTATTTCAGGATAGTAATTAAGTGAAGTAATTTATCATGACATAGGTGTTTGGCTCCTCTTTAGATCATAATGATGACTGAAATCATCGAAATGGCCCTGATCATAAGTTTACATACCCTTGAATGTTTGAGCTTGTTATACAGACACAAGGTGGCACACTCAGGATTAAATGGCTATTAAGGGTTCCTGACCTTTTTAAATTTGAATTAGTGTCTGTGTATAGTCATTGAGTTTGTTAGCTCCTGAGAGGATGCACTGATCTGGCTACGCTAGACACTGAGCCATTGGGCGCGGAAAAGAACTGTCTAAGGACCTTCGTAACAAGGTAGTTCAACTTTTTAAAGATGGGAAAGGATATGAAAAGATATCCAAAGACTTGAAAATGCCAGTCAGTACTGTTGAGTTCGTGATTAAGAGGTAAAAAATTAGGGGATATGTTGATTCCAAGCCAAGGTCAGGTATGCCAAGAAAGATTTCAGCCCAAACTGCCAGGAGATTTGTTCGGGACACAAAGAGAAATCCACAAGCTACCTCAAGAGAAATACAGGATGCTCTGGAAAAAGATGGGGTGGTCATTTCAAGGAGCACAATAAGGAGGTACTTAAACAACAATGAGCTGCATGGGCGAATTTCTAGAAGGTAGAAATTATTGTGCCAATCCCACAAAAAAGCCTGCCTCGAATATGCCTGACAACACCTTGACACATCTCACAACTTCTGGAATACTGTCATTTGGAGTGACGAGACCAAAATAGAACCTTATGGTCACCACCATCAGCGCTATGTTTGGAGAGAAGTCAACAATGCCCATGGTGAAAAATATACCATTCCCACTGTAAAGCTCAGTGGTGGCTCTCTGATGTTTTGGGGGTGTGTGAGCTTTAAAGGCACGGGGAACCTCGTAAAAATTGATGGCAAGATGAATGTAGCATGCTACTAGAAACTGGCACACAATTTGCATTCTTCAGCACGAAAGCTGCGCATGGCATGCAGTTTCCATCATGACAACGATCAAAAGCACAAGGTCAAGTTGACCTTCCAGTGGTAACAGAAGAGAAAGGTGAAAGTTCTGGAGAGGCCATCACAGTCTCCTGACCTCAATATCATTGAACTGCTTTGGGGAGATCTCAAACATGCAGTTCATGCAAGGTGACCAAAGAATTTGCAGGAGCTGGTGGCATTTTGCAAGGAAGAATGGGCAGCTATACCACCTGAGAGAATTAGGGGCCTCACTGACAACTATTACAAAAGACTGCACACTATAATTGACACTAAAGGTGGCAATACACAGTATAAAGAACTAAGGGTATGCACACTTTTGAACAGGGTCCATTTCATTTTTTTCCCTTATTTCCATGTTTTATTTGATGATTGTGCCATTCTACATGACCTACTGTTGGATATGAATCCAATAAAAAAATAAAAGAAATGTGTTTCGCCAGGCCATTCATATTTTACTTAAAAAATGTTACCCATTTTACAAATTCAGTCGGGGTATGCAAAATTTGGAGCACAACTGTGCTGTTATTCCTTTTGTAACATGAATGTATGGTTAATAAAAAAAGTTTTCGCATTGGCTTTAAGACTCTTTGCATATTCAGGCAAGCCATTTCCCTCGTTCATGTGACGTCACTCTCCGCCATTTTACAAGGCAGTTAAATTCGCTGAGAAAGTGCGACGTCACTTCTGTTAGAGTCAACACTCACTTCCTTGACAATGGTTCGCGCACACAGAATAGCAACACGTTTGCTCGTACACTTAACACACGGCTGGAAATACCTAATATTTGACTATCAAAATACACAAAAAAAAAAGTGCTTTCTCTTCTTTTATAATGAGCACAGTTTGGGTTTAAGATAGCTGAAAATAAAGCATAATTCCATACATAGACACGAGGGCCATGGTGATAAATACTGTGAAAGTTGTTTGGTTCGTTCGGCTTGAACCAATTGCCATGGCTGCTGCAGTTTGACCTCGGAGTGACGTCACAACTTAGGCAGCAAATTTCTGGTCTACTCGAAGAGGACAATCATGTACTTCATGGATTTACCGATGAAGTTTGGGCAATATAAGGAGTCGTGCGGCGAGATTTAGTTCTAACGGGGGTTTTAGCTGGATTTCGGTAGGATCCGCCCTGTTTTGATGAGGCGAGACGAGATCTTGCAAACTCTCTTTGTGTCGTGGAGTAGGAGGCTGAAGTTGGCTTCCAATTCGCAGCTTCCAACTGGAATTTTCCGGTCCACCTTAAAAAAGGCTAAATGGCTGTATATGCCGTGCTCGGACGATTTCAAGCGAATTCGTGAACTGAAAACTTAACGTATCAGGGAATTAGTGAGATGGAAAGGAAACATAAAACAAAATGGTCTTTCATTGATTTACAATCCATGATGTTTGTTTAAACTGCAGTATTTTTTCAAGGCCGATGCACATTTTTCCCCCCATACAGGCCTCACAAGAGCAGATCTAGATAAAAAAAACTGCTATACTTAAAGTCATCAGACAGGAATATTCATAAGAAGCCAAAATGATTTTAAACCATGCCTCAGACGTGTGAAATGTTTTCCTGATTCGTGAAATCAGGTAAAAAGCCACTCATGATGTTCTAGCCATCCAGACCAGACCAGGTCATGTTAAAAATATCTCTACTTTGACTTAACAAATCAAGACTAAATTATCCCAGAGCTTATGAAGATTAATTAAAAAACAGTTTCAGATCTGGGAAACTTTGTTGTGATTTGTGAAATCATAAAAAAGGCCAATTTTAATGTCCCCCCCCCAGGAACCACCTAGGACCACATCTTGTTTAAAAAATTACAAAATGGAGACTCATGAAATCAGGACAAGATTATCCCAGAGACAATAAAGATTGTTTAGGACATAGTTTCAGATTTGTGAAATCTTTTTCTGATTTGTGAAAACAGAGAAAAGGCCAATTTTAGTGTTTTTCCTTATACAGATGACCTAAAAGCAGATCTTGTTAAAAATTACAGACTCATTAAACCAGGACTAGACTATTCAATAGAGTAAACAAATTGATTATAACAGTTTCTGATTTGTGAAACCTTTTTCTGATCTGTGAAAACAGAGTAAAGGCTGATTTTAGTGTTCCCCCCCCATAGGCTCAGAAAATCTGGGCTAGATTCACAATAAGAGACTAAATAATCTTTTAAACGATGATTCAGATTCATGAATCCTGTTTGATTTGTGAAAACCCAGAAAAGAGCAATTTCACAGTTTTTCCTTCAGACAGACCACTTAAGACTTGATCAAGTGAACTAAAAGCTACAACACAAAGATTCATCAAAGAAGGACCACAGGCATGAAAGATTCTTTAAAAAAACAGTTTCAGATTTGTGAAACTTTTTATTTGTGAAAACAGAAAATATAGATTTAATGTTTTTTCCCCTCAATACAGACCATTTAAGCCCAAGTCTCGATAAAAAGATTGCAACACTCAGACTCATCAAATCTGGGCAAGATTCACAACAAGAGCCTAAACTGTGTTTGCATGAGTCTCTGGAGTCTGCTTGGTATTATAATCCAGATTTGCCCTGTCCAAGTATAGGTTTTTGTCCTGTAGCTGATCTGATCTGGTCAATATGAGGTAAAAGCAGTAAAATCAGTCGTTTTCAATTTTAACAAAAAGAAGTTTTACAAATATGAAACATGGTGTTATAAGAGTTTTTATTCTCCCACAGGTAATCTAGCGCAGATTTTATTAGGCCAAGTATATGAGTTTTTATAATAGATCTGGTCATACGTGACCTATATGAGGAAAGAACTGTGAAATCTTACTTTTGTTTTTCACAAATCAGAAAAAGGTTTCACAAATCTGAAACTATGTTATAAACAACCAGTACACTCTGCAGAATAATCTAGACCTGGTTTGATGAGTCTGCAAATTGTAATTTTTTAACCCCTTTGTGCAGACGCTGACGTTCGTAAATTCGGAAATTTAATTCCTCAACAATTCTGTAATTGAATTTCCAAATGTCTAGCTTCACTGGAATACTTTTCCAAAGTCTCTGTGACACAAATACTGAGGTATAAAGGTTAAATATGCTCATGCACAACAGGGAAAATTGGCTAAATTTTGTATTCTGCACAAAGGGGTTAATAAGATCTGGTCTTAGGTGGCCTGTATTGGGAAAAACACTGAAATTGGATTTTACTCCATTTTCACAAATCAGAAAGAGGTTTCACAAATCTGAAACTATGTTAAACAATTTTTACACTCTCTGGGATCATTCAGTCCTGGTCTGATGAGTCTACATGTTGTCATTTTTAGCCCGCTTGGCCGACAGGCCCAAGGGGCTTATGCTGTACTTAGGGTCATTAGTGGTGGTCTGTTGTGTGTCCGTGCGTGCGTACGTGCGTTACGTTGTTTCAGCGCGATACAGCTTTCAGTTTTCCACGGATCCTTTTTCATATTTTATGTGCATGTATATGGGCCCAAGATCTAGCCCGAGTTTGATTTTGGGCGTGCTGCCATTCTTGGGTTGGTCAACAGGTGGCTTTTTCTGCAAAATTTCAAACAGCTCTAACTCCCTTACTCTACGAGCTAAGATGCTCAAATTTTTACTATAGGGTGTTCTGCCAAGGGTTCATCATACATGTCATGGGTTTTTGATTTGACTTAATTTTAACCCTCTGTTAACAAAGGACCTTTCCAACTGTGTAAAAATCATTTCCCTAGGCAAATATGTTGATTAAGGGCCAATATTTGGAAAAATAGTGAAAAAAAAAAAAAAAAAAAAAATTCAACCCTTTGGCCCACCTTTCCAAAATGTAGCAGATCTGCTACATTGGGTAATAATGTAAATGGAAAAATGAAAGTGACGGACCATTCAAGTTATTTCCAAATGTTTATTTGGCAATAAGAAACAAAACCAGCCGGGTGTCCAGGCTGTTAACCCTTTCACTTTATGTAGCAGATATGCAACGGTGGTCAATAGAGGGTTAAAGGTTATGTAGGTCAAAGGTCATAAAATGAAGATTTTCTTTCAGTGCAATAGTGCCTTCAGTTTTCAGCGGATCCTTTTCATATTTTATATGCATGTTTATGGGCCCAAGATCTAGCCTGAGTTCCATTTTAAGCATGCTGTGATTCTTGGTTTGGCCACCAGGGGGCTTTTTCTGCAAAACTTCAAAGCTAAGATGCTCAAATTTTTACTGCAGGTTGTTCTACCAAGGGTTCATCATATGTAATGGGCTTTTGATTTCACCTAAATTTAAAGGTTATGTAGGTCAAAGGTTGTAAAATGCACATATTGTTTCACAGCAATAGTACCTTCACTTTTCAAAGGATCCTCTTCATATTTCATATGCATGTACATGAGCCCAAGATCTAGCCCCAGTTCGATTTTGGGCCTGCTGCGATTCTCGGTTTGGCCACCAGGGGGCCTTTTCTGCAAAAGTTCAAACAGCTCTAGCTTCCTTATTCTACGAGCTAAGGGTGCGTTCCAAGCAACCCGTGATTTACTGGTTAAAAGTGGGCGGAGCTACCTTCAAACCTGTGAATTCACGCCGGTGAACTCGATTGTGCTCAACGTACTCAGACTTCCTTGTTTGACGTCACGCAGCTCAACTAAAATGGCAGCACCGGCTATTTTTTAATTGAAGTCAAGTATGAAGTCGTAACTCGTTACTTTTGCCTGGAACGCTATGAAGTCGTGACTCGTAACTTTGAAGTTGTGATTCGCAGGTTCAAACCTCCGCTGGAACGCAGCATAAGATGCTCCAATTTTTTGCTGGCTTGGCCAAAAGGCCCAATGGGCTTATGCTATGCTTAGGGTCTTTAGTGGTGGTATGTCGTGCATCCGTGCGTGCCTGTGTAAACTTTTGGCTTGTCTGCGCTCTAGCGTCTTCAGTTTTTCACCGATCCTTTTCATATTTCATATGTGTATAACGCGTTTTAAGGTCCTGACAAAGTTCGATTTTCAGCCCAATCGGACCCATACTATGGCCAATAGGGGGCGTTCCATTTTGGCCACGTTTGGTCAAGCGTGCGCAGTGGGGGGGTGGGAGGAACACAAAAATTGGAATTTACTCGATTTTCACAAATCAGAAAGAGGTTTCACAAATCTGAAACTATGTTCTATACAATCTTCACACTCCCTGCAATAATCTAGTCCTAGTTTGACAAGTCTGCATGTTGTATTTTCTTTGACAAGATCTGGTCTTACGTGGTCTGTATAAGGAAAAAAAAAAAAAAAAAAAAAAAAAAAACACTAAAATCGGCCTTTTCTCCGTTTTCATAAATCAAAGGAAAGTTTAACAAATCTGATACTTTGTTATAAACAATCTTTTCACTCTCTGGGATAATCTTGTCCTGGTTTGATGAGTCTGCATTTTATAGTTTTTTGACAAGATCTGGTCTTAGGTGGTCTGTCTAAGGAAAAACACTAAAATTTGCCTTTTCTTTGTTTTCACAAATCTGAAACTACGTCCAAAACAATCTTCACACTCTGGGATAACTGAATATTTTTAACAAGACCTGTTCTTGTCTGGTCCATACGCGCAAAACCATTATAATTGGCCTTTTATTGATTTTAACAAATCAGAAAATGTTTCTCAAATCTGAGGCTATTTTCTAAAGAATAGTTAACATCTCTGGGATGACTCAGTTCTGGTTTGACGAGCCTTTTAGATAGGTTTTTTTAAATGGATCTGGTCTTATTAGGTCTTCATGTGGGCGGGGGGGAATCAACCTTGTCCTTGGTTTCACAAATCAGGAAAACATTTCACACATTTGAGGCATGATTTAAAATCCATTTAGGTTCTTACTGTGAATACTTATCAGGTTTGATGAGTCTAAGAAGCCTACAGCAGTTTTTTAAAATCTCGATCTGCTCTTATGTGGCCTGTATGAGGAAAAAAAAAAAAATGCATATCGGCCTAGAAAAATACTGGAGTTAAAACATCATGGATTGTAAATCAATTAAAAGACCATTTCGTTGAATGGTTCCTTTCCATCTCACTAATTCTCCGATACTTTAAGTTTTCAGCTCACGAATTCGCTTGAGATTGTCCGAGCACCGCATATACGGCCATTAAGCCTTTTTTTTTTTTTTTTACGTTGGACCAGCAGATTCCAATCGGAAGCTGCGAATCTGAAGCCAACTTCAGCCTCGTTTAAGGAGTGAACAGTGCCTACGGTGGTCAATTCAATTCGCCCGATTGCAGAAGACAAAACTTGCGGAGGCACGCAGGGTCTATGCTTCTCTAAGGCATTTTTATCTAATTAGCAAACATAATTACAAACTGTACAAGCGGTCCTTCGCAAGACATCCGAGGGAAAGACATACACAGCGTGACTACACGGAAATGAGTGCCCTGAAACAAATTCGAATTCTGTAACTGACTAATTTGCCCCAGATAACGAGCAAACAATAAATACTACGCTAAAATCTTTGCTGAACAATCATAAATTAGCCTACCTCAATCGATGGGGGTACCGCAATTTCTTCTTGTCCTGTCTGGTATGAGTGCCGCGGCAATGGCACGCTCGGGTATTACGTAGTTTTAATTTCGGTTTCGATTATTTCTAATTTCACCGATCGAAACCTTCGCATAACTCATGTTTATTAAGACCATATTAAAGTTTGATTGAACCGCTTATTTCTTTATGGCCCAATTCGAGATGAGTTTCCAAAAAGTAGGGACTCCAGCCAGCGTAGTTGGAACCATTGACAATAATGAAATTATACAGCTAAATTGCTTTCATAGTTCTTAGCATCAGAAGGAAATACCTTACCAGTCAGATTTTGATAGTTTGGAGAAAAATGGGGGGGCGACAATTCCGGCCCCTGCATTAAGATTGGGAATGATACTTTTGAGAAGTTTGGTGATGAAAAACACTTTTAATCAACTGCTCTGAAAAACTTTTGAGTGTTATTCAAAAATATATTACATAACAGGATATAATATGACCTAGATTTTAACCGTCGGAATTCGTCAGAATGCAAGGAGCAAACCAATTAAGGCACACCCAGTGGCATAACGTGTTCTAGGTGAGCCCGCGCAAACCTGACGACACGAGCACTCTCGTTAAAATCCCGCAATACGTTCTAAATGCTTTTTTTTTAAAATTAATATTACTATTCCATACCTAAATGCGCTCTCATGCCAGTTATTCTTATAGGGTCTACGTACGCTATAACACACACTAAGGGTTACTACACTATTTCATTCTACAATATAAAGTTTCCTATATATTTCTTAAGATAATAATTTTAAGATAATGATGTTAATAATGGTCATCATCAAGAACAATCAGGCATAATGAGTAAATGAACGACACATTAACATAACTTTATTGGGATGATCTGAAATTTTGTGAACAGCACGGAATTGTGGGAACAATAATCAGCGAGCGAGTGGACATCGTAAAAACAGTTGATCCGCGCTCACGGTCATGCAGAAAAGGGGAGAGCGGCTTTTAAGACTCTTTTAGCTGTGAAACCAAATGTGCTTAATTTGGGCAGCTTGGCCAGCCTTTCCTCCTGCTCCTTACGCTCATGCCGCTTCCTGCATAAATACCGTAATTTCCGGTGTACAAGCCGACTGGGTGTATAAGCCGAGCCCTGTTTTCAAGGCTAAAACAGATTTTTTGTGTTTCCGCTATATAAACCGACCCCCGTTTCTGGAGATTGAATTTATCAAAAAAAAAATAAAAAAAATCCGAATATCATTGTATAAGAGAATTGGTTTAAATTCAAAAGGCTGGCAAAGAAATAGAATTTCTTGTGCAAGTTTAAGTTAAAGTCGCACCATACGCAATACCGAAAGATGAGAAGACGTTCAATTGAACGATCTGCACTGCGTAATCCCATAACACACTGTCCAGTAAATGGCACTTTGAGGGACTCCGTTAGATTTTTAAGGCAGACAACAGCATGCAAACAGTGATTTGTTAATCTTTAAAATGTTATGTTGATTTCACAAACCTTTCTGCAAAAACTATTAACTCCGTAGGCATGTGGTTTTGTTTGACCGGAGTACATACGATTCCAGTTTCAGCAGAAAAAAAGAAAATTGAAATGTTAGGAATCATTTTCTTTATTACCTCAATCACCTAAGGTGGAAGGAGGTTGCGTGTTCGGTGCCGTTTGTCTGTGTGTTTCTGAACAAAACTAAAAAACCACTAAACTGGTTTTGATTAAATTTGGTACGATGGTGAGAGAGTCTACGGATAAGTTTTTGGTGGTGATTCTGATTAACAACCAGGGAAGGGGAAAAAAACGATTGATTTTGGGTTTTGCTGCCACCTGGCGGTAAAATGTGGCGGAGGTACTTGCGAACTCAGAATGTAGCTCGTGTTTTAATATGACACCCTCTGTATAAGCCGACCCCCTGCTTTTAGGACCAAAATTTAGGGCTAAATTTTCGGCTTATACACCGGAAATTACGGTACTTCGTTCGTAGCCTATCTTGCATGCAAGATTAAACCACAGACTGTCCTTGGATTAAACAATCGGACCGTGACATCGTCACGTGGGTGGTCTATGGAATGTTGTACCCAGAAACACTTGCTGTCTCAATGATGATATCAACAGCAGAATAAACTTATCATTGTTTGTTTTATTAAGCATTTTCCAAAAAGAAATCTAAATTACTTCATGTTATAACGACTTTTATTCAGTTAAAATGACCATGATGACATCAACTACCCAGCACCATGACTGAGAAATGAATGCAGTTGCTGTGGTATAAATATACAGTAGCATTCACCCCTCAATTTCTACATCGAACTATTGCAAAATGGTTAAAGTTACTGTGAGAATTCTTACAGTAAAAAAATACCTACGCTGCCGACTACTGGGGCCCGCTTGCCGCCGTGACCCAGTGCCGTTGCCCTCCCTGCATCCTCTACTGTTACACCACTGGTCACAACTCTGACGAATAATATCTATCGATTTCACCAGCAATGATGCTCACCATCTTGTTTTTGGAGGAAATGAATGAAGGATAAATAAATAAGCTTATTAATGCTCAAATTGAAACATTGATTAAACAGGAATATCATTTTATCAGTTGGGCAATTCCAGCATTACTCACGTTACATTTAAAGCATGGGACTCTTGAATAAAGGTGTCTCCCTATTTTGTGAATAGACTAAACATTCTTATTTTTTCACCACAATAACCATAGGCCACTCTCAAGATCCACATATGACATTAGAAAAATTCTGCTTAATGGTTCTTCCAGGCTGACTTTTGTCAGCATTACTCACGTTACACAAAAAAGATTTTTTTCGTAACATACCACCCAAAAATGAGCATTTGGCCAAGGCGTTTTTCAGCTATTGTCCGGAAACGAGAAGTTAACGGACAGACGGACGGACGCCGTGCGCCACGACAATGCCCCTCCACAACTTTCGTCGGCTGAGGGGTAAAAACTGCTGGCACGATTTACATAAAACTTTGACAGCAGAGAGGTCCTACCCGTGGCTCCGTCCTCTTCTAACGTCAGACTGCTAGGTCAAAAATCAAAGTCACAAACAAATGTCAAATGGGCGAGGGTTTGCAATCTGTCTTGTTGCATTTGTTGCATTAAATTATATTAACACAACATTTGTAAGAAACAGACATACAGCTGGCTATAAGGTATGAAGGCATCTACACAAAACCCCTTTACCATGTACAGTGAGTGTGAATTACTCCAACATGCCATGTTCCATTACATTAGAATGTCAATATTATGAAAATGTCATTTGAGATGGTTAAAAAAAAATAAAAATAAAAATAAGATCAAGTAGCTTTCCAACTCAAGGACCCAAGTAGACAAAGTCATACAATGCACCTCGAGGACAAACTAAATGCTTTAAAATTAGTTGTGTAGAGAATGCAACCATTGCGCTTCAACATGGGTTCGGATAGGATTAGTTCGTTAGTACCCTCTTCATGGATACATTTAATGAAGTTTTCAGTCAACTGTTGACAATAGGACTTCAAAGAATTGGATGTTTATGAGGCTATAATACAGTTGGCCAAGGAACAGTAACCCTACAGGTGGTCATCTAGAAATTGTATAACAGACCCTTATTTCCGAACAATAATACTCAGGAGCTGGTGATGTTGCTCCCTATGGCAAGATTAATTCAGACGGTTCCAAAATTATATATTCATTTGCCCACTCTGAGAGAAGTGCACGCATTAAGAGGCAGTTATTTACTTGAGACGTTAAAAGCACACCCAGTCTTCAGTCTAATTCCCACCAGAATTTAAGGTCATCAACCTCAGCCACAGCAAAATTCATTCAAACCCCACTGCCAATGCAACGTACGCACCTGAATTTCCAAAATGCGATGTCGCCTTCACAGTTGAATATGGCCAAAAACGCACATGAAGGAGTCAGAAGAAAACCTTCTGAACCTGCAGGAACCAGATCAACAAGCAAAGCACACCATCTCGCATGAGACACGGAGAACAAATTATGTGATCCTGCCATGACCTCATCAAAGCAAGCACTATCCTGTGGAGCTACCGTCAACAGTCATTCATCAACAGGTAAAACAGGGCCATCTCTTGAAAAATCAGAGGTGTGGCAAAAAAAAAAAAAAAAAAAAAAACAAAAACAAAGACCCTGAAAGTAGTTGGACCTTAAACCCATCTGGGCAACAATCCAGCCTTTCAACATGAGCATCAGGATGGGGCTGCACGGAGTAGTGCTGCTGCCTCACAGTAAGGAGGTTGTGGGTTTTAATCCAGTCAAAAATATGGCATGTTATTTTTGCATTTGTTTCTCTGGTTTCCTACCACAAGACCACCAGGTGACTCTACTAAACTGCCCTAAAGCAAGAGAGAATGGTGTATGAATCCTTTGAAAGATTGGAAACCACACAGGGCACGTTCCTGCAGCTTACCCTTTCATTGCCATGTTCAGCTCCAGCCCCGACACGACACTGATCAGGAATTAATGGGTTAGAAAACAGGTGTATAATTAATAATAAAAATAACCCCCCCTGCCCCAAAAAAAAAAAAAAAAAAAAAAAAAAATCACTTCTAGACATCAGTTCAAATGCTTTTATGTCACGACTAATCAATTCCATGACAAAAACATGAAAATTAAAAAATCAAACGTTGATTATTTGTATAAGAATATATTATATGTCATCATGAAATCTTTACATGCGACAGATGAAGATGATCAGTAATTACACCACAATAACCAACTCAAACTAGAATGTGTTTTTACTCGTAAAAACAGATGTCTCCCCCCTTTCCACCATGTAATCCCCAAGCACACAACAAATCTACATATCAAACACATATCAAAGATATTAAATTATTTGTGTTTGTAAATTATACAGGGTTCCCACACTTTTTTACCAGTGATTTTTCAAAACTTTTCCAAAACTTTTCCATAATATTTTACCTAATTTCCATGACTTAGTTTAAAATAGGTATGGCCTATAATAGCAAAAAAAGAGCACCATAATGAGCTTCTACAGTGTGCTATGCCCTAAGCAGTGTAGGACAAATGTAGCATGGAGAATGGAAGGGAAGTTGTGTCTATCTACCACCTATCCTACGGCATCACACAATGGCATAAGGGCCTATGGCACCATTCTTATATTTTCTCAATTATATTTAACAAACAAAACAAACAACAATACTGCCCTACAAAGGCTAAGTGCAGTAACTACTTAATAATTTAAACAGTAAAAAATGGCTTTAGAGTTTGTTTGCTGTCCCAACAAATAAATAGTCAGCACTTCTATGACAGATTATGATTAACTGATTCACCATGGTATAATTTCTGTCCAAATAAATCCTGACCTCAATATACTTTCAGGCCCAAAACTGAGTCATTCACATTTTACCCAATTTGTAGTTACTGCACTTAGGCTTTGTAGGGCAGAATAAATAACCAAGTGCTACTTTAAAAGCTCAAGAAGGCAAAAACATTGAAGAGGTAACAAACAGATGGCATTTAATATTTTCTGAGACAAATGTTAAACAATTACAAATTATTATTTAGAGCAGTGGTTCTCAACCTTTTTTGAGCAAACGCCCCCCTGACCTTACCATGATCCTCAGATGATGATCTGGCAGATTTATTATAAGCATAGGAGACGTGCTTGATAAGAAGAAAAAAAAACTAACATATTAAAATTGGCTGTAATAATTAATAGGCCTAATAGTAATAATAGTAGTATATATTTTATAATAGGCCGAGTATATTGTAATATTAGTTGTACACCTTTTGCTGTTCAGTACGAGAAAATACGCATTCATTTGTGTGAAATGGCGACCAATTTCACCAAGAAACATTCATCAGCGCCAAAAATCGAACATTCGCGCGTACCGCAAAAAGTCCACGTAAAGAAAGTAAAAATCCTCCCCAGAACTCTGTTCCAACCACCTGGATTTACTTTTGACAGGAGATAGAGCCAATATGAGTGATCAGCTCATTCTGTGGGAGGGAGAAAACCCGAGCTGGATTTTTACTTTCCGACCCCTGGATTTTCCACCTCTGCAGCAGATTCAGTAACGTTATTGGCATTTTAATCACTCCTTTTTGGACAATCTTTAGCGTCATTCGGCACACAATACAGCAAAAAATACTTTCATTTGCGTTAATGTGAAAGGCATTAACACCGTCTTTAAAGTAATTTGCGACAATCACTTAACACTAAAGTGCATTTAAAATTTTTATCACACCGTTTGACAATCAATACCATTTCTGGACGCGTTAGTGCGGATAACACAAATATTCGCGACTGTACAAACAATTGAGCGTTCTTGACATCCAGTCCACAAAATTTTTTTTTTTTTTCCAATTGAACAGTTAGCCCACATTTAGCTCATTGTTGCACAGTAATTATCAAACTGAGAGCATACCTAATCTTACACCACACTGACGATGGAATAATGAGCCAGATGTAGGCTACTGTTAGATTGAAAAAAGATTTTTTTTTGAATTGAATGTTAGAACGTTTGTACAATCGCGTGCATATTTGTGTTATCCGCATTTAACGCGGTCCAGAAATGCTATTGAAAGTCAAACGGTGTGCTAAAAGTGTTAAATGCACTTTAATGCTCGCTGATTGTTCCAAACGACTTTAAAGACGTGTTAATGCCCTTCATATGAACGCAAATTGAAGTATTTTTTATTGTGCGCCGGATGACGCTAAAGAATTTCCAAAAATGAATGATGAAAATGCCAATGACGTTACTAAATCTACAGTATGCGGGTTCGAGATGAGAGCCCGCATACTAAACCCTAATTTAGAGTGTATTATCCTTGCTTGCATGCATTGTGCGCAGAATCTGGGGGACGTCGTCGAGTTAGCCAAGTTGACGCTGTAAATGACGCTCACATGACATGCAACCATTAAAGACTGTAACCGAGGAAAGGTTTCATAGAAAAGCTAACGGAGGAAAAGTTTCATAGAATAGCTGTCTTTTGTGAGATGTTCTTTTCGTATGAGCGATATGCTAATTGTCAGTGCATTCGTCTGTAGGAATCCCAGTGCTTATCGCAGTAGGCTGCAGAAAAAATGTTTCTTACAAAGCTGCAAACTAATTGTTCTCATTAATGTGCACATACTTTTTTGAGAATGTTTTCATTTTATAATATCTGCACATCATACTTGTTCTGATGGAAAAATACTTGAACTGCCCTCAGAAAGTTTTTTTTTGAAGGCGACAATAAAGGATCCAGGTTTTGGCCCACGGCATAACGTATAGGCTACTTTTCTGGTGCACACGGTGAAATGGAAGCTTTCAGTGTAGCCTACATGTAAAGAGAAAGTTAAGGTCGACGTCCACCTTTTGACACCACAGTAGCCGCTAAACTTGATATTATTATCGAAGTGACTATTCGCACTTATTTAAGTGCGTCCAAGCACAAAAATTGATCGAAATTCGCGTTAGACGTGTGGCTAAGATGCACATGCTCCATTGCCCACACTTATTTTAAGTGTGTCCAAAGCTAATTTTTTTTCTTGGCCAAACTTATTTTAAGCGGTGCTTTTTCTAAAAACTGGAATGGTCATCAACTGGCGCACTTATAGGTGTGGCCGAGAAAAAAATTCAGCATTGGCCACACGTAATAAGTGCGAATAACATCGGCCTATTATTCAGTTGTGTGGGCCGAGCCCCATCAAATTAAGCTATCTGTCAATGACGTATGTTGCATTGCTACATTATATGATAAGGAAATTTGAAAAAAAAAAAAAAAAAAAACGCAAATTGGTGGAGTTAATGAGGTTTCCCCCCCCCCAAGATCATCAAAATCACTTTGTGCAAGTTTTCTCAAACGTAACAAATGCCACAGTCATGAACCAAAGTGTACATTGTTTAAGACGTTGCGCATGTTCGTATAGAATTACTATTTTAAAATTTTGCGTGATTAGTGAAAAAATTTATAATGTGTTTTAAGCCAGAATTTGGGTCCTTTACTTTAGGTCCCATTTTCTTAGAAAATCAAAAATCGGCGTTTATATGAACATGCATCGCAATAATGTCGAAACAGACACGCTTTAAAAATGCATAAAATATGTTATTTGGAATGAGAGAACTTGCAGGAGAATTTCAAAGCAAATAGTGAAGACATTTTTCGTACACTCCGTTCTGCCACGATCGGGAATAGAGTTTCTTTGCGTTCTAATCAATTTACGTGCATGACGTGTTCATCGAGCTGAAAAAAAAATTGAGTTTCGCAAGAGAACCCGGGTAATCAAACAAACAACAACAAAAAAAAAAAAAAATGCCAGGATGGAAATGAAATATTTTTGAACAGTGTATAATGCAGGAAAATGACTTGGAGAGAAACCAATTGGGCCATAGATGGACGTCGAGCATAAATTTAAATAAAGTTGTGTGTTTGTATTGAAATCTTATTATATTCACGTTATTTCATTCATTATTCTGATTGACATTGATGCCATTATTACACTAAGGTTAATTTGAAGCGAGGCAGTGGGAAAATTCAACTGGCGTTATTAGAAAAACGGTGCCCTTCAGGGGCGCTGTGCAAGCAAATTTTTGGGTGGGCACAGCTTAGCTATACTGTACAATTACTACCCTTTAAATTCCGGCGAACAGCGTACCAAGTAACCATGTGCATAGAGGGTACAGCACGCGCGTCAAAAGCTAAACAAAAGCATGTGCTTGATTCTTATTGGCTGTAAGCTAATAAGATAAAGTTGGTATTAAGAAGTCCGGTGGGGGAAAAAAAATCGCTGCCAGCCAACTAGCTGCATATGTAACCTAAGCGTATCACGAAACGTCTTGCTAGTTTCAACGGTGTCGCGTTCGATTTTAAATAATAGTTTGTAGTTTTGCGGTAAACTCTAGACATCTTTTGGGGATTTTTTAACATATTATAAGCATTAGGCAAACTGTATTTTTCCAAACTTTTCCAAAACCGTTAGTTAATTCCATAACTTTTCCAGACTGGAAAACAGGTTTTTCAAATTTCATAACTTTTCCAGGAATTTCATGACCGCGGGAACCCTGATTATAGTTGATTGCCTAAGAACAATTTCACTGTTATATTGCATATGAAATGCATGAATGAATGAATAATGAATCCCAGAGTTTTGTCTGGTAAATAAAGATTGTAACAAAGGCCAAATCCAAGAAAACATACATAATATACAAAGAAAATTCATGGTGTTTTATGAACTGTACACATGGAAAGTCCAAAGTGTTGCCATGGAAAAGGAAAAATTAAAATTGAAAATATGTAAAACCAAGAAAAGGCATGTGCACATCTGCAAGATAAAGAGAAGCATTATACCAAATTTCATTAAAATGGGTTGTTTGAGTGTTCTGCTCTAGAAACCAAAAAAGTACCCCTCAAAATGACAAAGTCCAAGTTGTTGCCATGGTTTCAGCAAAAAAATAAAATTGACAATAGCTCAAACTCCCAAAAGGCACATCTAGATGATATAGAGAAGCTTTATACCAAATTTGGTTGAAATCGGTTGAGTAGTTTGAGAGTTATGCTCCGGAAACGAACCCTACCCTTCAAAAAGACTAAGTCCAAATCGTTGCCGTGGAAACAGAAAAAAATATATAATTCATTATATCTGAAACCCCCAAAGGGCACATTTGCATGATATAGAGAAGATTTATACCAAGTCTGGTTGAAATCGGAGGGGTAGTTTTAGAGGTATGCTCCGGAAATGAGCCCAACCCTTCAAAAAGACTAAGTCCAACTTGTTGGCATGGAAACAGAAAAAAAACAAAATTCATAAAAATCTCAAACCCCCAAAAGGCACATCTACATATTAGAGAAACTTCATACGAAATTTGGTTGAAATCAGACAAGTAGTTTTTGAGTTATGGTCCGGAAACAATGGGAACGCCGACGCCAACGCCGACGCCGACGGGAACTCAACCAAAAACAATATGTCATATTGGGAAATAATGGCAAAGACGGGCCAAAGTCATCTTGCAGGAGGAATTCCAGAGCGTGAGTGCAAACAATCCCAAAGTGCTTTGCTTATCGAGTTTACATGAGGAAACTAGGGCTTTCTTGCAAACAACTTCAAAAAAAAAAAAAAAAAAAAAAAAAAAAAAAAAAAGTGACCAATCATTTCAAATCTTTTAGCCCACAATTTTGGCATTCTCAATCACCACATTACATTCAAACAATAAGAACAGTGCAGCTGCTGGTAGATGAGCCCTTCATTCCACTTTGCTCGAGGGCGGAGGTGGGTTAATTGGCCCCTGCTTAGCCTCCTTAACTGCAAGTTACTTTGGATGACATGTAGGCTAAATAGCTTAATTATTGTTGTTACAGTTATTCATTCGTGCCCCTCTCAACTGGATGTTACCTTTGATTATATTGAAATCAAAAGCTTTCTTACAACTAACAGATTCACAGGAAATCCAAATGTGCCAATATCGATTTCTCCCTGCTCTGCACAAAGTCCTTTGTGGCTTTGGAAACAAGTGGAATGCCAGCCTTCTCCATGATCTGTAAGTATTCCTCTTCATTCTATGGAACAAAATAAATATTTACAGGAATATCTAACTACTGTTTTGGTCTCAAGTGATAAGAACCATGCATTAACACTTAAACATCATAATCCAGGCAAATTTATGCATTTTCAGAACATATTTTAAAGTTGTTTTTTTTGAGGAAAAAAAATACATTAATTAGATGCATCATGACAAACATGGAATTCGTCCATTCGTGATTCGTCCATTAATCAGTGTGCAATTCCACTTATAAGTTAGACCTTTGAATCATTGAAGGTCACTGTTAAAGACACTAAATAAAAGTTTACATACATTTATAAGACCTCCTGTAATACAATCCTAAGCTCCAAAGCAGTTTTGGTGATACAAGCCATTGAAAATTCAATGTGTCAATAGTGAACTTTAAAAGGTCACAGAGGGTCAAGTTAAGGTCAGCAAATGGACTTCATATACAACTTTCTAAATGTCTATTCACACCTTAGCATCATCTGTGACCATTTTGGTATTACAGGTCATTGTAATTTCACTGTTGAGTTTGACCCTCAAAAGGTCACTGACAGTGAAGTTGAATGTCACCAAATGAAAGTTCATGTGACTTCCTAGATATCTGCAACACAAACCTAGGCTCCATCTGTGACCCTTTTAGTGATACAAGTATTGAATTTTCACTGGGTCACATTTGACCTCCAAAAAGTCAATACAAAGGTGACCAAATGAAAGTTCATATACGACTTCCTACCTAGGCTCCATCTGTGACCGTTTTGGCATTACAAGTCATATATTATGTCAAGTTTGATCTTCAGAAGGTCACCGACAGTGAAGTTGAATGTCACCAAATGAAAGTTTGTGTGACTTCAATGTGCGCTCACACTGTACATTGACGGTCCCATGGTAAGTTGATTGCCTGATTTAGCAAAAAATTTATTGCGCCGTTTTTGAGAAATAATTTTTAATTTCTCAGTCTCATCTTTCACACTGGGGCCAAAATTGATTCAATCAAAAATCAGGAAAAAAAAAAAAGATATGGTCTAATAGTATATTATGGAAAATTTACAGGAAAATTCATCAGGCCAAAAAAAGATAAAATGTTCCAGACGATGGACGCCGCACCAAGACAATAGCTTATAGGCCCATAGGGATGGTAAGCTAAAAATAAAATTAGTTGTTAAAACTAGCCCCAAAGTGATGAGGATTTCCTGGCATTTGCAGCTGATGACTACCATCAAAAATCAACAATCTCACCTTTAAAATGACAAGCAAGAACGTAGGAAAGAGAAAATAAATAAATCGCTTTAAAACAACATTAACCATTCACTACCGTTTGCTTTTAATATGACCATTGCACTTCTACATTCAGTTCTTGTTCCTTACAGTTAACCCTCCCTTGACTGAACCCTGTGAGCGCATCCATTAAGGATATATTTTGGTAATGTGTGCCAAAGATTTTTTGCAAGGACTCATTTTAAAATACGTTTAAAAGGGGACTAGTACCCATCTTTTGATGCATTGTTAATAATTTTGCTGTGATTATTTCTGAACTTATGGGCAAATAAACGATGGCTCTGTGCATCAGTTACCCCAACGCCAAAAATTACCTTGGGTGCGCAGAACTCTCCGTATTTGAAGCTCCTAATGGGGGGAGACTTGGCACCATCTCTCAGGAGGAAGTCCTTTATTCTCTCGGCCATCAGGTGCAGCACCCCACTCTCGTAAAAGTACACCTTGCCCTTCCTGTCCACGAGGACAATCAGCTGCAGCCCCTCCGCCAGCGAGGGAACGTTATCAATAGCGCCAATCACCATCATCTTTTCTGGTTGTGGCAGGTACAGTCTCTCCCAGGTCTCCAGCATCTTCTCTCTCCCCCAGTACACAGTCCCCTCCAACCCTGCAATTCTCAGTTGGTAACCTTGTGGAGACTTCAGGTCAATCCTTACCCCCCTGTGTTTACCCACTAGTTCAGAAAGTTCGCGGAAGCTGCAGTGGGCTGTGAAACAATGAGGGATTAGTTTTTTTTTTTTTTTTTTTTTTTGGCTAATCAAGGATTCAGTGAAAAAGGGCATGTGCACAGATAGAGAAAAGAGTAAGAGACACATGACGTAGGATGATTAAAACATAACTTACAGAACGCACGTGCATACATTGAATCGTCCTGGCTGTCAAAACCACTGTTAAAAAAAAAAAAAAAAAAAAAAACAAAAAAAACAAATGTAAATCAACCTCCCCAAAATTGGCATATGAATACATTTTTATGAAGATTATTTCAGTAAATATTGACCAAACACCGTTTTGATTGACGTTTTCTGAACACACAACCACAAAGATTTAAAGATTTCACTTCTCTTCAAACCACTATAAATGGGAAAACTGCTCCTGAATCACAAGGTACTCATCGAGTCATGTAAGAAAAACCGTACATTTCAGGAACCATTCCTCATAATCCATCCATCCACTATCTAAACTATGTTGTTCTCATTTGGGTTGCTGGGAAGCAGAAACCACTTGCAGACGACTATGGGTGAAGGCAGAAACACTCACTGGAAGGCACGCCAATGCATCTCAGGTTGCACAGACCATCCACACACCATTCACTCACACCCATGGGCAATTTTAGTGTCTTCAATTAGCCTGACATGCATGTCTTTGGACTGTGCGTGAAAAAACCCCCAAGACTTGGGTACACCCACGCATGCATGAGGAGAACATGCAAACTCCACTCAAAGGCCCCAGGCCGAATTCCAACCTACGACTTCTTCTTGCCGTCAGGCAACAGTTCTACCCACAGTGAAACTCTAGCCTCCGTTGCAGACGTTTTATGTGGTTCTCTTCGCTCAAATACCAATGTGTGCGCACTCGAGATGAGTTTCGTGTTCAGAGAAACTGTAAAATTTCTGGAGCTAGCCAATTACATGCGCACATGCTGTTGTGGAAGCGGGGAGGGAAGCAAACCACATAAGACGTCTGCAACAGATGTTAACTAACACCAACACCTTGAAAATGTTCAAAGGGAGGAATTTCTCTAGGTTTCTTCGGTGTCAAAGTTTTCCCGTAAACAAGTTCTTTAGCTGCTGAGCAGCACATTTCGGTCGGCGCTTCCATTGGTAGACAGTTGACACGGGGCTGATCGCCATCATTGTTAAGTCGCTTGATTTCCTTTATGGTCTCATCCAGCTGGCTTTTATTCTTGATTTCTTTTCTAATGAACGGTAGCATACCGTATAGCACACAAACAGTTTGCTTGAGGAAATACAGCAGTATTTATGGAAAGAACACTACTTAACTGAAGGAAAATCTAGCTGGCTTTTCCATTATACACCTATTTTCTCTTTCTTCGATCCGATTCTTAATTTACATAAAAACGAATGTCATTATGGACTAATTGTTCTGTACCCGCAATTTATTTTACTAATATTTGACAGCGGAAACACGAAAGGACAATCCTATAACAAGCATTCTGAATGGCTTATTTCACATAATGCAATTAAGTCACAGAACACAAAACCTTGCCCAAGAGCGCAGACATTGGTGTGTGAGCGAAGCGAACCGCATAAGACCTCTGCAACAGAGGCTAGGGTAACCCATACATATATACAGTTGTATGCAAAAGTTTGGGCACCCCAATCAAAATTTGTTACTGAGAACAGTTAAGCAAGTAGAAGTTGAACTGATCTCTGAATGGCACAAATTTAAAGACAAAACACTTCGACATTTTAAGCAGTATTAGTTTTGTTTTGTACAATTCTAGAGTCAAAAAAGGAAATGAGCACCATGCAAAAGTTTGGGCACCCCAAAAGATTTGAGCTCTCAGATAACTGACTAGATGGTCTCAGACTGTGTTTATCTTGTAAGGGCAATGGCTTGTTCACAATCATTGTTAGGAAAGGCCAGGTGATGCAAATTTCAAAGTTAACTAGCCGATACCCGTGCTACGCATGGGCTATATGCGCGGGCATCGTTTTTCAATGCAATATAGGCAGGCTGGGTTTAAAAGTTCATATAATTTCCTTATATACAACATTTGTGGTGCTGTATTGTCCTTGATTGAATTAGCTGATTTTACAAGCAAAAACAGCTTCAAAATGCAGTTCACACTTCATAATTAAGTTTGAAACCTGGTGCATTGTCTTTGTCACGCAGTAAAACCGGTGTTTGCGGAAAACAGACTCATTAATCACGGTGGTTTCGGAGTAGATGTGAAATTACGCAAATCGCCAACTCAGTAATAATATATTGATAAACACCCAGACTCCTCTGTCCTTGGCCCAACAATCAGAAGCCATAGGGTCCTCTAAGCAGCTGTCTAGCTCTCTGAAAATGAAAATAATTGATACCCACAAAGAGGGAGAAGGCTATAAGAAGATGGCATAGCATTTTTAAGTAGCCATTTCATCAGTTCATAATATAATTAAGAAATGACAGTCAACAGAAACGGCAAAGGTCAAGTTGAGGTCTGGAGGACCAAGAAAACTTCCCGAGAAAACTGCTCATCGGATTGCCAGAAGGGCAAATCAAAACACCTGTTAGACAACAAAAGACCTTCACAGCAAGAATTAGCACACCATGGAGTCATGGTCCACTGCCCTACGGTTCAGCAACACTTGCTCAAATATGACCTTTATGGAAGAGTCATGAGGAGGAGACCTTTCCTGCATCCTCACCATGAAATTCAGTATCAGAAGGTTGCTGAGGAACATCTGAACAAGGCTGATGTATTTAGGAAACAAGTCCTGTAAACCGATGAAGTTAAAATAGAACTCATAGGCTGCAATGAGCAGAGGTATGTTTGGAGAAAAAAAGGATGCAGAATTTCATGAAAAGAACACCTCTGCAACTGTCGAGCATGTGGTTGGATCAATCTGGCTTTGGGCTTGTGTTGCAGCCAGCGGCACAGGGAACATGCCACTGGTAGAAGGAAAAATGGATTCAATTAAATTCCAGAAAATTCTGGAAGCAAACATCACACCATCTGTGAAAAAGCTGAAGATGAAAAGAGGATGGCTTCCACAGAAGGATAATGACCCTAAACACACCCCAAATTCCACAAATGACTACCTCATGAGGTGTGAGTTGAAGGTTTCACCATAGCCCTGAAGGTCTCCAACCTCAACATCATAGAAAATCTGTGGATGGACCTCAAAAGAGCAGTCCATGCAAGGCAGCCAAAGAATATCACAGAACTAGAAGCCTTTGGCAAAGAATAATGGGAAAAATCCCCAAAAGGGCCATTCTTTGAGAAGTGAACCAAAATGTCACACACGTGACCAGATGTCATCAAATAAAGAAATACTTTGAAAATTAATGTAAGGTATCAAATTTATTCCTTGCTAGACTCCATACCCCAAAACTATGAAAATTCTAGATTTTTCAACTTCAGAGTTTTTGAAGTCAAATAGAGTTATGAAAAACCTGTTTCCGTGTGAAGTCACACACGTGACCAGTCGTATTTGACCTCTGACCTTAAGTAGTTAAAGTTAATGTAACAAATAAAATTTTTACTTGATAGACTTGGATAAGTAGTACTCCTATATAAGGTCCACAGTCATGAACCTCCAATGCTTTTGTAATTGAAGGAGATTTTTTCTACTATTTGTTACATTTTTGGTCACACACGTGACTGAGAATGGCCCAAAACCAGAATTTGAAAACTCTTAGCTGGCACCAGAAAGTGTTTACAAGCTGTGATACTTGCCAAAGGGAGTGTTACTAAGAACTTACCATGCAGGGTGCCCAAACTTTTGCGTCAGACGCTTTTCCTTTTGTGTTATTTTGAAACTGTAAAAGGATAGAAATTAAAAAGTAATCTTGCTTAAAATATAAAGGAAATACGTCCTCTTTAACTTTATGCCTGGTAAGAGTACCACACACAACCTCCTGCAAAATCGAATAAAATCACAACTTTTTCGGCTTACCTTAATGTTTAGATACCAAGTGAAATATTCGGGTTTGAAAAAACGTCGAGTGCACATCCAGTTCAGAGAATTTACACTGTAATTTCTAGAGCGGCTATACATGCCAATAGCCTATAAAAGGTGGCAGACATGACACTGATGACTGATGATTTTTTAATCATTAAAAATAAAAAAACACTCACCTGTCTTGATCATCTTCAGTACGGTGTAAAGATGCGCGACGAGCAATGTCAGTAGACATCCCGCCCCTTTGTCTAGACAAAATGGAGAAGTTAACAACATATCGTCAGCTGCAATAGCCAGCTAACATGAAACTAGCCACACGAACCAATGTTACCTTTAAATTTTCATCACCGCCAGCGGAAAAAACATTCACTCTAACTAATAACACATTAGCTCCGCCAATTTCACAAACTACCAGAATTTTGAAACATAATTACACGGAAACAGCTACCATTCACAAAATAACATTTTCAAAAAGCCTTAAGATGGCGGAAAAATCGAAACCGAAAGCTCTCAAGACAAATGCTACGATGAGCTGGATAAACAACTATAGTAAACATAAGAAAGGCAACCAGACGTTTGCAAGCAAGCTATCAAGATCACCGTGAAAAACACCGTCGCAATATGTTAATACTCAGTATACGGCAGCAAAACAATAGTAAGCGTTAATTTATAGTGAGGCCTAACTTACGTAGGTCACAGCTTCTGAACACAAGAGACAACAACCAGCAAACCTGCTTAGAAAATATGGCTTCGTCCGCCAGAGCGCAGTCTTTATGTAAGAGCCTAGAGTCGGAAATATGTCGAAAACGTCACAGAGCGTGAAGATTCCGTCCAATAACGTTCCGGCGTTTGGGTGGGGTTTCCCAACAGAGTTGCAAAATACCTACCAGAGATCTTGTAGCCTGTACCAACAGTATCTTTATACTACTAAAATGCTCCGATAGATAAAAAAGAGCACCTGCGCGCAACATTGGTTGCGTCACAATACTTCAACCACAGCCAATAAAAGAGGCGAAAAAGCATTAGGTTCAGTGGGATTGCAAAAGCACATAATGCTCCTTCCTAATTGAACCGAGGTTTGTGCCCTAATAAGAGGAGTGGAATATTCAAGCGACATCCTAAATGTTGACAAACGTGTTCTGTGGTTGTGATTTGCGTCATTAACTCAGCCACACTACTTCAAAGCCAGTCAATGCTGTCCTGCCACAAACACGGACCCCCTCACCGCGCATAGTTGCGCATCAAAGGAAACACATCAATCCCTTCTAAATATCGGAGTGTACATTAGATATGCGACAATGGCTGAGATGTATGTTCTAAATCCTTCCCTACCTTGACATTGTTCTGAAAAAAATGCAGTTCAAATTCAAAATTAAGAAGTGGTGGATTATGGAATTTGCCGCAGGTAGATTTCTAGCGATAAAAATCGATGGAGAGGGCAGGTGAGGGCTGCAAAGAGAAAGGGAGCCACAGAACTGGACCTGGCGTCAATGGCACACTGGCCCATTATGATGGCAGAAAGGAGGTGTATTGTGATGTCATAAACCCCAATGCAAAGTCTACCGGAAAATTTTAAATCTTTTTTTGTTAAATATCTCAAAAATGATAAATTGTAGAAAAATGAAAATAAGTTAACCCCAGGTATCATTTCCCAAACCAACACAACAGAGTCTGAGCGGAGTTTCTATGTTAAACAGTTCAAGCTGAATTATTTGCAAAAGTTGGTTAGAAGAACCAATAATAATATAAAAAGTCTAGGAATAACAAAGCAGTACATTGTATTGCACTGTAAATACAAAACATATTGTGATTTTATCCATTTCAAAAATGGCCTCTCCAAGCCCTTTGGGGACGTTACAAATAGGCTAACATAACTAGCAAGCCCCCGCTGAAGTTTCAGATTTTATTGCTCCCTCTCATTGCAAGAAAGGGACAGGGGGTTCCGTGTTTAACTACATTTAGAACTACTGACAACTGTACATGGCAAGGGGAGCATTCTTGCACCTTAACGACAACATGACAACACACAACTACCACTGCCACACGAAGACGAAAGAACAATTGACTGAGATCATTATGTTCGGCCACAACCCCAATGACTGTCGCCCTGGTCTTCTGGACTCTTATAACATCCGTTCATCTGTTAACAATCTTGGTGTGACCTTTGATAGTGCTTTTAAATTTGATAAACAGGTCAACTCTGTCATAAAAACAAGCTTTTTTTCAACTTAGGCTGCTAGCTAAGATTAAAGGCTACCTCCCCTCCAAAGACCTGGAGAAGGTAATCCATGCTTTTATAACCTCACGGCTGGATTACTGCAATTCCTTATACATCAGTATTGATCAGTCTCTTTTGCATCGCCTACAGCCTGTGCAGAACGCGGCAGCTCGCCTCCTTACTGGTAAGCGAAAGCTAGACCACATCACTCCAATACTGGCCTCGCTCCACTGGCTGCCAGTGAGGTTTGGGATTGACTTCAAGATCCTGTTGTTCGTTTTTAAAGCTCTTAATGGGCTAGCACCCCAATATCTTGTTGATTTGCTGCACTTTTACACTCCACCCAGGGCGCTTAGGTCTGCTAACCAGCTTTTGCTGGTAGTTTCTAAGACCAGACTGAAGACCAGGGGCGAGCGGGCCTTTGGGGTGGCTGCCCCTCGGCTTTGGAACAGCCTGCCCTGGCATGTTAGATCTGCCCCGTCCCCGGAGTGTTTTAAGTCTTCTCTGAAGACCTACTTTTTCTCCTTAGCTTTTAATTCAGGTTGAGCTGGACTAACATTTTGTGTTGTAGATAGTGAGTGGTGCAATGTAATTTTGTTATTGTTTATGGTGGCGTGATTTTATGTACTGTACTGTACTGTAGTGTATTTGTTTGTATTTGTAGCCACGTGCAACTGTACAGCACTTTGGTCAACCTCGGTTGTTTTGAAACGTGCTTTATAAAGTTTGAGTTGAATTAAGAATTTTAGTAAGTAAATTTTCACTGGGGTTTTTTTTTTTTTTTCTTTGCTTATGCGATAAAAGAAGCTGGAAAATTAGAACCTTCTGGCACAGGTATCCACCCCGCAACAACTTTTCCACCATTTGTCCTCACCTTACCCTCTGGGCAGAGTGAAAGTTTCTGAAGCTTTGATACAGTCGAACCATTTGTGTTGATTGCAGTTTTGGTGTCATGAAGCATTAGACACCCGTGTCTGGCTTAATCTCCTGTTGAATGAATATGCCAGTCATTGCTCTTCGCAGCACTAATTGATTGAAATGAGTGAAACACTTCAAATCAAATATTAATGCTTGTATATTCTTAATCTACAGTCCACCCAAATGAAAATTAAGTCATTATCTACTCACCCCATGCCAGTTAAAGTGAAGTTTGTTTCTGCACAACTCAGTAG
Organism: Gymnothorax javanicus; assembly: GCA_029692085.1. Lineage (NCBI taxonomy): Eukaryota > Metazoa > Chordata > Actinopteri > Anguilliformes > Muraenidae > Gymnothorax > Gymnothorax javanicus. The sequence goes on along the minus strand of CM056206.1, from coordinate 44,753,642 downwards.
CAGCCTTCTCCTCAAATACTGAAGTCACGGGACTGTTGTTGTTTATTAGAATTCAGCAAAAATATAACTATAAAATTGCTCCATACAGCTCCTGCAGCTTTTTCCAATTCTCTTAAAGCTGCACGATTTCACAGTGACTGGAAAAATATGTATTACTCAATATCACCTCATTTTAAAAAGGCCCATACATTTCAAATTCACGCAGGGGAAATTCAATGTATATTTTGCATCATTATAATTTCAAAGAGATCTGCTGCAAGACCTAGCCTAAATAAATCTGTATAAAAATATGAATACATTCTCTGACTGTTACAATATCATAAGAATGCAGAACTAATCAATGGCCTTCACAGTGTAGTGTCTCGACACACTACCCATATGGCTATAAAAAATATAAAGGACCTGGTTTGCATCCGATCTTCAGCAAGCCCAGCAAAGCAATTCCGTCCAGAAATTTTGTCCCGCTGCTGACTACAAAACCATAAAAATGGCATAAAATGCCTGTCATTAAGCCTTCTTTTGAACAATTTGAGTTTGCGTAGTAACCCATATAATACAGCAGGGGGCGACAGAGAGAGAGTCCAGCTGTTTAAACTGAGACATACCTGCAGCATTTACAAGCTTTATTTATGGCGCTAAACAAATGAAGGAGTAATTTTAGCTCCTTTCATGACTCAGAGGGACATTCACATGTCTGATCATGGACCTGCATGTGTAGGAGGGCGGAACCAGATTGCACATATTTTTTTCTGAAATTTTGAAGCAATATGGCCATTTTCTCGTGGAAACCAAATGCCAGATGTCTTTTACTGACTGATTGAGAGGAGTGAAACTGCAAGGACAACATGCATTCAGCGGTCCTCTCTTGTAAAAACATCATTGCCCTGCTATTCCTAAAACAAAATGCACATGCATGTCCTACTGAAGTAGCTGCAGGTATAAAGCATTGATGTTAAGTTGAATATGTTCTAGTAATATGAGTCATGTTTTGTGTTGAACAATGTTACACATGCATATATCGCAACAATATGTGGTTGTAGATTCCCAGTAGGGAGAGGGGTCCGTGTTATTATAGTACATTAGCAATATACTGTGACAATGCGAGAAAATCATTATAAGACGTTTGTGTCATCATCATCCTGCTGCAGTGTGAAAGTGGTGTTGGGTGGAGTAGCAAGTGTACCACTTCCTCCTTCATGGCTTCTCCTGCGTTGCTTCAGCTGTGTAGCTACTGACGGAACAGAGTCACTGGAACAGTAAGCAAAGATACAGGAAGCTGTGCCCATCACATCTGGGGTTTCACGCTGAGCTGAGGTTTTTGTGGGAGTGTATACATCACTTGTATCACTGTGGTATTCGGCCAAGCCACTAAACCAATGGTCATTGGTAAGTGTCTTTTCCTTCCTTGGAAAACTCTTGTGAATGTGCTCATTCAGTTTTTGCCATTTAGTTACAAAAATGTGTTATAATTTTAATGACCAATTAGTCAAATACAGCACAATCATAGGTCACACTACATTTTTTAAACATATACACTTAACGCAAAACACACAAGAACAAAATGGGCCAACTTCAGTGCGTTAAGCCGGAGTAATGCATTTCTGTGGTATAAGGGGCTTAGTACTCAGATTTATGACCCAAAGGTGACCAAACTCTAATACTGGAACATTGATGCCAAAATGAAGACTTCAAAAACTGTCACAGTTATTATGAAGTTCTGCAGTCAATTGGTTTATGACTGTAGATTAAACTCCCTCTAAGTACACGAGAATTGACCCACAATGAAAATGAATTGAGACACAAATACAGCATGTAAACTACTGCCAAGAACTGAACCCAAACATAATGCTACGCACAAGCACATGAAGAGGCAGATAATACTGTTATAATACTTGCTGGCTGAGGAGTCAATGGAAATTGACAGAGATGCAAAGACTTTTGGGCCCTTGTTACTGCTCTGCAGATCTCGTGCCACTGGAAAACTCACATCCAGCTCCCCTTAGCAGATGCCTTTGCTCCGCATTTTAACCTCCTTGTTCTGGGCCACATGGCATCCATACTTCTCACTGAGGTAAACAGTCCAGTTGGCTAGCCACAATGCTTCTTTAGAGTCTTTCCATCGAAGCTCTGTTATTTCTGTTTAAAATCTTGCATCCACCATGCGTCCAGAGCACGATGGTACAGTGTGAGAGAAAAAATTTGCTGCTTTGACTGCAGCAAAAATTCTCATTGTGCTATAAATGCTGAGTCACTCAAAAAGAGTTTTTTTTTTTTTTTTTTTTAATCCAGGGCCTTTAACATGGCTGAATGCATCAGGTTCATAAAAATGCTGGCATCTTTGTGCAGTAATTGGGATGAATGGCATAAACTAGGCCTTGTGTCCTAAAATGCTTGAATCAATGAAAATGACTGATGTTTAATTCTGGTGCGACTGCATTTCTCTTCATGGAGATGAATTGGATCTGCACTGGAATTAATCCATACTGGAGTCCTGCAATTCACAGAATAGATTTATGAACATATATCATTGTCAAACAATTGTAAAAATATTGAATAAACAAGTACATCAACCTTCAGTAAGCAAGCAGAACACATAAAGCGTGCCCACATGTATGTGTGTGTGTGTGTGTGTGTGTGTGTGTTAGGGGGTGTGTGTGTGAGTGACTGTCTTGACCTTTCACACTGGCTGACATTAGAAACCTTTAATACATACAAGCTTCTACAAGACACAACGGACAAACAGTTGAAAGCATCATAAAAGAGAGTAACAAAGCAACATATTTCTGCTTCAGTGGAAAACCAGTTCTCAACTGAAGGTGATTTTGAAATTCACATCACGGGGGACAAAGCACAGCATAGCAATGAACGAATTGTTGCCCAGTCAAAATAAATAAATTCAGTGTCGTCACCTCGCTGCTCCTCAGCTCCCATCTCACAGAGGAGGCGAGGTGTTTCTCCTCATGGGCCATCTGTAATTTGCTGATGAGGAACTTCTTATCCTGCCCCTCCTGTTCACAGACAAAAAGCACAGGTTAGTATAACAAACTCTTCTCAACCTCACCCTGTTGCTCCAATCTGAAAGAACTAAAGATAAGGCATTGGGCACAGGGTGGATCATTCCATTAAGGCACCATGCCGTAGTTCATGGAGCAGCTCCACAAACTTCAATGGGACTGGACTGTGGGTTTGCCAACTGAGGCTGGTGGCTCAACAAAGTTCATCTGGCTCATTATAATTTCCCAGAGAGCGTACATAAGATCATTTCTACGTAGTGCCCCCTGCTGGTCAAGTGGTAATGCCTGAGCACTGCATGGCCCCCCCAAAAAATAAATAAATAAATAAATAAAATAAATATTCCACACAAAAGGACTTCCTCTGACTCCACTCAATGCAAGTTAAGCTCTAATCTGCAGTGTGAAAAGAATCAGCTGGTGACATTGCATGGTTAGAAGGAGAACTGCAGATTATATATGAAGAGCACAAAGGAAAAACGATCAGAGTAGAAATTTTGCATTTTTTAAATATTTTATATATTATATATTATTGTAATATTTCATATACTGTATTTTATAATTTTTTCCTATTTTTTTCAGTACTTTGTTTCTAAGATCGCTTTGAATTTTTAATTCATCATTTCTCCACAACATGAAAATGTGACTGATCATTTTTCCATTGTGGTCATATATGCAACCCCAATTCCGAAATAGTTGGGACAAAGTGTAAATTGTGACTAAAATTAAAACGCAATGACTTTCAAATCACACCAGCCAGCATTTTATTCACAATAGAACAAAGATAACATAGCAAATGTTGAAACTGAGAAATTTTACAATTTTATCCACAAAATGAGCTCATTTCAAATTTGATGGCTGCTACAGGTCTTAAAAAAGTTGGGACAGGGGCCTGTTTACCATGGTGTAGCATCCCCTCTTCTTTTTAACACAGAGTGGAGGCGTCTGGGCATTGAGGAGACAAGTTTCTTGAGTTTAGCCATTGGAATTTGATCCCACTCTTGTTTAATGCAGGCTTCCAGCTGCTGAAGAGTTTTGGGTCTCCTTTGACGGACTTTTTGTTTAATTATGCGCCAAATGTTCTCAATCGGTGAAATATCAGGACTGCAGGCAGGCCAGTTCAGCACACGGACTCTTCTACCACAAAGCCATGCTGTTGTAATAGCTGCAGTATGTGGTTTTGCATTGTCCTGCTGAAATACACAAGGCCTTCCCTGGAATAGATGTCATCTGGAGGGGAGCATATGTTGCTCTAAAACCTTAATATACCTTTCAGCGTTCATGGTGCTTTTTAAAACATGCAAGTGTCCCACACCATATGCACTAATGCATCCCCATATCATCAGAGATACTGGCTTTTGAACGGAACGCTGATAACAGGAGGACACGACGCCCATGATTTCCAACAAGAATGTCAAGTTTGGACTCGCCTGACCACAGGACACTTTGCTACAGTCAATTTTAAATGAGCCTTGGCCCACAGAACACGGCGGCGCTTCTGGATCGTGCTCAACAATGGCTTCCTTTTTGCATGATAGAGTTTTAGGTGGCATCTGTGGATGGCACGGCGGACTGTGTTTACAAACAGTGGTTTCTTGAAGTATTCCTGGGCCTATTTAGTAATGTCAATGACAGAATCATGCCGGTGAGCGATGCAGTGGCGTCTGAGGGCCCGAAGATCATGGGCATCAGGTAAAAGTCTTCGGCCTTGTCCCTTACGCACAGAGATTTTTCCAGTTTCTCTGAATCTTTTGATGATGTTATACACTGTTAATGATGAGACCTTCAAAGCCTTTGCAATTTGACGTTGAGGAACATTGTTTTTAAAGTATTCCACAATTTTTTTACGCAAGCCTTCGCAGGTTGGAGAGCCTCTGGCCATCTTTACTTCTGAGAGACTCAGCCTCTCTAAGACATCCCTTTTATAGCCAATCATGTTACACACTTGATGCCAGTTAACTTAATTACTTGCTAAATGTTCTTTCAGCTGATTCTCTATATTAATTGCTTTATCAGCCCTTTTTTGTTTGTGTCCCAACTTTTTTGAGACCTGTTGCAGCCAGAAGATTTGAAATAAGCTCATTTTGTGGATAAAAATGTAAAATGTCTCAGTTTCAACATTTGAAATGTTATATATGTTCTATTGTGAATAAAATACTGGCTGGTATGATTTGAAAGTCATTGCATTTTGATTTTATTCACAATTTACACTTTGTCCCAACTATTTCGGAATTGGGGAGGTTTTTATATATATATATATATATATATATACAGTCGCGCCCAAAATTATTCATACCCCAACCAATTTTTGTTTTTTTTCCGAGATATTTTTTGACAGATCAAATTTATTCTTCCACAAATGACATAGTAAGTTGACATAAGGCAGTAAGAAGTACAGGAAACAATTTTTCAAGAAATACAATACTTTTTGGTATTTTATTTGACAGATTTACAAAAAATGCCATGTCCAGAATTATTCATACCCTTTTCTCAGTAATCGATGGCAAAGCCTTTATTCACGATTACAGCCTCCAAACGCTTCCTATGGTTGATCACAAGGTTTCTACATGTTTCCACAGGGATTTTGGCCCACTCCTCTGTGGCAAACTTTTCCAGATCCTTATGGTTTGAGGGTTTCCTTGCCATGACCTTGGTCTTCAGTTCCCTCCACAGATTCTCGATAGGATTGAGGTCGGTGCTCTGGCTTGACCACTCCAAAACGTTCACTTTGTCGTCCACTAACCATTTCTTGACGGATTTGGCCATGTGTTTAGGATCATTATCCTGTTGGAAGATCCATTCCTGCCCAAGACCAAGTTTTTCGGTGGATTGCTTAATGTTTTCACTGAGGATCTGGATATCCTGGTCCTGTTTCATGATGCTATTAACTTTAACAAGGTTTCCGGGCCCATTTGCTGAAAAGCAACCCCAGAGCATGATACTCCTGCCACCGTGTTTGACCGTTGGGACCGTGTTTCTCAGGTTGAACACTTCACCTTTCTTACGCCTCTTAGACTTCCCCAACCCAGACACACAAGAACTAGTCTAGCCTTTGCAAAAGCTCACCTGGATGAAGATATAAGCTTCTGGCTGTCAATGTTATGGACAGATGAAACAAAGATGGAGCTGTTTAGGCACAGAGATGGGGCTTTTGTTTGGCCTAAGAGGTGAAGTGTTCAACCTGAAAAACACGGTCCCAACGGTCAAACAACGTAGCAGGAGTATCATTCTCTGGGGCTGCTTTTCAGCAAATGGGCCCAGACACCTTGTTAAAGTTAATGGCATCATGAAACAGGACCAGTATATCCAGATCCTCAGTAAAAAACATTAAGCATTGGTAGGGAATAACTTGGTCTTGGGCAGGAATGGATCTTCCAACAGGAAAATGATCCTAAACACACGGCCAAATCCGTCAAGAAATGGTTAGTGGACAACAATGTAGCGTTTTGGAGCAGCCAAGCCAGACATACCTTAAATCCTATCAAAAATCTGTGGAGGGAACTCAATGGGCATGTCTAAGGACCTGGTTATTAAGAGGTGGGACATGGATAGGCTCCACCCCAGATTTGGAGTCAAGTAAAAAAAAAAAAAAATTCTGGACATGGCATTTTTGTAAAGTCAAATAAAAATCAGACCCAATTTGATTTGTTACAGCATGTCACCATATATATATATATATGGTTAAAAATCAGCAGTGTGGGATTCAATCGTGCTGCAGTCAGGACCATGCAACAGCAGCTCCACCCCAGATTAAAAAAAAAAAAAAAGAATCCCTGCTGCATCCAACCACTTCTAGAAGCAAGTGAATCAATTTTAACCACAACACATGTATATTATCACTGTCATCTGCTCAATACTCACATTCTCAATCTGCTCCTGCAGAAGAGCAATGATTTTTCTCTGTCCGTCCACAACCTGGGTGTGGAAGTAAGTGATGATTCTGAAAGACAGGAGGTCAGAACAGTAAGGCTAATAAAGTATTTTAATCACCTCCATAAGGACTTCCATGCAAGGAGTGACATTGGATGCAAGTGGGCAGGGTGATCTGAGAGGTGGGTACTTACAGGAATATCCCAGCCAGGACAAATAGAAAGATGGGGTTCTCAACCAGGTAAACATGTACCCAGTTGAGCCATGCCAACTTGGGGTTAGCCCTCGCCACTTCTGCAATCCAGCTCTTCCCAGACATGACCATGGACGGGAGGCCCCTGAAGGGTCCGCAGTCAACTGATGGCTTTAACCTGGTGGAGGGGTGAGGAATGGTTAGGTGGGGAAGGGTCAGGTGGAGGCCCGAGAGCAAACAGAGGGCTGGTGATAATTCATAAACCTCTGCTGCTAATTTCCAAGTGGGGTGTTAGCTTGCAATTCTGGGCCCAGTGGCAGTCCATTGGCAGTAACAAAGGCCTTCAGAAACCTCGCCCTTCAACGCTCATTAGCCCAAACCTCTCGCAGTTTACTTTTCCCAATCAGCAACAGTTGTCCAGACTAATTGGTAGGACCGGCAACAGTGCAATTTATTTTTGATAGCATTGTTATACATTGCACCACAAAATTATGAGGTGTTTTCTACCAAACAAAAATGACAACGTAAAATTATGATTATGTCTTCATAATTTCTGCGCTCTTGTAGCTCGTGAAACAGCGCAGATTTGCTTAGTTTCCAAGGCTCATTAAGGAATTAGCCACGAGAATCCGTTCCATATTCTGAATGTGGTCACGCTAAAGGGCGTTGTTAGGCACGCTGCACAGCTGAGTGATGGCAAAAATAAATGCTGCAAAGTTAGCGCAAGTTTCAGATTTTTTGTATTTATGTTGCCATTCTTACAATGTCATATCAATTATATAAATTAAGGCAATAGGCATCCAGTTTTTTCATCATCATTTCTTATTTTAGGCCATAGATTGTTCTTGGTTGTTCAGTCGACAAATTGTTGGATTGTTAATTAGGCGAACTTGAATTAGAACAGCTTGAGCACAATCGAGCGGTAAGGGGTGAGGTGACTGAAGGCCCTCTGAACATCTGATGGCACGCTGCAGTGTGGGCCCCATGACAGAATTCAGCTCTGGGCATTTCAACTGGAATTTCTGTGGGGCCTTACAATCTGTAAATCCATGAGAGATGAAAGCCCTTAACACTGTCACCACACACATCTTTCAGTTTCATCCCACAGCCCAGGTTACCAGTGATGGCTACTTGGATGAACAAAGAGGAGGCTACAAAAATTGCTTTCTCATATTTTCCTTGATTGTGAAGTTTTCCAATGATTGGAATAGTCCATTAGCAGTTAAACGTGCAGCATCCTTCTTTATGCAATGCTGCAGCTACTCACTGGTGACTCAATTCATGATAAGGTCTTACTCACTTTACAAAAAAGATATGCTACTCTGTTAACTTCCACAATTGCCTTCAAAAAGATAAACTACTCTGCTAACTTTCACAGTTGCTTTCAGTGAATGCTATCTCAAAGAAAATGAAGATTAGCTACAAGGACCCACAACTGAATAATGATGACTGATTGAAATGCAATTTTGCATTGAAATGCCGTGTTTTATTTCTCTTCTTACCTTAGAGGAGAACTGGCCTCACCTGATGGTGATCAGTGTTTTCCAAGATCACATAATGTTAGTAATTCAAATAGATGATTTTAAACAGGTCAACACAAATTACGAGCTTAAAAGGTATGTTCTCATCTTCCCAACTTTCAGCACACCGGCCACAACTGCTGCTCACGAGTACTGAGGCAGAGATGTTACACCTGTGTGCTGCACCTTCGTGATGTGCACGTCTATACAAAACATGTCTACCACAGCTTTAACTTGCTTGCGGGCCAGGTCACACGGTAACGGAGTTACAAAATTGGTGTATTTTGTATCATAGCTCCGAAACTAAGTAAGACAGAGGTACAATTTGAATGGCTTTGTATAGGTCTTCCCTAGTACTTCAAACAAAAAAAATAGCTAATTTCGCTCATTTGATTTATTTTCTGTGAAAACGGCAAAAAACTGGTCGGTAACGAAGTTACAAATTTGGTTATTTTGTTCATTTGATTTATTTTGGGTGAAAATGGCAAAAAAACTGGTCGGTAACGGAGTTATTTTTAACTCCGTAACCGACCAGTTTTTTGCCGTTTTCACCCAAAATAAATCAAATGAAAAAAACTAGCCATTTTGTTGTATGAAGTACTAGGGAAGACCTATACAAAGCCATTTAAATTGTAACTTTTTCTTACTTAGTTTTGGAGCTATGATACAAAATACACCAATTTTGTAACTCCGTTACTGCGTGACCTGGCCCTTGTGTACTTGTGTGCCAAGTTACGGGGTCTCACATCCATATGGAGTAGGCGACGGCTACAGAAGCCCCCAGGAAAGAAGGAAAACACAGCAGGGAGATGAAGAACGTGGTCATCTGACTTGCCCTCCACAGCCTCCTTGGAGCTTGGCAGTTCATCATCAAGCTGGTCTGAGAGGGAGCATGGGAAATGGAGTAACAGCAAAGTCTCTCTCAGGAAGAGCACAACCCTTGCAACAACACTGGTGACCCAGTCCCAGACCTAGCTATCCGTTCGAGTCAGTGGTGGGAACTACCTTTTTCATATAGAACAGCAGCAGCAGCTTGATGATCTGCATGGCAGGAAGTAGCGGACTGTAGAGCACACCCAGCCTGGATGGGAGAGGTGGACACAATGAACCTCAAGCTCTCTTTCTGAACGATCCTACTCAAACACAGCAGGTGCTTCAACACTCCCTGTTGGTCAGTTTAAATTGGTAGAATGTTAGTAGATTCACTACGAGCAGCTATACTGCAGTGCAGTCAAAGAAGGAAGGGGTGTGGCCAACTTCCTGCTGTACAGTGACAGAGAGTCGGCAGACATAGGAGACGGATGGGGTGTAGTATGCAGATTAAGCTGGTTACCAGGCCAAAGTCTGGCCGTAGATTAGCTCCAGCACATTGCGAGCAATGTCGAAAACCGGCATCCTCTTCCTCCTCAGAACTCTCTGTGAAAACAGTCTGGATAAAAGAGGGGTTAGAAAAAGACAAAGACAGACAGAGAGAGAGAGAGAGAGAGAGAGAGAGAGAGAGAGAGAGAGAGAGAGAGAGAGAGAGAGATTGTTCAGTCATACAGTTAGCACACCTTGACTAGCCGAGAGAGAAAACGGAGGAGGGAGAGAAGATTCATGCTTACTTCCATAGGAATTCCCCAAATAACGTATCCAGTATAGTGAATATGAAGTCCATCAGCAGGAAACGATACAACTCCTGCCCCACATAGCTCTCCCAGCACTGTAATCACATGCACACACGTGTACACGTAAGATATGCCATACAAGCCAGCTCAGTGCAGACCGGCCTTCACAACCAGCGTCAGACTTCACAAACACTTTTTTTTTTTTTTAAATACACCTTTTCTGTAATGGCCAATGAAACAAAAATCAACATGGCTCTTATCGTCTTTGAAAATATATTTGCTTTGAAAATAAGAAAAGAAAGCATTGGCAACTACTTTGTTCCTGTAGGAGGCTTTAGGCAATCTGAAAGCCTGGATTGAGAGTGGCTCAAACATGAGTGAGACACAAAATGAGCAGTTGTTGAACTGGAGAGAGAACCGAACTGGCCAAGTCAGGCGAGCCAGACACTTAGGCAGCCAGTCTCTTACACGTAGACTGAGGCTCTGCGGGTCAGCTGCGATCTTTCCCAGCCAATGGTAACAGAGCATTCCCAAAACACTCACTTTCAGCAGTAAGTTCCTGTAAAAATAAAGTATCATGATTGGACACAGACTCCAATTGACCCCAGCTGAGACTGGGCTAGCCATAAACTAAACTCCCTATATGGAGGATCTTGGATCAATAGAATTTAACAAAAAGTCTTGCAGAAAGAAAATTTTAGAATGTGGCAGTTATCATCATCCTCTTCCCAAGATATAGGGTTGAAAATGCCCTATTACGGGGTGTTTGAAAAAGATGGACCCAATTTCAATGCAGCATATTTCTTGATCGGGCCCATGTTTTTGAAACACCCTGTATAATGGAGAATCTAAGTAGTCAAGGTCTATGAAACCTCACCACTTCAAATGTTGTAACATATACAATGCGCATAAGAGGAAAAATGCATGTGTTACAATAACAAAGTCATAAAAAATGCACTCTAAGTGCACCGTCATTAAAAGCCTTTCATTCAGAGGGTTTTCAGCCAGAGTAATCAAGGCTCAATTGCGAGAAGGAAATTCAAACACAAAGAAAACATTATCAGAGTGCAGGTTCTGTAATTGTGATATCTACCTGAAGATGGCAACATAGGCGCGAACACTGGGAGAGTCATACTCCTCCATCCAGGCCACAGTGTTAAAGAACCCAGGAAGCAGAATGTTGATACAGGACACAACTACGGGTAAAGCCAGCAGACGGGCCTCATCTTTAAGGGACGGTGAATTTTCTAAGCTTACATTTTGACGGCGTTGATGGTCCTGCAAGATATTTGATAACCTATCAAGCTGTAGCATTTCTCGCATAACTTCTTACCAAAACGCAATTTCAGAATTCAAAAATATTACTTCATAATAATAGCACGGATTAAAAATTGGCATACAAGGGCAGGGTAATTGTTATTTTGACTGTAACAAGGATGGTATCTGGATCACAGATTTTCACGATCTCCAGAGAAAGGGCCCCACACTTCCTGTCAATCAAGCCCAGAGCACTATGACCGTAAATGCACCTCTGGCACAAGGCAATTATGTATTCTATTCTCAGTCGATCAATTTGAATGTACGTAGGCTACAGAGCACAAAAATTACCGTTCCAAACTGAGGTGGTAGAATCAAATGAAATGTCATGACTGACCTGTTTTGGGTACTCTTTAACCATGCCCTTATATATTCCTGTGGTAGGGTAAAGCTAGCTGTTAAAAATGGCGCACAGGCTCCACGGTTAAGTTACATTATTTTCTATGTCAAATGCATGGAACACAATACAATCATGATGCGTTAACTGAATTAATACCTTAAATTATGGACACATCATTATATTTGTCGGCACCTTCTAATGAAATTAGAAATACAGTGAGCTTCAGTTCAGACATGGTTCTGGCAAGTTATAAACGGACTGCCTAACGTTTCTGAAAAGTAACAAATATCACCCTTGCTCAACCTCATTTAAATGACACTCCCGCGGGGGCCATCAAATTTACATGGATAATGCCCCCTGAAAAATAAACATGCACATAATATTCATCTCCCCTCCCATTTGCGGGTATCGCTGGCAGAAAATTACCAGTTCGTGGACGCAGCTAGATGAAAATAGGAATAGACAACAATTGGTCTGTGTGCTTATCATAAGAGAGTGCATGCAAAAAAAAAAAAAAAAAAAAAAATCAGGCCTTCAGGGTCAAATTTAGGGAAACCCTTACATACCCCCGAAACACATGCACATGCATGCGTACAGACACAAAAACATAACAAAATCAGCAAACAAGTTACTATCATTTCTCCCAATGGCCTAGAGACACACTCCCACTCACAGCCATCCAATCCAGTTGGCTGCAGTTCAGTAGGCTTGGCCTGATCATAAGTCATATATAGATCATGAGGCAGCCAACACAATGACAATGAGGTATAACGTAACCGATTCTCCTGAAAGAGGATGTGGCTGCACAGCACATAAACAACAGTTTTATTTTTAATTTTGGCTCATCCGGCCTTAAGCAAGGCCAAACACTTTCATGCAGCAAGACGCAGGCCATCTGTATAGGTGACAGCCAAAAAGAGGGCTTGCTACTGATGCTGGTCACTATGACCTGTACTGAAGCTCCAGCAACAGGCCAAACTTAATTTTTAAAAATAGCAATAACTTCATAATTTTTTATTGGAATCACATGAAACTTCTTGTGTTCAATCCTGGTGCATACACAACAAATCTATTGTTTTGTGTGACCCCTGTGACCTTTCCTGTAGCGCCACCACCAGGTCAAACTTAACATTTCCAAATGCAACAACTCAAGCAGGTTTACTGGGGATCAAGTCATCCTTCTTGTGATCATTTCTGTAGCACAGACAAGGGCTGTAATTGATGTTGGTCACCCTATGACCCTCCCTGTAGCACCTCTGCCAAACCAAACTACTGATATTTCAAAACTGCAATAACTAGAACAGCTTAAATAGGAATCACATCAAATCAGCTTTCAACATTCCAGATGCACAGGGGAAGAATTTATTGATTGTAGAGGCTCTGTAATGTTTCCTGTAGGGCCACACCTTGGTCACACTTAAAATTAGCAAATTCAGTTACTGGCACAGTCTTGATTGGAATCAAGTACAATACTTTGGGTGCTTGTTTCTGGAGCATACAGAAGGGGTGTTATTTATATTGGTCATCCTACAACCAAAATTTGCTATGAGTATTCCTAGAGCCAAGAGTAGTTGTCCTGTTGATTTGCAGGACCCTATACCCTCCCTTGTTGCACATCCACATGGCTAAACTGTGAACTTTGCCTATGAGGCGAATGCTGTCGTTTTGGGGATACTGTTAATCCTGTTGTCATCCACCAACAGCAATTTTCTAGTTTGAGACCTATTCAGTTCAGAATGTATGGTTCCAATCAAAAGTGTGGAGACAGTTTACTCTTGTCAACCAGAAATGCAGACACACAATAAGAACCAGACAAAAATGTAAGTTTAAAGTAGGTAGCTCCATTAGATTATTTACTGATCATCAAATATGAAAGCCTCTTCCTTCACGATCTCTGCCCTGGACCAAAATCTCACACCCCAGAACCTCTGGATGGACAACGCACCTCATACAGGTACTGAGAGAAGTAGAAGACGAAGAAGGCACACCCAATGGTGCTGGTTAAGCAGATGATCCAGGCCAATACATGTATGGCAAGCCAAGCAAGTCTCTTCACAAGAGTCTTCTCCACCCGCCTGCAGTTCACCTCCGAGAGCAACTCCTGAGGAAAGAGAAGAGAGGGAAAAGAGAGAGAGTGTGAGAGAAAGAGAGAGACTCAGGACACACATCAAATTTATACAGTACACTTGAAATTCTGCTTTATTTACACCTGTTAAATTACCGAATGAAAATGGTAACTTAATGTTTTTTTAAACTATACAAATGTGTTCATATTTAAATAAATGCAGCCTAAAAGTTTCTATTGAAGACTTCAGATCATAATTAATTATCATTTTTTGCACATTACTCTTGTTGAGTATATGGGGGCTATACGTTTCCTGTGTGCTGTAATGAGTGGCTATGGTAATGCAGCATTTCATGTTAGCGCAGTCAAGAAATTTCAAGAAAAACTGTGATTTTAGATCCAAAACCCAGCATGCTGGGAATATAGTTCACATAGAGAGATTACAAAACTTCAGAAAAGATGACCAACAAGAATAGACTATTCAAACAACCCCCACAGGCAGAGAGAGATTGACTGACTTACAAGCACTGATTGGCTGCTGAGCGCACATACACTTGTGTGGCCACCAAAGAAGCCCCAAGTGCATTTTTACCTTCAACTGTGTGCAGATATTGTCTGACTGCAGCATCACAGAGGACTTCTTGGTGACCTTGAAATCCCAGGAGCAGAAGACCTTTGCAGTCAGGTTTCCTCGGGACTTCTGAATGCGGAAACTCTGCCCGAATGACTTGGACATACTGAAGAACAAAATTGCACAGATATTTGCCAAGAAAGATAATCGCTTTTCACACAAAAACCCAACTGCTCAGTTGAACACAATCATCTCCCACATATCATCCCATCTACATTGTATATACAGGCACTGACCCGCAGAAAGTTTAGGAATAATAAGAGGTGCAAAAAATGCCTTTTTTCACACCTGAACTGTCCCATATATGGAGTTAATATTCACATTAAAATGTATGTTTGGTTTCACTTTGCCTGTTGTCATTTTATGCATCCATCCAACAATCGTCTATGATGCTTCTTCCTAAAAAGGTTCTTGGGGGACCTTTAGCCCATATCAGTTGACCATGGTTGAAAGGTAGGATCATACCCTGGACAGCTCACAAATCCATCACAGGGAGAATACAAAATTCACACACCATTTACTCACACACTATGGAAAATTTAAAGTCTGCAATTTGCCTGAAATGAATGTCTGTGGAAGGAAATCGGAGTACCCAGGGGTAACCCACAAAAACACAGGGAGAAGATGCAAACACCACACCAAAAGGCCTCAG
Source organism: Gymnothorax javanicus (assembly GCA_029692085.1). Classification (NCBI taxonomy): domain Eukaryota; kingdom Metazoa; phylum Chordata; class Actinopteri; order Anguilliformes; family Muraenidae; genus Gymnothorax; species Gymnothorax javanicus. The sequence continues at coordinate 44,738,436 of CM056206.1, read as the reverse complement.
CCCAGATTCAAACACACAACTTTCTTGCCGTGAGGGAGCAGTGCTACCCACTGTGCCATGGTGCAACCCACATTTTATGCAATCAGGTCCATAATCATTTGAACAGAGATACAATGTTCATTATTGCTCTGTATGCCACCACAATGAATTTGAAATTTATCTATTTAAAAACGGTTTAAATTTCCGGGGTCTAATGCATGAACTATGCTGGAATTAAAACCGTTTTTATAATTAACCCTCCTATTTTAGGGACTCGAAAAAATTAGAACTGACAGAATAAAAAAATTGTCCTTTTTGATCTTTGGTTGAAAAATCCTTTCTGCCTGAAACCTGGAACCCATAAACAGCATCAAACACGGAGTTTCTTCCTTGGTGATGCTCTGCCAAGCCTTTACTGCAGCAGTTTTTAGTTCCTGCTCCTTATTGGGGTGTTTTGCCTTCAGTTGTTCCCTCAGCAAATAAAAAAAATGTTCTACTGGTTTCAGGAAAGGATGAGAATTCAACTTCTTTCCAAGTCTTGGGTCAATTTCTCAGTATGCATGGTACATTTGTACGGTGAAGAGTCATCCAGTGAGTTTTGAGGAATTTGGCGAAAAAGCACAGAAAATATAGCATTGTATAATTCAGAATGTATCTGGCAGCTTTCGTCAGTAGTGACATCATCATAAAACGCAAGGGAACCTGTTTCATTAGCAGCCATACATACCCGTAATTCACAGATGAGGTGGCACGATTCTGATCATGAGCAGTTCCTTCCCTCCATACTCTTCTTCTCCTATCATTCAGGTGCTAGTTGACTGTTGCGTCATCTAACCATAGGATGTTGTGCCAGAACTGAACAGTCATTTTTAGACTTTTGGCAAATTTCTTACTTTTGAGACTGAAAGAAGGTTTACATCTTGACTTACTGGTGAAGTCTTCCCTTGATTACTGACATTGACACAAATATTTCTATCTCCTAGAGAATGTTCTTGATCTGAGCCAGCTGCTGTCTTCACCACGGAAAGAAATCTCCAGCCCTATGATGCAATTTTTATCCATGGCCTTTTGGCATTCCTGAGTGAGCATTTTTTTTAAAGAATGTGCTTAAAAATTGGGCGATGCAGTAGCGCAGTGGTTAAGTGTGCTTGCCTTGGAACTGAAAGGCCCTGAGTTTGAGTCCTTTCCATGACTTTCGCGGTGTGTTTTTGGGCAAAACATTTCACTCCCGCAGTGCCTCACTCCACCCAGGTGTATAATTGGGTACCGGAAAATTGTCAGAGAAACCTAAGAGCTGGGGAGAAACC